>JALIRH010000027.1:12500-2431205 GCA_023055505.1 Callipepla californica brunnescens | reverse complement strand
TGCTTCTGGGTTATCTCAGCACTCTTCAGTCCCAGGAATCTCACATACGCACCCTATTGTTGTTGTAGCCTTCCAGGGCCCGTGTAGCAGCCATGGAAGAAGCCTAAACAAAAAGTCATCGCCCCCTGAAATCCTGTCATACAAACAAGACTCTTCCCACCCATTGCCACATGGACTGAATGGAGAGGGACTGAAACCCCACCCCCCCACCCCTGCTTGGTGGTCTTTTTGTTCCGTGACCTTCCCCCACACAAACACAACCCCACAACAATCAGGCAGGCAACATAATGCACCAGCGCCGGCTTTCCCAGCCCTTCAAGGCAAGCTGAGGAGGGAAGGGAGGGAGAGCTGGGGAAAGCCAAAAGGATGCGGGGCCTAAGAACGCATGGGATGGGCAGTGAAATAACGAGCAATGTCACAATTCCTACTTGCACAGTTCCAGAATGAAAGAAACAAAAGAAATGCTGTCTCAAAGAGCTTGAATTGACAGGGGAATACAAGCCAGTGGGATTTTCATATAGCAATAATAATGATTAAGCGATATTTCTCAACCCCGCGTATAACTTTTAACATTTCCTCCAAGCAGCCCTAAAAATTGAGCCCCTTGTTGCAAACTCTGCTGGTTTTACTCATCTGTCTTTGAGGTTTAAATTTACAGATGTACTAGATGTAAGGTTTTACTTTAAATTGCTAGAAGAGATAGGACTTATTTATTTATTATGTTTTGGAACAACTCTTGCTGTTGAGAATACCAACACACACAGAAACCCTACCTGGTATAAGAGCTTTAAAGTAAAGGAAGTTTCTGCCACTTTGTCTTAATTATGGGTTATCACAATTGGAAGCAAGGAGTAAACGTGCTTTCAGGCCCCACAGTGTCCTTGCAAGGAAACAGATTCAATTTGGTTAATGGTAGGACACATAACCCCTTTGGGAAAGGCCAACAAGAGATTCCGAGGTCTTGTTGGGGCAGATAGAAAACTAACATGGCAAGAGGACAGCTCGTAACTCCTGAAACGTCAGCAGATTCTCCCCAGCATCTTACGCGTGTAAAGGAAAAAGCAGACTCCACAGGAAAGCAAACCAAATAAAGCAAAAAGCAATATAATCTCTCAGGGCCTGGATTCAGTGAGCTTAGTGGAGCCCTTAGCCATGCTTCGGGGCACTGGAAATATAGACTAAGTACTTTCAGAAGGGCAGGAGCCTGTGCTTTCAGAAATCCAGCAGCCAAAGTGGTAACAGAAAGCAAGCAAAGCTGCAGGAAAGCACTTGTGTGATTTATAGACATACTGCTCCCCTGGGGAGCATGTTACAGTAAGAAATGACATCTCAACTACTGGCCATGCCCTACAGTGCTGTTATCATTACCCACATCCTTGATCAAAGCACTGCAATTGCACAGCAGAAAACCACCCAATGATCCAGATATGACAACACTCCCATGGTGTGGTGCAGCTGAAGTAAAGAGAGTTTTGTAGAGCCACACAGCTGCTGGGTGCATGAGGCCACGTCTGAGCAGCTGGCCCCAGTGAGGGGAGTGGAGCTGCAACCAGCTCTTGCCTGTGACCTGATGTGAACTGGAGTAACTGGAAGAGCAGCAGCGATGAGCATGCACACGACTGGCAAACTTCCCTGTGCAAGGAGACTGCCTCTTGTCAATCCACTCCAGCCTTAATCCTCTGTGGAAGCATCCCATCAGCACCATGCTAAGAGGCAATCTTTCAAGCCAGATGCTAACAATTAACAGCAAAGATGAGGGATGAGAGGACAGATGGAAAACAAATACAACCAGGTTCTGCTCATCACTGTAAAAGTCTTAGAGGAGCTGGACAGCAGACATACAGGCAAGATTTTTAGTGCTGTTCAGTCCCACAGTAACCACTACATATAGACACGCACAGGACAGTAAATACACTGCACCTACAGCAACAGGCACGAGACAGTGACAGTCAGTCTCGCTATTTCTTCCCATTTGGAAGAAAGTAGATGTGGCCCAGCTGTAAAGCTGCTCTGAGATCTGCATTCCTTCTATCCCACGCAGGACAGATGCAAACCTGCAACTGGTATGAGATCTGAACTATGACTCTGGGTACTTCCCACCAGAGAGAGAAAATCTGTACTTTTCATTCAGCTCTTTCTACGTACAGACATTTCAGCAGATGCCATCTTCAAAAATGTGGTTACTCAGGCAATAGCAGAACTTCAGCACAGTTACCACACCACAGTTACCAACCCATAGCAGACTGCAGATCCCTGCTGCCCCCACCCAAAGCTTGGAGCTTCGTAGAATCCTCAGGGAAAAAGGCTTGAATGATCCTCACAACTTCAGAGTGCTGCCTCTTAACATTACCACCACCTCACGTGCTTGAAAACTGAAATTTATCACACAAACACTTTCCCAGGAGGGGTATATGCTGTGTTTGCTTTAAAAAAATCCTCAAAAGAAAACAGATATTTCCATGCCTTCATGCTTAAAGAAACACTGTAAAATCTAAACCAGGAAGAGTCCTTACCCTTCCAAAATTTGTAATGAAATCAACATGGGGCCCAAAGGATGCAAAGGGATGGCCCTTCAGAGGGGCCATGATTTTATCTTGCGTTTAAAACCCCACAGTGGCAGATGAGTACTTACTTTAAAGACCAATGGAATCCTTTTAGTCACATACATCCCTCCACAGAAGCCTAATAATGAAAACACATCTACTAAAACTTGGCTTTTCCTGAAGAACAGTTTATGAACACATCTCTGATGATTTATTTCTATGGACACTGTGAATCTGAACTGCGATGCTTTGTTTTCAAATATGATTGAGCTTTGCGTTTTCACAGCTTCTTTGGAATAACATTTGATACACAAACAGTGTAAGTGATACTCACAGATAAAGCAGGCACCCCTCTATAACCATATGGCCTCTCTATCCGTATTGCTTTTGTAGCAAATATAGCCTGAGCCACTAAACTCAAACAAGAGATACTCAGACAACTTAAAAATTCAAGCAAGCCAATGCCATGCAACATTAAATGCATTCATTTGTGTGAGCATCAAATTCCATCTATTAATGGATCAGCCATCCTTTGCAGCTCCCAGTTTACATATCCAGCCTGCAAGCTGCTGAGGGGCCACTGGACATTACATCTGAAAAAAGGAAACTAATACCCATCATAATTCAACTTAATGGTCGCATTTTCTTCACACAAAGCACCACAAAGTCCATGGCTTACAAACACACACCCCATGAAGGCACCCCAGATGCAATGAGGGACTGAACTCTCTATTCAGAGATTGTAACTGCGATGCATGCAGTGTCCACAACTGAAATGCATTCAATTTCCATGCAAGGAGGGCACATCCCACATTTACCAGGTCTCTAAAACCTATGCTGCCGCATACTATGTAAGACCATTTACCTGGACATACTTTACAACCCTAGATAAACTCTAATCCCTTCTGCCAAACCAGACATTAAATATCATCCTCCTTAACGTAACAGCTCTTTTGATCTTCTAACAGCTAAAGTAGCACTGGAACATCTATTCTTTGTCATGGTACAGAGCAGTGATCTGATATCACACCTACAATTCACTTTTTTGTGTGCACAGCTCTCTGGAAACAGATGAAAGAGAGAGCTTCTCAGCAGCACGCACACTTCCTATCATCCTAGATAGGTGAATGATCCTCTCCAGTGTCCAACCCAAGGCAATTATAGCTACAGCAAGAAGAAAGATTTCTATTTCAAGTCTGTTGAAATAAAAGTCAGCAGAAGGACGAACATGGGATAAACGTCACAAAAATATTTTCCTTTTTCTTAACTGGGCACCATGCAGTTAGGCAGCACCTTGGGGAGTGAGGGACAATCACAAATCCAAGGGTCTCCAGCCCCTGTTAAAGTCTGTAGCAGCCTGTCTTCCACTGTAGTGGGATGTGATCAGTGATTTTATTTCCTGCTCCAACTTGTGAAAATAAATGAACTGACACTGGAGAATGAGCTCTGAAGTCCTTGAAGAAGGCCCATTGCAGTGCTGAGTAAGGACAATTCCCAAAGCCCACAGCCACTGCTATGATATGAGCAAAAAGAAAAAAAAAACAAAAAACCAATAACCTCAGTGCAGACGAATCAGACCGTAATATGAAAGTATTCAGAGAAAAAAAAATGAGGAAAACTGAACATGGAAGGTTAATGCAGAGTTTCATCAGCAGTCCTTCCCAGTCAGCAATCAGGTGCTCCTTGGTCCAGCACCCAGGCTGCTGGGTGAGACACACACCGTGTTTACTCAGACACATCTCACAGGCATCAGCTACTGAAAACATGCAGCAAGGAAGGGCAGAGTTAGGTGAGCAGTGAGGAAGAAGCAAACACCACCCATTTATTCATGGCCCTTGCTACTCTAACTTGTTGCCTGCCTCAGATGTCACAGCAATAAGCACCTGTTTAAGAAAACAGCAAAAAAAAAAAAAATGCCAGCATGTAATCCAATTAAGGCACACCATAAAGTCCTAGAGGTTAATCAGATCTGAGCCATTAGGTCTCTTTCTGCTACTTCTGAGTGACATATCTGGCATGCAGCACCACTGGGATGAAGATGAAGGTCAGACAGAAACATCAACTGGATCTAGCGAGCCCCAGAATCACAACTTTTTCCCTTCCTGTAGGAAGTTTTCTCCTTCCTTTAAAGGTATGGAGTTTTACAGCAATCAGCCATGAAGCCTGTCAGGAGAAAACTACATTTAATACTCTGGGTTTGAAACAGAACATTTCAGAGTAAAAATAGCTCAGTTTTTCACTGTCTGCCAGATCTGGGAGGGAGGTGAAAATCTACAGGGACTTGATTTGATGTGTGAAAAAGCAGTATTCTATAGCAGCGACTATGCACACACTTCTTTTAGGTCAAATAATAGCTCTGCAATAACACTCAGCTTGGAGGAGAAAGCCAAAGCTTGGGATAGATGTGTGCTATCGGGCACTGACTGCCATGACAATTCCAAGTGCATCCATCAGAAGAAGAGGGGAAAACTTTTAAATAAATATATATATTTTTAAATCTCATCACGTCACAGTTTTTCTCTCAGAGATGGATTCATTCAAATTCCAAGTATCTGCTCTGCTACTGGCAATCACAACAATTATCTTACCAAAATACGAGGACAATATGTCAGTATGAGGCGTAGACACAGCACACAACCCCTTGCCCCATGACAGGCTCAGGCTGCTTTAGACAACAAGAAAGCATTTAATGCATCTTTGCATCCAACCTCCACCCATCTGTCAACTACATAATTAATAAGGATGAAAGAGAATGTTATCCCAAGCTAGTGTTCAGATCTCAGCAAGTGGCAGAGCCTGTCGTATGCTGCTTGGCCTTGGAAGCCAGCAGAAGGAACATACTCCACACATCATACTACATGATTGGTCATTAAGTACAGGCTTGTAAGCCAATGAAGTCACTATTGCTTGCAAGTGCAGAGTAATTTCTTGCATGAACTAGCTTGTTTTGTGGTAGGCCCAAAATTTAATTAGTTTTCTCAGTTTTATTACTCCACATGGTCAAATAACAGCCTGGAGCTACCAGTCAGCTGGAACCGCATAAGGTCCAGAAAATTCTCACTGTGCTTTTCAGGACTGTTTACTACAGCCATAAATCAGCAGCACGCAAATGACTTTGTGCTCCAGCTCTTCTTGGCCACCAGCACCAATCCTAAATGATCCCATAAATCAGGGCAGCAAGGGCAACTCTCAGCTCTGGGGCCACCAAGGGAGTAATGTTGGAAGATCTGTTTCAGACACACATGGCAATCCTTGGAGAGACATTGCAGCTATCATCACTCTGGGAGAAGTTACCCTAAGCACCTGTCCTGCTGAAGAGGACTCTGCAGCCCTGACAGATTCAGCTCTCACATGTCAGGATGCTACTGTCCCTGCCACAATATCAGGTAGATAAACTGGCCGCTGCACTCATTCATAAAAAAGATGTGGCCTTGGCCTCTCCCCACGCTGTGGAAGACAGTTACAGCAGTCAGGAGGACACAAACCACTCAGCACAGCCTCTGAGATCCAGGTTGACCGAACAGCATTGCAGCAGACACACTCAAGTGGGGATGCCCAACACTTCCTCCAGAGCCTGGAACACATCTCGCACTTGTTTCCAATTGCTTTGCTAGACCAATCCAGAGCACACAGCATGAAGTTTTCCAGTAGTGTTTGTGAAACTTCCCATTTTCTGCCTTAGAGAACAATGATCCTCTATTGAACAGTAAGCATTGAGAATGTGGCTCTCTGGCTGCAGGCTGCCATCAACAAGCAGTTCCACCACAATTAAACATCACAAGCAAACATGCCACACAAAGCAAGGCCTTCATCATCACTGGTAACCGTGAAGGATCACAGAAGCAGAAGGTTCTTCCTTGGGGAACAGCTCCCTGAAGAAGTGCGTGAGAACAGAGCTTTGCTGGCAGTCACAAACAGCTCTGCCTCCAGCCTCCTTGCTTATTTTTTCCCCTCCTGCAACTCAGGAAACTCCAGAGCGTGCACCACTTACAGAGGATGTCAAGTATCAAAGAACACAAGGAACAGTTCCTAGGGGGAAGATTGATCTTGCTTGTTTAACATCAGTTTCATACATCATTACTCTTCTCACCAACAACACAGGGTCACTGCAGACAGCTGTTCCTAAGCAACAGGAACATACACTAAGAATACATACATTCTCTGCATCTTGCTGGTGCTGGGAATTCAATGCTTAGAGTGAAGGAACTCAATTCAAGGTCCGTGTGAGATTTCTGTACATTCTGCTCATAATTCCCTGGCACAGAGAACAACCTACTGGTTCCGTTAATTAGTACCTGCTAAATGAGGTCACTTCCAGAGATCCACAACTGGTTTGTGCTTTTCAAACACAGAAGAGAAATAGCTATCAGGAAGTTCTGGGTTGGTCCCAGATGGGACAGCAGCAGCAGCCCTTGCACAAGGCAGCCCGAGGCAGAAAGTCAGCTCAAGGCAGCTCTACTCCAACAGAAAACACCATAAGTAAATAAATAAGGTCAAACCCACTAACACACACATACACACAAACACTTTACAGACATAGAACAACCAGGTAGCTGCTGGAAGGGTGCAGTATGCAGGCCAACACATTGTAGGATCCCTAACGAGGTGGCAGGGAGAGATCACAGCTTCCTCAGCTGCTGCGGAACTCGAACATCCCCAATGCTGCATTTAATTTGCAAATGTGCCCAGGTACATTTGTGTTCGCTGCAATTATAGGAAGGCAGCAAGAACATCATACTTCCTACCATGGAGAACAAACACTTTCTCTCCAGGTCTGGTAGAGAGTAAGTTCAAAAGGCCTGTAAATGCCAAGTCATAAATGCTGATGGCTTGGAAAAGCACCTCCAAACTGTTTCAACTTGCTATGCAGCTGGGTTTATTCCTCAGGAGACACGACAATCTCTTCCCCCTCTCTCCCTTCCACCATAACAGAGCACACAGCTAGAGCACAATGCACCAGCTGATTTGCAGAATGGCATCAATCCAGTCTGTGTTTACAGCTTTTTTACCCCCCACCCCTTTCCTTTTTTAAACATAAAGGCTTAAACGTTCTGTTTGCTTCAGTGATTTTCTGTGTCCAAGACAGGATTTGAGAACAATGCATTAGCAAAGATCTATGTGCCTGAAACCCACCCAGCACATTCAGCTGAGATCGCAGAGAGCACGCTACCAAAGCCGCTCGCTGCAGCTGGGATCAGGAGGCAGCAGGGACACAGTGGTGTCAGTGCAGCTTGCTGTCCCACTCAGATGCTGCTCTCTATCACACAGGTTTTCAGGAAGCTCAGACAGCAAAGGTACACAAGTGTGTAATGAGTAGGAAGACTCCTGAGGCTTTTACAAATCTAGAGACATAAAGCTGCCAGTAACTCACGAGCTGTGTAAGACTGACTCAGCCTCCATGTGCTTTCCAGTGTGTTTCTTAAGATTCCTTAAAACACTGCAGGAGATGCCTCGTTCTACCGGCACAAGCCTCACCATGCTGCATTCGGTGCACTGTCTGGTTCATGTTGATGGCTTTTACTCTCAGCTCAAGGCTATCGAGCAAAGCCAACTGACAGCATACTGGGGAAGTGTGGTGGGGACTGAAGAGAGGAGTATCCCACCAGCCAGGGAAAGGGGAGATGGTGTGGCTGATCACAAACCATTTGTGCTGCAGGACTCGCATCAAATCCAGGGGCTGGCTGGTGTTCACTGTGCAGTGGCATTGGAATATGAAGTAGGAACTTGGGGAATTTTTGCTGCTCACCCTGCAAGAAGTGGGAAGATTAATGATCTCCAGGTAGCTTTCTCATGCTGAGCAATCACTCCAGGCTATCATGGCTGAAAGCCAAATCTTGGCACAAGCCTTGAAGTGCTGGGAGATTGCCATCCACCGTAACAACACGGGGGACAGAAACAGCCTAATCCAGACAGGGTAAAAGACAAGGCATTGCCCAGCAGAAGTACTCACTGCTCAGTGCCTCAGTTTCCCTCCTTGACCGAAGGGAAGATAAATTCCCATCTCTCCTTTGCTGGGGACTGCTGCATTTCAAAGAGGCTCTGGCAGAAGGCAGCAAGGGGCTGATAATCCCGACAGCATCTGCAAACCAATCTCCTTCAGCAAAACCAGATCCTCTATTACCAGCCCATTCTTCCCTTCAAGTCTGTCCACAGGGCAATGAATTTGAAGGGAATCTTTTTTTTTTTCCTAACCCCATAACCCAATGTGAAGGAGTCAAAGGGTTAATGCTGCATGACAAAGGTCAGTGCAGTTTAGGGAGGGAGGAGAAAGGCAAGCATTGTTGTCACAGACAGCAGCTCCCCTCGCCCAAAATGCCACTTGAGAAATGTAAAGTGATGGCGTTGCTCAGAAAAAAAAGGCCTGAGAGCCCTTCCTAAATCCCAGGGCTTAATCATTCATAAAAGCCCAGCCCCTGGAGTCATTAATCGTGTGCTCCATGGCTGGGCGCCTCAAAGAGCAGCAGATGACACATGCCCAGCTGCCACTGCTGCCCCTCCTCAAGGTAGCAGGGCAGAGGCAGGTGCACTCCCAGTGCCCTCTGCTCGAGACTAATCTATTCTCCCTCCTTGTCCTCTGCCTTTCATCTCCTTCAGCAGCCCACGCTGACAACTGTAAATGAGATTAGACTTCAAGGCGTGGGGCAGATGCAGAACCCCCTCTGTGCATTGCCGAGAGACCCTTGTAGCTTTTAAAGTGCCTCTCCCCTTTACAATGCACAGCTTGGTGGAAGAGGGGAAAGGGAGAAAGTTTCTTGTCACATTCATAGAAGCGTCCAATAAGCAGAGAAGGCAGACCCTGGTTTTAGGAGCCTGGGTGCTCATCTGTTCTCATACTGAACAGTCTTTCCACCAGCACCTCTGATTCTCCCATCCATATGAGAAGACAAAATAACAAACTTTCACTATTTCCTATTTCTAGCTCCCATATCCTCCTCTTTGCAGCACCACTCTGCTCAAACGTGGCTCTGATAAACCCGAATCTAAAGAGAGCACAAGTCCAAAATCCAGGTAACGACCTGAAGGCAGCACATGACTCCTGCCCACGCTGCTGCTCACACAGACATCATTTCCTACTCCCCACCTTGCAGTTTCTCCTCTGCCTTCTCCCAGTGACCCACATGAACCAGCAAGGCAACACGAGCAGTCAGAAAGTGGTGAAATCACCAGGCATGAACCAGTGCCTAGAGAGAGCTCGGAGCCCTGCCTGGAGAGGGCTTCCAGCCTCGGTCAGCAGCCCTGAGCCAGCAACAGAAGCCAGGGAAGCTTCTCAAAGGGAAGTGTGATGTTTAGTTCGAGTGTCCCAATAAACAAAGCGGAATTTCTTTTATAGCATGGGAAATAGCTCAGCTGTGTTAAAGGCTATCCTGAGAAAAGGGGCACGGTTCAAATAAAAGATCATAAAGTTGGAAATAATCCCCTTCCTTAGTTACCACCAACCACCATCACAGCTGGCCTGATTTTATGGATTGCTTTCTGCAATTTCAGTCATGCAGGAACTGGCCCTGGATTCAAGAACATTTTAATGCTTTAGAGACTGCGACAGAGCAGGTTCAGCTGCACCCACTGCTGGTAGTGTCAGCAACTGAACTCTTCCTGACAAGCGCACGCCTGGTCCAAAACCATGCAGTCTCATTTCTGAGCTCAACTTTTCCATGAGCTGCCTACACAGAGCGGGTAACTTGGCATCTCTCTGCATTCCCCATCAACTCTGTTCATCTGTTGCCATCACACCCACGTGCAAGTCTCAGGAAATAATCCAGGGTTCCTAAAGCAGCTGCAACAAAAACACAGCCTAGATTGACAAGCGATAGAATCAAGGTGCTGTGCCAGAGAGGAGGGTCTTCAGGGAGAGTTGTGTGTGGGGCTATTTAAAACAAGTTTGTTGTCATGGCTACACACTAAGGTATGGGTGAGAAGTGAGGACGCCGAGATGAGGGCTGATAATATAAATTCACCCTTGAAATCACAGCAGCCACGGGGGTGGGATAGAGATGACATGAGCTCTTGGCATCCGACACAGCTAAAAGCCACCTCTGGAAGGTGGGTTGGTCCTAATAAAGAACAGCATCCTCTTAGACAGTCCCTTTCACCCAGTATGACCAAGGGCTGCATAATACCAATTAGCTACAGTGTTCTCTAAAGCAGGGACACTGAGGACACTGAGGCAAAGAAGGGCACCCGAGGCCTTACAAAGGACATAGCAAAGCAGGAGCAACCACACAGCTTGGATCCCAACGGGACACACACGAAGGCAATTAACGAGGGATCTTAGCACACAGAAGCCTGAAACCACCAGGACCAGCTACTGGGATCGTCTCACTTTTAAGACTACCTGAAGATGAGCAAAACACACCATTTTGGGCCACTGAAGAACAAGTGAATACAGCCATGGAGAGCAGAGAAAGGCAATGCCTCGCTGAGCTCAGAGCCTGGGTTCCACAGACCGCCGTGCTCAGCGACAGCACGGGCTCTGCAGAAGGCAGCAGATGCAGAGTTAATGCGTGCGTGGGGGTGTTTATGAGCACAATAAATAAATGTATGAAACCCTATAAAAGTTCCCATATAAAAGTGAGTTAGAGCTGCCCGAGGGCCATGGCCTCATAATAAATGCATCTCTCCAGCATGGCATGAAGCAGCAGCTGCACTGTAACTTTCCAGCATTGCAAAGCTGTCTGACTGCCAGCTCCCAAACCCCTGGGTGAAGCCTCGACTCCTCTAAGTGCAGGAAGGGCTTTGGTGCCCAGGATTTTGTTCTGGGCAGGGCTTCTCTGAACATCAAAGCCTAGGAAGCAGGGCTGGACCTGCTGTTTTGCTGAATTTTAGTTTTTACTTCTTAAAAGAGGCAATCTGGCAGGAGATTGTGGCTTCAGTCACTGACAGCTCCCAGTCTGACAGAACAGAGCTGCATCAAAACAAACAGGAAAATTCTTCCAGAAATCAGCATCTTTCACTTCTCTAAATGAAAGATTCTTCTAAGAATCTTCTAAGAAACAGTGTCACTTTAAGGCTGAGCAGCAATATTCACCCAGAAGTTCTGAACTATTAATTTAAGATGATGAGGGGGGAGGGTCAAAACCACCAGCAACAAAATCCTTCAGATTGTGTACGTCTATATAGAATACTACTTTTATGTCAGTAAGCCCAAAGGAAAATTTTGCAAATCTTCCTCCCCTGAAAAAAGTAAAAAGCATTACTACTAATTTCATTCTCACCACTGCCAAGGCCATGGAAGGGGACTGCTGACCCCTCCCCTGCACCATTTACCATCATTCTAAATCACCCTGGAAATAAGAGACTTGCATACTCCCAGCCTGTGAATTCCCAACTGCTCCAGCAGTTTCCCCAGGGCCTTCTCTTGCTCTGCTGGGAGGAACTGATCGCAGTGTGCCCAGCTGAACAGATGACTTAAAACTTTGATCCCAGCCCACGAGTCACACTCACACAGGACACATAGATCTTCGGCCACTCCTTTCCACCCTACACACACGTAAGGCCAGGCTGCACCTCCCAGCGGAGCTGCAGTAGGACTGTCCTCGTGTTTCATGCAGACGCTGGTATGGGCTAAACAAAACATTCTCCTCTCCTAGCAGCACAGAGCTGCTGGGGATAGCAACCTCGTACAGCACCCTGCAATTCACTGCAGGGCTAATTGCATTGCAGAGCTGATGCTGCGCTCCAGGAAGACGTCAGCTCCTCGGCTTTGCCCACGGGCAACAAGGATCTTATTGATGTATTCAGGACTCACAACCAGCAGCCACAGGTTGCATTCTCTTTGATAACAAAGCCTTACAGACAAGGCTTAGATTTCCACTGCACTCCTAATTGAAACATAGCTAATTATCAGAGTCCTGTCTTTGCAGCCCCCCCCCCAAAAAAAGTCATCTACTATTCAGACAAGTCCAGTGGGAAATTACCCACTGCTTTCTTTCAGCCTGAGGTAGAGCTACCAGCCAAGATCCCCATCCCACAAGGACTCAATGACTTCAAAGGATGCTTGTAGAATCAGACTCCAAATTAGGTCCAACTCCAGAGACGGGAGGGAATTCCAAGTGGCTGAAGCAAACACTCAGCTCAGATCACAAACAGCTTGTCTCGAACCCACGTTTGGAGTAGCAGCATTTCCTACGAACCCCGGCAAATTCAAACACACCACACAGCTTAGGTGTGATCAACAATTATAGTAACCTAATTCCTCGCTGCCACTCACTTGACTGAGCAACATCAAATGTGCTGCAGTGCAGACTCGTGGATTAGCAGCTGGTCATGGCTAAGCAGCTGTAAACAAGCACTCACCAGAACCACAGTCTGGTTTCTAGCTGAATGATAACAAGACCCCCAAGGAACCAAGAACAGTCTTTTGCAGAGTGCACCGCAGCATTCACGTCCGCAGTTCAGCTATACAGAAGCAATATTATCTCCTCACATCCAAACTTCAGTAGTGCCAGGACAACGCCAGCATCAGAGTAAGTTCACTCACAGAAGGTGACATCTCACAGACATGCCAGAGCACAGAAGTTGGTGACACGCAGAGCGTGGTGCCATTTAGAAGCAAGTCAACCCTAGAAAAATCCTCCAGTTTATAGCTGCATTTCAGCCTGGCAGATGGAAGGAACACCACGAAGCAAACACATCAGTCAAAGCAGCTAAAAGCATCATTTACAAACTAGAACCCGCAGCCCAAATTCTCAGTAGTTATAACTCAGAGCTCTACAGGGCTGGGTGCATTTCACCTGCTTACAGATCAGACCAACAGCACTTAGCTGATACAACCACAGCCTTTGGCAGAGCGCAGATGCTTTGCTCGTTCAGAAGTTAAAAGCAGCAGATCCTCTGCTGGAACAAATAGATGCAATCCTGCACAAGTCCATTTAGAAACCAGGGAGCTGTTTTAAAGAAGAGAATGCTGGTTTTACAGCACTGGTCCTTGTCAGCCAGCCCAAAAGAGCAGGAGATCCTTTAACCCACTGAGCAAGGCTAGAGCAGCGTGGTGGTCAGAGCAGCTGCTGCAGAACCTCTGCTCAGACCTGTGCTAGGAGGGGTCAGCCTGGGCCCACTTCTGCCCCTGGCAGCTCTGATGAGGAACAGAGAGGAAGGCCCAAAGCAGTAATGATGATAACGAATGGGAACACGGAGCTCCTCGATGGTACGTTAAAAGCACACAAAATCTAGTACAGAGGAAATTAAGCGGGGGTTACACTCCTCGCTCACAAGACAGAGACAATACATCAGTTGTTCACATACCTGATCAAACAGAGCTTTCCAGTGCTGAGAGGCAAAGCATAAAGGGAGGAAAAAGAAGAAAAAGAAGGTATAAGAGCAACGACATTAATATGCAGCAAACTGTAGACGTATATTCTACAGAGAAATAACCAAATGATTTAGTGCCATTTCCAACATCCTTCTTCATCCCAGAACCACCTACCCTTCCGGGGGGAGGAGGCAGAGGGACTCTACCAACCACAGGGAGTAGAGTTTTCATTTACAAATCCAAATTAAGAGGAACTCAGAACATTCATGTGTTAATTCTGTTTTCTTCAGCTTTGTCTACTTGCAAGCAAGTTAAGGAATAAAAGGGTTTTTACCCACGAGGATCAAGACAGCTTGGTGTATGTTGAGGGGAGGGAGGAGTCAGCAGTGATTTTACAGATCCCTGTGGCCCAGCACTGACCCACAGACTGCCCTGCCTGGTTCTCTGAGCCTTGCCCTCTGCCTGCTCCTAACTCAGGCAAGAATTTGCCATCAGCTCTCTGAACCTCATGTTTCTGCATCTAAAAAATGGATAATTCTTCTAGCATAAGGTGGAAGGGGACATTACAGGGATTTATCCCCATAACTCTTGTTCCAGATCCCTCTTAAAAGCCGTGCATAGAGAGAAGCTCCATCTCAATGCAGACTATCATGTGAACGCTCCACAAGTTCTTCTCACTTGGGACCAGAGAGAACAAACTGATGACTGGCTCCAGTTTATGCACTGTACAAAGACCAACCTCATGCCACCTCCCACCCCATCCATCCTCGCTGCCTCACAGCCCCAGGGAATATAGGAAATTCCTGATGAAGTGCTTAACTGTCTCTTATCTCCTGGATCTGGGGTCAGATGAGAAAACATCCCATGGGGCACGTGACCTGGGTATCTACTGCTCTGTATTCCCCATAAACCTGCACGTTCTCAGCCCCCCTTGCCTGAAGTGTTGTTCAGCACAACACTATTCCTTGCCTCACTCATCCTCCCAGAAAACCAAAATGAGAAAATTAACAAACATGAGACTCACACAAGCAAATCTCCTCACTATGATATATGCAGAGCAAAGCTCTGGTGAGAGTCATATCCAGTTCTCTTAAGAATATTTTCTTTCCCCTGATAGGCTGATCTAAAGCAATTTGAATCGACTGGAGACAGCGGGGTATCAGGCCACTGAATCCCATTCCATCAGTTCAGCTGTTGGTTCCCACCTTCCCCATATCCCCATCCATTTTATAAACTCCCATTCATCATCATAAATCAGCCCAGCACTTTGAAGAGAACATTTCTGGGGCTGCCTGAATCCTGGCCTTGTGAGATGCTGCTCTGAGAGCAGTAATGACATCAGAGCTGAGCTGTCACACACCGTTGAGGCTGTAACAGCCAAACATCCTCTGTGTAATATTTTTGTGGCTAATGACACACAAAGAGCTAACCTTGTGTCAGCTCTTGCTGGCCAGGCAGAAGAACTCACGTCAAACTCTCAAATGTAATAACAGAAAATCAGCCCCCAGCTGGGTCCCAGGGGAGCACGCTCCCAGCACTGAGCACTCTGAATTCTCAGGGATGATGCTCTGTAGCCTGCTTGTTTCAGCAGGAAATCCTTGGCTGCAGAGAAGGAGGGCATTTACACCGCTTCCTGCTCTTCTGACTTGCAGATGATACATGATACCCCTGGCTCCTGCCATGTCATCTATTGCCAGGTCTCAGCAGCTTCCCATAAGCAGTGTAACTGCGGGCTCTAGCTATGCTTCCTGCAGTCAACAAAATAAGGTACAAGAGTCAAATAACAGTGCAGGTCCCAACGTAAGTAACGCTGTGAGCTGGATCAGACCCAAGCTGTCCTACCTCAAGGTCAAGCAGCATGTCAGTAGCAGAACTAGGATGATAATCTAGATTTCACTGAGGAAAGCTCACAGTTTGAGTCAGGAGCCCAATCCTGCCAGGCACTCAGCACTTCTCCTGGGCACAAAAGCACAACGATTGCGGAATACAAGGTCACGGTCAGAGGCAAGCAAGAATAAGGATTTGGAAACACGCTCGTTGGAAGTTCCTTGAAAGTCATTCTTTCCTATGAAAACTACAAATTCCCTTGATTGGGAGTGCTCCAGTGCCAACTGCCCGGCAGTTCTGTAGCAGAGGACAAACTGCAGTACGCGATTCCCTCTGAACGTACAGCACTAAGGAATGCAGCCCGGGGAAAGCAGCTCGAGCAGGCAAGTGCACTTCCTCCGCTGCCCTATGGGAGGAAAATTCAGCAACCACATTCTAGGGGACTCGAAGGGGGGATCAGGAGTCAGCACTGCCCCTAAGCAGCCCCATGAGGGTTCCGCCAGCGACATCATAAAAGCAGAGGGCAAAGGAGATGTGCCACTGCTGGAGGTTTAGATTACAAGCGTGGCTTTCACCCGGCGCAAGGTCCTAAAGCCAGCCCACTTCAGAAAGGTTCATATCACCACTTCATCCTTCCGTAGGCAGGCGCAGAGCCTGAGCTTATCTCTGCAGGCTGAGCGGACACTTCCCAGAGTTTGCTGGGAAGGAGAGCTGCAAGCAGTCCTAGGATGCACCAGGAATGCGGGATCTGTTCATACCCACTCCCCCCCAGACAGGTGCAGAGCGAGCTCCTGCCTCCGGCAGCCGCACAGCGAGCAGCTCAGCTCTGCAGGCTTTGCTGCTCAGCCCGGCAGGAGCTGATTCAAAGCACGCAGGACCACTTGGTGTCCTTCTAGGCTGGGTGAGCAGGGACAGAGCGGAGCCAAATTAACCCATCCTCAGGTGCAATCGGAGCCCCGAGGGTGGAGGGAGGCTGCCGAACTGGGGGAAAAACTTGCTTCTCTGCTGCTCGGGAGCTGGAGGAGGAAACGGGGAGTGTTCTCATCAGTCACCTCCGAGAGGCTGGGACTCTGGAAAAGCCCTCTGCCCCCCTCAAGCCAAGGCAGCAGCCCCTCTCCTGCCCCTAGAGCCCCGCTGCCCGCAGCCCGGCCAGCCGCAGCGTCCCCTCGGGCTCCGGGCGGGCAGGGGACCCGGCCGGGACACCGCAGCCGGGGCTGTCCGGGCTGGACGGGGAGAAGGAGGGACGGCTTTCCAGGACGAGGACGACTGCCGGAGCCCGCATTCGCCCGCGGCGAGGGGAGAGCCGGGCAGGGAGCGGCGGGGACGGAGCCGGCGTCTTTACCTCGTCCTAGAGGGTCACCGGCCCTATTCCTCCTCCCCCCCCCCTCCCGGCCCGGACTTCATTTATAAATAGCTTGAGCCGATTAGCCGGGCCCGGAGGAAAGGGGCGAAGACATTGAGCAAAGGAAACTTACATCCTCTGCGGCCATAGGTAGGACATCCTCGGAGTCGAGCACCTCGATTTCTTCCGCTTCTGAGCTGGCAGCCACAGCAGGGGAAGAGCTGGCGTGAGGCTCCGGCAGCCTGTCTCCCATGCTTGGAAACGGTCCCCCTCCAGCCCCCGCCTCCCCCCCCCCCCCCCCCCTCTTTCTCCCCAGATCCTTAAAGAAATTAAACCTAGCTGCCGCTTGGCAAACTTTCAAGCGCAGCCGAGCCTGCCTTCATGACTCCCGCAGCCGGGAGGGGAGGAAATCCTCCATCCAGGGAACATCCAATTAGCGCGGGCAGGCAGCATCCCGGCGGCCGGCTCCGGACGGGGCAGGTAACCCCTCCCCGCTCCGACTTGGCCGGCTCGCCTCCTCCCGCCCCCGCTGCCGGGCGCGGTCCCCAACCCCGGGCACGGCTCTCGGAGGCAGAACCGCGGAGAGCTGAGCCCGGCGGAGGAGCCGGGAGGGGCGGCGAGGAGAGGGACGGGAGCCCCGTGCGGAGAGCCGCTCCGCAGCCCCCGGCCCCGTTACCCCCGCCGGTGCCGTTTCCAGATGCCCTCGGTCTCGCAGAGCGAGTGCGGGGAGACGGCGAGACGTGCGGGGCTACCGGGGCTTCTCGGAGCTAACTTCTGCATCCCCGGGGAGGTTCGCGATCCGGGCTCGGCGCGGCTTTTTTTTTTTTTTTTATTTCGTTTAATCCTTCACCGTCATTATTTGTCCCGACGCGTTATTAAGATGGGTGCCTTCATCAGCTGGAGCCTGGATTAGGAACTTGAGGAATGCCCTGACGGAAGGCAGAAACGCAGCAGTTTTAGCTTCTTCCAATCAAGCAGGGGAATGGCAGGTTGGCGGGGGCAGGGCTGAGGCTGCCGCTGCTCTCTGCAGGCGGAGGAGCTCGGGGCTGGGGGGAGAGGGTCCTGAGCCTCAGGCCAAGGCTGTGTGACACAGCAGCTCTAATACCACATCACGTAGACTTCAGCCACAAGGGCAGAACCGAGCGAGAATTCCCTCTTTTCCTAACAGGTTTGTTTAGAAGACAACCAGCAAGAAGAAAAGCTAAATAATAATACCACATGAGCTCAGACAGAATACCTCTGGAGCTGCAATAGGATCTTCCATCCAGCAGAGCACGCGGCAGAGATTCCCTCTTCCATCCACAGCTGTCAGAAGAACTCCACGCTGCGTATCGCTTTTGGTCTGGGCTAAATGAGTCCCACACAGGGACGGGAAACCCAGTGGGTGTGGGTGCTTAGCTGCAAGCCACAGCACCCAAAGCACAGAGCAGGGAAGAGCACAACCCTGCTGAAAGCAAAGGCCCTGCAGCCTGCTCCTCCTAAACCTAAGGGCAGCCCACCAAATCCAGCACTTTTGAGAAGCGTTAGCCACTCAGAAAACACCATCCCTGCCAAAATATTCCAGGCCACGAACAGCCGTTATAAAGACAATCTCTTTTTGATTAAAAACCTAAACCTCATCAAAACTTCAAAACAGATGGACGGGGAAAAAAATATACCGTGCCAGCAGAAAGAAGCAGCAATCATTTAAAGATGTCTTTAGGGAGCAAGGAGGAGAGTTTTAGATGTAGAGAGAGTGAATGAGACGTATTCCAGGGGTAACAGGCTCTGCACAGCTGGGGAACTGCCATGTCAAGAACTCTGTATTCCAGGAGCTAGCAGGAAAATGTCAACCACGAGTCTAACATAAGTGCAGTAAGCAACAAGGAGAGCTGCAAAACCCTTCACACCACGTCCCTGTGAAACTGGAAAACTGCTTCAAAATTATAAGCTCATTTTTCTTCTCTAAGGAATGCTTCCACTTGTGGCAATGAAGGCTTTGGATTTTTTTTTCTTTAATTTTTTTTTTCCCCCAGGGAAATATCTCTGCACGCCGCACATATGAGCTAGTGCCGCGCTATAATTGTCACAGAAAGGAAATTAACAGTATTCTAATGAGGAGTTTTGTTACAGACAAATGATCATCTTCCAAGTCTGCGAGAGCCTCTTAATTTAGATTGTCATTTCTCCCCACTGCAGACCCTGGTGGTTCTGCCTTGGAAAACAGTAACTGCTGGAGACACCGGGGAGCTGTGGGCCACCACAGAGCAGATGCAAGCAACACAGAGGGGTTACAGGAGGGACTCAGAGAGATGGAGCTTGAGATAATAAACCCCAGTACATTTTTGCATTCGGCTACGTAGACAATCCTTGACGTGCCTAATACTGCAAACAAAATGTAGATACAGGTCCTTCCTGCATGGGAAGTGGCTGTAAAGGTCAACTAATGAATATGCAATTGGAAAGCCCTCAAAGGGACCAGCCAACATCTGCTAGCCATGCCTCCTGGAACCAATCAGAACAGTTGGTGCCTGGGTCCTTTTTCCACCTAAAGAAGCCCCAGAGGGCTTTTACAAAACTGCACAGCTCTCACAGTAAAACCAAATGGAGGAATCTGCACAGCTTGATGACTGCATTGGAGCTCTGACAGAGACCGAAACCTGGAAGGTGATGTCTGAAGCAAAATGCACCGTTTGGGATCAGAAGCCAAAAGCACCGTGCCCTAGCAAGAAGCTCAGCAGCACATACAAAGTTACAGCTGCATCAAGCTAGTCAGATTAACTCCTTTAGGCTCACAGCAGATCCTTAAGGACCACAGGCTGCATGAGCCAGAGGATGCTGTGCCCAAAAGGTAAAAGGAACAAAGGGTTCTTTGAGTTGAGGACAATACCAGCCTCACAATTTAGGATTAATATGAATCAGACCGCATGACCTGCCTTTCAGCATCTCCCTCGCTCGTGAATGCTGAAGAAACACTGAGCAAAACCGAGGTCCAGTCCCTGCTATCAGATCTGCCCTCCAGTGTTTGAGATGCGTCTCTGCACACCTCCACTGCTACAGGATGGGACCGCAGCACACGGAGCTGGGTGCGCTCCAAATGGAAACAACTGTTTGAAATGAGACCAATCCGTAACTCGGGGTTAATTTTCAACATAAAATCAAGCCGTGCTTACAATTAATCCGGAGCTGGCGAGCTTTCAACAGGAAGTCAAAGCCGAGGGGTGAAGGATGCGTCTCCGAGGGTGATGAACGGGGACCTGTGCTCTCGCAGTGGCTGTGCAGCGAGGCCGGGCACTCACACGGCGGGCTGAGCGGGCGTGGAGGATGGTGTTTGCTTTGGGGGGAAAAAAAAGTGTTAGAAAACGTTGGAAGGATGAGAGGAAAGAAAACTGATAAGGAAAAAACACTGTTAGGAGAGGGCGAGGGAAAAGAGGAGCGAATGGGCTCTTCCTCCCCACCGAGGTACACTTTTACGACTTTCTTCATTAGGTACTTAATGAGAGGAGCACTTTCCTCTCACATGAGGGGCCATGAGGGAATTCCCAAGGGCCCGCGAGGTCTCAGCATGGGAACACCGTAATTCTTAGCTAGGTGCTGTAATCGCACGGGGTTTCAGAGGGAACGCGAGCCACTCGTGTCTGCTCCGGCAGCACTCGTGGGCTGCAGGAGATGGCTGCAGGAGGAGGAGTGAGGGGAATGTGGTCCTGGGAGCAGAAACGCATCAGCGTTATGAGCACAGCAGTGTTATGAGCACAGCAGAGGCTCCGGCGTCTGAGCAGGACACGGCGCCCACAGGAGCTGTGAGAGCGCCAGGACACGGCGCTGCCTTCCGCACAGCCCCGGCCGCTCAACCCTGGCGAGGTTCCGACCTCAGAGCCGCGCGGCGCCGTCCGGCTGCTGCAAGCTAAGTGTGCGCAGCTCGGAACGTTCCAGAAGCGGCGCGAGGAGCGGTGCGGTGCCCGCAGCCCCGGGTGCAGCGGCTGTGCCGGCGGCACGTGCCCGCCCTCGCTCGGGGATTCACTCCAGAACACCGCCATTTTCGTTAATTACCTCAGGACGGCGCGCGCCCCCGAGTTCCCGCCCCTCCTCGTGAGGCGTTTGGGGTCTGTGGGACACCGCAGCTCCGGCGCTGCCCGGGCCCATGGCGCCCCCCGGCGGGCGCGGCGCGGCACTGCCGCCGCTCCGGGCTGAGCGCGGCGGTTGATGGGCGGCACTCCTCACGGCGGAGGGGGGGGGGAATAAAAAGATCCACACCAGCACAGTACACAGTTGTTTTATTGAAACAGCTGAAAAGGCCAGCAATGGAAAAATAAGTCTGTCATGAGGGCGGAATTCAGATTGACTTGATCGTTAGAAAAGCTGTGTCTACGGGTAACTCCAGCCAGGGACAGGATGCACTGTGAACCATGCAACTAAGGGGCTACAGCAGAGAGGCACTGTGTACTATTTCTTACGCACAGCTTTCGTCAGACATCCGTGAGAAACTGAACAGCAGCGCTTCTTGAGTTACTGACACTTATAATATACAAACGTTCTCACCTGATTGGTAAGGGATATAAAACACAGCGTAGTGGAAAATGAGCGACAGCTGCACACCGCGTGTGACGTTGGTCTGGCAGTCGTTGGAGTTTCTGTTTCTCCTTTTAAAAGAAAGAACTTGAGTGCTAAGCACGGCGCTGGGAATACGACATAGAAAATCATAGGCTCGATCTGGAAACACATGGCAGCGGGGAAAGTCGGCTCTTAGAAAGGAATTCACCACTCCCGGTTGAGTCTGTAGTCCGGAACGCTGAAGTCACTTGAAATGGAAGTGAAATAAATAAGCCATCCCTCAGGAAGCACGATCCTCGGGTTGCACCTACTCTATGGAGAGCCAAGTCCAGCTATCCAGCAGTATGTCACCGTGGTGACAGAGCTCAGAACAGTGCAGAGCAACTCCTCCACGTCGCACTGCTTGCGTATGTACACGTTATGTACAGGGAACTCCCTCAGGGCTCAGCCGAGCTGCTGGAGCTGGCTGCTCAGATGGGATCCTCTCCTCCCCCCACGCCATTTGCAATACTGGAGTTAGAACTATAATTTAAAATAATCTTATGCATGAATTACAAATATTAATAAAGTAACTCTGCATATATAAATATTTCTAGCGGAATTTAAAGCATTCAGAATGTACAGAACAGTTTGTTTTCATTTGGTAGGGCCAGATGTGCTTCTTCTCGGATCATCGCTGCTTTATCAGTGCTTTGTACATGGCGAAACCCAGAAATGCAAAGACAGTAGCACCAAAACTTGCTCGGAGCCAAAACGTAGAGCTCTTGAGGTCCGCTTGCGTCACGTGCCTAAAATTCAACACACAAACAAAAACAACACGGATTATTTGCAGGACAGGAGTATCAGACAGCTCGTGCTAAGCAACTGTGCTTTTGGAAACTCATCACTACACTTGTCACAGGCGTGGAGCTTATGCTTCAGCTGTGCAAATCCCCAAACGGAGGTTCCGTGTCAAGGAAAAGCTGGGGACCCCACGTGCAGCCACGACCAGTGAGCACGGCTCACATCAGGGCTCACACAGCAGCGTGGATGGGGAGGGCTGCCATCTCCTCTGAGTACCAGCAACAGTCAGAAAATAACAATAGAAACAGCAAGCAAATAAATTATAGTCCGGAATGAGAACGAGCCCATCGCTGCTAAGCACAACTTCCTTCAAATTTGAGTTTGTGGAGTTTTTGCTCCTTGTAAAGCTCTCCAGTCCTGTTGAATATCTACTTATATTACTCCTCCAAAAGAAGTTTGCTGACAAGTAGCAAGTAATATTTTTCCAAAAGCTTGAACCAAAAACCTGACAGTTCATAAATCCCTTTCTTCCCATACAGTCCCAAGAACGGCAATAGAAACAGTCATCCAATACCAAGCTGAAAGCAGAGAGTGTGCCAGGGAAACAGGCAGTGCTGATGGAGTCAACAGAAAAGATCCAACAACAGCATGAAGTGACTGATGACACAGAAAGCTCTGCAGACAGCAGGCAGCCAATGGCCCAGGTCTCCAAATGCTGCAGGTTGTGAGCATGCTCAGTTAAACACTGCTTGCCACCCTCCAAGTAGTCTCAAGTATGACAGCTTACCATAAAGCAGGAACTACTGTTTTAAGTTATCACAAAGTTATTATCATAATTCAAAGCACAAGAAGTTCCTAAATAACAGTAAAGAGGTTTGTTTTAAAGACAGAACATAACTTCACTAGCCTACGTGTTTCAGCCTGCTTTTGCCATCACAGGTTACTCAGTGAGAAGTGCACGAATATTAAACCAGGGAGCATACAGAGATCCCAAGCATACACGGTGCACAAGGAAGTTCACGTAGTGTGAAGTGCTAAACAAGCTGTTTAGTAAAGCAGGAGTTGTGCTTACTATCCAAAAACACAAGAACAGTTCAGGGTATTATTTAGTAGACATTTGCAGAAGCAATATAAGCCATACAGATAACCCGTGTACACGAGCTAAGGAACAGGCACAAATTCTCTGGTGCATTAACAGTGAAACAGTTATTGGCTAACAGTTACTAATCTCATTTAGGAAGATCTTGCTGGGTTATGGAACAGATCAGACTCATGAATTCCTACAAGCATTAGTTCTACAGCTGCTTTTGACAGACTCTCTGCAAACTAGATGTCGAGTAGTTCACTGAGGGAAAGAAAGGGGAAAGGCAATGGCAAGGTCACCTTCGTTTGGCTGCTGTTACCTGTCTTCAAGCAAACGTGGACCAAGAGATGACTCCATGAAGATGGAATCTTCTACAAAGCTGACGGCGTGCACCTGCTGCATAATACTGCTCTCCTCGTCTGCTAACAGCATGGCACCCAACTCATCTATGTGGGCTCTTAACCTTTTTACACACATGCACAGTTTGCAGTTCACAGCACGGCTCAACAGCAGTAAGTATCTCAAATAAGCGCAAACGTCAAAGCCCAAAGAATGTACCATTTTTACCCATCTAACTTCTGATTCTCGTGCAGCTGTTAAAAACTTAGTGCTTGGGAGGAAACAGAAATACATAAGTGGAGTTTGCATTTCTGAGGAGCAAAGCGGAGCGTATGACTTTCTGTAACAAAATGCTACTGCTTTCAGGACGAGGAAGACTATTTAAGAGACCAAACCTCCTCCTACTCCATCCCCAAAGCAGCAATTCCACATACCCACAGGACAGTCTTGCACCACGAGCATGAACTATGTTCTCCATACACTGCACTCACCCTTAGCACAACAGCCCTACGACTGACATGTCTCATTACTGCTGATAATTCAAATCAAGACCATTTAAATCAAGACTGTTTAAATTGCAAATGAATGCTTTGGCACTGCCCTGTGAAATACTCTCTCTCGCATCTAGATTTTGATGCCTATCTTTAATTTGCTTTGGCTTCTGCACACGTCCATATTCAATGGTATGCAGTAAACTTGCTGAGAATGCTTCATCCTTTCAAAAAGGAATTAATATATTATCAGTCATTGTAAAATCTTCTTTCAGTGTCTAAAGGGAGAGTAAACTGACCCTGATCCCTCCTTCTCTAAGTTACACAGTCTTTCATTTAAAGAAACTAAATCAAGGCAGGGATTTGCTTTATAACCTCAAAGAAAGCAACAGTTCGGGCCCTCTGAACATCTCAGCCCTGATGCTGAAGGTCCAAATATACAGAAATTCAGTGCTTTACCACTTCAAAAATAAATTCCATTTTTCCTTATGTGTTCCTTTGAATAAATCCCATTTTTGTAACATCAATCCCTAATACTGAGCAACTGCCATGAAGAACAGAAGGCTGAAGTTGTATCTGAAGTTCCTGATTATTAGATACAAACCAGCTTTCAAACTTTTAAAGCAGACTGGTGTGTGTATCTCATCACATAAATATTTCTACATATAAAAGGAGTCTAAATGTGGAGCCTACACCTCTGACAGAGAATTCAGATCGTATTGCACATTTTGGAAAAAGACAGATTTCCACCCCGCCCTTAGGAGGGGGTTAAGTAACGTGTCACTTGTTAAATGATATCCTGGAGATCTGTACAGTCCCTCTTTTAAGAGGCTCTAACAACTCACAAGTCTGCAACATGCACTTATCCAGAAGTTAACTGAGCATGCCTACCATGGTTACACACAGAAAACCAGGGAGTTATGGGCCATACCAATCCCTTTCTGTCAGCAGAAGAATCCCAGGGTTTGAGGAGGTTTAATCTTAACTTTTTAAATACAAAAACATTACCACATAAACTACAAATGCATTTTAAAAGCACAGGGGTGAGGCCAACATCCAAGTCACACGGCTACTCACACCGAAATTATAAGCAAGTTAATGCAGTCAGCAAGCAGCAGCAGCCTGCTCCGACAGAATATAGGTCCTAAGAATAAAATATAAGCAACTCCAAAAACATCACACAACAACATGTACAAGCTGCTGCAGCTTCCCTTCAGGCAAGCTATTTATTTTCCTAGGCTGCAAGCCAATGCCAGCAGTTAGACTTCCCCATGCATTAATTATCTAAAACGTGAGAAGTGTCAAGCAGATCTTATTATCTACACAACCTAAAAAGAATGTAAAACATCAATTTAATATACCCTATTTGGAAAGAAGTCAGAGGACATAGCTTTGCAAAGCTCTACTGAGTATGGTGCACTAAAGAGCTGAGAGAAGGAAGAATAATACAGGTGAGAAAATATTGCTGTATTCTCCTTATTTTAGGGATACCCAAGTAAAGGGACAGCCCTCTGCAGTCAGGAATGGTGATATGTTACTATAGTTTTGAACCTATTATCTGCTCACAGTATTCATACTGAAAAATAAAACCTGGATTATATCCTTACAGCTTTCCCACTATTACAAGGAACTGGGACTACTGCCTTAAGTTTAACTTCGCAGAAGGAAGCTTTCTGTAGAAAAGAAACCTTGCAATTCCTGAATCAATTCTGCTTTTGCATGGAAGCAGAACTTTGCTTATCTTTCATAGTATTAAAATCTTTAAAAGGAAGAAAATAAAATGGTCTGAGAAGTCTCCCTCATTGAACAACACAATTATCATGTATAACAATTATTTTGAAATGAACTCAGCAGAAAAGCACCACGGCTATACAAGCAAAATGCAGCAAGTACTGACTTCAAACCAAGAGAGCAGAAAAAAAATGCACACTTGAAATCCATGCTCTGGAGATATGGAATGGAAAAAAAAAAAAAGACCAAAAAAAAAACAACAACAACGTGCTGATGTCATTCTGACCCATACACAGAAGCCTTGCTTTTAAAAAGAGGTAAAACAAGGTGGTATGAAGAGATGAAGTGCCAGCCAGCCAAATACAAATGAACACCTGAAGACCAAACTGAAAATAAAAAGATACTACAGCAGTAACAAGTCTCATGCACACACGTACAGCTCTTTGAATGCAGTGCTTTCTTCCTCAAAGAACCAATGAAGTGTGATCCTGGGTAGTTCAAACCAACAATCCTGTTTCAGCAGGGCAAGCATCTCTAAACTGAACTTCCACATCTGCTGAACGTGCCTGTAACACCTCAGGAAAACCTTGGAAGTCTGTCCACAGTAGAGAAACTAAAGGTGGGTGTGAATACCTTTTCCAGATGCATACAATCTTCCTTTAATTGGGAATGTTCTAACATACTATTATATTTTTGCCTTGGTAACTGTTTAAGCACTACTTAGCAACAAACAATAGAGGAAGGAGTCTAACTAAAGATTTCATGTTACCTACCTTCTACTGCCTAGAGCCTCAGCACAGGGGGAGGTCAGAATAACTTGAGGAGCCTCCTTCACACATTTTTCACCTAACTTTTCAGTTTCCTGACCTAATGGTAGACATCTGTGAGGGCAAAATTTAAAAAGTCATATAAATTAGCTACATCAGATAATCCTGCTTGATTCAAATGCTTTCTCTAATGAAAATAAAATAAATAAACAAATAAAACATGAAAACGCCTCTAAAAAGCTAACATTTCTAAGAACCTTTACCCTCCTAAGTTTACAGCTCAAGGTCATTCCCCATTGTTCACACCTATCTCAGCTCCTGCATTCTTTCCTATTGTGTTAGGTTCACTATGTGCTCCATAAGGGAAAACTCCTGAGGTAACTAGGAAGCAAGTTGAAAAGACATCAACCCAGTGGAAAACAAAACCTCAGCAACCAACACAATGACTGCAGACAGACCCTGGGAAATAATCCTTTCTGTAGGGTCAGTGCAGAAGGAATTCTCTTCACCTTGAATTACAGGCTCCTGGGCAGTTATAGATCCATATATTTAATCCATACTATCTAGTGGCAAAGTGAGGAAACAGCACCCCTAGGCTTCTCAAACAAAAGCTGCAATGCCTCCTGGCCCTGACAGCATCTCAGAGGAACAAAGTACAATGTCTAATGCAGAACTCAAAAAAACAAAACAACACAAACAACCACAGGCCCACACAGGAGAGAAACATGCCACAACAGTTAATGTAGCAATCCAGAACCATTCAGAAAACAAGGGTGATATACAGAGGTAGCTTCAGCCTCCACAATGAGGACTCAGGATTTCCTAGCACTGATGGCTGAATAAAGTTTTAGACTGCTAATTTGCAAGGAGACTTATTTTGCAAGGGATTTTTGTCTCAGAGATGCAGTACAAAGAGTTTCACTTTTCATTAGCTTAGGAAAATCCGATGAATGACATTTCCCCTCTTCTCTGAATTCTCACTCTGTGGTTACAACGGACACCTGGGATTAAAGCAGTCTCACAAAGGTACTCAGTACTGTAAATGGGCACGCTGTTAGGCCTCCTACACACACAAACTGCATTTAAAAGGAAACACCCACTTTTATTTGGAGCACGTACATCTGAAACCAGTAATGAGAGGTAATATCCATCGACCAGATATTCTGAGAATACATCAGGATATTTTAAGCAAAGCCTTCACACAAACACGTTTCTCACAGCCTGGGACTGCAGCAGCCAGAACCACTGCACCACAGAAATTGTTTGGTTTGAACTCCCATGAGCTGGGTCAAGGTGACAAGTGCTGAGCTGTTAGTAAACCACGCGTCAAAAGCAAGGTGTTTTATAGGAAGTGTGCAGTACAGGCAAGACAAGATATAGCACTGTTTTCAATGCTGAAAACCAGTTCTCTTTACCCACTGCTTTTTCCAAAATATCTGCAAATGGAAATGGTTAACTGTTTGCCATTTCTTACATATTGCATTTTATTCAGAGGAATTGGATGTTAAAAACTCCAGATTTTTACACAACTTACCCATTCTATGTAAACCAGGCATAACATACACACAGAAAATCTATCAGCTCCCCGAACAGCAAACTAGCAATTACAAACACATCATATGTTACACAGTGTTTCTATAGTCAAGCTGTGCTTTTTCCTACACTGCTATTTAAATGAAAGTAATTTTATAATTGATAAGAGGCACTAACTGTAATGAATACTAAACAAACCTATGAAGTCTCAATTTGAGACACATTACATGAAAAGCACAGCTCTAATTCCTCCTCTGAGTACCTGAATTGACCAGCAAGTTGGTAATGTTTTTTAAAGCGTTGGATGAGCTCAAAAGAACTAAAATCACCTTTAAGCTAAATAGATTAAAGCTTTACAATTTTATGACAGTTACTAAAATAAGTATCTGCCTATTTAGTGGATATGGAGTGAGAAATCTGCAGTATAGAAGGTTACCAACTGCTTTTTCATTAAAAAAAAGAAAAAGAAAAACCTTTTATTTTAAGAGCACACCTGGTACCTAGTAAATAAAGTTAAGGACCTGTTAAGAACTGCAGTGAAGAGTTTGTTCTTTACAGATTGCAGCAAGTCTGAGTTGAGGAAGTTCTGACAGATGCAAAATGTACACCTGTTGCAGGCGCACATACAGCGTAACCGGGCATGGCTGCGAAAACACACAGAAGGACAGCAGTTGAAATCTTGCTCGTATCATCAGGTGCACATTAGGACTGTGCCACAACCAAGAGAGACTTAGGAATAAAAAGGTACATTTGAATGAGTAAGGAGAGGAGAAAAAAATACACCGGGGAAGCAAGGGTAACACTACAGCTGTGCAGAATCTTAGGGTCAGATGTTCTACATCTTGTACATTTTGTCATTACCACCACATAGCTCTTAGTAGCAAAGCACAAACATGAATGAAAACATTCACGGAATTTATTTAGATTGTAAGGAAAACATCTAAAGGCTGAGTACCTCTGCACAGCAATAGATAACACCCCTTTTTCAAAGGAAAGTAAGCCACATTTTCTATCACTTTGGATGCACACTTTACAGAGTGACAGTCACCTCTACTTTTCCCACCCTAAGAAACACACATGCTCCAGAACTAAGGGAGAAGCAGGAATGTTGGTAAGACAAGACATTTGGTCGGTGCTATGCTTTTTGTGGTTTCCAGCATAACAAAGTAAGAGAACAAAAACTAAACAAAAACTTTACAAATCTAATTCAAATTGGTTTCAAATATATATCTCTTCAAAAAAAATCCTAGATTTTGGGTGAAAGTGACATCAGTTCTATTTACTTTAAAGCAAATGTCAGCTGTCATACTAGACTCCATCTGCTGTAATATTTATTTAGCTCATTGCTTTAATAAAAGTTCTACCCACCAAAAAAAAAAAAAAGATGCAAACTAAGCTTAGCAACAGTGAGATGTGCAATGAGAAAAAACACGAGCCTGAAAATGTTGTACCTGAAGCCCAAAAGGTATTTAGGTATTTCTTTTTTAATAAAACTTCTGCATAAGATCTCAAGTTCATGAAGCAAGAACAATAAGCACCCTCAAAACAAAAAACTTCAAGCACTGCATTGGGGAAACTGTTACAGTTTAGAGAGTGTCATTACTCATAATCAACCATGAAGTTGAACTATTTGCAAAAGTGACAGTACAATTTGTATACAAATATCTTAAAAATATTGAATAGTGAGATACGAAGTGACGCCTTCAGAACAAGGACGTAACACAACTCTACATATTAATAGAACAGATCTACCTAAGTAGTAACATGTACTGGATCAATCAGTGTAGTCTTTAAAAAAATAGCTTACACAATAGCTGAGTGTTTCATCTGTTGGATTTACACCAACTTTCTCCATTTGAAATGATTGGAAGGTAAACAAGTCACTTCTGTCTCTCTCTGTTGCTAAACCTCAGTGAGGCAGTTCCATCCTCGTGGTTAACAATGGCATGCAGCTACTGTGAGTGAACCATGCAGTATGAAAAACACAACTGTCTGAGTACTTACGGATACATTGCCATAGTTGTCAGTTTAACAAAGATATCCTTACTCGGCATATCAACAGTATTACAAGTAAAGGCTTGAGGTGGAGGCATTTTGTGTTTTTTGCAGAATTCAGCAGGAGAAATACTATATTCCTGTCTAACTTCATGCAAGTCAGACTTTGCAGCTACCACTAAGCATGGTATTCTGCTATCCATGAAGTGTTGCTGCAGATTTAAAGAAAAAGAGACATTATATGATATGCACAGTCTGGAAAAGCCTAAGCACTACCAATTGCAGCACATTAAGATACATGCATTGCACTCAAGTCAGACACTTCTAGAAGCAGAATATTTTATACTGATCATAGTTTTGTATTAATTGCAAAAAGGCATTTGTAGAGCACAGCCATATATAACCAGCACTACTAAATAAAATGAGCTTTAAAAACTGGAACTTGATGTATAGGGCAATAATTGATAATGCATATATATGTGGGTGTGTATGTGCATTCACTGACAAAGCCTGTGTGTGTATGTATTTACATATACACATGAAAAACAATATACAAACCTTAAAAATCCTGACACAGTACTCAAAGGATTTAGGGTTACTGACATCATATACCAGGCAGACAACATCACATATGGTCTCAGCATCAGTCAAAAATTCTGAGTCACTGACATCATGTAGCTGGAAAAACAGTGGGAAAGGGAAAAAAAGCTTTGTTATTATGCACTTAAAAATCTGTTTTAACTATTTTTCTCATTACAGCTCACTGTTATACATCCTTAGAACTAATGGACTGACAACAGGCAGAATGAGAAAGAAATAAAAGAAATTTACCAACACAGACAACACATACAAAAAAAACAGCATTCCCTCTACAGAGGAAAATGACAGTTCACTGCATTTTAAGGTTAATTAGTCTCGTGTATACAATAATGAGGCAATCTTACCAGCAAATATTTCTCTTGTCCATACACATAGACAGTGTTTATGGCGTAGTAAGATTTGTGTTCTGCACGTATTTGCCTTTGTCTCTAAAAATGCAGAATTTCAAGTTAGATCACTGCAACTTTTGCCTTCCATGCAGATCTGAACAGCTGCTTAACTTCCATTTATTAATGTATGAAAATTACAGTAATCTGTGGTGGTTTTGTTTTTTTTTTTGCAAGTACCTGCACAGCTGTAATCCAAGATATGCAGGTAATTATGCAATATCCATTTGTCTGTTTGGATACTCTTAAAAAAATAAGAATTCATAATCTCCAAATTGAGTAGTAACCATTACAACTCTAATGTCGACTGAATTTTGCTGTCTAAAATAAAAACATTTGCATATCAATATAAGCAGAAGGTTTCTTACTATTAGATTTCTTCCAAGAAGAGCCTGAAGAACTCCGCTTTTCCCACAGCCTTTCATTCCAACAACATTGCATCGGAAAACATTTCTCTGAGTCTGTTTTTTCTGGAGATCTATCTTTTTATCTCTTGTTACTTTTGAAAAAAAACAAAAACAAATGTTTTTCAAAAGATGCATGCTAATGTCTGTATAAACACACAAACTAACTGTCCCGTTACATCACAATGCACACCAAATATTCTCTTAAAAACATTAAACCAAGAGATCAATTTTATCAGACATTAAAAGAGTGGAAGTGAAAGAAGACAGGATGTTTATTTAAGAAATTTATTCTTGAGCAGATTTCTAAGTTTAAATTCCTAAACTGAAATAAATCTATTTAGTTTTCATTACCTGTAATTGCTGATGCTTGAGACTCTTGTTCTGCAAGTATTGAGTAGCCTAAATAACCCAGGTACTCCAGGCAACGCTGTACATCTAAGTATGTGGTCAGTCTACCAAAGGGGACAAAAAGGAGTTAGAAAATTGTTAAGATTCCATGAAGCCAATTCCATCAATGTACCAATGTTTTCCTCCTTTCTCTAGAGTGACAGGATAGTAACATTCATCGTACTACCAAAGGACACAATCACTATGGAGGTAAACAGAGGAGTGACTTTAATAATTATAATAGTTCACGAAACACTATGAAAGCAGAACTTGCTGGGGCCCATCAACCTACACCACAGCTTATTTCTCACAGTAATTCTCCGTGTCCTGTAGGTGAAAAACTCATTGCTGAACAGCATTACTCTTAACACCTTTGAAAAGTAGAACAATGAAACGCAGTCAACTATTAAACTTTCACTCTTTGAACACCATTTTCAAGAGGAATCCACAAACATCTCATCATACTCAAAGTTCTCAACCACCAGAATGCAGCAGAGCACACTTACGTCCACTGAGAGAGAAATCCTTGGTAGGTAATCCAGCCCCTTTCATTTGTACAGACAGTGTTGTTAACATCAGGCCCCCATGGCATATAAGGAAAGACTTTGAACAAATCTTTGAGTTCATCAGGAGACAAAGCACAATCTCTATCCTGAAAACAAAAATATGATATCAGAAATAAATACTTAATTCCCACCTATAGTTACACATTTCTGCTGTACACTTGAAAAATTCAATAAATTGGCAACCAAAAAAAAAAAAACCCAGACCTTTCTCTCAGTGTCTGATATTTTCTTGATTAAAAACAAGAGTAAATACACAAGGAAGTTAAAAAAACAAAACACAATACTCTGTTGACTGAGTTGAGGGTTATGGCTGTACCACCAGCTTTTACCACATGACTTAACCCATAGACAGTTTCTGAATGAAATGACAAAAAGATGCTTTCTGTTAGCAAGGTAAGAATGCACGCTCAAACTACAAGCTTACCAAATCATGCTTATCAAAAATGCTTTGAAGAAACAAGTATGCATGATGATTTAATTCCGTTGTGCAGTCTGGAGGAATTTTCAGCCTATTTACCAAAAACAAAACCAAGAAGTTTTAAGTAAGACTGCAAAATACAGAATGCTATAACCCAAAATAACTAATTTCACAATTGCAGCACTTGGATTTTGACCTTTGTATTCAGTTTTCATAATCTCTAAAGTGATCAAAGTACATACTTTGTTTTAGGAACGCTATAATTACGAGTGGATGTATTTATATTACACTGTATTCAGTCAGTGTTGTATGGGGAGGAGGCTGCAGTTAAAAAACAGAGGTAGCAGTATGTGATTTGGCAATCTTAGACAGGAGTTATTCCTCTGCAACTTCCATTGTAGCTGATAGGTGACAAAGTCAGAGAGATCATTAATGTAACAATAAGCTTGAAATAAACACTGCAATACACTTCCATTCTCCCAAAAGGCAGCATAAATTTAATGTGCATAAGCTAAAGGAAGCTCAGACAGGAGATACATACAGAGGAAATAAGTACTCTGGTGTAAGCTCTAAGTCATCATCATATCCGAAGCGACGCAGAACAGTCCACGTTGTTTCATGCCTTCCTCGCTGAATGAAAAGTGTGTGTAGAAAAAGAAAACCTAAAATCAAATGACAAAACCTTAAGACCTTTCATCCACTCTAGATATTTTTATAGTAACAGTCTGAAAACAAGGAATATACATTTGACTTTCAACCAAATGTGTATCAGTACCAGCATTTTAGCTGTATAAAAATAAAAAACAATACTATTTTCAGTGCATTCCTGTTTTGAACTATTGAGCAGGAAGCTTGGAGACATCTGCTTAGAGTTAAATAAGGCTTACCTTTTAAAGTTAACCCATTGTCAGCAACTCCATCACTTAGGTTTTTCCTAACTACATTCTTTACATCTTCCAAAGCTTGAGGAGCCAACGGTGTATTAAAACAAATTCTCTATCAAAAAACAGAAGAACATTTTAGGAACCTAGCTGCTAAGCCAGTCAAACATGACGTCCAGTGTAAAACACTGCCTTAGAGGTTCTGATAAGCTAGTTCAGGGCAATCCAATCAGCAGAAGTTAGTGGAAATAAAGGAAGAGAAACACTTCTCACTTTGCTTTTAAATACAAGCACATTTAAGTTGTTGTGTTTTTTTTTTTTGTTTTTTTTTTTTTTGCATTTTGCTCGAGAACTACAACTTGAACTATGGTTAGAAATAAAATCAACGCTACTTTAGTTTCTATAAATCTGTTCCTTGACGCTAGACCTGAGACTTCCTAATTTTCAGGTTTGACTTCCTTGTGGTTCACTTTACTACTGTTCCCTGAAAAACAAACACTTGCTTTTCTAGGATTATAGGAGTTAAATCATTAAACACGGTGAAAAGAGAAGCAGAACAGTCACCTGGAAGAAGTTGAGCTCTGCATCATTGAGAGTCCCATCATTATCCTGATCAGAGATTCTAAAAATGCGAGTGAGCGCTTTAATACAGGCAGGTTTCATCTACGGAATAAAACAAAGTTCAGTACCTTCCTAGGCTTGAATATACAAAGCACACTGAATGACACCAGGCAGCTTGAACACACTGAAACCAATACTAGCCTTCATTCTACTTTTTTTTTTTTTTTCAATTTGACATTCACACACACAGGCACAAAATAGGAAGAAACAAAACTGCGATCCATAAAATTAATATGCAGAAATTTAAACCAGTCACGGCACAATAAATGTCTTCTTATTCAATTATTCAAGCTGAAGGTGGCAGTACTTAATTTAAAAATACATACCAGTTCAGTCATACTGCTCCAAAAAATGTTAAAAATGATGGATTTTTAAAACGCTTTTTTTCTGTGTGTGTGTAAAAAGGCCTGGCTAGCCCAGTGCCCAGCAAAAATAAACAGCTCTAGAACTACAGCCTACTCTTTCTAAATAAGCAAACTATCTACATTCACCATTTCAACTAGGGCTTCAGAAAGCTTCAATCAACAAACACTGTAAATCTTTACAGAGTTTATTAATCTACCAAGCAAAGCATTGACCATTTGGACTACCACTATGACAAAAGAACTGCTGGGGTACCTTCCAAGTGAAGGAAAACACAGTGGTAATTCTCTCCCAGCAACTAGCATGATGATGGACTCTTCTCTTCACAGGGGTCACAGATATTGCATAGAGATTGGTTTTCAAAAACCACAAATATTTCAGCACAACAATTTTATCACATTACTAACACATACAGATGATTCTGATGGAAGAAATCAAAAGAGAGTTATTCTCCCATTCTCCACTTGAAGTATTTATGACTGAGACAACTTTCCAACTGCCTAGTAATGCAAGGTGGTGGGGGTTAAGTTTGTAGTTTGTTTATAATTGATCATGAAATTAATGTGCTAAAGAAAAAAAAATCATACTCCTCCATCATATGCTAACTACCTACAGTACTTTCAAACTGTCACATCATTTGTTTTGGACCCCTTTTGCCAAAGCCTCACAAGAAGCTCAGAAAACTTCCATCCCTTAAATCGGGGAAAGACTGGAGCTCATTCCCTGAAACACATGGAATTATTGTGTAACAAACTTCTAAAGGATACATGAACTGAACGCTTGGTTTTTTTTCCATTGTTATTTTTGACTTAAAGCTGAAAACATTAAGAATTAACACAAAAAAAAAGCAGTAACAAGGTTCTGGAAGGTAACACTTGTCATCTGGGAGGACAAGCAAGAGAAAGGTAATAGAAAATGCAAAAAACTTCAGAATCCACTGAAAAGAACAAAACAGTCAACTTTTTTCCTCTCTATTTATTTTTAAAATTGTGTATAAATACCTCTTTCTCCTCTGGGCAATAAAGAGGACCTGTAGGATGCAGAACAGCCTTCTGCGCATAGTAGAATAGTTCAGATATATTCTTCAAGTTTTTAGCTGAACACTGAAAGAGAAATAGTTAGACTTATTCAGTAGTTTTTGATCATTTGATTATTTACGGTGAAGCCTAAATAAGAATCAAGCTTTTAAAGTTCTGGCCTCCCCTTGTGGGTACAGTGCAGCTTTTGACAAATGTCAACTTAGCCCCTGTACAGGTTCAATAATAAAGGACATATCAAGAGTTGCATCCTCTTTACATAGGAGCCCAACGTACCCAAAGACCTCCAATCCATTTTTAATGCTTCGCAAACTTGTTGCTGGCTTAACATTATTTTTAAAACACTTCTTAAGGAAAAGATTTGAGGAGGTTCTAAATATTAGAGAGTTTTGCCAGAAACATTACATTACACAAAAACACAATCTTTTCTCAAGAGAAAGAACATACAAACACACCATGAGAAAAATACCTACTTCAAATAGAATAATTAAATTTGAACGACATCAACAAAAAAATCATTATTTCTATTAAAATGCTGCCATATACTTTTGGCATAAAGGTATTTTTCAGTACTCATTCTAACATCATAAAGGATTATATACCTCTACACATGTTTCTATCTCTGTATATTGATTCATAATGGGAAGAATGGTTTCCATACTGCTGTACTCCACTAGATCAGACTTGTTTCCAACTAGTATAAGAGGCAGCCTGAAAAAAAAAAAAAGAGCTTTAAAAACAGACAGAAATGTCTGTCTTAATTTAGCACTCTACCACCCACCAGAAACCACTGTATTATTTTCATGATTTAACTAAATATAACAGAAGGCCAGTAGGCAAAATGAGATGACAGCAGTAAATTAATCTGAAATACAATTAAACAGAAATGTACTGATTGCTGTTACTTCAAAAAACGCACTACTCAACACGAGTCTTATTACTGTCATAAAAAAACCAGCATCAGTATAAAACCTTCACAGCCCATGCAGTCGAAACGAGTTACGTCACCACAAACATAGACACACCTGGTAAAAGCTGCCAATGCAATTCAAAATAAACAGCTTTGCTGAAATGTACAGTAGACCTACATACTTCAAATCTCCTGTTGCTTGAACTTCTTATATCAACTTTTAAGCTTAGAATATGATATTCTTAATTAACATCCTCAACACTGTCCACTGATACCCATCGATGTGAAGCCTAATTCACACTTCTTATCTTTATTTATGCACCTGCTATCTTTATCTGTCCTTTCATTGATGAGAGGAATCCACCGACTTGTTACCTAAAGTGGGGATAAAAAAAAAAAAAGAAAAACACAAAAGAAACAGTTTTAAATTTAATCTGAGCTGTGCACAAACTTGACTATAAATGCTATTTCTTTCCCACAAAGTCACAGATTTACCCACAAAAAAAAAAGAAAAACTGGAGTCGCTTAATGAGCAACCTTTAAGATGACTGAAAGGACTGAAAACCCACATACTGAAATGGGCCAAAAGCAAATGAATGCATCAGTGTACTTCATTAACAACTTGACCTCAAGCACTGTCTTAATCATTTTATATGAATAACACAGTTTTCACCATGCCTAAAAATCAGCACTCATATCAAGCAATAATCAGGCAAAATGTTTTAGCATACCTTATCAATAGAATTCTTGTTGTTAACAGCATACACTATACAAATCACATTTGCCTGAAATGAAGATAACATAGAAATTCATTGTTAAAGAGCTTTTTGGAGAAACAAAGATTAAGAACATAACAAAGCAAAAGAGCACTTCCAACATCAGTCAAAAGCTGTATCTCTGACTCAGTTAAGGAACTTAAAGCTCAAGCATCAGTCAAAAATCTATCAATGTAAAGCAAAGAAAAAAGGAAGAAAAAAAAAAGATAAGAACCTGTCAATTCCTTGGACTTCTGATTAAGAGCTCTGACCTGTCACTGGGAAGCACAAAGCTTAAGCTCACCTCACTGAAATAACAGCAGTACCCACTTTTCTTATTTAGAGCAAAGGTTACTATTTCTCAGGGCTCAAAACAACACTAAACAAAATGCCAAGAAACAGCAAGAGAATTTTTCTAACAGTAGAAAAATCAAATGGAAAATTTTCTTTGAAAGCAGATTTTCTACTAAACATTAAAATACACTCACCTGGGAGATTTCATGATAAAGTTGTTCATCATTTTGTTCTGCTTCTGCAATTCAATAGAACAAGATGATCATTAATACTAACATTTTTTGACAAGAAAACTGAAAACATTAAGAAACTGAACTAAGATAATTCACAATGCTCATAAGACAGTGATTTATTTAAACGGTTTCTTATAAAATGCACTCAGAATTCTTTCTATCATAACAATCATGAAAATGATCCATCAACTCCTAAAGCAGAAGTGTCCTGATGCACAGAGGCTTCGCAGCAGGTATTTTAAAGAGGACTAATTACATTTGCAGACAGGTTCTCCCTGGAACGAGTCAGTTTGCATCCCCTACATCTATCAACAGCCCACTCCTGGGGCAGTAAGTAGCACCACCCGTGCTACTTCCACCACAACACACAACACGTTAATTTTATTGTAGAGCCAATGAATATTTTCATTGAGAGCAAGCAGAACGAGCCATCATCACCCGATTTAGTCTTATCCCACGAGCTGCTATTTTCATCTAGTCTTTTCCAATGCTTAAACCTGCTCCCAGACAAGTATGACTGCTGACAGGCTACTCAGGTCAATAAACAATTCCATACCAACTCCAATTGCACTGCATAGTTTTTACCCGAATAATCCACGATGTGGGTTGGCACTCGTTCAGGGGTGACATCAGCTGGAATGGTGATTTCTTCAGCACGTGGTGGAACCTTGGATTGTAAAGAAACAGCAAGAAAAAGCCTTTAAAAAGCTATCACTGGAAACTTAAAAGTGGTATACAACCACATTCCCAGCAATTAGTCATCTTTAACTATGAGTCCATTTGTAGTTCAAGCACTTGGATATTATGCCATGTTTGAAACTCACTGCTACTTCCTTTCTCTTCAATGGTCTGCTTACTGAAGAAGGCAGATGCTGTGTTTTATATAACTGATACTTTTCTCTCAACAGAAAAAACATACCAAGCTATACAGAAGAAAGTTGAGAAGAGAATGGAGGGCTATGATTCATTAAGCACAGTTACAAACAACCCGTGAAAGAACATTTTAAGAACAAACAGAAACTAGAGCTCTTTTTTTACCTGCAAGCCTGGGAATTACATTTGACTAAGTAAACAGTCTGATCTTGACTCATGAACTGTGGTAACCTAACAATTTGCATTAAACACACGCTGCATAGTTTCAAAGAACAGCACATGATGTCTATTTTAAGACTTGTGATCAGAAGAAATAAATGTCCGAGTTTATATGTAAAAAGCTCAACTACTCAGAGCAGTTGCAGTTTTCTTTGTGGTATAACTACTTGCTCATTTTTTTATTAATAAAATACAGAAGTAGTTTTATTTTGGAAGAAAGTTTTCTGGTTGTTTTTCTGTACTCCACCATAACTAGGAAAACATTCTTCAAAAACAGAAATAAATACAACACATTGTGTAGCTACAAAAAAAAAGGCTAAGTTATTTATCAGCTTTTCCTCATTCTCATTCATTCTTCTATTCACTTATTCCTCTCTTTAGATACAACAGTTCCTCAATAAACAAACCAAACCAGCACGTAACACAAGTTATGGAGAAATTTGACTGCTTACAAAAACTGACATTCCTCAAGTATTAAAAAAGCTTAGCTGGGCATTTGAAAAACAAGAAAGCAACTTAGATAAAACTTAACTGCCTATGCATCACCAAGAGACATCCAAACCAACCTAGATCACTCTTCAGAAGTCAGCTCCTGAAGTTTCAGGCTTCATTTTTGTTGTAAATAAAGCATTATTTTAAAGCAGAGCCTACTACTTGCTCTCTGAAGAAAGCAGAAATCATATGAAGGAAACAAATGAGGTCACTCTACCTCTTCTGGAAATTCTTCACTGACAAGAGACATAATTAGCGATGTCTTCCCAACTCTGGCTACAAAGGAATTAAAAAGAGAGGTTAGATAACTTGGTTACGTTACATTTAATAGTTGCATCCCATCTGAAAAAGAGACATATATAACACTTTCCAACTGACCACACTGAAGGCTCTTTATCTGCTGTTTAACCATATGTAAAATTGACAGTGGTAGTGCCCTCTGAATTCTTCAGCAGTAAAATATTTCACAATTCTACATTTCATCCAAAAGGGAATCAAATCCTGTTCTTGTCTTACTCAACAGAATTTGTGGGTTTTAACCTTAATACAGAACATTTAAAGAGGAAAAATAAACCATGTTCCTATCAAAAACCCTCACCTAGAGATGCAAGTTATTTTGCTGTCATGGCTGCGTTCCCACTTGCCTATTTAATTGAATAATTGTTAGTATGAGATGAAGAAGAAATAATTAAATTCCAAGAGCGATTTGTTTCCAAGCAGAAAGAGTAGCACTGCGGAACTGATCATCCAGTCAGAGTAAAATCCACTTATCCAACTCTGTTTTTGGTACAGTAACAAAGGACTTTCTGACACGCAGAAATAAAAGCTTCTCTTCTTCATGGCATGTTAGAGAGTAGTTACTACAAAATAATGAAAAGCAAAGTCGATATTACAGTTGGGAGGGAGCCTTGCTCTCCTTACTGAGAATAGACTAATTCCTCTCTGTGGTATTAACTGGAGGGGACTAAGATGAAGGGTTCCTAACAGATAGTTAGATAAAAAAAAAAGATAGTTGTGTTTTCATCACAGATACTCATACAAGCTAAAACAAGAACTTACACTACTGGCTGCCCTCCTGCACAAGCTTCATCCTGACAGAATCAGACAGCTTTAAAAGCTCCCATGTTTCCTCAGATAAATACCTTCATGATAAGCAAATTAATTTATTAATTACAGAAAATACCGGAGCGTATTCTGCATCCAACCAAGCCAGCTTCTGCTTCAAATGGAGTAAAGCATCTTGGCTTTGCAAAGAACAGATTCATTTTCTTAATTTAATGCAACTGAAAACAGAAAGCTGTGGACTGTATGTTAGGAATGGCACTCCAAGCACAAGCTTCCAATTGATGAGAAGCATTCTGCAGTTGTTTCTGTGAAAATCCATAGGTTCAAGAGTAGAGATTGGGTTTGTTTTGCTCAAATCTGGGTCAGCCACCTGTCTTTCCCATTCTGTTTACAGTCTTAGAAGTAACAGCCTAGACAACGCCGGCTGACTAGGATGAGGAAAACAGCACTTCATCACGATTAACTGGTCCTCGTTTCCCTCACACAGAGAAACCCTTTAGTTCACGCTGTACAGAAGTAAAACGTTGGATAGTGATGCTTACACCCTGGGTACTAGGACTAAAAACACCTTACATCTGAAAAGAACATCACTGGGGATGCAAAAAACTACATTACAAACTACCTAAACAAAAACACGTTCACAATCTGACACGTTCCATTGATGCACTATGCCATCAGTGTTTTAAAAACTCTTAATTCAAATGATTTTGCACGTCTTTTTCTTCCCGTTTTTCACTAAATTATCTTCATTCACACAAACCATCACGCATCGGCTATAAACAGAAATTAACCAATTTTAATTAAGCAAAGGATGGGCCCAGTTTTAAACAGCACGCTCCGTGAGTCAGCTGTCAGTCTGTCCAGTACAAAACTAAGGCCTGCACCCCCAGATCACTGCCTAGAAAAGGTAGATCTCGCGTGTGCATTCCGAGGAGGAATTCAGCTGTGTGTACTGTAAAAGCAGACAAAACTTCATAAGCTATCTCGTCCTGCACAGCATTATCCCCAGGAGGACTCCTCCCCAAAGAAGTGACGGAGGGGCACTGCATGCGCTGTACTATGGGCGCTCGCTAGTCGCGCTATATTCTTAGTGTAATCAGGCGGTTGTACTAATGACACTGGGTAATTACGAGCTACTCTTTTCTCGAGAGGAGAATTTTAGAGCGCTTCACAAGCCAACCAGAGGGAGCCTCCGTGCTACCGCTGCTTCCCTCCGCGCGGAGCTGTACTTGCGGCAGCGTGACCTCTTATTTGGGGGCCCACACGTGAGCGCGGGGTCGGGGTTTCGCGGCACACCGAGAAGCGGAGCCCCTCTATAACTCCAGCGAGCACACGGCTCCGCGGCGCGCACCCAAGGTCACCCGAGCCGGGCTCCCGCCGCCAGCCCCCAGCCCGCAGCCATCGGCCCCAGCGGCGCTCCCGGTCCCCGCACTCCTCCCACACGGGAGCGAAGCTGAGCCGGCACGAGGAGGCTCGGGCGGGACGCGGCCACGCGCGGGGGGGAACACCAAAGCTCCGTTCCCTCTTCGCGGCCGCCCGGGGAGACGCCAAGTCCGAGGAAAACTTCTCGCGACCCCGGCGCCCCGCGGAGCCCGCCGTCCTCCCGCAGCTCCGCCGAGGCCGCGGGCACACAGGGCCGGGCCCGGCGCCCCGAGGCGGGGCGGCCCGCGCAGGGCTGAGGCACCGCGCCGATCTCTGACAGCCGCTCGGCCTCACCCCCCCGCCCCGTTCCCGGCCCCTCCCGCACTCACGTTCTCCCACCAGCAGGATCCTCACGTCCTTCTTCATGGCCCCGCTGCCTGGCCCCGCCGCGGGGCGCTCACATCGGGCTCGCCGGGGGAAGCGGAGCCGCCGCGGCCTGCGCGCCCCTCACACCGCGACCCCCTCCGCACCGCGACCCCCCCCCCGCGCAGCGGGCGGCCTACGGCGGCCGCCGAGGGACAACCGCTGAGGGGCGGCAGCGCGCCTGCGCGAGCGCTTCGCGCGCTCCACCGCTGCGCGCCACCCTGAGGCGGTCTACGGCGCCGCTGCGTTGCGCGCCCGCGCTGAGGGGGAACTGTGTCCTAATCCGGTTATGTGCCTTAATGAAGCCGGTGTGCCGCCAAGTGGGACACGCGCACACACACACACACACACGCACACGCACCTACTCATTAAAAGCGACGCGAAACTCTCGCTTTCAAAATTGTGTGGTAATTTCTGAACAAAGTGTTAACAAATTGCTGCTCCCGGGCGCTCCAGCACGAGTTACCGTGGGGAAATCAGAGGTGCCCAGTGGGTTGGTTGCAGATTAAGCTAGTTAAGTCGACCCTGCTTTATTCACATTAAATGTACTGTCTTTTAGTACACCCTATTCACCAAAGCGTCCATTGCATTACGTTCAGGGAGCGCTGGAAGTGCCACTGTGCTCCTCAGAGAGGTTCTGCCTATTGGGCACTGTTTTCAGTCTGGCTGCGGCCCCTTCACCCCACACAGCAGCAGAGATCTCCCCATGGCCGCACACACCTGACAATTAAAACAGAAACGCTGGCTGTATGCTGGCAAAGAAACTCAAATACAGCCTCTTTCACGACAGTCCCGTTTGCTGGTTCTTTGAAAGAGCGGGCACATGGTTTACTAGCTGGTACGAGCACTTAAAAACAGATGCTACCAAAACAAAATGCAGTAAATACCACCACAGAAGTGGTTTGTGAAGATGGAAAGAGCTGGAGGTGACTGAAATACCAAACAACTGCCCTCCAGGATGCTCAGCGCTCATGGCTACGTGACGAGATGGCTCTGACCTCCTGCAAAGGGTGAAATGCACTGGGATTACATCGTTTGCTCATTACAGACTTTAACTGCAAGAATAAAAAGAGAAGAGCAAAGAAACAGCAATGAAAAAAGAAATGAAAGAGAACAGCAGAGAGAAAAAAAGAAGGAGGAAACAGGTAAGGAAAGATATACAGACGTTTTATGTTTTCAGCCCTCTAAACAACCTCTCACGGCAGTCCCTTGTCTTTGAGTACTGGATCCTTCCCAATTCTACACTAACCCAAGGGCTTCCTGATTTAGGCACGACCTAGAGTTCAAACAGCCCATCCATCCAGCACTAAGATCAATTCATTATTACTATATTAGACCAGCTTAGCACATTCATCTATTAGTTATTTCAACACAGCCATGCAACCCTTGACTTGCAGACACCACCAGTGAACTCCACACACTGCTTCAGGTAAACCTATCTGACAAAGTGAGAAAAACACAATGCTGTTACCAAATGGCCTCGCTGAAGGGCATTTAAAATTTTTCTGGGGAGCAATGGGGAGAAGCACTGGCTGTTTCTGCCCATACCTTCTCCTCAGGTCCCTGCCCCACAGAGCTCTGGTCGCCACAGGCACCATCTCCAGATGTTGTGGGTCTCCAGGTCTTCTTCCTTCACCCCTTTGGGGATTAATTTCACCAGAGCAGCCAGCTCCCAGTTGGCTGCACTTGGTGATGCAGGATGGGCAGGAGCTGCGGGTGCAGCCCATGATCCGCATGGGAACTGTGAAGTAGTTCAGGCAGCAACTGCAGCTTAGTTACACCTCTGCCTGCAGCCACTCAAAGTCAACAGCAGCAGCCATGGTGTAGTTTCATTTCCTGCAGGCACAGTGCTGCTGTTTGCAGGGTGTGGGGAGCTGCAGGCCAGGCAGAGCTGTCGTGCAGCCCTGAGGTGCTGTGCCCTGCAGCCAGCCCGCACCACTGAGCTCCCCAGAGCAGAGGTGAGAAGCTCCTGCAGGGCCCCAGGGCTGTCAGAGAGCTCAGTACATGCCTGAGAGTTTGGGTTAACTGTAGAAATGAACAGTTGTGTGAAGCTGTGACCTGGCCTTGACTCTTATTGAGTCTTCAAAAAAGATGCTGTTGCGTTGCTCCAGGGTTTCATTTTCAAGGAACTTCCTGATTTTGTAACAGAAGTCATGTCAGCGTTGCTGAAACAGTGGGAGAGCAAGCACCAGCACAGAAGCAGCCCCATCCATGAAGCTGAATTTACTGGATGGACTGTGCTCTTCTGAGATCTTCCTGAACTATTCAGCTCATCTCAAAGGTGCCTTACTATTGATTTCAGAGGGTACAGGCATAGACTGTTAGATCTGAACCCGCACGTGAGCTGGAATTCAAGTTGTGTGAGGTTAAGTTAATGGGAGTGTATCAGGAAACAAAACTAGTGATACAGATTGCTCAAGGTTGGACAATGATGATGGAATTATTATTATTTTTTTTGTGCTGCTGTGGAAAGAGTTAATCTTAGTAATCCATGCACATACTGGTACTTCCTCATTCCTGTAGAAGAGAACTATTTGGGGTATCTCACTGCCTGGCAAGCATCAGCAAAAGGTGGAAGCTCCACGAGAAACTTAAGTTTGCAAGACTTCCTCTTGATTTGCTAACTAAGGGAATCTGAAAAGAGTAAATGAATATCTGAATAACTTGCTGTTCAGTAAAACCATATCTCAGACTTGGCTATGGGGCAAGAATACTCAGTGCACTGTATCAGCAAATACAAATCCTCAGCAATTGCACTGTTTTTAGGAGCTGACACAGATCAGTATATCTTCATCCTGAACTCACGTCTTGACTGAAGTAGTAGGTGGGTTTGCTTTGGAAGAAAAAAGGTTTCTACATGTTGCATTTGCCACTCCCAGAATAATCAGGTAGCAGCAACTACTGAAAGCCAGGATCTAAGGGTATGTCATTATGGTGCTTCCACTACAACATTGTTCACAATTCAAACTTGACTTTTAATTTTGAGGACTTGTTTCTCAGGTCCTCAATAGTAAGAGTCTACAGGCCCGTTAGCCTCACCTCCACCCCTGAGAAGATGACAGAACAACTAATTCTGGATGTCATGTCCAAGCCCAAGCCCAGTCAAGTGGAAGGAAGAAAAGGTTATCAGGAGTAGTCAGCACAGACACAGCAAAGGAAAAATATACTTGACCAATGTGATGTCATGACTGGTTAGGTAGATGAAGGGAGAGCAGTGGATGTTGCCCTGACTTCTGCAAGGCTTCTGACACTGGCTCTCATAACATCCTTGTAAGATAAGCTTAGAAAATGTGGGATAGGTGAGTGGACAAGTGAAGTGGGTTGAGAACAGGCTGACTGGCAGGATTCTGATCAGCAGAGCAAGTCTAGTTGAAGGCCCTTAGTTAGCAGCGTTCCCTGGGGGATGGTACTGCGTCTGGTCTTGTTTAACATACCGATGACCTGGATGGAGGGGCTGAGTGGCTCTCAGCAAGTTTACTAATGAGACAAACATATTTTATGGGGGGAGGTGGAGTTGGAGTAGGCGATCTCCAGACTCAGTTCTTCGAAACCCCCTGTGATTTTGTGATATTTTTTACCAGTTGCTGTGATGAAAAGAAAATGACATTAAAAGCATTACATGGAAAACAACCATGTCCCTAGCTGTACAGTAGATGCAACCAGGTGTAGTAGCTGCCTGTCTCTGTTCCCCCCCGCCCAAGAAAGACATCCAGTCATTCCCACATGTACTTTCATCTACCCAACAGGACATGCTGTATTGTCCTGGTAGGTGGTGATGTCTTTGCCTCTTGGTCACTTGTTCTGTGCACTCATATAACAAATGGTCTCATTTACTGTCAGAATATATGCCATGGCTGCATTGTCAAGTACATCCTTCAGGAATCCTCAAGGAAATCCATGCCAGTCCTCTGTGATCAAACTTTCTACACTGACTTTGTTTCTTTTTCTGTGTAACAATAGCTAATTTATCCCTACATTGGCCTGGGAAGGCCTCACCTGCATAGAAGCAGACAAGGTGGGGAAAAGTGAATGCACTTCAAAAGAAGGGACACAGGTAGTTTCTGAATATCTGCATTCCCCTTACTCATTTCTATTGCCATCCTTCCTGTGCCTGTAGCTGCTGAAGGAGAAAGCCCTTTGCAGCACAGTCACTGAATGGGCTTGAGCACCATCGCTGCTGACAAGAAGGGGATGCAGATCAGTGCCAAGCAGAACCCAAGAAGTGCAGTTCACCAGAACTCAGTGTTAAGTCTCAACCAGACAATGGCTGGGCAATCACTCCATTTAAAGCGTCTATCCACTCCCTCTGCTCCTTATCGTTCTCACATAGAAACAAAAACTCTCTCATTGGTGTGGCCATGGTGATCCCTGATTTCCTCTTCTTTACAGATATTCCCTGGGGCAAGCCAGCTCGTACTTCATAGCCCTCAACTCTCCTTCCAATAAAAATTTGGCCTTGTGGAAACGCATCCTAGAAAGAAAGAAACAGAAAACAGTCATTAGTCAGTGGACAGTGCAGCTCTAGTAGATACTCTATCCCTTGACATGGAGGGGTTACTGAACTGGTGACAGGCAGCAGAAAACATACTAGAGCCTTCTTACACTCTTGACCATTCTCAGAAGCAAGAAGAGCCCACACTTGCAGAGATGCTTGGTTAGTGTTCAGAGGAGCACAGTAGGATATTCTTGATAGAACAGAGGTAGGAAACAGGATATTGGCCTCTGGAATATTGCACATCTTGCCTAAAGTTCCATGTGCTTCTACAGTGTGGCTGGGAAAAAAGCAGGCTATAAACCTTAAGAGCAGTAGCAGCTACTTTTTAAAAAGACTTAGATCATCCTTACAGCCACTGTAAGGGCCAGAGTTCCCTAACAGCTCAGCTTCAAAGATACCCACTGATAAAGGAGATAAACTCTAGAGAGTTACCATGTTTGTCTTATGCAGCTACTGGGAGAGCTGGATTATAATTCCCAACCCACCTCCACAAAGGAACGTGTGGAATAGTGAAGAACACTCTGCTTACCAGTGGATTTTTGAAGTACAGCAGGTTCCTCTCTTCAGAGTCTAGGCTGAACCAGCGCATCTTAAAGGTCTCCTTCTGCTGCAGGTAGACAGTAGAAGTTCTTTAAAGACCAAGTCTTTAATTGGATTAATCAAAATTACTGCAGAAAACGATCTGTGAGCCAGTGGCTATTACGAGGAGACTGTGCAAACAACTTCAGGATTTTGGAGTGCTGTCCCTACCACTGCAGCATGGCATTTATTTTTTATAAGTGCTAATTCCATCACCTGCACTCATCTAACCATTCCCCGAGATATTCACTGCCCTGTGCTGAAGAGCCCTCTTCCAGGGCTCATTTGAGTTGGAGCTGAATTTAGACCTCAGGAAAAAAAAACAAGCCAAAGCATGTTTGTAGCTGTGAGTACTCCCTATGCAAGCACCTGCAGGGGTGTACTGGGAGACTAGCACTGAGGCAGGCAAAAAAAGCACCATCAATATTCAGTAGTTAATTACTAAACTTTTCAAGGACTTGGACTCGCAGTTCAACCAGAGGAGCAAGGGAAGAAGTAGCAGCATTCAAAAAAGATCTCGGGTCTTCCTGTGCTCCTTCAGCGGAGTGTGAAATCTCTCTCTCAACATTTAAATAAATAGCAGCCCAAACACTTTCCCTCAAAAATAAGCAAACAACCCAATCCATAGGTTTAACACTGAAGAATTTGCTGCAGTAAAGCGATGTGACTTTTGTGCTGCTAACTTCAAGAGAAATAGGGAAACTGGGGAGCTGGCATGTGATTTTCTGTTTTAGAGGCAGCTGCAATTAGTAGGCAACCCATACAGTAACTCATTTAGTGTTGCATAACAATACTTTGCATTTCCACTGCTTACTAATCCATCTTGCTTACTCTTCAAGAAGAATCCTTCTTCCCAGTTTTCTTTTCTGCACAAACCATGACCCCAAATAACACAATAGGCTTGAATACAATGCCACTACTGACCCAGGCAACGCACAGCCTCCTCAATTCATCATTTATTAGTAAACACCATGGTATTATCAAATAATCTTCTAGAAGAATCCTGTTTCTGTCCTGTCCAGTAACCTCAACCTACCTTTGGTCCTGTTTTCTCCATGTATCCTTCTTTCACATAATTTCTTGTGATCCGGGGTATGATCTAGAACACACAATCAAATGTTTGCCATCTCATTCAGGCTCACTTTTCTGTTCTTCCATTGAAGCAAAGCAACTTTGGCTTTTAGGGATTGGGTTTTTTTTGGGGGTTGTTTTTTGTCTGCTCAGCAAAGGGAAGTCTGAATTAAGAAGGAACACAGGATTTTTGAAAGATTTCACTATAAAAGGAAACAGACTTTTTGGCCATAAATGTTTACTTCCTTTCTGTATGTTAGCCACAGTGTGGCCTTTTTTTTCCTGTATCTTCTGTCTGTCTCAAAGCTCACTACTAACGTGGCTGGCTGCTGTCTGGTTGCTTTCAAAGAGATGTTAGTTTTACCTATCTGTGATCAGAAAAGTGTCTGTTTTAAGGAATGTGAAGGAATACAGAAGAAGCAAATCCAGTGATGCTCACTGCAAAGACAGGAGTAACATGGGACAGAGCATCTTTGTGTTTACTTGAGAAGCTGATATTCTTGCCAGGCAAGGAGATGACCAGCAAGTCAGTGTAAGAGATGCTCAAAACAAAGATGTGTTTGCAATTAAAAGACTCCTTCATTTCCATCTCTAAGGCAACGGAATACTAAAGAATATTTGTTGGCACCAACAGGTAGCTGAGCATGACTGATCAGTGATTACACACAGCTGGAATAGCTCAACACAGACACGTTTTGAAAAGCAAACAAAGATTTAGCTTTCATATCCAGTGTCAACCAGAAGGAGGAGAAAAGAATAAGGATTTGAGTGTCATTTTTCTCTATAACTAGCTGTAAAGATAAAAAGAGCTACATATATCAAATAAGAGGGGAAACAAAAGCACAGTTTCCCGTTATGTTATGTAAGTAAGCATTATGGAATTATTCAGGTAGGGTCTCTTATCTGTTTAGTGCACATCTGTTTCTATGCACCTGCTCTGCAGATTCATTTTTCCCCAGTGCCATCACAGTCTATCAGCAGTTCACTGCCTCCAAGTCACAGCATTAGAAGCAGGCTGAGGCACACTGGGAGCCTGGCATCACAGCCTAACTCTTCCTCCAGAGAAAGAGCATGACAGCAGCGGGCATTTCCAATGTAAGCTGCTGTGTGAGCACCTGGTTCTGGCACAAGTGGGAAAATGCTTTCCCATAATGTGTTTGCACAGGCTTCTTCGTGCCTTGTTCTTACCTCATGCTCAGGGAGAGCTGGGAAGGTTGTTCTGAGATAATGGTAACGTGCTGCCCGAATGGCATTGAACCAGCCAACAATCTCCTAGGGAAAAGAGCAAATAGAAACAGACAAAAATAACATGAAGGGGTAAGAATGCAGCCATTCTAAAAAAAGCCTTTCTCCTCCCTTGTAATCTCTTTGCAAATACAGAATTTCTCTCCAAGGGCCATAGAGTCAGTGCCTTGGAAGACCTAGCTTCCAAAATAAATGTTAAATGCCTTTCCAGGAAGATTCTGGAGATCCTCAGCATGGAGGATCATCCAGGTCTGTTCACAGGCTTTTTCAGTTGCTTCAGTTATGGATTCTTTAGAAACCTGTGTGCCTGGAAAGACTTCAGAACTATATCAAGGGAAAATACAGAAATGGAACAAAAACTGTAGACACACTTCTTAAAATTACCACTGCTTGTTTGGAAGTAATACAGAACAACTGTATTTTCCATGTGTGTCAGGAGGCTTCACAGAATACAATCACTGAGTTATAAATTTATACCAGTAGCCAATTCCCTTACAGAGGCTTACATCCGTGCCACAAAGAACCTCTGAGAATATTCAGTATGTGAAGCTGAACGTTCCAACAGAACAGGATCAAGGTGTCCCAGTTCCTTGTGTAAAACTCTGCAACATTCTAAGCTCTGCAAGTTATAGTGACCCTGCAAAACCAAGATATCTCTTCCAAAGTATAGATCCAGCATCTGAGAATACTGCTCGTTCCAAAATCACACACACTCACCTTTCCGCTTTCGTGATAGACAAAGAGGTTCCTTGTTTGCCCGTCTGCCTTGTATGTGATCTGCAGCCCATGAGCGTGTTGGATTTTCTCTGCCTGGAACATCGCATTCAGTTTCTCAATGCTGATAACGGCTTTTGGACCTTTGGGCTGTGGAAGTGAAAAGCACTGCTGTATTAAAATGGTCTAAAGGAAGGCAACGGAGAACAGAGCAGCTGTACCAGAACTAGATCCTCTCTGAAAAAGTGCCTGATAATTGGATGTACCTGGAGTGCAAAAGCCTTAGTTATGTGTCACATAAAATCACTTACACGACTCCCTTTCCTTGACAAACGTTTGGCTCTGGAGAGGGATGGGTCTGCACTGCAAATATTTTCTGACTGAAGAGAGATCAATTAGCTGCACTCTGCCATGGGAGGGGAACGTGCTGGGGATGTTGCTGCAACATGATGAGAGGATATTTTGGTAATGTAAGAGGCAGCAGCTGCTAACAGATCTCTTCTTCGTCTTGCTATTTGCTACCCATTTCCTTTGTTCACTAAGGAAAAGGAAGCTGCAGGGAGATGAGGGACGAGAGAAAGGCTTAAATCCAAACGAGCAATAATCTAAGACACCGCAGATGTTAATGTGGAGACATCTGGGTTGCTCTTAATACAGGCTGATCTGGCTGCTGAACTAGGCACAAAGCTATGCATGCTGTTTCCAACTGGTAAGGAGCAGTCTGAGGTTGGACTCAGCTACCTACAACCGACTCTGGCTGGGGAACTCACTTCCTTAGTGTAGTACTTCATCACCCCTTCCCTCGCTGACAGGAGAAACCGCCTCTGCTTGAACTGTCTGCTCTCCCGTCCACGCTTCCAGAGGAGTCCTTCGTGGCTACCTGCACGTTGGGTGGAGACAAGCGTCAGACAAAGGCAGCACAGCAGCCACATTTTCATCTGATGTGCCACGGAGTTTCAAGCTTCTTTTATTTTCACCTCAAACAGAACAAAGCAGTGGAGAACTACAGAACCATGAGATCACAGATATGAGCTAAATATACTTTGTACTTTTGGGAGCTTCTTCTGAAGTTACAGATGTGAAAGGGAGAACTGCATATCCAACATTTCCCGTGATGCAAGCCATCCCTAAACGTCTCCGAGGGTGCAGCCAAAGCACTGTGCTGCTGGCCTGGAAACTAATGCCTTTTCTCTGTCAGTCCTAACTTTTACCTGCAGAACAAGGATCTTGGCAGACTCGGGTGGCAACAAATTCCTCACGCTCATATTTAGCTCTAATCCATTGTTCTCTTAAAACCCTGAAAGAGGAAAACACGGATGAAGCTGATCTGCCTCTACTCTATTTTCACCGACCACCCCAAAAGACCTGTAGAGGGAAGCAGTAGTCTGGCAGCTGTGAAGCTCTGCTGCTCTGAATAATCAACTTACAAGCAATCGCAGGACTGGGGGACGTAGTAATAGGGGGGCACTTTTGCTTCGTATTTAGCTTTGGCACAGAGATTCCCGTGCTTCTTCATGAACTGAAATGCAAAGAAGATCCGGTTAGGTCTGCGACCACAAAATCAATACCACGTAATGGACACAAAATGAAGCCTGGATCAAAGGGAACACGGCGCGTTTTGCTCAGTCTCACCCTGCCTTTCAGAGGTTCCTCTGGAACTACAGTTTGCATTTTTTAGACAGTCAGCCCTTTTTCAGTACTTCGAGTTCTGAACCATATGGGGGGAACATGAGATTGTGGTCATTAATTAAAAGAACAGAAGAGAATAGAAAGAAAATAACTTTATGAGCTCCCTTCATCTACTCCTAGAAATAAATGGAGGTTATAACTCTATCACATTTCAACAGAAAGGTGAGAGGTTGAATCAATATTTGAGGTTATTTTCGTTCCCAAAGGGAACATGCTACCAGGTACCATCTGTGGGCCGCTGAGCTGCAGCTGCAGTACCGCGTCCTCTGCAGAAACACACTGCACTCAGAACTGCCGCCTCCTGTCAGCGGAGGTCACAGAAAAACCCCTGAAGTTACCCATGCAGTTAACTTTGCCCTCATAGCTTTGTTCCTCTGTCCACGGTGGATGACATGAATTGTGGGTCAGAGTTCTGCTGAAACACGGAGAAAGTAAATGGATTATTCCTTCCGTACCTCTATCAGATCGTTCTCCCAGAAGTCAAGCCAAAGGGATTTGACTCTGCTGACCTCAGGAAGATTGCGATGGATTCCGGAGCACATCAAACAGATGAATATCCCAAGTTTGTAAGAAGCCCACTCCGGATCTAGACACAAACAATGGGAACGTGCAGATAAATGGGAAAAGGCACAGCCACTGCTGCACAGCCCGGGTTTCACACCTCACGCCCCAAATCCATCGCACTGCTGACGTCTGCCACCGCTTCCCCCACAGCACACAGCCCTGACACCTGAAAGCTTTTTCAAGAAGCATTTGTCAAAAGATTAACGCGGCTGCTCGGGCAGACGAGCGGTGATGTGGAAGCTGAGCTAATTATTAGTTCATCGTGGGAAGCTCTTGCTGCTCAATTCGGAAGGCTATTTCGGACAGCGATGGAGTCCCGGGACCGCAGGTGTCAGCTCCCGCAGCCGTGCCCGGCCGGCGCTCAGAGGCGTTGCAGCCGCACCAGCAGCTTCATTTCCTCCCCTCTCTTATCGCATCGAAAAAAGCCGCTTGGCGCTTCGTTGCAGCCGCTGCGGGCTACCGACCGACGGCCGGCCCCGGCCCCGGCCTTAGCGCGGCCCCTCGGTGCGCCCCGAGCCCGCAGCCCTCCCGGCCTCGGCCGAGCCCACCCCGGCGACGTCCCACGCCGGGCCCTGCCGGGACACCGCCCGCGCGACTCCTCCCGCCCCTGCGCTGCGCCGAGGCGAGAGGCGGGGAGCGGCTGCCGCCGAAACGCGGGGACCGACCGGACCGGAACGGAACGGAACGGCCGCGAAGGGATGGGGGCAGCCCCGCGTCCTTACCCGGCTGCCCGCAGTCGGCGCAGCGGCCGTTCCCGGCGGCCTTGAGCAGCTCCAGCAGCAGCGTCTTGTTGCGGTCGCGGTCCATCGCCGCCGCGGAGCTGTGCCCGTGGGAAGGCTCTGCCCCGGCCGGGAAAAGGAGGAACTGAGCCGGGCCCGGCGCCGCGGGGCGCTCCGTTCCCTCCCGCCGCCCCTCGGGGCCGCCCCGGCTCCGCACCACGGCGGGGACTGCGGTGCCGGCAGCGGGCAAGGGCCGGGACTGCGAGTGCCGGGACTGCGAGTACCGGGACTGCGAGTGCCGGTCAGAACCGCCGCGAGCTGCGAGCCGCCCCGCCGCGACGCTTCTAGCGCTGCTCACAGCGCGCCGAGGCCGTTCCTATCATCGCGCGGCCCCGAGCCGAGCACAAGCTGCCCACAGCGAACTTCCCTCTTTGCGGTCTCTAGCAATAGCGCTATGGCTCCTGCTTTCAGGGAGCCACAGGGGGCACAGCTCTTTTTTTTCCCTCTCCCTAGCACCAGCCCCATCCTTCCCAGACAGTGTTGTTTTGTTTCCTCCTGGCACAGCAGCAGTACGAGTCCTCACTTCTCCGTTACTTAGTCCTGAACTGACACTCGTCAGCAACTTAAACACCGCAGTAAGAGAGTAAGATAACCATACTTGATGCACAGGAGTGCAGACTTCAGGTAAACCATCCCACGTAGAGTGTCCTCTACTCAAAGGGCTGCAGTTATTCCTTGTTCAGAGACCTCAAGGAAACAAAAATAGCTGAATTCCTCCTTACCTTTTGGACTCAGCAACACAGCTTGCAGATTCCCTAACGAAAATTCTTAGGGCAATTATCAGAACCAGACGGCTGACCTCAACAGGAGTTGTCTCCCACTGCTGATTACCTTCATCTATTTCCTACAATAAGCGATAGCTCATAGAGCCTTGTTCTGGTAGGTCCATGCTGTAATTACCTAGAGCACTGATCCTTTATACAGCAGTGCAGAAGTCACTGCTGAATCAGTGCTCCGAAAGCCGTTAGGATTTTTAACAGCCACCACTTTATTTCACTCATCTGATAGTTCTCTGCTACTGAAAGAGTAAACTGCAAAGGTTATCTACAGCACCCATATCTCAAATAACTTACTGTTTCCATAATTATTCATGAAAAAGAATTATTAAGGAAGAATATTAATTAATAAGGAAGAAGGCCTTCCTTATTAACACAGAAACAGTGAGGTAAGCAGAGCTGCAGCAGGTCCAGTTTGCAAAGAACAAACAGTGGAAATGCAATGCAAAGTCAGAAAAGAATGTGGATAAAATACTTCCAGTTAAGAAAATCCTCAAATACCATTTTTACAGATGGAAAACATTATGTTTTAGACTTTGCTACAGTTTTGAACATCTGATATGAACAGTAAGACTTCTATCAGGTTTATTGTATAAAAACAGATGCTATCACAAACACCAAGGCTGAAGCCTTGTCAGATACAAAACGAAGTATAAAAACAGAACACAATATACAAGAGTGGAAGTATTACTGAACTCTAAGTAATACTTGAACAACTGCTATTTACAAAGCCTAATATCTGAGTTCATCCTGAACTAGTGTTCATCTCTCTACTCTTTTAAGGACAATAACATGCAGATCAGCTGTAGATACGGATGAAGTGAACCCAACGTATACAAATGTAGGTCCGTGGAAGCAGTGCTTTGTGAGGACTTTGCTACCCACGTGTTATTGAGCAGGGAGTTGTTCTCAGTCGCTCCCACTTCAGAAGAGTGACAGCTTTCTCTCCCTGTTCCTTCTCACTCTGGGTTGTTTAACACATAAGCTTGATTCATTCCAAATTTGCCTATTTTAGTCATCTCCTCAAGGAGGAGGGGAAAAAGCAACCTGTACAAGTTGTGACAGTTCCATGTTTGAAACAAACGAAGCAGTACAACTGATTAGTTGGTGCATTTAATTCTCTAAATGCACGCACTGGACAAGCACCAAACAAACCCACACTGCAGATGTGGGGAGCAATATTATGACAATAGATATTTACATTATCTTAAATAATTATAGAAATTTAATATACAAAAGGCTCTGAATGTACAATAAAATACGTGGTAAAAAAACCCTGCAGTTATGGTGAGAATACCACCATTAGGCACCAAGTATTTCTGGTGCTGGTGATTTTAAGGGAAGTCTAGAGACAAACTGTTCATTGCTTGCCTGGGTATTTCAAGATGAATTCCTTCAAGGTAATGCAAAAACCTAAAAGAGAAAAAGAATAATGACTACAGGATGACAGCGTTACTTTCAAATGGTAGACAAGACTTCAGCGAGTTTAGAAAAGCCACACCCACCTTTCTTGTCCAGAAAGATTTAACAAAACTTTTTACTAGGATTCTGCCCACTGCCTTGCACACTGAAACGCAGCAAGATCTAGGAAAACCAAAGCTCACCTTCTTTTTGTCTTTCCTTGCTCTTTCAGCTTCTCAGACCTACAAATACTGCGAAGAGTAGGCAGATATTCCAGTATGCTGGCTTGCTTATTTCCAAGGTTTAAAGGACTTCTGGAAAATACAGCTCTGATGACTGCCAGCCTCTTCCGTGCTTTTCTGAGAATGCTAAAGTAGAGAATGAAGCTTTATAGTTTCTTGTTCAAGAATGTATTTGTTGCTTTAAGATCAAATCCACTTGCTTAAAACTGTTAAGGAGCTACTGACTTCCAAATCTGCTTTCAGTGGATTAGGTGCCTGCAACTTCTGATCATGTTCTTACACCGCATCAGAGATGCACTTAAAAACATGATGGGCAGAAGTTTCGAGTGCATAGTCTGAGGATGTCTTCACAGTTAGTCACGGATGTGAGGTCTAGTGTATCCATCAGACAAACAAAAGCATCTTTGGTTGGTCTTTAGAAAAAGGAGTCAGGTAACTGCCACTTTGGCAAATACCAGTATCACATCCAGTGTTTAGCTCCAGAAGAGCGTAGACCAGATTAAGTCCACCATTCCTGAATATTATGGTCAGGGTATTCCAACTTCAGTTTTTAGCAGTTAATTGGAGCTTATTTAAACAAAGTTAACAACTTACTCCAGTGTCCTCAGGCCTACTGAAAACATTCATGTTGGCACAGTGCCTGAAGCAGTCCTACACACTGAGAAATGCTTTTCTTGACAAGTAACCCCAGAAACACTAGCAAAGCCTTACCTTAAGTCAGCTGACTGATGGAAAGATACAGAATTTCTCGTGTCTGACATATGCAAAGTCAGTCCCTCAAGTCGATCACTTTCAGGTGTATTACTTGTGCTCACAGAGGCTTCCAAGTTCTTAGAAATACTAGCAGAACATTTGTTAAAACTAAGTGCTTCAATAGCTGCTTTTATTTCACTGCAGCTCTGAGAGCTCCACTGATCAGTATTTTCAATACTGAATTCATCACACAGACCATTTTTGATTTTGCCATTCATCCAGTTGAATCCTTCATCTTTAGAGAACTCCAGAGGATCCTTCGTGGCTCTGTTGACACAGCAATCCAAAAAAGACATGTCCTCCACAAACTCAGTCAGTGAATTCAGACACTGGAGAACAAGAGCAGATCTTCTCTCTTTTGATGGGGTTTTGCTGTTCATTTCTTTTCTATTAGTCAGCAATTTTGATTCCTCTCTATTCACTTCAGCACATGGAGCAGGACTATCTGATGGCAAAGTTATGAATTCAGCTGAATAGTTCAGTGCAGTATCAAATAAGTCACTGTCATCCAATTCTTCAAGCCTTTTCTTGATCTTTGTCTTTTTAGACTTCTTTCCAGGGCTACTTTTTCCAGAACAGTAACTGTTACTGGAACTGTTTTTTGAAGGAGCTACAGTAGTCCTTTCAGGAACAGAGTTAGAGGCTTCAGACTGATGTGAAAGATAATTCACCGGTAAAGGGAGAAGACATTCAAGATTACTATATATAAAATCCACTTTCTTCAGCTGGAACTCTGTGAGAAGCTGTACCAGTTTATCCCAGTTCTCCCTGGTTGTGATTTTCTGCTGTAAAGTAATAATTGTGGAAAAGTATATTAATAAACTATATTTAAAAATGCATCTTGATGCAAAAAATAATGCAGAAAACCTCATTCTCAGCTTCAGTTAAGAGGTAAAGGACTAGGCTTTCTGCAAACTGCTCCATTTGCATTTTGCTTAATTACTAGGGAATATATTAACATTGACAACAACCTTAAGAAACCTGAACAAATCTTCCGATGGCAACAGGATATTCTTAAGGCCAAGCAGTGTCTCCACGCAGCCTGTATCACATCCTGGAAATTCCTGAGGTAGGGCATCGTCTTGAAAAAAAACAGTCTTGGGATCTGTAGTCTTTTCAGGATTAATCACTCGATCTGCTGTAGTGGTCTCATCTTCTCCTGCACAAAGACAATGCAATTCACTTGGAAAAAAGTTGCATCATAAACTCACTGTTTTCCTCCCCCTCCAGTTTCACTCAGTTCCTTTTACAAAGAATATTTTACACAGAATACTGCAATGTTGCTGCAGTTCTGGATGCGTACAGAAACTGAAACTGCCCCATTAATCATATCTATTTCGTTTCCTTAATTCTCAAACTCTTCCTACTTTGCAAGTTGCCATTGGAAGCTGGAAGTTATCTTTCTGTCACAGGCCTCTGTGTAACACACATTCACACTCGCTGAGGACACTCTTGGATCCTCTGGCTGTTCCCTTGCTCATTGTACAGTTTTTCTCCTTTGTCAGTTCTGTCTTCTAGGTGAGTTTCCTGCAGCTCCGCTGCATGGATAAACTGCAAACTCTGAGCTGAAGGGAGACAGCCTCTGGCTCTCTGCTCTGCCCAGCTTTGCTACTCCTGAGCTAAAATACCCCCTATGCATATGTATAAGGTTTTGAAGTACAAGAGAACCAAGGCAACAACAACGACAAAACCCCACCAAACAATCCCACACAACACCCACCAAATCTTCACAAATCCTACAGAAAGTTAGCACCCATTCATCCACTTACAAGAACCATTTCTTTTCATCAGTCACCTTAAGACATAATTTTTAATTAAAATCAACCTACCATGAAGTGCCAAACGTTTGTCTTTCAAGTATCCACCTCCACTTCTAACCCAAAATTGTAAGTAGAGAACGCTTTGCCTGATGTCACAGTTATTTGTGGTTAACAAAGCAGCTAAGTCTTTTACATCAGCTCGTAGATTCTCAGCCAAACACAGCACTTGCAGATAGCTAGCAGCATTCATCTAAAAGTCAGACAAAAACCACAGAGAACAGCGCTTAACAGTGCAGATGTGTGACACTGCAGTCTGAAAAAAACTTGCAATACGTTTTTCTATTTAATATAGAACAATTTCATTAAGTTGCATCAAAACCTCTGCAGAGTTCTGTACCAAATCCAAACAGTTCAGATAAAATTAAGTTCAGTGTAGGAATTCGAATTGTTGAAGTAAGCACACGTATTCTGCCTACACTCCCAAAGCTGTGTGCACCTTATCTCTTTCTATTAACCAGGCCTTAGAAGTTCTATTTTTTAGTTCTATTTCTTCTTTCTAATCGACATTTTCTGATATCCCAATTGATTTTCATTTTTACATTAAGGTCTCCCTTCACAGAAGTTCCTTCCCTCTCTCTTGCATAAAACTAAAACAGGAGTTGTCTGATGACAGACATATTCCATCAGTTACCAATTTACACTAACCTTTAAGACTAAATCAGCTGAAAAATGATCTGCATTTCCATGTACAGACTTACCAAGGAAGGAGTTCTGAAGTTGATTTCTTCAAAATAGCCATCAAACATTAAGCTAAATGTTGGATCTGCACAAAGAGATGTTGGTGAAATGTCACGATGTTATGTTCAAAACAGACTGTTTTCTTTACAGACTCTCTCTGAAGTCACTGCACCTTAAATTTTGCATTTGTGAGCTGCATTCAGCCATTCCCACTTAAACAGTCTCATTCAGACAGGCTTTTCTGTCTGCAGAGACCAATTCCAGGAAAAAGCCCTACTCACCATTGGTAGTAAGAATTACAGGTCTCTTTGCAGTTGCCATGAAGGTCTTTATTGCACTTAGAAATCCTGCATCTTCATCAAATATTATATCTACCTATAGAAAACACAAATGAAGTACAAAACACCAACAGCTGCTGCATTTGCAGTCACACAGCTGACTGCAGAGTAAGATTTCACATTCAGGTAAGTTTACTGAAGAGGCACGGGCAATGACAGTGAGACATCAGATAAAATACCCTTGTCAGCACACAGTGTCACTGTACTCTGCTCACAGGACCCCCAGTGGCTGGCTGAGGTTGCAAGGGACCTTTGACAACCACCTTGTCTACTTAGAGAACACTCAGGAGGATGAAGCTATTAAATATTGAATTCTTTTCTTAATTAACTGAGAATCCCTACACTTGAATCTACCTAGAAGTCCCATGGAAGAAGGAAAAAAGTTATCCAAACACACAGGGTGCACTGCTCACATCAGGATGTTTCACTCGAGTTTTACCTCTTCAAAAAGTATGAGAGATGTGGCACTTTTTCTGTTATGTTCTCCTTCTTCCACTTCTTTGTTCACCGATTTTAACTGAACACCTTTTTCTTCACACGAGTTCTGAGCACTTCCTGCAGATGGGTGAAGAATTGAGCAGAAAGAAAGGCTGAAACTGCTTGCACATGTACTCGAAGCCCTACAAAATACCCTATACATAAACTGCTCGAGGAAGTCTACACTGACACAGGTTTAGAAGTCTGATGCCTTTTCTGATGACTCTTGTTTAAAAAAGAAACTCCAAAGAATTTGCTGGGAATTCAGCAACATTTGGAGAAAGGCTGACTACTGGCAAATTAATTCTGCACCAAATCTGCTTGTGATCTGATATCTCAGGCGTGGCAGAGATGCTCTGTAAGCCCCTTGAGACCATGCAGTATGGTTATCAGGACACACATGGACTGCACTGTTGCTCCAAGTCTACCCAGCACTTTGTTCACACCTTTCTGACAGAAATGCAGTGTAATAACTATTTCCTATGTGTGCACTTGCCAGCAGGTGGTGTAAGAAATTTGCCTAATCTTTTCTCCAAGTATACAATAGTACAGTACATCTTTTCCATCTCTGAAGATAATTAACCATTAACTAGTGACACCTACCCTTATTTTTCTCTTGAGATGTTACTGTTCCATCGTTACCTTTGCATCTGGAATGCATTTTGAAATAGTTTGCAAGTGTTTTAGGGGGCAGGCTTCGTTTTAATCCCGCTCCTTTTGGTGACAGTGGAGGTTTTCTTGGTGAAATAACTTTCTTTGGAGAGTACACTTTTTCTGCAAGATATATTTATATTGAATTTGAAATGCAATCTCAGGATGACAGTTCTCAAGCGCACGTAGAGCAGAGTCAGGTTTTGCTTTTAGCACAGTGCAGGTACTGCTTCCTGCTTATTTTTCCTTTTCTCCTGTTCAGGGAATGCTTTCTGCTCAACTTTCTATTCAAAGCATCACAGCACTTACTCCAACACTACAGAAATAATGTAGGAAGAGAATCAAGAGTCAGTCACTTTGATACAGTCATTATTTAACTCGGTACACAGTTGTGTTAACATATGAAACAAACTTTGCTATCTTTCTTAAATGTTTCTCAATGGTTTTGGAAGCTCAGTTCCTAAAAAATACCAACGTAACTATGAAACTTACTTGGTGACTTTGCACTGCTACAGCTGTTGAAAAAGCAAGGCTTATGTGCATTAGTGCCTTTTTTGTCCACTTGATGAGACTGAGTAGCTTCTTTTAGCTGAGACAGAATCTGTCTACCACTGCGCTGGCAGGAGGCATTGACTTCAAATATCTGCAAGAAATTTAATTACAGACATCCTGTATTACAAATCCTTTCATATCACCACGAACAAATAAGAAAAACAGTACTGACAACGACTCCACAAACCTTAAAACCAAGCTCCTGAGCACAAGCATATACTGCAGCAGTCTTCCCCACTCCTGGTGGACCAGTTATCAGAACTGTGTTGCAAAGGTTGTTCTCCTCCTCGATATCAGATTTGTCATCTTTAAAATCAAGGCTATCCAAGGAATCTGTAGAAAAGAGAAAGGACTGTTTAATTCGTTATAAATTCATATTATTTTAATGTCAACTTCAAGGAGGAGCTACGTATGTTGTTCTGAGCTCTTTCAGCACCTTGATGCTCTTTGTCCTCTTTTTCCCCTTTTTGATTTCTCTTCTCTTCCCAGTCAGCTCTTTTTTTCCATTCTTTTAACCAGCTATAAAAGGAACAGAACAATAAAAAAAATTACTGCTGAATAAAGTAAACAAAAAGATACAAGAGAACAGATCTTGAGATCAGCCACTTCGAATCTTCCTTAGAAACATATTAAGCTCCTCACAATTAAAAAAGACCTTCAGGTTTGATTATTTTGTCAGTAACTCCTTCACTCTCTGCTGTATCCGTTGATTTGTATAAAATTAGATCACTTTGATCTATTTGAATTGTGGAAAGCACTTTGTCACATACTCCAAGAAACTACGACTAGAATGTAATTCATATCTACTGCCAATTTGTTTCTGCAACTTGTTGGGAGTAAAGCAAAGCAGAAGCCACAGACACATCCTGCCACAGCGTTAAATAATTATACTTAAATCGTGTTAATTAACTAAAATGATGCTTTGAGTTATTATAAGAATGGTTCCAACCTATGTAGCCTTTCAATTTCTTTCTTGTTCCCTACAAGTTCACTGGAGTCTTGAGGCTGATACTTTTCTGTCCAGAGCATGTCTTCAACACCTACAGGAAAAAGAAATATATATATACATGGTCCATTTTCTTTTTAATTGAGTGCTATCCATTACTCACACTAACAGAATATTAAGACCTGTTCAGGGCTTCCAGTGGAAGTCCCAATTTCCTCAGCTGAAGGAGGATTAAAATCAGACAGGAAATGCACGTTTACCTGAAAGTGCATTTGTCTCTGATAAATGCTCGGTATCTTCTGCCTTCTGGCTTCTGCTTCTCTCCAGGTGTGCTGCTGCTTCTCCTCCAGGTACAGGAGTGATGAGACTCCTGGAAACTCTGGATTCTGACTGAGTCTCTGCATTCTCAGTTTGTTTTCTCCTTTTTGATTTTTGGTCTTCTTTTTCCTTCCTTTTCCTCTTGGTTTCCTTCCAGTTGTCAGAACGCTTCTGAACTTCCTCAGAATTTGAAGAGGCATCTCTGTTTTCTGTGGAAAAAGAAAACAAGAACACTCCCACATTTAAAAAATGTTACAACAAAAAAATTCAAGCTATGGCTGACAACTGCATTTCAAATCACATGAAGAATTCTGTCAAAATGACACTAAATGTGGGACCAGCTTATTTCCAACCACATTCTTTCACTGAAACACTTGTGAAGTGCCAGCCTGCTCTCTGACACGGGCTGCACGCTGCTCTCCCCGTGCCATTACCAACCTCGTGCGCTGCGCTCCGACAGCGACCGCTCCGTTTGCCTCTTCAGAAATTTGTAGAAGTACTTCCTCACGGGGAACTGAGAGTTACAAGACACGATCTCATCCAGCAAACCCTTCCTGAATGCCTCCGAGAAAGCTGGTCGGCGGCCAGACAGCTGCGATACAGAATAACAGGTCACCTGAGAACATAAATAAGAACAATGAAAGATGACAGTGGTAGCTGCCCCAGCCCAGGGCTGAGATTTGTCCAGTGCCCAACTTTTCTGCTTGACAACTGTCTGCTGTTAAAAACCTCTCCAGCTTTGAAGGACTCCAACCAAAGTTTTTCTGGTGTTGATTTTGTGTTTGTTTGGTTTTTTTTTTCCTCTACTAAGTAACAAAAATAAGGAAATCATTTTTCGTGTAATAAGACCTTCCAGTTGGAAGCACTAACCACGGGAGCAGAACGGCTTCCAGTCGGTTCTGACTTTGCAGTGGAAAATTCACCAAGTGAGACGGCGATTTTTGTGACATCAGTGACCTCAGTGCTCAGCTCCCTTAGCTCAGTTAGGAGAGGACACAGCGGTGACTTCAATTCCCACATTGGGCAAACTAAAAAGGAAAAATAATAAAGAAAATTACCATAGTACAAAGCAAGAAAGAACTGTCAGTAATTGCAGTTAACGAGCTGTTCTTTAGCTACTCTCTTTTCTAAACAGGCTGCCTAAAATTCTGCTTCAGTCATACACATTGATCAGCAACGGAACAAAAGCTTACAGTCCTTCTGCTGTACGTGGACGACAGCCCTGAAGCAGGAGCTGGCCAGGTCGTACGCCTCCATCGCCGCTGCTTTCTTAGCAATCTGTCTTCTCAGCAGTTCTGGCAAACCACTCATCAGGAATTCACGTTTTGCTCTGAACTGATCATCATCCTGAGAATTTTCAGACGCATCTCGGCTTTAACAAGAATAGGGATGAAAGGAAATCATTAAGAGTACCAGGCACATAAGGCTTATGACACAATCTAACCACACTCCACATATGAATTTATGCACTCTGGAAGAACTGCTCAGATTCATTTAAACGCAGTAAGCTTGTATCTGGTTTAAAACTTTGAATTTTGTTCCTGAAGTCTCATTCTCTCAGTTTCTGTATCTGACATGCTATTTCAGATGCTTCATGCCACTCATCAACTGCATTTTCAGCCACCTAAAGTCTCATACACATACATTTTGATCCTTAACCAACGGCTGTTGTGAAAACTGACCTGCTATCATCAAAAATCACAACTGGTTCACCTGCAGACTTCTGAGCATTCCTCCCTGGGAACGAGGGCACACATCCCAGCTTTCCTTTAAAGAGCAGCAGAACAATCACCGTTAGGTTGGCACTGACATGCAGGAGTCCCCCCCTCCATCATCATATCTGCACTGTATAGATGGTGAATGTGGAAGCAAAGCTGTATTTCATTTAATGATGTAAGGGAAGCTCCATTTCTTAAAGCAATGCTAAGCATTTCGATAAGACCCATGGCAGTTACATGTCTAGCTATTTCATCACTACTTAAAAATCCTTAAAAGAAGCAGAAGACAGCAGAGCACAGCATGCATGGGGAGTTCCAGCTTCCTACTTTTAAATAAATGTAGTTTCCCTGCATGGAGGTAGAAAAACAAAGCAGCACCCACACATAACTTCTGCATTTCATGGAAGAATAAGAAGCACATTGGAATGTTACATAAATCAAAGGAAAAGATTAACGTACCGCAGGAGAAGCTTTATCAAATAAATTGCTGAATAAATCTAAGAAGTAACTCATTCAGTAAAACTCAATTACCATTTGAGCTCTTGGAAACCTTCAGATTTTTAGACTTCTTCCCCAAAACTTCATTCAAGCTCCGAAGATTCTTTTGCTTCGTGTTCTGCACTGCAGCACCATCATTACTCTGGCTTGAATCTAAAGCTATTACTGACTTCTAGAGGAAAAGGAAACAAATTCAGAAAGGAAATGTTTCCTCCTCCATCAGCTGTATGGTTCAGGGACAGAACAGACAGCTCGCTGTCCCTCAGGTCACAGCAGTGTGAGCAGCTGCACCTCTCAGAGGGAGACATTTCCCCCTGTGAAGCACACAGACTTACTTCGTTCCCCCGTAACGTTCTCCTTTCAGCCAGAGCTCGCTGCCGAGACGAGCGCCGCACCGGAGCTGCCGAGTCCTCCGGAGCCTTGGATCTGCTATGGCGCACAGCTTTTGCTTTCTCAACCAGCTGTTTTGCTTTGGATATGTTTTGAGAAGCAGAGCTTATCTATTGACAGAGTACAAAATAACCAAGACACCTAGCAATTAACAGCAATTCCTTCATTAAGCATTTCGTGCATTATCACTAGCATACAACCCCTTCTGATCGCGTTGAAAAGTGAATCAGAAGGAGCAAAACTAAGAGGTGAGAGCCCTGCAAGGGATTGTCCTGCTCACCCACGGGACAAACCAGAGCTGGGCAGTGATGCTCTTAAGCACGAGCTGTTCTGCTGTGCCCAAACTCTGAGCCCCACCTGCAGAGCTTGCTGAAGATGAGCATGCTATCCTATCACATTTCTGTCACGTTATGAAAAGCAGCTTTTACAAACAAAACAGTTTAAAGTCAAAGGTACAATAACTGTACAAGAAACTAGCTCAAATTCTACAGAGAATCCCAGCAATGCTCTCCTTCAGTTAGACACCCGAGTACTGCCATGTTTTATATCACACAATTTGAATGCAAACAGTACTGTGCATACAGGAAATGGCAAAATACTGAAACACGAGCTGTGATGTGAATTACCTTCGTAGTTCTGGAGTTAAGCTCTTCATTATTCACTGCTTCGCCTTTATTTGATTTTATAGTTGCACTGATCCGTGTAAACCTCATTCTAATTAGGGAAAAGCGTTACGAAATCATTACTTTTTAATGGAAGACAACTTCATCTTAAAATACTTGCAGGAAAACAAAGTGCAGAAAGCCAGAACGGGTTCTGAGACGTTTTACCTTATTGGGCTGTTTTCATCAGAGGGCACCGTGATCACCTCAGCCTTGTACACACTGCCTTTCCTCCAGGACTGCTTGTTGGCTTTGGGAGTGGAAGTCTGTACAGGCCACGCGCGTTCATCTTCAGGAAAGGTGCTTCTAATTCTGTTTTTTTTAGGTGTAACAGTTTGGGATCTGTCCGTTTTCTTTTGCCTTAGACTCCTCCTCAACTCATTCACTTCTGGACTGGATGAAATTATTACATCCAAGTTACTTTCCCTCACCTGGTCGTTAACGAATGACTCTTTATCTTCATTATAATTGCTATTTGAGACACAGTTTTCCTTAGCTCCCAGAGCCTTGTTTCTTTTGTTTCCCTTTTTCTGAAACGTTTTAGGTCTCCTGGTTTTAGTTCTAGCATTTTTAGGACTAGACTGCATGTATTTGTCCTCATCATCCTCTCCTGGCAGCCCCCCTTCTAATACCTTATGTGGAACGCTGTCACCCTCAGGACCCTTTTTGTCTTTTGAAGACTTTCCAGTGACTTGCTTTGCTTTCCCAGGTGCCTTTTTAACTCCACTCTTTCTTCCATCTGATGTCGGCTGTCTGAACGCTTTCATGAACTGATGCCTTTCCTCCAGAGTAGATTTCACCTTCCAAGAATCCGACCCCGCGGTCTCCAGTATGGCTAACTCCAGTTCCTCCTCCTCGATGACCACGTTAGATTTCCTTTTCTGCATGACCTGCTCGGTTGGCTCACTCTCCAGGAGAGGTGGGCTGCCTTCTTCTTCTGCATATACTTTCTGCTTCAAAAAAATGGAAGCTATTTTCTTAGAACCTTTTTGGTCATTATGTAACGAAGCGGACCTGGGGGGAACGGAATGAACCTGTGCCAGGACAGTGACTGTTCTGAGCGGCAGCTGCTGGGACTCCTCACACCTCTCAGGGTCCCCAGTGCTGTCACTTCTGTCCGTCTCATTTACTGTAACGGAACCGTCCAGCATTGGCTTCGTGCCTTCTTCAACACCGCCTGCAGAAATTTCTCCTTGGCTTTTCAAGAAGTCCTCAAACGACACGGTTATTACGCTGTCATTCTCCTTAGCTGTCATATCACCTGCACGCACCTCAAAACTCGAGTCACTACTAATGACATCACACTCTGCCACCTCAGGAGAGCCCTTCTTCCTCTTATCTTTATCTTCCTTCCTACGCTTTTCGTTCAGCTGGCTCTCGGGTGAAAGACTCCCAGACAAATCCACATTTACTCTGCGTTTCCTTTTCGCTGTCCTTCTTATCCTACTCTTTGCCGCTCTCTCTTCAGACCCGGCTCTCTTACTGCCTTGAACGCGGGTGGCGGTGCCCGGGAAGCCGTCCCTCCGCTGGCTGCCCTCAGCCGGCCGCCTCAGCGCTTCCCCGCGGCCATCGCCGTTCATCGCCGCGGGGCACTCGTCCCCCAGCTCCTTCCCCTCCCCTCGCTTATCGCTCAGGTGAACCCTCTTCCTTTTCCCCTTCAGCCGTGCGGGCGGTGCGGACCATTCCCGGCCGCCGCCGATCCCCGCAGCGCCGACGGGAGCGCGCAGAGCCGCGGGCGCCTTCCTGAAGCGACCCGGTACGTCGGCGGCTTTGTGGGGCGGCGACGCTTTGCCCGCGGCTTTCGCCAGCGGGGAGAAGTACCTGGTGATGGTCTCGGCGGAGCCGTCCTCCTCCCGCCGCTTCTTGCGGGGCTGCAACAGAAAAGCCCCGCGTTAGCTCGGTCTGGAACAGCCGGCGGGGCTCACACCGCGCGCCCTCCGCCCGCCCGCCGCGCACCTGCACGGCGCCGTCCTTCTCGGGAACGGCGGCGGCCGCCGCGGCCACGGCCACGGCCACGGCCAGCCTGCCCACCATGCCCGGCGCTGCGGGCGCTCAGCCGCGCGCCGCCGCCATGGCGCGATGGGCGCCGCCCGACGGACGGACGGACGGACGGACGGCCGCGGGCAGAAAGGCGCGCGCGGGACGCGATTCGGAGCTCCGCGCGGAAGCGGGCGGCGCTACGACGGCCCACGTGACCCGCCCGCGCCGCCAACCGCCGCCCGCGGTTCGCCGCCACGTGAGCCCGGCCGCTCCCGCCCCGCCCTCGCGGCCCCGGTCACGTGCCGCCGGGCGGGTTTTGGCGCGCGGAGGAGCGGCCGCGCGACGTCACGGCCCCGCCCCCTCCCCGCGGACGCGGGGTCCTTCCGGGGCCCGCCCGCCGCCAGGGCTGCCCATGGAGGCCGAGGCCGAGGCGCGGCTCCTGCTGCAGGAGGCTCGGGAGAGCATCGAGGCGGCGCGGAGCTACCGGCGGGAGCTGCAGCAGCGGCTGCGCGGGCTGCAGCAGGCGCGGCAGCAGGTGGGCGGCCGGCAGGGCTCCTTCCGCGGGCGGCGCCCCCGGGGCGGGCGCGGTCCATCCCGGTGCGGTGCGGTGCGGTGCTGCGCGGTGCGGTGCTGCGCGGTGCTGCGCGGTGCGGTGCCGCGGTGCTCCTTCGCGGCCGTCCGCCCGCCCGCCCCGCGGCGCTGACGCGGAGGGTTTGTTCGCTGCGGTCGCTGTGAGGAAATGTTCCCCGCCGAAGCGGAGCGTTTCCTGCGGCGGTTCCGCGGGTCGGGGCCGCGCGGGAGCGTCGGATTCCGTGGGTTTGAGGGCGGGAGAAGCGGAGCCCGGCCCGCAGCGCCCGCACGGAGCGGCTGAAAGGAGCGGCATTTCCTCGTGCGGATGCGAGCGGCGGCGTTCGGGCTTTCCTGAGCTGAACTGCTCGGCCGCAGCTGGAGCGATCCGCTCTGCAGGAGCTCGCTCCTCAGGAGCCAGCCCTGCTCTGCTGTGCCCCTCCCCGTGCCCGCGCTGCTCGGCCCGCACAGACCCCGCACCCACGGGCGGTGGGGGTACGAGCTGTGTGTGCTCCGTGCCTCTGTCCTGAACCCTTCTCTTCGCCCGAATTCAGATCAGAGAAAGCGCAGCGCTGACCAGAGATGTGCTGGAGCAGCACTTTAATGATTTAAAAGGGACCCTGAAGAAGCTGCTGGATGAGCGACTGATGTCACTGCTGCAGGAGGTGGATACCATAGAGCAGGAGAGCATCAAACCGCTGGACGAGTGTCAGAAGCTGATAGAGCACGGCGTCAGCACGGCTGATGATCTGCTGCGGGAAGGTAAGGCAGGGCCCGGCCCAGCTCTGCCACGCAGGGGGTGTTCTCACAGTCACAGTGTTCCTCCTACAATCACTCCGCTCGTTCTGCACTCCTCTCAAATGAAATGTTAAAAAGAGATTGAATCTGGGTAGGTTCATGAGAAGTTACCCTGTTTTACTTTCGCTCCACTGTTGTCCCCTTTTAAGGGCTGAGAGCATCTGCCCGTGGGCCTGGGCTGTGCTTGCAGGAGCAGCCTGCCACGCTACAATGAGCACTGCTCCGAAACAAAATACACCTTGGGTACCATAAGCACAAATTGGCTCTGGTCTTATTGAATTAACAACTGACTGCAGTGGAATTTCAGCTGAGAAAAAACATCAGTCCTCTGTGAGGATAAACATCTGTTGTAGCCCAACAGTTCTTATTACAGAATGAAATGGAAATGAATTATTTGCTCTGTAACTGACAGTCACCTGTGCCTTACTGGAACTCAACCAGAGTAAGGATTGTTTATTCCCTGATGCATGTGGTTGTGTTACCAGTGGTGTGGAGAACTGTGAGGAGCGGACTGGCCACAATGTGGGAAAGGTTCCTTCAGAAGATACGACAAAATGAGACCCGTGGGGTGGCAGTGTAAGGGCCAGTGGGTCTGCGTGGTCTTTGAAAGCCCCCTGCAGCTGAACTCTTTTGTTCTGTCCCGAGTTCGTACTGTGCTGATGCTAAATACCTCTCCAGAAAGGAATCCTGAGCACTGTGCCTACGTTGGAGAACCTGCTGTGTGAGCGTGACCGTGCTGCCAGTTTCCTGGCGTTGTTCTCATGTCTCAGCTTAAATTTTCTTTCAGCATGATCTCAGTTTCTGAGATTGCACGGTCTCCCACGGGTAGGAAATCCACCAACCTGCACTGAGCTGTGAGTTCAGCGCTTAAAAAACGTGCTGGTTTGGTAGCTCTGCAATCCCTGCTCACAAGGATAGCATCAAACTTGAAGAGTGAACGCATGGGTTTATTCCTGGCACCACGACCTCTGGCCCAGCTGGTAACTGCCTGCTGGGTTGGACGTGCTGGGTGAGGGAGTGGCAGAGGTGGCTGTTCTGTACTCGTTCTGATCTCATGAGAGCCCTCCCCACACTGTGGGTCTCTGTAGCAATTCGAGCACTGCTGTCATTAAAATGAGCAGGGGTTGCAAGTGAGTCAGAAGCACTTAGTCCTGCACGCTGATGAAATCTCTTGCTGCCAATGATGACATTTGTGTTTAGTTAGAGATCTGCAATGTTTGTCAGCTTCCATTTGGAACAGAAGCTGCTGTTGCTGTTACCATAAAGTCATCAGAGAGATTCCTGTTCATCTCCACACTCCAATACATGGATTACTTCTCTATTTCAGTACTGACCGTTTATTTTGTAGCAAAGAGAGCAACAATTGAAATTATTTTTTGCTTTGGAGCTCCTGCTTTTTGACTTCTCCATTCAGAGAAGGCATTCTGCCTTTTGCTTGTTTTAAAGCAGGTAGAGAAAAGGATTAAGAGTTCTGGCACCCGACCCCAGTTCTGCTACTGTCTGAGACCTGAGGCAAATTATTACATGCTATAGCTGTGTGCAGGAAGCTCGAGAGCTTCAGAAGCTGCTGTGTAGGCTCTGTGTTGCTCACTATCATGTATTTGCTAGCTAAGTGCCTAGCAGCAGTGCTGAGAATGGTTCATGTTTAATTTGAGCTGGTCGTTCTTTGAAGCAGAGAATGCCTCTCTTGGACATCTGTCTCATTAGGAACATTTTTACCATTTGATTCCAGGGGAGAGTGCCATCTGTGGAGACGTGGAGCAACACAATGAAAAACTCTGCAGCTTTACAACAAAAGCCTTACATATCCAGCTGGACAGGTAAGACGTGGCTGCTGTGAGCTGGCGTTGGGCAGCGTGCTGCTCCTTTCATCCTCTGAAACGAACCCCCTGTTCCATTCCCCTGAGATTGACCCGAGCTGTTCCTCACCTCGTGGTGTTTCCCTGGGGTTGGCAGTCACCGAGTGAAGCAGTTTGCAACCTGAGCGTGCTGTGCAGCACTGCAGCTCCTGTCTGTCCAGGTGGAACTGCTCCCTGCAGAGCTGTGCCTCAGTGTTTACTGAGGAGCAGACGGTCTGGGTAGGGCTGGGTGATTCCCCGGCCTCTAACTTTGAAGTGCCCACGCCAATTCCTGCAGCTGTTCTGTCTGCACAGGTTGAAATGTGTGGACAAAACATAAATTTGTAGGAGCTGGCTCCTTTCGTTACAGCCAACTTTCCTTTCTCAGCTTACCAGAAGTGCCCTCCTTGGTCGATGTGCCTTGTTTATCAGCCCAGCTGGATGACTGCCTTCTCACTATACTGAGAAATCAGATATTCAGACATGGGACTGTAGCCTCTCGCCCGCCCGTACAATTAGAGGAATTCGTTGAGAAGCCTGGAGCTATTCTGGTCCGATGGTGTAAGGTAGGTAAAATGTCCACACTGAAAATCATTCAGACTTCAGCTTTCTTAGAAGCAACTTGACAAAGCCACTCTGCTCTGGAGTCAAAGGAACACTGCACTGCAGTGTGGAGTTAATAATGTGGGGAGAGATCTTTATCACAACGGCCACGTTTACAAGTGGGGTAGTGCAGAGATGTTGTGGTTGGTGCTGAGCTGTGTGCCTGCCTGACAGGACAGCTCTGCCGGCAGTGCACTCCCCTTGCTAACGACCTGCTGTTAGGCTTTCACACCTAAAGTGTTTGTTTGGAGATCCCAAAGACCTGGAAGCCGTTCCCATCCTTCACAGAGGAGAAGTGTGAACTCTCCTCGCTGTTAAAAGCTGTCACTGAACTTCCCATCCAAATCTGTTGGTTACACTGCAAAGCGTTGTGCTGCAAGTTTCTTCTGAACTGTGTTCAGTGTTCTTCTTTCTTTCAATTGTTTTGGCCACTGATTTTGTTTTCAGTGAGGAACGCCTTCTGCTCTGTATTACTGCTGGGTGCCTGCAGTGCCGTGGCTGCGCGTGCTGCTTCAGAGCTGGAAGGAAAGCAAGAGCAGTGTCCTTTACTAACGCAGCAAACGTTTCTCTAGGTGGATGATGACTTTGTACCACAAGATTACAGACTGCAATATCGTAAGAGCACTGCCAGTCACTTTGAAGATGTGTATGTCGGCTCGGAGACAGAGTTCATAGTGCTGCACATCGATCCTAACGTTGATTACCAGTTCAGAGTCTGTGCCCGAGGAGACGGCCGGCAGGAGTGGAGTCCGTGGAGCGTTCCTCAGATTGGCCACACCACGCTGGTTCCTCACGGTATTGTTCCACTGCTGTTCATCTTATGGCTGTGTCACTGGTGCAGTGCTCCTGGAGGTCTGTCACTGCTGTACAGGTCCTTTCTGTACGACTTTAGGGTTTCCTTCTCTTACAGTTTGTGTCTGTAACGTGTGGTGAATCTGTTCCTCCATCCTGGAGCTTCCTGGGGGTAAAGCTGAGTGGGCGTTGTGAGTGCTCTGTGCAGGCAGCAGTCTGGGTGAGGTTCATGCTTCTGTTTTCTGTTTCTGTTCTGTCTTTGAAGAATGGACAGCTGGTTTGGAGGGGTACAGCTTGAGCAGCCGAAGAAACATAGCACTGCGCAACGATTCTCAGTCATGTGGCGTGCTCTACTCCAAAGCTCCTACTTATTTCTGTGGGCAAACGTTAACGTTCAGGCAAGTACTTTCTGAACAGCTGTTGTTTGGTGCATCTGCTGTGCAATGTTCCTTCTGTGCTCTGTTGTATCTGAGTTGTGATCCACGTGTGAGTTCTCACGTCGGCTCAGCCCTAATCGGAGCAGTGTCTGTGTGAAGTCTGAACTTCCCTCTTTTTACTTCTACTTCCTGATGTCTTCAACCTCTGAGATAACCGGTGCTGATCAGACTCCTGTTTGCAAGTGGCATTAGAATCTCTTGAGTGCAGGAGATGCCTTTGGACTTCAAGCTTTTCATTTCCTGAGCTCAAACCCTGGCAGCTCTGGTGCCTCCATCCGCATCGCTCAGGTGGTGCTGTTTAAGGGTTCCAGCAGCTTCCATTTGGGTACATTGGTTGTAAGGACAGACCTCACGGACTGAAGCTTCGTTCCATCTTTCTCTTGGTTAAATAAAATCACTTGCTGTACGGTAGGCAGCCCCCAAAGGCAGTTTAAGTTCGTAGTACATGGAGTAGCATTTCATTTCTCCCTTCCTGATGATGAACTGGCTCGAGGTCGTTGGTGGTACGAGGGTGTACTCGGTTGCCATCTAAGATAAAAAGACCAAAAGCTTTCATTTGAAATCTGTTGCTGGTTTGAACTGAACATCTCTTGGCTCAGAAGCGCCTGCAGAATTAAAGGCAGAACGTTGAGGTTTCAGGGCAATGTCTTTTATCTTTTTTTATTGGTAGCACATGAACATCTCTGTCACAGTTTGGTAATGCAGACTCCTCTCCAAGATGAATTGCTTCAAGATGGCAGAGCAATGCCAAGCTCATGTCCTTGAGGGATGTAATGACACGGATGTTAAGATTGAAGACAACCTCAGTGCTCGGTTGTGTTCCTCTTCCAAAGTTCCAGAGCAGCTTCTTGTTCCCAAGAGCAAGATTTTGCCAGACAGCATTTGGTGCTTGGCTTCCTCCATCTGCTGAAGCAATATATTCGCAGGGAGAGGTGGCTTTAGAACTGAGCAAAGCAGTGAGGATACAGATTGATAGGATACAGCTTACTTTTGGATACATCTATGTTTACGCTTTTGGGTTTTTTTTTGGGTCATTCTCGGGTCAGAAATAAAAGTGGATAGATTACTTCAACTCCTCCTTAGCTGGGGATGGAATTAATTATCATTACCTTGTGCAGAAAGGCACTGCCTTTCTAATAGCTGAAGTAAAACTTCCCTTAGAGCTTAAATCTGGAGTGGGGTACCAGAATGAACTGCAAAGCTTCATTTAGAGCAGTCTGAGGAGAACGTTGTGGCTCACTTCCTTATTGAAGCTCCCTGGATAGCTGAACTCATCTGTCCTGCTTTGCTGTGCAGCACTGGGCTCGTTGCTATCTCAGCGGCATTCCCAGGGCACTGGATAACCTGTGTGTGCAGAAGTAAAACATGCTTCCAATTTTATCTTCCCTGCTTGTTAACCCACTCTGCGCTGCTGTTGCCCAGCTTAATTTTCAACGCTTAAAAGCTTCTGCTTAAGATTTGATATTTTTTGATGACAGCAATGACAGATCACTGTTTCTTTCTCTTAAACTGTAAAACCAAACAAAAAAAGCCCCATTGTTTGACTTCCTATGAAAGAGCAGCCGAGTTCCTGAGTTCTGAGGGGCTCTGGGCTCCCAGCAGTGCGGTTCAGACCCTCTCAGAAGTGGCAGTGCAGAGCAGAGGACACAGGAAGAGTAGCACTGTTGGGTGCTCGGGCTGTGCCCTCGCTCAGCTGCTGCAGCCCGGGCCCTTTGTACATGTTTGCTTTTTCCTTGGAGAGTCTCCCGGGACCAAAATCCAGCTGAGCAGAAGCCAGACTGTCAGTGCTCTCCCAGGCATTACTCTTGATGTCTGTTTGTCCCAAGCTGATTCAGACAAAACAACAAAAAGCACCAGTACCACGTGTCAGCCTGGGGTCTGATGTGACTTTTTTGCCTGGTAGAATTGAGACCGTGGGACAGCCAGACAGACGGGACAGCCTGGGAGTGTGCGTGGAGCAGCAGAACGGCTACGACTCTCTGCAGCGAGATAAAGCTGTGTGCATCAGCACAAATGGTGAGTCTGAGTCTCGGGGCTGAAGAATGCAATCTGGTTTTTTTCCCCCCCCAAACCCCAGCACTGAGTGCTCCGTGCCCTGGGCAATGTGGCAGCACCTTCACCTGCATTTCGTGTACGTTCTGCTCACAGTTAAAATCCCTCCAGAGATCTCAGATCTCTTTGTGTCTTCTGCACGCAGTCAGCACGGTGTGTTCCACGTGGCAGAAGCAGCGTGCCAGCATCGCTTTCATTTTCATTTGCCTGCAGAAATAACGTTGGATACCTTGATTGTTTCAGGGGCAGTGTTTGTAAACGGAAAGGAGATGACCAACCAGCTGCCTGCTGTCACCTCTGGATCCACCGTGACCTTCGACATGGAGGTGGTGCAGTTGGGGCCCCCCAGCACCGAGGGGGGGAACTTCAAGCTGAGAGTAACCATCAGCTCCAACAACAGGGAGGTGGTCTTCGATTGGGTGCTGGATCAGTGCTGCGTCTCGCTGTATTTTGGGTGTTCCTTTTTGTACCCAGGCTGGAAAGTGCTGGTGTTCTAACAGCTCAGGGAGTGAAGATGCTCGCTGTGACGTGGTTATCACGGCCTGGGCTTCCAGCTGTTTGCTGTCCATCTCTCTGCTACTTGAACTCCACTGTGTTGTACTCCTGCTGGATTCGTTTCAAAAAAAAATAGTTGTGCAACAGTGGATTTGTTGCTCTGGAACGCTGAGCAGGCAGTTACACAGACAATTTAAAGCGAGTCCGTATGACTTTTTTTTTTTTTTCCTTCAGACTTGATTTTGTTTTTAATCAGTATTTCATTGTACTCTAGGCTCAGGGTACGCTTGTTGTAGGAAATGACCTTTGCTTCATGCTGCTGTTCTGTGAAATAAGCCTGTAAGCTTTTAGGGAGTTGGAGGTAATGGACCAAAGTTGTATTTATACCACTGATGGGAAGAGCAGAGTACTTGGAGCAGTGATGCCCTGCCACGTGTCCTTGTGTGCAGTGCTCCACAGCACTGAGGACACAGCGAGTCCTGTGTGGCACAGCGGTCTCCTCTATGCACGGTACTGTTCGTTCCTCCAGAACAAGGCTGTCTGAGCCACAGAGTTTGTTCAGATCCAGAGCTGATCTGTTCCACGTCTCACTCACGTGCCTTATTTCCAGGTATTTCTGAATTGTTTTCGGTATGGCCGCTTGGAATTTATATCCTAGAGTAGTTCCACGGTGATGCTTACGTCCCGACTTAATGCTCAGCTGACCCCACTGCCTGAGCTGAGCGTCCTTCCTAGTTATACTTCACAGCCTAATCGGAACAAATCGTGGGGATTTGCTACTGCTGTATGACACAGGGATGGAAGGAAGCTGCCATTCTTTGCAGAGCAGATGGTGCCACAGTTGAGCTCTCTCCATGGTGGAGATCAAGATTAATTTCAGCTTTACGTCAAGTTCCCAGTATTTCCCATAAGTATCTGATAGGATTCATGATGGTGAGCTTCTCAAATTGAGGTTATTCTTTGGTCAGAAGATGGAATTCTGGTACTACTGCATTTAAAGAGTATTTTCAAGTAGTGCTCACCTCTTACCTCAAGCATGTGAGATTAGTGTATATATTTTAGTAACACCTAAACAATCATTCTTCTCTTGCTCAGCTTCACGGCGTGCTGTCCCTTATGCTGCCATAAACTGGATTGCTATCCCCATATTTATGCTGCCAGTACAAAAAGTTGTCCTGCCTGCATTGATCTGCAAAGATCCGTTGTAGGGAACTGCAGAAAAGGAGAATGGTGGCTGCTAACAGAGCTTAGATTGAAAAGAGCAGGATTGGATTGGGTTTTGCTATTAAACATGGAAGAGCAGACACCTGCAGGCAACTCATCCGTGCAAGCAAGGAAAAGCCTGTGCTATCCTCAGTTCTCAAGCAGAACTATTTCAGTGTTAGGGAATAGAAGGATACTTGCATATGCTGTACTCAGAGCATTCCTTTTCACTGTTACATGCAAATACCATTAACAGTGTGCTGCATCCCAGCTGCCATCTTAGATATTGCCGTAAGAGCTGAGCAGATGTTCAGCTGAGCCAGCACTGCTCAGTGCAGACACCTTTGGTCTTGGACGTGTCCGTAATTCTACCTGTGAGACTTCAGGGGTCAGGTACTATTCTGTTTGAAAGCTAAACCAGCAGATACCTGCACTGGTGAGGAACCAGCAGCTCAGGTACCTTCTCACCTGCTTCCAGAGGGTCTAGTCAGACTTGCTGCTGCAGGCTGCTTACCAGCATTTTGGAACATAAAGCTTGAGTTCAGGTACTCAGGTACCGTCCAGAGACGGTAACGCTTCGTTTGATCAGACTATAATTAGCAAGCAGCTTAAGGTAACTGTGAAGGGCTGTCCCACGACACCCCCACTGCTCCCCTTGAGAGCTGAGGATGGGAAAAGTGAACATTTCTTCTGAGCTCAGCTCATGGCGAGCAGGGGCAGCGTGCCAGCTGTGAATGTTGAACCCAGTGACTGTTAGGTACTGCTCAGCCACCTGCAAGCCGAGCACTTACACCTGGGAGGGGTGAGGAACCCCAGGACAAGAGACCTAAGTAATAGGATAACGAGGTATCCCAAGAGCCAGAAGAGGCTTGGATTAGAAAGGCTGAAGTTCTGTTGTTCCTCAGAGGGTTTGGGAAGAGTTGGCCCTTCCTTTACAGCTCTTTCACCTCTAGCTATTGGAGCCCTGCAAGTGTTAACTGTGGGAAATCCTGGAAGCGTTTTCTGAAGCTCATACCTTCACTTACCTCAACTGAGATGTTTGTGTCAAGTGACATTTGAATTTTTTTTTAAATAAAGTTCTATCCCACAGCCGTGTTTGTAAGTTGTGACTGGAGCACAGCCTCCCACGAGCACAAACACATTCTGGGTTTCTCTCCTCATTCTCCCTCAAAGAGCTTCCCCGTTTCCATCTCCATTCCCTCCAAAGCCCCACTCAAGTTTTGCACCATCAGTTTACTTCCATGTAAAACTCGCATCTATCGATTCCTCTTTATCCGCTAGCAAAGCATCTGTCAGTTGCGTTCCCTGTATTCCATCACAGCTCATCTGTTTCACTGCTCACATCTGTCACACTCAGTGTTGCAGATTTTTGGCTCCCATTACTGCTAAAGCAGAATATGGAGAAAAGCCTCTGCTGAACCACGAGTGCTTATTCCCCCCGTTCTGCTTCACCTGCAGCTTGCTCCATTTCTTTGGTGTCTTTTAACATGGAACGTACTTAACTCATGGAACCAGTAAAGGAGGAAGCAGACAGGACAAAGCATCCAGACAGACACCGTTTACGTGAAGGACCTACTTGTTAAGCTGCGTTCTGCCTGAAGAGCACAGCTTCACTGTTCTATCATGAAACTCAAGACAGCAGACACTGCAGTCCCAGAGGGAGAGGCTTACCTTCCTCCGAAGCTCCTGTCCTGGCTGTGCACGGGTGGGACAGCAGATGCAGCTTTGTTCCAGCACTCAGTGATGGCACCGAACTGCTCTGTGGATTAAGGAACACTGAACATCACGGACTCGTCCTCCCAGCTCAGCTCCTGCATGGCAAAGGTAAAAAATCACACTGCTGATTTGGAGCAGCCTGTGAGTTTTAGTTCCAGGTGATTCTCAGGTTGTCATGGTGGCTACTTCATCCCAGGACCTCCCATCACCACCGCTGCCTTTCGAGGGCTGACACAGAGACTGCTTACAGCGCTCGAGGCAACATATGCTTAAGGGTAACAGCAACACACTTTTGCCTAGAGTATCTACTAAACACTGAGCCGTGGCCTCACACTTACAGCTGTCTCAGGCAATGAAGTGCTGACAGTTTGGCAGGCAGTGACTGCTGGGCACGCCGTGCTGCACAGAGCAGAGCTGCAGATCCAGCACAGGAGGACTGAAAGCGAAGCAGGAGCTGTTAGCAGGGCAGGGCATGCACACACAAGGACGGCACGACCACCGTGGCACAGTTTATATTACTGAACTTTATGTACAAAAGCCAATTTCAAATAAAACATTTAATGTAAAAACAACGGTTCATTTAAAACAACTGAACTTGTTTTGCTTTTGCGTTTTTCACATCTATTGTACCATTCCAATTGTTCAGACCAGCTTACACGGCATCTCCAAAATCTCTCAGAGGTACATATAGAAAAGGCATCTTTATAAATAGAAAACAAAGGGATTTTTTCAGCTTTTATTATAAATGGACATGACATACAAAGTTTACTGGACAGAAGTAATTTCATTACTGTTTTTGGGGGGATCACCAACTTTTTGTGCAAACAATGCTAGCCTTCTTTTAAGCATTAAGAGCATAACTGCTTAAGAAATGACATAAGCAATAATTCTAGAACTACATCTCCCCTAAAATAATCTATTCTTTTTTTACATATGTGCACAGCTTTAGCAAATTAAAGCCAGAGAGAAATGCTTGATGTACTATCCAGAGGCGTAATTAGAGCTCGCTAAAACCCCGAGAGCTGGCAAATTCAAGAAGGTCGTAATGAAAGCTGCAGTTTCCCTCTTTCCTATTTTGTACACAAAATCAGTGACTAAGAACTTAATACTGGATGACAAATCACATCCACACCATTAGTTAAATAGTCTCACAGTTAAACACATCTTAAAGGACCATCAAAATCAGTATTTACATTTTATAAATTTCTGAAGACACCATTAGAAAGCTTATATACCCCTTAAACAAACAGGGAACTGCATCTCATGGTGATGGAATGAAATAAAAAATTAAAAATACCTGTATTTACAGCAGCATTGTTCCTTTATAAATAAAGAATATGAAAAATGCAATATTTTAAGGATAATAAAAAATTGAGGTGATGTCACTCAACCACAGTGCTTGCTGGAATAAACCCTTCGGTGCTGATACTGTACCAGTAGTGAAACCACTTTCCATTGGAAAAAATCTGTAAACGTATGCATAAAATGTGTTAACAGCAGTGCAAAACTGCTCAAATATAGTTTAGTCAGCATCTTAGTATCTGTATTGAATACAATACATCACAGAATACTTGCATAAGAAGTGCAACACATTTTCTGGTCCAATTTTACAGTGCATTTTTTCCCTCAAGAGTGGCATCTCAAAAGCCAAAGCTAAACCCACTGGCCTGGCCTTGCAGTCTGTGCTCAGGCAGAGCAGCAGGCGGAGCTCCGCGGATGGGGGAACGCCTGCGGGCACAGCAGTGCTAGCATGGCACCACGACGCACAGCCCCCGCGGAAAGGTCTGCATCAGGTCATTTGTGGAGCTGTGGAAATGCATACTCAACATAGAAAAGGAGCTAACGTTCAAGTTTTGAATGGTACACTGTGTGATCGATACATCAGAACTATCCATGACAACCAAACCAACCTCAAAAAGCCAAGGTGGTACTTCACTGTGTCTGCGACATGAAAAGCCAACGTCCTTCCAAACAGGCACACGACAAAGGAAGTGCTAAGTTTGCCAACTTCAAAGTTTTAGTGTAAAATAAATCTGTCATCACGGTCAATTCATAAATGATTTCAAATGCAAGGATCGAGGTGAAACTTTAAATAGTGAGACGTTCTCTTCACAAAAAGCTAACTGGAGAATTTCTAAATAAGAAAAGCAGAAACTGTATCCCAAACCCCTTTCCCCGACGTTTCACAACTTCATGGTAGGAAAAACAGCCAGATACAGATGCAAAAATCTTAATATAAAAACTGTTTTACATATATTTAAATTATGTAAATTCCATAAAGTTCTTAAGACACTAATTACTAAAATTACAAAAAGATTTTCATATTGCTCTTCATGCTCAAACTCTTAGAATATTGTCATTACATCACCAAAACCGATATACATGTAGTACTTGCATAATTAACTGAATAGAAACCCTGTTAAAACAATATCCTTGTTGAAATCATTTATTTCCATCCAGCAGTGCCTGTTTGGAATCTGTGTTTTTGTGTGGAATTCCTTATAGAGCTCATGCACCCTAGAACGTCACTTCAACGCTTGTCCGTTGCAATTTCACTTCTGACTTCAGAGCTTTTGCTTCTTGCTCTGTTTTGTGACACCTGAGATGCTATCCATTTCCGAAATCCTCTCTCTCATATTATTTTCACTGTATCCGTTTGTTGTCCCACTCTGCTCCTCAGAAGATTCCTCATCCATCGGGGAGGTCGATTCTCCTTTCTCTAACTTCTGCTGCATCTCTCGGAGCCTGGCAACAGCTTTGTCTATTGACATTATGCTGATGAGGTTAAAGTCATGCATGCTGACCAGATGTAGCATAAAGTTTCGACACAAGTTCTTCTTAATTATTTTTTGTCCGTAGTTTTCAACAAACAGCATACAGGCATGATTCATTTGATTGTCAGCAATAAACCTGCCAGATCAGAAATCAACTGTTAGGCAAGTAGAGTATTTTCAAAACCAAAAATATACACGGATGGACTGCGCTGTGGGATAACAGCCCCACTGTTACTTATTCTCATCATTTGCAACCTCACTGCTTTCAAAGCTGTAGCACTGCAAGGCACAGGAACATACAACTTCCTCCCAAAATGGCCTTTAATGATCCCTTTCTAAGCACCAAATTTGAAGTGCTCAGCAAACCGCAATGCAGAACAGCCAAGCAAGTATGTCATCTTTGTGTATCAAAAAGAAGTTTACAGCAACGTACCCGTGCTTCATAACATGAAGATTCCATAGTTTCATCACTTCTTTCTCTCCTTCATTAACATCAGAGAATTCTTCAATTTGCTGGAAAGATAAAGGAGTGAGAAAAAGGACAGGAAAAGGAGAACGTGAGAACTGCACGTCAACTGCAGGCAGTGAAAGCACACCTACAATTCAACGTATGGCACCTACACCTCAGAGAAGTACTGCTGGAAATCCAAGAGTGCAGTCAGAAAGGACAGAACCAAGTTGGATCACGTAGAGATACGTGACAGATTATTTCTATACTACATACACACTGCTGTATTCAAATGACACCACCATTCCTTTGAGGGAGAATCAGCCACAAACTAAACTTGCTAGGATTCATGTGAACTGAGCTAGCATTGTAACCAAAGACAAGAAAATACACACTTTTTCACATCACTAGTGGCAGAGCAACAGAAAATTTTCTGTCTACTCCCCAAATGAATGCATAATTTTCACAATGGATGCCCTACTTGGTCCCCAAACCAACCACAGAACGTCACTTAAAAACCACAATCCACTGAAAACAGCTTTGAATTGAATAATTACAGTAATGGTTTTCTCCCGTAGCCATTCAGGGTCCTTTTCATCCTCACTGTCTACTTCCATTTCTTGTGGACGGAGAGGTAAACATGTGTCACTGTGGAAATACAACCGATTGTGCCCACTGCTGTACGTTCTCTGCTGTTCTACTTCTCCATCTTCAGATTCCAGGAATTCAGACATACTTGCTTTCGTACGCTTTGGCCTAGCAGAAGGAAAAAACGTTCACTGCTTTCAACCATTCAATCAAACATGCAAATACTATTCACGGCAGTTGATTAATTCAAATCCTTCTTTTAAGCTCCAGTTTGCAAAAATGGTGGGAATAAAGTCACCAACAGTGTAATATCCCCCATTATAAAAAATAATCCAAACAATAACCCCTCCCCCCAAAAAACTACAGTAACTTTTGGACTTTTAGGACAAGGCTGTTGAAAACAAAATATTACCTCATGATGACACAAACGCCTCAACTGAGGTAAAATCACACATAAAGGCGTTTCCTCAACTACATTTTATTTAGTCAGAAACAGCTGTACTTAAATGCTAGTGAAATTTATCACTGCTCACACGCAGCCTTGGATTTACAGATCTCAGCCACGTGCTGCATTACAGAGGTGTGAACAGGCTCGCTTTTCAGTCTCCCCACCTGCATACGAGGATGTGTGTGATCGGGGTTCTTTTGACCGGCCCGTTGCGGCTGAAGGCGAACCCAGGCTGGCGATGGATGTCCTGCGGGTTCCCCGCGTACGAGCCGTCGTAGCACTCATTGATGGACACGTCTATCCTAGCACCCTTTGGATGGTACTGAAACAGATCATCACCAAGCTACTTAGCAGCACACAGGAGGTTTGCATGAGTGACATTCCCAGTTCTGAATACCTTAACAACATCCTATCAGTAAGCTTTCCTTTCACACCACACAAATAACTCAATGGCTAGAAACAAGTTATACTAAAGCTTCCTTGCATCTTACTGTTTCATGTGAAAACACTCAGAATACATCTAAATATTAAATGAAGGACAATGATGAAAGCTCACTCAACAAGAGTCCTAGAGATTAAAACACTCTTAACTAGCTAAGGAGCAAAGCTTTGGAAGAATTTTCTGAGCAGGGTAGTGGGTCCATGAAACTACATACAGACATAACAAAAAGAAACCACAATTTATCTTCAGGATCACACTGGTAGGACTTTACCAGCACATCTAAATTCAATACTGACTAAAAATGTTCACTGCCTTCTTAAAGCTTCAAGAGACTTCAAAGTAAGTGTCCACTACATTGCTTTCTACAACAGCAAAAGAATATGCTGATGCAGAAGAGGCACCTGCTGTAAGAACATAGCCCACACTTTGTTTCTCACGTGAAAGGTCAACGTTCACATGATGTCATGTTAAGTAAAGTCTGAGGAAGCTGTAGTAAACCTGTAGATAGTGCTCCAACTTAACTGGCTAGCAATGAAGTCACTGCATCACACAGCCTGTGACAAACAACAGGATTTCATGCCATCAAACTACCACAATTCTACTTACAACATAATTAAAGATAAATCTGCTGTGACAAAGTTTAAGATGTTTGAGTAAACTATACAGTTTCCGACAATTCAGCGTGCACCATGGGCAATGCAAGTCATCTCGGGCTTCAGTCTGCTGCCTTGTGTTGTTGTTGTAAAGGAACTTTGAGAAACAAAGAAAAAAACAGTGTTAGCATCAAATGAATTTTACTCGTCAACCTCCCAACCCCAAAATGAAGCTGGACTTAATTTCAGGATACCTCTACAGTAAGTTTTTGGGAACAGTGGATCAGCTCACTTTACTGAAAAAATGATATTCTGAGAATTCCCTCCCTCCGTATGGAGACCACCACCCCCTCTCCAGATGTATTTTGGAATATGTCAGACACAGCCCCAAGAAGATTAACTTCTCTTAAATACTTCCTGTAATACAAAACGTGTGGAATGGGTCCTCCTACACGAATGTGAGACCCCTTAGGGCATCCATTAGGACAGAAAGTGAGACAGCTATACAGCCACAACTGAGCCTTCCACCCAACTCAGATGTGAACACTACAGCCCCCCACAATATTTACATTCTTCCCCACCACCACCCCTCTCATTTTCAATACCTGGTAAAATATCCGCAACTTCTGTCGAGGTTCATTTAAAACATCTCTCTCTTTTCTTGTTTGAAGGTCTGCTGGCAGGGATTCTTTCACAGCTGAAAACAACCACATGTATCAACACGCATTTCAGTATAGGGTAAAGAGGAAAAGATGGAAATTCCATGAAGGGTACACCCTGCTTTGAAAGGGAATGAGCTACTCAAGTACAAAAAGCCTCGATGCTTAGTTGCTTTCACAAACCTAAAGGCAAAACTACCACTTCCATAAGAACAGCTGGGTAAATATTTTCCTTTTTCTTGTTAAAGAACCAGATTTTTTTAGCCATCAATGCCTTTATTCCATTGGTCTGCCTTGGGAAGCACATTAAAGTAGAGTGACAACACTGGATTCATACACCCTTCGGAAACATGCACTGGGATTTTTTCTTCTACTTATCAGAATCTCTAACTGCTGCAAGGTTCCAAACATTCCCACTCCTTCCTTGACAGTGACTGAAAGCAGCATGTGCACCCTCCAATGGTGTGCTTTGCCCTACTGTATATTCCCACAGTAAGAGTTCACTGTACTATTTCGGAAGGTGACACTATGACTTCACCAATTTACTGGAATACTCAGCTTCTCTGATGCTAAAAATACAGGTTCTAGCAGCCCATGAATAATGCAGCCCTGCCACGTCCCTATTGCTCCTAATTATTACACAGTAAACCAGTACACACCTCCCAGTGTTAGTCAGCAGTCACTTCCTTTCACATGTCTAAGCCACAAACCTGCCCTAGAGATTAGAGAGTAGGTCTCCCAGGGAATACTAAAATACAAGGAGAGCTGGTACAAGGAAACAGAAAGAAAACAGAACACCTCTAACAGTGACAGTATAAGTACTTTCCTCCTTCTGATGCCTTTCTCCTATTAGAAATCAAAGGAACTAAATGTTTCAAGTGTCAACCACATATCTTTAAGGACTTAATTCAGAAGACAGAAATCAGCCTTACTTTAAATATTCTTGTGCAAAGAAACCTTAAACACAGAAGTGCTAAGCAGGCAATTATTCAGCACCAGAACTAAAATTTGCTTACCTATAGTCTGAGTAGGTTTAACAGAATTGGGTTTGTTTTCTTGAGGCAGGCTTTCAGAATTTCGTGTTGCAAGAGGCTTGGCAATAGGAGCTGTAGACTTATCATTTGTGTCTCCTGTCCAACGCAGAGTAAACTGAAGTGTAGGTCCCTGAGAAAATGTTTCAAACGGAGGCAATCTCTGATGGGGGAGAAAAAAAAAAAGTAGTAAAATGAAAACTCCCTCAGAATTAGCATGTTGTTCTAAGATAAATGCATATGTAATTGAAAAAAAAATAGCTGCCATACCTATAACAGTTGCTAACATCTGCTTGTCTAACAATCTAAGTGCAGCTAAAGCTTTCCTATACCAAGAGTTAAACTTGTTTCCACACATCCTGGGACAGAGGTACTGTTGCTTGTTTTGCCTATTTCATTTTCAGAGCAACAGCCACTGCACCTAGAATTGTTTTGTTTTTTTTAACCTTTATCCAGAACATTTCAAGTGAAGACAAGTCGTTAAGATACCAGAACAACCCATACCTTCCCATCAAGTATTGTTTCCCATGTTGCTCTTTTCTTACTGATGGGACACTCTTCCATTTCCTGCATGGCCACTTCATATTCTCCATCCAGAAGCTGCAATCGTCTGTCAACGAGAAGTATGCATTGTGAGTAACGAAACTAACCTACAAATTTATTGTTTGCTTATGAAAATGTAAAATAATTTCACAGTAACCAACTTCCCATGAAACTAAATGCATATTTTCAGGCTAATTTAAATGCATGCTTTGAAACCTACAGACAGTGAGACTACAATCTCCTAACCAAAGATGCAGTGAGAGACAGAAAACAAATTAAAAATCAAGTTTAAGCTCGGTATTAAAAAACCTCTAACAATTATCAGAAGCAATATTTACTCTGGAATTATTACCTGTTTTTATCAAATACAGTCATTTGTGCTACAAATGTTTTCTCTCCATCTTCACGATTTGAAGAATTCCTTTTTCTTCTAGCTGGAAGCTCCTCATTGACATCTGCACATAACAGACATGGCACTCCATTATTATAAAGGCACCAACCTGAACAACAGAACAGCTTCTACACAGTTATAAAACACTGCTGGCTGCTGACTGTGTCAGGTGTACTTCATACAACAGAATGACACAGTATTTAATGATCAGCTAAATGTCAATGGAAAGAGCACTCAGCAGAACAGCAATCATATTTTAAATGTGTTTGTGGGCATTTAAAGCCCAGTCATACTACTCTGTTAGTTTAAAGAAACTTGGATTTGGCCTTCTTTTTCAGTTAAAAAAATACCTTAAAGTTTGCATCCTACATGCAGTCCTCAAGGCTGAAATATTCGTGATAAAAAAAAAAAACCTTGATCTTGATAAGATTATAAAAATAACATTTTTAAAAGGTATTTATCGGATAATCATTCAGTCCTGATGAGAGCACCTACAGCTGAGTCACTAGTGATGGAGGTTTAATGTCAGTCCCAGAGACCATGGTTACACTCCCCTTCTAGCACTGACTAACACCTTCACCATCACACATCGATAAAAACTGGTGTTAAATTTACACAGAAAAAGGAATATTTTCTAGCTAAAAACTATAGTTTAGCCCTAGTGTGAAAAAGACTAAAAACAAGTGCAAGTCAGTCACTCATCTATTACTGCCTTCCCCAAGTAGGGCCTACATTGCAGATCATGGTAACTATGTATGTGCCTATAAGATAAACCTCATAAAATAATATTTGAAGACTGAATTTACCAATGTTTTCATTAGTCTCGCCATTAATCAGTCCATTAAAATCTCTTCTTCCTGGGCGAGTTACTCTGAATAACAGTGAGTAAGACTTCACCATATGGCTGTTGCTTGGTTCGAACTCATTGCTGGAAACTGCAAGTGATGGGAAGTTGCCTGGTTTGATTTGACTGAGGTCTGGGTTTAAAGGCACCTGCTTTTTACCTGTAGGAACCTGTCTTATGGGACAACTGACATCCTGTAAGGAAACAAGAAAGTTAACATTAAGGTTTCTAGAATACAAAATTAATTGACAGTAACTGCTACAAATAATCATGCATGGATTGTACTGTCATGCTCCTGAAAATAAGCCGTGTAATGGGTGTAAGCAGGAACAGAAGGACAATGCCAGGTTTTAAATGAAAAACATACTTCAAAGTGTACATAAAACTGGCAACTTCGAGCAACAGCCATCTTTCTCTGAGTGATTAAATTAATACTAGCATGAGACATTCTGAGAAAACCGTAGAACAGTCATTAATGCTAATTTAATTCTGTTTACTTAGAGAAATGAAATGTTTTGGTTATATATATATTTCTAAGGGCTTCCTGTCTTCTCCTTCCAATATTACAAAGTGCACTTATGTGCTATCAGGGAGATAAAGACCCACTTCCCCAGGATTTATCATGTTCAGTATCTCTCAGATAGATCATGGGACACTGTGAAATATTGGCCAAACAAGGCGAGATGGCCTAAGCATGAAATTTGCAACAAAACATACTTCAAAATGTTAGCTCTTAAAACCACACCAGAACAGTTCAATATTCTTTGGGGAAATATACAGAGTTCTCACTACAACGTTTCCCTTTTTGGTTAAAAATTATGGTGTGCATTACTGAGCTGTGAGGGTAATCTGTCAGCTGGTGTGAAACACAGCTAAAGCAGAAGAGAGATGAAAATTCTGTATGATTCACAGCAGCTAAAATCTCCAACAACAGAGATGGTCAATGTATAAATGTGGGCACAGAGAAAGCAAGGAAAGTGAAGACTTGGCAGATGACTTGGGACTTCAGAGCAATTACAACTTCTTCCATTTCATCTGTTAACTCTAAGCACAGACTATTTTAAGACGTTTGATTGCCAACAGAATTTATAGTTTAGTGGTGTGATACAAAACTGAAAACAGAGGTGGGGCTGAAATCCAGAGTGAGCAAATAAGACTTACAAGTAAGTGAAATTCAATGAAAATAAGGTGGACCACATTCGTAAAACATCCTGTTATTTCTCAGGGAACTCAGGAAAAAAAAAGATCTATGTATTTGATTCTGAAGAATCCTTTATTCAGGCAACAGAAAACAATTTCTATTGATGAATACATAAACACTAAATGAATCTCAATGAAACACGATTTCACCATTAGCTTTTTGTATGGCAGTGTTAAATAATGCTCCAGAGTCACGTACACACTTTGCTCCACCTCATATTCACAGTTTGTCAAAGCACTTGTACCTTTCGTTTCTTGTGGCAAACTTTCACAAGCAGTACTTCCAGGGTTACAGAATTTTGTTCATTCTCTGAGTTTTGTGATGGCTTATCTAAACAGAAGAAAACAGTTTAAGTTCTGAAAAGGTAAAAGATCTGTTCAATGAAGTAAATCCACGTGAATATTTTTTGCCCATAGCTACACTCAGGCACAGAGATCTCAGATGACTCTCAGTGTCAATTCTCCCTATATTTATTCCCAATTCCCACCTTAGAACATCCCCTACCCAGTAACTATGAGCATTTAAAAACATCAGCAAAGTTTATCATCTAATAGTACACCTACTCTTGTTTTCTTCTTGAATATAACTCTAACTTTTTAACAAAAACAGAACCAGGAAAAAAAACAACAACCAAGCTTCAGTTCTGGAACTAGAATTATGAAGATGACTGTGAAGACAACCCATGTGCTGAAGCAGCACACTACACATGAACTAACGTGTGCTACAGGTGAAAACCTGAACAGGTTTCACGTGCTTTGGCTGAGAATTGCAGCATTTGATCTGGAGATGTCGGCAGCTCCATGAAAAAGGGACATTTTTCAGTATTAAATACAGGACACATTAGAAAGTTTATCATAGAAATACAAATCCAGAACAACCAACCACCATGCTCTCTTGAAAGAATTCCCTAAGTATTTTTCTATCCAGAGAAATGAGCCTGTCAATTGTGCTTAATTTAAATATTTTCTATTTATGACAATGCACACTGTGTACGTTAGGAATATTCACTAGCATGGTACGAGCAGCTGACACACTCCTGCTACGTGCAGTATTCTTATGAAATGAATGCAAGTTTTTATAGTTAACAATACAGAATCAACAGAGCAGTACATTAAGAATTCCACTACAGCCACATCTGTATGGGATCACTGGGTATAGGAAAAGCAGTGAGAAAGGCACGGCCTGTCAGCACCAACTGTGGAACAGCTACCTGCCCAGCACGCAGACCCCTATGCCAGGTTAGTACTACAGAGTTCCTCAATGTGATCTTTCTGGAACAATACATATTGGAACCTAAGATGCATTAGCACACGCTTTCCTCCACCTTTATTTTACACTACTTCACTCTTATCACTGACTGCCCCGTGTGTCCTTCTCTCCTTTGGTTTCCCACCAAAAAATCTGAAGGCAACAGCAACACAAAGCTTCTAAAGGCAGAAGTAATATTCTCAAATTCCAGAAGCAGAACATTCCCAACCAAAAGAACTCTCAGAATGATGCTACGGTTCACATGCTTATGGAAATCTAGATATTTGCAACTTTAAACTTCAAGCATCTTACTCAACAGATCCAGTTAAGCCCAAACTGACTTAAAGGAACATGAAAGCTTCCAGAATAAAGCAGAGAACCTGCTATAAGATTGGAAGTAGCTTTTATATCCAAGGAATAATATGTAATTCAGAATATTTTAACTGAAAAAAAACAAACAACCAGAAACACAACTTAATTTTAATGTATGAACAGGTAATACTGTTCAGGGAAGTAAAAAGACAGGGAATTTACCAATGCCTACAGAGCATAAATATGTAACTTCTGCTTTCGTTATGGGAATGGAACCCTTCATTCTGGTCAGGGAAGTCCAATATTCTGATTTTGAGGGGTAATGCCTTACATGCATAGAAGACAATAAAACAATTGTAAGTCACTAGTAAATGATTGCAGTCACTCTCAATCTCTGACATGACTTTGCCTGATTTCTAAGCTCTACCTGATACAAACTGCTCTCACACCTGAACTCAGGGGGGAGGGAGGAGAACAAAACCAGAGCACTGAATCTGCTCACTAGTGCACGCTTTGGAGTTGTGGCGGTGGTGGGCCGTGTTTTCTTAACGACACTTTGATGACACAGTTCCATAAAATCACTTTCTCCAGGAACTCTTTCCTCAAGGTCTATTTCAAGGTTGAATGGATGATAGTGAAGTCACTGTTTTGTCTAAAGTCCTGAAGGGCTTATCTGCTCCACATTACAAACACAATAAAACATATTCAAAGCTCAAACTGAAGTCCTGCAACTCGTGGGACAGATAGAGCACACGTAAGTTAAAATCTGTACCTAAGCAGCAGAGATTGTAACACATCATTCAAATATTCCTCTCAGAGATCTATATTAATTCCAAATCTGTACAAAATACTGGTGTAATAAGTGAAGTTCTCCAACATACCATTTTTATGGAAGAAACCAGTAAACGTAAGTTGCAAATGAGCAGACAAGCTAAAATAAAAAGAGAAAGAATATGTTAGCACAGTAAGTATCTGCACAGTAGCCTCTGCTCAGTGCTCAGGACAGGTCTAACCCTAACGGAGGAATCCGTTCCTTTAACTGCTTTCAAAGTGCCTAGGAACAGCACGCATTAAGTTGTAAAGGATGCAAAGCTACAGACCAGTCTTCTCTTTACAGACTGACCGCATTTTATGACTTGATGCTGGGTAGGACAGGGGGAAGGCAGGTGAAGACATGAGATCCTGCCATCACAGGCACGTGTGCTCCCTAGACATCTGTCAGCAGAGGTGAGCTTAGTGGAAATTGCCTGGAACCAACTTGCTCCTTTCCCCACACAGCTCTGACACACAGGCTTAAGAATGGCAAGCATACAACCATATAAACCCTCAGTATTACAACTTAACACTATTTCCTCACACGTGCCTTTTATTTTTCGAATATCAGTTCACATACATTAATTACTAACAACAATATCAAAAATAAGGTAAAGGCCATTGATTGTTTCAGGCTTCTAAATACACATTTGAAAAAGGTCACTACAGCTGTTGGAAAAACTTAGCATTGTTCTTCTCTAAGTTCGTAAGCAACCATCGTGCATCACTTGTTGGAACATAGATTGCAGAATGTTAAAACAGCAAAGCACCTTCCTCCTCCTAACTACTGCTCTATTACCTGAACTTTGTCAATGAAAAAGCCTTTCAATTTAGCATACGCACGTGCTTGTTCCTACAAACACAAACACACATATACATGCACAACAGTACCTGTGAGACTCTTGTTCTCCCTTCATTTTCTCTACTTTTGATAACATATCATCTACTTTGAACGTTTTCCTTTAAAGAAACAGGAAGAGAACAGTTTGAGTATAGTTATTCCTCCCATCATATTTAACAACAAAATGGATTCAGTTTGATTTCCTATCAAAACTATACATGCAATGTAACCTTTCCACTTACAAAGAACTCTTTTGGACATTTTTTTTTTTAGGTGTAGTAGCACATCCACGTTAGAGAAATACAACCATAACACAGTTTTTCAAGCAGTAGCAACGTAGCCCAAGTAATTAATCAGACCTTCCACAAGGAAGTTGACTGCTCATGGAAGTGCTAAAACCTTGCTATGAATGTGTGTAATGGCATTCCAGCTCAGCCCAAAGAAAATCCTCCTGCTTTAGTGACACTTAAGACAATCAGAAGCATTCAAGTAAACTCTCTGGCCGCTGCTATTTTAATCTTGACCAAAGCATGAAAACCATTTAAAACCCTAAACAGCATCAGTCTGTTGGTGCTTCTGTCTTCAGCCTGTTTGCTATACATACACCACCTGATAATCATTGTTCAATAAAGTTCACACACAAACATTAGCTTTTCAATAGTTTCTGGAATAATCTTTCCATTTCTCTTTAAAGGAAAATTCACATCTGGAGCTCAAAAGCTCCAGAAGGTACTTCTTTGCAAACAGAATTCTATCAATGTTTTCATTGTACTGAAGCAAGGTACACAGATCTTTCCAAACACAAGCCCCAGGAAGGTCTTCCACTCAGGTTTGGGTATTTTCTCTCTTCTAAAACCTCTTAATCACCAACACTGACTTCAGTAAGCCAGTATTTTTAGAAAAGTAATGATTGAAATGACTGCTTATCTGTCAGTTATGGATCAAAACCCAACCTAACATCACAGCTCTGGAACACAGTATCACAGGCATTAAAATAATTCTGTATGCTTCAGAGATGAACTGTTGCTTGTGTAGCTGAAATTGAACTGGAATTCGGTACAGTGGATAACACAATGTACTTGCAAAGTATCACTTGTTTCCCAGCAACTACAGCAAACATTCACAGAAACAGAGTAAGATTCAGGTAAAAGATCACATGCATTTCAATCAACTATAAATTAAAACTAAGTCCTAAGCAAGAACAACTTCCTGTTGCACAATTCTACTTGAAAAAAACAAACCATGAGCCACCCAACAAAACGAGCCACCCAAACACTTTCTCCTTCCAACTGGGCTCTGCCCTACTTTAAAAAGATGCGAACCATCCATTTCAGTAACTTGTGTAAGAAAAAGCAACAACTTCCAGAAGGAAATCTGATCAAAAGATGAGACACGTTCAAGCAGTACCAGTCCTGAAGTTGTATGTTATTGATGCCATCATAATAAAGTGGCAAGATGTTAAATTAAAGCCAAGCAACCCAAGGATGCTAAATATAGTCTCCTTTAAGTTAATTTAAATTGCACAAATTCTACTGCTCAATGGATCATTCAGAGGTTACCTTGCTTAGACACAAATACAGCATAAATCAGAACTGTCTGCAAAATCTGACTGCTGCAATTTCTCGTGCTCATGATCCACTTCTGTCCCACAACATCTGACACAAACCCTAAGAACTTTCCTGTTAAAACATCACCTGTTCAAGCTACAAAAAGAAAATCCCAAACGTAACAAATGAGTTTCAGTGAGAGGAAAAAACTGAAAGGGCTTTGTAATTCTACAGATAACAAACACTGACACATGTCCTTCTCATGCTGCAGTATTTATGTATTTTGAAGTATTTTAAAGAGCTTTAACACCTCACATGATATTAACGATTTTGCAACATCAAAACCGAAGCCCCTTTCTCAGTCACATCCAGTTCAGAGCAGCCTTTCTGAAGCTCTGGCTGGATCTTTTGTGAAACGCTACAAATTAACCTCACTGGCTTTTCACTTGGGTAAAATAGTTACAGGAAAGAGTACTAGTTCCTTCTAATCCTAAATAACAAAAGGGACAAAAGTGGGGTATTGTCTTTTTAGTTCTTTTGATTTTTTGTACTTTTTTTTTTGTTACTGTCACAGTTTAAATATTAATGAAGCATCACCGATTTCTTAAGCCCAGATGCTAAACAGCTTTTAATTAATTTATTTACTTTTAAGAAACTCAGTCCCAAAATACAAAGCAGAAGCGGATCAATAGGTGAGGATTCTGCAGGCAGCACCTCAGTACTGCCCTCAGCACAAACAGCAGCTATACAAATCACATGCACTTCACACGGCAAAAAAGTTCTTCGGTTTCATAAATCAACTGTAAAGCGATGATTGAATTCTTGGAGTCCAAATGTTAGAGTTACTTTTCAAAATAACTGTTTTACCTTTTGATATTTGTTCGGGAGTTTCTGTGGGACATGTAAGTAAGAGTTCTGTGCAAAAATATTGGCTGCAGGAAAAGAAATGAGAAAGGTTAACATGCTTTAATTCGTTGCCACAAGTCCAAAGTAAAAGAGTAATAAAAGCCCGATTACTCACTGCTATGAGATTCCGGGTACGCAGAAATCTGTATATCTGTGTTGGTTCTGAGAAAAAGAAACATTTATTATCCACAGTGCCTTAAAGCTCTAGAACAGCAGCAGCTTTTAACGACGTGACAGTCTCCCACTTAACACTTTATTTGTTTTTAACAATGACTGCAGAAGTCGCAGCTTAAGCACGGCATCATGATGTCTAAATAACTGCGAGTAAACAAGCCATCACTCGACCTACAGTAAAACACAAAGTGCCTTCTTGTTTAAGCTACCAGGAACCCTTAGCAACAACTCACACAACTAGGACTGCTCCTTTTCCAGGGGACGTGCTTCTTACAGGCTTTAAATCACGGAAAGTACCCAAACACAGTACAGTTTGTTGCTGAAGAGGCAATTTTTTTTGCCGAGTTAATGATCGTGTCTGATTTGGGTATCAAAATATCACAGCAAATTTCCACAGTCAGACACTCAGGATCTGACCGTTTCATCCTGGTGGAAAGCTCTTGCACCAAAACAAGAGGAGGGAGCGACCACTGACAATGACACCTTATGGATCCTTTAAACGAAGAAATTAATTCAAAAACCTTTTATAGGAATGGGACCAGAGAAACGATGGTTCTGGTAAAGCAGTGACTGTTCCGAAGTGCAGCCTGATGGGTAAGAGCTGCACCACGCACTGATGTGAAAGTGCAGCTCTGCCTAAAACAGACACAACAACCGAAGCTCAGAGGAGCAAAACCTGCTCACAGAAAAGAGGACCTACAATTGCGTTTTAACCAATTAAGTTAAATCGGGATGAAAAAGTTTGGATCAAGTCACATCTTAAAAATCAAAACTAAATTGAAAAGTGTCTGTTTCAGAATGAAATGGAAGTCACTTTCATCAGGTAATGCCAGCAAGAAACGCAGAAGTGACTTGGTAAAACAAATGGAGAGCAGGAGACAGAGCAGCAAATGCTGGAATGCCCCTGCCAGCTCTGCAACAGCTCCCCATACAACAGAGCCAAACAAATACATGCTAAGAAATACAGTATTCTGCTCCTAAATTACTGCAAAGGACTTCTTTTAATAGTTGAGAACCTGAATCTGATGTACAGGATTTTGATATTAGAAGAGAAAAAGGAAAGCATTACCTAATCCTCATCCACTTTTAAAGATATGATCCAGTCTCATTTCAACATACATGAACGTAAGACCCCAAACAACTGATCATTAACGAGATGTATTATTATTAAAGATAAGGGAAACTTAAAACAATCCCAGTATTTCAGAAGCATGATGAGAACCAGCACAAATCTGCTTAACACGAAGTAGAAACTAACATCATCGTGACATCTGTATTTTGCAAGATAATAAAAGAAGATTTCAAATGGAAGGAACAGAAAAGAAAGAAACGCACGCTTTAGGTGAAAGTGAAAATACTAAGCAGTCACGACTTTTAAAGGAACACCTTAGTTCTTAGTCTCCAAAAAAATTTGTGATATCATTTAGAGAGGTATAAAAACATTAAATTACATTCATGGTAGCATGGTATGTAAAGGACAGTGTGCTGCTGCTTCAACTGAAGCTTTCCCAACAAGGAAAAGCCCGAGCCACGCTTCTCAGCCTGCAAGAAGTCCACACTTCTCAGCAAAAGCCTAAAATAAATCTTTATCTTTTTCTATCATGCGACCTCGCGAAGGGACAAAAACATTCAACCTGAATGTGACTCAATGCTGCGTCTGTCGGGATTTCTTAAGCCACAGTTCACTTCCTGCAGGTTCTCCACGACACCCACAGCTCGGCATTAACCCACTGCGGTACCTCGGCGCTGGGACGCGCTCCCGGCCCCACCTGGACCGCTCCTTTCCCTGACGGACAGGGGCACGGCCAAGGGACATCGCCCTCCAAACCTCTGACACCGAGCAAACATCTTACAACTCCCGCCCGCAGCCCGACCTATTTGCAGCGCGGCATTTATCGATCACACGGCTCCTTTAGCAAGAGTGAGGTTGAAAGGACGCGGCACGAGGAAGGCTCTGAGACGGCACCAAAAGCTCCAGCGCTTTATCAAACGCTGTCACCGCCTGTGGCGACCGAGCGCAGGCGGTGACAGCACCGATCCCAGGACCTGACCACGCGTTCAGCGGGACACCGACAACTTCCTCCCGTTCCTGCCACGGGAACCTCGCAGCACCCCGGACGCGCACCGCCGCTCTGAATCAGATTCCCGTCAATAACTTTCCGATGCCTCCAAGGGGGAACCCTCCTCTCTCCCACCACCGCCACAGGGCGACGCCCGGCTCCCGAAGGTCAACCTCCAACACGCCATCCCAACCGGGGGACAGCCGTTACCAGACAAAGAGGCGGCCCCGTACAGCGGCACGGCGCAGCAGCCGTCGCCCCGCGCCCGGGCAGGGGCCCGCGCAGCCCCGGGCGGGGGGAGGAAGCCCGGCGGCCGCGCCAGCACCAAGTTCCCGGCCCCGCCGCTCCGCTCCCGGCCCCGCGCTTCCGCCCCAGCCCCGGCGGGCCCCCGCCTCCCCCGGCCGAGCCCCCTCCCTCCTCCGAGCGTGTTTACCCCCGGAAGCCCCTCGGCCCTCCCCTCCTCCTCCTCCTCCTCCTCCTCCCGCCCTTTCTGCCGCAGCCCCGCTCCCGCCCCGGTGCTCACTCTCGAAGGCCTGAAGAAAGAGCTCGTGGTCGGCCTGGATCTGCTCCATCTTCGGCTTCTTCACGGGGGGCAGCGCGGCCGCCGCCGCCGCCGCCGCCGAGGAGGCCGAGGAACCGCCCGAGTAACCGCTTCCTCCGCCGCCGCCGCCGCCTCCTCCCGCCGCCCCACCGGATTTACCGGCCGGGGCCGCCGCCGCGGCGGAGCCCGCGAACCCTCCGCCTCCGCCTCCGCCGCCGCCGCTACCGCTGCCGCCTCCGCCGCCGCCTCCTCCTCCTCCGCCGCCGCCGCCGCCACCTCCACCTCCTCCTCCGGCCGCGCCGCCGGCGGAGCCCGAGCTGGGCCCCGCGCCTCCACCGTGCTTCTGAGGAGCCATGGGCCCGGCCCCGAGAGCGCCCCGGCGGGACGGAGACCGAGCGGGGAGGGAGGGGGCGGCCGGGGCGGGTGGGCGAGGAGGGGGGGGAGGGGAAGCGCCGAGCTCCAACTCCTCTAAGTCTCCTCCGCTCCGCTCTCCTCGGCGCTGCGACCAGCCGAACCCGACGACCACGACGCGCCCGCCTCCGCCACTCTCCCATTGGCTCCGAAGATGGCGCCGCAGCGCCCGATTGGCCGGCGCCGGGCCCGCCCCCGCGTGACGCACGGATGGTTCTGGAAGAGTTTGGTTGGTCGGTGCGGTTCGCCGCTTGGCGCTTCTCCCCTCCCCCTCCTTTGAACTGAATTCGCGGGAAAGGGCCGCTCGCCCTCCGGCGCGGGGCACGCTGGGTAGAGCGGGCCGCCTCCGCCTGCAGCGCGGGGCCCGCCCCGCCGTGCGCGCGGCCGCGCTCCTCGTGCCCGCGCGCCGCGCTCCGTTCCCGCCGTGCCGCCCTGAGGTGCGCTCGGTGCCGCCCTGAGGTGCGCTCGGTGCCGCCCTGAGGTGCGCTCGGTGCCGCCCTGAGGTGCGCTCGGTGCCGCCGGGAGCGCGGCGCGGGAGGAGGGGCAGTGCCGCCGGCGGTGCCGTGAGCGCCTCGCCTGGCCGTGCCGGCCGGGGCTCCCGGCTCGCCTTCATCCGTGCTGTGGTGAATCGCCGGTACGCGTGGCTGCGCGCCCTCACTGCCCGCTGCTCCTGTGTGTCCCTATCCCGCGTGGGTTTTGTTTATCGCGTTTTAATCTTTATTATCCGTCGTCTGCAGTGTATGTTTTAATTACCGCTTTATTTTTTATATTTTTTACATTTTTTACATTTTTCGCCTGCTGCGCCGTTTGCGTTGTGTGTTATCTGCGCTCATTTCACCTTTCCGCCTATACGTTCTTTCTCTGCACCTCCAAAGAAGTTCTATTTATTAAAGGTTCCGTCGCACATCTCGCCCTGGTCGCCTTTCCCGGGTTGCAGTTTCTCGCCGATGCCTTTGTTGCGTCGGGTGTCCGCCGGGCAGCACAGATAGCACAGAGCACCTGCAGGCGGTCAGCGGCCGACCTGAGGCCGGTGATGCCCTGTGCCGTTCGGCTGGGAGCAGAAAGGCTCCTGGATGTCGTGCATTGCAGCTGTTGTCCTTGGGAGTTCCCTGCCTGCTGTCCGTAAGCCTCCGCTGCTTCTGGTTGGAGCATCCCTCTAAATTTCAGAGCCAGGAGGAGGAGCCAGAGGGTAACTTTCCAGACGGGAGTAAGAAAGATAACGAGGCAGTTCATCTCTGGTGCTGGAGTGAGATCTTCCCGTGAAAAGAGAAACTAAGAATGAGGCTTCAGCCTTGAGTCTGCTGGGACAGCACGACCAAGCCGTGCACGTGTGAGCCCTCTGGAATCACGGTGCTGATTGACAGGTAGAAAAGCTTCAGCTGTTTGAGCTTTTCCCTTAGTTTGTAAAATATTCCTTTCCAGAAAGACAGTGAAAGTCATAATGGTTTCTGCAGAAGAGGTGAGCTGTGTGTTGTGCCTGCATCTGTTTAGAAAAACGAATACAAAATATATGCGGACCAGGAAACAGAAAATTTGGCCGTGTGTAGCAAACGACAGGGTGCCTGCAAAGCCAGCAGAACTGTTTGCTCATAAAGGTGGAGTGAAATAGAGTGCCTTACTACACTGATGTGAGTTCATAAAGTAAAAAAAAAAAAAAGTAAATTATGATGGAGAAAAAAAGTGCATTTACTTGCTATAAATAAGAAAATATCCCAATATAAAGCAAAACCCAAACCAAAGCAGTTTCAGAAGTCTAATATGGTAAATGAAAGTCATTAGCAAACAGGGTTTGTCCTTGGAGTAGATTTCTGGTAGTGGAAGCAGAAATAGTTGGCAGTGTTTCCATGTGTCAGATTTTATGGCTCAAGATGGCCAATCCCATCTTGATTTCCTGTATCGATGCTGGGATTTGCGTTTTATATCTGGAAGATCGCATTTGCTTCTGGTTGGCTGAATGCATTTTCTCAATCTTTTTCCCAAGCTTTACTGCCGTGTACTCACTCAGCATTCCTGCTGAGTATGTTCAGAGTTACTGCTGTGTATCTCATCATTCATCTTTGCTGATAATTTTAAGACAAATGTGGAACAAAATGTGTTTACTATTAGCTGGATTTAAACGTAATGGTCACTCTTTGAACATCTGCTTGCTGGTTCAGGCCGTTCTGTGAGCTGCTGCCAGTATTTATTTGGGAGTGCTACGATGTCTCATTGGTAGGAAGTGAAAGTTGCCACGCAGGGTGTTGCTGAGCATAACAAATCCAAAGTGAGCGTTCTGAGCAGCTGTGTTTCAATCCCATGTAATCATGGTCATGCTGAGTGGGGTTCAAGGGCATTTAGCTGCTCTTCTGTGGCTATATTCCTCATGCTTTCACTCTTCCAGGTTCTGCTTACCGCTCTCTCCGTTCAGCTTGCTAAGACCCATCAGAAGTGAGAACATATAAATGCTATAGAATGAAAATTATGCACTGGGAAAGCAGAACTCAACTCCCACGTGCTGCTTTCCCAGTCTCTTGTGGACAGCAGAGAGGGTACGTGATATTTCAACTTGAGAAAGAGTTGTTCCAGCCTTCTGGGTAACAGTGTGAGAGCAGGTAGGCGGAGTGCTGGGTATATTTAGGATGGCAGGATCGTATTGCAGTTGGGGTGGTAGCTCTGACTTTGCTTCCCTGCATGTTAATGCCTAGTGCTGCCCTGGGTTTATAAGCAAAGAACTAAGAAATGAGAAAATGAACTTTAAGGGCAAATCTTTACAGAAAGAAGAACTGAAATCTTACATAGCAATCCCAGGATTGTGATGTATAGCTACGAATGCAAAACGCAGGAAGGCTGGCAGAGCAGCCACTTGTGATTCTCATTCACGTGTTTGGCTGGGGACTGCTTTTGTACGGAGCTGTAAATGTATTCCAGGAGCACAGGGCTCAGGCAGCTGGGCCCTGGGGGAATCTGAACGCACCCATAATGCACAGCTCGCAGTGAGCAGGTTGCCTGCTTGTCTCAAGTTATTGAAGAGAATGAAAAGTGAATGCACAGCATGTTTTACACCACGAGGTCTCTTACCTTCTGAATTCCTACTATGAAAAATGGGTGATAGTTATTATTCCTTATTGCTGAGTAGAAACACGTGCACAGGACTTGTCTCTTGGAGTTCTCTTAGTGATATTTTAATACAGTTTTAATACATTTCACTGTAGATGAGTCATTTCTTGAGTCTCACATAATTATTTGGTTTCGCTTGATGATTTTTTAACGGTCATGTTTTTTTAGAGTTTAGACATTGGACTACAAAGACTCCAAGAACTGTTTCAAAAGCACTGTGAAAAGTGCATATCCAGTTTTTTGCTCTAGAAAGGTAGGAGATCTCTTAGGATAATTCAATTATTTAACTGTAAGCCCACAAATCTAACAACGGTAAAAACATTCCTTACAAAAAATTCACATGTGAAAGCTTATCTGAACTCTTCATGGAAAAGTGAGCATGTTATCTGTGCTTTTATGTGTGGATCTTCAGATGGCATTTACAAGAACCTACTTTGTTTTTTGAGTGCTGCTCAGAATTGCTTATAATGTATCTATAATCTGAATTCACCATACTTGCTGAAATCATTGCACTGGCTGTTGCTATGACTGTGGTCGAAGCACTTTCACCATGCTAAACAAAGCTCCACGTAAGATGAGAAACACAGCAGGAGGCAAATTGTGACCCAGAATGATAAACCGCCAATCCTAATCCCACTTTTTGGACAGAGAAACAAATCTCTCTCTGGTATAATTTATGCTCCTTGGTATGTCATCTTCATTGATGTTGATACCACATCCTGGATGTTAAAAGATAAGACTTGTCTCTAAGGAAATTCTGTATTTACTTGCCTTTTTCTTTTCAATGTGCGTAGGTCACTCAAGACTATGACACAATTTTACCTTTTTGAACTTAAACAGACTTGGGAGATAAATGAAGATTAGCAAGACACTACTCCTTAACACTCTGACAAAGCTGCTGAGTAAAAATGTGCGTGCAAGAAATAACACTGAATGAAAGCTCATTAAGCAATACATGTCACGGTGCTGACAGTTTGGGACTATGTGGGAGATGATTGATATAGTTTCAAATTGTTAAAATATGACTGGCATTCGACTTGATTATGAAGCATCAGCTAGAACACCATGACTGACTGGTTATAACTGCCCTGCTGCATTTAGGCAGACTGTCACCTACTTACTAAGCAGCCAGATGACGAAATCAAATTAAAAGGCATACTTGCAGCCACTACTGTACCGAGCCCCTAGAGACTCTGAATAAACAGGCACATCTTGGACTGAGTACCCGATGTGAACTGGCAAGGAAACAATTCCAGAGGCATAGTTCCCCCTCACTGAAAATTCCCTCTCTAGAAGTTTGGATATTGGGGTAACTGAGGAGAAACAGGATGCCTGAAAATGAGTAGGAAGAAAACCGACTCATAAAAATTCAAGTTCACAGCTAACACAGAAAATCAAGGTTTTGCCTTTTTTTTTTTTGAAGAGAGTATATGTAAGAGGAAATTGTCAGATAACTGTTCTGCTAAGACATCGAATGAAAATGGCTGTTTTTACCAAAAATAGTTGAAGAGATGAATGACCAAAATTCTAGGAAGCATTCAAATCTAAGGCTGCAGACTAAGAGCCGGTAAGCTGCAAGAATAAAGCCCTGCATTGATGCAATTTTTGACTACAGTTTTGGCAGATGCAAATCAAATAATCATATAAATTATTTTAATTGCAATACAGGTGAAGTTAATTTAGTTCAAAATTCGTGATAGTCTATTTTTGCGTGAGTTCTGTGCTGTTTCATTAACAGATGTGTTCAGGGTGAACTGCTGACTCAGTCGAAGCCAGTGAAAGTTTCCCAGTTATTTTCATGGTGTCAGGACATCACTGACATTGTTGGAACGTCGTCTTCACGTGATATTAGTTAACTGTGAAATAATAAGTATCTGGTGACATCTTTCAACTGTAATTGCTTTTGCACTCATTTAGTGAAACAGCAGAAATAGATGATATATCTACGCCAATTTGTCAGTTAAATATTTGCCTGCTGCACGTTAATGATCGTGCACTTTAGCACAGACAGCTGTAAAGCACTTTCTATTGCTAATTCAGAACGTAGCTATTTTTTGCAGACCATGATCTATGAGCGTTAGGCTGTGACAGCCTGCCAGAACTTCTCTTGCAGCACCTACTGATTGGAGCTTTCCTAAAGAGGCTTCACAAAAGCTGAAGCAGCAGAAGATGGAGTCACCCTACAGGTGCAAGCTGCGGCGGTTCTCTCTCCAGTCTTCCCAACAGGATTTGTGAGCCCCTGTACCTCAACATCTTTATTGGTAATGGATCCTTCCCTTAATTTGCTGTGATGCATTTGGAATGTCAGCTTCTGAAACAAGGCACATGGGAGGCATCTAAAGTAGATTTTTTGAAAGGAAAATGAACAAAGAGCATGTCAGGTTCCATTTTGATTTGCATGACAAATCCAGCATGCAGCACTCGGGAGGGTTGGGCTGGGCTTGCCTGCCATTCACTGCATTTGTCACTTTGGTTTGAACACTTTTGACAGTCTGTAATGTTAATTGTTCTAAGGATTGTTTTGCTGGAGGAAGAAAAGGAAAGGATTTAGGTTCTTGTTCTACTTTTTCCGTGTACAGGAAAGGAGGGATATCTGAGGGAGCAGAAAATGTTTTCAGTCTGGCTTTGATCTGTTTTGCTAACAAGTAATCCCATGAGTTCACCAACAAGTTCAGTATTTTAAATGTTATTGTTACTGTGCGTGTGTGTGTTTTGAGAGAGAAATACTAGGCCCCTAAACTAGTAACCTGGGGAGTCTATTGTTTTGGTGCACACCATTCTTTCTGCCTTTAAGTCCCACAGAGATGGGTCCTGCAGAGCGGTTTGTACTGCGCCTACATGCTTCTATCAGATGATATTGTGGTGCTTTGACAAGTGCTAAGAGGGAATTTAATGCCCTAAGAAGCACTGGTGGACACACATTGTTACTGGTGTGTGGATGGCATGTGAATAGCTCCCACGTATGTCAAAGACCTGTTGGTAGATAAGTGCATGTGGCTGAATTTTCCAGGAGGCAGAGTTAGGGGTGGAGGCTGTTGTTACCCCCTGGGGTACACACACTTCTGTACCATCCATGTTAAAACAGCCATGCATTGTTCAGCGTTGAATTTCAAAGTTCCTAACTGGTTGTGTTGGCAAAGCACTGCACGTTGATGACAGAAACGTTTTCGAACAGATAAAATGATCAGCTATGAAGTTTCCGGAGAAGACAGTGTTTCTGTTTGTGTCTGTTGGCAGGTAGTGCTGTTCTTCAGCCAAATGAGAGCCTGCTGCACAGAGAATGGGGAGAGGAAGAAGACGATTTCCCACAAGTTTCCAGGTAAGGACTGACATCTGCTGCCAAGCTTTGAGCTGCTGCACTGCACGCCGTATTCTTATTCACATGTCGTGAACGGAGTGTACCACGACACTGAAGCTGGAAACACAGAACGCTTCCACAGAGCATCTGCAGAAATAGCAAAATAAATGAAGGTACACGGTTGAGTGATTCCACTCATACTCAGGCTCGGTGATTCAGTGTCCCGGCTCCAGAGATGGCTGTGCCTGAGGGGCCATCGCCCCGGGAGGACCCTCCCGCTCCTACAGGGCTGGCGGCTGCTGAATTCTGCACGCACACACCGCGCAACGCTGATTCGCTCAGAGGAACGATGCCCGCCAGACGGGGACCCTACGGGCACGAGCACACGGAGCGCTCGGGGCCGCCCGCCCTTCGCCCCGTGCACACAGCGCAGCGCTTCACCGCCCCGCGCGTCCCCCGCGGCGCCGCCTCGGCGGGCTGACCCGAGGGGCGGGCGGAAGCGGCGGCAGAGCGGGCGGAAGCGGCGACAGAGCGGGCGGAAGTGGCGGCGTGTGGAGGTGCGCGCGTGGGGCCGGCGGCGGTGCGGCCATGGCGGAGCGCGTCGAGCAGCGCTTGGAGGACCGCGTGCCGGAGCTGGAGCAGCTGGAGCGGGTCGGCCTCTTCACGCATGAGGAGATCAGGTAGGGCGGCCGTGGGGCCGCTGGGGCCGCCCGGTGCTGAGCTCCCGGGGCTGACGGCTCCGCGTCCTCCTTCCTGCAGGGCCGTCCTGAAGAAGGCTACGGCTCTGGAGTACAAAATACAGCGGAGAGCGCTGCGGAAGGAGGATTTCATCAGTTACATTCAGGTAGGCTGTGCTGATCGGCTGTGCCGGACAGAGATCCCTGTCCCTTACGGCGTTCTGTATCTGTGTGAGAAGCAGGCCGCTTCTGGAGGCTGCCGTCCCTGTGCCGGCAGCGTTGGACCTGAGCGGTCCGTTAGGACACGAGGCGGTGGATTTAAGCTCGAAGGGGTTACATTTAGGTCAGGTATCAGAGGGCTTCCCACGCAGCTCAGCTTTTGCACTGTAAAGGTTTCGCTCCGTGCGTTAAGATTTCAGGAGTACGTGGGTTGAGGCTGAAATCCCACACGCAATAAAAATCCTCGGACTTTTAGTCACGCTTAGAAAAAATAGCAATTTGGCCACAACATTCTTGCTTGTGTTTTCCTGGATGTAACTTTTATTGTCTGAGGGACCAGCTATCAAACACTTCGTTGTTATCTTTTTCTTTCTATTGCACGTCTTCTCATTTGCCTTTAAATGTGTTTTGTGTTTTTTTTCTTCCTCTCCACTCTAGTATGAAATTAATCTGCTGGAACTGATCAAGAAAAGAAGAGCAGTAAGTTTGTCAGTTTCTGAAAGTGCAGTCACTGTGCACTAAATTTTCTCCTGTAATAAAAGTAATCCTTTTTTTGTCCTAGCGCACGGGGTACTCATTTAAGAAGGAGGAAATCGAGAGCTCTATTATGCATAGGGTCCACAGTCTCTTCAAGCGTGCCACTGGAAAATGGAAAGTAAGTTTGTTTCTTCCGTTTGTAGTGACAGCTTGAAAAACTTTTGTGATGTTGTGATGTAAAAATTAACCTTGATATCTCTGCTGCCAAACATTTTCAGTGATACAGAGAAATGTAATAGGAAATGTAAGTGGAAATTTGGTCTTACAGTTAGTAGTATCACAGGAGTAGGTCATTCATGTGGCATTTTATTATTATTTTTAGAGAAGCAATATTTTGTCTTTTCTGAGTCATTAGTCGTCACATTGTCCTGAACCATATGTTGCCATGTGAGTTTTGTGCATCTGCTTGCAAGGACTAGAAATGAAAAGAACTTTCCCTTGGTTTGGGCAAGGATTGTCTTGATAGCTCTTGTGGTAAAATCTAACTGAGATACATAAGAAATCATTATAGTGAGTTCTCTATTTGGTCAGCTGTAGTACAGATTTCACTGCAGAGGCAGCAAGAGGGTTGGTTTTCTTGAGGTGTTTTTCTGGAACGTGAATATCAGAAAAAAGTGAATTTGGGATTCAGAATTCCTCCTTTCTTCATGCCAAGTGGACATACCAAGTGAATATTGTTTGCCTGTCAGTGTGCATAAGTGCTTTTGTACTCTTCTAAGTGTTGTTCTCTCCCACTTGCATTTCTCCCAGGACGATGTCCAGCTGTGGCTGTCACACGTTGCATTTTGCAAGCAGTGGGTGAGTTCTCAAAATGCTGTTCTTACTGATGGAAGGTACTGGGCTGTTGGTCAGTCAGGCATCTGGAACTTGAATTACAAGGCAGGGGAACAGATTTTATTGGTCTAAAGTTTAAGTAGGAGAGAAATACCTTTTCCAGTATGATTGCATTGTAACTTGTAAGTTTTCTTACTGAAGCTTCAGTGCTGTTGGCTTGGTACTAGAGAGTGTAAAACAAAGCTGTTTCTTTTTCAGAACGCGAAACATCAACTCAGTAAGGTGTTTTCTACCATGTTGGCCATTCATCCCAATAAACCAGGTAAATAAAACAAAGCTGAGCACTGTGTTTATAGATCAGTATAGGCTGAATAATGCTGCTTTAAGTTCTTACAGATTTCAGTTCAAGGTATTGCCTTGCTACTGCATCACAGAACAGACATCTGACAGCTTGTGCTGAACAGTCAAAAGGGGATGTAAAGTGAGAGCCATATGGATTCATATCTTTTGTTACAGCCCTGTGGATTATGGCAGCAAAATGGGAAATGGAAACACGACTCTCCTCAGAAAGTGCTAGGCACTTGTTCCTTCGTGCTCTGCGCTTCCATCCTGAGTGTCCAAAACTTTATCAAGAGGTAATTTTGTGGTTTACTTCTATGAGAGGTTCTTTGATCTGTCAGAGCAAACCAGTCGGGCAAATTTCTCAGATCAGTTTGGTTTAAAGAATGAGTAGAAGATGGACACCTCTGAATGTATGACATTTGTGTCTATAAGCACAAATCTTTATAAGCTCACGGATTCCACCCTCTCTTCCCATCACTTATTTGTATTTTCTTTCAGTATTTCAGAATGGAACTGATGAATGCTGAGAAACAGAGGAAGGAGAAGAAGGAACTTGAACAAGCGAAGATGAATTTGGTAGGTGATGTAGATTGACTTTGATACACTATCTGCTTGTGTATCACACATTTTAATGTATAAGAGGTTTCTATTAATGATTTGCTCGAGGACAGATTTGTTCATGCTCTGCTAAACTTCCTGAGTGTAGTGCAGTGCCGTTTGAATACTCTATACTTCAATTTCTCTTTACGTTTCTAAAATCTTTTGTTAATATCTCTCAGTTTGAAAGTTAGTTGCCATTTCTGGAAAGTAACATTTAAATATCTTTTCATTGTAGTTAGCTTAAGGTAAAGATAAATTTAGATGAAGAATAACTATCATTTTCTGGAATTTTTCTACATTTGCAAAAAAAAAATGAGAAAGGAGAACTTCCAACAATGCTGTGTTGATATTACAGGAGGAATTCAATTATTCTGAGAAGATTCTTAATGGGGAAATGGCTCACATAATCTACAGGGACGCTGCTCAGAAAATTCAAGGTTATTTAATCTCTTTTACTTGGTAGAAAAACTGTCATGTTTATGTCACCTGGCATTCTCAAAGCTAAATTAGGGAGATACAAAGATTGATGGATTATAATTCATTGACAGTGTGTGCGGTTTTTGATAGGTCCAACTTGTGTATTTCTTGAAATAACTGAATGAATGAGTAGCAGAGGTGGAACCAAGCTTGAAGAATGTGTAAGCCTGTCAGAAGACAGGAGCAGTTTATCACTTTGGAGCCTGGAATGTTCCTGCCTTATGGACTTCTTTTTGTCACTGTCTAGCATGAAATCTTGAAGTACGTAGTCAGGCAGTTAACATCCCAACATATGGCTTACCATATGGGTTGAATGCTGAGGCTTACAGAAAAGAGTGTCTGTCTGGACACTTAAATGATATCTTGCAAAAGACTGTCAGGGGTACAGAAATGCAAAGTGTGTAATGGGATGTGATACTCTACTTGATACTTTTCTTTTTCCTCCTGATCTCCAGGTGTTGAGTTCCGTCTGGCTCTGCTTTCCATTGCAAAGCTCTTTGATTTTACACAAGATTTGCAAAAAGAAATTATTGAAAGGTGAGGGCTTGTTTTAATAAATACTCTCTCAACTTCCCTAATGTATAGTGAGTTGAGAGGTTAATGACTAAAGGTGGAAATAAATGTAAAGATGTATGGGAAATACTTCTAAGAAAAACTATATGAGGTAAGTGTTGCTCTTACGAAAAGGATGCATGAAAAACTTCATTATAAGCTTTGAAAAGTTGCTAAGAAACACTTGGAATAATTGAGCAACATTTATATTTTATCTAAGTTAGTCTTCTTAAGTGTAGAATCTGTGGAATTTGATGGTTCTTCTGTTTCTTCAGTTTCTCCAATTTTTCTTCTTTCAAACAAAAGTTCTCTCTGGAAAGGTACCATTCAAAACCAAAGAACCCTGGTATTTTCTCTTGTGGAAAAGTGAAGTATCTCTCATATCTGATTACTTAGAAATTACATGCATTTCTGTACCTTCGACCAGTATGACAGCCCTTCTAAACGTGCTTGCCAAAGAGCAATGGCAGTAAACGGGTATTACAGACATGGTGTGTTAGTTTGCAGGCTGAATATGCTGATAATCCTCTTACATGGGACTACATGGCCCGTCGAGAGCTGGAGCTGGGGTCCCTGAAGTCCACAGAACCCACCACAAAACAGATGAAAGTGTCTGAAATGACCCAGAGAGAGGAACGCTGCTGTGCAGTCTTTGAAGAGGCTGTGACTGCAGTCCCCACAGGTGAAATATTGTCTGCATTGTAGCACCATTTTTTCATGGTATTTTAGCACACTGTTGTAAGAGTTTTGAAGCAGCTTTGGGTTTTAGATCCATTTTGTGTGTTACTGAGGTTATTTTCAAGTGTACCTTTGATCTTGAAAGAGTTGCTTAAGCCAAAGTGTTTTTTGTCGTTTACTTTTATAAATGTGGCTTAACAGTAGAAGTGTGCACCCAGACAGGAGGGCAGAGGTTTGGGAATTGTAAAGGAGGTTTCCTAAATAACGGTGACACGTTGAACTGAAGTATATTGTTGGTTAGCTGTGAGTAAGCATTGCTTCTGAGTTGCCAGTGAGTGTATATCCAGCTTCAACATCTGGCATTATCTTTATTCTCAAAAGAATCTTTACAGAGACTGGAGTGGATGCAAACCTGCTGCCTACATAGTCTTTGAAGTCAGGCACATGGAAGACTTTCTCAATTGCTTGAGAATGTTCTTGCTTCTGCGGGCCCATTGGAAACTGCAGGCAAAAGGGTGCAGTGAAAAAGTTGTGACAGTGTGCTCTGAAGCCTCAGATTAACTAAGGTCTTGATGCCAGAATTACTGAGGCCATTTTTTAACATTAATATTTTAAATCAGGGCCTCTTTTAGAGTATATTTTAAACCAAAGTTGGCATTAACACCTAGTGCTTGGATTCTCTTTATCCCTTACCTTTAAAAACAAATATTTGTGCTTGCTGCTGTGATTCAATGAAGTATGACGTAATGTCTTTGATTCTGCAGAGGACATGTGGAAATGCTACATCACTTTCTGCTTGGAGAGAAGTAACAGGAAAACCAACAGTGAACAACTAAAGCAAAAGGTGAAAAGTCTTTAGGAAATCATAGTACCAAAACAGCCCTATTTTTACTGGCTTTTGTAATCTTTCAGTCAAGGAGTTAATCTGTTTGAATGTTCTATCAGAAATAGTGACAAGTAACTCTTAAAAATCATTCAGTCTCTGTCTGAGGGAATACGTGTTACCAGTGGGCACGTGTGGGCTTCCTGAACAGCAATACCTCAGACACACATCGGTCTTGTCAGCAAAGTGCTATGAGCATCTTGGAAGTTAAGAGTGCAAACTTGTAATTGTTCTTTGCAGCTTGGTTCCCTTTTTATACATTGCTATATTGTTTTTCTGCTTTTCAAAGAAGAGGTGTAATTCAAATGCTCAAATTCTGCCTTCATCTTGTAAATAAGGAGTATGAAAGCATCAGATACATAAATTTTATTGGATTTCAGTGACATTTTGATATGCACTGGGTTTCTGGTAATGCTGGGATCTCCTTTATGAAGGAATAATGCTTATTTTCCTCACCTCTTGTTCTAGAGGCTGGAGAGGACACTGAGTGTGTTCAGCAAAGCCCATGAATCCAGTTTGCTGCCAGAAGCTTTCTATAAGCAGTGGGTAAGAGCTGGTACAAAAATACATTAGTGAACTGTCCTGCATTGATGCATGCCTAGCTTTACCATTTTGTGTAATTCACAAAGTGGGCAATGTTGTATTCAGTGTTGCTTTTAACAAAATACTCTCTGCTGCTTTTTAGCTTCAGCTGTTACTGGAATCCAGCCTTTCTCAGAAGGCTGCAGAGGTGGCAGAAGCTGCAACAAAGCGTTTCAGCCTGTCAGTGGAAATGTGGCAGATGAGGCTGCAGGTGCTGATCCAGTTGAAGAGTGACAACGTGACCCAGTGTTTTGAAGAAGCCCTTAAGCACGTGAAATCTAAGGTTTGTGCTGGTTTTGTGGACTTGCATGCATATGGACTGATACTTATTTAAAGGATTATTTTCCTTCACAGTGGAGATTCCCTGAGTGCTTTTTAGGTCAATTTCATTTGCATACTTCACTCAGGAGCACTCAGGAATTACAAGTTGTTTGTGCACGGGGTATCTCAAGTTTTAGAGATCTGCCTGCTTTTTTGCTCTTCCATTTCAAACTGGCTACAAGGAGCGATGAGGAAGCAAGAAACTGATTTGTTCCTTTTCCTCCTTGTACTCTGAAGTTATGTCTGTATTCAGTGCTCTGTGATGCACAAGAATTTTTCTCTCATCCCTGACAACGTATCTAGCAGCAGGCCATCTAAGTAGTATCTGTTGTATGAGATAGAAAGGAGACAAGGGATTTCAGTTTACAGTCTGAAGATTTTTCTGAGGGCTGTGTCATAAGGACAGTTTTCACAGGAGGTGTAAAGCAGACCCTGGTAGATACGTTGCTGACTCTGAAAATCACTCCGAGTTGCTGTATTTCAGTCATTTCATTTCTGTGATTATCTTGTAGGGCACTTTACCATTATGGACCCTCTGGGTGGAATGGAGTGAAGGCACAGATAGCAAGGAAGATACAGAAGCTCTCTACCAGGTACTTAGCTAATAGAAATCTTCATGTGGTGATGTTTAAGTAAACTGGAGCTGTAGTTACTTCGTGGATGTGTTAATGTTAAAGCATTCCAAGTAAAACTGAGTTTTTGTGATTCAGCTGTACATAAGCTTGTAAGCGTAAAGGTCATCGCCGTGCTTCAGACACCAATAAAGGCTCTAACTTCATGTTTGCAACTTCTGCTGTATTTTGAGATGTCTGTCCACTCCACAGAAGAGAACACTGTCCACTCCACAGAAGACATCAGCCTTGTTGCAGAAGACTCGAGGAGAAAACTGAGACGTGAATGCTAATGTAAATTTTCTAAATAGCCGAGTGCGAAACATAACACTATTTGTCTGCCATCCAACTTCCTTGGATTTTTTTTTGTTGTTTCTTTTTTTATTTACAACACAAAACACTTATTTCCAGTGGAAGCTAAATTGAGTTGCTTGTGTGACATTGTAAAGCCCTCTGTATGAAGGATGCTATGGAAATGCCATGGAATATTGAAGGAGATGTGTTTTAGGTTACAACTAACACTGGTTGTATTAGATAATGCTGTTTTTCAGGTATTTGGAGTTCTCTTGTTATTACTTCCGCTTACAAGATCCTCTGTGAGTCAGATATCTAATGAGAGAGAAGATACTGTTTCATGTAACCCTTTAATTGTAGCTTATGTAGTTTGGTTTGTTTTAAACTTGCAGAGGTCCTTGCATGCTGTAGCTCCTGCTGAATCTGTGACTATGAAAGAAAAGTATCTCGACTGGGCTTATAGGAATGGTGGTTATAAGAAAGTAAGAAGAGTCTTTACCAGGTAACAAAAACACAACTTCAAACCTGATAATTCTAGGGCAAATAGTAAAGGAAAAATGGCATCAAGTTTGAAGTTATCTCTGTTTTCACTTTAGCCTACATGAAAGCCGTCCACTTTCACTTGACTTCTTCAGGACGATGATCAGAATAGAAAAGGAGCAAGTAAGTTGCTGAATATTACTGCCTTGTCTTTGTAAAATACACTTCTAAATTTGATGTGAAATTAAAGGCTTGTAAGCAGTGTCTTTAATCAATATTTATCTTCTGAAGTTGATTCATAGAATATAATACAAAACCAACTTTCATGGTAACTAATCTTTGGCAATGTGTGGGTATGTGTACTACCATGACTTTCATTTTGTAAGAATGTAATCGAGCTGCAGACTCACTTCTGTACAAAATGAATGGCCTTCTAATACCTTCCTGTGTTAGGAATCCTGCAGAATGCTTCGTCTGAGGGAATACTACGAACGTGCTTTGAGAGAGTTTGGTTCAGCAGGTTCTGGTAAGGAGGTTTTCATCTTCACCCCCCAAATTCACTGCTACCTTTTTTATTTCCATTCAGGGTTGGGGTGGGAAAGTAGCTATTTGTTCTGCTGTTGTGATTGCTGTCATGCAGAGCGGAGCTTATTTCTTTGGTCACTCTGCAGTGACCTTACACTTTCAGTCCAGGGCCTTTGTTCACAGTAGGATAGCTTCAGCAAGAACTAGTAACAAACAGTACTTTTGACACTGGCTGGCGTAAGTGGTGCCCATCACCTTTAATTTACATTTGAGAACGGCACGGAGCCATGTTTTTATAATAGAGATTCCTTTTGTATGCTTTTTAGGCAAATAAATAGCTCAGTTTCTCTGATGATATAGGAAGCTGCTCCTGAAGAGTTGCGTTATTTCTTAAGGCATCACTGCTCCAGCTGGGAGCAGAACCCAGGCTTCTGGACCTCAAGGGAGCAGGAGGAAGGGGTTTGACCAACTAAACCTCATTGCATTAAGATCAAGAACACTTAGAAAAAGAGGGTTTCTAGGTGAGATTGAGTATGTTTATTAAATAATATCCAATCAGAATCTAACTTGGACATTTTTTCCTTTAAAGATCTGTGGCTCGAGTACATCAAAGAGGAGCTAAGTCATCCCCAGGGCAAGCCAGAGAACTCTGGGAGTATTCACTGGCGAGCTATGAAGATGTTGCAGGGAGATCAGGTGGAAGACTTCATTTCCAAATACACTTTATTGCAAACTGGACACTTATGAAAAACTAAAAATAATTACAACGTGACATTGTGGATTTAAAAAAAACAACAAACTTTTGTAGAAAGGTGAAAATGTTCCTGAGTCATATTAAAGGGTGCTTTCATTATTGCGTTGTGTGAAAGAAATTCTGTCCTCGTTCAGCTGTTATTGGTGTTGTCTCTGTTGGAGCAGGTTCATGTGCACAGCTGGAGATGGCAGAGATATCTCAGGTTGTCTCTGAAGTATGAGATTTCCTCCAGCTTGTATGTTGAGGTGGAAGTTGCAATGCATCAGTTTTTACACTGCAGCACATAAATGCAGAAAAAAAAACCAACAAAAAGCACCCAAATAAAGCACTGCACACCTGTGGGAGTTCTGAACGTCCAGTTCAGAAAGGAAAAAATGGAACACTGGATAAACAGTCCGTAAAATGATGGTATTTGTTTTGTGACCTCGAGGCCGCCTGTGATCCTCTTTTCAAAGGCCACACGACCTCTGCCCCCGCCTTGTTTTCTCCTGAGTCGTTCTGAGTGACTGTGAGCGGTGCAGGTGAGCTGAGCTCGGCCTCAGGTGCTCCTGCTGTGACAGACCCCAGCTCGTGGAGCACCTGTGGCTCTGTCCACGCGTGTACAGGGGCTGGGTTTGCAGGGTACAGTCGCTGAGCCTTGCTTTAGAGCTGAGTGAGCGGCAAGGCGCTGCTTCCCCGCACCTCTTCCACCTTTTTGCGCTGATTCGATTGCTTGTTTCTGCTCCTTCCCACTCCACACCGGAGCTCCTTCCCAGGAGCAGGGGAAAAAAAAGTTACATTCGCAGAAAGTTAACGGCATCTTGTGCAGATAAGGAACGTAACCACGAGCTCGGGGCCGCGGGCGCTCCGTGAGGGCAGAGCCCGGCACTGCGCGGCTCCCGCCCAACGAGGGCAGCGGGCGCTCCCTCAGCGCTGCCCGGCGGGCTCGGCTCTCCGCATCAGGAGGAGGAGGGACCCGCGGGCTCTGTCCTGCGCGGCGATTGAGCTAACCGCCGCGGATAGCTCACGTTTCCTTTGCTCTCCCTCTAGGGCCCACCAGAGCCGCTGAGGTGTCAGCTCCTGCCGCGCGTTCTCCATGTTCGTCCGGTTCCTCGGGGCTGCTGGGAGCTCCGGTCCTCGCGTTTCCTCGGCACGACGCCTCGCGGGCAGCGTGCTGGGAGCTGTCCCGTGCTGCCCCGGCAGCGAGATCCTCCCCGGGCAGCTTTGCTTTCTGAAATCAAACTCTGTCCGATTCAGCAGAACGGACACACGTACCCAAGGGCTCCGCAGCGCTACAGCTGCAGGAGTCCGCAGAAGGGGTAACGGAGATCTTTCAGGCTGCTCTGTAGGCGATGGCTGCTCAACGAGAGCGCCCGAGCTTCGAGGGGGAACGGCCTCCTGAAGAGAGGGAAGCCACGACCTGGAAACCCGGAGCAGTTAAGCACGAAATATCCGAGCAAAGCGAAGCGGATGGTAAGTAGCAGTGCTCCTGCTCGAGGAAACGTTCTGAAAAAGCTGCAAGGGAAAGCCTCGTTAGTGTGCTAGATTATTTCTGCGTAGATGTTTGTGTATGCCTGTGCACAGGAGCTGCTGGGCCCTGGCTTTCAGTGATTGAGCACCTGGGGAAGGGGTGTGCCTGGCCCAGGGAGCACGGGCAGATTGCTTACAGCTGTGCCCCTGTGCCTCCACACGGGCTGGACTCACGCAAGGGCCAGCCATGAAAGGGAGAGCTTCTTTTGGGGTTAGGCTGCTTCCTACAGCCGTGTTTTGTGTGGTCAGAGAGCCCCTTCACCGCCTGTGTGAGTTCTGTTCTTTCTGTAGGTTTGGCCTTTCTGTGAATACTTGGCCTGGTGTCCCCAAGGATCTGTCAGAAGAGATGTTGCTTCTTCCTGAGCAGAACAGAAAGCGTTTAATCCATGCTACAAAGAGGAATTCAGAGCTGTAGTTTTTCGCTGTTCTTAAACAAACAAACAAAAGCAACCAAAGCCAGGGAAAGCCTTGAGGTAATCACGATGCAGATGCGAAGGAGGTCTGCTAGCACAGGTGCTCTGCTTTAGAGAGCAGTGTTCCAACAAGAGTCTACAAAAAATCCTTACTCTGTGCTAGTGTTGTGATGTAGGACTGCATCTGAGCTCCCCAAGCACGTGAAGCAGTGTGTGGAACAGTATCTAATTACATTAGTCGTTACAGAGTATGTTAATACACTTGGCTGTATTATTTGATTGTGATCGTTTGATTGTTCCTATTTAATTTCTAATTATCTCTTGACTCTTTCTGCTATTTTTAGAATGTTTGCTGAAGAATAACCCATGCGTTCTTGACGGTGACTCTGAAGGAAGTGAATTCTCTGATATCTCTGTGTATGAAGATGATACTGATCTGCGTATGAGCACTGAGATGGAAGACTTGTGCAGTAAGATCTCTAGCATGCCTGAGGACATAACTTTCCCTCAGCAGCAAGCTGCTTCTACATACGAGGTGGAGGACTGGGATAAGGAGTTGGAGGAGGCTGAATGCAATCCTTATGGTAAGTACAAATTTGCTGGCAGTTCCTTTGAGTTTTGGTCAGGATGTGAAAGTAGGTGGTTTGTAGGAGAACATGTTTTACAAATTCCATGTTCTGTTTTTGGGATTTTTTGGTATGTTTGCCTCATGCATTTGTAACGTACAGTTTTGTTGCTAAAATAGGACTTACAGGCAGTGTTGTGAAGTTCATGTAATTGAATTATTAAGGAGTGAAATGGCAAGAAGGATTGTCTGTATTGAGCTTCACCATAGAAATTAACACACTACTATGGTGCATCTGTGTTAATCTGAAGGGAGACTCATGGATTATTCATTTTCTCACAAATTCAGTCCTAACCTCCCTCAAGAATGTGGACTTTTTGCGTGTGGAGTAATGTAAGCACTCAGTCCCTGCTCTGAATATGATTTGTTGTTACTTTTGCTGAAGAGGTTTTCTTTGTTATGTGGTAGAGTGTTTTTTTTGGTCGGTCTGTTTGAATTGTAGAATCACAAGGTTGGAACGGACCTACAAGATTTTGTTTGCTTGTTTGTTTGGTTTAATTCCATGAATAGCTGTTTTATTTTTGTGCTCCAGTTCCATATGCTGATAACGGAAGGAGCTGCAGCCTTCTTGTGAGGCCGTTCTGATTTTAAGGTGGCTTTTTGTACTGGTAACCCAAGATAAAATGGCTTCTTAGATGCCATTTTCTTGTTGGATGTTTTGGTCATTCTGGGCTTTTTAAAACCCTTTGTCTCTTCAAATTTATGTAATGTTTTGATTTTTTTTAATTGGAATTGTCACAACTTTTTTTTTTCCTTTGTTCGTATAACTCGTTCTGATCTGTAACTTAAAATAGAGAAAAGTTTAGATGGAGGAGGCTGTCGTTATGGCACTCAGATACTTGCAAACAATACTGACTATGAGTGCCTGAGTTGTTAATTCCTACAGAAAAAATGTTCTTGGTTGGTCATTCTATCGCTTCTTAACTTTTAAAAGTGTTCACGTTTAATGGCTTGTTCTGCAGTGCTGCTGGGAAACTGGTAAGTGCATATGTTGTCCTTCCAGTATCTACTGACTAGAAATCTTCTGCTTCTGTAGAAGGACTTCACCCTGTTTTTATGCCTGGTTGGTTAATTAACTGGTTTATTGGACTTGATTCTGGTGCAGTGGAGATACTGTTGTGAGCGAGCTATTACAGGGCTCCGCCCTTCTGCTCTTGTCCAGTGCCCCGGCCTTTAGGAGGCATCCAGGCCTCGTAATTTGCAATCAGGTTTTGGAGAGAGCAGGAGAAATTAAGGGAAATAAGCATGATGGCTTTATGAGCCTTTTATGCCTGAGGAGAAGAATTGCATGCATGTATATGCTGGTGTCAGATGTACTGGGTTCAAATTCATCACTGAATTTTTCTGAGAAGTGTTTTCTGTGTGTCAGGAACTTTACTTAAAATGAAGATTTTGCCAAATTCAGCTGTTTGCTTTGTTGGTAGATGTAATTCAGGAGTGCTGGTGGATCAGACTGAAACTCTTGGAAGATGCTGTGGAACTGTAAAGCAATCTGCCAAGTTATACCGCTGGCTTTCTGAGTACCTTTCATGGTTTAAATCTTTTCTTTGATCTCCTTTAGATCCTGGTGATATCTACTGCGGAAGCTTTCAGGAAAATAATCTTTTGGCCTCGTACTCATTGCCAGAGGATTCATTGTACAACCCGTGCTGTCACCATGCAGCTTGCCTTGCTTTTACTCTGCCAGTTAGAGTGACTGAGGTTGGCCAGTTTGATGATGCTGATGAATGAGGTCAGAACTAAGTTTGGCTTCTGAGTTGGACTGTTCTCCACTGATTGAATTGCGTTAAGTCCTTTGCCTTGTGTGTAGAGTTCTGCTTAGTTCTGCTTATGGCCAGAGGTGCTACACCATCACCAAGGTTTCTGAAGCATCTGTAAACTGACTGTGCCTGAGCTCTGGGAACCAGAGTGCACGTGTTAGCTGTGAGTTCCACTATTTTCTGTGCATTTTCTGTTTGTATTACGTAGATCTACATTGCAGACTCATTGTGTGGGAGGAAGTATGTAATTTTGAATCTTGTCTTGATTGTGTTGCCAGTTTTGGCATGCTGATACTTGCACGTCTGGCCATTTGTTACGCATTTGGTTTTCGAAACTCTTCTTCCTTCCAACTTCTGTTGTACTTCTGTGTTGCAGTTTGTGTCTCCATGTTAGTCATGACAAAATTAGACATGCCAATACAAAATGAGTTCTTTTGGTTTGATGTGTTTGTGATTTGCAAGACGTCTGTCACGTGCGTAACACACACACAGGCACATAGTTGGGATTGTGTTTCCTTACAGAAATGCTGGCTGTTTGACAGCCTCCCAGAAAAGGTTTCTGCACATCAGACCTTGTGCTCAGGTGTACTGTCTTCCAGTCTCACAGTTGTCTTTATAACACCTTCACACAACATCAGACATGTAACGACAAAGAAAATACGTTCATGTAGTCTCAGTCTTGCAAACAGTAGAGAATTAAGAGTTGTGATATTAATGATCCTTTGTTATTTCTATGTTGACAAATGAGGAAATGGGAACACAAAATATTTCCATAAGGTTTCTCAGAGAATAGCTGGAACTGGAACTGTATCCTTTTTGCCTCTGCTTTGGAATTAAAGGAAACGTTCTCAAATTAAGTATAGAAGTGGATTGAATGATTTTGACTTCTTACGAAACAATCTCCCATTGCTCATGTTTCATTAATCACTTCTCAGGAATGCTTTGATGACTGTTTTGACACTGCCTGGTATTTTTCTTTTGTGTGCTGCTGTGTTATCAGCCGCTCTTTGAGAGGAGTTCTGCATTGGCTAGAACATGATGCTCCCCTCTGTGGAACAGAAGTGAGAATTGCCTAGGTTTGGATTTTTCAAACCTAGTCAAGAAGAATAAAAATCAAAGCGTGACTGTGACTCATTCAATTCAATATTAATAAATATGAATTGAGTAGAGATTAGTAAGGTAACAGAGTGGTAAATTGTACAAGTTTATTTAGTTATCCTTTTTCTCGGTTTCCCAGGTGCCAGTGCTGCCCTGCAGAGGGCAGCAAAAAATGGTGTATTGTGTTCAGTGTCTTTACCTGGTAAGAGGTTTCACCAGCAGCTGTCAGATCTTTCTGCTGGATTGCTGTCATTAGTAGCTATTTAGATTGGGGTTCTGCGTTGCCCTGTTGTCTCTCAGTGAGACAGTAACGGCCCTAATTAGTTTCTCATTTTGTTTCGCTCTGAAGTTATACTTAGATCGAAAATTCCTCTTGTGACTGGGAAAAAACATCACTTATCTTTGGCTTTGTATTTGTTATGCTTGTGAGTCCCATCAGATTTAATCAAGATGAGATCAACAGAATTCTGTGGAAGCAAAGCCACCTTCTTTAGTGATGGTCTAAAATAAATGCAACAGCACAAATTTTGTACTTTCTTTATGCAGTTCAGAGCAGAAATGAAAACTTGTTTTGGGTGCATCAGTGGTTTCCTTACAGACCTATGAGGAATTATTTCCAAAGAAAATAATTAAAGGAAATGTGTTCATATTTCCTGTTGGTGAGGTACAGCATTCAGTTCATACATGACATTGGGATGATGGTTTCTTGCTGGTGTGTGTGTGTATACATATACAGCATCCAGCCTGTTCTAATGTCTTCTAAGGACTGCTCCCATCTTTGAACCACTGTGCTTTTGGCCCTTAAGATGAGAAAAACCCTTCGCTGCTGAGGAGACTGTGAATAATTTCACAGATTAAAGGAAAAATGCTGATGGCAGCAGCCCATCCCAACCATCTGTGGCTTCCAAGGACATCAGGGGAAAGCACTTTTTAACAAGGTCACTTTCTGAAGCTGGTGGGTAAGTTTCTGTAGGCCCAGCAAAGGAACTTGTGATTGTTACTCTTTATGGTTCTGTATTACAGATATATGCATCAGAGGTTCAGGAGAACAAAGTTGTGGTGGAGTTGTTAGTCCTGGGAGAACTAGCTGTTTGTAACATAACTTCCTAACTTGGCAGATGAACCTGTAACCTACAGAACAAAAGCTGCAATGCACATAAGCCCAGAAATTAATTGGTTTTAGTGCTGGAAGCAGTGTCCTCTAAGCATCTGAAGTAGCAGGAGCTTGGTTGTGCAATGCCTATGGCAGTAGTAACAGCTACTGGGGCTCATTTTCTCTGAAGCTTCAGGTAGTGCCTCAGTCATCACTACAGCCAGTTGCTGCACTCATGAACCTGTTGGAAAATGTAACCTGCTGTTGGTAATGTGAAGGAGGGGATTTCAGCCCACCAGGGAGACCCTGTTTGACAGTTCATCTGCAGCTTTCTCAGAGCACAACAAACAACAGTATTAGTAAGATCATACATGTGAAGCAGAGGAAATGAAACCAAAGCATTTTGCTCTGTCATCTGGCCTGCAGCAGCAGTGCATCTGCCTAGCAAAGGCCAAAGATTGAGTGCTTCTGACAAGTTCTGAACTGTAAGTTCTGTTACAGTTTGGATGTATACGTAAAACCTATTATTTCTTCTATAAAACTATTTATTTTAGATGAAATATATAGGTGGTCACTGTACCAATCTTCCTGAGGGCTATGAGGAGCAGAGTGGAAGATGTTTCTTTTAAATCCATCTCCTCTGTTAAGAGCCTTTATTCTCTTTGCATGTTCTCGAGGTGGAGTAAAATCTGTCGATATAATTCTCTACAGTGAAAAAGGGATTAAGATGTGTCCTGTTAACTTTGTTTTTTAAACGTAATTATTGTCATTAAAAAACAAACAAACAAAAAAAATGATTGTTGTCATTAAAAAAAACCCAGTAAATATTATGTAGGCTTTCAATTTTCATTCCTCTCCAGGAGTTTTCCTATTCCTTCTTATGCTTCTATTTTCAACAGCTTCTTGTTCCATAATGAGTTTTTGAAATACAAGTACATACCAGCTAGTGATCTCTTCTAAGAAAAGTAAGATGTTATGATTATCTCTGTGTTAGGTTGTTAACAGCAACTGCAATGATTGTTAAGGGACTGCAATATCTACTGAGTAGTTGTTTTTCATAACGAGAGATTAATGCATGCGTTCTTCAAGGAGTTGAAGGTATTACTCTTTCCAACAGTAGGTGGAGACAAAGACCAAATGAATGTTTTGTCTCCTCAGACGTGTAGCTTTGCTGTCTGTCTCTATTTTTGGTGTTGCTTAATTCCTTTGTAAAAAAAAAAAAATATATATATATATATATCAATTATCAAAGTATTTTATTAGAAAGGCTCTTAATTTGCATTTAAATTGTCATAATCCTTTCGGTGGGTAGTATCAATAAATTGGTTCTTTCAAACTTAAGGTCTGATTAGAAGATGGAGGAGATACCTGCGCAGGTTAAAATCTTAGCTTAGTCTTAAGACTTAGAGTCTTAAATCTTAAAGTCTTAGGCCCAGAACTTCAGGGGTCAAAGCATGCCCAGAGTTGCCTTCAAGGTTGGATGCGTACAGAGAGTCCCACTAGTGTGGGAGTTGGTACTAAGAGGAATGGATCTCTGCAGACTGCAAGACTGAGGTCTGGTCTGCCTCATTTTATGAAGTGAACTTTTTCTTTCCTGCTGGGCTCCCTTTGCTGGAGCTGTGACAGAATTTCCATCTCGTGCAGTAGGGTTGTGAGTGATCTGATTGCTACTCATGGAAGCTGAGAATGGTGAACAAGTGAGCATGTGGCTTATGGCACTAGTGTTGAATGAAGCCTGTCCTTCCAGTGTCATGCCATTCAACAAGATACAAGAGGAATCTTGGATTATTAAGTCTGAGCATCTCAACATTGATTCAGCTCTCAACAGAAATAGCAGTCAGGTATTTAAATGCAGTGTGATATTTTCCGATTTTGACCTAATTGCAAGGGTTTACAGAAATACTGAGTAAGAGAATAAATGACAGTAATGATTGAACATGAAGTCAGTTCTACTGCTTGATACAAGCCTTCCTTTTATTGGTCTCACAGTTCATCAAGGTTTCTTCTTTGCTTCTTTACTTTAACAGCATGATTCAATTTTAAATGCCAAGGTCTATGCAATAAACAGAGATGGTTTATATCTGTTAGTGATCTGTTATATTCCTGAGGCTTGTGGCACTACTCACTGTAAATCCAGCACAGCGCATCTACAACTCGGAATGCTGCCAGGGCTGAGAGCTTTGGAGAATTGGGATATAATGTATTCTTCTGAACTTTGCCAAACTGGGAAAATAGGGTTTTGTGAAGAGCCTGGGGCTGAATGGGGATGGGTCAAACTGGCTTTATCTGCCTGCATCTATCCTTTGTCTGCCAGGTGATAGTTTATAAAGATGCACAGAACTCAGAGTACAAGAGCCATCTACACTGAGTACTCTTTTGGAGCGTGGTGGTATGGGAGATGTTATATGAAGCAGGGATGCATGTAGCTTTTGAGTGAACATCTGAAATCGCATCTCTGTCCCCTCCTTTGTGTACTCCATCTACTTGCTGAGGGCTTTCTTTCTGTTGTTCCTTGAGTCCTAAGAGGAATTCGTGGTGTCTGTATCGTATCTTCACCTGCAACTATGATATGCCACTCCAGAAAGAACTCGTGAATGACACACCACAGAAGCTGGAGGAGAGGTGGTTTTGTAGAGGTGTGAATCTGGTTGTAGGCTAAATGGAGTTGTCAGAGTCCTCAGGTGCTCCCTCCTTCAGAGCGACTGAGAAAAGGCAGAGCATTGCCTGGGAACCAAAGTCTCTTGGACAGGTGAATTTTTTAAAGGGTGCCTAACAGTATTTTGCATAAATCTGACTCTCATCCATTGGTTTAATTTAGGTGAAGGAATAAGTGGAATAATGTATTATTTCATTCTGTCTTTTGTCTTTGTGCAAGTGTTCAGTGCTTGGCCAGTCTGCTGAGAAACTGTACAAAGGCGTAAATCCTGGGCTTCTGAATTCCTACTTGCTGGGAAACAGGCATTAGCAAGTGGTGGGTTTTGTTTTGTTTTGTTTTCCTGGATGTACAACTCAGTATATGAATGTTTTCTATGTGTAATGAAATGGATAAATATTTCATACAAAAATGTAGAAATGGATCAATATGAATGTCATCCAATGTATTGGTTTTCTGTACATGTATTTCCTTTATGATGCTCTGCAAATGCCTGTACATAATTTATAAATTGTGTTATTCATATTCTGTGCCAATAGCAAGCATTGCTAATGAGGAAAAAAACATCAAGTTGGTATACTTGGTTATCTTCTTGCTTGTTTAAAAGTGCCTTTTGAAGTTTAATTAATGATGTACTATCATTTAGTTTCATTTTCAGGGATAGTGTTTGGATAACATCTAGTAGACTTGAAAAATGAGTCTTCCAGAGCCACAAACTTTAAGCGCTAATGGGCCGAATTAGATGATTCAATTCAGAGAGGTATGAAGGGCCACTAAACACAGAGCTAAGAAAATGGGATGGACAAAACATTTCGTTCCAAAATGTAGTTATGTTTTTGTTGGCTTCCACTCAAACAATGTGGACTGCTATGAGAAAGGAAGAATGGAGTGTTCAGAAGTGGCTGGAGGCAGACTTTGAAAGTCACTGAATTTGTTGAGCCAGTAAATGGTCAAAGACAAATCCTGAGAGATACAAAGGATTAAGTGTTTTTTGGTAAAACATTGCTTTGTAGAAGCAGCTCTAGGTTGCCTTGGCTTTTCTTCTCTACCTATGCACAGGATCCATCTCTTTCTTTCCCATCTCTAGTTTTGCTCAAATTATTTATCCAAGTGCTTTGTAATGTCTGACTTGAATGCACGTAACATTTGCCCAAAAATGTGTTTGGGTAATGAAAGACCTTGCTTGAGGTCTCTGCTATTAAGTCTTTGCTGAGGGGTAGGGAGAGGCTGCAAGTTTTTTGGCGAAGTTAATAAAATGTGTGGATTAGTGAAGTGCTGATTAGTGAGGTTCTATTGTAGACAGAGACATTCCTGCCTTAGCTGAAACCCAGATGGAAAGCTGCCCACCTCAGATTGTGGAAAATGGTTTATGTTGCTGGTTTGCTGTAGTATGTTGCTGAGGTTGCAGCAAAGTGAATCTTACTAACGTCTTGAAGTGTAATTAACTCTGTTGTTCGATGTAAATATTTGAATTCTGCTCGTTCTGTCTCTACGGGGGCCTGTTTGAAGCAATTTTTGCCAAAGAGCTCAAAGGCCAGTAGGAATGTGTGCGCATTAATAAACTTCTCTTTGTCCTGGACTTGATCCAGAGCTTACAGAGGGCAAATGGGAAGATCATCTCCTATCTGATGTATTTACAGTAGAGCTCAGAGCGCTCGATCAAGGCTTCATCCTGCTGTCATTGTGCCCAGGCTTTAGTTTTGATATGAAACAGAGTGTAGGATGTGGACACAGCAGGCAAAAGATCCAGGGTACTGGAGGGCTGAGGGAAAATAGTGCATCACGGTATCCTCGTAATAGTACTTAAAAATGATGGCTCTTTTTAAGGTGTGGAGCATCCAACGATGCTCTGGTGTTTTTTCTCAAACATCAGCTTAAATGCTTAGAAGTAATATTGGGTTAAAAAACAAAAAACAAATACTCTCTAGAATTTTTTTTTTTCAATTGTAGCCGTTTGAGGGAGGAACTATTGAAGCATTTTTGTTGTTGGTCTGTTTTGAAAGGCCTAATTTCTGAGAACTGAAACACTTCTTTCTGAGATGAAGCTTCCTTTAGGAAATGTCAACTTTCTTCCAAGACATTTCATGTTACATTCTCTTAGATTGGGCTACCCTGTATTAATACTTTCATACTCTCTCCCATGATCAAATATTGGTGAGTGCTGCTGCTTAAGAAAGTGGAACTGTGGCGATGTAAGAATGCAACCATTCAGCAGCAAACTGTCAGCTTTTATGGGCCTAAGCTACAATTCCTACAAGATAACGCTGGCAGCATTTCCAAATGTAAATATCTCTCCTGCCAAAGGGGTTTCTTTTGTTGGCGTTTTGATTTTTGTTAAGAAACAATTTATCTTTGATCTGAGAAGAACTGTTCCTGAGCAACTCTTCTCAGTTTCTGCAGCAGTGAAGACAAGCAGGGTTCTGTGCTGGTTGTGCAACTGGGGAGGCAGTGATGGGAATGAATTTTAGATATATTTCTGCATTGCTGTAATAGTGTTATTGATAACTAATTTTACTCTGTGTTAATTCTTATATCAGTGTGGAATATGCTGTAATAATGGCACTTATCTCCTATGGATGTTGTAGATTATTTCTTGTGAAAGTATCTTGAGACCCTTTAATCTTAAAGAACTATTTATTATCATTGATGATATTATTCAGCTTGGTCTTCAGATCACTGACAAAGTTGCAGACAGAGGTAAGCCACATACTGGACTTGTTTGTAGCTTTGAAACTGCTTTTGTGAATTAACTTTTCATTTTTGAAAGGTGTGTGCCCTGTGTCTGCAATGAAAATAATTACCAAGACCAAAGGGATGGTAACTTGATTGCATGACAACTGCCATTGTTTCTTAGTTAAAAGTTTGTCTTTTTCTGATGTGAATATCCATGGAAATCAGTTACCTTCAGCCTGGTGGTTGTGGTACCTGGATGATGATCATCATGGAGATGATAGCATCCTTTCTTAGGCTGATGTCCTTAACAGAATGTCACTGCCCCTTCCAACGTGTGCAAGACTGAAGAAGTAAGGATTCATGCATTCAGTTTGCACATGAAGTATCGGTGGGTTTAAACCTTTGGGTTACTTGTCAAATAAGTGCTGCTGACATAAACCATGGCTGTGCATCAGCAGTGTAGAGAACAAGATAGATCTGCTAGTACTTCTCATTGCTTTAAGAGAGGTAGAAATTGCTCGTCCCGTAAGGGAAGGAGATGGCAGAAGGAAACTCACTTTAATGAGTGGTTGTTCTGTGGAATTGAGCACTGACAAAAAATGTCTTTGATCTTGTTCCAAGATGTCACTGATACCAGTACACAGCATGCTCTTGAGTTGCATAACAACGTATCCCAGCTCATTAATGATTTATTTTTTGGAGCTTTGCTTCTTCACTCACAACACCTTTGCTATGAGCTAAATTACTGCCAAAGTTTGAGGACTGATTTATTGAAGATTTACAAACTGAGCCTTTAAGCACGTAACTGGGATGGTGCATGCAAGTCTTGGATTGTCCTGTCAGTCTCTGAGCGTTTCTAGGAGACCTACTGTCAAAGCACAAAGTTCTTGGTTGCTCTTTACTACTATGTTGGTAGTAGTTTTTTTTAACTTTTAACTTTTTCAGGACAGTATGAAGAAAAGAAAAAATGAATGATTTTAGAGATGCTGTGAATAATAATGATGTGAGAGTTTTAAGGTTATATTGGCTTCTGAGAATGTGAATTCTGGGTAAAGAATAAGGCTCTTCAAAGAGTTTTACACAAGAGTGATTAATGAAGCTTTTTAGAGATCCGTATCACTGTATCAAGTGTGAGTTTTCAGTGCATGCTCTGCCTCTAATCTGTGTGGCTTCGTATGCTGAATAAGCACTTGCCTTGAGATCCCTCACAGCATTTAATTTTGCATCTATTTATTGTGTAGTCTTCAGGCTTGGTCTGCTAGTTTCTCTCTGCGCCATAAAACCAGGCATGTTATGAATGAGACGGATGTTCAGTTCTCAAAAATGCACATTGGACTCTGATGAAAAATAACTTTCTAAACAGAGCCTGAGAACTGTGGTTATTTTCCACACCATCTAGATTCGTGCCTTATTTCAGCAGATGCAGCTTGAATCATTGGCCACAAATATCTCTCTGGTGAAGATCTCTCGTGTGTTCTCTTTGTGAACACAAAGGGACAAAGTAGAGAGGAACAGGTCAAATCTTTTGTAGAATACTGATATTAATATCTTGTTGTCTAAAAGAAAAAGGAGAGAACTGACAGATGGGTGTCAGAATTGCTAAGAACACTGAAATTATGTTGTTAGTGAATGCATGGGTGTGTTCTTCTTACCTGTGAACTGAACTGCCCCTTGTTATACTATGTCTCTGTCAGTGAGGGTGAAATCATTCATGGCCAGAATCTTACAGGGAGATCTTGTCTGCCTGAGTTAAAGGTGCCTTTGCCTATTTTTGCCTGCTCCTTTTGTGATCCCAGTCTGGCATTGTTTAGGTACTACTCTGAATGTGCCAACGGAATACCAACATAAGCTGTTTCAGTTAGACATTTCAGTCATCTGTTAGCATTCTTGTCATTCTCTGCTACTCAGAGAACTGTAGGCAGAACCAAGGCACAGGGAAAGCAGATAATCTTCCTGAAGTTTGTTCTATGTCTTGTCTGAGAAGACAAAAATTCCTCTGTACTGGGAGGCTGTGTGACCATTGAGTCGACACCTCCAGTAATGCTGGAGGAAGGACTCAGCTCACTGCAGTATACCTGTTACAGACTGATCAATTCTGTGTTTTCTTCTTGATTCATATTCTGATCTTTCATCTTTTTCTATTTTTATCTATATAACAGGACCTACAACTTTCATCTGGCCAGGTAATATCCTCGCTTCCGTCCCTTGTGAAGCAATTTGGAACCTAATATTACTTTAATCCATCAACAGCTGTTGCCTTGGACACAGTGGCTCACTTTTTGTGAAAATCTGTTTTTTACCGAGGTATTTCAGTACATCAGGAGAGAGATTTCTCAGGAATACCTGAGATCATCCACAGTTAGCCAGCTTTTTTTTTTTTTTTTTTTTTTTTGCTTTAATTTGAGTTTTTTTATGTAGTGCAAACAAAACAGGTATTTCCATCTTCTCAGTCAGACAAAGTACTGATTTCAAATGACTTGTCAGCTTTGTAGAAATAGTGTTGCAAGTTACTCCTCTATTCAGGCTAAACCTCAGCATCTTCCACCTATTTGGAAATTAATTTGTAGTTAAAACTGTGCATTGGTGACTCTCACATCTTACAAGCTGCTGTGAAACTCTTTCGTAGGAGTCTGTGCTTCGACCTTTTTCGAGTCCTGCGTGGTTTTATAAATGCTTTGGATTGGTGCAGCTGTGTGAACTAAGATTTCTACCTGTGCGTCTTCACAGAGTTTATTTATTGCTGATTCTGGGCCCGTAACATAAATATACTGTTGCTTTCAGTGAGATGTGGGCTCTGCGGATTTTAGATTGACATATAGGCTTCTCTGCTGGCCCTGCAAGGTCTTGTAGTTTTGTAAACAGCTCAGTTTTAGCCTGAACTCTGTAAAATGAAAATAAATGAAACCAGTTTCCCACCTGGTTTTGTTTGTGATGTTTGCTGAAGTTCCCAAGTGATTGTATATAACCAGCCAGAAACATGCTATCAGGTGGTCCAGTCTTGTCCATTAAGTTCCATTTTTTCTTTTTCACCTTTGGGGTTGTGGTGGGAAGGGAAAGCCGATGAGAGACAGATTTACTGTGGCTGGCAGAGAGGAGATTTACTTCTCTTCCACAACAGCTCACATTTTCCTCTATGCTCTTCCAACTTTGCTTTCAGTGTTCTCCTATTCTGAACTAATCAAGATTTGGTAGCTGGAGCAAAACTTCCCATCATGTAAGATGCCAAATGCTTTCAAATTCATTGATCTCAGTGGAACTAGAGGGAGCTCAGCCATCAGCACGAGCACTTCGGTTCATAAACATTTTCAGGCTATCAATCCTGGCTCTGGCAAAGTGTCCGAGGACTTCAAAAGTGTGTGAAGTGTCCCATAAGATGCAGCTTCTAGGAATACAACTGTTTTTGTTTTGTTTGTTGTTGTAAAGTGCATCAGTGCTCATGTTCTGCCTGCTTTCCATCTAAGGCTGTCTTGGAATGTGTCATTTGGATTGTACTTCAGTAAATTCTTTGTTAGCATACAGAAACTTTCTGGGCTAACATGATTACTTTGGATCAAGATACAGCTGGATTTCCAGTTGTATGGGAGTTCAGTGGCTTCACAGAATGCTTGATTTGAAACAAACAGAAGAAAGCAAAATCTCCCTCTTCATAGCTTATTCCATAACTTCATCTGTTTCCATACTTTCTGATTGCAAGTTTAAAATCTCTCAATCCTCAACAGATATTACATCATAACTTTTTTGGGGGAGGTGAAAGTGTCAGCAGGTGTGAAAATGACTCGGATCCGTTGTCCTTTGTTTGTTGATGTCTGGCAAACGTGAACAGCAGTAGAACTTCGGATGCTGGGCAATATGTGACTCTATAATAACAAAGGGATTTCATGTGGAATATACCCAGGAAGATTGTTTTTCAAAGATGTATACACTGCACTTAGAAATTTTTAAGGGTTTCAATAATGTGATGTGTGGATTGTGCTGTTAATACTGTGCACGTTCCCACTCCACGTGAAGCAAACGTGGCTGTTCTTGGGATGTGCTGCTTTGTAAGAGATACAGTTGCTCTGCAGTTACTTACCTTCAGGTTTGTGACAAGGATTAACCTGTGGGTTAAGGACAAAATGTCCTGGGCTGTTGCCCATTTAAGTCAGCAGAGAGACTTGCATCAACTTCAGCAGCTTGTGGATGAGAGCTGAGAATCATGATCTGAATGCAGCTAGGCAGCTCTTAGCACTGCCTTGAGTTTTCAGTATGACCTTAAGGAACAGCGCTTTCCATTTGCTCTGCTTGGTTTCGTGCAAAGCTGTTTGTCTATCTGTGCCTCATCAAGAAAAGAAGGCTTAAAAAAATCATTAGTATTTCAAAAGCACTCATTCTCATGAGTGAGGCTGTAGAAGCAGAGCAGTAAATCCTGCTCCGTTGGAGCTGTCCAAATATTATTGCTTGTATTGAGAGAAAGCTCTTAAATGAAGGCTGGTGTTCAGAAGCCAGTAGAACTGGAAAGTCATCACATCATCACAGATCTTCTGCTGGAAGTGTGGAGCTTGTGTTTCTGTGAAAGCCCAACAAGTCAAATGACAAGTTAGGAACTTAGAGCTTCTAATTTAACTGCTTATGACCCTGGAAGATCAAATTTGTTTCATGGATATTCTCATCCTGTTTTAAATGATGTGTCATTTCGTTCAAGGCAGATCTGGAGTGCATAACTCCAAAAAGCATTTTTTTGGACTTAAAAATAGATTTCACAGCCAAGTCACTCTAAAAGTCTCTGTTTGCCCATCGTTCTGTCTCATTAAAAGTGCAGTTTATCTTTCCTGCAGACAGACTGAAAGGACCACCTACTCCAGGAAAAATATTTCTCTGTAGCTTGCCTGTTAGGCTGTTTTGGTGAGCTTGTGAAATGCTATTTAAAATCCAGCTTTCCTTTGTTGGAGTGAGCTTTTACTCTAACCTTCTGCTGGAATGAGGTCTGGGTGTTGGGAGTAGAGGAGAACAGTAAAGCATTTGCAGCTGAAGGTGATCTAGCAGCAAATCATACTCTACTACTGAAAAAATGTAAAGCTGTGAAGTGTCTAGAGTTCTGGGTAATTGTTTTTTCTCTGGAGGTGTCTGGATCACTGCTCTCAAAGCAGTGGATTTTCATTTCTTGTGAAGATGCAGAATCAGAGGCTCCCAAAACTTGTGTTGGTTACACATTGCCACTGGGTTTGTTGGGTGTAGTCATGGATGCTCTCACTGAAACGTTCTGGCACTCCTTGTGAGCTTTTCCAGTTCTAGATAATCCTAGAAAGCTATTCAGGAGGGTCCAAATTCTTAAAAAAAAACAGCCAAACCAAAACACAGGCCAACGACCACTGCTGATTAGGTAAAAAATAAGATCAATAATTGGTCAAAAGGACAAGTAAATACCACTGTCTCACATATGCTTACATCATGGGGCAGGCAGCAGTACGGAGTGATGCATTTAGCCAAATGTTTGACCTGTGGTGTGCATATGGAAACGCTTGGATGTGTAAGCTGCCATTTTGCACTGGGACCACTTAGGCTTGAAATTTCCAGTGACAAATGGAAGAGTGCTTCTTTTTAAGTTGCAACGCGGTAATGGGAGTTAGGATTTATAAGTCCTGCCAAACGCAATAAACTTGTGTTATAGCCTTTTAAAATTGTTATATTGAATGCTGCTTATAAAGAGTCATCTTCCTTTTATTGTTTCATAATTTATTCAGTGTTTTCTTAACTGGCACATCAGCAGAACAGTAAAAGTGCCACTGAGTAAACTTCGTTTAATGGTGACCAAGTTTTGTCTATGTTACAGTAATATCTGTGGGAAGAAACAATTACCTTGTTATTTGCTATCAAAGCAGTAAGAGCATTTGCTTTCCGTTTCATTTAGAGAGGACATCACTTTCAAGCTTTCTTTTGCTCTCCTTGCGGATATGTTTCCTCTTTGATGTATTTAGGTATTTTGCAATGCACAGGAGAAAATACTGGTTCAGTTCTGAGCCAGAGATTGTTAAATAGAGCTGCTGCTGTCCTGTATGCAGTGTAGATCTTCAGTGATGTATTATCAGTACAGCTCAGACTGAAAACCACCCTGGTTTGTGAGCAGTCAGAAACCTTCAGGCTCCACGAGAATGGTGGTGGCATAATCAGAGTAGTTGGCTCCATCTACCTCATTACTCTTCTTGGATGCTAGAATTCTGTGAGGAAAAGAATAAGCACTTGGAATTGGTGAATTGATCAGTGTCCTTCTCCAGCACGCTGACCATTATGCACTGCAGGGATTAAACACCATTACATAGGCAGCATCATGTTCCTAACAAACAGCTTCCTTATAGCCCACCTGCTGCTTTCAGTAACTCTGGAAGCACAGTAAGTTAGGTCTCAAACATGTATTTTCCAGGATGATGGGGGCTTAAATGAAAGGTTTCAAATTACCAGGCCTCAAGTAGCTACCTAAGGAGGCAGTGTCTAGCATCAGGGCTGAGTTACTGAAGTCTCTTAATCAGCCAGGGAGCCCCTAACACATCCTCTGCAACGTTTCTTCTTGTGTTCATTTGGTTGTCTGTCATTCCGTGTTTTCCTATGGGTTTGTTTTCCTCATGTGGTTCTGGAATGCCTCCAGGCCAGATCTTTTGGTGCTATAAATTGATGTAGATCCTTTTGGCTTCAACAGGGTTACACCGATTTACTCCAGCTGAGGATCTGCTCTGTGAGACTACTCTCTCAGATGCTGGAGTTAGCAAGTTCAAGGCCACGTTTTGAGTACTTCATGCATGCACAAGGCATTAATCACACCGCGATGTGTGCAAAGCATGTGTGAACACTTTTCCACAGGCGGTTCTCAAAATCCCTGCCTCTGCTGTCTCCATTTAATGGAGATAATTTGACCCTGTCTCTTCTCTCAGTTAAGCTGCCCTAAGTCCATTGGCTTCAAAAAATTTGCTCTTGGTCAACACTTACCTGTAAAATCAGTGGTAAATTGTGTCCACAATGCTAAATCTGTATAGAGCATCATATCCCTAAGACTCCCAGTTTTGGAATTACTGTCACCATATTTTAATGTACAAAGGCTGCTCCAGAAGTAATGCCTCCTGGTTTAATATGGTGGTGCAGCAGCAGAAGTTGGACCTTCCCACCAATATCCCCCTACGTGTTGTTGCTATGTGATGAATGGCAGCAGAGGGGGCAGCCTGACAAAATGGCACCTGACATGGAAGTCACTGAATTCATTTTCCTTTCCTTTCTTGTGTGACTTAATGATGTCAATAAACAGGAAAACCTTTTTACCTATATGGAGTAAAATATAAATATCAGGTGTTATTTTTAAGTAGGAGAAGCAGAAGCGGTATACATAGTCTGTGAATGATGGTTAGGAATAACATGCTGAAATCACTGTGCTTATTGAGAAATGCATTTAGCCTTTAAAATAGCAACATGGACACCCAGTGAAGAATTAAAACGAAAACTATACAGAAACATTAGATTATTTAAAAGATTTTAAAACTGAGGACTGACCTCGTGATCTCTGTGCAAACAAACCTGTTACTTCATTTCTTGTATAACAAAGTTAAATTACGTTTTCTGCAATGTTCAGTCTTTTTGTGGGGAGGTTCTGTACTTGCTCTTTCTTTATACTAAAACCCATCTGATTATGCTTAAGAACCGTAATGCTGTTGTATAAATAGTCTTTTCTTCCTCTCCTCTGTAAATACTCTTCCTGCCTGTCTCATTGCCTCCCCAGTCATTTGCTCTTGGAATTTCCTTCTCCTGACTGTGAGGCTACAGCTGCAGTTTGTGGAGTTGAATTTAATTGTTGTCTTTCTTAAGAGCGGAGTTGTGCACTTGTTCCTACAGCTGCCTGACATCTATTTATAGAAAGCTTTGCTTCTTCTAACCAGATTCATTTGTAACTGTATAGGGGATATTTGATACTGAAGAAACAGACTTTTTAAGATGCTGTAAATGATCTGGTGTCACAATGTCTAATGTGTGAGCGGCTCTGCCCTCCCGTGGAGGCAGCAGGATCAGCTGTGTGCCTGCTTCTGGCACTGCTGATGTGTCAGAAATGTTTTCAGTCGAAAGCCAGTGTTTATGGGGCAGGGAAAGCAGAATACTGACTGCCCGCAGCGTGAAATACTTTACTGTAGCATGAAGCATCAAGGTTTACAGAGTAGTTTCCTCTCTTGAATCTTGCTCCTACTTTAATTTCCTATATTTATATTTTGTCCTCCTTCCCCTTCTGAGGCAGACACCCGCTGCCCGTTCCCACCTTCTGTAAAGCACTTTCTCTGGAGCAGTGCAGTGTTCGCTGGGATACTTGGCACTCCGAAAGAGATGATGTTGCAATGTGTCAATATGCAGCAATGTTTAGGTGCACTGAACTTGAAGTAATGTGTGTTAGTGTATCAAAGTGTACTCGTTTCCGATGGCAGAGTATTAATATGATTTATTTTTGAATTCCAATCAGTCTCTTTAGCCTGTCTCAACGTTCTTTTGCCTTCCTCATGATAGTGGAGCTTTCTCTTGACTTCCTTACCTCTCTCCCAGTTCTTACAACTTTCTGGGAGGTGCCAGGGAAAATGAGTAAGTCTTCTTCTTTCCCAGGAGAAAAACTGTGGCTAAAAATAGCATTAGATGATGTTCTAGGCCAGGTGAGCAGCACCATCCAGCTACACTGGTGCTGCTGCTGATGTCCAGAGGGGGAGAGGGGAAAGGGGGCAGGATTCATCAGAGTGATGTTGGATTTTTTTTCACCATCCTGCTAAGCTTCCTCCAAGAGAGCCAAGATTGCTGACATGAGCAGAAGCTTGACCTGCTGGCAGCAGTGCCAAGTAATGCTGGCGATGTGTTTTACACAAGGGTGTGCTAGCCTCGGCATTTTTCCTGAGCTAGATCATTGCCACAAAAACAACTCTCTCCCCTCTTAAAAAAGAGACCGCAGTAGAGAGCTTGGTTTTGCAAGCTCTGCTCTGATCAAACATGCCCAGCAGAAGACAAAATGGATGTGTTTTAATGTTACAAAGCCGTAATTCTGTTTCCTTTCAAACCACATAAATAACAAAAATGGCAAATGCTTCCTTCTTAGAGGTCCTCGAGGTGTGTGTGATATATTTTGGATGATGGGAAGAACACGCTGTGTCAGTGTGTCATTAGATTTGATAATTCACAGATCAGACTCAACAAAAATATTTGTTACCTGGATTTACTTGTCATGAAATTGCTTTAAAATTTGGGGAATAACAGTCAAGGCAGGAGAAAAAAAAAAAGGAAAAAAGAAGGAAAATGCATTATTGAATTAAGAGAATAAAGGATTTTTTGGAACAGGTTATTTTGTAACCTTTGCTTATGTGGGTAGATTGAGTTTCTTTTAAATGACTTCATACATAAATGACATAAATATTTATCTTAATCCAGGAGGACAGTCTCAGGAATCTCACCTCACATAAGTGCAAGGCTTGGAGGGGACTGTTAGGGTCCGTGGCATCCTTTCTGGTTATGCTGAAGGCTTATAGGCTTGTATTAAAGTACAGGATTTAACAGTGAATATATTTTTGAATCTGGTAACGTTTTGTAGTTTAAAAAATTGTGAGTAAGAGACTCAGCAGAAATTAGGATAGGAATAGTCATAAAGCCTAATAATACGATTCCTTTTTCATCTTTTTAAATAGGTATTCATACTTAAAATAAATGGATCTTATTGTAGAAGCAACTGCCAGAACTTCATTCAGGCTATAATAAAAAAATCAATTTAGTTTTAATCTTTAATCCAGTTCATAATGTGAGGTATGCTAGATACGCTGCACACTGGGAGTCCAGCAGCACTGCTGATTTGAGCACTTGGGTGTACATGAAAGCATATGCAAGGTGTAGGTAACAAACTCTAAGGCATGCTTTTCAAGAACACCTTCTGTACTTTTGTTAAGCATCTAGGTGAAACAGGAGCTCAAATGCTGTGTCAACAGGAGCCTTCTGCCAAGTGCCAGGATTTAGTTTCTGATTCTGCCCACGTGTGGCTGTCGGTGAGAGTCGCTTCCACTTTCTGTGCCTCAGATTTGTAAAATGGGATAAAGATGCTCCAGGTTTGCAGCTGTGCAGTGATGAGTAACTGGAAGGGTTTTGGCAGAGTGGTGGTCCAGAGCTTTTCTCTAGGTTTGTCCTAATGGCCACTTCTGTTCAAGTGGTGAAGTAACCATTGCTAACCACTACGTAAGGTCACACACTGTATAGTAAGGAATACAGCTAATGCATGTTTGCCTCGCCAGCTTCCTGTGATAGATAACTGAATATTGCAGTTTTTTATTCAATTAAGAGAAATTTCAGAAACCTCTGTAGGCAAGAGAGTGCCATATAGGGTTGCAGCAGGGATGGAGGGTGGTTCCCTGTAAATGCATGGTGTTCCAGCTCTGGAGATCTAGGGTCATCTTCCTGCAAGGATCCTGGAAGAGCTTACCAAGGGAACTGGGAGAGCAAGGGCTGCTGAATGCCAGGATTTGTGTCCATAGAACTCGTGTAGAGTTGTGAGCATGGAATGTTTGCACATCTCTGCATCCTTTCGATTGAATTGTCAGTGGTTCAGGTGCTTCTTCTTTGCATCTCGTTCTGCTTAAGCCAGTCCCCATGTTGTTTTCCAGAAGGCATGTCTAGTCTACACATAAAACTTACTTGCTTTTCTTCTTCACTGTTTCTCCCCTCTCTACTTCTTCCATTTGTACTCATCCATTTACAGATTAGTGTTCATTAAGAACATAACCATCTCCATCCTGACAAGGAGGAAGAAAAAGCCTCTGGTGAGCTAGAACTTACCCATCCCATCCTATTTTCCTGCCTTCTAAGAACAAGAGTATGGTGTGATCTTAATTTCCAAGTGACCCATAAAGCTCTGAATGCTGTCAGACGTGGATGTTGGAATGGTCACTCCAGCAGATAGCTGCCTCAGTTCAACTCTGTACCCCAGAAGAAATTGAGCATTCATTTGTATACATAACATGGGAACAGGAGGGAATCCACAGTTTGATGATAGTTGCCATCTTTAATGAGCTATCGTGATACTGCATTAAAATAGCATCCGTGCTTTGAACTGTCACATTTCTGTTTGAGGCGCTGCTTTTGTAACTAGGGGAAAAATTGCTTCATTACACTGCATGCAGTGCTTGTGCAATTCATTGGTCTGTGGCTGAATGGCATGTGGGGATAATTTACTGGCAGAAAGATAATTTCTGCTTGTGTAATTAAGACTGTTTGAAATTTAACTATAGAATAAAATTGTTTGTCCCCTCATCTTTCAGAGAGAGGTTTTCTTGATGCTTTTGGAAACAATTCATACTTAGACCTCTTTCACAAAGATTGTGCTTCTGGCACGATGGGATTTTCAACAAATATCAGGCTCTGGAGTCCATCACGCAGAGGCCATCATGAGGTTGAAAAGCGCACAAACAAACTATTGTTGGAGTTTGCTGATGCTGCTGGCAATGCCAAGGGGGCATCTCGTTGTTGTTGTTTGCTCATATGATTTAAAGTAATGAGAAGATGTAGAATGAGACAAATTAAGAGGCAGATCATGTGAAAGGACTGGGCCTTTCCCACTGCCGTGGGGCTGAGCAGGATGCAGATGTATATGCAGTGAGAGCAAACGTTTTCTAAACATTTGGTATCAGTAGCAAGGGAATAAACAGTGATACTGGAGGAGATGGGAGATAGGGGAGAGGTGTTGCTCCTGTCGTAATTCACCGATACACATACCGTGTGTATTGGGCAGAATGACCTGGCTGCTTCAAGCCTCAGTCTGATTTCCCTTTTTTTTTTTTTTTTTGTCCTTTTAAACCACGCTCCTGGAGATTGGTAGCCATGGTAACTTCTTTATCTGTGTTGAAAAATAAATGCCAGAAATTTAGTTTTTTTTTAACTACTTGTATACAAAAGCTCAGAAGCAAATAAAACCTGTGGCATATGACTTCTGTGACTAACTTCATATTTTTAGGTCTCCACTGCTTCTGTTAAATGTGGAACCAGATGATCTGAAGTGGGGGGGAGAGGGGAACAACCTCTGCTCCTTTTTAAAGGGATTCTGCTGGCAGTGTGCAGGGAAGGGCTGTGGCTGCATTCAGCCCATGTTCACCTGGGTACCCAACTGAGGATGTGAGTGCAGGGGAGCTCTGAGAGGAGCCACAGTTGGTGAGCAGGCTGAGATTGGACTTCCCTCTTTTTCATGCCAGTTAATCAGGCTGTCTCCCACAGAAGGCCTGTATTTTCTGTATCTTTGTGTCAGCTCTTGGCTTTGGAATAAGCTGAGAAATGCACCTGCTGTCAATTAATTCAACAGAAACCCTTCCAAGATGAAATTGCTGCAGGTCTAGAAGTCTTTGCTTAATTACTGCATCTTGATATCCAAAGACTAGTGCATAATTCACTAATTCCTCATAAAGCCGATCAATATTTCCATTTCAAGTTCCACATAAAAGAACCTGTTAATTGCTTCAGAAAGTTTGCTTTACATTCATTACGTGTGATACGTGGCTGCAGAAATGCTTCCAGTTTTTGTTGCCTGTGTGCCACTGACATTTTTTAAAGACTGTGTGCTACCAACTGCTTGTGTTGTCACGTGCTCTGAAGACCGTTGAGTTGCACTGCTGGGAAAGTGACTCAGACAGTCCTGGGGGCATCTCATCGAAGTTCTTCGTTTCTTTTCCAGTAACTGAGCTCCAGCTGTTGCTAAACTTTTGTAAATGATAACAGGCCATCCAGCCTAATTTGTTCTGCCTTTCTCCTCCTACCTACGATGGTGTTGCTGGGAGGGGTGATACCCTTTATTAGACCATCAGGAACAATGAGTGGGGACAGATGTGTGAGATTTTTGTCAATGCTACGTTTATGCTTTACTATTTTGATGGCTATGTTCTTTTAATCATTAATATCAACTTTGGTGTGACAAATGGAAAGCAAAGGTTTTCACTGGTTGCGTCTGAACAGCTGGAATTGGCAAGGATGTATTTTAATTTCAGATAACGTGCTGTTTCACTTTCCGCATGTGATTTTCATTCTTTTATTGGATTGGATGAGTGTAACTTTCAGAATTTCAGTGAAAATGCTTTTGCACATGAATTCCCTGAGTATATGCCAACATACTGTTAGAATGTTTTTGTTTACAGTGTTCTTATTTACAATGTATTTGGTGAAAGAGTTGCATAGAACAAATGCAAACAAAACAACAAAAACAATTATGTAGACTCAGTACGAAGAAAATCACTTTAAAATGTTTTGTTTTCACAGAGGTATTTGTTCTGGAGTAGCTCTTTTTCAGTCTCGCTGCTTCTGTTCTCTGTTGCATGATAATGTGTGCATTATTTTCCAGCAGATCTCTGTGTGCTGTTCCATTGCTCGCTGACTCCTTCCATGCTCCTGATTCACTAACAAACTATTTTGGTTCTATGCCTCAATTTCAACTCTTACTAAGCATCCATGCATCTTTGCCCTCTCCCTTCAGTTTGTCAGTGATTTCTGGCTTGATTTTTGTTTTTCCTTTTTAATAGATCCCATTGTTTCTAATGGTGGAGTGGCTCGGAGCTCTCCACGGCCATCTCTGTTCTGACAGCCAGTGCTCCAAACTAAGGACCCTGGCATCCAATTGTGACGATGTTAGGCATGATGTTGAAGGATAAATTAGGAGCCTCTGTTACTCCAGAAACAGGCTACCTCTATGTAGTCTGAACTGATTAGACAAAGTTTTCAGGACAGAAGTACAAAGAAAGAAATTCTTGTTTAAATCTCACCCTGTTCTTATGAATACCCTGTTGCCAGTATGTGCTGTTTCATGCCCTTATGTGGAATCTGCTTGTCACTAATGCTGACCGATGCAGGATAAAGTGTACTTTCCTTTGGCTGTGCCAAGTGGGTACGCAGCAATGTGCTCAGCTAAAAAACCTAGCTGCAGATGATATGCAGAACCAGAACTGTCTTAAAGAGCTTTTCTCTCTTGAAAGTACCTGTTTAAAGCGTGCTCGCACATTTGTCTTGCTGTACTGCTACAGATGTGATAGTGGTACCCAGTGTGAGCCAGCTGGATCTGCTGAGCCTGGTCCACCCATCTGTTTGGGATTTTCAAATCCAGAGGGATTGTTTAAATTTGTACTTTTACACACTGAAGTATGGACTTCTACTTTCCCAATTTAGTGACTCTGCACTGAGGTCTGAGATCAGACCCCAGGCATTAGCTGTAGCAGCTAATCCTTGCTACTGAATAATGGGTGACTTTACAAAACAAATATGTTACAAGATCTGAGGTCAGCGGATGGGAATGAAGAGCCAGAAAGGAGGTTTATCATGTCTCTGTACTTCCCATAACAAGCCAAGTAACAGGAGCCAAATTTGAGCGCCATTACAGAGCATGTACCATAGTACTCATTTTCTGGTGAGTTACGGCTGTCATAGTTCACAGTAAAGTATTTCCAAGGAGTATCTGGATGTGGGAATCAGAGCAGTCGATGTGGCTTTTCCATTTCCAGACTTCAGTAATTAGTAGGTGTGCATTTACTTCTGCAGTCTTCTGGTACTGGATGAAAACATGGGCATGGTGCAGCAAAACACCATGCTTGGGACATTTCTTCCCTTCAAATAATCCTTCTCCTGTTTGCCAGCAGCACTATTTACAGCCTGAAGATTGCAGACAGATGTGTTCATTCAATGTGAATTTCCAGGCAGTTTTCAACCTTTACTTTATTTTGATATGCCATGGGAAAGAAAAAAATAATCCCTGTTTTTGTATGCCGGTTTTCATGTATGCAGTTGCAAATGTTGGGTGCCAAGAATGCAAAGGATCCAAACCTACAGTAACTAACTAGGTCACTCTTGAAATGTGGTCACGTGTTTGGGCACTTTTTTTTTCCTTTGGTGAGAATGCAGAATGTGAGGGCTAAGTTAGGAGGCAGAAAACAGAAGTGCAGCTGTGTCCCATCTCTCAATTTTTTTCTCATTCTCATTAGTCTAGAAAAAGGTAGATCCTGAAGTGAGATTTCTCAAGGATGAGCTAACGAGCAGGTTCCAGTTGTGAGCCAGGTGCCATACTGGTTTTCTTTTATGTTCTGAAAATACCACAGTTTTATTCCAACACGTTAAGGCAATCGCGTTCTAGGACCTGAATCACAATATCCTGTGTAGATTTGTTTTGTCAGTGTCTGTTGAGGTCAACATGGATGAGAGGGACCATTGTCTGCACTGCAAGGTGTTGTGCAGCTCCATCTTCAGTTCACAGTTCATGTCCACAGACATGACCTGTGGCATTACTGGCACACCAGGTCCTCCTGCAGTGTTTGCAGTGACGTGCTAAGCAGCTCTACCTTGAAATTAAATTCTGCAATGAATGATAAGATTGTGTGCTGGGGACTTGGTCACTGCTCCTGGATATAGGTTTGGAGAGAAAACAGATTCTTGAAATGGACTTCATCTTCGTCCATTCCAACTCCAGTAAATCACGTTTAATTTTCTGCCAAGGGCACAGAGTATCCATCAAGCACCAATGAATTCAATGAACGTGCAGACTGTATCATCTTTTGTCGTCAGTACCGTCTGTTCTTGGCACTGACTGTGGAGGACTAGACTGTAGATATGTTGATTAGCAGATATGCTGATCAGTCATGAAAATTCATTTCCAAAATGAAGTTGGATTTAGAATGGATATTTTTTCCACCTCAAGCAATGGGAGCCTGAATTCTTGATTACACATAATTAGTTATACTCACACTTAGGCTATTTTATATACCCCAAGGTGGTGTAAACTGGTATGAGTATTAAATATGAGGTTAGATCTGAAGTGCTTAAGCATTTGAGTTGGTTGTTGGGTGCTTGGAGAAAGAGGGAGAATGGGAGTTGCCTTTTCTTAATTGTCTTTATGTATAAGCTGATTTATATATCACCTGCTATTTTATTTTCTCTTTGGAGGTCTAATATTGTCCTGAGCAGGTGAATAGCAAATGGTTCTTTCAATCTCTTCCTAGAAAGTGATGTTTTCAGTAGTTGTGGTTAAGGAACATATTTTGTGGCATGCATACTCAGTCACTCTGAAGTTAATGAGAACTCTGCTTGTTATTTCCTAAAAGGCAGATGTCCTTCTCTAGAAATCCCAGTACAGGAGACCACCTTGATTTTCAGGTTGCGTTGCTGTGAATGTCCCCTTCCACCTTAACTTCAGTACTGGAATCATGGGGAGGCCATTCTCTATTTTCCAGTTGCATTGTTGTGCTGAAGGTAATAAAGCTTCATGTGCTGTGGGCTTTCAGAAATGCTTGCAAGACCAGTCACTTGGAATTGAGAGGAAATTTTTGCAATGTTTTGGAGCATGTGCCAACACAGCTCAGCTAGATTTCTATTGCCTGTTGTTTCCACAACAAAATGGCTTGCCCAGAATTCAGTGTCTGCCATTGTAATACCTTGGGAGTACTGGTAGCTCAGTGTTCCTTCCAGTCTCAGTTTTTCCATGTAAACCCAGACAGTCCTTGGATTTGCTGTGCTAAAGCCTGGTTGGTACTGTGACTTTCCATTAGTGAAATTTAAGCAAGAACACTGCCTTAACCTACATCTTGAAACAAACAAACAAAATGATTTCCAAGCAGCTGGCTTGCTACTTAGTCCAAATTTGCAAGATTTTACATACCATTCAGAAGGTTTTTCTCTAATGCTTGTCTGGGAACCTCTCTCCCAGAAAATCCTGTTGGAGATTTCTTTAATCTGTCTGCATTTGTCATTCGTACAGAGCAGCAGCAGGGATTGGACTTTCCCTTTGCCTAATAAATGTTTTTATTGTAGAGACCACTATGTGATAAAGGATGCGTGAGCAACCTGGTGATATATGGAGGTGTCTGGGACTTGATAGTAAGCCCATTACAGGTTAACCTAGCTGCTGTCTCTGTCTTTGATTTGCTTTGATGGTCTCTCTCTGCCTACTCATGTACGTAAAGCTTAAAGCCCTCATGCTTTGGTCCTGCTTTTATATCTGTGAGTGAACAGTGAAACTGCCTTAGTGGAGGCAGAGGGATCTGTCTGCATGGTTCATCCTGGCAATTGGGAACTGTTCTCCATAGTTCTATATTGTTCTTTCCTTATCAGATTAGTGTTTATTTGATCTTCCCTTGGGTTTTTGTTGTCCTTTTTTAATTGCAATTTTTTGAGTATTCATACTCCTCTGCTTAGCTCCTAAGTTTTGCTAATGAGTTCCTGATGTATGCCAAGATTATGAAGATGATTAATGAAATTATTACACTCCCAGATTCTTGTTCTGACTTGATGTTTTAACTGGTTTCAAACTTGGATTTGTCTGCACTGTTACCTGCAACATTGCCCTTGTGCTTTACCCAGAAGCAGGAAAATTGGAATTTTGCTTCACTCAGAGGCTGTCATGCAAAAATCACTCTGGAAAGTTAAAGGCAGCGAGCAGGCTGGCTGCAAATGGCTGGCGATTCAGTCATGGGCTCCACTGAATCCAGCAGGGAGATGACATAGGAGCTCACTTTCACATTTGGCAAAAGACACATTCTTTCTGTGCCAGGCTACAATTATCCCACAGGCCAGAAAACAAGACTGGCAAAGATGGTGAAAGAATATACACTAGTACAGAGTGGTTCGAGGGGAATTAACGAATCTCATAACCTTGGTTATATGGCTTGTTTTTCTAAGTACTTTTACTCTTCCTCCAGTATTAGGATACAGCACTTAAGCTCATTAAAAACACTTTAAGTTATAAACATTCACCATTTGTCATTTCCTTTGCAAACAGTGCTGATCGGATAAGTGTTTCCTTTCTTTGTGGATGAAAGTTTGCTCTGATAAAAGCAGATTTAATAGACTATGTGATTCTCTTCTCTTTGACAAGTATGCAGTCATCTCTCACTGATGTTTTCTTTTCTAAAGAACTTTTCTGTGTAGGGAATTTCAGATGTGGAAAGCAAAGAGTTCTTCACAGTGCTTTGTGAAGGTATTTGCTGTAATATCCACTATGTGCCTTGAAAAGCAATAGTGCTGAGAATATGAATGGTGAAAAAGAAAGGTCAGATAATTATTATGAAAAATACTTGGAAACGCATCCAGTGTGCTTCAGCTACCTTTAATAAAAAGCTGTCAGTGGAAAGGAGATACACATTTCAGGAAAAAAATTATATGAATGGATTTCCATCACCCTGATGCAGCATGGAGGCAGTTGCTGGACCTTTTCCTTGATGCCTTTGTCCCCTGGTAAATGCCTCTAGAAAGGTGCAACTGCCCTGGAATTAGCAATCCTTGTGCTTGTGTCTTACTGTGAAGCTTGATGTATTCCAGCTCCATACAGCATTTTCTGCTGTACTAATTCAGTGACCCTCCCTGTTCATCAGCCTTGTAACGGAGCTGGAGAAGAGTCCAGGCACTCACATGGAAGCAGGCCTATGTTTCCTTAAGGCCTGTGTCTCACTGAATGTGTGTAAACTCCTTTCCTAGTGAGGATACGTTGTGCCACTGCCAGATCCAGAGCTGCTGTGGAGCCAAGCATGCCCTTACAAAGCACCACCTGTAGCAATGATTAAAGCAAAACTATTGCTAGTTTCTCAAAACAAGAGCATGAAACAGAACACGCACAGGGTAGAGCTGTTACTTTAAACTCATGAATGTTTGGAGCTCATAGTTGAAAATGAAATAATCCCAGCATGGTTCATGGGCAAATCTTCCACACATGCCTAATTTTTCTACAAGCTAATCAGGTGTTGGGGTGTAGAGAGAAAGTAACAGCTACAGCCAAGGCATCTCTCATGAAGAGGGAGCTCTGAGCAGAAGTGCAAACCTGTGACACTGACCTGAAGCCTGAAAAACTTGTGCTCCACGGGTTTCTTCTCTAACTTTTGGCAAGTCAGTTAATCTCTTGATGCCTCCTCTTAATATCTGTGAAATTGCTGTTAAGGCATTTTCTACAGCAGTGCTGAGAGGATCAATACACTGCTAGGAATCGATTAGATGCTGTGGTAATCAGGGTCAGGCATGTACTTAAGACTACAGGAATACAGGAGCAGCTCTGCATGTGTGAGGTCTGAGTGTTCCTGTTTCATCTCCAGCAGGAGTGTGGGCTCTCTCTTATCTGTATGCATTAGATTGAATCTGTGTACTATTTCTCAACCACTGAGTCTGTACACCAAGTCCACATGTAACAGGGCATCTTCTCACCTAGTTACAAAACAGTTTAAAAGCAGTCAAGACAGCAGGCTGCTAAATCAGCCTGCTGATTTTCTTGCAACATCCTTATCCATTTCATCTGGAAACTCACTGATTTTCCTATCTAAAATATCAGTGATTTGTAAACCACTTAGTTACATAAAGATTATCCATGCCTCTAAAGCTATGGAGTACTGTTCATTAGCTGGGCCAATACATTTCATGATACCTTACCTCACTGGCATCACATCCTATCACAATGATGTTTTTTAATTTCTCTTTTTTTCCTTGCTAACGCTGCTGTTTGTGTGAAATACAGTGCCAATAACTCGCAACATTACTGGGGAAAACTGCTGTGGGTAGGCAGGGCAGAAGGAGAAAGCCATGTTTAAAAAGGCAGGGGGTGGCTGGTCAGTGGGTCCTCATGCAGCTCATGTTTATGTTAAGTACTGTGGGCAGGAAGAAATTCTGCTGAGAGCCTATAAATCCAGGCATTCACGGGTGTTCAGGTGCCTTATCTCCCCTTGAGGATTTAACCACAGACTGTTGATGGTCTCCTTGAATGCAAGCACTGATAGGTTAAGTTTCAGCACTAACAGCAGGGATTTCAACACATGAAGAAATGTTAAATGCCTATGGATTTTGCTTAAGAAAAGAGATGGAGATTGGGAGGGTTTACATTAATGGCATGACTAATTTTGGTCATGAGATTGCCGTGGCTAGGACTAATGTGTAATTAGTATGGAAACTTTCTGAATATGGAACGAAATACCAAACAGACTTAATTTACAGCTTCCGCCAGTTACTTCAAGAAATCATTGTTTCTGATAAATAATGAATAACTTTGCTGTTGGGAGTTTGTCTGCAAGCCAGGCTGATGTGTTCCCTGGCCTTGCAGCCAGTCCTGCACTTGCCTTTTTCTGAGGGAGCATGGGGCACCAATGCATGCTGCACACACTCAGAAACAAGCTCCTCTTTTGGGCTGTGGTGGGAGCTCCCAGGCAGAGTGCTCTAGCCAGCTCCTTTCTTTGCATTTAACTGCATATGAGTGCAGAGAGCTGATCCAAAACTTCCTGAAGCCAGCCTTTCTGCTAATCTTGCTAATGTTTACTTTTTTTTTCTATTCGAATGCCAAAAAAGTTATCATAGTGTTACAAGGGTGCCTATGCTTTGCTTTCTGTCCTGTGGAGTAGCCAGCTCCAGCTCACTTTTAGAGGTTTTTTGACTCCAGGGTTAGAATCAACAATCTTAGAGGTTTGTGACCTTGTGTCCAAAGCTAGGAAGCTGTAGCTGAGCCAAAACCATTGGCATCACTACTGTGAATTAGTAAATACATTTATTCCTGATACGTTTTTACTGGCGTGAGCAAGGCTTCATATGTACCACCATGTTTTTCCTGTGCCCGAACAAGGGAAGTTGTGCAAGCTGTACTTAGTGGTACTAGGCTTACTCAAAGACCTAACTGGAGTGGGCTGATTTTATGACCGCTGTGTGTCATTGTATAATCTTATCTGAGCTCCCGCGTGGCACTGCAGGCTGTAGAGTTTCATGTCTTATACTAAAACCAACACATTTTTGTTAGCAAAGCTTTTCTCTAGGGACTGGCAGTCATTACTCTGTGCATTTGAGTTCCTGTGGGTGTGCTGCAGAATCACAAGCAGCTGGGCCTGTATCGGAGCTTCTAGACAGCATTGCTTCCAGGTGTGATGTTTCTGATACTTTTGCAGAAGATGCATACAAGGGAAGATCAGTGGGCTGCTCATCTTGCACACTGAGTGCCTTTATTCCAGGAGCATGTCTCCTCAGTCAGCACTCCCTCAGTTGCCTTCCCTAGTAGTTCCTGCTCCTTCTTGGATGTGTAAGGCCTTGAAGCACTGGGGCACTTCAGAGGGTTGATGCTTGGGGACATGTTGGGTGCCAATTTCAGAGCTCCTGGGCACTGGCACCACTGCGTCTCTTGGGTGATGAAGTATGCCATGAACACCCAACACGATGCTCAGGTGGGAACCAAATGGGTGCTCCTGTGCATGGTGACTGGGGGCTCCTGCGTGGAATCTGGGTCCTCGGGCATAAATTCATTGAGCATTCATGCATGCAGTGATTGGGTGCTCATGCATAAAATATGGCCATCAGACACAAATTATTTGGGTGCTTGTGCATGAAGCACTTGAGTGCTCACACGTGACCCAAAAGGGCAATCAAGCATGTACCAATAACGTGCTCGTTGGTGATCATGCAGTACCAGTTAAGCACCCATGGGTAAATTAATCATGAGCTCATGCATGAGGTAGTTGTGCACTTGTGAACAGCAGCCTGATTAGTCACTCCTGTTGGGTGCTCATGCATGAATACTCCAGCAGTTCCTGCTTAAACGAATTAGATGTGCATGGATGAAATAATTTGGCACTTGTGCATGACCTAACGGGTATGCTTTTGTGTTGTTTTGGCACTCATGCATGAACTAACTGCATGTTCATGGATAAATGAACCTTGCAATTTTTGTGTGATACTCCAGTTTCTGTACCTTCCAAAAACTTTTGCGCTTTGGATGGTTTGGAATTGAGTTTGAATTGCTCAATTTGGGCTCACTGCTGAGTGGGGCAGTAATCAGAAACAGATGGAGCAAAAGAGTGGCTCCTACTCTTGCAAAGATTAATGACTGTCAGTTGCACAGATGTGTGCCATCCTAGAACGTTCTCCCAGGTCACACTTTTCTGTCCTTACCCTTTGTAAACATCAGATTCCCTCTGCCGGTTCCAGATCACTCTGCTGTTCTTCCTGGGCCTCTTTATTTCTTTAGAGCTCGTTCTTCAAAGCTCTCTTTACAGAAAAGATCTTTAGTAAGTAACCTAAGTTGTACTGTTTCTTTCCTCTTATGTCCTTGAGCCTTTCTCAAGTAATGTGTGTGCCTGTGTTCTGGCTGAAAATTGCTTCTTTTAATCACAAGACTGACATTTATCTGGCAAGGCCTCATCCCCCTAAGGAAAACTGATGTATAGAGGGCACCGACACTCCTGAAATAATTCAGCCCAGCACTGTTCTTTTTTTTACTTTTTTTACTTTTTTTTTTTTTTTTTTTTTAGCATGAAGCTATGTCAACAGCAAAAGAATTGGTGGTAGAGCTAGTAAATATTTTCATCAGTGGTATACTTTGAGGCCAGTGCCTAGAAATAAATAAAAATCCTATTCACAATACTGTGGCAAATACATACTGAGTTTGTCATGTAAGCACACATCCCATTGCATATATGCAAAGTCCATGGCTCGGGCTCTGGATGCAATCACCAGATGGCACTATTACATACACACCTGCTCGTCCATCATTTTTGTTGTGACTGTAGTGTGGGATGCTCTTCTGGGAGAGCTAGCAACAGCTGAAGAGTTGCTGTTCCCTTAATTTCCCTAACTGGATTCTGCTCTTGTGACAGAGAGCTCCCTGGAGGAGGGGCAGTTGTGCTTGAGATTATTTACAGGCTCTTTGTGCTCATTTCTCTTCAAAGATTTGTGCTGTAACTGAAATTGTTATACTAAAATAGCTACCGAGGAAGCTCTCCCAGACATGATGGCACTGCTTTCTCCTCTGAGGAGAACGTGATCTGTGGATCAGTGTGTGAGAGGCTGAGTAGCGCAGCTTCTCTGCCCAGGATGCTTCCCTCTAGAAACACGAGAGTCAGGTGTTTCATGCAGACCTACTGCTGCATTTCTGGAGCAGGTGAGAAGGGGACAGCCCAGCTCTCACACTGTGCTCTCCAGCCTGCTGGGTCTAGAGGAAAGCTGATGTGCCTGGTGCTTTGCTTTGCAGGACAGCCTCCACCTCAGTCAGTTTCAGATCTTCCCCTCCCTTTGGTTGCTTGTTCCTGCCATCTCCTTTGGGAAAGCTGACATCCGTGTGTGCCTGACCTCTTATAGCTGTAGAAAGTTCTGACAGATCAGTGACATGTAAGCATGCCTTTTAGTCTGTGGGATTCTCCTTGTGAAAATAAAAAGCTTTGGCTGTGCCCAAGGCAGGGCCTCATTACTGCTCCTCTTTTGGATGAACCCTGCACTACAAGTGTCAGTACAGTAGTGAAGCACGTACTGTAAAAATGTTTTAGGGCAGAGCTGTTATTTATTATTACTTTTTAAAGGGTATTCCAGGGGTCTTTTCCAGGCTTTTGCAGTGACTCGCTGTGAAAGTTCAGGCAAGTGTGTTGTCTCCCTTAGTTTATGCAATAAATAAATATGCCAAGCGTATTTATCTAATGAACAAACTCCCACTGGAATAGGACATCTGGCTTCTGTCCCTGGCTGCCACTGACTCATTGCAACGTCTTAACACGTTGGATCTCAGTTTATGTATTAATAAAATAAAAGTATTGCCTCTCTAACAGGTGCACTTGGAATTAATAGCTCACAAAGCACGTTTAGATTCATCAGTATGAGACAGATGTACAAAACTCTGCAGTGTTGATAATTCACTGTACGAGTACAGTGGTTGTGTGAGGTCAATAGCAACCTTACCATAATAACATGATAAAAACGTTTTCTATTTTGGGGATAGGTGGTACAGGGTATCACACAGTTGCTTAGAAATGAAAGAATATGTGACACTGTAGCCTGGGTTGAATCAGTGCTGTTTTTGTGCATGAGCATCCAAAGAGAAGGAAGGTCTGATGGCTTCCATAGCTTGTTCTGTATCTGTAGCTGGTTCATTTGATTGGAAACGTTGGATGAGCTGAAGGCTTTGTTTGGAGTCTTGCTTTTTTCTGCTTGAAAAGAATTGTGCGTGAAGCCATCTGGCTTTTTGCCACTTCTGCACAGTGCAAATGTAATAACTCCTTGTAACACACACGAGCTGTTTGACTGTATCTGCTCTTAAATATATCCAAGCACACTAGGGATTTCAGCTGATGCTTGTGAGTGCCTCCCACTGACTGCAGTGAGGCTTAGGATGAAGCTCTGTAACAACGCTGTGAAGCTCTTCTTAGTTCTATCTTTAATTTAAAGGTCTTTCCCCTACCAATCTGTGGCTGCATTGTGGCTGTGGTGCCTTTGCTTTCTAGTCTCAGTGCTGTGAGGTGTGCTGGGGCTGGACCCCTGCCCCAGTATGAGTGCTATATAATGAGCATCAGAGGGCATCTGTGTGCTCTGCAGGGCCTCCGTGTCAGGAGGACTGCTGCCAGTTAACTGGAGAGGGAGTTGAGTAAGAAACCAAGTGTTACATTCAAGTAAGTGGAAAACATGGAGCAGCCCCTCCCACGTTTGTTTCTCCCTGATCAGATTATTCATTTCCACACCATTAAAACACGAATGTAAATTCCTGCCCTTTAAACTAATTCATGCAAAAACTTTTCCTCCAACCACTGTCTCTTAATGAAAGCTGGGATGGAGTAAGCCAAGGATGGAAATTAAAGCATTACAAAAGTGCTCCACTGAGTGCTGCATTCCTGAGGTATCTTATCTGATCCCATACAGTTGCTGCAGGCGTTTTGGGGGACTGATTCTGCTCTGCTCTGCATGGAGCTGTGTCAGCAGCTGCCTGAGCAGAGGTGGCCCAATTCCACCCGAGTAATGCTGCTGTGAGTGAGGAGAGTGCCTCCTTCCTGGCAGGAGCAGACCACACCACTTGAAGAGCGACCTTAATTACTGCTGAATCAGTTAGGCCATCTTTAATCAAATCCTCCCCTCCCCAGCTTTAACATGTGATTTTTATCTTTTTCCCTGTCAACAGTATTTAGTTATATTAATGGCTTTTCTGGCATGAGCCAACATGGATTTTAATCTATTTGATTTTGGTACTTTTTCCTCTTACACTAGGGATAACCCCATCGTATCTGCGAGCCAGAACTATCCCAGCCTTACCCAGGTTTGCACAGTGAACAGAAAATTATCTGCACAGGCACCTGTCTTACTCTTTCACTGCTGCTCTCCCATCAGTGGTTGCACAGAGTCTCAGCTGCCTTCCAGCACTGTGTGTCCCTGCAGCTGCTGGCTGTCCCTTGTATGGTGTCACATGGACAGGGTGAAATCAAGAAGGCAAGGGCGAGTGCAAAGCTCCAGTTCCTTCTCTGCTCCCCAGGCAGAACAGTGACCTCACTTTCTTGGAGCTAAGTGTGAATAAGGCCTGAGTAAGATACTACTCAGCACAAATAAGCTTATAAAAATATGTCCATCTTCATCTGTAGGCAGGAATGTAATGTAAAGCTAAACCAATTGCGGTACTTAAAGTGGCAGCTAGTTGTTTGACAGATGACAGTGATGCTGAGTGCACCTCCCAGGATGCCTAGGCATGATTGAGGAGAGAGAGACATCAGGAACAGAAAGAAAAACAACCAGGAGTAGGGGCTGAAACTAAGTGATCTTTAAGGTCCTGTCCAACCTAATCTGTTCTGTTTTTGTGTGAAAAGGACACTTACTGTAGCTGAGCCTTCTGCTGATGTAGGGCTGCTCAGTGCAGTGTACTTTCTCATGCTTTATGGAGTTTAATTTTAAGCATCTCGGTTGATGGGGCATCTACCATTTCCCTGGGGAACTACCCTAAATTCCCCTTCATCTTTATCTTAGATCTTCCATTTTTAAAGCCCACAAATGAAGCGAAATATTCCCATCCGTTCTTTCGGTGTTTTGTATGATATTAAAATATATTTTTTTCTTCCACACCTGGGTCAGCAGGGAGATATTTAATAAGCAGCCATGCTGAAACACTGAAGGAAGGTGTAGCTGTAGTGTGATGGCTTTGTAGTAGTAGTTTTTTTTTCTTGCCAGCTGTAGGCTCAGGCAAGAGCTTAGCGTGTGGGTCTCGCACCTTTGCTGTCTCATTTCTTCTCATGTATCTTGTGCCATCCTGTTTGAACAATAAGAAAACAAAGCAGTGGATTTTTCTGCTGGGACCATGTGTTGGTAGCAGTGAGGCAGATAGGTTTTCATAACCAACCAGCACAGGGAACCTCCAGAAATGGGGCTTAGAAAATGACGTGGCAATGGGGATTAACCTCTGCTAGTTGACGTGCTTCACTTAGATGCAAAGTTTGTTTGCGTTAGAATTATACAAAAAAGGGGAACGTTTTTTGTGGTCTTCTAGGCCACCCTAAAAAAAAATAGAGAAAAGTCGTCATAATCACCTGAAAACAAATTGTGGTGGTTTTTTTTTTTTTTGTGACAAGTACATAAATAGACAAAATGCTTTGTTTACAAGCTTTTTGACCTTTGCAAGCTTGTAGAGCAGTTTAATTTTTCTTTCTTTTCTTATCGTGTACTTTCTGCCACTCCTGAAGTGTTTTATGCAAACTTTCATCAAAATTTTATGCATGATGTTTCAGACTGATTTAATGAGATTAAAACAAACAAACAAAACCTACTGTATTTTTGTTCATCTCTGATTTTAACAGGAAAAAAAAGAAGTGGAGGTTCTCATTTGCATGGAGATGGAAGATCCAACGGAGTGCTGTTTTTAACGCTGTGCTTGTGCGTTTTTCTTTCAAAATGTCTCTGAGTGGAAGTGGAAATAATGTAGGGAATAAAAGAGAACAAAGGCTCGGTGTAGGAAGGAGCGTGATGACAATGCAGTGAGGCACTTTATGACCAGAATTGCTCAAACAGCTGGAGATTGTATTACACTGTTTATCATGTTTAAACCCGTGTCAAAATGACATATATTGTGGAAGTTTTTGTGTGAGATTGTGGACTAGGTATTATGTGAAAAAGTCAACCATATGTTATAATATTCTTCTGGGGACAAGAAATCTAACTGAGACTACAGGGAAGGGTGAGTTCAGTAAAGAAGTCATCTTCTCCTGAGACAGAGGTGATGGTATGGGCTGCATACAAAGCACTTGCGTGGTTTGTGGAGTTCCATGAATCACACAACTTATTTGACTTTTTTTTTCCTGCTTTTTATCTGTTTGTACAATATATTTGGGTTTGAGGGTTTTTTCCCTAATTCTATACGTATTATAATTAAAAAACAAAAACAGTTTTTTCCCCGTATACATTTGCTTCAGTGTGTGAAAGGAAGACATCCAAAATTAATGTACCTGTGCCTGACCACATGGGAGTGTGTCACTTCTCTTTTCCCTAACTCATAGAGACTCGTTCTTGTCATCACATTCTGGTTATGAGCACTTCAAACACGTGTGATTTAGCAGCAGGCCGGTGCGTGGCCGAGTGCTCCCTGAGCAGCCTGGACAGATTGAATTTCACCCACTAAATACGTTTCAAACAGTGAGAATTCAAGCAGCTCCAACTTTCTATGGTCATTTGTGTTAATAAAGTTTGACAGCCTGAATGTTAATGGAAAGTAAACAGGAGAGGGAGTGCTAACAAGGTCATAATGAAGCTCACATTTAAATTGAATTGAAATGAATATGTGAACACTCATTAGAAACAGTTTGCCTTTCTCCTCTAGGCTGTAGTGCAGCATGTGGTAGCAATGGACGAGTTCACGAGTGGTGGATAAAAAGGAAGCTATAGCTATTCTGCAAAGTCATGGACAAATCCTATCTGGTTTAATACAGAAAAACTGTAGCTATAAAGAACGGAGGCAGGGAAGGATGCTCCCTGCTGCCTGCAGGGAAGCGTTGATCTGGGGTTACGTTTTACCAGATGGGAATGCATTCAGCTCTGATGCTGCTCTCTAGACTGCTTCACTTCTTGAGGGAAGGGCTTAGCAGAGATACTGTTGGCTTGCAGATCCGTTAAAGAGGTTCTTTTCTACTACTGTGCTCAATCTTCTAACTTATCCTACTTTAAATGGCTGAATACGGTCAAGTGAGTTGCTTGTTCTCTCTCACACGCGTGCGTACAATGAATATGTCATAGCAGAGGAATTGGGCTGATCGATCCAAAGCTGTTGGCTTTTTCTTTTGAGACGTGCTTTCCTAATTCCAGATGGGTAAGAGAACGGTGGTGTGCAAGGAAGCATCCCCCTCTGCTCCCTCCCCCTGCCTTTGGCATACTTGTGTTTATTGCCTGTGACTGAGGGAGTTTCAATATCCTTGCAAAGTTCTGTCTGAGGAAACCCAGCGAGCAGAACATTATTGGTGCAAAACCCTCTGTAACCATCAGATGCCTTTCTGTGCCTCAGAAACATTTCAAACTCTTTTGTAATAAATGTAAATGGCAAAGCAGAGGTCAGGGATGGTCTCAAGGGCAAAGGCTTGTGTCTAATCTTTATTTTCTCTTTATGAGCTGCTATAACAACATTGAAGGTATGAAAGAAATCAGCAGAAATGTGAGACAAGGCAGTCTTATTAGGAAACTGGCGCATAGCTTCTCTGATTTGTTCTTTGACATTCTCTGAAACAGCTCTGAGGCCAGGATTCTCAGATGGTGCGGATTTGTAGACGTAGCTGCAGATTTACTCCAGCAGAGTTGTGGTGTTTCTGTTCAGTGATGTTCTTTTCCCCACCAGGAGATGCTTGCAGCAAAAGTTTTCAGCCATTTTAATCTTGGTTTTTAATGTAACAGTTCTCTCTACATACTTTTCAAATGACTGTAGAGATGACAAATTGCTTGAGCTTAGCATTTCTGGATGATTTGAGGAAATGGGGGCCAGTTGATGAGATAAGTGTTCTGGTCTTGTGGTGATCTTTGAAGCTGATCCTCATAAATCTCCTTAGGAATGTGGGGAGATGGGGGGCAATTTTGGGTTAGACTCTTGGTTCGATGGCTTTATGTTCTTACATTTATGAGAGCAGGATTTTCATCATTTTAAGATATCTTGATGCTTTTTGGGAAGATGGAGATAATAGTGCCAGTCTGCTAGGGTGAATACTTTTTTTTTTTTTTCTTCATAACTTGCATATTTCACAGATGACTTGTATATGCACATGGGTTTTAGGGCTGGCAACCAAAAAGTTAAAGAAACAGAATCCTTGTTGTGCCCAACAAAACAGTCTGTCTACCGCTCAACTCAACATAGGATGTTTTGGGCTGCTGTACTTACAAGGAAGAAAACAGCATCATTTGCAGATCCGGCAGAGGCGGTGCTGGCACCCGCGCTGTGCTGTGACTAACTGGCTAAGATGCTCAGCTGCAATCTGGGAGCCCCAGGTTTGATCCCCTTATGTTTGACAAATGTCCTAATCTCATCCTACCAGACTAAAGTCCCTTCAAGGTGAGGCTTGTTCTGTGTCTTCAGTGCTCCCCTTTGTGTAATACCGTGAGATATAATGAGAGAGACCATGGCGTTCTCATGTGAAACTCAGCCAGGAAAGAATACTGGCCTCAGGCTTGCCAGTCCCCTCCACTGGCCAGAGCTGGGCAGCAGATTCCTCCTGCAGCCAGATATTGTTTCCCAGCAAACAAAATCTTTCTCAGCAAGTTTTCTGTGTACTAGAAAGAGATCTCATCCATTTCTTACTGAGGCACTGCAGGCTTGTTGCAGTTGATGCTAAGCCTCCCAGACTATCCCATGCTGTTCAACTACATTAAATAATGTGCTGAAGCTAATTAAGCTGGCAGTTTGGGGATGTTTTTAACAACTTTGCTTGCTGAATTTCCTTCCCCCTGGAGCCAGCTCTTACAAGTAACTTTTGAAAACTGAGGCTGAGTGTTTTTCCCTTGTCTTGTTCATGTTGGTGTTAGCCAGTATGGTAGCACTAGAGAAGTTCTCTATATTAATACAAAGGGAGAACAAATATCTAACTTTAATCTAGTTTAATCTAGCAGGATGTGACTGACAGGCCTGATACTTCCTTAAGTATGGGAAAATTGAGTCTTTGACAGGTTTAATTCTGCTTTAGCTGACTATCTATGCAGCAACTGTTTGGGACAGAGCTCCCAGGGATTCCTTCCTGCCACAGGATGGCTGTTATGATCTGATCCATACCTAGGAGCTGTTTCAGCCCTTCATGTGTATCAGTTCCACTGCCCTGCAGGTGTCTTCAAGCGGCCCCTGCCTTGCTTGCTTGGAGCTCAGGGCTGTGTGCAACCCTGATGCCCTTATCATTAATTTGGGAGCACTTTGATGTTCAGTCATTCAGTAATAAGAGAGAAAGTGAATCAGTTCCGAGCAGCATTCGTATCCTGTGTGCAGAATGCAAGGGTTCACCTAAGCCTTCATTCTCAGCTTTGTAGGCAGAAAGTTAAGTTTTGAACTAAACAAAAACATTCCCAGTTTGGCTATTTTACTTGGCATTTGTTTTTCAGCAACAAACACAAAACTCAAAGTGTTTCAGCCAAAAAGTTGAATTTTCAGTTTTCAACTGAATTTTTTTTTTATGGGGGGGGGGACACGCGATGATTTCTCACATTAATTTTTCATCTTGGGGTTTGTTCATATTTTATGTGTAAAAACACCACTTCTGTCCAACTCTGGGTTTAAGAATTGAATGCTCAAAAGAAACTGAGTTCCATAAATACATCGCAGGGACCTTCTCCTCCCTTCAGGCCAGTTCCTAAGCCAGGAAGAAAAATCATTGCTGGCCTTAAATCTGATGAAATTCTTCTGTTGCTTCTGTGTGAGGAAGTGGTTGAAGTGGCAGAAGCTGTACTGTGTGTGAGAAAGCTGCTTCAGTCATTTAGAAAGGGCCCATCCTCATGAAATCAATGAGAACTTTTTCCTTTGGGATGATAAATTGTCACGTCTCAAAAAGAATCCCACTAAAAACGTGCCCTCTGAGCATCAAAGCATGAGGAGCAGGGCAGAGCACTGCAGGCTGGAAGGAGAACAGAAAGGAGACAAACATGCTGGGGGATGCGTGGGGATGGGGAAGGGATCATCATGCAGCCTGGTAAGTCCATTTATTTTTTTGTCACCCCACACATAGTAAGCACTGGCACCTACAGCTGACAGATAAACAAACTGTGCTCCTTCAGAAAGTATGCGAACAGGGTTGCTCATTGTCAGTCTCGCAGGCAAAAAAAATAATAAACACAGATGTATTTTGGAGAGGGATGGAAACGCTCTGAATTCTCCCAGCTGAAATCCAGGCTTTGAGAGGAGCCAGATGAGGTGTCGCCGGTAGGGATCCTCTTATTTCAGGGGCTGAGAGAACAAGGAGCACCTGGCCTGCTCGTTACTCCATTCATAGGGTTTTCTGTCCTCTACTCACAACTGACTTTCTCCTCTGTGCTTCCTGTGCTGCTATAACATAGCATGATGACGATGCCATGACCTGTCAGCCCTGGTTTTTTATGGTTTCAGGTTTTTCTTTTCATTTTCTATAACCCAAACAAATTTACTATCTAAATAGAAAACAAACTGGGGAAACTTAAAGATTCTCATTTACAAACAATTTCTATGTGAGGTATCTATATCCCCACGTATAGTTATAATTATAGTAATGATTGATTTCGTTATTGTTTAGTCTACAAATATTAGAGCAGCAGTTCTCAGGATCTTATTGTGTGTGCTGCGTTAACCAGTGCTATTTGGAAAGTCTCAGCAGCTGCAGTGAAGATGCTGGGCTTTCCTAGGAAAGCTGAATCTTTGGCAACAAATTTATTGTCTTGGTGCTTTCAGGAGGAGCTTGGAAACACAACTGAGACACTGAGAAACAGCAGGTTTTGATTTTAAGAAGCCTTTAAATGGCTGTTGTTAGAAATGCTGGTAAAATGCTCATGAGATAAATCTGGCCTAACACAAGGCTGATGAATCTTTGCTGCGTAATGGGATTCTCCTCGTTCAGCCTTAGAGTTCATTATGTGCAGAACTGTGATGAAATGAGAGTCACCTGTCACAAACCAGTACAAAGCCGAAGGGGTGGAAAACTGGAACGTTTTTCATTTCATTTCAGCTGCTTTGGCATCTGGGAGCTTTGCTGCCTCACTCTGGCCGGGGTGGGACCTTTCAGAAGCACGCATGCTGACTTTGGGAGCTTGCTGTGTGCAGGGGCTGAGCTCAGGGAGCTCCTGCACATGCAGGCTGGCAGCAGCAGCACTGTGCTGCTCTTGCTGCTCTCACACGGCCACTGCAGCACTCAGCAGCCGGGCACGGCCTTGAGGGAGCCTGCTGACCCCTGGTCTGGACAGGAAGCTGGCAGGCGGCTCGCTGCAAGGTGTTGAGGGGAAAATAGATTAGTCTGAGACAGAGCGGGTCTCAGAGCTGTCACGGTGCTTTAAAAAATAAAGCTGGAGGTAAACAAAGCAACACGCCTGCTCCTGCGCCGACTGTGGGATTGCTGCTGCCAGCCTTTCCAGCGGGCTCAGGAATTCCACCTATTTCCTACCCCAGCTCCTGGCTGGCTCCAGGCACTCCCTGCAGCTCCCACATGGCCAGCACCAGCTCCTGCTGCAGGGAAGGAAACTGAGGCACAAACAGGCAAGGCCTTAGCCCTGAGCACCCAGCAGTGCCCTGCTGGTGGCCGGTTACATGCTGGGAACGAGGAGCATACCTTCTTGCTTTGATGCTTTGCTGTCACGATTCCTTGGGTTACGCATTGTTCTTATGTATTTTGAATTTCCTATCTTCAGATTGCTCCAAAGGCGCTGTATGGTTATTGTGTCTCTGCTGCTGCTGCAGAGGCAGCGCCCTAAGCAGGATTCTGCTGTTTCAGGCATTAGTAACAGTTGCAGTTAGAATGGACTTAGGAGGTTTAGCAAATACGTGACAAAGAGAGAGAAAAAGGCCGAAGCTGCAGGGGACCACAGGTGTGATCTCATCACTGTTCAGACACTTCCAAGCAGGATCATTTCCAACACAGGTATTTTTTCACTTTTTGTTTTCTGAACAAATAAGCAGTTGGTGCTGCTGCCAAGCGCAGCACCAGAGCTGTCCTGCCCACCCCACGGGGTCATGGCACAGGGCTGAGCCTTCGCTGCCCCTGTGCTGCCTGCAATTCCTTTGCTGGCTGGATTTGACTCAGGACAGCTTGACGTCAAAGCCAACCTGCTGCTCGTCTCCCTCATCTCCCTTTTAGGCTTTTCAGACAGAGCATAAATGATAACGTGGCATTTTTATTTTGCTGTTTTCATGTTAAAAGAACGGACGCTGTGGTTAATAAAGCCCAATCCCTCCCTCCACGTGCTCAGCTGCTCCCCTGCAAAGCCAGGCTGTACCTGTTGTGCAGCACCGTGCAGCCACAGCTCCTTCCTCTGCTGGAGGAGAAGCCATTTCTGCCAGCAGCAGCATGAAAACAGCGTCCCGTCTGCTTTAATTCCTGGCTCCCACTTCCACCACGAGTGACTGTTAGCCATGAAAATTCCAGTAAACTTTATTGGCAGTAAAAAATGTTGTATATTATTTGAAAACCAAAAAAGGCAAGAAAAATGTTATGGGACCGTTAAAAGTCCGCAAGGAATCCTCATTTCTTGTTTGCTTTGGGAGTTGCAGCTGGTCTGACATGAATACTGTCTTACTTAATGCTTTGCACTGCTTTTTATAGATGCTGAAGTAATTGCTTCTGGAGAGTTATTCCTTGAGTTTTTTCAAATATTGTCATTTGGGTGACAGCAGCAATTGAGCAGTCAGCTTTGCCTTAAAGTGCTGATGTTAATTTGGTGGTCCTGTTCAAACAATGGGATTCTTTCTATAAGAACTAGAGTGCTCATAGTTCACTAACGTTTTGTTTCTGTAAGACCACTGCTATAAAATAGATTGCCTTGAGAATTTGGGATGAATTGGTGGAGCTTCTAAGGCAGAGGGGATGCATTCCCCATCTGTCTCTCTGCTGTCTTCATCCCTTCCACTCTTAGTTCCTAAGTGGTTTTTAGAATGTACAGAACAGACGCAGTGGGAAAGACCTTGAGATACAGCTTTTTATCTAAAGCCAAGCTTTCACAACAGTGCATTTTTCTTCAGAGCAGGGTATTATATACTGATTTGATTGTGATTTAATTTTTCATTTCAACTGTTATCAAAATCTATAGATATTTTCCACTACAGAATAGGGAAACATCATTAATATGTCTGTGTAGTATATAAATTAAAGAAGAAGCGAAGAAAACCCGAAAAACGTATTGGTTTTGGACAGCTTTGATAGGTTCTGATTAAACAGCTTTACTGTTTTGCCTGTTCTGATTCTAACACAGCCTGAGGCAGAAAGATCCGAATGGAGAAGTAGTGTCAGAGTTTGTCTTGTGTTGTTAGCTTAGCTCCAGAAAGACTTAACATGCTTAGAAATTCTCCTTAATAAGTTCCTTTAGTGGCATGGTTACGATGAAAATAAAGGAATCAAGCTCACACCTGTTTTGTTTACGTAGCCAGATTCTTCCTTTGCTTTTGAAACTTTGCTCTGATCGTATGTCACCTACCCCTGTAACCAGATAGGTAATGTAATATGTCGTATTATGCTGTGCTGAATCACAAGATGATTCAAAGATCTGTGTTTTTAGCACACACTGTGTTTAACAGAGGAAGGAACAGAAGCTCAATTTGATGTCTGTTTTCCACTCAGTGGCTCCAGATTGATGTGGATTACGCTTCCTTCCATTAGGTTCTGTTTTAGGACTGACGAGACCCAAGTGGGGGGTGTTGATCCTGATGTCACTAAGGAATGGGGACCTGCACAGGGCACCTCGGTGCGGCTCAGAGGAGAAGTGAGCCATGCCTGGGGCTCGGGGAGTTCCTCAGGGCCGTGTGCTGGGACATGGGTGGGGTTTGTGGGCCCCCCCACCCCACCTTGGGAGCCTTGCCAGGGCGCGGAGCTGCTGTCCGCATCCTGAATGCCTTTAGTTGTAGCAGTTCACATCAATTTTCCTTTGAATTTCCTGTGCGATCACTTTGTCTGATGTGAAGATAACTGTCTAGACATCTATTTTAAAAAAGAAAAAAAAAAGTCTCTCCATCCTGCACTCTGAGAGACCAGAGCACAAGTATAGATGGGTAAATACTGCTCGTATGAGATTGATTTGGGACCGATAATGTCAAAGATAAGTAGTTGTGCTGGACTCTGGGAGAGCTGCAGCTCTGAGCCCTGCATAGCTTTTAGGTCTTGCTGCTGCTTACCTGTTCACTATTGACGGAACTGGAGTGCTCCATTTCCCCGGTGCCTTAATGGATTTGTTCTTTATAAACAGGCAACTGTTCCTGGGAGGGGTGCCATTTTTTGTTGGTGTTAGCTTGTTTTGTTCTCATATGAAAATATCATCATCCTCCTATTCACTGAGCTCCACTTAAGGAAGAGAGCAGAGCATGTATGACCTGGCTGTTTGCCTGATTATTTACAAGGTGCCTGTAAGAGGAGCAGTTCCTTGTGTTTTTCCTAAAAAAAATTTATTCGGTTTTGACTTGACATTTCTTTGGCCCTTCTGGAGGGCAATTGTATTAACTTTCATATCAATACTTACAGGACGTTGCTTTGTCCCTGCAGGTTGTTAGCATACAGCTGAGCATCCTGACTTTCTCTCATGCAATCCTTCAGGGCCAAGATTTTGTTTTCCTCGTGCCCTGCTTCCTCTGTAACCTCCCCTAGATCAGCAGCAGCAAATGATTCACAAGCAACTTTTGCACTGGAGTAAATTAAAAGGCCCCAAGCATCACAGTGCAATGTTCTGACAGAATAGCAATAGAACAGCCAAAAGAGCAAATGGAGATTTGTCCTATCAGCTTCCACACCTCTCCTGTAATGCTATCAGCATCAATATTGGGAACTACCGATTTCATAAACTTCTCATTGCACAGAATGCCCTACATCAGGGCAAACCAAAGAGCCCTACGAGTTAGAAATCGCCTGGGAGACATCAGAAAAAAAAAAAATGAGTTGGAACACTTTGTGCTGATACATGTCATGAATGCCATTTAGAGTCAGGAGTCTGCTCCAAAGAAACAGACATGTAAAGAGGGCAGAGCCAGGCAAGAGGCACGGGTACTTCTGTATTGCAGGTAGGCTGTGAGCAGGGAGCAGGCAGCGTGCCCAGCGTCATGCAGGAAGTCTGCAGCAGAACTGGGAGATTAACCCAGATCTCATCCATGTCCTGCCTCCTGGCGCCGTCACAAACGGCTCTTCCTCTTTGTTCCAATTTAGATTCCCTAGTTTCCTGCAGTTCCTTAAATGATTTTCAATGGGAGACTTTGCCCCTGGAGGAGGGGACGAGGCACTGTATAAGCAGTTCAGAATGGAAGTATTTTGTTCCTCATTATTCAACTGAAAGCTCATAGCTTTCTTTCAAATGGATTCTTCAGGATTTATTATTAAAGAACTTTGATAAACATGTTACTGAATATTTTAGATAGCTAAGTGAAAGTCTGTGACCTTTCTGACTATGGTAATTGGTTAGAATTGAGTAATGCCTTATGAAAATATCTGCTGTTGACTTTTTAACCCTTTTTGAGGAGCAGTTTTTGGAATTTTTCCATTTGGCTTCAATGGGACTTGATTGATACCATGATAGTACACTTTCCAACTGAAGTGGTTTTATCCTGTTTAGAAACAGCCTACATTTGCAAAAGGATTTTTCACATCAAAAGAGTTATTAGAACAGCGCAATCGGTGCTCATCTATTGCTTTGCCTGATTCCTCAAGGCAGCAGCTTTGAGAAAAATGAGTAAGATGGAATCAGGGTTGAGATTAACATAAAACATTTAGCTGGAATGCAGGTATTTTTAAGATAGTACAATAAAAAATAAGAGAAGGCTAGAATGAATAATTATTTCCATTAAAGGGACTTGGCTATTTCTATTAGGTAATACTAAGCTCCTTTCCCATTAATGGTAATTTGCCAGAAAAGAAAGGTACATTACATAAATATTTCAAAGTAACCTGGGCAGCAATTTGAAGATATTAAGCTTTCAGCCTGACAGCCCCAAGCACCTTGATTCATCTTAACTGCCAGTAAGATCTTAACTGCAAACAAACACTTTTCTTGAATAGGACTGACTTCAGTCAACCAAAATGAGCTTCGTTCTACACGACTGAACAAATATTACAGACCAATCAATGCTTCCTCAAGAAGGCTCATTATCTCAAACTGGAAGAAGAGCATATAGGGATGGACGTATGAAGTAAACCAGAGCTATTTTTCTAAACAAATCCTGGCTACACAGTGCACATGCAGGCAAACCTGTATTTCATCTGCACTAATCTCAGAGCAGCTCTGTTTGGATTTGCTGCTTCTCCCCAGTGAGTCAGTGCAGCACGCAGGTCTGTGCGGTGCGAGGGGAAGGGAATCGAAGGGTAGCAGCTGAAATAGGCAGCACCAGTCACTCGGGCAGAGAACTACTTTGCTGAGAAGCCCAAACCTGCAAAAAGCTAATGGCAACCTTTCTGGTGACTTAGTTAGGCCTTGGGATGAGCGGCTGTGGGATGGTTGATGAGGGATTTGACACACATCTCCGCGGGTCAGTCACTGAAGGGAGTTAGGGGCTGCAGAGCAGTACCCCAGCGTCCCATAAACTTTGGGCTTACAGTGTTCATGATGCCACTTATCCTGGACAATATTCAGGATGCAAACTCACCCAACCAAGGGTTTTGTTGGTTTGGAAGAATTCAGACTGCAGAATAGAGTTATTGTTATATTTAAAATGCAGAACAGTGCTGTCATCTGTAGCAGATGAATTAAGGAGGAAAGGTGCCGAGTTCCCAGTCACACTAGGGCTCATTTGCTGTTCTTCATAATTCTAGCAAGTATGTTATAGCACTGTTAAGTCAAAATGCAGGGATGTAATGGACAGAAACTGTTGTAAAAAAAGTAGTATGCTTCTTAGACCTTGTAATTTGCTCAGAGCCTCATTTTGTTTACCTATTTGCCATGCGTGTGCACAGAGGATTCATAAAACATGGGTTGCAGTGATTTGTGGTCATTAAAGATTATTCTAATCATTGTAGTAATCCTGGGGACTGATATATAAACTCTATATAAACAAATGCCAAGAGACTGTCTCTATCTTTAAGAACTTACAATCTAAATAGAGAAGAAAGGCAAACAAAGGATTATCATCATCAGGGCTGGGTGGAGCTAAGAAGAAAACCGAGTCTCCTGCATTGCCTTTGCAAAACGTGTCCCATCTTGCTTGCTCAGATCATCTTATTTTTCTTTTTCTTTTTTTTTTTTTCAAGTAAAGGAGATTTCATGCCAGAGGTCTGGCATGCTTCCAGCTTGGATAACTCTGGGTATGTTTACACTGTGTGTTGGAGTAGGGTTTCCTGAGCGATCGGAGGTCTGGTGCAGTCAGTGCCCAGGGCACGGAGCAGTCCTGCGTGGCCTCCAGACATGCCCAGGAGCTGTCTGGCTGCCCTGGCTTCGCAGCCATGCTGCTAGGAGGGTAACTGAGCTGCTTCCAGCCTCAGGTTGGTTCATCTCTGAGCAGCAAACTGCAGCACGCCACATCTGCACAGAGGGTCTGTCTGTTTTGCTGTCCTTAATGCCATGGTAGAGCTCGTCATCAGTCTTTATAGGACAGGCACATAAGTTGGTAGCTGCCGAATTTGGTATGTCAGGATCACTGGTTCGTGTCTGTAAAATGTTGCAGGAAGGCTAGGTGGTACTCTTGAGCTGGATTTTGCCAATGCTTACCCAAGTGGGAAAGTGTGGAAATCAATGGAGTTGTTGGCTCTCCAAAGCCGGGTGCTCCTTTCTGTGCTGCAGTGCAGCAGAAGGTGCTGTTGGTCCTGAAGCTGTGAACTGCAGTCAGAAGAAGTCAAGAAGACACTTAAGCATGTGGTTAATTTGAGGCATGGCCTTAGTGCTTGCTTTGCACTTTTTTTTTAGGGTATATAGCCATTCAAGATAAAAATAGGAACTGATTTAAATCTTTAGATGCCAGCTTAGCCTTACGGTCTGGCCCTTGATTCCTGCTGAAAATGGGATTTAAGCTTCTGTCTCCTTAAAGTGTCCTTAAAAGGTTTACTCCTGGACACGCTTATGTTCGAATTTGGAAAGTTTACCATCCATCGTTCATTTGACCATACTAGGTATTTCACCAAGAAGGAATTAATGTAGGGAACAACGGGAGATGATTTGGGGGAGAAACAGCAACTAACATTTCTCAGAGGACAGACTGAAGTTGAAATGTGAGTTCCTAGGAAGATACTGTTTGATGCAGAAAAATAAAAGGATATAAATGAAAAGATGTTATTGCCACTGAGCTGTACGTTTTGCTTTCAAGTCTTTTGGCCTGGGAGCTTCCTTTCCAGATTCTGAAGCTGTGTACATCGTGCACGTGGCACAGTATGCTTTAGGTTCATATGGTCCCCATTGCAGTTACCCCCAGCCAGAACTGTACTGCTGTGGTATGTATGTGCAGTCTCACACAGACATGTCAGTCTAATGGCCTGTGAAAAGCATTACAGATTATTGATAATAGGATTAAGGTATCTGAGCATTTAATTCTTTGTTCATGTGTTTTCAAGTTATTCCTAAATGGAAGAAAATTTCAGTGTAAGAAAGAGTACACTTGAAAGACTGAACTTCTCAACCCAGCGTCAAGAGGGATAAACTGTATTTAAACAATATGTTTAAATAAAGTCTGAATTGATACTGATTCATTCCAGATGAGACTCTGGGATCTGTAAGATGTGTGGGCTTGCTGTACTGAACTCTAAACTTTTTTATCAGAAAGAGTCAACCTCTGTGCTAAAACAGGTATCTGCAGGACTTTGCCTTGTGAATCAAACAGCAAACAGTGGTGGCCCTGGCTCCTGCTCAGCTCTGCTGTGCGTTGCTGCTGACAGTGCGGTCAGTGAGGGACCTCTCTGGCTGATTCCTGGGTCTGAGAGCTTTGCAAGTCATGAAAACTTCCTTTGCTTCAGTTTCTCTGGGATATGAGAAGCTAGTTTCTCAGTGAACGTTAGGGTGAGAAATATTCTCATCAAACAGATGGGAAGTGTCACGTTCCAACTCATCACGCTATCCAGCATCTTTTTTGTCCCTTATCTCAGCATACAGCTTTGCAAACTTTCCCACTCCAGTCTTCTATGGGTGTATTTTCTTTCCTGTTTATCCTCACAATATTATTATAATATTACTGTGCAGTGGTGTCCTTTAGTCCATTTATTTTTGTTTCTGTCTTCCTTAAATGACCCGATAGGAAGACAGGCGTGTTCCTTTTCTCCTTGACTTGCCAGTATGCTTCCAGACAGCCAGCATAAGCAAGTCAGTGCATGGTAAAGACCTTTATTTGGAGTGGTGTGTAAGCATGGTGTAATTTTAAGTGTGCTTCTGTTGACTTTTTTGAATAGAGATTATTTTCCCAAATCAGAACAGTACTTCTCCAAAGAGTCCTGAGCACAGCTTGTTTTCTTTGATGGCTAGGAGTAAGGATGTGCTGTGGTTGGAGGTGATGGCCTGACTCGTTCCACGGTGGAGTTACATGTTAGTGGCAGCATGGTGGAAGGAATGCAGAGTGTTCCATTCTCAGTTCACTTGGATGATCATTGTGAACACTTGTGAGACTGGAGTGAAAATCCTGAAACGATGACCAGGAGCAAACTGCTGTTTGGCTGTGGGCAGCAGCTCGATGGGATCACGAGCTGGGCAGCTCAGGGAGATGGCTGAGGGTGGCAGAAATGAGCTACAGAAACAGAAAACCTTTCACGCTGGAGAGGTCCCCATTCAAGTTGTCTAACTTCATTGACCTTTCCTGAAAGCTGGAACGAGAGTTCCACAACATATGTATTTGTCTGTATTTGTTTGTAAAAGCAGAGTTCCATTTTGAAACTGTGAGCTCATCTTTTTGCTTTCCTGGAATACATTAATCTTCTTCTGCGTATGTGTCTGCCACAAGACCTTGGCTTAATGTGACAACCATAAGAGACAGGACTTCTTCAGAATACTGAGACCTCTTTGGGTGCCATACCCCAAAGCAGTACTGTGTATGCTACGGTCTGTATTCTGTTTCACAACAAACTGAAGGACCGTAGACAAATAAGAATGAAGTTTACATGGGGCAAATGGTTGAGAGACAACTCACTATCTTAAGAAAAGATTGCTTTCACTGAGAGCAGTCAGCTCAGTATCTTCCCTTCTGGTGTACTGTTAGAGCAAATCTTATATTTGTGAGCTAGGTGATTACTGGGAGATAACAGGTTTGCCTGACCACGTCACAGAGGACCACTTCAAGTTCATGCCCAAGTAATTGTGATGTACAGACTTAAGAAAACAGAGATTTTGCACTTTCCTTTGCCAGCTAAGCATTCTGTCATGCCTCCAGACATTGCAAATAGTGCATGGGCCTGCACTGGATATGTAATGTTATTCTGCTCCTTTGATCTTGCACCACCAACCTCCAAGCCTCAACAAGCCCATCTGAAGCAGGGGAAATGTTTGTAATCTCACCTTGATGGGTTTGGAAACTGAGGCATGAAGGTTTGCCTATCCTGTAGCCACGCACAGGTCAGTGGAAACTTGAGGCTGTATGTATGGCTAAAAGAAAAGGTAACAACAACATAGACAGTAGCAGGCAGGATCTGGAATTTGCTAATGTCCCCCTTAGCTCTCTCGGCCTTTCCCTCTCTTCCATTTTAGAGAAAGGTATTGTGAAGCAGGTTTGTTCAGTCTTATACTTGGCCATCAGCTGTGCTCACAGCAGCAGGTGTCTGGGGTAGGCTGCTTATGATGTGCCACTCATCCTCCTCCATGACTGGTCACTGGAGAGAGCCACTGCCTGTCTCCCAGTCCTCATAAGAAGGCAGTGATGCTGATATAGGTAGGTTGGTAGGAGTCACTGGGGCTTCTCAGAGCCTTCTCTGTTAAATGGAGATATTCATCAGGTGATTTTGATAAAACTGGTGGCAAAGGTTCTGCTCAGTCAGTTGCATAATGTTGAGCAGGTCAGTTTTACAGTAGTGAAAATGGAAGCTTTGATCTGCAAATTAAGGTGCAGCTTGGAAATATCACTTCAGAAGATGCTACAGAATAACTTCAGCATAATCAGGTATCAGTCTGTAGATTACAGTGATGTAGCTGTGGGAATTTTAGGTGCTGGAGGCACTTAAAGGACAAAACGAAAGGCTCAGTAGTTAGATGCTGCTTATTGTGGGAAATGAGGGAAGAGAAAACAGTATGCAACTGGAAAAGTCCAAGTTTGTGTGAAACCTGTGCCATACGGCTTAGCACAGGGAAGACTTCATTGGAAGTATTTTGTTAAGATATTCCCTCTGTTCCTCACACGTGCTCTCAGATCAGACATTTGCATTCTCTGTAGCAGAATCAGGATTTTAGATTGGGAAATAGCCTGAATTTTTTTCGAGCCTCGTGGTTTGATTCTGTGCTTTTAGTTTAATAAATTTAAGAACCCACTTGAAGTTGTGTGTAAGGTATGATGAAGTGTCCTGTCTCATTGCTGGGTATATTCAAAAATGCACTTTCATTTAAAGACCATGATTGTTCAGTAGTCCGAGCAAAGGACAGAAAAGAAAGCTAGGCTCTGTAAATATGTTGTGCCTTTTTAAAGGCAGGGCCAGGTAATTCTTTTTTGAATGCAACAAAAGAATTATTTGCCTTTCAGAAAGGCACCATCAAGTCAGAGAGCTTTTGACTGCAGAGAAGCCCATTGAATGTGGAATGTGAACAGAGGAGGTGGGATGGCAGTCTGTGTTCTGTGGCTGGTGGGAAAGGTGAGGGATGGTAGAAAAACAGCACAGAATAAATGGAAACTTTCTGAAGTCCCTCATATTGGCTTCCTCCTGAAAGCACATGGTTCGCAAACCAGATACAATCTGGTTTGCTGAAATGAAATGAAATGAAATGAAAGTAGGATTTTGAAGAAATAGAGACATTTAAGTTGGGGTGATAGCTTTTAAATCAGGAAGCTGAGCACATGGGGAAGATCCATGCTCTAAATCTATAGGCTGGGTATTGAGTGGACTGTTTTGGGGCCAGGAAATGGCAGTCTGACTTAGTGAATAAAGACTGAAACAGATTAGTGCACACAGACTAGGAGCGTTCTCTGAAGTTGTGACTGTGTCAAGCAGGAAGGCATACTGGTGAGCATACATGGAGCAGCGTGGCATGACATATGCTGTGTATATTATGACTTTAATACTACATGTCCAGGAGAGGAGATGTAGTGACTGGCATGCGGGGTTGGCCATCAGCCGCGTGGGACTGCTGGAGAGGAGTGGGCTCCATCCATGGGCTCCTGGGGCCTTCCTATGCTGCCAGATCTTGTGGGTGATTGCAGTGCTCAGTCCTCACTGTGGTATTCGGAGTACCTTACTGCTTGAGATCTGGCTGTGTAGCTTATTGGTACTCAGGCCGGAGCTCTAGGGGCTCAGTGTGCAGTTGGCATTGAGTACAGCAGTGTATTGAATTGGTTTCTTTGCTACTAAAGCCTGAAGCTTGGATGTAGCAGAAGGGGGCTGCAGGAAACCCGAGGGGATCAGAAACATGTAACAGGAGTTGAGTGAACCTTGTCAACCCTGGCTCTTAGTTGCAAACAACTTTGTGATCCTTCTTTTGCTGAAGATCTGGCAATGCTGAGAGAGAAAAAATCATCTCTAAGCTGAAGGAGCTGGTTTTGATCACATTGCCTGAGATGTGGAGTGTCTTTGTCAAGTTTACTTTTATTCATTTTGCATCATACAGCTGAGTATTAAATACTGTTCCCAGCTGCACCACTGGTGAGCTTGTGTAAGGGCTGCTGTACCTCCTTCTGCCTCTGTGCTTCCTGCCCTGCTTTGCATGGAGGTTTTGGTTGTAGCTCCTTCAGGACAGGGATTATCTCTGTCTGGGGTGATTATCTGCAGCACAGAATTAACTCTGCAATGGAGCTAACTCTTTGCATGTGAACTGTAGAGCCAAGGTGATAGAGGGGTGGTTCATATATAGTAATGTTATGTTGTTTGCTCCTGTGTAGGATAGATAGACCCTGTTAAAAGCACCCTGTATCCAAGCTTCTGTGTGTGAACAGTACTTGGGATGAGGACAGCACTCTCATTATCAGCTGAGTTAACTCTCCAGTGGAAACAAGTCCTAAGTAAATGTGTGGTCTCTGACATGTTACGTTTCCAATCTACTCTGTGGACACTGGACATTTTTGGAGTGAAAATAACTTTTATTTGAAGCTAGCCCCAGTGTTTGTTTCCCCTGAAGACTGATGTTCTCATCTGAGCAAACTGTTGAGCTCTCGTAGTCTTCTACAGGAGGGTGTAAGACACTTTCCGTCTTCTTTGAATTGAGCAGAAACAATATTTTTGTGTTCTAATGTGGGTTTTGGGGTAGGAGCAGGATAAATCCCACTAATTGTGCCATTCAGTAGATACAGCTTTGTTTATTTTTTAAGCTGGCACAGAACTGCAGGATAAGCTTAGCTGACCACAAGCCATTAAGTATTATGACTTGAATTGAATACTGAACACTATTGTTAAAGCATAAAGAGAAACTCTGGAATAAATTAACAGGTCATATAATATCTCACATTTCCCAGAAATATAACAGCAGCTACTCATCTCTTTTCAACTACTTTCCCAACTGAGGATGAGATATTTTTGCACAAATTCAGAGCATAAAGAAATCAGACGTACATCTGAACTGGTCAGAGCTGGAGCCATGCTGCTCTTGCATTTGACAGAGAGAAAGGAGAACCTTCAGGGGGTGATTCAGCTTATTCTAAAACAGCTGTTTAGGATGAATTGCTCTCTGAAGGTGCCCGTTTCTGCCCACTGAGGGAGTTTGTGTCACCACCCTCTCCTCTCAAGTATGGACCTTTCTCACTTCACTGCCTTGGGTGCTGGTGTTTGTACAGCTCCAGTACTGCTGTGTCTGAAGTTGCAGGGTGCTAATCAGCATTCCTTTGCAGTGCTTGGGGGGACAGTGTATTTTGTAGCTAGACTTGATGCAGTAGCCATGCCTTCTTGTTTCTAGGTTTCTTTGAGCTGGATTAGGAAGAGTTTACATTTGCATTCTGGAGCACATGCCTCTCATTCAAATTTTGACTGATATTTCTAGGAGGCACGGAGTGAAGTTCCACTGAGACTGGAACCTCTCCTCATCAGGACACTGTCTGCTACAAATTCACGTTCGTACTTGGGTTGGAAGCCTTGAGCTCTTCAGAGTAGAAACTTCCAGGATTAGACCCTAAAAATATAAGTTATTATACTCAATGATACATTTTACTCCTTAAAATAGCACAATTATAGAACAGTGGCTGGCATCCAAAGTTTGACATCCATATTTCTGTTGCCAGAATTATTTTTCCCACTAAAACTGAATTATAAACATAGAAATCGATGTCTATTTAGACTATTCATTATTACTGCTTCATTAAGTATAAACAATTTGTCAACACATAACAGACACTTGGAGAGGATATTTCCTTGCAGTAACACAAATCTGAAATTCTCCTGGCTGTTTCCTAACCTGGCACTCACAACCTTGGATCCAACTGTATAACTCAGAAGTTTTGAAACTAGCCTTGTGAGCTGGGCTTTGGGTAAAGTTTCTCAACAGTATATAATTATTCCCATTATACCTGTCGTCAGTGATTCATTGGCCGCTGAGGCATACATATGAGCTATTTTTCTCTTTATGACTTTTTGGGGGGATGATTCACTGGTTATAAGTGTACATTATCATATGACTAAAGAAGAAAAAAAAAGACAAATGGAGTGAAGTGCCACTGAGATTTTCCATATTAAAACAAAAAAAGAGTTTGGTCGATAAAATAACGATACTCCTCCCATATTAGGCCAGCAAGCATCTGTAAAGCTTCAAAATAATCAGAATCCATACAGCTTTTCCTGGGTTTTACACTTCTAAAATTCCATTGATTTTCAATATGATGGAGTTGTTGTAGTCAAGTAAATAATAGAGAAAACATAGGAGCACATTAGCTATTCTTCTGCATGGCTTCACCTCTGCTTATTCAGATGTTGGTCCAGGCTTGTGGCTCAGTAGTTCAGGACCACACGTGCTAGAAGAGAGCTCTTCCCTCACTTTGCACAGGACAAGTGGACTGGCCATGCTGGCAGGGATGCTCCTGGCACGGCCCTGCTGCTGGGACTGTCTCCAGGAGAGGGGACTGATCCAGGTCATTGGCTCCAGTCAAGTAACATCACTTCTGGGAAACAGTGGGCACCTTCTGCAAGTAAAGTTACCCGGGTCAGTTGCTGTTGAACAACCAAATCCCAAGGCAACCTTGACTTCAGTTGCTTTGAAAGAATGATGTAACCCATAGGTTGACAGGAAGGTGAGTGACAAGGAACATTTAAGGTGCAAACTGAAAAATAGAAACAAAAAAAGCCTCTACCAATGCAAAATCTGGTCTGCAGAGTGAGAGGGTCTGTTGAGCAACAGGGAAAATGGATTTATGTGTCACTGTTAGCTTCTGTGAACAAGCCAAATTGCTCTGGCATAAGACACATGATATTTATTCACAAAAATGTGGAATTAATTGCTCTCATCCTCATTTTTTAATGGGAACATATTTCATTTTTTGGTTACAATAGTTCCGAGCCTCAGTCATTGTCAGGGAGGGGCCTGGCCTGCCGGGTGAGGGCCTGGCAGGAAACGATGGTGGAGAGGGAGTGCGGTGACGGCCTCCATCCCATGGCAGCCTCTGGATGGAGGGAGCTCAATTCTATCCTTGTGGAAGTTGCCTTTATACCCTAAAACACAGACCTAGCAATAGCTAGCTTCTAGGAAAGTAGCCTCCTGGACCTTTTTTTTCCACTTGTGTCACCATTTAATCCATTTAGCTGATTTTCCTCTTTTCTCTGGCTTTTCTTTTAAAAGCAAAAGAGGCAAATTCTTCTCCCTCTACTCTGTCTGCAACTGTCTTCACGGATGACCAGAAGATGAACTGTGGGTTTCATTTGCCTTAGATCCACACGTTGTTTATGCTGCTGTCCCCCAGTCTTCTGAGACTTGGCATTCTTCTCCTTCACACCATCCCCATGGCAGTCCCATCAAGGTGGTGTAGGCTGGGCTCCATGTGCTGTGTCCACCCGTGCTTGCTGCCTGAGGTAGTGGTGTATGGTGTGTACAACCAGCAGCACCAGGTCTTCCCTACTTCCGTGTTCTTAGTATGTATTTTAGGATTTCACTTACCTATGCTTTCAACTCCTCGTGTTTTTCTGGATTATCAGCTCCTTCCATTTCCCTGGTTAATGAAGGATAGACTGTGTCCTCACAGTTCTTTCATACATGTGCAGAAGAAAGAGATTTTTATCTACAGAGGGGGAGAGATTGCAGATATATGAATTATGTGTGAGGTGAGCAGGTCATTCTGATGCAATTCCATGGAAACAGGCAATTACATTTATAGGCACAGCTGAGTAAGGTAATTTGGAGCACAGCTGGCCAGTAGCAGGGATTTTCTACTCTCTAATCATTGCCATGGACCCACAGGTTGGAAGCAAGCCCAAGTTTAAAGGGTCACTTGCAGGCCAATAAAAGAATATATGTTGGCCGGGATCACCAGACTCAACAATTTCAAAAACATGTTTTTCTTCATCTTGTTGAAACTCAAGATTACACTGAGTCATCACTTACATGGTTGGACCCTTATGATCTCACAACTACAAACCTTTTCCTTTCTTCTCCCTCTCCCACTTCTTTTTTCCTGAAGAACAATTTATTAAACTTACGTTGTTTATTTTATTTTATTTTTTTTTTATTTTTTCCTGGCTGGGGATTTCCACTCAGCTTTTTTTGTGGTAGATAACCCAATTCCTAAGGAGTTCTCAGAGTGGGGTTGGGGAGATCTTAGTCAAATAGAGCAGGAAAGAAATCAACGACTCTTCTATGTTAAGTGGGTGGCTCAAATTTCCAGCTGTTGTAAATTATCCTGGCCCAGGGCTCTGTATGTATTTGCATCTGCTGATATTTGAAGCTTCTTTTGGAGATGTGGAAGAGTAAAGAGACGCAGAGGGAACTGTTTGGTATTTGCGGTGGTGTTCTGGTGCCCAGAGCAGACTCTTGATCTTGTTTCTTGGAAGCAATAGTGCTACAGTTCCTTGTCTGTTTAAATGAGTGCTGCTTTAAAGGTTATGAAAAACCTGGATTTGGATTTGTCTGCCACTGCTTTCTAAGCCTCTTCTAGCCATTTCCTAGAGCTCTGGCTCTTGCCTGCAGTACCAGTAAGCTTTCTTGCTACTGCAACACTTCAGGCTGGGCAAAGTTGTCCCAGTTGTCCACTAGATTACCTTGTTTCTGAAGCATTTCCATTTTGTTTATCACAGTGATCTACTGTTCCTCACCTCCTTCCAGGCAGAAACTCCATCATCTTCTCTGTACTTGCCTCGTGAAATACTGCTGCACAGGTCACTGCTTCACCCTCTCACCCCAATCTCATTACTTCAACCATTCTTCATTATACAATATTATTACTACATTTACTATGATGTCTGGAAGATTTAAAATGCAGACACACTAAACAGAGTAAAACAACTTGTTCTGCCTCAGCAAGCAATCTTCTTGGTTGCTAGAGACTGCTTTAGCAACCTCCCGCTCCATTCACTGACCAATGAAAGCAAATCCTTGTCATTTAATAGCACTGTAAAAGTACTTGCCTGAAATAAGCTTTGCTATCTGTTGTCTTACTGTGTTGTACAACTTTAACTGATACGGTTAAAATTCAGCCAAGATTGGATTGAATATTTACTAGGATATTCCAATTGCTATTATGTAATGATAACTAATTCCTTAAGTCGAGCAGTGACTTCAGCTTTGCATCCCATTCTTTTGATGTATAAAGTATAATTATTTCATTTCCATAATATTGTTCACCTTTTGTCTCTGCTTGATCCTACTGCACCATTATTTAGCAGCATCTGCAGTATCTTGTCTTTGTATATTCATCAAGAACTGAGTCTGAAGTATAACAACTGGGCAGGAGCTGTCACTGTACGGCGTACCTCCAGGCTTGGGGTGGCTCACCTGGAGATGCACGTTCCTGATGCATTTTCTGGCCTTGGTCTCTTTTTCATTGTTCTTCCTTAGCTGTGAGTTCAGCCCTTAGTTTCAGGCCAGCTCAGAAGCAAACCAAATTCTCTGTTGTCGGTTTGTGCTTTGGTTGGAGTGTGCCTTTTTTTGCTTTTGGCTTTTCGTGAGACAGACCATCCATATATTCTGCTTTTAAATAATTTAGCATGCTGCAACTCTGCTTCACTTCTGTCTAGTGATGTAGAGTCCTTTTGTTGTCGTGGTCTCCCCGGCCTGTCCTGTGCTCTGTTGTATCAGTGTTCATAGTGCTCGTTGAAGAGGTACTTCAGGAAAGCTGAACTGCATCTCTGAAGCTGTGTATTCAATCAGCCTTCCACAACAGGTGGATCTGTTAGGCTGCTGTGCTTCATTTCACTGGGATTAATTATAGAGCAAGGAGGCATGTTTTATGGCAGTGAAGTGGAAGAGCAAAATCATTACTTTTAACTTTCCTAATCTTGCAGTTTGTGGGGAGAGATTTGTCAGGAGATGTCTTTTCGCGTGTTTCAATTAGAAGTTTTCAGTTTGGCTCTGGAACTTTGACAGTTACTCACTGAACAGAACCTATGCTGAATAAAACCCCCACGTTAGAAGAGAGGCTGCTTAACACAGCTGGTACCCAAATTCCTCGTGAAAATTATAGCTCATCCCATAAAACCCATAACTTATGCAATGTCAAAAAGTACACAGTGTGGGCAGAAAAGTCAGTAGAAGTAGGGCAAGTCAAATGAGCTATTAGTAAACTCCTAGTCTAATATATCAAAAAGAGCTAAGCCATTGCAGCTGCTTCACCAATGCAGACCATGTCTGAGCAGTGTGCCACCACTATTGACAGCGTTGCACAGGCTGTGTGATCTCACAGTATGAAACAGCAATGTTTGGATCAAGGAAGAAGAGTGCAGTAGAGATGGGATAGCAGTATTTAAGAGTGTAATTTAGGAAATAAAGTAGATAAATGAATTATATAAAGCAAACTTCACAAGCAAATGGCAGCAATTGCAGTGCCCAGACGTCACGAGGTCTGGTTGTTGTGAGTGCTGGTGTAAGCCCAGGCAGCTCGGATCCATGCAGCTCTCCCCAGGTGGGGTGTGCTGAGAGAATTGGGAAAGTAAACGTGTGAGAAGCCCTGGGTTGAGATAAAGGCAATTAGCTAAGTGAGGACATTGTTCTTTGTGGCCTTACCTCTTTGTGCCCCTCAGCCCCTTAATGTTTTAATACATCAGCTCTTCATCTGCAAGGTGAGGATCCAGTATCACCTTCATTACCTGAAATTATGGATGTCTGAAAGCACTTTGAAATCCTTGGATAGCTCTTGTTTCAGAGATGCAGATTATTATCCACACCATCATTGCTGTGCTTGTTTGGGAAGTGTGTGATGTTTTCTATTTGCAGCTGTGGTCCCAGCTAAATGCTGCAGTTGGGTGCTGAGGGGTAGCAATCTGTGGAAGCTGTGTGTGGAGAGCTTGGCTGCCTTTAAATGTGAGAGCTGCAAGAGTAATGAGAAAGAAGGCTGCAGGATGGAGACTGATAAATACTAGATGCTGCTTTTGCTTAATTCTTTCCTTTTTTTTTTTTTTTTCCTTGTGAATCTGGCCAACTAGAAATAAGAAATTATGCTTGCATCTATTAGAAAAAGCATGGCTGGAATGTTAGATTTATTGGCACCAATATGAAGAGACAGTTTTAGAAAGAGCTCTGGAAATAAATTCATATGTTGGGGTTTAACTTATTCTGAACTCTTCTTCAACAGGAACTAGTGAGTAGAGTTGTGCTGATTATTAATCTTTCCCCTTCTGTGCCTTCTTGAATACTCTTTGAACACTCCCTTATGTTGGCACGTGGTGCCCGTACAACTGTAGGGTGGGGATTTTAAAACTCTGTTTACTGCTGGATTGGAGAAATGGAGCAATTAATTCCGAGCCTCTCTAATGAGAGCTCTGGTAAGACCCAGACATCAGTGACTCCCATGCTTCCCTGCATGAGTAGGACTGAGTGCCTACGTGATGTGATGTGATGGAAAGTTGGAATTGAGGGATTCCAGGAGAGCCCAGGCTGATATTCATGAGTGAAACAGGGAATATGAGTGGGTTTCACTACAGCTGCTCTTGCACTGGAGAGCACACTGTTGTGGGCCTGCAGGAATTTGTGTATTTGCAGGGTAGAGGTATTCTGTCTCCATGACAGCTCCCTGTGCTGATGAAGAGAGCTCAGGTTTTCAGGATGGAGAGGATCCAGGATGCAGATAGTGCCTTTACTGTAGCATCTGCATTATGGAATCATCCTACAGGGCCAGATACAACTGTGCAGTGTTTGGGAAGAGGCTGAGTGGTCCCTTTGTGCACCAGAACGCCTGTATTTCCCCTCTGTGGGACTGTCCTGAGACTGGAGGGTGAGGGCAGGATCTGCAAGCGCGCTGCTCCTGCCTGTGTTCTGCTCATACAAATTCTGTAGATATCTTGGCAAGGCAGGATGGTGGAGTTGAGATGATCCAAAAGGAAGGGGGGAGCAGCAGAGGTTAGCGTGGCTTTCACAGCCAAATGTGTATATGCAGTGCTGTAAGTTCACAATCTGACATGTGGATTGAGCTTTCCTCATCACATTATCAAAATATGATCTGCGGTGATGAGCAGTGATTTAACAGGGTTATGAATGGAGGTGATTTTCACCTCCTTTGCTTTTCTTGATCCTCTAGATTTAGAGAAAAGCCTGGCAGATGATGGCTAAGGTTTCTTGCACCCCACAGAGTTCAGCTGCAGCAAGCGGTGCTCAGCTATACGTGTGTGAGGACTTGGAGGCTGGGTATCTTCTTTCTTGAAACCTTTGAGATACCCAGGAAGTCATAACTTGGAAGTAATTAAGAATGGATCATTAGATAAGCCATGTTTACATGTGAGATAGTCAGCTTGGCACTGGCTTCTAATTCATGCACAGCTGAGGCTTAACACTGCTCAATGAGATCAGTGTGTAATGATGCTTTTCCACTCCGTTCCAAGGAATGTTTCTTCTGCCCCTCCTTTTCCCTTGCCTCTTTTAGCTCTGGTTAACTGCAGTGGAGGAGGTATACTCACAGTACTTATTCTGCTCTCTTGCAGTTTTCTTATTAGTGTAGACTCACTTTCCCAAGGAATGGCAACTCGGTCTGGTTCTCAAAGCATTTTTGTAGTATAAAGCTTAATGGGATACGTACAGTGTTACATAGATCGAAGCTCTCGTGCTGTGCGCCGAAGATTTACAATTACTTTAATTTAACCCAAATGAAAATGTTACGAGCCAAGTTGTTTTGCAGACATCTCTTTTGGATGGTTATTTGATTCCCTACGCTTCATATGGAAGATTTAAGTTGAGGTTTGGCTGCTATATTTGTGTGTCCAAATGTAGTTTTGGGGGTTGGTTTTTCAAAGCAGGCCTTCTCAGTTTCTGCAGGTGCTATTTATTGTCATTGCAATTTACTTTGCCTTCACATTTGGAGAGGGGAGAGTGGGAACTAACCCCCAAATGTGAACCACTCTTAGAAGTGGTGCTTGCTCTCACAGGGTACTCAGGGCAGGAATGGCCATTTGCATTTGTTAATCCATATCTGCATTTTGGCATTCATAGGGAGAGGTAGTTGCTGCTTGGTCCCCTCAGAGTGTCTTTGAGAGAGCTTGCTGAAACGCCTTCTAGGAATCAAATCCTGAGGCTGCTCGGTGTTAGAGGAAAGGACTGTCGTGTCCCTGCCAGCTCTGTGTGGGTGTGCAGATCCTACACGGGTGGCTAGAATGTCAGCTGTGACTGTGAGCTCGTGTTATGAAGGTATTTTCTAAGACAGTGGAGAGGGAGAAACCCCTGGAAGGGGTTTTCTGTGTATGTGACCTTGGCACTGTGGCAGCTGAGCTGTCTGGGAGATGTGATGTGACCAAGACTGGTCCCCAGAGCCCCCCCAGCCTGCTGCAGGTAGCTCACCTTAGTGGAGGAGGCTCTTGTGAACTTCAGCAGCATTAAGATTTCTTTAACAAGCTCAGCTGCTGAAGCCCTTCCCTGAAATGTTCTTTCTCTTCATATTTTAAATTCCAGCGTTCTCTTGTGGAAATTAGCAATGCAACGTAGGGATGGTCTAATTGCATAGTGCTTTGGTTGGGCTAGAATCAACATTTCCTTAATGTATTATTAAGCCCATCATACAGGTATATATATTTTAATTGAGGTCATAATGTTAGCATGATGCGTGCTTGGCTTCGCTTCCTATGAGGTGCTCAGAAGATACTAACACACTCTGAACTGAAGAATGAAGACGCTGAGATGAAGCCCAAGAATTTTCAGTCTGTTAAAAGTGTAACTATAAAACCTTGGTTGCTGAGCCATCTGCTTTTAATCTTCCTATTGCTATGCAGTCTTCTGGGGACTTGGACTTGGCAACAGATTTCCAAATTGCTAAATTAATCTTGTCAGCTTCAGGAAGCACCAGAAAACCCTTGGGAGACCGATTCTGTGCTCAGTTCCACCTGTGTGAACTCACCACTCTCAGCTCATGCAGTGACTCTACGTTTTCTCTGTGTAATCGAATATCTGTGCACACTGATGTGCAAAATGTAGCTGGATGACTTGTCCAGAGCTTCTAATGCAGAAGTGGCCCTAGAACGTTTGAAATGCATCGTGCTTTATTGTCAGGCAGCCTCAGACATCCATGTGGGTATCAAATAAAAGTGCCTCGTGATGCTGCAGTGGCACGGCTTTTACAGCAGTGCTTTTTTTTGGTTGAGCCATTGCTTTATGTGCAGGTGATGTGCTTTCAGTGCATCCCTCATCTGTCAGCAAGGGTTGTCAGCGTGCATGAGGGCTGGCCAGAACAGCCTAGCAAGGATTGTAAGCACAGAGTCTGCCCCTAAAAAAATAAAAGCCAACCAGCCAACCAACAAAGAAAACTCCACAGTGCTTCTGTTTCACTCTGTGGGGTGACAAGGCAGAGTTGGAAGCTGGCTTAAACACCCGTTAGCGTCAGGAAATAAGTGCGTAGGAACAATGATTTCATAATACGGATGTCCAACAGCGTGACGAGCACTTCACAAGTAACATCACTGGGACTGCTGTCACTGCTGGAGGCTTTGCTGACTGTACCAAAAGGTGCCACTCTGTGTTTCTGGCCTTCCCCTACCAAGGAACAACACTGCAGCTCAGTGGGTCCCACTGAGCAGTGCACCAATGCAGTGGTGAAGCCCAGGTGCCCTAGGGGATGGCTTTATTTAGGAACTGTGCTTTCTACAGACACACTCCATGACTGCACCTTGCTTTGCTGCAGAGCATCTCTGGCACGTTTTCAAGCTCTGTGTAGCTTCATTAGATGTAAGAGGCCTGCACATCTCCCCTGTGCTGGTGATCTCCTGGTACGTGCTGAGCAAGCTGTTTCTGCCAGGCTGGGGTCTTTTGAGCTTTGGTGGAGCACCAGCAGCGTGAAGCAGAATTTCCACATTGTTTTCCCTTTTTAATTCTCAGGGAAAAGCCTTCAGAAAAATCCTGTCAGTCTCGGTTGTGAAATCTGACATGCAACCTAAAAATAGTGTTTCGGTGGGAGCTGCGAGTGTCTGAAATGAATTGACTGGAGGAGCAGGAGCTGGCAAATCCACAGCACTCAGCATTTCCAAAACTAATTTTCCACATCAAGTCTCCTCTTCCTTTTCCCCCGTGCTGTTTAAACAGGAATGTAAAAAGAAACTGTTAAGGAAACCCACATATGTAATTGTTAGGGGAGGAAGAAGGTTTGTGGCTGAGAAACAGGAGAAGAGCCAGATTGCTGTTACTGTTCCTTCTCCTGCCACAGACTTACGTGACCTTGGCAAGCTGACATTTCCCAGATCGTTGACTAATGTTGGCTGCTCGCTCCCTGGACGCGCAGTGTGGGACAGGTTGGATGGATGTTTTCAGGAGTGGTGAGCAGCCAGACTTCCATTAGGTTGCTCAAAATAAAGATGGTGCGTTTCTCAGCTCTGCTCCTGTGCTTTGCGTTCCTCCGTGGCGATGAGGGCAGAAAGGCAGGTGGGGGCTGGCAGGGCTGGGGTCCTCCATACCAGCTGAGCATCTGCCCTTCGTGTCCCAGATTTCCTCATCAGCAGGATATTCAATCCTGAAGAGTCAACAGTGAGTTCCTGTATGAAAAAAAAAAGCCTTTGCCCAGACAGGTGGAGAAATATTAAGGCTCCTAGACTGTACAGTCCTCCCATTATATCCTATTTCTCAAGAGAGTTATTTTTCTCAAGTGCAATTTGCAGTCTGATGTTTGTGTCTAATTTTTCTGCGCGAGTGTGTAGAGTCTGGAGCAGTACAATGAGGGATTTCTGCTCGGTCAAGGAAGCAAGGAAGCCACCGTTCCCTAGAACGGGAAAAAAGGTTGTTTGTGTCCTCCACGTTCCCAAATGAAGAGGGAAGACTTTGAAGTACAAGAATAGTTTCTGTATTATATACATGCTGTAGGATGTTTACCACTGGAGACTGCTGCTCCAACAATGAATTTCTAAGCTACTCCAAACTTTACTCCAGACAGAAAAAAATCCTGATTGCAACGAATGAGACTCAGCTATTTGTTTTGTTTTCACAGTTGGAGACGCTGTACACGCAGAGAAGTTGCTTGGGGTCTGTAAGTGTTTACCCTGCCAAAAATAAATGCTCTAAAAATGATCACTTAGCATTCTCCAAATCTCTGCATATTTGTTTACCATGAAGAATCTGCTTACAGAGCTCATATTGTATTTCTTTTTACATTTCAACTTCAGTTAAAAAACAAAAACAAAAACAAAAAACACAACCAGACTTCTTTACCAACGCCCATTTCTACTCATAAAACTGTTTCTACTCATAAAAGTGTTTTGTAACTATTTTTGTGTGGGCTGTGGTTAATCTCCAGACAAGTTTATTTAGCAACCAAAGGTGGTACGAAACCAGATTTTTCAGAGCAATTTTCTAAATACTGCACAGTGTTTGGAATTTGTCGTTTGCGTGAGAGCTTGTGAACTTGCAGATGGCTTTCTGTCTAGTGTTAGTAAATTAGAAATAATACTACAGGGCAAAATTCACATTACAGAAGCAGTGTGTGTATCAGAACAGCCCTTATCCAGGAAGCTCCAGGGGGAGGAGATTGCTGCAGGGAGAGCTCAAAACCTGGATGCTCACAGCCCCGCCCGTGGTTTCTCCTCCCCTACAAATGCTGTTTTATTTGCAGATTTTGCATGCTCACAGAGAATCTTTGCTGTTGTATTTTAATCTTTTTGGTATTCGTCCGTTTTTATCACTGATTTAAGGAGAGGGAAACTGGGGAAGAGAAGTGATGTACCCGAGGACACAAGGTGTCTGGGGTGCCCTGGAGATGTGCAGCTGTCCTGCTGCTGCTCGGCTCCTAGGGAAGTTCTTGCAGTTTTTCCACCCCGGCTCTCTGTATGTTGGAAATGTGTCTGCTTGTTCCCTTTCAGACTTGTAGAAACCACTCAATGAATTGCAAATGCGCGGTGGGAAGAAAAAGTCTTTAGAAGCCTTGCAAGTGTGAGATCACAGAGCCCTTAGGAAAGCTGCAGCGTGGTCTTCCCAGCTGCCTGCCGCCCGCCTAGGGCTCTCCTGGCCCTGGGAATCCTTTCCCACCTGATTTGGCTGAGCAGGAGAGGAGCAGCGGGCGGTGGTGGGAACTCTGTCCTGTGAGCACCAGGTATCCGTGACGTGGCTGCCTCTGTTGCTCCCACCGGTGTGTGGGGTGCTGCTGGTCTCTGTGTGTGAGCCAGACTCCTGCTGTGCCCATGTCTGCTCAGGTGAGAGATGGCTTTGCACCCTGGAGTGCCTCCATGAGATGGTCTTGGCATGAAGCACAGTACTGTTGCTTAATCTTTGGAAAGAACCGTGGTGAGTCCTGTGCATAAGCCAGCTACAGCTGCATCAATCAGTTCTTACAGCGTTATGCGTCTTTCATCTCCTTTCTGATCACGGAACATAGGTTGGATCACTTAGCAAGGGAAAGGGATGGGGATATTTCTTGCCATCTTGGCTGTTAGGGCTGTGAGATTTCAGAAACCAAGGCCAGGATGCAGAGGGAAGAGCCTGAGTCCTCTCTGTCCAGATACTGCCCTTCAGAGGGGTCTGGGTCGGGGTGCTTTGTGCTGCTGGCTGTATGGCCTGTTGGAAGTACTTTGAGATGCCATAGGCTGCTCCCACGTTTTGTCATGGTGTGTTACAGTGGAAGACACAAGGACAGCAGGAGGAGAATGGGGAGCCTGACAGGAGGAGGCACATGGCTTTTGCATGAGCTGAACTCATCACAGCCAAGGATGTCCCACGATTTGTGGTGAAAGTACCTGTAGAGTTACTACTAGCAGTGTGTGCCTACATGCTTCCTCTGTACAGGTACTCAGCAGTGTTGTGTTTTGCCTTTCTGAGTACTCCAGCACATTCATAACTCAAGTCCATGTGAGCTTTAAGGGCACTTTGACTTTCCTGAGTTACTCATGAAGGGCTTGGCACCTTATCAGCTGGGCAGGTTCAGTGTATTGCTTTGACCCTCTAGTGTGAAAACAAGGCTCTACCATACAGACCAAACATGTGCCAGGCGTGCTGCTTAGTGGCTGACAAAGGTCTAATTACATCTTTTTAGCGTGTCCATCTCCATAGGAATGTATTATTAAGCCAGCATAATTCTGTTCAGTGTTTGTTATGGAGGACACGATGATCAGCTGTAAGTGAAGGAAGAACTGTCTGTGTCTGCAGTGCATTGCACTCTAGCAGCTAAGCTCTCTGCTGTGCTATTGTCAGATGTCCCTATCCCTATGGAAGGATGCAGTGCAGTAAAGTGCCTTTGTTACCTCTGCACTGACTGAGTGGATCATGTCTAAATAGAAGCCACTTGTCACCTAATGTGACTGGCAGTTGCTGTGTCAGCTTGCACAGATACCTGATACTGGGGTGGTTAGCAGCTCTCCTGACCCAGTTGTTATCCAGGCTGTCTGGAGGCTGCAGCTCCATGAGCTGCTGTTGCTTGGCACGTGCCATAGCTTCGCTAAGGATGCCCTGGTTTGGTGTCTCTATAACACACCTTCTAGCAGCTTGGCTGAGTGGAAGTGGTCTCATATGCAACAACCATTTCACCTCCTAAATCAGTGATGCTCGTTGCAGTTGGGATGCCATAACAGTTCCATGACCTCAGGAGACGGCTGTGCATTCACACTGCCAGGCTGAGAATACTTGGCACTGAGCAAAAATTGCTATTGTGTCAGGGATTTGGCATGGCTCCCTGCATGATGGGAAATAGGCGCGGAGCCCAGTCAGCATAATGCAGTTGGTTTCTTGCTGATTTTTTACCTGCCAAATCTGGAGCAGAATAAGTAGTTATGGCTGATGTCATTCTTTTTTAGGGTCTTATTTATTTTTACATGCATCTGACTAGCTAGATTATTGAGATCTGAACTCATCCTGCATAATTCTATGCAGATACGGACACGATTATTTTAACCTTTCAGAGTCAAGGAGTGAAGAACATCCTGACCTGCTTGCCTCGTAAAGTGCCTGTGGTCTAATTGAAGGGCTCATAATTTTTTCTAATAACTAGTTGAGGTTTTTCTGTTTCCACTGGAAAACAGCATTTTCCATCTTTTTTCATCATTCAGCTAAAATAAACACAAGTGTATCCTAAGCCTGCTTTTAATGTGATCCTGGCACTGGCAGTACTAAGTTCAGTAATAAAGGCAGGGCAGACTAATCCAGAGCCCTATTTTAATCAAAGCAGGATTTCCTAGTAGAGGAGACACAGTTAAATGCCCACATATCAACACTTTGATATGCATCCTGTGCAACATCTTGCTGTTTGTTAGGATGAGAGGTATCTTGTGCTGCAGCCCCAAAAGTAAAATCAAGTTGTCCTCCCCTTGCACTTCAGCCCTGCAGCTGCCTCACTTTGTTCCAGAGCTGCACCTGAGCTGTGCTCTCCTCCAGCACAGCTGAATTCTACTTAAATGAACTCTGACCAGCCAAAGGTTGGTTGTTTTGGACTGAAAAGCTTCGAGGCAAGGCTCCTCGTGCCTGTGTCTCTGCTAACCTCCTGCCCTTCCATTAATACCCAGCAGCTCTGGGCTTGCGAGCTCTGTGAAGTTGCAGTAGCACTGGTAGGGCAGGCAGACCTGAGAGCAATGCTCTGCCAATCTCATTTTCCCTCTGGGCCTTGCTTTTGTAGACCTAGAGCCCAAATCCTGAAAGGAGATCCTTGAAGAGAAACCTGTGAGCTCATGCAGATCAGTTTGCAGGATTGAGCCTCGCGAACCACGGTAATTAATAACAACTTGGCAAGACCATCCTGGATTTCAACGGGAGTTTTGCACTCGAACAGGATAAGAATACAGCATTAAAATAAGGCGGACAGTTCACAGCAGGCTGAAGAGAGAGGCCAAGATCAACAGGATAAAACTCTCCTTTTACAAAAACTCCCCTAAGCCTTTTTGTCCACACACAGGGCCTTAATTCAGGGCTCCTTGAAGTCAATGGGGAAAAAAAAAAACTCATTAATTTAAATGGGTTTGAATCAGCTTGAACCCCATTTCTGGCCAGGGAACAAGTGTTTATGAGCTGTCCATGGGTTAATGTAAGCTGGGAGCTGAGGGCAATCTGTACAGAGCAGAAAGGCTCTGAAGGCACCTTCAGCAGAACGGGAGGTGGCCAAAGTGCCTCAGTAATCATTGTGAGGCTTGGCTGAGCTAGAATAGAGATAACAGAATGTGGTGGGAGCAGGAGGAAGGTCTCTGATCCTTTCCCATCCAAGCCCTAGGTAGAGTAAGAGCGTGACCTGTTCCTTCTCTTTCCTGTAATTCCTGAGCAGAAAACACCCCAATTTTGGCAATTGCTATTTTATGCTTCTGGTGTCGCTTCATTTCAAGGTTATGATATGTATCCAAATTATTGAGTATTTAGGAATACTTAGTGACAAATATTACTTGTATTCTGCACAAACGCATCTGGTACATTGTCATGCCGAAGGGACAGGGGTTCCAGTTGTGCTACTCCTTTTGTTACAGCACACATGCTTCAGATACCTCTCTCTTAAGCCCCTCGCATTTCAGCTGAGCTCTCGTTCCACCCCTGCTGTGTGCCTGAAAGCCTCAGCGATGCAAATCCTGCAGGTCGAGCTTGGAGGTTTGGGGTTGCTGTTGAAGGTGCCCTGTTAGAGGCTCAGGTTGGGCTGTGCTGGCATCCCATGGTGGGAGCGAACCCACAGCCCCCACCCTGCAGGGAGGGCACAGTGTGATGCTGAGTGCACAGCATCTCTCCCCTTACAAAACAAATCCAAATTTCAGACAGTGATAGTTTTTCACAGATAGCTAGTAATATTTTTTTGGGGGGGGAAAAAAACCTCTTTTCCCTTGTGGATGTAAATTAGGTATAAAACAGATTATGTTCTTTCTTGCTTGTCTTAATGCATGCTGGATTGCTGCCTGCAGTCTGAACTTTTAAAACAACACTGTTAAGTGAAGTTTCTGACCCAGAATTTTAGCAAAAACAGAGGCCCAGCTTCACCAGTATCAATTCCAGTGTCCATACCAGCTTTGATTTCGCTTCCTGTATTACTTCTGATGTGAACTGCTTTGTGTGAATGAGTTTGTGATGCTAATGACATAGTGAAGGATGCATCCTGACTGAATCATCCCTTACATCAGATCTAGAGCTGCATTGCGGTCACACACAGACCGGTGTGAACCTGGAGGAACCAAAGACAGTGGAATTCCTCTGGATTTGCACAAAAGTAAATCGGAGCAGAATCTGGCCCGTGTTTTGTGCAAAAACAAAACAGAAATGCGAGCGTTCCGAGGCGCGTCCGTGATACAGATTTGTTTTTCTTAACAACTGTGAAACGAACGAGCTTGGAGCCTGTGCCAGATCTGGCTGAACTGCTGCCAAGTCTGCTGTGCTGATTTGTATGGCAACATCGGGAAGCAAAGCGAACGTTTACGTTGACTGCTATATTACACATTTATGCAGGATTGGGGAAGCAGTTCCAATTACCTCGTGTTCTGCCGTGTGACCACAGCAGTCTGAGGGAGCAGTCATCTTTTAATGAGCTCATAATGAAACGCTCGGGCTGAGATTTAAAAGCCATTTAAGGGGCATACAGTATGTTACGGCCTTTTATCAAAGCTACCGTGAGCATGACATGTTAGAAACCATTTTGGTGATGGGAATGAAGCTATTTCTTTTAGGGGTAAGTATACTTACAGCTATTTCCTGCACATTCCAGGGATGGAGAAGTCAGCTTGCCAATTTGCTCTTGACATATTTACAGATGGAGAAGCCACCTCTGGACTAGTTTCTGCAAACATCATGTTCCATTATGAAAATGTTCCCAAGACTGAGGGCAAAGAGCCTGGCTCAGAATATCTCCATCTCCAGACAGTGTGGGCCCGTGTCTGCGCTCAGCTCTGCTGGGGAAAGTCTGAAGTCATTCCATTAACTTTTCAGCGTGTGTTCTGGGCTGGCAGTGGAGTGGCTGAGGTTAGAGCCTGACCTTCAGTCTTCAGTACGTCCACAGTGGACTGAATTCCTGGATTTTTGTGTTCTTTATTTTCTAAGCAGGAAATAGTCCCACAGAGTCCTTTTACGGGATCTACTTTCTCAACAGTGAGAGTCTGGAAACTGTAAGGACATCCACTCTATCCAAATTCCACAATTAATGATGCATTCCCAGAGTGGAGAGGGATTGCTGTAGTTGCCAACAGGGCTAGAGATTCAGCACTTCTCGAGCGGTGAAGAGAAGCAAGCAGTCCCTGAAAGCAGCTCTACCAATGGGAATGAAAACTGAACCCAACGGGCACTCAGTTCTGATATCAGCAAAGCTTTTAAGTGCATTCTTGAATCCTGGGACTAAAGCCTGTGCTTAGATGTTGTACTGAGCAGAGCTGGCCTGCTGAGCTTAGGCTTGGTTTAGGTAAAATCATGCTTAGCAAAAAGGCAAAGGAATGAAAATTGGGTACTGAGTTATGTTTTGGTAGGGCTCTCCAATGCGATGGGAAAATTTTCACTGCCTTCTGCGTGTGTTAAATGAGACCATGGTTACTGTATGAGCCAGGGTGTGGTGGTACAGATGGGAACATGAAAAACCTCTGTGAAAATGCTTACACTGGTGCCACAGTCCTGCTGCTTCACAGCTTGAATGGAGGATTTATTTTAAGTTTGCTATCAAAAGGTGTTAGCAGTTGAGCCAAGGCAGTGTCTCTGCTAAACATCTTTCCAGAATAAGATTTTTATGACCAAATTCTAATCTCTTGGAAAAAAGAGTTAGAAGAAAAGTGCTAAATCCTAAATACAGACCGCGTTGCTTTACTAAAAAAGGAGATGGCTACCTTTTATTAACCACAGTCATGAGCAGGCAGTGCAGATATTATAATGCTGTGGTGTTTATATTGCATTTTGCAACAGGTAGATTTCCTGGCACTGAAGGCTGACAGCCTAGGTTGCAAAATTACTGAGCTGTGTTCTGCTTGCTCTTACATGCACGCTGCCAGAGCTAAGAAGTGGTAGGTGTCAACAGGACAGGAGTTGGCCTGTTGTCTTTGTTTGCTGTGTGCAGGTCACCACGTATGAATGCCTGTTCCCATCAGGTGTAAACGCCTGTTTCAGCAGCAAACAAGATACAGTAACGTGGTGGAACAATCTGATTGTAGAAAAGAGCTGGAAAGCAGGTCTTCTGGTCTGTGTGTCTGCTTAATCAACTGAATGAAGGGAAGCCAAGAGGCCGAGTGTGCTCAGGCCAGGAAAAAGCCACCTGCCCCAGTGCTCCAGGGGTTTGCTGCAGGCTGCCCAGCAGGACATGCCAGCCAGGGGCCCCCTGCATGTTCAAAGGGAAAGCAGTGCTCACTATTTTCTTTAGCAGAGAGTTAACCCTGTTTGTAATGAGTTTTGCTAAAACGTACCTACTACTGAAGTCGTTGGATGTTTGCCACTGGCTTTGTGACAAGCCAAAATAGATTCAGAATGAGGTTGTTCTGGAAAAGGGAGCACTTTGAAGCAGATCTCATCCAAAGCCCATGGAAGCCTTTGTTGTGGTTTGGATGAAGCCTTCTCACAGGATAACATGGGTAGGTGTATCCTGTGTGCATGAGGCGAGATGCCTTCTGCTGGTTTAATGGCAGTTGTGGTGTTGTGGTCAGCTTTGTGATCTTGGCTCCTCTTTTATCCCACTGAGAGTACATGAGCAGCGGGGATGATGCTCGGGGCAGGATGAACCAGGGGTCAGCAGTGGCCGTGGTTATATACAGCCCTCAGGGAGCAGTGCCCTTCCCACAGCTCTTAGCCCCTTGGGCCAAAGAAATGGGAATTTCCAGCCCCAAGGTGTCCTGCAGAGTGCTCAGAGCTGACATTCCCACCACTGAGCACCAGGTGGGAGTATCTCAGGGGTCAGAAATTTGGGAGCTACAGCACACAGAAACCAACATCAGGAATGTCAGCTTGGAGAAATGGCATTTGTTTTTAGGGGTTAAATGTGTCGGCCTACTATGAGTTGGTTTTTATTATTGCACATCTGGATCTGTACGGGGCTGTGCTGTCACCTGACGAAGGAAAATGTCTGAAAAGCAGCAACGTGTATTGGATGAGAAACATGGGAACAGATTTCTTGGCATCTTGTAATTTAAAGGGATTACGATCTGCGTATCATTTCTAAGTATATTGCACTGGGAATCCTCTGAGTTGTTGAACCTCTTGTTGCTACAGCGTCCAGGTGATTTTCTCAGACACTGGCATAGTCATGTTGCTGGTTTCTTGGAGTGGATAAATACTGGTTGCATTTATGTGCATATGTGCCATACGTTTAAATAGCAGCAAGGCTGTAGATGTGGCTCAGGTCACGAGAAAAAGAAACAGTGGGATTTTTAATTAAGTCTGCTCATTTTCTTTAGGGCTGACAGTATATCTGAGAATTTGACATTTATTTATGAATGCATTCCGGATTTGCACACTGCATATCAAAACCTGAGACAGTCATAGTGAGGGATGGGGTGGGGTGCTGAGATAGCGTATCCGCTTTGCTCTCCTGCCCACAAGTGAAATTCTTTCCATCTGAGTCCTAGCAAGGTGGTGCTGGGTGAAGCACAGCCCTTGACAGAAGGCTGTCTCTTGCCCTGAGTCAACCACAAAGCAAGCTCACTTTGTTTTCATCCACCTCTGCCTCTCCTCCGGCCTAACACACCTTTACTTCCCAAACATGGGAGTGATGATGCAGGGAACAGAAGGGGAGGCAGTTCCTGCTGCCAGCACAGGCAGCCTGATGCTCACAGCCCCCTGTGGGGCTCACAGTCCCCAGGCAGTGGGCATTATATCACGCTGCATCTCAGGCAAAGCTTCTAACCAGGGAGCTGCTGATCCTTGAGCAGAAAGTCATTCCTGATGACTCTCTCCTCCCCAGGGCAGCGTTGACTCTGCAAGCTAAAACAGGAGCAGCAAGCAGTGAAACACATCCACTTGGTTACTGGAGTGAGAGGCTTGGAGCCTGAATTCAGCAGTGATCTGGTGAGTAAGTAGACAGTGTTTAAAGATGGCAATTACTTTGATGGCCTTATCTGTTCTTTGAAGTCAAAGAGCCACTCCCTGCCCTGTACACACGTGATAAGCCCAATCAGATTCCACATATCTTCGCTGCAAAAATATGGGGCTGAGTTGACTCAGCTGGGGCTGGAGCCTGTGACTCTGAGTGTGGGTGTGCAGTGTTTTTCCCACATGCATGCTGAGGGGCTAGCCTTGGCATGGTGCAGGCTGGCATCAGCATGAGGAGCTGCCCAGCATGCACAGGCTGAGCCTTGCTGAATTAAATGTCAGACTGCTCAGGTGCTGCTAGCCCTCCCTGGTGGTGCAAAAACTGATGCCAGCTGTGCAGTGATCTCCATGCAGACCAAGAGGACAGTGACTCAGGAGGATGTTTCTTCAGCATGGCTTCAGATATCATACGTGGCTTTCAGGTGCAGGTCCTGCAGTAGGTCTTCAACCTTGAGCTGTGGGGAGTCCATGCTTGGTTCAGGGTAATTCAGTGTTGGGCGTTCCTGCAGGCTGTACATGGGAGGCAGAGCTGGGCTGCAGTCAGGCAGCTAGAAATATCAGGGGCAACAAAGCAGAGCAAAATTAGTTACAAAGCAACTGAAATTTTTTCCTCCCTCCCCCTCACATTTTTTGACAAGATTCTTTTACCACTAGGAATTTCATCCTAGAGAAAGCTGACAAAGGTCTGAGAGGCAGAGTATACCTCCGTTGCCCTGGGGAAAGAACAAGGAGAGATGTTAATGTAAAAGGAAGGCCAGCAAGAAATTGCCTTGTCATCTGAATTGATTAAGTCTTCTAATGCATTAGTTAATGTAGCAACAGTGCTTTTCTGTAGCCACAGCTTGTTAAGGAACAGCACATGGAGTGATCCATCAGCTTAGGCAGAGGTAGCTCTGAATCAGTAAATATGTCATGCTAAGCTTGCTGTGGCAATGCTTGATCCTACACTAAATGATTTAATAGCAGTGTACTAGAACTCTTAATAGTCATAGATAGTGGTGGGGTTTTTTTGTTTGTTTTTCTTTTTTACCCAAAGAATGCGCATTCCACCTTCAGGACCAAAAGGGAAAAAAAAAAGTGAAGAGGGGAAAAAAAAAAGTATTGTGTTTGTAAAACACTGATTTGGAGCCAAAGGACTTCATGTCAAAAGTCTCAGATCCCTACAGTAATTGCAAGCAACACTCACAAGACCTGAGCTCAGGGAGCTTCAGTGTTGAAATTCAATCCATTTCAGGTCAAGAAGCCTGTGGGGAGATGTTGCCTTCCACAGAAAGACAGGTGAAGCTCGTTTACAGCAGATACAAAACCAACTCAAAGCTACAAAACGCAGTTGTCAGAAACGTGTTTCACTTAGCAGACTAAAATGCAATGAATCCTGATTCAGCTGTGGGAGAGCTGCTGGAGGCACTTCCAGCCACGGTCAGTGCTGAGTCACCAATGCCCGGCACCAGGCAGGGCTTGCAGCTCTGGTTCTGCAGGGAATGCATTTTACGTGCAGTGTAAGACCATTTTTGTTGTTACCTTGCTTGCAGTGTGCGTAATAGAGTCACCTGACAAATGATGATGTGTAGAAATACCCTCTGAACTGACAACTTTTGTCCCTAAAATACGGAGAAATTTTACAGTGCCTCTTCCTTGGCTTGCTTTCCCACTTTCTGTAGCAAAAATGGGAAAAGAAAAGGAAGTGAAGGGAGAAAAAAAGGGCAGCTTCTTCAGTACTAGAAGCGAATTTATTGACAGTTGCTTTTTAACACTGAATTACCAGGAAATTTCAGGGACCTGAGAACAGTCATCTTTTAAACAAGATAGGAAAGAAATCCCCACCAGTCTCCAGAGAGCATGAGAAAATTGCCAGGGCAGTCCAGAGAGTAGGAAAAGATAATTTTAGCTGAGCTGTTCACTAAATAGACAGTTGTTGGTTGCAAAACCTCGACGGGGGAGGAGCTGCTGGGAGGAGACCTTGGTTTCAGCAGCTCAGGAGCATGCTGAGCTGGGGGATGAGCCAGCTGTGCTGGTGGATTTGAGGTGCAGGAGGGGTGTGCTAGGTGCTTTTTTTGGAGCAGCTGGGTGCCCTGCAAAGTCTATTTGTGTCCATTGACAGCAGGTGCTATGGCTGAAGAGCAGAGCAGAGTGCCAGAAGTAGATGGAGTGTTTCTCCTCTGCTCTAGCGCCCAGTAAACTCACAGATTTCACAGAACACAGGAGTCCTTTCCTTTACCTGTGCAGCTTCTCCGGACAGGGCTGTCAGAGGTCCGTGGGGTGGGCTAGAGGCAGGATCACTGTCACTTCCAAGCTCTGGTTGGAAGCAGCTAACCACGAGTCTGCTCTGGAGAGCCAGTCCTGTTCTTGTTCGGCCATAGAGAGCGTGCCAAGCAAAACAAATAGTACTTGAGGTTAGAAGGCTCAAAGTCTGCTAACATCACAAAACCCAAACTGCTGTTCCAAAATCATGACAGAGAGCGTCAAGTAGCAGGAGGTCATGGAGATAAGTAGGAGCCAGCTGATGCAATGCTGAGGCTGATGGAGGAGCTGTTACTCTAGAGCCAGCACAAAGTGCATGTGTTTTTCTTCCCTTGCGTTTCCGCTGCTCTGGACAGCAGCTTACTGACAGCTGAAGAGGTGTAATCATAAAACCAATGGATCAGTACCCAGAGTAACCCACGACACCCAAACACTGGGTCTTGGTAGTAGGTGTGTGGTAGTGTGCTGACTCACACAGCCTTGGGCTGTTGCCACAGCCATGAGAAGTCTGCTCAGACCTCACTGCCTGCGTTAGGATGGTGTGACATACATGGACAGGAGGAAGTGGAAGGTAATGCTGACATTCATAAGATCAAGCAGTTACTTGGGCTGACAGAAAGCTCAGTTTGAATTGCAGACACGTTGATCTTCACCTACAAGGGCATGAACTGGCAGGGCTGGACGGTGATGGGCTGGCTCTGTAGCTGTCGGGCTGGGGCTGTGCTGCGAATTCTGTGTGATTTGAAGAGATAAAAGAGGGCAGAAAAACATGTTTACAGTCTGTGCTCTGGTACTTCTGGGTACTTGACAGTATTTGTAGGTGTTGTGGTACTTTAGGAGTAAATGACAGGTTTTACATCAAGTGCATGAAACTCAATGCCATTCCTAGATGATGACATCAGTCCAGGTGCAAAGTGTCAGTGCCCCGCACAGCTGGGAATGTGGAGCAGTTGGTAACAGCTGATTTTGATCTTCAGCTCTTCAGTGTGTCCGTTTCCACCTGTAGCATTTCTGCAGCTCCTCCTGGCATGCCTTCCATGCTGGTATTCACAAGCGTGCAGGCTGATCTCACCTGGAATCTCACCTTAGCATCTGAAGTGTTTTATCTCCATTCAGCTGATGCTTATCTTGTCATAAAATTTCCCATGGCTTATCAGCACTTGACAATTAGACGCTTAACATCCTACTTAATGCAAAACAGATTATATCCTGGGAATTAACAAAACAATAAAATGCCTTACGGGAAAAGGGAAAATTGTATGTAGATGCATGTGTGAGTGTGTGTACACACACACACACAGTTGTGCAATCTGGTGATGCTGCTCTGCTCTCACTGCTTGATTGGTTTCATGCTCGTTCCTATGCCTGTTACATGTTTGTGCCACCGTCTTTGTGCCAACTTATGTTGGCTGCTGGTCATGCTGAGTGCTGACCTTATCATGGAGTGATGAGGGGATGGGGTTCAGAGCTGGAGTTCAGTAGGGTCCCCAGGGGTCCAGCTGGGGTTCAGGGCTTCCAGGTCATGTTCTGGGATGGCTCCTGAGGCTCAGGAACAGGTTCGGGAGATTCCAGGCCACACTGGTACTCTCTATGCCTGCCACAGTGCTGCTCCCCTCATGGTGTGGTCTGGGGCTCCTGCACCCACCTGCGGCTGTGATGAGCAGTGGCTGCACAGCACTGCTGGGCATCTCAGGGTCCTGTCTGCTGCATCTCTTTCAGAGCTGCTGCTCTTCCACAGGACTGGAGCTTTTGGTTCCTGCTGTGAGCAGCATGCTGACTTTACAGAGCAAGGCTTTGTTGTGGTCTCCCAGGACCTGACCTTAGGGATTTACAAAATCAGAGGATGGTGTGAAAGGACCGAAGGGTCGCATCAGTTGCTGAAGATTAAAAGTAAAAATGACAGCACTCAGAAATACATTTTAAAAGAATACCTGGAGAGGATAAGCCACTTGGTATGTTGGTACAGAATGAAGGGCTGGGCTGCCTCTGCTACTGCAAACCAAAGCCAGAGCTCAGGCTCTGCGCAGAGCTTTCAAAACCTGTGTGCCCTGGACACCCCTGCAGGGAACAGGGCCCAGTTCAGGGCTCAGGGGTTCAAGTGCAATCCCCATGGCTCTGCGTGGTCCTGGCCTGCCCGCAGCACTCCCCATCACACATGGACTGGAGCAGAGGCTTACGTTTCCCATGAGGAATGCTTGCGATGCTGTCTGCACATTGTTTGGTAAATGCTGGTCTTTTGGCTCCCTGCCCTTGGAGAAGAAGAAATTTCTGTTGCAGCCTGGTCACCCTTCCAGTAACTGGCCAAATGCAGTAGTTTGGGTCCTTGCACACAGTGTTTATTCGTTTGACTGGTTCCTCCTGCAGCAGTGCTCTGCAGAGCCCCGTGGAGACAGCAGCCCTGTGATACCACCTTACATCATATAAATATACACCAGGTAGAGCACTGTTACCTCTGTTCTGAAATATGAGAGTATCTCAAGTAGTGCTCCACGAAGGATCAATACCTTTAATGCCGTTTTACTGGAGGGGGAAACTGAGGAATGGAACTTTTATCTGTGGTTGTTCTGCAGAAATAACCTACAAGTGCTGGCCATGCTGGCGAGGTGCTGCAGGGAGCACAGTCCTGGTGTGCTCCCACTCCTTGCTGCTTTTCATTGGTTTTTAAAGCAGTAAGCATCTCTCAGAGCTGAACAAATGCCTGGCATTTGTGGCCAGGCTGACCTTTGTGAGCAGTAGAAGCACAGCTATGGCAGGCAGCTCACTTGAGCTCTCCCTTCTGGGAGCTGGGCAGGTTTTGTAATTGCTGGAAGAGCCAAGCAGTCTTTCTTTAGTCCCTGATTTTCCTTCAGCAACCGGCTTTCTGTCTTGATTTCTCATCTCTTCACCTTTCCCTTCCATGTAACACCCAGCTGATACTTGTTAGCAAAGCAGTCCTTTCACTGATGCAGATGCAATCAGCAGAAATGCCCAGCAGTTGCAGAGTTCAGCTTAACTCTATGAAATCACTCATAAATGTGCTTTACTTCACTAGAGCTATTCTTGTGCTCAGTCTTAAGTGTGTGCATAAGTCTTTTGCAAGTCCTTGGCCCTTTCAGTCCCAACTGGGTCACGCTGATTACCAAGTAATGGCAGGAAAAGGGGGAGGCTCTCATTGGGATCTCCGTGAAAGTGTTTTTCTGAGCCTATGGTCAGTGGTCTGCTCTGATGGCAGATGAGTGCAATTGTGGTTGTCCAGTGAAGGAACAGAGCATGAAATCCCTTATTAAGATTCTCTTAGATACGTCTGCAAAATCCTGAGCAGTCATTAGAGTGCCCATGGCATGGCAACTGCATGATGTGCTGTTCTCATCGCTCACAGTTCCTCCTCTCTCTTTCTTTGTCTGTTTTCTCTAACTTGTTCTGCACCTTACCAGGTTGCTCTCATGCTTGAACATTAAAAATATATATATATATATATATTGTCGTCAAGTCATGTGATAAGTTTTTTAATTGAATAGTCTTTAATTGGAATTTGCCTTCTCTGCATCAGGGTGTGCTTGAGACTCTTGCTTACACTTTGTCTTGTGACTGAGCACGAGACACTGTGTTCTTTTGCAGTGGAAACAGGATGCTCACCTGATGGTTTGACATGAGGAATTAAAATAGATTTTTGTAGTCTGTTGTTGCTGTTTGGTTGAGAAGCACTGTAAGGCATGTTTTAAACCTGTGAACTGACACGTACTGCTTGCTCACTTGAGCTGCATATCCTCTGGGGCATGGCTGTTCCTTGCTGTGACCTGTACAGCACCTGCTGAAGGCCAGCAATGCTAATTAGTGCTAATAGCTGCTCTATGGCATGCCTCACCTGGCTAGCTAAGGCAGATCACAAAGGGATGTCACCTAAACAAATAATTGAACTCCCAAGGTAAAGCGGTTGGGTTGGAAGGAAATCTTGTTGGGTTTCTCATGGGCTGCCGTGCAGTTATCTGTTTATCAGGTCTGGAACTGAAGTGCCATTTCTCCTCTCACATCTTCTGTGCTGTGGTACTCATCTCTTCTTCCCCTCAGCACAAGAGATTTTCTGAGCTGCTAACTCACCTGTATGTGTGATGGTCACTTACTGTGATGCCGGAGGGTATAACATGAGTTATAAGGTTTCTGTGTAATCCATGAGAGCAGTGCTGAGGTTCTGCAGCTGTGCCTGCCCAGGTTATGTATTTCTGTCCCCACTTTACAACCTGTGCTGGTTTTGAGCCTTACTTGCACTGAGGGCTCTGATGTGCATGCAAATTACCAGAGCATGGCAAGCTCCTGCATGCCAGCTTCTCCACCTTGCTCATGGTCACACCCCCAGTAAAAGCAATGTGGCTATCCCCCTTTTTTTTTTTTTGTGGAAGAGAAAAATGACTTTGGCTTACTTTGTATTTGCCAAAGGGTGAGAAAAGCGCTAAGACACTTATTTTGGAGTAGCTGATAACTGTTAACTTGGGTTATTCTTCTGGCTCCTAAGTCCACTTTGTATGTTGGGGTCATGCTCATCCTTTAAGATATGAACTTGTTACCGAGCAGGCAAATGCTTTAATGGTTCTCTTCACTACCTCCAAACCTGAAGGAGCTGTATCCATTGGATGAGTGTAATAGATGTGCCTGGGGCAGTTCAAGCTAGGGCAAGATATCACAGGCAGAAAAGAATCAACATAGGAATATTAACAATATGTTATTTTGCTGGTGCAGTTTTCCCATATGATTACGAGTGATGAGTGCTCTGTGGGAGTGAGGAAAAAAAAAAGATTGGGCCCATACTGATAGACTGTGCTCAGTTGTTCAGTCGTACTCCATCCTTCACTGTTAGTTCATTTGTTTGTTCTTATGCTTCTGTATTCTGTCCTGAAGGCTAACCACATATCATATATATTTAAAAGAACAGCAGCATGTAAGTGGTATAGATCTTGAGGTTTCTTTCCCAAAACATTATGATATTCCTGCTGAGAATGTGAAGATAAAGGCTTTAATCCCTGGGAACAAAAGGGTGTGAGTAATCCCATTTCATTGCAAGACCTGGAATCTCCACCCATATAAATACATCAAAGAGTAGCTATGATTTCACTCTTTGACACCCATGGGTTGAGGTTCTCACCCTGGGAAGCAAACAGCTCCTGTGGTTGGGCTGGACAGTGCCCACAAGGCTGAGTAGCATGGATGTGTTCACCATTCTTTGATCTTCACGCTGGACCAAAATTATTCACATCTCCCCACTGTTGCTGAAAACTTTTCCAAGCACTCAAGGCAATTATTTTTAAATGTATGTATGCTTTGGGCCAAGTCCACGAGTCCTGACTCATGACTGACTCAGCCCTTACTTAAGCAGAATTCACTTGATTTCAGTGCCAATGGAGGCAGGACTTTGTGACAGCCCCCTGCCGATGGGAGCCAGCAGTAGGAGCTCCTGGAGCTGCTGGTGGCCCTCTACAGCTCCCACTACACCTCTCTGAATCTTGTGATGCTGGAAAAAGAGCCTTCCTGCTCAGCAGTGCTGCTCAGGACAACACGTAGGTGATGGAGAACAATGCTGGCCCAGTGCATTGTTGGCTGATAGCTCTCAGAACTAATCCTATCAACTGGAAGGAACTTCTGTGATCCACTTTAATCAGCGGATCAGGCTACACGGTCGTGGTAGTCTGACCATCTGGTTGCAAACTGTTGCACTACAGATTGGCTTCAACTCATCAGGATGTTTTAATTTTGTTATAAATTAATTCCAAACAGCCAGCTCATCATTGCATGTTAGATGCCAGGATGGTTCAGGTAAGGAAGGAAACTGGCTGATGTGAGGTCTGGGAAGAGCAGTGTGAAATATGCAGACAGCTGTGTGTGATGTAAGCCTAACCTGGTGCTCAGTAAGCTCTGTGGGAGCTGAGCTGCTCTCTGTGCTGTGTTTTCCAGCGCTCCTGACTCTGGGAAGGGTAATGCCTTGGTACAGTGCTGGACCTGACCTGGCTCCCTGCACTCATGACTGCAGGAGTCAGCTCAGGTCTCGCCAGCCTTATTAGCTCTGGCTCAGCGCCATCAATTCCTATTCAGGCCGGCTCCATGCAGCATGCTTGGATGTCTGCACCGTGCTCGTCCCAGCATGGGAGTGGTGTCCTGGTGTCAGGAATGCAGGACGGAGACGCTGCGGCTGCCTGCTGGGAGCAGCACGGTCACACGGAGCTGCCCTGCCTGGAGGCAGCCCAAGAGTCTGTCTTGGTGTGACTGCTCCAGAAACCACCCAAGGGGGGGCTGAGATTGATAAAATTCTGATACAGTTTGGAGATGTCCCTGCTGCCTGCCACTCTCAGGTGAACCTATTGAAAAGCAACCATTTTCTGCCTAGCGAGTGTGACTTGTCAGCACGTGGCTAAAGCAGCTGAAAAAATGGACATGTTATTTATTTACATGGTATTTAAGCTCATGCCATTCTGTTTTGCAAGGCTGCACCTTGAAAAATGGCCTGATCAATTTTATTTCTAGCTACTGCTGGAAAGAACAGAGCTGCTATGTGTACTAGTATCATTTAAGTTTGATTTTTGGCCTCCTCATAAGTCAAAGCATTTGTAGGATTGGGCTCAGCATATTGGTCTGCCCAGTGCTGCTGCACCCCTTGTTGCCCTTAACCATTTATTTCATCAAAGTAAACAGGTTTGAGCTCCAGTTTGAGGAACTGACTGTTCTGCCTTTTGCAATGCTGCATTAATAGGCTTTGAAGAGATGCACTTTCTGCCAACGTAAACATTTTCTTGAATGTAACAGAAATGAGTCCTTGCTTGCAATAGGTTTGCTGTGCACATTATGAAGACTATAAAATAATTGTAAGTAAATGCCCTCATCAGAGTCTCTCTTAGACTTACTCCAGGGCTTCCACAGCAGTGGAAGAAGGATCTTCTGCATTCTTTTCCTCTTTTGTTCTTTTTCCTCTATCTTTTTCTGTAAGACTTGAGCTGGAAGTTGCGTGGCCTGGTGATGTTCTGCCTTTCCATCTCCCCATCCCACCCCAAGCCTTTCTGGAGGACACATGGCAAGTGACTGTGCACGGCTTGGTGTTCTGCAGAGCACTTCACTTGTGTGAAGGGAGGTTTGTATCTCTTAGGGATGTATCCCTTAGAGACTGCAAGTTGCTCAAATGCTGAAAGCTGGTGGGGCTTCATCCTTTGTTCCTGGGCATCTCTGACTGCCTTATACCTGCCTTATTGTACAGACCAACCATGATGTCAAGTCAGTTCTTAGGGCTTTTTGGTGAGCCACTTGAGGTAGCAAATGCATTCAAATCTAGATGACTCTGTGAAGCGTAAATATCTTGTCTTTGGTACATTTACATCAAATACAATTTTGGCACTGTAGCTGCCAAAATCAGTAAAGCCACCAAGACCCAAGTCAACTGTAGGGAAAGATGGTGAGTAAGGAAATCCTTCAGTGTTACCTTTTTTGTTTTTGCATTCCCGTGACTTGAATTCAAATCTGCCCCGCTCTGAGGAGCCTGGAAACAAGATCTTCAAGTCTTTCCTAGCTGTAATGAGAACACACCCATATAGAGTACATGAGGAGAATTAAAGGAAGGAGATTTGCAAAACCTCTTAAAACAGCAAGCTTCTTAATTTTCCTTTAGAATTCAAAGGAGCCGTCAGCCAAAAATATTTAAGGACTGGAGCAGCTAAGCCCCAGCAGAGCGTATGGTTTGCTCAGGCTTATCTGAATCTTGTCCTGTAAAAGCGTGAATTATTGACTCTCCCCTCTTCTCTGCTTTACAGTCCTCAGGTACCTGGAGGGCATCCCAGAAAAACAGGAGGTTGAGCCAGCCCTCTCGAATGCTGGTGTTTTCTGAGTGCTTTCTGAATCTGACTGGCTAAGCCCAAGTTTGAATATTTAAAGATTATCAAAATTGCTGTTTAACACCCCCAAAAGTAAAACAGCTCAGCAGCAGAGTTCCCCCAAATGCAGACCTTGGCAGGGGAGTGGCAGCCATCACCTCCACGATGCCAGGAGCAAAGACGTGCTCGTATCCCAGCCTGGGAGTTTCCAGAAGCTGGTATTGCTGTGGGGGAAATTTGTTCTGTGTGCAGAGAGAAGGAGCAAGGCTGACGGCGTAGCGGGGCTGAATAATGCAGAGCCCTTTACCACTTCTGTTGCATAGGAATGATTCCCACATCCTTAAGGGAAAGCAGGGAGAATCAGCTTTGAAGAGCAGCTGCAACAGTACTGCAGCAAGTTAGAAATAATATTGCTGCTTATAGAAGAGCTTTGCTGAGGTGTTTTCCTTTTTTCTGGCTGATCATGTGGCTGTTGGTCATCTAATATCTGCTTGATTTGTTCCTGTAGTTATCACACAGAACTGTCTGGTGGAATGTCCTGGGCTTTCCCCCACTTAGGGCTGCTGCCCTGACAACAGTGTCCCTTCACGTTGACTGCAGCATCTCTGCTCATCTCAGCAGGGTCTGACCAGGCTGTGCTATGCCCTCCATTCTTCCCCACTGCTCACGCAGGGCATGGGAGTGTCACAGAGCTGGCCCCAGAGGGTTTGCCACATCATTGGCATGCTGTGCTTTTCTCAGGATCCTTTGCTATCCAGCCTGCGCCATTTTCTTCTTCGTGTAGGACAGAGTTTTACACCCTCCCCTTGTAAAACCTTGTATTAAAAAAGCACAGTGCCTTAAAAGGCTTAGATGAGATTAAGAAGCACAAACCTCTTAGACATAGAGCTAATACTAAGTAAGCTTTTCAAAATTATCAGTTAAGTGATGTATTAACGTGAGAGCTCTCCTATCACTCTCATCTGAGCTGGTTTCTTTGAAGAGATATTATAGAATTTGGTTGCACTGACTTCCAGTAGGACCTGAGTGTTTAATGCCTTTTTGGTCTTCTGATGTTCCAGATGTAATTTCACCACTTCAAGCCAAAACCAGAGCTGGTGTGGGCAGGTGTAGTTTCAGTTGCTTCAGCAGAGTTGTGCTGATTGCAGATCTGGAGGTGGTGTTTGTCAGCAGGGCAGTGAGAAGACCTTGACTCATTCCGGCTCTGTCACTGACCTTCTGTGGGACTTTATCAGCAGCTGTGCTTTCTCACCAAGCCTAACTCGTGGTCCTTAGAAAATAAGATCTCTGGAGAAGGTCTTTTATTATTCTTTTATGCAGAAATTAGTCTAAGGGGTTACAGTCATGCTGCTTATGTCAAGCAGTGACCTATAATGTCACTTGCAGTGCACAGTTCAATGTGAAAAAAGCCTTTCTGCCCATGCAGAAGAGACTTGGAGATGAGGAGAAGGCACCTCCATCTTTGTGCCACCGTGCCCTGACACGGTCCCATTTAGGAGATGTTTGTTAGTGGAAGAAGTGCATTACAGTGTGGATCTTGGCTCCGCAAAGCAGCAGCAGCTTTTCCTGCACATGCAGGGTTCTCGTTACACCTTTTCAGACTCAAGAAGGAAAAGGAGCTGATGGAATAATTTTTGATCTGGAAAATGAAATCTGACATAACCAGTAGTTACATTTTTCTTATACCCTGGTAGTTTGCCTAAAGGCTGCTTTTAAATAATTCTTGCTTTTCACCTCCTGAGAAATAATCTATTTGTCTGTGAATTAATTAGGCAGAGTTATGAAAACCCCCCAGAGACGCTGCTGATCTCACTCCTTAAAATACATAGAGGGCCTGATTCTTAGGCCAACCGGTGGGAATTCTGTTTTTAACTTTGATAGGAACAGGAACGAGCATTTTGTGTGTGATGTTACTGACAAACAGTGTTCCCAGTAAATGGTAATAGATGCTGCCCTTTCCATCTGCTTTTCTGGCATCTATTGCTCCAATGCCTTGAGTCCTGTGGCACTGGGAGAGTGCATCCTTTCTTATTTCATCTTCCTTTGTATGGTTCAGTGTGTGCCTCTGCTGTCTGTTGAACAGATGTGTGCAAGGAGTTGGGTGCTCTCCCCACTGCTGCGTCCAATGGGTGACTGATGCCGTGGGGGAAATCAGAGTTGCTCTGCTGGGGGTAGGAGTTGTTCCAGGCATGGCAGTGAGGTGTCAGCTACTCTGGCACTTGCTAACTTAAGTCAGCATCGACCTGGTAAAATACTTTTTAACAGTGTCGTAGTTTTTGTTAACCTAGAAGATGAAAATTAATTTTAGACTCATTTATGTGAAAATGATTTCTGGGCTTAAAAGAACGGCCGTTCGTTTATTGAATGGAAAATGTCTGAACGTGTCTGTTCATAGGGTGATTTAAAAACTTTCATTTGATGAAATAGAAGAAGTGAGCAGGAGAACTAGAAGAGTTTCCAGGCTCATAAGTTGTTCAGGAAGCTGGGCTTTATGGCCGGGATGGTCTCTGTTCTGTGTTTCTTTGTTCTCACATTCCTGACTTCCCCTGTTGCCAGTGGCATTATCACCGATGCAAGTCAGGACAAGGATTAGATCAAAAGATGCATGAAGAACCAAAAGATGGCTCTGAGATTTGGAGCTCAGATTAGGAGATCTAAACACCTGTGTGTCTTCCAGGTTTGCGTACAGCTAGCATTGTGCTGAAGGGATCCCTTGGAGAGCTCAGGGAGTGCTGTGGTCAGCGTGATGCCTGGCATCACATGAGCCATACTTCTCTGAGTGACAGACTAGAAATGGATGAATTTGAGGTATGGACCAGAGAAGAAAAACTCATTTTAGGAGTTATGTCAAACGTTTTTCTGCTAGCTCTTAGAAGGATTAAGATCCTGCAATTCCTGACACCTTTGTTGTTTAAAACTTGAAACCAAACTTCTCATACAGATATGCTGTACCTCTCCTATCCCTCTGTGCTACTCAGCTCTGGGGTGGATCTGTGCCTTTCACCAGCTCTCCCAGCTCAGCACACAGACCTGTGTTTGCTCAGCTGCTGCACTGCTGTGCCACTGCTGCTTGGGGAAGTAAAGGAAGAGTCGGTCACGAGAAAACCCAGACTGCCAGGAACGTTTTATAGTTATCACTCTGATGAACTCCAGCTCTCCCTTGGAAATTAAGAGATTTGATGCCTTCTCTGTAAAACTGATAGGAATTTGGAAGGTTCTTGGAGAGCTCAGTGATCTGGGAAGTGTGGTGGGCTCAGGAGCTGACTCTAAAAACACATCAGCTGATCTCCAGCACAATACTATATGGAAAGGGAGACAAAGCTGAAAGCCCAGAGAGCTGTTCTCTGGCATGACCTTCTGTCAGCTGCTGGCAGAAAGTTTAACTGTTCACTAATACACATTTTATACCCATAGTTTTGCTAGCACAGATGACTTTAAGACCGATTGGTTGCTTGTGTTCCTGGCACCAGCTTGGTCTTCCGTGTCAGTCTGCCCTGGGAGGTTTTAAAAGTTAGTGAGCTCTCCATGCTCTCTATCAAGTCTGAATTTCCAGCCAGGAAAAGAAACATTTTTTCTGTGGGCAAAGTCCAAAAACTTACAGCGTTATTTACAGTTTAGTGATCGTCTGCAGACATGCAGCTCATCACTGGCAGTGCCTTGGGCATGTTTCCACTTCCCAACTTAGTGAGGCTCTTTACAGTGCTATCAGCAGAAGAAATGAAGGACCAGGGTGGAACTGCCATCAGAGTCAATGGCAGAACTCCCATGGACTTTGGTGGACCAGTGTTTTATTTAGCACTTCACAAGGAGCTCAGAGCACATTAGAACTTGGGCAGCTTCGTGGGCTCTGGCAGTACCCGAGGTACCTTTCCTGTGCTGATAAAATGCAGTTCAGTCTTCGTCATCTCTGTCACTATCTTCTGTCTTCAGGCCTTTGATTTCTCTATGGCTCTTGGATGTTATTTTGCTTCCTTCCAGCTTTGGATCTGAAGGATGTCTGTGGGCTTTCCCATGGCCACAAAAGAGGATCAGGATTTGAATTAATAGATTGGGTCAGAGTTGAAAGCTGTAGGCTGGCACTCATTCTGAGCTGACAGGTCACTTAGAATTAACAAATTATACAGTTGTTAGAAGAAATGGAAGGATCCTTGTGTTCCCTCCACGCAGCAGCTTTCTTAGCCCTCCACCCAGTTAAGTTGTGAAATTCTGTGCAGATTGTATGTACATACACCCACCATGCCTGCTATATAAAGATACACACATATGCATACATAAACACCCTGCACAAGCATGCACCTCACATGGTACACAGGTTTGGTAATATTTCCAGCAATTAATCTCCCTGTTTCTGAGTTTGTACAGATTTCTGTCTAATCTCCAAGACGATTATTTCTTTCTCTATCCTGAGTGCCAGTGATATGCAAAGGCCAAATTGCATTGCACACTGCCCTTTGGGAACAGACTCCTGCCTAAAAGCCTTCCAGATCTTGGCTATCACAGGAGACTATATTTGGAAGGATGGGAAAGCAACATGAGAGGCACATGGAGCAAAAGCTATGAGCATCAGCAGTTTACTACAAGTAAACAGTTTCACTTCTCTAGCTGTTGTATTCATTGCTCTTGTAAACAGGACCTGACTACAGTAAGATAACAAAGCAGGAGGCCGAAAGCTGTCCTCTTCTATCCCAGCTTCTTTACAAACTGCCAACAGGATCATGCCAGGCATTCTGTTTCATCCCTCTGTGATCCACCATTGCAACATTTACGTCACCTCTGCAGAGTCTTTTGCTTTGCTGGAAGAGAAAAGTCACCAGTCTCACTTTGTGCACTTGCAGGGATGTACAAAAGAAGGCCTTAGTTGTCTGGGATCAGGAGTGTTACAGATCACTCCAAGCCTGTCCTCTGCATTTTGGAGATAGCTCTGGCTGTGGTTTCTCCTGTCCTGTTCAGAAGAGAGCTGTGTGATCTGGAAACTGATGGTGCAGACTTGTCTGATAGCATCTGCTTTCCCTGAATAATTGTGAACATTTCCACTTCCCCACTCATCTCCCCACGCACCTCGCAGTCATAAATTGCAGTGCTAGAGCAAATGGAGTCATGCTTAGGGAATGATCTCCCCTCTGAAGATGAATCCTGATACCTGACGTATGAGAAGACCAGGCACATGCTAAAAATTCCTTGCTAATTTAGGTTGCTAGTTCATCAAAAACATCCTCCCAAACATGCACAGGATGTATTAAGTTATGGTGTAGTAAGCGATCAGCTTGTCATACTGACATTTCTGCTCCTTGCTGGGACTTCATTATCTTTCTCAAGAAATCAGATCTGTTAGTATCACCCGGCCATAAATTTGTGTAACTGGAAACCTCTCCCCTGGCAGACAAACATATGAGGACAACTGAGCATTGCTGTTCTCTGAAGGCTGATATATAAATACATACAGGACAGACTAACATCATCTCTTCCCTGTCTCAGGTCCAATGAAGTCTTAGCTTCCAGATCTCTCTTTTTTTTTTTTTCCCTGTTTAAGCCTTGGCCCAGTCACGTTTAGGTGCATAGTGAGTTATGAATTGGATTATCTTTTGGGGCAATAAGATGAGGAGATTTAATTATGTGTAAGTCACTATATGGTGTTACCTTGCCGTGGTTCTACTTGGAAGAGCTCAGAGATGTTCATGCAGCAGCAGGAGAGGTTTCTGCTGTGTCAGAACACAGTCCCTGCACATGCTGTTGCTTTGGTGTCTTACAGACCAGAAACAAGAAGATCTTAGAAGGGAAATTTCCTGTGTGTTGAATTGCCCAAGCAGGTAGATGCTGCTGATGGTAAAACCTTTTACGTTCCTTAAGTTGTCTCAAGTTCTTGATGGCTCTGAGCAGCTCAGTAGCTCTGAGGGTACAGCTGGATTCTCATGTGGCTGGAAGCCACTTAGGGCAAGGGAGGAGCAGGCTGATCTCCTGCAGCTGTTATCACGGGCCAAAGATTTCTTGCAGTTGATGAAACTAGTAGCAGAGATTCTCATGGTGCAATAATTTGCCAAATTAAAGATAACTAATGTTATCTTTAAAATGCAATGCAGGGGGTAATCATTTACTAGGCACCAGATGCTCTTGCACTTTCTTAGGAGGCTAATTTTGGGGCCCAGTTTCAAAACGTTGAGGTGAATTTTGACATTTGCTGTAACTATAGTTAAGGGAAATCTGTATAAACAGTCTCCTATGTTTTGCAGAGATCATGGCAGACTGTATTCTGTTTTATCTGGTATTGCATTGAGGCATTATCACAGATGATTGTCTCTTATTTGCAATCTTGGCTCGTTAAAGCGATAATTTGATAAGGCAGGTTATTGTCTTTACCTTGAGGGATTTCTCCTGGGCTGATACATTGGCACTGCGGACAGACCAGGGGATGCACTGCTGTTCTCAGTGAATGCTGTGGCATGTCCTGTGCTGTGATGGATGGGTCTCTGCCTCACTGCCTGCCAGCCCCAGCACCGTGTGTGTGCTTGGCAGGGGTCTGCAGGGCATGTCCTGGGGGAAGGCTGGGGCAGGGGGAAAGGTTGGGGAGGGCTTCTGAGGAGCCCCTTAGTGGCAGCATCTCCTGTCTCCTTGCAGGCACTGGTGGGAGCTCCTAATAGGGAGAGCAACTGAGTGAGGCTGCAGAGGTCCAAGTGGACATCCTGGATGAGTTTCCTGTAGGGGAGAAATCAGGACTATACATGCAGAGTTGAGAGGGGTTATTTCAACCTAGCAGCAAGGTGGGAGCTTGGCTGGCTCCAACAAAGTGCCTTGAAGGGACCCAGGAGATGGAAGTGCCCCTTCGTGGCAGCACGGGTCTGGTGTGTCCGTCCAGACACAAGGCAAGTGCTGGGGACATCCCAGAGCAGTGGCAGAGCTGGGCCCTGTGCAGGAGGCAGTGCTGCTGAGCAGGGCTGTCCTGGGAGTGCTGCGGGTCATGTACCTGCATGGGAGCTCCTGTCCCATCTCATTTTCTGCCTGCTTGAGGAACCTGCCTATAATCCTGCCCAGTGCTCTAAACAGTGTTTTCCACACAAGTCTGGCTTGGAGATTAGTTAGCAGCATACAACGTGTGTTATATATTACCAGTAAAAGTATTTTTGGAGTCAGAATAGTGATAAGGAGCTATTTGTGGGAGGGCAGCAGAAGCAGTCCCTGTGAGCTCAGGGCCATCGCAGGGTGTGCAGCACGGCTGCTGCAGGAGGGCAGGAACACAGCAGCTCAGCCCCTTCCCGAGCACCACCCGCTCCTCCCTGGTGATAGGAAGACAAGATAAATAATTAATAATCATCTGAGTCTCAGTGTGACTGCTAAATAATTTTCAGTTCAACGTTATGTAAATTTTAAGTACTTTTTTTTTTTTTTTTTTTTTTTTTTTACTGGTCATGCATAATAAAAGAACCACGGTGATTAATTTTTCACCCTCAGAGTTTAAAGAAGAGCATTGAGGATGTTTGGGCTGATACGCCATCCTATAATCACAGCCCACGCCGCTGGAAAATCACTGCCTGGCTCTCAGATCACGTGCTGCTGCTTTGGGGGAGGGAGCCTTACTCACAGGTACCCACCCAGCCTGTCCCCATCAGGAAGGCTCTTTGGAATGTCAAACTGGTATATGCTGGTTATTAACATATGCAATTAAATGTGTGCTTTTCTGTGTTTAAAGTTAAGGAATAGAGTTGCTCCGTCCTCAGTCCTGTGTAAGTCGATGTTGGAAGAACACCAATATTGGTTCTTGGAATAAGTGGTGTTGGTTTGTGTCAGCCTAATCCACCTTAAAAGAAAGAAGCTGAACTGTCCAAAGGAATAATGTAAACAGTATCAAGTCACATTTTATTCCAGAGTCAATATGTCCAGGTGTGGCATTTTACAGGAGTTGTGTGTGAGTGCACAATCTGCCTGCTGGAGTCACGGCTCAGGCTCGGGCACGCCTGAGCTTCCCAGGCTCAGCACAAGTGTGCTGAGGGCACCACAGGGCAGTGCTGATTATGATTATTATAATTGCAGCTTCTGCAGACACATCGGAGCTCCTCCAGGACCGTGTGAGTCCAGCAGCAGGGAGCTGCTTTCTAGCTGGTGTGCTGTTTTTGTAGTGCGGAGCAGAATTAGTGGCGTGCTGATATCCTGGGGAAAAAAAATGGTTGGGAAAACGTGTCCTGTAGGGTCGTTCCTGGGATGCAAAGCTCTCCCTTTGGTTTCTCTCGGTGTCTTTCATGTCTGTGGGCTGTGCTCACCTCCAGCTTTGCCCACAGGTTAGTGCAAGTCTGCAGGATGCGTCTTTACTCAGGATGGACCCTGACTCATGGGGAAAGCATGTTTGGGAAATGCTGCCATACTCCTACAAACGCTCGTGTTGCTTTTCTGTGAGGATTATTTTTTTCCATTTTAAATAAATCAGGAGTTTAGCAATAAAAGCTAACGCTGAAAGGAAGTGGTGCAGGTGAGCCCCGTAGAATTTCACACTATATTTATGAACAGAAACCCTTTTCAGGAGAGTCAGCTGGGTCTGGAATAAAAAGGAGGTGGAAAGCAGTCTTGCTGATGCCCAGAATGTCAGAATAGCAAGCCGTCTCGCTGAGCCTCCACAGTTGCTCTTGCCATTCCAGAGTTTCAAAAACAGAAGATGCTGCTGCTCTGGAGTGCACATGCCCAAACCCTGCCATTTTAATCCAGAACAAATTGAGTCTTTGTTCCAATTCTGTTGTAACCTGGGGAGGAATTCAATGATAGCTCTGCTTTAAATTCACGCCCTGTGCTAACCCCAGTTAACTGACAATGATAGATTCAATTTCTGTTGTTTTTTTTTTTTTCTTCTTTCATTTTCATTGCTGTAAATCCAGAATAACACTGCTGAAATAAGACTGTAGTTTTCAGTAATAGCTAAAAGTAGTGTCATTTCAAAGGAATGACTCTGGATTTTACTGTGTGGACCTGGCCCATTGTGTGTGAGGAGGTTTGAGTTAAGCAGACTGGCAGCACTGCAGCAGTGTGATGGGCAGCAGCTCTTGCTGTGGTGTCAGGAAGAAGTGAGCATCACAGGAATGACTGGCATCCAATTTAGCAGCTGGAGAAGGATCTAGGTGGGTTCTTGCATTAAGGAATTGCTTCTGGTGGCTGGGAAGCTTGGGGCTGCTCACTGTGCACCATGAGGATGGCACCCTGCTCTTTGGGGGTTTGCTGTGGCTGGGTTCCATCCCAGGGGCATTGAGGACTGGGTGCTGTGAGTGGCACAGGCTGCTCGTGTCTTCTTCTGACATTAAAGGAAATGCAGGGATGTAAGCATACCCCTGCACTCAGGCATCTTGCTTAAACGTGGGTATTGCAAATGACTTTAGGCATACCCTAATTTTTTCTCAAAACTGAGGAACGGTTTAATCCTCCTCAGAAACGCATCAAAGGCTTGTGGTTTGTGCTGGAGAAATGGCCAACTGCTGGATGGGTCTCTCCTGTAAGAACGTGATCTGCTTTTCTGCGGTGACTGACTCCTACACTGCGTCAGTTTGGATGTCAGAGCGTAACAGTGCGGGCACAGCAAAACCTGTTGGCCTGGGCTTTTACATCCCTGTAGCTCAGCGATGGAGATGGTTGAACCACAGCAAGAATAAATTTGGTACTCTCCCGTTAGGAAGAGGTCTCTGCTGCAGCTCCATTGCATCCCCAGGGCATCGTGGTCCCGCTGCAGGCCCTGCTCTGCCCACTGCTCAGCCCCCAGCAGCTCTGCCTTTCCCTGGCGTTTGGCTCCTCCCCAAGGAGAGTTCTTCGTTTCAACACTCCTGATTTTTTAAATCTGAGATACAGATCCTGCCTTTGATACTCGGTGATTTATTGCTCTCTGAAGCACCACGCTGGTTCCTGCAGCCTCTCTCCCACGCAGGTAAAGCACAGCAGCCCCGAGGAGGGACAGAGTTCCCCCCAGCAGCACACAGCCCCTTTGCAGACCACAGCTTCTGAGATTTTCATTCCTATTGTTGACTTTCCGGTCCCTTTCTTCAGCTTTTAAAATTTCCCTTTATTGTTTTAGCCTGTCTGCAAATATATATATATATATATTTTTTTCTTCCAAAAAGCCTTCACTTGCTCAATTAGCAAGAGAGCTCTTTGTAGAGCTGTCTTGGCATCGCTGAGTGCTCCTGGAGCGCTGGCTCCTCCCCAGAGAGGATTTACCCCTGCAATCCTCAGCTGGGTATTGCTGTGTGCCTGCTGCAACGTCGCTCTGCGGTGCCTTGCAGAAAAGGAGCTTTTGTGGCAGAGAGGTTTTAAGTGCGTTGCCACAAATCAGGGCAATCCATCCTGTCTCGGGATAAGATCTTAACTGCAATTTTGATCCCTGCCCTATTGGGTCAATAGCGTGTTTTCCCCACACATGGGCTCTTTCACCATCCAGATTTTTTTTTATTGGCTTTTGTCTCACTTAATGGCGTTGCCGCTTTGTTTAGAGCAGAGGTTATGAGGATACGAGTCGGACCTCTCGCACGGTGGGAAGCGGGGTGGCTGCTGCCTGCTGTAACCCCAGCAAACCCCGGGCAGTCTGTGTGCCAGCCCAGCAGCACCGAGCCCAGCCTGGGCAGGCAGCAGCCAGCAGGAGCCGGGCACAGCCCGCAGAGCTGCAGCGCATCCCTGCCCGCCCCGAGGATGAGCACTGCCTCCTTCCCCTGAGTGTCCTGGGAGCAAACCTTGCCCCAAAGGCTGCAGAGGTCTTAAATCTTCTTCTGGTTATGCCCATCTCTTTCCTAGGTCCCATCTCCCACAAGATCCTGTGGGCTCCTTTGGAGCCTCTGCCCCATGTGGGTGGGAAAGCTCGTGGGCTTGTTCCTGGCACGGGGCTGACATTTGCCCTTGCTGGAGCCGGGAGCTGTAGGAGCTGGTTATTTGCTTTGTGTGATTGATCACATCTCTGTGGCACATAGCGCTGCGCTGCAAAATGGCCCTTTCATGTGTCACACTGACTCACAGTGCGACCTGATGTAAGTGTAAGGGTATATTTAACGACTGAAATTTACAGAGAACTGTGTCACTTTTCTTTTCTCGGAGCAAAAGGCCCTTGGCAGCTGATGGAACGGGGCACGGTGCCCTGCAGGGCACATAGGGACCCTCGTGGTGATGGCTGTGGGAGCTGGGCCATTAGCTGCTGGAGCACTTCCCACCTGCTCCCATGCCTCACCCTTCAAAATCTGGGTGACTCATTGCTAGGAATTGGGCATCTAAAATGCATCGGACCCTTCATCTCCCTTTCCCTAGCTGTCCTTTTCTGTTTTGTTGGTATACGAGGTGTTCCTTTTATTTATTTCATTCAGCACCCAGCATCTAGTGAGGTCTTTGCACGCCCACCAGAGTCATTAGGCACTTGCTAAGCATTAACACTGGGACTGAGGAATGGAGAAACCCAACTGCTGGCTGGCGTGGTGCCTGCTATGGCTGCAGAAATGGAGGTACCAGAGGGTGGGCTTTATCCCATCAACACCTCCCTATCACTGCTGAAGCGATGCTACCCTGACACGTCAACACTGAAACGTATCGCTGCTGCACGTAGCCCAGTTACTGGCAACAAATGCCACAGTGAAAGATGCCCTTTAATTAATGCACTTCATAACAAATCATCTGAAAATGGATCTGTGCTTGGAGCCACGCACCCCTGTGTGTGCTGCGGGGCTGCCTGTGTGAGCAGGGCTCCTTTTGTGCATCGTTTGCAGGGTTGGATCCTGAGCATTTGTTTCGGGATGAAACCAGTGCCTTGCACACCAAAGCTGTTTCTGAGCAGACCTGAGCTGTGGAGCAGTGCTGGCTGGGCTCGGGTGTGAGCTGACACACTCTTGAACGATTCCCATAATCCCAGAATGGAAATGTGGAAGAACTGCAGGCTGGCAGCGATGAGCAGGTGAGGTGTACCCTGAGCTCCTTTCCCATCATGAAAGAGAAAAGGGAAAAAACGATATTGTGCTCAAATCTTGGTGTTAAAATGAATTCCCAAGTGTGTCAGGAAACTGAAAGCAGCCTTGCCTGGAGTGCCTTGCTCTGCTCAGGATTTAGTGCTTCTCTTAGCACCAGTGAAATCTGGCTGCGTGCACCTCAGGCAGAGCCAAGGCACAGCACTTGGCACCCACATTTGTCAGTGCTGTTACCCTGAGTCCTGCCTGGGGCTGGGCTGAAGAAAACAGATGATCCATCATCTACTGCTTGTTTGTCCAGCTCTACTGACTGCACTGAAATGCTTTTGTTTTGCCAGGGAAGCCCGAGCGTCTCATGCACAGGCCAGTCCCACAGCTCAGAGGATGTAGGCACCGATGGGAATGTGTTGCATCCCTCCCCAGCTGCAGTCCCCAAAGAAGCACTCCCTGTGCACCACAGAGGGTACGTGGCCCCTTTCTATCCTTTAACAAACATCACAACTGAGAACTGTGCTGTGCAGACAGGGTAACTCCTTATGACTCCTGGATACAAAACAGCACAAAATCCCCCCGTGCAGCTCCGGCCCCGTGGTGAGTCCCAGCCGTGCAGACTGCCTCACTCAGCACTCTCTGCTCTCAGGCCGTTGCTTTAAGCAAGTTCAGGTGTGGCCTTCCCCACGAGAACTAAAGCAGCACATGGATCCACAGGCTGTGACTTGCATTGGAGACTGGGGGTACCACAAGAGCAGGGAAAACAGCTAATTTCAGTGTAAGAGTTATGCAGAAACCTGGGGAAAAACAGTGTTCGTTGGAGATGATCAGAACCATTCTTTTTCAGTGTTTTCTGAAAAGAAAGAGAAGCCTCAAACCCTGAGAAAGGAAATAATGTTTTTGTTTGAAGCAAAATTTCATGTTATTTTGAAATGCTCTTTTAGTTTTCATCTTTTTTTATTTGAAAAGTCAAAACAGAGTTTCATTTTGACACAGAACATGGAGATGTTTTGTTTTGCAAATGTCAGAGCAAAATCATTTTCATTTTCCCTTTTAATTCCAGAGCCAATGCTGTAAATCCCATCCTGGTGGTCTGTTGTCACACCTTGCCCCTGGGACGAGGGTCTGTGAGAGGATGCTGGAGCCCTGCTCCTGACACAGTGCTAACTGCATCGGGCTGGGAGGCTTCTGCAGGACTCCAGTGTTCAAAGGCACTTGCAAGGTAAGGGCAGGATGCAGAGGGCCCTGAAACCTGTGGGAGGTGTGTGCTGACCTCAGGCACTCCTCAGCCTGCTCAGAGTGAACACGTGTGTGAGCAAGTGAGGCACTGATGGTCTGCTTGTGTTTTTTGCCAATAATGAGCTATGAACATATTTCAAAATGATGTTCAGAAGTGCTGGGAGGAACTTGTTTCTCGGCTTGAGGGAGCAGTTTGGGTTGGTAGCAGAAAGCCTGTCAAAAATAGTGAGCCAGAAAGATGGAGTTTTTGAAGGGAAGTATGGAGAAGCAGCTGTACACGTTGGAGCTGGCTGTAGCACTGCTTATTTCTCTGCATCTCAGTGGTGAGGGTTAATGGGGATGAGGATGTGTCAGCCCTGTGCCAGGTGCTGGATTTCAGCCTACAGCAGCACCAGTTTTTGCAGTTTTACCACTAATTTTGTTACAGTTGTTTTTCAAAGCTCTGGTTCCTCAAATCCTGTAATTATGTGCAAGTTTCAGGGTTCTTTAAAATTGAAGGTAAATTGTCAGCTCTTTGATTGTATAGAATAGCCTGAAAACAACCAAGAAGTTTTGAAAGGAAAAGAGGCAAGCTGAGGAAACCTGAAATTACTTCTCTTTGAATTCTCAGGATTTGTAAGGCAAACTCGTGATTTTGCGGCCCAGGACAGGCCTGCTAAATGTTCAGTGTTGGCAATGCTGTGTTTATTTTCCGTGCTTGGATTTCTGCATGGCTTTATACACTTCGTGAAAAATACAGTATTTTATTTTATTTTTAAAAGGAAGCAGATAGCTTTGCTGGATGATCTCCAAACCAGACTGTAACATACAATAAAAATTCTATAGTGCTCTGTAACAGACTACAAAAGGATGAGATGTTACTTTACCAGCACAAAAACCAGGCACGTTACAGAGGAAGAGAATTATATGGCATGTTGCTTGTATTTATGGCCAAAAGAGAAGGAAAAAAGTATAGATACTGCTGTGAATACTGCATAGAGAAATTACAGAACACAATTTAATTAGATCTTTATAAACGAAAGCCACATATGCGGGTTTATGATATATTTGTTTCTCAGCCTTTGGAAAGATGGCTGCCTCCACTTTGAAAACCAATCATTTGCAGACATCAGGTCTGTAATTCAGGATCTGACACAACCAGAGGTCTGCGGATCCCAGTGTGGCAAATGCTAGTCCCAACATCTCTCTGTTTCAGAGGCAAATGTTGGAATTCCCAGTGGAGGAGGCGAGGAAATGCGCTGCAAAGTGCATCTATCACAACTTTTTTTTTTTCCCCAAGGTGTGTCATTACAAAGATTAAGTTGCTTGATGTGTTAATTAAGAAACAGCACTAGTGCGACATGGAGTTGTGACTGAAGAAAAAAATGTATGAATGTTATAGGGTACATCCAAATGTTCCCCTCCCTAAAGGGAATGCTTCATGTTATGTTTTCAGAAGGTATGTGGTTAGCACCCAAATAATGAGTGAGGACTAAAAGCAGCTGGAACACGGGCCTTTCTCATGTGGGACTCATGGCTGGATAGGGACCTAGCTAAGCATGCATATTAAAGCCTGAATGGCGATGCCTTTGCTCACACTGATGAAGTGTGATTCTTCCTGAATCACACTGGTACACCACAGACTTCCACTTCTTTGCTCCACTGCTGAGAGCAAGTTACAGACCTGGTTTTCTCTGCTCCTTTAAGCAGCTTTGGAGTTTGGTGCCTAAATGACTCTTGAGAACAGGAATTCAGGGATGATTTTTTGATGTGGTTTATAGTGATTATAGTTTTCTGCTGCTGGAAGAGGGAGATCGTGTTCTTCCATCTGCCTCCCAGCCTCCAGCTGTGTGGGTTCTGATGTAAAGCCTTCAGCTTCTGCATGGACACCTTGGGTGCTGAATGCAGTATAGCATATGCTTTCCTGATACCAATTCTTCCTTTTTGCACAGTCCCAGAGCTGCCACAGAGTTCTGCAGGAAATAAGGATGCAGACACTCGCCACCAGCTAACCAGGAATGTTACCTGGCAGGTCTTGATCAAAGTCCTGGAGGAAGGTGGTAGGAGAGGGTGAGGCTGGGCACCAGGCTTTCCTTTTACATCTCTAAACTGAAACAACTTCAAAAGAACATGTCTGTTCCATTTATAGAAACAGGGGCTTGTCTAGAGAGAAAACAAGAGCTACTAGAGTTTTTAGCCACATCTAAATGAAGATGAAATTGGATTTCAGACATTAAAGTAGGGACCCATAAAGAACTAAGTGCAGCAGGATTCTGGCTGGAGGGTGCAGTCTGCTGCTGACTGAAGACAGCAACAACTGATTCTGACTTCAGAGAAAGAAATTCATGGTTGTAAATAGATTAGCATCTGCCATGGGGGGATGTAAAAGGCCACGATGGGTCAGTAGTTGAGTTTTGCATCTAATCCCACAGACAGGTTTATTTCACCTCTTGTGAGGATTGATTTGTGTCTCTTCCTACGGAGCCTTCGCTTCACGTGGCCCTGCTTTCCTGAGCAGGGAGAGGTTGGATGAGGCAGCTCTCGAGGAGCTGGACTGGCACTACATGATGGCTCCATCTCTGTGATATTGAAAACAGACATCAAGGCGCTTTTAACTAACACGTTCTGTCAATGCTAGAGAGTTGCCATGTGGGGAGCAAACACTGAGTGAAGCAAGGAAGTATTTACAATTTGCTGCCACGAAGGGAGACAAGATAAATCAATAGGAACTAAATTAGCACAGCCAGTCGTCCTCACACCCACTTTGGAAACTCTATTAAAATCCATGGCCTAGAATTTGCAGGAGGGATTATATGCATTTTAGAGTGAGCTAATGTAAGTGACACCCACTTCTCAAACTGCCTGAAAACGCTTACTGCCAGAATGAGCTGCCAAGGACCACACTTCTAGTCAGTATTTGCTGGCTGACTGGCCTCAGATAAACACAATGGGAGGGGAACAGTGGAGGAGTCAATCGAAAGATAACACCGAGCAGAGCTCAGTTGCATAACATGACGAGAAGTCAGTTATAACTAAAGCAGAACGTATGTCTCTGTACGTGGGCATCGTTGGAAGCATGATGGCCCAATGGGAGTCCAGAGAGAGATGTCTGAGAGCAGCACACAGCAACAAGATCTGACGAATGCCTCGTAGGACTGAGTTGGTTGTGTTGTTGTGCTGCTCTTGGCTGACCCTTTTCATTCAGCTGAAGCAGTATCTTTCCCAAGCTTTTGCTGAACTTTGCAGATTTATGACAGCATCCCACGGATACGCTGTGGCATAAGACAACTTGCTAAAGTCAGGCTGAGGTGGTTAGACTTGCAGAAATCTGTTTATTGGTGTAGCTGAGGAAGCACCCAGTGTGTGTGCGTGGTCAATCTCAAACACTGTGTTTACTGTAGCTCAGAGCAGGCTCACGTCTCCCAGGGTCACACAGATTGCAGGATCGATCCCTGTGTATGTGATAAATCAAGTATTTCCCAAGTCCAACAGTTGCTACTTGCAGGCTGGCTGCTGGCCATCCAGGAATCCTGGGTGGGTGTATAGGGCCCTCTACTTCTGCCAGGATGAACTGGTAGGAGAAAAAAAAGCATCCAGGAAAGCCTGAGCACATGCTCTGTGCAAAAGGAATACCACTGTTAGCATGTTCACTCCTGATTCCCTGACTCTTTCAGAGCACCTTCAGCACAATGTCTTGCTTTTCTGGTAGTGACAGCAATGAAGTGCTGGTAAAGGAGCAGTGTGTGTCACTGAAGTGCTGTGGGCTTGCAGGGGAAGCAGGGCTGGACTGGGACTGGCTGCACAGCAGTAGAGTTTTCAGCTGTGCCCTTTCCCAGAGCTCCCACAGAACTGTGTGCACGCAGGCAATGTGCTTTGGGGAGGACTCAGACCTCAGTCACTTGCCCAGTGCTGCCAGAGGAGCTGCAGGGATGAACTGGTCTGGTCCTGCACCAGTTTGGCAGCTTTCCGTAGAAGAACATAGGCTTCACACGAGAGCAGAAGGGCACCACTCACCAGTTAAAGAACAGGGGTTTCTGCCAGTCCTGGTGGTACATTTCAGTTTCGTGTCCATTTCTGAAGTGTATCGAGCCCTTCACATGGGAGATGCTGTGGAAACACAAAGCATTCAGAGCATGGAATATACCATAAAAACCGAACAATGTAAAACATGTGTAGTCAAAGCAGGAAGAGGATTCTGTGCATGCTCTCTGCAATTGCTTGGGTCTTAAGTATGCATTAAATTGCAGCAACTAAAGGCTATAGAGTACAGACCGTAAACTTGAATTCCATTGCAAAACTGTCAGGGCAGAGATGTGATCAGCACTAATAAATATAAGAAGTGATTTTAGGAGACTCTGTTTTGATGAGAGGAATTTCAGAATTGCTTTTCAAAGGTCGGCAGCACAGCATTTTCAGAATATGAGGCGCCAGGATTGCTCTTCTCTTTTGTAAACCCCCTGATGTTTCTTGTGCATGGAGGGAGGGGGGGACTTTGTTTCACAATGGGATATTTGGGCACTGTGGTAATGGGAACTAGGCAAAACTCATAAGGACTTCCATGCTGAATCACAGCTTATCTTCTGCATAATAGAAAGGAGGATACCAGATCTTCTTTTCACCTTTAAGAGTTTCGCAGAAAAAAAAAAACCTTCTCAAATGATCACAGCGGGAGAAAGGTCCATTCCTCTCTGCCTTTCCTACAAGAACTGGGAGTGGTTTGTGCATTACGTGGTCAGGGTGGCTGTGCTGCCTTCTGGGATGTGTGCATGCTGGAAATGAGCTGTTGCTGGCAGAGCCATATGGGTGCACCACCACTGCAATGTGCCACCCAGGACATTGTTTGTGCAGAGCAAGGACTAGAAAGCGAAAGATGGGCTTGCAAGTTCACTCTGGAGAAATGCTGGTGGGAAAGCTTGTCATGGTCCAGTGCTTATCCTTGGGGTGTTTGTCATAATTGAACTGTTCTGATGTGCAAAGTCCCTCTTGACCATTCTGGGGAACCTTGGGGTCAAATGGGAAGCAAAGATGAGTGCTGCTCAGGTGAAGTCTTTAGGGTTCTGCTTAAAAATGACTTGTAGATTTAACATGGAACAGATTTTCTCTTCCGTGCTGTGTGCTGGGGCCAGGATACCGCCTTGAGAGAGTGGAAAGGACCATGCAGGGCTTTTTTACATGCTGGCTTTTCAAACAGATCCAGACTGAGGAGCATCAGAACATAGAGGAAGGTGTGAAGGGCTTGGGGCTGATGGGTGGACTGGGTCGTGGTGCAGCTCCAGCACCCTGAGCCCTCTCCTTGGCACTTAGTGAGGTCAATCCTGCAGCTCGCCTGCATCCCTGCTTGTTATTAATGGCATGCCTGGTGCCAAATAGGATCTTTTCCATTCTTAATCTGTGATTAACAAGGTTGTTAAAGTTGTTCTCAGCTCTGCTGAAACCAAACAGAATTTTATATGACATATTGGGCAAAGGCTGTGTTTGAAGTAGTCTTTAATCTTAGCTCCAGTATTAACTCATATGTAAACAGTCACGTTTTATCAGCTCAGCTACAGAGAAATTTATTTGTTGGTCTAATTTTAGCAACTTGTAGGTAATTCAGTATTATTTGAAATGGGTTATATAGGAGTGAACAGACCTAACTTTCCACTGGCGGGACAGGTAGAGGAGTCCCCTGATCTGGCCCATGCCCGTGTCTGTTTTCTGGATGGTTTCACTGATTTTAGAAAAGCCATTCTGAATGTGTGAAAAAGCAGAATGCCTCAATGTGAGGCTTTGCAGGGCCAAGATCTGCCGCTGTGTTTTTTGGTTTGACATTGTACGTTGTTTTTAAGTGCAGCATCTGTTTTTACCATGCTGTGCAATCAGAGTTTCAGGACAGAGCTGCGACTGCTGAACATTGTGCTGAAAGTTACCATATCACAATGGAAGAGATAACCGTTATTTTCCTTTTAATTGGAAGAGGATGTAATTGTGCTGTCCCCATCTCTGTGGCAAATGTTGGACTTTCAGTGCCATCACTGTTTGTTGGCTCTTTCACGCAGTTAGACCACACAGTCTTTTACCAGCCTCATTCATTTCATGGGCATTCCAAGGTGGGTGCAGTCCCTGTGAATATAAATATTGGATTAGATTAGCCTTTGCTGTAGGACTTGACTTTTCCCATTGGAAAAATTGTTCTACCCTGGAAATTGAAAGCAATTGCCATGTGAAATCTGAAGAAGTGCAGAATATGGAACTATTTCCCTTTGCACAAAGGCATTTCAAGATGATTTCTGAATGAACACGAATGCAGTTTTATTGCTGCTTGCCACTAACAGCTAAAGTAGGTTACAAGAGAAAAGGAGCTGAAAGGCAGTGATCTTCCATAAAGCTGAACTCCATGCAGGAGGAATATTTTACAAATCGAGTCTTTCCTCTCCTCACACACCTGGGATTTCCAGGCGATTTTGGTGGGAGCAGTGGATTCTTGACAGCCTCCTGCGAAGGAGTATGGCTCTGGTTCCTATTCCTGCTTCCAGTGTGACTTTTTAGAGTTTATTTCCGAGCAGACTGACTGTGCGTGCCTTAACTCCCAGCTAACAGGCAAGCCTTATTGTGCTGTGGGGGAACTGCACCCAGAAGTGCCGATCTTTTGTTTTTCTATTGGGAAATTCAGCACGAATTAATGCCAAAGCAAGCTTCAAAATTTCCCCTGATTTTTTGCCCAGCATCTTGCATGCTCGAGTACTGATCGTACCCACATCAGTGTTAACTCACGCTGGTAACTGAAATTTCTGCTCAAGGGATCAGAGCTGTGTGATCTGAAGCAGGAATGCCTCAATTTGTGTAGAATTGATCTAATCTGGGACTCTGCACTGTTGATAGCAGCTGGTCTGGCTGCTTGGTCATGCACATCCCCGTCCTTTATGGAAGCAATCTTTATAGAAAACATTCCCCTCTGCCTTTTTTATTTTTTCCAGCTAAAGACATTTCATTGCCTGCTGAACTTGTGTGTCTGTTTGGGGAGGATTTCTGTTAAAAACACTCTGAAATCATATACTGTAAGGCTCTCGACTTGTGTTTGGAAAATCTGGATACCAGGGCAGGAAAGACCAATATGAAAAGAGTAATGAGGCTCAATCGACTGTGAAATCCTCCTAGGAACAGGTGTAATTGTGATCGTAAACACTCGCAGGATATTTTACCGCCAGCTTTAATCCCTGCAGAGGGGAATATTTAGGGGTGGGAGAACAAATGTGAAAGTAACATCAAAGCCTGAGCTAAAAGATGAGGAACACGAACCTCAGGTCCCACCACCAAGCAGTGAGTGCAGCTGAGCTGAGAGGGCTCTGCGGTTCCTTTGATCCATCCGTGCTCCAGGTCAGTGCGTCTGCGGCTCCGTGAGAGGTCCTCAGGGTGCTGGTCACAAACTGAAGGGCAGGAAAAAAGCAAGAACAGGGCGTTCAGCTGTGGCAATGGCTGCTGGATGGGCTGGAGCAGCTCTCTGCGGAGAGAGGCTCCAAGAAATTAGGTGAACGAGGTCGTGTTTCCTCGTGCCTTGTGGAGGGCACGGAGCTTTCCTTTAATGAATGCACAGGAAATGTAAAGCAGGGAAGGGTCTGAGAACTGCGCAAGGAAGTTTGATACGGGTTGAAAAGTCCTTCCTGTGCTGAGGACCCGCCTCAGAAGCAAAATGCCATTTATATTCCACTGCAGCCTGTGCTTGCACAGTTCCTTGTAAAGTCCTCTTTGCTGGGTGAATTTTTCCCACTGCCATTAAGGAAACACAACTCATTGGTGACTCCGAAGAGGGAAAACGAGAAGCGATAAAGACAAACATGTAGGAAGTGCCACAGAGCGATAAGGAAGCTGGAATGGTAAATCAAAGCCTAGAGAGGAAGGATATGAAGGGGCACAAAAGTATAAATCTTTCTAAGCTGAGCAAGGAGCCCATGGAGCCCACAGGGATGTGAGCGAGCGGGGCTGAGGAGAGGCTGAATGAATGCCTTGACTTGGGAAGCAGGGGAGAGCAGCTAAAGGTCACATACTGCAAGGAGGACAGGGAAACTGCTTTTCTGTGTGTGGGGAGAGAGAAGGCACGTTATTTCGAAGTTTTATGTGTGTAACCCAAGTAGACAGCTGGGGAATTAAAACTATTAAAATTGACAAGTCACCAATTTTAGATTAATTGCAGCCTGCAGTTCCTGGAGTTGGTTTCTGGCCTCAGTGTTTGAGAGGTCCCTGGGAGAGCGCTGGTATCTGAGGAGGTAGACACAGAAAGCATTGTCTCCTTATTTAAAAAATGGAGTTCAGCAACAAGAGACCAAAAAAAAAGAAAGAGATGTGGCAAGTTGTAGAGAAGACAGAGTAAATATTACTAAAGACGAACACTGGGGAACGTTTCAGAGCCATCTGATGGACAGTGAAGTGTCCCTTGATCCATCGTGGTCTTATTTCTGAGACGTGCATGTTGAACAGGCTGCAAGCTGCATTACAATGAAGACGAGGAAAGGCAGAAGGATGCAGAGCTGCAAGCTCTTCTCACCTTCAAGAAACTAGGAATCCTTTTTATTTGGATGAGGATTTCAGTAGAATTCCCAAGACTGATGTCCCACTCCGGAGCAGAGGCACAAGGCTCCTCTTGTGAGGTGTCACGTTACCCAGGAGACAGACTGAGCGACCGAGACATTCTGCGAGGTTTTGAAGAAGAGATTTATATATAAATGTGTTACAGGAAAAAATACCTCTGCCTCATACACATGGTAATTCTTCTGTCTTACTTTGTTTACTATCTTTCTTTCTTTCTCGTTTTCGGTGATTTAAAGGAATTTAATTAAAAAGGCAGTTTAACTGCCCTCTTTTTTCCAGATAACAAACACTAAAATAAAATGAAGTGAAATATTGGAGGGCCTGCTTTATACTCCTTTTAAAACAGAACACAAAAGCCAAGTGAGATCATCAGGTTTATTAGGCAAGATATTTCCAGTAAAGATGAGGAAGCACTCCTGCCACCATACAAGGAACAGCTGAACCTCGGTCTGGAAAGTCACAGCCAGCTCCCATCATCTGTCTTTGGGAAGGAGAAATCCGAAGCAGAACTCGGAAGACAACTGGGACAGCAGGTAACACAGAAGTAACCGTGTTGGACACTCGTTGTGGCAGAGCTGAAGAGAGGGCACTGGTTTCTGTAGATACAACAGGAGGAAGAACGTTACATAAATGATGGTAAATCTTTGGATGGCAGAGTGACTATGAACTGACATGGAATGCACTTACTCTGGAAATGAGGAGGGTTCTGGGCCTCGGAGCAGTCTGGCTCTGCAAGACCTTGTGTCAGGAGAGCAGGGCTGGGTCCTGCTGCATAACCCACACACAAACGGGTTGGCATGTGATGCTGTGAAAGCAGAGTCTGGCTGCAGTGATCACCTCCAGTCCCATGTGCTCCTGGAATACCAACAATTTCTTCCACCAGCCTGGTATCCACAGGCAGCTGTCTAGCTGTGATCTTCCAGAGAGCCAAAGCAAGCGTTATTATTTAGGTTTTAGCTCAGCGACAGTACATCATTTAGAAATAGTCCTGCTGTGCTAAGCTGCATTCAGTAGCATGGCAACATCCAGTGTATATATTTGACTGCACTCTGCTTTGTCTTTTGTTAGCTCCGATGTCAGTAGGTAAGTGAGCAGAGCGGCCTGAGACCTGCCAGCGTGGGGCACGTGCTTGGAAGCTGTCTGGGTTTCACATCTTTAGCAAATCTGGTGCTGCTCTGTTCCTCACCAGTGCCTGGCTTGCTGATGTCAGTGTGCTCCCAGAATGCACAGGCACTGCTTTGCTCCTGACTGCACGTGTCCACGTGCTGCATTTCTGCAGTTTGAGCTCCTGTGCTCCGTGCCGTGGCTCCCCACAGCCCCAACATCTTCCCCTTTCCAAAATGCATTTTGAAGCTTCAGCTGTAGTGATCTGGGTGCGTGTACCTGGCAGTGCATGGTCACTAAAGGGAGAAGCTGTGGCCGTATGCCCTACAGTGGTGCTCTCCAAGACATTGTGCCAAAGGCTGCAGCTTACTCAGAGGGCTACAGAATGGGATCCAGGAGCTGCAACATGGTTTGCTTAATGGCCAGCAGTGACAGGGTTATAAATCAACAAGGCACCTATTACCTCCAATGGAAGTGGTAATCTGGTTTTTCTCCTAGCAGCTGCTGTTGCAATAATCATGTGCTTGCAGCCTCCTCCAGGGTACAGTGCAACACATCTCCCTTGCAGCATCCCTGCCTCTGGGAGCCCTCCCAGCACAGCGGGGCACTGAGCACCTCCTCAGCCGATGGGAACTGCATGTGCTCGGTGCCTGAGCTCAGCCCTCTGGCAGGATACCTGCAGGTTTGCTCTGCTCATCACCAGCAGCTGCAGGGCAGCCTGGAAATGGAGTTTCAGGAAGGGAAGGGATCCGTAGGGCTGCTTTCTTCCTACCTTTTTCTCTGCTCAGAGGTATGGAGGGCTGTTGAGCAGTGGTAGAGCACCCTGTGCAGGAGGCAGCAAGTGGCAGGGATAGCAGTGCCCTGGTGTCAGGTGTCTGTCGTAGCCTCTTCCCAGCAAGGTCTCCATCCAAATCAGCAGGAGCTCTCTGGACTCCGAACCATGGCAGATGTGTATTTTTAGAAGCCAATCCATCAGTGGTGACTGTTCAAGTTCAGGCAAGTCAAACACAGCCTGCAAAGTTACACAGAAGCACTGTGCGTTGTAGAAAGGTTGGTGAGCCTGCTTATTATTTGGCACACCGTGCCAAATCCATGAGCTACCAAGGCTGAGTTCTTTTCAGAGAGATATCCATAAGAAGTGCAAGGATAAACAGACTGTGGATTGTAAAACACACACTTTTTAATTGAAGCAATAAATTACTGTTTGTGCTTCCACAGAAGCATTTTTCATGGTGCTGTGTGTCTTCCAAACTTGAACACAGCCCTAGGTTGAGGGTTTGTCATCTGGGCCTTTTTTGTAGGTGAGGAAACTGAGGCACAGAAGAGTGTGGGTGCTGCCAAGGTGCCACAAGATGGGAAGGCCCATCTCATCTCCAGGGAAGTGCTGTGCTGGGCAAAGAAAACAAACACCTGTGCCCTGGCTTCCCTTCAGTCTGATCAGTGGAAGCAGCAGCAGTGGGGTTAGGTCATCCTCAGGGCTCTGGGCAGCAGCAGGTTGGCTTTTTGGTGGCTTGGCTACAGGGCAGGAACATCCTGAAGCCCTTCTAAGTGTTCCTTCAAAGAGTGTGAGCTGGGGTTTGGAAACACTGAGCACAGAGCAGGTATACAGATGTAGCGTGTCGGAATAATAAAACCACAATAACGGATCATATCTCTTAATGAGAAATGTAGAGGCTCAGTGGTTGTGGGGAAGCAGGCACAGCCTGAGTCAAACTGGACCTCTAAAATGAGATGCCAACCAGTCAGTGAGCGGATTAGAAAATGCTGGTGTTCTGATTCCCAGAGCCTCAGTTTATCCAATTTGAAAATGGAACTGATGCTTTCCTGCATTGTTGAGCACCCAGACAAGAACTGTGGCTTTGGCCTCTTCTGCTTCTCTGCTTCTTCATGCCCTTCCCTGCATTGCTACAAGGCATCTGCTCTAGAGCTTCTTGCTGGAGTCTTTGCACAGCTGCACAAAATGTAGTGCATGATCTGATTCTCAAATTGGGCTTAACTCATACGTACAGTGCCAGCTGGAGGGGCCTGCTGAGTTTTTGCTGACGCATCAGAAATATATTTTTAGGAAGGTTTCTCTATAATTATCACATTATAGCTCCTTCTAGATCACTCAGAGTATAGTAAACAATTGCTATACTTCTTAGAGGTCACGAATACAGAAGAGCACTCCTCTGTGTGAGGTCTGCTGTTAAATAATAACTTGTCGTTTCATGGTGTGGGGGGAGTGAATGCCCTCGAAGGGACGTGCTGACATTGTTCAAGCCAGTGATCCAGTTCCTGTAATTTACACCACTTTCTTAAAGCTGCTTCTCTGCACAAGAACAATGGATGTGCTGAGGGACAGCTGTTGCCCCGCTGCAGCTCCCGGTGCCTTCCACGTTGATCCTCTCTCTGGTTTCCCTGCTGCCCTGCTCCAGCAACACGTAGATTGCTCACTGCTGGATGCTGAGGCCTCGGAGGTGTGGGCAGCTGGGTGAGGAGAGTACCGGACTGGTGTGCAAGGTGCAGCCCTGGGCAGGTGAGTGGCACTAGAATGTGATCACACAGATTATTAACGAGAAATGTCATGATCAGTGAGCTGAATGGACAGCACTCACCCTTGTGGCATCTCTGCTGTCTGGTGTAGAGGGAACATTCACTGCTGTCCTTTCCTCAGGGGATGCTAATGGTGTTCGTATCCTCCATCTGTCATCTGCCGCGCCTGTCTGGGACCTTCAGGGCTGAGAAATCCTCCTCTCTGTCTCCTTGAAATAGTCTGACACGATCAGGAACTACTCGCACACTGTGCTCACACAGTGCTCCGTGTAAAGCTTTATTCCCTTGTGAAGTTCAGGCTTTACAGTAATCACCTCGCTGTTCTCCCGGGCGTAACATGTACTTGTGGTTTTCATAGTAGAGAAGAAAAGTGAGGATCTGGCTGTGGCTAAAATCTATTAACAAAATGGGCAAGTTAGGGATCCCTGAGTCCTGGAGTCCTTTCTCAAGGCCAAGGAAGAGAGTGAGAAGTCTCTTAGAGGTAGAGAGTGTGGCAGAGGAGTGAGCGCTGACCAGACAGGTGACGGATGTGTCTGTTGTGACATCTCCCAGTCCCTCCCTGTGGCAGGGGAATCTGCCCTTTAATGTGTGGTCAAAAGAAAATTAGGTCTTGGCAAAAACATAGCAAATTTAAGAGCTCAGTCTGTAAGGAGCTCAGCAGGGAGGCGTAGGAGCTGACTGCAGCATTTCAAAGTCTTTCTAGAAGCCGTGGTTTGGAGAGGAAAAGGGGGTGAAATCTTCCATGGTGCAGCATGCAGCAACTCAGCAGCTCTACCGCTCCAAACATCGCTGGGGTGCTGCCTCCACCATGTTCGTGTAGAGGAGGATGGCTGAGGGAATGGCAGTCTCCACGCTCAGCCCCTTGCTTTTCATAGTTTGTGTTGCGCGCTCCATGTTGTTTTAATGTAGTTCCTAGTATTTAATGAATTTTTATTGCTTTCTCTAATAACAGACTGAGCATTAGGAGCCAAACCAAACAGGCTGTGCCAAGAAGCCAAACATTTCACTTCAACCAGCAGAGCGGGTGCCTCTTACCCCTACTCACGCCTGGCTGTGCAAAGCGAGGGCCTGGCTGCTCATCAGGGAGAGCAGAGCAGAAACCTGGCGTGGTGTGGCTGAGGCAGAGCTGGGGCTGTGTCCCCGTGTCCCTGCCACGCGTGCTCCTGGTGTGCATCGAGGAGCAGGTCAGGAGATGCAGAAAGCTGGCTCTTCTCGAGGCATTAATGCAGCATCTTGTCTCACACGCTTTGACAAGTTGGGTCTTGGTTTTGTGAGGCCGTAAGCACCTCTAAATCCCTTTGACATCAGTGGAAGCTGGCGTTCGTGTTCTGCGTCGCTGAAAGCCTTTCCATGCAATTAAAAACCAACCCCAGACCTCCTCCCCTGGTGCTGATCTGTGGCGTGGCGTTGACGTAAGTGTACTGGAGTTTTACTTACAGCAGCTGGGTAGTTGGCACTTTTATAGGACTTTTTTTTTTTTTTTTTTTAATTTTCTGTCTTTTGCACAATATTCCTTGACTTTTTTTCAGTCTGCTTTTCTCCTACAGGCCCCCAGCCTTCATGTCTGTTCTCTCCGCACTGCTTCCTGTTGTTCTCTGTCATCTCCCTTGTTCCATCTTCTTTCCTCTGGTTTCCTCTTTCATTTTAGCCCTATTTTTCTCAGGCTGCCTGAGCCCGTCCTCCCAGAGGGGAAGTGTATCTGTCTCATTCCCCTGCCTCCATTTCCCTCCCTGCCCCACAGCTGTTCCCACTCCAGCAGACTCTGCTCCTGCTCAGAGCACCATCTATGTCCGACCCCTTTCCTCCACCACTGGAGGTCAATAACAGAGAAAACAGAAATGCACCAGGAGGGGGAGATTACAGCCGAGAAAGACTGTTCCTACAGGATGCCAAGTACTGTCTCAGCAGCGTTTCCCTGGACTGCTTTCATCTGTCGGGACAGGAGGAACCCCCATCCCCAGCACTGACACCATTTGTGATGTTTCATGCCACGCAATCCATCATTGCTCCTGAGAAATTTTTGCCTTTCATGCTGCCCGAGCCTGAAAGCCATAAACTCTGCAGTGAGGATGTGGTGAGGTGTGAATGTACACTTCATTTCCAAGCCATTCCTTTCACCCCATGTGCTACACTTTAACAGCAAAGCACTGGGTACCATTCTCTGTGCTTTGGCCCATGTAATTATGTGTTTTCTAACTGTGCTTGGTCAAAAGTAATCACGGAGTTACAACCTCAGCTGGGACAGAAACCAGTCAGTGTAACAAACTGACTCAGTGCTGATTACAGAAGATGCATTCTGTCACTGTTCTGCCCTTTTGGCACAGTGGGGATGGGGGAAGGCAGTGAGTGGTGGTGGCACAGTCTGTCCGTCCTAGTGGGGTGATACCTGTCCAGTGAAGGGCCTTTTCCCTCCAGAGAACTGGGATGCATTCAGGCTGCAGTCTGCGTATCTGCCTCAGGCACCTTGTGGCCGCTGCCTTGGGTGTGTTTTAACAGAATTAGGGAATTGGATCTGGAAAGAGAACGTGTGTGGGCTGATCTGCCAGCCACTGTGCAGCCCACGCAGCAGCACTGACACCCCAGCACTCTGAACACTCGCACCCGGCTGCAGTCGCATCCCTCGCTCATCCCTTTCTCCTGTATTCCCCAGGTCAGACTTTGCCTTGTTCAGCAGCAAAGAAAACGCCTTCAGAAACATCGTTGCTCTGATACAGCAGGAGGCTGTGACAGATACAGTCAGGGCCGGGGAGTGAGTGCACAGCAATGCTGCGCTGTCTGTGCCATTATTGTTCTCTGCTGCGAGCTGGAAGCGACCGAGAGCAGGGCAAGGCAGCAGCCCTCTGTAACAGCCCCCCTGGGACGTGTGCACATCTCCAGTGCTGTAGGATGTGCACAATAGGAACGCTGGCAGCTTCTTCCATGAGGATGATGACAAAATCCCTCCTCTGAATTTCGCCTCCGTGTCTCATCCCCTCTCAGTGATCACCCAGCAGTGATTGACATTCAGGCTGCGGCTTTTGAAACAGCAAGTAAGGAAATGAGAAGGGAATGTGTAAAATTCCAGGGCAAATTGTGTTGAAAAATTTAAAGAGTGATACGGTGATGGGCTCCAGGCTGGTCCTCCCTCTGAGGGTTCTTCTCATCAGGGTTTGCTGCGGACAAGTCAGTGCGTGTTTCCTCTGCTGCACTCAGCACTGAACGGCCAGCAGCGTTCCCAGGCACAGGTACGTACAGCACTGAGGTGAAAAGCAGTCCAGAGCAGGAGTCTGCATTACCTCCTGGTAACAGATTACTGAATTCAAGGAACAGTTGTAGTTACACAGCACACGCAGTCCACTGGTGAATACACCGGCAAGCTCAGCACCCATCAAAATGCCCACTCTGCTGATAGAATTGTTTCAGCCTTTGATAAAGCATCTCTTACAGCCTGTTGTACATTTGAAAGCATTTCTTGCTAATGGATTTTCACAATGTAATTTAAGGGATGTTGTTATTAATAAATCTAACTGCGCTGAATAGTAATTGGATAGAGGTGAAAGAGGCATTTATGAATTCCAGTTCCCTTTCAGCTGCTGCTAGGATTTCTTCCCTCCTTCAGAATATATTGCGTTTAATCTTGATTTCTTTTTCACTAAAACAGAACTGTTATATTCTCACTTTATAAAGAGAATATCAGCGGGGTTGGACCAGGTGTGAAATCTTCTGTGTGGTACAAATCCAGTTCTGCTCAGTGCATGGCAGAGGTTTCCTTGCTGAACAGCAGTGGCCAGGTGTCCAGCAGAAATGCCTGCAGCTGGTGTGTAAGTTTAAAGGTGGTTGTTTAAAATGTGATTTATGGATCTTAACACTGATGGAAGCATTAAAAGACAATAATTTATCCACACTTTTTTGCTAATGGACTGATCTCCATCATGTTATCGTTACAATGGCCTCGTTGTGTACAAATTAATTAGAGATTTAGTTTCGGTACCAAACAGTGTGTGAGTGGCTCCAGTTGAACAGGAAACGTGGGGGTCTGAAGGCTGGTATCCACCTCAAAAACGGCTCTGCTAACGCTTGTGGCACACAATAATGGGAAGTACTGTGAGTTATGTTGGGCCTGCATCATAAAACGGTCCCAGGGCCGAGCAGGGACAATGGTGAGGAGGAATGTTAGCAGAAAAAAAATGGGAAGTGTTCTAAAGAAGTGAGCTTTGCTTTACTAGAACCCGATCCATGCAGAGATGGATGTCTGCAGCACAGGAGACACGTATTAATCACAGGAAATAATTTGTTTTCACAACTTGCGGAGAGCGAGTTCTCTTGGCAAAAAAGACTTCCTATTTTTGGATTGTGCTTTTAAGTAAAGATGCACGAGGTCCTCATGCAGAAAGGACCAGAAGGCAGCGTGAAGCTGGAGGGTGCTGAGAGATGGGCCCTGCTGCTGCCCCTCTGGGTCACCTGTACAGCGCTTCTCTTCTCTGTGCCTCTTTGCTACCTCCTGCTTTCTGTGTGTTGTCTTTGTTAGCTCTTTGCAAGGGCTGAAGCTTCCTCATACCTTGGGTTAGCACTGCATTTAGCTTCTCCAGGTGCTATGGTGATATCAGAGCCAATAGTTAATCTGCCACCCAGCTCATTCTCTCCACTCGTTCTTTCACAAAGCTGCACATCCTCGTCAATAGGCAGCTCGGGGATTTATATAGAAAGCAGCAACGTGGATCTGCCTCTGATCTTAAGTATAAATCAGGAGTAAATTCAGTGAAATTCAGCAGGAATACAATAGGTATTTGTTACAGAGTAACCGAGATATGCTGTGCAAAATACAAAATACAAGAAGGCTACTTGCAGTGAAGTTTATAATATGAGACAGGAACATGGTGCCATGTCTCGCTCCCTGCACATGGCACTAAACCTCTCCCCTGGGGTGACTGTTTGATGTTATAATCAGTCAGTTTTCCTGGACTGATTTCCTTGCATAGTAGGCTATAAATAATTATTATTGGTATTGCAAGGAGGCTGTGAGTTCCTGAACAACCGTGACCGAATTCTTAATTTGACAGTTACTGATATAATGCATCTGTTCTTGTGATTACTTTAATTGCATTTTATATGTAATTGAAAGAATATAAAATCATATATATATATTTTTTTTCTTTTCTGTCTAGATTCTCAGGTTGATTGGAGGACATCCCACCTCTGGCTGTCTCTGCATTTGTAAATCCTGTCTGGACTACCACGATATTCAGGGGTAAGCACTTGTTTATGCAGTTTGGCAATGTATGTACTCTCTGAAGACAATTCCAGTAGGTTGCCAGCATCCCATGGGCCACATTATATGTTGTAGGAAGATTCTCAGCAATGAAAATGCAGTTTTATCATTCTCAAAGTGCCCCTTGCCAAAGTCAGCCAAGCATCCAGAAACATTTACTCTGAGTGATGGATGCGGCATTAATATTCTACTAACTTGCTAAGCATACAAGATAGGCCAAGTCTTTCCAGAGGTTTCAATTTTTGTTGTGTTCCCCATTTCTTTTGGCCGAACCATGCCCTCATGTACATCCAAGGCTTGACAGCTTTAATTTCATAGGAGCCAATGAACTTGAAAGATAATCTATTGATGTAGGAGATAGATGATTCAGGCCTGTGGCCAGAATCCCATAGACTTCAGTGAAAGCAGACAGCAGTGCAGTTACTGTCGCATAGGTCTTGAGAGCAGACAACTTTGTGCCTCAGATTTCAGCTTTGAGAGCCCTTCGGCAGCCCTTCTGCAGCTGCATCAGGCCACACACAGTCACAGCTCTGTGCTGGGAGGTGACAGGCACAAAGGTGGCACTGGAAATGAGATTATTTCTCTGCAAAGTCAAACAGGTGAGCATACTCTACTGGTAGCCAAGTGCTTTTGTTTGCCTTCACTGGCCTTGAGCAGCAGTTAAGTGCAGCTGGCAGTGTCCTCAGGAGGCAACAATCACCTGCAGCTCCTCTTAGGCTCTTCTCTCCAGCATAGGAAACCATGTTCTTGCTCTCAATGTCTTGCTCTCCTGAGCTCCTTTTATAGTACCAATTTTCCAGGACAAATGGAAATGTGGCCCTTGGACTTGTGATTATGTATATAGACAAGCCTCAGGCATGCAGGATTTTGCCTGTTTGACTGTGCTGTGTGCTTCTGAGGATGCTCTGCTGCCTTTTCACTAGAAAGCAAAAGCAGTTTTGTATCCAATAGATGACAGTTTATTGATTTGCCTTTTTTTTTTTTTTGTCTCCTCTGCTGCCTTCCCCTGCAAAGGGGGTTGGGGGGGTGGTGCAGCCTGTGGGTTTTAACTGGACACCATCCCTTTAATGTGGAGTTGTGTGTTGTTTTTTTTTCAGGGCCAAAAATAAATGCTAGTGAAGGAATAAACAGACGTGAAAAGAAGGCTTGGACACTAGGAGGACAAGACTGCTTTGTGTTTCCCAAAGCAATAAGCCTCTTCACAAGGAGGTTACTCTTTTAGAAAAACATGAGTCCTGTGACACTGCCGAGGTCAGTAGGTGCCCAGCAGAGCAGGGTGCATTCAAGGCAGTCATGTCTTGGGAAAGGGGCAGTTTTTCTCCCCTTGAAGGAGAGGAGAGAGGAGGAGAGAAATTTACTTTGCTCTGCCATTTCAGCTCTTTCTACAGGGTTCGAACGTGCAGCAGTTTGTCAGTAGAAGACAGCTTCCATCCATCTCAGATGGCAACGTGGCCTCAGCACTGTGGCTGCATCACCTGCACACTGGCTTGGGAAGAGGGCAGTGCTGCTGCTGTTCTGCAGCTGAGGAAGCAGGTAAAGAGAGGACGTGTCATGGGCAGAGTCCTGGCAGTAAGGCCTGGATTTTTAAAGGTGCTTCATATTTTTCAAATGTCTCTTGAGGACAGGGCTCTCTCTTCTTGTGTTGATGTTGTTTGTACAAGCAGTCTAAGCTTTCTGCAGGAAACAGGCAGAATCTGAAGCAAATAGCTTGGTACAGACACCTTGCTTTCTTGTAAGCAAAGCTGGTTAGCAAAGTGCTGCAGTGATCTCAGTGGGGTAAGGAGCTTTGGACTTCACTTTAGGGACTCAGCCAATTCTCCATCCAGTGCAGTATCTTTTGAAATGTGACCTTTAGGCTCTTTGTTGTCTCAGCTGGATACAGAATGAAAATGCTGGGTAGCAGTGAGCAATGATAAGATGATACAGAGTCTGTCTCATGCACAAAGGGAAGTGCCGTTCTTTCACTGTCTCTAAAGCACCAAGTTGTGAGTCAGCCAAAGCCTCTGAGGACTTTGGGTAAGAAACATGAGCTTTTAAAGGCCCTCATTAGGGCTAAATCTTGCACCGTCTGTAGTGACACACCAAAACATGCTCATCTCAAAGAGAGCAAATGTTGAGAAATTAAGAGAACTAATTATTGGAATTGATTGCACTGCAGAGCCGAGGATTTGAATGTGATGGAACTTGGGTTCCGAAACTAGCTAAGACATACAGGAGGATTACCCCTAAAGGGAAACACTCCAACCCCAGTGGGACAAACGACCAGCCCCAAACACATGGGGAGCATTAGCTGACATGCACTTGGCATGGGGGTGTTCTGCTCACATGCAGCTTGGGATTGAAATCAGATGTCTGGAAAGGAACTGCTGCAGAGTACGACACTCTGCTTTGCTCCAGTGAGGTGCTCAGTGCGGCAGTTCTGGACCTGCCTTATGAGTTACTGCCATGAGGGTGGCACCAGAGGAGAGTGGTGGAGCAGAAGACTGGAGGCACTGTTTTGCCTCAGTCATCCAATTTGAATTTGCTGGCATGGGAAAGGTAGAGATGGAATGAAAAATGTCAAAAGTGGACTTGTGAATTCGACTTGAAAAGAAAATTAGAACAGATGGCAGAGAAATAAAAAGAGGAGAAATGTGGTCATTATGGAGTGAGAATGGGGTTGAGATTATACCCATCTACATATGGCCTAAAAATGAATTAAAAACACTTTGTGCATATTTTCAGAAGAGATGATCATATTGAGCAGTGGGAAATGTACGTGAGGGAATGAAAATGATCACATGTAAGGTGGAAGGAAAGGCATGAAGAATTCAGGGCACACAGGTGAAGGTGCACTGGCAGATTTCCATCCCAGGATTTGGAAAGAATTAAATCAGTTCAGCTTAACCTGATATTTCTCTTTGATGACTGATCTTTTTTTCTGGACAAATGAAGTACAGGTGATTTACTCTATCCACACTTGAGTGAAGAATCTGATATTATACCACAGGGGAAATTAATAGCTGAAGTTGAGATGATGGGGATTAGCGTGGATGGTGAATGCAGAACTGCTAAAGCACAGAGGAAAGGGGAGCTGTGAGGAGGGAAGGAATGCCAGACAGAGGCAGTCACTATGTGGAACTCCTCAGGAGTCAGCGTTGAGCTCGCTCTTGTTTGTTTCATTAAGGAGTCTGGCACAGCAGTAGGAATGTAGTAAAGAAATCTGCTGAGGACACAGGCTTTCTTAATAGAGAGGATGATCTGCAGTGAGTGAATGACAGAATCTGTCTGAAATAGAGTAGACAAAGTATTAAGACGTGCATTCAGAAATTAATAACTAGAATATCATATTACTCACTTGAAGATGACAAAGGCAGGGGAGGTGGAAAAGAAAAAGAGAATTACTTGCTTCCAGGGATAACTGTGAGCCACCAATCTGATACGGAGAGGCAAACACAATCCTAGAAGATACAGGTTCACTCATGTTCGAGGCAGATTAGCAGGTACAGAGAAGAGCAGTGAGGATGATCAGAGGGTTTAGAACAAGAGGAGACTAGAAGAGTTTCACTTGTTTAGTTTTTCAAAACAAAGGCTAGAGGAGATAGGATTGTTTTCAGTAAATATATCTGATAGGTAAAGATCAGAGAAAAAAAGAATTGTTTAAACTAAATGATGATGCTGGCACAAGAACAAATGATATTAAGGCTGAAAATTTTAAATGAAGTGCTGGAACTGCCTGCCAAAAAGCATGATATGATGTAATTGAATGTAACAGTAGGAGACTGGATCAGTAATCCACAGCCCTGTGTTCCTAGATAACTTCTTTCTTGGGAAGGGAGTTAGCCACAGCAGCTAAATGCAGGGGATGGAAAGAACAGCCCGGACCAGCAGCACAGAGGTGTTCCCAGTGATGGAGCAGTGTGGTATGAGCTGCCTACCACGGAGTGGTTTCTTTCTTAGTAAGAAAACTAGGCCACAGCGTGTGCTGCTCAGTGCTAGCTTTATCAGGAACGCAGTGGCACTGAAACATTTCGCTGTGGGTTTGAGCTCTTGCTTTTTACCCAAAATGTGACCACCTTTCTCCTCCCAGGCCTAAATATACACGGCTGAAAGCACACCTTTGGGAACTGCTGTCCCAACACTGGCAGCAATGCCTCGCAGGCTCTGCAGGGGCTGGAAGCAGGCTGGTGCTCAGCTCCCTGCTCTGTCCCATGGAACTTTCCTTTCCTGATGCCCCGTTAGGCAAAACGTAGCTGGCCAGAGTCCTCAGGTTTGGAAGCAGCCTTACTGACTGAAGTGAGGGCCTTCCCTTTTCTTCCCCCCCAAGAGAACTGGCAAATTCAGCTCTTCAATGGGCTCATCTCAGCCTTGCCTATAAATAGATAAATGAGATTCCTCCTGTCCCAGTGAGTAATTCTGACATCCTCCCTTTGCCTCGCAGAGAGCTGAGTCACAGGCACTCTGCACTCCAGTCCCTGCATTACTTACATGGTCTCAAAGGAAATTTTAACACATCCAATGAATCATCAGGGATTGGATCATGTTTAAAGTTATTCCAGTGGCATTTCCCTTCTATTGTAGCAAGTCTGCCAACACCTAAAACTTCAGCTAATCTGGACCCTAAATGCATTGAGGAAATCGCATGTTGACATATACAGCTGCTAACACAAATAATTTACAAAGTTCTCCTAAATCTGCACCAATAAATAAATGACCCTTAGTGGATTCCTTTAGCACTTCGGGCCTGCTAATTTTGTCACTGTTTCGTTTTGTAGCTGCTTATGTAAAAGAACTCGAAAGCTTGCAATGTTTTAATATTCAGTCTTTAGGTCCCTAATTTAATCTCCTGTAGTTTCCTGCCAAAATACTATTTGCACTGAGACAGAGCTTGCAGCCCTGTGCTCATTCACTCACAGAAACGCATACATTCCTGTTCTTACCCATGATAAAAATAAAATGCCTGCGAAGCAAGGACAAAACCAGAGTGGTGTTAAGTACAAAACACAGAGCATTACTGTGCTGGCTGCACGAGGCTCTGAGCTCCAGCATGAAGCTGTATCTCCTGATGGGGCATTTTCGCTTGTTACCTTTCCTTCTCCCACATGGGACAGTGTAGTCTGACTGGCTTAGAGGCAACACAGCATCTGCAATCAGAGGAGGTTTCCTTCTGCCTCAGAAAACAACTGAAGAGTGGAAAATTCTCCAGCAGAAGTTGAGAGCTGTGAAACAAATATGAAAAGATTTCTCTCTGTTGGTTTTCTGGCTTGCCTTGCTGTATCTTATAACTTGTCGGGACTTTCCACTCATCGTTACTACTCTCCATTTTAATGAACAAGAAATGCTAATATTTGCTGGTTTGCTGCAGTGCTTCAGTACTCTGAGACCTAAACCTAGGTCTCTCTTCTTTTGATAACCCTAGAAAAGCTGTGTCTTATTCAAGTAACATTTTTCTAGCACCTTTTCATAAAGCAGCTCTCTGCCTGTGTGCTGACTGTTCACAAGCATTTGTTCAACACATTCCAGCATGAGCTGCAGTCTCTCTGTGAGATGGATAGTGTGTCTCATGTGCTGAGCCTCATTGGTTTATTCATCAGCCCAGCCCGGCACAGCCTTGCTTGCCAGTTTTCTGCCAGCTGTTACTATAGCACTGTGAAAAAAGACCAGTTTTGACTCTCAGTAGAACTGGATATAATTCAGCTACCTGTTGACAAATGATGATTTGTTTAACAGCATAAACTATAATAATTTTATAGCTGATAGTTTTCACCCTACTCTACAGCTGGGATAAAAAAAAAAAAAAGACTCCCAGAAGTTCCTCACGTGAAACCAAAGTTTCCTTGCAGTAATGCTTTGTTCTGCTGTTACTTTGCAGGAAAAACAATATCCCTAATGAGCACATCAGTGGTGTCTGCACGATGCTGGAACACGGACGTTAATGGGGATCACTCAGCTTCTTGCTTGGCCTCCTTCCTGGAGCAGAAAACCCTACTGGGCCACAGAGATGCTCAAGGGTGAGTCCTGAAAACAACACTTTTCTGTAAAGCATTAATTACTTCGTACAGGGTCAGCGGTGGGAATGGGGAGAGGGTATGCTCACTCTCTAATGTATATTTTCTATCTGAGCTTTGTTTCAAATGGACTTTCCCAATAATCAGTCTGTCTTGAACACCTCGTACTCATTGACTGTGAGGCTGCTGAGCAGCACCAACCAATTAAGTACCACAGAAGCCCATTGAGCTTCACAGAGGTGGCTCGCTCTGCTTCTGCTGGGCAGGAGGTGTGCTCAGGTTCAGTCTGTGCTCTTTGCCACACAGTGAAGGGATGGAGGAAGGTTGGTGGGGCCTCACGAGTGGGGCTGGGCCCTGAGCTGCCCTGCTCTGTGCTGCCGTGGGGACATGGCGCAGTCTAGGCCTCCGAGTTCTCCATCCTGCAGCATGTGGCCCCAGGATTGTGCTGTGGTCCTGCTCAGGAGAGCCACTGCTCAGTGGTGTGGTCAGCACGTGGCCAGAGGGACGTGCAGGGTTTTAGGAAGTGGCACGGTCACAGAAGGTGAATGAGGTAAGGAAAACAAAAAAGTTTGGCTTAGGGCTACTTCCGTTTACGAAGCTTCCAAAGTAGGGGTTAATAATTCAAGCCAGATGACACAGCAGATCCACAGTATTAAAAAAAGAAAGTTAACTAACCAATTTTTCCTCATGCCTTTGAAATGTGCTCCGCCAAACTGTACTTCATGACTGTCAGGAGGGCCAGATTCTGTAGGACATGCCCTCAGCTCGCAGAAGGAGATCATTAATCATTAGTGTGCCCTGGTCCCCGGCTATTTTAATCACTGGTGAAATACCCATGCAGTTCCCACTCCTAAAAATGGTATTTGACTCCAATGCACATGATTTCCTTTGGCTTCCTTTCCCCATTTAAGAGCAAGCCATAACAACTCGGAAGTACAAGTACTGGAATCTGTATATTTGCTTCTCTTCCATCATGGAACAAAAGCTTGGTACTACAGGTAGCATCTGTGCTGACCAAAAGATCTATATATATATATATATATATATATATATATATATATATATATATATATATATATATATAAAATATATATATATAAAATATATATATATAATATAAAAATCAGACTGCCTAGTGCAGTACAAATCTGTAACAACCCTTCTGCCTAAAGACTGATGGTCCAACCCCGTCCTGTGTACTGGAGTACTAAAATTGTCTTTGGACCCTGCTGTATTGTTAGTCCAGTTCTGTTCCACTTTATGATGTATTGATTAAAAATGTTTCTCGTATGTGTTGGCAATAATTAGGGCATCTCAGTCCATTGTGGGAGAAGTGGATGAACTAGCAGTATGCTTGAAAACTGCAGGCTGTGGCAACCTGTAAATCTTTGTCCAATTCTCGCTTCAAAAATGCTGTACTGAAGTCACAGGAAGCTCAGGGGGAAAACAGACTGCTCAGCCACAGCTTCAGGATCACAGCAAAGTTGTGTACTTTGCTTCTCTCCTGAGGCAGATGAGCAGCCTGAGGAGCCTGACGTGTTCAGAGAGAACTTCATTGCCCTCCTTTAATTGCAGACCAGTAAATGCAGTGTCCCCACCTCCCTGGTCTTACCTAATTTATGAACTGGATTGCTACAGCTCTGAATTCTCTGCTTTTACTCTTTGTGAACAGATTCCTTTTGAGCTCACGGAAAGCACCAGTCTGATTTTGCGTACAGAGGAAGCAGTGGAGCTGATAGGTATGAAACCCTGGTAGGTAATGTTTAGCAGGTGCACTGGTCATGAAGGAGCCCTTCAGGGGTAGTCACACCATGGCAGCTCAGAGGCACAGTGACAAACAGAGGATCTTTTTCTCTTGTATCTTTAACAGGCAGGAAAAGGTACGTACATTTTTTTTTTAAGTTGTATGTAAGGCGCCAAAGCGAAGTCTTAATAAAACTTGATGCTGCACAGAAAGTTGGTAGACAAGTCCCACGACCCTACATCAGGGTTTATGTGCTTAAGACTCATGACATCTATTCATTTTGATGGAGTTTTATTTTGTTTTTCTCTTCATAGAGCACCAAATCTCAACCAATTCCAACTGTGCCCCAGAAGAGAATCCAGCTCTCGGGAAAGCTGCCCTGGCTGTCCCACCAATTCTCTCACTTAAACTTGATCAATACTGGCCTAATTAAAAAAGCTTAAAAGTATTCTGCTAAAACTAAAGATTGCTTGACAGCTTGGATTTCTTCAGTTTTGCTGAAAATTGTTTAAATAATGAAGAAAGTTTGCCTTAATAACCATATTTCCTCCATGAAACAGCTATTCATCAAGAACTACAGCAAAGTACCAAAGGGCTCCAGTGAAAGAAGGCAACAAATTGGCCTGCAAAATGTTATTTCCTGCACTGGTCTAATTCAGATCATGTGGCTGATGTACAATTTCTATTTGACAGAATGAACCACATGGAATTATTCCAGGCAGATGTTGTGCGCTGAAAGCATTGGATAATATCACAGGGCAGCTCAGAAGGAGTTCTGTGCTGCCAGAGACTCCTTGCAGCCCTGAACACCGCTGCCTGAAGGATGCTGGTGCCAATGCCTTGTTTTTTTCCTTTCCTTCTCACCCTGCAACCTGTGCTGATCTGTGGGCTGCTGCACCAATACTAATTCCTGCAGACACTGTGTGCTTTCAAAGGATGTGCAATGAAATGTGAACGGTGGCTCAAGCTTAGTACATCCTCTGCTATCCATGCAGAATTAGCTGCACGTGAGTCCCGGGATGCTTTATTTTGGTAGGGTCTAATTTTAATGTTCATACTACCTAGCATACGCTACGGATGGCAGCTTCAAGAAGCCTAGGGCAGCGCTGAAGAGTTGATGGCATCACTTGAGACTGACTGAAAAAAACATGACTGCCTGCGTATACTTTTCAAAACACATTTATTTTAGGAATTTCTGCATTCTCCAAGCCAGAGTGGAGGTGCTAAATGACAGTGACGTTTCAAAAGGAACAGCCACATTTGTCCTTGAAATCTTTCTTACTGTTTTGGCCTGGGCAGAGAAATGGGTCTGCTCAGAATGTCCTGTGGTGAAACGGAGCAGGATCCCACCTGCAGGGCATGCAGGACCCCCCTGCCTGCCAGCCCCTGGCCCAGTATCAAGTGTCCCCACAGGGCTCTGCACCTGCCCTCCACTCTGAAAGGCTATTGGAGGGGTGTGTGACTGGGAGAGCTGTTTTGAGAACAGATAGATAGGATAAAAATAACACCGACTCTTCTTGCTCTCCTATTCACCACATGCAGTCACATACATGAAGGGCTTTCTTCCACAGAGATGCATAAGCAGGAAATTGTGGCTTACCAGAAGGTAGAAGACACAAGGTTGTAAAGCACTGGAAGAGTCTGTCACACCTTTATAAGGCAGAGTTCGCATAGCACATGAGAAAAAGATCCATTCATCCAGGCACCCGGTTCAGGACGAGTTGCAGGACTGCTCTGTGCACATCCCCTGCATCCAGAGGGGCTCCTCTGACCTCCACATCCACCCAGAGGGATCTCTTCATGGGGCAGAGCTGCGATAGGAAGAAGGTGGGCAGGCTCAATCCAGTATTACAAAGCAAAAAAAGTGTTTATTTTAGCATAAATATTCTTAGTTTGAGTGGGATGTGAATGTTAAAGATAAAAATCATAACACAGAAACAAAAACCCATTCTGGATCTTCCTGTTTTCAGTACTAAGAGTAGGTTGTTGTTCTCCAGCTTGTTAGTGGTGGTGGTGGTTCTGTTTAGTTGGTTGGGTGGATACTGGATTAAAAGCAGATCAATTCCATCCAGACATCTCACCAGGGGAAACATTCAGTTCCTTCCATCTTGTTTCAGTGTCAGGTGAAGACACTGGATTGGCTAAGTGAGGAAATGGTCTGTGGCTTCGGATGATGGGCCAGACTCAGAAATCAAAGGCATCAAAGCAGAAAGTCCTGCACCAAACCACTCCAAAAGCAGCAGCCCGGAAGGTGGCCCTGAGCAGCACAGGTTTCTCACTCCCAGCCCGTGCTGAGCTGGCAGGAGGGTGCCTTTCTTGTGCCCATCCTCTCTCTTACCTCGTCACACAGTCGCTGGGTCCAGGATTGGCTTTTAGGGCTTGCTTACACAGAGCAGTTGGCTATTCTGCAATAGCTGCTGCCGGATGACTTCATGTGAACACGCTCATTCCACAGCGGCTGTTAGAGCTCCTGGTTCATACCATACCTTAACTGGAGTCGTGTCAGCAAGTCAGTGTGCCTTACAAAGTTAAGCGAGACCTGGAACCCAGTTTGGGGTTTCTAGACACTTCTCCTTTACACAGAATTCAGCTTTAAGAAAAGCAGTTGAAATGTTCCTGAGAATGACAAATAACAAATGAGTAATGCTTGCTCCGGAGCCATACAGCCCAATTAAAAATAGGTAAGTGATGTGTAAAGGCAAGTCTATGCAATCCGTGCAGACAGGAGGAAAAAAAGGTAAAAACAAGATTGCATTTCTAATCCATGGGCACCGTCCTATAAAGTAGAATTCATTGATAAACATATCAATTCATTGAAAAACAAAGCCTTTTCAAAAAGGTAATGACTAAACCAACCGGATCCTGGGAGGAGGACAGTTACTGTTGTGGAGCCAGATTAATTTGACAGCCCGTATCCCTAGGTAGAGTTACTACAGGAGAAAAGCTCTGAACATTGTTCCAGAGTTCAGTGAAAATAAAAACTTAACACATACAAGCTCTCAGAAATGCAAACAAGGTGTTAGGATGCGTGAAGATGGTGGATAATTGAACGTTACAGTTCTGTTGAGCAAACTGCTTCTCTCTGTGCAATTACTGCATCTCTGACCTAAGCAGGAATGAATGAAGCTCAGGAAAAGGTGATGAGATCTGTGATGACTGAGAGCGATTCAGCAGAAAGAATAGAGCAGGGAGTTAGCAAGGACAGGGCAGCTCACAGTGCAGTGAGTGGCATTAAGTCTAAAACCACCAATCCTTTCCCAAACATGAAAAGAATAAATTTAATACTGAAAGAAGAGAAAAAGTTACAGGAAGGGACATGAGCAGGAACGCTGGCAGGCAGGCAGCAGTGCAGGAAGAGGGGCACAGTGACATGGGCAGGCACGAGCTCCCTGCTGCCCAGGCACACTGGTGATGCTGCATGTCACGTTCCCATGTTCCATGACTGTCCTGCAACCAGTGGAATAACCCAATGCTAAGTAAAGGACCCGTAAACCTCTGTGGCTCAGGGTGCCCCGCTCCCTTGCAGTTAAGCACTGCTGCTCCTGCTGGAGTGCTGTGCACAGGGGTTGTTCCCCTGGGGTTTATGTGGGAACATCCCTGGCTGCATTTTGCTCTGATGGGCAGAAATACGAGACAGATCCAGCACAGGGGGAAAGCACTTGGTTTCTTTCATTTCTCCCACTTTGTGCTCCAGTTCTCATGCCCTGAGCTTCATGCAACAATGCGCTCTCCGTACCCCAGTTAACAGTGAAGCTTTCCCAATCCACTCCAGCAGAATCTCTTTCCCCAGCCTGTGAGCCTTCCCAAGGCAGATCTGCCCTACCGTGCTCGCTGTGCGCCCAGCACTCGTGCTTACCTTCCAGGCCTCCCCGTGCCGGAGGTCACAGTTGACCATTGCAAGAACAATAAGGATTTTTAGGGGCATTATGACTGGGTTAGTAAAACACAGCTGCCCCTGAAAGTCCCTCATTTTTCTTGCTGCCGCTCAGTGCCCTCCACGTCCCTAGGAGGGCAGAGGTCTGCCGGGCTCCTTTTGCTCCAGCACGGCTCTGCTGTCTCACGCTGGCTTTGCAGATTTGCCAGCAGCAGCCCGGCCGTGCTGACCAGCTGTGACACAGGCAGCAGAGGTGTGGAACTGCTTTGTCATCGCTGCAGGCTGCCTCCTAAGCAAACGCTGCGCTTCAGCACAACGCCAGATGGTTCGTCTGTCAGTCGGCAGAAATGCCATCAAACAAAGCACATCTCACTGTAAGCAGCCCTCAAACACCCCCAGATCACCGGGGCAGAATGAATCCTTCAAGCACACGTGGCATCCGCACTCACAGCACTGCACTTTGTCCAGTGAGCACAGGGATCCCAGCGCCAGCAGCACCTGGTGTGCGCGCAGTGGTGGTGGGAGCACGAGCAGTTGCTCTCCATTTATTAATTAAGCTGGGAGTTCAATTAGGTAATTACCACTGATTTCTCAATTGCTTTCAGTTTATGTGATTTTTAAGAGCTATACGTTTCCTATTAAAATGATGCCAAGTCGTTGGCTGGGAATTTTCAGCCCTCATTTACAAATCCTCTTGGAATTCCCAGCCCAGCCCAGCCCAGCATGGTTGTAGGGCAAGGAGTAGCACTCTTCTTTTACCTTGTTGGTAATTTGAATTTTGATAGTGGTGGACTTAAACAGAATCCATAGGCAGATTCCCACGTGTGCTCCTGCCCTGCTGCTCCCCTGAGCTCGCCGTGGGGTGCTGGATGGGCACAGTGTCCCCACGTGTGCCATGCAATGCCCTGCGAGCTGGGCAGCACTGCTGCCCATGGGGACGGGGCTCTGGGAGCTGCTCCAGAGCTCCCAGGGCGTCTGCAGCTGAACAGGGAACCACGAGGACTCACAGCACTACTTTTTTCTCCCCCCTCTGCATTAAAAGTGCTGTGCCCCTCAGCAAAGGACACTGTTCCCCATTCCCAGCAGTTACAAGCTACGACACTGACTCTGAAACCCCGCGAGGTGCACTCTGAGCAGCAGTCTCACCCAGCTCAGGTGCCCCTCTCCTGGGCAGGCCCAGGAGCTCTGCAGGACTCACTTGCACGCCGCTGTGTCACATCCAGCTCCAGAACAATGGGGCCGAGCTGCCACATCCAGCCGTGCAGAGCTGCATGGTGTTTGCAGACGCTGCTGTTCAAACATGCCATCTCCAGGGACACGGCACAGCTGCTCCGTGTGCAATGGGAACGCTGAGGGTCCAGGCCAACGTGCAGCACGGGACGAATGTCCTCACCTCTCCTGACTGAATGACACTCCACGGCAGCCTGGATCCAGCAAATTCCTCAGCCCCTCTCATCGCCGTACAAAGCCACACCTCATTTTCATTTAGAATTTCTTCTAACGCTTCAAAGTCAAATGAAAGCAACTCTTATGCCCTGATTTGGTAATAAAACATGAGCTGTGATTCTGATCCAAATATTATTTGCATTTTTAAAACAACAAAAAAACGAAAAACTGTAACAGCAGTATCGTAATAAAATAATAAAAAAAAAGCAGGAGCCCTCTGAATGCTAATGACGTTGGTGTCCTAAATGAAGCATAAAAGCCAGATCCTGTGAGATGCAAAGCATGAGTCAGAGCGTCAGCAGCCCCACACTGCAGGCAGCACTGCTGCTTCATTCGTTTAAGGAATCAGTTCCTTTGTAATGAGCATCAAGTAGTTTCTAGGGCTAAAATTAAAACGAGACGCATGCTGTTATTATTTTCAAAAAGTGCTTTTTTTCTTTTTTTTTTCCTCTTGGAATGACAACAAACAGCTCTTTGTAGTTGGAAGGAGCCCCAGGTAAGGACTGTGTCCCTGCAGCACTGCTGCTGTGCTGACTCAGGGGACAGCCCAGTGAGACCCTGCAGGGCACAGGGATCCCCCCAGCAGCCAGGCCCAGCACCGGCACACCAAGCAGAGTGCAGATTTCAGCCTGGCCAGGCTCTCACCCTGATGCTGTTTTACTTACACTGACAGACTCCTGGAGGACAGAGGTATCCTGCCCCAGGGAACCCCCCCTCCACAGAGGGTTTACGTGTTCCTTCTTGAATTGGAAGGGCAGCACACGGCTGTGTGTGCCACACAGGGACGTGCTGCTACCTTCATCATCAGAGCACAAGTCACCGAGGTCAGGGGGAGGATCTGGGACTGACAGCTTTTTGGTCTGTCAGATTTGAGATTCATAAAACACGAGAACAGCATGAGAAGAAACCAAAGGTGGGAAGAGAAAGCAGTTCCTAAAATTCTCCCAGCTTTAGTCACAGAAGAGGATTGTTCGAAGCGCACAAAGGGCTGTTTCCCTGCATTTTTTAAGTGTGAATTTCATCTTGACAGTTTCATTTCAGAAGCAGAAATTGAAAACAAATTGTCCCATACACAAAACAAAAGGGTAGATCCTCGGCTGGAATAGACTGGTATTACCAAACGAGTACCACCCGCTCACAGTAGAGGCTCTGGCCCCTGTGACAGCAGCTGCCTGCTGCCATCCTGCTCTGCCCAGGAGAGAGCCTCTTGGTTGCAGCTGGCTGCAGGGCCGACCCAGGTAGCCTGCTGAAGACACAGAATCACCTTCAGAGCTGCTCAGTGCTTTGGGGACCCTGCTTTCCACAACTGGGGCTGGCTCCAGGTGAGCGAGCCAGAGGACACAGCACCAAGAAAATAACCGATAGCGACACGGCCCTGAAATGAACGAGCTGCTGTGGAGAAACACTGGCAAAGCAGGCTTCCAGAATCCAGCTATTTATGGGATTTACTCTTCTGGAAAGAAGCACTTTTCAGATTTTTCTTTCAAAACCAAGACTGGGCTGATCATCATCAGCTTGAAAATCACAAGAGGTCCCCAAGAAAATGTTAACTGCGATGCACGAGAACAAATGCATGTCCAGGCTGTGCCAAACAAGAGCTGTCCCGAGAGTGGCACAGCACAACTGCAGCCTGGCATTTGGGAAATGCCTTCAGCCACAAATAAACTACTCACAGGGCATTAATTAGCTTTGCGTCCTGCCACCACACACTGACTCTGATCGGGCTGTCCTTCGTGCAAGCCCAAGCACACTCTAGAAGTCACCACGCTATCCAGGTTCAATGGTTCTCTCACCCAAAAGAAAACAAAAATACACACACGAGATAAAGTCAGGAAGTCTCTCACTTCGCCAGCTATCGAAGACATAGCAATTGCTGCTGTCTTCAGTGCTCAGAGCAGCACACAGAGCACCAGGCTCTCCATCCTCACCGTGCTGAGACACTCCAGTGAACACACACCTGAGTGAACACACACTGAGCACTGGCAGAGGAGCACCCACCTCCTGGGGCTGACAAGGGGTGCTCTTGGCCACAGGCATTTTACACTTCATTTCCTTTGAGTTCTTTCGTTTGGAGCATCAATTCTGCACCCCTGCCACCATCGTCGGGAGCTGGAAAGCCAGAGTTATTTTTAGGGGATGGTACATGTAGGCCCTGTTAATCTTGACTGGTCCCTTTGAAAATGACAACGTTGGATAATCAGACACATTACACAGAGTTTCCATGGAGCCTACTTGGAAAACCACCCTCCCACCATTCAGCAACAGAGGAGCCAATAGTTCAGATAGTAGCATTTAATACTGCACTGACTTGCCTCATTACCGTGACCTCACTAGCATTTAAATGCAGAGACCTCCCAGAACAAGGAAATTAAAGCACCTTACTGACTTTAAATATATAAAATAAAACAATTAGTCACCAAAACATCTTCTAGAAGCTCCATATTATACCCACCCCAAGCAGCTCAGCCTGGCACAGAAGAGGATGACAGCAGTGCCCGGTCAAATTGCATGGTCAAACGAACGTGTTGGCAAAACAATCCCAGAGCAACGGAGAAGGAGCTACTGGTGTGAAGGCTAATGCATTAATGGTTGGCACAAGGAAAGGGACAGGAAGGGAGAACGCTAGGAAAAAACTCCAGGGGAGGAGCTCTGGCTAAAAGAGGCGACATGACTGCTAGTAAATTAAACAGCACAGGGTCCAGCCAGTCCAGCCTGAAGTCACCCAGCCACCAGCACAGGGCAGCCACATCCAAACAGCCTGTTAATAATGGCCCCTGGCCCACACGGACTTTCACACCATATCCAGGGCTGGCTGGACAAGTCTCAGGCCAAAGCTCTGCCCAGGACCACGCTGAGCACGGGGCCATCAGCTGCTCCGTGGTCTGTGGGTACCACCATGCAGCACTGCACAGGTACCTGCTGGGTCCCAGCTGAAGGCATTGCTGCAGATGTGCACCCAGACTGATCATCTACAGGAGAGGTGGGCGTGCTGTGGTCACTGACCCACAGCGCTGCCTCCAATCTACCTGCACTTTGACCAGTAAGTTAGGAGAGAAGCAGCCAGGCAAGCTTGGCTTTGCTGGAACAGAATCAAGTCTGGCTGACATTAAGGAAAGCGGAGCGTTACAGGAGAACAGCAGGAAATTGCTAAGCAAAAGGGATTTTTAAATAACTTCACTTTAAACAAAACTAGGGTATTACCATAAAATAAATGGCCACACCTTGCTACTCACACTGCTCTGCCAAAAAGACTAGCTTTTCCATAGCTATTCAAATATGAGACCTGGGTGCCTAACCAGCCCTTTCAAGCTGGTTTCCAAACTCCAGCCAAAAATCACTTTCTGATTCACCACTTTCTCAGGCACACCAGTATGCAGAGTACGCCTGCGGGCTGGTACTGCGCTGTACAAAGCACTTAAACACACATTTAATTACACCGTGGACCAAGGATGTGATTAATCAGATGCTCAAAGTTAAGCAAGTGCTTAGGCATGCTGCTGACCTGGAGCCTGAAGTGGATCTAACTGGTACTGTGTGCTCCCTATCTTCCAGTTCTTTGAGGCTCAAAGTGGAAGGGTCAGAAGAATATTCCCATGGTTGTACACTCCCAAGAATTCATTCAAACTGATTTCAAACTTTTTTTTTAATTATAATTTTTGCTGCCATTCTCCCCACACCCTCCCCGGTACTGATTATGGGTATTACAGCAGTATGGATATTATTTGTTAGCATTAAAACACAAGGCAATTATTATTGCTCACAAGCATTTTTCAAGTTCTGTGCTTAAATGGGGCTTCAGGTGGCAGCATACCTTCATTTATTCAGTTGGACTAGATGGTCTTGGGCATCTTTTCCAACCACAATGATTGTATAATATTTTAAGTCTGAGGAGCATACAAAGTCCTCAAAAGAAATACGAAGCACGTTATTAAAACTACTGCACTGCTCATCTCATGGAAGAACTCAACCATAAAATCCACATCAGCTATGGGTGGTCACGTTGACTCACATTTCATCAGCTGCAGTACATGATCCTGGCCACTTTTCTCACTGCACTTGTCCACCTTCCCAGCAAAGGCTTATTCCTCTCCGTAACAACATCAGGAAGGTCAGACTGACTGCGGTCCCCAGGGAGGAGCTGTCAGAGGAGCAGGCAGCTCCTGTTCCTGAGGCACAGAGCTGCTTCCCGAGGCAGCTGTGAGTGCCAGCAGCAGGGAGCACCATGCCCACGTTCACCCAGTCAAACCATTTAACACTGACGAGCCAGGAGGTTCCAATTAAAGCACAGCACGTGCGGATCAACTTCCAACCAGCAACAGAGAGCGCATGAGGTTTGATTACAAGAGAAGAGGCACTTGTCTCTAAAGGAGGTCTCCTTTGAGAAGGAGAACAGACATGAGAGTTGACTAACCTAACTAACTCATCACACCTTGTTTGTTGCCAGTACATTCACAAAAAGTGCTCATTTTGGTTCCCAGGGCATGCCAGAGGAGAGAAAACCATTCCCCAGAGAGAGAGAGAGAGAGAGCTGAGCCCGGTGCTCTTCTCATAGCATCCATACAGTGACCTCATTTCCCCAGTCCATGTGGCTCTCTGCTTCCCATGCTGGTCATGGTACAACGTGCAGGAATGTCTTCCACAAGGGGGAAAAAGGGCATCATTAGGGAATCCCCCTGCTTAGCTGTAACGCTGCTCTGGGAGGATTTACACAACCTGTCCTCTCATTTCAGCTTTACTTCACAGTGCTAAGTTCAGAATGCTTTCCTACAGATCGCTAGATACGCTGGGAATGCTCTCTGGCTTTGAGTCCAACCCTGTGTTTGCAGAAGCCTCATCACAGCAGTAACAGGACCTTCCTCCTCATTTGCCTCATTCCCTTAATTCAACTCGACAGGACTTGGCAATACACAGTTGAGCTCATGTTCTAGATGTTTTAGAGCCATAGGAACAGGTTGAAGAAACCCAAATTCACTTGCCACAGACCTGAAAGTCCCAGCAACATCCAGAAAAGCAGAACTGCACCGTCTGGTCCAGCTGACCGCCACCAGCCTTGCTGGAGGAGCAGCTTCAAACACACAAGTTTTAGGATCCTTTCTGTGGACAGGCTGAGGTTGGTATTTTCCCTTAGGCCCTGACAGACTGAGGGATGTCACAGAGCACAAGTGGGGCACTGGGGCTGGCTGGCAGCAACGTGCTGAGCGCGGAAACCCAGTGCCTCCCACTGACCGCTCCCTGCTGCTCTTCATTAGCTGTCAGGTCAGACCCCATGTCAATGAGCTCACTTGGACTTTCAGCTCTTTTCCTTTCTGGCCATCAGGTAATAGCTCAGCAGTGCTGCTTACACTCAAAGCTATGCCTAGAACAGTGAAGCTGAAGGGAATTTCACTTAAAAAAAAAAAACAACAACAAAAAAAAAACACAAGCATTTGGCCATACCTTCACTGACTAGAATTCATTCTGGTGGGAGATCTTTCCTGGAAGCTGGAATGGGATATATTCCATTTCTTCCATCCAAGCTAAGGTATTTCCTTCCACATACAGGTTTACTCAAGCAGAAGAGCTTGAGTAAACAGACCCCTCAGGTAGCAGCAGGCATTCCTGCTGCGCCTTCAGAGAGCTGTGCACTCATTCTACAACGCAGACAACCCACAGTCCCAATTTGTATTTCAAGTTTCAATTCCTATCAGATGTTTTGAAGTGAAACTGCAGTTTGTGGGTTTCTTTTTTTTTTTTTTTTTTTTTTTAAGGCAGTAATGTCTTCAACTATAAAGACTTCCAAAACTTTATGTAACAACTATTATGTAACACCCTAAACTGGCTCTTAAGCATTTTCCTTACTCTTTGGAGTTCGTACACTTTTATTTGGGGCATGTGAGACAACTAGTTATACAAGTGCAGTTACTCACATGGGCCACGTATGGAGGGAGCGGGGGTGAGGAGCTTGCTCCGGTGGAAACCTTAAAGGGAGAAGCTTCTTACTTCAGGAAGAAGTTAGGAAGACACAGAAAAAGCACTCTCTCATTGTGTCTCACTGCCCTTAATGGTCGGTTACAGAAACTAAGAGCCCAGGGAGGGGAGCAGAGAGAGTGCCACTTTTAAAGTCTGAATGCGTGCAGAGCCTCCAAGGGCACACAGCATTCATGTCATCAGTGTGTGTGAATGTTCTCATTCAGGCGGCGATTTACTCCCCAAGGGGATGCAGAACCAGCTGAAATATGCTACATGCGAACCAAACTCTCCCAATGAAGTGAGTGCAGTATGGAGCTAAATTTAACACAGCTCTCAGCGTCTTGGATGACACTGCAGAAGCTCCACACTAACTCCGATTTAAGAATTCCACTCTAATTTGTTCGGCTGAGCTTTGTTTTCAGTGCAGTTTGTTTCAACGTCAAGTTGATCTAAGCTGCTGTTAAAACGCAGACTGAAGCTGGTTCAGGTCCCACGTAATCCCTGTGAAACACTCATAATATAGGAAAATACCTTTAACTGTATTGCTGAATAATCCACAACACTGAAAGAAGAAACCCCATACGCCCTAAATATCTGATTCGATTTTTTCCGACACTGCATTATTTGTTTGGTTTTATGGTCAAAGGTAACTGGAGCTGAAACGGGCAAGCTGGGTCGTGACGGAGCTGCTCGCTGCTTCTGCCTCTGCACAACAGCTGTATTTGCATAGGAATATTCTCCTCCTCCAGAAACATTTCTTTCAAAATTAACAAACGAAGTCACAATTATACAAAATATCGCTGCAGTCAAAGCAGATTTTGCAATTGAAAACTATTTAAATGCAACTGAGGCTTCAAATCCACTTCTGTAAATATCCATCAAGCCTAGAACACACCGCTGCAGTCCAGCTGAGGAAACCGGGTCTTTCATGAAATAACAAAGTAGCACAAAGAGTTTTAAACCGAACTTGTTTAAGCCGAACTACATTTGAATGCCTCCTTCCGAAACCAGCTCTCTTTCCATGCAGGCTCTGGCTCCAAGCTCACAGATCAGTTCCCCACAACCTGCTCTGCAGTGCCCACCCAGTCGCACTGCCCCGAACTTGCTCATCTTATCATCACAACGAATTCCTGCCCAACTCTCGCTATTTACACTCCATAACCTCCTAATTCATTTTCCAGCACTGGTAGGTTGCTGCTAGCTCCACCCTCTCAAATATCAGCAATCGTTGCAGCTCTTAAAGAGAATTCCGTTTTGGGGAAACGTGATATTGTTCCAGATGTCTCAGCCACGGCCGCTCTGCCTCACCCGGCCTGGTCAGCGCTCCGACACGAAGCCGAGCGTCAAATGGCTTCTGGATTTTATTTCTTAAACCCCTGCTCTGCTGCATGGGAACGTAACCTTCCTGGCAGCAGGGCACGCCGAGCCCCGTGCTCCACATGAACATTTCTCCCCAGAAGCAGCACGGCTGCTGGGACAGCATCTCTCTGGTTCTGCGAGCTGCCAGTTGAACTTTAATTTTTGCGTTTTAAACCACGTTTCTCACAGCGCTTTACAAGTTACCACGCAGAGAGAGAGACTGCTGAATGAAATCTGCTTTCTGATTTTACAGCTCGAGGAAATTCCATCCCTACGACTGCAAAAAAAAAAAAAAAAAAAAATGTACACTCAGATATTGGAAACAGCGTCGGGAAGCGGCGTGCCACCACTGCACCGCACGGAGATCTCAGCCAGCGGGGGAAGCGAGGACAGACAGCAGTGTGCCATGGGCTGCCAGGCTGCAGAGGCACACAGCTGCACCAGCAAGGTTCCAGGACCTCGAGCAGGAGGGATGTCACACCGTGAAGGTGACATTCATGAATGATAACGTGGTCATGACTCCAATCCCAGACCTGTAAGTAGTGTCACTAATCTGCACTGGAGAAGTATTCCAATCCTGCACGATGCGAGACCACCACGCACACACATGGACTCGCAGGACACTGGGAAAAGTTTTCTGTCTGAAGAGAGGAAGAACAAAGGTCCACTGCTGCCATGGATGGGAAAAAACCAACAACCTAATCCTCCTGAGCTGACAGGCCACCAGGATCCACGCAGCATCCAGGAAACCTACACAAAACCATAGCTACTGAGCAATGCCTCGGAAATATTTTGATTACTCAGTGCTAAAGCAATATGCCATTAACTGCTGGGCCACGGGGTCGGCAGGGAAGCAGAAGCTGTTGCTGGAGCAGCATCACCCCTGGCTCTTTTCCTACAGTTTGCAGCCTCGTGATTCCTTTTTCACACTGTTGCTGGCTCTCATTCATACAAACACACAGACTGGTGATGGGATTTCAAAGAGCTGCTGTGCCCCCAGCGAGGACAGCTCTCCAGTCCTGCATCACACACTCCCCTCCCTGGGATCCGAGCAGCTGTAACCCCCCTATCAGTACCACCACGTGCACACACACTCTTTTCACTCCTCTCTCAAAGCAACTGAACCCTGGCAGAAAGGTGAAACTCCTCTACCAAGCAAAAATAACATCTGGCAAAGGGAGACAGCACTGAGCAGACGTCACCCATCCCTGTCCCTTACAGGGATGGCACGCAGACTGCAGGAAGCAGCTGAAGCCTCAGAAAGCTGTGTCCTGCAGCCCCTGGAGGCATTCCTGCCTCTTCTCTCCCCTTTGGGACACCACTAAGTCCCTGGGAGGGAAAGTGATGAAGCTGGCAGGAGCTGGAAGGCTCTGCTCAAGCAGGCCAGCAGGGCTGGCACAGCTCTCACCATCTGAGGACGGTGCTGATGACGGCGAGAGGTCTGTGAGCAGGGTGCTTCGGTCCTACAGAAGTCTGCACACCCAGGGTGCAGGGCTGTAACACACAGCCAGGCTTCTGTGAAAGGTCAGACTGAGCAGCAGGGCTGATAGCAGGCACAGCCTGTCAAACCTTCCCTCCTCGATCACAGAAACCTGTAACACAGATACTGCACTTGCCATGCTCAGTGCCCTTCTGCAACTCCAAATACGACCCTGGCTTGAAGGTCTCTATTTGCAAACATAGAGGACCAGCGGTTCCTAAATTGCAGGCAAACATTTGACTTCTCTTGGTCCAATTCAAAGAATATCCTGCACGAACCCCACCCCTCTGCCCAACAACTCAGGCCCTTAATGCCTAGATAGTTTTCTTTCAGGCCTTATCACAGATAAAATATGGCCCCTTTTTTTGTTGGAGGAGTAGGACTTGCCAAATATTTACCAACTCTTTCAGCAGGCTGAAAATGTCACTCTTGCAGTGTAATAAACTTCCCCAGAAAGGCCCTGATAAATAGAGAGCCTTGCTGTACTGCCCAGAACTAGTTTATTGTGGCTTAAGTATTGCCAAGTCTGACGGATGAAGAAAGCACATTTGTACACGCAGAAACATTAGCAAGAGAGGCATAAAGTTTAGAGGTGAAAATAAAACAAAGCCCCACTATTAACTGGGGTGCGGGGGGGAATAATAGAGCCTGCATCCCAGACAGCAAAGCACGTTATTGAAAGCTCCTGAGCTAAAAGCAGTAATTTAAGAGCTTGTCCACAACTTGCAGCAGAAGCTCTGACCATCTTATTTAGCATTTGGTGAAGCGTGGCCTACCCCTGGCCCAGCCTTTGGAGCAACGTTATGTGGAAATAAAATATTTTTGCTTTGTAATCTGACCCACAAAAAATCATCTGGGGCACGAGCGAATGCTCGCCTCCAGCCTGAACTTGGATTCACAATGTTTGAACTCAACAGTGTAAAACAGAGGCTGAGAAATACGTCGGTGTGGCACACAGCAGAAGTCAGGGGGCACTCGAGGCACTGACAGTGCTAACAGTGCAAACGAATGGAGAAAAAATACAATTTTTAGCATCAGAAAATCCATCAGCTGAGTTCGGTCAGCAGTGAACAACTGCATCCACGTCAGCTCAAATGGGTGAACACTGCCCGGACAAAAACGTGTCCTTTCACCCTGACAAAAAATAAAAGGTTTGCAGAAGGGACAGAGGAGGCAGGAGCTCAAAGGAAGAGACTTAACACATCCTGATGTTGGCAAGACACTGAGCTGTACGAGCACCAAGCTCTGAATGAAGGGCCCAGATCAAAAGACAGCACCTCCTGCAATGCTGTGCTGCTGAGGGCGCTGGGGGCCGAACTTTGCCGGAGCTGCTTAAACGCAGGAAGAAAACAATTACTGCTGGAAAAAAAAAATAATTAAAAAAATCCAGATTATGCCAAATCTGGCAAAAGCTAAACCCAGCAGTTCAGCCGGCTTTACAAAGCAAACCACAATTAAGAGAGTCTCCTACGAAAGAGGAAAGCCCGGCTGAGCCCAGCAGCTCCACAGAGCCAGCAGAACACCAAGCAGCAATCGCTGCTGCCGGCGATACCTGAGAAGCTGCACAAGAAGTCGCAAGGAGAGTGCTAAAGAGGCACAGAACCCGACCCCCCCGCTCCCCCCTTTCACACCATCAGGTTTTAATGTTAATGATACGGCTCTGCATGCTTAAAGTATTTTTACACTATGCTTGCCGTCCCGTTGCAGGGCGGATGATTAGAATCAGATTTCTGTGATTTCACTGCAGATTAATTTTGTTAAGAGCCGAAGCTCCGTGGGGAGGAAGGGCTCGGAGCAGGCCGGCAGAGCGCTCCCTAGCAGCGTTCTCTCCAAAAAGGGTAACAGTATTTCTTCCTTTACTCCATACTTCCACATACTTTTCCTTTTTGTGGCTGCTAGGCAGAGTTCTCCGGAAAAAAAAAAAATAAAAAATGAAAGGGCGTGCAGGGAAAAGAAACGTGCAAAACCAAATTCCTTCAAATTCTGGGCTCAGAGAAAGCTCCCGAGCAGCACCGGTGGGTTTCTAAGGAGAGTGGGCCCAACGCAGCCCGGCTCCCCGTGCCCACAGCCAACACAGCACCGTGCACAGAACTCCTGCACACACACACACGTCAGAGGGACGGCTATTAATACACGCTGCGCTGAGCACGAGCTCTGGGTACGGAGGATCGAGTGAAGGAGAAAAAGAATTAAGCAGTGGCCTGTAACACCATTCACAAATTGTGACTGACTGTAAAACACACAGTGAGTATCTTTATGGTAAAGCGTACACAACGTGGCACTGAAAACGGGTTTTGTTTTGCAAAACCCTCACGGGGTTTGAGCATAAAAGTTTTGTGGAGCACACAGGTGCCCGTGTGCACACCAAGCACGGTGCTACAGCAAAGAAATATCTCAATCTGAAACCTTTCTGAGCCGCCCCATTTTCCATTCGCTTCTATAGAGCTGCGGCCCGTTGGCCTTTCTCCTTATTCTAGATCACTGTTCTCAATTTGACAAGAGAGAAGGAAAGACATCAGTCACAAGCCAAAAATGATGAGCAGCCGCAAATTAATTATCATCTAAAAACCTAAAGTGTAACGTAGCACAGTGCAGAAGGAAGGGATAAATGCATCTAAAGGACAAATAGCCATCTCCATGCACGGTGTGACGCGTATCGTGCCCAAAGAGGGGCACAAACCAACGTGCAGAATCAGAATCCAAAACAGATAACGAGGAGCATCTGAAGGGCGAGGGGAAAAAGCAGCGACAGAAACACGAGAAGCAGTGGGAGCTGGGGCCGCCCGCTGCAAGCGCGGCCGGGTCTGCGAAAAAGGGAAAAAAAGAAGAAAAAAAAGTAACACGAAGAGGGGCAACGAAAAAGAAAACAGATGCGTTTTCTGAAAGCGAAAGCGGCGAGGAAGGCCGCACGCCCGCAGGAGCAGCCCCGCACCGCACCGCACCGACGGCACCGACCCGACGGCCGCGGCCCTCCCGGCGCCGTCGGGGTCCCGACGCACTTACGCTTCGCGGAGAGCCGGCTCTGTGCGCTCGCTGCGGCCCTCGGGAGCCGGGAAGGGGAAGGCGGCGGCCGGAGCGCCCCGAGCCGGGCCGGGCAGCGCCGATCCCGGGGGCGGCGGCCCCACGCGCTCCGTCTTCGCCCGCTGCGAGCCCGGCAGGTCCTGGGAGCCGAGAACTGGGACTTTGTAGGCCAGTTGAAGACACGAACCTCTCATCTCGCCCGCAAAGACCCAGCCCTCAGCTCGCCCGATCGGGCGCGGATCGCGATTTTTTTTTTTCTAATTAAACTACTCTTTTAATTGAACTCCCTTCCCCGGCCGGTGCCTATCGCGAGTCCCGGCCCCCGCCCCACGGCCACGGGGGGACACCGCCGGCAGCGGCCGCCGCCCCGCACCGCCCCCTCCCCCATGGCCGGAGCCCCGCAGCCCGGGCCGGGCCCGCAGCGCGGTGACTCGGCAGCGCGGAGCCCGAGGGAACTTCGAGCGCGGAGAGCGAAACCGCCGCGCTTCCAACAGCCGAAAGAGCCCGAGCCCTGCTCCGGCCGTGGGAACGGGCTCGGGGGGGACCCCCGCGGCCTCCTCCGTTCCCGGGGCCGCCGGTGCGCGGGATGCCGCCCGGGAGGGGCCCGGGCTCGGCTCGAGTCCGTGCGGAGCAGCGCTGGGTGACCGCGGGGCCCCGGCCGCTCGCGGGCGGATATTTCAGCCGCTATCGATCACATCGAGATTTTTCTTTTTTTTTTTTTTTCCTCCTCCCTTCCTCTCTGCCCTCGCAAAAAGGCAAAAGAAACAAATAATAAATTCGTTGCCACCGGGGACGTTGCAACATTTCTGTCGGCTTTTCAAACGCTGCGCTTGCCCCCAGCGTGCTTGCACAGTCCCAACGCGACACGCAGGAGAAGTAGGGCAAAGAACAGAGAGAGAAAAAAGAAAGAAAGAAAGAAAAAAAAAAGAAAAATAACAGCCCAAAGCAGCCATTTAAAAAAAAAAGAGAAAAAAGATAATAACCACAACAACGGAGCACCCCAAATCACCAAACCAGAAAGCGGCGAGCCGCTCCGCGCGGCAGCACGGCGCGGTCCCGGCGCGGTTCCCGTCCGGCTGCACACGCATCCCTCGAAAGTTTGCTCCTTCGCTCCACGTGTTGCGGCCGCGTCCCGGGAGGGTCGGCCCGGCCCGGCCCCGCACCCCGGGGCGGCACACGGCCGCGCTCCGCCGCTCCCGCGCCGTTTAAGGAAGCGGGCGGTCCCCACCCCTGCGCCGGGCAGCTCCCGCCGCAACCCGGCTCGGCGAATTTGGAGGCTCTCCCAGGCTGCCCTTCTCCACCCCCTGCCCTCCCCGCCGGCCCATCCGGCCCCGCACACGGCGGGCAGCGTCCCGCAGCCGCCCCGCGCTCCTCCCGCCGGTGGCTGTGCCGGGGCAGCCGCGCCGTGCCGCGCCGTGCCGTGCCGTGCCGTGCCGAACCGAGCCGTGCCGCGCCGCGCCGACCTGCGCGCCCCGCGGCCCACGGAGGGCGGACGGCGCCCCCTGGCGGCCGCTCGCTGCCGGTGCCTCCTCCACGCTCCGCTTGGAGACGGGGAGGACGCCCCGAGGGAAAGCTCACCCAGGGCCGGCACCTCCTCCTCCTCCTCCTCCTCATCCTCATCGCACGTCCCGAGTGCACTGCCCGCTCTGTGTGTCCCGCACGCGTCACTGTGTGCGCAGCCTGCCCCTCCTTCCCTCGCGTGTCCTCCCTGTGCAGACGCGGCAGTGTCAGAGGACATCCTCTGCCCTCACATACGTCCGGGACCTTTTCACGCCCATACGGTGCGGCTGAGCGGTGTGTCTGCACCACTGGGACAATCCGTGCGCAAAGCACAGCGGTACCACGAGCACAGCCGTTAGGGGTAAGGCCCTCGGGAAGCCACAGTCACACATGTTAAAAAGTGCTCACGTTTTAAAGCACACGTGTCCAAAAGTGCTCTAAGAAAGTACTACAAGGCCTGCAGTAACACCAGATCAAGTCACAAGGGTCACCTGAGACACCACAAGAAAAGAGAACGTCCTTCCTCCCTGCGTAATGATCTTAAAGTGTTCCTCTGCATGACCTCACCCGCTTTGCGATGCTGAGCTTAAAGATATTTTGGGATTATACCTTTGGGTGCAGACCCACATGAGAGCTCTCCCCGTGGCTCACAGGGGGCTGCTGGTTACCACACCTCCTGCTACTCTCACGCTGCACATCTTCCCACTGACAAACTGAGGAGAAGGGGACAAAGCCCACACACACTGCAAAGAGCCCCAGCTCCTTCGCACGGCCGTGCCCGCGGGCACTTGATAGCGAAGCAGCGGCTCGGCCAGTGAGAAGCAGCACATCAGAGCCACAGGAAAAATAAGGAATAGCTTGAAAGGTTTTGTCCCACAAAGATAGAAGACATCACTTACTATTTCTGCGAGGCGTCAGCGGTCACGGTGATGTTTGCTGAAGATCACAGCAGGAACAGCTACGTCGAGTTGAGCAGCACAGCCACAAAAATGCAGACTAGAATGAGCTCACGTAAGAGAATGGGAATTCCGGTGCACAAGAATGCTTTCATCATCTCTTCAGTACCTGGTGGGAAAACATCAGCTGACTAAGAAGCTCCGAACCCGGCTCCAGGAGCTAGAGCTAACAAAAACCACAGCCAGCACCCAGAGCACTCATCAGCCAAACATTCGGGTTCAGCAGAACACAAACGTGCATCCCTGGTGTCTGTACAGGGCTTCTTCCTGCGCCCACACCGATGCCATGTACGACAGCCACGTGTCTGCACTGGAAGCCTTAATGAGCTCAGAACTTTGGCAGCAGCATCGTTACAGCTGAGGCGAGTGACCACCCGGTTTGTGTGGACAGGATGGGATGAAGAGGACTTGAACTGGTCTGTGCTGTAACTGCTACGTTCAACCAGTGCTGCAAAGTCATCCTTCGCACAGAAGGAAGTGTTCCTTGGCCAGAAGCCTGATGAACATTTAGAGCCAAGGAACATGTTGTTTGAAACCAACAGTAGAACGCAAAGTGAATCATGGAAAAAAAAAAGGTTTGAAAGAGAGAAGTTGTGTGAGGACTTAGGAAATAAAATTTACTAAAGGAAAGTACGGAAATGATGAATTTCTTGATCACCCGGAATAATGAGCAGGAATTTGTTCAGGGAGTACTGGCAGAACAAAGGCTTCCAAAAGCTGCATAGAGGACATAACCTCTCCTCTCATGAAGGGCAGAAATCATTCAGGCTTCAAGAGGAAAGTCATCAATGACTTTTAGAAATGAAGAGCTTGGTACTGCTGCAGAGACTGCAAGTTACATCCACCAACAACTGCTGCTCGCTGTTTTTTACTACTCTTGCTCTTCAGCTGCATCAGAGAACCACTCCTACACAGACCAACACCCAGCACAAAAAAATCATAGCAAGTACTGTACCTCCGTGTACAGAAGGATGAGTGTGAGCCAGGCAACAGAGACATCTCTTCCCAGTTAAGTGGACGGCACACTCCCCAGCTGGTTTCCTGACCAACTGCTTGATTTGCTATTTTCAGCAGCCTCATACACGTTGCCTCTTGTCTTCATCTCGTCACCACTGGTACTGGATGTCAAGCACGTCCTTTGAGATCAGGGGAAGACTTTCACACCACGCTTTGCCCAGCAGGAGGCCAAGTGCAGGGAGCCTGGTCCTGTGAGACTGCTCAGCTGTGCACAGCCTGCTCTGCTTCCATGGAGCTTCGGTGGTAACTGGATCAGGAACACGGCAGGCAGGTTTCCTTTTGGCAGGGGATACCTGCATCTCCTGCTGGCTGCTCTCTGCTGCGTGCAGAACCTGTGTGCTGGGAATGCATGACCACAGCCCCTGTCTGGACGAGAGGTGGGAGGAGGATTAGCCCCACGTTCACTTCGGATGTAATCACAAGCATATCGAGTTGTAAAGCATCACAACTTCCACAATGCTAAAAATAAACGCGAGCAGTTTGGTTGAAGCAGCTCGGCAGCCAAAGGGCTAACATATTAATAACGTGACACCAACAACAGCCCAGAACAGTAACTACGGAACAACAGATCCCAATGCTTCTGGAAATAGCCCCGTTTGGAAAAAAGAAAACATTTCTACAAGACCCATAACCCAGTAGCAGCTTCCTTGTGGGTCCTCACAAAGGCTTGACCAAAAGGAAGGCTGGGGTGGCACCTCTGAAGCCAGGAGAGAACTGCTGCGATGTGAAGTGGGTGGGAGGTTGGGTTGCACATCACTGATGGGGACACAGGCCCCGGGGATGGAGCTTGGTCTCACTGAACGCGTGCATTAATCTGAGTTCTTCTTTCACAATTCTGCCTACGCTCACGCAATGCCTTTCTCTGCAAGCAGGGCCATTGATTTGTTAACTCTCCAGCACTAAGCAGCATGTGAGCACGCACGGCCAGCAGCTTGGTATTTCAGCATCACCTCTTGTTGCCAAAGACACTGGATCGCCAAAGTAGTTGAACTTGAACACAATCATCAGTGAGAGAAATAACCAAGACCACTGCTGGCACAGAACGACACTTGGTGGTCTTCACCTGAAAACACTGATCCATGCTGGAGACCCAGAATCAGCCCTTTTTGTTGTTGTTACTTTTTGTTTTGTTTTTTTTTTTTTCCAATCGATGCCAAGCTTATGATTTAAAATTCCTGACCCATTCCAACACGGTGTGCTGCAAGGAGCAGCCCTGACCCACGTACCCCTGCAGGAACACCAGCAGCCCACCCCATACACACACAGGGAAGCACAGCCCACCCGAGCTGCTTTCCACGAGCTCTGCCCAGCCCTGAGCAGCCCCACGTTGCTGCAGAGCTCCGTCCTCAGCTCCAGGCCAGCACTGCTCACCAGCCAAGGCCTGGCCAGAGAACCCCTGATCAGTTGTCAGTGCATGATGAATGCCCCACCAGAAATGGGGCCTTCATATTTAAAGCATGTGTGTCTGCAGGAGAGTGGAGAAAATCAAAGGACTAACGAGCTATGATTAAGCTCAGAAATAATGGTTTCCTGTTCAAACACAGAACTATGTCTCTTCTTAGTACAACTACCTCATCCCCAATTGTGTCTATTAAAGACAATTACCACGGGAGACAGATATGCATAGCCAGATGTGGAAACAACGGTTATGTTATGCACAGTGCCATATGCAGTTTAAATTCCTTGTGGCTGAACACGTTACACATAAAAAAAAAAAATAGTGTGTGTGTACAGAGAAGCAGCTGTCAATTGGGAAATCCCCTTAGCCCACTTTAATCCTTCATTCCACAATCCCCAGGGATTAAACGAAGGCACTAACATTATTTACTGTAACGCTCCCTCCATGGGGGGCTTCAGTCCATGAAATCCACTCCAGCATTTGCAAGTTTCAGTTGTGAAATATGCTGCAAGCGTTCTATATTTGGTAGCTCACAAGTACTCTTTAAGTTGGGCCCAGAGTGATGAAAGGACAGGAGTCAGGAATTCGGCTGCAGCAGAGGCTCGGCGTGGGAGCTCACTTCTCTCTGCAGGGCTCTCCCAGGGGCACTGAGGCACCGGGCAGTGCTTGTGGGACTACACAGCACGCTTCCAAAATTGAAGATGTTGCCATGGTACTAATCCTCCCACCATCTATACACCCTGAGGGTACAAGATGAGGTTTTTGAACCCAGCTCTGACGGTAAAGCTTCACTTGCCTTCTGCTTTCCTTTTCCTGTGATGAAACCACACGTTGGAATCCAGGTATGATACCCACGAAGCGAGTGACAAGGATTCCACCAGTTCACAGTCCTCACATCATCAGTGATGCTGTGACAGTGTCAACTGCACAATGCCACCACGTTCCTGTGACCATGTGTGGCACAACCGATGGCTGTGGCACCCAAAGGTCGCGTACAGAAGGGATAAGCTCTACCTTAGGCCATCCTTGCCTTGAATTCATATACAGTGTGAATTCTTGAGTTCAGCTGACTGAAGCCAGCACTCCTGTTCCAGTTCCAGCTGCCATCACTGATCCAGCAGCCCACAGCCATGCTGAGCATCGCCCACAAGAAGCCACTCTGCAGCAGCAGGGGCAGGCTATGCTCCACGTCTCCCAGGCAGCAGAAAGCAGTACAGACCTCAAAGGCAAAGGAGTTTGTTACCAACTCTTTTTGCACAGCGGACACGATGCCTCAGGCTGTGCTCTGCATCCTGGCCTTGTCACCATGATCTCCTGTCCCGTGGAACTGTATTGTGCTGAACGCAAAGGAAATAATTTGCCATTCAAATATGAGAGCTAATAGTTTGGAAGCTACATTAATCCAAGGTCTGACCGCTCCCATGGCACTGCATTTGCAGACAGTCAATTTCATCAGCCCCAGTATAATTTTTTCCAGCCTACACCCAGCCACAGCAAAAACTGTACTCCTGTCACCAGCCTTCATCCTGCAGCAGTGTCATCAGTGGGTGCACACAGAGGCAGAACCCTGGTGCACAAACCTTACAGGGCTGGGCTCTGGGCCCTCTGCTTCTTTCATGCAATTTACAGCCAGGTGGGTGAGTAAGCACCTGGGAGAGAAAGAGGGAGAGGCACAGGGCTTCTGTGACCAGCAGAGCTCTTCTCCTGAGGTTACACAGATGGAGAGGAGATGAGATTGTAAATCTCCCATGCGCTCCCCCTCCCTGCTCTTCCTCCTCCTGCATGACCAAAGCCTGGCTGAGGCACGGAACATCAGCTGGCACCTGCTGGCAACCACTGCCATTCAGCACCGTTTCTCCCACTTAAATTCAGTTCTCACCGGTTCCCTGGCGAAATTGGGGCCCCAGATGCTGCAGTGGCAGCCAATGGACCCCCCAGTGTGGGACTGAGGACTCCAGGTGCCACACAGCTCACTCACCAACCCGAGCTGCCACCACCACCACGCTACACCTCACCCTGGTGGCTGCACACAGGTCTGGGCACAGCCACGCCTCACTGTTAGCATCTAGCTGCAGCATCCTCAGGACCAAACCTCTGCCACAGCAGGCATGCAATTCCCCAAACAGTTCCCAGTGAAGGAACTACACAGCAGCTCCCCACCCCACACCTCCAGGGGAGGGGATGCCCTCAAACACAGAGCAAGGAGACCCAGTTTGCCTTTCCCACAGCTGCCATAAAAGAGTTTTCAATGGAAAAACAACACTGAACAATTCCTTATTTCCTATGCGCTGTCATTACTTTTTTATGTTACCGAATACTGCAGCATTCAGTGGATTGCTATTCACAAACACGTACCTGCTCCTCCCGCAGCACAGATCGGCATTTCTGCTTCAGCCTTCGGCACGCAGACAAAACCATTTTTTATTCATCAGTGGTAAAAGGCTACAGCCATTTGACTTTAAACACAGACATGCTTCTGGGCTCTCTTCCAGGAAGGCTGTGTCACCCAGGCTTCAGATCGATATGTTTGTCTGCAGAGTCACCCTTCTGATCCGTCATTTTTCATTCTGACACGAGAAATGCCTTTTGGTCAAACTTCAGCACTCCATTCGATTCCAGGCACAACAACGGCAGCGGGACTCGCGGCCACGTGAAGGTTTCCACACTTTGGGGTTTATTTGCCCAGGGGTTCATTTACTCAGCCACGTATTTGTGATTCAGACCACACTGCCAGCACTGCTCTGCCTCACCCGAGCCCGCTGCCTTCCCCTGGCTGCTTGCTGGTGCCCCAGCATCCAGCTGTACCTTTGTGACATTGCTTTTCCCTCCAAGCTCGAGGCTCTGGGGCTGATTCCTGATTCGCACACAGTCCGACCCACAGACACTCGTGGGAGTTGCAAAGCACTGTAAATGTCGTTGCCATCCGAACAAAGAACGTTATGCTTTCAGTTCCCGTTCGCGTCTCGCTCTCCTAAAGCCCGTGTTTGCTGTCAGCCTCTCAAGAGCACAAATCATACAAAGTCAGGAAAGCCCGCTGCTGTAAGTGGTTCATTTTAACACTTCTTTGTAGGAAGAATTGCAGAGGTGGAGATGTGTGTGCTCTGAAGAGCTGGCCTGTCAGCACAGGAGGTCAGGAGATTCTGACCCTAACACAGCTAAAGGTTTTCAGCAGGAACACGTGTTTTCAGGACCCCAATTGCAACGTGCTTGTATTAGGTAATTAAAAGGATCCTCATTTTAATCCTCATTGAATAGTATTACATTCAGAGGGAGACTCCTCAGTGTTTGGTTTTCTTTTTTTTTTGTTTTTGAACAAAATCAAGGATCCTAGAGCAACTCAAATGAGGAATCCGGGCACTCTGTTTTGCATTGGGTCAGGCTTTGTGTCCAAAGCAAGCAGGACTCCTCTGCCCACACCGCCCCTCGGCACAGCTGCCATCGTCTGATTAAAGCGCACTGACCTTCAGGACGCCGATTATTAAATTGAAGCCCAAGTCCAGTGTCTTTCCCACGGCGGAAGGAGGGGATGGGGACGTGGGCAGTGAGAGGGCAGTTCCACCCCACAGAATCACAGAATTGTAGGGGTTGGAAGGGACCTCCAGAGATCACCCCAGCACAACCCCACAGCTCCAGGAGCTCCCGCAGAGCACATTGGTGGCACGGGGCAGGGCCGGGGCACAGCACGAGCAGCTGAGCTGCGCCGAGCAGCTCTTCTACGTTACTTGCAGCCTGGACTTCGCTCTCACTCGAGCCGATGCCAACCTGAACAGACCCCTGCTCCTTTTCTGGGCTCCTGCAGCAAAACCTGGTGCTCCTGCTCGCCTCCGCCCCTCCCGCGGTTCCGCCCCGGCGCCCCGCAACAAAAAGCGGCCGCACTCTCGGCCGTCCGCGGCTCCTCCACCGCGGGGCTCTACCGCGAGCAGGCACGGACGGGGTTCGAACCCGCGATCTTCGGTTTACGAGACCGACGCCTTACCACTTGGCCACCGCGCCTGACGGGCTAGCAGCAGCCGCGCGCACGCAGTGGAAGGCGGCGGTTCCCGCCCCGCGGCGCGGGCAGCGTGTGGGGAGGGGGGGGGGGGAGGGGCGGGTCCCGCTGCTCCACAGCAGCTTTGGCATTTTGCTTCGATCCCATCGTCCGTTTACGCCGTCACGGCAGAACGCAGCGCTGTTGTTCGCGTTTGTGCTGTCATTCGTGTATTCAGACGGAGGGACGGGAACGAGGCGCCCTCGAGCCTTCTCTCCGAGCCTCGCGTCGCAATTCCCCGCTCTGGTTTCTCGTTTCCAGAGCAAAGCAGGAAAAAAAAAACCCAAAAAACGCTCACGGCTTTGCGTTCTGCTCCTGAAAACAAGCGCCCGAATGCAGCGCAGCGCTGCAGCCCGGCCCGGCTCAGCCCGGCCCGGCTCAGCTTCCCGCCCCGCCACGCGTGCCCGACGAAACACGCGAGCCGCTCATCCGAAAGAACAGCTTTCCCAAGGATAACTCTCAGCTCCAGGCGTTAAAACGACACTCAGACGACACCGAACGCTTCCCGGCAGCCTCCCGCCGCCGAGGCTCGCTTCTTCCCGCCGCGGGGAGCCAGCAGCCCGGCGTCCCGTGCAGGGATGCGCTTCGGACACGGACCAGAAGCGCTCAGCGGAGCCCGCCACGTTTCCCCGCGCCCCACGCGGCGCCGCCGCTCCGCAGCGCTCCCTGGCGGCGCCGAGGCGCAGTTCCCGCCGTGCCCCGTGAGGGGGCGGTCCCCACAGCAGCGCGTGGGTGAGGAGGGACATTGGTAGATAGATTCATAGATTCATTAGGTTGGAAAGGACCTACAAGATCATCTAGTGCAACCATCCTCACACCACCATCCCTACCCACCAAGCTAATAAATCAAATCCCTCAGCACCTCATCTAAACGCTTCTTGAACAGCGCTAGGGACGGTGCCTCAGCCCCCTCCCTAGGCAGGCCATTCCAGTGCCTGACCACTCTCTCAGAGAAAAAATTTGTCCTCAAATCTAATCTAAATCTTCCCCGGCGCAACTTGTGGCCATTCCCTCTTGTCCTGTCATTAGTTACCTGGGAGAAGAGGCCGACCCCCTCCTCACCACAGCCTCCCTTCAGGCGGTGGCAGAGTGCAATGAGGTCTCCTCTGAGCCTCCTTTTCTCCAGACTAAACAATCCCAGCTCCCTCAGCCACTCCTCGTAAGACCTGTGCTCCAGACCCCTCACCAGTTTTGTTGCCCTTCTCTGAACACACTCCAGGGCCTCGACGTCTCTCTTGTAGTGAGGGGCCCAAAACTGAACACAGTACTCGAGGTGCTCCTCCCTGCTCCTGCTGGCCACACTATTCCTAATACAGGCCAGGATGCCATTGGCCTTCTTGGCCACCTGGGCACACTGCCGGCTCATGTTGAGCCGAGCATCAACCAACACCCCCAGGTCCTTTTCCTCTATACACTCCTCAAGCCATTCTGCCCCAAGCCTATAGCATTGCATGGGGTTATTGTGGCCAAAGTGCAGCACCCGGCACTTGGCCTTATTGAACCTCATCCCATTGAGCTCAGCCCAGCTGTTCAGCCTATCCAGATCCCGCTGAAGGGCCTCCCTACCCTCAGGCACACCGACACATCCTGCCAGCTTAGTGTCATCCGCAAACTTACTGAGGGTACACTCAATCTCCTCCTCCAGGTCATCAATAAAGATATTAAACAGTATGGGCCCCAATACCGACCCCTGGGGGACACCACTCGTGACAGGATGCCAGCTGGACTGAACTCCATTAACCACTACCCGCTGGGCACTGCCCACTAGCCAATTCTCAACCCAAAGAGGAGTGAACCTGTCCACACCACAGGCTGCCAGTTTCCCCAGGAAGAAGCGGAGCAACGCAGCCCAGAGCCCGGACCTCCACTCGTGGCTTTGAGAGCCCCGTGCTGAACAGCACTTATCGGCATGAGATCGGTGCCTGCTGCCAGAGCCAGCCGGCATGCTCCAAGATGGATTTTCTCTCTGCAAAGGCTTGCCACCATCCACGTTCCCAGGAGCCCGAGCTCCCGCAGCCTGGTTCCTTCGGGACTCCTGTTCCTCCTCCCTGCAGGAGCCGTCCTCCGCGCCGCACCGACCCCACGCGCGTCCCTCCCACGGGCGCTGCTGAGCCCCAGTGCGGGAGGGGATCCGTAACCCCACGGAAGCGCCGCGCAGCGGTGACGGTGCGGGCACCGAGGGCGGAAACTTTCTCAAAGCGAAAAGGTAGAAATAAAAGATTACCTCAGCGTGCCGGCCCGGGGCGCAGCGCGGCACCGTGCCGCCCCGCGGAGGAGGACGGGCGGGGTCCTTCGGCGGATCCCCTTCGGTTGCCCCCTCCCTCCCACAGCTGTGAGCCGCTCGTTAACCACAGCGGGCAGCGATGAGCTTATCGCGGCCAGGTGACGGAGCTGGGCCCGGCCCCGCTCACAGCCCGCAGCTGTGCATCGCGTGCAGCCACGGGAGCAAGATGCCCTGTGAGCACAAAGGAAGCCCGCAGTGAAGAAATAAATTCATCAGAGAACAGACAGTGAAGCCAGAGCCTTCTGATCTCCCGCATCTCCTCTCTCTTCCACCAGCACACCTGTCTGACCACTGAAATATGCATTCTCTGGAAAACTGGCTCCTGGTTACTCTTCCCACTGCTCCAGTGACCCACCAAAGATGATCTTCCTTACTGCCAAGTTACCTTGACGTCACAAAATACGAGGACTGATTCTGTAGGATAGATTTAGTAGGTTTCCCAAGGTTTAGTGCCTGTGGAGCCATTATCAGACTCAGCTTAAAAATGCAATGGCCAACTAATTGTTTTTAGAGGTGGATGCCATTGAGGAAAGTGTATCTGCCAAAGCAATGGATCTCCCGCCTCAAACGGACAGCGCAGGAATAGATGGACCCGCATCTTTCCCCCTACCCCCCCCAAGATGGCTCCACAGCCGTGCGGGGAAAGCAAACTCCTTATTCATGCGTGTTTGTGCAGCGTGGGTAGCTGGAAGGATGCACGTGAGCAAACACAGCTTTATTGTCCCCCATAAAGCCCGTCAGGAGAGCGCAGAGAAAATGGTGTAACGGCACAGTGCAGAAGTACTGACACTGCTCTGCTGGCGTTGGGAATTACAGAACGAAGTAGCAATTAATCGTGCGCTGTTTGTGCTGGCTGCTTTCTTCCGTAGCACAGTGAGCCAGCTGGGTGAGAGGTTCGGCCCCATCACCTTCGTGCTCTTCACATCCAGGTTTTTCCCTTCGGAAAAGCACTGAAATAAACCTCAGGTGGGCAGCACGTTCAAAGGAGGCTTCTGGCCAATGCCCACTGCGAGGACAGATGGAAGCAAATCAAAGAAGTACAACCACGGAGGCAGGACCTCACCGGACAGCTGCGTGTTTTATTGTTTCAGTTTCACCAGATAGGATTGGTCTGATAGTGACACCGGGACAACAGAGCAGGGAGCGTGTGACACCGCCAACAGGAGACCTGCCACTCCACACCACGTTTCTAGAACAAGACGAACAACTGCTAAATATATTCAGTTTCATTGGCCGAGTAATTCAGAACGTGACCTAGTGCTTCTAAAAAAACCTGTATAAAATGAGTATTTTTTTTTTTTTTACATCTCAGGCACATGAATACAAATCTGATCTATTTTATATGTACAGACATTTACATTACGTGAAAATCTGAGATGAAAATCCAATGGGGGAAAAAAAAAAGCATTTATAAAAAGTACCCAAACCAGCAGATGAAATGTGAAAACCCAAAGCATTCTCACAACAGAGAGGTAAAAGGCACGAACACTAAAATGTATAACCATGCAACAAATGTACGCGCCATCTGTGCCCCAAAGCGGAACGAACGGCTCCCACGAGTGAGTTCACAGTCATTCTGATCCCACAGTATTTAAACATACTCTCAGTGCAACCTCTGCTGTCCTGTAGCACAGTGAAGGTGATATTCCCCCTTCCCCTTCCAGTTTCCTCTCTCCAAAGCCAGAGTGATTTAGCTAAGGATGAAGTATGAAATAAGATGGAGCTGATGCTGGGTAGCGGAACACGAGCACTGCTCCAGCTGGCTGGGTGGAAGAGTAACTGCGGCCCTTCTGCATCCATTACTTACTGTGCATCCAACACACATCTGCCGGAGCAGCCCCTGCCCTTTGGGCACAGAGGGCTCTGCAGAAGTTTGCCAGGGTGAATTTCACTCTGCCGAGAGCGGCGATGTGAAAGCTGACGGCTCAAATGTCACAGCTGCACCACTAACAACACCTACATAAGAAACAAACACAGATTCTAGGGGTAGGCAGCCAAAATATGCCAAAGAAGTCCGTGTTGATTAATGTTTTCCTCGCTAGACTAAAGTTAAAAACATTCTCTCCCTAATTATATGCTTCAGTGTGTACTGCTCTCACAGTCGGATGAAATTTCAAGACTGAAGCTGATAAACCAAAGGGAAAAAAGAAAAATGTGTAAGGAAGGCAATGTAACACTGCCAGCTGGCTCTCCACTGTCACTGCCTGCCTGCAGGGACCTGGCTTGCTGATGTCTGTCTGAACGGCCTGCTGCCATCACCAGCGTACAGTCACAGCGTGCCACTGCAGGGCTACACGCAATCCAGGCAGAGCTTACAGGGATGGACTTCAGTCTCATTCAGAGTGAGAGTGAGGTGGTGCTTCCCTCTGAGCCACAGCAGTGCCTGCTCCTGGCACGCTGCGAACGGTGGGAGCAGGAACAACAGGCTTCACGCTCCTCTGCAAATAAGGGCACAGTCCTTTGCTCAGACAAACTGTCACACCGAGGGGGTGAGAGCTGCCCAGGAACGAAGCCCACCCTCGAGGAGGTGCCAGGCAGCCTGCACACAGCCTTTTCTGACAACACCAATTCAGCACAAGGTCCCCTCCCACACAGATCACCACTGACGTGCACAAATCACTGAGCTACTCTGTGCAAAGGGCTCACGTGGATTCAGTAAAGCTCGACTTTGTCCCCCAGTGTTCAACCAGCAACTGCTCTATTTTGATACAGGAAACTGAATGGCCACAAATGAAATCTCAGGTGGAAGAAAAGCACAGGAAACATTGCTCAGTGCTAAGGGCAGCCAAGTGGGCATCCTTTGTGGGAGGCACCCGTTCTTCCTCTTTCATTTTGTCTTTCTTTCCCTAAGCATCACAAAACGCTTCCCTTCTCTCTTTCCTCTTTCTTTAGTGGTTACGGAAAGCAAAGGATGAGAGGCAGGAGGAGAGAATTTTCTCTATATCTTTTTTAAAAGGACAATAAGCTACTCACAACGGGGATTTCACACCTCTCCTAGTCACTATATAATAAAAAACCCTAATAAATATAATCCACAGCTCAAGTTCCGCCTTACTGTGTGCTAGACACACAAGCCTTTGGTTAAATTACAGAAAGATTTTGTTTGTAGTGCTCAGCTGAACCAACACTCTCTCCTAAAACAGAGAATAACCACAGAAGCCCCAGCGAAGCCTCCCCCTGTGCAGAACGGAACCCTTGCAAGGATTATAGGATTCCAACCAACGCATGTGCAGAGCTTCAGGGAACGAGGAGAAACTCACACATGCAACACGCTTCAACAGCAAAGTGCCCTGGGATCAATATTTTGGATTAAGAAATACTGAGAAAACAATTCTCCCAGGACGGTGAAAGGAAAGTTTTGGCAGCAAAAGAGTATGGATTTTTGTTTGTTTGTTTCTTTTAAATTTGCTACAAATCTATGTCTTGAAGACTCCTTTAGAAGCAGATTGGATGGTTACAGTTTGCCACTGTCACACTTTGAAACGTGGCAAACAGCTTGAGTCCTCATGACGAGTTACTATAAAGGCTGAAAAATGCTCTGCTGTCAATGGAGTTTTGAATCAGCACCACGCTCTGAAACCAGAAGCTGAAGGCTGCTGTTCGGAGCAGCCAACATCAGCAGATCTCAATTCCTGCATTTCAGGAACTCTTTAAGTGCAGCTTCTGAAAGAGGTATTCTTCCACAGCAGCTCCTGTGTGCCATCAGCCTGGCAAGGACTGCTTCTAGCCAGGGGCAATGCAGTTTCTTTTCTCCGCCATACAAAGATACCTGCAGTGGTTTGCAACTAGTTCGATCAGAGCATCGCTTTGCTTTTCAGAATCTGCAGTATAAAGAGCTGAAGAGCAGACCAAGAGATAGTACCTTGGGTTGTGTTTGCATCCCTGAGGGTTAAATGAGAAGCATGATCTTAACACGAGAACGTTTACTGCATTCGAGTATTGCTAGAATGAGGTTATACCGTATTTCTGTTCCAAGTTCTCTACCTGGGAAAGCCAAGGCATTGTTCTGCCAAGCTAACAGTGGCAGAGGCAGGTGGTACTTCCCAAGATGGCCTGTGAGCACAAAGGAAGCCCGCAGTGAAGAAATAAATTCATCAGAGAACAGACAGTGAAACCAGAGCCTTCTGATCTCCCGCATCTCCTCTCTCACCAGCACACCTGTCTGAACACTGAAATATGCATTCTCTGGAAAACTGGCTCCTGGTTACTCTTCCCACTGCTCCAGTGACCCACCAAAGATGATCTTCCTTACTGCCAAGTTACCTTGACGTCACAAAATATGATGACTGACTCTGTAGGGTAGATTTAGTAGGTTTCCCAAGGTTTAGTGCCTGTGGAGCCATTATCAGACTCAGCTTAAAAATGCAATGGCCAACTAACTGTTTTTAGAGGTGGATATCATTGAGGAAAGTGTATCTGCCAAAGCAATGGATCTCCCACCTCCAACTCATGTTGTAAAACACATCTGGGTATGTATTTCAGAACTAACTGAAAGCAGTGCCATACCAACAGCCCCGCAGGTGTGGGATTGCAACAAACACCACCAACATGGTGCTAAGAAAACTCTTCAAATGCAAACACCGTGGAGCAAGGAATGAACACCTTTTGAATCCCAAAGCAGCTGGGAGCAGAGCTGAACAAGAAGTCCTGCAAATCTTTAGAAAATTCACTGCTGTGCACTCCTGGCTAACGTGCCACTGCCAGGACTCCACCAGACTCAGCGGTCAGTCACAATCCATAACCATTACTACACATATTTACCTGCACGGGATGTTGGGTATTACCACATTCATTTCTTCCTCTCGTGTCCTTCAGCTCTGCAGGTTCAGTGAAGTAAGACATGCACACTGCTTCCCAAGCGCTCAGCACGGTTTTCTGCAAACTAGTCCTAGTCCTCAACATTTGCTGGCATTCTACCCTAACAAAAATGGGTTTTAGATGATTAAAATTACAAAGTTGAGTCCAGTTTACTTCAAAATATTCAGGGGAAAAACATTCAGTCACCAGTCTGACCTGCAACAGCTTCCCTTACACGTAAATCCAGAGCAGGAGAGCGGGACAAGTGTAAGTTAGAAGCAGTAAGCCCCTGCAGCAGGGCTGCTGGCTCACCCAGCCCCGCACGACACAGGACATAACCAACAGCCACCTGATGATTCCAAACAGTCCTCAGTGGCCTACAAGAAGAGCAAAGTCCTTGGCACAGTTCACTAACAGCACCATGCAGATGGAGACATCATCACTGAATCACGGGTGAGGAGTCCTCCTGGCAGCTATGTGCAGGCAGCACCGAGCTGGCTCAGCTGTTCCTCTCCCACCTGCTGGGTGGCACATCCAGAAGCAGCGGTGGTGGGAACGGTGCACTGTGGGGGTGTCCGTGGTGATCCGCCTGTTTCTCCACAAACAGAAGCTGCTGCAGTTTAGCACAGAACATTTTTGCACCGCTCCCAGCTGGTAATGGGACAGTCTTGAAATCCTTTCCTTCAGATTACCCTCCAGGCTCAGGAATCCAGCCCTGAGACGTTACAGCTTAATTCTCCCAGCGCACTGAAGTCCTACTGACTTCTTTGCTTCTGGGATGTTCCATCCCGTGATTACTCCTCTGGTCCCTCTGGCTTTCCAGTTACTTTACACCTGCCTACTGCAGATACATAGAAACAAACTGCTTTCATTTTCTTGCCTTCAAGAAAGCCTCGCTTCAGTATCATTCCCCCTTCCCAACACTCCAGTAACATGTCACTGAAGGCAAGAGCACAAAAACCGCAGAAAAATATATATATATTTACACCCGTAACTGAATACATATATGTATTCAAATTCAGGGAGAATGTATCACATATACGCACCAAGATACATCGAGAGAATACTATGGGCAAGGCTGCCAACAGCAAGAAACACAGAAAAGCACAGTCACTGCTACTGTAACGTTCTCCTGGGGCACCAATTCAACAGAGGAAACAGCTCTGGGCATTGGGAAGAGCCACATTACTGAGGTCTCTTTTTCTGTGCCAGTTGGCACCAATCAGAAGGAATTCTGAAGTGTGAAATCTTTACTTAAAAAAAAAAGTGCATGGAATAAAAATTGTTTGAGCATTCGATGGTCAGCCAATCCCATGAGCTTCTTTTATGTAAGCTACATTACTAATTACAAAGGTCCTAGCCCTACAGTACACGGATCCAGCACAGGGAAACACAGGCACATGCTGAAGTCCATCTCTACTTAAGGCAGCAATTAAGCACATGCTCAATTTTAAAGCTTTTCATCCTGTCCCACTGACTTCCTTCTATGAGCAGTCACAGTACACATTTAAAGTTAAGCACTCACACAACTGCTCGTGTAAATCAGAACGTATTCTCTACTCAGAGCTCCAGATGAGCACGTGTATCCTCAGTCTGGATGGGCAACTTATGCAAGACCAAGCTCTTCTATCTTTTACTGCCCTGAAAGTAAAAGCCACTTCACCTGAGACTTCCCCTGTCACCGTGTCAGGACCCAGCTGGCCCTTCCCACAGCTCGTCCACAAAATACCACTCCCCAAGGAATGCAGTGTCAGGTGGAGGGAAAGCAACTTCACACTTTTTTTTTTTTTTAGAACTGTGATGTGCTCCTTCTGTGAAGTATTTAAAATTAAGAAGATAGGGGATTGCAGAATTCATTTGAACAGCCCACGTGCCACCCATGCTGTAGGAGGAAAGGACTCAGGAAGAACAGGCTCAGATGGAACCAAATGTGCTTGGCCTTGCTGAACCTCAAGGTGCTGCACCTGGGTCAGAGCAATCCCAGACACGAGCACGGATTCTGAGCACTCACTGACAGCAGCCCTGGGGAGAAGGTCTTGGGGGTCCTGATGGATGAAAAGCTGGGCATGGACCAGCAGTGGAAGGCCTGGGCCACATCAAAAGAGAGGTGTCCAGCAAGGTGAGGGAGGTGATTGCTCCCCTCTGTTCTGCCCCGAGGTCCCACCTGGGATACAGTGTCCGGAACAGGACATGGAGCTGGCAGAGTGGGTCCAGAGAAGGCCACAAAGATTGGGGTCTGAAACATTGCTCCCGTGAAGAAACACTGAAGGAGCTGGGCTTGTGCAGCCTCAAGAAGAGAAGGCTCTGGGAAAACCCCAATTCAACCTTTCCCTATGTAAAAGGAGCTTAAAAACAAGAGGGAGATTCATTTTTACATGGCCTGATAGAAATAGGACAAGGGGGAATGGTTTTGAAAAGAGGGAGATTTAAGTCAGTAAAGAATTTTCTCCTAACAGCTAAGAGGGTGGTGAGGCAGGAGAACAGGCCTGGCTTCAGAAGATGGGAATGCCAAATTCCTGCAGGCATTCAAAGCCAGGCTGGATGCACCCCTAGGCAGCCTGACCTAGCAGGTGGCAATCCTGCCTCCAGCAGGTGCTGGGATCTGTACAAGCTTTAAAGTTCCTTCCAACCCATGCCATTGTGTGATGAACCCCTGAAAATAGGGGAATGGAGCTGAAGAGCTTCTTAGCCTCAGTGCTGCAGGAACCCTGGCATACAATATACACGTGTGCACACACACTAAAGAGTGGGCTTGCTCAAAGCATCCCAAAGCAGAGTGATCTCCTACAGAAAGCACTTTGTGCTGACAGTGGTAAACAGATGGATGGTGATTTTACAGATAGCAACAATTCAGCAGCGTCTTCCACTTCTTTCTTTTTACTTCGTGCCTTTCGTTTTCCACGCATTTTCTTTTCCTGGATGTTGTTTAAGTAACAGAGCAAAACTGAATAGGAAATTACACAGTCCAACTGAATAGGAAATTACACAGTCAGCACCAGTTAGGAACTGAACCTGGGTATAGTGATAACTCTGTGGTACCCAAATTCCTGGAAGAACAAAAGAACAAATCTTGCTCCTAAAGTTAGGGTCACATCCATATGTTTCCACTGTCTTTCTTCCACCTTTACAACTAGAGGTAGAGTCATTTTGTCCAGTATCTAAAACAGCATAATCCAGTTATTGTTATTACATTAATATACAGTATCTATCTTGACACAGGTATTGAAAGTGCATGGAAGTCTAACCAAGCCAATTCAGTGACAAATAACAGTGTATCAAATGTCATATAAACACGCCCGCGCACCCACACTCACATGTAGTGTATATATATATTTATAGATTCATTTACAGTATCAGAGTGTTGTTTAGATCCAGTGGCATGTGCAGAAATATCAGGCAGTTGCTGCTTTTTCTTTTTGCAGTTCTCTTCAATTCTTTATTTCCAAGATGGATGGGTTGTGGTCCAGGATTGCCAGAATGATCTTGTCCATATACTGGCGTAGTCTGTAATTGATCTCTTCCTGTTCTTTAAGGGCTTCCATGAGCTGAAATGCAACATTCAAACTTACTCGTGCAGAACAGTTTACATAACAGCATGAATTCAGACTGGGGCAAGAGACAAGCACCTGCCAAGACCATCAATCACCTCAAGCAGTATTCTATCCCAGCCTCCTCCCTTTATCTGTGTCAGAAAGGATCTGCATGTTAAAGACCTTCTTATTTAGGCAGGTGGTGAGTGGTCCCCACCAGGAATCTTTTAGCAGGTCTTTTAAAATAGAAATTCCACATCTAACACAGCAATCCATCCTGCACCCACAGCGCGGATGAGCTTCCTCATCTCAGTGCAAGAACTTCACGGCACTCAGTTTCTACAAAATTCTTTAGATTTCAGTATAAATCAGCAGAAACCAGAATTCAGGAGATTTCAAGCCTGCTGAACAGAACATGGATGTCAGTGCTACGTACTGGGAACAATACAGGTTCCCTCTGTATCATATGCATGGTCCCTTTAAAAAAAAAATAAAAATGAACACCCTAGCTGTGTATGCTCAAGCAAAATCACAACGTTCTATATTCTACATTCCAAATGTACTGCTTCCCACTACACCTTTCAGCTGAGAAAAAAACCCTTTAATCCTTCCAACGATGAAGACAGATTGCTTTGTATAACCAGTACGTCTAACTCCAAATGCCAAAGCTGCCCAGGAGTGTCAAAGCCCCACATCCTCCTAAAGCTCGTGTGATTTTAGTGTCCACTTTCATAAGCCTTCAGAGAAGTCCCACCCTCATCCTGCAGCCTCTTACCTTCATTTCAGTTACACAGGAAAAGCAGAACAGTGAGAAAGCTTTACACTGGTCTGAGAGGTTTACTAAGCTGAAATACAAACTGAATAAGAAGGTTTGTCTCAGGACTCCTCTTAAAGAAGATGAGGGAAAGTTCTGTCCAGAAGAAGCAAAGCACAGAAGTAAGGAATTCCTTTCAGATGCTTTCATCCCTAACTTGTCTTTGTCCCTGGGAACTTTCACTTGTCTGTTGGCCTGATCTCATGACTGATCCTGCAGCTTAAAGGATGCTGTATCAGCTCAATTCAGCCCATGTGCAAATGGTCCCCTGCAACACCTTTCAAAGCATTACCAGATTATCACTTGCACGTTGCTTACCTTCTGCAAGAACTCAGCTTTGCTACTTGACCAATTTAGATTTAAGTGAAAGCTTGTTACTGAAGTAACTTAGAACTAAATCAGGATCAGACAGTAAAAATTCAACTAACTAGCTACAGCAATTTCTATATGAAATTAATGCAGCAATACCACAATTCCCTGTGAGATAGAAGATGTTAAAAGAAATCCACAGTGAAATAGTTCACTGAGATTCTAGTTCCAGTTTTGAGACAAAAGTTGGAAAGTTATGTGAAAAGGAATGCCCAGAACCACTGTTAAATTTAAATTGATTTTCTAATATTCTTGGACTCCTGGCAAAGCAGATTTTATTCTTGTTCGTCAGCTTCAGTTAAATCAACCTTGACAGTTAATTACATTGAAAAATCTAGACTTTTGGATGTACACTTGATGAAGAAAGCTTCTTACCTCATCTCTTGATGCAGAGTCAATCTCAGCAGCCAGTGACTGGGCTTTTGTTTGTGTTGCAAAGAGATTTTTAGCTTCATAGAGAGTCAGACTAAGAATCTGCCCGTTAAGGTCATCATTTTGGTCACGAAGTTTCTGATTCTCCTGTTTAAGGATGAAAAAACCCTGCTTTTAAGTTCTTTCTACGTGGATTCATTGGAAAAAAAAAATAATCAGCCAGTGTGGATGAAATACAGTAAGGCAGCAAGTTAGCAAAAAATTCTTTTACCACTGAGAGTCATCCCAGCTGAACTGCAGGTGTTTTCTTGGTACACAAGTTACAACTTATAAATTCCAGACAAATGCAATGCACATCTTAAGTTAAAGTGGAAGTGAACGGGGATACAGAAATCTTAAGACAGCATAATGCACACGCAGCTATAGGAATGTCTCTGAGCAGTCCTGCACAGTTCATTTGGACTCACCTACAGTCAGTGTGGTCCCTCCCTGCTCACCTGCTTCAGCCGTTTGATTTCGTGCTCCATTTCCACCTCTCTGGTTTTAGCATTGAATTCACTCAGGCTGGATGAGGAACTTCTCCCGCGTCCAGGACGCTCACATTCCAGCTTGTAGAGCTGCAGGTGCTCCAGTTCCTTCCTCAAGTCCTCAATAAGCTGCAGATATGCAAAGGAGACACATCCCTCCAGCCTCTGCATAACCAGCCCTCCCTGGCAGCAGCCATTTCTGTGCTGCACCTTTGCACTGTGACAAGGGACACGTGCTCATACAACAGAGCCCTTTACCTTCTGTGGAAGGGCAAGTCACCTAAACTGCTTCAGAGATGGAAAAAGCTTTGATGCCCGAGTTTGGAGTCTGAGAGGCACAGCTCTCTTTGCAAGCTCTGTAAAGCAAACCTCATGGCATCCATTCAAAGCTTCAAGTTCTCAAAGAGTTGTAAACCCTTTGAGATCACCACTTATGAGGTATTCTCACAACACTCATTGCCCTGTGGGTATCCCTGTCAGAGATGCACAACTCTGTAATAAATTCACCAGATGTTGTATTTTCAGAGTTCATCCTGCATGCCTACACTTTTTCAGATGAGCCTGCTCTTACAACCTTCCTCATACCTCCTTCCATACCCACCTCCTGCGTGGCTTCCCTCTCTTTGTTGAACTCCAGTCTGTTCTGTCGCAGCTTGTCCATCATTCTCTTGTTCAAATCCATCTCATCCTTCAGTCTCAGACTAGTGTCCTCCAACCTATCCGACATGCGTTGCCTTTCCTGGAAAAAAACAGGGTACTTCACAGCTTGTTTGCAAGTGCACGAGCCATCCTCAGTTTTTCCAGCACAAGTCTACAGACACATCTCTCTCTGTTACATCTGTATGATAAACCGTCACAGATCTTAGTGCCCCTGACACTAAATGTGACCAATGCTTTCAATCCAATAACATTCTTGTTTAGGGAAGGCCAGTAAGAAAACCTGGGCCAACCACTGCATGAGTTTGCCTTTCACAGATCATCTGCATCCTCGCACACATTGAGCTGCTGTCAAATTGCACTTGACATCAAAGACAGGATCAACACTCAGGATTTTTATTACCTCATCTAATCTCTCCGTTTGTGATTTCAGCCGCATGACAGTGCTTTTCAGTTCACCATTTTCTTCTTCCAGTTGCTGAACCCTGTGTCAATAACAGAAGCTTTATCAAAAATGTCTCTTCAAGAACAGTATGCTCCAAAATGCCACTTCACTTGCACTTGATAGAAAGATTACACCAAGAACCCCTGCCTAATCTTAGCATTTCTATCACCATTGTTTGCTTTTTTTGTTTGTTTTTAAGGCCAAGAACGTCACCCTGACCCTCAGATTCTTATATTCCATCACAATTAGCGTATTAAAGAAAAAAATCAAGTATGAAGAAATGACTACAGAGGTAAGTGCCTGGTACAGCTGGCCACGATTCTCTCCTTGATTCAGTGCCAAATAACCAGCTAAGCTGTCCACATGGGCCACGTGGATTAAAGCATTAATGTCACACATCCTCCATGCTTTTGGGCATTAGACATGCAACTGCACAGCCACTCCGTGGAACTACAAACCTGTAACCATCTGTACAGTGTCTGGGTGTGAACAGCCTACATTTACATGCAGAAGAGAACAAAAATCTGTACGCTGCCCTGGATGCCATCAATACATTATTACCTTGTATTTAGCAGTTCAATTTCGGTGCCTTTCTCTTTTTCATACTTGCTATAAGCTTCTCGATGTCTCTTTATCTCTTCTTCCAGGGTTTGTTCTGCTGATGTCTCTTGGTCTTTCAATAGCTCTTCTAGCTCATGAACTCTAGGGAAGCCAGGTCTCATTTCAGTAACAGTTTCAAGCATTTTTTAAATAAAATGTGTGCAACTTCATTGCCTGCTTTCCTTCTCACTCCTTTATTCCATTTTACTTCTCTACCTCTCTCAACACTTTTAACCTCTCCCAGAAGTTCTCTTGGTATTCAGTCTTCCCAACGCATGCAGAGTTGAGCAGTACCAGTTCATTCCCTCCTCTGCAGTCTCAAGAAACCTGAAGCAATAACCAGGCTTCCATTCTATATGCATTAAGAAACAAACACAAACCAAACACAGTAACCCCTTTTATAACAAAAATTCTTAGTACAGTAACAGTACTAAGAAATTTGCTTAGAATGTATTTGCTTGCTGAAAGTTTGTAAGGCAGTCCTATTCCACTTGGACTTCTCACATGAAGCCTTCTTTTGTTCTGTCACTTCTAAGGCAGAAAACGTGGTCATATTTCACAGAGACGATCTTTGCCCTCAGCTTTGTTCTAGCTCTGCTGTGACACAAGAACTGCCTCCCCAGTTCATTACCTGTGAACTAGCTGGGTGTTCTCTTGCTTCAGTTTGCTCTTTAGGTCACCATTAGTCAGGTTATCATTTTCCAATTCTGTAACCTTTTTTTCCAGGTATGTTACCTGGAAGAAGAAGTGGGAAAGAAGAACAGAGAGTCTGAATCTCTCTTCACACATCTCTTCTCTGTTTCTAATCAACAATGTGCTATGGAAGCCTCTCTGAAGAGAGCATATTTCCCTCCAACGGTGGTGGCAAAATTAAGCTTGGAGGCAACCAATGCAGCAACACAGTAAAGAAGTACAAATACAATGACTCTAGATCTGTACTTCACAGTTCTCATACTTTTGTGAAGCAGAGTTTTAATACGCATGGAATATCTCAGACACTTGGAGTGAACTACTTCAGATCACTAACTGTGAGCAAGAGAGCTCCGTCAGTTGATGCGTGTCTCGAGCAGGATTTGGTTAGGTACATTCAATTGCAGTGCACAGATCTTCTCACCTTTTCAGTTATATCATTATCACAGGAGTCTATGCTGTCTCTGAATAGGTCTTCTGTGCTGCCATTACTGCTGCTGAAGTTGCTGTTGTGGAAAAGCTGCCTGAAGGATCACAAGGATAATTGTTTTACTTGATGAGGAGAGAGGAAAGAGTCCAGGTACTGTGTTATAGCCTGGATGTGCACTCTGCACAGATTTTAGCACCGGATGTTCAATATTTTCAGTGACAATTACAACTGCTTAAGCACAAGCCCTGCAAAAGACTGGTAACTCAATGAAGTCATACTGAGCACAACCAGTGACATTAGTTCCAGGGTGCAAGCTCTCCATTGCTTTTGACAGGATCTGTCACCAGCATTAGCATGGTTTCAAAACTACTTAGGTTTATTCACACTACACCCCAAGGTGTGTTTGCTTTACTACAAACTTAAAGGTCGCCACAGTATACTGGTTGGTTTGGCCAATCTAGAAAGTGTCATACATTAAGACCTTCTTTATAAACAGAAAAAAAAAGAAACTGGAATCTCAGTTCCCAACACAGATCATAATACATATATTTCAGTATATCTGCAGCATTTCTTGAAACTCAGAGCTCCCCCCAGTCCAGGGCTGGTTTATTCAGCCAAAGTCATATACAATTCCATATGTCCTTCTCAAAAGCATGCTCTTGCTGCTCTTTGCATTTTCACAACGATGCCAATGAAAAGGTCCTCACTATGAGGGGGTGCAGAAGCAATAGCTGGACTGATGGAACTGCAATTTAAAGGAAGAAACCATCAGTGCTCTTAATAGAGCTCTTCTCAGTTCAGGGGGCTGCTCCAGAACTTGCAGTGACTTCTACATTCTGTGATACCACTGCAAGCCTCATGCCTTGAAAACCCATCTTGGTACATTTTTGATTTCCTAGATTTATTCCTCCTCTCTCCCCCCACTGCTAGTTATGGAATTGTTAAAGTTGATCCCACAAGTATTCAGAAAAAAAAAAGTTGAAGATGCTTACCTTCCAAAAGCTGTGCTTGATATTTTCCTATTAGGGCTACAAGGATACAAAAAGTAATGACAGAGGAATTACAGGAGTATCTGATCACTATTGAATTCATCTCAGCTTAATCTCTAACCAAATTGCACAGTGAAACATAATATTGACTTTCCGTGAAGTTGAAAAAAGATTCTGTGAACAATATCCTCAAGCAGCTCAACCAAGAACTGCAGTTACGAACAGTGTGAGGATGGCTGGAGCCACAAGTTACTGTGATCGTTAATGAGTCAATCTGTGAGTACTGTTATATTCAGCAGAGACTTGTGAGTGTAAATCAGAATGAAGTTAACATGAGAAATACCACAAAGGGACATGGAGTTTGTGGTGGACATTTGGGATTCCCAAATCTCAAATGATTTTATAAACAGATAGCTTATCCTTCACCACAATGCTTCCCAGTTCAGCACAGGGACTGAGATGCTTCCGATTTTTACAGTTTTATTATACAGCCACAGACTGGTTATTATCCAAAGGAGGGACTGCATTCCAGACAAGAAGATCAGAACCAAGTAAATCCATTTGGGAGAGGCAAATATCTAGCTACCTTTCTTGACAAGATGCCGTGTTTCTGGGCACACTCAGGCTCACAGCTGTATCAGAGCATTGCTCTCTGTCAGCCAGGTATACACAGCTTTGCTCATAAACCTACCAAAGGTCTGCTAAAACCCAGACCGTGCCTGGCTAGATTCCTTGCTAGGGCAGGAACACTGCTCAGACCAAGTACTGTGCTACTGCGTCAAGAGAAGAAGCAATGCACTGTGCGTCGGACTATGCAGACAGGCAGGATTTAGTTCCTAGGGGGAGCTAGAAGCCCATCAAACGATTTCCTCCACAAACCCTAACTGACGGTAGTTCTCTGTGCTCAGCACAGCTCAGAATTGGAGTGACAGAGATAGAAATGTAAGAACAACTGAAATTACAAGGAACCCCAAAAGTCATTTCTGCCCTACAATGCATCTTTTTTTTTCCATGTTCCCTCTAAGAGGAAAAAAGGAACAAAAATGCACACAGGAATGAAGTACCTCTTCAGACCAATAACTTAGTGAGAGGTGTATGCAGGGTTATGCACGTCAGCTAACAGTGTCACATCACCCCTTCCCACCTGGAGGAACAGGTAGCTAACTGCACATCTGCACTAAGAAGCACAGCACTTCCTGAGAAAAAAAATCCCAGACACATCACTCTCACTCTGAGATCAACCAGCCCATTCATTTATGCATTTTAAGATGTACACAGCTTTAACAAACTGAAGTCAGAAGAATAATTATTACTCAATGAGGAGCTGCACTTAAGTTGAGGATCGATGTCAAGGTCTGAATTTCTTACTGTTTCATAAGAACAAGAAAACATGTCAGATAGAACGGGACACAGGGAAAGAAGGGGCCCTTTCTTCCTCACTTCCTGCCACTAAGTCGCTCTACTTCAAGAGAGCATTGCTAGAAGCAGTGCAGAGGCTGCTTACCTGTTTGCTTTCAAGTTTTTCAGCCTGGCTTCCAAATCGTTGAGTAGATTTATCTTTTTGCAGCACTGAGAGCAGTAAACATCCAGTAACTCGCTGTTATAAACATGCCTCATTTTTCGGGGTGTTTGGCCAGCACTGTTTGCAGGAAAGGAGAGATATTACTGGCTGTAGTAACCAACTCACAACAGGTTTTCCTCTTGACTACGTGTCAGAATCACAGACGAGGGACTTGGGGAGCCACCTCTCACCACTGCTTATTTACCTTAGAGGTAAATGAGGAATAACAATGAGGAATGCTAGTTTAAGGGTAAGCCTACCTGCCTGAGCTGAGGCTCTACAGAAGACATGCTCTGGGCATCAGTGGAGAGAATCAGTTTGGGCAATGAGAAGGAAAACACAAGATGCACAAAGTCCATGCGATGCACACAGCAAAAGCTGCTACATTAGTATGTTCCACCTCAGCAATATCCCCTCTTTCATCCTGCCCATCTTCCCCCTGTCTGGCATGCAATCTGAAGAGTCCTTTCTTCAGGAGAAAGGCAGGAACTAAAACAGCAGCTGGTCATGAAAAAGTGGCACGAAGAGAAAAGGAAGAAGCGAACATAGATATAAAGAGGAGGTAACAGTTCTTACCACAGTAAAGGGAAAATAAACTCAAACTGAAAGAGCAATCATGACACAAAATGCATAGAGCCTCAGGAATGGGAATGGAAAGGACTGCATAAACCTGAGGGATGAAGGATGCAAGTCATCACCATGAAAGTGCAGCAGAAAGGGGTGCTGGCTCTGCATGCATGACCAAGGCGGTGAGGTTGGATTGCAGAAGTCCTTGAAACAGAGGGCAGCATGCAGGGGTTGCATGTGGAACAGTGGGATGGAGTGAGCTCATTCTGTGTCAGCAATGAAGCACGAGATCTTCATATGCTTTTGATTCAAGCAGACAAATCCTAGAAAGTCTTCATACTCGGTTCTTCACCAACTCTGTTCATCTATTCCCTTGCTTGGGGAAGGATTTTTAAGTCTTTTTAAGCCTTGTTTCAAATCAACCCATCTGCATGTGGAACTTTATCTTACAGGATAACACGAAGGATTTGCAGTATTCGAACACTAACAAGAAACAGCTCCCTTGCAGATATCTCCAGTGCACCAGGGCTGGTTCACAGCACCAAGCTGGTTTCTGACTTGCAGCAGTAACTTCCACTACTAACCCTTAACTGTGACACCCCCTGCTGCAGCAGAAAGAAAACTCTACAAGCAGAAAAGCACAACTTTCTCAGAAGAATCCAATAGTAACTCTCAGAAACAAAGTTATTTGCCACAGCTCTGATTATCAAGTGTAGGCTGTTAACCGGTGGGCAGAAAATGAACTGATAATATTTTCCTTTTAAGGCGAGTCTACGTAACTACTGAAAGTTCTGGTATTGTCACCCATGCTCAAAAGGAGAATGAAAAAAAAAAATTAAAACGTTTGTTAATGAATAAGGAGCAACCTGGAAGATACAGATGAGCCAAGGTCAGAGTAGGCGTTGGTTCTGGTCTCATCATCAGGACAGGGGCTACTGGGAGTAAAATCCACATCATCTCCTTCCCCATAGTCTTCAAACTGCTCTTCATTACTGATCAGAGAGGCGGTGGAATAAGTGGAGAGGTCAGATGCTGCAGAAGGGTTGTGAGGACTTGTCCTGAAACAAGAGGTCGAAACATCTGGAAGGCCATCTTTGATAGCATCTCACCTCACGTGGAAGCTTGCACCTTTCCAGCCTGTTCCTTCACTTCAGTTTTTAAATGGGTTACAAATTCAAATGAAAAACACATCTGATATGCATTAAGAATCTACAAACAAGCTACCTGAGAGATGGGCTTGGATCAACACCAACACTGCGCTTTGAACAGCGCAACTCAGCAACCTCAGCCATTGCTCCCATTGATGGTGAAGACTTCCACTTACAGGAATTTGGCTGAAGACAGGAGCTATGCAAACATCTCCAAAATGCACAGGATAGTGAGAGAGATGCATACAAGACTGAGGCAGCTGCTGTATTCCTTAAGCAGTTTCCCAGTAACCCTCATAAGCTCTCTCCCACAACCCACGAGCTCCAGACATTCTCTTTTGCGTGGCCAGAACCAAACTTCAGCTCACCATGTGCCAGATGAGCTGGGAAATGGGAGTCACCAAAAATCACAGATGTGATCTGAGCCTGGATCCCAGCCCTTCCTTCCGCTGTGACAAAAATGTGTCTTTCAAAGGAGATACGGACCACAAGAAGAGGCTGCTTTATGACCACTAGTACCAAATACTGTGTCTAACAGGCAAGGAACAGCCCTATGACCTGAGAGCAGGAACAGACACAGCTACTCAGCCCAGCAGAGCCAGGCACAGTGGCAGCCCTGATGGATGCAACTGGCTGTGGTAGCTGAGCCAGGCTCCACGTGGATTTGGGGGAGATAGCATGCACCAACCAAACATAGCAGGTATGCAAACATGACCAGTAGTCAGTCATCTTGCTCCATAAACAAACAGCCTGGAGCCTCCTTGCACAGCAGCAGGCTGCACAACAGATCTCCCCAGGAGCAGGGCTGCCTGTCAGGCTTAATCCTCGAGGATGAGAGATTCCTTACCTGCATCAGACACTCAGTGACTACTAGCCAGCCTCCTCAAATCTCAAAGATCGAGAGACTTTTTATCTGCTAATGGCTTGCTAACTTGCTGTGTGATTTGAGTGATAGAAAGGACTAATTGTACATGTACTCCTTCGGACAAACTGTTAGCCAGCAGATTCTAAACCTCATGACTCAACAGGAAAGTCTCCTTAACACTTTTGTCTGACCCGATTCTCTAATCATCCATGACTTTGCCACCACAAATCCTAAGTCATTTAAGTTTTTCTCCTTCTCTCTTATGAGTGATGTATAACCTTATCTGTGACAATCTCACAAGATAAAGCAAGATTTCAGTAGCCACATAACTTTCAGGAGTTCCCAAGCCCCCTAGATGAAGGAGGCAGGATGCACAACATCCCATCCCCATTCAGAAGAACCTGAATTACACAGTTTGAAGGCAAGATACTTATTTCAAAAGTAATATAGCTAACGTTTATCACTCTGAGGACAGGTGCTTAGAAGGACCAGGAGTCACAAGGTAAGGAGAAAAGTCTGATGAAGAACTGTCAAGAATTAGCTGGAATTAGCTTGATAAAGTGTCTGAGACTGCTAGGACAAGTGGGAGAAGGCCAGATCTCAGCTAGCTGAGGAACTCAAGAGAGTAGGAATGAGGCTGCACAGAGAGTACCCAAAGTGACCAGAAGAGAAGTGAGGAAAACTCAAGAGGTGCAAACCAAGATGACAAGCCAAAAGGAAAGAAGAAAGCACAGAGGCTTACAAAGCAGGCCCAGCTGATCTGTGTCCTGCTCTACTGCCCTACAACTCAGCTTTTACCAGCGTTCTCCAGGTACACACCTGTAAAGAGTCAAGTTAGGATTACTGAGACACTCCTGTGTTAACAGCAAGCTATGGTTATAGACACACATGCCAGGACACCCTGTGTTAAACACAAATTACTGCTGCATACTAATGGTCACATAAAATTAGAAACACACAGAATTAACTCGGTACGTGGAGTTGCAAAGCAAATCAGCAGTGCCCATATCTTTAGAAAATTAGACATACAATAAGCTAAAGCAATATTCCCCATACTGTGCCGCTCTGTGGAAAGTACTTTAACTCCAGCATACAAAGCAGGGATCAGCCAAATCAGAGTTCCTTCCTCCTTTCACATATGCCTCAGAAAAGAGAGCTGCCATGGGGGCAAAGCCACCACTCACTTGTCACCAGGCAGAAACAGGACATCAAGCATTCCGTCCTTCTCCTCGCTCCGACACACGTCGGAGGCCTCTGAGCTCTGGGCACTCTCGATAGCACTGTCCATGTCAGACTCATGGTGCACCTCCTGCTGTGCCAGAGTCATTGTGTCCTCATCGGGGAAGAGCTCCGACTCGCTGCAGATGCCTTCACTGTCCAAGTAGGTGCAGTCCTGGATGTCACCACCCTAGCAAAACAAGAACGAGAAGTCCATTAGCACCATCCTTCAAGGCAGCTAAGAGGGTACAGGGGAAACAATAACTCACTCTCCAGGTACCCTGGTAAGCAAGAGTGGTACTGAATTAAAACCATAAAACAGAAAGCCTGACATGATTTACAAAAGACCACGTCCTGCAAACCTGCAGCACAGCCTGCACCTTCCTTACAGGCCTGAATACCTGACCTACTGTCTCTCTTCTATAGGAGGGTTATAACAAAACCCAGTTATAAAATGCAGTCAGTTTTGCCCCAGTTTAATGTCAAAATGCAATCAGAGTAGGAAGTAACCTCAAATGTTTTTTAATCTAGAAAGTATCCTTTGTAAGAAGATTATCCCAGGACCAACTCTCAGCCACTTCATGTATTAACATTATCAATTAAAGAGAAGCAAGCCAGGTACGTACAACAGCTTACTCTGTCTTTGTGTCTGGGTAAAAATCTACATGACAGCTGTTAAGAAGAAAGATATGGTAAGTCTTGGTGGCAATCAGAGATTTCAGAGAGCAGGGGAAAAGACAAAAAGCTTCAAAGCCATCTGTTCCTGCTTCCTGGAACCACATCTTCATGAAGTATCAACTAATCTAACACGTCATCCTCACCACTGCAACACTTCCCCGTTGTTGCTCATCCCCTCCCCCTCCTTCTTGCCCCATGAACATTCACAACAATCAAGGCAAGCTGCTTTCTGTTTTCTTGTCCTTGAGAGACAAACAGAAACAATTCTTTGGCGAAAAAACAAAGCCTAAGATTTCTCTGTCCTTTTTTTGCTGTGTAGGAAGACAACATTGCCTCGGCGGTTTGCATCCAGTGAGACACAGGCGAGGCACAACAGCACAACGCAGTGCTCTGATCCACAGCTCTGCTCTCACGCTCACCTGTGAGCCACACTGGCAGCTTCACCTCTGAACTGCTGCCAGCAAGCTGTAATGCACCTAAAGCACAGCTTACTGGCGCAGCTAACAAAGCATTTCACTCAGGAACACTCTGCCCTTTGGTCCCTCAGCCCTCCTGCCCAGAGCACTGCAGCGTGCCCAGCTGCTCCTTCAGCACATCACCTGCCAGGACCCTGCCAGGGCAGTGCTGGCAGCCACGCAGCCTCCAGGCATCCTCTGCCTCCTCGGGACACTCCTCTGCTACTGCCACAAAGCATTCAATCTCCCTTTACAGAACCAGAGATGTTCTACACCAATGAGAGCAATTTCTCCTCAGAGGCTTTTCCAACAAGAGTCAGCCAGGAGCTCTCCGGTTTGCACCAACTGCTAACAGAAACGCAGGGCTCACTTTCCATTTTCGCCTGAAATATTTCTACGACTGAAAATCCTAGCACGCCGACGTGTAGGATATTTCAGCAGCATCCAGGAGCGTTTGTTTACTCTAACATTTCTTCTTTGTGCCCCACAGGCGTAGAGCTCCGTTTCTCTTAAAACATTTAATGCAATTAAGCCCTGACTGCCATTACAGAACTGCACCAGCTGGCAAAAGCCGGATCCAAGCTGGGAAAAGAGGCACCGAGCACACAGTGAGCAGATCCGTGAAGCATGAGCCTGCAAATCGAGGCAGGAAAGAAAAGAGCTCCCGCACAGCCCTACCTCCCAATTAGCACAACTTCTGGGAGGCCTTGGAGAAGTCTCTGCTTCAGCAAGTCTTCACAGCAGGCAAATCTCACCGGCACTAAAGAAGCCAACGCGAGGAAGTAAAGGCCAGGAAGAGTTCCCTGCAGGTAGCACTGCACTTTTTCTAACAATAGCATCCTAGATACTCTTAAAAAATAAAAATAAAGCCCATTAGCAATTAAACGTGCAGTGTTATCTATAAGATTAAGGGCTCACTGTTCCTCCCCATTACTTTCTGGCAACCCAGCCTTCCCAGTGTCCTTGTACTGGCACTCAGATCCCAAGCACAGACCACGCCATTCATCACGGTACCACCACCACAGCCTCTCCTCCCACGACCTCAATAACCTTTAGGACACAGACGAAACACCTTTAAAGCAAAGAGCACAAGTTAAGACAGCTGCCCCTAGAAGTCAGGAGCGGAGCACGGCACTTTACACAATACCTGGCACCCATCTGCTACTGACTAACGCTGGGAGATATTTACATTTGTGTAATTGTTCCGTGACGGCAGTTTCTCACAGCAGCCCAGTTTCAATGTCTAGCACGAGGTGTTTACAGACCACACCTAAGGGAACTGAGCTCAAGGGAAAAAAAAAAAAGACCGAGTGCACTGCTCTCCATTTACTCCTTCACAATTAGGGATCTGTACTTCATACACCAATTTAGAGCTTGGCAAGAACAAGCGTTATTCAGGCAGTCTGAAGAGCTAGCTCAACCCCAAACATTACGCTATAGATTAGGGGACACTTCTGTCCTGAGTCACTTGTTTTCAGTGCACAGGCATGAGCCAAAACCAGAATGAAAAAGAAAGGGGTTCTGATGCCCTGACTGTGAATCAGCGCTGCCCAGAGCAGTGCCCTTCGTTGTGGGGCTGAGTTCAGGGAGATGAAGCAGCTGCCTATGGTCTTGGAACACTCACATTAAAAAATATCTTAAGTTAAAATGGCAGCAACACAACATAGCTGTGAGAGTAGCAGTAAGCACTAAGTACTTTGCACTTTATCTAACTGGCTGCTTAAGATATCTTCAAGTGCTTCTCAGGCAGCGGGCCAGGCTTGTATAGCAACTGTTGAATATTCAGCAACAGCTTGCTCTATAGAAGCACCTGCTGCCCAGAGATCCGAGGCCACTTCACAGGAACTAATGAATTCCCTTCCTTGAGAGAGGCAATTGTGCGGCTGCATTGCAGACAGATGAGCAGGCACAGTCTGCCTTCCCACAGCCACCCCAAACAGAAGCAGGAGCCAGCAATTCCCATGCACTGCTTCTGATCTGTGGGGCAGGAGGAGGCATCAGCACCCGGTGGATGCCTGCAGCAACCCGGCTGGGCTTTCCCAGGTTGGAAGCAATCCCTAAAGCAGGCACACAACGCAGCTGGAAGCTGTAACTTGGCTGACAGGCTATGTGACACGCTCACACCACTGCGTTCACACCGAAGAGCAATCCCACTTAACATTCACTCCCACCTCAGCCCAATCACCAGCACTGCTGACATTCCCACAGCTCCACAGGATTCCAGAGGGAACAAGGAAGGCGAGAGGAGTCTCTCGCCATCAGGCAACGCAATCAGCAGGAGCCAGCACTGCCACGTGCATCCTCTGAACAAGGCCCCTCAGAAGGATCCTGCCCCTGACCTGTGCCCGTTGGAAGGCTGAACCCATCAGCAGCAGGAGAGATGCGGGCTGGGGGTACCTGCACCCTGCACACCCCCCATGAAGAAAATCCAGGCACTCACCTTTCTTCAAGCAGCCACCTTCAAGCTGTCTCCTAATTACTGGGTGATGAAGAAGGGCGTGAAGCATTTCTAACCGATGCGTTTTAGCACACACCACTCCCATAGAAACATTTGTACGTTTCCACCAGGTGAGCTGTGAACTTCTTAAGGCACACACTCTTCCCTCAACGTATTTCTTTTTCAGTTGTCAGACAGGTAAGGAGATGCCCACCGATCCTTTGATCTCACTGAACAGGAGGAAACTGTCTGAGGAAGATGTGGAAGCACTGTCTCTGCACGCAGGAGGAGGAAGGAGCACACAGATGCAGATCCTGCATTGCCTTGCAGCCTCTGGACAGCTTCCCAGGGCAGCATGGAAAGGGCACTGTGCTTACACATAGCTGGGAGTTTAAAATCTCTGAGAGTTCAAGACTGCCGTGCAGAGAACGGGTGCTTTTAATAAGCTATTCGAGTAAGAAACTATTTCAGGGCCACATACTATTTGCTCAGTGCAATAGCTTCCTCCGTAGTTACTCAAGTCTAACATTTGAAGCTCCATTTATGGCAAAGTTTTGCAGCCACTGCTGCTGTCACTGGAGAGATCCAAACACTGCCACAAGTGTGGGACTGCACCTGGAGGGCCCCCAGGCAGGCACAACCTCTGGATGTGCTGCAGTGTGCTGCAAGCAGCCGCTCCATACGTAACGTCTGCATCTCACACAAACGTGCAATTCAAGGTCTGGATGAAGGGCCCAAGCCTCAGCCCCTGGGCTGCTGACACCCAACCACTCGAGCAGAGGTTCTGAAAGGCTGCTCTGTGTGCTGGCTGGGAGCTGATGTGCCTTTTCCAAGGAGGAATTGCAGGCTGCAGCCAGCCCGGGAGCAGCAGGAGCAGGAATGTTTACACTCCGCTACCTGTCACTGTAATTGGCCGTAATGGACATGCCAGACCTCATCACGCACAGGGGCTAGATTCAAACACTCCTTTTCACAGGTCATCGCTTATGCTCTGGAAGCTTTAACATTAAAAGACTTTAGCAGACAGATAATTTGATCCTCTAAAGAAACCAATAAGAAGAAAGGCTCTTTCCGAGCACTTTGAAGCTGCATCTCATCACTCCCCCGGCTGCTTCTCACTGCTGGGCTATTGTGTGCTCGCCAGTCCTCACTGCAGGCTCAAGGCAGGGAGCAACCCTTTGCAGGAGAAGAAAACATCCCAGCCTGCAGCGTTAGGATGGGGTCAGCACGTCAGCCACAGAGTTCAGGATAAAACCCACCAGAACATTTGGCACCTCATTCCTATACCCATCAGGGCCACTTCTAGTCTGGACTGTGGGACAGCCTCCATTCTCAGTCACATACACATCGAAAGAAGTGCCAAGTGGCCTCATGCTGACTTGCTGTTAAGGATGTCCCAAGTATCAATTAGAAACTCCTAAGGTAATCACTCCTGCAAAAACCAGACCCAAATTTAATCACCTGAACAAGTTTCTGTAACATCTCAGGCACAAAATGCTGCTGGCTGTGCATGCTGCTGGCCCCTGGTGCCTCCGGCACCCAGTGCAGCCTGCAGCAGTGCATCCTGCTCGCTCTGACACAGGGCTGGGTGCCTGAGAGAGGCAGCAGGAGCTGGAACGTGCTCAGCTCTGCATCACCTCCATGCAAAGCATGACTAAAACGGGCACTTCTGATATTTGCCCCAAAAGCTCTGCATAGCAGGTAACGTGCAACAGCCTCCCGAGAAGCCGTGGCGTTGAGATGATCCCATTGTACAGCAATGATGAGAGGACAGAGAACGTCACACTCCATTTGGGACCACGTCCTGGGACTGACATTTGGGTTCGCCCCATTCCACGTGTCGTTTGAGTGCCATTCCCAGCACAGGACACGGCCAACAGCAGCATTTACCAGCACGCTGGCAGGGACAGTCAGAGCCAAAATTACAGAGGCTGCTGAGCACTGGGCACCACGCAGCCAAGCACAGGCCCAATGTCACAACAGCCCTCGCAGGCAGGGAGCACAGAGCAGCAGCTCCCAGCACAGACATGCGCAGTATGGACCCGCCTGCAGAGCAGGGGTCTGACCAGAGATCTGCTTGTGTTATTTCAAAACAATTCTGCAAGTGAACGCTTGTCCTATGTCTAAGAGAGCAGGAGGCTGCTCACAAAGAAGTGTCTTTATTTTAATTTTTAGTACAAGCACAGCCCAAGCGTTCACTTTGTGCTTCAGTTTAATTACCCATGTCTGTAAGTTACAGGATACCCTTCCCAGCCACTGTTCGCTGCTCAGGAGGCAGCTGAGCCCACGCCACGGCGTGTTTTCCTTGACAAGCCTCAAGGTCACCCAGTTGGGTGCTGGATAAACAGCTAAACCTTGCATCATGCCTGCCTGCAGGTGCTGCGTGCGGGCACAGAGCTCTGCGTGCAGCGCTGGGCCATGGGGAGGGAAAAGCCCTCCAGGAGCAGCACTGGGCAGTGAGGCACAGCAGGAAGCACGCTGCCACGCAGAGACAGCTCTGCTCGCATCTGAGCTCCTAACAGGAGCCCTGGTCACACTCCATCATTTTTAGTATGTGTTCCTCTTCTAAACTGCCGTGTGACCTCCAGGAAGCACGGGGAAATAAAGACACTGAACGATGAATAAAGGAAACAAGATTTTTGTTATAAGAGGGTTCTACTACGCTACAGTGCATAGGGATGAAGAACAGGAGTGATTTCAGATCCCAAGGGGTGGAGAAACATCCCAAGCTTCCTTGGCACAGAAAGAAATCCAGCCACTCTCGATAATAAGCAGTTTATGCTGGCAAACAGAGGGAAAGCATTAAGGATGTGGCTTTGCTCTAGTTTACATGGAAGCACTTCCCAGAGCTCGTGGGTCACTCTGAATACAGTCGAGCCTAAAAAACTAGTTCTCTTTATGTTTAAGAAACGCCGAAGTAGCGCTGAAGTGCAGTCCTTTGTGAGGAGGGAGAGCTCCAGGACCTCGGTGGCTGAGCAAGCTGCAGGCTGGGGCAGCTTTGCTGCAGGAAGAACTGGAACTGCAGCCTTCAGCAGCAGAGCTCGCCACAACTGAACTCTGGAAGTTTTCCTGTCTCCCCATCTGTGTCTAAAAGGATTTGTTTCTTTCACTGCCATTAAAAGACTCTCACTTTTGTTATAACAAAGTGAATAAACTGTATTTGCAGGTGGGCTTTCCCTTATTATTTCTTTAAGTCTGCCAAGCACGTGACAGTGCTCAAAACGCGACAAAGACAAGTTCACATCCCAGTGATCATGAACTCCGGCATGTTCAGCAGGCTGCTTTTGCACTTAGACAGTAAAATAAAAAACAAAAACCCCACCACGCGTTACTGTGGGGTCTGCAGCCACGCACAGGCAGGAGATATTTCTATCCTTGAATCCACGCAGACAAAACAAACAGGGATCAAGCAGAAACTGTTTGTGCCAACGTTTATCTGCACACTGAAAACAAGATCCAAAACAGAGTCACATTCACAGACCCATCCTCTACCACGCAGCCCTACAGCTGCAGCACTGTGCCCCAAGCAGTTATGCTGTCAGGAAGCACTTAGAGTGTATCTTGTGCTCAGTGCAGTCTTCGACCTAAATGACTACAGGAAGATCAACAGGAATTCAACTATCATGCCACACTTCCAAATTTAAGGGGTGAGCTACCCAAACACAGCGAGCACTTGGATGCTGAAGCTCAGCTACCAGCACAGCAGCCCCTGTGGGTTTTATAGCCACATTTCCCTAGAACACTACATTCAGGACAATGAAAGACTCGATAAAAGCGTGTTCCCGCAGGGATCCATTTAACCTGGTTAATCAATAACTAAGGCAAAGCTAGTCCTGCGCTGGTGTGCTGCTTTGCAGCTTCTGCATGGGGCTGAGATCCCCCCAGCAAGGCAGGGCCACCTGCACGGCTTCCTGGGGCAGCTCTTCTGATGGCAAAGAGAAAGGAAACCTACCAAAAGGTGTTACAGAGCTGCTTAAAGCCTGTCACGTCCAGCAACGGGAGCAGCTTCTGCTTCTCAGGCAAAACACGCTGCTCCCCCCAGCCCAGGAAGCAGGAGGGCCATTGGCAGAAAGTCCTTCGCACTGCTGATGAGATCACACTCCGTTTCTTCTTGCTGACAGCCAAGAAACCATTAGCAGAGCGATCCCACACCTGGCAGGAGGACTGCACTTAACGGGATCAACTACAGCAGCGCATCCAACGGGACTGCGAGATCCACGCTGTGCCGGCACCGGGCTCTGACACAGCCACCGCAGCGCTCACCCACGGGACACCCACTCACTCACCCACCCTTCGTCCTTCACGCCAGCCGCGTAACGCCGGGCTTCCCCTGCATAAAGCCAACCAACCTCGTACCCCTTACCGGGAGGAGCGGAGACCAACGCGGCCCCGCAGCCGCACGCGGAGCTCCGAGCACCGCAGCACCGCCCCGCAGCGCTCCGGGAGACAGCGGCGGAACGACAGAAAGCACTGCGACATCGGCGCTCCGGAGCACACGCTGAGAGCCCACCACCACCACCATCACCATCTCCACCAGCGGGGATAACGACGAGCCCCTCTCCCCCCCGCATGTCCAGCACAGCGGCCCCGCAGAGCCCACCGCACCGCCTTCCCTTACCGAGCCGCTGCCGCCCGCATCCGAGCGCCGTGGGACCGAGGTGAGGCTCCGTAGCACCGCCCACCCCACGCGGGGCGGTCCCGCGGTTGCTGAGCGACGCGGGGGTCCGGCGTCACCGCGCGGTGCCGGGGTGCGGCCACGTCACGGCCGCGAGGAGCTGGGGCTGGAACGGGGAGGGCTGAGCTTAATTAACGACGAAGCGTGGCCGGGATGCGCGGGGCGAAACACGTCTGGTTATCTCGTGGGTATCTCACGCCGCGGGGGTTTCTCGCCCCGCTCTCTGTGGCGGTGTTCTCGGGTGGGCAGTGTGTCCCCGGCCACAGCGCGAGGGGCAGCGCGGACCCTCTGCTCCGCTGGGACCCGGGCGGCAATCACACTCGGGCTGATCTTCCCCTCATGTGAGTTTGGAGCTCCTCCTTTGAGGCAGATGCAACGAGACCGGTGTGCACTGCTGCGGAGCTACGAATCGCGTTTCCTATGGCAGAACGAACCGAGAACGAGCCCTGATTTGGAGAATCCCTCAGAAACACGAGGAAGCGCACAGCCCCTGTCTCGAAGATCTCACTCAGAACAAGGCAAAGCCTCCGAGAAAGAGAAGAGGCGACAGAGCAGCTTGGTGTGTCAGGTGTGTCAGCAGGGTAAGGGACACAGAGGAGGAGGCACAGGCTGCAGGTTTGGGCTGAGCATCCCCGGGGTCCCGCAGCCCCTTCCCTGCCCTCCCCACTCTACACACCTGGCATGACAAGGTCCGCTCCCACTCCAGCTCCAGCAGCATGGGATCGATGCTGTGCATGGAGCGGGCTCAACTCCAGCCCTGCTTCCGAAAACGAAGCCCGAGGTGCCTGCAGAGCCTTGCCCTAGCAAGTCAGGAAGCAGCTCTTCAGGCTGTACACCGTGGGTCAGACGGCGGGGGGCTGCTCTCCCTGTGATCCCCATTAACATTAATAAGAGCAGAGCTCTTTGCTGGTGCGCTGCCGTCCCGGTGCGGCGGGCAGGCTGCAGATCAAACAGCACAGGTCGTGCCGAGGGCTCGCAGCAGCGGGGAGAGCACTGGAGTCAGGATGGGGCTGGCTGAGGGCCCATTAGCATCACTTCCTTGGGTCTGTAACAAAGTTGGACGTAACTACTACATGCAATTACAGCAGGACATTTCAGGGGGGTATTCCGTCAGTCTCTCTAGAGATGAGCTGCTTACAATCTCTTCCCCATTGGTAGGCTACGCTGTGGTTGCCTAATGAGGCAAGTCAAGAAGAGACCAGACAGCAGAGCTGCAGAGGGAGCCCCTCCAAAAAGGGGGATCATTCCAGCATCTGTATCACTAGGCTTTTCAGACCAAGCTCTGAAGGTGCCTCATAACAGCAGCTCTTAATGCTCATTAAGGCACCTCTGTCAAAAGCATTACAGAAGTATGTCAGGCACACAGCCTGTTCTATCCAGCCTTTGTTAAAACGCCCAGTAATAAAAAGTGAAATAAAACAAGCTACAAGATCAAACTTAAGGGAAAAAATACGTACTCTGTATTTAGAAATAGGCCAGAAGCATGCAGAATGAAGGCATGGATACGTGCACCTCACTCAGGAGACAGAAAGTGTGAGTGGGATGTAAGTATCTCCGAGCTAAAACCAAGGTGGAGCCAAGCAGCTCCACGTTGCACCAAAAAGGTGTAAACATCTTTAGTGAGCTGTCTCTAATGTGGGAAAATAACTCTGCTGAGGCTGGAGTGGCTGTAGGCTTACTGGCTCTTCCAGCCAAGCAAACAGCTGGCCGAGCCCTGGACACATGGAGGGCAGTGGGTTCAGACAGCCCCTGGGACGTGGGGCTCTGCTGGGTTCTGCTCCACACGGTCTGTGGGACACAGGCTGCTGGGCAAAGGGCACAGCTTTCAGTAGTTTCAGCTCTAAGCACGTGTTAGTGACATGTTTTTAAGTTTTTAGCCCTCACTTTGCGTAGTATAACCAATTAGAAGGGAAAAGAGAAAGAATCAGCTGGCCAGGACAAGAATAATTCATGCTTGCCAGTGGCTAGCATGTCTCACGAGGCACATGGCTAACAGCAAGGTTGCAGAACAGAGCAACCTAAAGCAATGCAACACCTCTACCGAGCTCACGGGTGCAACTGCCGTTCAGTACTACTGCTTGTTTGCATTAATGCATCCCTTTAATCACACAACCACATGCCATTTCCCACTGGTCTGGATTCATTCAGGACCCAGGCTGGATGGTGCTCGATGTATCCGCAACTATTCAATATCTGCTTTAGTCTCCTTGATCAAAGTGCAGCTTCATGTCTTATTTACGGCTACTACTAACAGCCTGCTCTGCAGACAGAACTATTTATTTCCCCCCAAGCTCTTTCTGTGGTGTTCATCACTCTGACATCTGAGTGCTTTGCAAAGATTAATTCATCTTCATAAAGCCTCTTCAAAATGAGAGGAGATGGTATTCCCATTTTGCAGATCAGGAGCTGCTGCATAGACAGATTGAGGTCAAACATATCCACTCACGATCGGTGCTAATATGAAACGTCTCAGATCTAATCTTTTTAAGATATCTTCAAATATAACACCAAAACAGAAACCTGATGGTATGCTGGACATACAATCTCTGTGCAGAGTCCCCGAGCTCCTGGTGTGGGCAGATCTTGTGGAGCTGACTTCTTGTGAAGCCTGGCAGTACGAGGGATGGGAGAGGTGTGGGAGCTCTACATGCTGGCCACCAGAAAGGACGAGAGCTTTCCAAATTGAAGCCCGTACAGATAACCCATGTGAATATAGGAGAGACTTCGTGAGCCTCTAGGGAAGCAGCAAAATGTTCCATGAAAAACTACACGCACAGGGACTTTTCTCCATAGTTTGTAACACAGGATCGAATCCCAAGAGCACGGCTGAAGGTAAGAGAATTGCAGGTTCTCTGCATTTCTTGGGGTCTGGCCAAGCATGGACAAATACAGAAAGCTTTGTAGTGTAGGAGACCACCCTGGGAAGTGAGGCTTTTGTTTTACTAGTGCCTTAAAAGCATCTGCGGATCAAATGTGCCACTATCACTTTACACCATGAAAACGCTGCCCAGGGGACTCTCAAGACTCATCCTTTCAAACGCTGATACCTCTTTGTCAGTTTTAATAAAAGGCAGCTACAAAAACAAAGTGGGCCATGTGGTCTCAATGAAGCAGAGACCGTGGCAATCAATAACAGAAACAATCTGCACTTACTTGCTGGGAGAATTTGCTTTTAGCAGCAACATCTATAAAACAAGACATCACTCAAGACCTCCCTTCGATTTTTCCTGGGACAATGAGCCCACTGTGCCCAGAGCACATCTGTGCTTATGGACATTTTCAAATCTGGGACAGTGTTTAGACTGATAACATGACCATGCAGTGTATGACGATGATGGATTGGAGCTCGTGGGATGCTTGGCCCTCCTTCTCCTGTCCTAAGCAGGACGCTTTACCGTCTCAAAAGAAAACTTCTCTAATAATTTTATTTTTAATTTTGTTAACACAACACAGACATTATTTTTCTGCTGCACTTCCTGGTCTCTGTCACAGAAGGCCCCTGGAAATGCTTGGTCAGCATGTTGGTCTGCCTAATGCCAGCTCCTGTCTCCAGCCCTGGTTGTTAGTACATGGGCAGGGAAAGCCTCGAGCTGCCTCCTGCCAGGGACAACAACCCATCGGGGACGAGGTGGGCTTGCCTCAGACCCCTGCACTGACAACTACTTCTCTCCATCGGACTGAGCGGGCTCCCCTTCACAGGGGAGCAATAGAGAAGTGCAGGAGCTGAACCATTTGCTGTGTGACCATTTTCACAAGATCTGCCCGCACTAGGACACCTGTACCCTGCTGTGGTCCCAGAGCTGAGCATCACCATGCCATGCTAGCTGAGCCCCCAGCTTCCACTGCCACCCGTGGCCCCCTGATAGCAGCCCTGTATGCCAGCCCCCGCATCCCAGCTCTTGCTGTCTCAAGGTCACCACGTGAATTGCTCCATTTCCTATTACTTCGCCCTTCCGTGATGCTGCAGCCCTTGTCTTTCCATTTTTGGCACTTTCCCAGCTCTTTGCTTCATCAAATGAGGAACCAGATGTTTTCAGTTCCTTCTGTCTGAGAAGTACAGCAACATTTTGGAAGCAGAGGAGCTGGCCTGTCAGGTTAAGTGTGCTTCAGTAATTAATGTTAATAAAATCCCCAAGTTATGGCTGCTGCAAACCTGTATATGCCTGCTTCAGGATTACTTCTGGTTTTAGTATCTTGGCTCATAGGGTAAGTCAGAAATGGGCTCAGCTGCACCATCCAGAAACAGAATTGTCATTCTCAGATAAGGCTGAAAAATAGCAACCACTAACATATTAACAAATGGATGGAAAAAAATGCTTTCTGTATGTAATGCCTACTAAGCATTTCAGAGGCTCGGCTGGATATTACGTACACAAGTCCAATCTTGGTAAGAACATACAGATTTTAATTTGAAAGTCACACATGGATGGTCTTATCAGCTGAAACATGGATTGTATTCTAACCTGAGCAGCTCAATACAGACATCAAAACAATCCAATTTCCAGCCTGGGCCACCCCTAGCACATCGCTCTATCTCTGTGATTTGTGTTCACCCCCATTGGCATTCATATTGAAGCCCAGTAAGGCACTGACTCTCCCCAGCTCTGCTCCGTAGCAGGAACAGACAGGACGCCAATTTTCTGCAGCACCAGAGGGTGACAACTCAATACTTCCCATGGTATTTCATTCTGGTGAATTTTCATCTCATAGTAAGAATTGCTTTCCCTAAGAGACAGGAGCTCAGAGCCACTGCTGTGTTGTTTTTATTTGTTTCTTTTCTCCTCAGTTCATAGAAGCACAATAAGGAGAGGAACAGTAGCAAGAAGGAAAGAAAACATGGTTTTTTTTCCGTGATGAAGGTAGTGCTTTCAAACACAAAAACAGACAGACAAACCTCTGTGCCAAACTTTGCCACCAGAGTGATGTCCTCTTCCTCCACGCCATGCTTGCTCAGCCACCAGATCTCAGACCCCGTTCTCAGTACTTTATTCCAAATTAAACCAAGGCCTGGCTTGGAGCTGAGGCTCCCGAAGAGCACAGCACAGTGCTGTGACAAGGAGCGGCAGGAAACCGGGAGCTAAGGCAGTACAGTCCAGCCATCACTGAGGCAGTGAGCAGCAAAGAGGGTTTATTTGGAAATGCAGCATCTCAGAGCAGTTTTCCTCTCCTGCTTTACCTTGCCCCAGACAGACACACCGGTACAGTCTTAAATGTTCCACTAAGGTTTGGAAGCTAAAGCCTCCTGCACATAGTGTCCAGGTGAATGTGACTAGTGGGACTTGCTCCCTGGGTATTTCCACAGCATAGGTACGTAAGAAGGGTCAGAAAACTCAGTCTGGATGCTGCAGTAAGCTGCTTCACAAGTGCTGTGGGAAACTGGCCACCTAACACAAAGACAAGAAGGCAACCCAGGTTGTCCTTGTATAGGGATTCAGTGCTCTGCCCTTTGCTCTGGCTCAGCCAACTAGAGCCAGAGCCTCTCTGGGGACACAAAGATCCCAGACCACAAGACATAAAAACATTTCTGTGCACTGATTGCCTCCTCACAATAACCTCATTATCACAGCTGTCAGTCACTGGGACAAGCCAGCCACTAGCATGGGAACTACTGATAAGAGGTGCTCGCCCTCGATTGCTTCTGCTGCCTGCAACAACACAGGTCCTGGCACTGCTGCCCTGTGCCCTGCCTCCTCCAGCACATGGATGGGGCATGGATGGCAATTTCTGCTTTATGCAAGCCCCTGACTCCTGATAATGGGGGCTGTACTCCTAACATGCTGATGTGCAGCCCAATTCACTGCTCGTATTGGTTCTACCTCAGATAGTGGTGTAGCGAAGAGAATTTGGTCCTGAGTTACTGAGCTGGACTGTGAAGTGATTTCAAGAAAATCCAGAGAAATTCTGTCACAATTTTAAATCAGCTGGAGCACCTTTTCCAAGGCAGAGGTGTTTAAATCTTACAGAGTACCCTGAACATCCAGTGCCTAAATCAGAAACTGTAACAGATGGACTCAGAGGGCTTTTTTTAATTATGGCTATTAATAAGTGCAAATGCTCACAATGACAAATGCCATTTATTTTTAGTCTCTGCTGGGATATTAGCCTGGGCTTCTCCAGCACTTTTGCTCAGACTCTTTGCTTTGGCACAAAAGCACCATGCCTTGCTTGTCTGACCACCTGCACTGTGTCTGTCCAACTGCCTTCACTCCTCTCCCAGCACACACGGATATTCTTCTAACTGGAATAGTTTAAATTCTGCAGCTTAGTTCATCTGGAACTACTCATAGTGTAAGTAAACTCTGAATTGGGTCTTAGCACTGAAATGGATGGATTAACTCAAGATTTGGTGAGATAGGAAAGTCTGGCTCCACAGCCACAAACACACTGTGACTGCAGATGTCTTTACTAAAATCATTTCTTCTGCAGTTATTTTTCAAAGTAAAAGTGGGCAGCAGCAAGGAGGGACGATGTGGCCACACAAATCCACCCACACCCCACAACGACCTCGCTGTGAATCCTGCCAGCAAGAAATGCAAGTATTTTGAATCTGATTCTCTTGGCCGTTGCACTGGGTTACACATCCCAAAATAACACTGTGGTAAATATAAACTGTGATAACAACTGATGTAAAATGGGGCTATTGTTTGTACTTAACTGGAAGCACTTAGGATTTCATGCCTGCAGTTTGTGGTTTCTTCTGGGATCTTTGCAGTGGTTTTTTTGTATATGTTTTAAGTTTATTCCAATAAAAGCCCTTTTTTTAGACTGAGAGCACCAGAAAGGGCGTGAGGAGACCTGGGTTATTGCACTTGCATGTTAAAATAGAACAGTCTTCATTACTATTCACAGGACAATTTGCTTTGCTAATATATTGACATGGGATTCTCTCCAAGAAGTCAGCCTCAGCCAGAGAAACATATTAATTCTGTTATGGTTTGGATGGAGCAGTTTGCTTGTTTTTGCTTGGGTTTTCTTTGTTTTTCGATAGGGCACTATGATTTACCAAGTCAGCCACCCCTGGGGCTGTGCTGAAGCACCTTGCTATGACGGTTGCTGTACAGCACTAGAATTGTCCACAGCCAGGAAATACTGTCTTTTTGCACTTGGTTTTCTCCTTCCTCTTCTCCGGGCAGTGGGTGCTATGGGGAGAGAGCATTTCACATGATTAATTTCCTGCTGCGGCAGAGAGGATGTGCTCTCTTCTTCAGCTGTGTTTTTGCTCGCTGGTGCTCAGATAAATGACCGAGCCGTGGGCAGCGATCTGCAGCAGCACAGCACTGCTCCTGAGCACAGTGCAGCAGCTCTCTGCCAGGACCAACTGTCTTCCCTTCCTGAGTGATAGTGGCATTTTATCATTAAATCATAACTAACATCATAATGAGGTACATCACACTGCTCCTCAGCTGAAACTTATTTTTTATCCTCTGCTTCTAGGAAAAACAACGATCCTTTGATATCCAAATAAGCTTCAGCAAGCTGCCCACCAGATACAGGCACCCTGCAATCAATCAGTGAGAGCTTCAGGCTCAAATCTGCAGACACTAACAACAGACCTTTGACTTAGGATGCATTTTGTGTCAGCCCTTCTGCTGTCCTTCATACAATCGCAGAATGGTTTAGGTTGGAAAGAACCTTAAAGATCATCGCGTTCCAATGCCCACATGGGCTGGGGGCCTGCTCCAACACCCATGCAAAGCATCCCCCCGAGCCAGCCCGCCCTGCCTGCCAGCCAGCCCTGCCTCCTGCCTGCACAGGGAACTGGGACATCTGGCATTTCCATGGTGGACAACAGCGTGCCCTACACGTGGCTCCTGCTGCCTGCAGGACACTGAGCTCAGAGCACAGCGCTGCTGGGAGGAGCAGCCCGAGCTGCAGAATGCTGCACGTGAGAGATGTCTTTTCTTGGAAGTATCTCTATGAATAAAACAGTAGGAAATGTAGAAATGCGGAGTTATCTCGGAGTAAAAGGTTTCCTTCCGAGCTCCCTGGGGAGGCAGAAGCAGCTTGTTACGGGGCTAACATGTCTTTTACGGCCACAGCCACATGAATAAGAAATATTTCAGCGTGAGGAGCAGTTAAGAGAGGCACAAAGCGGGAAAGCCAGGCAAGCAGAACAAGTGGCTTTGAGTAACAAAACCCGCAGCTACTGGAAAACCTCCTGAAAGGTTTTGAGTCTGAAACAATCCATGACCTAATTAGGTGGCACTGTTACTGGAAAACAGGGGAAGGAACAGAAAGAAAGGATGAAGAGATGAAGGGGAGGAGACACAGGGAGGCCCAAACACGCGGCCAGCAGCCCAGGAGAGCTGCCCATAGTAATGCCCAGTGAATGAGCACGAGTGTGCTCAGCAGGGCACAGACAAGGGGAGCCTGGCTCCATTGCTCCGTGCATGTGCACAGTCTCCTCTGTTACTAAAATAGAACATTTTCCTCTAAGGGGTAAAAGTGGGTTAAGAATCCCTAACCAGCCTTAGGGGAACAAGTGTTAAAGTGAATTGGGGCAAAATATTGTAAGGATGTGATCTGCATCTTACAGCAGGGCTCGTGGCCAGCCCAGCCCTCCGCTATGCCTGCGAGCCCTGCAGTGAGCACACGCTTCCTGCAAGCATGCTCCTTCTGAAGATGTGCTGCAGTCTGTGCACATCTCAGCCAAGAAACACTTCAGCCAGGAGTGTGTGCACACCTGCAGTGAGAGCTGGCTGAGCCAGCGGCACGCAGAGACCCACGCTTCAACCACAGGCACAGCACGGCACTCTCTTTCAAAGTGGCAGCTGCAGTGCACAGGAAAACCAGCTTTTTCCCTGATGTCATACGAATGCAGGTGACTCAATCCGCTGTACAGCCACAGAAGTGATCTTTCTTCTGGGTTGAGGTAAACTCTGCAGGGCCGGTGTTCCTGCAGTCATTTTACCCCCATGAGAAGCGAGCACGAACACTTCAGAAAGCAGAAAAGTTCAGAGGGAACAAGAGTGCACTGCTCATTCAAGTTCCGCATGAGCAATTAGGAAGTACAGCCTAGCCCAGCTAGAATCTCATCTCTGAAACAAAAGCACTGTACTACAATTTCTGTTCTTGGTGCAAAAGGATCAGCAATGGCTCGCTGCCTGCTGCAGTGCCGGGCTGCCCTGTTGCATCAGCAGAGCAGGAAGGGGTGTGCAGAGCCCACCAAAGGCAGGGCTGGCTCTGAGAGGCTGCCCCAGCATCCTCCTGCAGGCAGCTCTGCTGTAGGCAGCACGCACACACAATGAAAAGAAAAAGCTGACAAAGGGAGAAGGGAAGGGCTCAGCTTTCCCACCCTGCAAGTCTTTCTAAGGCTCGTTTCCTTCAATCTCCCCCCATTCTGATAACCGCTAGTTAGAGCAGTTTCACACCGACTGAGAGCAGAATTCTGTGTATTTTAACTTGGGCTTTTAGCCTGATTTACTGCCCTCATCTACAACTCCCTTAGCAAAAAAAACCAAAACACAACCCAACCTCTGGGGAAGAAATTCATCATTTCTTAAAGTTATACTCACTGAGACAGGCTGTGGAAATCTCTACAGGGCGCTGCAGGGTCTGCAGTCCGTGAGCAGCAGCCAGGTTTCTCCCCTACCGCAGCTCAGAGGGATGTGAAGCGGAGCCGGGGCTGCGCTGTGCGGTGCGGATGAGGCTCTCGCAGTGCATCGTTGCCAAGAAACCCAGGGCAGACTGCAAAGCCTCTGCTCTCGCCCGGCTCACGCATTCCTCACCCAGCGCTCCTTCCAGCGCGGCGGGCACGGCAGGGATGGGAGCTGCACTGCTCTCCGGGCACAGCTCTGCTTCCACGCACTGCTTCCACCAGTTTGAAACACTGCTTTTATGTAGCAAATCATTTTCTACCTGGAACTGGGACTAAGCTCTCTAGCCTTACTTTCGAAACACAACAAATGCTGTTCCTCCCAAGGGATGGCAGGACAGAAGTCTGCCTTCAGCCCTGCTGCCCAAGACTACAGTGGAATCAGTTATTTCTGAACAACTCTAAGAATCCACCACGCCAGAATTTCATGCCATGCAGCTGCACAATTCCGGCCCTCTGAAAACAGAGAATTCATACGATGCAGCAATGCGTGTGAATCATCTTTTGCATTATGGGAACAGATCCTGGACAGCGAGGTTGGGCAGTGCTAGGTGCCACAGAAGTTCCCAAGCTCTGTCCCAAAGATCTCGCAGTCCAAACTAGAGCTGTGGAGAGCAAGAAATAACCAGAAGAAAGGAAGATGTAAGTCTAAAGCACAGCCCAAGCCAAACCTCCACCCTGACAAAATACCATCATTCTGCATGCCTCAAATCAGACACACAGGATGTCAGGGTCCCACTCATCTGAATTCATTGTTTCCTTCAGAAAGCGTTTATGGTGGCAATGGTTATTCTGTATCTCAGTGGTGGTAAAACACAGCTCCGGGCAGCCAGGGCTGAACCAGAAGAAAGGAGCTGGTGTCCAAGGATCCCCTTCCATTGCTCATCTGTTTCAGCTGATGCTGATACACTCCAGCTTTCTCTCTCAACACCAGTCTTTGTTTCCATGGGTAAACTAATTACAATAAAAATGCTTACATTCTGGAAGTCAGACTGATTTAACAAATTACTTATATCTGCATTTTGTTTGTTTGTTTTCCCTATGAATCACAAACGCTTTTGGGAGTGACTCCTTGTCTTGAGTTAGGATGGGCAGTGTTTTTCAATATCTTTTGATTTAAAAACATTTCCTGCCCTTTTCCCTTAGTTAACCATGAACTAGCTGAAGTTTATCTTCAGACTGAAACAACGTGAGTTCCCATCACTCTGTGTGTCCCTTAAGATGTCTACATTTAGTTATCTTTCATTATCTTCATTCATGACACGTCAGACCGTGCCTTGGCATGGCCACTTCTGCAACACCTTTATCCAGAGCTGCTGCAAATGATGGCACATGGAGAACAACCAAACCCTGTTTAACTCTGGCACTTTGAACATTCTGATCTGCGCACCAGGGGAAATGCACAGATCCTTAATTTTGTTGATGAGGGCTTCTCAAAGTGGGAGAGGTTGAACAGTTCAAAGATTCATGTTTTCAGCAGGGACATACTTTAATCTTCTTTCCTCCCAGAGTTACCACTACGTGCCTGTAAGTAATTTAAAATGAACGCCTCATACAAATCCATGTGTGCATCATGTGTAACGTGGCTAAAGTAAGCCAGTTAAATATATCTTCCCAGCAGGGCTTCAGTTCCCAATTTCAAACAACAGCATTGTAAAGGAAGGTGGCAAGCACAAGGAAGAAATAATATAGGTTAAATGTTGTTCAGTAAGAAGTTTCATTATCTTGCCATGTTTCTGGGACCTGGGAAATGTCTAGACCAAAGGAAGATGAAAATTACATGGGTCAGCTCTTCTTATGAAGCCTAATCCCGCTTCCTAGCATTGCAGTCCTTAAAACAAGATTAAACGTGGAGCAAAAATCCCATCCTGAATGAGACCTAACTGAAACCTGTGCCAGTAAGGGTAAGATGGGCTCCAGCAAGATTTGCTGCACTCTGCACGAGCGCTTCAGAAAATGTGGCTTCTCTCTTGCAGGGTTTTCTTGCGAGTTATTCTCCAGATGATCCACATTTACCCCTACAGACTATTTTTAGCTGCTTTTCTTTCAGCACATATTCTTGGAGAGCCCCTGCTATTTATGTGGTCTCCGCTTCCCTCCTCGTGGGAGGCCTGGTGCCAAGGGCTCACACCATCCCTGCTGTGCACAGTGCACAACAAAGCCCATCCGATCCCCCCCCCCCGAGGTCAGCAGCAGCAGCCTTTGTCACCACGAAGATAGGCAGTGGAAGGAAAACAAGCCAAGGCAAAGCAAACATCCTTCAGGTCCTCAGAGTGTTTGTGGGGCCACTCGGGATGGGCAAAGGTCTGATGGTCTGGACACATCTCAACAGATAACGTGAAGCTGATGGTGCAAACAGGCCATAAATACCCAGAGGCAGCTGAGTGCAGCTGAGCACTGAAAAGCATGAGAAAATTGCTGCAATTCTTCTGGGGTAAATCTGACCCCATGATGTGAAGTTAGGGTCACACAGTGTTCCCAGGTTCAAAAAATGGGAGGAATTAACTTGACACTGTGTCCATGGCCAGCATCAAGGTTGGTCTACATATGCTGGTTCTAAGGATTAGTTTTACAGCTTTGACACAGATACTGTGGGCCATAGTTAACAACCCTGAACACCTACGTAATGTCACTGGCCCCAGAGGCAGCCCCACGAGCAGCAAAGCTCCATGTGTCAGGCTACACTGCTTTCTTTCACAAATGGGAATAGTGTCACTATAAATATAAATAATATAAATAATAAAGTTGCATAAATTAGGGCCTGTCTGACTTTAACTACAGTCAAACAAAAGCCTATTGTTATGAACCATAACAGTTTGGTACTGCTGAGGCTCCTGCCTCCCTTCCAAATGTGGTTAACATTTTCTAACGAACCTAAATTTGTGGAGGTGTGAGACTGGGGCTCAGACACACATGCAGCATATGCACACAGCACACACATTGGGAAACCTAACTGAAACAGAAGTAAACTAGCTGGCAAAAGAGGTGAAAACACACTGAAGGGATGAATATTAAGTAAGCTTTGAATAAAAAACTGCAGTTTTTATCTGTGCATTCTTCCCTGGCTTACAAGTAAATCTCTCCCTTACCATGGAGAGGTTCAGCATGCTCTAGTATGTAACGCTGCCTTTTAAGATTCCACAAGTATGGCCCAAGCTTGTCAGCTCATAATGTGCTAGGTTAGCTCACAGGGAGCCAACATATGGGTGTACTCAGGAGCACATTAACAGCTGCAGAAGAGCAACTAAGTCCATTACACTGAGCAGTGAAGTTGTACTCTTTTCCTGTTGCCAATCCTGAAATAATTAGGACAGCCGTGTGGTTAGGCAGCCTAAAAGAACTGGTAGACCACATTAATCCCAGGAGTAATTCAAGGAAGACAGAGGAATTACACCAAGAGTCATGGCCCACCGTGTTCCTTTCCTTGAAGCTCTCGTTTGGAAATATTAGCTACTTGCAGGCTGAGGACTGGGCTACTAAATGGTAATTAGACAGCTACAAGGGAAATAATTACCTGATTACGAGATGATTCATTAGTATTCTGTCAAGATACCATTATCCTGGCATCTAGGGAATACACTGCATTTTTTCTTTGCTCCTTGCAAGAGGATGACAGCAGCAGAAAGCACTCCTGCCCTAAATCCCTACAGAAAGGAACAGCAAAAGAGCACAGCCAGCAGTGCTCAGCACCCAGGGACCTAATGAGGGCAGAAAAATGCAGGGCAGACTGACACAGCCCAGTCCTGCAGGGACAGGTCAAAACCACACAAGGAAACAGCTCCACAAACAGCAAGAACCAAGCGAGATCCCACCTGCACTATCCCTCAGATACACCATATGAGCCACTCAACCACAAACACACAACCTTACAGGGGGAGAGAAACAGCTTCTGGCTCCTTGTGTGCTGCAGTGTAAGCACGCACTTTGTGACCATCAGCTCCAAATTGAGCATAAAGTAGATTTGACACCTATAAATCTTTCTAGGCTTCACAAACTGGCGTAGGTGAGCAAGAAAGGAATACACCTTCAGCACCATCAGCACCAGAACTCTGCTCTTCTCCTCGGTCGAGGCACGGCACCCTGCTTTGCACTCTGCCTTTCCCTCAGGCTGCCTCTGCAGAGCTGGGGAACAAGAGAAAGCATTCTAGAAAATTATCAGCCCATGAAATTTAGTATTCAGCTCCACCTACATCTGTAGTGTACTGCTGAATTTTACATGTGCTCAGATACAAAAGCTGGGCCAGCAGACAAGCACCAGCTGAGACACAGGTACAGGTCCCCACTTGGTGACTGGTGTCCCCCATGACCTCAGTGGCACACAGTCACCTGGCTCCTCTGCAAAGCTGCCTGACTCTCCCACCTCTGACCTGCGCCTTAGCACTTCACAGCTCAATTTATCTTCTGCAAACTTGGGATGAATAACAATTTTCTAGCTCCCAGAGGAGCCATGAGTTGAATTCATTAGAGCCTATGAAGCGCTTTGATAGTATAATAATAGAATAGGTATTGTAGATAGTTTCTATGCTAATTCCTTCATCTACATACCTACGTCTGACTCCTCTAGGAATTTAACAGACACATGACATGCAGAATATGTCCTGGTCTGACCTGTGGTGCTGCTGACACTTTTCCTGGGTTGATGCCTTCTCACAAGTGCCCTTCAGCCTGGAAGCTCCAACGCCCACAGTGAATGATGCCAGGAGAGAGGAAGTGCTAGCAAACTTCACAGAACTGCCTTTTAAGTTTCACATCACTTCTTCAAAGGCAGGCAGCAGGATAACAATGCGACTGTCTGGAGCCATTTGCTGAGGGATGTGACTGTGGTTCTCAGCCTGAGGGGCACAAGGTGTTAATGCAGACCCATGCTGGAGCTGGGCAGGAGGGAGGAGAAGAGGGGAGCTGTTCTGCTTGGCACTTCTAGGCAGGAGAGCACGCTCTGCCAGCCTGCTTGCCATCCCAACAACCAGGACTGGTAGTTTACTCTCAGCTATAACTGCACCGAGCCTGGAGTTCCTGGCCAACAAGCAATGCAGCAGGCTGAGAGCTGCAAAAAACAGCCTTTCGTTTATCTCACAGTCCCTTCAGGGAGAAGAGTGCAAATATAATCCTTGAGAAATCTCCTTGTCAAGCACAGACGTACCAGGAAAAGCATAACCTCTGGTTCAGCCTAACTGCAAGGAGGATCTGAACCACATTCTGCTCCAGGCAGCAGAGATGAGCTGCCACGTATGGGCTGCTGGGCCTGACATGGAGGGAGCAGCGGGGGCAGGTCTGCTTAGAGGGCAAGATACATTCTTCAATGTGCACCAGAAGTGCAGTGCTATGGCAGGAACAGTTTGCAAGTGAGTGACAGGAAACAGCACGGAGTCCCCACCTCAGCCCCAAGGTGCTGCGCAGAAGTTAACAGAGATCAATTTTTGCCCCATTGTTTGATCTCTGCAATCATGGGCAGAGAAGAATATTTTTGCACAAGCCCCTTGATTTAGGCCAACTAAAGTGACAAGAATACTTTTCCCACTTTTTTAAACAATCACTTTTTTTTTTTAAAGAAAGCTTGCCTGAGCCAACAGCCTGATTGCTCCACACATGCATCTCTTTCCCAAGTGAAAAGATCTCCAACTGCTCATCCTCTGTCTTTCATCCTAATTAAATAGTGATGTGAAGTAATCAGTGGCATTGTCAGTGGCTCTGGTGCTGCACAGACACTTTTGAATATACAACATTAGAAGGAAATGAAGCTAGATTTGCCCCAGCAGCCACAGCAGGACCAGCTGTGTAGGCAGAGAACACCCCAGCAACACAGGTGGAACTGCCACTGACCCAGGGAGGACCTCCTGGGCTGTGGGACAGCCACGATTCAAGTCCCAACAGTTTGCAGTGTGAAGGGAGGTGGGAGATTTAAATGGCTGGAGGAGCAATGCTGCTCTGCCCAAAGAAAATGTGGTCCTGGTGCCCTTCTGTGGAAGAACTGACACCACAGTGTCATTAAGGCTGCTTCACTCACCTGCAGGGGCTTGTAAGCAACACACACAGAAAGACAAGAATGAACCCAGACCTTGTCAATAGACCTGGAGGGAATGGCCTCAAATTGTGACGTGGGAGATTCAGGTTGCATATTAGGAAATACTTCTCTGAGAGAGTGGTCAGTGCTGGGACAGGCTGCCCATGGAGGTGGCCAAGTCACTGTACCTGGAGGTGTCCAAGAATTGCTCAGATGTGGTACTGAGGGACCGATATTGGTGGAAGGGTGGATGGTTGGACTGGATGATCTTGGAGGTCTTGGAGGCCTGGGCTCTGCAGTAGTTCTACACTGATGCTGGTGATAGGTCAGGCACAGACACCTAGCTTCCAAACCCACAACTGCACATTTCTGCACAGAGCTGTGGGACTCCACCCCCACTTGGAGGCCCCTTCCTGTGCTGTATGCAGTGTGGCTTCCTTACCATTTCAGGACAGAGTAAACTACCTCTAGTTACCTTTCAACTTCTATTTCTGTAATCCAGTCAAATTAAAATACTGAAGAGCTCTTCAACACTGATCCCTGTCCTCAGCACTCACCTCTCCCTTCTTAATTAATAACATTTAATATGGAAGTGTTCAGATGCCATCAGCAAAGAGCTCCTGTGAGGCAACGAGATGTCAGCAGGGGGGAAGCTCTGGGACCACACGTCATCTGTGAAGCAGCTACAGATGGCAAATTACCATAGGAAACAGAAATGCCTGTGGGTCCATGTGGTTCTTGTTACCACCGGCTCTTGGGGAAGCGGTGTGAGTGTGAAGGCATCCCCAGACTGCTGGAACTGGAGTCAAACCAAACATGAATGTTTTGGTCTTGTAAGCACTGACAAGAAGAGTTCTGGTTTCTTCCCTTTCTGATCTCTTCATTCTAAGATGAGGGAGAGGCGGTGTCCCACCTGAGCAGCACTGTACAAATGCAATCCAGGGGAATTGTCTCTTCCTGCCAAGGTTTCTACCTGTAATCTGAAGAGATTTATACAAGCAGGAGGAAACATGTGCCACCCCACAGCACAGCAAGTAATGCTCAGGCTCTAAGTCAGGAAACATCTGAGAACTTTGTTCATGGGGAAAAAACACTCATCTTTATTAATTCTAAAGAAAGAGACTCAGGGCTTTCCCCAGCCCTAGGATTTGCTTCAAGAAGCACATGAGTCAGTGCTAGCAGCTCGCTTCCCTGCCAAAGCCCTTCTCTGTGGGCTGGCAGGGTACTGGTCCCACTTGGCAGGGCACGTCCCGTGGTATCTGAGTCTGAACACTTTCCCCTTTGAGTACCACAGCACTCAAGAGATGTCTCCTGATAGCAACGTTTCGCTTTCATGCAGTAATCTGAGAAATCTTACCCCGAATTTCTTTACAGGTACGGAGGTGTACCAGACACCAGGTGGAAGCTCTGAATTCACTGCACAACGCTCCCTTTGATGGTGCCCTGGTAATATCTCACTGTTGGCTTTGTGGTGAGACAGCCAGAAAGGTTTCATGTGAAGTTTCCAAACACTGCAGAAATACAACGCTAGCAATTTACTCTTTCACTTACTGACAGCTTCACAGATGAGAAACCCATGGCAGCTCCCAGAGGCAGATAAACCCCGTCAGGTGACTCATAAAGGAATGGCTGTCATCTTCATGCTGAAGAGTTCAGAGGTAAACAAATGTTTATGAAAGCCAGTGTTTATCTATTAGTCTCACACAATGCTGTGCATTACTCATATCAGATCTCAGAGATGCAGTGAAATGCTGACTTCATTCATTATTTAGGTCTCCCTCCTCCTTTTTTTCCACTGGATTAAAAGCAACTCATAAATCTTTCTTTGGAAATATCTCTGCAAGTTCATTTTAAAAAGATGGGAGCATTGAAGCATCTGACACACAGCTCCTCATGGTTCCTAAACATGCCCTGGGTCTGGGCGGGCTCCCACCCCTTCCCTGACCTCCCTGAGCACACCTTGGGGCACTGCAACCATGTGCTCCATCTCATGATGGAAGACATGTCCCAGCTTCCCCAACAAACCTTCCTCAGTGAGGTTAACCTTCAATGACACGGTAATGAAAAACTGATGGGAGCAACAAACAGCCTTTGAATGTGCACATGGCAGCAAGAAATATGGAGCAGTTACTGATAAAGCAAGCTTCTTGTGGGGCTAGACAAAAACATCTGAGGTTCTCTGTCTCTTGCTCTGCCTGTGACCAAAACAAATCAAACAGATCCTCTCTGTGGCTGGGAGACGATGGTGGCACGTTCCATCTGTGACAGTTTAAAAGTTCTCCCAGTTTTAAATAAGGTTAGGATTTGTATACGATGTTAGGAATTGCATACTATGTTAGGAATATATTTCTACCATGGGCAATAAAGTTTACCTAAGAATAGCACTATTCTTCCAAAATGGCTGGACAAAGTGGTGCAGTACATGGGTTATCTGTCCTCTAAGAACCAAGAACAGAGCAAACTCTTTTGCAAAGCCAAACCGCCTGTTATCGCAGCCCTATTGACAAAGGCTGGGAAAAGCTCCAAGGATCCAGCCTTTTTCAATATGCCTTTTTATAACCTCACCGTATCTATTCGATGCATTTCCTTTCCAAACACTTCCCAGCCCTGTTGGTTGGAGAGCAGGCTGCTGGGTTTGTGCTGTCAGCCCCGAACACTTCATCATTTGCATCAATCCTGTATCAGCACTACCATGGCTACGTTATTACTCCACTTTAACCTCGCTAGCAGCTTATCATAACACCACGTACCAAAAGGAGCCTGAGTTCCAGGGCACACATTCGCCCAAACCAGCTGCTGTATCTCACGGCCTGTTCCCCAGCTGATACCAGTCAGTTGGGTAATGACGATAACAGCCTGTACAAAACAGTGAGCCAAACAGCAAAACTCCCAATTAGTAAAGCCTCTCAAGGGCCCAATTAGTGTTGTCTGGATTTCTGTACACTTTGGAAATGTAATAGTTGACAATTTTTTCCCCATTTCTCATCTGCTTGGCCAAACTCCTGGAGCAAGCGCAGCTCTGCTCAGCACCCAACTTCTGCAGCCCCTCCTTGGCATGGCACTCCCTGACAGAAGCTGCATTTCTCTGGCATCTCTGTTCCAGACATGGGCTCTGTGTCCCTGATTAGAAGAAGGTCAAGTAGCCCGTATCTCTTTTTAATTTTTAATCGCAATTTCATGCTGTTATTTCAGAGGCTGGAGGCAGCATAGCACAAATCCCTCAGGAGCAGTTTGTGGACACTCTCTTGTAGTCTGTCCTACTTTATTCCCCTGTTCAGTTGCAAATTGCTCATTACAGCCCAGATGTGTGACAGTACTGGAAACACCTGCCTCTACCCCATCTGATGGTCTCCACTGTACCATGTAAAGAAATGCATTTTGATCCTTCTCCAGCTTCTAAAAATAGAATATAATCAAGATCTAATTTCTAGCCCTGTGAGCCCAGCTGAGTGCCACAGTCCAATTTCAATCCATTCCGTTTACACCTGAAGCATGCAGCCACTGTGGGGATCTGGGGCTATTTAAGGACTGGGTGTGAAATGAGAGGACAAAGAAGCTGGAAAGGTGTCCTAAAGCTTTCACAGCCAGAAAAGTACAGGACAATTTCATTAACTTCATTGGTAATTTTGGTGGCATTTCCTGAAGCCACTGAAATGGAGTATTTGAACCCTAAAACACTGCAGACTGTATAGCAGTAACTGTGTGACAGAAACAATGTCTGTAAGATTTCACCCAAGGAGGAATTTTATTTTTAAAAGAAAAATGGGAGAATTCCTGGCAGTATATGAAGCAATTTTGTTCTGAAGAAATGAGAGATGCTTCCTCCAATAAAATGCACTGCTCTCAGTCTGATCAGAGAGGCTAAAAAGCAAAAAAGAAGCAGGAAAACTCTCTCTGTTTGCTCATGCAAGGCGGGATTCCATTCGCTTTGTTTAGCTAGGACATCTCCTTGTCGTTGACTTTCTCTCTGCTGTTTCATAACCACCTGGAACCTTGGCTTTATCAGCCAGCTTTTACACATCTGTACACTCTTCTCCTAACTACAGACAAAACACAGAACAAAACCAAACCTACTTAAGACCTACTTAAGCTTCCTGCTCCACAGAAGACCTTACATTTCCATTGCACAGCCTTCCCACTCAAATATACGCAAAGAACTCTGTGTAGTCCTGTATCTTCCAAAAACAGCACAGATCTCCCCAGTAAAAAGAAAATAAAGGACTAAACCAAAGCCATACTTACGTGAAGGATTAAATCAATAGGATGCCACTTCCCTGACAGAAAGAGACCAAATTTTAGCTCTCAGCTGTTCCCCAGCCTCTACCCAAGGATGGATTTACAGCCCTGCTTGGTTTATCCATGAAGAAACATGGCTGGGAGGAACATTTTGCCATGGCAACTGACAATTCCAGAAAAAAAAAAAAAAACGCCCCCAAAACTGTGCTCACCCAGAAAATGAGCAGATGAAAAGCTTGAAGATAATACTTCAGAAAGACAAAACAGATGAGATGGAAAATGCCTCTAAAACGTAGGTTCTTCTGTCAAAGAGAAATTTGATGGGCTTTCAAATTGTAAAGCTTTTGAATACAAGACCTTACACGGACTAAGAAAGGAAATAAATACTCAAAAGATAGTTGTGGATAACACAAGGTGCAGATGGATGAGGTAAGTCCACTTTCAGGGCCTGGAACAACATTGTGGCTATCACTGCACCTGATGGAGTTCAGTGAACGTGGCAGAGCTGAGCAGCTCCAACCCAGCCTGACCAGCACAGTGCTGGGAAATGGGATGCGTCCACCTGGGCAGCCCCGTGCTGAACATTTTGTGCTCTTGTTGATTGGAGCTTCTGTTACAGGAGGGTAGCTGTCCACCTGCAGGAGCAGGTGCTTGCAATTTAAACCAGATAAGTGGCAGGTTTTGGGCAAAAGAGCTAACATAAATTCAGATCAGCTTTCCAACTGCTCCCAAGAGACAGCATGATCTGATTAAGCCATACTGCACTGAGACACTGCACCTGAGGGTTATGGAAACCCAAGCAACGGATCTGCCATGCTGCTCCCTAGCCCTGGCAGTGTCCTGCAGGGCTCAGAGTGTGGGGCTGAATTTGGAGGGAGCACGGCAAGAACGGATGGGAAAGCATTTCTCCCAGCCTGGGAGCACCCAGATTTCAAAATATTTTCTTGTCCCAGCTCAGGATGAGAAGGTCAAACCTTAGGTTGTTGTAGGTTGTTTTTTTTTTTAATACAACAACCAAGCAGAAAAGTAATTTCCCCTCTAAAAATGTCAGTGTTTGATGTTCCACCAAATCACAGAATTCAAACCTGTTTTGAAAAAGAAAACACCTCTCAAACAATCTCTTTTAAGGCTGCTTTTGGAGGAGTCAGCATTTATTTTGCTGGAGGATGCCCTGAGTACAAAACTGTTCCTCCTCTGCACACAGCAGCTCACCAGGACAGCCTTTGCAGTCAGCCCCAGCAGCCAGGGAGGCAGATTTTTATGCAGGTGTTTTGTACCAAGGACACTTTGTATGTAGGCAGAAGCATATAAAATATAATTCAGAATATTGCCAGGTGAAAGCAGGCAATTTCCATGTAAATTAGTCCCAAATAGAGGCACGCTGTGCTTTTCATTGCTCTTGGTAATTGTTCACTGGGGGTTCCTCGGCAGTTGTAGTTAATATTGCTTTCTGATGCTCTGGAGAAAACAGAGAAAAGAGAGCTGCTGTGTGTTGCTTGTAGAGGTTATAATAAAATGCTAATCTGTGAAGACACACCATTGCCTGTGTACAATCCTACCTAGGCACATCGACTTTTTTTTTTTTTTGCCTGTGACTGCATGGTTGTGCTTTATGAAGATTTCAAACAGAGCTGAGCTTAGCAACCTCTTCCAGCAGGAGATTCAGGCAACAAACACCGCAGAAACAACGCCAAGCTGTGAACCTAGCTTTACCACGGTCTGAGAAGCAGAGGCTGGGATCAGGCCCCAGGCTGGGCCCTGCAGAAGTCCATCCCTGAAGAACTGACTGCACTCATGTCCCATGGGATGCAATAAAAACTGAGGAAAAGGAGAATCTGGCAGACTCAGGAACATCAAACATAAGCCAGATTCCTATTGCATGCACCCAAGGGAGATGCTCAAGACAGAACAGTACTTCCCCAGCTGAAGTATTAGAATATGTGGACATCTCAGGTTTTGACGAGGCATTTCCAACCTAATATTTTAGCTTCAGTGCTTCTGCTACGATGAAGATCTGATGTCCTCCACAAAAACTTTGCTTCAGCTTCCAGGAGGAAGAGCAGTGAGGTCAGTAGAGCCAGAGTGCACAGATAATTGTGATCCATGTGGGAAGAAATTTTGCTGGGGGCTCAGCCCTGCCAAGTCTGCACCAAAGACAAAACAAACCCTATCAACAGTTAAGCTGTCGAGGATGTGCGGTGCTTTCTTTGGGAAAGATCTGGTTTAACTCCTGGCTTTTCTGAAGCCAGTGGGGGACTCCTAATTGCTACCGAAAATATTTTCAAAGAAGTGGATCAGTTCGTGGTCCCAAACCCATCCCAGAGGCAAACACAATTTATTTGTCATGTTTCAACAATTTTTCTGCTGTTCATACAGTATAATTAATCACTTGGCAGGCAGAGAGCACACACAGGGCACAGAAGGCAGCTCGTTCTTTGACGTGCAGCAATCATCCTGCACCTTGTTAAGAAGCAGACTCACTCTTATTTACAGATGAGAGCAGCAAAAAATGGAAAACAGTAACTCAATATGGGACCAATGACTATGAAACAAATGACCTTGTTTAAAACAGGGACCCTGCTATCATTGTATCTTACAAAGGCTCTTCCACTGGGTTTGCATGGATTTGGGCATAGATTTCACATGAAGGAATTTCTCATCTATAAAAACACTCAGCCTGTGAGCTGGTGAGGTATGCTGCTACCTGCTCTGCATGGAGTGAGGCTCCCAGATCTTTCATTCTACCTTCTCTTGTTACCAAACCAGGTGATGATCTCCACACAAATCTGAACAGCCAAAACGTGCCACATGAAGTGCTGAAAAATCCAACTCCTGTTGCAGATTCCCTTTTCCTCCGTCTTCAGAGCTCAGAAAGAAGAGCTCCTGAACCCAGGCAACTCCTTCTCTGAGCCTGCAATGCAAACCTTGGCCAGGGAGATGGCATCCAGCCTGGTTCCCTTCCAGCCTGTGTCCAGTGCTCCCAGCTGGCCAGGTGCCCGGCAGGGCCCGGAGCCAGCCGTTCAGAAATGCTAGACACAGGCACTTTGCTTTGTTTGAGCTGCCTGAATCTGGGTCTGGGTTTTCACACAGATACTTCAGAGGTGGACTTTTCTGTTGGTTCCCATCTCCAAAGGCTGTCCAGGGCTCTGAGGTGCTCGCAGAAACTTTCTACAGAGCAAATCCTGCATAGGATTTTGGCTGTGGGGACAACGGCAAACACAGGGAGGAATTCAGGGTAGATAGTCGGGCTTCTGCCATATTTTGGGCATTTCTATTTTCTAAGGGTTGTAAGAGACAAATCATACTGACAGCACTTCCCCGAGGCAGTACCTCAAACAGACCACAATACAGACCTGAACTGGACAGGCTCAATTTGTGCACAGGAATAAGGGTGTATTCACAGGTCCTGGAGCTGAAAGGCTCTACAGCTGCTAACTGGTGTAAGCTTGTTGCACAAGAGACCTGCTTCCCTAGTGTTTATGACGACTTCCTTCACATCCCAGAGGACTTTCAGTAGCAGTAACACAAGCTTCTCCTGACATAGTGAATGAACACTGCGGTGTTAGCACAAGGATGGCAGGAGCAGGAACATGTGCTAGGTCAGATCACCTCATCTCCTAACACTGCAGCCCAGGAAGCTCAGCAGAAGCTCCCAGTCCCTCCTAGCCCATCCCTCCCAGCACAGCAGCATCTCACAAACTCTTTTTCTACCTCAGTGGAAGAGCCTCCAAGAACGTGAGGCAGAGCAAGGACCCAAACATTTTGTTTGAAGTCTGACAGGAGTTTCCTATTCTCTGCACACATTCGCTTATTCTTTTCAGCCTCATTCAGGGCTGATGGAAGTCAGTGAGAGACTTCTCTTTGACATGAGAGTCCTGTAGTACCCACATGCTGCTCCTTGCTATTTATGTGTCACACCCTAACAGACCTGAGCTCAATGGACAGGTTCTACGTTGGCCTGAAATACCATACTGACACAGCCTCTCATTATATGTTGTGTACACAGTATGCTTTTTTTCCCTCTTTTTTGAACAAAGATTTTAGACATTAAAAGCTCATCTGTTTTTGTTCTTGTTTACACTGAAGTAAAAAAAAATAGCCAAAAGCAGACCAGTTAGAAAACATCAAACGAAATGCCCCAGCCCCCTCGTATCTGAGGATCTTACATATCAATTTAAATTAATTGCATCCAGTTGGTTTCAGTTAAAGGCTTGAGGTTTGGCAGTCCCATCTTCCCCCCTTTGACTCAAAATACACAAACAGGCAGAGGAGTTCAGCACCTCACTGTGGCTCCTGCCTCTAAGTCATCCCACTTCTTGTCATTACCTTCACCTCATCAGGTTTCTGCTTCACTTTGGGCTTTGGAAAGCTACAGCACAGGGAATGGACCCATGGGAGAGAAAGTCAAAGTGACAGCAGAGAAAGGAGAAATAATGTAAGATGAGGATATGCCTCCTCTTCCTTTTCTTGCTCCCAAATCACATCATGAATGCAGACACAGCATAACAACGAGGCAGCTCAGTCTGCCTTTGTCTAAGTGCAACCCTTTGCGTGCACTTAGAGAGATGCATTCCCTTTAAAATACCTTCTTGTGCCACCACAGCAGATGTATCCTTCTCCTGCCTCCCTCTCCTGGCTGCAGCTGACAATTAGACAGATGTGCAAAGGGTATACTGGGATGAACATCAGATTAACAGGCAACAAGCTATTTGTGCCACTGGGAGCTGCCCATAAGCTCAACTCCATCACCAGGAATTCACACTCAGTAAGGTCTGGGAAATGCAGGGTGGGTTCTCACATTCTCAGCAGGTGCTTCCTTGGGAGCTGAGCACAGAGCTCAGCGATAATCTCAAATCCACCCAGGCCCCAGAAGTCTTCCTCTGTTAACCTTCCTACTCCTTAAGGGAAGCTCCTTAAGGCAGCCCGTTCTCAACCTTCTCCCAGTCCTCAGCTGACATCTAGTGAACAGTTCCTGAACTGCAACTGAAAGACCTGGAACCGCAGGTAACCAAGATGCTGTCTGTGGAAGGCAGAGCTGCACAGAGGAGCTGTGAAGTAAGTGTGGAGTGTACACTGTGTATTGTTTCCTATCCTCTTACCACCACTTCTCAGAGGCTACACAAATACTACATCAACCCAAAGTGGGCAAACAGCTGCTGAACTTGCAGCCTGGTGCCTAGGGGCACCAGGAACCTGCTCAGGAACACCCAGCAGGACTTCCACACAGTACTGACTGAGGAGCAACATGGACAGGCACTCACTCACTCTGTTCCTTTCCTCTCCCAGAGGCACAAATCTCGAACGCAAAGGGGAATGCCATTCAGCTGCACTCAGCATTAGCAGCAAGCACAGCTCCCACCTCTTCTGGCTGCTGGGAAGCTTTGCAGCCACATCCCTTGGCTCATCTTCAAGCACCTTCTCTGCACTATGTCCTTGGTTGATAGCAGCTCTGAAATCCCAAAGGCATAAAGACCCATTGACCGTGTCACCTGCCCTCTGACAGAGTCAGGATGAGCCAACAACATCTGCACTGCAATAGGAAAACATCTAATGTTTGCTGAGAGACTGCTTTGCATTTTACAGTCTCTATCATCTCTTGCAAAACAAGGAATTTGGTTTATGGTATCTATTAAGGTTACCAAGCAACAGCATTGCGGTATCTATGTCACCAGTTACAAAACAATACTGTTTCAGGAATAAGCAGTGATAGTGTTGTCAGCCTTCCACCGCCCGGGTTCTAAAACCAGCCACCTTCATTAGGTAAAAAGAGACAGCAAGCTCAGACAAAATCTTCCCTACCAAAAAAGTTTATGGACAAATTCTGCCCCTTCGTTTGCAGTCACAGAGGGGTCCTTTTATCCCGTGACAGACATTATCTGCTCTGAGGTGAGGCAATGTCTCTGCCTTCTGCCCAAACAATGGAAACCATTTTGTGTTACACATGAGGCAGTGGGGATGAGATGATGGACCAAGGACAAAGTCCATGGCATTTACACCTCTCACTACATGCTTAGTTGCTCAGCAACTACGTTTTGAGTGCTAGACCCAGCTATTCACAAAGTAGCGCAAGGAAAATGGGAAATCAGGATCCTGTTGTAGGCAAGTGATTTCTCCTATGCATGCAGTGGGAGGGCATACACAACTACAGCACTGCCCACAGTTCAGTTGTTAACACCTCAAACCAAGATGCCAGCACAACACATTTGGATCTCAGGCTTGTTGCCTGGCCTCAATTTCTAATTGCTTCCACAGTGACTCATAAAAATTTTAATCACACAATGTCTATGTGTAATGGGAGGATCTCTCCTCCACGATTCCACTCCTTAGTCACTGTGAAACTCCTTTTTGTAGTCTAAATTTGCAGCCAGATGTGTCAGAGCTGCAATGGTGATTTGTGCTTGCTCTGCTGAGCTTCTCAGCTCAATGGCTGGGCTGCTCTTGGCCTGTTGACTTTTACTTCCTAGATTCGTTACTGTCAGCAGGTTTCCCTACTGATTTAAGCTGCATTTAACATAGGGTAACTGTCAGCTGGCCGGAAAGAATGCAGGATTTGATTAGCATTGCTCTTACAAGCCTCAGTATTTGCTTGGCTGTGAAGGGAGCCATCAAGTACAAGCTTGCTGGCACCGCACAAGCGGAAAACACTGATTGTATCTAATTGAATCAGTCAAATTTCACAGGTGAACAAGTCCTCAGAGACCTTCTGCAGATAATAAACAACAGCATTTGTAATGACCCAGCTACACAGCACTCCTGAGACTTTGCAGTAAGATGAGATGGAGTTGATGTTTCTCTTACCTGGTAGTAGTAATCATCATAGTGTGGCTCATAGTGCTGAGGCCCAGAGTTTTCGGGCGACAGAACATCGTTCAGTAACTCTTCACAGCCTGGCAAACAGGAACAAAAGCAAATGATCACGCTGAGTTTGTCTTCCCAGAGATTACATGCAAGATGAAGGAAGGAACAGAGTTACAGCTGATCTTTATGCAAAAATTTGAAAGTTAACTCTGGATTATATATAAATAGCTGAAAGAAAGCTCTGCCTCCAGCACGAGGCACTGAATTGGTGCGATCACACTAATGCTGACTCACCATGGATGCTCTGAGCTACAAGGAAAATGAAAGCTGGACGTTATTTGGCTCAGTGACCTGCTCTGCAGCATCAAGACCACCCCTGATCAACCCTGAGCTCAGGATTTGCAGGCCTGGTGCTAGCTGGGTGTCCACCTGACATCAGTGTCAGCAAGAGCTGCTTCTGATTCTCTCTTGATTAAGGGACGGACTGGGCAATATCTGTGTGTCACAATTTCCCCTTCCAGAAGAGCTCTGTCACAGACACGCAGTATTTGGCAAGCAAACACTTATGCACTGCTGCTGGAGATTTTCAGCTCCTGCGTTTGCTTTTGGTAACCACATGGACAGCTGGAAAAATCTGTGCCCACGTTTCCCTCAGTCCTTCTCTCGCCCGAAAACCTGAGACAAATATAGAAACACTGAAATCACCAGATATCTCCTTCCACATTAATTACCAGTGACTGCACTTGGCACGCTGAGCTGCAGAAGGCAGCGGTGTCAGGCCAGGTTCTTTTACAATAACCAGTTTTACAGCCTTGGGCCTAAACTGTGTGAAACCTCAGGTTAAAAGTACATTTGGAAGCTGCAGTTCTCCAGTGCAATATGTTTGGCCGTGACCTTCTAAAAAGAGGCAAGGCATGAAACATTTTGCCTTGAGAAGATGTCTTTCTATCTGACTTGCCTTTCCTGTCTCTAAACATTTCCAACCCATCCATGAGCCATTTGTTTCCTCTGGTATTAGTATTTTGTATGTCAGTGTGTGCTTGACTGAGGTTACGTTCTGGTCCTCTTCCAGAAGAGGATTTTCTTTTGTGCATTTTGACATTAATATCAAAAGCTTATTACTCATCAAATTGACTGTGACAATCTTTATACGTATGAACAACTTGCTCTGCTAAATGGTCTCTGCATGATACGGGGCACGTACTCATTAAACTGAGAAAAAGAAAAGAATAAAAAAGTAAGGAAAGAAGTAAAACAAATGCCAAGAGTCACACTTCGTTGTAGACTACTGCAATGCAGGTGTGTTTACTCAGTTCTAAACATTCTCAGTTACACCTTCAGCCAAAATTTTAAGCCCTATTTTCCTAATGAAATTGTACTCACAGTGCTCATAGCAAAATCAGTCACCCTTCATTTGAGCCTGCTAGATAAGAAATCTGTCACCTCCCTCAGCCTTCTCCTGTGGTGAGGAAGTCACAAAGGCTGTGATTCTCAAAGGTACAAGAGGGATTTAGCTACCACAGCTGAGGGGCACTAAAACCTTTCTGCCTTGTCTCCTTTTGAAAGCTGGCCTGACTGCCCTGTTAAGAGCCAGGAGCCAACAGCCTCCAGATCTCCTGGGACTCAAATCTAGAGTTAAGCTGCAAGGTCATGTACTCCCTCTTTTCTGTTTAGCTCTTCTTTTTTCCTGACCACAGTCTTTGATTTTCCTTGTCCATTAAGTCTGATGCCTTCATTACAGCCCTGTACCATTTAAATTCAAGCCCCTAATTTACTCAATAAAAACACAAGGAAGAAAAAGCACAAAAAGCACCATCTCCTTTATACCTAACCAGTGTGGGGCAGCCCTCCCCACTCCTTCATGGCAGCCACCTGGCACAGGCACTGTGTCCTGATCCAGAACCACAGAAGCCAACCAAGCTTTTGATCCATTTCCAGAACATCACCAGGCATCGAATCCAATTTGGCACAGCTCAGTTTGGCAAACAAAGACAAATCTTGCTAGTATTGAAGGCACAAACGGAATTTCTACTGACACTGACAGGTGTAGGTTCATCTGAGGCAATCCCTGCGAAGGAGACTTTTTGTTGGGAAGATGTTTGAGTGTGGAGCAACTGGTGCCCCCTATGGGAAAGGTTTGCTTAGCATGGTTAGTCTGCTGGCATCACAGCGTGGGTCTCCTTACCCTGCTGGGAAGATCTGCATGTTATTACACCTGGTAAAAAGGGAAAAGAAAATGCTGAGAGGCCATTTTCCTTTGGGATTACTAAAACAAACCACTGAGCTCTTGCAGTCGTCTGGACCTGATCCAGCAACCGTCAGATCAATGGAAAGATGCCCATTGGCTTCAAGAAGCTCAGGATTGTGCCACTGTTTTTATTCTTGTTAAGAACTACATTTAAAGAATAAATTCTCTGTTGCTTAACCCCAGAGGGCCCACCCCTTAGCACCAGGAAGGTGGGTTTTGGCACAAAATAAATACATCAGCACTCTTGCTCAGTGCTTTTCTGTAACAGTGCTAAAACATCTCACCTTTTGCTTCCCTTATCTGAATGATAACTCTGCAAGTACTCCAAGAGCTTTACAAAAGGGGCATGATATAAAGAGGGGACTGTATTAACCTGCAGCATCTCGAATATGGTGCCTATGCCTTCTTACTACCTGAATATATTTTGGCCGGCAGCCTGGGATATGGCAGTAGGCCATTAAAGTGTCACAGACCAGAAAGGAAATCAGAAAAAAAAATATCGAGGTTTACTCTGGCAAATCTCAGCGTGGAAACGTGAAGGCATTGGACAGCACTTTGCACAGGGAGTGCTCTGGCCTGGCACACGGTGCTTGCTGCTACTAGTCTCTCTCACAGAGAAAAACATTTTGGCTGGGCTTGCAGAACTGCCACGATGGATATTTCAAGGCATGCAGCAGTATGCACTTAAGGCTACAATCTGTCCATAAATAACCCACTGCAAACAGGGGAAGGAATACTTTCTGGCTACTTTAAGCATCTCCTGCACTGAGATGTCCTATTATTGCCATAATTCCATTTTCCAGGAAACAATAGAACTGAAAGCCACTTATATGGCTGTTTGGAGCTATTTCATTGGAATGCCTACTTACATTACAAGATTCTAATATGCTCAGTATTCTGCCTGCCTTGCTGTGGTCAGGAAAATTTCCTCGTGCACATTTCTGGGCAGTGATTGGCAAGGAGACATAACTCCACTGCAGTCACAGTGAGGCTGTGAAGGAAGCACAGAGCAAACCCAGAAACAGCTTAAAGTCCTTCCTCATTTACCAGCACAGCTCTACAAAGGGCTGCACATCACATAATCACCTCTGGACACAGAGCTCTAATACCAGCTCACAAAAGAACAGAGGTGAGGCTGCTGAATTTCCTTCTCTGGCCAGAGGTGCAAGGTGAGCACCCACCAACCCCTCCATGCTCTTCTGAAGGCCACTCTACAGAGCTCTGTGTGTCAGTGCTCACCCAACAGAACACTGAGCTCCTCCCTAATTTAGTTCTGCCTGAATTATTGCAGTTTAAAGCAAACAAACAAAACAAAACAAAAACCCCAATCATTTAACATAAGTGTTAAAAATGCAGAAGTAAGCACAGCTCTTTTGGCCACTGATGGATTAGGGAGAAACACACGATGTGTGAATTATTTGCACTCTGCAAAGGCAAAGTGAAGCAAAATGATGAGTGACTTGTCTCTGGTGAGAGGAGTTCTGTTGCAGAACAAGAATTCTATGTAGTACCACAACCACTACATCACTTATCCTTTCTTCTTGTGACAACACAAATATTTCTTGAAATCACCCAGCTAAGCCTAGCAAACCCTCCAACACAGAGCTGTCAGTCCCAGAGAAAGGACAAGATCATCTTCAGCCCTAAGCAAAGATTATGCAAACGTTTTCCAAGTCGCCGAAGGGGAAGAACCTTTAACATCTTCAGTTTGCTCTGGATGCCAGTCGTGATTTTCCCTCCCACACAGTTTTACAAATGTGCCTTCAGTTTCATTTCACACTCTAACAAACAGTCAATTTGCAAACAGACATCCTGGCCACAAATAAATGCAATTGCAGCAAAGTGTTTTCCTGCAAAAGCTACAAGGAGAATTAACCCATCCTGTGTCAGGCAATTTTCACAGCCAATTAAGCAATTTTAATACCATAGGAAATCAAATCTGATTACCTAATTGAATGAAGTTGGTTACGGGCATTCTTCCCAAGACCAATAGTGTTTTACTTCGCCTACCCCTACATCCTTAATGGTGTATGAAACTCATTTACAGTTTCAAGTTGAGCCATAGAAAATTCTGCAGTACTTTTAAGAACAACATCAGTTCCTTAAAGGGTTACGGTGTCACTCACAACAGCAGAGCTCAGCTCTGTACCCATGACAGCCCTCCCCACCACTCCACACAGCTCAGCCTCTCCCCTTATTGAAGTTATTGTCCTCCAACCACTTCGCAGGGCTCACTGTTGCTTTCGTGGTTAAAATAAGCTATTAAGCCGGAACATGTCTGCTTTTTTTTTCTTCTAATTCCGCATTCATTTGTATTCGCATCGTACTCTCTCATCTCTGAGCTGCAACACCAGGGTCAGCAGGGGGAGCTCGCCCTTCATTTGTCACGGCGCTGGGTTTTTTAAGTCAAGCATCAAAGCGGAGGGACCATTGGAAAGACAACAGAAATCTTAAAATAGAAAGCACAGATCAAACCTAATTAGATTCTGCTAACCAGACCGCGAGGCTGGTGCTGCAAACACGTCTGGCTGCAGAACCTAGCAGCCATTCTGGCACATTAGAGATAATAGTTCCACTCAAACCTTCAAGTATTATGAGTGCTGGAAATATTTACTGGAACGGTACAATAAACTCAGTACAGCAAAAACAGTCGTTGCTGAGCAAACTGTAATGGATCCCATGCTGACCCTGCTGCAATCAAGGGGAATTCAGGCAGAGGGTGATGTTCCAGCTGCTCTCAACATCCCTGTGCAGTGCCACTTCAGACACGGTTCTGGCTTTGACTCAGCTGCTAGGTAAGAGGGTCTGGGCACTATTTGATGGCAATTGCTCTCCAGACTAACGCAGCTAGTAGAAATAAAGTCATGCAGTGAGCAGATAACGAAGGCAGATTCAGCAGTATTCCAGGGAAACTTTAAATTTGATGGTAAGCCTGTCCCTGGCTCCAGCAGAGCATAACTGCATGGGGAAAATAGCCTGGACAGTAGGGGCTCCGCTCAAATGCTGAGGCAAAGTGCTTTAATCCATGAAGGACAAACAAAAAGAAGCAAAGCTTTCCATAAATAGAATGCACTCCAGCCTGAGTAGTGCTCCATCCCAGAGACACAGAGGGAGTGAGCCCCTCCAACACGTTTCTGTCCCCTAACACTGACACCTCCACTTGGAAAAGTCCTCTCCATCACTTCTGGGGGTGCCTGCTGTTAGTGAGACTCCTCAGCACATCCTTCCCCGAGGTTCCTGCTGTTTAGCAGCCAAAGATTGTTCCTTCTGGATCTGAAAGGGATTTGAATCTATTCTAGATGCCTCAAGCCTGATGTTTTAAATGCCAATTAGACTACCAAAAAAAACTTACATCTGTTTTGCTTCTGTTTTGCAAAAAGGTTCTTCAGCATGCTATTAAGCAAGTATGTGTGAGATAACTTAATTTGAAGTCTCGTAAATGAGAAATATGGCAAGGCATTAGGATAGTAAAGTTTGATTTTAGACATTTGGCCTCAAGCGCTAAGAATAACACAGCTTCATACTCCATCACTGAAAAAAACACTGATTTATAGCAGCATCTAATTTTGCTCTATTAATCTGATTACCACAAGCAACTGCCATAGGCTGGGAAGGCAAGGAATCATAGTCGTGCTCTGCTGCTGCCAAGACTAATTGCTTTTGTTCGATAACAGCTCTGCTGCTATCGCTGGGATGTGGCTGCACTGATAAGCCAGGGGTGGAAGCTTCTCGTTGTGAAAGGCAGGCACACCTGTTTTCTCCTGGTTCACACCTCTCCCTTGCTATATATGAGCACATCTGCAGACTGTGAATTACAGAAGATCAACAGATGCACAGAGCTTGTGTGTTCCTTAACCTAGAACCTGGTTTCCTACAGCACCTTCTAGAAAAGGAGAATGTCTAGTGTAGGCCATAGAGTTTATGCATCAGTGCATTAACTTTCCTTCAGGGCTTTCCAGCGCCCTCTGTCAAATACATCAGCATCACCTTGGAAGGTACCTCCAAGCGTATGGACTGCGAGCAACTTCTCACTGTAATTTCACGTAATTATACACTGTCCTCAGCTGCCATAAACTTTAATTAAAATGGCTGTGATGCCACATTCTTGCATCATTATGGCTTCACAATAGTTTCATTGTAGCAGACTGCAGAGTCTGGCTACAGTTGCTGTGACATTGGCTTTGCCCCTGAAGTGAAGCCTTGGGGCTGTGATGGTGTTGTGTCACTTCCCTAAGGACATACCAGGTGTCTGGGAAAGGACAGGCTGAATTATTTTGCTATGGGAAGCTAGAAGACTGATCAGCAGCAAAACAACTGAAGTCACCCTGCTGTTTGCTCCACTGTCCTTTGGCAGTGTTACAAATGCACAATAGTGCCTGTGCCTTCTGTACAAAGGAGATGGCTTGATCTAACAGGTCTCTGCCCTCCAAGCTCCTTAACATGTCCTGCCTGTAATTAACACTTTTCATTACAATTCAAGCACCTAAGTGCTCTGAAAACATGAAGCAACTATACCTTGTGGATAAGAAAAGCATAATAGTCTTCAATTTTCTAGTGAGAAAGCACTGCCCAAGGGATCCCTAAGTTCTTTTGGTAAACCAACAGCAGAAGCAGAGCCTGGGAGCATCAGACCTGGGTGCTGCCTGCTAACCACAAGGTTGCTCTTTCTTCTGCTGTTTTTCCTGATACGTTTTGCTTCAAAACACATCACGTTTGCTTTGAAAAATTAACACTAAACCAACACACAACCAGCACACCGTGCATGTAGGAACTCTTAACAGTGCTCACCAGCGATGCACGAATTGCTCAAGAAGCAAAAATATACTGGCTTTGTTCCCAGAGTTGCCCTACTGTCACTACAAATAATCACAGTCAAGAGAGAAGCAGCAGCCAGTCCAGCCACGCTGCTTTCTGCCGCATAAACATCAGCCAGTCTCAGATAAGGCATAATTGCACTGCTACACCAAGCAACAAACCAGCTACGCCAAGAGTGACGTGGCCAGGAATGCTCAGCTCCCACTGAAGGGGTCACCCAGCAATCCTCACCAACACAGAGCTCAGAAACATACACTCAGCTCTGGGTTTTTATTTTTTAATTCCGAAAAGTCAGGGAAAAAAAAAAATAAAAGCCAAGAAGGACCACTGGGAAATATAACTGCTGCTCCCTGGCAGACGTACTGGCTTTGATCATTACATTTCCTGCAACCAGAGAAACATTGGTAGCACTGAAGTGGGTTATTTTTAGGAAACATGCTCGTACCTTTGATAGCAAAAACACCATGGCAGAAGTCCTTAAAATTGATTCTTCCCAAATCATTCGGGTCCAAGTACTTGGCCAGTTTTTCCACCTAAAAGAAAAGATGATAGAAATGTGCATGGATATTGGTGAATTGATACTGGGACCCTCTGCCCAAGTGTTCTGTAACTTCCACAGAAGACCACTGGCAGAAAATTAACTGCAGTGTTTGCTTGAACCACCCAAACTGCTCTGCAAACTGAAATCCTTTGGTCGTAGCAGAGAACACACGTTCGAATAGGAAAATACATTAATTTTTTTTAAATAAGTGTATGTGACAGGAGTTCATTACACTACACACCCAAGCAATTGTAATCCCAGCTTCACAGTCTAGCATTTCTGATCACTACTCACTGTAAAATGAGATTACACTGAATTCAAACACAGCCACCAAGTTGGCATTTGCCCCAGAGAAGGTCTGGCAGTTTTTTTTCCTGGGGACACTGATGAAGAGGGGGAAAAGCAGTGTGACAGGAGAGGCTGCAGTGTTGTGCCCTCTAGAATAAAGGAAGGGAGGGTTCCCACAGAAACATATAACTGAAGAGGGAGAACCAGGAGGGAAGCAGAGCAGCCCAGGGGGGTGGGTCTGTGCTGGGACACCCATCTGGCTGCTCTCCTATCAGGAATCGGCTGCGTGGCTCTGTACAAGTCCCTCTTATCCCCATGCCTTCGTGCCTCACACCCAACAGCTCATGTGCTGAGGCAGCTTCTTGTTGCTCTGTCAGCAGCAGCACCTCTGCAGCCTTGGTCACGTCCTGACAGCACACAGAACAGCCCAGATGAGTGGAGCAGGTGAGAACAACAGGCACATAAAGTGTGGCACCACCCTGGTAACCACAGTGTGAGCTCAGAGATGTCAGTTTGAGCAGCAACAAAAGCTCAGCTGGAGAGAGATGCAACTAATGAATCCAGGTGACCCACTTTCTCAACGTTCTGTGTCATTGTTGTCTTTTTAAACATGCTAGCAGAAACCTAGCAGCTTCTTAAAACCCTGCAGATAAAGCAGCAATGTGTGCACGTGACACCTCGGATTCTCAACCTGCTTCTAAATTCTCTATGTGCTAATAAATGCTTTGATTAGCCAAAGGTCTCATTTAGGACAAGCAAATCTACAGCTAACAAAGGTGTTGGGACAGTGAGATGCAATTCCTCATAACACAGCAACTCCTATTCTCTGCACAAGGTTTCCTGGCCCTCCCCGAGTCCCAGCAGCAGCAGGGTACCACCACTGACACAGCAGTGAATTAACTGTACAGAGGATGGCAGGCGTGGAAGATAAAAGCGTACGTTCCCTCCAAGTCTTTGCTTGAGACATTTTATTCTAGCCAGGAGGGCTGAACCGCAAGATATCCCAGATGAGCAACTTTGATCTCCGTTCAGACACAGATTTTAGGTATCATCCTCTCTACCCATAAATTTTGTCATGATGTTTTATTCTGGGTCGTCAAAAAGATTCACATCTTACATTCAAAGAGCCATGAGACCTTCCCTCCCACCGATCTCCCGGCTAATTCAGGCTGTCTGCTCTCATTTTGGAGGCATCCAGTGGAAAGCCCAGACCCGTGCCCTGTGAGGCCTGGCTCCTCTCTGGATGGGGCAAGAGGGACTCACCCACTGACAACTCATTTTGTATATACATGAAATACAGCTCAATATACAATACACGCAGACAAAACATCAAGAGAATCCATGTGTAACAAAGACCTGGCACAGATCTCTACAAATACAGACGTTCAGGCTGCAGGTCCTGTAACCAAAACACACCTGTCCTAATGAACACCTTGCTCATCCCTTAAGAGACAACACATACGTAGGGCTCCTGCAGTTCCAGTCAGCAGCAAAAGATTCCAGAACACGGACACTTCACCAGAAACAGTAGTGTGGGTTTAATGCATGCAAGACCAGCTGGAAATCCTTCCTGAAACCAATTAAACAGATACGGGCTCAGTACTGGAAAGCAGGGTCACTGCTAATCCTGCTCACCTCACACAAACAGCATAAATGTTACAGAAAGATGAAGCAGCAGCAGCGGTTCCTTTCCTCAGACTATTTTTGGGTGCACTGGAAGCAGCATAATCACACCGGCCATCAAGGCTGGCAGCAGGAAGATTTTAGAGCTGAAAATCTTCCTGAGCACCACACACAGCAGATGTGTCAGCTGCTGTGACAACCCCAAAACAGGGACCAGGATGAGGACCTCGGAGTGGCCACTAGCTGAGCATCTGTCCCCTCACACACACAGCAGCAAAATCTGATCCGACACCTGTCTTCTGGGCTACAGACCAGCAAGCTCCCACTGTTGAGATGTAAGTAAATGGCATTTCAGATGCTTGCAGGGTTGCTCTGGAGAATCCTATTTCCTGTAGGTCTCTTGCTAAGAGGCAACAAATTGTGTTTTGGGTTGTAATGCAGATTCCTGCAGGCAGCCGGGAAGCCTCTGCACGATTTAATATTGTGTCACAGCACAGCAGTGTCACTGGGTGTTCCCAGCAAGCCTGTTATGCTAAGTGCATTTCTGAAAGCTGATGCAGTGATTTTTGTCCACCCGCTTCTCAGTCACATACAATTACATTTTATAATCAAATGAAAGGAGATACTCTACGTCTGGATGCGTTCCTTATGGAGGAACAGAGAATATATTCATTTTTAGGTCTGAGCAATGTCTTATCAGTAAATGAAATTATCACCTGAGCAAAGTGCTTCAGTCTCCAGTTCCACCCAAATCTAATTTTGCAGGTTTTCAATTAGATTTTATAAGGCAAATAACTGACATCAGTTCAGGGGAGATGAAAAACTTAACAAAACAGCCTGATGGGATCAATGCCAGTACTGCTCACATCTTCAGCCAGTGCGAGCCAACACAGCTCCCAGCACAGGTCGAGGGACATGAGGCTTTTTATCAGCTAGGATTATATTTAGGTAGATAGTTGCACACAGTGCACTGATGCACACACGTGTACAGTACATAAACCCCTGTGTAGCTGTGCAGTTTTGAGGCCCTAGTGCACCTGATCATGCACTCTTAACTGCTGTTTTCTGAGATTCTTTGCTGCAACACCTAAAAGGAACCATCAGACAGTGCTTCTTGAAGGGGCTGGAACAGAAATGAAAGCCACTACTTGGTTTAAGCAGTATTTTTGAGTTAATTGCAGACTGAAGGCATTAAAATTAAGCAGCTTCAAGCTGTGGCCAAATAAGCAACACCCTCACAGCTACCTCTAAATCTTCTCTGCTGTCCATATTGTGTCAGCCATCCTTCTGTTTCACTTTGTAGAAAAATTATGCCCTGTCCTTCTCAGAAGGGGTTGGCTCCTGGCAATTAATCAGAAGCTGTAGTGCTTATTTATTGCCCTGGGAAGTGTTAAGAGCTTGTCAGTCTAGCAGCTGGGCTGCACGACATTTAAGCCTTTTTTGCAGTCCACAGCCCCATGGGCTTACAGACACAGCACTCTGATAGCAAATGCAGAAGCAGCAGAGTTTCAGCCCTGGCAGTGGAATGGGCACTGCAGGACGTGGTCAGACTCCTGAGCCCCCTGCACCTTCAGGCAGTGCTGGGCTCTCCTGAATAGATCCCTCTGCAAAGGACACAGGACTGCAAGACCAACTGCTGCCAAAATTCAGTGCTGAAATAACCATGTGATCGCTGGGATGCCTACAGGGAACAAACCTGAACATCATGGACCACTGGGCTGGAGCCAGTGTTTTGGGCTGGGGACAGAACTTGCATCACGACACAGAGCAATCCCCCATGAGGGTCAGCAAGAGCAAGGTCTGGATTGCAAACTCTTTTCTTCATTGCACAAAGAATGGGGACAGAAAAAATTAGCTGAAGGCTCAACAGCTTAGCCAGCTCTCCTGGCAGCTGCAACGGTATCTAATGAGCTCCTCAGTAGACATCCAGTAGTCTCAAAGAGAAGAAATAAATCATTTTTTGCTTTGGAAAACAATTGGAGCTCTGGCTAGCACAGAGGAGATCTATTAACACAAAGAAAATCTGTTAGATTTAGCTGAAATATACTTTTGGGGGACCCCACACTGGCTCCATCCACTAAAACCTTCCAGCAGGATCCAAGTCATAGCTAGAAGACGCCATTTGAAATAGATAACTCAGCAGCCTGCCTTCATACTGCAGGAGTCTGTGAGCACGTCTCACTCTGTAGTGAGAGCAGGGAGCACCTGGGAGCAGCCGGAATGGCAAGACAAGTGCCTGCAGGAAAGGTCAGACTGTGCTGCAGTGGTGACATTTGGGCAGCATCTCCTGAAGCAGAAGCATTTGTTCAAAGCCCACAAACACTTCCAGCAAAAGGAGATTACATATGGAAATGCTGCAGGGAGGAATTAGAGAGGTCGCTGTGCAATTTATACAGGGAGCAGCAGAACTGCACTCACTCTGATTTTAATAGAGTTCAGACTTTAGGCCTTCAGAGTCCTTTTCCGTCAGGGCTGTTGGTTTCACCACCACTCCCAGGGGCACAGCTCAGGGATGTAGACCACTCCTTCTCTGCACAGCAGTTCCCAGAGCTCTGCTGCTCTGCCCTGTGCCAGCCACAGACATCTGGCCACCAGCAAGTTGCAGCCTTGCATCTTTAGAGACAACACTAGTTACAAGCTTTGCTGTTTTCTTGCTTACAGTGCAAAAAACTGATTAAATTCAAGGGAGTCCATTCCTGGGTGAAGAATGCAGAATTGCATCTTCTTCCAAATATGAATTGAGTCCATAGAACCTCTGTTCAATGAAAGAAAGGAATCCACCTGTACCCACATGGAGAAAACAGCTGTGATGTATGGGTCTGCATTTTGCTGAGTGAGAAATGTATCAGGGAATTACAAAGCCACAGAAAGGAAGAGGTAGCTTCAGAGGCACTGCAGGTGGTTGAGTGCATTCAAAGGAAATGAGGAAGCTCACAGCATTCCTGTGCTATTACTGCCCTGTGTCAGCACTACCTGGGCGACAGATGGGAAATGCAGCTGCACTACTGAAACAGGCATGGGGGAGCACTGTATGTCTGCAGTGAACTCACAAGGTCAGCTTCTGCCCTTCAGAAATGCAGGGGCACCAAGTGAACTGCATCTACACCTGCACTGCCCCTGCCCCCTGGTTAGGGGCACTTTCCAACAGTGACAGACAGGATGGAGGGCAGTAAAGAGCCTCAGCTCAGCTCATGGAAGTGGTGAGGATGGACCCATGGGATGGTTCACTGTCTCCAGGGTGTGTTTAACTGTGAGATCCATACTACTGGGATGGAGATAGTGCCCAGTGATCATGGAACTGTAGCACAGGGGTCAGACCTGCAGATTTCCCAGTAGCATTCCATTACCAGTAAATGACATTCATCTGCTCCTTGCCTTCCATTCTTTAACATGGCTGTGGCAATACTTAACTGCATTAAGGTACTGCAGATGTGACAGTTCCACGGGCAGCAATGACCTCTGCACCCAGCTGGTCTGTGCCATACACTGTTGGGTTTTATACCCATCTCACTTTCCGACTATCATCTGCCTTCTCATTTTGCTGTACTTCACACTGGTTCCTGTCATCTCCTAAAGCTGGAATCCACATGGAGCACACTGTGCTCACTTGGGTAGATACAATGCACCGGTATTTCCTGAGCAGACCCTTTTCATCTTCGTTTCATATTCCATTGAAGAACATTTTATTATCTTCTGACAGGAAAAGATTGAGTCACATGGAACTGCACAAAGAGACCACATTAGAGATGGATTTATCTAAAACACTTCTAATAAGCTATTAAGTGAACATAATACTCCATGAACCTCAGCAAATGTGTGTGACAGAAATCCAGGCAGCACTGGGAAAATTGATGCTACGACTTCTGTTTTCCTGTTCTGTGAGGAGAGAGAAATCACTTGCAGTCTTTACTACATATGATGACATAAATCTGATTTGGGATAACAACAAGTGCAATTCTTGAGATATTATATACTCAGGTTTTTGCAGTTAATATTCTTAAATTCAGATTTTTCTCCATAGCAGGGACCCAGAAGTTATTCTGTGTAGGGGATCCCTCCACTTGCACCATGTGTCCCATTGGCTAGCTGCTCTGCTTACAAAACAATGCATTTTATAACCACAAGTAATCATTTGTAAGCTTTGAGCAAAGTGCACATGAATAGTTCTGACTATGACAGCACCAACGAAGGGTCACTGCCCGTTTTATTCATCAGAATGAAAAGTACTCTGGAATTAAAAAAGCTTTCTAAGCTCCCTCATAGGACAGACCCCAAATTGACTGCTGACAGGTACAGAATTTGCATCTCTCCCATCCTTTCTGCAAACCCACAGTCCCCTGGAAACCTGGTGAGCCTTTCCTCTGCTTCACACGCTTTTGGATCAGACCTTCACTGCAGGTAGGGGGAACTGCACCACCTGCTGCTACAGACAACACTGCTGCAATGCTCTTCCTCATGTAGTTTACCCATCCTATCACAATGCAGCAGCTGAAAATGAGCACAAGACCAACTTCTTACGGACTCTTCCACCATCCATCAGCCCAGATGCGAGAAGTTCTCATTTGAAGTTCCTTCACCAGAGCTGATGTGAGCAGGAGGCCGTTCGCCTCCTTCCCTCTGATGCTGTGTTGCAAAACAAAACGTTTGGCTGGGCCCACTGATCGTACAACAGTCTATGGGGAATCCCACACAGTCTGGAATGCCATGGGAACAGAGAGCAAGGCTAAAAATATGCTGGAGCCATCTGTTCATCCTCCAGTGATTCTTTGGTGTTGTTCTGGAAACAAAGAGTTAATGTGATGAACTGTTTTCCTAAAATCACTGATTCACTCGTTTGCTAAAATAAACAGAACTGCATTAACACCTTCTCCTCCACTTCTACCAGAACTGAAACCATGTCTTTCTGAAAAAATGAGGCTGTTAGCAAAAGCTGTGACAAGCTGAAACGAAGCACAGCCCATTATTGTCTCATCCATTAGCACATGTCAAATATAGCACAAAAGTCTGATCTCAAGAGATGCAGGATGCAGCTGGTCAGGTGGGCGCAGCAAGCTTCGATTTTAAACAAGGAAGATGTTTGGGTACAGCAGACTTATCTACAAGTGATGCAGCACGGATTCATTATCAGAGAAAAAAATATTCTCCCTCTCTGCAGCTTGCAATGTGCGTGATCATTCCCATCAGAACATAAAGGGAACTTCCACAGAATAATAGTTTTCATGGCCTCCAGCTGAGAGACATCAGCCAAACGGGATCTGCTCCAGGAATAATTATCACTTTTGAAGTAAAACTGGGGAGAGAGGTGGGGCAAACAGCAGCTCCTGAGCCAACACTTCCTCAGCGCCTTCCTTGCTGACACATCTGCAGTCACACTTTAATTGAGGTGCAATCACATGCAAAAAGCAGGCACAATACCAGGAGGGGGCCGGAGAGAGTGGGGAGAGCTGAGCAAGTCTGAGCTACCCCTGCAGGGAGAAAACAGTGCCTGAAGCCAAAACGAAGCTCCAGAAAATACACCAAAGCAGAACCTGAAACCACCACCACTGCCACAGGTACCTGGTAATGAAGGCCAGGCTCTCCAGGCTGTGCAAGAGTGCTTTGAAATGAGAGCTTCTCACACATGGGCTGACGGATGGCCAAAGAGTCTGTTGAGATGTTGGTCTTGTGCTTCCAGTAGCTGCTCACTGTCAGCTGCTGCACCGCAATTGACAAACTACATGAGAAATATGCAAGATGAGAACAAGGCCCCTTTCTGTCAGCCCTGTTCTGACACTCTACTTGTGTATCAGGGACATGGTCAAGTGCAACAGCAGATTCCCAAGGCACAGTATCATCCAGTTTTGACATCAGCATCCTTTCAGGTTGGGTCTCCAACCTCAAAGACAGAAAGCAGGTGTTATACTCAAGTCTCTTCTCTTGACCATGTGCTTCCATTGTTAATTTCTGTCCACAGCACGTAAAGCTACCCATACAAATACAGCCCGGGCACACTGTTGTGTTTCACACCAAACTTTTAAACAGGAGAGATCGCAGAGCCAGCAGAGGTCTGCCTCACGTGGCACATGTGGGACACCCTCAGTGCTCAGCCTACTCCTGAAATTACCCCGAGCTCGGCTGTTAAAAGGAGCGTGCTTGGCCTTTGGCATGCCCACAGACACAGAGCATGAAATCTAGGTCATGAGATCTGATCTCAAAATCAAAAAGCCTGAGCCGCAGTCCTGAAATTAAACTGAATGGAAGAAATTTCACAGCAAATTAATGCTTTGACGGAAGTCCCGGGAGGAATATTGGATGAATCCAGCACAGGGAGACGCACATTAGTTAAGATGACAAACATCAGGCTGAAAGGTATGATTAAAGGAACAATATTCCACTTAGCTGAAGAGAAAGATGCTTAACCTTTCTGAAAAGCGTGGCTAGGAGGAAGCATCCTACCCCAGCAAAGCAGAGGAGGGACGTGCAGCAAGTGCCACCCGCTATGGGGGGATAATTACCAAGAATGAAATGAGGCTGACAGGTCTGCACAGCAGCTGACTGTGCTGACGTCAAGTTGAGGGAAGTACAGCTGAGCAGGCAGCGGTGGAGAGTGGAGCTGGGGCTGCTAATGCCAAGAGGATAACGTCGAGTCCCAGCAGGAGCATCGTGGCTGGGCACTGAGGGAAGGAGGGAGGCCTCGCTGCACCAGCCTGCCTGAGCAAACAGATTCCTGACCACAGCACTACTGTACACACGTACACATGCTCATCCCAGCACCTCTTTCCATACAAAAATAAACCTCTGTTCTTGAAGGAGCAGCTCAGCTCTCAGGAGAGCTCTGTTAAATCATCAGCCCTGTCACAGAACTGATGTTTTGATTATGGGCATACACTGGAACAACACTACAGTACCATACTACAGTGGGTGACTGGCGTGCATCGTGCATGTACAGAAAGAAGCAAATGCCTTATGCAGTCTTATATAAAACGCATCAGAAATGCCTCAACTGGCTGGTTTGAACCTATTTGGCCTGCACTCTCATTTACTGCAACAGAGCTCTCACAAGTGATATTCGGAGATGGAGAGATTCTAAAAATAACCGCTGCAGGGAAAGAGGAGAGGAATGGAGACGAAATCGTTTCTTTGCTCTGGCCAACAGATTGGGCAGCAGCTCACAACTCCCAAGGAACTCTCCGTTCCAGTTCTGCTCTGCTAGCAAGCCTGCACTCCCTAACGGCTTGGTGGCAGATCATCTCTGGAAACCTAACATGACGTAAATATGTGCAGAAGACATGCAAGAAGGGATTTGGGGTCTGTCTGAGGACAGACCAGGAATTGTCACGAATCAGCCAAAACAGAGCTCAGACACAAGACAAAAGCTAGAGCCACCAGTGAATCGACGTAGGTCATCACCCTGCCATTAAGATCAATATACGTAGGTGCTAAATCAGTAACAGGAATTCAGTCCCCAGCCTACTTAGCTAGAGGTCTCTCTATGAGCTGTCACTGAGTGGTGGCACACAGCACTTGGGGCTTTGCAGTGCAAGCTATGTGTCTCTGTGTACGGCCTCAACCCTGATGGGAATTATACCCTTTACAGCTTTTAGGGATACCATAGGCAAGCAAGATATTGCAAACCCTACCTGGAGGAAATAACAAAGGCTGAAGCATAAGAACCTGAGGAGAACAGAATATTCAGAGGATTGGGTGGCAGCAACAGAACACCGCATTTCACACAGAATTGCACAGCACAATGGCAATCATTAGTCTTCCTCTCCCAGCACTGCAGGCCAAATTCTCCAGAAAAGCAAGAGCATGAATGAAGTAACGCTCTGGACACACAGAAGGAGGCAACCAAACCAATCCTGGTGGCTGAAGGCTTCCCAAGGACAGCCAGCCCACAGCACTGGGCAGGGAGCGTGGGCTCTTCTTGCACAACAGCTCTCTGTACCAGCATCACTACAGAGCAAGCCAGAGACCTGCTAATATTTTAAATGGTGCTTATTAATCAACTCCTGTTTCTTCAGTGCGTTACATAACTGCTTTGGGAACAGAGTTCTGGAGCTTTTAGCACAAACTGGTACAGCTCCTTTTACTCTAATAGAAACACTATAGGCCCTGTTCCAATCTCAGAGTGACATCAATCAGAATTTCATTACAGCTCAGACAGTTACACCAATGCTAGACTAATGGAGAACAGTCACAGCCTTGAAGGACAAAGCTAAGTGCTAAAATCCTAAAGAGAATTTGTTCACCCAATAACACGAACAGAGAAACTCTGATTATTTTTTTTTTCCCATGTGTTTCCCATTGGGCCACTGAAGCCTGATTTCCTTTATTTGTACTCCCAGTGTTCTCCAGAGTATCAGAGGACAGACATTCGCTCTGTTGTTATCCCTCATGCCAATAAAAACAGAGCATGAAGCCTTTGGGAATCTCAGCAGTGAAGACAAATGTGGTCAGCCTCAGGGAAAAGAGACAGCAAGAACCCTGAGAGTGACAGGTAGCTCGGCCAGACTGCTGCCAGATGCACACAGCTCCTTCACATCATGCACTCTTGTGCTGACTAATGCATCACCGCAGCACACTGTCAAAGCATGTTGACAGACCTTCAAACAGTGAATAGGAACCTATTTTATCGCTAATCCTCCGACTGCAATCCCACCCGATGGAACTGCACGTGTGCTTTTGCTCCCAATACACAGATTATCCAACGTGCAGATGAGGCCCCACTTTGAGGATACTGTGTAGATGGTGATACATTTTTTTAGGTTTGGATAAACAGCACTGTTGATGCTTTTGAAGTGCAGGGTCTGAGCACTCTTTGAAATCCCTTACAAGCCAATCAGTCCCCTGTGAGTGCAGAACCATGGATGAGTCCTGTCAGTTCCTCTCTAGCTGAACGCATGCGGAGGAGAACTGGCTTACAGAGCAGGAGCAGTTGTGGTACTTAAAGGGGCTCCAGGAACAAGAGCAGGCAGATGGGAGAAAACCTCCCAGTCTTTACACTGCAGCTCTGCCGGCTTTACTGACAATCACACTGTTGCTCACGTTGCTACAGTCTAACAAACTCATCATATGACACCGACAAAGTTTTTCTTCTGTAGAGAGATTCTTTTTAATTACCATTATTTTACTATCACCTTTTTCAAGTCTGACATTAGTGGGCAGCAGATAAACTGCTGCATTACAGCTTTTGGGGGGGCAATTTTCTCTCATATTAAACTTACCTAGCCTGAATCACCCCTACCACTGCAGCATTTGGACATACAGACTCCAGGTTTTGGGTTTTTTTAATGAAACCTATGCTAATAGGAAGAACATTCTTTTCTCACCCAAAACGCTGGGGTATAAAATACAGCTCTGATACCAGTGCCATGTTCCTCTTCCTACTTAGATTCTTGCAGCTTGTCTTTAGCACAGAGAGGGAATAGGACATATTTTTAGGACACTAGGTATGAAAGATTTAACAGCAGAAAGGAATATGACAACTGGAATGACTACTGTTCCTGAATCAGCCCTGCCAAGGGCCTCAAAGCAGTGCTGGAGGCAGCAAAAAGAGGCTGGCAGTGGAATAGAAAATAGACCTAAGAGGAAACAAAACACAGAGAAAAAGATAAGCAAAATGATTAGAATATGTTTTTCATTATGCATGAGTATGTGTAATGCTAATTAGCAGCTTTCATTACACATTAGCATGTGTAACAGTGGCACAGATGAAGTAAGGTTGCTGGGTGTCCTAGGTCTCTGTCTGCAAGGCTTTGCAAGGAAGGTAGTTCAGACTGTGTGTGTTCTCAGATGAGCCAGCGAAGAATGTCCTTCCTTTTTCTCAGTTATTTTGATCAAACTGATTGCTCCTGGCTGGGAAGAGCACGGCTCTCAGGAAACTGAGAAGTATATGCAAAGCTCATCTTGGGTGTGATGTATTCAAGCACCTTTTCTGCACCTGGGTTATTTCAAAACGCCAGACATAATTGCAAACTGTAAATGAAGCAGAGTGGTGTGAAAAGCCTTCTCTAATACTTTATTCTGTGGCATGTGCATGCAGGCTTTCTTACTGCTGTCTGTGTCCAAAGTGAACCTCAGAGATGCTTAATAATGTGGAAGAGAAATGTATTTTTCCTGTTTTTTTTTTTTTTTTTTTTTCCTTCTTCTCCAACAGCATTGGACTATTGACAACTGGAGTTCCCAGTTCATCAGAAATCACTGCCAAGGAGCAGACAGCATTCGCTTCCAGACCAAGCAGCTTGTTAGAATATGTTGTATTATCATTTAGTCTAGTGGCATTATCTCAAAGCTTTGACTCAGACCTGCCTTGAAGATACACTTTGGAAGATCTTGATTAGCAAGCTAATTTCCCTCCCCGGGCTGCTTTGCTATTCTGAAGCTCACCTTGCCGAGCAGCCAAATCCCAGCTCAGCACAGCTGCAGAGTACGTGCTTCCCAGGAAGCACAGTTGCAGGGCACTTCTCTCTGCTCCCCATTGCCTAATAGGACGATTTTCTGAAGCAGGCCACACGCAGCCCTGCTGAAGTCAGGCCACTGATGCTCAAAGCCAAGCACGTGCTTAAATGCCAGATCAGAAGCTTGCACATTCAAATCCTCTGTCATCCCAAGTTTCTGGCTCTCCGTTTTCTGCCAAGAACTCTGCCAGGGTGCTGTACAGACCCTATTTGATTAAAGGCTTGCATGGTGCTGCCAAATCCCTTTCCCTTATCCAGCTACCATGAACTCAGATTTTCAAATTAATTCCACAGAAAGTTTTGGCAAGAAATCCCTACTGCAAGCAAAAATAAGCTAACAAATTTTAAACACTTCACAGCTGCTATATTCTTAACTTGGGCAGCTTCACACCACCATCTTTATTTCCCTTCCCTGCTTCTTTTGCTATTTTTAGAAGTAACAAATTAGGAATTAATACAGGTTTTCAAGTCACTCAGAATGCACAGATCATCACAGGACAAAATCCCTGTCACCCTGAAAAACCCATAACCTGACACATCCAAGCTGCTCCACGCCCAAGAGGAAACAGAGTTTCTCAGCAGTCAGTTGTGATTTTGGGTGAGCTGAACCAGAAGTTTCAAGAGAGTGGAGAGTTTTGCCTTAAAAGCAGGAGAGGAGCCCGGCTCTGCCCGCAGGACTGAGGTGGGAAGCTGCTCCCACACTCTTCTAAAAGCCATGGAGAGGCTTCTGATCCCCCCCTCTGATACCCATGCAACTCCATTTGATGTCTGCAAATAGTCCTAAGAGGATAACGTACTCTGAGCAGTAATACAGCATGATAAAAGCTGTCTTCTAGGCCACGAGTTAGCAGGTGTATGGCACTGCTGCATTCCTACTAGCAACAGCGAAGAGAAAAAGGAGAGATCAAGCAGCAATGCTGTCTACCACCCCAAGACACTCTCCTTGCTAACCACGCTTGCTGAGCAAGCTGCAGGAATCCAAGCCTCCATTTTAGGTCTCCTACCACGTGGCAGATCCTGAATATTCATGTCTATTGAGAGCTTTGAGAGTGTAAATTTATCGCACAACCGACCGAACTGATTTAGTCCCACAACCACCGTGCTCATTTACAGCCTCCGATCCAGGCTCACCTTATCTGGCACGTAGTGACCCACACGGTGCACATCTTCACAGGAATTACATCTCCTGTTTAACACGTCTCTACAGCACCAAGCAGCAGATGCTGTGGAAATGACACCCAGAGGGAACCAGCACTCCCTCCCTGCTCACAGGATGGACAAGAAACCGCTCTGATGATGGGAACAATGTGTTACTGTTGGTTCATGCTTGCTCCTGGGCTGAAACTGCCATCACAAACTAAATACTGTCTTAAAATTGATTTCTGTTCCAAGCTGGCAGTTTTCCTTTAGAAATCAGTTCTTGCACATGGGCGTCATTAAGACATACACACATATATTCAAACAGCATAAACACTGAAGCATGTGCATTTCACCTGTGCCTCCTCTGCATTCCTGCACTGTGAGCCGCAGTCTGCCCACATGCTTTGTGCACCCCCCTCCCATCAGCTCCTTGTACCCAATTCCTTTAGGGAAACCACAGGTGGGTGCTGATGGTGGCACACAAGCAGCATCACTGACAGCTTCCCAACATCAAGCAGATACGATGATAACAAACTGATTGCAAAGGGGAACGTTCCTGCCAGTAGAAGGAGTGGGACAGAACATACAAGGGAAAAAAAAGAGAGAGAAACTAAAGGTGAAATGGGATTTAATTGGAGAAATACCTTCTGTGACTGTCACACTTACTGCTTGTGAATGACACAACTCCTAAAGCAGAGAGGAAAGGAAACAAAGGTTCTCGTGGGCACAGGAGCTGAGCTGAAGGCAGGTAATGGGAACTTCCCTTTGTGTGCCCGAAGCATGGCAGGATGCCCACAACTTGTACAGCAACAACAGAGCTTAGCTCTGTTAAAAGCTAATTAAAGACCGTGCATCAATGGGTTGCATCCCTTCTTATTTAATTCCCTCTGAAGTTTGTCCTCCTTCAGGAATATCATTTTGTCCTTCATTAATTAATTTTCTGGTTACATCTTCCCATTGTCTCAGCTGTAAGAGGAAGATACTGTGTTCTAATGCTTGACATACATTATTTATGACATGTGCCGCTTTCCACTGCCTGCAAGAGGCAAAAAGCAAATTTAGACTTCCACAAATAATAGTTTCCAACAGCAGCCTGTTGAAACCCATTTCATTCTCTAAATATGACACCGGACTGTCTGACTGGGAGCAAATAGTGCAGCACTCTCCAGTGAACATTCCCAGCTGGGCAGAAGAGCTCATGCTTGATGAGGGCTGCCATTCCCAGGTGGAAAGGCAAGATGCAGCTCTCCTCAGTGGAAGCTTCCACTCCTTGTAATCACACAGTGAGAAGAAATGGATGTTATTGCACCTCCTTTCAACACGAGTCCCAAATCACACCTCAATTCTTTGTTTTCAAGCAATCTTACAGAGAACTGAAGAACGAAAAATGCAATTCATTCTTCACACTGCAGCCTAAAAGTCATGAGTTTCACCAGTGTCTGACTGCAAGCAAATGAAGTCAGGCTTCAAGTGCTCAAAACCAGAGACCAAGGGAATAATCACACAACGGCAAACAGAGCTGTGAAAAGCTGAAATCTGAATTCCCAGATCGATGCCAGCACTCAGCACAGCACTTCAAGCAGACTCTGAACTCGAGGGCACTGCCTGGAAGCTGCTGCTCAGGGCTGTCCCTCCATTTACCAGCACAGCTCTCCTATGGACTGCATCCAGCTAACAGGTGCTCTTTGATAGGCACAACTGGACCCAGAGGAAGGCAATGGTACAGAGTATGCAGAGAGCCTGGAATCATGCTGTACAAAAACAAATGCTCCCACAAAAGACATTTTTATACGAGCCCAAACTGTTTTGCTCCCATTCCAGCACATCTGCTCCCATGCCCCTCGTGCCACAGATGGGCCAGCCCAGGAAGCCAGCATGGGGCCACCTCAGCTTGGCCAGGCCAGCATGCAGCACATCACTTGCACACCTCAGCACTGGGACCCACTGAGGCCATCTCCAGCAGCTGAAGCAGGAGCCTCAAGGAGAGCAGCCACAACAGCAAATAAAGAAGCAGCAAAAGAAACGCCAACAAAGCTAGGCTTTACTACAGGGCTGCAAATCCTATGGTCAGCACTAATTTCCTTGCAGCACACACTGGCCACAGCCCTGACTTCAATGGGATTAGGATTCCTTGGGTCAAACTGCCCAACTCCCACCGACGCTGCTTGTTGTCCCAGTAACAACGGCATCATCTCTCTTCCTACATCTCCTTTCCTTTCATTAGCAGCCCACCTCCCTTAGGAGCATGCTGCTGCCTTTATCTCTCCTTCCAACTGGACTCCATTGTATTTTGACACAATACCACACGTGCAAGAGCCTCCTAATGAAAGCCCTACTTTTCCCAATAGCAAACAACACTGAGAAGCGTAGCCCTCGTGCCTTTGTTGGAGGATTCAGTACTACTTCAGGGTGGCAGAAAACACTTCTGCGTTTCACTTTCTGCACTGCTATTAGCTACTTATCCTAACATATGCATCATGTGGTTTAATTAGGTAAAATATGTTCAACTGATCCTATAATCACTTACCACAAAAACAGTGAAATCGACAATATTTGGGGACAGTTTCTCAAATCTATTAATACCACACAAACATATGGATAAAGCTGTTTGTATCTGCTCATTTGTTTGGGTTTTTTTAATCATAACAGAAGTGTCATTGGAAAAGAATATCCCCATATTCCAGAAGCCATCTGGATCCCATCGGGGAGGGCTGGTTCATCAGGAGGTGATGGAATAACACCAGGATATCTTCAGCCCATTGCAAAACAACAAACCAGGCATCAGAACGCCCACAGCACCCACACATCAGGAAAAGATGCAAAGCATGCTGTGCCAGCAGCCTGTGTCCAAAAACGTCCTCCCATCCAGAACATCACCAAACACTGCCACAGGCTGAAGATCTCCTAAAAGAGAGAGCTGCTGCAGGAGTGCTGAGCCTCACCTGGACACAGCACGGCACCGCCCACCCTGGGGACAGCCCCAAGGGCAGCCCTGAGCTGAGGGCAAAACCAGAAGCGTGGCAGTGCAGGGACAAGTGCAATGTTCCACTTGAGAAGATGTATTTGAGCATCCCAGTGTGGATACTTCAATATCCGAGACCATTTGGGGCTGATTGGTGCACTGAAATCAGATAAAATGAGCAGGACATGATACTGTAAATTACACAGTAAAAAAAAAATGTCACATTTATGTATCTAAACATTATAAGGGAAATGATTTCTTCCCTGCTATGCTGCTATAAAAGCATTGCTGCAGTGAGTGAGTCTACCGTGCAAAACTGCAGTTCAGAGAGATAGAAACACCAAGCCCTCCCTTGGATGTGAAAGAGTAAATTTCTGGAGACCTCGCAGACTTGTCACAGGCAAAGAAGAGCAATCCTACAGCTGGACAGCGTGGAGTGAATCGGGGATGGGGAGGAGGATGGCGGAAGGGGAGAGAAGAAAGTCACACTGCAAATACCTTGGAAATGCAAACATATTACATAACAAATTAAACTCTTGAGTGCACAGCAAACCGACGGCTTCCTCTTCATAACTGCATTTCTGAAGTCGTTTGATTAACTGCGAGTGCTAAGCTAGCTCTGTGTCAGCTGCCTGGAAGCCCATGCTCAGCGTGCACCAAAGGGCTATTTTAAACATACTGCTCTGACAGCTCGCACTGAATTAATAAAGCTACAGCAACAGGATTACCCCATGAGCTAAATCCCCCATTGCACCGTTCCATAACTACACACTTTCCAAGCAGTTCAGAATGATGTGAAGTATCTGGGTTATTAGTAAACAGATTTTTAAGGAGTCGGTACATGCGGCAGCTTTGCTGTTATGCAGAGAACAGTGTCACTCACACAGGACGGCTCTTTGCATCCTGTGACATCTGGGCAAGCTGATCTGCTCTTTCAGTAATTATTTCCAGGAATAGCAAAGAAGAAAAGTCAGAACTCTATTCCGCCTTCGTTCAGAGAATGGCAGTAGCACTTTGTGACACTTCATTTCGATGTCGCAGTGCCAAAGCCTTTTTTCTCATGGATGTGGGCACGGCCACGTGTCCCTGTGCAAGATGGGATGGAGCGTGTCTGTCAGGACTGTCAGTGCCAAGTCAGCCAGCAGCCACTGCCTGCTAGCTGGGTACCACGCAAGGACAATGCCTTCACTGTCAGCCCAGGACCACGACACTCATCAAATGGAAGCAACTAAACACCACAACAAAGCTCACCCTATTTCAGTAGCTTCTTTTGGCCAGGAAGTTTCATCTGTCCACACGAAATGTAAACTTGTTTTCAGCTACTTCTAGTTCTACACCACTAGAAAACTGCTGGCTACAAGTGAATTACTGTCCAATCACCAGAATAATTGATTTTGGCCAACGGACTTTATTAGCTGCTCACCTCCCCTCTCAAGTCAATAAGCATTTGCTTATGGTGATCTTACTGTAATGAGGTCACAGTCTCAGCACCCATACAGTTTGCACACCCCCAAAGATGACTCCAACTCTCAAAAAGAAGTAGTCCACACATTCAGCATGTTTCACTTGTTGCTGAAAACTGAATGTAGAGCTTAAATAGAATCTGGCATAAAGAAACATCAGCTGGCACTACCCTGAAATACACATTCTCACAATCCACTGCCAGAACCAGGCTTGCTAACACGCCGCTCACAGCACTCCGAGACGCTCAGCTGCGAGTGCAACTATCTTCCCAGTGAAAGGGGACCAGATGGCAAGAGACTCCTGGCATTTGTCAATGTTATGTGAAGTGTTTCTTCAAGTAGTACGTACATCACCCAGCCACGTCGCTTTGGAGACGGCCCTTCAGCCCTCCGCTTCAGATCCTTCCACAAACATCAAACACCGTCCAACAGGAAAGCAAGGCCCAAGCCTGTTCTTTTTAGGCACTGAATCAAAATGCCTCGCGCTTGGAGTTTTTGTTGTCAGGAGAGATAAAGAAACACCTGTGAAGGATGAATTTCATCCTTGGGACCTGCTACCTCACCGTGTCCAGTTCATTAACGACCACGGAGGAGATAAGATCCCACGGTGAAATGCCTGCAGTCAGAGAAGAACAGAGACCAGAATGCAACGGTGTGGTGTTAAAAGGAAGAGCACTGCACTGTTGGAGGCGAAGTGAAATAGTACAAAAAGAAAAGTAATTAGAACTTCTAACATTTCTTATTTGACTGCGCAGGTGTGAGTCGCTTTCCTTGAACCCAAAGTCGCTGCTTTGCTGCAGCGTTTTGCCTTAGGGCAGCGTTCAGAGAGTTGTAGATCTTTTGGGAATAATACATTTCAGCACGCTGACTGCACACACGTCCAGAATAAAAAGAAGAAGGACACGGAGAGAGAAAGAAAAGGCAGCAAAGGTGAAACGCCTGAGACACGAGCTGCAGTGAAGTGGGAATTAAGAATTTAAAGACCACACGCTTTGGAGGGTTTGGGAAGGTGAAGATGTGGAAAGCTGTGTGCACCAGGTTGGGTCAGCTTAAAGGACAGAGATGTGACACTGGGCTACCACTGCCAAGAGTCAGAATTATTCAGGGCACAGTGCTACAAAACAGGGCCCTTCCGTGGCCGCAGGAATCACAGCTATGGAAGGAGCAAATACCAGAGCCAGGGCCAACCAACCTTCCGCTGACACCAACGGAAAGATTTCTTCTGAATGCAAACGGAGCCAAGGTGGATCGTGCCCAACAAGTACAGCATCTTAACAGCACATGAAACTGATTTTCAACGACAGTAAATACATTCTGATGTGTTAAAGCAAAGTGCACTTCAGCAGCGTCTCTTTGGGCTACGCAGCCTCTCCTGAAAGCTGCGAGATGCCACTGCTGACAACTGATGCTTTTCTACTGCCATCTCTGTTGAGATCACCAGTGTCACTCTTTTCTTTGTTCCATTTAAATATTTTCCGCCCAATACACTCCGATGCACCCCGAGAGCATCACCCGAATCCTCCTTCACATCGTGCCGATCCTGCCCGCCTCTCACAGCCTCATACGCTTATTTCCAAGGCCAAAAAGGATCGTTACGATCCAAGCTGCTCCGTAACAGCCTGTGGAACCGACCTTCCCCTGTGCTGCAGGAGAGAGCCAGCGATCCGCCTCCAAATAAACACAGCACAGAAGGAGCAATTCGAACGCAACGCATCCGGCGCTACGGGTTTAGAACGAGATCTATTAGTTTACTTCAAAGCACACAACTTACTCAGAGACAAAGAAACCCGGAGATCAAGGCTCTCTGCTACCACTCGCTCTTTTTTGATGGTTCAAGCAAGAAAACACGGCTTCTCATTCAGAAGCCGTTTAACGGACCTCGGTCTTCTGACCCCGTTCTCCATCACTACGCCGGAACGGAGCGATGCGCTCGGGCGGTGAGAGCCGGCACCGCCGCCCCGCTCCGTGCCCGCCCAAGTAGAGAAGCGGCAGTCCCGAACCCGAGCCGTGTGAGCACCGCTCCGCGATGGCTCCGGGTCCCGCTCCGCGATGCGCGGATTTACGGCGGTACCACCGACGGAGCGGTTCTGCCGAAACCCGCGGAGCCCGGCGGGGGGATACACGGGCTCGGGACGAGGGCTGGGGGGCTCCGGGACCCATGGGAGGGGGTCCTGCCCCGCCCCGCCCCGCGGGGAGGCGGCTCCGCGCTGCCCTGCGGAGGGCTCCGGGACCCCGGGGGGGGGCGGGGAGGGCTGAGCCCCTCAGGGCCGCGCGGAGGGGCGGTGTGGAACGGCCGCGGCGCGGATGGCCCCGCTCACCTCATCCCCTTGGCCGAACTGCAGCCCCAGGGCGACGAAGTGCTCCACTCGGATGAAGCCGTCCGCATCCTCGTCGCACACGTCGAAAACCTCTTTGAGCTTCCGCAGGAACCGCAGCAGCGCGGCCGGCTCCATCGCGGCCGTTAGCTGCAGCCCGGCGGAGCGGCCGCAGCAGCCATGATCGCCCGCGCCTTCAGCGGGCGCGTGACATCGGCTCCGAGGAGCGGAGCGGGAGGGGACGGCGGCTCAGGAGGAGGGAGAGAGGGAAGGAAGGAAGGATGGATGGAAGGAGGAAAGCCGGGGAGGAACGAGAGCCGCGGGCGGAGGGAGGGAGCGAGGGAAGGGAGAACAATAGGGCAGAGCCCGGGGATGGAGAGGGAGGGGCGGCGCGGAGCGGACCGCCGCCAGGGGGCGCTGTGGGACCGAGCGGCGGAGCGGCAGGTGCGCGCCGCGCGGGAAACCGCGGTCACGGAACCGCCTGCCGTGAGGAAATCGCGCTGCTCCCGCTTCCTTTCTCAGGGCTTTCTGAGTTTCAGGACCCCGAGCCCAGGCGGGGTCCTGGCTACGGAGCAGCAAAACGTTTGAGCACAGTTCTCTGAAGTTGTCTAGCTGGAACACGACTCCCAGGCGTTGGGATGCGCAGTTCCCCCCCCAGGACAGGCACCCACCCCCAGGAGTGGCCGTGCCATGTGTAGGGCTGCTCACCCCACCCAGCAGTGGAGCAGCAAGGTTCCTACTGCTATGAAAAATCCCATCCAATAAGGCACACCACCCACCGACCACGAGCTTCAGTCAGGAACCACCACGCTGCTTCTTTTAGGTTGAGGACAGCACCCATCAACCGTTCCCCGAGGAGCCCCCTCAGATAACTCACCCCTAACTCATACAGTGCATGATCAGTTTGGAAAGTTGGCTCCCTGAAAGTACGCTCCATCTGTGATTTTGTTACAGCTGAACAAGGAGTGCAATTCCCATGCAGCGCTGCATTTAGCAACGAGATCTGGGTCAGAATAATAAAATTAGGGCACGCTATACCGTCCTAAAGCTAAAGCCAAACAGTGATTACTTGCATCTCAAAACAGAGCGTGGGAGCTGAGTCCACAGCAGCTGACCACTATGAGACAGAGGACAGAGCAAAAATATCTCTGTAAGAGTGTAGGCACAGCACTGTTACTGCTGTGACCATCAACGGACCAAACCATGGTGTTAATTGTGATGAGCAGCATGACTGTTCCAACACCAGGCAGCTTGAGTGTAGAGAAACAGCCCTGGAAGACATTTTTGGGAACAGCACAACCATCAGAAAAGCAGCTTAACCAGGCTGCTTCCACCAGCTTCCCTAATTGCCTTCAAAAAAATAAAGTTTGAGGCAGGCATTATCAAATCTACTGACTGCAGATGTAATTACTCCATCTGCTTCTTACACTTAAACAGGGCTGCTTTTGTTTCTTAAGTGCTGTGAATTATTTGTCCTAGTATCTACCTAGGAATTTTGGTATTGGTACTGAGGATAAAAACTTGGGGAGAAAACAGATATGAGCTCATGGATCTGAATTACCTTCAGCAAAGGTGTAACTTCTGCCTCCTTGCCTTACAGTTACTCTGGTGCTGCTTGTTCAGATCCTCTGTGAATTTCCAGTTGCCTCTGCCTACACGTCAGCCGAGTGAGTGTCCTGGATGAACAACCTGTTACATTGTGTGGAAACACTCAACAGCAGTCACAGCAAAGCAGTTTGTGTGATCTTGGTTTTGGTCTTCTGAGACATCCTACTTCCTCCCTCCAGCACTTCTGACTTCTAATACAGAACAGAAAGCCAAAAGAAATGCTAAAGTTCAGCTTCCCCTTCTGGGCAGAAGCCTGAAAACTAATTTTGAGGTTGATTGTTTGCAGTGCTTCCCCCATCACTGGAGCAGCAGGCAACCAGAATGGTACAGATAAACTGCTTTTTTTTTTTTTTTTTCTCTCCCTTTTTAAACTACAAAACCTATTAGAAAGCAAATACAAACCAAAACCCCACAAAAAGCAGCATCCAAAAAAAAACTTTGTGAAGGTGAAACATGCTCTACTCAAACTATTACGATTCCTTCACCGCTGTCTGCCAGTCAGATAAATTCTTTCTTTCCTGAATCTCTTCTGGAAAAGCACGAGCACAGCCCAGAGCTCAGAAGTGACACACAGATTGTGCTGCCATACAGCAGAACGTTTACTGGATAACAGACATAATGTGACAGTGAAGTGCTCCAATATTCCCATCTTGTCTCAGTACACAGATGTTTTGTTGCCGCTTTGAATCACGAGATAAGCAGATGTTGCAACGTCTCAGAGCGTTCATCTTCTCAAAGAGACAGCTCAGCACAAAGCCACGTGCTCAGCCCCGTCAGCCTCTCACTTCAGAGGTGAAGTCAATGAGCATTACGTACCAAATTCCCTTTAGCAAAAGCTGAAGTGATTCACCCTTCGTACAGCAAAATCCTCACACCAGATAAGTTACAGACATCATGCCTGCAGATACAGCTGTGGTCACAAATGAGACTTCTCTTGCCTCCTGCATTCATTTGATCTCAACAGGCTCAACCTCTCGCACAGGAAGGTGTATGGAAGCAGACCAAAGGTGCATCTTCCAAGTTTCCTGTGCACTAGGAATTGTAAGGCGTGGGAACTATCCTCTTATTCCTGTTTATCTAATATTCAACCAGAAAGAGAACAGCAACAACTGCAATTTTGATCCTGCTTAGCCATTTCAGGTGGCTCTTCACTCTAATGGAAGATGCCCTGTGGAAGCTGCCACTGTGGCACACATTGTGCGTGCTTTCCTCTTAAGAGTGACTGCATCTCTTCCCACTTGCAGAAGCTTTACACTGAAAAGCCAAAATGGAAGAGATTAGATTTCCAAACAGCAAAGTCAAGACAATGCCCAAGAGAGAAATTACACTGGACCTCTTGCATTTATTAAGATGTGTTTAAAAAGTATGGATTTGCAGTGCTGAAGTCCTCCTGAACACAGTTCAAGCAGAGAACAAGGAGGAAAGCAATTACCAGGTGCCAATGCTCCATCTGCTGGGTGATTACATGTGTGTTTATGTATCATTATGCCTCAGTCCTTCCTAAAGCCAATGTTATCAGACAGTTTATGATGTTCCAGTTGCAGGAGGAATTGGCAGGTTGCTATTTTTTTTTAGGATTCTGACAGCTGGAACAAGCTGTTATGCTTCCTACCAGACACTAATAAAGAATAGTTACTCTGTGCTCTGTAGCAAAAGCCAAATGTCAAATCAAATCTCCCTGACAGCATTCTGTATGAGAAGTGTTGCTTCACAAAACAAGAAGTCTCTACAAGACTTAAGAGATCTAGAAAAAGTAGTAAAAACACTGGTTCTAGCTTGCATATCCTTCTTTTAAATATTGCTATACACTTTCAGACTCGTGCTATCATTGTTTCAATTACATTCTGCTTTCCACTTGCCAGCCTATGCTCAGGAGCTTGTGGGAGGCTTCACTCTATTAGGATTCTCTTCTGCACAAGAGGGTATTAGCAGGGCTCCTCCTTCAGCATAAGGGGGAGCTGGATGTGCTTCAGCTGTTAAGTTTAAGACAAAATTTGGGTCATTAAGCGTGAATAAAAACAAAGAAACATGAGCAGATGAAAGAGATCAAGTCCTCCTCTGGAGGGAGGCTGTGGTGGAAGCCTGAGGAATTGTGCATCCCAATTCAGGCATCTCATCTCACTGAGATGGACTGTAGGCCCTCTTGTGTGGGTCTTCTCATCCTGGCATCTTCAAATCTGTATCTTATAATTCAGCCAGGTAACTCAAAGGGAAAGAAACACTCCAAAACTTCATGAAGCAGGTTTGCTCTTAGAAAGAAGCAGCTCATCTATCAGGACAAAAGTCAGTTTTTGTCTTGATGTTCAAACACACAAGAAAACAGAATGGGGAGGACAGCTCTTTTACAAAAGCACAAAATCCTTCCAAGACAAAGGCAGAGGCTTACAGCTAGTCGTTTATGATTCAGGAGTTATCTTGGAAGAGTCATGATGAAAAGTATTAAGGCAGCAAATCACACTTTGGAAATTCAAAAGCAAGAGCTTATTCAAGGAGAAATACCCCCTTTCATAAATGCTTTTTCAGGAAGATTAGAGAGGCTGTGTCCAAATACCAGTTGTTCATCCTGCAGCTTATTTGTTCTGGAACTCGCATTCTGCAAGAACACTGGCACTCAGCAGAAGGCCATACCAGCTGGCCTCCCTTCCCTAGTGCTTCTGGTGGGTCACCATCCTGAGCATTTTCAGGGCCATCTCTCCTTGATCAGATGGTACCTAGCACAGAGATAAGAGCACAAGGTAAGCAGCTGCCGTAAAGAATAACAGCAAGAACATATGCACACTCAGTTTTCCTATTAGAAATGATGCATCCTATGCCAGCAGGTATATTTACCATGTGCCCAGCCTTGAGAATCCAGAAGAAGGCAAAGTTCTCATAGGCCTTGTGGAAAGCAGCTGTATCAGTGGATTCTGGAGACACGTAAAGTGCCTTCCACCTCTGCTGGTGGAACTCCTTCAAGCAGGGCCACTTCAGTTTTCGGATCCACGCCTCCTGGCCTGTTGAAGAGGAAAGGAGTTGCATTTCAAGTGCTCAGATTCTAAAAACAATGTTGCTATGCCTAGAAAAGTTCCTAAGGCTCAGCACAAGTAGAAACAAACCAACAGGGGGAAGAGAAAAAGCAAGTGGCAAGAACATGTTAAAAGGGCTTATGGTGTTGCTTTCTTGTAGTTCACCGAAAGAAATCCTGCTTCCTGTTTCTAGATACCAATCTGCTAACTGATCCTTCCCAGTCTGTGTTCTCAGCTGCTGGATTTTTCCCCACAAGCCCATCTCAGCACTCAAAAATTTAGGTTTGGGTAGACAACAAGTTGAACGTGTACTACTTAAGAGAACCTGCAGCCCTATCAATTCTGACATTTTGCTCTAGCACCTTGAATGCCCTGCCATGGAAGAATCAGTCCCCTCTTGGAAATGAGAAGGGGGGCTTCTGACAGGGCTACTGCTTCATTTGTTACAGCCACACAGTGAGAAGAACCTAGAAAGGCTGTTTGCATGTCCTTGCTAGAGAAGCTGGAAGGAAGCTGGAAGTCAGGCCAGGAGAAAGACCAATTCCAGGGCACTAAGGGAAGAAGGTTTATCTTTAGCTTAGCTCTGAGCTACTGGAATAATTTACACATTAACTACAGCTCCATTTTAGCTAAAAATATGATGAAAACAGCACCACTAACAGCTCATGTGATTTGACTGCTTAAATACTTGAGTTACGGACTGCTACATTGATCATGAAGTGCACATGAATATCTAAATGAGCAGAGGGCCAAGGAATAAGGCCTTTCACAACACAGTGGGTTTGCTTAGCCTGTGACTGCAGATTATTTGCTGCAATACGAAGACAGATGAAAGAGCAAGGCAGATTCACAGCACAAAGCATTCCAGTGACCCTTAACCTTGCTCCCACACTGTCACTCCATCAAATCAGCACCTTGCAAAAAGCAGGGCACAAAGAAAGCCTTTATGTGGTCAGAGTGTGCAGGTGCTGACACCTCACTGAGCAGCAGGTGTTACTGCTTTCCAATTGCACCCTCCCTAATTAAGAAAATTAACCTTTGTTGCATCCTACCTGGCAGCATGCTCTGTTATAGGCTGCTCAGTGATGACCAACTGTGTCCTGCTTTAATCTGCAGCAGGATATGGCCTTTACACCCAGGAGGACAGGATTATCAATGCAGAACAAGAGAACAACCTCCATGTATTTCAAACCTATTCTCATTCTTCCTTTATGAACGAGCATACCCACCTCTCTGGAAGAATTTGATGGACTATTAAATACCTGTTTAAATGAACTACTGAATTCCTAAACAAGAACAAACCAATACTGTATAACCATTTGCCAGTACTACAGAGGTAGAACTGTCTCTCCCACACAAGGGTGAAAAATTAAGAACATTCAGAGCTGTTCACTTATGATGGCACTGACAGTTACGAAGGAGATTTGCAAAGGAGATCTAAGTACCAATGTTATTAGTGAGTGCACAACCCCAGTCAAAAAGTCTCTTACCCATGGTGTCAACAATGAGATCCAGCTGCCCATTATAGACTGTGACATTAACGCCAGCTGCTAAAAGCTGATCAACAATGTCAATGACAGGCCTCATGAAGTCCTCAGCCATGTTCTCAAAGACTTTTGTGGACTGACCTGGATAGAACCAGAGAGGAGAAAGATTTTAACTGATTTTAACAACATCACCCTCAAGCTGGGACAGGGGTCTCAAAACACAGCTTGTGGCTGTATAAGAGCAAGGCCTGGAGCTCACATAGCACTGTTGCTTCTGGCTCACACTACACACATACAGGGTGCTGGCACTGGTCCTTTTAAGCCTTCCTGTTTGTTTTGTGCCCTCCCCATCACACCTTGCTGCACACCAGCTTTCTGGCAGATAAAGACTGACAAATTCTCTCCAAAGGACTGCAAGGACAATTCAGCTGCTGACACTGAGGATCTTCTTTGCTGCCTGTACTTTCAGCTGCTTGGCTAAAGACAGGTAGAAGCAGTAGAACCAGAACTAAGTCTGCCACCGGCTGGCCCCTCCCCATTACATTTTCATTTGTGGAAGTTCTCTTTTCAGGATGAAGGATAATGAAAACGTAACAGCTTACAACAAAAAAAACATCTCCCTTCAGACTGCAATGCAGAAGAAGGCCATAATACACTCATTAGACCCACACTAGCAGACAGGAAAGTACCTCCCCATTTTACACAGTCAGGAATAACTTGTAGTTTCTTTCTGATAGGTCCATTCATCAATTCACTTAAGTTGTTCTTATGCATATTTTTCACATGACGCTCGTAAAGCCTAACTGAAAAAAGACAGAATACTTTGATTAGTTGCGCATTTAAGACAGCCATCCTGTATAAATAACAATTTTTCAGCACTACAGTCACAGCTAAACTCTCTCCTAATGAAAATGCACCACCACAGAAAACAATTTGTTGACTTTTACTATAAAACCTCTGATGCCAACCTTTATTTAAGTTAGGGAACAATATGGGAAGAACCCAACCATCCATTTTTACTTCTGGCAATCACAGCACTTCCCCAGGACATCAGCTTCTGCTTTAGCCACTTGGCACAGATTCATCTCAAAGCAATTATTTTTGAGTTGTAATGCTTTACTTGTGGGAGTCGACTGCACTATTCCCTCTCCCACTGATGGGGACAGAGAGATAAAGAGCTTGAAAGAAACTATGCGTCTAAACAAATGCGTAAGAACCATGGAACTAGACCCAGGCTATTTATATAGATGGGAAATCTTTGTGTCCAAGCTTGAAGACAAGAAATTAAAAAGGAAGTAACTTATAAAGTTACTTATAAAGTAACTCATAAAACCATGTCACAATTACACTAACTACTTCCTTGGAGTAATCCATGCAGAATGCATAGGTGGAGGTATAATCTATAGAGGGATTGCTCCACGTTCCTATTTATGCAAGAGCAATCAAGTTCTTCTCAGGAGACTACCAACATCCCTTGGATCCAAAGGTCCATTTTAAGAATGTGCTGAACTGAGGCTGTTTCCATGATCAGAGCTGACAGTATCTGAAGGCAAACCAAGCCTCAGAAGTTCAACTACTTAGATATAACTTACCAAGATGAAAATTTTCTTGTTCATTTGTTTTCATTTCTGGAACATCCTTAGTCATGATGTTATAAAAGTTCACATTGTCTGTGTTCTGAAAAGATGAGAGGTTTGAGTATCACTGCTCCTCAAAACTGAAAGTTCTGTTAACGGACTCCCTTCTCAAAAGGAGAAGTTGGAAAGCCCTGAAAAAAGGACTCTGTGACCTGCCACTTTTCTGCAGATCAGGAAGGTATTCATAGAACCCAAGCCCTTCTACAGCTGCTCTGAGAATGGGACAGAATTTTTTCAAGTCCACATGGTTTGTGCCACTGCTCTGGAAAGGGTGTGAAGTTACAGGAAGCCCTACAGCCTGCACGCATGACTGCAGATTGCTATTACTCAGATGGTTGCAACGCCAGGTGATGCATTCAAATGCACTGCTCTGCTATCTCTTGCTCAACATCCTCCCAGCCTACAACCCTTGGACATCCCAAATGCCTCCTCCAGGCAGTGGGACAGGCAGCTGTCACCCCTCTTCTGGAGTTGCTGACATCTGGAAATGTCCAAGAACCATCAAGTGACAGCTCTAATGCAGAAGCAGACCATCCACAGGACAAGTACAGCGAATGCTGCCAGCCGGGAAGATTCTTAGATCTCTTTACTTTATTTAACTGTGAGTCGTTGAAATTGAGAGGCATGGGTCAGAAATCAGTGCACAACAGTGACACTATGGGAAGTAAAATGCCTGTGCCCTCACACTGATATCTCAGCTGGAATGGAAAAACAAGCAGGCTTGAAGAGAACGGCAAAATGGGAACCACAAGTTCTGCTAAAGAGTAAGAAGTGGCACCAAGTATGTGCAAGATTACCAGAGAAAACAAAGCAGCTCCAGATGAGCTTTCAGTTTGAGGAAGCCAGAATTTTACTCAAACTAAACCACACTAAAGCTCACGTGGGTTGCCCTTCCCACTGCCTCCTGCAATCACAGCAGAGCACAGCAAATAGCTCTTTCACATCAGCACTATCACAAAGCACATACCAGAGAAAACTACTCAGCAGGAGAATGGAGGATGCTCATCAACCCAGGGCTCAGAGACCTGAATGCATGTGCTCCCCAAACACTGACTCCTTAATGCTGCTCAAAGATCTCACCTCTTCAATGATACCTTCAGCCTTACTCCAGAGCTCAGTGGCCAGTCCATATTCATTTCTATTTATTGCATCCATTATTTCTTTAGCAACAGCAGTCACCTCTGCTAGACCATGGTCATCAAGGAGAGACTGGAAGGCAAACACAGATGAGGACAGCTTTAATTGTAACTTCATATTCATTTCTCAGTAGCAGGCTCCATACATTAGAGATTTCATACTGACTAAGAATTAATGTAAAAAAAAAAAAAAAAATTAACCTCCATTTATACTACATGGCAGCATGAGATCCCAGGAGAAGACCAAGAGTTCACAAAGGTACTCACAGTGCTATAAAGGTAGGGTCCCCAAGACAGCACAGAATCTAAAAATAATGATAAAAAGAACACCAACAGAATAGATTTCAAACATGAGGCTTTGCCATATGATTTCCTTTTAATTTACTGTAGCAAAAATGGTTGTGACAAAAAGGACTGTTCAGTAAAGAGGTACAGCCAGCTCATTTTGCCAGAAGCTTGCACAGCACAGAGCAGGTTCCTCACTAACCCTGAGAACCAATAAAATTACTTAAATGCCATAAATGTAAACATGTTGGAATGTATTTAAAGAAACTTATTCCTCCTGAAGTGCTCTCATCCCAGCATTGCAATACACTGGTACAGCATGGGGACAGAACAGACAAGGGAAAAGGGACAGTCTGAACTGATCTATTTGCAGGTATTACAGAGAAAAACCTAGTTTTCTGTCCTTGACCAGCCACACACCCTGTCCTTTTCAGGTCAGCAAGGACATCAGATCCCCAGCACAAGGTCTCCTTGTGAAAACATGAGAAGACTTCAGTTGCAACCTTGTAAACCATTTGGTGGGCACACTTCAAACGCAAATCACCAGAGTGGCTGCAGGGATTTGCACAGACTTCTCATTGCCGCCCCACTTCACATGCAGCTATGCTTCTCACTGACTTGGCTCTCAGATTGCTCAAGATTTAGATAAGTGCTGAAGGCAGACACTTCAATCACCACTTGACATACTGAAGCACTTCCAGTGATTTGCTATACCAGACTCACTAGACATGGCATTTACTTCTGGCAGGGCTGGCATTTTTGATTGTAGGCATCCATTAAATAATCTAAAGAATAAGAAGTAAAATCGATGACAGTCTGAGAATTTTAAACATACCGAGAGGAGAAATCCATGCGTCTCCAAGAGCAACCCCAACAAAATTGCACTTTATGCTTCCTTTCTGTACAGCCTTGAGGATAAGAAGAGAAACAAAAACAAGTCTGCTTTCAGTGAGATAGTCAGGACCTTAGCACCAGTTTTCTTTAAGCAGGAAAAAAAAAAAAAAAAACAAACAACACAAAACCAATAGGTTATAGGTCTTACTCTGACAGAGTACTTGTAGAACATCACCTTCTAAGTGAAAAGTGAACTACACCCTCAAACTACTTACCTTATGCAGCTCTAAAGCAATGCCAGCAGCCATTTTACCTCCATAAGACTCAGAAAATATGTAGAACGGGGTGCTCTGGTGAGAAAAACCACACAACGACCTGTTAGATGGAGGACAGAACACCCCCAGCCATCTCCCACATCCCACAGGACCCAGGAGTAGGCTCCTCACCTTGCAGTATCAGACACTGAGGATTTTTGATTCTAAATTGCTGTAACACCCTGGTGTTAATTACCAAGGCAAGTTCTGAAGTGGGTCCCTCAGCATTTTGGGACGAGAAACAGCCACGACCCCATGTGCTCCTCAGATCACAACAGACCCTTCTGATGACCTAACTGGTGCCAGAAGCAGCAATTCACAATGCCACCTCTGCACTGCAGAAAATATCAGACAGTGGTTTTACCTGCACACTGCCTGCTCTCACCTAGAAGGCTGCTCACCAATTTCTTCTGAGATCTGTTCAACTGCAAAGAAAGAGAGGATTCTAATTGACGATTCAAATCGCCTACCTGAAATTCTGTTCTTTGTGTGAAGAATTCTTTAAGGAAAACCATCATATCAGAGACCACTGTGGTCAGGTTCTTGGCAAACAAGCTGCAGTCTTCTACATAACTGAACCCAGTGCCCACAGGATTGTCCACAAACAAGATGCTGGCTGCCTGCAACTGTACAAGCAGAAAAGTGGCTGTGAAATGTCAGTTCAGAACACCAGTGCAAACTTCAGCTTTGAAGGCATAAAGACCTAACAGCCACTCATCCCCAACTCTGAATGGCACAGGTGGGAGTTCTGTCTGTCAAAGGCAACAAAGGCCATCAGATGGTGCTGAGCTGTAAAGTTACAAGTGTACCAAGGAAAACAAGGTATCAACAGAGATAGCTATGATGGCTCAAAGCAGTAAGGCTTCGTTAAAAAAGAAACACACTGCAGATCTTCCCCATTGCTCAGTGTGCAAAAGGAAAGGCACCCAGAACTCCCAGTTACACAAGGGCAGCACATCCACATGACCCAGGGGACACCTCTTGAGTAGTTAGAGCTTTAGCCACTGAACTGTGAGCAACCAATATCTCTACAGACAGCTGCAGTTGCCAGCCACCTAGAAAAGCCTTCACAGATGTAAGCAATGAAGCTATGATCAGAAACATCCCCCCAGAATTTGCCCACTCGCTGTGCTTCCCCCAGCACTCACGGTTCACACATTCACAGAGGCCTCCACATCATCAAAACAAATTAGCAGGCCTACTCTTCGGCTCTTAGCACAGCTATTGATACAATCCATTGTTATTAGTCAGACTATTTTAAGGTAGGTATCATAGTTCTATTAAACTTTAAATGGAAACTGCTGCGTGCACTTTAGCCCAGCGATCACCAGGCAATAAGTTTCACAATCAGCAATCAGAAGCAGAACTCTCAGCTATACCCAGGTCGTATTTCTTGATTTCAGTTCTTTGTCTAACGGACCGATCTCTTCAAAGTTCCCAAATCCACAGCCTGAAGATCCCGGGCCGCCCTAAGGGGAAGGAGCACATGAGTGAGTTAGAAAGCAGCATGACAGGGATGTGGGAGACAGGACAGACCAAAACAACACAGCGAGCACAACAGTAGAGGGGAAGGCTGACTGCACGCCTCAGTGACCTGCAGGAGTGTGCTCCTCACTGTCCCACACTATGCATACACAAGGCTTCAGAGCAGAGAAACAACACCTAAATGTAAAGCATCTCATGAGCTGCATGCTGAGTGCTGTCTGAGAGCTTTTACCCTATTCCCTGCATCCCAAATAGCGATGCTCGTGAGTCATTAGGCTCTTTTGCTTTTTTAACCAGCACGCGCAGCACACGCGCTCTGAAATAATGACACAGAGGGGAAAGGAGCAAAGCAAGCGGCCACATCCAACGTTCATCTCTGAGCTGCGGGTCTGGAGGTGAACACAGAGCACACGCTAACAGCTGTTATTAACTGTGACCGAGCAGGACCGCGCACGGATGCGCTCAGCCTCCCTGCCTGCTCCCAGGACCCGTCCCACATCCACTCACCTGCAGCCACAGGACGAGCGGCAGCCCGGCGGAGCCGTCGGCGTAGTACAGCCACCAGAACACGTGCGCCTTGCTGCGGACCTGCACGTACCCCCACAGCTCCCGCGGGGCTCTCAGAGCCGCTCCTGCGGAGCGCGGCGACCGTCAGCGGCCGCAGCCGAAGCGCTCCCCCGACGGCCGCCCAAGAGCGGAGACCGCCGGGATCCGACCCCGCGGGACGGAGCCCCGCTCCGAACCTGCAGCCACCGCCGCGAGCAGCGCCAGCCCCAGGCCGGCACGCAGCACCGCCATCCCGCCCGCCGCTCTCCCGCAGCCCCGGGGCCCTCCCGTCCTCTCCCGCCGCTTTTGTCCCACGCGGGGCGCCGTCCCCATCCCGACCCCGCCCCGTCCCTCCGCCCCTCCCCTCTCTCCCGAGATGGCGGCCGCCTCCGGCGCTGCGGTGCGGCTGCGGCTGCACTTCGATTTCCCTCCGCCGGGCAGCCCGGGCTGCTCGCTGTGCTGGCTGCTGCTGGAGCCCGGCCAGGCTCGTCTGGTCACCGACCTGCTCAGCATCATCCGCCACCGCTTCGGCTTCAGCCGCCGCGCCCGGCTCAGCCTCTTCTTGGACGGAGCGCTGCTGCCGCCCACCGAGAGCGCGCGGCTCGTGCGGGACAACGACGCGCTGCGGTACGGGGCGGGGGGGGGAAGGGAACGGGGGGAACGGGGCGGTGCTGAGCGCCGCTGAGCGCCGTCTGTTTGCGTCTCGGCAGAGTGACGCTGGAGGAGATCTTGGCCGAGGACTGCGAGGAGGCGGACGGTGACCTGCACGCGGCGGAAGATGGCAAAAAAAGGCACAAACGAAGGAGGAAAGAGCGAGGGTTCTCCGGGAGCGGGGAAGAGAGACGTGAAAGGGAGAGGAAGAAGAGTAAGCGGAACCCGGTGTGTTCCTCCGGGGGAGACGGCGGCGATGGGGATGCGTCTGACACCGGGAAGAAATCCAAAAAGAGAAAGAGAAGGGAAGAAAACAGTGGGAAAAACAGAGTCCCCGAAGGGAAGGAGGGCAGTGCCGCCCCAAAGCTCCGGAATGCAGAGATGGAGGAGCGGACGGTGAGCACAGCAAAGGAGGGCAGGCGGGCAGCGGGCTCTGCGGCAAAGCCGGCCCGTGGGCATCAGCGTGGCAGCCCTGCTCTGAAAGCTGCCAAGAGCACCTCCAAACGTCTGGCAGCAGAGGCCCAGGACAACGGGGTGGGAACGTCCTCCAGCACGTCGTCCGACAGCGACAGCAGCGAAGTGAACGTAAAGCAAAGTAAAGCTTCCCGCAGACCCGCAGCGGCAGCGCTTCCCAGGGACAAAGCCCAGGCTGCTGTGACTGCAGTTGTTTGCAGTCAGATGGCCAACGCTGGACGCTGCAGTAAGGCTGCAGTTAGTAAACACGCTGCGAAGTCGCAGTCCTCCAGCTCAGATTCAGACTCGAGTTCAGAGGATGGAAGAGCGGCCCCGGCACAGACTGGTGTCACTGGTGCTCCCAAAGCCAGGACCTCCTCCTCCGAGTCTGACAGTTCCGATTCGGAAACGCTCGTCATTAAAAAGCCCTCAGCCACCGCTCCTCTGAGTAATTCCATAGCAGGAAATGGTTCCAGACAGTCACCAGCGGGTATCCAAGGGCCGGCTGCCGGCCCAGGCCGTGGGAGGGGACGTGCAGCGGGTGGGGGTCTCTTCTGGAGAGGACCAAGGGGCCGTGGGTTCTGGGGGATGATGAGGGGCCGGGGCAGAGGAGAGAGCCCTGGTTTCTTCTATAGCTACAGCAGCGAAGGTCAGAAACAGAGGCAGTTACACGAAGCTGTGCCGAACGCTTCCATTCCTGTCCAGGTGAGTGACATACGCAGTCATTGATCGCCTCTCTCTCACAGCTTTAACTGTACAAAGAAATGTTCGGCATGGGAGGACTTCAGGAAAGCTGAAATGGGTAATTAAGGTGAAGGCTGATGGACACGGACTCGGTAAATCTGATGCTCGTGGAATATACCCTGCGGGAGCGTTTATGAAGCAATCTTTAAGTGATTGTTTTTGTGGAATAAGTGCTGTAGGCGACTTGGAAATGAAGCGTTGTGCACAGGGATGTAAAGCAGAGCACAGCTGATACGCCAGCAGATGGCACTGGGGGAAGCAGAGCCTCTGCAGCTGTGTCCTGTGAGCCACAGCATTTCCCTGGGCATCCACGTAGTGATGTGGGCAACATCAGGAAAGCTGATGTTACCGACTCTAAGAGCAATGCCTGGATGGGAACGTGGTGGTACTAAGCTGCGTTTGTGCTGCCCTGGGCCACCAGTCTGTCATCTTCAGACAGATTGCCATCCCTTGGGTGAACTTTGCTTATTATGCACTCATTGTAATACCAAAGCACACCTCCATCCCTAAAGGTGTCCGTCCCCACGGTGCAGCCACCCCTCACTGAGCTCTGTTCAGAATTCTTTACCCTATACCTTTAAAACCTCTTCCCCCCACAGGTGAGATTCACACACTTGGTTATGTTGAGGGCTTCCCTGGGGAACTCAGGAATCGCTTGCAGAGTTGTTTATAACCTGGCACAGTGTGGGCAGGCTGTGTTGGTGTTAGTTCTTTGCAGACAGCGAATTTATCACCGGCAATCCAGAGAATGTGTGCATCTGTGGCTGACAGAGTGCAGCCCTCACTGATGTGTCCGTGTGAGTTCTGTCTGAACGCTGTGAGATGAGTGATGAGGGTGTGAGTAGCTCACAGAACGCTGCCAGACAAACTGGGCATCTGCTTTCTGTGACTGTAATCCAAACAGTTCATATACTGAAAGCATCCAGACCTGCAGTGCCAGGCTGGGCAGTGCTCAGGTGTGGCCCTGTATCACAACAGCAAAACAAAGCACTCAGATGTGTCCCTTGCTCTTCTCAGAATTTCCTACAGTTTGTGCAGTACGAACACCATCCTCTCCTTTATTAACACATAATCAAATTAATGGGATTACTGTTTGCTTCGCAGAATGCCGTGGATGTCCCCAAGAGAGACTACAGCGTGCTGCCACTTCTAGCTGCCCCACCACAAGTGGGACAAAGAATTGCCTTTAAGGTAAAGCTCATTTGAAGTTCTGAAGGTCAGTAGGTCAGTGTTGCTTCGTTTGGGCCTTGTACATTTTGCAGGAGCTGGGAGCTGGGTGCCTTGCTCCCCTCTTGCTGAAGGAGCTGTGCCTGGGGATGGGATCAGGAGAAGCATCACTAATCTGTGTTTCTTTCAACAGCGCTTGGAACTAAATGAAAACTACAGTCCTGAAGTTTCATCCTATAAGGTATTGCTTTTCCTTCCGTCCTTAATTCACCGAGAAAACTATTCCATGGTATGACTTAAATATTTGGAGGTTATATAGCGTTTTTTCTTCCCATCTCTCATGTCACTCATAGTGCAGCAGTAAAATCAAAACTCAGAACCTGAAGCTAATTGAAAACGTGAAAGGTGTAGCAGTCACTTAAAAAACAGAATGAACAAACAGTATTAGAGTATTATTAATGATCATTAGCATGTTAGAGGTGACGGGTGCAGGCTTTCAAGGAGAAAACTGAAGCTATATTTGAGTACATCGCTCTTTAAAGTCAAGACAAAAGTAAACCTCCTTGGAATAACTTGGTTTCTAGGAAGGTTGTGATGTAAATTACTGCAGGGACAGTGACAATGTCATGAGTTTATCTATGCAGATTGCTCAGTTTGAATAGCTTGTAGATTTTATGCATGTACATAGAGAAAAAAAAGAACAAACACATACTTCATGTCATTGTAACTGAGTATCAGAGTGGTTGTAATGAGGAATAGTTGTCCAGTGCTGAAGTGCATCATATCTGATTCTTTTCTCATTGCCTTGTGAAGGAGGGGAGGATAATCAGTTGGAATGCTGATAAAAAGCAGATTGAGCTTGAGATCCTTTCCTCATCAGCAAGCCAAGGTACGTGCCCTGGGACACTGAATGCTTGCTTTGTGCATCACTTGGGGAACAGCTAGAGTGAGGCACATTGCCTGTTTTGGGAGCATGTATCATTTCCTCGGCTTCTTTCTTAACCTTCCTCTCCCCTCCTCACTCTTTCCCTAAGAAGTCTATTTAAGTTGGGAAGTTTTGACCTTGCTAGTCTTTAAGTCGCTCATACAATGCTTGCAAAATGAAATGTGTCCTGCCACCATCTCATCCCCCATTGCTGTGTCATTTCCTGACTGATAACAGAGATGTGAGGCTGCAGTGCTGTTTGTGGAGCCAGGGAAGCTGCTGTCTCCACTGGACGTGGAAGGAGTCCGTGCAGTGACTGCTGCAGCACTGTGTGCAACTGCTGACCTTTGTGTGGGCAGGAAGGAGTCACGCTCAGAGCATCTTCTCACATTCAGGCAGCGTATTGTTGCTGGCGAACATAGTTTCATTCGATTATCACACGCCTTTGGTGCACAGAATTCGGTTCCTCTCAGATTCTATTAGAGTTCTGAACACTGCTGGAATGTTTGCAATTCTGAAGGTGCTCAGGGAGCTCATCCAGGCAGGCTGATAAGGCGAGGTGCTGATACTGCCGTGATGAAGGATAAGTGCAGAGTGACATTATGGCCGTGGTGAAGCCTCGAAGATTGCAGCTGCTTAGAGTAATCCCTGCACCAAGAACCACATCCAGCAAACAAACAAAGCCCCCACGCATCCAATTGTGCCTGGCTAGCTTTACAAATACGGTGCACATGTAAACCTTTTGCTTTCTGTTTATAGTTAACCAAGTCTTTTTTGTTTTGTTTTGTTTTAAAAAGTTGCTAAAGAGCCAGGGAAATTTGATCTGGTTTACCAGTCTGCAGATGGGGCCGAGCTGATAGAGTATGCTGTTCCTCAGGACACCAAGGTATGTGCCTGCCTCGCTTCAAAGGCCTCCGTGTGGTTCTGCTGACACATTTCCCTGCTTTACTGCGTTCATTTCCGACCTTTTACAGCGCTGCATTTGATTAAAGTAAATGAAAGCGAAAATAAGTGATCCTTGATGATCAGTGATGAATTATCACGAGGTAATAAATCCTTGTGCGTTGCTTCAATTAACTGCGTTCCAGAAGTCACCTGTGTGTGTGACTTTTTGGCTCACAAACACCACTGTGTGCAGGTGGAGTCCTCATAGGTGACTCATGAGGTTTTCCTACCTGCACTTCAGCAGGCTGAGGTTGATTCAGATCCCTGAATGGGAGGAATGACCTGTGACCTTTGTTCTGCAGTGCTGCCGTGCACGTCCAAACGCAGTGTAATGCAAAGGGAGCTGCATCTGCCTGTACACCTCGTACATGCTAAGTGCTGTCTGTATTTGGTTCCAGATAACTGAAAGCTGGGAGTCGCTGATTGAGCCCAGGTTGATTGTTGAGCCTCCACTGAACGGATCAGGCACTGAAAATGGAACAGTCTGAGACATGACGGCGTGGAAACACTTGAATGGACTTGTTTCATGACAAACTGCCCTTAGTTCTGAGGGCAGCAGATGCACTGGTGGTTATTTTTCATAAACGGTGTTAAAATAAACACTCTTTTCTTAAGATATGGTTTTATGTTTCTACCAGGACGCTTTGTTTACGATAGATCTAACATAGACTTGGTTTGTTTTCATAGAATCGTAGGAACCGTTTTTGTATTCTACTTCTGTGAGCTGCAAAGCTAGAATGGTTTGATAGAAAATATGAAATACGGCCTCGTACTGTGTTGGGAGCTCTGCTGCTATGTCTTGTTTTGTGTGGAGCCGTCTAACTGCTATACAGAGGTATAGCTTGCTGTAAGGATAATTAAAAACTCCCATTAAAAAAAAAGAAATGATATTGATGTTCATGACTCTACCGCAGAGCACGACACAAATGCCCGGACCTCACAGTTATGTACAGGGTTCACCTGAAAGCATCAAGGAAACGGAAGGATGTTACGTTTCTGTAATTTTGAGAGGAAGATGAGCAGTGTCTGTTGCTGCCGTGGGGTGGAAGGGAATCCCGGACAAAACGGTGTCCCAGTGTGCTAGCTCTGAAAACCTTTGTAGCGAACCCTTCTGCCCTTTCAGTGCTGAAGCGTCTGTGCTGACTTTGCTCAAAACAAAACGAGAGAACCCCGCCTGGGCACAACAGAGCGCCGAGAAGTCGCTCAGCGCAGTTCTGCCGCCGTGTGCGCCGGGAAAGCCCTCGGCTGTGATATATATGTGTGTGTGTGATGGACGGCCCCGCGGTCCCGCTCGCGGTCTCCTGACTCGCTTTGTTGGCTTGAGGAACGAGCAAATCCCGCCCCAGGAATCACAACAGGACGGGAAACACGTCGGGTGTCCTCCGCCCGCCCGCGGCCCCGGCGGTAACGGGCTCCCGGCCACCACCGCCCGCACCCGCGCCCGTCGGGGCCGCGCCCGCTGGGGTCGGGCGGGGCGGTGCCGGATCATCACGGCCCCGAACCGCCGCTCCGTGGCAGCCGTCGGTGCGGCCGCAGCCGCCGCCCCACACTCGCGGTCCCGCGGCGGCACACGGCTCGGAGCCGCCCCGTCCCGTCCCGGTGCCCGCCCCGCCCGCCCCGTGGCCGGGCTGAGCCCCGAGCCCCGCGCTGGGGCCGCCCGTGGACCTCCCTCGAGGCGGGGAAATGCCACGCAATTTTCCGGAAAGCCTCAGCCCTACTTTCGTTTCTCCGGAGCTCGGGAGGATGGCGGCGTTGGGTAAGCATCCGTCGGAGCCCAACCTGGCGGCGCTGGAGGAGGAGCTGACGTGCTCCATCTGCCTCTGCATCTTCAGCGTCCCCGTGACGGTGCCCTGCGGACACAACTTCTGCTCCTCCTGCCTGGAGCTCACCTGGGCCGACCAGGTGCGGGACTTCAGCTGCCCGCAGTGCCGCGCTACCTTCGCGGGCCGCCCGCAGCTCCGCAAGAACACGGTGCTGTGCAGGGTGGTGGAGCAGCTGCACGGCAGCGGGGCCGGGAGGGAGGATGATGAGCGCGAGGAGGAAGAGCAGGAGGCGGCGGCCCCCATCTATTGCGACAGCTGTCTGCAGGCGGCTGCCGCGCAGACCTGCCTCACCTGCATGGCATCCTTCTGCGCCGAGCACCTGCGGCCACACCACGACAGCCCGGCCTTCCGCGACCACCAGCTGTGCCCACCCGTGCGGGATCTGCAGCAGAGGAAGTGCCCGCAGCACAACAAGCTCTTTGAGTTCTTCTGCAGCCAGCACAGCCGCTGCATCTGCTCGCTGTGCCTGCTGAGCCACAAGCTGTGCTACACCAGCCCGCTGCAGCAGGCCAAAGCCAAAGCCGAGGTGAGCGCGGTGCTCCGCAGACGTTCCCTGGGGTGATGGTGGAAGTGCCCGGTGTGTGCCGAGCTCTGGGAGCCCGAGCTGGGCTGCAGTCCTGGACGTGGCCTTGGCACACAGCTGCCTGCCCTCCAACATGTCTCTGAGTACGTCTCCAGCTCTGCTGTGTGTGTTTTCCTCCTCTCCGTGGCCGTGCTCCCGCTCCCGGGACTGGGGCAGTGCCGTGGTAGTGCTGAGCACAAAGCAGTGCTGAGTGCAGTCCCTGTTCTGTGCCTCACTGATCACTGCTTGGCCAGGCTGCTGTCCTGCAGCACAGCTCTCAGCTCATCCCACTGCTCGGGGTGTGTTCTTACAAAGAAAGAATCCTAAAAGTAGCTTAGGGAGATCTCTATCACGAGCAAACTGAGCCAGGAGCTGTTCTCTGAGGGGCAGCAGGGAAGGAAACCGGGCTGCTGTATTTCACAGCCGAAGATCAGACAGTAGTGGATCTGGGAAGCGCAGACGACCCCAAATTCCCATCTGCTCAGCTGTAGGGCTTAACTGGAGACAGCCTCTCTGACTTTGCTTTGGCCCTCTCACATCTGAGAAATAAAATACTCAGTTAAAATGAGGGGTAAACAGCAGTGTTTACCTAGGGCCCAAAGTCCAGTCTGAGAGCTAAAGCAAAATTTATTTGCAGCGCCAGAAACTGCTCTGCTGATGAAAGCAGTCTTCCTTATCAGGGGAAGGACTCGAGGGCACCCATCTTGCTTTTGGGGAAGGTGGGGGTGCGTGCAGGAGAGCACTGCTACCTTCTGTGAGGCTTACGGAGCAGTGGGCTTTATATGGAACTCTGTAACTGTGATTCTTGCTCCAGTAACCATGACCTGACTGACAGCACGGCAACGCCTTTTCTAACCTGCTCTTTGACCTCCTCTCTTGCAGTCAGCACTGAAGAAGAGGCTGGCAGAGCTGCACAGCCAGAGCGAAAGATCCGTGCAAGCCATGAGCTCTGTGAAATCGTTCCAAACTCAAGCTGCTGTAAGTGACATCGCTGCCTGGCGTGTGCTGGCTCCTCAGTGCTGTTGGTTGTAATCCTGAGGCAGTACTGGTGGTACTGAGATTGCATTGCCTGGAAAAAAGGTTTTTGGCAGAGCCAGGCAGCTCCCAGAGATAGGAGCAAACACAAGTTCCTTGCAGGGGTGGTTCTCATCTCCATGGGATAACCCATCCATTCCCATTGCACCAGCAGGTGTACATCTGGGAGAGCTCGCTGCCATAAATCAGCACAGCCTCACCCTGCTCACACCCAGCGATGGGGGTTGTGCTGTGTTGGGAACATCTCCCTTGTGCCATCCTTTCTGAGCTGCCTGGTGGAGGCTGCAAAGCCACCGGGGCAGTATCCCTTCACCTGGAGGTCCAGGATTAACTTTGTGTTAATCAGAGATGCTGCCAGGCACACATCTGAGGCAGCAAGAACTGCAGGAGTGTCAGAGCTGAGCACTGTCTGCTTCCAGGTTTTCTAAGCACGAGGCGGCCCAGCCCCTCGGAAGAGATTTTGAGACAGAACTGTCTTCATTTCTTAGGAGTAAATGACTTTTCTTTCCACACTCATAGAAATACACAGCTTTCCTATTGCCAGTTTTGAGTAATTGAAGTTTACGCTCTTCCCAAATAGTTGTTTTTTTTGTTTCTCGTAGTAGCAGCAGCACTTCTCCCCTAATGGTTCAAAACCAGTTTCTGTCTGTTCTCATCTGCTTCAGGAGACAGCCACCAGAAAGAGGGATTTGTTGAGAGCTGAGTTTTTGGAAATTAAAGCTTTAATTGAAGAAAAAGAAAACCAGGCCTTGAAAGTAATTATGGAAGAAGAAAAAAGAGTTTGCAATAAGTTTGACTACATATATAAAGTTCTGGGAAACAAGAAGAATGAAATCCAGTCTCTGAGAGACCAGATTGAGATGGCACTGACCGAAGGCGATGACGTTCTCTTCTTAAAGGTAACATGTCCTTTAGATACAAATCTGATTCTTCAGGTTTTCAGATTGTAGAATCAGAAAAACTGCCCTGGTAGTCCTGCTCTCCAAATCCTCTTTGCCAGATGATAGTGCAGAACCTTCTGTGACAAGATGTCCTGATAAGTACACACGTACGAGTGAAAGAACAAACTGCTGTCTGCAATTCCACCTCTCCCCAGTTCAGCCACTGTTTCTGCTGTGTGCAGAAGGGCTGAGGGCGAGCAGTGGTTTCTGTGAGGTCTCAATCTCTGTACTGTGGAGCAGTCCGGTAGATCTTCCTTATTGCTTCAGGTATCAGAGCTAATGCTCATGTGCTGTGGAGTTGCTGCTGACATTTTGCCATGGCTCTGTCTGATTGTCACCTCTATTCTTTTGCATTTGAGATACGTGCACAAAACTCAGCCCATTTAAAGCAACCTGCTTGCATTTCTCTGCACCAGATGGTCTGCATGAGATTTCCCATTTCTCCTTTCAGAGGGCAGCAGCACTGCAACGAACACCAATAAAAGAGGCTTTTGTCCCAGTAATTGAAATGGACCAGAACATGATACACGCTGCTTATCAGTCTGCCATTAACCTTAAAGAAGCTGTCAAACTTACAGTGAATGTGTCTACGGAGAAGAAAATGGACGGTATTGTATCACTGTGGGAAATGGTGTTTTATAGCTCAGCTCTGAGTTCAGATGAGAGAGATTCCCCCCTCCAATCCAAATACAAAAACTAGTGCAGCAAGTGGAGCTGATCAGCGCACGCTGTGTCTTCCAACTTTCATGATCCTCCACTTCCAAACAAAAATGTGTGGTCTGGGTTGAACTGTGGGAGAACAGTATGTGCCAGTGTCTCTTACTTTTATCTGTTCTTGGATAAGTTATGAGTATTGTGATCCTATGCTCCTCTGGCACAGCCCGGCCTTTATTTTTTCAGGTGATTTGCATTGTCATTATGTAGTAGGGTTGGATGCAGCCAGGATAGAGATCTAAGAGAGGGATGGAAAATGCCTTCAGAGTATGGTTAAGCAATTGTAAAGGTACAAATGATGTCAGGTTTGTAGAATAAAGCCCTACTTACTGAGGTAAGCAAATACATCTTCTGGATTGGGGCATGGATAACTTCCATACTGCTCCATTTCTGCCAGGTGTCACTTAAGTTCTAATCACACATCTAAAAAAGATTGTTCATGCATTACTCCTGGCAGTACACTCCATAATGTGCAATATTGCTCTTGCAGCAAAACCAGTACCTGGGAAAATGAAACCCCCTTCGGTGCCTTTCCCAAACAAACCTGCTGTTAAAAAAAAGGCCGCTGCAGAACGTGAGTATTCAAGGACACCTCCTAACCATGGCTTTACCATTGAAGAAGAGTTCCAGCAGATACCCCAGAGCTTTCTGCTCTGGTGTTGATGGAGCAATTCAGTGTAAATGAGCACTTGAGCATGGGAAGGGCAGGCTGTTTTGTGCTGTGTAGTGATGGATGCTGTGTGAGCTGGAAAGAAGCAAACTGCTCAGATTCAGTGCTGCATTCGCTTCAGCATGCGCGTGTGCTTGGAGCTGTGTCAGTGTGGGCTGCAGAGTGAAGCTGAGCCTCCTCTCCCTCTGATTCCTGCAGTACCCCGCTGCTCTTCTGCCTTGCAATGCATTGGAGTATTTATTACTTGTTCTAAACATCTTGTTTGGTTGTTCCATGGACTTTTATGAAATGAATTCTGCTTATGGAGCTAATCATGTTCTGTTTTTTTTCCTCTTCAAAGAGCGTACCCCCAAAGAGAAAGTCCCTCCCCCGACTAAAACCACTTTTCTGGAGGAGACAGATCCCCATAAGTAAGCAGTCCCAGCACCTCGATGGCCAGGTTGCTTACACTCTAAGGCTACCACTCCCCCTGATTGCTCCAGCTGGGGGAGGAGATTAAGCTTGATGACCCTCGGAAATAGGAGGCAAATAGTGCATTGTGTTTCTTGTGTAGCATTCCAGTACAGGTGGCCGCAGTGTGCCATTGTCAGCTTTATCTGCTGCTGCAGCTTCAGAAGGGCCACGATGACATTACAGTTGGCACAGAGTAAACCAACAGTTAACTTTTTCTTTTCTTTTCTTTTTTTTTTCCAGAGGACAGAAAGAATCCTGTTAAACTTGGTAAGTCCAGACATTCAGGATGTTTGCTCTGATTATCACTGACTGCTCTTAAAATGGCAAACAGATGATCACTAATGGGGGTATATTATAAAAAAGTATAAAACTTGAGAAGGCAGTGAGCAACATGAGCTGATACTGAAGTCAGCCCTCCTGGCAGCAGGAAGCAGAACAGATAACTCTGGAGGTCCACTCCAACCTGAACCTTTCTGGTCCCATGTTGAGCATACGGAGCTTCTTCCCAGATGGCCAAATTCTCTTTTCTTCTGTTAACACAGCACTGAATGTGGGAGCACCGAGCACAGGAGCACCGAATGCTGCAACTGTTGCTAAAACAAAAGAACTTATTAACAGCTTCGTGAATAAAACCAGAATGGAGCTTCTGCAGTGTAAGTACAAAACATTACACTATAATTAAAGATGAACTTTCTGTGCTTGTCGCGCTGGTGAGGTGTCACTCTTGTGGTCACCTCACAAAAAGACTTCTTAGGAGGTTTGGTTTGGTAGATGGCCTTAGTAGGTTGTAAAATAGCTGTTACACATTTTGAAGCATAAGGAGATAGGAAGGTTAACGTACTTGAAGTGATTCTTCTGCCAGGTGAATCAAATTAACCTGGTATTTGTCAGAGGGCAGATGAACTTTTATCACTAACGTCTTTGATTTCTCCCAGAATGATTGCACCAGAGAAAGCCTAGAAATGTGATGAAACCCACCACGTTTTTCTTTGGAATTAAGTGCAGGCTCTGAGTGAGCCCACAGAGGCAGTGTATACCCTTCACTGCCAGATCTGCAGTCTCCTTCTGCTGCTGGTGTACGTTTGGGTGGTGAGGGAAACCCATGGGGGTGTAGGAAGGAAGGATGCTTACCCATCCCTGTCTGCTCTGTGACGCAGAGCTGCAGGTCAGCCCAGCAGCTATTGCTGCCTTCACTGTGGAGGAGAGCTGAGCTGAGAGAGAAAGATGTAGAAATATGCTGCCTACGTGGGAGTAAATAAAGAAAGGTGCATTGATCTTTATTCCCTTCCGTTGGTTCCTGTCTTTGTAGATGCTGCTAACATCAAGCTGGATTTCAACACAGCTCACAACAAAGTGGCTCTGTCTGACAGATACACCAAGATGTCTGTTTCAGACACCCCACTGAATTACAACCACCACCCTCAGCGTTTCACCGACTGCCCCCAGGTGATGGGGTTCCAGTGCTTCGAGAGAGGCGTCCATTACTGGGAAGTGGAAATGCAGAAGAACAACTTCTGTGGCATCGGCATCTGCTATGGCAACGTGGACCGGTATGGGCTGGACAGCCGCCTGGGTAGGAACAGCAGTTCTTGGTGTATTGAGTGGTTTAACTCCAAAATCTCAGCCTGGCATAACGATGTTGAAAAGAGCTTGCCCAATAATAAGGCTACAAAGATTGGTGTGCTGCTCCACTGTGATGGAGGGTTTGTGCTTTTCTTGACTGCTGAGGAAAAGCCAAGCTTGATCTATAAATTCAAAGCCCAGTTTACTGAGGCGGTTTACCCTGCCTTCTGGTTATTTTCCAGTGGCACTGTTCTCTCTCTCTGCCAAATGAAACCATAAGGTCTGGAACCGTAATGTAGTTCAGCTGGGTGTTGTCATGCAGATAGTTAACTCCTTGCAGCATCTCATCTTTGTGGCTACAAAATGAATTCATAGCTATTTACTTGCTTGTCTTTGTCTGAACAGTGTCAAAAACTGTGGGGTTTTTTCCGGTGGGTTTTGGTGTTTTTCCTTTTTTTTTTTAAGATGAAAATGATTGAGGCTTTTAGGTAGTTTAAGATATCAGCCCGCATTGCTAAAGCCTTTGTATAGTGACTTAGTAAAACAATGACAGTAAAAATCGCAGAGGAAGGATTTGCAGTGACTATATTGTCCTTATATTGTCCTTCCAAAAGCAAAGTTACCATTCATAAATAGCTTCAGTAGCTGCTGTGGGTTCTGCAGTTGTTGTCAAGGATCTCCAGGTGTAGTTTTCAAGTCTGTGTTTCACAAGTAGCAATGACTGAGAAGGAAATGGGAGAGATTCCCTGAACAAATGTTTCAGGCTTTGAGGTTGTTCCCAGTTTGGCATGAACTTCTTCTCTACATTGAGGCTGTTATTTGTAGCCAGGATTTACAGTGTATGTGCTCTTGGTGTGTAACTGCCACTGAGATGGAACACAATGAACTCCTGGAATAGGTAAATTCAGCTCTGGTGACACTAAGGAATGAAAATCATTACGACAAAGCTCATTAGAGTCTTTCAGAGCTGATGGATAAGACGTGCTATCAGAATCAGTGGGAAATCAATGACAGTGAATACATCACAGAGAATCTCAGGAAGATATCCTGTGTTGTAGTAGTGTGGATCTGTAATAGCAGCCCGTGGGTTGAAGCATTCCATGTCGTGTTCTGAGCCAGAATGGGCTTCACATCCTCACAGTGAAGGCTCTTTGGAGTATTTTTTGTGTTGAGGAGTTCAAGGAGTGTATTTTCGGTTTGCACAGGAGCATAAATGTGCTGTTTTCTTAAAGCAGGGTCTCCTGTCATAAAGCTTTTCCTTTATGAGGCAGGATATTCTCTGTTAGCATATTTTCGTTTGCTTAGTTGGTAGAGATTGGATTTTCTGTGGGGTGGTTATGTTACTGTGACTCTGATTTGAGGAGCACAGTACATAGAGAATGACGTTTCCTCTCTCCTGCTGGCAGGCAGGTAGATCTTTTGAGACACGCAGGGAATGACCACAAAAGAGAATACACTTCCATCTCCTCTGAAGTGGGTCTTTTAATTCTCCCGGTCTTCTCTGGGTTGTGGTACGTTTCCAGAAGTCCTCAGCAAGTGCAGAGGAATCTGTACCTCAGCTTTTCTTCATTGCCACTGTAAAACAATCAGCAGGCCATCAAGGTGTTAGGATCTCATAGTTATTGAGCCTGTACCTTGGTGATGCCTCTGGACTTACTGTGGTAGCTCTGATTTCTTGGAGTACCCTGTGAAGGACAAGGAAGCTCATGTGACAGAATTCTTGGACTCTGGTGGGATTTAGTATGTGCTGAGAAACAGAGCACAGAGCTCCTGCTGATAGTTCAAAAGGGAACTGTCACAATGCTCAGGAGAATCTCTGCATTTCATGTTAGCTGAAGAGTTTTACAGGGAGACTTGTAGGAATTCAGGCTTGGTTTGAAAGCTTACAGTACTTTGCAAAGGATAGCACAGTTCTGATACTTCCATTCCTTTGGTCAGAATGGCGGACGGAATTGATGCTGGATCTAAAAGTGCACCTGCTGTCTTTGGAATGGTCCTTCTATCTCAGGAGTCCAATGCACAGCTGCACTGAAACACTTGGAAAGGTGAGGAAGGAGGACGGGTCCTGTTAGGAACCAAGAGTGCAGTCAGTACTTTTTTCTCCTGCATTTCCAGCTCTTTAGCTCTGGGGACATGAGCAGTTTCAGCTGAGGAATCTGGTACAGTGAGCTGCTTGGCCATGGCATGGGGCTGCAGATCTATCTGCTGAGGTGCTGAAGGAATACCAAGTCCCCTTTTTCATGGGGAAAAAAGGCACTCCAGGGGCACATGCAGTGGAGAAAGCTCAGCTCTTCTGTTATCTACCAAAGGAGTGTCAGCATTAACCTCTAAGTCTTGGGGCTTTCTTTAGCTGTAGCATGGAGTGACACTCAAGGTAAGGACAGGAGAGCTCTCATTCTGCCATGATGGACAGGGGTGGATTCTTTAAACCTGGCATCACAGTGAGACAAGTTCTGGTTTACCTGAGCACTGAAACAAGCCTGCCACTGCGCAAGGGGAGTTCTTGTTTTTTGCTTTGTTTTTGTGCCAGAAATGAACCAAAACAGCAGAATGAAGGTCTGAGAACATACAGCTGAGTTGCCACGCTTCTGAAAACTGGTGTTTCAGGTATCTCTGGATTTATCAAAGCAGTGAGGCTGATATAATATCAGAGTGGAATATTAGTCACAGCGTAACTAATGGTTCAGAGAAACGAGAGTGGTTTTACTCAGCCAGTATGAGCTTCGCGGCGTACAGGAGAAGCATGGTGGCACAGAAGTTTCAACTAGGTGTGCTCACTGACTGGATGCTGGCTGTGTTATGGTCGTGCATCTTTTAGGAGGTGGCTGCTGTACATCGCTCCTACTGTTGCTTGTATTGAAAGTTAAGCAGCATTACTTGTAAACCCTGGCTCTGAAGGCTTTGTTCTGTGCTCAGGCTTGGAGCGAGCAGTGGGAAAGCAGAAATAAAGATACTATCGTATTCAAACAAGTGGTCTCTCACTGTGTGACTCCATGAGGGGGGAGAGGAGCAAACACTGTATGGGCTGAGCTGTCCTCTGCTCTGAGGGTGAACCATCACAGCTCCTTCCTGGGAGCTGTGTGTGCTGGCTACGTGGGGTGGGCATCCCTCTGATGGATGGAGCCGTGGAAACCTCTTCAAGTTCACTGGAGGAAGGTGATCTGTTAAGAGCTGAGCAGTGGGGTGGTTTAAAAGACACACAGAGGATGTTGGCTTGGCTTGCACGCATTAAGGCCCTGCAGGTATGGGGACGTGCCACCACACGGCCCAGAACTCAGCTTGACTTCTGTGTATAGTGAGAAACAGGAAAGGCTGAGTTTAAATACTTTAATCCACACGCTTCAGACCACAGATAAATACAGTACAGACATCAGGACAACAAAACAAGCTCACTAGGAAACCCCAGTCAGTCCTTCCACACCTGGAGCTGCAATGTTCTGTGAAGGACACGGAGCTGATGTTCCTGCACAGAGCCTTCGGGGAGCTTGAGTCACGAGCTCAGGCTGACACAAAGGGTCAGACAAAGGGTTTCGGTTTCACTTCTGTTCCTGTGGGGAACAGGACCTGGTGGAGCACTGTGACTACAGAGGGTGTGGCTTTTTATAGACAGAACCTTGACCAGAAAAACAATATACGTTACCCTCACCCGATGAGGCGTGAGAACCCTTCACTGGTTCACAGATCAACGCCAGCACCACCTGCCTCAGAAATACTGCAAGCAAAGTGGAGCTTTATGGAAAGCTGCAGCACCACGCTCACTGTGTGTCCACACAGCACTGTGAGCACACAGCCCAGCACAGTCCCACCTCCACACCCTCCCCTCTTTTACCCATCATCTTTTAAACACCAAAGGAAGAAGAATGTGGCATCTGAGAGCACTGTGACGTCAAGAACCACATCATGACTTCAGAATTTGCACTGGAGGTTCAATATTAACGCTGTGAGAAGGATCTCACGCCATTTACAGTGATGAGCATTCAGGTTTGCTCTGAGATTTGCTTTCTGGGAATGGTGCAGATTTGTTGAGTTGGACACAAACTGCACAAGGAAGCAACTGCTGCACAACCATTCCTGCTTCAGTGCTCTGTATGAGAAACAAAAAACCCACCCAGTCCTACACGTCTACTTTCATGCTTGAGAAGCTGTTTACAGTTTCCCTTTGGATCTGTTATCTCCATCTTAAGCTCAGGTTTTCTTTCTTTCCTTATTTAAAGCAACTTCAGAATACACACAAACATCCAATGCAAGCTCTGAGGCACAGTGCCACAGTATTTCCAAGCTAAAGAAAAACTCTTCTTTCAGCCTTTGACATGCTGGTATTTTCTTGCAAGTCGTTGCTATTACAGTTACAGCTTTTCAGAGTCACATTCATACAGATTCTGGTCATTACAAGCTACAAAAATAAAAGTCCATTCTGATTGACTATAAAAACCCTATAAAGAGAGATGGCTGGAGGGTTACAACAGTTGGGTGACAAAATGGCTTCTGAGGGATGTAAACTTCAGCAACTCAGAATGCAACGAACTCACACTATTAGCTCCACTTACCCTTCAGGGAAAAAAGGATTTATGCTGAAACCTGCGAGCAAGCTGCAAACAAAGCAGTGCAACAATTACAGACAATAACAGGAATTAACAGCACAGTAAACAGGGTACTATTAACGAGAAGTAAAAGTTTAAATACATTCATACTTCCAAGCAGAAAAGGCCAGATCCTCAGCTAAAGCACGGCAGCGTAACATCAGTAGGTTTAATGGAGGCATGTAGCTTTACTCCAGCTGAAGTCTCTCCCTGAGATGCCCAGAACCTGCACTGGGTATTCAGCACTCTTAGTGAGATAAAGACATTTTGATCGTGCCGTGCTGCCAGAGCTGTGGCCTCAACAATGCTGCAGTGCAGAAGCTGCATGCTCCCTCAGTACACCTCATTGCTCAGTGAACAACTGCTCTCCTATGGTCAAGATGCAGCTATAGTGTCTCAGAGCAAAAGTCAGAGCATTTATAAGTGGTTCACATTCAGCAGGATCAGTGATGCTACTACTATTCTTAAACTCAATAATACTATTCTTAAACTCCTAACTCAGTATGATCTCGCTTCTTTTTTAAAGAAAATTTCAACTACGACACGGTATGACATACAGAACAAAAAAGGATTCTCAGAACACATGAAGGCTCCTAAGTGTCCTACTCTTACCACAGATTAACTAGCTAGGTTGCAGTGCTGCTCTTCCAAGAATTGTTCCTAAGTAAAAAAGAATATTATAACATTCATTGCTGTTTACAGCTAAGGTACAGTGCTTTAAGTTGGTTTGTTTTAACCACTTCGACACAATAATATACACTAAAAAAAAGCTGTGAGCATCAGTGCATGTAATGTAGAGGCAGAAAGAACTGGCTGAACTGAAACAAGAACCTTCAGCTCTGGTTCCAAGAACCTGCAGAGTGTGGGCATTCATCCCCAGCAGCAGAGAGCAAAACCTGCACTGTGAAAACAGGTGTGGGGGTGGGGAAGGCTGCACCTGAGGCACCCATTCTAATATTTCCAGGCATCAGTCCGAATAAATCAGTGACTGAGGAGACTGGAGGTGCCAACAAGGTAAGCTGCTGTGTGAAACCATTCCAACACGCGTTGCTCATGAGTTAGCACGCATAAAGGAGCAAAGAGAAAGCTCAAGGCAGAGAATTGCTTAACTGAAAAGTCAGACAGACACCCTTCTCTCAGCGTGCACATAAACTCTGCCTGAGCCAGGCAGGAGGCCGTGCACAGAAGGACTCTCCTTCAGTCTGTAGTTTGCATTTCTCAGGGCTGAGAAGCTACAGCAGAGGATGCTACCACAGTCCAACCAAGCTCCTGTAAAGCCACTGCATGCTGCCATCAGACTCCAAAACCAACTCTGTGCAATCTCTTCTGAGAGCTCGACAATTACTGTTACCATTCGCTCTCTACGTTTTACACAAGGTTACACCGCCAGAATTAACTCCTCATTATTTGTCATTATTTTTTTTCCCCAATATTAATCACGAGGAGGGCAAGGGAGAGCCGTTCTGTGCAGGACATGAGACCCAGCTGCAGAATACCCTCTTCTGGGTAAACCATGTACTGCACTGTGTTGGGGTTTAGTGCCTGCAGCTATCTGTACAGCAGCTGTTTGTACTGGTGCTTTCTGCACCAGCACCATTAAAAAACCCCACAAAACACATTGCAGTTCTACAGCCACAACACATGCCAGCATTTAACAACTCCAGCTATATTACAGGCTACAGAAAGTCATCTGTGTCTGCAGCAGGATCTGGGGGCCTGTCGCTCATATTTGCTTTTTGAAGTTGGTCTGAAACAGTTCTGTAAGAGAACTCAAAATAACTAAGTCTGTTTGCAACACAGTGGGAAAGAGGACACGTTTAAATTAAACGGAAGCAGCAGCACTTCCCAACAGGTTCTAGTGCTAACATCCACTTAAAAAGCTTTTATTATGCATATGACAACTCCACATGGTTACAAGAGAAGGATGACCACCTTCACTCCCACACCCAAGAACGGGATGACCTGCCCGACACAGTAAATCAGTTTACCAGGAGCTCCGCCACAAAAGCACACTCAGCAGTTGCTTTCATCTCTCATTCTCCTTCCTTTCTGCAAAGGTACTGATAGATTTCCATTTCCCAATTGAATTCTCCCAGAGAATTTCACACACTGAGGACTGCACTCCTGGCAAAGTGCAGTAAGAGTGAGGATCCAGCCTGCACAAACAACAGCACAGCATCACTGGAACCCAACAGATGTGGAAAACTGGCTTACCTACCACAGAAGGAGGGCAGAAAAGGGAAGCTTTCAAAGTCAGTTTTCTAGATGTCAGGAGTTCAAAGACTGAAGTTTTTGAACCACTATAAGCTATAAAATAACGTGGAAAACGGTCTGATCAGTGTCAGGTTGCTCTCTGAACACTTCAGATCAAGCAGCCAGAGGGTGCCACTTCTTCTCAGAAAATAGCACCCCTGATAGCACATACTCTGCTCCCCCAGAGACCTTCAACTGCTCCGTGAGCACCACAACACTGAACTCAAATAGGATGCTAATGCCTGTGAGCTTCCAAGTAAAAACAGCTTTCCACTAGGGGACTTCTGAAGCCACAAACTGAAGCTCTGTAACAACAATAGAAGTGAGGGTGGGAGGTTTATCACACATTGCATGGTTTTTGCATACTTCAAATATATAAATATTTTTTTACATAGACTTCTCTGTATTTATATACTATAAAACAATTAAGACGAAGTGTGGGAGGCTGATGAATATGACATTTGCCAGTGGTGTCTGCCTTACAGTTCATTATACTCTGATCACATCTCCAGACTATAAATGCACAGATAATCAGTAGTATTTTTAGACCTAGCACGGACACTCCCTAGAATTAATACTATCAGTTTAAAAATGCCCTCCAAGGAGGATTACAATTAAAGGTTTTAAAAATACTGACTTCACCAAGGCTTCAATAAATTATTTTAAAAGTATAAATAGCTCATTCACTCTTAATGCAAACTTTGATAGAGTGTTGAAAAACAGTTTCTTTCTACAAAACCTAGAGACAAACCTCCTTTACCCACAGTAATGGTTTTGCTTCCAGTTAGCATAAAGAGAAGATGAGAAATGATGGGGGAAATGTGGCAAAAGCAGCAACATTGGAAAGTTCTCAACTTCTCTAATGACCTTTGCTTATGCAGCGTGCACTCAGCATGAATTCTCTTCTTATTCAATAGCTCAGCTGGACTTTACTGAGTAGTTAGTTACAAACTCCAGATCTTAGCTCATAGCTCTCACCTGCTGCAGGTTTAAAACACCGATGAGAGATAAAATAAAAATAAAAATGGAAGCAGGCTCTTACTTCTTTTTACTTCTGTTAACCATGAAGGTGTTTTGACCTGAGAAGCTTCAGATATGTCAAACTCACAGTTTACAAGCACTGCTCTCTGCATTCTTAACATTTAATATGAGTATAAGCCAGTTTTTTGGCTCTACATTCACATGGGGAACAAAGACTCAGGGCCAATGGAGCATCTCTGCTTCCTTAAGGGCCAGACAAATCAAACATTTTGCTCTCCAGTCCAATGATACATGTGAACACAGAACCTCTGCAAACCAAGCCCTCCTCTTCAAATTGAAACAGATGGACTTGCTACTAATTGTTTTCAGGTAATTGCAAAGCAGGATCTTTAAAAAGCCTCTTAAAAAACCCTAAACATTTGCCAGCCATCATTGTTTAAAACCATCCTACATATATTTTAAACAGACAGCTCCTTTGTCAACTTTTCCTCCAACAAGCCTCCTTAAGAACTAAAATGCATCACTATTTACAAAAACTAGAATTAATCTCACTGAACTGAAGCAGTCAGTCAGAGGATCATTCAGTGCAAGTCATGGTACAACTATTTTTAAGCTGCATTTTGGGTACTCGGGCTTACAAAGCCACTAACAGAGCCACTTCCTAACTTACCCTTCCCAGAAACCTTTGGTCCAGAAACATCTTACCTGCAAATTGCCTTCCCAAGAGCCCCCACATCCTCCACTCTCTCCCAGTCAGACCTGTAAGATATGTACTGCACAAGCAGGTACATCAAGAGGAACTTATCCTGCTCCCAAGAAGAGATGGCAGCCAGGTGCAGGCTGTCCTCAGAAAAAAACAGCTCACATTCTACTTATTCTGGTTTTCTGCACTGGAACTGTTCCTGGGAAAAAGAACAGGTGGAACTCCCAGTTGTTCTCCTTTCCAAGGATGTAAATATATATATACTTTTTGCATGCAAGACTGCACACGTGCAGAAGATCTGATTCTACAGCAAGGAAGGACTGCAGCATCTGCCCCTTCCCTACCATTACAGTAACTCCCCCAGATGGAGGGGCTGGGTACTACCACCAATCTAGAAGGCAAAACAGTTGTGCTAATTCAGCTGTGAAAACGTCAATGAATGTGAAAGCATGGTTTCCTCAACCCTAATGAATTCACAGGCATGAACCTTACAGCATAATCCTTAAGACAGATTAAGCATTCTGTGTTTTTAATGGGTTGAAGTTCTTCGTTGTTGCATCCTTGCAAAGTCTACACGTCTTCATCTGTGTGTTCTCTCACGTGCTCCTGCTCGGACACGCTGGATGCATCGTCATCTGTCTGTTCACCCAAATGATACAACATCAGTGCATGTGTCTTATGAGTTATGGTAACAGTGCATGGCCCCTGAGCCCACGGCTCTCCGTCCACCTGCATTGGCATCTTTGAACTCTTCAAGATCAGCTAGTGTTAAACAGAAGAACACACAGTCACAGCAGTTCGGTGCAGCTCTGAAGATACCTTTTCAAACTACAATGCCTAACACTGCACAGTTTGAGACTTGCAGGAGAGAAACTTAGTGCATAATTAGTCGTACTTACAGGCCACCAACCAGAGGAAAAGATGTTGATAATAATGCATATCAGCTTCTACTAAGTAAAGAAACATTCAGCTCAACTGCACACTGCAACTTCCATAGAGCTGAGTGCTTGAAGCTGAATGCTGTGCACTGAAAAAGACCTAGGGAAACACGTTCAGAAACAGCACTTACCCTCACTGTATGTGCCTGCCCTAGACGAACAGGATTTGCTAGTTTCACCTGAATCTGAGCACAGTGGAAGGAACCATGAACTCCAACAACTTCCAGAAGTCCATCATCGTGTCTATGAATTAAGAAAGCAGACTTTTTTTTTAGGGAGGCTGATGAGCTCTAGAACACGCATACAAACATTACAGTCTTTCACTGTTGTGAAAAAAAAATAATACATAAATGCTTTTCTTCTTTTGATTTTGGCAAAGGACTTAGTCCAAATAATTTCTGGAAGCTTAGCCTCATAACCATTTTAAGGGAACTATGAAGAGTACTCATATGTGGCTTTTAAAATAGAAAGTCAGGAGCCAATAACTTGTCACTACTTAGTATTGCTCCAGCCAACTTCTGTGTTCTTTTATAGACTGAAATGGATTAATCTTTATTTCTCCTAGTCTCCTTAATCCTATTGCTTAACCATGCCAAACATTTGGAGAAAAATGAAACCTGATATGCAGGATGCACTTAGTTCAAGTCCCTAAGAGTCAGAAAACAGAAGTCTGAGACACTCTGCTCTCATGAGGAATCCTTACTTTCAGATAAAACAGCCTGAAGGAGGGAACTGCTAACACTACAAGAACCATCAAAAGGAAAAAAAGAAAAAGAAAGGAGGTACTGTGTACCTTGCCAAGGGATAAGGCTCATCACCCATTCCTTCCCAGAGCCTACAGCCACCTCCCCAGTATCCGATATTCAGGACAATGATGCCTTCCAAATTGGGCAGCTCAATTCTCTCACCATCCAACTCTAGCTTTAAAAGAGAAACAGAAGTTAATTATCACACAGCAAATTTAGAACTGCGACAAATGCTAATTATTCCCTTTCTCCACTTGATAGACTTGTGCCTGAAGAAAAAAAAACAAAACAAAAAACCCACAAAACCAGCCTGTGAGCTCAACTGGCCCTGTACAAATAGAATGAGTCTTCTTTTCATACTTAAAAAAAGACTTCTGACTTTACAACAAGATCGATACGTTGTGCTTTCACAGCTTGTAATCAATTTCTGTTAGTAGAAAACACAAAACAAACAAAACCAGAACAAACCAAAAAAAACCCCTCTTCGGTGCAGATTTTAACTCAGTCTCTGTAGTTGAACTGAGACCTGAGCCAAGTCCAGAAAAAATGTCAGGAATTCTCTGTAAGCTCAAAGGCATGAATTCCATGAAGTAAGCTGCAGATAGCAAAGGAACCAGGAACAGCAAAAAACTCCACTAAATCCAGAGCTATCCTTACACAGGTATCATAGAGTTGTAAACTCTATTTGTCCAGCAAAGAAACAAGTTCAAAAACTTACCTCAACTTTCTTGTTAAGATCTTTACATTCTTGTACTAAGCAGTCTTTGGTTCCATAAAAAAAATAGACAGCCTACAAAAAAACAGGGGGAAGCAGAAAACACTGTTAGAAGCCTGTTGTAAATGCCCACGTGTTGTTACGGTCCTGCAAACCTCACCAGCTAAAACACACACATACTTCCACATCAGGTCAACTATCACTACAGTGCACTAAAGATATATTTTCTTTCAGAATCATGTAGACTTTGACAAAGAGATCTAAGAGCTAAAAGGCAGCTGAGTAGAAATTAATATGAAACACTAATATTTAATTAGAAGAACTTATGTCACACTGGAGGGAAAAAAAAAAAAAAAAAATCACAAAGAGTGTTTAAAACACAGGTTTAAGTCAAATCAGCAACTCCAAGGGGAAAGTGTCCTTTTACTCAACTCACCTTATTGATAATTCTGCTGGAAAACAGTGAGGGAGTCTTCTCACGATGGGCATGGAAATTTAAAGCCATGAGAGCATCAGGTCCTATAGAAAAGTAGTTGTTCATAGTGAATACCTGTAAGAGAAGACTTTATTTATGATGTGATTAAGCATTATGAATTAGTAATTTAATGTCACCACAATTAATGGCAAGCAGGTAACCAAAAAAGTATAACCATGCAGGTATTCCATATAACCCACACTGACAACTGCAAGCCATACCTTTGGTTTCCTCAGGTTGTAGTATCCTTTGCTTGTCACCTGAACTTTCCACCTGAAAAACAACAGCCCTTATTTAGACTTGTGACCAGGAAACTTTCTCAGTATCAAGAAGTTAAGAATCTCAAGCAATTCTGATTTAATTACATTATGAAAGAGCTAAGCACCGCAGAACAACTATAGGCTAATTTCAAACCTCAGTTATTCTGCAGTTTTCTGATCCACTTGGCAACGTTACATACACTGCTTTAATGGAGCACCAGCAGACCTACAGTAATATCTGATTCTACAGAATTTCTCTGTCCACTGTTCCTTACCTGTCTAGCACAACTCCATCTGCTTCCATGACATTTCTTAAGATTTGTTCCACAGGGACTTCTCCAGCATAACCTGCACCCCAGCCCAGCGTGTTGGACAGGTCATTACCCGTTCCTAGAGGTAAAACTGCAACTTGTGGAATAAAGCATTCTTGCCCCTAGGATACAGAAGCAATGCACAGTAACTACCATGTCAGCATTCATTCTCCACTTTCTCTCCCCCAATGTTCAAGTTATATAAACACCATTAACCTCCAGAGCAGCTTGTTTCCTAGTGCTGAGACACAGCTGCTATGAGCACGGCAGATGGCCGGATGGAGCACTTAGGGTAAGGATAATGCAAACAAAGGCAGTGTTAACCCAATGTGGGGAGAAAATAACATGCAAACACAGTAGAGAAACAGCACGTTATTAATAATGAACAGAACAGACTCTCAGAGGAACGATGTTTTGGTTCTGGAAAAAGGGAAGCCTGAATGACCTATCTCATTTCCCAACCTTCCACTTGCTAACTCAACGGAAAGTCACTAACACTGTTACTGCACGGACCTCTGGGGTAGTGAGAGTGACAGAAAGAATACACAGGGCTGCCAGCCATCATGAAACAAAAAGGCTCTTATGAGATCAAAGTGATGTTAGTTCTAAAAACCCTCACAGATACAATACTAGAACATTCAATTATGGACAGCAACTTTCCTCTCCAAGAAACAAAGCCACTCCCTAAGGTACAGTGGTGTCACATACACAACTGTCATGAACAGATGCAGCAGATGGTAATTCCTTCAGACAACAAGAAAAGAACGTATAAAATAATCTGCAGAAGTTTTGAAATAAGCTTTTAAAATCCAAGCATTTATATATTTTTCCTGAACCTCAGGGGCTCGTAACAAGATGCATTTTTGCCCCCAGTACTATAAGCAGTTCTGCAAGCACTCCTCTGTAGGCTTATTCAGGAAGATGAATTTGATAAATGCAGGTAAGAGATCAGGCAGTAGCACTTCAGCAGCTCCAGAACTCTTTTCACCATAAGACAGCTTTTCATTTGAAGCACAATACCTTTATCTTCATGTCATCGATTGCATCCAGGACCCAGCCTACTGTACCGTCCCCACCACACACAAGAACCCTGACAGCATTGCAAGGCAGCAAGGTGCAAAGCTGGAGAGCTTTAGCAGGTGTAATTTTGCTTAGATCAAAAACCTAGAACAAAGAAAATAAGTTCTGTGAGTTTACAGGACGTGACTGAGGATTTGCTTCACAGATAAAGTTCACTCTCATACAAAATAAGTATTACCCATTTTTAATATTACGTAAGCAAAGGAGCTGTTCTGACTTTTATGAACAGAATTCAGTCTCCCAAGGTCACAAAATAGCTCCAGGTATTTGACTAGCAATAAATGCCATTGATAAATCAAGCTGACCAAGCCCTAAGAAAAGCCTTTATCTAATAACACTGCAATGGATTCTGTAAAGATGGAAGATTTCAGATGAAAGTTATTTTAAGATAACTGAGATACAAAGAGGTCTATTTTGTACAGCCTTACTGGGATGCATTTAAAACAAAGGCACAGTGTTTTCTGTCAGTCTGTATTCTAAGGCTCCGTTTTGAACTTCAAAGGAAGTTCAATGAAGCTACAGCCAGGAAATCCGAGGAACAGCTCACTGCCCTAACATCAACATCCTGTGCCAACCCTGTGAGCTTTAAGGGGAAAGCAACAGCACAACTACAAACACCAACATCTGCACAGGTGAAGTGAGGATGTGAACAAACACATTTCAAATTATGGAGATCCGAGTACTTCATTTTCTAAGAGCTAGCAGGCTACTTTGTGAGCCAGAACTTAGAATGACTACATTTCTTACTAGAAATAGGAAACTGCACGGCTATCAGAAGAACAAATACAAAGGTGGGAGGACCTCTGCATTTTATTCTTTCTACAGACATATTCTTTCTGACAGAACAAACTGCATGAAGTTGGTTCCTTTACTCTTCCTCAGGATCTTACTGCCACTATGGAAGCAAAGTGACACTGACCCTACTTTAAACTTTTACTTCCCTGCAGTGGCTTTTCACTGTAATTACCTGAACAGGGTTCAGCAGTATTTTAAATTCTCCTAGTAAAGTTTCACCCATGTTGTTCCCACTGCGAGTATTTGCCAGAACGATCACTGGGATCCAGTGCTCACTACAGTAAGGTGCCACCTGCAAAAAGGAACAATAAGCAATCGCCTGTTTCAAAACGTGCCAAGCCTTGCTCCAAAGCTGTCCCCTTTAAATGCTAATTGGTTGGAAGTCATCAAAACAAACGAGTATTTTCAGCACATCACGGCTGAGCGTTTCCATTCAGGACAACAAACACGGCAGGATTAGGTAAGGAACAAACATTACAGAACTGTTCAAGCAGAGGTGTTTTTCACACGTGGTTTTGGTGAAGCAACAATTACCTTTTCATAATCAGTTCTCTTGTCTTTACGCATCTGGTCGATTGTAGACAAGTAGTACGGTGGAATAATTAAGTCTTTGAACTCTCCAAACGTACACTCCTCAGTCTCTAAACAATCCAACATGCATTCATCATGTACAGTGCACTGACACCACACACATCTGCAAAGAGAGACCAGAAATGGAGAAAATATATCCTGTGCATTCGTTTTAGAGAGACACTAACCCTATAGTCACACAACTACGACAGAACTAACATTCTAAACACTCTACAGGGAAGACTGCAGTCTACAGAGTTTCAAATGATGATCCATGGGCTGCAGAAAAGTACAGAACTTGATCACATTCTCGAATGTTTAGAAAAATATTTTGATTCTGCAAAACAAATGACTTCTGAATTAATGATATTCTTTTAACTCCAAAAAAATAGACGCTTAAATATTCTCTTGTAGTTTGTGTGTGTGTGTGTAATAAATACAGTCACACTCAGAGCTCACACGTAAAACTGAACTCCTACCCATCCTTACTGAGTGTCCACTGCAGTACAGCTCAATAACTTAGTGTTACTTTACATTAAATGGCTTTGTTAGTGCATTCCTTAAAAGCACTGATATTCTCACGTCTGAAACCCAAAACATGACACTGTTCTGTGCAAGGCTCGTGGGATTTTGTTATGCAGAACTGCTCAGCTTTTTGGCCTATTCCAGGAGCCATCCTGGAAAAGAGACTGGAACAAGAGGGAATGCTGCAACACCTCCTGCCAGCCCCTGCAAAACATTAATCCTCACTTGCTGCATCGAAAGCCTGGGTTTAAGCAGCTGTGAAAGCTATTTTTGGAGTCTTTCTGGTTAATCCAGCACACAACTAGAGCAGCAGAGGTACCTGCTCTGTACTGTATAAACAGACTATCAAGTCAGTGTGCTTTCTTCCCCCTCCCACTTTTGCATCCTAAATCCGTCCCTCTCCTACGCTGCCAGGCACATTCTCTCATGATTTTGCTTCTGACAGTGTGCTCATTCCTATGGAATCCTGCTGACTTACTGACGAGCTGATAGCATGACATACACGTAAAGAAAAGCAGACAGCTGACATCCTCTGGGAATGCACAGGTTGTACTTCACACTGTTCCCAGCACGTGGACCATCAGCTCTCTATTCTGGCCCTACATGCCTAGCATCTCAAGCAGGTAACTTTAAAACCCTTACTGGTGGCAGCATGAGCCCCCGCGTGTTTTCTTTCACTTTTTACCACAAACTGTAACAATGGATTATTTTACACAGCTTTTAACGACTTCCTATTAGCTTACTCTGAGTGTTATTAAAGGGGAAGAAAACAAAACAGTTACGGCAGGGTTGCTTCTTCTGGCTACACTGATCGGATGCAGAGAAGCATGCATGTTTTGGCAATCTGAAACACTCTGCACCTCTACGACTGCAATATATTCAACAGAAGCACGTCAGAAACCTTCTTACACCTGTCCCTAAAATGCAAGCTCCCTTGGACTCGGCCTTCTCGATGTAATTATACAGCAGCTAGCATGTCACGGTGGAGAACTGCCAATAAGAGAACAAGCAGACACGAGATGCAATACCTTATCTTAAACTACGACTGAAATTACCCACCAGAACCCATTTTCACGTTATCCTCTTTCAAATTCTTTTCGTGACAACGTGATCCAACGCTCCCACGCTAAACACAACACAGAAACGGCATCACACAGCGAGCCAACCTCCATCGCAGTACCTGTAATCGCAGAGCTTGGGCTGCGTGCCACACTGCTGCCTGCACACCATGCAGTGGCTGCAGAGCGGGACGTTGCCTCTGATCCAGTGGTGCGGCATGGAGCTGCGGGCTCCAGCTTCGCTCCTCATCACGATTTCCTTGCAGAGGAAATGCTGGTCGGCCTTCTTCAGGCACCCCTCGCAGACGCGCAGCCCGCAGCAGCTGCAGAAAGTGCCGCGGAGGATGTGCTGCGCGCACACGCAGCAGTAGGACGGCTGCCCGAAGAGGTCCGTGTAGTGCCAGTCATGTTTGCTCTTGCAGAAGATGTCACGAATCAGCATCTGCCGCCGGGAGCGGTGGAAGCTGCACCACAGAGTGATGAGCACCGGCAGGATGACCGAGCACAGCGTCCAGAACACCAAGCTCCACTCTGCGACGACCGAGGACGCGGGCAAGGAGCCGCTCCCGCTCTCGGCGCCCGCCATCCCGCTCCGGCGCGGCCTCGCAGCCTAACCCCTCACACCGCCCGGCGGCACGGCGGCGCGGCGAACCCGGGGCCGGCTGCCCGCCGCCAGGAGCCGACGGGCGGCTTCGGGAAGCATCTTCCAACCCCTGGCCGGCACCGAGCCGCTCCGACCGGGCGCAGTGCGGCGGCACCGAGCCGCTCCCGTTCCTCCTCCGCCGGCCCGGCCCGCACCGGGGGACTGCGCGCGCCGGAAGCGGAAGTACCCGAGGCGGTTGCCTGGCAACGGGCGCCGCCCGGAAGTGGGGCGGGAACAGCGCCTCCCCTGGGGCGCACGTGGCGCTCGAGGCGCGGCCCCGTGCGCGTTCACGGCGCGCCGCCCTTCTTCACCTGCGGCCGTTGTGAAAGTACAGCGGCGACGGGTGCAGTTAGAGGCTGCGGCTCGTTGCGCCTCGAGAACAGAGCGTTTAACCGTGGCCTCAGCCCAGCAGTGCGTGTCTCACCCCAGGATTCGATGCAGTGCCCGAGGGGACTGTGCTTACCGGGGGTAGGGAGCTGCCTTGGCAGGGGGTTGGAGCCCATGATCTCCTGAGGTCCCTTCCAACCACTGTGGTTCTTTCCCTGCACACTGCACCCGGCTCAGCGCTGCTGGGGGGGTTTGAATGGTGGCACTCCTGAACAAAACACATCTGTTAAAGTCCCGTCCTTCGTGCTCTGTTAAATACGAAGTCATTTACCATCCCGTTGTCCTCCATCTCGTCTGAGAAAGAGAAGTGCTGTGTGATCTGTTTGCTGCAGATCTCTGCTTTGCATTTCCACAGCACTGATTTGGCCTTGTGGGAGTTAAAGCAGGTCAGAGTGTTCCTTTGAGACAGGAGTTATTAACAATTCAATAACAGGCTCTTTCCAAAAGCCAGTCCCTTTTTGTCCCTTTTTTTCTCTCCCCTGAGACCATATCTCTGTGCAAAGTGCAAAGCACGGGCCCTGTTTTCACACATTTAAAACACCCCGCGCAGCTCTGAAGACTGAAGTGGAAAAACGGTCTTCTGTTCTCTTTCCCTCAGGAGCAGAGTTATGCTGAGAGCGTTCGAGCAGATAATAGCCATATTCAAAACTTCACGCCAGGTGTCTTCAAAACTGTACCGTAAGTCACATCAGTTACAGCATAAACAAACATTTGTGACTGACGTAGCTACTTCAAATAGGCTGATGCCTCCACCAGCAGTGCTCAGACTGGAACAGGCTGAGGGAAAGCAGAATCAGAATGAAGCAGTTGCTTGTGTTTATCTTCCTCCTGGTCCTCATGACCGCTTTTACAGGTAGGAGTTTATACGAAATAAACCTGTGTACGTATGTAATTACAGAGTAAGAGGTGCAGAACATATTGTCATGATATTAGTGCTCTGTATTTTAATATCTTCATATTTCATTTTTAATACTTAACTCTTTATACGCTTCAGGCGTTCCATGATGTGACTTTTAACAAGTGAGCTATTGTATCAGATATTTTACTCTGTGTTAGCACACTGTACTCATTTATGCTAAAACCAAAACACTCTTTTACGAGCTTATAATTTTAATATTATTTCACCAAACTCTCATTTGCTTTACTTAGAAAAATAATCCTGAAAAGTTAAGAAAAACAGAAGGGAAAAGAATTGGAAGAGTTACTAGCTGTAGTGATTAGGTGGTGCTGTTATATTTTTTCAGTTTAGGCAGTGACATTAATATGTAGGATTTGTTACATGCTGGTAGAACCAGACTATAGAAAGCACAAATATAAAAATGGTTTAAAACTCCACTCATATCTTCTGGAATGCAGTATCCCCTGGGAAGGGGCTGTAATGAAAGAACACTTTGTATATAGACAAAAATGAAGTTTGGAGACATTTCGTTTCACAGCTGACAGATACAGCATTAACTTCGTGGACATTTCATAGCTCTCTGCTGCTTTTCCATCTGTAGACACTTCACCAATTTTGTCTGAGAAAGAAGCCAAACAGATTCTGAGAACTCGTCGTGAAGACAGACGAAGGAAAGCTGGTTTCCCTGATGAGCCAATGAGGGTGACTTATGACATTTCTTTTTAAATTGCATTAATTAAAAAAAAAAAAAAAAAAGGGAGGGGGGAGGGGGAATGCTTAATATTAGATTTGTATAGATGCAATTCCACAGAGTCATTTTTTGAAGAAGCTGAGTTCTTGTGAAATATTAAAAACCTCAGAGTGCCACGTAGCGTTCTGTAGGTGCTGAACATTGCTCAGGATGCAGATGGCTGCACAGGGCAGAAATTATTTCTCGTGGTTCAAAAACGCAGGTTAAATTATTGAGAAGAAAGTGGCTTTTCATGTATAGAAATGTGGAGTTCATCAGGTTGTTCCTGAGAAGTGAAATAACAGGAAATATCTTCCTCCTTCGGTACATTCTGCACTCAGGGCAGAAAGGAGGAGCAGGTGTCAGCGGTCAGCATGGAGGTAGAGGTAGCTCTAAACCAGCCTTTAAATCACTGACTTCCATTTGCTTTTCTGTAAGTGCCACAGTATGGTGGTTGGTTATGACCCTGTAGGCATTTTTAGCTGCCAGCTTAATGCGACAGCATTGGTTTTGTGTGTAGTGTTTACTTTTATTGATCTCTAACCCAAAATTACAACAAAAGGAAAGTGAAAGAATTAAGGAACCTTCTGTCTTACATGCTTCAAGAAGATCTGACATATAATTCTGTACTTCTCTAGAGTTACTTAGGTATTTTAAAATTAGTGCCTATTTTGTTCCAAAGTAAATAAACTGTGCAAAAATTATATGGCTCTGAAGAGGCAAAAGCCACAGAATCCAGAAAGGACACAATAGATCGTGGATGAAAGAGGAATACAGGGGGCTCAGTTTAGCAAGGTGCTTGACACTTCTGAACTCCATAGGGCACAAAGAGCACTACGTACTGTGCAAGGTTGAGCTTAGTGCGTGCCAGGCTTGTGGAGACAGCTAGTGGTTTTCTCTTTCCAATGGTTATTGTATAGCAGCCAAAAAGGATCCACCTGGCAGTCCTGGCCATACACCGCCTCCAGACTACACACTTCTTTGTCAGCAGTGGTGGCCACAACAAATCAAAGCTATCACCAGAATACCACACCATGCTCATTAACAGTCTTGAACAATTAACACTGTACAGCAGCACCAAGATGCCAGTAGGTGTGTGCTTTGCAGCTGCCCACAGCAGCCAGGTTGTTGAAAATTAGTGGGAGCACATCCCAGCCGTGCTGGTGCTTAATATAGCACCATGATACACACATTATATAGTAAGGATCTTAAATATAGAATCAAACAATAGGGATCGAGTTAAACTGTGTTACAGGGAGCTAAGTATGTACAAGTGGAGAGTAGAGGGAGCTAGGGCTAGGAAAGCATTTGATTACTGACCTCTGCTGCTCTGTCCTGGCTGCTTCGCATCCTACCAGAATTGGCCTGGGAAGCACTTTGAGACTCTTTTTGATGAGAAATTCCAATTGATTTTTCTTCTATACACAACACTGTTTCTCTGTAAGAAAACCCACATGTGAGAGTATTTGTTTTTCTCACTGAAAGTCAAGGTTTTCAGTGAAAGAATGTATCTTTCAATAAAAAAACCCCATCCCTCCTGCCATGTGGAACATGGAGATTCTCAGTTGTGAATGAAGGGGAATGTGCACAATTCTAGCACAGACTCAAAAATTGATTTTGTATGGATTCTTTGTAGCGGAATGAAATCACTGCTGGGATGAACCTGCCTCTGTTCAGCTTCTTTAAGCAAAAGCTGTTTGTCCAGGCCAGCTCATGCTGAGCTGAGGCACTTAATTTGCAATTCTTTGTGACACAGTTTGACTTCCACAGCGCTGCTTCACTAAAAAGCCCATTCAGTTACAGACAGCAAGATCTGCCATCTTTGATTACGTTAAAATCTCATTTCTGTTATCGACATATTTTCATCTTCCTTTGACCGAGGCTCTGCTTTTCATCACGAGGAATCTTTTCAGTCATGTAGTCCTGTTCTCTGCAGGTTCATTATGCAGCCCCACTGAGGGATGGGAGCCAAGGCGCCCTGTGCTGCGAGAACACAGAGCTCAGTGGAGGGCAGGATGCTCGTGCTTCCTGCTGCCATCCTGCACCAGCCCTCTGGGCAGCTCAAAAAGCACAGAACTGATGGCAGTGGGAACAGTTGGCTTGTGCAGAGGGTTTATGCTACATCTTCAGTTGCTGCATGACTGGTGTGCTAAGCAGCGGGCTCTATTTTTGCACTCTCTCTCACTGTGCTTATAAGTCCACATGTGCTAGCACTGTAGCTTCCTAAAAGCAATTTTTCTTCCTGATGGAGGTCTAGTTTTTGGCACATGGCTCGCTTAGTTTGACAACTTGTAGCTTACACCAAAACCCTACAATTCCTATTATTAATATCTCACACAACGCCAGCCAGCGCTGATGCAAGGTGCTTACTGGAACCCTGCAGAGTACTGCCACGTTTCTGATCAAAGTTTAATGCAGGAATCTGTTTTCAAAAGAGGCTACAACAAATCTGCCAATGAGACCGCTTTTGTAACCCAGGGACCAACAGAGGCTTCTGTGTGGATATTCCAATAAAATACGTGTGTGCAGAATAATTCATTTATGAATATTTTTGCAAAATTCTTGCCCAGCACCTGTACTGGTCTGGCTGATATTGATCATTAAGCACTGCTACATTAGGACAAAGTGACTAGAAATCCCATTTCATGACATTTGATGATTTTCAGAGGTAAGTTCACTGTTCTTGAATAAGCTGTAAAATTGACCTGGCTCATTGGATTCATCATCCCTGCGTGGTTACATAATTCAATTACATCTTCTTGTCTTTAATTAGGAGCATATGCTTTACCTCCAGCGCTTGGAGCAGAGATCAGAAGAGCAATTCCTCGAGCACTGGTTGAACCCTCACTGCCTTCCACACTGCAACCGGGATTTAGTCCATCCAATCTAATGCCTTGCCTGCCCTGTGATTGGTATAAATATCTATTTCTTTTACAGTGCACATTTCCTTTTTTAGAATAAAATGTAGAGCTGATAAAAGGAAGAGGAGAGAAAAGCCAGTGGTTTGAGAGAGCACCTTGCACTGAAACGTGTCTGGCAGTGGAACAGGACAATGGCAGGGAACAGAAGTGCTTTAAGCACCGACTGTGTCACTGTAGCTCTGTTCAAGTTAATAAACCATTTGATTATGCATTTCTCTGCTGTATGTATATAAGTTGGCAACTGCATCACAGTCTTATTAACTTTGCTCGACAGTGCTCCATTTCCAGTGCCTCTGTTTTAAGTCTTGCATTTGTTCCCTTACTTTCAGTAAGGGCTGAGGCAGGATGAACCTCAGTCTTCACCCCGAGGTGTCTGAGATACAGTCTGAGCTGCTGGCAGTTGAGTTCTCAGCTGCAGTACCTTTCTCAGTGCTGATTTTTCGAATGGAATTTTCTGTTTAGTCCACCTGCTGGTTGGCATTAACACAGTGCATTTTCGTGTGTTATTAGTTCTGTTTATGATTTGTCAGCCGGGATAAGCTTGAATTCTCACCATCATAGCAATGCTGTATCCCTCACAGTCAACTTCCTAACATAAAAATTGCAGATCCAGGAGCATACTTTCAAAAGCAGTAAAAATATCTGTCAGGGCTGATGTGATTTGAAAGTTAGAAAGTTCATCTGCTTAAAATTATGCTAGGCATCTATCTGTACCAATGAGTATCTAAATACCTTTGAAAACCTGGATACTGGGGCTGACTTCAATGGAGCTGTGCTAATCCACAGTAAGCCAAAGGTCTGCAACGTATTTAAAAACAAAACCACAGGATTCCCAGAGCTGAGCCCTGGGAGGTAAGTGGGCACATTTCAAAAAGCTTGCAGTTGAAAGTTGTCTCACTTCTATCCTGCTCACAGTGAGGGGAAGAATTACTGCTAGAAATGTGCTTAAAATATTGGGAGCCTTTTGTATGTTATTAGTGTGGCCAATTTCTCCGTGTGTTTGAAGTATATTTTTTTTCTGCAGACCTCTTCATGGACTGAAGAAGATACGCACTGTGATTGTGCTGAGGACAGAATCATTACCGCTTTGCCTTTATGCTCATTGTAGAGCTGCATCTCTTTGCAGTAATCATAATCCTAGTGTTAAGGCAAAACTTCAGAACTGAAGTAGCTAGACAGATTAGAGACCAACACATTTTCCACCTGTAAAGATAATAATGATTGCATGTATGAATAAATAAAGGAAGGCTTTCCTCCATGTTCTGAGCTACCAGCAAGAATAAATCACTAATTAGTCTAGAGGATGCTTTCTAAGAGGACAACTCTAGACTGTGTGAAGTAAATGGAACTTAAATGGATTTTGGAGGAAATGTTAATTATAGTTTTGTAGCTTAAATAACAATAGTATATGAAGATAGAACATTTATACAATGCTGATCTAACTTCAGTTACTCAGTGAGTATTTCATGTATTGTTTCATAATAAATGCTTAATTCAAACCCATTGTCAGATGATTCTGTTGTGCTGTCCTTTGACAATATATGCTAAAAAAGGTTTCTGGAAGTGATGCTCAGGACTGCAAGGTGATTTCTCTTTGTAATTCTCAGGTCAGCCATATGTTTCCATCCAGCCATCCCTCTTCTGCCCGTATGCCTTTCTAACTTATCCCTTGGTATAGAATATCCTGTACAGTTAGATGGCAAAGGGGTGATACCTGCTAAACACCATGAGAAATGTCTTGATAGCTCTTACCTAGCAGTTATGATTTGTAAGAGCAATAGAATTAGTTATGGACAGACTAAGCTAACAGCTTGGCTGAGACCCTAAGTACAGGTAGCAAAATAAAAAGCAATCGTTACTGCATCATCAGATTTTTTAGATTCAAATAGCACAACAGTGCTAGTATACTTTCCTTCCAGAAAGAAACTCTCTTGGATGACTCCAAGGAAATAATTTGAATCTCAAAGCATCAAAGGCTTACCCTCCCCAGCAGTCAAGATGGAATCATAGATTAAATCTGGGAGTGTAATAAAGTATAATGAGGTTTCTACTGTCTCCTTCATTCATAATACTCTCAGTGTCACTGGGTGAAACCCTGGCTCTGTTTTCTCTTGATTAGTGAAAACAATCACATGAATCCCAACTGCCAATTCCCCCACTGAAAGTTAAGTACATCTCTGAAACGACAGAACTCCAACTCAGTTATATTCACTCACGGGTTACATAATTAGTAGGGTTAAGTGGTAGCTGTTAGTAACACCGAGCTAATCCTAATGCAGACTGATTTAAGAAGCCTAGTTTTCCATTCATACCAACTAATCTGTGCCCTGCAAGTAAAACAGAGAAGCACCCTTCAACCCAGCAGAGAGAGCACCAAAGAACAGGAGGGCCATCAGAGCACAGCAGACCTTGGGAAGTTTGATCAGCACTGGCAAACACTGCTAAAGAGAGAGAAAGGAAGAAAGTGGGCATGTCAGGCTTTTCAGACCATGAAAAAGCTCATTCATCTTTTAGCATAGAATGTTATCTCTGCATAATTACACTTAGTTCTAGCTGCAGAAATATGTAATGAAGCTTTTTCCAAAGTCCTTCAGTGTGGCTGCTCCACCTTGATTTTATTCTCTTCCTCTATACAGATATTCCCTCTAAAGCCACACTCTGCTCACACACATCTGAAGTTGAGCAAAATAAGTACACTTAGGGAGCAGTCAGGGGTTTGTTTTTGCCCATGACTAAAATCTGGAGGAAAATGATAGACTTCAGTACATGCGTGCAAACCATCAGCTTTCCCACGGGGTGAAGATTTCTGATTATCTGTAGGGCAGTAGGAATTGGAATGGACACAGGAAAGCCACAAGAAGGTTTAATATAATGCAAAATGCTGTATGCTGAAGATGGGAGAGGTAGCAGAACAGCTGATTTTCAAATGCTTTTACAGAGAAGAACTGCATCAGGGTTGGGAAAATCACCTAAGAAAGAGATAAGGATATCGTTAGCTTTAATCACTGCCTGCTTTATATTGACTGGGTCTGATCACATTGGCTCCTCTCATGTGAAGAACTGTCCGCTAGATGCCACTGTTTCTGCATACAAACTGCACCACGGCCCTCAATGGCCATTTCTCTCAAAATTTTTGCATCCCTCCTTCTCTCTCTCTTATATATATATTTAACTCCTTTTCTCGAAACATTCATCTCAGATGATCAAAATTAAAAGTCATCTCTGAATAGAAGAAAAGACGTTTAGAAAATGGCTGCTACTTTGGATCCAAGGTTGTAGTGGATTTGAATGCAGTACCTGCCTGGTGATGTGGGTATGCCCTATTATGTCACAGAAGGAAATGTCTGAAAGTTTCCACACAGCACATGGAAGAGGTTTGGGACTAATTCAGATGCAGACAGTAGGAATGGGCTCTGTGTGTTTGCAGAAGCTCTTCACTCACAGAGTGGATCCCATTTGATGTGTGTTCAGTAGCTGCACACTGTAAGCTGCAGACTCACTGCATGGCAAAAGCATCACCCTTCATGACATCACCCTACAACATTTATTGCCTTGAGTAGCTTAGGAGACTATGTGCTAGGTGCTGTACAAACCAGTGCTGGAAAATCAGTCTGTGCCCAGGACCTGAAATATATTACACTTCCATAAAAAAGGTGGATAAATAATACCAACTGTAAGTTAAGTATGCAACAGTTCAAGGAGAAGAGACAAAGGCTGTGGTTTCTGAATGCATCAATTTCTTCAGCAAGGCCAAGACAGAAAGACCTGTTCAAAACCTGATCAATGCTACGTGGAGTAGCTGTAATATTGCCACCAACAATTTGGCAGTTCAGCTAATTGATTATTTCTAGCAGAGTGCCTTTCCTTTCAGGAGAGCACACAGCAGAGGTACTTCATTACTAAGACTGTCATTTCCAGAAACACCACTGGAAGTGAGTCAGTTACTTGCTTGAAATCCACTTTCACAGTGGTGAGGGTAACATCAAATACAAAGTGAAATTTATCTGTTTGCAGTGTAGATGATACAGCATCTGCCTGCTTCTCGTGGGAGCCAATCAGGTCAGTGTTTTCTTCAGTCTACAGCAGTCCTGCTTCCCTGTGGTATTTCTGAAAGGTGAACATGAATGAGCAAAGTAAAGCAAATGCAGATGACAATCTCAAATCAAATAATGTCTATGGAAATGTTTCCTTACAGATTTTTTTTTCTTTCCAAATAGAGACTTGTTGTGGATGTTAGAATCTGCTTTTGAATGAAGGCTTCTGTTTCTATGTCTTAATGAATGAATAGGAAAACAAATTCTGAAACTGTGGAGGGAAATTGGATTGATTGAATGTGATCACCGTAGTAGGAATCCAGGCTAGTTTCTCAGTAAGAAACCTATTTTAAAATGACTAAAGAGATCAGATTGGACTTCAGAAGGTTATCTGAGCCTTTTATGGTCTACAAAGAGTAGAAAATCTTGTGAGAACTATGTGTCTTGAGATTTCTGGTATGTGATTAGAAATGCTGAGCGATATGTCTCCTTTCTGGCATTTTAATCCTTTTTCAGGTCTGGGAGGAAAGATGTGTACTAAAGTGAAAAACAGTAAAAAGCAGAAAAGCTTTAATGAACTTCGAGCTGATACAACTGCCCTTACTCTAGCGAATAGGCAATGCGGGGCATTGCAGGCTCAACATGAAACCAAAACCGTGAATCAGTACTTTTCCAAACTTGGGGGTATTTGGATCTAAGGATTCATTTAGACATCAACCTTTTTGCACAATGATATAACCTGAAAAACCTACACATAACTATTCATGTGAGTGAGCCAACCTTAAACACAGGAGATCTTTGCCCAAAGACAGAGTTAAGTGGGGTACAATGTTGCTTAATTTTGGATTTTTCAGAAGAAAGATAAACCACCGAGTGGCTCCAAAAAATGTACTCAGCAATGTGCTCCAAATTTTCAGAATACACTTGTTTTAGAGCTTTGCTCTTGAACTGTTTTGGTGGAACTCTGAATATGTGCCTATAAAATGAGACCAGAATCCAGCCCACGAAACACGACCCACAATGGGAGAAGGATTTACATCCTACTGCACTGCTCCTGTTGTCAACACATGGCTTACAAACCTACATGTAATCAGCAGGGCACTCTTTTTTCCTCATAAACAATATGACCAAGGTTCTGGAGAAAACAACTGTACAAGAGGAAGACTAACACTAAGCAACAGCAAAATGAGCAGCAGCAAAAATAGCTTTGTCCTCAATTTGTTAGTGCCATGCACACACAGCATCAGCTCTGTTTTCGTTGTCGTGGAAGGATACTATTATGATACATTTATAGGTCCAATGGAAGACTCTTTAATTTACTAGGAAATGACAAGGCACCTGGGGCCAACCTGTATAACATTTACTCCTTTATACCTTAGTTACACACCATTGAATATTTACTCTGAGCCTGCAGATATGTTTACCATTCATGCAGCATCCCAAGCCATCAAAGAGCACTACTCCGAGTCAGATGTGTTGGATCCTTTGCCTTTCTACAAATGGAACTGCAGTGACTTAAAAAATATCTTTCAAAAAGTTACCTTCACAAAGCAAAATCTTCCTGGAGTCAACTGGTGGCTATTCAGGGTTAAATAAGGATGGATATCTGCACAGCAAACAAAGGGTTTCAGGATTCATACTCATTCACATGCCAGCTAGACCTGTGGCCAACAGCTGTATGTAAGGAATACTGTTCATGGCAGTATTCTGCAGCTGTGAATTTGGTTTGTTTCTAGTCTAGTCTGGTCTGTGCTGTGTTATTTTACACTGTCCATGCTGCTTTATTCTGTCCTATCTGCTGCTACTACGTTAGACTGCAGCCATGCTGCAATGTTGTATGAATCACATTTCAAGTAAGTCGAAGCGAAGGAAACTCTCAGACAGCAAAAATACCACAATTCAAAATAATCAGAGACCTTAAGCTTGAAAAATAAATCATTGACGATATAATTAGAAAACAAATATTCAGGGCTTCATTCTGTAAAATATGAGTACATCTCACCCATGGAAGTCATCCAGTGAATTCCAACTGTCCACAGGAGTGAAGTTGCTACGGTGCGTGGTACGCAAATATTTTTTTCTGTTGTCACTAAACACAGCTTTGGTAACTCGTAAATATGCTCACTTCCTTGCTAACACGGAAGGGGCCAGCAGGCTGTCATTAAGGGCACCGTCTGGGATGGATCAAGGTTGAGCTGCGACCAGTCATCTCCTACTTCCAGCCCTTGTGACATTCCCTGTTTTTTCCAGTTCTGATATTTCTGGGCACTCGGAAGGAGGTCTGGGCCAGAGGCAGTGGGGACAGCATGCGCCCTGCAGACCACGCATGCACATCTACTTTTTCCCAGTTGTGAATATTGCAGCCTCACAGACAGCACACCTACAGTAAATTTCGTGGCAAAGCAAAAGCCAAACAAAGCAATAAGTGATGTAGATTGATATCAGTGCTTGTTCATACATATATGTATGCTCGCGGATTATTTCATGTAGTTTAAGTTTCAGAAATGAAGCTTACATTTAGAGTGTGAATGGGTCTGAATTGCATTTCAGCATTCCAGATGCAGAATCTCAAGTTTTTGAGAACATTTCTTGCCTGACGTGATTTGTTTTTGAACCCTGAATATTTGGTGCATTTCAGTGGTACATGAAGTTTTGCTAACATCAGATCTATAGCTCTGGAAGGGATTTGGCAGAAGGTTAGTATCTGGTGGTTTAGATAAGGGCCGTGACAGAAACAAAATCTTTCTTTTTAATTTTTTCCCCTCCTTCTTCCCTATTTACCATTCAATGTTTTAGAGCTGCTCAGGGAAAGGGAGAAAAATGTTTTCTATTTCATACTGCACAGCTGTTGCGCTGCGGGAGGAAAACAGTTTAAATATTAATATGGCTTTGGGGCTAAAAGTATTTCTTAAGAGGCACTTCAATACAGTGACTTTCAGCAAAGTGAACAGCCACAAAAATAGAGTCAACAACCCAAATCCCTCCAGCTGATTATAAGCCAGTGTATTTATTTGTTGGTGCGTGCCTGCAGAACTCACCCTGTGTGGCTGAAACAGATACAGCTTTGCAGTCCAACCTGAGCAGAGAACAGCTTGTACATGCAATAGTTTAAGATGATCTCTAGAGTCAGAAGCACCTTCCTGTTCTCACCTGAAGCTTTAAGACTGAATTGGATTATCTCAGCTCATTCCTCCATGTAGCTTTAGTAAACCAGGGTTGCATCAGTACAGGTTACTGCTCTTTGCTGTACAGCCTCTTCCACCTGCTGAGTTCTGTGGCTGTGGTCAAACTGCCCATGGAGATTAGAGCTTTATTACATCACGCTGTTACTGCATCTAAGGGTGTACATCGTGGTTGTCTCATTTATCTCTTCTACAACCCATGCTTTGTATTACCTATTCTGGCTGCACCTTGAGGTGTCCCACACCAAAGGCACTCACAGTGCTTCATCCCTTCCACAGAAGATCAGGGTTTCCCTCAAGCAAGGCATTCACACAGCAGATTTCAGGCAGTGCACTGAACAGAGGACATTGTTCCAGCTTTGGCACAGCTCTCATACAGGCATGGCAGGGACTGGCCTCACCAAGGGCTGCAGTGTTATTTATGCACCCAGACTGATCACCTATCTTCGTTTCTCCTTCTAAAAGGAACTATCATCCTGCATGGTCTGAGCTTCATGGCTGACAAGGGGCAGGAGGAGGCTACTTCCATCATTTCAGTCACTCATCTATTTCCTATTTACCAGGGATGGCAAACATTCAAGGCACCTAGTTATCTCAGGTTTTCAGTTCTGCTCCATGGGCTCCACTGCTGAAACCATACTCTCTCAAGAGTAAGTCCAAAGTGAGCAGCACCTGTGGGCCCAGCCCTTCAACAGCAGGGCACGTGTGTGCCCAGAAGGACTCAACTGAGCGGAGAGAGATGGATTGCAGCTCTGTGACACACACAGTAAATCACTAGCATGGGCAGAGAATCACAGAGGCAACAGAAATACCCAAACATGCTTTCAGAACATGGCTCTTTATAATAAGCAAGACGAGAAAATAAACAAAATGACAGCAAGGTTAGTTTTTCCTTATCTTTTGCTAAAATTTAAGCCCACACGTGTCTCTCAGTTATTTTCATCCTTGCTCTTCTGCTAAATCCATCCTGAAAGAGATGGTTACAGATCATTGTCAGTGGAAAAGGACTACAAAAGATCCCAGCTATGTATCAGCAAACCGACCGATTTCAGACTGCAGTGGATGTACTCAGCCACGCTGTGACGGAGCTGATGAGATACTGCAAGCTATTGTAGCGGTTCCTGAAAACCAAGGAGATGAGCATTTACCATAATGTTAGCATTCTGACATCGTGTGCTGCATTTGCATCGTGACCAGATGTTGCTGAGTACAAACCTCTCCTTCTGATCTCCTTTGCTATCACACAAACAATGCATGCCACTGCTCACATTGATTGCTATTGGTCTGAGGTACTTAGGTCCCATAAATACATCACCTCTAATCTCCTAAATTTTTTAGGGTGGAATAAGGAACAGCGAGATCTGAGCATACATAAAATACCTTAATTTTGCTTAAATAACATGAAGAGTTTGCATTTAACTGAAAAGCTCCATAAAAAGTATGTTCTTATTTAAAGTTACTGTTTCAAAAGGACCTTAAGCTAAAATTGAAGATGTAATACATCCAAAAATGCAAGCTCACATTAAAGAACAGTGTGTGCCACTCAATTAATGGACACCCAGACTCCCCAAACCCAGGAAGAAGGCAGTCTGCGTGGATGCGGACATGGAAAATTGCTCCGCCAAAGTTTATGTAAGAAAAATAGAATCCACTATTCTAAAAGAAGTGTCATAATGTTTGATGTGCATTTCAAAATGTGTGCCTGTTTCAGAAACATTTTGGAACAGATATTCTCTCCCTCTCTGATGAGACAGAAATGTCTTTGCTTCCAGCTTTAGTGCCTAGTCAATGGAAGAAAAAAAAAGGAATTACGCTTTCTGCCAGGAGGGAGTTAGGGCTGGAAACAGAAGACCTTTGGTTGTGCTGTGATTGAATCAGGTGAGGCCAGCAGGGACAAACAGTGGGCTGCCTTCTGAGAGGGCTGAGGGCTGGCCCATGCTCTGAGTGGAGTCAGCCTCCTGCCTTCACTCTTTGTTCTTTCGACTTAATTCAATCTGGGGGCAAATCACAGTGCAATTGGGTGTGTGTACGTGCAGGTGTGCACGTATGTGTGGGGGATGGATGGATGGATGAAAAGACAGACACAAAGGGGAACTGCTGCCCCACTTCCCAGCACCTTCCATTCCATCATGGTCACACCTTGCCGAGGTGTGTCGGCTTAGGTCTGACACACAGAGGGTCTTTTTTTTTTCAAGCCCGAGTGCAGAAGAAGCAGAGACCTCATTTATGAGAGCTGTGACCTGTCCTTGGGATGCCCCGCTCCCTCATGGCAGTCTGTCCACATCCAGCAGTGCCCCAGGGACTGTGTTGGCTCAGTCCTTCCAAATTTCCTTCAGAAGGAAACTCAGAATACTGAGTTTGTTGGCAGTTTTTGCCCAATGAAGTCTACACTGTGTTGCATAATCCTTTAGTTTGATATCGCTTCTTCTTCAAGATTCGGGAACTGAGCTTAAAATAAAAGTGGCTATTTTAAATTGACTGAGTTCTAACTGAGCTCTGTAGCTGTGTCTGCTTAGCTCCACTGCGCATCTTTTTTGTGTGTTTTGATATATGGCAACAATACAGAAATAGGGCATTCTGGGATGTGAAGTGGCTCAGTGGAGGAGGATATAAACCAGATGTGTAACATACGCAGTGCACACTCAGTGCACCTCCTGTGACCTGTCTGGAGATGATACAAACACAATCTGTTTTTGAGACAAAGAAATGGAAATTAGCTCCAAGGACAGGGAGGGAATATTTTAAACCATAGCAGTTTTGAGAATAATAAATAATTTCCAGCTACCAAAATGAGAAGAACTAAAAGGCAAGAATGAATATATAACTGTGAAATAAAATAAAAAAAACCCAACAAGACTCTTTCTCCAAGTTTTGATTAAAGCCACAGAGATGGTGCTCTGAAGTACCTCCATTTTGTTTCTTACAAGGTTTTCTTGAACGTTATGTGTGACTTATCTCAGAGCATAGTTACAGTAAGGCTGCAAGCCTATCGCCTTTTGTCACCTGAAGTGCTATCCTAACAGTGCAAGCATCTCACATGAGACCAGATTTCAGTAAAATGATACTTCTCCTAAGGCAAGTCCTAGCAAACTGATTTCAGAGGTCGCATCTGAAGATAAAACCTCGTTTCAGGATATTTTTTTTTCCTCCAGGGGATTTCGGTTGGTTGGCCAGCCCCTTATTTGTTGTAAAACTGGACAGATCACTGATGCCATGGATATCAGCTGCTATTAGTTGTCACTGTGACAAGGTAAAACATGACCAGTGTGTGTAACAGCTTATGCCCCAGTCCCGCTATGCTCACTGAAGTCATACTAACTGCCAGCAGGCGTCACAGACTCTTGCTATTACAATTCAAGCAATAGCAGAGGGGTTTGAAACTGACCAGTTTTTGTCCTGTGGAGCTTTAGAGCTGTCTCTTCTGTTTGTTTTGGGCAGTGGGAGCTGGTGGTGACCGAAAGCAGGAGCGTGATGCTGTCCGAGAAGCAGTCAGAGCTTGCTCACACCAGCAGGTATCATCAGACCTTGAGGTCGATTGATGTAATGACTTCAGTTCAATATTCTATAGCTCACCTGCTCCAAAGTGTTTTTCATTAATTACATCATAGGTTTCTGGGAATTCATGGTCCAGAGGATGCTGAAATCTGCGTTTTGTTGAACTGCTTTGTAATGGACAACTGGGCCAAGAAAGGTGCATCGAAGCACAACAGCTGTCATCAGCTCAGTGCTAAACCCAAGACAAGATAAGCAAAGGTGCAAAACATCACCCTGGAAGAGTGATGACTGACGATTCCAGGACCAGTTTGCATTTTTTTTGTCCCCTTACTGGGTTGAAAGCTCCTCTTTGTCAGCACATCGCTGGTCTCAAGTCTTGTGCTCATGTGCCACACACGAGGATTTTTTACAGATATGTAACATTAAAGAAAAAGTCACCGATGCTACAAAACTTATTACTGCCATGGGCTTGGACCTGCCCAGTCTTATCGGGCAGGAGACTGTTCCCATCATGGGGGTGTTTGGGAGCAGGACTTCTCCCTTTCTCCTCCTCCCGTAGCTGTTGGTGCGGCAGGTCGGCCCTGGCCCTCCCTGTTCCCACACAGACGGGTGGGGATGGGGTGGGCTGGGAAGGGGAGCGGAGGAATTCTGGTTTGGCATCCCTCGTGCACCGAGGCAGCCAGGCGGCAAGGAGGGGAGCGCAGTCAGAGCCAAGCACAATGTGAGCACGGATTGCTTCTTTTGGAAAGGAGGAAACCCAGGAGCCACAACTGAAGCACTGCTCTGCTGCTGGGACAACTCAGCCGTACGCTGCGCGTTGCCCCACGTCGGTCCAATAGAACTAGGACGATATTTCACTGCACTGGGAAATGATCTTTGGGCTATGTTATAGAACTGAAACACTCATTGTTTAGGTAATTTGGAAAAAGACCTTGTTTTTCTTTGGTTGACTGGTCTCTGAAACGTTTAGGATGGCATGCACATTGTGGTAAAGAGGCAAAAATGAGAACAAACAGGGGATTTGAATGAATTTGACATGCTGGGAGTAGTGCTGCTGGAGGACGGTAGAAATTAGTTACTGAGAAGGAAGGCAGCACAGATAACTTTGCTGCTGAGGAGGAGGACAGAGGATTCCCAGGACAAGGCACTGAGGCATTAAACTAAAACAGAGGACTTATCCAGGAATGTGAGAAGTTCACTGCCCAGCCCGGACAGCCTCACATGTATGGCTTGGATGCTGCAGCCCTGTCAGGGTATCTGTCAATGTCCCTTTGGCCTGCTACTGAAAAAGCAATTCTTCCATTCCCTCTTCCCACAGACACTCATTTCTGCTCTTTCTTACATCAGCACAAGCATTCATGTGGCTGTACTACTCCAAGAAACAAATTACTTGTATGTTTTTTGCATTTTGTTGTTGTTGTTGTTGTTGTTGTTGCCATTCTGTCGGCTTGGGTCTGTGGTCCCATTCGTCATACAGCCACGTGAACAGTGGTGCTGGACAAAGGCAGCTGGGTGCAGAGCAAAGGGGAGAGAGACCAGCACTGCCCCTCCAGCAGCAGCCAGATTTACACCAGATGAAAGCGGCCGTGTAACCACAGCCTCTCTGAGCAGCCCCCTTCATTTCACTTTGGGCACGTGAAGAATTGGCTCTTACTGCTGCTGAGAGCAGCACAAACAGGCTTTTATCATCTGATAGTCTCACATTTGCTAAACCTGTGATGTGCCCCGTGCTCTGCCAGAATTTTTGGAAGGATCTGTGGCAATTACAAGGAAACCCACCTAGGGACAATGTCATTCCAGTGTAAGGAGGCCAGTGCGTATGCAGCACTTCAGCAGCTCTGTCTGCTATGAAAGCAAATGAACTCAAGAGCAGACAAGAACTGATATGTGAAGTTACAGTGTGAGTCTGACTGCATAAATTAAAAGGACGGGAATGCAATGGATTTTGAATAGGTTCTTTCACATGACAGTGTTCTCCTGGAATCAGAAGGCAGACATTGCAGCAAAAAAAAAATGCTTTACAGTGTCCTGAAATAAATATTAGTATTTTTCTTAGCACAGAGAAGTTAAATGAAGTAGTAAATCAAAACATGCGTGTATATGTGCATGCATATACATTAATTAGAGATGCGAAGTGTGGACTTGAGAAAAAAGGTGTTGATGGACAATATGGACCTATCCAGAATACTGACTGTGTACTGCAGGTTTTATTCCTTACCTATCTTCTTTCTGGGCTAGGACTGGCAGATACATGAAGGTCTGAGCTTCCAGCCTGGAATTTCAGTTTCCTTATGCAATTCTCTGCAAATTACTTTGTGGAACAGAGTTCAGAGCACTGCTTCCCCAAACCAGCTGACAGTCTGCAACGCAAGGTCTAAGGGAAGAACAGCTATTTTCATTCTGATGCTAGGCTAGGTCAAAGCCTAGGGTTGAACAGCTCTTGTACATACCCCAGTGTAACTAGTTCATGGCTGACCAGCACCTGTTGACCCAGGATTCAGTATGCAGAGCTGATGGGAAGATGTGGGAATGCAGGATTAAGCCAGCATTGGGAAAGGCTAAGTGCCAAGGGGTTAACACTGGTGATTTGGGACTTCATTGGCTCCCCAGTGCACCTACATCTGATAAATGACTCCCCTTATAAGCTCATGCCATTAATTAGTTAGTGCTGATAACTGATCTATAATGAGGCAAAGGTTAAATCCAAACCCATTCATAGAGACTTAGGGACAGAACACTGTCTACACTGCCATCATCATTCCTTCCAGTTGAAATTCTGGCCTGATGCCGTGACCTCCTATCTTAATATTGGTGTTATTTCAGCGATAGCTCTTCTCGAGTTTATTGTTTTGCATTCACTGATTACAAAATATTTATTGATGCTTTGAACTCAGGTTGAAAGCAGTGAAAATCTAGTAAAATGTAGCTTTCTAAAGAGAATGTACTAGTTAAACCTGAATTAAGTAAGCACATTTTCATTGAAGAGGTACCCTTAATTCCTATAAGCTGAATGCTCACTACGACACGCAGGAAACCATACTCTTGCCCTGATTTGACTTCAGCTTCTCCTCCCCCTGCAGTAACTACTCACAGGCTTCCCAGGGGAGCTCCATCTCTCCCACCAGCCCGAGCCAAAGCCTTCTGGGGCCGACTTCCACCCCTCTGACTCAGCCCCACTGCCCATGTCTCCCAGACTTCTGTGACAGTGGAAATTATTCAGCCTCTAACTGTCCTATTAAATTTCAGCTGGTCTTGGCTACCAGCCTGCTCCGAGGGTTGCCTTGTCAGGATGCTTATTTACCTTCACCAAAACACCAGAAGTAGTTTAAACTGAAAACATACCAGTTAGGAGTCTCATGCAAAACATTCAAACGGTCTAAATGAAAAGAATGATTTAGAAGAAAAATACAGAGCTCTGCTGCAATTCAGCGCGTCTCTGCCATCAATAAAAGATACAGCTAGTCACTTCATTCAAAACAAAACTTGCAGTCTTTCAAAATACCCTCCCTGATCAGACCACCAGAGCACTTAGCTTCTCTTTTCTGCTCACCAAATATTTTTATGATTTTCCACAAGAAACGGCCAGGCAAAACGGTAATAAGCACTCAGAGCATGGGAGTACATCATGTCTCCAGACACCATGAAAATAAAATAAATCACTAGAGAAACAGAATTTTATATGGCTTGTTTTTTAAATCATGTTTTTTTCTATAAGGAAACGATGAGCAGAAGTGTGAACCAAACCGAGGAGCAAACAGCTACTCCTGCTTAGATCTGGGAGCACTGTTATTATCAGAAGAAAGCAATGTTCAGAAGCAGCCAAGAGGTTTAGGAGCACCAGCCACGGTCCTTAGAAACCCTTTCCCTTTAAGATCAGAATGTCAACATCAGGCACAGCATCGACTAATAAATAACACACACAATTTTAACAATGAGGGCAATCAATCACTGTGGTATCTTATCTAGGGACCAACAGGGTTCCTGTGACAGTCTTTAAATCAAGACTTAGCGTCTGTGTGTGTGTCATGGAGCGATGCAAAGCAGAGACACAAGAGCCATCCTAAACCTACCTTGCTCACGTACTGACTTGAGTCCAGCAGGAAACAGGCAGAAGTAGCACAAATTAATTAGGCCAGTTTACCCAGTTTGTTGCTAGGGTAGGTTACACCAGGCTGCTCAGTCCCCAGCAGAGCATTTAAAGCTAGCCCAAGTGTCTGTGCTCCTCCCTCGGGTCTTTGGTGCAGATGTAGTCCTTCCTATAGAAAGCACTGAAGCTGTGAGCCTTGGGTGGTGTGGGGAACCCAAAACACTGCCTTTCCAGGGGTCAGAACACACATGGAAGGCAGTGTCAGTGCTTCGTGCCCCATTGGACCTCTATCCTGAGCAGTGTCAGCCACTGCATAGGGAGGACCCTGTGTGCCTTCTCCATAAGACAGCATAGAATCACATTGCAGAATCTATTTTCATTAATAAGCTCTGGATATTCCTCCCATCCTCTCCTACATTTCTCTCTTGCAGTGCTTGTCCTTGGCTACCCTTACAGGCCTGCATGACACAGCTTCTGCCTCTGCTGCAGAGCTCTGAGCTCGGGAGCCGCACCGAGCTGGCGGAGCAGGAGCTCTGGGAGTGGGAACATTTCAATCCCACTTTATGATTCGCCACCAGAAATCCAGGCACACACTGAAATGCTGCCTGTGCATTACCACAGTGTCTTCTATAAGAAAACATGGACTTCTGCCACTAGACAGACACAGAACCCAGTAAGCTATTCCCCGCATTCTTCTATCCCCCTGGGCACCCCGTGTAAGGGAAGCCATTGATGCTTGCCATCAGATAGACACACGGGCCAGTAATAAAGTACCCATGATTCACTGCATTTTTATTCCTTAGGGTGCTTCTGAAGAGGGAGCTACTGATTTCTTACTTATGTTTAAATGATTTGTGAAGGGAAAAAAAAATCTATTTTATAGCCCACGCCGTTAGCCATGGGGAAAGCTGTTTTCTGTGAGTTCTGTATTTCACTTGATAGATAGCTTTTCTCTAATTATTTATTTGTACTTTGGCTGCTTTTAAGAAGCTCGAGTTTTCCCTTATCTTGTAATTTTGATCAGTTAAAAATTGCTATCTATTGGGCTAAACACCAAAGCCCTCCCAGTTTCTGCATTTACTCATTTCAGTCGGAGATTTCCCACCACGAAGGACGGGATCTTTGGTGCCTCATCATTTATAACACAATATCCCCCTCTTGTACATGCAGTTACCCTAAGGATCATGTAGAAAGCAAAGGAGGTGAAGAGAAACAGACATGCCAAGTGGTTTTCCCAAAGTCTCACAGAAAATCTGGCAGAGCCAGACAGAACTCAGCCTTTGTCTTCATCCTCTGGACGCAGGAGCACATGGCACGTTCTGCCCATAGCCAAGGGTCTGGGCACCACGGAGGTGGACACAGCTCAGAGCCTAAATAAAGGCAGCGGTCTCCACATTCTGCCAGCGAGGGGAATCCTATTCCCAAGACAGACTGGAGCCACATCATTGCATAATGTTTTAGAAAGCACATCACCTCCTGGAACTCCCACGGCACGGCCCTCACCACAGGGCATATTTGGGTGAGTGGTGTGAATATGGCCCTTCTTCACCATTTCCTTTCCATATTAGTCACATTTAGTCCTGCTCCGCTTTCCGCCACTGGAAGCCTAGCATAAGCTCTGCATCTGGTCAGGGGAGAAAGCAAGCAAAGCATTTTCTGTAGGCAAGAATCCACAGCTCAAAACCACCTAATAATACGTCTCAGTTCTTCCTGACTTGGTACTGTCTGCATGGGAGAGGCCAAGGTTTGGAACAGAAAGAAGGAATTGGCCGGGACAAAAGTGCATTGGCAGAGCTCTGTGGAGGCACTCACGCAAATCCTGCCCACACTACATCTGGATCCATCCAGGGCTTTCATGATCACTGGATGTGCCAATCTTTTTTTTTTCTTTTTTTTTTTCCAAAAGCAAACAATAAAGGGAGAGAAAAAAAATGTAGTAACTGCTTGGCCCCAAGGTTGCTGCTGCTCAGGAGCTTCCCACATTGTGCTAAGGGAAGGCAAAGCAGGAAGTGTGCTCTCTTGGGGCCCAGTTCGCACCCAGCTCTTGGCCTCTGCAGCATCTGCTCTTCTGGGGAGGCTGGGAGGCTTAGATGTGGCTGGTGAGCTCTTAAAACTGCCTGGGATGAACAAGCATTGCTCAGGGGGAGCTGGCTGGGAAGCAGTCTGTTTCTGTGCATTTTGCTGCTGAGTGTCCTTCAGGACCCAGGCTGGAAGATAAAGCTGTTGCACACATAGGGAAGCTCTCTGAACGTCAGCAGTGGGGAGTCCCACAAGGGGAATGCCTCCACCCAGACCTGCACGCCTAGAACTTGTTTCCCCTTGTTAACTTCCCACCCGTTCAGAGTAGAGACTTTATCTGACCAAATTAACCCACAGACCAACTTCTGAAGCACCTGCATCATCGTAGCCTTTTTTATTATCTGAAGGCATGTTTGTGTGCTTCCTCCTTCACCTTGACATCCCAGATCTACATCAGTTACCTGCTTCCTGATGGAGATAAACAATAACTTCTTTGGTGAAGGTGAAGGTAGCACCTAGTGGAACAAGAAATTCAGCACTAACAAATATGTCCAGTGTATTCTATAAAGAAACATTCCCCATCCTTGAGCACTTCTGCCAACTGTTTGCCATCATTTAATATCTCCTTCTGACAAGGCAACCTCAGTTTGTCTTCATGGGAATGAGGCACTGCAATAAGAAATCAACTGAGGATTATCTTTTCTGTGCAAATTATGAATTCAGGGTTAAGATCCAGAACCATCCCTGAGACACAGAGACTGCCTGAAGCAGAGGTAGAGATTCTGGAAGGAGCAACTAAACACCTCATTAACTGAGTTTCATACCATTTAGTCTGAGTGACTGAATATTTCCAACACAATTGAAACTGTGCTTCTCTGAATTAATGTTATTTTTAATAAAAGGAGGCGTTGAGTTGCCTGCTTTGGTGCGCATTGTGGAATGTTTCTAACTTCCCTCCCAGACAGACACGGCTGCATTTGAGTGATATTTGTGAGGCACTTGGAGAAGAAATGTGCTATATAAAATTAGAGATCATGCCAAACCTCAGCGTTGGATTAATATGTCTGTGCGAATGCAGAGGATGAAAAGCCACCTTCCATTTGATGGCAGGGTGTCAAATTCCAGCCTAGTGTAAACCGATGCAGGCAGTTAATTATAACAAAGTTCTACTGACAAAGAATCTGACCTTGGTCCGTTTGCCTGTACTGGAGCAACGCTACCTCGAGTGTGTCAAAACTTTGTACTAATATTGACAGCTTTGTTTTTTTGGGGCCTTTTATAAAATGGGTCTTTTTATAGCAGTCACCTCTTACCATACAAATGTACTGCAACAAATGATGGCAGAGAAAAGCCACTGATCAGAAGATGTTTTATATATTACAGAATTTAAGAGTAAGATATTTTCAGGTGAATGTTCTGTATGCCCACCTGAAGCTGCAAAGCGAGTACCTATCGTTACTTAGGGAAAGAATAAGTTTCCCTTCCACGCTAAGGAATTAATTTCATGTTCTCTCAAGCTCTAAGTGTGTCCCTCCCACAGTTCTGTAAATGGTACATTGTGGAAAGTCACTCTGCAGTGCATGAAATTAGGACGCTGCAGTCCAGCAGCATCGATTCTCCTTTGATTAAGAAAGAACTGAGCATTGCAGCAGCACTAATATCTCACGCCAGATCCCCACTGCTACAGAGGACACGGCTGACACAGCCTTCTGCAAACAGAGCTGTGGGACCATTTTCAAAGTGGTTTCAGTGTCTCACTGGGAGATTTTTGCTGGCTAAATTAGCAAAGTTCAGAGCATACATTAGGTCTGTGACTCCAGTTAATGAGCCCTTTGTTTTATTAGATGAATGGGTAAGGAGGCTCCTTTTGGAATACACTTTTTCCCAGCAGAGTTAAATATCCACCGCTGAAAATGGCCATAGGCGATCCATTATTTTTTTATATTACCCGTGTAAGTTGCCCCTCACAAATAACGAACACTCAAAACTAAGCACTGCTTAGAAGAATAAATGACTAACCAGATTTTATCAGTACACAAGCTAAATTCAATGATTTATGAAGAAATCTTGGTCCCGTCTAATGGAATTTTCCCAAAATAAATTCATGTAAACAACTTGCCACAAAGAGGCAGTCAGTGCTGGTTGGTATGTGTAAACAGCTTTAACAGTTGAGAATATAATCTCCTTGACTGCTGGGCAGTCTGGGGAGATTCATGCAGAGCCTCCGTTCAGAAAACCACCCTTGGCTCTGATCCTCCTGACATCATAATGCCGCCCATTGCCGTCGTTTATAGCGAATGGTACTATCATCACAGATGGGTAGAACGATTCTGCCTCTCAAAGCCAGCACATTCAATTTTACAGTCCTCATCAGGCTCTCACGCTGCTATTCATGGGTAGGACTAGCGGGAGGAGGTGAGAGAAATGAAAAAAATTCCAGCTCCTGAATAAATGTATCACAGTGTATTCAGTTCCCAGCGGTGGGCTATCAATACGCCTCAGCCCTATTACCGTGTCGCAGTCACTCTTAGCGTGCTTCTAAGGAGCCCCTATTTGCACAGCCCACACTGCAAGGTGATGTCAGAGCTGATAAATTATCTCGCTGATGTTAATTCGTCCTGTTAGGAGATGACATTGAGAGCAATGCTCAAAACTAATCTTTGTGAGTGGCTTACGCTGATCTGGACTGGATCCCAACAACCCAAAGCTCAGCTCTTTCACACTGACCAGAACCGTGTTCAGAGTTTGCATGGTTATCACAAATATTTTCCTTCTCAGCTTTAATTCATCCCCAACAGTAGCACATCGCAGCCAGCATCATTTCTGTTAGGGTACAAAAGATGGTTGGCTTTTCCTAACAACTCTTTGTAAACAGAGCATCGTTGGCAGTTTCTTGGGGATGATAGCTGCAGTACAGCATGTTCTACTGCTCCGAGGAAGAAATCCTGCACAACGCAGATTTTTCAGACACTAAAAAGTGCCTTTTTTAGCACTGTAGAACTTTCGAGGCTTTTCACAGCTAGTATTTCTGCATTAGCCTGATTTCCCAGCACGTCTGCTAGACAGATGGAAGACTGATGGTCTTTAAAAGGGACTGGTGATTTTGCGTGCCTGTTCTGGGCTCCCTGACTTGAGCCAGCCCTAAGAACAGCCTGATAGTTTGAGGATTTCCAAAACCCAGCTCCTTCGAGGTGTCTCAGCATAACACCTCATCAGTCTCTCCCCAGCTCTAGCCAGTGGCAGAAACCCTCCCCAAACACGCCTTGCTGCTGAAGTCACAGCTGGAGCTGCATGAGGTGCCTGCCTGCGGACGCGGGGGATTTCATCTGCTGATGCTGTGACTGATGCTGCTGCTGGATGCAACCTCCACCAGGAGGTGACTGAAGTGCTTCCTTCAGCTCTTACCATGTCACTCCAAGCTCAGATCGATGTGGCTGAGGTCAGTATTGACGGCCACCTGGTCACCCTGCTCTCGTGTAAGTGGAGAGCTCTTCTGGAACAGATCTGCTTGGCTATTGAAATTCATTCAATTTTTAGGTTGATTTGGTTAAAACAAAAGGAAGCGCCTTCAGACACCTGAAATGCAAGATATTCTCCGTGCGTGGCTTTTACATTAGAAAAGCTTCATTTTGAAATAAGAACGGAATGGTTTAATTCAATCACTGGCACAAAAATAATACCAGTATCAGAAAATGGAGACTTCCTAAGAGAGATATACCTGATGTCAGACAGCCTCGAAGCAGGCCGGCAGCCAGTTCTAATGGAAAAACAGCCTGTGAAGGATTCCCAGCATATTATATTCCCAGGCCTTTCAGAAGCTAATCAAAAAACAGAAGCTATGTCTTCAGCAGATATAGAGTAACACCGTTGCTGAAAGGCACCAGCTCAGGATCTGGCCCGCAGCATGTGTTTTGGGTGAACCCAACTCTCTTCTCACCCACCTAGCTGTAATCAGGTGTGACAGTGCTTGAAGTCAAGGTGCACAAGGCAGTGTGAATGAAGTGGGAAGTCGAGACAGATCAGGATGATGGCGATTAACAGTGACTTTGCAGAAATGAATCAACGAGGAGTAATGCAAAAGAGGAATCACAGTGCTTGCCTTGTACCTGATGTGCATGTACCAGTTTGTATCCTACAGCTCAAAGAAGTCCAAACAGAGGGGGACCAAGCATCCCTCAGCTGCAAGGCATGCAGTGAATACATGGAATTAGTGCAGAGATTTAAAGCAGTCTGTGCAAACATGGATTAATCTAGAAAAGAAGTTAATGAAGCATGAAAAGTGAGTGGTATTTCTGTATCATCTGAGCTATTGAGAACTGTAACTGTGATAGCTTCGAACCCATCTCTTGGAAAGCACTTTCCCAGTCTCCTTCTAATAAAGCCTTATCTGAGGTCACGTATCTGGAGGCATTGCATGCTGCTGAGCGCTGCCAATGCACAGAAGCTAAGTTTACCAATGCAACCACCTCAGCCCCCTTTTGGACTATTTGCCAATCTTCACTTGGAAAATTAAGTTTATGGTTAGCTTTATGCATACATAGAACTAGCAGTAGATCTCCAAATTGTGTGGGATGTTAGTTCCACACAATGGGATTTCAGCATTGGGCAGGAATTCAGGATGCAGTGATGCTCACAACTCTCAGCTACAGTGTGAACTCAGAACTTAGTATATTATAGCAATATTACAAGCTTATAAATGGTACGTCTAGAATTCTTGAATTGCATCTTTATTATCTATGTTTCATACAGAAATCCTTTTGGAGAAATCACCCTTTTTATACTTTCAAGAGGAAATGGCTTATATTCCTTTCTTGCATATTTTAATATATATCCTTTTAAAAGAAAGGACTTATTTCTGTATCATTGCCACTGTATTTGAGCTACTTCGACCAAATCCTGAAACACCACGAACTGTTCAGTTTCACCTCAACCCAACTAGTAGAGCACCCACAAGGAGCTCCAGAATATTGAAGCTATTTTGAAAGCCTTAACACACAACAGAAAAATCACTGAATTTTATTCCCCTCCCATTTTCCTCCTGATGTTCGAGTCCTCAGGGGAAGCTTGTGTCATTATCAAGCTTTTCTCCCCACAAGTTGCTTTTCAAAATGAAAGCAGAGGTCCTCGTGCATGTGGCAGAACTCGGGGCTCTACGCATGGACCAATAACACGAGATCTACCAACGCTGCATTGACTTCAGCTGGATGCTGGTGGTTTACACCAGGCAAGGTGGTGGTGCCTGTGTTGTCTGGGGAACATTGGCCTCTGTTTTGCCCAGCATCCACCGCCGGTCTGTGCTGGTGCTCCTGGAGCACCGGCTGTGCCAAGGACACCTGGGCACGTGGGGATGAAGGCAGAGCATCTCCGCATGGCGCTGCCGCCGGGGCGGGGACACACGGCCACAGAGTGTCGCTGTTACCCCAAACTTTGGAGCCGGGGACCTCCTCCCATCGCATCAGGCTGACAAGAGCAAAAAAACCTGCCCCTTTAAAAAGAAAAATCTATGCGTTTATCTCGCATCATCTCTTTGTCCTTCCTTTAAAATGCCCAACTTTTTCTCCGCTGGTCTCCCCTCCTGTTTTCTCTTGGGAACCAGGATTCCTAAGCTCAGCTTGGAACCAAAGTTCAGATTTTTTGGCAGTGCGAAGGGACTCAAATGAGAGCTAAATTAAACCTTTTCAAAACTTCCCTAGCCGGCCGGGTAGCAGACAAGAGGCGCATTCCAGGGCCGTGTGGGAGATCCGGGCAGAGAGGCAGACAGCAGAGGCAGAGGTGATGCTTTCAGCTGCCATGGAGGTGCCGGTCCGTCTGCACTGGCCCAGTCACAGCCCACACCCGGGTCAGTGAGACTGTCCCCAAAAAGTAAATCCCTCCCAGACATCCTCCTGGCCAGGCACGACGCTTTGTTGATCCCAAGAAGGCCGGTGCAGCGCAGAGCAGCACGCTGGGATGGCGTGGATGGATGAAGGTGAGTGGAGCAGAGTGCTTCTCAGAAGGGCTGCAGTGTGTGCCTAGGGGCAACACAAGGGCACACAGAATAACCCAGGAGAGGCAGACTGCCCCTATCTTTCCCCGATGTTCTGCTAAGGTCTGTTCAGAATGGATACAGAAGACAAAGGGAAGGTTTCCCATTGGGTTTATGGACAGTGGCATACTATTGCCATTTCTTCCCAGGCCTTTTTAAAGCAACTTTGAATTGGGGCTGAGCAGCACCTCCACCAGACCTGGGTTTGAAGAAAAATAGGAAAATCCCCATTCCTAGCACAGTGCCGAACCAGTGTGAAGATGCTTCCAAAACTTCAGCTTTGGGGAATTTTCCATTTGGTTACAATTTCATAACAGCGGGATACTTATTTGGAAAATCTAGGGAGTAACAATTTTTCAAAGCTTTAAATCGAGGCTTTCCCCCACGATGAGCTAAATAGACTGATTTCATCCTTTCCCCCTTCGTTACGTACAAACTTGTTCTCAGAAGTGATTTTTTCAGTAGTGGAATGGAAATGTTTGGCACAAGATGTAGTTTCAGTGTACAGATGCCACAGCCTCATTACACTGAGTGCAGTTGGGCCATTTCTGGGTGCACCAATGGAGACTGTCTATTCTGTTTTCATTTTCTGAATGCTTTTCTATGGACACTGAGGAAGAATCACCATTCCTGGCCCCTAAGCACAGGCCAGATGAGCGTCCAAAGGCTTTAGGCAGCCCAGCTTCAGAGCAGGCAGAGGTACTGAACTAGGACTCACTGGGTCTATGATTCTATGGCAACATCACAATCTCTGCAAAACTGTATGGTTTGTTCCCAGAACCATAAATCTAGCCTGGCATCATTGGAAACTCAGTGCTGGGGAGCTTGGTTTAATTTCAGATTTACTGCTGTAACCAAAAGGGAACAAAATCAGCCCGAGCCTGAACCTCCTACCTGAACCTGCGACTGTGGAGTGAAAGCTGCCTGCATTCCACATTCCCACTGGATCAGAAACATCAGAATCATTTATGTCTTGGCTTTCAGTAAAACTGGAGCTAGAGCTGTTGCTCGAGACAAAATCCTGAGTCAGTCTGTTGGCAGATGATGAAGGAATAGTGCAGTATACCAGTTTTTGATTAATTATCTCATGTCCTCATGTAAATGAAAGATTGCAGTGTCAGGCAGTGACTGAGCCATCCCTTCTGTCAACATGAATTTCTGCTGTATGATTCAGTATTTTCCTGATGGTTCCTAACAAAGTCAAGAAGGGCCAAAATATATGCCAAAATAATGGCTGACCCCCAGAGATGTTATCCCTCATCTGTAAGGATCAAGATTCCATCCACTACTGGGCCATGAAGTGAGTAAAAATGGATTTACTTATTTGACTCAATTAATCTAACAAGTCTTATTACTAAAGATGTCATCACTGACATCTTTACTCTTGGGGTATGCAAAAACTCAACAGGCACTGCAGCCCAGTCAGTAGGCCCCAAAGCAATGAAGGCCAAGATGCTCTCTGGTTAGAACTGACTTCTCACTGCTTTGTCTTAAGGCCACCTAAAATTTAAAGCTACAACTTAAAATCCAGATGTTTGAATCTTACTGCATTTAGAGCAGACAATTGAACTGTCTGCTGTATCTAAAAAGTTTATACCTTCCCCTGGAAAATGCACTGGCCAACCTCTTAAGATAAGAATCTAATTATATGTTTGAAATGACATTTAGAGGCCTCAGCGCTTTTCATATTTGCTCTCAGATCTTGGGCTGGCATCTGTTTCTCCTTTTAGTTAAGAAACTGAAAGACTATTTACATATTCTTAGGAGTATATCTCCAATTAAATCTTTTTCAGAACTGCACTCTCAACATCTCATATTCAGTTTCCTGGCAGACGACTATCTTTTTCTTTGAGAGATTTATTTATTCAGTTGGATATTTCTTTTCGTCCTTTGCCTGGGCATTTGGAGTCTTCAGCTTCACCATCCTGCAATTAGGAGAATGAGCCTGCCCGTTTTTAGAGCTCTGCTCCAAAATGTATCCACCTTTTCAGTGACGTGCCTTCATCTAGCATTCACCTAACACAGTCTGCAGCAGAATGAATGTAATCAGGGATTTAGCAATTTATGCTATTGTCAAAGGCCAACATCCAAAACAAGAGACCAGATCACTGAACTCATTCAATGAGAAGAGGGAACGAGTGAGGAAGACTGCAACACAAGAAATACAGACCTGCTGAGGACTTCCAGAAGTTGTGAGAATTCCTTCTTTCCTACAGAAGCATCAATGCTTGTTTTACCCAAGCTGTAGGTAGGCTCCACCAGTACCCCATGAGGAACGGAGCAGAGCGGATTCCTCGCCTCACATCAGAGCATGCAATGATCACTGCCTCTGTTCTCAGCAGCACCAGTGACCTCTGAGTTATTCCTGGGGGCAGCACTGGAATCCAGTTAACCAGAAATAGATAGACAGGATTTAGTATCTAAACTTAAGATTAGTAAATAGGAGCAGACCTTGTTTTGTTAGATCCAAATTGCATTTCCTTGTCATAGTAAAGCTCGAGTCCAAACCCAGTGTGAAAGACTTCTGGCACCCAGCCTAGCTGTCAGTACAACATGCAAGCACTGTCTGTGCTGACAGGAGCACATGGGCTCAGGTGTGCATCCTACAAAGCTGTGCTCACTTTGCGTGGGGCCACCAGGGCTCCGGGTCTGAGCTCACCACTGGTTTTAAATAAGCTCTGCCCCACAAAAGGGGTTGGAAACCCCCGCTGTGATGCAGCTCATCAATGGACCACCCAAAAACACGGGCAGTGTGAGGCTGTGAGTGATCGGTGCCTCCTCTTCCTCACTGTTTGACTTCAGGGAAGTGTCTTGCACTGGGAAGCAGAGGGAGCTCTGGTCACCAGTGCAGGTGCACCCGAGGACGGGATGAGGAGCACTTCTCAGATGGTGATAACCCACGGCACGTCCCCGCTTGTGGATCATAATGTCATGGCATGACTCAATGCAAAGGCAGCCATGTGTCCATCTGGGTGCATATTATTCTATCAAAATTAAAGCTTTTGAAATAGGAGCTTATTGTTTTAATAACTTCATTTATATAATTCCTCTCTCATGTCAGTGCTTCAGAAAACATCTCTCATGTTAAATTTTACTCCAGATCTTTCCTTGCTAGTTTTAGGCTCAGAGCTGATACATTGGAATAATCCTCTTCGTTTTAAGTCCCACAGACACTGTGCTGTTCACATGATGTCATTCTGTGTATATTCCTTCATTTACTACTGGTGAGTCATTATCATCATAGCTAATAGAAAGAGGATTATCTCTTTATTAGACCCAAGGCATGGCATGTTGTTGGTAGTGCTGTGCCTCCTTGATTTTTAACCCTTTTGGTCACACGAGTCAGGGCTTTTCAGCAGGGGCCACATCCAGCAGCAGGACACAGCTGCTACTACAGCTCATGATCAAGTGCTCAGGGCAGCGAAGGCGCACTTTGTCACCATCACAGACCTCGTGTGACCTCGGGTACTTCACCTGGAACCAAAGTGGCAAAAATGTCTCAGTCTTTGGGAGTCTGTGTCTTGGTCTCTGACACTGTTTTTTCTTTTTTTAATTCATAAAATTAATCTTTATCTCAAGAGTAGTGCTGTGATCATTCACAGAGGCGGCAGCGCTTTGTTTGACATAAACGAGGTGATCAGCATTGTGACAAACACACAGTAAGGCAGTGGAAAATGTACAAATGCTGCCATATGGCTGAGGAAGGCCAATATTGTCACAATAATCTTTTCTAGGGAGCAGCTCTCATGCAACACAAGCTGTTTCTCAGACGGCTCAACTGCAGAAATGATTAATGTCTGAATTTAACACAGAGCTGGTCAGAAACCTGAATTTCTTTTATACAGCAATCTTCAAGACTTGTTTTAATTCCAAATGGAAGTGATGGATTTTTCCTGGGAATCAAGATTCCAGAGGTTTCCAAGATTGAGAATTTGCTGAATATTCATCATAGAGTGAAATCCTTTCATTTTCAATGAGGCAAAACCAGTTCCGTTACCATTAGGCACAAACAGTGACACATCGCGCTCACTGCAGCTCCGTGTCACCGAATATCTATCCCTGCAGCCTTTGTAGAAAAAAACAAAACATTTAACAAAAATTACAATTGCAAAACAGTGTCTCTTCTTGATGAAATGTCCCCTCGACAGCGCTGAGATGCTCCTTTTTCTCCTTTTTCCTCCTCATGTAAAATTTTGCTGCAGCGATGCCCTCCCTGGAGAAGCATTTTGATGTTAGTGAAACTGCATTTATCAGCAGAACACCGCCCCGTCAAAAAAAAAAAAAAAAAGGTTTCAAAGAGCTCTCTAATTTAAACAGTGATTGCTGCTGTGATAGAAACAAAAGCTGTCCATGTGCACTACTGCAAGAAGAATGATTCCAGAACGCCGCTCTTAGAGCTGTGATATCTCTTTACAGCGATCTGAAAGTCTCCGAGAGTGGCTGGTAAGGAAGCAGTACAACAGCCTGCCATCAATCGTGGCTTTCTCTGTTTTAAGGCAAAAGATGCCAAGACAGCCAGCACCTAAGAGGAAACAGCAGCAGCGTGCAGGCTGCACAAGATTGAATGAAATCCTACTGGCGCATTTCCTTCTCTTATCTACCCTGTCACCCATTATCAGACAGCGGATTATAATAAAGAACACAAGGTTGAAACACAATTATCCACAGACGCATTTGAGGGCTCCCAAATCTGCTAATGTTACTAACAAGTGGAGTTACCCACTGCAGCACACTTCAGAACTCCAGACGAAGGCTTAACTGCTAATGAAACCGAAATCTCAGCTCCAGAGATAAATTTCAAACTTCTTGTGGCTGAAACCTGGAAGACAATACATCATGGAAACTTTAGGAGTTATCTAAAGAACAAATAATGTTGGTAAGCTGTCATAATGAAATCTTGATGTCAGGTCTGAGGGGTCTAAGAAGCCAAGGCAGTGCCAGTGGGATTACATCTAGCGTTTTTGTGATGGCATATCAGATCCACGATTGAAACACTGCGGCAGTAGCATCTGAACCAGAGTATTTATTCCTTCAGCAGGACAGAACAGCTTCCAGATTCACAGTTCTGGCAGTATTTTAGTGACCAGAATCAAACTGGTACTGAGAAAGTAGATAGCTTTCAAGATGCGTGACCTTGGTGTGATGTTGCTTAGGTAATGAGCCGGGAAATCCAAGTTTACAGCTCAATTTTGTAACAGATTTCCTTTGTGACTATGGAAAGGCCTTTCCTCATACAGAAAACATAATTTTTAAAATGATGTTTAAGTTATTGTATTATCATATTTTTGTAGTGTTATGACAGTAGTGAGAGGTGCTTATTTTGGAATAAGAGTGCCTTTTCTGTTGGATAAGTATATACCAAATCAAATGTGCATATGCTAAGTAGGAAAGAGTGGGGGAAACAAGGAATTCTTATTCCAAAAGAATTATCCAGACGGATCTGAAATGGGATAACTACAATGGCACAGACGAGCTTTGAGTCAGGCAGACAAGCTTTATGAGACACCTTGGGCCCAGGCCACAAAATACCTCAAGGATTAGGGTCCAGACCTTGAACTTGACTTGATACTCTTGGAAAGCTGGGGCAGAGACCAAAGGACAATTTGGTATTCTCATTGCAGCCCCTGCTGAGGAAGTGCATTACAGACAATGTGATCAACAACGAAGTCTCTGTCCTTCAGCACTCCATCTGTACAGTCAGTACATGCAACGGGGATAATACGTACTGTACATGTAACATGCACACTATGAAAGCTTTTGTCAGTCATTTCCATTGAGGCTGGAAATGCCCAAAGATTGAGTAAGAATCTTCATGTCTTACAGGAACATTTGTGTTAGATAGAAACGGACTGTTAATAAACTAGCTTAACACATGCTTTGTTTTCTCTAATAGATCAACTGTACTGTACTGAAGAAACACCACACTCAGCCACGATTGCACAGGTCGCTCACGAGGAGCTATTTCTCCACCCCTCATTTCATTCACAAATGTAGAGATTCGTGTGAACGTTACAAAATGTGTGAGCTGATGGTACGCCTTACTTCCACGCAGCCTTACCCGGACCCGGGGAGCTCCCCACTAGAGGGGGAAGAAGAGCAACTGCTTTGGCTGAACTCATGAAACATAACAAAATCAAAACCACAGTCAGGAGAGTAACATACAATTCTAAATGGAACTTGAAAACTTGAGAAGTCATTTAAGGGAACCACATTAAATGCTAAAATGTTTAATGGGACCCATGTGTCTCAGGCAGAGAAAGAGAGTGAGAGAAATGTAACAGAGGAAATCAAGGAGACAATATGTCTGTGCAACTTGTTCTAATTAGGGGCACAGTGCTGGTGAGGATCATTCATTATAATTTAGTTAAATCTTTAGCATGGCAAAGGCACCTCTGTATGGTGGTATAAAACAAAAGACCCCCAGTCGTAAACCAAGTTAAGGCCCATAGAACAGAGGTTAATTTCAGTCATTTGTGAATGCTGAAGGCAGTACATCACATGAATGCCAGCACTTCTTTATTGCCGTGGAGTTGTGCTCCAGCTAGCAGATGTCTGCAAATTTGGCATGTGGGGGGTGGTACTGGGAGGGCAGTGCCGCATTGTCTCCAACTTGTCTGTCGCTTAGCGGAGTGGATCTGTCTGTTTCTTTTAGCAGGGGTGGGAAAGGAGTTCAAAGAAAGAATCGAAACAATCCATCCATCCAAGCTTTGGAATATCTGAACTGAACCCAAATATCACCAAGCACTTCCCAATCTCTGCTTTGAAACAAGAGAACAGACGATGATTTGCAGCAGTTCGGGATGATTTACTCACACACAGCATGTGTAACACTTACTGCAGCGTTGTTTTAAAGCTTACAAAGCATCCATCCGAGGGCTGAGCGGGGTCAGGTTCAGGTTTGTGACAGCAGCACACGGCTACGCAGCAGAGCTGCACCAACAGCTTCACTTGCATTTCCTCAGCACAAACGAAGGGCACAGCAGACCCAACTCATTCGCCATTGTGTTTTTTAGGAGTAATTCTACTTAAATATGGGTCAGATTCTTAGCTGGTGTAAAGCAGCTGAGCTGCCTGCATTCCAGTGCAGATAAACTAATTCACACCAGCTGAACGCCGGCCCAGCGGAATTACATTGCTGTAAATCCAGTGTGAGATCAGAACGGAGTTAGCCTGGGTTAGCACTGGTGGAACTGAGAACAGAATTTAACCCACAACATTTTGACACCGTTCCAAATATTCGTAAAACCCATATTAATTTTGAGTGTAAATGTGCCAAATTCACCCTGGTGTCATACGCAGTCCAAAAAAATTACACCCTAGGGATAAATTTGGCCCTGCATATTTAATCTAAGTACACGGCATCATCCCAGCAAGGAAAGCAAATGAGCAATAAACATAAGTTTGCTGTTGGATGTTGTCTCCTTACTCCTCAGCTTTCTAGTACATTTTGTTTTTGGAGCTTATTTAAACGAGCAGTTTATGGTTTGATCAAGTCCTAAACAGGAAACCTGAAGGGTTTATAAAACATTGAGTGTTCTCATTACAACTGACCTAAAAATCTCCAAAGTGGCAATCTTCATTTCTATTATACCTGCTGTTGCTGTGACGGGAATGTTTTCTAGTGGTTAACGCAGACGTCAGGGAGTCAGGTCTACCTCTCAGCTTGGCCACTGGCTTGTTGTGTGGGCTTGGGGGAATCATTTAAGTTCTCTGTGCTTGAGTTTACTTATATGGTGTGGGACAATTAATGATCGCCAAAGGGCTTTGGGTTCCTCAGATGAAAACAGAAGAGTTAGTGTTCAGAAGTATGACAGGAATGCCCTCCCCTTTTCTATGTGACATTAGGGTAGCACTCCAATCAAATTACACCATAAAATAGCCATAATAAACATTACAGTACCATAAAAACAACAATATTACTACTAAGACATAAAGATAATAATACTGAGTTATTTATAAAGCTGCTCATTACGATGTTGCCAAGCACCTTAAACAAATCAGAGTGCATCTGGGACCCGAACTGCTTGTGATGCAAGTGAAACTTCACTGAATTCCTGGGAATCCGTGCTCAGGCAATGCCAAACACTGTGACACCACTCAGGTCTCAGGGAACTCTTTCACAGGAATTCTGGCCACTCACACAGCTTCTTTTTGCATACAAGCAGTACCAATTATAAGGGATACTGAAAATAGAGATTGGAAACCTAGACACATTTTATTTTCTTGACTCTAGAGCTGCAAACTTTTGAAATACAGTTTGTGTGTGGTGCTCCTCACGGCTTCTCTTTCAAATACGCTTGAATATTTCTTTTGCTTGCATTTGTCTTACTGTGAGATTCTGAGGCCCCTCTTTGTTGAGACAGAAGAATGGCAAAAAATGGAAAGAACCAAGGTTACCAGCTCACAACGTAGGTGTCAGCCATTCCTCCCTTTCTCAGTACAGGTTACCAGCTCAACATGGTAGCACCTGGCCAGGAGATGAAGGCCAGAACAAAGCTACTGTACCAAAGGGAGGGGACTGGATGCAGAGTAAAAGGGCTGAGAAAGCCTGGGTTCATGCTGCATCTGCCACTGACTCATTGCAGGCTCTTGGACAAGTCACAGTCTATTTTAAACTAATTCTGCCTCCATGAGCCTTTGAAAGAGGGATTATGAGGGCTGATGTTTGCAGATTATTTCGGTGATGGACACCACTATGTGTTAGGTTACTTTCCTGCTAGTAACTTCCAGTGAATTACTTCATATCACAGTAACCCAGAATGTCTGCTTTTCCTTTGTGTCAGGGAAAGCAATATGTATCTTGACTATTTTACTTTTTAAGACTTAATGAAAGCAATGGCATTGGCTTTTTTAAGAATTATTCTGTAACCTATAAGAAATGCCTTACATTGCCTATGCTGTGCTACTGGGATGGTTAGATATGAAGATTAATCTACAAGTGTATTCAGACTAAGATGTTCCCTTGCTTACTGTCTAAGCTGGAAAGTAGATCAGTTCCAGATGGAAATTACCAAATATGTGTTCAGTTGAGAAAGTAACTTCAGTACAAGGAGAGGACAAACTAGGTGGTGCCAACAGGAAGACCATCACTTAGGATAACAAGAAATACCAGGAACTAGAAGCAGATGATTCATCTAGCTACCCATTAACACGATACAGAAATGACATAAAACCTGGCTGCATTAAATACAAAGATTCTGATGCTTCCTCTTCCAAGTGAGGTGAATATGCATTACACATTTTTAAGCCCAGTTCAGTAGGTGAGGGATCAGTGGTTCAGTAGATGAGTCCATTTCCAGCTTTCTTGTCAGACTACCACATAAGTCATTCTCTTTGCCTCTTAAAAAGAAATCTTGGATTGCAAGTTGAACGTCAGCGTGGCTGTATTTCAGACAACAGTGGAAAGAACAAGACTAGCATTAGCGGCCTACTCTTTTTATCTCTGCACTATCACAGAAAAGGAAGCAAACAGTGAAGCCGCCAGAAAAACACTTGTCAGGCTTCCAAGCATTTGAGTTAACTAGGCCAGCTGCTCCCTGAGGGATGAGGGGCTGGAAGTGACACCAAGGCTGGCGGGCTCAGCCCCGGCCTGCCATGGCCCTGGCCCCAGCACCTGTGTGAGGCGAGCGGGGCAGGATGCAAGTGCTCTTAAACTCTTTATTCTGAAACTTATAAAAAAAGAAAATCACATTTTAGAAGTACATTTTTATAACAATCCTTTGTTGAAGTGAAAAAAGGAAAAAAAGAAATCCTGGCTCCTTCCTACTGGCTCCTGAGGTAAAAGGTGTGTTCTGGTCATTGGCCTCTGAACTGGACCCAGGGCTTCCTGCACAGCTCCTGCCAAACAGGCAGATCCAGGTGTGATACCAGTGAGCACAGCTTTAACTTTATTAAACCAGCTATTTGCAGAAAATTCCCCTTGCTCTAGGTAGTTTACAAATAAATTGACTGGCAAAATGGGAAGATTTATGAGACCTACAACCCGGAAATTCAGCGTAACACGGACTGCTTTAGCCTGGTTCCTCCACTGGGTAGACCCAGATTCTGATCCAGAAAGAAAGAAAAAATGTCAAGAGGAGGGATGACGTGTCCAAAACTAAACCAGTGTGAATAAAGACAACAATGGCTCAATGTAAGGATGTTAACATTCACTGCTGCTTGAGTGAGAGGATCTGCACCACCCAGGAATAAATACTGTGTTTTCCGACATACAAAGGACATAAGTAACATTTTCCATCTTGGCTGCTCGCAGTGAGATAGTCAGTCAGTATTCAAAGTGGCCCAGTTTCCAAAATATCTCAGAGGACGCGCATCTTCATGGAAATCATAGGAATCACTAAGAAACAGGACACATCCAGTTCTGATGCCCAGCAACAGTGAGCACCAGATCTTGGGTGTCTGTCTCTGGAGCTGGTTGTGCAAGCACAGAGTGCAGGTTCCCAATGTCACCTTCTGTAATGCTGGAGAGTATGTGAAAAAAAATGGTGTGGTCAGCCTGAGCTTCTGCCCAGCTAAATACCATAGACATTTAGTAAGAACTTGCTCTCTCACGATATTTGGAAACATTTTACAAGCACGCATGAAAATCGAGGTACAAGGAAATGTTATGATTTAGCCATTTTGGGGCAGTCTGAAAGTATCAGAATCAGACAGCAAGCTTCATCTCCTTATGATGCGCTCAGCCCAGAGATACTGTCATCATCCCATCAGCATACATCACCTTCTGACCATCATCACTTGGGAGCTGACAGCGTACAGCTGTACCATTAACTGCCCAGTAAGACACAACAGTTCTTATCTATCAGTTCCAAGTGTCAACAAGATCCTAAATCCAGAGTAGAAAGCACTGCCTATGGGACAGCCACTTCTCCTGGATCCCAAGGCATCCACTGTCTGGATGGCCCAGAAGGATGTGAGAGCTTTCCGCATGTGGAGCAAGGCAGTTTGATGTGCACTGTGAAGAAGGGAGAGTCAAAAGTGCCAGCTCTGACTGCTGAGGACTCGCTGTGTGAGCCGAGGCAATGCTACTCTATCATTCTTTTTGTTCTCGGTAGACTGACTGATTCTCCCGTTGAAATCCAAGGGAGCCTGAAAGCATTTAACTGCCTCACAAAGATATGTCATGCGATCTAACATTCTGAGCACAGAACTGGGAGCCAGGAGCTTTTAATGGTGCCTGTAGGGATTGGAGCCAAATCACTTAACCTCTTTGCTTCTCAGCTTCTCATCCATAAAAAGAAAACTATGCTTGTGTTGCTGGCTGGGGTTTTATGTGAGTTAATTCGTAGACCTGTATGGAAAACGATTCCACCTCTGGTGCAGAAACGTAAACTTTTTTTATTAAAAAAAAAAACACCCAAAAATAAGAGAATAATTTCATCAGAAACTCCGAGTTTGTAAACAGAAGCTGAGCATTTTGGCTGAATTGCTCACGAGGGAAATGTGTTTCTCCCTGAAAGGCGGATCTCCATTGTGAAAAAGAAGGGCTTTTTTTTTGGAAAGTCCATTTTCCACTGAAAAACGGTTTTTGACCAAATATTTTTGATCAGCCCTAACATAAGCGAGCCATTTTGCTCTTCCAAAGTGCTGCGCTTGCAAAATGCTTCGCAATCCTCCCATTGACAGCACGCCCCGTGCCAAATAGTTGTATTCCCCTTAGCACAGTGAAATCATCAAGTACTTGCGGCTGATTTGCATCGTTTTTAATTTGTTTGAACAAGCCGGGCCAGATCCTCAGCTGCAGTCAATTAGCAGCAAAGCCGAGGGCACAACGCTGCTTTGCACCACGCGAAGCGCAGCTCCGTGCGGGGCAGTGCACGGCCGCCAGAGGGCAACGGCGGCTGCGGGGCGTCCGCGTCCCCGCGGGGTCCCCACGGTGTCCCCACGGTGTCCCCACGGTGTCCCCGTGTCCCCAGTCACGAGGGGTCTTTGTGGCCCGGGAGCCACGGTCTCTGTACAGCCGCTGCTCCCCGGCCCTTGGAGGGTCGTGCCGCTGAGCTGCTAAGCTGTCAAAAAGCTTCAAGCTGCTCCAAGGAGAGGAGCCAATAGAGCTGCTGAAAAACCTCATTCTGTAGGGGACCTTTTTTTTCTTTTTTTTTTTCCCCCCCCAAACTGTGCGTGTGTTTGTGAGCCCGGAGCGACAGAGAGGCCGTGAGCGCGGCTCCCTGCGCACACCTCGGGGCTGCAGCATCCCTTCCCACCTGGCTGAGCTCCGCTGACGGCTGCTCAGCTGCTTGGTCCCTGGCTGTGTCACAGAACGAACTGCTGCGTGCTCAGGGCTGGCTTGCCAGGCTCTAGCTCACGACGGTAAGTCACTCACACGCACCTATTCCCACTGAAGTTAGTGGGAGAGTATTAGGCCAGCGTGAGCGCAAATGGGATGAGTGATGTAATGAATCGCTGATGTGAGTAAGGCGGTCATGATCCAGACTCTAATTATGAGATGCCTGGCTACTTGGGGAGAAAAGAAACGAGGTTTGTCAGGTCAGGAGGGAACGGCTGTTCAGTTTCATTGCATTTCGGGGTCTAGCGAAGAAGTCAGAGAGATTTTGCTGAAGTCTTCCAGAAGTATAACACCAAGCATTGGCTGATAGTGATGGGGCACGACAACCAAAGCTGCCTGACACCAACTGCAGCCCCTGCCCAGGTGAGGTGCATCTCTCAGGGAAGGACTTCCTGCTAAAGGCAAGAAAGCGACAAACCAATACATTTTCCACCCTTGCAACATTTTTCTTCTGCTTTTATTGAAGCTCAGGCTCAGCCTATAGGCTTCATATTGAAATCTGCGAGTTAGCTCTGAGCTTTTCATATAGATTCTCAAATTCTTGTGACGATCTGTTTGGCTGGGCCTGTAACCGCTGAAGCCAAGCACAGCGTGGCTGGGTGTTACAAGCTGGCTGCACTGCTGAAAAGCAAACCGGAGTCTGTGCTCTGCGCTGCTGGCACACCGAGCTCGGGGAGAAACCAGCAGCTGGAGCTTGAGGGCCGCAGGCTCTGCCTGCCTGCAGCTCACCCTGCAGCTGGAGTCATGCCCTGCTGTGGGCTGGGGACCATCCTCGTGCTGCTGACAGCACTGACTTGCCTCAGTGATGATAACGCAGGGAGCACTCCAGGAAGGGCTCTGCTCTGCCAAGGAGCAGTGTTTGCTCACACCTAATCGGGGTGACTCTCCTTGCTTTGCCTCACTCTTCCGAGCCCAAACCAGCAACGACGGCCATTCCCTCCTCCCAAAGATGGGGAGGTGTCGAGCGTGGAGATCCTCGAGCAGACGTGACCGCAGGCATGCCGAGCATCCCCGACGTGAGAGAAGGGTGGGCTGGGCCGGAGGTCTGCGGGACACCAGCGGAGAGCACAGCACCAGCAAAGCGGAATGTGGATGTGGTGCGTGCGGCCGTGGCTGGCTGTCACTCCTCCTTGCCACTTCAGGAGCCTGGCACGAGGCAGCCACCGCTAGGGCTCATTTGAATAATTCCCACAGACATTCCAGATGTTGACCACATGGTCTGCCTTTAAAAATAAGGGGGGAGGGGTGAAAAAAGGGCGAAGTGTGTCTTTTCTTCAGCGTCCATATTTATTTTGTACACAGATGTTTGTCGTCGCATGGAATAAATAAGCATAATTCAGCCTTACCTTTTTTTTTTTGTCATAAGCACAATGTATGATTCACGTTCATGGAACCTGCACAGAAGTCACCTGACAGAGCTGAGCTGCAGGCTGCTGACATGGCGTGCTCACACGGCAGACCAGACCCTGTCTGTCCATGCACTGTCCTGCAGTACCTGGCCAGGCCTGCTCCCTGCACAGGAGAGGTGTTTGGGGAGGTGTCCGGGCTGTCCCCAGTATTGGGGCAGCTCTCCAGTGCTGCTGCTGGCAGAGGCACCGTGCTCAGCTCAAATACAAGAGAGAGGTTCTTCTCCTCTGCGTGCTCCCTTCACGCCGAGTTCTCTTTTTTTTCCCTCCCTAATTCGAGCTTTTTGGAAGTGAAACATGCAAGCTAATATAAAAAGTTTAAGACTGGAGGGCAAAAATCGTTTCTTTCCAAACTGCAATACTGCATTTTAACCTGGAGAGGGTGGAAGGAATATGACAATGCAACGGGTGTCACCTCCCAAGAAGTGCCGTCTCTCCAACAATTATAGAACAGGAACCCCCAAATGCTCTCTTCAGTAACATATGAATCCTGCTTGTATTTCTGTCCCTCTTTCACATACCAGCAGGATCACAAAAACGTTTTGGCTCGGGAGGATCAGCTTTCAAGGGAAACCCGCTTTCTCCCTAGCAGAGACTGAGCAGCTGAGAAAAGTAGGACCAACACGAGCACAACACCGGCGTCATTAGCTGCCTCTCTCCTCAAGCTGCTGGTGTAACTGTTATGCTGAGATGTGGCAGCTGGGTGCATGAAAGTGGAGGAGGATGGAGGCCACCAGGGCAGGCCAGCCAGGCTCTTACCCCAGGGGTAAAGCAAACGGTCGCATTCATTCTTTTAGGCTTCAACATTAACAGTTCGTGTCTGATACTATCAGCAAGAACACGGGATTATGACTGAAAAAAGATCTCTGTTTTATTAAATGTGCAACATGTTCTTGATTGGTTAGAAAAGGCCTACTTTAAGCTCTCATCTCATTCTCCTCTTATTTTTAATTCATGTGCTTTGGAAGCAAAGAGAGTTAAGATGATGCTACTGAGTTTTGGACTGTTCATCCTCAATAGCCTTAGAAAAAGTAACACTTGGGCTGCTAATGTAATCCTTCTCAGTCTTGCTGAGTGCTGTAAAGAAGTGACACTATTAGTCATTGTAACTGAGAGAGTCCTTTTCTATACAGCAACTTCAACCACAGCTTCCCTAAAGACATTTTAATAGGAAGAAACTACAAAACACAATCGAGACCGCAAGTTCTGTCAGAATATCAGGGAAATAAGGGTCATAACAGAAGTGATTTAAAGTATGTGAATCATAGACCCAAGGTCTTTCCATGAATCATAACAAAAATGTGAGGAGTGGTATGGTATATTACACACACACACAAAGATGTATGCATGGTGGTCATTTCTGCTGTTCTGCATGATGAGCAAGATGTCTGAACACACTACAGCTAAAGAGGAAAGAGCTCACCACGTGCTCGGTGAGACACACTCAGCTCAGAGCAGTGTGGCTAAGAAAGGAAATGGGAAGACAGGTTTTTCTTTAGAACATCAGATATTCTATCCCATTTCCAATCCAAATCATTCGGTGTTTCTCAGATAATTCTATCATTTGTCATCGAATGCAACCTGGAGAGATGCAGTCGGGTCTGGAAAACACCACATTATCAACATAATGGTAGATACACTGGAACAAAACATTTCAGAAATACAGACAGAGCTAAATATAGTTTAGTTCTTCATTTACTTGCTGGGGAATGACACTATGAATAACACTGAACAACATATAAATTAACCTCCTCAGCCTGGGTTGGAAGTGTGTCTGACAAGAGTTGTAGAGAATCAAATATCTCCTGCAGAAAATTTCTGGTATTCCAGCTCTCAAAAGATGTCTCTGGTAAAGGCTGACTGAGTTGTACCACTTAACATCCAACGTTTGCACTTTGGGATTAGCATTCATTTTATTCAGTACAACAGCAATTACGATTCAGAATGGTTAGATCAATCTTCATCACTTTAGGCACAGCCTCAAACAAGGGGCTGAGTGTTAATCTCACTGTTTTGAAGATAATCCCCAGGGCGCTCATGACTCAGAGACACACCTCTGAGTCACTATTCTTTCATTACTTCCTCTTGCTCCTTTGGGGTAGAAACTTTACCGCTAGTTTATGCCAGCAGCAAATTACAACATCCTCCTATTACGCTGACCTTGCCATTTTGGCTAGTGACTCTGAAATTAAAGCCACCATTCATCCTTCACTCTACCTACTGGAATAAGGAAGTCAGCTGATGAGTGAATTCTGTTTACTCCATCACACCCAGATCTGAAGCTGGAGGGCAAATTTTCCGAGTAGTCAAATCCATTGCAATGAGACGATCTGGTGAGTGATGCAATACTCAGTCTTTGGCAGGATGGCAATACATAGTTTATAGCTTGTGATCACAGAATGAGATTACATGAGAAGCACTTCAGAGTTTCCAGATAGAATGAACACTTATCATAAAAAAGTCCTAGGAAAAGAAATAGGAAAAAAAGCCCAAACATTGGGTTCTCTGGTTTGCAGCTCCCATAGGCTATGGGAAGAACAGTCAATCCTTGCATCAGCTGACATCAGCTCAGAACAACACGAATCTTTACTGTCTCTGAGATCAGTCACCAGAGTCCCAGGGTTGAGTTTGGTTTAGCCAGTATGAAGAGGCAGGAGATGTCTTTCTGTGTCGTGGAGTAACACCACTCTTGCAGATGCCACCGCGTCCATTTCCTTCCAGGTCATGAAGTGAGATTGTTTGTGGGAATGTTTTCAAAGAGCTGAACCTGCAGGGTCCTGCTCGCAGCTCAGGAGATAGCAGGATATAAATCTGTCCGAATGAGCCACGCTCGTTCCACATTCAGTACTGGAACGCGGCAACACCAGCAACATCTTGTTCTTTTGGTGTAATGGCAATGCTAGGATTTAGGAGGATTATGTCGATTTAGGAAAAAGAGGGGAATATTAATATACAAAATTGTTAAATGTCAAATCAAATCCTTTAATAATGCGTGTGTCTGGATGGGGATGGGAGTGCTTTCAAAACTAGCTACAAATATTCAAGAAATCCATTTGGCAAGTTCAAACAAATAGCCCAAATCAATTACACACACAGTATTCTTAAGGGGGCACATTTTCAGCATAGTATGTGGAGAATTAAGCACTCTGCTCCCATTATTGTTAATGGGATTGGCACACCCAGTCCCTCATATGCAGGGCTGTAAGTTGAAAGCCAACAAATGAAAGTATTGCTCTGAAATAATAGAATTATTTTATAGTTTCTAGTTTCTAGCCTTTCCTGCAAAGCATATCGAAATCACTTCTGCTTCTGTGGAGAAATCTCAGTGCATACACTTTGGATCTACACAAACTCAAAGCTGAAACCGGGATGGAAGACGGCAGAAACCTCTCTTGACAGTTTTGTGGGGAGCTCCAGAAACAAATGCAGGCTGGAAAAATAAGAACTGTATTTTGTGGGAGCTGTTAAATATTAGCACCTACTCTTAAGCATTGCTTGCAGAGCAAAAGTCCCTCTGAACTTCCATGTGCAAAATAAGAGAAGAAAACAAACAGCTAACAGTTCTAGAGTAACAATTAGCGTAAAGCTGATGGATAAGCTTCACATCTCATGAACCAGAGGGATTAGAAGCCAGTTATCTCATGTTCCAAGCAACCAGCTCACTATTTTGAAGTGAGTAGAAGGAACAATTTCTTTCACTCTTCATGTTTCTCAGTCTTTGATCTGAAATTCTTTCTTAAATATCAGAACGTTGAATTAAAATTCTTTCCATCTCAGGAGTCTGTTTTGATAAACTGGTATTTCTCAGTGGAAAAAATAACACTTCAGACAGTCGCAGTTAGTGCTAGTAGCTTTTCCTAAGTCTCACGCTGAGTCAGGAACCCCTGACTGTTGGTCACTCTGTGCTAAGCCCTTTTCTCATGGGCTGAAGTGCACAGTTCAGACTGATGCCCTCGAGTGTATCCAGTTATCCTTATCACCACAACAAAGCATGGGCAACATTAAGAGTGGACTCCAGAAATGTGATCCCATTTTTAAAATAAGTGGATCAGTAATGCTCTCACCTGCCCTGCTGTGATTACTTGGAGGGAAATGGATTGGATTCTGAAGACCAAAACTTGACAGACTTCCTGCAACCAGTCATGCAGTGCTCAGGGACTTCAAGGCTGGATTTTTAAAAGGGAAACGTGGGTACAATACATGTATATTAAAATATGTACTTACAGTAACCACACTGCTATTTACTGTAGATGCCTACTCTGCCTAACATTAACTGGAAATCCTATTTGTGGTCAGAAAGACACTGCTGCATTTTCCACATGTAAATAGCCACTTCTCTATGCAGAGACCTAAAATCTGTGCTGAAAATAATGCAGTAAGTGCATCGCAGTGGGTACCATTGGTCTATATAATGGCTTTCAATTCAAGATACTCCATTCAGTGTATCAGCTCAGGTTTGGAGTGCAGGTCTGGACCATGTTTCAGTTCCCATTACAGACCATCTCCCTGCAGAAGCTGGCTCCACGTGCAACCTACTGCTGTACCAGCAGAGCCTGCTGTCTGGAAATCACCTATCAATTATACTGATGTTACAGGATTAACTTTCATTTTCTAAACATCTCTCAGCAACCATCATTCATTGGTCTGACCCCAGAGTACTAAAAACATTACGTTTAATCTACATCAACTCTCATTAGTCTTTTCATTAGACATTTCATCAGACTTTTCATTAGATTTTTCTCTGGGAGAAAAAAATAAACAACAAATAGCATTATCAGATGAACTGAGTGAGGCTTGGCTAATCCTGGGCAAGCAACACAGGCATTATTTATATACTGCAGTTAACGTCTCCTGTAGCATCATTTCATTCTGTCCAGAGCCACGAGAAACCTTTCTGCCTTCAGATGGTAATTTATATCTATTACAGCAAAATAAAACATTGGAGGAGATGATGTAGCAGACTCAGAATTATAATTTCTTTTAGAAAAAAACAAGCTCTTCTAACAGTTCATAAATATTTATTGACCTCTGTTTGCCTCCTTCTCCTAAGAAATCTATCTAAACTTTATAACCATAGTAGTGAGAAGTATATTTGTAAACACAAAAACTGAAAGTGTTCTGATGCCTTCATCCCAAAGCCAAGCTGTAATGCATAAATACTAAACATTAAGAGGGCAGACAAAGCTGCAAATAGAAAGTATAGGGCCTAGTGCAGAAAAGTGAAACAGACATCAAAATGAAATATGCTGGAGACTGTCACAAGTGTATTGGTAAGAAATTTTTATGGGGCTGGGGCCAAACTCCGGCTATCAAAAATTTAAGTTTAACTAATAATGCTACTTGAGGTTCTATGTGCTGAGGAATGTGTTTGCTGCCTAAAAATAGGAAGAGAAGGACTGGAACAGCTGCCACTGGGAATTGCACTTTCTAGAAATGCTCTATTATGGCAATCACTGCAAAGATTAGACTCCTTACCAGAGAGTAGAAGTGTTTGGGATAGAAAATGCCAAAGAACAAGTGGTAGTCGGTCTTACGGTTTCAAAACTCATCCTGAGTAAAGCTCAGACACTCATCTTTCAGAGGGAGGATAACTCCTCAGTTTTGGTATTGATAGTTTTGGAACCTATGTGGAAAAAGGCTACAAAGGTGGAGCAGAGTGTGGGGCTGAGGCAAGATTCTGAAGGTGCCACAGAACTGAGCTCCAGCTGTGAGAGCGGAGGGGCTCTGACTGCTGAAAGGACATCACTGGGGTCTGTGCTGTTGTTACAGGCCTTTGGAAATGGAGCTACTCCCATCATAGCTCCAGGTCATGCTGTCATAAACAGCCTCGTATTTGTCAGGAATCCTTTTGAACACCCAAAAGTATGGGATTTGCAAGGAACAGCAGGTAAGGACTAACAAGGGCTTTTTTTCTGATTCATTAGTTTTCTAAGGTATACTTCAGTATAGACAGATTAGTGATATATTGACTTCTAGTTTCTAATGACTTGATTAGAGTCTTTTGACTTTCGTAGGTGGCAAATGACTTCAAGAAGATGGCTCTCCTCCTAGAGGCAGTAAGTTTGTTTTCAGCCTTGAAGCAATTCAGGTTCTGAAGCCCGAGACCCTCTCTGAGTGGCAGGAAGATCATCCTTCTCTTCGATTTCTTGGGAGCCAAGCACAAGGCTCCTGGCTGGGTTCTCCTGTGGCTCCCAGTGCCAGCACAGCACCATCTATGTCAGCAACAGAAACAACAGAGCCATGACAGCTGCTCACACTCCAAAGGGAATTTCTTCCTTGATAGCATGTGACAAAAAAGTTATGCCATGTGCCACGACAGTCACAAGATTGGTCAGCCTGCTCTCCAGGGTAAAATAGGTCAAGACTGTGATGCCCTGGCAGAGCCACGCAGGGAAGTTTGTGTAACACCTCTACCCCACTACGCCTGACTCCAGCCAGTGTGATTAATCACTCACTTTCATGAGCAGTAAATTCACCCATAAAATTTAATTAAAAAGAAATCTGTAAATGCATTTTTAAAATAAGGCATAAAATACAAATGGCCATTAAAAGAGTGACATAAAACACCCACTCAGAGCTTTGCTGGGCGGCCAAGGAGGAGGATTTCTTCGTTGTTGTTTCGCAGTGCTTTTTAAAACACTGTTTGAAAAAGAAGCATGAAGAAGCATTGTTTTGAGGGGGTGAATTATGCGCTCTCTGAAAGAGGTCTGTCAGCTCAGTATCCAAATCTGAAGGTGCTATTAGGCAGACTAAATAGTAACACAGCAGTACTTTGTGTTGCTAGAGACCTGGGGGATATTTGCCTTCTAGAAGCTAACGGGCAGAGGGGACCAAGCCTTTTCCCTTCTGTGATATAATTAATAATTACATTCCTAGAAGAACTCAACCCCAAATACGAAATGTGTCAGACAGTCCCTCTGAAAGCAGAGTGTGTTTGCTGTGCTATGAATGCTGCCATATGCAGGAGATGCTCGGCACTGATGCAGGCTCCCCTTCACCGTGGTGGCCTTAAACCCACAGCATGGCAGCGGGGCTCTGCTGCAGGATGCTTCCACCAGCACTTAGGGGACCTCCTTGGCACACTTGCCTCTCCTCCCAGCCCTGAGAAGATCACTGAACTTTGTATCTCCTTGTTTGCAGCGCTCGAGACATCTGCAAAATAAACTTTTTCATAGATGATTTATACGCGGGGAAGTTAAAAACAAACTGACCTTTCTCATCCATCAAATAGTCCAGGCTTGTTCTTGTATCCGATTGCCTACTTAAAACATCTGAGATTGCTCTTTGTTACGCATGGATACGGCTTTGTACGTGTCCACTTGGAGAAGTTCTGGGAGGAGAAGCAGCGAGGGGGTTTTGCAAGACGTTAGGCCACTTAGCAGATGGAACTGCTGGGAAAAACCACCGACTATTTTTTCTGGAAAAACAATGTTACATAAGCCCTTCTGTAACTTTTCTCTGTTTCATAAGTAACCTGGCAAGTTGAGTAATTCACATTCTGGGTATCATTCTAAAGAAATATTTCTAATAATCCTCTCTGTGTACAAAGCAGTATTGCCTCATCCTGGCCTGGCATTTAATCTACTAGTTACTATTTTCAGAAAGGCTATTTCCAAATCCAAATAAAAACAACAATCTTGCACTCATACAGCGCCTTTCATCCTAGAAGATTCCGAAGAGCTCTGCAGAATTAAAACAAAACAGACGCATCGGGCACAAGGGTGGCTTCATTCACTGCTGAAATGCAGCCAGCTCTAGGGTGAAACCTGGTTGGTAGCAGCAGCTCTGAGCTGTGCTCCGGAGCAGGGAGTGCAGAGTGCCTCATGTGCCTGCCCTGTAACGCAGCGCAGCCACAGGGATTTCTGCACAGGTGTCACTGACCAGGCTGCAGCTCAACAGGGAACACAGGGAAAGCTCAGCCACCTCTGAGATGCCACTGCATTCAAAACCTGTCGTGGGTGCAGGAGGGAAAGGGGCTTGATGGGCTCCTAGGAGAGACAGCTAGGATAATGACAGCTAGGCATCATCCCTGCAAAATCAAGCACCAAATAAGAAATCAGCTCAGCCTGAATTCGCTTTCATGGAGCTTTGTCTGGCTGGGCATCTGAAGGCTGTCACAGGCAGCACAGAACTGGGAAGGCTGCTGAAGTGCAGACATCATACAACAGGGAACCTCCAGCACCGCAGGCAATGCCTGCAGCACCTGCATGGCCTGCAAGCCCTGCTCTGCTGCAGCTCATTGAGAAAGGGACCACAAGAGCCATTTTCTCCCCTGCCCAGGGTGCACACACACACTTACCAACTCACTATGGAAATATTCTGTGAGGTTTTTATCCAGGCTATTTTTCTGCTGCCTCCAAGTGTCACAGCATAACGCAGTCAGGCTGTACCAGGACCCAGAGCTGGCCATATTATAATCTCATTTAAAGATACGAAACCATAATTAGTGAACTCTGAATAAGCATTCTGTATTATGATGTCTAATACTTGTCTTGGCTAATGCAAATACAGGGTAAAGGGTCTAATCTTATTTACATGTATCAGTGAACTGCATCTGTGTCTTTACAGAAACCCTGCAGTACTTTTGCCCGCACAATTTAATCTGTGTCACCAACACTGCGCCTTAACTGCTTATACTGAATTGTGCCTTGGTTTAAAAAACAGAAAGAAAGAGAAAAAAAAAAGCACGAATCTCGCTAACCCTCTTACCAGGCTAATACTTCATTGAAAATCCCCTTGGTGGTAATGGATTTTTCTTTTTATACATACTTTATACAGCACTGAATCAAAGTGGCTTTTTATGAACACAGCACACGAGGTTTATAGCTGTAGCCTCCGTTTGGGCTTTTTTTGTACCCTAAATCTCTACCAAGACTGTTATGTAAATGCTGCCATTCTAAAAATAAAAACCAAAACAAAGCAATCAGGGAAACGTTACGTTATCGCTCCACATACTGGGCTATTGATAGCAGAGCAGCGCGTGCTATTTGTAGGTCAAATAAAACTCCTCGCAGAAGGAATCCATCGTTCCCATCTTTACCTGGTCAGAAATACCTTACTGCAGTTTACAGCCTGAGCTCAGGAAATCTTTCAAGTGTATCTTTAAATACACGGCTGCTGCACCAATGGCTCTGCAGTGTTGTGCCTTTACAAAATGCCTCTGACTTTAAATGGGATTGCAGTGTACGCATAGCTGTTCTTTTTTGAAGTGGATATCCATGCTCACCCAGGTACCAGACATAATGATGTGCTGAAGACACACTATTTCAGTTGGAAAGTGTTCCCTGCTCCCCACGCCCTCCCAGCTCTCCTGCCCCACGCTGTTATGATAACACAGACAACACTCTCTGCACTGTGCTATGTTTCCAACAAAGCAAACAAAGAAATCACTGTTTTTTCATAGATTTTCAGTGAAACAAAGTTCTTTGGCGATATCTAATTTTCCTGCTACTGAATTTTGTACCCCCTACCGTTTAAAAAAAACAAAACCAATGAGAACACCGCATTTCATGGACATCATCTGATTGCATCTGTTGGTGATCATTAGGATTTGTGTTCAGGCAGTCCCACCAAAGGCTAAAAACCCCATTTGATGGGCACTTCAGAAAAACACAGTACTGAACCTGAACATGTCATGGTGTCAATGAAGGGCAAGTTGCCCGAGGAAGCTCGAGCCCAAGCTGAACATTTAACTGAGCTCACCTGAGAGGCTGATGTGCACTTTCTGAAAGAAAAATATGGACTTTCCCTCCAGTACTGAGTGTGATGGCATCCTCCTGTCCATAGCAAGAATCATCTACTAACTCTGCTGGGAAGTGAAGGACCGTAGCTTGTTCTTAGTATATGAGAAATAAAAACTCTTTTCACAGTGCTCGTGGAACATTCCACAGGCTGAGATACTCTATCTACACAACTATTCTTCTAGAACAAAATACTTCAGGCACTTTCTTAAAACTGTTAGCACGGCTCACTCATTTTTCCCTTTTTTTCTTTTCCTTTTACCTTCAATTCCTTTCTGTCATAAGAGTAAGGAAAAAAAAAATCCATTCAAAACGAAACGTTTTCTTTAATCCTATAAAGAAGGAGCATAATTGATTCAACTATAAAATTTATAGGCATGGAATCAATGCTTATTATAGTCAAAACATGTCAGGTCACTTCTTTGTGGCTGGTTTAAAGCTGTTCCGTTAAGTATAACGTTAAAGGAAAAAGCTTTAGTCTCAACATGAAAAGGTTAGATTGTATTTCATCTCCACAACTCTGCGTGACTGTTGGTATCTGATTTCACACTGAAGACCCTGCATTGTTTTCTTTGTACCTTCTCTCTGGGGCAAAGCTAACTTTTGACAGTCACAGTAAGTAGCTGCTATAACGCAGATATTAATTTAATTTGGAGCAGTGCTTAAAGAGTTCGGAATTGCCTTTATGTTTTGATGGTCAGGAAAGCACTGAAAAATTGAGTATGAATGGAGCTTAATCGTGCCAATGATGGCAAATCTTTTCAGTCTTCTCATTTTCCTGTTCCTGGGCGTCTGCCTTCAGGGCTAATTGAGAAGATGTCAGTGTTACACAGACACAGTCACTGCTGTAACTACAGCTCCGCTCTTCTCACTGCGTTGAACATTTCTGCACAGACTATTAGATATTTCTATACCCTTAAAGCTGTCAGTTCATCTACTAAACTCTTCATTTTTCTGTGCAAAAAGGTGCTTGCAACTATTCAGCGGGCACAAAGCGATGCAATCATCACGTTAATCTAACTGTGGGACATTTAGGGGGTGTATTTATTAGACCTGGATCCAGTAAGACAGAGTGGAGAACCTCCAGTTCAGCAGCTTTCCCTTTTCTTACCACTCTGACTTCATCTTCATGGTGTGCCTGGTGTAGGTGCAGTGCTTCTGAAACAAAGCTGTGAGGCCAGATTGTGACTCATGGCGTGAGCACACTGCGATGCCCTGGTCTTTGGATTTCAGCTCCTGGGCCAAAGTTGGCTCTTGGCTCAACAGGTGGAATTGCTGCTTAACCAGGCAGGAATTCCATGGTTTTAAATAAAAACAGTTCTTGGCCCATTATCCACTTACATACACTATGCCTAAGGGCCAAGACACACAGAATCAACGAGACTGGGGGTTCCCCAACAGCATGAAGCTTTACTACACAGGGCTTAAACAGAGCAGTGCTCCAGGCAGCAGGGAGCACACGCCGGCTTCATTTGTCTGAATGTCATCACTCAGAATAAAGGCCTTTAAAATCGCTAGTCACTGTCCCAAACCCCCCAGATTATCAATCCTAGCAGCGCCAAAGCCTAACTAAATACATACGTCAGCTGCCAGAACCCTGGATGTCAGTTGTCAGGGCCTGTATTGCCTCAGACTAGTCTGTAAATAGTTTTTATTTTTATTCAGGACTTCAAAACCACATCACTAGTGGGCTGGACTTGTGGTTCTTCATTTGCATATTCCATGTTTTGACCTAAATTGAGTTAAATGCACAGGGTGAAGAAATGAGGGTCAAATTTCACTAACAAAATAAAGCAACTTGTGTGAAATCAACATCTAGTGATGGAAAAATATGCAACTGAACTGAGCCCTTCACTGGTTATTTAACTAAAACAAGGTCTCCTTAATGACAAACACTCCCATCTTCAACTGCATCACAGACACCAATGGAAAATCTTGGCATCTCTCATTGTATGGGAATACGAGGCAGAAGTGGTGAGGACTTTTTCCTGCCATCCCCTTGCCAACTGTACATTCCATCTGACTGAGGATTACTGATAATTTTTGGCAACTTCATGGCTACAGAGGACTCTTCTGTACAACTATTTATTTATCCGGAACTTCAGGAATTTATTTTTAACAGAACTTTTAAAAATGCTGTAAACACAAAATATGCCAGCCATTAACAAAGGGATTCCTACACAAGCTTTTTTTTCTTTTCCCCCCGAGTTGCTCCGTTGGTGTAAGTTGGTAGAGCTGCTCTCATTTGGGTGGACGCCTGCCAACTTTACAACAGATGAGGATCTTTCCCAGTAATGTGAAGTGCTCACAAAAACCTGAACAAAAGGGAGCATTCGGTTGTATGTATTCTTTCTTTTCTCTCCGCAAGAGACCTGATTTGCCAAGGGAGCACATGCACAGCCCATCTCAGGGACCTGTGAGCTACAGACAGAAAACAGGCCAAGGGCATGGTTCCCCTGCTACAGAAGAAACTCCGAGGCAGGGAAGCAGTTGATGTATGACTGTGAGAGTGTCTCAAAGGATGTGGCTGCCCTACTGACCACACAGCCACCTCGTGGACAGCCTGGAGACCGCGTGTGATCAACTGGTGTGAATGGTGTCCCAGAGCCTGATGGTTTGCACAGCACAGCACAGCATGGCTGGGCCTGGCATGGTGGATGGTGTCCCCAGGTGCTGTGCCTGCAGAGCATCATGCAGAGCTGGCCACCAGTGGCACTGCCAGTGGGGCCTACAGCTGCTGGCGAGAGGAGGAGAGCTCAGAAGGTGTTCAACAGTGGCCCCAGAAGGATGGGGCGGCTTGATTTGGTGGGGATCAACCCTGGCTGTGGCAGGGGTTGGAAACAGATGGGCTTCAAGGTCCCTTCCAAGGCAGGCTGTTCCACAAGAACTGACTCCAGCAGAACCCTGCCTTGCTCAGGGCAGTGGATGTACCCCATTGGAGTGTCAAAGCCTTTGACAAAGCAGAGGGCTGAGCTCCGGCCTCCCATGTCCCCATCCAGAGCACAGCCTGCTATTCCCTAAATGTCCTGGAAAATCTCAGGACTAGATTAGAAACTATTACTTTCACCACAAAAAATTCAATGACAACTTTTTGGTTTTCAGCGACAGAAAGCTGAAATGTTTTTGTTTTGAGCAAAGTTCTTCCCCTCCACTTTTGGGTACTGAAAAACCAAACAACTTTTACAAGAAAACCTGATTTTTGCCGTGGTTTTAGCAGAAAGTAGGCTACCCAATCAGAGCCTCACAGTATCCTCTGAATCTGAACATTTTCAGATGTAATGCCGAAAGGAAAAAAAATGAAAGCAATTTTTGACAAGACTGATCTTCCATTAAAAATCAAAGTGAAGGGGCAATGTTCTGTTTCTCTCCTCCTTTTGACCAAAGCTCAGCACGACCTTCTGAGCTGTGGCTGCTGGGGTTCATGCCTTGGTGCTGAGCAGGGGAGGCTGGCTCAGCGGGACTGTGTGGCTCGGAAGCAGGAAAGGCATTATTTTACCAAAAAAAGAAAGAAAGAAAGAAAGAAAATTTATCCTTCAGAAGATTTAATTATTTTGAATGTAAAATAAAATATCCACAAAGTAACCCAAAGAAATTAAATGTTCCCTTTGAGGGAAATTCTCTCTTTTTCAAATTATCCCTTTTTCTAATAAACTAGTAATTTATGTAATCCATATAAAACCACTAACACTCATTCTTCTATTTTTAAATAACATCGGAGAGCTTTCCCAAGGCTTATTTTATTTTTATGAGGAAGATTAAAAATCATGATGGGACAGATTCTTCCAGGCCTTTATCTGTTGACAAGTAACGTTCTGCTGTCGTCCCAATGTGTCACTGTGCCGAGCTGTCAGCCCTCCACTGGCTGCAGGGGAATAATACCAGGCTGATGGATTCACTGCGCCAAATGCAATGCCATTGGATTTGGAGATTGCTGAACAAGCCATAAATCAAGAGATCTTTATGTTTCTAGACAAACACTTCAAGGAAAACAAGGATAAGGGATCTCTATGAGGAGCTGTTAGTTCTATTCAGTTTTTTCTCCAGCTTCATATTTTTATTGCTCCACAACGAGCCTGCATACCGCGAGCTGTCTAGGCTGTCTAGATAGAAGGAAGCTTTATCTTTTCAAAATAACTGAGTGCCACATCCCTATTTTTACACAGCAGAGGACCATGGGAAGAAACTGCAGCTGAGTCACTATGCTTTCCAGGTCCTGCACCTCCAGGGACACCATTGTGCCCCAACCCAAAGCTGCACACACACCAAGTGTAACCTATGACTTCACATCCATGACTTAGCAGCATTCTAGTTTGGGTCATGTACTAAAGCACATCAAGACTGGGCTAACAAGCTGGAGAGGACAGGGGATCTTAGTTGGCATTCCAGACACAAACCAGGGGGACATGCTGTCATTCCACCACTCGGATCAGTGACGGACAAAGTCCACTTGGAGAAGAAAATCCCTCCCACTCGCTCATTCTTCCCCTCTGCCTCTTATTTTTCACTCGGATAATTCAGATGTTTTGGCCCTTCCAGACAAGAACGGGGACTTTTAAATTAAAATGTCATCTGTTAGCAAAGAAACCAAGCTATGTTTTTCATTCCCGAGAAAGGACTCACTTATGCTTATAACTATAAGTTGCTAGTGATTAAGCAACTGGTATATTTTCACACTCATTAAAAGAAACATGGTGTGTTCGCCTTTCTAAGAAAAGGCATCTTGTTTGTAATACTGTAATACATTGGGAACACCTTCTAATTGGCTTCTAGTGCCCCTTGCCAAAATTCAGACACAAGTTTGTTTATTTACACAAGGAAAAAAATAAAACATTGTATAATTAGTCGAGCAAAGGACTCCTAAATTCAGCAGCACGGAGGTATGCAAAACTGACAAACTTTTTAAGATTCCATTTTGGTTTATGAAACATCTCAATAGGTATAGCCCAGACTGCATCACGGCTATTGTAGCACTGTGCTGCTCAATGTGGTGTTTGTGTCGAGATGGAAAACTTCGACATGTTTGATTTTTATGCAAGTCAATTAACTTGTTTTTTAAAACTGTAAGGGCATGCTTTGCAAATAAGATTACTTACTATAAATTATGAGAACATAGGGCTCCATTCAGACAAAAATGTTACACACCCCTTACACATGCATAAGTCTGCAGAATATAGTTCTGCACCCTGACAACCTATTCAGCTAGGGGTAGGAGCTTATTTTGGACTATTCCGTGGGGGCCTTCCTAAAAAGATATGAACAAAAGGGGATAGAGACTTAATTAGAATGTCTCTCTACACCCCGCCTTCCTTTGCACCACCCAGGCAATTCCTACAGGCCAAAACCTCTCCTTATGTGGTGAAGGAAGAATTTCTTTTTTCAGTTAAGTCAGCCCGCAGCAGAATTAGCAATGGTATGTCCCCCTGACCACAGCACAGACAGACATTGGGCCATTCCCACCTGTGAGTTCTGCCCTCAGCGCTCACACTTAAGCACGGTCTCTTGTCTGACTGCAGCCACGTCCATCCGCTAACACAACAGCCATTATGTCTGCCCCGGGTCAGATGGGACCCTGACACCAAGACAGCAGTGTGAAGCTGTCCCTGCAAGAAATGACACTGACTGATGGAACCAAGACAGCAGTGTGAAGCTGTCCCTGCAAGAAATGACACTGACTGATGGAACCGGCGCAGAATGTGCACAAGTGAAGATGTCAGGGAGTTGCACTCAGCAAGGATCGCTCTCATTTACGGTTCTACAGGCATTTATTGAGGACTTCTTGCTTGCAAAATGCAGATTCTTCGATGGGTGCAGAGCACAGGATGTCTACTTGGCATTCACAACACAACGTAAAGAACTGCAGATATGTACTTGGGGCCTGAAGGCAACCACAGTGCCAATACATACACAAAGCAAATCCAGAGACGAGTATGAGTCAGAGGAAGAAAAATTGCAGGGTTTTGTCCAGGTCCTTTCCACTTTTACACATGCTGAGGATCTTTACCTAAGTAAATTGTCCCATTGATTACAGACGTGAGTAAGAATTACTTGCACAGAGCAAGGTTACTGGATCTGGTCCCTGCTCAGTGCACATTGTGATAAACAGCCAACTCTTACTAAGTCCAAGATCCGTTCCTATTAGTTCTGAATATTAGGTTAAGGCACAGGAGACCACACAGCAGAGCATTCTGTCTTCCTTGCCAGCCTCAGTCTAGGTAATGAAGTCATTTTTATTTGAGCTCCATGTTAGATTGTTAGCTCTCATTTAAAGTCTCCAGCGCAGATACTCGGTACAGCACATTACTCATTTCCTTGAAATGCATTTTACCAATACAAAAAGGTTAAGAACAGGGAGAGAAGACTGAGAGGACTGAAGGTTAAGGACAAATGACTTTCCTTGTCCTGTGGCTACGCTCTGGAAGGGCTGTTCTGCAGACTGCTTGCTGTTAGGGCTCATGTTCAGCCGTGAGTGGCAGCTTGTACCCCTAGAAATATTTGCACACTAGTACGCACACGGACATTTAGAAAATGACTTTCAGACAAAAGGTCTTTCGAAGTTAGATCCCCACAACCGTGTTCAGAGTTACGGAAGGGGTTGGTCTGATTAGAAATCTGCCACCTCACGTCCCAGAACTGACCTGCCAAGCAGGGAAAGATACCTCCTGTTCATCAGGAGAACCAGCGTGGCTACGTGCCTCTGAGCAGCCTCACAATGTCGGGTCAACTGTTGTTACTGGCAAGACACTGCTGTGGAAAGCCTGCAACAGAATCAGGGACTCATCACTACCAGTATGTGTTGCTATGGACACCATAGAAGAAAAGCAAAATCATTTGAGAAGGAAATAAAAGACTCTTTTTCACCAATAGTGACAGGCGCTCTAATAGGTTAGTGATCCTGGTGGAATGCTAATCAACGGCACATAGAAAGATTTGGAAGTCATGCAACTTTTAATATGCCTAGTGAAGGAGTATAAAAGTAAATTCATGTAACGCATGGCTATGCACGCAGGATTTATACTAATCCTTAGTACTGAAAACACAGCCATCAAATGTTAATGCCACACATGAATCCGATAATATTTCTGTCTTACAAGTCTCTCCTCTCCAGGATCTCAGCTACAAAGCCACATCCACCTGAACAGCTCCTCTGCACTGCGCCAAACACTTCTGCAGTGCTGGATTTGGTGCGTGCACAAAGCTGAGCACTCTGCCTGGCACCAGCAAAGCCCTGCTGATTTCCAGCAGCTATGGCTCTGCCATCTGATTGGAGCTGTTAGGACAATCTAGTTTTTCCATTCCTCGCAGCTCTGGTGAATAATTCAAGTAAATGTTCAGAGATCACCAAAAATAATACATGTTCAAAATTTCTGGTGAACTATGAAGTAAGAAACGCTGGCTTAGAACTAGACAGAGTGCTCTGATCAGTCTTAAAGAGTGTATTTTTGATTGAGAAGGGATTTTTGACTTAAGTACGTTAGAAAGGAATGGACTTTTTGGTAATAGAACCGAATACAGACTTTCAAAATGGAAAACTATTTAAAATCATTATAAAACCCACCACAGCAGACCTTATTCTGAAAACATACGAACAAAATATTTGGATTTTTTTTTAATTGTTTAATATTTTCCTGGCTGGAAAGCAGTCACATTTTTCAGCTGATGTGAATCTGTAAGATGTTACGTTGCCACTCAGTCACCAGAAAAGCTGCTAAAATATTGTTCTGGGCTAAACAAGGAGATAAATGCACGCAGCTCAGGAAGACAATTTGCACAGGGAGGATCAGAAGTGTTTATTGTTTTAACAGAACCTGAAGCATTCTGAGAATTTACAGCAGAGATATAGAAGCAGGGACATTTTCCCAAAGCGACCTTCAATCTAATTTCACTCGCAGTACAATGAAACGAAGTCAAAATACTGCAAGAGGGACAAGGGTTACAGAAGTGCTCAGCAAAGGCGAGAAGGCAGCACATCCATTTGACAGAAACACTGGATTTGCAAATTACAAGTATTATAGCAACAGTGATGCTCAAGGGTGCCTGAGGCAGGAGGACGGTCGGGGATGATTTGCAATGGGTCCGTTCAGTGCTAGCAGTAAGGCTGGGCTGTTCAGTGGGTTCAGATCTCTCAGTGCTATGGCAATATTTTGTTTGTTTGTTTTGAAAGGAAATGAGATTGATGGGACTGCGGTGCCTACGTGTCTGTATTCTCTCTCAGTTATGAATATTACATTTCTGACTAATAAAGAAAACAATGGCTATATTGGGAAGAGACCTTGTAGCTCCCACCACGGAGGTGAGCCGAAGCGTAAGCTCAGCTGTTATTAAGGATGAGGACGTGAAGACAGGGCCTCGCCCAGCAGGACAGACGGACAGTCCGGGTTTCAGGACATGTCTCTCAGAGCTCGGCTTGTTCAAAGTTGATGTCACCTGGCTTGCAGTGCCCAGGCCAGACAACGCTCCCCAGAAATGGGAGGGTCAGGGTAGTGCTGTCCAGGTTTGGCTCCACATAGATTTGGCAAATGAGCTCCAGAAATTCACTTTCAAGACATAAATCCACAGGAAACCAGGTTTCACATGTTCCATGGCTTAATATATTATAAATATTGCAATTTCTCCTCAGTGTTCGAATTATTGTTTCCAATGAGCAGCACAGCAGGTCATTAGAGGTTACAGAAGTAGCTGTCCCGAACCTGAATGCAGAAGATACCTAGCAGACTTGTAAAATACATATCTTGCAATCCACTCTGATGCGAAGCCTGCTGAGAAAGTGCAAACCTCCTGCTGCTGCCAGCTCAGAGTGCTCTTCTGATCAAGTGGGAGCACCCTCTGCACAGACACTAAATATCCTGCTGCAAAATACTGACGGGGATTATTATTCCAGGTACTGTAATCAGCAGTGAAGTCACTTTTATATTCTGCCCCTCAACACCACTGCTTTAAACTATGGAGGTGACCAGAGGAGTGTTTTTAATCGCAGACTTTCACGTTAACTCCAGTGAAACTGCAAAGGTTGTACTGGAAGTTTCTCCTGAGCTCCTTCAAGCATGGGCAGTATAGGTTTAGAATTTATTTTACAGCATTAAAATTGGATAACGAAAAGAAAAGAAAAGAAAAGAAAAGAAAAGAAAAGAAAAGAAAAGAAAAGAAAAGAAAAGAAAAGAAAAGAAAAGAAAAGAAAAGAAAAGAAAAGAAAAGAAAAGAAAAGAAAAGAAAAGAAAAGAAAAGAAAAGAGAAGAAAAGAAAGCCACACTTTGCTTTTACTTTTAAACCGACCAAAGAAAGCCTGCAATTTCATCAGATCTCTGCTCTTTGGTCAAAACAATATGATGGCCACCTTTAGGAGAGGTGCACTAACAGACAAAGGGAAACTTCAGCGACACCTATTTACTGTGCTAAAAGCAGAAAGATTTTTGTCAGCAAGAAGTAGAAAGCAAGACTTCTGAAAATACTTCCTTTGTTTTATAAGCAGATTGAGATCTTTGATTGCCATAAAATAGTGGTATCGAAGTCAATACATTTATCCATTGCCTCTGCAGGGGCTGAGGGAGAGCTGGAGTGAAGAAGGGAGGGGACTCAGCTTGTGACAGCATCGCCCTCAGTGGGAGGCAGCAGGAGGGGAAAAAGTGAAGAGAGGGGAATGCTGCCTTAACTCTGCCTCCCCCATCCTCCCTTTTCTCCTTTAAGTCCACCCTTCCAGAAGACATGGCTTAGAATCCAATTACTTTGCTTCAGCATTTCTCTTGCCTGTGAGAAGCTCCAAGTCCTTCTTCTCATAAGTTCAGAGCAGGCAGATATGAAAATGGGTTTCTCTGCAGCTCCTAGGAAAGCTATGTACCTAAATGACACCTTTTCAATGCGCATCTATCTGTGTCAGCTGTGGCTGGGAAAAAAAAATACCTGTAGCAGGAAGGCTACGTCTGCTCTTCCTCACTGCGTGGAATATAATCATTGTCTCCTTCTGGGATGTGTGAGTTTCAGCATCAAAACTCAAACCATAGCGTTCTCCCCCTGTAGGTGTCTGTCTGTGCCTGATGTTAGGCGCCCGGAGCTGAGAACGTTAGCCTGAAAGTCTGTTGGCATCTCTCAGAAGCTGCAACGTCAGAGGAGCCCAGTCTGGCTGTCTGAAAAGTTTCATTCAGATTGCTTTAAATATTTTGTGGATGATTACAGTCTGAACATTTGACTACATGCCACTTCATTAGACTTACCCTTTTTTTTTTTTTTTTTTTGTTTGTACCATGGATGGGAAATTAAAAATGATCTCTCTAAAAACTCTGATATTTAATTTCCCATAAGATATGAAAGATATTCAGGGCAGTGTCTGGAAAAAAATTAGGATAATAAGGTGTATAAATCTCTGCTTCATTTGAAACAAAGCATAAAAGCCGACCCCACATTAATTTTTTTGCTGAAAGAACTTCAATAAGTTTTAAAGTAAGTGTTTCATTTACTGCCACATGCCACACATACATGGCAAACAGTTTATACAAACCACAACACTCAGCTGTTCCTGGTTAGGTACAACAGCCCTCCCCTGAACACCCAGGCTGCTCTCGGCTCCCCCGGGATGCTCTGGTGTGGGTGCTCAGCATTGACCTGCACCACAGAGGTGTTCACCAGCAGGGTTTGCTCATCCAGGTGGAGATCAGTCACTGGAAGGAGTGCTGAGCCTGGACCCCGGTGTGTGCTCAGTGTTCTGTGGGCTCAGACCAACGTGCCCTGTGCTTCTGCACACAGTTTAGCACAGTGTAACTGCCCCTGGCATGGTGGTCCCACAGCACTGCCTTCTTTGCACAGCTCCTGGTGAATCTAGGTGAATTCTCAGCTAACGGGTTGGGAATGCTCCACTGTGTCCACATACAGCATAAGATCTGGGCCCAGTAAGCTATCCAGAGAAAGGGGCATATCACTCCACCTGAAGCCAACAGCCTGTGAGCAGACACAGCCAGAGGGCAGCTACCTGCAAGTTCCTAAGGCCACAAAAAAGATCTGCAACCTAACACTCAATTTAGGATTTGATTATAGCTAAGATAGTAAGGCTTATTTACAAGAGCTTCAACGTTCAAGTCAATGACCTCACTTATTGTGCAAGTGTGCCTCCAAAACAAAATGTTAGCCACTTCTTCCAAAAGGACACGCTGAACTTGGAAATCCACTCCGTTTTGAAAGATGCGATTTCTGTTGTCCTCACTGCTCTGTGAAGTCCCTCAGTCAATTTATGCATGTTTGAAATCCTATTTATGGAATACTTTCCAGCATTCTGTTGCTGTATGAAAGAAATCAGTGCCCTTGGAGGAACAAATCCATGCAAAGGGCAAAGTAAAGCTGACCAGATATGTGGTATCTCTAAGGGTCCAAACAAAATAGGAGTGGGAGTGAAGGAAAATTATTTTCAGGGCATTTTTCACTCACAGACAATATTGTGAAGTGCTTGGAATACCAGAAAGTTCATTTTGAAACAGAGGAGTGATTACCCCAATCCCTGTATAAATGTGTCGGGTTTATGTGCTTTTTCCTAATACTCGAAATGAACATCAGTTTGTATCCCCCTGAGAAAAGGTGCTGGATTCTTTTAGTGCACAGAACAGATCCTACACCGCAGCTTTGGCAAGCACATCCTGAACCACAGGCTGCTCCATCCTTTGTTCAGTGAAAGGAGTGTTCAAAGAGCTGCATGACTGGGGTCCTGTGAAAGGGGAGCCTCGAAGCCTGGAACGTTGCACTGCCTCGACTGAAGCAGACCAACCCAGTGAGCAGAATGCATCCACACCATCAGGAGTAAGAGAAATTTCCTGGAAAATAATGGAAAAACCACGCCGTGCAGCGGGCATTCCCTTGCAGGCCCTTGCATTTGATGCATCTTCCTCTGGAGCTGGGTTTTGCACCCAAGCCAGGTAAAAGGATGCCAGGTGTAGCTCAAGTATAAAGATACTACTGTGCCAGAGGGAAAATGCTACATACTATTAGCGTTGTATCCATACAAGGGGCTATACTGCTTACATTCTCCCGTGTTAGACACGCTGCCCAAGCAAACAAACAAAACCCCCCAAACAATACACCCTTATTGCTCCTGAATCATGAACACAGATCAAATGTCCTCACTCCCGTTTCATTTTGCTCTATTGATTGAGAAACATAGCAAGAATGTCAGTTCTGGTGGTGGCTTTGTGATCTGGATCCCGCTTGGTAGGATCTACGCAGAGACCAACAACTCATTTTGCACAGCCCACGATGCAGGCATCAGATGACTGTGGCTTTCAGTTACTACCTCTGGACCGAAGCCAGAAGCCTAGTGGTGAAAAGCTCTTTATACCATTACCAATCCCTCGAGCCACCCAGTCCTTCTGCATTGCATACAGGTTTTTAGTGTTGTGCCTTAAGATCTGTTCTGGTTCTGAGTAACGTTCTTTGTGATGGGAGTCTTGCCACTCCCCCTCTCAGGAGGGGGAAAAAAAAAAAGAAAAAACAACTACTGAGGGAGTGTGAAACCTATTTTCAAACTCTGTTTTGATTATCTGATGCAGCTCCTGCTCCTGGGCTCTCTGAGGGAGAGATGTGAGTCCTGGGGAATGTCTGTCTCGGTGCAGAGCTGAGACCTGAGTGCATTCGGTCGGTGCTGCTGGCTTTAGCTCAGTGATGGCTCTTGCATCACTGCATCTGCACACTGCTGGGCTCCCTTACGGGGACAGCTGCATGGCTGAAGCACATGCACAGGTTGGTGTGGCCCTGATACATGCTTAACAAGGCAGAAGGCACAGACAGTGACCCCCAGAACGTCTGCCTGCAGCTGGTTTCCACCTGAAGTAACCACTGAGAGCTAGAGGCCAATGGTGTCATCTCTGCAGCTCCTCCAAAATGTCACCCGTACAGATTTCTCTTCCAGTGTCATTGCTCTCCCACTCTTCAGAAAGCACATCACCTACACAGCAGCTGTTCCCTGCAGCAGACCTACTGGCAACACACAGGTACCCAGCCTTCCTGAAAGATGGCTGTGAGCTGCCCATCCTCCAGTAACACATCCAAGGATTTAGAGCCTTCGATTTGGTTCCTGAATATTTCTGTCCCTCTCTGAACCATTCCAACAGTTGTTTCAAGTGAACGTATTCATCCCTTTCCTTTTAACCATTGGAGTTTCTCGCTTGGTCTGGGAGTGTGGAAGGGGGAATGAAAGGGTCTCTTCAAAATTTGCTGTAGCTGCTCCCTCAAAAGAGAGCATTGACACAGATTCTGCAGCTCTCGTGTGCAGCAGGGCTCCCGGAGGAGTTACGCGCACAGAAAGACTGCAGGATCCTTGTGGGCACTCCAGGAAGAGTGTGGCTATTCTCCTCCCCATGCGATGAGAGTATCGTATCTATTCCTAGCGTGGCTCTACCAGGTGGCAGCATTCCCCTGCCAGCATACCTCTGGTTTGGCTTACCTTGAAAGCGATGATGTTACGTTACGTGATTACGTCATTATATTTATTTCAACTTCCAATGAAGGCTCCTGGCAAATCTCCGACCCGGAATATCTTGTTCATAATGGATCCAAGATCCAACCAGCATGGTGCAGATTACATTTATATAACACAACACAAGTAAAGTGAACTGCTAGGAATTTTTTAACAGCTGTTGGCATTACTGAATTAAGGTTATTTCTCGATTAAAACTATGGGAGAGGAAAATCTTGTCCAGTGTTTACACAAACACCGCTGCTCTCATTTCTAGCTGCGGCTGTTTTTGCGATGCACCATGCTCTCGTGCAATCTCAAGAATGTATCTCCGTGATGGTATTTTGAAAAGGACAAAAGAAATCAAATGCATTTTTTTCACGTGAGGGCCCCATACTTCAGTGGCACGAGAGAGAGAACTCTTTAGATGCTAAATCCAAGGCCACCGAGGAATCACCTTGACCACGGGGCCTTGCTGCACCAGGCTCTGAATCAACACGTGGTGAGCAAAAGCAGACGGAGCTGGGTGCAGCCAACGGTGCCAACAGGGAGGCTGAAGACCTGCACTCCTCACAGGGGCTGTGTTGTGCACACGTTAAAAAACTCACCTGAGGTTGCTCATGTTGGGCCAGAGGTGGATGCGAATTCACCTTTCCAGTCTTACACTTTAAGGCACTAACGTTGCAAAAGAAGAAACCTAAGAGCAGGACAAGCTCAACGTCAGCCTTTCCCTTCGTATTTCTTCCCCACAGTGGTCTCTGTGAGGTCTTACGGTGCCACTACAAAGATGAGCAAACCAAAATTGGCCGCGTTATGAATTGATTTCCATTTAAAAGAGCCATAATTCAATTTTGTTCTAAAAACATATTACAAAATCTAATATTAAAAAGATTTGCATAGAAACATTCACCAGAAAGCTATTTTATTTGTTTGGCTTGAAACACTTCCACTACAAGCCAAACATTTCAACACTGGGGCAGGAGGACCAGAAAGTGAACCTGACCAGAAACAACACCGACAACGGCTAGTTTATTTTTGCTCCACCAGCTGACAAAATTTAGTTACTTCTTTAAAAACAATAATAAAAATCACGTGCCTGGTGGAGGGCGAAATGCGATTTCTTTTTTTTTTTAGCTGGAAATATGACTATATAGATTCTTCCTGGGGCATCGCCAGCTCAGGAGGCACAGAGTGCACGTGCTGCCCTGACTGCAGTGCCTGTGGGATGGGGACAGCCAGCTCCACATGCCCCACAGACCCACGCACAGCCCCACACTCAGCATCCTCAGCACCTTCAGGTCTGTGTGCTCCCACATCAGGCAGGGAGGGTTCTGTCCCTCGCCAGCAGTGGGAATATTACTTCAGTACCGTTTGCTAATGGGGCAAAGGACCTTGTATTGTAATCCAGTGACATTTTCAACCTTCGGAGAACTTTTGTTGACATTCCCGAGTCGCTGGCTGCCATCCCAGCATGAAATAGTTTCTGTTCACATAATTCTCGTGTTTACCAGTCATGAAAAACTCTTGCTTTTGGCTTTTTTTTTTTTTTTAAATAAACCTTTTTTTTTTTTTTTTTTCTTGCAAGTGAAACTCTGTCTAAAAAAACATTGGCCCCAGGCATAGAAGGTTTTGCATAAATTCATATGTGATGAATGGCTGATTTTAATGTTATTTGGGTATTTGTCAGAACCTAACAAATATACATGGTAATGGTGGTTCATAAACTTAAACATCTCAATATCCCCTTTCTTCTGGAAATAAATTACGTTTGTTTGCCCTGCCTGGAGTCCTAAGGTAGCCGACATTAGGAATATTTTAAATGTGATCATCCATCCAGCATGTCTTTCAGGCGCCACGAAGATTAAATGAAAGAATCATAAGATGAAGGTCTTTAACTTTTAATCCTTTTACAATGAACCCTTAGATAGACATGGGGGCAGGGTGCCTTCTATGTGAGTAATAATGCCTCTGTTCCTCTTCACTAGGTTAATGAATACCCGAAATGTCCCAATGATCTGATTTTTCTTTTTTTTTTTTTTTTTTTTTCCCCTAAAGTATTGAAATTAAAAGCAAAGAGACGGACGGCAAAACGCACCGAGAGAGTGAGGGGGGGGGGGGGAGGATGAATACGCAATGGGAGATAGGCGAGCTCAGAGCCGGGGAAAGCAGGGCTGGGCTCCGTCAGCCGGAGACACGCGGCTTCGGAATGATTAGCACGGATTCCCTGGGAGTTAAAAAAAAAAGAGAGCTTTTTGACTCCAAGATAAATAAGGAAAAGGCGTTCTGCACTGTCACGGCGCCTCGGAGGAACACGTGGAGCGTTTGTTTTCGCAGACGGTATCTATGAGATACAACCGCCGGGTCCCGGAGGGGTAGGGGGGGGGGGGGTGGGGGGGTGGGTTTGGGGTGGGGGGGATGCGGGCAGTGCCGTGCCGTGATACAGCCGTACAGCACTGCGGGGCTGTGGATGCCCTGCCCGGGCCCGGTGGGGGATCAGTGTGGGGTCGGCGGGTGCCCGGAGTTAATGGGCTGCGAGGGCGACCGTCGCCGGTCGGGGAAGGACGTGCGAGGCCGTCCCAGGAGCCGTCTAATAACGCGTCTGCGCTGCAAACCCCCCCCCAAAGCCCAAGGGTCAAGTTTCAGCACAATGGTAGGTGTGAAAGACACGTGTCCCGTTGTAAATGAAATGTCAAAGCGGCGACAAAAGCCCGGAGCGGCCGCGCCGGACAGCAAACAGCACCGCACCGCTCTCGTGTTTTAGTGGTTGACTTTTAATTCTGCGCTGCGCTTCGACTACACGGATAGAAAGAATAAATAGCAGATACTCTTCATTTACATAGAATTCGGTCACTCAAACTGTTCTCTCTATTTACAGTAACATTGTGCTCTAGGCGTTTGCTTTTTAACCTAAAGTCCATAAGAAGAAGGAAAAAAAACCCAAAAACAAACAAACAAACAAAAAAAATCCGAACACCAACACGCTTTCCGAATAATGGAAAATAGCTTTAAATCGTTTTCTTATCAAAAAGTTTGGTTTGTATTTTTTTTTTAATCCTTTTATTAAAAAACAACAACAGCAACGACAACAAACCGACTTCGCCAAAGCGAAGCAACTTCTCTCTGGAATATAAATACCAAAAAAAAAAAAAAAAGAAAAAAGAAAAAAAAAAAGATCCATTAGCAACGATCAGGGTAATAGTCTTAAAAATACAGTAGACGCTGATTATTTCACGTATAATACTGACCTTTTAATAGTATATTAAAACGGTGCCATATATACACACAATATACATTCTCCTACACGTTACAGTGCATGACAACGTTAACCTTAAGCAGTGTCTCTGTTATTTCTGTGGCAGCAAAGGTCCCCTGGAGCCGCAGCCCTAGCAGGAGCACTTGCACTCCGCGATGATGGGGTACTGGATGGGGATCCACGTGCACCGCTGCCCGCCCCGCCGCTGGCACCGCCACCTCAGGATGGTTAAATGCACGGACTTGGCAGGTTTGCACACCATGCCTTCTGGGACCGAGCAAGACCTCTTGCTGTAGCAGCTGCCCACTTTGACGTAGCGGGGCCAAAAGCGGCTGCCGAGATCGTTCCACGTGTATAGGACCGGGCAGAAGGTCTGGGACCAGAGCCACATCTGCAGCTTCCTGCGCAGCTTCTTGCTCAGCCTGTGCTTCTTGCCCGGCTGCAGCCCGTCGTAGAACTCCAGCCCCTTGATTTCGCCGGGCATCGCTCCCGAGGGTCTCTGCCGCAGCAGCAAGTCCAGCTCGGCCAGATCGTCTACCCCGAGCCGGTCCTCGGGCAGGGAAATAGCCATAAAGTTAGGGTCGAAGTGTCCTCCCATGAGGCTCCTTAGCAAGGTCTCGTTAAGATCCTTCTCCTTGGGGTCAAAGATAGGGTCCGGGTGCTCGATTAGATCCACCAGGGGCAGGTTGTCGCTGGGAGCCGGGCGGATGTGCAGGTAGTGCTGGCAGGAGCCCTGCTGCAGCCGGAGCCCCAGCAGCACCGCCGCGGCGTATATAGTCACAAGGCACTGGGAATGATCCATCCTTGGGAGACCGCTGGGGGGGGGGGGGGGGAAGGGGGGCTGGGTTCACCGAGCAGCGGGGGAAGAAGGTGCGAGCAAATGCATCAGAAAACTTGGACGCGGATATCCCGGACCGCCTGTCCGTGCGGGGCTCCGCTCCGCTCCCGCACCGCCGCACGCAGCCCCGGCCCCGCGGGCACAGCCGGCCCCGCTCCTCGCGAGCTGCTGGAGGAAAGCTCTCCCGGTGGAGCCGCTCCAAAACCGTGCCGCAGCCGCCGCTTCTCTCCGCGCTGAGCAGACCGCTGCCTCTTTTTGTTGCGAGTCGCGCCCGCCGCTGCCGCTCCTCGCCGTCCGTCCGTGTGCGAGAAGTCGCTGCCGGCTCTTCCTCCCCGCTCCTCTCCGCCGTTCGCAAAGCCGCCTCCTCAGCAGCAACGGCAGCCGCGCACGTTGGCACCAGTTTGTCTGCTTCGCGAGGACCCAAAGCCTTTAAATTTCCTGCACTTTCGGCTTCATCTCCATGGAAACCACAGACTCTCTTCTAACCCACCCCACCCCCCTTAAAAAAAAAAAAAAAAAAAAAAAAAAAAAAAAGAAAAAACCCCACACACACACAACGCAACCCCCACTCCCACAAAAGTCCGGGAGAGCGCGGCTTTCCCCCTCGCCACCCCGCACACACCCTCTGCTGGGGAAGGCTGCAGTCCGCCGCCGCCTCCCAACCCCCCCCCCCCCCCTTCTCCTCCCGCCGCTCCCCGGGAGATGCTCGGCTCGGGGCAGCGCTCCGCTCCGCTCCTCCCGCCCGCGGCGGCGGCTCGGGGCCGCAGCACGGCGCTCACCCCATGGGCGGAGGGGCGGAGGGGGCGGCGGAGCGCGTCCCGGGAGCGGAGCGGTGCCGCGGGGCCGCCCCGCGCTGTCCGCCCGCTCTGCCCGGCGCCGCGCGGCGCTAGCTGGCCGCGGGCGGAAGGTTTGCCCGGCTCCGCACATGGCTCCGTGATGTAACTGCCACTACGCGCCCGGCTGGCCGCCCGCGGGGACGCGGAGGAGCGGACACCCCGGCCCCGGCCGGGCAGAGCGGGCCCTCTGCTGGCGGCGCCGGGCCGAGCCGAGCCGGGGCCGCCCCGCGGACATCGCGGCTGCGAGAACGCCGACTCAGAACGCATAGGGAGGAGGCGGAAAGCTTGCCTCGACGGCGCGCACGTGGAGCGAGCTGCACGCGTTGCCGCTCAACGCCGCTTCTGCTGCCGGCCGCAGAAAGCATCGCGAGGAGCACGCAGCGCGGACGTGAGGAACGTTTCGCGGATCCCGCAGGGTGGGTCGGCGCTTGGGAGCCTCAGCTGAATGGGACTGAAGCTCAGACGCCTCTGCGTTATGGACGCGTTTGTTGAAACGCCGCTCTTCGAATGTATGGATCTTCATAAATGAAATATGCTGATCGCGTTACCCACGTTGAGCTGCTTTTCTAAAAAATCTGTATTTTACCGTCCGTTTTCACTCCTTAGGCTAAAGTCAACACAGTGACGTGCAAAAGGTGGAAAACTGACCCAAGCCACGTGCCAGAAAAGGAAGCCTGACGGTGACACTCGCTGCTGTGCGCTCCACCCTCACCTCGAACCTGCAAAGCCTTCACTACTTCTTTCTGGCCGCCCTACACATGCTCCCTGACACCCATGCTCAGAGCTCAGCCTCTCAGCAGCAGCAGCAGCAGCACATTTTGCCAGGGGACAGAGATGGGAAAGTGCTGACACTTCTCAGCTGTGCTGCTGCGGTGTCGTCCCATGGCGCAGCGCTGATGGAGCGGTTCCTGGGGGTGCAGGGGTGTGGGTGAGGGCTCTGCCTGCCTCTTTCCCACCTGCAGCCAGCCTCATTTCACTGCGGAACTGGAACTCTTTCGGGAGGGATTTTCATTGAGGCTGTGAGTTCTGCAAGTTGGAAATGCGCGGTGTTAAGTGGATGAGGAAGAGAGAAACCGCTCCTCCTTGGATCCCATCCTCCTCCTTCTCTTCAGGCAGTCTTTGTTGCCGTACTCCTTCGTAAAGGAGTTTTATGAAAGCAGTCAAATATTAGGTTAGATCAGATTTTTCCCCAATGAAATTACTGGGAAAGTGGCCACCGGTGTGGGCCAGTTCCTCCTCATTGTGTACGGCAGCGCTGCCAAGGAGCGGGCAGGGAAAGCAACCTGCAAGTCACTGCAAATATTTCTGAATTTGCTCTCAAGCCACCTTGTTCAAACACAAAGGCACAAAAACAACGACAGGATAAAACAAACTGCTTTGAAGCGAAAGCAGAAACGCTGATGTTACTTCCCGACGTCACGTATTTCTGCTTTAATAACAAATTCAGTTTTACTCGGTTGGTACGTGAAAACAGTTTTTTTAACTACCAGTCTCAGGGTCTAAAAATAAAGCCTACAAAGCTTGCGTCCTGCCTGCTCCGTGCCAGCTGTGCGCTTTGGGTTCTGAATTCAAACCCATGGAGCTCTGACCCTCCTGCACTGCACTGCAGCTGTGGGGAAAGCAGGCAGAGAGCTCCGGGCCGGGCTCTGCTGGGTCAGGTGTCTGCATGGGGAGCTCCGTGCTCCTGGCGAGGCCGCACAAGCTCGAGGAAAGCAGAAGTGACAGAAGTCGCTCGTGGCCCAAGAATTTCTCGGTGGAATGGCTGATAGCAGGACGGGGAGAACTGCCAGGAGCAGCTCTGCCAGAAGCCTCTGGGTCAGAGGGAAAAGAGATTTGGATCCTCATCAAATTGGTTTAGTTCGGGGTTTGCTGAAAACAGCAATAAATGAAACCCAGAGGTAAAGGGCCTGATCCAGAGTCGGTGCATGATGCCAGCCCTGCCTGGGATAGGGACAGAGGCCAGCAGCTCGGGGAGGCCGGAGCTGGTCACTCTACTGGCAATGGTGCACGGTGCAGAGGAGGAAACAACTCCCTATGCCTCAGCTTTATTGGTTCTGGAGTGCTGACAGTAGTAAAAATGTGTTTTTTCAGTAGACAAAGCAAATACAACTTTCAAGGCACACAGGAAGCCAATGTGGGCAAGCTGGAGATGCTGCTCCTGCGGGGTCACAGCGCTGATGAGGAGAGAAGAGGCATGCAGCTGCCCTGCTGGGGCTCCGGAGGCACTGCTCTGGAACACATTCCGGTAAGGATCTGATCGCAGCCCACAACAGCAAGGATTCACAGGGAGAATTGAAGAGAGATTTGCTTCCCATTAGATCTGCTCAGAGAAACTGTCCGTGCTTGCTGAGCTACCCCAGGGCTCAGGGGCTTCACACAGCAGGCTGAGCCTGCACCTCTAAGCGAGTCTGCACCTCTCTAAAGCAGAGTGAGCCTCACATAGAGGTACCAACCACCCAAAGCTGGGAGAGGTGTGCTCAGGAAAGTGTCTTCCTTAGCAGAGGAGGCTTCCTCACAACTGTTCTTGTTTCCCTTAAAGATTATTTTAATGTGGATCACAAACTCATGACCTCTCACTTCTTGTTTTCAAAAACCTGGCCAATATCTTGCTAAAATTACAGAGGAAATCTGTGAGTGACAGAGCAGAAAAGTGAACTGCAATCACTTCAGCTTTAGTTTTAGCTCCTGGACAACTCCCCATTCCCTGATCACACTCCTCCACATTTTGTAACCAAGAATTAATTTTCAACTTGCTTTCTTTTGAACTATGAATCCCTAGAAGATTTCTAAAGGGGATGCACAGACATTTTACACAGTTCTTTCGTGCCCCATGACAAGCATCCCAACTGACCTTCTAGCTCTCGTAGGCCACGTGTGAGCTCAGCAAGGACTCCAGGCACTGCAGGTGGACTTCGTGCTTTATGGCCTCCACACAGTGTCCTTCAGCCTGGCAGACCCTGCTAACAGTGCTGTGTCTCATGGTACCTCATCCATTTCAGTTTCCAAATTCAAGCACAGAATGAAGAGTGCTTTAATGGGCTATGCAATGTTAGTAGGTGATCAGCGACTCCGAAAGAAAACAGTTATGAATCACAGACTTTGGAAGGTGAACAGTTTTTTTTTGAGAGAGCAAAGTTCTGCCTTGATGGAGATGAAGAGAATGGAAACAGGGACGGATGCATTTGGCCAAGAAGCTGCATCTGCAGTGATAAATGATATATAAATAATGTATTTTGAAACTAAGCTCTGGGATGAATGTTTTATGGTGGAGTAAATCCTAGGATGACCGATGTGTTACAGCAATAAAAAGAAGAAAAAGACAACCCCCCCCCCCCCCCAATAAAAATGTAAGTTTTTAGTCCTCCGTAAGTGCAGCTATATGGAAAGACCAGACCTGACACTCGCCAAACGTATCCTTAGGAAAAAAAGAGAGCAAAGGCTGCCAAAGAAGAGAAGAAAGTCTTGCAAGGTCCTGAAAGAACTGCTCTATTTTTCTCCTTTCACATCTTTCTTACTCTTCGAGCACTACTCCTCCCCGATTCTCAGCCCGCTCTCCTCTCGCTCCTGCATTTTTCCTAAGGTATAGACTCTTGTCTTTAGAGCAGGGCTTGTGCATTCATCTGCTGATAAACTGTTTATCTTAGCTTTTATGAGGGCGCCTTGCTGCAAGCCAGCCAGAGACAGGATCCTGGGTGTTTGTCTTTTTTTTAAAAGAGGGTCCGGGAAGTGGCGGGTATTTATACCTCCCCTTGGCTCTATATATCACGGGAGGTGGAACTCCACTGTCTCTGTCTCTTGCTTTTTCTCTCAGCAGTGTTTTGTGCCATAAATCTGAATCTCTCCGAACAGTTTTCTTGGCTGCAACCCCGCTTGGAGGAATTAAACATTTTATTTACTTATTTATTCATCGCTGCAAAAGGTCTGCGACAGAGGAAAGCCAGAGCTTTTCTAATACCCCCCTTGTCCCCCCCCCCCCACCCAGCCATCCTGCTTTCTGTGCCAAATATTAACATCTCAGCAGTCAAGAAAAGAGAGCAGAGCAGGAGGAGTGCCTCGCAGTTTGCAGACCAATTCATTACGGAGAGAGGCCAGTGGGAGAATTGGCAAAGATGAAACAGAAACCAAGGCATTTTTTATGTTAAAAAATGACACCTATATTTACAAGCAACGGCTCCTGAAGGGGATTTGATTTTCCACACAGGCAACACTGTTTATCCAAACAAACTCCCTGTAGCAGCATATATTACACATATACACACATGACAAGTAGGAATGCATTTATCCTTTTTTTTTTCTTTTTTTTTTTTTTTTTGCCATCCAGCTTATTAAGATCAACATCTACTGAGAAAGACTGATTTTTTACTATTCCCTTCTTTGCTGAACACCACAGACAACTGAGTGACAGAGATTCAATGAAGCAGAAAATACAGCAACCCCCAGTCGAGTCCCGCGTGCGTGAGTGATTCATTGATGCCAGCTACCGAATAACCCCGGCACATAACATTTCCCACCTCTGATATTTAGAAAGCCCCTCTCACCCTTTTAGCACCAATGGAGCCCTCGAAATGTTTTATTGCTAATTGTCTAATGCTCTGTGATGAATGGCTACTTGACTGAAAATGACAACCCCTTTTCCCTCAACTACTTCATTTTCCTGGCTCCAGTGGGGGTGAAGAGGAAAAAATAAATCCGATTACATCATATTTAGCCTCTTGGTTATGAATGAAGATTAAACTTAATTTAAAAGTACTTCTGTCAACGATGCCCTGAGCCCCCCTGCACTCAGTAAATGCTGGGGCAAAACGTTCCAGAAGACTCATGGGTTTGTGGATAAAAACCAACGTGGAGATGCAGTCAGGGAGCAACCACTGAGACAGCTGGGGCAGCGGCCCCTGACCAGATCTAGATGGCTGCATTTGTGACCACAAGAAATATTTTGGCTACAGAGCAATCAAAGAACACGCTTCAGGCCAACACAAAACGACTTCTGACTACAGCCCTGCCTCCAGAGGAAAGGCAACAGGGGAAGGTCCCACCAACTGGGAATCACTGCGTTATTAGCCATTCTTTATGTCTGCTCTGGTTGGAAGATCTGCAAGGATGAAGGAGATTTAATAACTTGAAAAAGAATAAACCATGTGTCTTTCCTCAGCATCTGTATTTATCACTTCTTTCCTGCTTCTTACGCTTTTTCCCTTTAGGGAATCTGGTCTCTTCAAAAAGAAGATCAGCACGATCAGCCAGAGTTGTGTGCATAACATTATCTTTTCAGCCGCCACAGAATGTCATGAAATACAAATTCACGGTGACAGGGTTGGCTGTGAAAAGCTCTATGTTGAACAGAGTCATTTTCAAAGAAACTTGTACCTTCGGTGGCAAATAGAAAGCTTTCCATTTTCTCTCCCAACTGATGAGACAGACATACACGTGGGGTTATCTGATTAATTCAGATTCAGAAACAGACACAAAAGAGACATATTCCAAACCTGCCAACGTTCACTATGAACCTCTGGGACACGTTCATTTGGCTTGGGAGTTTCAAGTCTTTGCTTGCGAGGGCAAAGGGACCCAGGCGAGTCAAGTAATGAATCTAGGCTTCCCAGACACAGATCTGACATTTGCTCTCTCCCTCTGACTCAGGCTTTGACTGGGTTCAGGGATTAATTAGGCCATGCAAACGAGTTAGGTTCTCTCTTCTGGCAACCTGGTCACGTAGGGAACCCCCACCCCTCCCCTTCCCCACGCTCTCCTTCCCCATAATGAAGCATGACTGTAGTAAAACAAGTCTTTTGATGGTGCCTCTTCTCATCACTTTCAAGACAAACAATGTCTCAGAAGCCCCCCAGCTGCTTTTATTTTTCTTATATCTACAGTTACATCTTGGGTGTGTTTACTCATCCTCATTAAGTATGTGTCCCCCACCATCCCTTTTAATATCCTTCCTTTATTGCAGTTTACACAACACATCAATTACAGGATAGAGTTAAAACTTTTAGAGCCATTTTTGGGCATAGTGCAACATCCCACAGCACCACCATCTCTGAAGGAGAACTGACACAGGCGGCAGTGGGAACATGAGACAAACACCTCTGCAGCACAGAAAGCAGGGTCACAAATCACTCACTCAGAGCAAAGCATCTCTTACACTCAGTCATCTTCCTTCAGAAAACATGAGTTAGGAGTTTGGCTTTTTTTTTTCATTCAAGAATACTCACAAGTATTCTTGAATGATGGATACTTGTAAAAGTCTAAGATGGGACCGTAAGAAGAAAGCACCCATCCCAGGACTAACAATCAGCTGGATTTTCACACATACAGATTTTCACACATATACCTTGCTCTTAAGATCATTTTCCTTCAAACAAAACTGAAATAATGGCACTGAACGGAATGCCTTGCTGTTTAGTATGCCTACTGAAGTCGCATCAACTTTTAAAGCACTTGTTTTCAGAATAAACACATCAGTGAGATACCAGACACAGAGGAGTATCCTTTAACCGTCACTTGGATTTGTTCTCTCCACATCTCTGCACGTGATCTATCTATTTTTGGTAGAATAATGATCTTTTGGAGTTCTATAGTGTTGTTATTTACAAAAAGAGCAAAACCAAACAAAAAGCAGAGTTGCCTTGACCACAGTAGGAGTTTCACAAGAGTTCTCCATACTCTGAACGTGAAGGTCAGCTTTTATAAGTGCACTGAGCACTTCACCTCAAATATTAGGTATCGATTTGCACAAGTGATGCAGAGACCTACCTCTGTGACAGTACAAGCCACACTGCTGCTTTGGTAGAGTCTCGTGGCAGAGCTGGCTTTCTACACCACTTTCACTTTTCTCACTTTTCTCATCAGAACAGAAGGGAAGAATAACCCTGCTCTGCAGACCCTCACCTCAGTCCCTCACTCCAGGGGCACACAGTTCAGCTCCTGATGCTGCAGTTTGCCTGTCATCCCCCCATGCTAGATCTCTCAAATAAGAAAATAAATCCACAGCCTTCATGCAGCCCGGCGGGCCGTTGTGTGCTGGGGCTTTGGTCTTGCCCAGCAGCTTAGGGCTGCAGGAGCAGGGCGGGGGGTGAGGTGGGGGCAATCACCCTCCGACACCGGGAACCGTTTGTAAATTACACTAAGCTTCCCTTAGTCATTATTCCATTAACTGCCTCTTGGTAGATCTGTCAGTAACTAAGCTGGGTCTTATTTGTAGAGAATCAGAGGCTATTTGCTGTACTAAGTGAGCCATGAGAGCGAAAGGGTTTGGGATTTATTTGTAATTACAGTCAGGATTTTTTTTTTTTTTCCCTTCTCCTTCTTGCCTGGACCCCACTGGTACTTTCATTCACATTCCCTAAGCTGAAGCTGGCGCCAGGATCACAGGCTGGCCCTGTGTTTATGTCATTGAGACTAGGACAATATTTCAGTGTGGAGCCAGACCGCAGGGATCCACTCTATAAAACCCTCACTAAAAATAGACAGCCGCCCTGCCCCCAGGCCTGCGGGCTGCCGGCACCCTGCGAGGCACACAGCCCCGGACGGCCCCCAGCTCCCCAGGGCCCCCCATCCCCACCAGCTCTCTGCAGGGGGATGCAGCACCTCGGGGTGCCCGGCTGCCCCAGGCCTGGCTGGCAGCATGGGTCTGGCGAGCATCCCGCAGCCAGGAGGGCTGTGTCGGGGAGAGAAAGAGATACCTGAACATGCCGGTGCCTGGGATAAGTCCTCTCCCTCCTCTCCAGTTCTGGCAGGACAGAACTGGGTCAAAGATGTCACCTCTGTCTGATAAATCTTTCCTGCAGCAAATTAAAAAAAATAAAAAAAAAGGAGCTGAACATTTCCATCTCCTAGCTGTCAATTTTATTCAAAAGCATGAACCGGGGCAAAGCGTTCAGCCTTTTCAATGCCAGTGGTGCGTGATCCCTCAGCTTGGGAGGATAAATGTAACGAGCAAAGTGTCCATCGATTAGTTCAGCAGCTACACAGACAAGACAGGAGGCACTCAGTGCACAGATCCTCGAGGTAAGAGCCTGATCCTGCAGCTCTGATCCTGACGCTGGAGGGCTTCGTTCCAGAAGGGACAGAAAAAGTTCACATGGACTTTAATGGGCAGCAGAGCCTCCCAAAGGACAGTGGCGAGGAGCAGGCAGGACTTGATTCCCTTGTGCCTGTGTTCAGCTGCTGAGAACACATGCCCAAAGCCAGCGGATGCCTGGAGCAGCAGCACTGCTGCTGAGCACTGTCCCAGGGAGCAGCTCGGGGATTCCAGGTAGACCCCTGGCAAATGGTGGCACAAAGGAAGCTGACTTTGGTTTGGTTGGCTCAGACAATTCCATTCAGTGGGCAAACACACATTTCTAGAAGGAGGTAAGAGCTTGTGCTGTGGACTAAGAACACAGCGTAACCACAGCTCCTCATTGAAAGGCTGCTCTCAAACCCTTGTGTGAATACGTGGAGTGGTGTGCAAGGACAGCTGTGATCTCATATGGAGATTTATCAGAGAATGAGGGAAGACAATCCAGCAGATTTCATACAAACTAGTGCATGCTTTCTGCACTGTGATGCGTGCATTTGACATGTGCTCAGTGATGGTTGTTGAGTTCAGCTCCTTTCAGTCTCTCACTTTGCTTTCTCAGCTAAAGGTGATGCTGTGAGCAGCATCGCTTTGCAGAGGCATTGTGCATGTGCTGAAGGCAGTTCAGGCCCCACCTCCTGGACCACCTCAATAGCCAACAGAGATTAAAAAAAAAGAGGGAGAAGACAGATGAAAGCACACAAGCACACCGAGGACAGAACCGGCCACCACAAGGTCACAAAACAGCAAAACCGAGCACTCCTTGCTTAGGACAATTCTTGTCTTTTATCACAGTAAAATATTGGCACCGAGAGGCTGCACGGCCTCACAGCATCTCCTGATCTCATTGCAGGGGACATTGCCCATCAGTGAGAAGGGCTGATTGCAGCTGCACTGTCTCTGCAGTGGCTCTGCTGACCGGCACTGAGTGTGAAGGACTAAGAATGCAGCTCCAGGGAGCAGTTGTGCAGGGAGAAATACCGGTTGCTCTCTGCACGAGTTCTCAAAGTAATCCTCGCGGAAAGGAAACACCGCAGAGACAAAGATTAGTTTAGAGGCAGCCTTCTAAATTTACCGTGCTGATGTTTTGGTCGGGCTTCCCGCTTCGCATCTGAATCGCTGCTATTCCTCAACACCAGTAGGGCAGCGAGGCTGAAGGGCCAATGTGTGAGCGTGGAAGAAACACCTTCTTTGCAATGAACCACACTGTACCAGGTCCCTTAGTGTTTGAGAATCAATCACACCTCGTGCTGCAGCTCTCTGCTGCCTGAGCCTGAGTGTGGATGTTTCTGTCACTGGGTGGACTTGCTTTGTGCCCTGGAGCTCGCTGCTCACACACCTGACAGCGGGTACAGCACCAAGGAGACTCCGAGAAAGCAGTGCAGGAACTGAATATCATCGCAGTGAAATGAATTCTCCCGCTGTGTTCTGCCAAAGAATCCCAGTGCAGCAGCATGTATGCCACTGAAAGCTTTTCACAGGTGGCCACTTGATGGATATGCCTCATTTTCTGCAGTGTTTAAGCTATGCAGCCTCAGTTGAGCCTCTGTTCATAGCAGGGAGTGCGTTCACAACAGCTGCAATTCAAGCCAGCTGGAGCCGTGCTTTGAACATGTAAAGTACTGATATGAAATGTCAGCTCTTAGGTGGCTTGAGTAAGCACACCCATAATCAGGGGATACTCGGTAATTTTGTCTGTAGACCATCTATGTCTTAGTTCTCCAACCATAACAATGACATCACGCCCGTGATGATACTATTAAGATAACACATATATATCCTTGCAAAGATTTATTGTAGTATCTAAGAGCTCAGACAGGGAGCGACCATGTTTGGTGTTGTGCTAATGCATAAGAAAAAGGCAGTCCCTGCCCTGACAAAAATCTACAGCATGTTCTAAAGCCAAGAGGGAAGACAGACACTGCAGCAGCACTGTGCTGGATTGCTGCAGCACACCTGTGCTTGGCTCAGGCGTTTTGCAGATAAAGAGCTTTAGAAGAACACTTCAGAACCATCAGCTGCAGCAGTGAGGTCCCTCTGTGATGGCTTTCACAGCTTATTTGAAACGTAATGCTTAGTTTTAAAAGAAAAAGAAGAATTTGCAGATCTCTGCATTCTCATTGAGTGAACAAGGGCTGAGAATTGGGCATCAGTTGGATCTGATATGCATCTTCCAAGCACAGCAGGTATCTGCTACAGGAGCAGTCTGAGGGCTCCCTTGAAAACGTTCATGGAAATGTATTCTTTCAAATCCTCACACAGCCTTTCTCCCTTCTCTGCACCATTTCAGAACAGGAGTACATATACAGCTCTCTCTTTTCCTTGGCATCTGGACAACTCTTCTACTGTCACTGCCCTGTAGTCCTCAGCTGGCATAAGAATTCCAAAATAAATGAGCGTGTTGTAATCAGGAGAAAAATATTGTGTCCTTGTGGTGTTGATGTTTTTGCAGCTCAGCTTCTCAATGGCCACCACAAGTCGAGCTGCATATTTCTTTACAAAAATATGCCTGCATTGCTCACTTGGCAGGCCACTCGTTCAATAGGCATTTAGCTACTTCGCTGTTCACTGTGGCCAACGAAGTTCTGCAGGAGACCCTGAAATGGGGAAGAAGAGGCACCTACAGCTGCAGGCAGGCAGCTGTCATGGCAAGTGGTGAGGAGGCCTTTATGAGCTTCTGCAAAAGCCAAGGACTAATAGTGAGAGTGCATCACAGCGAATGTCTTTAAAGAGACAAAGACACGGATTAAGTATCTCCTAAGTGTGTGCACTTCTAAAGAAATCACCTAAGCAGAACAAACCTGAGCAGATAATTTGTGAATGTGCCTACAGATGAATAAGGAAGTGCATGTGAGGAGAGCCTGAGCCAGTCCTGCAAACCAGCATGGAAGTGCTCAAAGGTGCACTGCTGTGTACACTCACGCAGCCTGGGGAGCACCCAGAGAACTAAAAAGGCCAGGGTAGGGTTGTCAAAGCACTCAGTGCCAGCTGAGTTCTGCCAACCAGCTGAAAGGAATCCCAGAAGGCAGCTTTTATCTGGGCAGTACTCTTTACTTCCAGCACCCTTCACTTCTTTCAGAAAGTGATATTCTGTCTCAGCTTCACATCCAAATGCCAAGTTCTGTTTATTCTGTAGCATTAGTACTTCTGTCAGTGTTTTTGCCTGTGCCCCGTCATCTCACACCGAAGTATCACCACGCTCTGCTTATTTGCACCTTCAGCCTGTGCCTTCTCACCAGGAAGAGCATGGATAGAGCCAGAGTGATGTATTTGTTCAGGAGGGACCATGTAAGTCAGAACCCTCAGACTGCTGATAGCTCTCTGATGTCCTCCCACAGGTGTCCTGTGGCTGCTGGCTGCAGTGTGCAGGGGACAGAGGTTTGCTCCACACACAGCAGATGAACGTGGGGGCAGCTCCTGGTGGGACCCAACCCATCCAGCACAGCTCCTGCTCCTGCCCAAAGCTTGGTGTTCTTTGCAGCCTTTCCCAGAACTCGGCAGACTGAGACAGGGACGGAAAGGACAGAACACATACAGCTCAGCTGCACCAGTTTTTCCCACAGCTGTCGATTTTTATCACAAAAGGGCAGTTACTATCTGTTAGGGAAGACTGGAAAATACGATGTTAGCAGTAAACTGTCGAGCATCAGGTGGCAGAATTTGCAGAGTTCTCTACCGCTGAGGGGGAATTCTGCCTGCTTTCCATGGCTGCCAACATGCTGAGACCAGGTAACAGCATCTGCTGAAATACTTCCTAAATGAATCAAAGCATGGGAGACACCTGTTACACCAGCAACACTAACCCTACATATGCTGAACTTACCTAATGTAGACATGGTGAACTCCTAAGGGAATGGTGATGAGCAGTTCTTTTCCCACAGATTTCATACTGTGGTGGGGACAGCTACACAGTACCATTCAGTGTGAGGAACCATGCGCAAGGTACTTTTAAATATAAAGACTGCCCCAATACAAAAAAAACCTTCATTTTTTTCATGGAGCTCTCACCAGCAGGCCCACAAGCATGAAATGCATTGGTTTCATCCTTGCTGCAAAGTGGCAGTTATCACCAAGTGCATATAGCCCATTCTAGTTCTAATATTGCTTCCTTCAATTGATTTTAATGATACAGTACTGAACGCTGGATGAAATTGCCGCAGGACACAGGAGATGTGTGTGTGAGACAGTTTTCCTCCTAAATGCTCCTTTTTCTGATGCTGCAGGAGTTTGCTAAGATGTACTTAAGGAAAAATATTACCATTCGAACTCCTGCTGAGTCAATGTGGTTTTAAAAGCCTGTGGTACTCAGTCCTTTGTCTGACTCTACTTCACATAACTCTTACCCAAATCCTCCCTTTACAGATGAGGATAACGTAAGAGCAGTGGTCTTTGAGTAAGTCCAGAACCCCACATTCTATGTATCAGTGCATTTTCAGTGGCTGCATCCTTTGAGGGCCTCCAGGAGCTGATGCCAGCATGAAGCTCAGTGCAGCAGTAGTTAAACAAGAGCTCAGCTTCGTTTTGGGTACTATGGATCAGTGTGGAGGGAATCAGTAGCACTGAAGGCTGAGAGCACGGACTGTGGTGGCACGAGGGGAGGGTTGCCCATGAGTCTGACCTGCAGTGACCACAGCTCCTTAACTTAATGCACATTTACATCCTAAAAAATAGCCCAACCCATTTGCAAGCACTAAGCAATATAGAACTCAGTATCAGCACGGGATGGTTAAATATACATCTGGAATTCGGGCTCACTCAGAATCGTGCGGTGCTGCTGTTACTGCAATGGAGGCATCTTTAGGTGCGATGCTGCCCCTCTGGAGCTGCACACATCACACAGGCACACAGAGCAGCCCCATGCCTGAGCACTTCTGCACTTTGGCTGTTTATTAACGGCGTTTTCCCATCTCTTTGGGTTGGGAAACCTATGCTTCTTTTCCAAGGTGAGGCCAGGTAACAAAGCCCCGAGCAGCAGCGCTCATCACACCCTGCCACCTGAAAGAAGCAACACGTCACAGCTGAGAACGGCTCGTCACGCTGCAGCGAGAAGGCAGCGTTGCTCCACAGCCGCTGCAGAACGGTGCTCTGCAGCAAAACCCTCCGGCGTCGGACATCTGGAGGCGGGCAGCGTGCGGCTCGTGCGCTGGAGCGGGGCCAGGGTTAAAGCCCCCAGTAGTAGTCGAGGCTGGATCCTTGGTAGCACTCGTGATGGGAGGTCAGCGCAATGAAAGGGCCCTAGTAGTTGGAGAAGGAACACAGCAGCACCTCTCCTGATGGGAGGTCAGGCGCAGTGAGCGGGAGGGCCCCCCTCGTGCTGGCAGCTCCGTTCCAGCGCTTGGCTGGGCTCCAGGAGATTAAAATAGAGCCTTAGACTGTCCCCTCGGCAGCACTGCCAGCCAGAGCCCTGACAATCCTGGGGTTGTACTCAAACGTGAGTCCCGCGGGAGAGTGGGCTTTACCCGAACAGCTGAGGCACTGACTGGGTCGAAGCAGGCAGGGTTATTGCTCGTGTGACTCGGAGTCGAGGAAGAGAGGGATCAGGATGGAGCCGTGAGAGAGAGGGGGTCAGAATGAGCCCGCAAGGCACACGGCGGGGAAGGAGCAAGTGTGTGCCCCAGGAAAGCTTGAAAAAGCCTTGTTCTGGGGCTGGGCCGAGCCCACGTCCTGGTTTAGCTCCTTTCTGTCACCACTTCGGGGGGGAAAAAATGACCAGCAAAAAGGCAACGTTTTCATTTCTGAAGCATTTTGAAAGCAGTATGGGAAAAGGCAAAGGACGTTCTCACGAAGAACCTCCGTGGAAGTGGCAGAATCATTTGTGGTCCAGAAATGGTCAGAGCTGAGGGGAAGCAGAGCCACTTTCTAGTACACGTGTGACTGACATTAAGCACTGATTTTCAGAAGTGAGGAGTGCTCCCAAGCAGCAGCTGTGGCAGATGTCAGCATGGCTATCAGAAGGCGGTTCAGGCCAGCCACCTATTGCAGGCCTATTTCTCATCGCTTAATGTGGGCATCCACATTTGAGGTATTTTGCTTTTGTATTTTCACAAAGCACTGACAAACTGCACTTTGGCATTGCCTTTTTTTTTAGAAGGCACATTTGGTTGTCTGAAATAAACGATTCATGTTGGAAATATCACATTGTTTCAGTCACAAGAGCACCTCACCAAATTCAAAGATTTCATTTTCATGCTGCCAAGAGAAAGTGTTAATGTTTGCTGGTAAAAAAAAAAAGGCCGTCTCTTCTTCAGATGTGCTTTAATATTGGTTTGTACAGCTCAGATGTTGCTGTTCAGTTCAGTGTTTTTCTGTCTGTGAGTAGCATAAGGGAGAATTCAAATCGATTTTGTTTGCTGTAACAAATACAGACTTGAAAATCACGGAAGTTAGGTGTATCATTCACACAGATGAGAACACCTGCTGATTAATTGGAGCTAATGAGTTAATATTTATAAATAAAGTAGAAACGAAGACAAAATAAGTATTGTAAGGAACTCCTTTTGAAATGAGTGTACGTTGGTTTGAAAACAGCAGTCTGGGGTAGAGAAGGTTATTTATAAAGGTTTTTTTGTGAATTCGCTAAACAAACCAAAAAGAAAAACAAACCCAATCAAACCCCAAGCATTTATTTTAAAGATTTAAAAAATACATTAATCATCTGTTCAGAGAGATGTCGGTTCATATAAGTTAACACATTGGAATGGAACAACAAAGTGGTTATCTTTTTGCTGTCAGAAGAACAAGTCAAAAACATGCCTGTGAGAGTCCGCTCGCTTCTTCCCAGTCAGCTTAAAAGCGTTTCAGGACAGCAGCACATAATGCAGAGGCAGTTACAAAACAGCACTGTCCTTCAGGAAACCATGGCAAACTGGTTATAAAGGTCTGTAGGAATTAGCTGTTCACCCACTTATGTTCTTACATGGAGATGAATCTTAGCTCTGGGTGAGCAAAACGTGTTAACAGCCAGGTCCAAGAAATGCATGGTGCATGCAAAAGTGCATCAAAGTAACGTACACACATGCACACAAGGAATCCCTCTTTACCTTGTGGTGTTTCTCCTGGTTAATTTCTTTCTATCCCTGCTCATGACTGAACACTTGCATGTTGGTTTTTCTTACTCACTTAGCAAATGTGGTAACAATGGTTTGAAATTCAAAATGAAGGAAGCAGGGATGCCCTACGCAGTAAGAGTTTGCTCTGTTATTTAATCCAGTCGGATGCTGTTACTCTGAAGCTTGCACTGAGTTGGCTGTCACGACTGAAATACAAACACACACCCACACTGACATTCCCATGTGTACCTGTGCACTGATGGTGTGGATGCTAGCCAGAAAATGGTGTCCCTGCTCTGTCACAAGCTCTCTGTGACCTTGGGTGTATCACTTCAATTCTGCCATGATCTGTACAGAAGGAAGAGACGTTGGGGGGCTCAGGCAGTATGGCAGCTAAATAAACTCAGCAACCTGTCCACGTTTGAAACAAGGTAAACCATTACCAAAGCAGAATCCCTGCAATTTCCCTTCAGCATTCACAGTGGGCTTGTTCTTCTTTCTCCTGCTCAAATACACTAACCCAGATTTACACTAAATGTGAAGTTTTGCGGTGCTTTTCTTTTCCTCATATAAGGATATGTGAAAAAAAAAAAAAAAAAAAGAATCATAACAAAAAAGTGTTTCACTTCATAAGGTAATTCCTTCAGTAGGTAATATCTGGGGTGTTTCTCGACTACAACCAGATTATGTATGCCCTCAATACAGCGTGTTTACAACGTGGCTTGAAAGCATAGATTCACACCAGGAATGCACAGCACATTCTGTCTGGCTGTCATCGTAAATGCGCAGCTGAGCAGAGCCTGGTGCGTCAGCATGGGATGTTTGTGCTGTCCCTCCTCTGGTGCCAAGGTGTGTGCTTGCACTCCAGCAGCTTCCACAGGTGTCATGCACCGATGGGAAAGGTGCTGCTGCGAATCTCACCGCCCAGATATCACGCCTGTATTAAGGCATTTTCATTTATGCAAAATGGTTTTCAGTTTTGCTGGGAGATTGCTCTCACATACAGCCTCCGGAAACCATGCCCCTTTCAGGGAGATTTCTGATTGTGGAGACCAAATTAAGAATTTGGAGACCGCATTTGAAAGCTCGGCCTTAGAAAAATTGCCTTTCCAATAAGAAGAATTCAGAGAAGAACACAAAGCACGGTGCGATTCCCGTTGCTTGTAAAGCTCGTGTCTGTGGATACCCGAGGATGGTCTCATAGAACCAAGTTCAAATCAGACACAACCACACATGGCTCAGCGTGATGTGACTGCACACACCAGCATCTTTTTGGGTTAGTGAGGGAGAAGGCTTGAAGGACATGATTTCAGAAGACTGTGGGAGCGGTAAGAGTGCAAGAGCACTTCAGGTCTTCTGAAGTTTAAAAGAGCCAGGTTTCTGTGATAGCAGATCAAACAAAAAATTCTGTGACGGACATTTTTATGACAATGATTCACTCGAATAAACCTAAGGCTTCTTCTACCAACCAATCTTTTTTTCCAAAATAGTATTTAATATCCGAAGTTATAAAAAATATTTGTAGTCTTGAAAATTATTTTTATTGTCTATTTTATGTACTATACATGCCTCTTTCAGGAATTATTAAAGGAGCATGAGTCATACGGCACTCATTTACTCTTGGCTCCTTGCCATCCTCAATATATATTTTGCTATTTTCAAACCATTTGTAGGTACATATGCATGAAAATATTGTTGTGTCAAGTCCCAAGATCACAGTTAGCACAGCAGACATTGTTCGTCTATATATTTACAAAGTTTTAAAGCACATAAAATTGTGCATTGTTATATACCGAAGTTTAAACTTTAACATACGCTTGGTCGCATATATAGCAACAAGTTACAATAAAAATCTGAACAAAGACAACCAATAAACAGCCAAATTGCTATGTACAAACGAGGCAGGAAGCAATTAAACACTGCCTTGCACATTTCACTTAAATTACTTTTTCTCTGAGGGGAAAAAAGCAAACAACCCCTCCTGCCCTCCCTCAGCTCCCCAGTAACCCTAAACAGTCTTCATTTTTTTTCGGTGAAATAACAGGAGCTCCCGTTGCATTCAGTAAATATCAGCTCATTTGCATAAGATGGGAGAGAAACTTCGTCCCTATTATAAAACGTAGCAGTGTGTTCCCTCCTATGTGTTTCCCTCCCAGTAGCACACAGCAGCAGGGTGGGCTTGCTCTCTGAGCCTTGCTAAGACAACAGCCCTTTGGCATCTAGGGGAACGTTCCATGAGATGAAGACCCTTTTCCCTTCGTTATGTGTATTGTTTTTTACACCAGCTAACTGTGTGAGGGCACTGAGCCACCTGGAGAGCGAGTGGAGCTGTCCCCATCTGTACGAGTGTACCTGGCTCAGCTGCAGTGGAACTACTCTTGATCTACATCGGTGCAAAAGATCCAGGAATGAGGTCCAAGGAAAGCAGGATTGGGCCCAGACTGACCTTTGTGTAAAGTAAAACACAAAAAGTCTGCGTATTAAGCTTAAAATATACTTATAAATTACTACAGTTCACAGTTTAGAAGGTAATTAGTGCTACAGCAATAACTTTCTCTTATTTTAGATGAACTTCATATAACTTTACCAAAAAAAAAGAAAAAAACCCAAACTAATAAGATACCTATTCTTACTATCTGACTAACAGAGCAGCAGGCTTTCTGTAGCCTAGTGACAGACAAGCCCAGTGACACTTTACCCTACTATGGGATGACTGTTTCAAAGGCTAAATCTTGCCCAAGATTTGTTACAAAAAGGCTGAGGAAGATATTCTAGAGTGTCTCTTATTTCATCCCAAAAGCACAGTGTGAGAGACAGCCAGCTGGGTAAGAGCTCACAAGCACCAACATGGAGGGGAGGTGATCTCTGTGCTAGTAGGATCTATACAGCCTGCTCCAAAGCCTGGTCAAATGAACAAAAAACTCCTATTGACTTTGCAAATACTTAGCAGCAGAGACAGCTGTAGTTTGTTCCTGCATAGAGGGGGTCAAACTACTGTCCAGAGCACATTTCCAGAGCACAGCTCTCAGCCCACCTTGGGCAATGCTGCCCTTGGTTTTTACAGAGAATTTACTGGTCAACAGCTGTGTTTCATACTTCTCTGACATGATTTAGCCTTTTGAATTCTCCTCCATGGAATCAAAAGATAAATTATACTTACAAATAAAGTATTCTAGCTATATAGTGTTCTGCTGTAGTGGAAAAATTAGAGACCCACCTTGATGAAGTCTCTGTTGTCTGAAAATTCATGGTCTCTTTTCTAAAAATACTTTTTGCTGATGGCAAAGTTCAACACCTCACAGAAATTCAGAGTAAGTTTCCAAATTGTGTACCATATTCCAAGTACACTATACCCTTGTTGTTAGTAAGGCTCCATTGAAGTTTTACGTAACAGTCATGAGCCATGCGTTTAAACACCTTAAAAGAGTTGACCAGCAACTTAATGCATTTCTTTATATTATAAGAAATGTAAAGACACATCATCTCTTTCCAATACACTCTAAAGTGTTCAGGACAGAATATTACAGTCTCCTCCCCTCCCTTTAATGTCTGTATTTAAAAATACTTATGCTTCAACAGTGAATTTTTAATTATATGTTTCTCTGTATGTGCCCTTACAGTATAGAAAATCTACTTATTAATGTCTAGGCAAAGCAAAACACGTGCAAACATAGGAAATAAAAGCTTTTGAGCCACAGGTTTCTTCAAGTGAACTGTCCATCTTGCAGATGCAAAGAATTATTGGTGTAAACTTTGAAGTTTACCTATATCTACTGGCAAAAACAGGAATGATTTAGACCACAGGAGATATGGGTCTACTGTTTTTTTTATGGGGTCATAATGTTAGAGCAGTATGGTATTTTTCTGGCCAGTCCAAGCCATGCCGAAAATCAGAAGGAGCTGGGTTCAGCCCAGGTGAAAATAAACTCCCTGAAAAACAAAGGGCAGAAGTTCCATGCCAAGGTGTCAGCTTAGAAAGGCAGATCTTGAGAAGTTTGCAGAGCCTAAGTACTCACTTGAGATCTGAGCTTCAGCTGAAGTACGTGGGTATGGATTCATATGCATGAGCTGACTCGAGATTCTAGTATGTCCTGGGCTGTGAACCTCAGTATTTTCTGTCTGTGCATGAATCCTCTGAGAGGGACCCTAGCTCCAGCTGGAGGAAGGGTTCCCAGTAATAAAAGCAAACGTCTAGGTTCTTAATTTGACTTCTTACTGTGAGCCTTTACTCTAAGATCTACTCGGAACAGTCACTCAATCCTTCTGTGCTTCTCTGAAGTAACAGTGCTGAATTTCACAGGATTCTTCTGAATTGCTGTAGTTGCTTGGGAAACATGTGAGTGATCTTCCTAAGAGAACCACAGAAGTATTATGATTAGTGTTACGACTCTGCTTGAAACACAACTCTTTTTACTATTAATTTATCTCTGGGATATCAATTTAGAACAAAGAGCTGATATTTCTTCCAAAAGATAACAAAGTGCTTTATTTTTTTTGACTTCTGAAAATGACATTTTTTCTGGCTCTCCCTGATAATCAGCCTTCTGCTAACGAACATAATCTAATGTAACATGCTGTTGCTGCTTTCAGAGACAGTAAAACATCACTGTTTGGTTCTACGGTGCGTGAGTCAGGCTTTCCCCGTGCAATTCCATGTGGCATACAACACACAATGTATGTCCTTCTAGCTGCAAATTGGCACTGAGACTTTTGCTCCCCCATCTTCTCACCCACAGGAATTTTCAGTATGGGTCTCGTTCAAAGCCTTTGGAAGTGAATGGAAATCTTTCCATCCTCACTGAGGATTGGATCACATTATGAATATTTTTGGTACAAAAAGTTAACTTCCCTCTCCTTAGAAAAGAGAAATTACAAATGTAAATACCTTATAGAAAGTTTTTGCCCTTATATCACTGCATAGACTCTTCTTGGCTTCTGCATACTGACCAAGCATGAAATAGTGAATAACATTTATTTTTGAATTTATGGATTGAGTTCACAGGGATTTTAATAGCACTGGGGTTATGGAAGTGCTATTTTAATAAGGACCACAGATCATGGGCCCAAATCCTTACCTTCACCTCAAGGACTTGTAAACTCAACTATTTAACTCAAATCTCTTTATTGGAGGCCTTAGAATGTATCCACCTGGAGGCTGAAAAATTGAAGGGTAGAAGGCTGCGCAAACATGGAGTGAGGGAATTTAACCAGCAGGAATGTGGCCCATAAAATTAAACTTCAAGAACTGTATAAGAAAAATTAAAGCTTGTGCAACAGCTGGGGTTTCTCCTCACGTTAGTTCGTTTCTCAGTGACTCAGATGTTATGGTTCCTATTAATACAGATTTCTTTGTTGAGATCATCTTCTGTAGTACTCTAAGTCTGGTTGCAAATGATGAAATTGTGATCTACCTTTAGACAAATACAGCGTGCTAACATGCCATTTTCCACTCTTCTAATGATACCAGTGTTTATTGGTGAAACAAATGTAGCTTTAAACTGCACCCCAAATTTCCCTATTGGGTATTGCCAGAATATCCCAATTTCAGACACGGATGTCAAATACCAATGATTATACACTGAAAATTCAGGAATAGAAGTAGGTGCATTTCTTCCTAGTGGATGTTTGGGAGTCCCTGAAACGCAAAGAAATTCACACTTGTGTGGTGGGTAGAGGGCCAAGCTTCTTTTCACTCCTACTGTGACCCTGCTTATATTCATTCAGGGACTGAACACATGCTATTTGCTTATGACCTCAAAGGTTGACTCCTGTTTAAGCATTTAAAATAATCTGCTACTTATGTCATTTGAAGTCTGAGCTTCTGAAAAAACCCTCAAACATTGTGATAATTTCATCAGGCTCTGCCAACATTCAGAGACTGTGCATGCAGTGTTGACGATGGCTGGATTTCTTAGATACTGAAAGAATGTTCAGTTCTCTATCAGTGGCTAGATGCTCTGGGATAACCGTTGTTAAACCAGTTAGCACTTCAGTTACATGCAACCTCAATCTACTCAAGAGGGCTGAGAAGTAGAAAAATGTATAGGAAATGCTGGAAAACAGGTTCATAGAGGCTTAGGACATGGTCCTAACATGAGGACACCAAGGATGTTACAATTGCTGCTACATTGCAGTCAGAACCACTCATGCTTAAAATTTTGCATGCTTAGAAATATCTGAAAATCAAGACAACTGCAAAACCTCATTACTGGATTTGCAGCCACAAAGCATCCTGTTATGTGCCACCCTACTTGCAAACTGCTGATACAAGTAATTACTGCTGTAAGACCGGGCATATGGTGATGGAGTCAAATGATTAGGATTCTTTTGAATAACACAAGTTGTCCTATCAGGAGCTGGACTTGTTTTGGAAGTATGACCCTATATGCTTAATGCTCGCTATCTCCTTGTGGAGCAGTGGGAAGCGGTGCTGAAGTCTGGAGTTACAGTGTGCTGCTGAATACTTCTGAGACAGCAGAACCCAGGGAATCATCTGGAGCCATTTCCTGTTGCATAGCATCGTGCACATCCTCGTGTTCTACAGTCTGCATGCTCACTGCCCAGGATTTGCCCTCTTCACCCAGAAACGTTTTATAAGGTTCCATGTGCGTCCTATGGACATTTTGCCTTGATTCCTCATACTTGCCTTTTCCATCTTCTGGAAGGCTGGATGTATGAGGTAAGAAAGTGCCTCGAGACTCGTCGTTGGGAATCTGTAACTGCTCACTGGAGGTAGGTTCTTGAGATAAATCTGAAGATGTCATGAGATGCTGAGTATACACGCCTTCAGACAGAGAGGCAGACTGTGTCTCGCTGTGCACACGCAGCCAACGATGATGCCTGCTGAAGTAGTTGTAATGTTGATGCTTCCCTAGTCTTTTTTTCCCTAAGAAGCTCAATGGCTGCCTGGAGCTAGAGGACTTGTCTATGCTTTTTGATGTTATCCCTGACATTGTCAGATTGCTCATATATTCTGTGCAATATTCAGCATTAGTATCAAAGGCACTACACTCTGTCAGGCCTTCTTTCAGTGTTAGGCAAGGCTTCACGTCATGGACTTGGAGAACGTCAGGTGCACTACCACCCAGGCCACTGCCTGCCTGCTGGGATATGTCATGTGGGGAAGAGTAAATCAAGTCTAATTCCCTGGGGCTTAATGCGTCACTGGAATCATAGTCACTGTCAGTTGGAAGGAATACTTCAGAACAGCCTTCTTCATCTGAGCACGGCTGCGAATCTGCAAAGAGAACTGATTAATAGCAAGAACACAAACACAACACAGAAACTGCTTAACAGTTACTTCCTCATTTCTTTTGTCTTAACCTAATGTAAATTAAAGTATAGTTCAATAATAACTAACTGAGCTCATGCAGGGCAAGATGATGTTCTAGGTTACATGATGTCAGGATGTAGAGTAGGGAAAGTTAAGCTCAGGGAGGGGTGCTGAGAAAGAACACCACTGTACTGTAGTAATTCTGGAGGTCATGGAGATGTCAGTGGTGTGACTTGTTGCGTGTAACCTGTTCATTGAATGATCAGGAATGGTGGGGTGACAAAGTTGGCTGCTGATGAGCGAGTATTCTGCATGGTTTAAAGCAAAAACATTGTCGTAAAGGTTGTAGAAGGATCTTGCAATTCTTAGCAGTGAGTGATTGTTAAAGTGATTGTTAAAGTACCTTGGCAGGAATGGGAAACATTCACTCCTTCTATTAAATGAAATTCATGAACTGTTTGAATTAAAAGTGAGTTCAAAGATTTTGCATGAGGAATGAATGAAAGTTCTCCTACCGCTTACAGCTTTTCTCCTCTGGCTTCTAGCCTCAGGTGAGGAAGGAGGTGAGGGAAGGCAATCTAGATGTGAAGATGTTGAACTGATTTTCTTTTGAGAGTATTCTTCTGAAAGATTCACAAGTTTCTTTATTGGTAGGCCAGCTGCAGGCTGCTTGTATCTTGCGTACTGCAGTGCTTCTGTGATCCATCTCATTTCCCTCCAGATCTCATCGACTTGCTTTTGAGGAAAAAAAATTGGTGAAAAACTGCAATTAAGTCTGCACAATTATTCTACCTCAGGGTGTACTTTTGAGTACCTAACTAGGTAAGTAGTCAGTGTCATCACTAAGAAGCAGGTTTTAGTCTGGACTGCCTTTGGTTGAGTGCTTTTTCTCCTCCACCACTGCAGAGTTCGCTTAGGGCCTAACTAAATTAGGTATCTCGACTGAGAATAGGTAGGAGGGATTAATCTGGGCCTAAGCTCTGATGTGGAAAGAAATGAAAATTGTCTTTTGATGGAGGAAGAAGTGCAGTCAGTTTCATTGCACACTTGAAAGTTGGTTTCATTCCACACTGCGATGAAATCAGGATGTCTCAAGGATTGTTGTGAAAAGCAAAGAGCTCAGACCAAACCCAGATTCTGAACAGCAGAAGAATATGCGTGCAGTGTATATACATCGGGTATCACAGAAAATCTATGAGACAAACTGCAGTTTTCTTCCCTCACTGTTTTGGTCTGCATGCATTTTAACAGAATAAATCCACAAGGACAGTTCTAATTCACGCCTGTTGATGGCAATAAGAGACAAGTACCAAAATCAGTTGCAGGATGCTTTCAAGCATTTACACGGAGAAAAGATACAATTTAAGGTGGGTCTTGCAAGTCTTTTGGTAACAAAACACTTTCGGTGTCTTGCTAGTGAGTTAATTCAGGCTGAGAATGTATACTGATAATAACCACCATGTTCAGGCATTTGTTCATAATCGCAACTTCATGTCAAGACTTCAGTGTAGCTTCACAAAAAGAATACAATTACTTGACCAGTTAGCAAACTTCTCATCTATTGGATTTTGGAGGTCTCATGTTTTCTTTCTGCAATCCTTCAGCCCAAAACAGAAATCACACTGCTTCCAGTTTATGAAAGTGCAAACCTCGTGAGTTTTCTCTGCAGTGTCATTCTACAGCATCTCACAGGACAGCAAATCAGTCCTTTCAGTGGGCTGTAGCTCTTAAATAATTTAGGAACGCTTGAAGCATTATGCCAGATAAATTACAGTTTAATTTCAATTTTAGTTTCAGTGACTGTAGATTGTTTGTCTTGCTGGCTAACGTTCTGGTAAAGATGCTGAGTACCTCATCTGCTGTTGCGCTGCTGTTGTTGAAAAATATTTTCACTTTTTAGCTGCCCCCGACTCCTTTTCAGAACTGCACTCACGTAGACTCCCTCGCTCTTTACAATGTTTGGTTTGTGTAGTAACTTCAACACTGTCTTAGATCTAGGATCACACAACTGCTCTCGCGGTTTCGTGGTCACCGCTGAAGATTGTGGTATGTGGTGGGCTGAGATATTTTTGCCAATAGGTGGAATACAGCTGGTTTTCATTTAAGAGGAAACCTGACAAGGCTAATATACTGTCACAATAATTCAGCACAAAGCGCGGAAGTTTAAAATATTCTCCTATATTTTCCCAGCCTTTGCATGTGACTCAAAGACTTTGGAGAGAAGGAACACAGAATTGTCTATAAAGTGTATATGTATTATTATAGGTATTTTTTATGTGAAAGGTAAAAATTTCCCAGATGCTCCTGCACACTGGTGGAAAAATTGATTTTCTGAGTGTAAGAACTGGGAGATGAGGAGGAAGGAGATAGTGGAGATGTGTGAAAGCACAATGGTATACTCCTCTCTGCTCTCCTGCAGGTTTCTAATGGCTCTAAAGGAGACTATGCAAAGGGGATCTGAATTCAGAGCGAGGAAAAACAGAAATATTATCATCTTGTTCAGAATTATGAAGGGCCAGATTTGTTATTGATGAGATAAATGTTTGTGTTGGCCCCTGTTCCAACAGAAGGTGTCTTTGGTATTAAAAATACAGAGCTGTAAACTGATCTGCACTTCACCTGTAGAAGGACAGATCAGCCATGTCCATAGATGCCCTCTGCAAAGGTCAAGGGTTTTATCAATGAGTAATCGATTACCAGACTGCAAAAGTGCAGAGAAAAACTATAACAGAACACAATGCCCATGCATGGCACTAGCTTACCTCACATTTGGTGGGAGTGAGTTTTACAAGCAGGCTGACACATTTCTGTATAACAGCCTAGCACGACTGTCATTTGATTTTAGCCATAAAAATCCTTGTATAAAAGCAACAACTAAGGAAATCACGTTCTGGGTTAGAATTTCATAAAAGCAGAATTGCACTTTTGATACAGCTACTCTTTTTATGACGTCTGTGAATAATTCTCCATTTAGATTTCAAATTACAGCCTCAATGCAGTTTCTAAGAAAGCCACCTTAAAATCTCCTCGGAATTGCCAGAAACACACTGTTACCTGTATGTAGTCTATAACTTGCTGGTGTCTTTGTTTGGCTGCAGTGACTTCGCTGTCTGAAATTGCTTCCCTCAGGGACTGCTGGCTTTTCAGAGAGTCCAGCTCTATGACAGCAGAAAGGCGGCAATACAGGCTTATAAATTTTTCCTTGTAACAGCAAAAATGAACTGTGAAAAGACCAAGTGCAAAGGAAACACTGTTACGCTCTGGTTATGAAATATGAAATCTTTAGCTCTCAGAACACAAATTTTATTAAATGTAATTATGAACTCTCTGGATGGGTTACTTAAAGCTAGAAATAAATAATACAGGCTCTCGTTCTCCTCTCATTTACACTGGATTTACTCTGTTACTTCATCAATTTCAAAAGAGTCATTTCTAATTTATATCTGTGTGAAGGGATAATCAGGCCCTCAGTATGTGACTCCTGAGGCTGTTTTGCCCTCGATGGCTTTAATCAGAAGGCTCTTTTCTGAGGCTTATCATTTCCTTTATCAAGCAAGTGGTGACATGGCTGGAAAACGGAACCCTTTTTTTTCATTTTAATTGGGTGTTTCAGAAAGAAAGTACCATTTTGGAGGATGATAACTTTCTTGTGGCCCAGGCTAACATTGATCAGTAACACAAATGTAAATGACAGCTTTAAAAGCATTTCAGTGACATCGTGGTTTGGGTGAAACAATTAAAACTTTGTTAGTTGTTGTCCTGCATCCTCCTCTGAACTGTTGTGCAGAAGGGTAACAGAGAAAGCTCAGAACTGACCTCTTTGTGCAACATGATGCAATAGCACAGAGCTGTGTGAGCTGCCACTGAAAGAACCAAGAGACAGAACAGCTCACAGACATTAATTTGCCTGCCCTCTTCGTGCTGCACTCTGCCAGAACCTCATGTGCTCAGGCAGAACTTGCCAGTTGTCTCTGCAAGTTGCAGTGCAGACATATGAAATTTGCTGAGGGAGAGCAAGTTTTCAGAAGTACTTCCCCATTCATTGCAAGCACACAGCGTGATCTTGTGAGAGCAGTGAATGGCAGCTGGCTTCATGCTGCTGCATTTCTGGATGAGGGCATGATGCTTTGTAGCTTGTCTGGAGTGCAAAGTGCATGATTTCTTCTTATCATGAATATTAAAACAAATAAAAACATTGTCCTAGGGCTATTTATCCCTTGCAACCAGCACGACTAGGAAAAACAAACATTTCTCAAATTGAGAAACTCGATCACAGAAGCATCGTTAACGTAACAATGAAGGCTGAATCTGAAAACAGAAATCCCACCAAAAAAGGTGAGCGAAAAAGAGTTCTACCTTCTGGTTTCCCAATGATGCCTCGATATTGCAGGGCTCCAGTCTGAATAGTGTGTGGTCTTACAGTATATATGCCATATGTGGTGGACTCTTGAGTGAATTACAGCCGCGGTTTCAGCTTCAGTGCTGAAGTTTCTAGCCTTTGTGGTTTTAAGTCAGACCCTTTAATGTTACTTTAACAAATGTTACTTCAACGTAGTCTTTTGTGGTTATGCAATTATATAGTTGGTAGCCACCAGCTAATGGGGAATGGAAGCTTCTAATATTTGAGATGTGAATCACAGTCACTTTATGGAACATCAGGGATACATATATAATAAGTCATATAGAAAATGTCATCTGCCCTTGCCTAGATGATTGCTTACTTGAATTAAAAAAAAATAAAACTAAAGTGAAATTCAGCTTTCCATTCTGACATGAGCTCCTTCCCCACTGCAGCAGCATTGCTAAGCAGAGGTCTGCGCCCAGACTGCTATTTTAGAGATGGCTCTTTGCATGTTTATCTGCCCCACATCATTCCACTCTCTCCATCGATTTGTCAGCCCAATGAAAACTGTGTTCCAGAAGTGTGCATAGCCCTTGCTCATGGTTTGTGTACCACATGATGAGAGTTAAATAGTTTGCAAGACCTGTGGTACAGAGACGAATTTCACCAGAGATGAATACACTTCATGCATTAATTTGCACAGTGAATGGTCACTGCTCACAGGGAGAAATAATACACTGCATACACAGAGTCTAACTGTAGACCTCAAGGTTGCATGTCGAGAAGACTGTAAATCTGGCTTTAGGGCACTACCTTCACATCAAATGCCACAGCCATGTGACCCAAAGCTCTCAGCTATCCCTTCTAGTTCAATTATGTTGGTTCTCTGTTGAAGGGGGAACTCTGCCTTGGCAGAATACAGAGCAGCTCACGTATTGTCTGTTTGTAGCACTCACAGCTTTATGGCAGCTCAGCTGTTATCTCTCCTCCCACAGCCAGCATAAAACCCGGAGTTGTCACGGGCACCTCTTTGTGCGCTCTGCCTGATGTGACATAAACACAATCGTACACTCCTGCCTGATTCAAGTAAGATTTGTGTTGCTGGATGATGGAAAGGCACCAATCTACTGTGCCTGCAAAGCCCCAACCTCAGCTGAAGGGCCCTCCATTAACATCCAGGTACTCTTCTCCTCCACCAGTGACTGTGCCACCGCACAGCGATGGCATATGGGAATCAGGATGGTGATAGTTGTGGGTTCACTTAAACACCTGAGAGAGATGCATCACGGAGGACCTGTTTGCCACTAGAGGCATATTCTGAAGTGGCTCCTTGTGTACTGTCTCCATCACTTCTGGCCCTTATCTTTCTAAGGTAGAGACAAGAAATAATATCAAGCAATTTTACAGAAGGAAACAGAAGAGACTACTGTGTAAGGCTCAGCAGTCCCCTTACTCATCATATTCCTTCTACAAAGAACATTTTTCATGATAAAAGACTCTTCCTGCTGCAGCAGGACTGAGTCTCACACAGTTTTTCAGAAATCAGATAAAAAAAGGTGGCTGTGACCTTGGAAAGACCACTTAGACCTTTAACAGTGCTGTATCTATCCGTAAAAGTAGGAGATGCAAAAATTCTCCTCTTCACAACTGGTTATTCCTGTGGCAATCTGGGAGGATGCTTTTTATTGCATCTGCTTTGACGCTCCAACCTTGCCATGCTGTACTTCTTTTGATTCTGATTTTTAAAGAACATCAACTACCAAACGAGTCTGAAGACACATACTGGATAACTGTGGGCTTTGCTCTATGCTTTGCATTTCAATAACGATTGCTACAGTATATGCTTTAACCACTCTGCTCCCTCTGTAACTTGTACACAGTTATAGGTAGTGTTGTTGCCAAAGCCATCATGTGATTTATTGACTCTCCACTGGGACAAGGGGGAAAACAGATACAACTTTGTGATTTTATTATAAGGAGACTGGGTTAATATTTCTAGGTGAAGCAAGCTACTATACCGAGTTCAAACATCTGAAGAGGGAGGTTAAGAAATCCTGAGTGTGGGGTGTAAGGATTATTCTGTCCTGGGGCAGTGCAGACGTCGTCTGAGGCGGGGAGCAGGAGAAGAAAGGAGACATTGTGACCCAGTTCCAACACCTCCTGTGTATACAGACGGAAGTGCTTAGCCTGTAGAGGGACACGCGCGGGGGAAGAAATAGGAGAGAATTACAACATGGCACTTATATAAACAACACCCCAAATGATATAAAACATTAAAGAAAATTTGCACAACATCAAGCTTGGAATTTTTATAAAACATAAATATTTGGGGGGGGGGGGGGGATTGCTCTAAATGTGGGTTCATGTCACTACATAAAATAAAGATTTAAAGCTGCAATGTTCGACGCTAAAACAACACACAGAGGCACAACCCCCCTGAAAACAACATTTATGTTTCTTATTAGGCAGAAAATGATCACATGCCATGTGCTTTTCAAGATTATGATTGCATAATTATGTGAAAACATGAAAATGGATTCAATTAAAAACCTTTAAGATTCAATTTAGGGTTGGTTAAGAGAAATATGCAGCTCTCCCTCAACACAGCACTGAAAAGGTTTAACAAGTGCTGCAGCAGCAGCAGCAAATGGCACACACTGTGTTTGGCCTGAGGCTGCTGCACTGATGCTGTGTGCAGTGCTGTGCTTCTCTTGGGGAGTGCAGCAGTGTCACTGTCCGTACTTTTGCCTACCACAGAAGTAACAGAACTATGTCACTAAACCCGTTGAGTAAAAGATTCCATTTGTTAGTGCTGAAGTTTGATCCTGAGTCATCAAAGCATTTATAACTGTGCTTAACTGCAAGGTCATGCTTATGTCTATCCCTTGTGTGGAACGCTTGAGATTTGCTTTGCTGAGCTGCAGCCTACAGAACAAACTGCACACTGATTTCAATACTTTATTCCCTAGCTGAAAAAAACCCCAAACCAACAGAAGTACAAAAGCTATTACCTCCAAGAAAATACACCGGTATAGCCCCTGCACAAAGCCCTGTTGGACTGGTGGCTGACCACGAGGCAGCACTCCACCTGTCCTAACCTGGGATGTACTTGAGGCTGATGTGGCTCTTCCTAGGCTAGAAGGGGCAGCACTGATGGATCCCTCTTGAAAATAAAGCCTAAACCTTTCAAAATCAAGAATTGTTGAATCAGATAAATTTATTTTCAGGTCACATCTTTTTAGCTGCACAGACAGATCTTGAAGTGAATATAGAGATGATTTACTTCTACAGTACACCCTCTTTACCCTTCTAGACTAAAATAAAGTGGAATTTGTGTAAACAAGAAACAAACTCCTCAGCTTATTTTTCCATGGATCTTTCACATCATAGATTATCCTCTCTGACTTCTTTATTTGTTCAAATATGCATCTATATGTAAACGTAAAGCCAGAGGGTAGATACCTCTCCTCACCCACAGCAATCTACAGGTCTGAACCTAAGTGTTTTCAGGATGTCATGTTTGTGAAAGAACTACACAGTGCTGGGTCTTCAGTAGCCTTTTGTATACCCTTGGTGCTGCCTCCAAAAGAATCATCATTTGCCCCACTTCCCTGTTAAAATACCTATCTTTCTTTGCCAGCTGGGTAAAGGTGCTCATGGCTACTGGAGTTTCATGCAAAGTGCTTATTTGCACCTGCTCAGGGTTGTATGCTAACAGATGCAAAAATGGAAGCCTTTAGATATTAGTCTTTAACACTTTCCACAGTTCAAATATCCAGGAAAATAACTGTCTTCTTGAAGGTGGTTCCCCCCTCATCTAGAGTGATTGGATAGAAAGCTTCTCTGCTTTTCTTTTCTCACAACATTTACATTTAATTCCTACTTTAAAATTACATTTTAGCTTTAGTTGTGTTCTTAAGAATCAGTTTTAAAAAGGGTGATAAATACCACAAAGGAAAATACCTGATGCAGAGGTAGATTGATCTGTTTAAGGAGAGCTTTCACTGCCATCTGGAGCTCATACAAGAACAATTGAGTAGGGCAGTCTGAAGTATGATCCATACTTTCCACAGATTCTGAGCCAGAAAGTGTTTGGATCCATTCCCACTCATCTCTGTATGTTGAGTTGAGTTAAAATTAGAAATATAACAAAAGTTCAGTGCACAAGAAGGAATTCAGTGTATGTGCATGCGGGATCTGTTGATAGTTTAATCCTCATATAGCAAAACATTCTAAAATTGTGCAATTCTGATTGTTTGTGGTTGAAAGTCTAAAGTAGGAAAATCTTGATTTTTCTAGCACGTGTACATCAGGCCAAACATTCCTTGCTAACGTCTTAAAGTCCGACTGCCTTTGAAATATTTCACTAAGGCTCTTCTCTCCAGGTTTTCTTTTCCACGTATTTATTTATTTTCCACCTATTAATGTGCCCTGGCAGTCCAGAAAGCCAATTGTATCCTGGGCTGCACCAGCAGGGCGAAGAAGATGATCCTGGCCCTCTGCTCTGTGCTGGTGAGGCCTCACCTGGAGCACTGCATCCAGATGTGGAGTCCTCAGTACAGGAGAGATGTAGACCTGTGAGGGCACATCCAGAGGAGGGCCACAGAAATGATCCAAGGGATGAAATGCTCTCATCTGGAGATCCCTGTGCACCTGAGGACTTCTGAAGATAGGCAGCTTCTTTCCTTTATTTCTGTGCCCACTGCTGTTGTGTTTGAGCAAATCCTCACTTGCTGCAGCCTGGGATCTTGCTGCTCTGCTGTCATCATTGCGCTTTCCATCTCATTACAATATCTACCACTATCTTTTATCACGCATGGGAAATGACAGCAGTGACAATCAGCAGAAGGTTTAATTTCGGTGACAGGCTCTCGTGTACTTACTGGAGCCAAAGCACTTCCTGGTATGGTTTTGCTTGACATATATCTGTTCTAGACCTGATAAATATAGGAATCATCTTTTTAGATCAAATACTTAGTTCACCTTGTCCAGTTTTTAAGCCTTGAAAGCATCCAGCATCAAATGATTAAAAAAAAAAAAAAAGAAATAAGATGAATAATAAACCTTAAACCTCAAGAGTCAGAAACTGTTACAAGCCCTGACAAATAGAAAAACATCTTCACTGGTACCCAGCAGTTCAGTGGCTGGCAGCTGAATTATGGGCTGCAGACTGTCATCTTTATAAGACACGTATGGAAGATGGCTCCTACCATGGAGAATGTGAGTGACCACAGAATACTATTCTTAGAAACTCATGGGCTCGTATATATTTGTTTTGTATAGAACTTGCTGGAATCACACTGGTGCACCTGTTTAGTTCAGCACTGATCTCTATGGTACACACCTGAGCCAGACTCTGCAGGCAGATACAATTCTTCAAGAAGAAAACTGCGTTAGACTTAAAAGCAGTGTTCTCTCTCTGTATCTATGTATTTGTATGCATTGACTCACCTGGAGACATTGCTATTGTCTCGGATTTTGACATGACAGAGGACATTAGGCAGCTTCTGCAACACAAGGACTTTGATTTGATCCACAGAACTGCAGAGTTTAAGGTAACCCAGATACAATCCAGGAGGAAGGCGCTGCTGACTTCGTTTGTGGTAGGAAAGTATGTCCTGTTTTGGGAGAAACAGTCTTACATAAAAAGCCTTTTTTTTTTTTTTTCCTTTTTTTTCCACGTAAGTCACAAATTTGGGATCAAAAAGCAAGAAATGTTTTTATAGCTGTCTTTTTTGTGTCACCGGCGTTCACCAAGTACGTAAGCACATGCTGAAGCATGCAAGTAATCTTTGGTAGTTTGGATGCCCTTGGACAACTTTCTACTTAAAGTCATACACAGGCTCTCAAAGCTCTCCACATCACGCAGCACTGGCATTAAAAACACTGTTATTTCAACCTTCTACCACTGTTGTATTTAAATTAGCTTCAATAGCACCCACCTCTGCACTCATCTGGTCACTCCAGCAGCAAGCTGGGTTAGAGAACTGTTTCAGCTGAAAAAACAACTAGGCAAAAAAATAGTTGTTTTTTTGCTGGGTAAATTCCCTGTTTCATTTCTGGTGTGTAGGTACACAGATAGAGAAGGGTGGCATTAGGAAAAAGGTATCGGTTGAGGAAGGGAGGACACAGGAGCTGCATAAACCAGCGCTGGCACCAAAGAAATGCACGCAGATCTCTTGAAAACCTGTTTCTGTTACCCCCTGCTATCAACAAGATCTCTGTAAGGATGGGGGGTTGGTGGTTTGCAAAGTTTAATCAATGATTGTGTTTTCTGAGCAAATATATTTATCAACAACTGGAACTCAGAAAGAATTAATACTGATGGCATATTTACTGAAGCCAGGAGACGTTTTTAAGGCTACATACAGCTGTCCCCAAGAGCTACTGTGAAAAGGATGTCTGCTGCCATCCTGAGAAATGTGTGCCTCTGCAGTGGGTGAGGATTAAGACACCTGGCCTTACGCCTTTACTCTTGGAACCATCAAATTATCTTCCAGTGCTTTGCTTGGCTCTGACCAATGCAATTAGACCCTCATTTTCACAGGCACTTCATGAACAAAATACCCATTCGATGATTAAACAAGTAATACAAGAAAGGGTGGGCATTAGATAGGAATGTGTAAACCATTAGGGGAACATTTTTTCCACTAGGATCTCTGTGGAAATTTGATCAGGCCTGCATTTTGGGTTTCCTAATATAAAACTTTTGCCCAGATTGACATTTTTCTACACCTTTAACACATTTTAATACGGTAAATCTAACATAGATCAGGTAAGTTTTATTGTCTTTTGGAAATTTTTTAATGTTCCTAAAATCTGGTAATGTATATTTTGATTCCATGTCAGTTTCTGGTACCAAAAGCACAGTCTCTGCCCAAGAAAGTTCCTCAGGTCTGAAAATTAACCATGACAGTCATTGTCAAGCTGAAGTGACAAAAGAAGGGACTGAGATGATATTTGTCTTGTGGTACTTTGGGTAACTGTGCCACTCATCTGAAGAGAAGAGAGAGATTGGCTACAGACATTTTCTGAGAAACAGTTGTTACCTACGGAAAGCATGTATGAATCTTTTGACTATACAAGATTCAGCAAGAGTTTACTGACTCTTGAAGGGCTGAAAACCCCTGGCTGTCAATGATGTCAACTGAACTGACAACTCTAGAACCTTCTGGGATCAATCCTTACCCTGGTATTGTTCTAAATAAGAAGTCTAGGGGCGTGTTACACAGAAATTAAAGAAGGATTCTGGTCAATAAAGAATTCTGTAGCAACTCTACCAGGCTGCAAGGAACTCTGAACCCAAAATAACAAGTTTATTAAGTAGAACAGTAGATATTCTACATAGATGTAGTGTTCAGGGTTATGTGGAAAAATCTTATGGGGCACAGAAATTGTAAATGTATTTACGGGCACTTAAGAACATCCTAGAGAGGTTTAAATGCTCATAGCCCTTGCTAAGGAATGCTATAGCATGGCTTCCCAAGACTGATAGAAACAGCACCATTCTCTGCTAGGACTTTGAAGAAATTTCTTTCTAATCTCATGGATATTTTACATATTAAGGATCTGATCCCAGCCCCACTGGAAGTAATATAAGTCTTTTCTTTCAATGGGAGCCTTGCCATTAGTTTTATTGGGCACTGGATTAAGGCCTAAAATTCTACAAGAATCTTCCAAAATCAGGGCTCTGGCACAGGCTTTACAAAAGCAAATAACATAGTTAAGAGAAGCAAAGCACTACCTGGATGGTTATGAGCAAAATGTCTAACGCTGTTGGCTCCTCCGGCGTTGAAAGGGATTTCCTCTGGCTTTGTATTTTGGATACTTGCATCCATTTGCCATTAAAAAATGAATAAAGACTCTCCACTTCTCTTATAGTAACAATCAGTATATTGCCATGCCGATCCTTGATTGGCTCGTAAAATACTCTGCCTAAGTTGTGAGTTCCCAGCAAGTTCTAGAAAAGAAGAAAATTATAAAATGAAAGTTGTTTATTGCATATCAGGAAGGAGCGTTTTTTGACAGTTAACTTTATTGCTCCTTGACATCAGACCTATTGACTTCAATGAAAACTAGTCACACTGCCTTTCTTGGGTCCTTGTCCTGCAGTCACATCACTCAGGGGCAAAAGGAGAAATTATGTTAGTGGATTTCTCAACAAATTTGGTCCAGCAGTGTTCAGTGTAGTGTTTACCAGAGAATGTCAGACTGTTACAAGCCACTGCCTCTGTAAAGGGCACACTGCAAATTCACCCAGACCTCCTGACTGTACCCAGTTATGTAAAGGATGCTGTTTCCAAAAGCACTCTGTGTTGTTCTAGTGGCAATTCCTTTGTTATCAATGAAGTGCTTCTGGTTAGAACTCGCTGAAGAGCTAGATGCAGACCCAAATGAGAGATGCAGTGCACATCAGGGATACAAAATTCATATGGGAGACTGCAAATGTTTTCTGTTAGGGTCATTAGCTGTGATCTCAATTTATTGTTCTCCATTTTAAATTGATGCTGATTATTTTCAGCAACAAAAGCAAAAGGTCCTCATATCTGCACTGAATGTAAACAGTTCTGAAGTGGAACTGCAAAGCGTGTTTGTGAAGGAGCACAAAGGAATTTGAAAAGACACGGACCCTTTTTCTTTTACTTCAGATACCAAGAATGTGCTAGACAAACCAGCAGAAACTAACAAACTACCAAAGCAAAGCTCTCCAGGAAAATATGTGAGGATTAAAGAAAAGTAATTTTAAAAGACTCCACATAAAATACATATTTTGGTCAAAATCCCTTTCCTCACACAGAAAGGCATCTGCTTATAGGTGCAAACATACTCAGTCCAGTCACCAGCCACTGAAGAGATTCCCAGATGTCTTAAAGAAAAATGCCTAACATTTAAAATATGCTCATTACTTCAGGACTTTTCAGGAGTCCTACAGTAAGCTGGGTAGGGATGGGGGTTGTTTAAAATGACAGCTCAAATTCACAATCTAGCACGCTGTACGTTTAGGGAATCTGTGTGTCCACAAATGGGACAAATTGTTGCAGGGAGATGTTTGGCCATCTCTTGATATGAAATTGAGTGCAATATAAGAACGCATCTGGATGGAAGCAAATATTGTCGCTGATGGCTGTGTGTTGTGAATGACATTCCACACAAAGAATGGGAGCACCTACTAATAGGAATTATGGCTAATTCATGTACTAAAAAAGTTTTGTGTCTGCTTCGCTTGGCATCCCATCACTTGTGATTTGTTTGTTTAGTTGTCTAGTGGCAACAGCAGGCGAAATTACAGTCCCTGTTGTCTCTGAATCCTCTGATCCAGTCCCTCAGCAGCTGTGTTATCACTGATCTTTTCCATTCTGTCCTGAATTCCTGCGGAGTCAGACTGTTAACTGCCTCGGTAAAATGTATTCAATCGTATAAACTTTATTGAGATCCTTCTATTGGTGGATTCCCTTAGGCCACACACTGTTAAAGTCTGGCAGACCTGTGACAATTCCTGTGTTCATCGGGACCAAACTAACAGAACAAACAATGAGGACAGTAAAGCTGCCAAAAATTCAACAGAGCAATGTACCTTCTGGGCACATTTGCCATATTTCCATGCTTCTAGTTTTGCTCTTGCCATCTCTGGTAGCAATTAACACAAAGTAATCTTGGTTATCTCAAACTGCAGTGTGCTCACACTAACAGTGCTCTCTTAGGGAGGGAATGAAACTGAGCTAACCGAAGGAGTATGTGCTACCTAGGCTGAGCTAACCACACCGGAGGGACCTTTCAGCAGATACAGTTAAAACTGTCTCTAGTGAGAGCTCAAAGGACTGGCAAGCAGCTGCTGCTTAACACAGGTGGTCCTCCAATAAAGGTGCAGCAGGCTGGCATGCCATATATTTCGGGATACTTTGGGGAAATCAGTCAAGACAGGTGGTTGCCCAGGAAGGCTATTCTTTGGTACAGCTTGCTTTGCCAAAAGATGTAAAACAAACCCCACACAGATATTCTTAATAATGGCCACAAAGTATCTGGCTCTCATAGCTGCTATAAAACCGAGCTTATTGCGCGGAGTGGCAATAAGAGGAGGGATGGCCGTATGGCTAGTGCAGGAGCCAAGCAATACGAAGATCTTCATTAATTCCGTGACTGTACCACAGTTTTCTGGGCATTTTTGGTGACTTCATTCAAACAAAAGGTAGGAGAGCGAGGTCTGCATATACTTTTTTTTTGTAAGGATCATGCACCTTTGTGAATTTATTTACAAAAGTAAATATTTAATGAAAGCAGTTGTCCCACTAGAAAATTCACATGACCACGTTCCTCACAAGTTTTACAATACGTTGTCAAAATGTTGTAATAAAGCACAATTACTTTTACAGGTCAGAAAGTCACAAAGCCAATAGCTGCAAAGAGGTGGTGCAACCAACCTGTAGCTGTGCTGCTGCAGAAAGCATCTTTTGCCTGGCTTGAAGCGTTGTTGATGAGGAGATGGATATGGACATGTTCTGCCTCAGCCATCTGATATCATCCCACATACAGGACAACTGCAAAAACACGTCTAGTTCAGTCAGCTTTTGTTCTCAGCATTTACAAAAGCAGAAATGAAACTAAAAGCATTACAGACTCTGAAAAATCAATAGATGTTGTTCACCTTGAGTTTCTGTGGGTGGTTAATAGTTGTCTAGATAAGCAGAAACAGATATCACATCACACAGAGATCATTCTGTAAATGCTATGCACCCATTTCAATCACTTTTTAGACTACTGGGTAAAACTGATTTGCTGCTTCTTAGTGTAAAGATATCTGTAATGATGGCATAGCCATTATACCAACTTCAAAACATCTAATTGCTTTTTTTGGGCTCTTCCTCTAAACGTTCGTAAAATCTTTATGTTCCTAGTTAGTAATCAGTGATATAGGATTGTACATTTAGAAGAGTTAATTGTGCTCTGACTCAATCAGAATTTAACCCCTTGAAATGTTGTGTGAAAATTACATTTTAACATGAGTAAACACTTAATCATTTAGCATTTTAATGTATTAAAATGGTCAGATAAGCAACACATTTTTAGAAGCAGTACATGAAATCAGGTTCTCATTACCTTTGTGAACCACAGGAAATCCTGCATAATTGAACTACTGTGAGAGTCATCAATTTCCACAATTGGGATCTGATCTTCATTGGTTACTAATAAATTGTCTTTGTAAAAAAATATAACAGATAAGTAGAGTCCCCTAGAGAAAAAAAGAATCATTGTCAAACAGCTTTCATGTCTGTTAATATCAGTGCCAATTTTTTGCTGCTGAATCATAGATTTTAAGTTCTGAGGAGGCAAAACAAATCATCTGATCTCAACTTTTGTGTTATATAGATCATGCAACTTCAGCTAGTGAATCTTGAAAAATATTTGGGAAGGCGCTCTCTTCAGATGATGTGAGACTACAAGAATTTAAGGAATTATGAATCTGTGCAAGCCACTGACATCAACTTTAGTACAAGTTTTGCCAGAGTAAATAGTATACAATGGAGGGTTTATGCTCTCTAGAAATCAAAAATTCTACCAAAACTTTTTATCATTAATGGGCTTAGTTTTGCCCTCATTTACTTCAGAGCAAATCTGAAATAACTCAATTGAAATCAGTAGGGTTATTATGGATTTACATTAGTGTAATTGAGTGTAATTTGGCCAGCATATCTGCAAAACTGTTTATAGAGATCATTCCTTTCAATATTTACTCTTGCAATTAGTTGCATACATTAAGTAGTTGCCTTAGGGAATTTATAGACTCTGGAGAACTCTTCTGAAAGAATCAAACTCTTATCAAAATACAAAGAAGAAAAAGCAAACTGAATACTCCTGGCAATGAAAGAAGAAATAATCCAGCCTAAAAAACTTTCATTTGCTAAAATAAACTGTCAAGGCAATGGGTTGTTTGGGTCGCACTGGGCTGCAAACATAGCTAGAAACATTAGAAAGTTCTTGAGGTGCAGCTTGAGGAGAAAGAGATATCAGTATCTATTAGAACACATCATCTGAGCTCTACATTTTTCATTATGAATGAAATAAATTCCAGTTTCCTTATTGAGCAGCAACAGAGGCTGCAATTAGCAATTCCTCAGTGACTGCACTGTTGTGCTTGCACACAACAGTTTCCCATTACAAATCAAACTCATTCCTGGTAGTAACCACCAAAGACTGCTAATGATTTCAGTAGGAACTGGAGCATCATTTTCCCATCAGATGCACCAGTCTTGCACATATGTAACTTTACCAGGTTTGTTCAGACTGACTGCTGTTTCATTGGAAGCAGAATTTGCATTGTACATCTATTTTTAAGGTACTGTTCACTGTCACATAAAAGCAATAAGTTGGAATGTTTGGGAGATAGAAATGAATGACAGACCGTTTCAGAGTCTTCACAAACTTGTTTGATGAATGAAAAAGGTGCTTCAGGCTTCTAGAGACTGACTGCTTGCGACCAGTGTTCTGTAATTTGGAACTTTCTACAATGGAAAATGGAAACAAAACCATTATTTCTTTAAGTGCATCAAACTCAGACTTGGTGAAACTGTTGTTTCATGCCTAGGACAAGTATAGCTTGAACCACGTGCTCAGAGTGGATATGAATTTTATAAGTGGTCTCAAAAAAAAAACAAAAAACAAGAGGAGAATCAAAGCACCTGTCAACATTTTAGGATGATGTGATCCCTCAACATATGTCCATGAGACCTGCTTTGTGCCCCCGAGGATCTCTGGAGCAGCTCTCACAATAGAAGAGCAGCCTCAGAATTCAAGTATTTGACCAAAATTCTTTGGGAAAAACAAAAATGGGGTTAAGTTTTATATAGTGCATCATTTTTCATTTTCAAGATTTTGACTGAATGCCTTTCCCTCTCTGCTGTATGGTCTGAGATTTCTTTTAAGTCAAAGAGAAACCTTCCAGCAGGAACTGAAGCTCTCAGGCTCTAGGAAAGAGCTGAGTCTACCTGTATAAGTAAGCAGTTTTTAGAAGATATGCCAATAGTGGTCAGCAGGATTGTGTATTGATTTTGGTGCTGTCAGAAGTTGTTGTTTACATATAGCTTGTTAAAGGAATGGATGTTTAAAACTTAGGAAAAAAAATTCATTCGGTGTTTAATGCGATCTGTAGAGACAGAAAGAAAAATGGAGCTGTGAAATTACACCTCAGTCTTCCAGGAGCTGACTGTTTTCTCATTCTTTGAATGAATTATGGATACCCATCCAGACTGAATTACCAAACATTTTGAGGAGCAACCCTCTCCAGTGGGGAAAAAATGTGACTCACGAAAGCTTTTAAAAGAAAACTGCTAATCTGCCTGGTTAGGTGTTTTTGGAGTAACATATTTCCTACTTACCTCCAGTGCAAAATAGAAGGTGCCTATCTGTGTCTCCCTAGCAAGTTCTAAGTTTGAACATTTAGAGAACATCTGAATTTGCTCTTGTCAAAACCCCATCTGTGAAAGCACTCAACATATTTTTAAATGATGAATAAATTTGCACTGCAATTTGCACATAGAAAGCTACAAAGAAGACACATTGTTAGCATAATTACCACTCAGCTGAACAGCAAATACAAAGGGAACAAGGTACTATTGGGGGTGAAATCATATGATTTAGAAGTATGAGACTGACTAGATCACCAAATACGTTGTCTTCCCAGTGCTAACTTTGTCTTCATGGCATATTCTCCAGTGCAACGTTCGGCTTAGTTTAAATAGACTCATCTTAATCCATGGCTGCTCCTTTGGTGCAACTGATCTTTGATTTCATTTGGGAAAAACACATTTGTTTTTCCTACCCATATCTTCTCAGATCACTTTTATTTTACTCTGCGCTTTTTTTTTTAAGTATATCACAGTAATGTAAACCAAATGCTACATGAAAACCCTTGTCTTACTATTTCCTTCTTTCAAAGTTAAGACCGATTTAGAAATACGAATTTCATTCTAATTATGAAATTCTTATTTTTCTTCTATACTTGCAATCGAAGCGGAAATTATTAAATGTGAAGCAACGTAATGCTATATAAAACACCCAGAGACTGTAGCATTACAATCAGAGGGCGCATTACAAAGGAAATCCATGTTATTGGGCTATTCAGTTGTTTGAGTTTGATCCACAGATTTTTCAAAGCCAAAAGCAAAAGACACAATGTAAAAGTAGTTGGAGACTGTAAATTCTCCAATGTTGCTGTTTGCTTTTGTTTTACATTATAGTATGTCTAGGAGCCAAAAAAAGCATGGAACTGAGATGAGAGGATACTTTGGATCTACAGGAAATGCAACTTTAACAATCTGTTATTTAATTAACTAATAAATAACAGAGTAACCTTTATGCAACAGCACCAGTAACAACAAAATAAGTGGATACTGAGAAACAAGACAAAAGAGCTATGAGCTCTGTTAATAGCTCAGGAGCAAACGTATATTTGAAATCAGAGAATTTCCAGTAAATGAATTTAGATCAGGAGCATTCACACTTGGACTGAAATTGGCAATTAACTCTATTTACCATGTCAGCAGTTTTTCTCTTCTTAGGGTGGATGCATTCGTGTGTCTTTGCAGTTCACTTAAATATGACAGGCACTTGAAAGCAATGTGAGTTGGTTGTGAGAAATAAGAAAGTTGCATGCTCCCACTGCTAGCATCCATCTGGGGTTTCTGCTCTAGAGGAATGTCTGTTATGCCATGCCATTTCTTTGAGGAAGAAGATCATCTGGAATTCTTTGTCCTATCACTAGACAAGCGGGTGCCTCTCCTCAAGTGGGGCAGATGTGAAGTAAATGGAATTACCTCAGTGCAAAATTATCTGAGGAGAAATCTTAGCCCCATAGATCAGACAGTCTGTGGAACAACTAAATATCACTGACGGTAACACTGAATAATGAAGAAAATTAGTAGGAGAGGAGCTAAATCCCATTGAAATCCTAGCAGAGGGCATAAAATGGGGTTTAGGGGTTTTATTAACAATGGATGAACATACATGAAATAACTGGAAACTTCCACAAGAAAACTGCCATCACTTTCAAGTACCATAACTTTTGCAGTGAAAACAACTGACACTGGAATAACATGGAATAATTCTGCACAGAGGCAGAATTCCATGCAGAAGTTAAAGGTATACATAGCCAGCAGATACTTGGTTAGCTTAAGGCCATTACAGACTGCATGTTACCCCAGCTCAGGATGGGATGCCGTTCAAAAGAAATCTCTGCATCTCATGAAGAAACTATATGGCGTCAGCCATGTTACTGGATGGTGTATTTTGGAGCACAGTGTCGTGCTCAACAACTGAGATCGCAACTTCTTCAGTTCCCTGTCTGAACTCCTCAGCCCATGGCCAGGTTCTCCAGACTGTTTTTGTGTATTCTCGTTGAAATAAAATCTAAACTTTTAAAATGCCCCAGGGAATAAGATCTCATTCTCTTTGTTAAACACAATGAAAATACGATCCCAGGTTGGGGATCGAATTGTGATTAGAACATTTTTATTTCAGTGAATCTCTAAAAGAAATACATTTGAACCGAACTTCAGAAAGAAAATATCTAGTAAGCATTTTACTGAAGAGTTGAGTTACTTTCTTAATGAAGCATCACACAATTGCTTAATCCACTCAGAACTGCTTAAGAAGAATGATCTACAGGAAAAAAAAAATACTTAAAAAATACATTTGAAGTGTTGCCAGAACACACAATTGTGGTAATTGGGTTATGATAGTCTGTAGCACGGTATTATGAAGACAAATGGATGACTGTTGTTTGTAATCATCAGGGTTTTCCAGAAGATTAAACATATGAAAGCAAAGCTTCCTAAGTAATTCCCTAAGAGATTTCAACATATCACAGAGCAGGTTCAAAAGCAACAGCTGATCTAATTCCAAAAGCTCTTAAACTTACTGTACGTTCCAGTATTCTTCCTGGTATTTTTGTAAGCTTGTTTTCTTCAGGCCCTGAAATGCAAAGCATGGGGCAAAATGCAGGCTTTGGTGCAAAGCCTGAATGAACAGACGTGAGCAAGAGATGTGTGGAATCTGGGCAATTTAACCCTCCCAGATCACTGGCATAGAACCTTGTTCTTATATCTTCTTTGTATTCTGAGGCTTTTACACTGATATGGACAAATAATCTCAGCCATTTTAGATTGATTACCCTTTCCACTTTTTTCACCTCCTTTGCTCTCCTCCTCTGCTCTCCTTTGGCTAGCCTGAGCAGCAGCATGCCTGGGCTGTCCCACAAGGGACCACTTCATGGGAAGCCAAGGGGACAAGGCTTCAGGTTTGAATCTGTCTCTGTCTTCACCTCTCTTTAATTCACTGTGGATCAGTGCCTCTATGCAGATTCAGTGGTATTCTTCAAACGGTTTCAAGCTATTTACTGACACCTCTAAAACAAATGAGGAAAACAGAAGCTATAATGTATACTGACAACGAGTGGAATGTGGTAAAGAGAAGCATGGTAAAGTCTGGTTAAATACCAGGCCAGGTCCTCGGCTTATATAGAGCAGCAAGTCCGTGCTGATTTCTGCCCGTGGCAGTTGAAACAGGCTTCTGTCTTATGTGCACCAAGTGCAAAAGTTTACTGGGGCTTTTCAGTCATTACCAATAGCTTATCTCAGATCCTCGATCAAACTTCTCAGATTTCACTGAGATTGACAAATAACAGAGTCAAATTAATGTCATAATTCTTAATTTTTCTGCAGTTATTTTCTCTTGATATTTTTTATCAAATTCCTCAAAGACAAGGGATTGACATGAGTCATATATTTAATGTAAGTTCCAAAGGCTTTTCTCTTATGTTATAAACTTGATTTATCCAAAATATAGTACTGTGTAATGTTAACATTACAAGCAGTTGGAGGCGAGGGTGTTGCTCTTGCTGATTCCACAGTGTAGTACTGCCATATGTAAGTTCCCACATCCTCTTTCTGACACATGAGAAAATGTTCTGAGCTAGACAGATTCCCTATATTGTTGTTATTTATTATTTAAGCATAAGGAGCTTGGAAATCAGTAACAGAGTTGTCTGTGCTTTGCTTTGAGACTGGAGTTAATTTCTGAAGCGCTGGAATTTTATGAGAACCAGGTACTGGTGTCAAATTCTTAAAAGAAAGAATTTTCTGCATGTTTATAACTGCTTCTTTTCTGGGCTGGTATGTCAGTAAAACAATTGATTCTAAGAATATTCTCAGATGTTTCATCAGTTATTCTCTGTTGACTAGGAAGGTGGCCTGAAAGACCTGAGACATGTACTACCTTCAGAAGAGAAACACTGCACCACAGATAAAGACTTCTTGAATAGCATGAAAACCTATGTAAGAGATAGAATACATCATCTGTATTTTTACTACCAAGGCCACCTGCAAGTGATAATGTTTGCATGAATTTTAATTAGGGAAACAACATTTTCTTGCAACATCTCCTTTCCCTTTGCAAGCAACATAGCTGAATAGTTTTAGTTGCCATGGTTACAACGGCTTGTGGCAGACTGTGGATCATCACGATTGTGATGTATTTGCACATAAAGAACAAAGGTTGCATCTTTCCATTTCTCCAGATGATTTGAGCCCTAAGTATTTCTATGATTTTAAATCAGTTGATGCAGTTTGGAATAACAGTCATGCTAAGTGATGAAAAATGAAAACATCATGGTAGTTCAAGTTTTCAGTTTAAAATAAGTTCCTTTGCAATGAAGCATTATTCCAGTTAGAGGTTTATTTTAAGAAAATAAATAGCACTTTTCAACAACCCGTATAGAGCAGGAGTTTTTATATATTCTTTAAAAAGAATGCCAAGCTGTTGCCTTGGCTCTTGAGCTATTAAAGGCACAGTCTGTTTCTCATGAATGAAGAGCAAAGAGCTGGCTGAGATTCGAACTCTCTCCCAGTTTTGATCCATTCTATTTGAAAATGTAGCAATCTTATCTTCCCACTGCATTGTGCAACTATTTTTCATTATAGATTGGCATCACATCCAGTGGAGTACTTAGTGTCTTCCATTTGGAGGCAGCCAACTCCCTTTTTTGATCCAAAACAGTTGTTAACTCTCTAAAGTACTTCTTTATATTAAAAAAAATAAAAGAGATTCTTGAAACATTTTAGCAGAATCCTGCGTAAAATTTACTTGTAGGAAAAAACACATCAATAAGTGCACAGGGTACAGAGGGAGAAAGGGTGTGTCTGTGCTTGTGTACATTCTTGCTTTCAGATGTTTCCATCCAACTAATTTCAAGGGTTAAGAGCAAGATAGTAAGCTAAAGTGATTCCAGATGGGCCAATATTAATATCTTTCTTTTCCTGATGAATGAGAAGGTATGACCTAGTTAGAAAACTGCTAAAATTACAGGCGCCACAGAGGCTTCAGCTGGTGCCCTACCACAGAGATATTTATCCTTACCTCTGCAATTATAATGCTGATGAGCTGCTCGAACCTGCTGAAGGAGACGTTCCAGGGCCTCAGTGTGTCCCCTGTGCCGAGGCTCTCTTCCACTGCAGTCTTTCCAGTCTATTGAAGAAAGGAAATAAACAGAAACGAAACACAAAGTAGTAGGAGAAGATTTGAAAAGTATTCTCTTGCCTCTGCTATTTCTTGGCTGTAGCGGAGGCTTACATCTGGGCATGGAGAAAAAAATGGCAGTTGTTTTAAGTCTGCTGCTGTCACTTGTACAAGAAGCTTCCTTTGCTTTGTGCCAGCTTCATAATCAATCATAATAATTAACAAAGAGCACACAGTCAGCTCCCAGAAGCTCCTGTAGTGACTGACTAGACAATGGCTTTTTCTCTTCAGTACATAAATGGCTTCTGTTGCTGAAGCATCACTGCTGTGCTCAACCTCTTCTGTACTGACTTCTCCATACCTTGCTAAGATCACAGTCCTGCTCCTCCTGTGTTTTGTTGAGACACTATGAGGATAAATGATTTTCCTACAGTTATGTAGGAAACAGATGACAAAGCATAGAATGAATGTCTTCCTAGAACCAGAGGTTTCTCTGCAGCCTCGAGAAACATGCTCTGAATAAAAGCACTTCTGGAAATGCCCAAGCACCAAGGCCTGAAGGAAAGCTGGCAATTCCTGCCCAGGCATTGTCAGTCTGCTCAGCACTGCACTCATGAGGCAAGAAGCTGTGATTTCTGTCCCACACCCTCTGAACCTATAAAGGACTTTGTTCTCACTCTTATTTGCCATTAGCTGAAATCCCAGTCTTGATTTTAAAAAGCAGACAACCCTTTCACAAACAAGAGGGTGAAACTGTCTGTCGGAGAGGAGTTACTTGATTCCAAATTTGGCTCTTTCTCACATAGTTATAATTAAAAAATATTACACCACAGTTTTCTGTGTAATGTAATGGTGGATTGGGTTATTAAGAGATCTGCCTCGAAGGGAGGCTTCCATCTTGCAGGCACAGAGGCCATATACATATTCACAGCCACCAGCAAACAGTTTGTTCACTCACTAAATATGCAGTTCCAGTTTCTTGATGCTTAACTTCAGTTAAGCATTCCTTCCAAAGGACTCACTATGCCAGGGATATAAATATATATTTGCTACCATTGAGTATAGCAGCTAGAGTGGTGGTAAGCCCCATATAGGGTGGGAAGAGAAGACAATTGCTATCCTGATAGCCCGCGGGCAGTTGTAACAGCTGCAGTGTGGCTATCCTGCATGATCTATGCTTTTGCAGAGATCAAGAGCCAGCTGCATTTATAACTCATGTTGGGAGGTCAGTTCTCAGATCTCCTTTGGCAGCCAAGAGGAACCAAATGGTATTCAACAATACCAAAATGCTCCGGGTCATCAGACCTGTAAGGTTTAGAACAATCTCGTGGTTTCTTTGTCTAGGTGGCTCCCAAGCTTAAAGACCGTCCAGACTGCTGACTGCCTTCAAAATGACATGGAAATCAGATCAGCATCCCACACGGTCCATGAATCACATGTCAGTCAATAAGCCTAGAAATGTTACTATCCACTGTGGCTTTACAGAGCATCTGCAAAACGCCAGGCTCAGCCTTCCAGGCAGTTACTGTTTGTGAGGGTGAAACAGGACAGTGGCAAGCACTCACTCATGCTGCAAGGATGATTCTCTGAGGGTATCACTGACTTTTGACGCTCTGGGAGAGGACTGGATCCAAATTAGCCCTGGAGCTTTCATTTAACTAGCATATTCCAGCTGCCATCGCAAACAACTTTGTACTTAATGTATTCACATTGAATTTTTACCTTAAGGCCATATTCCTTAATATAACATCGCTGTAATTTCAGGTTGCTGCCTTCTTGCCAAGCACAAGTCTGCTAGCTTTCAAAACTAATGGTGAAGGCAGCCACATGGATAAAGTTCTGCCCTTGGTAACTGCACCAGTATCCTGTCTGTCAAGCTAAAATTCTGATATTAATATTACTTGATGAAAAGATTTTACACTTAGGTTGTGAGCATCTCACTTGTTGGAAAGATTGAGCATGTGACACTAAGGGTACCCGATGGAAACACCACACTGCTGCTGGCTATCTGTATGCAGAGAGCTGAGCTTGTCTAACGCTTCCGTGTTCACCAGCAAAGCACACATATATTCATAGCCACACCCACTGAAATCTGAAGCAAAACTTCCCTCACATCCCAAAGCTTTGGAGCTGTCGTATACTGTCAGGTAAATAACAGTGGACAAGAAATAGATGGGGAAGACAATGCAATGCACTCAAAGCAAATGTTCGTATCACACATAGCTGCAGCTTGAGATACAACCTGTGCTGCCAGGAGTGCCCTGTTCTTAGGGGGTATTTGCTGAATAACTGCCAGCTATGCAGAAGAGCCTTGTTTCTCAACTTGCATAAGTTCTAGATTTGCAGGGCCAAATCCTGTGTACTCACCCCTGAGTATAGTCAAGGTAATTGCATGTCACTAAATTATTCAGTACAACTCCATAGTAGAGTTATCTGCGTATCCAAGAGGAGAATTTTCTGCAATTATAGTAGCATTGTTGTTTCCAAAGAGAATATGTCTCTAGCCTAGGCTAGACCCTGGCTTCATTCTGTGTTAAACAAGAGCAAAATTTTAGCAAAATAGGACAGTGATACTGCAACAGCTTTGATTATCCCACACTCTCTATTACCACCATTGCTTAATTTTCTCACATTAGCATTCAAGGTTATTAAAATGTTACATTAGCCTAATAAAAACAAGTGCTAATGCAATAAAATGAAAAGCCCCACTTTACTGCACCAATCAATACATGGGAGGCTGTAACATACTGAGCCAGTTCAGCAATGAGCACTAAGTCTGGAAAAGTGACTAACAATAGAATAAAATTATACTAGATTAATAACCACAAATGAATATTTGCACTGAGTCTGAGAAGATCTGCCGTGAGTGAAACAGAAGAAAGGCTTTTGGATGTGTCTGGAACATTTCTGTGCTTATGGGCTGGCTCCTACCAACATATGTGACATACTACATTGTTTTACGTACTGCATGCATCCCACAACTCCACCAACTTCAGAACTGAAAACTACAGGAATGGTTCAGTGAATAGAATCTATATATCTACAACACTACAAGTCAGAATACAAAATTACATATGATGTGTGTAAGTATTTTGCTTCTAGCAGTTCAAATTTAAGTTCTGATCCATTCATGTGCTGACAAATGAAGTTCCATACAGCAGAACTCTATTCAAAGAAATGAAGATCAAAAGGTAAGAAAAATAAATATACAAATATAATATTATTTTTTTGTGGGGGAGAAATTGTTGAGTTTTATTATTTCCCTTCTAAATGACACTGTAATTAAATCATGAACTGCAGCATACTTGTCATCTTCTTTTCTCCGAAGAGTGAGGAATTCTGAAAAAGCAACATGAACAATCAAACTGGGAGCATGAACAAGCTCGACCTACTTGAAGGAGCAGCACATGCAGGAGTAGATCTTCGTGGAGGTCCCCATCCTCTCATATTGTATGCTGAAACATGAATGTAATACCTCTGGCCCTGCAAAAGTCAACAACTGGAATCATAACTGGCACTTCGCTCAAAGTCATGGCTGTAATAACTGGAGAGTAGCTCCTTCAAAACTGCTTTCTTTGAATATTTTGTAAGTAGCTTTTAGGGTGCCAACCGATTCACCATGAGCCACAGAAAAATTGCACAAAGATTACAGGGCAGGTGATTTGCAGAAGGTCAACAGAACACATTAATTATGATTGACAAGTTGTGATCTCTCCTACCAAAGCAATGTCCTGGGAATTCTTGGAATCAGACTTCAAGATTAAAGAAGTCCCATTTCTCCTGTAGCATTAGTCTTTCTCTGAGCACGGTAACTGAAGAAGCTTTGCTTGGCTGTCACTGAAATCAGTCAGACCTTTAGCATGTACTTTGATGTGTAAATCTATGCCAGTGGAAAGTGCTTCTGAAAGTTCAACTTTTTGTTTACAGATGTCATATACTTTGGATACTATGACAAATGCACCTTAATCACTGCTCTCAACATGTGCCTAAGAAATGGACTGTGCAAGCTTGCTTGATTTTAACTTAATACCAGTTACTTTGTTTTGTTGTTGGAAAATGAAGAACAGAGGAAATGCATACCGTGGCTCTTCGTGAATCCAAATTTGCTTGAACAAACAGTGCTGAACAGCCAGCAGGAGGAAGGTGTTCAGACACGTGGTCAAAACTATTCTGCTTAAGAATACATGTGAGTATTTATCAATTCTCTCAATTGCTGACCCACTTCTTAGCAATGTAAAACATGTATATGAAAATAAAACAAAAATGAAAATGACTGCCATTAACTACGTGTTCCTGAAATGAGTAGAAGAGAAAGAGCAGTTATTTTAGTTATCTGTCATCAGAGTCAGGACTAGAACTTTCACGAGCCTTTGATCTGCACTAGGATTACCCTGTGATCCAGAAAACAGCGGCTTTCATTCCAGCCTTTTTGGCTCCATCCTAAGCATGCCAACTTATAAAACAGTTCATGCTGTCTGTCTGTTCCTTTGTGAATTTCTGATCATGGATACCAGACATATTATGCTTAATGACTGGAACTTGTTAGAAGAAAGGCACTCTGCAGTTGTTACCAACAGCCAAGGATGCAAATTATCAGTGTCTTTTTATCACTGGGGCAGCAGGGGGCATCAAGATCTAAACGAATCATTTGGCACTTACTGTTCTGAGACCTGTGATGGTGCACCTCAACGACTGAAGATTATCCATAATTATTTCACCAACCAACGGAGAAAAGTCTTCTGAACAACTCCATTCCACTAGGAAACAAACAGCAGCAGTGTACTGAATCAGATAACAGACCACGGAAAGGAATAAAAGTACTTCACAGGTTAACTTTTCTCCTACCAGTTTACCATTCCACGTGGACACTAAAAGTCATGCTCAGCAATAGTGTTTAGGAAAACTTTACACAGTAATTAAATTATAACTCTGTATGAGAAAGCAAAGCAAAATATTGCTCAAAAGCTTTTCAGGAAAGAATGCTTAAAAGTACCCTGCAATACAAATTACATTCAATCACAATTTGCTCTCAACTAAACAATTTCCTTTTAAAGAAAGGGAAGCAGTGGAAAAGAGTAGGTAAAGGATTTGGACCTGCTAATTCCATTAGGCAGTTTATATATCCAAACCAACAAAAAGCACCGTTTTGCAATTGTGTCTGCATGTGTAGGCATAGGAAGAGAGTCCTTCTGGCTCCCCAGGACCACAAAACTCCGATCACCTACTCCTGGCAACTCTGTATAGAAATATCCTCCTTGGACCAGATCCAGCACTCACTAGAGCCTCTTCATTGATTTCAGTGGGCTCTGGCTCCCTTGTCCAAGCCTGATTCTGCAGCAGTCATTGAAATTACAGAGCTCCACAAGGGCCTATTAAATTTTATCCACTTTTGAAGTGAATTAAGTGGTGCTGGGCTGGCACATCCCTCCCAACCTGTCCTGAATCACAGAGGGTGCTTTCACCAAAGCGTTCCCATTCGTTTGCACCAACCGTTGATATTCCTACTTAAGGGGTATGAACTCAGCAACAACCCTCGGCTGTGAGGGTTCTTCCTTATTCCTTGCAAAAATTAATGCAAGAAATGAAAATGGATGCTGACCATGAAGAACTACTTCACGGTTTTAGAAAAAGGATATGTGCAAAAGGGGAACTGATGGCTGTAGATATGAAAACAACCTTTTAAATTATATGTTAGCAATGGCAAGAACTGTGGTTAGAGTTAAGGTTCGTCCTTCTGGGCTTTACTATCCTGTGTCTTCAGACTCAAACTTTCAGGAAGAACAACCAAAAACAGTGAAATTCATCTCTACATAAAAATAGGAGAAAATCCCATCACTTTTCTGGATTTACAATTAAGCAGACAATTCTACCAAAATATTTTCCCTGATGATTCAAAAACTAGTTTATAGATACCTCATTTGCCTATTTATCAGAGCTGGATTCTGCAATTTAAAGATCACCAGAAAGAGTATGTTTTCTAATTTCAGCACATGGATGTTTTATCTTCTCACTGGCATTTTAACATTAAAAGAACAGATATTTTTTCTTAGCATATACAACATTTAACTGCCAACAAGTTTTCCTAGATTAGCCAGATATCAATAGCACAACAACTTTTTCCTCTCTTCCAAGGCAGTCCTTTCCTTTGACTGCTGTTCATGAACGCATAGCATGTTCGGCAACGTTTCTGCTTTTGCTGAAATGAAAAGGATATTGGTTTTGTCTTCCATTTCTGAACCTCATAGTGTATATTTTTCTAACTCTCCTTGGGTTTTAAGTATCTAATTACTGCCAACCTTAATGGGAGCTATCTCTGTACATTAGTATGAAAATGTAGAGACTGTTACTGTACCATGTTGTAGGTTTTTGTTGACGACTTAATTATAGCAGTGCTTGTAAGTGCCATTAAACTTGATGGCCTGTCAGAGTTTCCATTATAAACCATGATTTTTCAGGGTTTATAACTCTGCTATATTAAATCATTGAGGACGTTGTGTACATGCTGCAGACTTAGACATTCTCTATTTTCCAGAAGGATAAATGAGAGAAACCCTTCTTGAACTGCTGAGCATGTTACCAACAGCCATGCAGTCACTTCAGATGCCATTTTTCTCTTTGAAGGTTCGTGTAAATCAAGACAGCGTCTCTCAAGACAGATTCTGCCAGCAAAACCTGTCTTCACTGAAATCCCAGGCAAGACAGCATGTTTCTCAGCATGAAGATCAGTGGCAAGGCTGTGCTTTATCACAAAACAAAAGCCACAGGTGAAATAAGCAGCTTTAAATTCCCTTGGAGTTGCTCAAATTTTAAGCTGTTCTATGGACCAGAGAGTGCCTGGACATAAACTAGCTCTTCAAGAGGCACAGTTAGGTTTGGGCATCTTTCACAAAGCACTACAACCCTATACTTGACACAGATCTCCTCCTCAAACCTTCCACTTTTATTCTGTCCTTTAGAAAAATGCCTGTAATATTTAGAAAGTACAGTGCCCTATCTGAAGAGGAACTAACTGCTTTAATGTAAGTGGGAGTGCCAGTGCTGTCCTGAGGTCCCAGTGAGGGCAGGCTGTCCTCCAGAGCTGCTCAGCCAGGCTCCTTTTGTGCTTCTCAAGGTACAGCCAAGTTATGCCAGCATTTTGCACTTATTTTTGCAGCTTACTCCCTGCTGGCTGAGGCCCATGAAATTGAAAGTATGACATTAAGAATACATTAGCTCATGGAGCAGCTTATGGTTATCATCATGATTGAGAAGCCTCTTTTTAGAGGATATTTACCTAACGAGGTGGCATATACAATGTTACTCAAAATTAAATTTTCAAATATGCCCTGCCTCCACTTCCAACAGAAGTTACTGTAAATGAAAAGAACATATATTTTTAACAACTCTGTGGGAATAGTGTCTTCTTTTTCCTCTTGTTTTGAAGCGTTACTGAAAACATAGCAGCAATTCACCAGATTAAAATGTTTACACCTTTGGACACATTGAGGCATTGCTATCTTTGACAGCACAGCATCCTCTGACTCATGATACCGTGAAACAGGCAATTCTTTCTTGCATTTTCTGATTATGAAGAACAAGGCCTACTCACCTTGTGATGGGCCTGGATCTAAAAATGATGCAACTTTGTGGGTTAGCAACCCAGCATGGAGACATTGCTAAAGCCTTGCCTGCTTTCTAAGAGAGAAAGCACTGGAAGAGGCTGTTGTGGTAATAAACAAAAAATAACAACTGTCTGCGTAAATAAAGTCCTTGGTACTTTAAGAAAGAACAAAAGGCTGGCTACCCTCAGCACTTTAAAAACTCAGTATAAAAAATACACAAGTCTTAAAACCTGAAGATGAAGAGGGTCCTTTGTAAATGCCCAGGAACAAGAGCTGGTCTTGTAGGCTGTACCAACTGCTCTGTAAAGGACCTGAAAGCTGTTGGGTGAATTAAGGATGGAGCATGTTCCAGTCCTGTGCTGAACACCCCAAAGGCCTGCTTTGTCGTGAACTCTGAATGTCTTCGCTGTTGCGGCTTTCCATCTGACACTTCACGTTATGTCAGAGCAGGGTTTTTTTTGTGCGTTTAATATATTGGTGACTATGTGTTTTAATGAAGGTGCCCTGTATTCCAGAGCTAGCGAATGCACGATGTGTTGCTGCGGTCGCCAAGATAAGTAGTAATTTTTAAATAAACAGCAGTATAAACAGTTACATAAAACTCATGTAAATTGCTGGCACATAATTTTAGACTGGCTTAAGTTATGTAACCTACTTGTGGCCAAGCTGTGTGTGCTTTTTTTTTGCTTTTTTTTTTTCTTTTTAATACTCAATTCATGCACTTCAAAATAAAGGAGCAGTTTTCACCTGTTTCTTTTCTATTCAGCATATTCCTGTTATATTGAGTACACCTCAAACAGCTCACCAGAAAGACTGACAGACAGATAAGGGAAAAAGTGAAGGTGCAAAACCTCGCAGTCCTTTTGTGGAGTCATCCAGGAAAACACCTTCTCCCTGCTAAAGTAAACAGCCCAAGCCACTGTAGAATTTGTCACTTCTCTTGGCATTTATTTTGCTTGCACTTAAATTATTCACCGAATTGCTGAGTAGATTAATTAGACCCAGAAACATGACTTAGGCTGTTAATCTGATAGGGTCTACTGAATAGTGTACTGAGCTGGAATTCTGGTTTTTACTCTTGCATTTACTGCTGACTTGATGAGACTTTGGAGAAAGCATTGTGCCACTACGACTTTTAACACGGACTCTTAATGCAGCAAGGATTCTCTCCTTTCCCTTCCTCCCTGTGTCCAGGGTCTAGGCTGAAGGACTCTGTGATCCTAGCTTGTGTTCCCAAGGGCCTCCAAACAAATAATTGCATTGTTCAACAGCTCCCTTTGAAATGTAAAACTGAAGGAGAGCCCTAATGCCAGAAATCCCTTCATGCTATCTTTCGCTGCCTGCTGATCTCTATGAAGTAATTATAACAATTTACACTTATAATGCCTTAGCAAGCTGAGGCAGCAAGGCAGTCAGGAGGAACCGGTTTACTGGTGTACACAACATTACCAGCTCACACAGAAAACAATATTCTTGATTTTTTTTTTCATGTTTTGTGTGTTTAGTCAGATCCTCTCAGCTGCACTGACCTTCCCAGGTTTAATTTTAAAAAGAACTCAATTTTTGCAGACTTGGGTTCAGGCTTTCTTTATGCCTCTCTCTTTTTGAAATACTGCAAAGAGTGAGAGCAGGAAGACAAGTTATATCAACTGCATAGAGTACTCGCAGAAATCATAGTACTTCCATTAGAAAAGAAATTCGGCAGAGCAGTTTGTATGTGCTCCTGTGGATCTGTTTTTCTGCACAAAGGGTATAATCCATCCATTAATGCACACTCAATTATAGTATCTGAAATAGGTAGAACTCTGTTTGGTTAGAATGTAGGCAGGGATAATACTGGTTAGAAAGCCACAATGCAACTTGCCACTGTGATAACAACCAGGTTTTGTGTCTCAGTGTTCCTACGAACAACATAGCCCACTCTGGCTGTGGAAAGAAAAGTGAGAGAAAATACACACTAGAGCTGTGAAAAGGGACTGGAGAATAAATAGGGTTCTTATGCAAAGGTTTCACATCATAGGAAGGTACAGCAGGCTTGGCTCTGATCTTATGAATTTTCACTCCCAGTGGATACATTCCGCTCATGTAATCTGTGTAACCAAAGCCAGTGGGGAGGTTTATGAAAGTAAGGACAACCCATTTGTGTGAAGCATGCATGGCTTAGGTTCAGCTTCTTCTCAAACCATAATATATTAAAATCTAATTAATAATGACTGGTATGGTAAATGCAAACAAAAAGGTAATCTATCAAAATCTACAAGACAAACTGGAACACTGCTTAGCACTGTTAACAAAGAAGGTAAATACACAAACCCTAATTCAATTAATCTGCTTAATGGGATTGCACTGGTTTTCTTCTGGTCCTCCTGTAATATATTTTTAAAGAGGAACATCATTGAATAGATGTTAATTACTAATATTTATAACCTTTATTTCTTTATAAACGAATCCCTACATTAACTTAAAGATAATTCATCTCCCCCAAGCACTAAAGCCAAGTGTCACTGGAAAACCAGTCTTGTTTTTACTTAATTTAATTTATTGCCAGTTGCCAATTAATCTAATCAATTCAGAGAACTGAGAAGAGAGAAAGCATTAAACACTTAACATTTACCCTCCCCCTTTTCTAGTCTCAACTTGTTTCTACCAGTGTTACTGTCAGCAATGGTGTACCCCATCGGTTTTGGTGCTGGCTAGGCCAGTTGTGACCAGAACCTCCCAGTCCCAGATCCAGTCCTCCTCCCACACCTGTGGGCCCTAGCGACAGTAACCTGCCAATTTATGCCCAACACAGTACTCAGGCATGAGCTAAGTGAGCGCTCGTGTGTGAACTAATTGGGTGCTCAGACGTGAGATAATAGAGTGCTCATGCACAAATTGATTGTGTGCTCATGTGTGAATTGATTGGGCACTCATGCGTGCAAACTTCATACCCTGTAATTTACGTTCAACACACCAGATAAGAACTTGAAGCAGATCCAAAGACCTGATTCCAAATTTATATTTGTTTGTCAGTTCTGTGGATCCAGTTTAATTGCTAGAGTAGTATCAAATTCCTGTTTGGAGAGGCAGGATGGCTGTTTTTTTTTTCAATCCTTGTAAATGAATCAGAAGTCCCTGAAGGACCAGAGAAGACTTCAGACAGATAGCGAGCAAAGGCACAAAGCCACAATCTTGTGAAAACATTATTTTAAATTATCTATATTATTAGCAGCTGATGCCATTAAGTCTCTAGCAAGGAAGTATTTCTGAACCTCCAGATCAAAAGATCTGGGAACCTCCTTCAAGAAAGAAACTGATGGTCTTGAGTTCCTGTCCTGTCACACTAGAGGAAATTGACCTCTTCTATGCCCGACATATAAATTGAAAGCTCAAACACTTAGCCATGAGCAAATAATTGTTAACATTACTCATTAATGCTAGTAAATCAAAGCAAGTATAAAAAATAAAGCCATGTCTAAAAGTCAGCAGCACCATGATATGAGCCTTTTTCTTAGACACCAAAGATGGACAAAACCAGAGCCCATGTGTCTGGGTTTTCTCAGAGCCATTCACCCTGAGCTGTTGCTCAAAATCCTTATGAAACAGAAAGCAGAAAGAACGCTTAAACTGAGTAATTGGTGTCTGTTCCACTACATTAAATTAAATACATCATCACTTAATATGTAATTCATGTTCAAAGGCGCCTTTAAATGCACAGCAAACTTAACATAAAAGAACTTATTTTTTTTTCAGTCCAACACGTACTACAGACCTTAACAGGAGCTAGAAATAGAAAGGTTTGTTCTAACATTTATACATTTCTATACTTGCGAGGCATAAAAATAGAAGTTGAATTGCACAGTTCTGTTAGCTACCAAAATGTAATGTGCAAATAAAGTGCCCGGGAGACCTAATAAAATGCCATAAATGAACTACTGTAAAAAATATCAGACCACACCTATTCAGCAGGATAAATTCAAATATCTTACAAAGGAAAGTATTCTCTCTTTCCATTTTATGGAGCAAGAACCATTCCGGGGAAAGAAAGAAGGAGTTTCAAAATACACAAAGAAACTTTGAATAATAATTGAAAAGGGTTTCAAGATCAAATGCAGAATACTGCTTAATTCCACTTTAAACTGGAAAAGAATCAAGCAGTGATGTACCATCTCCTGCACAAAGATTGATAGGTATTAATGTTAAAGCACCATTTTCATGCTTACTTCTACAAGTACTCATTTCCATAACCAGGATTCTTCTAGAAGTCAAACAAAGCACAAGCTTGCTGCTTTCTGTTCTGATACTGCCATGTGAACGGCCAGTTGCCACCAAAGTGGGAAAAAGTTGGAGATTTTGTGTGGATACAGGCACTAAAATGTTTGTGTAAACTTTATCTATTAGCCCAGTCAAGTCTGGAGCCACATCCACAGGGCAGTGCTGGATGGATCACTGCAGGACGCTGCTATGGGACAGTACCAACCTTGATCAAACACTGCAATTCAACTACTGATACAACACATACGAGTTTGTGGGTGTTCACAGGGACAGAGGCCCATAGAAACTGAGAAGATCATTTGGTTTGTGAAAGCATTACTCTCAAAAATAAAACATGAGGAATCACACAGAAATCACAAATAGTTTCTGAGCAGACCTTGAGGTTTTTCACACCAGAACTTGTCAGTGAAAGACTAGTGAGATGGCAGTTGAGAATCCCAAATACTGATACTTTTTTTGAACGACAGAACATATATCCCAAAGGCCTGACTTGGCAAAATGCCTCATCTCATGATCTCAGATGCTCACCGTTAACACAAAGTGGCCCAGAAAATCCTTTGGTGGAGACTTCCAGTGAGAACAGCAAATGGCACCAGCCTTCCCTGAATAAAGGCACTTGCCTATAACCAACACGCTTCATGTGGCCATCCTAAAGCAACATACTGAGGCTACTGCATATTTAACTAGGACTGAACCAGCGATTTAAAGACAGTTTACATAAATTACTCTATTAAAAAAATCTGAAATGAGTCACAAATCGCCTTGGAGGAAAGGAGAGATTTCTTGTCAAAATTTAAGGAAGGCAGAACTCCCTCTTTCCCGGATCTAGTTGCTTGCCTCTTACTTTTTTAAAGAGCTACACTGACATAGAAAATAAAAAAATCTTTCCATCCAACAGAAATCCTAGAAGGCAGCTGGGCAATCCAGACGAAAATGAAATATTCTGTTAAAGTAACTAAATAAAAAGGTAACAAAACGCTGAAGTGTGCTAGACAGCCCAGCATCACTATCTGGAAAATAACTTGGCATCCAAGTCCCCAGCTACATCCAGGGAGAAGATCAGCTCTGTTTGCTACATCAAACATGGCTCAGATTTATTCTCTATTCCTCTCTTTTCAAATTTAAACAGTTCCTGTCTCTTAAATAAATTAGCTCAACTTTGGTTATGCAAGCTCGCTTTTTTTTTTCCCCCCTCCAAATAGGGATATAGATGTTTGTTGAAAAACTGTAAATAAAATAGAAATGGAGATTCTCCATCGCATAGTGGGTCTTCCAAGTTGGTGATGTTCAGCACTGTGTCCATTTTTCTTCCTTACTCTATGCCAGGGGAGAAGTGCACAACTATGTTGACTTCTGATGGAAAATTCCTGCCTACATGGATTTTGTTGCTGCTGGGATTTTTTGCATCGAGATAGTGACTGTAGTGCAGCTCTAAAACGTACACAAAGGTTCACCCTAGCTTCAAATTGCCGTGTCATTTTGCATAATAGTGCAGAACATTTTGATTGCGTTTACAGAGATGTAAAACTAAAGTAGGTCGTAAGTACTTTCATGATGGGATGTGAAGTTTGGCTTCAGGGCATGATTAGCCAAGGGTATGGGTTTTTTGTCCCAAATTATGGTGATGCTTCACATCCTTCCTAAAACTGGCTGGGGTGAGGTGTCTCTGGCTTTGAATCTTTCTGTAGCACAGAACAGATTATTACTATTATTATTGATTTATGGCATGCCTGTCTGTTTCTAGCCTCAAAACACTTTACTAAGTTACAATATACATAGGAATCATTTCACATCAGCCACCACCACGTTGTAGCCTTCTCTGGAGGGAAACTGAAGGAAGCCATTAGGATGGTGCCTGCAACATTAAACAACAATCCAGGAGAGGAAGTAGAGAATACTCTGGCTCCTTAAAGCAATGGCTCAACAGAATGCAGTGGCTGAACTGCCATCCAGCTGGGACACCAAAGTCAATACTCATTCACCGTGTGTGGTTAAAATTAAATCTCCTAATGAAGTGAGATGGTTTTAGTGGTTAGAGAGTGAGTGCAAAGTATTATTCTCCTGCATTATTATTTGTAAGTTATACAGCTAACAAGGGAAAAGATCACACACAGGAAAACAGCAGTTAGATAATGTTCCAAGCCTAGTTTCTAAATGACATTTGAGCAAGTAAGTCTTTGGAAAAATATGTTAAAAAAAATAAAAATAAAAAAAAAAAGATGACACAGAAGAAAAGGAGTTGGAAGCTTTTCAATGTTTTTAGGGAACCAAACTAGACTGAATAAAGTGATATCTGTTTTATCTTCTGTAATTCAGATCCATATAAAAGAACATTACTAGCTTCTGTAAGTGAGCAGGTATTCCCTATGCACTGCTACAAATGCTCCTGATCTTTTATTAAGAAAAGAGATGGTAAAGTACTGAGGAAAATAAAACCTAACAGCTTTTGTCCCTGAATCAGTAAAATACTGCGATGAATTTCTGAGTGGGAGATTAATACCTATGGCTGAAAAGATGCTCAGACAGTTATCAAGATCTCCTTTCAGGTTAATGTGGGTAACTGGTTCGAATAATTCTTACAAGTGATCATTTGAATGGTTGTTGTTTCTTTTTTACAGCCTCTAAAACTAGCACAAAGAATCTCACTCCATAATGTAGTAAACAATTCTACAAGCCAGTGCTTAATTAATTCCCGAAAGTCACCAAAAGGAGCTATTAATGATCTTTCTTTTTATCTGAACATAAATATTCAATTCTCATGGGATAAAGGATTAAAAAAGAACATGCTGCCAGAACTGTCAACTTGATATACCATAAAATGATCGCCAGCGAGAGTAATTCAAAATATGACAGCAATGCTACCTTGTCTGATTAGAAAGTTGGGTCAAGTTGGATCAAATTTCTCTCAGTGTTGTACTTACCAAAAGGGGACAGAACTGTACTCAATGCAGTCGACTTAGCAAGGTAAAAATACTGCAGTCTACAGAAACTGAGTTGTATTCTGATTTAAAAGTCATCTCTGTTTGGGAATTGGCTTTATTGTGAAAATATCAACGTTTGTTATATTGAGAATGTGGACAATGTTTCATGCTTGTTTAAAATCTGCATATTATGAAGAGCAGGGTAGTATTTTCAAGAGAATTAAGTGTTTTAGGAGCCCAAGTATTATTTTCACAAGTACACCAGGCAGTAGGAAGCCCTTAAATGAAATTTAGTTTCCTGGCAACCCAAGCCATTGTTGAAAATTCAATTTAGGCTCCTAAAGGTCTTTGATGTTTTTGCAAATAACACTTCCTGCAGCACTGCAAGGCTGACTAGGTGTAATACAGTCATTTACCCTTCTACTGAGGCTATCAGGAATGGAATCACTTTGATTGTTTTAGTGATGTCTGGGAGGGTTTTTTGTTTGTTTGTTTGTTTTTGTTTTCCTGCACTATGAAAAAAAGTGCATTGAGCATACCCAGTGATGACCGGCATCTCAAATCAGAAGCAGGGAAGTAAGAGAACGTGTCTTTTCCAAAATAATCTCAGGTAGTCCTTTGAGTGCTTGTGATGGCACTTTCATGTGCACTGGCATGTCCCACTTTTAGAGGAGACTGATGAACTATTGGGCTCTTGCTCTACTGCAGCTCTCTGTGTATTTCCTGTTGAAGCCATCGCTATGACACCTATGTACAGAAATATGAAATATACTGCCCCAGACCCAGCTATTGTAGTTCCTCCTAGACATCATAACCCACTCTAAGAGAACTTTCAGGCTCTCCACTCTCAGCTCTCCCCTGAAGTAGTCAAAGAAGGCCTCAGATCTTCAGGACAGTTATTTCAGTTCCTTTACCCTTGGAAGGACCCAGACTTCTACTTTAAGATGGAGGTTGCAGATTGCTCCATTAAATATTGAGGAACTTCCAAACATTTCAGAGAACCTGCAAGTTCCTTTAAACAGGAAAATTTAAATTTTTTCTTTCAATTTTTGATATAACGTTTTTTTTTTCTTTAAGCTGGAATTTCCAATGGAATATAAATTATTTCCTCCTCAACAGAGCTATTCACATGGAAGCATTTTCCTATTCATTCCACTTTGCAACTAACTGGGGCCACTCCATATGTAGGGCTCTTCCAAGAATGATGTGGCAGTCCTGGAATACTTAATTAGTTGGGCTGTATGATACCTCTGCCAGAAGTTTCAGCGTCCAGAGGCATTCCTTTAAGGAACAGTGGTGTGGGTTTGGCATTTATAAGGATACACACAGTTTCAGAAGCCCACAGGCACCAAAAAGTTAGCCTGCATTTCATAGCTGACTCATCTCAACACAGTCACTGAGCTGATGTCTTAACTACAGTAAGTCAAGCGAAGTCCTTCAAAGCTGACAAGAATAAAGCTTCTGTTTGTTCACTTTTTTTAAAATAAAATTTTGTCTTTGAAGAATCTTATCAGAAAGTTCAACTCGTACAGCTATTTATTGCAAAAACAATCAAATTCAAACATTTCTAGTGAAAACTGCTTTTTCTCTTGGCCATCAAACGTTTGTAGATTGTGAAGGCAAATGAAAGATATCTAAATCCAGTACCTTTATACTTGGTCACCACAGCTGAGTTGACACTCAGAGGTTCTTGGAAGGTGACAGTGAGTGATGTACTGCTCGTTACCATGAGACAGACATTGGTTGGCGCCTCGGGGGCTCCTGGGAGAGAAGAGAAAACATCAGCTCTTCAGCACAACAAATCCTATTCAAACAATGTTTCTGAGTCTTCAAAGAACCCACTGAAAATCACCCTGCAATTGTGAGCTTCGGGTTGTAGGTGTTTGTGTTCTCTGCCTTTTGAGAATTTTAATTAGTGCCCTGCTAACAATATCCTGCAGACACCATTTGTTTCTATCATGTTTTTTGGCTCCTTTCAGCTAAAAATATCTTCCTGCATATATGTAACCCAATAAAACAGATTCATGCTAATTATGTCAATGAAAAGCCCCTATAAATCTCTTGGGGTGGATAGGAAGAGAAAGGACAAAACCACAAAGAGCTAATTAAACCTTTATAGTTTCACTAACAAACTCAAATTTATTAAATGTCAGAAAACCTTTTTACATTATTGTGATCCAGAAATTGCAGATTTCACAAATGTTTCAGTGTAGTAGTTCCAAGGCACATTTGTCAGCTGAGGCCTAATGGTGCTTATTATTGTTATTATTATTGTTTCTCTTCTTTAAAAAAGAAAGATTAATTCACAGAATATCAATCAGACTCAATTCAAAAATCAAACAGAAAATGTCGTGAGTTACTGCTGGAATTTCTTAAAAAAAAAATATTATATTCGCTTACTGCTGCATTAGCTGTATTTAATATCTATACTAGGAGCACTGCATCTGTCCTGAAGAAATAAACTTAGAATACAATAAATTTGGGAAAATTATTTTAATATATAATATATAAAGGTTATATTTATATAATTGAGTCTGCACCCTAAGTAGCCCAATTTGTGACCATGCTGATGAAATGTTTTATGTAGATGCAACAATAAGATTAAGAATTGATGATTTTATGTGAAAAATCTAAGTTCATTTTTAATCAAATATTAAGAACAATTACTTCAAGACAGAACTATTTAAAAAAAGAGTACAGCATCAGAAAAAGACCAAAGTTCCTCTATTACTTCCTCCATATTCATATATTCTAATTGTCCTATTTTAAGCTTTGATCATATGAAATTACATCCAGAATTAAATGTGAAGAGACAAGACAGAATCATTAGATCCTGAACTAAGCGTTTGTAATCTCATCACTTTTACGCTGATGAGCTGTGCTCTTGCTGTTCTCAGGTATTTTGTCCTGCTCGGTTCTCGTATCGATTTCCTTCTCAGTTTTGGGAAGAGCAGTTAATCGTGTGCCTTGGTTTTCCCACTCTAACAATTTATCTGCTTCACAGCAGTGCTGTGTGGATCATCCTTGCTTGACAAAGGCAGATATTTATATCCTCCTCTGTAAGAGTTCAACTTAAACTTTGCAGATACTGTCTTCTACTTACTAGCATGCTCGTAGCCTGCCTTCATGCGCTTGTATAGCCTGTATCTCCATTCCCATGCTTTTAGTTGCTTCTCTTTTTCTGTGTTGTCTGTACCAAGGCCTTCATTCATCACTTGTGAGGACAATTCAGTAACTCGCTGCTGTGCTTCCTGGACCAATGTACACAGATGCACTGACCTGCTTTCCATGTTCACAACTACCGAGAAAAGGGAAAAGAAAATTGCTTGATAGACTCACATGACAAAATTCCGGCCTTACTCATTCCAACATAACCCACGTAAGGCCAAATCCTTGTACGCTGTGCCTTCCAACAGGTACCTTGATCCAACTTGATGAGAGCCACACCAATTCGTACCACACTTTAGGATCTTGCCACTTAAATGGGACTAATGACATGAATAAACAGTAGATTTTATCTTCCAGTGTTCCTCAAACTCTTAGCAATGTCTCAATTAGCCTGAAATTGCTTACATGTTTTAAGTTGATAAAATACTATAAAAGAAGGAAAATAATAAAGAACTTGGTCTCTAACTAACTCTTACTTTGCCTGAATATCATATGTTTTCTCAGGAAGAAATTGGTACTGGTTATAGCTAAAGACAAACAATACATAAATCTCTACAAGTGAAGAGAGATCTAATTGGCAAAGTTAAGAACGAGAGTTTTGTGCTAAAGGGCCACAGCTGGAGTACAGTGATTCTCTTTCCAGGTTTTCTTTTTGCCTCTGTTTTGCCCATGTAATTACTTCTCTGACAGATTTGACAGATAGCGAGCTGTTTGACATGGAGATTTTGTTATTCTCTAATGCTCAGAATTATTTTAATTCAACATTTAGCAGTCTGAATTCCCTGTATGAACTACTGTGTGCTACATAAAGGTGAAAATAAGAGTCACATAGGATAAAAGCTGCAAAGTCTTAGCCCAGGTCCACAAGACTGCCCTCCACCAGCCTCTTGATGTCCAAGCTTCTTGTTGAAAACAAGATCAGCTACAAGTTCAGGCCAAGTTTCTGAGGACGTTACCCATCCAGCCTGGAAAACTTCTTGAGATGGAGTTTTACAGGCTGTCTGGGCTGTACATTTAACTGCTTTACTGTCCTTAGACTGAAAAAGGTGTTCGTTTTATCCAGTTTGAGCTTCATTTTAAATTTGCCGTTTGTCTCTCATAACAAGATAACAATTGAAATTTATCAAAGTCTAAGCACAGTGCTACAACAGTAATGTCAAAACCGACAAGGAATCTTTAAAACCACGGAAGGAGAGCGAAGAATTACTCAGCACCTCTGACATCCAAAGGTTGTTTTTGAAGAATGTTTGTTTCTAAGACCTTGCTTTCAGAAGCTGGCCCGTAGCCATCCTTCTTGATCATCCTTCATACGGACATCAAGAGACATATGGCCAGGCTTACTGGAATCTGCTGGTATCCTCACAATTGGCTGTTTACTGAGAGGCCAAAGGTGACAGTTTCCTGGCTCCATGCCTACAATAAGCGTGCAACACATCTGATAGCAAAACAGGACTGAGAAAGGAGATTTTTATGTGCCAGAACTCCAGGTGATTGCAGATTGGCTTCGGTTCAAGTTCTCACTGAGGATCTGGGTCTCTCTCTTTCGTGAAGATTCGGATCTACAGTTGTCAGGCCTTGGAAATGTATCAAATCAGTCGCTGGAAATTTTAATTTTACTTATATTTTGTCTCACGTGAACAAACCTAGCCAGACCACAAATATGTGAACAAAAGTAACTGCAAAGATTAATAATGCAGTGGGCTTTGACAAGAGCAAATGTCGTGCTTCCTCCCCACTAAATTAATATTCTAAATGCTGTGTTTTCTGATCCCACTTAGTGTTTAAGAAATGCTGGGCTCCCACTAAGATTTAAACAGTCTGAGGTCCACGTGGAAAGGAAGACCAGAGTTTTACTTTCCATTGTTTTATCTGCTGTTCTGCCTATTCCAGGCAGCTGCAAGCTGTCTGTCCTTAAGATCCTCTTTTTTACTGCACTGATACTACAGAGAAATTTCAGCAGGATCTCTGTCTAATATAGCAGAACAAGAGTTTTCTCTGTGAGAAGCATTCTGTGTGCAGTTACAGTGGAGAATTCATTTACCTCTCAACCTCCCAAGTCTATGTATGCATTTGCCACCACTTACAACTGATTAAAAGACTTTTGAGTCCTGTCCCAGAATTGGTACGAGTCAGAATTTTCCCTTGAAGTCCCACCCCTCCCACTTAGCCTGGCAAAGCCTCGCTCAACTGATCACCATAGAGAAAGGAAAATACTCCTGGTGGGTTTTAATCATATCCTTTCAGACCTAATATCATACAGAATGGGCTTAATTCTACAAGGCTTGGATAGGTACAGAATACAAAGCAGAAAAACTGGAGGGGGAAAAAAAAGAGCATAACTGCTGTCAGTTCCCAAGAATAAAGCCACATACAAAACTGCTGCAGACCTTTGTTTTAAGTGCTGAAAACAACTTCTTCCATTTTGTTCTTAAGTAGCAACCATAAACCGTTAAGCTAAAAATAAAAAAATAACTCATACCAAAGCAGTCCTTTGGTTTTTATTGAGGACATTTTGACCATTATTTCAATCAGAAAAGCTAAAAATCAAGATAAGTGAAGTGGAAATTTGGTGGGTATATTTTGAAATGGAAATGAGGTGGTTATATATTCATATTCTCTGTGTTCATAGGCATGTTTGCATTAATTACAGGAAATGAATACTAATTTATGATTGCCCCTGCTCGCCATCAGACTGCATTTATTTACAGATGAGGTCAATGAAAAATTAGTTTAGTCTTTTTTACTGCTGTTTAGAACACTCAAGACTGTGTTTTCCTCTAGATTTGTCATGGTTAATGAATGTTGCTTCAGCAGTCAATCATGTACTCTAAATGCTGTCACACTTTTTTTTAAAGCCTCAGTCATGAACCATGACAGAAAAATAAACAAATAAATATAAAGCTAAAAAAATCTTTTCACTGAGCAGCTACACTATGCAAAAATCTCCAGGGAAGGTTAAAGGAGGCCAGAATAAATGATAATATAAGTGCTGTGGACATAGAAAAGCAATAAAGGTGTACCAACACTGAGGGTCTGGCGAAAAAACTCAACATGCACACACACACATGCACACGCTCTCCAGTGAAAAAACTGGCAATGTTAGTAGCCTCAAGGTGCAATTTCCTGGAGCACTGAGATTGACATGCCAGCACTAAATGTTGTTAATTTAACTAACTTCAAATTAATGGCAGAGTCTGCAGTGGCCGAACCCCTCAAACACAGTCTCATTATAGCCTTGCTGGGAATGTCCTAAATATAGGCATTGACAGTTTAAAACAAATTCACATACACTGGTGTATTTTTAGACATAAGTAAGGCGTCAGAGTTTGTGTCATGGTTTATGGTTGATTAATTGGTTCGGTAAGTCACCCTCCAGTCCACAAATTGTGCATTTAAATGCCCGTGAAGGAATACAAAGGACAGTTATGTATCAACAATATGTAGTTATAAGCAATGATAGTATTCCAGTGATGTGTGAAGGTCTGTATTGTACTCAGATATCCTCTGAGTCTGTTGTGCTTTGAAACTCTCATTTGAGTGTGATCTTGCACTACTTGAAGTGTAGGGTTGAGGAGATATGAGCAGGAGTCTGAAGTAAAGAAAATGATAGATTTCAACACAACCAGCCTTCTGAAGGCAGCATAACCATGATCAAAACAATCAAAACATGCCATAGCCTCCATAACCCATAATCTTTTCATTTTTTATGACAACCTCAGTGTTTCAGGCCATGAACGCTCCATTCCTGTTTCCATATTTTTAAAGATTTCTTCTCAGTATCAATATTAGATAAGCTCCCTCACTGTTCGTTAGACTAGAAGTTCAACCTGATTCATAGTTAATCTACCTGATATAGCGAACAAAAGCAATCTGTTGAGGACGCAGTCAAAGAGATATTTCTGCAAATGTCTTTCCAGCACCGTGCAGATATTTCAGGTATAATTTACCTTCATGATAAAATCAGTCAGATTTTGTAATGCGATTAATTTTCCCAGACAACAGAAAACCTAATCATCACAGAATTATCTAAACAAATTCAAACCGCGTACTCACAGTGTGGGCTTTCCTTTGCCCCAACATGTAGAAGAGTCCTGGCAATAGGGATGTTGTTTGTTAAAATGGCAATATCCAAAGGAGTAAGTCCTTCACTGTTAGGGGTGTTCAGGTCCAGTTCCTCCGGTGTGTATTGATAGAGAAGAATCTGAACAGCATCCAGATCTTGCTGTTCTACGGCCTCAAACATAGCTTCATTGCACTGGAAATTCTGCGTACCAACAAAAACAGAAATTCAGTAGAACTTGAAAATGTTTGAATTTTAAGAAATAAGTTGTGAAAAATGACTTTTGTGACATTACAATAAGTTGAGCTAGAAACACGGGAGGTGTTTGCAGCAAAACTCAGCTTGCTCTATTTCTAGACCTGTTGCTTGAACCATGTGAGCAATAGTGTATGTTTCTGATGTGAAGCTGGACGAAAGATTATGATTTTGACAGGTTCTTGTACTACTTACTTTTTCATTCTCAAAATTTAAGGTAAAAATTTAAGATATACAAACAACCAATTAAAATTCAAATCAAACAAATAATTCCGGAGGAAACTTTTGCAGGTGTGGTGCGTGCTAGTGCCCACTCCAACATTTCAGTCATTTCTAGGTGCTCATATTTTTGTGTTTAGCTTGTAGCTAAAAGAAGTTTTGAAATATATAGTCCTTCAATAAATAGACTGAATGCATTGACCCTCCAGTGTTATTGATCAGGTTAAGAAGTGCCTGAACAGCAGAGAACATAGAAGCAAGTAAGAAAAAATCAGCAACATAAATGACACCAAACTTCAAACAAGGCAAGCTACTGAAGCTTCCATTTACCAAAGTCAAGGAGATAAAAGAACTGTGTAATACAAAAAAAAAGCAAACCAAAAACACCCAAGCAACTTTCATTTCTTAATTGAGTTGGGGAGAAGCAGGTGCAGGAGGATAGCATGGTCTGAAGCTTTCTATTATGAGAACATCCTTCCAGAACCTACAGTAATTATGTTATCTGCCAGGATTCTTTAAATTCTTTCCCAGTGTTTCATTACCATAATTACCCAATTTTTTTCCTCTTAAGAATGAATTAGTAGAAGCAAGAGGCCCAGCTAAGCAAGGAGGGCTCAGCTTGTGGTCTTATAACGGAACTGAGATCTAAGTAGACATATCGTGCCAATGGGCATACTAAACAAATGCATAATGTAAGAGATCAACTAATCCAGATACATGAAGCAAACGAGTTTCCTGTATCCCGAAACCGACACTGGAATAAACACAGTATTATACAATAACTTTTCTGTTATTATATGAATTAAACAGTGAATTGAAGCTGTCTTCTGTTGTGATTAGACGTCAGCATCTCAGCCACAGAAGAGAAATTGTTTTTCCTTCTTTACACTGATGCAATTTTAATTTGGCATACTCTTGCCTAAGTTTTCAGTGAAATAACACTTCCTGACAGAGCACTGATCTGCCAGAACATCTTTCACTTCCTCCTAAAACATAAAGACTAGTGGCTCTGAAAACTTGAGTACACAGCGACAAGCTGGAACATGATCTGGTCTTCTCAGTTATGCTTAAACTTAAATGTCTCCTCAGATATTCCATGACCTGACAGAGATCTTTTCGTCTACTGCTTCGGATATAAAGTATTTGTATCACACTAAGAAACTGCAACGATTATGTTACCTTTGAAGTTTTAATATGCTGAATATTAGGAATCAGCAGAACCAAACAGTACAGATGATCTTTACCCCAGATTTGCTATACAGAGAAATGAGATACTAAAGTTAGATGATTATCTGAGGATGAGATAAACCAAGAACAAGAATGTAAAACTAGGAGAGTGGTCTAAAAGGTATATTCCCAAGTCAGCACTATTAAATAGAAAAGATAATTCGCTCTGGAGAGATAGTTATATGGAGATTTCCAAGCAGAATAAAAGATAAGACTTAAAGAAGCATTTCATAAAAATGGGTGTCTATCAAATTCTTGTTTTCGTATTCTTCTCTAGACTCTGGGACTCATATGTCATTTTATTGTCAAATACTTACATTCTACTCCAGTGTCATGTGAAAGAGAAAAGTCTCAGAACAAACTAAACAGTGAGCAGCTAAATTTATCATTCTCTATTTATGCCTCTGTTCAAAGGAAAAAAAATTGCCCCTCAGGACTTATACCATCTTTAGAGAGGACACATCTCCAGTAACGTTTGCAAAGGAAGCCAGATTTCTATTATTTTAAGTAAAAAATGTCAATTTTTTACTGCAATGCAGCAATGTTTTCTTTTATTTTGGCAGTTCCACATTTCTGCTACTGTATCAAGATGACAGATCTTACTCTTTTTCTGGTGTTTTCCCCCCAGTCCAAAGGGATGAGATGCTCAAGCTAGAAATCAAAAGTTTAATTTACTTTAATTACAAAATATTTTAATTAATTGCATGATTCTACACGCGTTAAATGTCATCAACTCCCACCTAGGTCAATTATCTATAATTAACAGCTGCATGTCACCGTACAACGTATTCAAAATTGACTTAAGTAGAGCACAGATATTCAACCTAAAGAAGTAAAAAGGGTTTGCTCTTTAAATTTTTGAAATTTCATTAGTGTATTTGCAGATCTGGAAAGTGAAAGACTGTTCCTTCATATGACTGATTCGAAAAGTAAAATATATTCACCATTTCACCAAAAATATCTACCTACTTTCTAAAAAGCATCAATTTCATCTCAGCTTAAATTCATTTCAGATTCTTTCCCTACTTATTTTGGAACTTCCCCTGTGCTGTTATAAAAGGAAATAAAGGGGAATTATGCTTCAGAAGTACCTCCATGTTCACACAACCAGAAAACAAACAAAAACGTACTACTCTTGCAAGTGATCACAGAAGGAAAATGTACTCATTTAACAATTAATAAAGAGCTTATTAAAAAGGTGATTAGTTGAAGTACACAGAATGACTTTATTAGATCTCATTTCTATTCATTAAGTTCATTTGAGGAAACACTGGCAAACATTTGGGGAGCAGAAGAGAAAGGTAGAGCTGGTTGTATTAATCTGTGACAGACTTGTGGTACGGATTCAGGACAGGGAAATAGGTATTTCTCAGTTCAGATTTTCACTTCTGTGGCTCTGGGTATGTGCACTGTTTCCACATCTTTTTTTAACTTCACCCTCTTTCCATTGGCTTTGTGACTGTGCAGAGAAGTTAAGTGAATTATCATTTGTAGAATGCCACCAAAAGCGCTGAAGACCGTTATTTAGCTTTAATTCCAATTTTGAGTGAAACTCAATAAATTTCTACGACATAGCAGAAATTTCTCACATTATACAAAAACAAACCAAAAACACTGTTACGTAATAGTGAAGATGAGTGAATTCAGCATTGCAGCTGAAATTAACTCTGTGATATGACTGACAGAAGCATTTGGCCCTTCTCCAAATACACACACATATTTCAACAAAAGATTTTTACCTACCTGAACAATTCATGTTGAATTACTTTCCAAGCGTTGATTTGACTTGTTATTTTTGGATTCTTTGTTAAGACTTAAACCTGCATAGATGTCTTTAAAAATGCATCATCAGATTCTCACTTGCCAACCCAAATACCTAAAGTATTTCTGAAGCTTTCTCCTGAAGTCATTTGCCGAACAGAATCTAAGCTTAAGTTAGTTCCTTATAAATACCCTGGCCAGAAGATCTACTGGCATGAACGTGCCACCAAAAATGCAAAAATACAAGCAAATTACTATTTCTTCATTTCATTAGAAATCTGATTGAAAAAGTTGCACTCCTTTAAACAAGGAACAGAGCATAAAGTTCATAACTTACTTCATCCAATCCAAATAATTTTCAGACCAAATTGCAAATATCAGGTCTTCCAAATGAACAATTCAGACACAACCATTAGTCTGAAATATGTTGGCATTTCTAGTAACGTCAAAGACTGTAAAAATATGGAATTATGATATGACGTTTCCAAATAGGCATGTATGTATCCCTCATCCACACAGTAGCGTGCATCTAACCATAATAGACTTATTTCACTCAAAAAAACACCCTGGTGAGACAGTGAAATAGCTACCACATTTTCAGCCATGCTAATAATTGTCCCATTTGAAAGCCTGCATTGAGCCCAGCTTTCCAAGCCCAGAAAATGTTCTATGCTCCTGACCAACTTTTCCACAACTATTTGCTTTCACGTAGAAAACAAGAATATACTTGAATATTATATTGTTCTCTGCTGCTATAAAGCTGATTATATCCTTATATAAGTGACCCAAGAATTGCAGCATTGTTCAGATGTTTGCAGTCCAGAGCTAAGAAACTCAGATAGGGGTAAGATGCACTGTCTTCAGACACGCATGTTCAGCTGCAGTCCAGCTGGTATTGTCACAAATATTAACAAGACCTTTCTGATTTCTGCCTTCATTTACATTTGCTTGATAATTCCAATTCTCTCTGAATAATGTTGTTGAATTCAAAGAGAAACTGAATCCCCACAAGCAATCAGGTAAAGTTTAGGGACATTTCTTTTTCCTTGACACTGTCTTGCAGCCTCTGATCGTTAGGTAGGCAGCTGTGCTATGTGATTAATTTATTTAGGTGTTACACTAGTGCACAAATATATATACTGAAAAGAACTACAGTATTGCTTTGCAGTAAGTAATAACCATGTTCCAGTAAGTGATTCAGGGCTGTTAGTGTTTAGAAATGCAATCTTATGTAGCTTAATTAAAATCAAGTACCTCTTTCAAGATATTTGCTCTGGGTTAGCCTGAAAAAGTCCACTATGTGCTACTGGAGTTGAAAAAAAAAAACAACATTAAAGCAGTTTCTGCAAAGACTTGTTTTGATAAACATGAGTTCAAGAATAAAGCTATTTTTGGACATTGCTATGTCTGCAGGAAGACAACAATTTACTGAATGGAAAGTGTTGCACAGTAAGAGAGAATGGAAAGAAAACTCTACACCAGCCAAAACTGGAAAAAAAAAAAAGAAAAAAACCCAAACAAATTCTAACAAATGTTATTCACTTGTCTGGAGACATGCTTTCAGTCACTGACTTACCTCCGTACCACAGAAATTCAATGATTAGAAAATACATCAGCTAGTAACCTGGAATATTTTCAACCCTTAACTGATGGTTTGCTTGCCATTTATTTCTAGGGAAAACTGTGAAAAAAAAAAACCAACAGGCGTAACAGACAGAAGGGGTCCCAAAGCCTTGTAAGGTCAATGAGAAACTATTCACTGACACTTCTGGACACCAACACAGACCCCTGACTGGCAATACGTGGAGATGCTTACACTCACAGTAGGCCTGCAGTGACAAAAGCTGCATCACTCTTGCAGTAGTGTAGTGGTTGAGGTGAAAAGTGTTAAGTCCAGTGGAGAAATGCATGCTTTTCTGTACTGGCACCAGAATGCCTGCCTCTGTTCTGTACTAGAGTAGAGCTCCCAGGCTACACTGCTTCCTGTGTGATTTTTTTCACAGGATTATCTAGTGACCATCATCATAGTCTCTGAACAACCTTAATGCTGAGTTCTTACTCCTAAGATAAAGCAACACCACTGTAAACTGTTTCAGCCTTCAAGAAGGTCGCTGAATTTTGACATAGGATCAAAAACAGATCGAAGCTTGAGAAGAACGCATGGCATTGGTGGGGGAGCAGATGAAGTACGATGATAAAAAGTGTACAGGTTTACAGGAAGGACATTGACCATTTGATAAATATCAAGTATTTACCATTGAAGTCTTACGGAGACTGAGCCGGTCTGACCGTGCTCGGAAGTATGCTTCATCAAAGGACGTATGGCTCCCTTTCAGCTTCTCTGATAGGTTCCGATACAACCGCTTTGCAGCATTTGGAGAAGATGGCATACTGTTCTTTTTACTCTGGAGGAGATTTAAATTATGCATTTGCTGTGTCATTTTCACCTAGTTGTTCCTAGAAGAAAAACAACAGCTGTTCAGCAAGATTTTGTTACAGTAATGTCATTGATCAGCGCTGTATCATTGGAATATATTGCAAGGCTTCTATGGCAAAAATGCCTTTCATGCACAGTTTTAACTATGCTTATAAAGAAAGTTTCAATCTTCCAAAGCCATTTGATTCCAAAATACCACACAGTTAGTAGCGAACTCATGAGACAGAACAATTTGCACTCACCATGCAAACCCTATATCGTAAAGATGAGGACAAAAAAAACCCCACAAGTTGATCCATTCAACGCTTAATTCAATCCTAGCTTAGCATACTCCTCTTGTTTGCTTTGGGATTGTATTTTTTATACCAGAAGCAGTAGATTCAGTACCTCTGAGTGTCATGATATTACACCATGGAGACGTTCCAAGCTTCATTAAGCCTGTAGGCCAACTGGAAAACTTACTGAGAAGCTGTGTAGACTTCCAGTAAGTTTACATTAAATAAATTAGGTTTATCCACTTACTAGGACTTCTTATAACTATTGTGGTATTACTAAAACTAAACAAAAAATCCCTGCTATTAAAGTTAACACAGCTTATGCTTTTATCAGTCTTCTGTAAAAGCTCAAGTTTTTCTTCCACTAGGAGCATGAAAACCTAAGGAAAAACTAAATTCTATAAAAATAATAATAAATTCTGCTGCTTATTTACTGAATGTTGGCATTTCATTTTTACAGATGTAAGCCATTTTGTAAGAGTAAGTTAAGGCCCCACTTTCAAATCGTTTGTGCCCCCAGCTCCAATGTGAGAGCACTGTTCTCATGTCACCCATCAGGTCAAATCCAAAAATGCACTCTGTATGGACTGAAGTAATAAACTGTGCCCTGAAAGATGCTAGACCTGACCACATATCATTGTAACAATTAATGTGGTTACAGCTTATCCCAGCCTAAAAGTTTGGAAACAGGTGATGTCCAGAATGGACCCATTTGAGATTTTCACCTATGGAGACCTTTGCACATACCTAGCACAGGGCAAGATGACACAAGGAGATCTCAGCATGGTTCAGAGCAGCCCTGAGAGATCTTACTAGCATTCTCACAGCAAATCACAAACCATAACAAGCACATTGCAGCACTTATAGATAAGGAGAAGAACTATACAGGGTAAAAACAGCAGCAGCCATTAGCTGATTTTTTTGCATTTCAAGTAATTAAAAATAAAAAAGCTTATGGGAATGGCTCCAATAATAAATTTCCTGAATCTCTGAGGAAACAGACATTGCACTACCCCAGAATTAACCACTAAAACACACCTCCTCTTCGTGACTACAACTCTGCCATAGCACGAACCATACCAGTGGCACAAGTCTTCCAACACACGTTTCACACTGCATATACTGCAGCTTGCTCTTTGTGATCTGATTTCTACTTTCACCTCAAAGCACTGAAGTAACATTTTACTCCCTAACAGCAGGGTGCTTCAAAAGTCAAACACAAATAAAAAGGTTATCCTTGTAAAAGTATTTTTGGGAAGATTGGTAAATACTGACAATGTCCTTTTAGGACATCCATGTCCTTTCAAAATCATGTTCCAGAGAGAAAACAATACTAAATTATATATTATGTTCTATGTGGCACAAACATGCTGCAATGTACTGACAGGTCAGCTAGAAGGACACAGCATAGCTGTAAAAGAATTAGCTTCATGTCTTGGGAAAACAACAGCTAAGAAAACCTTCTGCACTATACATGTTCTTAAATATGCCCATTAAATAATTTTAAACTTGAACTAATGATTAAGAATGCATATATTAAAAATTAAACTTACCTTACCAGCTATTCAAGGCAAAACGTGATCAAGTTGCTGGTAATTGTCCACTATCTTCATTGAATGAATCACATTGGCTTTGCTGTCTTTGCTGGTTCAGCCTCTGGGCAGAAGTAGTAAACCTCTTCCTTACACTGCATGAATGATCAGAAATGAGAAGGTTATTAATAACGTGATGCTTGATCTCAGAGAACGTTGGAAGCATTCTCCCATACTCCAAGACCTCAGTTAAAGGTTCTGAACTTCATTCCAAATAGCACTGCTTTGCAGAAATGACTGAAGCTAAAACCTAGCTGTAGGCCTGTCATCAATTTGCCATGAGACTTCAACTCCTATACTTTTTATTCCATATAACTCCATAATATACTTTCTATTCTATATATTAAGAATTACCGTGGATATGTGCCAACCCTTTAATTTTTTCTTTTTAGGGATTAATTTTCTCTGTATATATTTTCTATGTCTTTGTAAATGTACGCACATCAAAGACTCATGACGTGACAATCAAACTCAAATACCAGAATGCTTTGCTGCAGCTGAGGCTCATAACGTGCTCTGAAAATATGCAACGTGCAGCATTTCTTCTCTGTGCTGTGGAAATCCCAAGCTGTTCATGTGCAGGATTCCCTCTTTCACCCTGCTGTTGGTTGAAGCTGTTGGAGGATCGTTAGTCAGCAGGCTGTGGACAGCTGACTGAGCTCACTGCTCCTTGCCAACACAAGAAAGATGGGAAATCTTTCGCAAACCACCGAATACCTCTTTAACACTGGGATTCTATAAGGAAAAAAACCACTCTGAAAATCTGAAATTTACGAGCACAGCGTAAAATTACTTAAACGCAAGCATAACATTTCTGTTTTCAGTGCAGCCCTGAATAAGCATGCTTCTTCTGTGGCAAAATCCATGATAAAGTCTGTATAGACCCATTTATGGAATATTCTCATGAGGGAATTCTCACTTTCCAGCTGCTTTCAGTACAAAAAGCTAAAGTTACTTCACTAGAACTGATCTGTTCTTAAAGTCTTTATAGCAATTTCTCATTGTATACCAATACTCCTCCCCTTCTCTGCCATGTTTCTACTTCCATCTTTGTGGACAGCAGACCTGCACTTGCCTTCTCTATTTTTAAGGTTCTTAGTACTTCTCTATTACTACTCAAATACTGTTTAATAGAATAGCATTCTTTTAACAACAACAACAAAGTGTTTTCTCAGCCATGCTAGTTCTTTAAAAGATAACTAGTTTGTTTATACAAAATAAACATCACCACTAATCTTCCTGTCATAGAGATTTAAGTTCACTCTTAAACTGCTCGGAAGACAAAAGACACTCAGTAAGGTAAGAGAGGTAATCATATGTCTACTAATGATTAATTACCTAATCACCAAAAGTGATGACAATGTGTGCAAGCCCAATGCACTCCTATGCTTCATTCTGGAAATGAAGAAGACTCAGACTTACAGAAAATAAAATACTGTGCTTGTGATAAAACACAAGCAGACCTGCTCATCTGATCTTGTACAGAAGTGCATGTGATTACAGCCTTCAACGAGCTCATGAGATGACTCAGATGTTGCCCATTTATTATTGCACTTAACTACATTTCATACTAAATATTTGCAGCCAAGCAGAAAACGTTATCTGCTGCACTAAACCTGCTCCTTTGAACGACACATTCTGGCCGACTTCCACTCCATGTTTGATCGCTAGAAGCTCACCTACCTGTAGCACACACCAGAGCCGACTCCAGAAGCTATCGTTATTATTAGGCTGTATATTTTTACAAAGATGTGAGTTTAGAAATACGTTCCATGTAAGGGGCCACCTGAACTGGCTGACTTAAGTGACACGTTTACTGAAATATTTACTCTGGATTCATCTCAGCTTTATGCACAACAGATATTTTTAGCAGTACTTTTTATTGGCCATTAATTCCATTTAGCAAGTTGCTCGTTTCTTCTGGACTGGGGGAGGACGTTTTCCCGTGGAAGATAAAAGCTCTGCCTGTTGTGCAGAGCCTCAGGGCGGTTGGGAGGTGCTCCTTTCATGGCGTCAATCAATAGGTGGCAGCATTCACCCAGTTCTTCCGACGCCTGATGTGGTCCACAGCAGCCACAATGCGGGTATCGCATTGTCCCAAGCAAACCCTGCCGAGCACTTCGCTGCAGGGGATGCTTCAGTCGGAATCACGTCCTCCCAGCACAGCATGTAACGTCTCTCCCTTCTTGTTACCCTGCCCTTCTGCTCCAGGACCCCACCGAGCTGCTGAGAGACACCCAGCAGAGCCCAGAAACCGTGCGGGAATTTCAGAGCCAAGAACACATCAAACATTTGGAATTTTAAAGCTTCTCATAGAGCTTGACTTTACCTCCCAGTCACTCAATGGAAAAATTTACATCATCTTTAAAGACAAATCATCCAGCTGGGGTAGGGCAGTAGAGCTGGGCAGGCTGGACACCTGGCAAGGGGATCATCACCTCCCTCCCTCCACAAGCACTGCAACCAGGCCAGCTCTGCCTGGCATCTGTATTCTCTCTCCTGTGACAAGCAAGGTGGCTAAGGTGCTCCTGAAATTAAATACTGAGGATATTTGCATCCCTCCTCCATGCAACCAAAGGAACACAGTAGGAAGGATGAGTTCCCATCCTCCAAACAGGCCAATAAATGCTCTGCTTCTTCACTTATTCTTTCCCTCCAACTTTCATATATACATGAACTGCTGCAATAAATTCCAGTTCTGGTTTTGGCAATTTCTGCCCCTCTGGCTCCATGTTTACCTATCATCTTTCACACTTACTCTTTTGCCAATCTGTTAATTCTCTGTCCTATTCCCTGGTTTCTTGTGTTTCCTCAAGGACATTGATCTGAGTCTTACTTTTTCACTAGTTTCTTTAGCCAACGTTCTTGATCCAAATCCATAGCAAATAACCCATCATCCACAGAGACACAGAAGTATTCAGTATATTCATAAAAAAGACAAATATTTCCCAGTTCATCAGTCACAGATGTGATCAAACTCAAGAAATTCTGAAATTGTGAGTGAAGAAAAAATAATTGTGTTTGGACTAACCTTAGAAAATTTCCCAATGAAATAATTTTCCCCCAGCGTTTTGAAATATTTGAGACACCCATGATGTAAGCGACTGAAAGCAGAGGAGCTTGGCAGCCCCAGCTCCTCCAGGCTTCCTGCCTCAGCTGTGGTTCCTGATCTAGAGCCCTTGCAACCCAACCTGGATTTCAGCACAGCCGGGCTCTGCTGCAGGGCTGCTCTAGGCAGATCCAACAGACCCAGCCCCACAGACTCCTACTTCTACAGGAAGGATTGTGGAGACCAAGAGTCCTCCAGCTTCGGGGCAGCCAACATGGCAGCAGCACCTTGGAGACGAGGACCCAGACTGCTTGTTTTTCAGATGAACTAGAAGGAAACCAGAACCGTTTGGTCAGGATTTTCTAAAGATGCCATGGTGGTGTTTTGTTTTTTTTTCCTGGTCTCTTTAACTGGAAAATTCCTGAGGCACTTCAAACTCGTCTGTGGAGGAACAGAATGAGGCCTGAAGTTTTTGAGCTACAAAACACTTAAGTCAACCATGATCATTTGGGGTGTATATTAGGGTAAATGAAGAGTCCCTCAGATCCTTAGAGGTGTTCCTGCCTGAAATCAGGACTCAAAGAGGAGCTGCTGCTGCCTGAAGTGATCCACACGCATAGGAGAGCTGCTCCCTATCATGGCTTAAGGGAGTTGCTGTCCTATTGCAAAAGTGGTATAAATCAAAGTGCCTTTTCCTGATGGTTCCTGCAATTGTTCTCCATATTAGGAAAAAACAAAAATTCAGTCTTCAGAAAGCTTATAAAAGTACACACAGGCCATTAGACAGAGCTGAAGATACTGCTGCTCTTTTGAGATAAATTACCCAGCTGAACATCACAGAAATAATGAAGATGTCAGCCACAACAACACAACTGATGTTCTGTCAGTCTCAAGTTGATTATGCTATCTAGTCAGACACTCCACATAGAGATAATTTATGCCACGCACTGTTTGACCATGACTACTCCCAGCTGCACTGCATTTAATTCAAGTTGTAGCAGAACACTTCACAAACAGAGATTAACAAGCTTTTCATAGCCAGCAATTTCTAGATTAGGAATGGGTAAAGAAATCTTTGGTAAAGATTTACCAAAACTGAGCATAGGAGAAAGCTGAACAGAGGCAGACAAATTATTTCAGAGAAGAATTTTTCTCCCCAACTATGAAAATGCCCTCCTTCCAAAGACCAGAACAAGTTCAGGGCTGTGACACTGCCACTGGAGAGACCAAAAACATACAGTACTTAAAACATAAAGACAGGTTTCCTTGTAACTTTAACATGATTACAAGACTTAACAATCTAATTATTAACCTGTACCTTCAGAATAAGCTATATCTCCTTTTTCTTCAAATCTTGATGCATAAGAGCATCTATTATGAAACTAAACATTGTGTCTGACACACGCTATGGAAGAGCTATTATTTTTCATGCTGAGCAAAGAAACAACTTGGATAAAAGAACAACCGCCTTCTATTCTGTGAACCTCAAACAGTGTTTATTACCCCAAAGGATGAAGAGCATCTTGTTTGTCCTGATGAAAGCACAAATCTGTTTAGGGGCAATGATCTCTAACAAGTATTTTATAGTGACAGATCAGACACGTCAAAATGACAGTGAAGTACCATTTCAGATAAAGCTTTGACACAGGGGACAAGGAGAAGGCACAGCAGGATTATTCTCAAAGCCGAACGTTTACCTACAGAGAACAATCTTTCCAGGTTGTGATAGAGATGGACTATTCTAGACAACAATCCAAAATCAGAGCCTATTTCTCTGTACTGTCAGACAAAGAACCACAAGGAGATCTGCCCCACTGGACCAGCTTTTCTGAGTACCCCCATGAATCATCTCTTCAATAGAAACTTCACACTCACTGGCTGTGAGAGTTCTGCACAGACTAGAACTCACACCAAAATCACTTGGACTGATGTGACTGTTCATTTACATTTCAGCTAGAATGAAAATAACTCTAGACTTCCAAACCAATGTCTCACAGGAGCAATACAAGAATCTAAACAGAATAGAAATGATTGCAGTGAAGTAACTCCAAGCTTCCTAGCGCAATTCTATTTCGTATTGAGTTGAAATGAGCATTTAAAGCATCATTTTTTGCTGAGCGTTTAGGCTAGCTTTCAAATCATGAGGATTTAAGCTTTACCACAGAGGCAATTTACGTGCACGTAGAAGAGTACTTGTTAAACAGTTTCTAGAATTTACAGAGACAAGTACATGCTATTATGTTTGCTTGACATGGGGTAAAGGCACAGCAAAATAAGGGACAAAGCTCAGAATACGTGACTGTTCTTTCCTGAAGTCCATCTGCTCAGTAAAAGTAAAGTAAAAAATACAGGAAACGCAACCAAATCTTTTCTGTTTAGAATTTATAGATCTGAAACATATTATGTCAAATATCATTACTTTTTTATTGCAGTGGTGGCTTTTAGAATATGTAGCAGTCAGAATAGCAGTTCATGAAAGCATCCTCTCATCGCTTTCCTTAAGACCTAAAGCCGACCAGTCTGTTTCCTCTCAATTATTTATGTCAGCCTCTCAGTAAGGAGTACGTATTATTACTAGTCCTCGCTTCATTCCTGCATGAATCAAACCTCTGCTATCACAAACCAGAGCAGAGGAGAAAGCTATCATTGCTCTCTGATGACCACATACTACGTGGATGCACTCGGATCCCAGCTTCTCTTTCCATTCCTCCATCTTCCGCATCTCCTAGTGATCCATCAGCACCAAATGGGAGAAACGAATCTGAAATAAAATGCTACTTTTCACCTTCTGTGGCAGGTTGCAGCAAGCCATTACTCCATTTTCTAGTGGGTCAAACTGTAATCTGATTCAGCCCATAAAATTCTTCTGTTTATTATTCACATTCTCCTTCATCCTCCGAAGGAAAAGAACAATGCCAGCTCATGTTGGAGCAGAAAAGCACTCTCCTCTGACGACTCTCATGAGCACAGGGATACACGCTCCTTGCGCCAGCACAGCCTGCTCCAAGTCGCACCTTGAGCCGGTGCTTTCCCCCCTCTGTGTGTTGCTACAAAGTACTTTCATTCTTCAACTTGTATTACAATGTGACCCCCCAGAGTAAAAGGACGTGGGTTTGGAAAGCCTTTGTGATGCTAAGCTCACTCACCCTACAAATTCACTGCATCAGGAATGTTTTGTCAGCTACATGTTCACTTATATATCATTTACATGGAGCTAGTAGAAAAGAACAGTAGAAATTGGCTTCAGAAAGCATAGAAATAACAACAAGCTGCTATAAATAACTACTACTTATTCACTTACAAATGTATATCACCATCCAGATATTACCTCAGTTAGTGTGGTCACAGAGACAGATGGGGAGAATAATTTGCCATTGTGTTAAAGGACTGAATATTGATTTGAAAACAAGAACTTGCTATCCAATGAAACAACATTCTCTGCAGCCAGAAGTGCTAATCTGACTTCATCTGAATAGAGTTAATAAATATTTGCAAAAGCAGGCAGCTTAGCTGGCTTAATTATGAAAACACTTGCTTTTCACCTTTAGGAATTCATTTCCTCCAGGGTCAGAGTTTGGTGGTCTTACAGCTATCACACAAACTTCTATACAATTTGGAATGATTAATGAACCTCTGTTCAGAAAAATTATGAGGTGTTACAAGGAGAAATTTACTGAACGTACACAATGTGAACACTCTCAGTGAGTACTATTTCTCTGCATTATTTTTATAAAACCAGGAACATTATCTATGAAATGCATGTGCACTGAACCTGTATACAAGGGACATACAAACCCGCACAGAGGTAGTCTCCCATATAGCAATGTCATAGCCTCTCCTACAGGCGTGTTCAAGTCCAAATGAAATATTAAACACCAGACAGGAGAATTCTGAAGTTCATACAGCGTTGAAGTTTAGAATGGTTAAAGCTGAGAGCTTGTCTCTCCAAAGACAGGATTCCAGCCCAGTGCCCACACTGGGTGTCTACCCACATTGCAAACAGATTCCATACATCAGCCAGTGTTGCTGCTCAGCTAGAAATAAAGGTACTCATTCACGGTAGGACATCTGCTTTGTGCTCAGGCTTTACGTTTTGAAATAAAATAACATGAGGACTACTGGCAAACATGACTATCCTATCCAAAAGGGTTTAGTTCTGCTCTCTTTTGGTGATACATTACCACCTTTTGAAATGCAGACACAAGCATGCATTATGATATTAATCAAAGCCACTTATGTTCTGATGACTCCCCATTAATTTGAAAGTTGACAGACTTTTAGATAGAAGAACCTGGTTTTGGAAGAAAACAAAGGAAGTCAGGAGCAAAGAGAAAGTTCAAGAAACCCAAACAGCAGCACCAGTTTCAAATGACTACAGCCACCTCACTGAGATGTATTCCCCGTTCCCTTCTCCCAGCTACGGATCTGTAATGCACATACTCAGATAGTAATTATGTCACTTAAATAATCAGTATTTGTAAACTGCTAGTAGATTCTTAGAGGGAAGAGTTTTATTTAGTCCTGTAACAGAAAATCTTGTACTCTGGATGAATCTGACCTGCTTGAGTGTCCATACAGTAAAACTACACACAGACATTTTCAAATTAAGGATCAACTCAAAAGACTGAAAAATATCCACTACTGGTATGAAGGATGAATTTATCACTTCTGAAAATATCTTTGCTGAAACAACAAAAGGTAGAATTGATTACTTCATTAGCATTAAACAAAAGTATGTAAGATTCTTCCTTAGAATTGCTAGCGTGGATTGCAGTACCTCACACTGTTCAATGCAAATAAAGTGAGTTCTCTCAAAAGAAATATTGAACTACAGAGAACAAAACTCAAGCTGATAAGAACTATTTCAACCTTGAATCATGGATAATAGGCAACCATGAAAAGTAAAAAAAAAAAAAAAAAAACCACCAAAAAACACATTGTTTTTAAAAGCAGCATTCCAGATTGAAGTAATCCCTTTTACAATATGTTCTAGAGAATTTGTACACTCTTCCACACTCACTTTAGGACTAGCACTGTCTTCTGTCCTGGGTGGAATTACTGTTGTAGTACCAATGTTCAAGAAGTGGGGGAAAAAACAGGCATAAACTTCACAGTACCACAGAAAGATTGCCTCATTTTTCCTCTATTTTTTATTCAGTAAGAGAAATTCTAGTATAAGAAAGTAATAAAAAAGCCTTATGTTTTCATAGACTTCAAAACAGTTCTTATGTGTATTCAAAAAAAATAACGTAGTCGTGTAGTTATGCAGCATTAAAACCAGAACTTCTGATAATTTTTCCAACTGGTTACTTCTACTCGGAATCATTTCTACAGCCCTCATGAAAAATGAGTTGAATACTTTAAAGCGAGATGAATCTTCCCAGAGTAAAGATCCCCAGCACTAAGCAATGTTCCCCTCACTCCATAATGGGGGTGCAAGTTGTACAACAGAACAATGAAATGCCTCTTGCAAAACAGATATATCTTTGAAACAAATTTAATATAAGCAAGTGATCACAAATACACAATGAAGTTGTTCACACTGCAGGGGTAAGTTTCCAACTTGCACAAAGAATTGTCTGCCTGAAAGGCAAGGTTTTGAGAAGGCAGTCCCCAGAGCAGGGAATTATCTTGTTCAATTTCTTTCATCCAAAGAAGCACTGGAGCTGTATTTCCAAGCAAACAAACTTCTTGTAGATAATGAATGCACTTTTCCTTTCCTCAAAAATCAATGCAGAAAATAATTGATCTTACATCCACCCATGTTCTCCTGTTCAGGGGAAATTACTATAGGAAAAGTTACTATATCAATACCATTAACAACCACCTACTCCAGAAAAAAGAACACAAACCAAGTTCAATAAAGAATTTGAATAATCTGAAGTTATTCAGCCAACTAATTACCAAGTAATGTTTTTCAATATGGGATAATTAATACAATAAAGAGATGAGTAAGAAAATTTAACATGTGTGAAGTATGAAAGTTAGCAAAGTTTTAAAGTAATTACCGAGAAATTTGATTCCATCATAAAAGATACTCTCTGGTTTTCACCTCAGGCTCTAAGAAGAGAACACAGCATGCTGACATACGTTAACACATTTCCAAAAGCACAGGAGTTTTGACTGTTAGTAATGCAAAAACAAATGGAAACAGAGAAGAATCCAAAACAAAGAAATCCTACAATTGGCAGGTCATGATTTAAGGGTGAGGAAAAAAAAAGCATTACCATCTCCTGCACAGTTCGAGAAAGTAATGCTATATTGACAGAAGGATGCTAAAAAGATTCTCTAGAAACCTCAGCTAATGACAAATGAAGATGACCAACCATGATCAGAAATCATGTTCCAAAGCTGCTGACCATTATTAACTTCAATAACATTTGAGCTGATCAATTGCTTCAAGAGTGTGTTTGATTGGTTTAACCCTTTTGCAGCACTGCACAAACACAGAAGTCTTTTCTAAACTACCCATTGAATATTCTGCAGATTGCTCCTATTAACCACAGCTCATCCATCTTTTATTGCCAACATTCATGAAATCCTAACACCAAAGCTGAAAGCTTTCCTCCACAGGTACCATCCTAGCAACAAGTAGCAGCTGTCTGGCAATCCAGATATGCAGCATCTACTCATTAATGTTTTGGAAAGGGATTTATTTTAGATCTTGAAGCACTTTTAGTTTAAAAACTGCAAAAATCAAGTAGGAAACGTATATTGAATCTATAGCATTGTTCAAAGACCAAGGCAGAAAGACACGTCTTAAGACAACTCAGCCCCAGCAGACAATAATTCAAAGGCTGATTAGAGGAAGACTGAATTAGATGAAAAAGTCATTTCAGTGATGGAATAACCTCACGTCTTATGGGTTACTCTACTTCAGATAAGTCTCACTAGCTTAAATTGATATAATTTCAGTAAGTACAAGAAAGCTATCCACAATTTGCTCAAGTATTTTTTCAAAAGTCCCAGTAGATGCATGTCTGGGTCATTCAACGCAAAAATGCCAAAAATTAACCAGAAGTGAGCATATCTTTGTGAAGCTGCCTGGAAAAAGAAAGATGCACGGAACTCTAATAATTCTAATCATACTACTCCAGTTACAATAGTATGCTGTAAACAGCTGAAGAAATGACATCCCTCCCTGTTGTCACATTCTGTTGACAAATAAATAGGAATTTGCTTTCCCTAAAGCTAAACAAAGTACTACGAACTACTCAGCCTGAGAAAACTAACAGCTCTGATATATCAGCTTGAGAAAAAGGCTTCATTTCTTATAAAAAGCCTTCAGTGAAAAAGGTGCAGTGACTGTCCCTGAGCAGCTCTTACTGGTGGCAGCAGCGAATGGGCCATTTGACCACCCCACACCAACTGAAAGCATCTCAGATGAAAAACAGGGGCCTTGAATACTCCGCTACATTTACAGAAGCTGGAAATAGAGAAAAGCAGTGCTGAAACGTTACACCGTTCAGATACGAGGAGCAAAGATCTATGCATACTACATGGTGATGCAGAAGTGCAAATTATTCATTTCTTTTCTTGGGAAATCCTGTGGAGGGTGAATAAATCCATAAGACTGTTTCAGCAGCTCATCCCATAGCACTTGAGAAAGCTTTCTCTTATCCCAGTGATGGACAAATGAAGCATATGTATTTAGAAAAGGTTCTCCTGCAGCTAACTGTGGCATTTTAAGCTATTCAATTGTTTAATGAAGTTATGGGGGGAAAGCTGTCATCAGGAAAAACAGAATAAATAAAAATCAGCTAAGTTTGTCACTTTCCTTGCTCATTCTCCCACAGCACTCCTAACTTAGGAGTGGTCGTTCTCGCCTCTCTTCAGATTGTTCTCTAAACTCTCTCATCAGGATTTCAAAGTTAGATGACCAAATGCGTGGAGAGGCACCTAATTTCTCACAGACACTTCTGAAAGCTCCTGCCTAGGTCTGCAGCGAGCACTTTTCTTTCTCTCCCCCTGCCCCCGTCCCCTTTTCTGGCCTTTGATCTTTAGAAAGCACAAATGCCATTACAGTGAATAAAGTCATAGCCCACAGAGTCAATCCCTCGCTATTTACCTCCTTCCTCCCTACCCCCCTGCACAGCCAAGGCTCGAGCACAACCAAAGCAGCTCAGCCAGGCTTAGATAGAGCAGCAGGTATCATCAGAGCTGTGACAAACGAGACTCTGTGTCAGGGGAGACTGTTTAAACAAACAGTTGGATGCTTGGAAACACAGATAGAAGACCTAAGATCTCGCTCTTTTTTTTTTTTTTCCTTCTTCTTTCTCCCTCCACCTTCAAAACAGAAGATTAAGTTTGCTGTGAACATGAGCTGATGAAAAGAATTCAAATAGTGCTTTGAATAGTGCCACTGGGAGCGTCACAGGAGAATTACAAATTGCTGCTGGAGACACCAGTCTCCCTTTACAGAAAGTTAACATAAAAGTACACATATCTTCTTTCTATAAGGTACTAACTTGTAAATTAACCTTTAATGGAGTATAAATGATGTCCTGAAAGAACTGCTTATGCAGCTATATTTATGATCTAGAAAATTGCAAATATTTACAAGATTATAGGTGTTAATGGTCTGTCAAAAATGTTTGTATATTGTACATACATTAAACCTTAGTTTAAGACCACCCTGCTATAAAGACCACCCCATTTCTTGTCCCATATAGAATTTCACTTTGATTCCATATTATTCCATTCCGTATAGTGAGACTCAGCCCCAGCACATGAACAGCTCCAGACAAGCTGCTTCTCTTCCATAGGATCCACTCATTTCACTCTCCATCCCAGATCTTCTACGCAGTGCTCTTCGCTGAACAACATCATTGTCGTCGCACACGTTTGGTGAGATATCCAAAGAAGGTTCCAGGTTGCTCCAGTATTCATGACAAAGGCCAAAAGCAGAGCACAGTTGGAGGGATAAAGGCACACGAGAAGTAAACAGTACTTCACCGCAACACAAACGCAACACCACCTCCCAGCATCTATGCCTCAGCTTCCCCAGCCGGATACAAGCCAGTCACACTTTCGAATGAATCTTCTTCAGTAACAGCATATTCTCCTCTATATTTGCTGTTCAAACTGAGGTCATCAATAAAAATAAATAAAAAAAAAAAAACCAACACACAAAACAGACAAACCAACCCCCCCCATCTGGCCTCTCTTAAGACCTCTGTTCCAAAGGAGTTCTGCTGCTGTCTACACAGCAGGTGTACCCAGCATGGCCTTTTATCTAGCTGGTAGAGCAAGCCCCTTTCCCTGACCCAGCACTCCTCCAGTAGCCCCCATTCCCCACCACTCTCTCCCAGCTAAGCTGCTTGTTGTTCTTTTGTCTCACCACCTGGGTGCAGCTAATTAATCACATCTGGGGCTACACACCCAGCGCCTTAATGCCATATTCCCTCCCTGTGGTTCAATCAAATTCAAACTTTTTGTTTTCTATGTTAAGTTTTTAGGTCTGAGCTTGCTTTTTTTTTTTTTTCCAGGAAGTTCACTATTTAAATAAAAGATACTTAAAGTTTTTGTTTGCTATTCAGATTGAGAGACCGAATCTCCCTTTCATCTACTGCAGTTTCTTTTCTTGTCAACTGAGTACCCTTCTGTGTCAGAAATCTGCTAAGAGTCAGAACTGTGAATGGAAATTTCTCTCTCTGCAAACATTTTCAAACAAAGCAGCTGGGATTTCCCAACTGTGAAAATGAGACTTCACAAAGACTGAAGTTTGAAATTTGAAAAAGGAAAAGACGTTCTTTTGTTTAAAACTGTGTGGAACTGAAATTGTGTTCTTACTCAAAATATATAACATTTTCAAATACTTTCTTAAGCGACATCACTACATTCAGGCATAAATGCAGCTGGGGAAAGAGAAATGTTTTAAAAGCAAATGCTTGGTGCTCTGCCCAGGTTTTATTTCAACAGATAATATTCTTTTGTAATGTATCATTTGCTGTATATTACCTCGCTCAATGGCCAACGAAAGCTCTTCTTTAGGGTAAAAAACTCAAAGGGAAACTTGAAAAGCTCTGTCCCAACTGACCTCATCCACACTTTTATTGATATCAAATTGCTCATATTTTTTTACCTTGCCATTTTCATTTTTATTCCTGCTGGTTCAGATCTTCAGCTGATTTAAACTGGCGTAGACGTAATGGTTTCAATGAAACTACGCGAGCTAGAAGTCTGGCATTAATTATCAGGGATTTTCTGCTATCCAGTGAGATAGTGTAAAAGCATTTCTCTCCTAACCTGGATACAGCACAATCTGAAAGGTAACTATAGAGATTGGTCCTAAACAGAAAAAATCTATGCATAACAGAAAAAGAAGGAAAAAATCAACTTCTAAAACTGTACACAGATCTTCACATTATTGAATTATTTTTTGCCCTGTAATATGTATAAAGAGAATAATGAGGTTTCTCACAAATTATGAGACATTTATATTTTTAAAAGTGAAGAATGTGCTCGGATAGCTCAAACAAATTACGCCATTTCAACGTTAATTGTGTTTTATACAGACTGAGCTGGCTCGTATCCATTTGGCTGCCAATGAACAGCACTGCAAACAACAAAGTTTATGTATAACTTTCAGTTTACAAGTATTGTATTTTACCTGTACTTATTTATTTATTTATTTTCTGAAATAATCAGACATATTACCAGGTTCCCAAGTATCCCTCTCAAGAGCACAGTTTCAATGTACGTAAACTGTTTTCTTCTAAGATTTGTCAGAAAGTCTTTTCGTACAAGATAAACTCAGAAATTGATTTTGTTTTTTATACTTATGGGTTATCTTCCAGTTTTCAAGCATCCACTGAGTAGATCAAAAGTCCAGTGAGACCATTTGTTGCATACTCTGTACAAGTCATTCAGCTTCTAATAGATACAGTCATACATATATGACTGTATGATACATAGACGAATATATGTCAATGTTTATAATCTAATTATAGAAGAAACAAAGCCTCCACACAATCTTGTGTCCAAGTCAATGAATTTTGAGGCTTCTTTTTTCCAAGGTCAAAGGTACAACTCCAAGATTGTCTTGACCACTCTTATCTGAGACCACTCTTCATTTTCTCTGACCAACAGAGCAATGTGCAGTACATTTCTGAGAATGTACCTGGGCTTCTTGCTACCAATACTCCTACTGGAAGATTCCTTTCTAGCTGATAGTTGGAAACATCCTGATATACCATATGCATTTATTTGTGGCTTGTTAATATTATTTTGATTTTGTCCCAGTATTTTTATGTGGAAGCTCCATCTTTGGTTCTTCCCTCCTGGTAGTTACACAGGGAGTGATCACAGACTTTGAATCAGTTGTTAGATGATTTCAACAGCAGTTAAATGTGTGGATCTGAGCCTTCATATTCCAGCATTTAGGTTTTTCCCTTTGTAAAAGAAGAATAAACACTTTCTTTTTTCTTTGTCCATGTTCAGACTGTAAGTTCTTTAGGGTAAGAATTGTGTTAATAAATGTTGGTTTAGTGCCTACTACTATGGGTATCTGCTCTCTGTGGGGTACTTCTATACCACTACTAATAATACTGGTACAAAAAAGAGTAAATGATACTGACAGTAAAAATACAGCTCATCGACTAAAGGTGCATGAAAAGAATTTTGTCCTGTAGGACATCAAAGTTCTTAAAAATTCATGTCAAGTATTACCATCTGAACTAAATTAGTTTTGTAGAACTAAAATTTCATGGCAAATAAAAATAGTATATCATCTTAATAAAAGCATCATGTGCAAAGGGAAAATAAAAGCAAGAAAGATATAATTTTATAGTACTCGCACAGTTCTTCTTACTCTGAACTGAAATTCAAAACTACCAAAAGAAGCAGCCATCAGCAGCCACTTAATCAATCTGCTGCAAAGCTGGTGCTGGTCTCCAACTCATTTGATACAAAGGACAGTGGAAACAATAGAAAGTTTGCAGGAGTGTAGTAAATAACTCTAATGCTTTGAATTGCAAAGGGTGAGCAGCCTACCAAAAGTATTTATCAAAGTCAGATTGGAGGAAAGAAACATCACCAAACAGAACAGTGCAAGCCAGATGCTTGGAGATTAAATGGGGTCAAAAATGCAGCTCTAATTTTCATAACATCCTCATAAAAATTCACAGGAAACTGCTTTCTGAACCTGTTATAGAAGATATTTTTTGAAAGCTAAAGTGGAGTTGCCGAATGAGATTCTACCAAATAAGACTGGGATTACAGAGGAAGGGAAAAATAACCTGTTCATTAAATAAAACTAACAACATAAAAACCAACACAGAACAATGGCTAAAAGAAGCTGACAGTTATGTCTAGACTTGTGAGAACAGATTTACATCTCTCAATTTGCACTTGTATTGAAGGTTCAGATCAGAGTCAGATCTTTAACCCCTTCAATGAAGGAACTGAAATTATTGCATACAAGGGAACCAACATGCTTGACATTTGTGAACTCTCCAGATTTACCCCTAAGGAAAAAAAAAAAAAAAGGCTTTTCTAATATTTGCAGCTCCTTTCAACTCTATGTCACTCTCTCCGTATTACTGCACACCATCTGCTGAGCAAACTGAAATCACATAATTGAAAATCAGCATTATGGAGATTGAAGTAGTTGGTTTTCGATGTTATTTTTAGAAGTTACTTTGAAGCATAGGAAAATATTTAGTTACCCTGATGATTTTAATCTTTTTTTCTCTTTAATGTCACAAATTTCAATGAAAGTTCTTATAAAATTTATTTACTCTTTTACTCATTACTCAGCGGGTTGGGATAAAATTTAAAGATTTTTCCATCTAACTTTCAAATCCAGAAATTTTGGACCAATATGTTCTTCAAATTCTCTGAAACCTTTCAGTTTTGGAAGATTTATTCTGCATTAGACAACAAGATTCAATTGAAAACCCATTATTCAGCTCTAAGAGTTTTTAAAGCATTCAAGATGTGCCCCAAGAGTTATGAAGCAAGTGCAATTGCTGTGTAAATAATAATAGAAGACATCACCATTCTTATTTTCTCACTGGGTCTAGTAACTGTAATTCAGAATACAAAAAATGTGGTCACCTGAATTTTATGAACAAGAGCTCCCAGTCAGACAGGGTAGGAGTGCACAAAACTTGATTTCCAAGTTAATTTCTAGAAGTAGAAGCACTGGTAGGATCTTAACAGGAAAGATAGCTGAGACAGGAATTGCATTACTGATAATGTGAATTATCACAGATCTGTGAACTCTGGTAAATCATAACTGAGTAAGCAAAGAGGGGTCTAATAAATAACAAACTGAGGGGACTGGGTCAGACTCCATACTTCTTCCTTGCATTTCATTATCGAGGTCCTTCATCTTCTTTGATGTGAACATAGGCATAAAGGGAGGAGTGATACACAAACACTGCTCTTTCTGGTATATAAAAGCCGATTAAAGTCCATCGAATATTGGAAGATGTCCCATATTACTTCCATGGAGTACAGACTGCAAAAGTGAGGATTTCATTTTCCCAAGTACAGTGCAGGAAGCCTCAAAAAGTAAACTGAAGCCACGTTTTTCAATATCTCTTAATGAATGCTAAAGCCCATTAGAAATGAACTGTAATAGATTTTTAAAGACCTCATCACCATGCCCTTTAGACGCCATTCAAGTGCTGATGAAGAAGCCTCCTGACATTTCCACTTATCACCATCAGTTCCTGTGCCAGCAGGACTAGGGCAGTGCCCAAAGCAATGACAGCCATTCTGTTTTCCAGCTTTGATACTGCAAAACAATGCAGCAAATAGAAATGAGAACTTAACAAATTGGTTGACAATTTTCTTTTAGATTCTTCCCTTTCATTTCCACCATTCCAATTTATCTCCTGCTGACTTGCAAAAGATAATGGTATAATTAATTTGCTTTGGTGGACAGGGAAGGAATACAGAATGCAAATACAGGAACCATAGTTCTGGCATATTTTGGCTGATAGTTTAAATTGTAATTATTATCTGCCAACTACTTGCACATAAGTGCTATTTTTAATGTAAATTAATTCTTGGAAGAGCAGAAAATGAAGTTTTAAGCAATGAATATAAAATAGCTACATCCAAATATAATCATCAAATGGCTTAGGTTGGAAGGGACGTGAGCCACCACAAGTGACCATTTTATGATGATGAACATGATTATCCAGGGAAAAATAATCATCAGAAGTTTTGACTTGAGCTTAAAAGCTGGTAAAAGAAGTTAATTATTCATCTCTATAATGAAACTTCCTGAAAAGAGGCTTCCTTTCATGATTATTTCTAGATCTAAAAACTTAGTAGTTCTTCCCAAGCACTACCCTTTATTCCGTGAAGCAACTAGTAATGCAACTTTCAAATTATTATGTGTGTACAGGAAACAGAGATAATAAACTCATTATTTGTGCTAAATTCTTCTTGTCTATTGGGCTGTTTTGACATTAAAATGCAATTGAAAGATGCTCTTTGCAGATCCAAGTAGAATGATACTAGACTTGCTACGTAATTTGCTATACCTGCACATAGAACGTCGTTACTTAAAACTTCGGTGTGTATTGTCATAACCAGGTAGGTGGGCTCAGATTTCAAGCAGTGGTTGAGCTTTAGGAAAAGCTGCACATGCAGATGAAGAAGTAGTGTGTGGAATACTGGATAACACACGGGGGTTTCGGAGTGAGGAGACTTTGTTTCTATTCTTGTTATATGACCGTGACCAAACCGCTTCCTGTTTCTCTGACCCCTCCACCCTCATCCGTCATCTGTCTGCACAGCATACAGCAAGTTTACTTTCTGACTTGCTGTATCTAATAAAACAGGGCCTTTAGCTGATCCTGTAACACAAAAAATATCTGTACAATACCTCTCGCCTGTATTTATTGAGACTCCTTGCCTATGTTTGTGATTGAAGAAATGGCAGTGTATATCTAACCTACAGAATGCATTACATTTATAATTCCCAGAGGCAAAGCATTCTAACAAATATGTGAAACATTAATGTTTCCAAAGGCATTTTGTTTCCTCTGTACTCTTAAAATTTCTAAAATATATGCGATACAAATTTCAAACATTAATTAATGTCCTCTGGCTTACTTATTAAAGTATGTGGAATGCACTCTTTATACATATTTTTAAACCCACAATTTCTTATACCATAAGCACTATTCCTTTTCTTTTTTCACATGGGCTTTGATTTTTATTGAAAGGACCATCAGGAATTGAGTGTTTAATTTTCTCAAACAATTTGTAAGTTTTATTAACAACGCCGAAAGGGAACAGAAGTTACGCTCAAAGAAAAGGGAATAAAAAATGAGTTAAAATTTTTATTACCACTTCTTAAGGATTCTGCACAATACGAAAGATGGAGAAAAGAATATGAAAGAGCTTTTTTGCCATTATCTGAAGACCAAAAATACAACTTTTATTACGAGCGCACATAAGTATCAGCTGCCATGCAGTCTTTTTCGAGCTACATGCCAGCTCTGATCAAACCGTAGAGCACCACGGATAACAGCTGGCAAATGTAACACACACTCCCTGGTTAAAGTTCATGTCATCGGCAGAGTAAAATGCATAGCGCTAAACCCTAAAATGTGTTCAGCATTCTGGTCTTAACCCTGGAAAGCATTAAGCACATGATTTTCCTTAACCTCTCAGAAGTCAGAGTAGTTCCATTTAAAACAACGAGACTACTTAAATACTAAAAATTAAGTGCAAACTCAGGTAGGCTGCTGGGTTGGGAGCAGTGCACTTTGCAGATCCAGCCCCTCATTCACGACCTTGTTTTCAGCTGAATGCACTTAGATCACCAAGCTTTGTATTGTGCCTGCTACAGCAACCTACACAACTGTGAGAGTGCTAGTTCTAGGAGGGGTAAATGCAAGTAGACTGGATAAACTTACCTAAGAGACTCGAGTTGGTAATAGCAAGGTTAATTTTAGGTCCTATCTCTGATGTTACAAATGTGCAATGTTAATATAATTTTAATGTGTTGAATTAGATCAATTTACAAAATAAATGCTTTTGTGAAGAGCTCTATTTCTGCAAATATACAGCTTTGAATGGAACTGAGAAGACTAATTATCTTTTATGTGATGGTAAATGTGAGAATAAAGGGATACAAACCTAAACAAATGACAGATCTGTGCTGAATAGTAAGGAGAATTTGTACCTTAAATGTCTCTATGTATATAGACTGTAATAAATAATCAACCATCCATCCTTACGATGGAATAAATGTATTGAAATTACTGATAAATAGAGAGACAACATAGAGGGGTTTTGTCATGTCTGCAACAGGGCTTCCTGGGGAAGAGTTCTATGTGTGTAGGTCTCCCCTTCAGTGAGTCTGACACAACCCCAAGGCAGCAGTGTCACTATGGATGTACCAGTGAGTCAATCTGCATGTGTGCAGCACCTGAAAGTCCAGAAATCCTGAAAATATAGTGGCTCAAACTCTGTTTATACTTCTCCAAAAAAATCCAAAGTGAAAATAATCCAAACTTATCAGTGAAAATCATCATAGTTTCACATTACTGTTCATCGTGGCTTAAGGTTTTTGTTGGGATAACCATTATAGGACTTTAGAAAAAAAAAATAATAATAATTGATCCTAAAATTTACTACTTAAGACCCCATTCAAGCAAATGTCGTGACTGGAAACCCCATAATAAAATCTCTTTTTAGACATGGCCTCTTTAGAACATAAGGATATTTTACATGTTTTCATTTAAGAAGTAGAAAATAAAGCTCAGCACAGCCATCTAATGGGAACAATCTTAAGGCTTGTCCACACAGGAAGTTTAGCTAAATTAGCTGAAAGGTGTGAATTTAAAGTGCATTAAGCTAAAGAGAACTACAGTCACTTTATTTCTCAATGAGAACATTCACACCAAGCTTTAATGCACTTTAACTAATATACCTTAAAATCATATCTTTAGTTAATTTGTCTTAACTTCCTGTGCAAACAACTCCTCTCTAGCACTTACTGAGAGCCACAATATAGATTGATGTGGATATATTTATAAATATGCCTATTAACCTTAAGACTCCAAGTCAATAAAATTTGGGATTTTAAATAAAAATAAGAAATGTGTCCTTGAATGAACTTCCTAGCAATGAGAATCTCAACCATGTCATGAATTCAGCCCTAAATTATACAAAATCATATGAAGAATCTGGAGCTAGTTAAAGACAAACACCTGTGTATTGAATTATATTATGAATATATTCCTGAAGCAAATGAAGTGAAAATAAATAGAAAAGAAAGATGTATTTTACATACATATACCACTTGTATTGAGACAGGCCAAGGGATAAATATAAAAGACTTGTATTTGATTTGGTTTAAAAAAACAAACAAGGAGAAAAAAGCTTTACAGCTCTTTCTCTTCTGAGGGATGTCTGAAAGTCATAGTTATTAAGGATGCCTCAAATCACCCAGAGAAGGCAAAACAGCACTTTGCTTCAGATAACCTGCAAAATCAATACTAACCGTGTTTCTGCTGCCACTGCTCAGGCTAAAAAACCTTTTCAGAAGCAGCTTTTACAGAAAGAGCATGAGCATACTTAACACCCACGGATCTGTACAGAGTAACAGAGCTCCGACAAACCAAGGAACAATGGTCTGGCATAACAGACAGCATTCAAAGACTGCTGCTGTGCTCTGCAGATGAACACATCGAGTTCTGCTCCTAGAATTGTAGCCTGGAAAAGAAAAGATGCCCTTTGCAAGAGCAAGGAAAGAAAAATTCTTTTCCAACCAGTCTGGCAGACTGACACTGTGTGACCTCAGTACACAGGCAGCTCCGGATACGTCCCCAACTGCTCCCAGGGTTACTCAGCAGCCTTCCGACTCCCGTGGTAGCTTCTGTGTCTCAAGACATTCATTTCTCTTCAGTAGCTGATGGATAACAACATTTGGAGTTCAAAAAGGAAAAATTAACAGCGTTGAAAGCTTTCTTTTACTGAAGACTTAAAGAGTGGGACAGTGGCCCATGAAAAAGATTTTCTTTAAAAATGAACTGATAAAGCAGCACCGATGATGGCTAAAGCACTTATTTTCTATAAAAACCTGATGTTGTTCAATGTATACCATCTCTTTTAGCTTATCAGCTTACAGAATGCTTGGCCCAATTCAAGCACTGGATGTTCTCATCTACTAAGTGATATATAAAAAAAAACATTTGCATTAAGGTTCATAAACAGTTTGAAATTATGACTATTCCCAGAAAAAATACAAATTTTGATTAATTTACAGGATTCCATCAGTCGAAACCCTCCTTAAGTGCACTTATACTTTTATCATAGAATCATAGAGTGGCATAGACTGGAAGATCATCAAATTCCATCAGCCCTCACGGGCAGGGCTGCCAACCACAGATCACATTGCTCAGGGCCTATCCCTCGTGGGCACCCTGTGCCACTGCCTCACCACCCTCTGATTGAAAAAAATGTACAGATTTAAACAGTAACACAAAGTGAGAGCATTGTATTAACACTAGTGGCAGAGCTGTAGCCATTTTCAATTCAGTGAAATGTAAGAAACTGATGTTCTTGCTCAGGCATCCTGGTGCTGTTTACTGCATGTTACTAAACCTACTCAACCATGAAAACATTCGGGCCCATCTGATTTCTTTTCCCGAGTGCAGACTGTTGCTTAGACAACACCAAGCCTCTATGCTTTGAATTTTAGATGCATACTCTGATGCAATTCAATCTTCTTTAGTTCCTCTCATGTTTTCTGATTTCACCTAACTGATCAGTGCATGCCTTATTCTTGGGCACTCCGTTTCCCATAGCTCAATTTTGTGCATTTTCTGCTACTGAAGCTTTTAACTCAAGGTTCATTTTCAAGATGAAAGTTAGTCACAAAATTAAACCCTCATGAAGAGAGAGGCTAACCATTAAGCTGGGAGTCACATTTAAAGGCAGTTAAGAATCTAAGTGGCAAGTTGGTGCTGTTTGTTCCATAGCCCCCATCTGTGCGGTGTTTTACTCCACTCACATTTCACTTGATATCTTCTCTTTCCTTTGCAACATATTCTCTTCAAAGCCCTTCACTCTTGTGTATGTCATTGAATAAATCCAGGACAAAAAAGCAGTTGCCACTTTTGCCAACATCCCTGAAAAAGCAGATTCCCTTTCCAGGGCCAAACTCCTGGTGTTTTACTTGAGCAGTGGGTACTCACCAGGTTGGGATAACCAATTGAGTCAAGACTGTAAGCAACTTGTATGGTCGTAATGTAATCCATAGATAGTTGTGCAAAAATCTTGATCATCCCTGGTGTTACACACTAACACATCACATACAGGAAAACCTTAAAATAGCAAAAGAAAAATTAAGGGAAAATGCACCTGAGACAGGCAGACACATCTAATTCATACCATCAAGCTATGAGCTAGAACTTTAACTTCAGTGATTATGCCTCAGACATTTAAATGGTTCTAAATTATAAGTCTAGCAGAAGTATTTTGCTAATAATAAGCTATTAATTCTGGCAGTTTCAGACTGTCTGAAGCTAGGTGTATAAACTGTAGCTGCATCAATCAGTGCTGTGTGTCTGGCTATTTCAGGCATTCCTTGTTAGTGCAAAGAAAGAACAGTTTGTGCACCAAGCACAACAGCAGCTGAGATTCCCGTTGATTGATAACTAAATGTGCCGTAGTGAAAATATATTCGGGTAGAGCTGAAGAAGCAAGCACAGCAAAGACGTAATGGGGGCAGAGGAAGGAGAGAAGAAATTGGCCACAACAGGAAATTCCTTCTCATGAGTCTTCCAACTAGCTGACAAGATGGATTTCATTCCTGCAGGTAACAGTGCCTTTATATTTAATCTTCTACAACATCTGTAACTATGCAAACTCTCCACTACTCCATTTGCAGGCCCAGTTAGGGAAAAATTATCCTTCCTCTTCAGTACATTTCTCCTCTATATCAGTACTGTTTCACATACAGCATCCAGTGATGTGAACAAAATGTAAAGGAAAGCATATATAATAGTGGGAAGTTATTTTGTCAGTTGAAGAATTCCTCATTGATGGTAACTGGGAAGATGGAAATTTCTCAAGTCTGAAGCAATGCATCAAGATGTAGCATTTATTCACAGAGAACCAATGATTTTGCTCTTTAAAACTTATTTTAAATCTTATTTAATCTTATTTTAAAGTATTGAAATCCTAGCTAGTTGAAAGGGGTATTTTGTGCTGTAAACATCAGCTTTATACATGCTGTCAAGTAAAACTCAACTGATTTGCCAGTTTGGTGAAAGTTTCAAGTTTTGGATTCTCAGCCAAATGTCTCTCTGAACTTCTGACCTTTGACAACCTGAGAAACAAGCGAGAAGTTTCAGAGCAACAGATTTCCACCGTTTGCAAACTGTGAAAAATGGAAGAAAATTACATAAAGAGTTTAAAGTGCCACAAATACTTATCAGAGAGTTTGCATATTTCTGAGTGGACATGCCCACTGCTGATTCAGTACACTTAATCAGTCTCCTTATATTTAAGCTCTGGCTGAAATATCTTGGGCAATTGCTATCCAAACATGGAAGAGCTCTGAATACAACATCAGAGAGATAATTTTAAAGTTCTCTTGTGGTGATTGCTGGATTTAAAGCCCAACTTTCCATGGGAAAAAAAAAAAAAGAAACAACAAAAAAAATCAACAAAAAATGGGAAAATAAATGTATGGAATTATTTTTTGCCCTGAAAGACAAAAGGCCGATAGCAACACTCTGCTACCCAGACAGGTCATTTCCAGATGACAGTTAAGCTTTCATTCTTATTCTAGCTCATGACTTCGAGCTTTTCTCTATTTTTCTCATGTTTCTGCCATTATTTGCTTTAATCAGTTGTGAAAAACACAAAATAAAATGATGTGGCAGAGGTTTATCCACTTGAGAAATCATTCTCCTGCTGTGACAGCTAAATTAAGAAAATAATTTTCTTTTTTCTTCTTTTTCTTGTCTATTTCCATGTAAACTAAGAAGATACCATTCTCCATCAAGCCACGTTATTTTTGGGAGAAGAACCACAACATTCATTTACACAAAAGAAATGGTCTAGAATAAACTAAGAATGAAAGTCAGATTTATTTTTATTTCTTCAGCAGTTTGTTGCATGACCTCAATAAGGGGCACTACCCTACTCCTGGTGAAAGGAGGTAACTCCAAGTGAGCTTCCCCTCTTCAACATGAAGTGCTACAAAGTGAATTCCCAGGAGTTGGAGCTGGGGATGACTGCAGGGAGGCTCAGGTTGATGTGCTGTGTAGAAGCTGCCATGGATCCCCTTGTCTTTCCTTCACTTAGAGGACTCACTAGAAATACTGAACCCAATTTGGGCACTGCACTTCAGTTAAGTTCCGTAACAGTGGGTTAAGTTGCACAGACAGGAAAAATCTAGGCCAGTAATGGAAAATATAAGCCATACAGAAAGGTCGGGAAGAACAGAGAAAGCACTTAAGGGCACAAAATGCTGCTGCAAATTGAAAGGCAAAAATCTGACCTTATTCATAGCGATTCAGACAAGAACTAGAGTCTTCAGCAGCATTCAGAAACATTCAGGTTGTACATTTGTAAAGGCATGCCAGCCAGGTACTTGTTTGGCTGTTGTACTTCAGTACTGAAGATAATGAAGAACAGGCTGCATACGAAATGTCAAGAGCTGCAAAAGTACCATTGATCCTCTACTGTCATAGGCTCCAAAATGTTCTAAACAATATGAAAAACAGTTAGGGCATAAGAAATATTTTTAGCTAAAACATGGTACAAGGAATGGAAAGGGCCCAATTTGTTAAATTATTAGTATGGCTGCATAAATAAGAATAAAATGCATTTAAGAAGGAAAGTGTAAGTAAATTATTCACTGCATACAATCTAGTCTAGCTTTGAATGCTGCCTAGAAAGGATGCTGGTAAGAGGCTTTGTTTTGTTATTTCCTTTTTCTCTTCTGTCCTCATGTTTCCAATTTTGCAATGAAAAGCTTTCCTTTGCTCTTTGCTAGAATAATATTTTGCTTGTGATGATCTTGCATGGTACAAAAACAGGTGCATGTGAATAAGACAACTTTTGCTTCTGTTCACTGGAGGTAATGGATTCATATAAATGAAAGCAGAAGGCACAGGTATCCCCTGGTATGTCTGTGAGCAGTTTGTGAGAGTTCATGTTTCCTGAAGCCTTTAGGAATCACTGAAAGTATCAACCACACTTTGTTGAGGGACAAATATTTCATTACACTAAGATGGAATGACACAAAACGTCTTCTCACCTTCCCCCTACTCAGTAATCACACTTAATTTTCATAGTGGTTAGTAAATACCTTAATTTTATCACTTCTTCCTGAAATGTCTGACCAGATGTGCCACATAAAAGCCACGTTCGAGACTAGGAAAAAGTAGGTAAAAATAGAATTTCATTTTTTTAAACCTCCTGTACAGATTTGTCAGATACCGATTGGGTGCTCTGTCTGTCACCAATGATTGCCTTACAGACCTTGAAAACAAAAGCACAGAGCTGGTGGCAGTCTATTTTTATAGTGCTACCCACACAAGTTTGGTCATGACTCCTCTAAGGATGCATAGCTGTCCTCATCTGAACTTGTAGAAGATCCTCAGCATCCCCTTTTATGGATTGGGTATCCGTTATATATAGACAGATGGAAACTTGTTTTTTTCATTTTGCAGTCTGGATTGCAAATGGGTTTTCTCTGCTTCTGTCTGTTCATTCATTTCCATTTCCTTTTAATACAAGTTGCATTTGCCTATGTAGGAAATAACTGCAAATTACACTGGGAAATGAATTTGCAGCAGATCGATTACTTTGCAGTAACTCCCTGTGTTAATCCACTCCCCATAACGCTAATCCTTAGAAAGTGGAATAAACTGTCCTGTGCTTAAGCAAATCAGCACCAACAAATAATGTTAAGCTGCTAGACACAAGCAGAGGAAAGAACCCTGTGCATTTATCTCCCAACTAGCCAACTCTGACTGCAAAAGTACACTGTTTTCTGTGGCCAAGTAGCCAGATAGACTACGAAGTAATATGCTAAAATATTTCCACTTTTTCCATTGCCATTATCCTGTAGGTGCTCTCCCTCTCTAACTTAATTCATTCTTTGTTTCTTGAAATAAAGAGTATAAACGCCAACCTAACTCTAGTTGTAAGACCCTTCTACCAGACTGTGAGGATTGTCAGTGTTCACTGTAAACAGCATTTTCACAGCTCTACCTTTGGTGTAAATAAATAGTCATGGGAACAACACACGAAGAAATAATTTAGAGAAACTCTTCTGCCATTCTGTTTGGTTCACTAAATAGAGAACAGTAAAGAACTGATGCTGCTAAATGGAGATGATAATAAGGATGGGAGCTGTCTGGAACAGTAGTTACCACCAAACTGCCAAAATTAATGAAATTTCAGCTCCTACAACTACTTTTCCCCTCCATCCTGTTTTTCTCTTACATTACTCAGAATCTGGTATGCTCTCCAGAACTTCATTTTCCTATCATCTTACAGAGTTCTTAAAATGCCTAAAACATCATGCCTACAGTGTGACATCATATAGAAATTTACGGCTCAATGTAAGCTGTCAAAAGTTGCAACTCTCAGCCTCTTATGTATTATCTAAATGAAACCAAGTTGTTTTTTAATGTAGTGCTGCAAAGAACACTTCTTTAACTGATGTAAATTGGAATAGTTCAACAGTAGCATTTAAACAGTGCAACGCTGAGGCTCCATGCTTACCCCTGTAAACATGAGAACTGACCGGAGGAATGGAGAAATAATGGGATACAAGTCATACCTTTTATGAGAACATCCTGGAAAGCAGTGAATGCGCAGCTGTTACGACATTTGTTTTCAATCCTGAGTTGACCACAGCAGTCAAGTTCAACAGCATTGGTCTAAGCCTTAGAACACTGTATTAAAAAACTCAAGAATCCTTTATACACACTGCAGAGAGACATTCATCTGCCCAGCTGAGATGTTGCTTACAGGGCTTCTTTGTGCCCAGCACCTCAGTGAAGAGCAATAGGATTATACAAAAAGGAAATATGAAATTGTGGTCATATTTAACGTAATCAACATTACCTAATTAGACATGGCATATTTTATTTTATAATCTGTCAGCCCATTTGGTTTTAAAAAGCTCCTAACAACCCATCATCTAGTTTAAATTCCAGCACAAACAAAGTAAAATGCTATGTTGATTATTTTTAAAGAATAACTTTCTGGCTACTTATTAAATAAAAATTGAATGATTACCTTCACTCATGAGCCAAAAAGTATTGTCATACAAGACAGAATCCAATAAAAATGGCTAGTTCTTTTCCACATCCTTTTTTCAATGACCATACATCAAATTTTCCATATATAAAATACCTCGTGTTATATATACTTTCCAAGAGGTACAAATGGCTAAAAGGCAATTCTAGCTCAACGCTAACTTCTGGACAAATTTGATATGCTTCATTATAATAATTTTTGAAATACAGCTACAATTTTAAATATTATTACAGAAACTTCTTCAAGCAGTAAAATACAGACACTTCAAGCACTATAATCATGCATTCAGTGAAGCTTTCTGAACATTTTCCTCTGCTTTTCAAAAGTGCACTGACTGCATATGTCAACTTTCACAGCACATCGTTTTTGGCCAAGTGTAGGACTTGAAATCCCTATCCATTTCATCTGACCATCTGATCTAAAATTTAGTTTGGCTACAAAAAAACATCGTATTTCCATCTGAATGTCCAGTGTCCTTTTCCAAAAGAATTTGCTACTACCATGGTGATGCCTGATAGCTGTTGTATAATCTTGCAGTGCCCAAAGAAGAGGCTATAGAATCCAGTCTATACAAGCAGAGATTTATGAAGTGGCAAATATTTGCTTGAGACAATTGCTGACCTCAAAAGAACATCTTCAGGAGAACAGGCATGCTGAGCATTGCCATATGATTCATGAAAGGATTAGCTCTGAACAAAAGCTGTAGCAACTTTGTATTTAGAAGAAAGTTGGATTCAGGTACATTTTCTCTGCTTGACTCCATGTGAAATTTAAATGTAAAGACCATTAATTTTGATACTGGGAGGATGCAGAAGGAAAAGGAGAAATTAGCCTTAAAATATTTAGGTAGAGATGTTTTATAATTTCTCTGCAGATTTCTGTCTTTCACTGCTTACCATTTGCATGGAGGCAGGAGTCTAACTGTTGACTCAGAGCCATTTTATATGCATTTGTGATAGGTTTCTGGGGAAAGCAAGTTTAGCTGTCAACTTTAAGCTCAGACAGAACTTCTAGACACTCCTTAAAAGTGTACTCCACACATTCAGGATCTACTACTTCAGAACAAGATTAGTGTGAATCAAACTTGATGATGGATGATACTTAACACGTGGGCTTGAAGATAACACAAAAGAAAGCTGCAAAATCAGTGGACCCTTTTTCATTTCAGATCACTGAGAATTTTTTTTCCTGGGGATAGAGAAGAAGGGACAGTGAAATTACAAAACAAATTTATTTTTAAGATCATGCCACTTATTTTTTCTGCAGCTGTCCTGAGTAATAGACTAGAGATTTCAGGATGAGCCCATGAACACATCTGTTAAAATTCAGAACAGCTTCCGTATAGTAGGCTCTATGAAAACATATTTATGTACTTTTCCATAGTGGTGCTGGAATACTAGAAAGAGAAGAGAAAAGAAAGAAAAAATTCCATGTCCTGCGTGTAAGAATAAGGGAAAGTTAGGTATGAAAAGGCAATACCTACAAACAAAAACAGGTAAAGAAGTGGAATCAGCTTCTCACAGAAAGGGGAAAAAACAGCTACACAAGCCCAGTGACTGGAAGATTAATAGAGGCAATTGATCAGAATTGAGGGCACTAGGAATTAATATTTGTTCTCCATAGGGCTGTCTGTTAAGCCTCTGTTGGTGACATTGAAGTATAGAGGAGAAAGATTAGTTTAAGTCTTTCATAAGTATGATATATGTGAATTTAAAGAAAGCTTGGAGACATGGAGGGTTTGGTTACAAATTTGAGGGCATGAAGGCAATAGATTTAGTACATCTTAAAAACTAGAGTACTCTTGTGGGTCCTCATCAAGCTGGAACAAGCTAAACCCATTGGTTAAGTGTTTTTACAACTGCCATAACCTAAGCCAAGAGGAATATGTTAGCATATGCTACAATAATAATTGTGTTTGGCTCAGTGATACAACGTGTCTAAAAGGGATGGCAGTGCAATGAAAGATTCCGGACCTCTGTATATGCTGGTACATTAGTTCCCACATTTGAGCCATAGCACCTCTCTAGGCGTCTTTCACAGTTTTCCACGTAGATATTCCCAGAGTCAGGACTTAAATGGTACAATTCCTAGATTTTTCTACCTTTCCCTAGAAAAGATGCTGAAAAGTTTTTACAGAATAGGATGCCCCCTGTCTACCTTCATGCAACAGCAATGGATCAGATGAATGTTAACGAATTGTTAGGGGCAGTATCACACCAGGCTATCACAGCAGTCCTTGTTTCAGGGCTAGAATACAAAAAGCCATGATCCATGCATGAATTAATGTATGATTTACTTTTTAGCTAGAAGTACGTTGGAGGAAGTTAAGCCTGTTGCTCCTTGAATGAATAAATCAGACTGAAAAAAAGGAAACACTCATATTGTAAGCCTTGCCTTTTACTTGGTGTTGAAAAATCATACTGCATGTAAAACTGGTAAAATCCTGAAACTGAATCTGTGTGTGATTATCCATCTTACTAACAGCATGAAACTTATCCAACTTCTTGGCTGCCAGCTGCATAAATAAGCTTCTCTTAACTCTTCCTATGGGCCAATCATCATTCATTCGTTTAATCTTTAAAACTAACATCCACTTTTTCTTCAGTTTCAGCTTACTTTAGACGTGTCCTATTTGTGAAGCATCAAGACATTGACATAGGTGTTGGTAGCAATGTAATCCACTTCTACATCAAATCCTTACTTCCTGCTGTAAGATATACAGCACTTCTGTAGATTATTAGAGTTCTTGTTATTTACTTAGTTTCTGGGTGAAGTGATCCCTTAGTATTACTTCCTTGTCTCTGGCTTTCTGGGGAGACTTCATGTACATTTGCAGTGCACTTCAAATGCTTGGATGAAAGGCACAGTATAACTACTGCTAATAGCAGTACAAACATTTCTTCTAAGTAACATAAAGTGCCTCTCAGTGGGTTATTCATACAAAATCACTAATAGTGGGCCTGGCAAAAGGACTGACATTTTTGTTTACTGGAATGAAAATCATCTGCTCAGAAAGATTGGGTAAATGACCAACAAGGGAATATCTTAGAACTGGACACCAAATGGAGATGGGGGAAACAATCGAGAACATCAATCCGTGATTAATTAAAATCTTTTCTTGAAAAAGAAAATAGAAGGAGAACGATGCAAAGGAGGTTCTTCATCTGTTATACAATACGTATAATGAATTGCAATTTGGATCTCATACATTGCCACCTAAGTGCTAAATATTTTAATCTTGTGCTTCAGCTGGTGTAAATGACTCCTGCAGAAGTACTATTTGAAGTGGAGCACAAAAGGAGGGAAATAAAACCACGGAGAGAAAAGAGGAACAATTCATTTCAATTACAATACATAAATGCCTTCCTCACAAATCACAAAATCTAGCGCTATTTATAAGAGTCCAAGTACAGCAATTTTACCTGCTTTAAATTGGAGTTAAGAGACAAATTGAAAACAACCATGCAAAAGGGACTTATTGTGACTGCTTGAACCTGTAAAACTCACTTGTACTGAGTGCTGTAGAAAGTGATACGTAGATGATTAGCATTGCCAAGGAATAGGAAGAGGATTAGCAGTACATTACTGACATGACTGTGGATATCTGATGACACTTCTGCAGCTGCTCTGCACACATAGTTGCAATGACTGTTTTTTTTTTCTGCAGTAATCACATTTGAAATAAGAGCAACTAAGTTGCCTGTACTGCTGAATGCATTCACTGCGACACTAGGAAACCCATCTGTAGCTGTGGAAAAAAAAAAGGAAGACTGCATCCAAATGATCAGTATGCAGTACTATTTGTCATATATGAACTCAAGTGCCTGAATTTTAATTCGAATGTGGCAAAAAACTGTGATCAGAGGAATTTCCTACCTTAAATTAGGAAGAAAGGAGAGAGAAATTCATCCCTTATGCAACTCCCCCACAAAGTAACAGACTTAAAATTGGACAAATTTGGATGTTTCTTTTTAGATAAAATGATAGAAACTTACAGAGATTATGCATTAAGGTTTACAGCTGAGGTTGGTAAAATGCATTGAAATACATAACACCTCAGGTGCAGCAGAACAAGTGTTTACTTCAGTTCACACAGAGATTAAAATCCATTACACAATAGGCTGGATTTCACAGAAACACGGCTGCAACTTTACCAATGCTACAGCTATTTTGAGGAAAATCAACTGCTCTATTTCTGTTATACATCATCATACTCAACTGCACATGCAAATATCTCAAGTCTGCATTATTGTACCATGAAGAAAAGAAACTTGATCAATCCACAGAAAAGTTGAGTTACACCTTCAATGAAATATGAGTATTTCATGCCACATTTTTCCTGTTATCGTTAACATCAGAAGCAGATACAATTTTGCCAAGCAATATGGTATATTTCTGCAATAATTTACAGCCCTTTCAACATGCTCATGGTATACAGTCTCCATTTAGTGGATGGGGGAGGAAAACAAATAACAGGAGGTGACATGTCCAGGGCTATAAAGGAAGTCAGTAGCATACTCAGGACCAGAACTCTGTTGTGCTGCTGTTTTAAAGCCCTGAACTAGTAAACACAGACAAACGATCTTAACAGTAAACAAGTTAAGCATCACATTAGTAACCCGGTAACTGCTGGTAAGTGCTGGACACTCCTGGTTGCCAGCCAGTAAACTTTCCCCCTCCACAGCTTGAACTCTGATTGTGTGCCAGTTCACTTACCCATGATTATCATTTTTTCTGTCTGATGAGTGTGGAACAATTGCCTTTCGAGCACTGGTTAGCTAGAGCAGGAAGAACTGCTTTGCCTTCAGCCCAGCTGTCGGAGTCTCCACGCAAGATGCTGTGCAAAATGTTGAGTTAAAAGAAAACACGAGTAGGGGGAAAAGAGAGCTCTCTGAGAACCTCCACATGGTTCCTGTTGCTAAGGGAACCACTCCCTTTGTCTGCATAGGTTAAGAATGGCTGCTTCGTTTGGAATCTTTCTCTTAAGTACCGAAAACAGCACAACAATTTCAGGAAGGAAAAAACCCTCCAGAGTACCTTATGACCAAAGAAAATAATGAAGATGCTTAGGAACTCTTACATTAAAAACAGCTATTAACGGTTGATTTAGGTGACTCCAGGGAGGCTGTAGAACTCATCTGTGCCATCTGATGGGATGATACACCACTGCACACAGTTTAATTTAGTTACTGTAATCAGCTATTGGGATTAGAGTAGCTGATTACTGCAAGATACATCAAGAAACCAGATCCAGTTTATTACCACAAATGGGAAGAGTTCAATAGCAACAAATATAAGCTTTCGATCTGCAGTCAGTACGGGCTAGACCATAGGATCTCTGCTAAGCCATTACTTCCATAGGCTCTTAAAAACCCCAAGTAAAAATCCCTGATGCTGTTCTCAGTGACTGTTCTCTGCTGTCCCACTTCTCCCCAGCACCATCACTGCAACAGTTTTGTTCCTGAACCCCAAACATCTGAGAATCTACATTCTGAGCAGGCCCATTGTATCAGTCCAATACAGCACATGGAGATAGGAATCCCTGCTTTTAATCTGCGTCCATCCCTGTTTTGAAGAAATATAGTGGGATGTGTGTTTCTGGATAAGGGTGATTTATCTGTGAGTTTGTTGTCATACAGCATGAAGTGCTAATGGAAAATGTCATGAAGGTTAGTACATCAGGAACAGTAACCCCTGAATCTAACCTCAATCTTTTGGTTTGCAATAAGAAAATGAGCTTCTGTAGGAAGATATATGGCAAAACATGCATTGCATAGAACAATGATATCTCCCTCTCTCTTTGAGGTGACATGAAAAACAGTATCCCAACATTCTGTGATTGTCTTTTTCTGTACAATTACTTGTTTCTACCTCAATATTACAGGGTAGAAACGGCCAAAGACCTAAATTCAGAACCAAATTTTCAAGTTCATAACGTGTCAAGAGAACAAGTTGAAAAAATTTTAAGGTCATGTCTGGATGAGTAGACCTTAGGTTCAAAATCATAAATAATGCACTTCTGTACGGAAATCAAATTTTTCTCATTCCACCAGAGAGCAGTTGTGAGTGCTTGTGACAGTGCAGAGAGGTCAGAACTAGTTCAGTCTTACTGTAAAGAGTTGTCTTCACTTTATGCAAGGTTGCTGTTGAGGAATATCAGTGCCAATGTTCTTCTGTTTTCAGAAGAACTGAGCTGATCTCTTCCCTCAGCCAGACTGTTGCTCTTACAGAACATTGGTCAGATAACAGTATGAGACAACTTTGCTTACACATCGCACTCCGGCACTGATTCTTTGACATAAAGGCCAGAAGAATTCAGCTGTCACTTCATTGCACATGTTGAATTGTATTTACAACATGATATGTGTTGCTTCCCCCCTCCCTTTTTCCTCTCACCCCAACGAGTCAAATAAAGCAGTCAAGATTTCTTTGTAGAGAGGCCCTTCTGCTCTCCTTTGCAAATAGATTAGGAGATTAGAGAGGGCAGCTAAGGGTTCAATTTAGGGACATCAGAAAACACCAACAGGTTTCTGTTACATCATTCCTAACAGTTAAAGTGAAACCAGGTAAAAAGCTTATGATTTTATTAATCTTAAAATTCCCTTTCAGAGTATTAATCTGATTTGCTCAGTCCTGTATGTGACACACATATCTCATTTTCACCTCCTTATTGCTAGGCTGATGCAAGCAAAGGGCATCGGGATTCTGTGCAGTGACAGCTAGGGAGATGGCAGTTTTGAGGACTGAATTCAAGTTCCTGCCAGCACACCCTGTGCCCGATTTCTTCTGCTGGTTGCAAGCTGTAGAGCCTTTATGAACATTATTACAATGATGAGGGAAAAAAAAAGTGCATGTTCCAAACTTTCGAAGAGAACTCAAAGCACAACAAAAATCTTCACTATCCCAAATTAATGCTTAGTGATTCTGAAGTACATTATATCTAAGCCATTTTCAAATATCTGTGTACTTAGTACTACTATTAATACTTGAGTATTTTGCTGTTCATACTCATTTTCAGAGCAAAATGGCAGTGGCTGCAATATCAGATCAAACCAAAATCTTATAAGATAGTCAAGAACAGTGTCAATCCAGCTCTACTACACAGTGTCCCCTTCCTTTGGCACAGAAATAGACTTTATCTGTTTAATAGCAATTTTAGCACCTCATACAGGAAAGACATTTTCTTGCTTTTAAGAATAATTCACGTCTTCTTTTATTACAGAAGCAGTAGTTGTTTGGTAGACTGGTATTGTGCCTCACACTTGATAACAACAGTGTCACTTTATACAAAAGTAGAATTCCACTCAGGGACCTTTCCTTAATGAAGTAGTAAGAAAGAACTATATCTATTACTACAAATCCCAGATTCCCAAAAGCTCAATTGAAAAATTAGCTGCTTCAAGTACTGATCTTGTAAAGAGTCTGACTTTGTTATGCTAATCCAGGGTATTAAGAACAATCAGAAAAGGAATTCATTAATGGCTATTTGAATCAACTGCTTTCTGTCTCAAAGCCGAACACATCCCCCTCAGTCAAAGATTAGCTAACACAGTGTGATTGAAGTTTATTTATGTATTTATGTATAACAAGCAATAGAACAGTTTGCAGTGCATTAAATGAGGCTATGGAAAAGTACACTGCAGTGCTCCTGCTTCAGCAGCCACTCAGTCAGAGTCTCAGAATATATGCTCATTTTCAGTTTATTATTTAGCAAAATGACTACGAAAAGTCATTGCCTCCTCATTGCCTCCATGGACTAAACTTAGTGACGGATACAAGATTGCATTCTTCATTTCATGTGACTTAAGAGGAAATTTTATAATAAATATTTACTCAAAAATATCGCCTTGTTTTGTTCAGCGTGTGGACACCTTACCTGGTACAAATATGCATCTTGTTAGGCAATGAAAAAGATAGCCTCAGTGACAATGGCATAACATGCGGATTCACAGGAACCAGAATTTCCCTTGTAAGGAAGATTTTTCATATTCCTCATTTTTTTCAGCTACAACTTGGAATGAAAATTCCAACACGAAAAATTTTCCATAGGACAGTCATCTTTAAAAGGACCTCTATGTAAAAGAAAAAAGAAATCTTTACTTTGAATGAACTGACATGGATTTAAATGACCTGTGAGAGTGTGTGTATGGTTGTATGTGCATGTATAAGGTTTCTTGTCCACTTTCGGGAGCCCAGACTCCCATCCTTTGTGGCAGACAGCCAAACAGGCCAGGAACGTGGAGAAACTTGACTTTCTGGAAGCATTCCAGCTGAGATGCCGGGGAGCTGAGAGCTGGGAAAACGGGCGAGCTGGCAGCAAACCAAGCACATTTCCATCAAAAATTTCATTGGAATAGACATTTTCATGCGACGTGTTAGGTTTTGGTGAACTGGCATTAGCTTAGAGAAAAATGTTCCACTGGAAACTGTCCAACTTGTTATAGTACTGAGACCTTGACACTCGGGCCTCCTATTTTTTTTGTTCAGTAGAAAATAAAAACAAACAAACAAACATTTTTACTTTTCAGTGTCAAACACAGAGATGGAATATAGCTTATTTTGCTACCAGTTGTCTTCAATTATTTGTCCTGATATTGTAAAAGAAGCCATTTTTCAGATTAGCAAGTGCTGCTAATTTGTCACACCATACCTGTGTCCCCTAAACTCAGCCAGATATATTCACCAAGAATTCTTAAACTTGGTGAAGGCCAGCCAAGTGATGCAACATTTTGCCCAAGAATAAACCATTGGTTGACTATAACTTTATATTTTATCTTAACTTTCTTCACCCAATTAGGTTTGCATTGTGGTATTTATGGGGAAGAGAACATCTTTTGTACTGTTGGGACGTAATCTAGTCTTTAATGAAAATATTACTCATCGATAAAAATAACTGATGATAATCACATTGCTTTAATTTTTTAAAGTATATTTGGTACAATTTTAAGTAGATAAAGCCATATAATCTGACAGATACATTTAGAATGAAATTCTGACCTTTCTCTATTCAGATCAAGTTATTCTCCTGAAATCACAAAGTAGATAAATACAGCAAGGTCCTTTTAAACCTGAACAGAATTATTAGAATTAAACAATTGATCAAATTTATCGGGTCAGATATCTAAAAATGTATCTTATTCTGAGTCACAAATGTGAAATTTTCTGAGCTTACTGGAAAACTAGAACCAAATTCAGCTTTGTCACTGATTGGATACTGCAAGACTGTACAGTCTCTGCATGCTTAGCTCTTGAACCTGCTTCTCAGAACATTTATTCATATTAACTCCTGTTCAGGAAGTGATCTCGCTGGAAAATCTGAGCAAACAGTAGTACAGAACTTACTGACTCAAAAAGCTAAAGAATGTTCTTTTTTTCCCCCTTCGTCTTCTTTTAAATGAATTTAGTGCTTGTGAATCAGATCGTCAACCCTAAAGACTGAGGGTTACTGTGCATGCACAAGAACCCAGCCATTTTCAGTGTCCTGACACTTAGGAATATTCACCCCGTGTTGAAAGTTTAACTTACTGTCTTGGTAGTTGGTAGGTAAAACTTACCAGCAGGACTTCTGAAGACCTGCAGGTTAAGAAATTATGGTCTGCTTATCATATAGACTGCAGGGAGTCTGAAGCAGTGATAGGTGATTCAGGATCCTGTGACTGTTGTCTAAGTTACTTGTGAAAATATCAGATAGAAAGCTTGGACTCTGAACAGAAAGCTGTGTATAGACAGAAGAGGAAAAACAACAAATTAAAGCTAATGTTTGATAGCAACCTTCAGTAGGGTTCTGACTTGGATTTGCAGTTTGGCTATGTTAGCTGCAACAAGAACATCCAAGTTAGATCTACGTGGGAAACATTTAACAGAGACTTCATGAAATCTTCAGAGGAATGAGCTAGAATGACAGCCTTCAACTTCACAGTGCCAGACCTTTCTGTTAACATTCATGAGGCACAGACCAATGCCCATACAGTGCTGAACTGTGTATTGTAGTGCAGGAAGGTGTCCTGAAATACATATTGTATCAGAACACAGTCACAATTTCCAGTTATTTTGAGCTGTCACTACAAGGGGAAAAGTTACTTATCCCTTCACAGAGCTGCAAGAGTATGCCTGAGTGTACTAAACTCTTTTTAGCTGATATCTGAGCCACATTACAAAATATAGATAATTAATGTGCTGATTTATCATCTATACCTTTAAGTTCTCACAGCTGAAAAGAAATCCACAACCCAATTTCAAATGAGCACTAACAGGTAGTTCTTCCTATTTGTACTGCATTATCCTACAGCCACCAGTGCCATCAGTTCTGAGGAAGGGCACCAGACATGACTTAAAGCCAGCATTAGACATATCCCTACAGAACTGCTGTCTTGCATTTTGGTACTAGTAATGAAATTACTCTTGGTGGAGAAACCAAATATCAGCTAATCTTGTACTCTATACAGTAGACTAAATCCCTAGACATAATACAGCAAGTCTTAAAACACCTCTGGGTATTATTGCCATGTTCTCTTCATCCCTTAGATGATACTGACTTGCTCCAATCTCTTCTGTTGCCATGAGAAAGTTAACAGTAGTTACAAAGCTGTCAATGAATTAAATCTCATTTTCTTCCATATGCATTTAATCTTTTTATCTATGTATGTGAGGTGGCAATTTTTTGTCATCCTACTCTTATTAATAATTTCTGTCAACTCTTGGTTCATTTTTATGAAAATCTATACCTGGCTTTTGTGTTCTCTTCAATTTAGTTAATCCAGGTAAAGAAGAAAATGAAACAAATCAACTACATTTCACCCAACAACTATGACAGATTCTTCAGATGTAAAGGTTTTAGAGAAGCAAACTTTCTTTGGGTGTTCCCATAATCTAGAACACATAGGGAATACTCCTCCTCTCTGTGTCTCACAAAGGCAAGAAGAACTCCTAAAGCTGAACTTTATCCACACCCACCAAAATGCCACTCAGCTGCTGATTGAAATATCCTTCATTCAAATCAGAGCGAGTGCCTTTAATGGCTACCCAAATGCCTGTCAAATTAAATAAGAAACAAAATGCAAATAAATTAGCATTCCTAGCTACTGATACACTATAAATATTTATGAGGAAAAAAAAAAAAGATGCTGTAATTTCAAATGATACCACAGGCATATTTTGTTAAAAATACGGTTAAGACAGTTATACATGCAATACTGTACTTTGCAATTTTTTTCCATTTCACATCACCATAATCACCTAATAAATATTTAAATGGACCCATTTGCTGTAACTATAAAAGAACCGTGTAAACTTGTTGTCATCTAGACACATAAGCCGCAGTGGAGTCAATGAATTTCAACAGTCACTTAATATTGCAAGCCACAAGCTACCTTAAACCTGCCAGCAACTGTCTGCCAGGAAGCTACTGTAGCACCACGGCTACCTCCTCCAACCCAGGACACGAGATTCATTATGAATGCTAGCATTGCTACTCTAATTAGGCCTGGGAGAGGTTTAACAACCATGCTACAGTCTTGCTGCTGACAAATATAAAAATAAAGCCTTGTTCAAATTAGCAATGTGAAGTGAGAAGGCCTAGAAGCAGCAACTGTCTGACCAGTAGTGAAACAGTTCTAATCTATAGTGAGGTTATTTTGCTTCATAAACTGCTAGTATGTTACCTGCAGGAGGTCTCCCTGTAAAATGAATTATAGTAAGCTATATGTGATAATTAACCGTGCATTAGCAAATATCTTGAAACAGGGGGGCTCTGTTTTCTCTGTATTTTGACTAATAAAAGCATGAATTTGTTCAACAAATGATCATTTAGGTTGTGGAATGCTAAGCATATTGGAAGAACACAGTAAGCAATAGAATATTGTAGGTGGACTAACAGTTTCCTTACAAAAACAGGCTGTTTAATAGGCTGGCTCCATACTACGTTATTCACAGTACTAGAAACCACAGTGTTGGGAAGACAAATACAATATACATTTAAAATAATATAAACCTTGTACTCCTATTTACTTTAAAAATGCCATGGATGTGACAATAAAAAAAAAATCCATAAGCAAATGTTTATTTCAGAAAGACAAAATCCCAAATGACTCTTTCCAGAATGTAAATAGATAGTGAGGCAATGGGGATGGTCATCTTCTCTAGAGGGGAAAAAATACAGCTGGGTTTAAAATAGCCTACATCATATGAATGCAAAGCAAGGCAGAAAAAAAATCATATTAATTTCTTCGGCATACTGCTTATCACAATAAAGTGGTACTATGATTTATTTTGGTTTCACTGACATTTTATGAAAACATATTTAACCAGAATGCTTTATTGAACTGTTACACTACCAACCATATTCCTGGCTGTGGATCAGGGGTCAGAGCAACTTCAGCATATACAAGTGGACAGTCTGTGTCTCTTTATTCATACTGGATAGATTGAAGCTCAAGCTTGCACACATCACAAGCTGCAGCTCTTCTTACTACAAGTAATTTATCAGCTTTAACCAGATTCCATGAAGTAATGACTAATTGTAGGACTCCTTATCATGGGAAAATATGCTGCCCCACAATTACTGAGATGAACTGCAAGAAGAAGAGAAATTAATGACCAATTCTGTTTTAATTCGTAATTAGCAGCATTGAGAAGGCTCTCAAAACTTTAAAATCTTGTAAACATTAGAAGTTTCTCTCACTCCATCTAGAGCTGAGCCAAGATCAGAAAGAACCTCTCAGTTATAGCTCTGTTTCTTTCCAGCCAGCGCAGCTCTCATCTGCCTCATAACAATGAGCACATCTGAGGTTCCAGACCTCCAGACAGGAACCACCAATAGTAAAAGTTTTCTGTATCTTCCTCTACTGTACAGCTACCAGTCTCTCTTCTCTCATGGGCTGTTTATGGAATCTACAACACTAAGTTCCATTCAGAATAAATATTGTCAATCCTTGCTCATCTTGAAAATCTCCATTTCAGTTTCAGATCTAACAATTGTCTTTTATAGCTGAAAAGCTGAAAAGTCTTATTTCTTCTGCTCAGACTGTATCTGTTGGTCAAATAAAACACTCCATCTTTTCCTTCATACCACATGGCACTACAGGGATAGACAGGGATATAGACTTGGCTGCACAATGGGCTTTATTGCATTACATCAGGGGCACAGACTGGAAAGGGAAGGAATGTGGATGGCATCTCGCCTGCAAACTATCCACTTTCCCCAAGTGACCAGGACATGTCTGCTCTCTCCATTTTATGTGTGCTGCTTTCCACTTCTTCCCAGCATCAAAGCCCTTTTCCCAAACTCTTGCAGATGCCTTTCTGCAACTAACCCTCACTTTATGTTCATGGCTTTATCCTTCTAAGACATTTCCACATTTCTTGGTGTTGGCTTTCAGATATCTATAGAAATATTATTTTTGGCAGCTTGCATATGTATCTATATCATACACCTGAAATATTTTCTTTTCTTATAGTTAAATTATCGTTGCCACCAAATTACAAAAGATGAGTCTATAGCACATTAGTTAGAAAGCATGTAGAAAGGCAATGTGTATACTCATTATTGAAAAAAAAATTATATATGTACAGGAAAAAAGTTACTGAAAATGAATGGTAAACACATTTCCTGAAAGTTTTGGTTTTTTTCTTCAAAAAATTATTTATCTCTCTAACACTATAGAATGATAAAAAATGGTAAAATTCAGCTTGCAGTAATTTACTCTCATTTCTCCAACAGAGCGCATGATTTTGTCCTGAGTTCATAAGGTGCAATCAACTGCAGAAAAAGATGAGTTTCTCTTTTTAGAGATTCTTTTATTTTTTTGCCTAAATGTGAATCATAGATCTGTTTATGTGCAAGAACAATTTAAGTGCTTTTTGGGTGCTGTGGCTTTTTTTGGTGGTTCTCTCACTCAGCAGCAGTATTGATCTCTACAGTTAAATGCATCAGATAAATGCATCAGATGATTTTAACCATTAAACTTTGAGGGTGACCACATGTTTTCATGGTATTGCAGATAATAAAGTTTAAAGTGCAGTAATGCTTTTAAAATTTAATTCAGAATATAAAAAAGCCAAATGCCGGAGGATTGTTTTTATCATTTACTCACTAACTTTCAGCTTTGTCAGGTAAAGGAGAACCTTAAAAGTACTGTGCTGGATTTCCTCAATTTAATTCAATGTAATTATATTTATATGTTTTCAGACAGAGGGTAAGATTGCCCCCTTTTGGAATTTTTAAATCTAGCAGTCTAAATAAAGAATTAGGTGCAAAGCATTCTTAATCTGTACTCAAGATACACATTTCATCAGAGATTATTTGTGCTTCATACTGTTGTGTTCTAGTGTTATTCTTTATGTGGCTTTACATTCCTTATTAAAGCAATAGGCATGAAAGAATTCAACAGTTCTTGCCAGCAACCACAAAAACACAGAATCTAAAGTCAGCTAAAGGTAAACATATGGAACCCTCTAAGGAATGCAGTAGTAAAGATGGAACATATGACTTAGTTCTCCCTTTCTCTCTTCTGAAGGATGATTGTATTGGAAAATTGGAAAACATGCAGTAATCGGGAGGCTGGGCTGAAATCTCTATTTTCATGACCTTTTTTTTACAGTGCCATGGAGCCAAATATACCAATTAGAATTTATTACTGAAAGCAGTGCCATTTATTCCTTTTAAGCACTTATTAACCAGAAATATTTTAAAAATGAAGCATTATTAATCTCTTCCTCCTTGTGGCATCTAATTTTAGAAACTTAGTATCTTCAAACTGCATTATATGGCACGTTCCTACTTTGTTTCAAAACTGAAAGATAATCTGAACTTGTTCCAGTTCAGAGTTTGCTCCACATAACTTTGGCTCCAGGGCCAGTATTTCTTACTTATCTACGTGTGACAGAACTTATAAGATCAATACTATAACTTGTGTCCTAAAGCAGAGTGATATGAACTCCCAGGCCTTCAAGGTACGGTACTTCTGAGCACTTTCACGATAATGTACTGCAGCCTGTCAATTTAAACATACTCATCTCCCAGGTATGAGCATCTGTTCATAACACTCACTAGAGAACACATTCTCAAGGCCAACAAAGGTGAAAAAAATAATTATTTCCCAAGATTGATACTTTTAAAGATGTTTAGGTTACATCATTCTGATGAAGAGCTCCTTGCTCAAGCTGTGTATGCTCTATTAAATAACATTCACCTGTTTCAGCACCAGACTCCAAGGAATAGAGCATTTGGTTTTCCATCCTACTACAGTCACAAATATATCACCAAAAACTGTTGTTTTTCCATAACCTAAAGCTAAACTGAGATTGTATAGTAACACCAGTTTATATGAAACAGCATTCTTGATCAGCAGTACTGACATTATTCCTTGAGCACAATGCTACACAGCAAAGTTCTTATCAGCACGATCAAAAATAGCCATTATTAGTATTTTTGTAATATTCTCTCTCTTAAAAATAAAACTTAAAGAGTGTGATGAAAGTTATCCTGATCTATGTACGGATTCTCTTTACTTTATGGGAAATAGATAATGTGAAATGTTATGTTTTCATTAAAAAAAAAAAAAAAGAAGGCCCAGCTTTACAGGGTGGAACTCAGTGTAAAAATCACCATTACATAAACAGAACAAAGTGTAACAAGGTGAACCGTACTGTAACTTTCCAGACTGTTTGTCCAGGCTGCTTAATGCCTTGCGTATTTCTGTTGAGGAAAAGTCAGACTTTGGGGTGAATTATGTCCTTGCTGCTTTAAACAGTTACTTAAACTGCAGCCAGTGTGTCATGCATTCCAGTATAGAATATAAGGACCTATGTATTTAGTGTCACTCTACGAGTTCTACCTAGAATTTTCCTTTCAGTGCCACAAAGTTAATCATAAGGAAGGAATGCGAACTCTGATCATGCTAATTAGCTTACTAAATATGACTTTAATGTGTCCTCAAGGATGCTTGAAAGGCATTTTATAAAGAGAAACGCTTTGCTTTACTGACATATTAATTGCACCAAAAGGTTGTCTTTAAATAATCTGCAGCTATCTCAGTAACTATATATGGAAGAGGAATACCACATTCTATATTTAATAACCACAGGTTTTATTTTATAGTCACTGAAAATGGCGTATGAGGATAAAAGCAGGAGAAATTTCATTCATCCTTTCAGAAAATTTAAATCTGAACTTTATAGGGCATACTTTTAACATATAAAGGGCATGAACCAGTGCTCTGAATGTCTCCACTCAATTCTGTGCTTTTATTTTACCTCTTTACCTTTAATGAAGGACACTGGAGTACAGCCAACTGCTCTCACATCTGTGCTTGAACACATCTGTGCAGCACGCAGCCGTAGGACTGTGTCCTCCCTCTAATTGGGAGTATCCCAAAAGTTTTTGGAAGCTTTCAATGAAAAGTGTGAAATATCTGAGGCTGTAAAAGCAATGAATGTACAGATACTTAATTTATTCCTAACTGTCATTGTACCACAATGTACAAAGTATATAGTTTAAATATCGTGTGGTTTTACCAGTAAGATGGCAATAACCAGGTGATGGGGTGAGAGGGTGAAGACCCTGGGGAAACCAGTGACAAGTGGCCTCTGGTGTGCTGAATCCAGAACAGTATGGTTTTGTATAGCTGGGTTCTCCAGGTCAGTACTGAGCCAGAAAATGAAGGAGTCTGCACTACGCTCTTCACAGCTCTAGTTAAACTAATAACTGATAAGCTCAAGCACAGTAAATTTTCCCTGACAGAAGTTACTGGAGTGAGTTCAACTGAAACATGGGTCCAAATCCTGTGTAATGATTCTTGGTTCTTCTGCTATTCAACATTACTTTGTCAACTCACGTCAACCAAATTGTAACACGTACCTGCAGAGCAAGCTTTTTCCATTAGAAATAGCAGTCTCCATGAAACTATTTTCTTCCATAAGTCACAATTTACCCAGGTCCTCTGACAACATACAACAGTCAAATCAAAATATCTCAGAGGAGATACATTCATGCTAAGTTACACCACTACTTTTCACTTTAGAAAGGTTTCTTAATAAGCTAACGTAACACAAATTCAGTGCTGCAGCTCCCCAGAGTTGTGAGAACAACAGTTTTAAAACCCGTTGCTATAGCGGGCTGCGAGCTTTGAATTCATTGCTGAAGTGTACTGTTTGGAAAACATAGTGAGAAATCATGGCAGGTTAATTTCAGAAAATCCAGATGAACCTTTCTTAACTAATTTGTCACGTCTGAGTTTGGTAGCACAGTTCAGAGCTCCTTTATCTTCCATTGGCTGGAGTTCATTTGTTCCCTTCAAAACCTGTCCCAGAAAGTGCATGCTAATGACAATTTACTTATTAGCTATCAGAAACACACATCAGCACCTTTTTGTTAAGAATCAAGCTAAGGAAAAACTGTTAATAAAAATGTTTGTTTCAAACTGTATGTATGTATGTAAATTCATTACCAGCTGCCAGTTTTAGCACTGAGTTCACTCATGCACGAATGCAGGTACGTAACTAACATCAGCATAGTCCCATAAACTGAGTTTTGAAGAGAACAGTAGAAGTGTAACTAATTTCATAAACTGAAATGAAATTGTCAGTCTTAAATACTATTACTTGCTTATATTGAAATATACTGACCACAGAGCCAAAGCATCAATATATCCTTACATAAAATGTCAGTATATACTTGGAAGGCAAAATAAAAGAGTTTTCTCCCCTACAAATATTTAGAATTCCTTTCTTCATAGAAAATATCCAATCTGCATATTTAGAGATCAGGAAAGAAATAATCTGCCCACGCATCACGTTAAAGAAAAGCAATTTTCATTCTCCAAAGACAAAAAATTATGTCCAGAAATGCATAATCTGCTCATCAGATCTGTGAACTTCGTAACAAATTATTCACAAATACTTACAGTGGCTGCAGTTCACTTTCCCCTCACCAGATTACTCTGCTTTTCATTTCTGCTGTTATTCAAGCCTCAGCTGAAACAAACGTTCGTTGACAGGGATGCATTTCCTCGGAGCTGCTCTGTCTGTCAGCAATTCCCTAGATGTTCCAATAATTTATATTGCTATCGGAGTTTTGTTGCTCCCTTAGCACAGGCAGTGCGTTGGCTCTGTCATCTCCCACTTACTGAGCTTCTGAGGAAAAGAAACAATAGATGAGAAACAGACAGCTGATAGTATCCAGCTCCTCAAAGAAAAGCAACCTGAGACCATGAAGTAACACATTAGACTGTAATGATATCCTATTGCATGTCATCTGTCCCCCAGTGGCATTTTGAACCCCCAGAAAAACTACTATTATTGCTAGCAAGCTCATGAGGGCATACCTCCACTCTAAAAGGATTTTTAATCAATCAGTAACATGAATATCATGGTATGCAAAAGCTATATATTCCTTTAAAATGATATTATATCTTCATACAAGAAAAAAATCTCAGTATTACCTTACGGGATGAATAAAGGCTGAAATAAACCTGACAGATGCTTTGTCTCACTTATTTAAGTTAAATTACATTACTGATGTTAGCACCATATTGCAAACAATAACATTGCATGAGGATCAGAAGCAGAGTAACTATTTATGTACATCTGATTAGAGGAAATAACAGAAAATAATTGTAATGTGCTGATGAAGGGCCATCTTATACAGCCTCCTAAACTTATTCTTGCGTATGAGATCCCTTACTTAAAACAACTTTTGGGAACCAAGCTGCCAGTTCTCCAAAAGGAGCATTCTCCACATGATTTGGTTATACCAATCAATGAATTAGAAACTCATCCCTAAAACCTACTGACTTTACAGTGGTGAATTTCATCCTCTGTAAAGGAGATCGTGGAAATTTTATCAGATATCTAAGTTTAGGAAAAAATTCCCATTTGGATAGAGACTTCAGATAGAGATTGAAATATCCATTAGAAAATAACAAATGCTCCAACATCTATTAATAAATAAAGAACTGCTGAAAGAGGCATTTCCATTACTACCTTTTTTTAGAGTTTAGTAAAATTCCTCTTTTTTATACAGGCCCAAACATTTTTAACACTTACTTACAGCCTCCTCAGGGACAGTATATGCTGCTGCCAACACATCAACACTTCCTGACACTTAGTGAAAAAAGAAAGAAATTTTAAACAGTGGTGGAAGAAAAGTTTTAGTATATTAGTCCATTTTCCCAAATTAGAATTTTATTCCAATACTTGAGATAACACAGCTTTAATAAGGGGACAATGATGTTTTGAATTACGATTGACAGTCTGGAATTTCTGCCTGCACCCTCCTGCAGAATGCACAGTAGCTGAATCTTGTTATTCAAAGCATTATCATTGTAAGGATGAAATAACTATTTAAAGGCTGAAAACACAGAATATAATCTGATAATACCATTACATTTTAAAGAAGATTCTCCTTCACAGTCCTTCCCAAAAATAGTGTTCAGTTATGAGAAATGTGTAAGGATGCAAGCAAAGGTATCAAGGAGCCAGACTATAAGCACTTCTATGATCTCATTCCAACTCTGTGTTGGAGTGCAAGATAAAATAATAATGAATATAAGGCTTCAGCACAACCTTCTATGAGGAAGCCTACCAGTGAGGTGGTATTCACACCCATTTGGATGGATAGTAAAGTGAGGGAAAAGTAAGGGGAATCTGGTGGAAATTTCCTTGTACCCCATCTCCTGGATGAAAGACCTATGAATGCTATAGCCTTGCAGGTTCCTTTTTGCAGACAGCATCTCAGTCACGTGATGCACCACCTCTGTCAATTTCTGTTTGCATTTCAGCCACAGATTTTGTACCTATTTCAGTAGAATATAATTTAGTGAAAAGAGTTAACATGAAACAACTCGGAAAATGGAACTCTTGAGTCAAGTGAAGTAGCAAAAGTGAAGAAAAATCATCAGAAAGTCTCATCAGTCAAGGCATCTTGTGGACCAACATTATTAGGTCCATGACAGGAATATTATTCATTTGCTCTTTTGATTTGAAAAGTAGAAGCCATTCTACATAACCAATCTCAGATGCTAGGAGTCCCTAAGCATGTTAATTGGATGCATTACAGTAAAGCAGATTAAAGCAGCTCTTAATGCACTCTAAAGAGAACCTATTTAGCTGTAAAAGCTTTGTTTCTTTTACTTACTGTAAAGAACTAATAGAAGGCAAACAGTTTCACAATTTATGTAAAGAAACCCCTCCTACAGTTGAGCTATTTACAACTGCTAACAGAACAGATCTTTCAGCTATAGATGCTGCAACATGTGTAGCAGGAAGAAAAAATAGATTGGAATAGACTTTTATTTCTGGAGGAGAGAAAAAAGCAAAGAGAAAGTTAGAGATGTTATTGCTAATATTTGGAGACCTGTTTGGAATGCAGAATGAAACAAGGTGTTGAGGGACACGCAAAAGTGGTCAAAGCCCATAGAGAAGGTCTTGATCACTGGACCTCATAGGAATTACTGTAGAATTCCTATAAATAAAAGAAACCCTGGGAGCTCCAGGTGAAGTATTTTCCAGCAACATGCCATGTTGTTAGAAAATTCTCAAACCAGTCCAGCTCTCAAGGGCAAATCATACCAGAATCTTCAGATGGGCAGAGGGTCAATAAATATTTTTGTAAATGGACAGAGTGAGATTACTCATTTAGAAGTTCACAAAAAGATCGAGACCTTCCGTTGAAAGAATTTAAAGAAAAAGATTACAGTATTTGTTTTGGCTGTAGGGCACAGGTAACACTCACATAAATACCAAATATCACCTTCAGGAGTGACTTGAGCTCTAGAAGACAAGGCTTTTAAGTCACATAGATGCACCTGAAAATTTTGCTCAAGCTGAAGCTAATATATGAAAGAATTGTATAACCAAGCTTTTCTTAAGCCGGCACTGATGTAATTATGCTATAAAATAATTAACAAAGACATGAGCATTCCTTGTGTAAAGATTGGAAGTTTTAGATATGGCCGGATTTCCTATGACTATAGTCAATCCTCAGAAACAAAGGAATTACACTATTTTTCAAGCAGCTGCTGATAATAATGTTTCCTTTTAGATCTCCACTTCCAAGTTCCAGCCCACACTGCAGCAGGGACCCTCTGCTGACACAATAAAATGTTTGATTCAGTATTTTCTTTCCCAATATTCCAGCTGACCTAAGCAGCTCCTACTGCTAAAATGACTCAGCACTGCAGTTAGATAACATTTTCTTCATTCCTTCCTAAAGTTCAAATAACACAGACAGCCTTTCACTTCTTTCAGGCTCTTCGGCAGACTGTTTGCAGCTATCTGGCTGTCCTGAAGTAACAACAGTGGGGTTCAGACAAGAATGAATCAGATACTGACATTCAAAAGAACAATCTTCTTTTGCTGTGTCTGTCATTTTCTAGGAAAATTCTGACAGAAGTTCATCTCTGGTTTCTGTGCCTTTGTCATCCAACTATATTCCTAACCAAAATCAAGTTCTCCATTTTCAGACCACTCCTGGAAGCCTATTAGCTGCAGCAGGCACTGAAGAAGAAAGGCATTGCCTAAGCAAACGTACCCAATAGCCACATATCTTAAGGCACAAGCTGAACTTAAATACCTGAAGTTACCACTCCTAACCATCGTGTTTAAGCTGCTATTAGTGCTCTACATCGTGAAGTTGCATCTTCCTCTTTAGCAGACAAGTTGAAAGCTCCAGCAGCCAATAGCTGTGTGTGCATACACTCTCACTGGCTCTCAGTTATTATCTCTGTAGGAGCATCCAAACAGGCCTAGCTATTTTTGGCTGCTATTCACAGCTCCAACGAGTAGACTCTGGTGAGTACACCTGGCAACACTGGCTTAGATCAATACTAACTCAGACACACAACACAAACAGGAAGAAGTAGAGAGAGAGCCTGGGTGTTATTGATATAAGATTGTATTTTTACTAGGCTAATAAATACAGTGTCTGCTCATTCCTGTGGGTGTGTGGAAATCTCATTTCACAGTGTCACATTCCTGAAGAGCACAGTTGGCATAATCCAGATAACACACTTTAAGCACAGCACGCATTACCTTGTCTTTTTATAAAATCAGACTTTGGAAGACTTAAGTAGAGGAAAGTTAGTCCCATGGAAATCTGCTATCTTCAGTGCTGAGGATGGTTCACCCACCACCATTCCTCTGATCAAGCCAGCTTAATTGCTTTGTTTTTGTGGGCTCTGAGGGAATAACGTTACTATGAGTCTGAAAAAAATAGCAACATTGACTATGCTGACTTCTGATCTATCACCACCTACCCTAGGAATGTCAGAGCTTTTAAATGTCTCTTCTCTGCCAAAAATTAATGAGCCAAGAATAAGTACCAGAAGTTGGAACCTGCTCTGTCTCAGTTGTATTCAATGCCATAGCCACACTGAGATGAAGAAAGAGAGAAAAGGAATGAAGAAGGAAAGCAAAGATTGGTAATAACTGCAGCACGACTTTTTTTCTTCATTTCTCAACATGAGCGACTACTAGAACCATATGAAACTCCTGGTGGCCAAAGCAAATCTAGGTCATTTCAGGTTTTATTGAGTAGTTTCAAACAGATTCAAAATTAGGAATGAACAATAAACAGCTCAGCATTTAATACGCACATGGAGCCAAACAGAAAGAGAGTCAGGAAAAGGAGCAGGCTCTGTATCACACCGAGCTGCAAAAAGCAGCTTCTCAAACATCCCAAATTAGCTCCTAGTTTCCCTTCGAGTGTTTCATTTCATAGATTGTTGTGAGTTTTCCACAGAAGCCCTCTGTAAATTTAACTGTGTGGTACAACAGTGCTCTAAAAGTCACAGCAGACAAAAGAGTAGGGTCACTTTGCTTCATTCGCAGATATTATCCCTCATTCAGTGCTTTTACTGGGAGAAGAGTGAACTCTACCTGTTTTTCTGACATTTCTGCAGTTCACATGGGGTCATGGAGGAAGCTGCATGTGCAGCATGCGCTCAATCTGCACACGGGCAAATCAAAGTGATGTGTAGAGATAAAGGGGCTGCGGTGGGAGGCATGCAGTCATTGCCAAAGATTTCCTGGTGCTCTGCAGATCTAGTTGCCAACATCACATGGGACAATGCTGGGGAGGAGGGAAACCACAGAATCACAGAATTGTAGGGGTTGGAAGGGATCTTGAGAGATCGTTGAGTCCAACCCTCAATCACTGTGTTTCAGGTATTTTTCTGCTGTTGTTTTTAAGCTGCTTCCCTGGGGCTTCATGGGGACAAATGTACTGGGCAAGGAGAAGCAGGTGGCCAACGTGCTGCAAGCAGGGAAACTGAGGAAGAGGTTCTTAGTGAATTTGCTAAATTCTGTAGTCAGTGATAATTTATGGCTCAGAAATCAGCCTCCGATTCCCTCCGCAGTGCTGTTTTCTTTCACCCCTCTTACTTTCTTACAAACACACCGACATCGAGATAAAAGCTTCCTTGTCATTTTTCTTTAGAGGTTTATATATGTGATGGAAAAGCTTTAAATGGTAGAAGCAGAACCAGGCTTGGATCTAGGCAAGTTTTGCACTCACCAAAACGAATCTGAGCCAAATTTAGAAGCAGTGCCATATGACATGCTCCTGGGGAGTGGGGCTGGCTGCCGGCCCAGATCTGACAAAGATCTTTTGCACATTTTTATCTTTCTGCTCTGTGAATGGCCGCAGTGATCATTCTGTCAGCTGGAGGTATTAAAACATCATCAGGCTGGCCTGCAGGACTTAAAAGATGTGGTCTTTACCACAGAAAGTTTTCTTTTTTTTTAAAAAGGGTATTTTTTAATTTGCTTTCTGTTTACCAAGCCTTGAGGAAACATCTGTGTCATGTTTTCCAGTCTTTTTTTTTGTGCAGTGACAGCATTAGAAACTTTTTTCCCCCCCCCAAAATGAATTCTCCTGCAGGTTTATGACTTTTAGAAATGGGATTTTATGCAGATGTCATACATCTGAAGATTCTCAGTACCTGTAGTTGCTTAAGGCTTGTGGAATCAGGGCCTTGGATCATAACTTCTGTAGAACAAGAATTACAACTGAACTGTGGCTAAGTGATGCACATGTCATTATGTGTATTCTTTCACTCTTCTGATGAGCCATTTGGGTGTCTGCTTCAGTCTTCTCACTGTACCAGTTTCAGTCCCTCGTGCAACCATTCCTGTTCAAGCACTAGTGACCTGAAGATAATTGCAGGCCAGTGGATGACTCTCACCATGTGGAAATCATAGGGGGAGTGAGGAAGAAGGTGGCAAAGTCTGATTTTCCTTCATAAAAGCTTCCTACACACAGCACAGGTGTCTTTTGGAAAAAGCCAGCATACCCACAGCTCTGAAAAATACTTCAGAATATCTCCAAATAACAACCAGACAATTAAATGTTGTACAAATGAGGACAGCATAATTAGTGTGTGGTTGGAAGCAACAAGATACTGGCATTCAAAGCATATTGATGTGTTTTAATTAAATATTAGAGCAGCTTAGGGGCTGACATAAATTGTTGGCAGTGAAATAAAGCTATATACAAGAATGTTTGTTTTAAAAACAGCACTTAGCAGCCCCAGCTGAGATCAGCCAACACTGCTATAAGGTTGTACAGAAAGCATAATTACACAGTTTCTATCCCAAACATCTTGTTGTTTTAGTGCAACAGAGAGTGAGTTTTACACATCGAGAAATACAACACAGAGAAAGCAATTTATCCTTCACAAAGCAAAGTGTTCATGGGAGAAGAGCTGGAGGTTTCAAGCGTGAAGGGTATCCTTTAGGTACAGGAGCACTTTTCCTTATCACTTTTGTACCAATCCATACTTTCATTGTGTTATAGCTACACTCGAGTTTCACTGAAGAGTTCAGTTAAAAAAACACCATATTTTATTTATTTTTTCACAATTTGTCTCTGTCCCCTTTTGTCTATGAGTCCACTGTCACAATTATATGTGTCAGTGGTAAAATTAAACTCAAGTGTCACAGAACAATGGTGCTGCTAACTAGACTGGGGCACACTTGAACCTGGACAGCAAATGTTGTACACAGTTTGAGTTTCACATATTAAAATTCCTAGCTGAACTATTAAAATCTATTTTCATAAAAAGCGAGTGGACAAACGGAAATGAAAGCAGGTTTGCCTGACTTGCAAGAAACAGATAAACAGCGAAGCAGAACTCAGCCAAAAATCCCCATTTCTCTGGGCAGTGCTGTCAGATGAAGTTAATGAACTGTCAAAATCATACTCTGGCAGCATCTATGTCTTTTCAGACCACAGAAAATGCATTTTCCTTTGAAATACACTATTTTTAGCCAACGTCTCTCTAAACTTAATTATTTACAGATTCTAATTACTGATTTCCCCACACTGATCCCTTCTTACAAAAATCCTCCTTCTGAGTGGGGAGGGTGGGCTTTTCAGCATCTTTAGAGACACAGTGTTAGTACAGCCCCAGTATTATTTAGGTCTGTACAGGCCTTGGTATGAAAGGGGCTGTAAATACATTTTTTCTTCAAAAGATCCTGATTTATTGGAACTTTCTTAGGAAAAGTTTTGGCAGAATTCTTTTAAGTCATAGTCTCTTTCAGTACAGTTTGCTCTGTGTAGACAGAAGAGTCATAAATGTTTTCTGGGACAGTGTATTTAGTTTAATTACTGCTTCACTCAACAAAACCCTGATAAAACCCATAATAAGCAAAGCAACACTCCATAAGCTTTTTTATTGTTGCAGTATATAGGGATTCCCATTTGTCTTGCTGGCATTATTTATATGAAACATTCTGCTACGTACAGGTTAGTGCTTAATTTCTGAATTTTATGGCCTCCCCTGACTAAACCGTGCTCCATATTGCGGTCATTTCATTAAGACAATGGGAATATGATCCCACTGTAATTTCATATAATGAACCCGAGGAACAGGTTTTTGCTGTTACTGTGAGGGTGGCTATTGAGTCTCCGTTGCTTGGCACTCTGGCAATATATACTTCCATATATACATATGCACACTTCTAATTTGGGTTTGGCTTCCTTCCAGCTAAGCGTACTAAGGATCATGATAATGGGGGGGGTAAATTTTACTCCTACAATGTGTGCTTGTCAAATATTGTAATCAGCCCTTTGACCTCAAGCCTTTGGGAAACACCCTAAGCTGTAGCTCATGTCACCAGCAGGCAATCCTGAAACCTCTGTAGAAAGTCCAACCCAGTTAGGGCAGTGAAATACTACGACTGTTACAGAGAAGCAGCTAATGTTTTCCAAAGGATTTAGAAGTTTTATTTTTTTTCCTTCTCTCGAGCACTTTTGCATTATGAATTATGAAAATGAGTACCAAGCAGCACGTTTCTATATCACTGATTTTGGAAAAAACAGTTAATTCAGGATATGCTGCACTTGCAGTTAATAAGTTAACAGTTTTCTCAGCCCAAATTGAGGTTTGGCAGGAGAGTCCTGAGAAATATGTTGTTTTTATTTTAAGAAATGAAAGTTGCTTTTGTTTTCTGTTCGAATTTAGCTTGGAACTGTGAAATCATTTTATAAAACTGATAAAACTGTATACAAAGATTGATATATTCAATTTAGATCTCCTTATAAACTGCTTTAATATAGGTGTCTGTGCATACATGTTGATTAGTATTTCCTCAGATGTTGATTTCATATATGCTATGGCTTCTGCAAAAAACTATTTGTAAATAATTCAGTACTTATTTAATAGGAACTTTTGGAGGATTCTCGCATGAGTTGACAGATAAATCTCATAGGTATCGCCATACTGCCCTCTGGAGTGCAGTGACACAACATGCACATGACACAAGTTCCCTGAGTGTTTGCATCCAGGAAAATCAGCTTTGGGAGAGGGGAAGCCTTGGCTAAGCTCTTTGAAAGGGAGAATGAACACGCAGTGCTTCACTTCACTTAGCACAGGGTTTTTGGGGGGATGTTTCCTCTCCTCACTAGCTGTGTATCACTGTGAAGGCTTTTATCCTGACTAGACACAAAAGTGCCTCTGAGATTAAGAGATATGTGGTTATTGTAATACCACCTCAGTGCTTGTTTTGGGATTCTTCAGTGTAGCTTTTGGTGTTTGCTTTAGAAACAGCAGCATGAGATTTCTTGGGAAAACTGAATCTTGCTCTTCAGGGCTACAAGACTGATGTCAGCCTCTCTCTGTCAATCAAGCTTTTGTGGCTCCTGTGTAACCCAAGCCTCAGAAATCCTGGGGCTATACTGTGAGAAGTAGGTCTGTGCTGGGGATCAAAGACAACAACAAAACACATCATTTTTCCTCATAAAATCTAAAAGACTTAAATTGTTTAGAAGCCATACACATCTGTTATTTCCTAAATTAATTCATCTTTCACCAGAATTTATCTTAATGGAAATATTAGAAATTCCCTTCAGTCCCTTTTCCTTCTATCTCCCTCACCAAATACTTTAATACCACATAGGAATGAAACCAGTGGCTAGGAATTTGTTATCTTAAAGTTTGGAAGCTGGAAAAAAATACAGTTATGGCCAATTTGAGTTACTGTAATATATATTTTTTAATCTCACACTTAATACAGACACAGCAGGAAGATGCAGATTGCATATAGCTGGATAAAAGCACGGTAAAAAGATAGCACATGCCCACAAGTGTAAAGCACAACAAACCACTCCTTCATCCTGTTCCTGAATGCAAAGAAACTTTTTAAGTTCTGTATAATTAATATTCATTTATTGGTCCTTTCTCTGCTTCTGTAATAGGAAACACTGCCAAGTGAAAAGCAAACCTTCCAGCTTCAGAAATATTCTTAGGGACTGTACATCCCATGGGAGGAGATCACTGATAGGAGTCTGCAGCACTCTGCAGGGATGTCAGGCAGTGTGTTTTAGTATGACCAAGTGAAATATTACATACACAGGAAAAGTTACCTGTGAAAGAAAACCAACTGGTCATTCTGCAGAAAGCTCACCAAAATAAGAACCCCTTGGCCAAAATAGGGAATGCAAATCCTTGTGATAGGGAAAGGAAACACTTAGTTAATGTAGAGGGATTATATTGTCTTTGTATTTGGCTCTGGTGATACAACTGTGGAAATCTCAGTCAGGCTCAAGAGCCATGCATCTTAAAAATTGCTGAGAATCTGCACAGACTTACATTAGAGCTGCAGGAATGGTTAAAATAATTACAGAAGCTCCTTTAGCCGGAGGGAATAATGCAGTGCTGGTGTTTTCAAGAGCAGTGAATTCCTTTATATGTTCCTTTATCCCCTGATGCCAAATTTATCCCTAAAAGTCTCTGCAGCTACTGGCTTTGTTGGGCAAGATGGGACAGGTAATGCTGTGGGCTCTTACTGCTAATGGTATGGATTACAACGTTAATGATAAAAATTCATTTATTGTCCTTGACCTGGTTAGTAGTGGATGCTGGTTCTGCCCTCAGTTATACACTGCAGCTTCCCTGAAGACCATAGTGGTGCCAAGTGTAACTGAGGGAAGAATTCAGCTGTTCAAATATGCCCATGGTTACCAAGCCAACTGGCAGCAATTACAAGGCAATAATAGGAGTGCTGAGGGCAAGAACGGAGGAGCCTTTGCAGGACAGTCTGAAAAGGGCTGCACAGTGCCTGCCTACAGACTTTCTGGCCTCCTGAAGTCAAAGCCGTTAGTTTTTCCTACTTAAACTTACTGGATTAAAAAAAAAAAAAAAAAAAAAAAAGAAAAGCCTTTCAGTGGTGAACTCTGATAAATGTCCACTGCCTCCTGAAGTCTCGCAGCACACTGCATCTTCAGCCTTCAGTTTGTGCTAGCCCTAACCTTTACGTTACATGGGGCACAGTGCAAACCAGAATCCATCTCTAAAACTTCTGAAACTTCTGAAAGAGGGAACTAGTAATGTTAACAAAGGCAAGGTGAGTAGTTTCCCAGCTGCCCATGACACAGACAAACTGTTCCTCTTGCAGCACATCTGTTATTTAGTGCTGGGAGTGCTTTAATAGAGTATAAGCTTACCGGCTCACACAGCACTTCCCATTCCAGGAAACAAGAAAAGGATGTTTTCATTTCACAGACAAGGAACCAAGATCTTCAAGTATTTGTCTGAAGTGACATCAGGAGAAAGGTACTAAAAGTCTGATATCCTTAACTGTAGTGCCCTCATATGTTAGCTGCTAAACGTAGCAGCCAGTGCCACTCTAGCTGTTTGTAGCCTTGGTGAGGTCTGGGAATCTTTCAGTGTAGGTGACTTTTTGACACCAAATAACCCAAGTTTCCACTTTTAAAATTGAAAGCTAAACAGTCTTTTTATGGAGCAAGGGGATTCTTTGAACTCCTGCTCTTATAGCATTAGCAGCTACTATTTGATGTAAGCTTCACCAGAACAGATTAAAATCCCTTGGCAGCCATTTCTGTTCAGTTTGATGGACAGAAAACAATAAAAACGTAATGAAAAATGAGATGGATGGAACTAAGAGGTTCTGACTGTTGCAGGTGGAGGGCTGTCATTGAGTGGAAGGAGTGGAAGGAAAAGACTTTCATAAATGATCATAAGCCCACTTTGATGCCAAGAATTGTCTTCATGATGAATATTGTCACAAGAAATTCCCTGTATGTTTTACAAGGACAACATAAACTGTACATGCTGCTGCAGAAGTCATGCACTATTCCATGTACTGCTCAGGATGAGAAAGGAAGCCATGAAGTAGGGAAAGATATCACTCTGAGACCCAAATCTGTGTTCAGTTTCTTGTGTAAGAAAAATGCTGCTTTAATACAATTCCCAGCTTCCTCTGTTTCCATAAAGTTTGAATTTGATCATTATGCTTTCTAACTTTTCATTCCTATCGGCAGTTCTAAACACATTCTCAGCCTTAATCAAATATAACATTATTTTCTGGGACAGAGACCATAGCAGCAATATTTATTCGGTATGTTTTACATATGGAAACATAAGTCTTTCTGGGAAGAAGAGTGTCAGAGATCCAGTGTGATCTTAGCAATGCTTTGGAAGAAGGACAAGGACATCATGTACCAGTACTGCCCTCTAAACCCAAGCCCTGATGTTCTGATGCTCTGTGTTAGTATGGGAATGCATCTTTTTGTACCTAAATTTTAAGTCATCGTCCTGAAGTAGCTTATCTTTTTATAAATACAGACTTCCTTACATTAATATGGTTTTAAACGTTGATTTAAAACATCTTTTACTGTCCAAGAAAGCATGAAAAAAGAAAGTCTCATTAAATAAGGAAAATGTTATTTTCCCTAGAATCGCTAATGAGAAACATAAAAGCATAGAAAGCTCCAGAGAATTAAACTGTTATTATAATAATGCTGAACATAATAGAACTGTTAATAAGAGAAGAAGTCAGTGTGGTGTAATAATCCTGGTAAAATATATACAATAAAAGCTCAGTAGCAATCCGCTTCCCATGTACAATGTCCTGGCAGATGCAAGTCAGGAAATATTTTAAATCCATGGACTGCCCTCAAGAGCTCTGTTCTGGTTGGAGATAAATTCATTACACAGTTCTTAAAACACATACATTCTGTGCTGTGGAGGATTCACTTGAGTGTATGCCATTTCTTCCAATGCCTTTAGCTGACTTTTAGGGAAAGGATAAAATATTTTTGACAAATTTCAGTAATTTTCTGAATGCTGAGTTTACTTACAGTGATGGTGAGTTCACTGAGCTCCTGATGGATTTTTCCTGCAAGGGACACCTTCTTGAGCTCCATTCATGGGGAACATCTGAAATGAATAACAAGGAAACGATGGAATTTTGAAGAGAAAAAAAAATAGAACGCCCGCCATAAAAACTAATTCTCTATAAATAATCTCAATCAGGAAAACCTTTACCCCTGAGACAATCCAAGGCTGCCTTTTTAGTAGTTCTTTCCCTTGTGACAAGAGCAAACTTTCCCATGCCACAAATCATTCCCATCAATTATTTTGTTATAATCTGAAGGAAAAGCACCCTACCATTGCAATGTGCCCCGTCTTTTCAAACTCAGATAGGGTTATTTCTTCATACCTGGTTGGAAGGACTTACATAGTTTAGAGCCAGTGGTTATGATTTTCTATTTGCTTTTCAGACTTTAGGGCAGCAATTTCATTTTTGTAATTAGATCCTTGCTTAATTGTCTTCTCAAGCTCAGTCTGCTCATGCTGGTGTCTTCTTTTGGATCAGCATTTCCAGTCACCGTTGTATTGCTTATATTGCATCATTCACACTGGAGGAGAAAGATGTTCATCTCTGCACAAAGGAATTAGAAAAGGGTCCCATGGATCTGTATAGGATTGCTGCTTCTTCAGGAATAGATGGCTTGATTCTATTTCCTTGATGGGTTGGCCTTTCCCTTAATCTTGTGGAGCTGTCAGTTCCTTCTAGAAGCTGATTTAGTAACTAAGTCCAACCTGTGAAGAGAGCTGTTTCCTACATGCTACAGCAGCCTCTCTTTTCGGATCATACCTTTAATTACATTAATGTCATCAAACAAAGGCAGTTTCAGATTCATCATTAACAGCTCCCAGCTTTGCTACTTCAGTTATTCAGCTTCTTATTCTGTTGCCTGGTTGCAATGAAAGGAAATTGTTCGACTTGAAATCAGTACTCTTCTATTAACGCATCTCAAGCCTATTTTGATCATAGCTTAGGAAAAATAAATAGTTTCTCTTTAGTGGGAAATATCGACATTTCACTTTATTTGGGGAGGTGGTTGTGTATATTGTGAAGAAAATAAAAAGCTAATGGGCAGGTTTTTCAGTGCTTTCTTCACTCTGTGGTAGCCTGGGGTGAGATACACTTTTTGTGGTGCCAGGAGATTGGTATGCCTGCTTTGAGTTACTGACTGTGTGGGTTTGTGCTGCACAAGGAATTCCAGTAATAAACCTTATTCCTAGCCTACGCTGTTGGTTGTACATCTTTGGCAGATGCTAGAAGATGAGAGTGGATACTGATCCTAGAAAGGGGTAAGCTGTGTCTCTGATGAGCATGAATGACCTCTTGAATGTACTTAAAGATGGGAGAGGGACCAGAAAAGGGAGGAAGGGACCAACCTTGCATTTCATTTTATGAGAGGATTGTTTATAGACATCATTTTTGTGCCCTTTGATAATAAATTGGAGAGGTGATGATAAGCTCCTGTAATCACTGAAATGGCAAGGATGACTTGCAAGCTGGACGATGAAGACATAGGTAGGGAAAGACTAATAGATACCCCAAACAGCAAGCCCATTTCCATTTTTACAAAGTGTACCACTTTGGGGTTCATTTTGTTTCATTCTCACAGTCAGCAGTGCAAAATGGCCCACAGCATTCCACTGTATTTGTTGTTTTATAAAGGATGTATGAGGGTTCTCCAATGCAAGGTGAAAGGAAATGAATGTTTTGTCTATAATCTGCTTCTTATAATGCCAGAGGGCTATTGCAGATCTCACCAGCACTCCTGTTTGGTATTTTTTATTAAACTCAAGAAACAAATGTTACAAATTTGACTTGGATCTTACTGTTTTAAGCATTCCTTTCACTATAGGATGGGGTTGGACTGAAGTGTATTTTGCTAGTTTTTATGGTAGGGTTATTGCACATTGCAAGTAGAAGTGGCTAGAAATAGAAAAAGATTTGCTTTGAACCATCACAAAGGAATCTAAATGAGCTGCTTTTCTACATGCCCTTCTGTGATTGCGAGTTGTGTAAATCTACTAACTAGGAACAAATGACTCCTTATAGAAGACTTTCATCAAATAGAGAAATCAAGTCAGTCAGGTGAAAAATGGAAAATTGATTCTACCAAGAAGCCATCATAATCTCATTTGTGACAACCTGGCATGAGATTTCATTCTTTGTCAATGGAAGAAATGGATTTTAAGATATGTTTTGATATGGTATGGAATTTATTAAACTACTTAATCAGAGTGGTACAAACCATGAAGATATTCTGTTGTTTCAGTAAATAGGAAAGCATAGGTAAGAATTCACAAGTTCAATCCAAAATAAAGAGCTGAGAAAGAGTACACTTTTTTTTTTCATTTGAACATATATATATATATGAATCCTTTCGAAACTTCAGATTTTAATTGACATTTGTACTTTATAGGATGTGAAATATACGATACAAAAGAATGGTACAGCTGAGGGAATTTTTCCAAACATTTCCATAATTAGTAAATAATTATTCCAACCTTTCCAGTTCCTGAGCAGCACTTCTATTTCACAGAATCACAGAATTGTAGGGAACTATTTGAGAAAACAGTGGTGAGCTTTAAATGACAGAATGCAGAGAAGGCTCCAGCATCAGTCTTTTCCTGCAAATAGTCCAAGTCTGCATTGTTTTATGTTACTCATAAGCCAAACTTGAAATTCTCTTTACACAACTAGACATGCTGGCCCAAAATTCAAATCAAGAGCCTCATAAACTTTGATAGGTTTTGGATCAAGTTTTGAAATATTTCCACACTGATGTTTTGTTCCTACTTCTAACTTTCCTAATGCTGCACAAGAAAAGAATTACAGTTGTTGATCAATACAAGATACTCTGTGCTAACAACTGAAATTCTTTCAGTTGCATGCTACCTAACAGTGCTCAGGGTCCATGCAGTTTCAATATGCTTTTCCTTTGGCAGCCTTTCCTTGAAGATGTGTCGTTTCCATCCAAGCATCGTGTCAGGATCCAGAAGCTGGTCTCATCAAGCAAACGCAAAAATCGTAATTACATTATTTTCACTGTTAAGTCAAAGTTCTGAACTTCGGTGAAGAAATTGACATAGTCTCAAATCTTGACAAATTTTTACCATGTGGTCCTAGGAATATCTTAATGAGAAACCATCTGTAAGCCATCTGAGCGTTCTGCTCTTTTTTAATTCACTATAAGGTAAGACAAAGACAGCCCTGTCCTGGCTAGAGATTATTGGCTTATTGAGCCACACCACTCTTCTAATCTTATCTCTGAAACCAATAATCTTCACTTAGACTTTCTCAAAATAATTTCTACCTTCCTTCACTTCTGATTTTGGAGCTTTTCCATTTTTACAATCTTATTCCATTGTTACAGTCTTACCCCACATAAGTGGGGCAGAAAACAGGGCCAGACCAAAAGTCAGCACTCACTCAGCTGTATCCTTGGCTTCACAGACCAGCTGATAGGAAACAGAACTCTTCTACCTCATGTTCCCATGTCATATTAAAAGACTGTATGTGAGTTGTCTGACAGAGGCTGAGCCTACTTCATAGCACTAGATGGCAGTAAGTTATTATGCTTCCCAGAGTAGTCATCAATTCACTGTGTCATTAGTTATCTTTGTTGAGAAATGAAAACCAAGCACAAAATAGAACTGGATTTTTTTCAGTCTGTTCTGGTCTACAGTCTGAACTGATCTAAGCTGACCACAAACACAGTTCATGTGCTGAATACAGCATATATTCCTACAAGGGTAAGCCTGTTATACTCTGTATGTGTCTGCCAAGAAAACTGTAGATATTGTTAGTTCTGACACTGGCAAAATCCATGAATATCACATTTAGCCAAGTCTGCCACCATGCAATTGCATTAGCAACTAGATAAATATGTCTTATGTCAATGGCATAGCACAAAAAGCTGTAGTTTCAGTTAGTACTGCACTGAGATTTTCACTAGATGTAACTTGACATAACCACGCATGATTCTATGTTCTTACTGTCCAAAACAGACATGAAACAGTAAATTGTTCAATGCTTTCATGTTTTTGACCCAGAAGCTTTTGTTAGTAACATGCTGATATGGTATGACAGATGCATTTACATGAATGGTATACATCTGTGATTGATTTAACGAATATGTAAGCCCTCATCAAATTCGATTGAAAGCAAGGGTTAGTTCTGATTGCTACTGAATATTAACTCATATCCTTTTGTTACATTTCAGCTTCAATGAGGATTCCAACCCATTCTTACTCCGTGATCCTTGAGGCAGAACAGATTCTTACGAAGAGAACCAGTAAGTAATTTTACTTTCATGCTTCCATTCTCCCTCTCTGTTTTGTTTGTTTGGTTTTGTCTGAATCCCCTTGTAGACCTGAGGGAGGGTCCTTCCTAGGCACTAACACATCCAACTCAGTATGTGCCTCACCTCCAAGTCTGGAGTAGAATGATAGAATGATTATGTGCTACTTTTTATTAGAACTGTATTTTAGCCTCCGAATAGCATGAATTAGCAAAATACTTACTTTTTAAATCAGATTTTTTTTTTTCCAAATTTTCTGGTCTTTTTCCAACCTCCAGTGAAAGACCAGGAAAAAGGAAATGAAATGTTGATGTGACTTCTCAGATAAAAAAAGAAATAATAATAATGCATCCACATTGCTTCTATTTCTCCAGATCCCTGCTATTGTAGTGTGCACAGATCAGTAAGCTGTGTGTGCCCAGTGGTGCCCTTGTTTGTTATGCTGCATCTGTGGCCCTTTCCTAATGCTTTGATATACCTTCCCAGTTCTACCCTGTTTGGGTACTCAGTTTCCTGTGGTCTTTCCTCATGACCAAGCTCTATTTTTTGCCCTCTTCCAGGTGCTGCTTTGCCCTCATTTAGTTTACATGCATACTTTTCTGTGTGTAGATGTTGTTATTTTCCTACCCTTCTCCCACATTTCACTCTATAATCCTATGCTTGCAGTCTCTGCCAGCTGACCCATCAGATTGTATATGCAAGGTCACTGCGTTAAGGCAATGGAAGCCAATTTAACAGTATCATTTACTGGATCAGAACACATCGAGTCCTTGTGTAATCAGTATCTTCTATATTAAGTCCATTAACTAATTTCTTGAGCAGAATGAGTATGTGTTCAGGAATTCTGTAATATGGTACAATGCACTGGAACTGACAGGCTCAAAAATAATAGGTAAGCAGGCTAAGATCTTTAAGTATCATGTTTATGCTTTGCTTTCCAGAGCAGGAAGCAAGGCTAAGTTGGTACCTCACAGGCTAAGATGTCAGAAGGTCAGATCACACATTAGGATTTGGGCTTATCCCAAATGTTAACGCAATACTGGAAGGGGAAGGGAAAGGAAAAAGCATGTAAGAATAAAAGATGTTGCATTCACCAGAAAACACTGACTGGAAGTATCAACTATTTGACCAGGTATGGGAAACTTCACTACAGAATCCAATCAGTGTTTCTTTATCTTCTGTTACTAAATATCAAATTAGGCTGGTATTGAGAGCCAGGTCTGGTGAAGAAGATTTCACTCAGCAACCATAAAATATACCCTTAATATTAATTTAATATTAATTAAATACAAATCTGTGTATGTTTCCATCTGGAAAAAAAAAAAAAAAAAACCAAACAACTAATCTTCTAGAATGCTTAGATATTCTAAATCTGCACTTCATCTTGTTGTTTTTTTTTTATTACATCACAGCTTTGCCCAGTTGTGCTTTTCCCAGCGTCAACCTTTCACATATGATCTACAGCTGCTGGGTGCAACAGGAAATGAAGCATAACACCTGGCATCAATAACCTGCTTCTGCACTGCAGCACAGCCTCAGTTTGTCTGTCACTGCTGTAGTCGTGGTGTTTTCACTCAGTGCTGTACTTATTACAATATTCAGTTTCACTAGCAAAATCCATTTCATTTGGTTTAAATTTCCCAGATTGTCACCTAACTCCAACCAAAAACTGCAGTTAAAGTAATAAATGAAAGCACTAAGACAATCTCACCACAAGCACGATGTCAAAAATGTGTATATACCTATTTATAATACAGATCTTGAATACAGGATACTCATATAATTGTGCATCTCACTGTATATCACATGAATTTAGTTTATTCAAGTCAGTTTGTTAATAGCACTTGGAAAGAAAATTATGTTCCTGTAGCAGAAATGCTAAGTCAGGTCTTGAAGCTCCCCCAGGGCTAACCCAGGGGAGCTCAGGTGCATGCAATGTACCTGAGTGATGAGAAAGGGTGAAGCCAGGATCCACCCTTCCCAGCTCTCATTTAAGAGCTGGAAGTTGAGATGAGAGTACCTTTTGCAGATCCTTATATATCTGAGGCTTTTTCAAGGGTAAGTTTTTTTTTTTCTTTTTGTTTCTGTGTCTCTAGCTGCTGTATTTGTGCTTATCCTCACTTGCTGTAATCTAGTGCATTGCTACTCTGCTATTGTTGTTGCATTTTTCATTGTGTTACAGCATTATTGTTGACAGCATTATAGTTGCCTTTTCAGACAGAGTCATGATATAATCTTCTGAATTTATTATTATTAAAAAAAACCCCACGAAATAATTCATCTTGAAATTTCAAGGGGTGATGTCATTATCTTGTCTAGCCCACAGTTCAATGCAGCACTGAACCTGGACTTGGTTCTAATTTTGAAGTCAGATTGATTGCCTAGGCCCTTGTCCAGCTGAGTTCTGAGGATCTCCAAAAATAGAGACTTCATGGTCTTTCTGAGCAGCTTGTCTCAATGTTTATTATCATCATTGTGGAGAAAACACCTTTCTTTACTTTGTCCTAAAGTATCCTGATATCTCCCCATCATTAAAAGATGCAGAGGAAAGTACTCGTTCTCTACTCAAATCATATTTTCAAACTAAACTCAAAAGCAAAGACCTTTGGTGTTAAGGAAAAAAGCTACTAGTGTGAAAAGATGGGTTAAGGACACATACTTGTGAAACGTACATGAAAAGGAATCATTCATGTTCTGTGACACCTGTACCTGTATTTGGTCTGGCAGGTATTTCTCGGCTTGTCTTTGCTGAAAGACTTCTAAGGGTCCTCAGAATACCTTGTAACTCTTATTTTCTACCTTGCTCCAGGAAGATTTCATAGTTGTTGTTTTTTTTTTTTTTTTCTCCTAAATTAGTGATGTGTCTGTCTCTCATTGTAGTGCATTCATCAAACTAATTTTTCAGTGACAGTGCTCTCTGCTTCATGGTTCCTAGGACTGCATCTTCAGTATTAGCAAGGGCCAGTTTATCCCTGTGTTACAAAGCAACCCAACAAAACACTGGAAGGCAATGTACTTTCTCTCGTGCCCACCTTGTATTTTCAGACAATAGACCCTTTCAGTGTCACTGTAATTTCCTACTGAAGAAATGTTCCTGCTACTTGTTTTTAATTAAATAGGTGAACAGCATCATATGAGCCTTTCACAGAATAAATGGGTTGGACTGGCAATCTCTGCTTCTTCTGGGATCATGCTCTCCATTCAAATGTACAGCTCAATTATATGACTTCCATACTGAGAAAATGCTTTAACTTTTTAAAATGCACAGCAGCAGTCTGGTCTTAATAGAAATGTTTTAAACCCACTCTTAAACTGTAACTCCAAGTTGTGGCTGAACAAGAAACATCCACTCGGCAACAATTACATGCAATTTCTGTCATGCTTTGGAAGATATGTATATGCACTAAGGATATTAAAAATCGAAACTCCCGCAACTCTAGGTGAAATAGGGACAGGCTTAAAACCTCTCAGGATATGCTTAGGCAGAAATGCAGTGATCCTTGTAACTTAACAGCAGGCATCTATTTGAAGCATGTACAGCATACAGGTACAGCCTTTGGCTTTATGTGTTACAGAATCTCTTGGAAGAACTGCTACAATCCATAACTGGAACAACATGTTAAGAAGACATTACTCTCAGCTAATTGAAATTTAAGTACAATTAGATCTCATTTGAAAATGTTCTTTATACACCAAAGACTAACAACAGAGAGCAAAAGTGCTGGTGGGAAGGTAAGTGGCCTACTGGTGAGCGTTAATATCAGAAGTCTACATCTAAACCCCTCTCTTCCCACATATTTCTGTTCCAATTATAAAGAGCCAATGACCTGCTTGAGGAATAAAATATCAGCCAGATGTTTCCTGAGCAAAGACAACCTGTGTTTCCCTTTACACATCATCTTCTGAGAGGCAGAACTAGTGACTGCACATCTGACATCACTCACTGTGTTGACTTTGGGTTACTCAGAATCTTTCCTTTACTTAACCTTCCAACTCAAATACAATAGCTTTACAGAGATCATATGGAAAGAATGGATTTGAACAGCTAGAATATGATGTGGAAGAATGGTTTATATCCACTCTGCTACAACAAAGCCATTTGCTGACACAGTCATGAAATAATAACTTGGGTGGAGGGCTATCCATATTCTCATACATGTTTTGGCAGGAGAAAGTGCTGCAAACTTCCTAGTATCATTCCTCATGGAAACAGGAGGTGGGTGAGCAGTAATATCAAAGATGAGCAACTTCTTTTGAAGAGAAGTAATAAAAAAAAAAAATTATGAATAAAGCTATAAAATGTTTTTGGGATATGTCTTCTGCATCTGAAGACTTCACAATACTGACACTTTTTTCCTGGTCATTTAGACAAGAAGTCAATTTCATGTGAAGCTGCGATAGCTCTTCTTTCCTGGAAATACAAGGTAGGTGAAGTAAATAGTGCTTAAGTAAACTGAATGAAGTGCCACTACATATTTATGTCATTTTGAAAGACAGTGGGGGCGTATATTCAACAGAAGATCTGTTTCCAGAAGCTACTTTTCAATCAAATGTGAATTTTAGTCTGGAAAGTTGTGTACAGCACGAGAAACTGCCTGCTCAATGGCTTCTAATAAGGGTACCAGAGTGAATACTGTGTATTCTACGGTCTCAGTGTGAGGTCTGTAGGAAATTGAGTTTTCAGCAAGACTGACAATGGAACCATTCAGGCCCTTGAATGTTCAGTCTTAATGTTTCAGCCCAAGGCAGATGAATGCATACTATATGTTGCTGACAAGTAACTAGAAGAATGACAAGGAGGCCATCATGTGTTTATGAATACAAAACACTTCCTCTGCTGTTAAAGATAAAACAAAATTAAGGAATAAGTGGAGAAAATGAAGAAAATGAACACAACTCTATATGATTCGTCTCTGTGCAGTTACTCAGCTCATTAGGTATGTATTTTATGTAAACTTCAGAACACTACATTTCAAGGTAGTTTTACATTGCAAGTGGGTTTTATAGTGCTTTTGTGGAGTGGACAGTTCTTCCTCACAAAGAAGCAGAAATATGTTACTTCACATCACTGATAGAGGAAGATTCATACTGCTAGTCATTATTCTCAAGTCTTCAAGAGTGAGTTTTGCTTTTCAGCCTTTTTGAACAACCACCCAGCTCCTCCTTTGTTTAAGATATAACTTGGATCCCAAACCTGTTCAAAAGCAGCTCTGGTACTTTTGTTACTGCTTTGAATTCCTACATGTTCAATACTGTTGATAATGCTCAAGTAAAACACTGCATTTTTGACTGAAGTTTGTTACAGAAGTTTGCTGTCAGAGCGCATAGAACCCTACTTAGTTCTCATGGATCTGGCACAAGTGCTTTAGAAACGAAACAGCATGTGACATCAGGCTGCCTCTGGGACCTGCCCAGCACTGCCAGTATTAAATATGAGAAACTGAAAAGAAAAAAAAAGAAAAAAATGACACAGTATGGATACAGTAATGATTTATTGGAAACATTTACATAAAGTATAAAGGCAACGACTCTAATCATTTCTTCTTCGACATTATAAACTTTCTCCATCACAAGATTTGTTCAGCAACAAGATTCGTTTTAGTAAAGATGCAAAATATTTTCAATCCCTGAGGCTATCTCAACCTTGCTGAACTCCGTCCTCCCCCTGCAAAGGTGCTGCAAATGTCATTTCCTGCTTGGCTGTGCTTCAAATGGATTGCTGTCCAAAATGAACATTTTCATTCTTGACATCAGCATTAAAAATGTAAAACCACCACAACTTTCATATCAAGTTAATTGACAAGCAGGGAAAACTTCTTTTTTTGCCAGCTAGATGTGGCTGATGCTTTATACTTTTCATGTAGGCATATTGAGATGCAAACGCAAGGCTTTACGTACACATCCTTTTATATCTGGACTTAAAGCCATCATAAGAAAGCTTAGTAAGCATTCCAGTCCCTGCTGCAGACTTCAGGTAACTTACCTGTATGTGCTATTTTTTATTTTTGTTTTTAAGTAGAGAAGACCACAAACAAGCATGGGTGACATGAAAGAATAAAAGTGCTGGCAACCAACTCTTCACTTGGAGAGCGAAACAAAGGTCTAATAAAAATCAAGGTATAAACCAACAACAAAATTCCTTCTAATATTAGAGGTAGATTTTATCCAGTGTGTTACTTAATAGATATTCTGTAAGTGCAGAACTTCAGGCATTAAATAATTCAGATCAAAGGCAACCTATTCTCGTTTAGAATAGTTACAACAAGCTTTTTGCATATCTTTCAAGAACGCAGGCACACCACTCTGTAAAGAGAAAAGCAGACAGGTCATTTTTGTATAGTACAGTAAAAAAAAGCAACTCTGTATTAACATCACTGTTTCCACTGTGTAAATCAAGACCTTCAAACAAATCCAGGGCAGTTCTAAGATCTGGTACAAAGCAGCAGGCATTCATTTAATACCACATGACTAGACTGGATTAGTGAAGTTTGCAAACGTTCAGACTATTCACACACGGTCTGGAATACTGATTGGTTGTTTTCTTCTACAAATTTACCTGCCCAGTTAACTACTCCACAGAATTTGATAGGAATCAAAAACTATTAAGACAGCTGCACTGAGGAGAGCAGACAACAGCATGCCTCTAAAAAAATGGAACTCAGATCTAAGAATATGAATGCATCCAGTTGAGGAAAATATAAGTGTATATAAATACATATGTGTATATAGATTTATGCATACACATTCTACTCTGCATCCAGAAGACAGGTTTGGATCACTGAATAGATTGTTCAAAAGAAAGTAGCCAAAGGCAATTGCACCATCAAGCTTTACTTACCTTGGCAGCCCAGTTGACCAGCCACGATGGAATCATGCCACCAGGATTATCAAAATAGTACATATAGACTAGAGATGAGAGAGAAGCCATCAGAAAGTTACCCAGACACACTCTGAGTATTAGCTCTAACACCATGCAAGAAGGGCAGCCAAGACACATGACTGAAGCACTGCATACAACAGTTCTGATCCATGTCCTTTACCAAAAAAAAAGTCAAACTTATATCGAATTGGAAAGTGAAACGTGTATAACATTTCCTACTTAATCTCTGGGGAGCCCAGAGAGGAATATTAATTTATATTATTCCAAACTAGATTAGGTAGCCTGTTTTGTTTTCTGAGTTAGTCTTTAAAGGACTAATTTCAGTCAGGAACCAGTCTCTAGGAAAACCCTTCTATAAATCTATTGAATATGATACTTAAATCATAGCTGAATTAAGCAATTTCCAACTAGTATCAAACTACTCAACTGAACTGACTGGTAGGAAAACAAGTTCATCTTTGTTGGGTAACTCATTCATTTTTAACACTCCTAGAGCTCAGTACATCCAAGTTTTACTAACTGCTTTTAGCTTAAGATCTCCACGTTCCCTCTTCTTGCAGTTTTTGTTAATGCACACATTCTTAGGCAACATGATCACACTTTTTTGGCCACTTACCTTTAGATCCAGTCTTGCCATCACTTTCAATTGCCAGACTTTGTTTATAACTTTTAACTCTGATAACACCAGGCTTTTCAGGGCACTGAGGAACAGACACACTTTGAGCTAACACAACCCAGATCTTCCGCCCATCCACATCCACCTCTTGACATTCACGAATATAGACATACTGTATTCCAAGTTGAGGAGGCATGTCAAAACAGTGTCAGTTTGACATAGAATGAGTTGATGGTGAATTCCATTACAAATAAAAGTTATTTCTCTCCCTTCTGCATGACTCAATTCCACAGAGTAATCATTTGGCTTTGTGAGATTCAGCTGTGTGTGGGAAGAGCCTATACTCTTCATGCTATACATATTGATACAGCATGAGGACACGTGTACAGCATTAGATCAAGTGCAGCAGAGCAGTACTCAGTCCATTGCCAGGATTCCTGGGTGATTAAAGCCTCAAAAAGCAGAAGACTTAAAAGGATACATCTCTGTTTGAGAGAGGAAAAGGGTACTTCACTTCCCAGTAGATAATCTTTTCACCATCATACGTTTTCTCATACAGTTCTAGAGTTGAATAAGAAAGACAGTTAGATTTTTTTTCATTTTCATTTCAGAATTGATATGGATGTAAAGTTGTAGAAGACTTAAATTAGATCAGTAGCAGGGTTGTTCAGGAACCAAACGCACAAATACAGGTGGCCTGCTTTTCTGCTACTATTCAGTTCATTGATGCTAAAAGGAAAAATAAGGACAGAATAATTCTGTCTGTGGTCTTGAAAATAGGGCTATAACAGACAAATAACCTCATTGCTAAGGCAAGATGAGCACCATAAGTGGCAGATTCTTTCTCCAGATACCATGCTCTTAACTAGACTTCCAGTAGTATACTCTGCAAGACAGTGTCATCCACAAAAACAGCATCCCCTCCAGAATGAAGCAATAGCAGCTGCTTAAAACTCCCAATGTTGTAATAAGCCACAGTGTGATGCTTTCCAGCAGAGGTCACTGGAGTATTGACTCGTTAGCTTTTCTTTCACTTTTAACTGTAGAGCTTCCCTTTTGCAGAGGGACTAAAACACAGATTTAAAGACCTCGATGTAATGACTCATCTACCTACAGTATATCACAAGGCTGACTTCTTCATCATCAGCATTTGCTACTTTAGCAGTCATCTACTACTATGTGGTTGGGAAGCATGGTCTCAGTGAGGACAGTGTTCCAACAGAGCAGCGAGTTTCAATACTGCTCAGGCCCAACTATTTTGTTTCATACCACAGGAGTCTGTGGTGCTTCCATCACTTTTCTACAGCTCAGTCACAGTTTCCCTGCTGAACTGGCAGCTTCAGCACAGGCCCCGGATATCCACATCACAGCTGAGAGGTGCAGCTCTCATAGACATCCCTATGATATCCAAGGAACTGCTTTGGAAATAGCCAGGGTGCTAACTGCAATGCAACAGCAGTAGCAGACTGATGGGGACATTTCAGAGCCCAGAGGCAAATCCTAGGCAAAAAGAGATCAAGGCACGAGCTTCTGAAGTACTCACAGGAATCCTGTACGTATCTGCCTCCACAAAAAATTTTGCTGAGCAGAACCAAAGGATAAAGATTAGCTCCTCTCACACCTGGTGCAGGAGCAGTTACCTTTTCAACTAAAATGTCAGCTACTGCTACTCTGGTCTCACTTTTATTTCAGTGCCAGCCAGCAGTTGAGCAGAGAACTCTTCCTCGGACTGCCATTACTGTACAGCTGTAAGAGCAACGAGGAATACAAGCAGTAAAACAAAGAGCAAAGAGACTCTAAATGGAAGCTTTCACATTTTTCTCCCTACACGTGAAGGCAGAAGAAAAAGAAGCTTACATAATTTACATAAGAAATGTCAGCTAGCACTATTTCCCCATATGTACAGTTCTAAGGAATGGCTTGTGTCACATTCTAAGCTAAAAGGAAAGCTTTATGTTTATGCCCCTATACAAGGTTAACTGCTGTGTAATGTGCACAATTATACCTTTACAGACAAACATATCAAGGGCAGCAAGGATAAAAACGCCAGCTCTGCAAATGTTATCTAGCTTTTAGTTTAAGGGTGTAGCTTCCCACAACTGCTTCCTTTCTTCTCTCAAAGAAGGCGTTACCAAACACACTTAAAGACTGCTGAAGTAACTTCAGCTAAAGTAAAATGTCTGATATCCAGTTTGGGTGGCATTTGTATTTAAATCCCACCTCCATATTGTTTTGTTTCATGAATGGAAAAGCAGACTTTGCTACAAAAAAGCTATTGCTCGTGTAGACAAATAACACCTTTACTAATTGTCTCTGAGTACTGACATGAGCCACAGAAGTGTTTCTCTGTACAAGTTCAGCTAAAGGCATTAGCAGTGATCATTCTGATGTAGCTGCCCCAGGCTTAACGTGTGTAACAATTAACAATTACTTGGCACAGAACACTATTCCTTGTTAAGCAAGATGCACACTTCAGTTTTATTGGCCTGAGCTCATTTTAGGCACAGAATTAAAATGGGACATCTTTAAAATAAACTGGTTACTGGAGACGTGCATCAGTTACATCACTGCCTTGTCCCTACCAACTTAATGTTTTAACATCATTGGGATACCCAGCCCCAATTCTCTTTCAAAAACATTAAACTAAAACGAAGTTAGCTATTCCTTCCCCTGCAAAAGCACCACATCACTGACTATTCTCTGGATTCACACATTTCTGATGGCAAAAAGGTGCCAGGAACAGCCACTGCTCTCTGGAAAAACAAATGGGAGCAACCCATGACATGCATCCAGCCCCTGCTGCAATATGCAAAGATGCACAGGAGGTGTGGAACACCTGCAAAAATGTAACCAAGGAATTACTACTAGGCGCTCCAGCACGGCAAGTGATGCCGATGACATGCTTTAATCAACATGGCAAGAATTTGTTCCAAGAGGAAGCTATGTGGCAGTGACGTGTCAGCTGTTTCATGTCAGTGTTTATTTGTGTATAAAAGACGTTCGTGTCTGTCCCAAAGCCTTTGGACAATACAGCTTTAAAATATCATTGAAGAAAGTTTTATTGGGAAGAGGCAGCACGGACACCAAGCTGGCTTTTATACCACCTAGATCAGCTTACCTTTAACATACTGATCCCACTGTTTTCTGAATTCTAAATCCATATAGACATCTGCACAGAGCTTCGGGGGACAGTCAGCAAGACCACCAAAGATCTTATATTCATAAAGTCCTGATTGCTGTGGAAATAGAATAGAGAGAGGAAAAGTCACACAGGAAAGGGAAATATTCTGCAGCAGAGAGATCAGCTGAAGGAAATTAGGTGGGGCACATACTACAAATCTGCCCAGGAGCCGTGAAAAAAACAATGCAAGAGTCGGTCTTTAACCTCTCAGCATTTTGATCTATACATGAAAGTATAAATCCAGACAGGCTGACCCAGCACAATGGTTGTTCCTTCCCTTACACCAGTACTCTTTTACTTCGCGAGTCATTCCAAAGGGACATCTCCTCATGCACCCACCTCCTCTCATCTCCAATAGCCAGGCTGAACCCTGACAACACTGAGGCACATCAGAAGATGAGCATTTAATAATAGTTATGGCAGAGTCTCCAGGCCCTATGAGCATAAGGATCCCATTCATTTCCAGGTTACCCAGTACTATGTGGCCCAGAAGAAGTTTGCTATGCTCACACTGGAGGCTTTGTTACGAGAAGGCTTCACAATACTCATGCTTATATACAACACACTACATATATTTGCCTTGAGTATTATTTGTTAGCTATTTTCTGCCTGCACTGAAGGGGTGGGGTGCAGGATATCTCCAACACTAACGCGTTTTATGTTTCTCTTAACATATGGAAAATACATCTGTGCCTATAGAGTAACGTTGTACTATTGTTAGTGCTGGCTCACAACTACATTAAAACAATGAGAGTATTTTAAGAATACAGTGTATTCAGAGTGAAATTCAAGCGATCCCAGGGAAAGAGAAGGAAGGATTATACAACATTCTGTCAGTGAATGGTTGATCTTTCTTCTCTTCATGCTCTACAACTCAACCCTAGAAAATGAAGTTTTAATGTAGCAGAAGATAACAGGTCCAAGAAGCTTCAGCTATTCATCTTTGCTGTAGCACTACTGAGGCATCAATCCCTCACTTCAACACTCACAGTCACATCATCTTTGTAAAAGGCACCATCATTTCCATCTATACAAGAGGCACATTTGAAAATATCACATCTGAAACCGACCCAAGATCCAGCAGCATGCATTCAACTGTGCTGAAGCACCACGTCAGTGCTTCAAAAGTGTTTGGTTTAGATGTACTTCATGCCATCATCACAAATCCTATATGGTTTACTTTGTATGTATGTGTACTTACATTAAGTGCCATGTAAGGCACAGTAAGCCGGGCTCTTCGCTATTCTAATGATTAAGAAGAGCTAATTTTCTGCATCATCAGGCTGCTCTTCCGCTCTTTCCCCAGAGTTTATTGAAGCTATAACTTAATCAATCACAACTGAACCGTTAATCCTGCAGCCAACACACAAAGCTATTCCTCAGCAGACTGCCAGCTGCTTTGCATCCTTCAGCTCCTCTTCATCTTTCTGATTCTACCTTACAATTGAAGGCAGCCATAGGACGGCTCATGGGCTCAGACAGTCCTTCGCTGCCCTCCAGCTCTTGTGGCACAGCTCCAGAGGGATCGAGCTGTTGCAGAAATGGCTCTGCCAACGTATTTGTCCCCGCTGGGGGACAAATCGCAGCCTACGGCATGAACTTCTATTAAAAACCTTTTGCCTTCAGCAGTAGCTTTTTGACGGAGGACGAAAGAACAAATGGCGATCAGAAAAGCGAAGCAGCAAGCAAGACAGCCCTCGACGATAGGAAAAACCGCAACGGCTTTGCGGGAGCGCTCAGCAGAAGCAACGCGCACCGCAAAGCCGCGGGGACGCGCGGAGCCGCGCCGGTAAGAGCGGCGTTCACAGCGGCGGAGCGGCTTTCTCCATCAGCAGTTAATTGCATTACGCTGCAAGCCGCTTTCAGGGAGCCGGGAGAAAACGAGCCGGGGAGACGACGGAGCCCGGCCTGAGCGCGGCCCCGAGCCGCGGCCCCGTGGAGCCGCGCTGCCCGCCCACCTCGTCGTGCAGCCGGTAGATGCTGACGCCCATGCTCTCCACCAGGAGCTGCCAGGGCGGCCCCGGCGCGGTCTGCCCGAGCTCTCGGCAGGCGGCCCGGAACTGCTCCTCCGAGAAACCCCGCACCGGCGGCGGTGCCTCCATTCCCCGCTCCGGGAGGAGGCGGCCCCGGCCACGCGTGGGGCACTGCGGCGGCTCGGGCACAGCCAATGGCCGCCGATGGTCCTCGCCCCTCCCGCGGGGCCGCCCGCCCCCACTCCGCCATAGCGCGGCGTGGATCGCGGCCCCGGGGTGCGGGGTGATGCTGCGTGCCCGTGTCCCTGTCCCGGGGCTGAGCCGTGGGGCTTCAGCAGACCCCACGGGAGCCCCGTGTCGGTGCTGGGCATTCCCGCGCACCTGGCAACGCGTGGCTTTTTTTTTTCTTGCTCCTGCCAAGGAGCTGCTTGCTTTTGACGAAGAGGTCAGCTGGCCCTTCCTGTTCCACTCAATTGGTTTGCAAACGGAGCGTGGGGATTCCTGGCTGGCAGCCCGGGCTGAGCGTCACACGGCCGGACCCCACGAGCTGCAGACAGCTGCTGGAGGACGGCTGGTGGCAGCGGGCACGACGGTCCTCGCTTCTTTCTGAAACAACAGCACTGGTGCTGACAGTCCCTGCGTCTCACTACCTGCTCTCACCTCCTCACTGAGGCTGCTACACAAACATTCCAGCCCTTACGTTTCTGTGGTTACGTGGACGGTGACCTTTTATTATAAATATTTATACAGTAGATATAAAGTATTTTCACTCGTTGCCGTTCTCTGTGTGTTGGTGTCGGCCAAACAGGCTGGCTCTCCAAAGCACAGTGACCATACGTTCCTCACGGTGCAACCCCTGCGAGTACTGAGCTGGCCGAGTGCTGCTCACCCCAGCAGAGGCTCTTTGAGGTGATGGCACCAATTTCCCTTTCAGAAATATTTCTGCTGTTGTCTTACAGCGAACGTTCTGTGTGTGAAGGTTGCCTGCATGGCATCGCAGCTCCCGCCTCCCCCTGAGCTCTCATGGAAAAAGATTTATCTCGGGGCTGCTCTGGGGACTGAAGTTTTGAAAAAGGCACCAATTCGTGACCTTTTTTCTTGGTAAATAAGGAGTGGTGCTTACTAAGAAAGCACAAACTGTTCTGAAACGCGACTTTCTTTTCCATTTTCATGCTTGTTTATGTAAGTGTTATTCTTTATCACTTGCGTGGCCATGTGTTTGCCCTTAGCCCAGGGACAGAAGCTAAAATGTGATCTCAAACCCTCTGATATCTGTGCTGCTAGAGAGAGTGGCTGTAGTCTGGGGAGAGTTTTGACACAGCAGAGATGTTTCCTAGAGCCCTGCTCCCATGGACAGTGGCACAGTAGCTGCTTCCAGGGAAAACAATGCATTGAAGGAAGATTGCAAATCCGGACTGCCAGTGGGATTAGTGCACCTGAAATGCCCATCTGCTTTTTACTATGAGAGTAATCCCTGTTAATTCCACCCTAGTACCTAACATTTCTGCTCCCAAAATCAACAATCCATTGAGCAGGACCACGTGGAATCTCACCAGTAAATTGGAGAACTCCTCCCTCCACCAGGAAATCATACACGGACAACTCTGAAAGCAGCAGTGAATGCTGCATTGATGTTTTCAGGCCCCAGACGGATTTCAGTGTTTGTTTTGGATCTGATTATCCATATGTGAGAGTGCTCCCAGCCATACATACTGTGCTTTCCTGCATCTGTCTCAGTGTGGCACTGGTGCACTTCGAGACGTTCTCAGAAATGGAATAAAGATGTGGGATTTTGTCGGTCCCAACTGCTGGGCTGACATTTATGTGCTACTGCCATTTCATTTTATTCGGTGCATTCAGAAACTTTGCAGAAGTGCTGAGTTGTCCTGAACACCATTTGTACAGTATGCACATTCGTATTCCTGCTGTATACAGCCAAACCATTCTGCTGCTGCTGTTTTATTGTCTGCACTGTGAAAAAGCCTTTCTTATGAACTGCAGCTTGCACTGAGCAAGTTCCTCACCCAAAAAGCTGCAAATTAACAGCAGCATCTCCCACCATAGACATAAATGAGTGAGGCAACCTATTTTTGCCTCTTTTAGTAGGGACTCCTGATGTTAGAATCCACCTCTTTCATTTTGTCAGCTTTGCTCAGGATTTTTAGCCACAGAGGCACAGAACTGTGGGGGTTGGAGGGACCCCTGGAGATCCCCCAGTTCATCCCCCACTAATGTATTTCCCTGGAGTAGGGTAAATGGGAAAGTGTCCCAGTGGATCTTGAATTTCTCCAGAGAAAAGAAAGTGAGGCCCTTCCAGTGCAAATAAACTAGGGATTGTGAGATGCAACCCACTGTCTGTCCTTAGTAAAGAGAAGTAAGTTTAAAATACAGCTGAAGGAAAGAAGGGATTGCACTGTTATCTACATGACCTAAAATGACTCATTCAGAAGATAAACAAGGCAATTTAGGCCTAGATTTGGCACATGCTTTCCACTACCACACCCTCCACTCTCCTAACCTGTTTGCATGGATGTAGAAAACATTTCAGATCACTTCCTTTAGCCCAAGATGCTAAGTCAAACAATTTAGATAGGAAGATCTCTTGTGGGAACAGTTAAGGCTCAGTTCTGAACTTACTGTGGCCATGGATGTAACAGTGGAGGGACCAAAGGCAAGTATAATCTGCTTATACCCATCTGCACCTTGAAAAACACCTCAATGTGTGTTTGTCTTTCCCTAAGCACTTTTTTGCTAAATCAGATTCTGTTTTAGCAGAAAAGATCACTTAACAGATGTGAAATGCTCTTAAAGACGAAGAGCCCCTGCAGAGGCTAATTCCCCTCTGTTGGGTACTGCTCCCATTCCTCCTCCTCGGGGCTTGCCATCCATTGTGAGCACAAAGGGGTTCAAATAGTTTACATGGAGTTTAATGGAAGGAAGCATGTTGCCAAAGTGGAAGCTAGGTATGTACACAGTACATTTTGTGTCTTAAGACAAATGTGGCCCCAAGGCAGAAAATTGTTTGGTATACAGAAGAATATTGCCTGTGTGAGTTTGGGCAGCCCTGTGTGGTTGTGTGTATGCTCATCCATACTGAATTGGGGTGGGGGAGTTTATGAATTTGCTGGCAGAAAGCTGTTAGTGGTGCTCAGTGGGAGCTAATAGATGTCAAGAGGTTATTTTCCCCATAACTCTCTCTGTCCCTCTTCAGTGATTTCCCCAAGTTGTCTGGAGCCTACGGACAGACTTGTTTTGAGCAAAGCACTGATGGTCTGTGTAGGTTAGCTGAAAGCTCACAATGCCCTTCATACTGCTAGAGAGTCACATACCCCATCTGAAATGCTCTGCATCCATTCAGTTGACCATCTGGAGAGGGAACAGCGTGCTCTTTATGTCTTAACTACGGGCAGAAATAGAAAACATCTCCATGGCATTACCTGCTAGGTAACCACGGACAAGGCACTTTTTTCAGTTCTTTATCTGCATTTCCACGCATGTCTGTGTGCCCTGTGAATTCTTTGGGGTGCTCAGTGTAGGTGGGAATGAAGAAAAAGTGAAAAAGAAAAGCCTGCTGCAGAGCTGTGGGAAGAGATCATACCTACTTAGATCCCAACTGAATCTGCAGTGCTCTCTAACAGCATTCCGAAGGGCAGCTACGGTGACATAGCCTCGTCCCACATTTGATCTCATGCTTCCTCCCAGCTCAGCCAGAAAACTGCATCTTGGCTGAGGATCCAGAGACTCTGTAACCCACTGCAAATTCAGGATTTGGCTTTTGGTGGTGTGGCACATCCCTCTGTTAATTAAAGGCACATCTCCCACACAAGGAATGCAGCTCTTCAGCTGTGAACTTCATGTAATTATGAAATCAGTAGGAGATGAGAATAATTGTTTTCAGTCCCGGATGTCTGCCTTCTTCAGTGCTGCAGGAAGACTCAAGGCAAGCAGGGCAATAACAGAGCTCCAATGCTCTGCAGGATAACTGACGTTGACCAAAGCACTGCTAGGGTCTAATTAAATTCAAACAGCGTTCCTTTCCGTATTCTCAGTCACCAGAGACCATCAGCAGAGGCACATCCATGCACAGAGAGGCAGTGTGCACAGCCACCAGCCAGCAGTGCTGAGCCCTGCCGAGGTGCTGGAAGCTTTTAGGAAGAGGAGAGATAAAATGCTCTGAGTGAACTCAACTTTTGGCTCTGTGGGCACACTGCCTTTGTTAAGGACTCTTTTGCCAACCTTGAACCACGTGGTGTGATAAGGATGGTTTTTCCAACGCGTTAAACACATTGAAAGATTGCTTTCTTAAAGTTCCAGGGAGCGCTCTCAACCGGTGTGCCGTGTCCGTGTGTGGGCTTAGGGTTGAAATAAAGGAAAACTCAGCGGAGGGTTAGGGAAAAGGCAAGAAGAACAGATTGAACAGGGAGCCCACAATGGCTGCACTTTGCCAGAGGGATGAGTCACTGTTTGCTGTGCTGTGAAGGCCCAGGAGACTGCTGGAAACTCAAGTGAAGCCATGAAGCACTGCAAGTATGTCTCAGTAGGCAGAGCAATGGCATTGCGTAACGTAGGAGTAAAGCTCTGCTCTCTGAACAGCCTGCGGAGTTCCAGAATCACACACACTTCTCTCTATTGTCCGAAAGCAGCTGTGTGGAAGCCAGAGAGGAGATTTTGTCATTCAGGGCAGGTCCTAAAGGGGAATGGTGCAGCAGTTAGGCATGGCCGGCCAAAGCTGTGGACCTGTGAGCCCTCGCTGCAGCTGTTGCTTGTTCCTGCAGCTTCCTCAGCTGTTTGCACTGAATTCCGTTCAGGTGCCAACCACGCTGCATAGGGCATGATTGGTTCTAATGTCCCTGTGCCCCTGTATGCTTGGAGGGGCGTGCTCAGGACAGCGGGACCTTAAGAAGCAGAGGCAGTCAATCATCCATTTTTTAAGGGCCAGAGGAGCGGGTGCCCCTCTGTGGCCCACAGCCACAAAGCCACTCCTCTAAGAAGAGCCTGCTATCCCTCATCTGCAGAGGGGGTCATTCTTACTGCTTTCCATCACAGCTTTTCTGCTCCACAGAAAGGAGACGATTGCCCCAAGCAGAGGAGAGAAATCCCAGCCCAGTCTTACTGCTGTCCTTCATACAGAGACACGTAAATCCTGAGACCAGCTTTAAGGCTTATGTGTGCTTCAGATTAATTCCTCAACAATCACTATTGGGAGTTCTTTTCTGTGAAACTTTTGGTGTTTTTATGTAACACTTTCAGCAATAAACTTGGCATGGAAAAGTGAAAACGTAATAAGAAAACCACTGGTGGAGTAAGCATGGGAGGGAGGTCTAATATCAACACAGGAGGACCACATAAGGCACTGGAAGGACTAGAGAGGAATTGATGTAATAGGAATGGGGTGAAGTGTAGGTCATGCACACGTGTGCTAACAGCAGTAATTTCTGATACAAGATGATAAATGGAGACAATGCTGGAGAGAAATCCAAACGTACTGAACTACCATGGGATGATTATGCAATGTTAATGTTTCTAGTAGACACAGGAGAACCCTTGCACTTCCATGCAAAACACAGATGAAGGCTCATCTGGAAAACTGGTGACTGCAAATAAGACTGAATCTGATTTCTATCTCTTAACACGTTAGAGGGCTAATTGCCAAAAGTCAGAAGATCGATTTCAGCCAAAGGCTTGCACAGCCGTGCATAATGGAGGATATTCAGCTACAAACAACATAAAGGCTCCTACGTATCAGCAGAATAATGCTCACAGCCTTCCAATGGAAGGAACAGAAACCCTGCTGATCAGAGGTGGAACCTGGCAAGTTTATTAAAGCTAATACCTGGTATGGCTGCTTGTATAGTGAAAGTGGCAGTCCAGGAGATGCTCTGGGCTAACAGTTCCTCTCGGGCCTGGTTGCTTCTCCTCTCTGTGAAATGTGCATTTGGAGGGAACACAGCACATGGGGAAAAGCTGCCAGTTTGTTGTCCAAGGCTGTGGAGCTCTGCCAGAACCCCCATCAGATGCCCTGACAGGATCTCCACCGCTGCAAAGACCTCACAACACACAGAGGTGAAATCCTAGCCCTGCAGGAGTGAGTAGCAAAACTGCTTCACTGGGGCCAGGACTTCAGCCTGGAAAGGGAGTCAGGAGTACATGCGTGCTTTCAGTGACAGAGCGGCTGATTAAATACATCTGGAGCCCTGCTTTTTTATCAATCATTGATAAAATGGGGCTTTTAAAACATAAACTTCTGGTAAACTAAACCACAAAATGCAAACAAGCTTTAAAAGCAAAATATCTTTAGTTTTTGTCTGAAAACAAAGGAAATGACAGCACTCCCCACTCCAAACCTCTGTAGCATTTGACGTTCCACTTCAACGAGCGATTAAAGCGTAAAAAAACCCTGTTAAAACGTTTCTAGGTGACACCTGACACTTCATCCTCTTCGGATGTCATCCCAAGCGCCCTTCCTCCCCATAGCGGTCAGACACGGGGCAGGAGCTGCCGCTCCTCCTGCCCCACGATCTCCGCGGGTCCCTTGAACAGTCCCCACGGGTCTGCGATTCGCGACCACCATCAGCGCGTCCGGACACGCGTGGCTGCGGTCGGAGGGCTCTGCCCGGCCAGAGCCTTCCTGGGATCCGACTCCGAGCCCCGACCCCGCACCCCACAGCAGGACAGCCCTGCCCCGCCGCTCGCCCGGCCCCCAAGTCCAGCCCTGCCCCCGAGGCCAGCCCTCCTCCTGCCCGGCCCCGAGCGGACCTGCCCGGTGAGAGCGGCCGCCCCTCCCCGGCAGCTCCGGCGGCTGAATTTGCTCCGCTCCCTTGCTTGGTTGGTTCGCTCTCAGAACTTTGTTTACAGTCCCTTGTGCCGCGGGCTGCATCCCCTTCTTAAGCTGGCTGCGGGCTCGGGGCCGCCGCAGTCGCGCCCGGAGTGCGGGAGGTAAGGCACGGCTGGGAGCGGGGGATCCCGGCTCCGTGCGGGGCTGTGTGTGCGGGGACATCGGGCACGGAACCCCGGCTCGAAGCTTCGGGGCTCCGCAGTGCTGCGGTGCCGCCTTCCGTGGCAACGGATGGGACGCGCGGTGCGGGCGTGGGGTTTTATACCGATGGGTGCCAAAGTTTTGAGACCCTCGGAGAGTGTGCGGGAGGGTCCGTCTGCCCCTCCCCGGGCACCAAAAAACGCTGGAAACGCTCGGGTCCGGCAGTGCTTATAACCGAGGAGCTTGGTGGGGAGCCGGCGTGCATCCCGAGGCTCACGCAGCTGGCAAGGGCACGGCGGTGTTCCCCTGCCTTGTCATTAAGGGCCTGCAGCCCCTGGGTCTGAGCTCTAGCTGTGTTCTCCCAGCAGTATTCCCGTGAGGAGTTGCTGTGGGGTTGTGTTTAGGATCGCCTTGGTGTGTTGGATCCCAGTTCTGGCTCTCTTCTCGGTACAGATGCACTCTTTGTTGCAGATTTCCATAGTCACTCTGGTGCAAATCCCAGTGTGGGCATCGCGAGTGCAACTTTAAGCCAAAAAAGGGGTCTGAAATATGCTGGGTACAGGGAATCAGGTCTGTGCCCAGGGACGTGTAAATTTGAATGTGTCCCATCGGTTTGGAGTCATGCACAGAAAGGGAAGGAGTTGCAGCGGCTGTGGTTGTGCAGGTATCAGTGCTGGGAGCTCCTGGGAGCATGTCACTGCCACGAGCACTGTTCTCATACTGGGACTGTAAGGTGTGCAGTGCGTGTGTTTCTGCTTCTCAGCTCCGTGGCGACGGTGAGGAGAGCGAGGGAAGAAATCCTGTCTCTAAAAGTCACTGTGACAGAGTTTTGTTTCATAAAGCATTACTTTAAATCCGTAAGGGCTGGCAGCAGTGCGTCTCAGAGCACCAAACAGATACAACCATTCTTACAACACAACTGGAAATGGACTGCCAGGCGGTCCAGAGCTTTTGCTGTAATGTAATTTGAAGGATTCATCCAAAGTATTATGGCTTTTTCTGCCTTTTTCTCCACGCTCTTCAAGAAGTCAGACTGACTGCACGGGTCTGCAGTCAAGGAGAGAAGCAGGGAGGCTGCTCACCGCCAGCTAACGGCAGCTCCGAGTACCCGAGCTGTGTCCTGGGCTTATTCCTGGGAGCCTCTGGAGAAGAACAGAACCGTTTGTGGCCATAAACACCCGTGTTTGTGAAATGCTGGCACGGCCTGTGGGAATTAAAAAGAGAAAAAGCAGAGAAAATTAAAAAATCACTATATGACTTCATGCAATTATTCACATCCTCTCATAGGAGCTCCTGCTGACGTGTGGAGAGGACCCTCGGTGTTAAAATGACCGTGCATGTGTAGAAAGGGAATGCTGACTAAGATTAGCAACAGAACTCTGCGCTGCTGTGAGTTTTGCCCAGCTGCTTGGTGGATCTGCGGCACTTTCTGAAGCTGACAACAGTTTCCATCACTGCTTTCTGCAGAGCTGTTGCACAGCATTGCTGCAGCCCCTGCCTTGTTCTGAAGGGGATTAAACACAAGGAAATTAACATTTATCACACGGTGTTCTTGGGCTTGGTTTGCCTTTGATTGTATTTGTTCAAGGGGAGTTTGGGGGATTCTGTTTATAGCAGAACAGATTCAAAAGGTGGCTCTGGCAGGAGATGTCATGGCCAGCTTGCAGCTGGGAGCCATGGGCATGGGGAGGAGATGGAGGGCTTTGCTTAAAGCGATGGGAGGCACAGAAGGGACAAATTCCCAAATGTTCTGGGCTGTGTTTGGGCTCCTTGGTTCACACAGGTGATGGCAGCAATAGAAACAGAGTTAGAGATGTTCACTGCGGTAACTCACCTGTGTTCCCCTTTCCTGCCTATAGCTCTGTCTAGGAGACTTGCCTGCGCTGTGGCTGTCCTCACATCAGCCACGCTGAGTGCTGCACAGCAGCGGGCACAAGGAACGAGCTGGGGGGAGAACACCCCCTGCTCCCCATGGCTACAAACACAGCACGCGCTGGGAACTTTTCCCACACAGGAGTTCATAGGAAGATGGTAAATATCCAACCCCTTTTCTTGTAGGGAACCTCCATGCTAGAACATCATTGCCTCCGGTTCATCACGCATGGACATCTGAGGCCTCACAGCGTGGCACGCTCCTCCTGCTGCCCAGCTCTGCCTGGCTCTGGCACCTGGGACATCTCAAGCAGTCACCCTCTGCTCACTGAGTGTGCAGCGATGGATTCCTGGCGGCCCCGGTGAGTGCTGTGCTTTGTGGGTTTCCCTAAATCTCAGTGCACACCTATTGCATGTGCTCCAGGGTCAGAGATTCCTCTGCCCCTCCTGCAGTGTTAGCCACAGGTTGCCACATCAGTGCGTTCTTACTGGAAGTCAAAATAGCTCCTTAAGCAAGAATTCTGGCACGGCCAGAGAGGGGATGCTGTGCTGCTGGGGATCTTTGCCGAAATCTTTTCCCCTGAAACCCGAACCAAGTCACCTGTCTGCATAAGTCAGAAGTGACTTTGCTGGCAATGAGGATCTCGTGCTGTTTTCTGGGATGAATACCTTTTCTCGCTCTTCAGATGGGTTCTGTTGTTTATTTAACCCAGTGGAGGTTTGTTTATTTGTTTTGTATGAATGTCAGCTTACCTCCCAGTGCCGGGTCAGCTGCGCTCCTCAGACCTCTGCAGACATTTTGCCACCGATGGAGTTGTGGTAGTTTAGGATTCTTGTTTTGGCTGTAAAAATATCTCTTCTTCCTCTTCATAAATCTCTGTACAAGATGTCAGAAGAGACAGTGCTGATTGGGGATGTGCCTGAAGCAAACAGACAGGGACACTGCAAGGAGCTCCCCCTCAGATTTTGGAATAAGGCATTGAACAAATCGATTCCTACTAACAGTAAAATCAGAAAGGATAGTGTCTGGGGGTCTGCATTGCCCTTTGTGCTGAACTTCTGTAATGCTCTTCCTTACTGCTGTAGAACAAAAGCTCTGTCCAAGCAGATCTGAACTTTCTCTTGTTAGAGTTCAAGGAAACCCAAAGGCAAGCTCTCTGATGAGGTCCAGGGCACAGCCTGGATGTGGATGTGTTAAAAATAAGTGAAATCCTCTTTCTCACAAAACACACGGTCACTCACACGAGGTACTGAGATCCAAACCAAGGGCTCTCCGCAATGGACGAATATATCTTAGCAACAAGGGTGGGAGTGGTGGGAAAGGAAAAGGAGAACACTAGTGTCTGGCAATTAACTTCCTAGCCACAGATGTGAAGGTGATAAAAGTGATAAAAGCATTGCAGCTTTGCCAGCTCTTCCTTGTTCCCTGGGCTTCATGCTGTGCTGTTGTCAGGCAGCACTGTGCAGTGCCCCAGAGCTGAGCTCTCCCATGTACGATCTCCTTCAGCTCTTTGGAAAACTCAGATCAATGGTTACGAGTCCCTGGGTAACGTGCAAACGTTCTTACGGGCATCAATATCTGTGCTCGAGGGAATAGTTCCCTCTGTCCTTGATACTGACATCAGTGCATCAGTGAGAAAGTAATTTCAATATCATTGAATTTTAAAAAAGAATCATTGTGTAGGAAGCTTTAAACTTTGCTGTTGGGACAATTAAATGCTTTGGTAGGGAGGGAGCAAGTGATGGCATAAAGTGGTACCGTTTGCATCCCTGGTTGCGTTACACAGAGCACACCGTGAGCATGCTGCAGCAGGTGCATCCACTTCTGTTGAAGCAGTCCTGCTGCCAAGCCATAACCAAAACCCATTCCTGCAGCCAGTGTGCACATAACCCCGTGAGGTGTGTGTGCTGTGTCCAGAGCTGATTTGTCATTTGTTTGGGATCTGGGAGAAACAAGAAGTATATACAAATTTCAGGTATGGTATAAAGAAATGAGGTAATAAGGAAGCGAGTCCTGGATGGTTATTTTTTTGGGAGGGTTTCTTTTTTTTCTTGGGCATTACAGTCAGAGCATCCCGTCGTCCCACAACACTTTGCAGTCGGTGTTGCTCTGATCCCTTCTCTCCAGCACTTTGGCACGTGTACAAGTGGCATGAGAGCTGATTCAGACTCAGCAATCGGAGATAACTGAGCTTGTGCATCAGTCCCCGGGGCTTTGGGGTCCCTGCTCGCCTGCCACCCTCTCTGTCCCCATTTGCCATGTCATTGAACTCAGGCTCTTCTCTCCACAGCATGACAAGCACTGGGCAGCTCCTGCTCTAGCCTGACAACTGACGGTCTGCAGGGAATCAAGATGACAACCGAACCTATCAAAGAGATCCTGAGCACCCCAAAGCACACTGACCCCGCGACCACGGAGAAGAGTAATAACAATGACTGTGTGATAACCACCATCCCCCTGGTGAGTGAATGCCAGCTGACGGCCGCCACGGGGGGAGCAGAGCTCTCCTGTTACCGCTGCACCGTTCCCTTCGGGGTGGTTATCCTCATCGCCGGCATCGTGGTCACTGCTGTGGCGTACAGCTTCAATTCCCATGGCTCGATCATCTCCGTGTTTGGATTGGTCCTCTTGTCATCAGGACTCCTCCTGCTGGCCTCCAGTGCCGTGTGCTGGAAGATCAGGCAGCAAAACAAGAAAGCGAAGAGGCGTGAGAGTCAGACAGCGCTTGTGGCCAACCAGAGAACCCTATTTGGGTGAAAGAGGCTGTGAGGTGTGCACAGGAGCAGGGCCTCGCCTCCAGCCCGCCTGTTTGTCATAGGACAGACCTTTAATTTAACGTTGGGAATGAGCTGACACGGAATTGGGATGGATTAACAAAGGCTCTTAACGAGTCTGCAAATGCTCTTCTTATTTTTCTCGCCGCAGATGTAATGGTGATCCTTTCCAAGACAGAGGGGAAAAAAAATGATATTCCTGCACAGAAAACTGGTTTCGTAACTGCAGTCTCCGATGTGCTGCTTGTGTTGGAAGGGGGACTCGTGAGACCCGAGACCATAATTTGAGCTGACTGGGAAATGCTGGAGGTCTCCTCAAACCCACACTGTGACATTCGACCAAGGGAGAAGTCATAGCGTTTGCCATGGGTTATGGCCAGGTTCTGATACTCAACAAGAGTAGCAAAAAAAGCCAAGCAATAGCAACAAAGCAAACTGCAGATTGCTCAATAAGCTGATTCTTATATTTTATGTAACTTTCCCCCCCCTCCCAATATCCGTGGTACTTCCCCCTCCCTTTTAAAAACCAACTAATATTAATTTTGTCCTACTATTGAATAGAAATAGAAATGTCTAATTATACTGTCTAACCTGAGTAACGAGGTATGGTTATAGCTCAAAACACAGAATTTTTTTTTTTTTTTGTAAATTAAAGTGGTCGGGTTCAGCACTTTTGATTATTTTGCTATAAAATTAAAAGGTAGATTTCATTAAAATAATATCCAGTGCTGCTAGATATTAAGATTTTTGTATTATTGCATGATAGCTTGTGTCTCCTGCTTCCCGATCCTTGTTGGTGTTTGTGGAGCAGCACCCTGGGCACTACCTGATCTTACAGAGTGCTGATCTCTTGCAGAGCTCCCTGTGCACTGAGGGTTGGGTCTGAGTGCTCGTTCCTCCCACAGTCCGACCGGCCACAGTCGCTGAGGAGCTGCACAGTCTGTTCTACAGAGTCTCACTGGCACAGCCCACATCACTCACAGCTCTCAGCAGTCCCTTGTGAAAGCAGGGCCATCCCCACCGTGGTTGTTGGGTGAACCTTGGGATTACAGGTCTGTATGAAAGTCCAGCTCCCAGGTGCCCCCCATACACAAGAGATATTTCATTTATGTATATGTCTTCCGACTTTTCTTGGCTAGTGACCCAAAAACCCCTTGGGTTTCTTGGCTGGCCCCAGTCCACAGCCAAACAGAATGTAATTTCTATATCACAAAGGGCAAAATGAACCATGGTGTGAGTGGGCTGTTAGGCAGCAGGAGACTGCAAGGACTCCTCTTTTTCTTATTCTTTTTCCTCACCTCAAAAGGGCCATGAGCAGTTTCTTCCACTTCAGAGCTGCTGAGCAGCACTGCATCCCATTGCCTCCTGCAGGTCAGCCCTGAGCCCTATGCTTCTGCTGAAGCTGCCCAAGCTGGCAGGGAGAAGTGGCACCTTGTCCTCTGCCCCGCGTGGTTTGAGCTTGTTACATCCATAACTTAACCCCACATTTGCAAAGTGCACTTGGTGATTTAAATAGAGCAAGCTATACGTACGGGAGGGGATGTTTGGAGTCAGTATTTGCGTTGCCACACTCCGTGGTTACCAGACGCTATATTAAAATCACTTGCATCAGAGGAAAGCTGACAACACATTTTAGCACTTCCAGAGCTCTATCTTAATCGTGGCAGGAAGCTCTCCTGCTGCTGGGAGAACATGTTGCGTCACCAGAACATCTGACACCGGTGTCTAATGTCAATCACTTTGCTTAAGGTCATTAAAAATATTAGGGTGTCTCCTTACAATGTACAGGTTTTGCATGAGTGACAATTCAGAGGAAATGCACAGCGTGATAAATAATGGAACAGGTGGACTGAAGCGGTGTCTTTCCTGTTTAAAATGAGGCAAGTGATTGACATTAGCAAAGCTGGATAAGCTAAATAGGCCATTTATTTTTTTCCCCTGGGAACACAATAGTTTTTCTGACTCCTCCTTCCCTCTCCCCATTTCTTTTTCCCTCAGAGGATCGCTGTGAGCTCTGGGTTTGCAGGGACACAGTGACCCCCAGCAGAGCTGTGCCCCTTCAGCAGCCCTTCCCTTCACCACTGCTGCAGTGCTGCAGGCTTGGTCGTGCTGTGCAGCATGTAGAAGGGAAATAGTGGTGCAAGATGCAGGTCAAAAGAAAGGGAACGGAGAGAACCGGGGACATTTAGAAGCAGTCGCTGGCATCTTTCCTAATGGCCAAAGGTGACATCCAAGACGAGTCCCATGGGCTCTATTTTCTCTTCCTGTGTCCCTGTGTATTGCATGCTTTTTCATTCTCATCATCTCTTTCCATGCACCCTCTGTCCATGTTGCAACGCAGCAGGGCACATTCAAAGCTTTCACAAGGGGTTGCCCTCCAAACAGCTTAGGTACAAGCAGAAAAGTTCTGCTCTGGACTTGAAGCCCCATCACTCAGACTGGGTCTGCCATGCAGACAGGGGTTGTGCAGTTCTGTGATGCAGAGCCCTTTGGGACTCCACGAGTGCTGCCTGGTGGGAACCCCAAAGGCAGAAGTCGGCCCGGAGGACGCAGCCCTGCAGAGATCACAATGACTTTCCGGCTCCGAAACACATTCCCCTCTGGTGTGAAAAGGCTTTGAGTGCAACAAGTGGTATTTTGGATCTGGGAGAGGTTGGGTGGGAGCTGATGCAAAGTTTATTGCCACAATTGCTTGTCGCTCCCTTCCTGAAAGCTCTGGCAGCATTGCGTAAGAAAAATTGCCCTCACAAGGATAGAAAATTATCTAATAGGGGAATTGCAGAGCTGTGCTGGGCAAATGTTACGGGGATCTTAAAAAATAATTGCCAAACTTAAGCACAGGAAATTGTGTCTGTAACTACACCCTGTATTGCTATTGTACACAGAGCTGCTTTCAGCCTGGGACAGTTATACCACAAGAACCATTTTGGTGTGACAAAGCTCAGTGTTCATCCCGTGTGCCTCCCTCAGCTTCGCCTGTCTGAAGCTGAGCCCAGGGCTGCTGCTGTCTGCATGGAGGCGGTCCCACTGCCCTCAGTTTCACCCGATTTCTTCTTGAATGTCTTCAGAGGGATGGGGCATCCACCACATCTCATTCTTACAATGGGTTCCAAAAGAGGAGCCCAGCAGCACTGCCAGCCATCATTCTGCGCATGCCTATCCATGACTCTGATGCCTTCGGATTGGAGGAGGAGTTAGCCTTCATCAGTTACAAAGGGCTTTTCTGGTTGAAGGGTCTTGACAAATAAAGAGTTGCACTGCGTGATGTGAAATGTGATGGAAATCCTGGTAAAACTTTGCAGCACACTGAACTTTGTTTGGATTAATTATTCTCACTTCCTAACTCTTCTGTGCTCTCTAGACGAAGAGAAAATAGTATTGAACTTCAAACACAGAGAGGAAAAGAGGAAATTAGGAGGAGAAGAATGCATGACAGTAAATGTATACAGTGCTGTGGGGAGCACAGAAGGTCCCCCAAAAGGCACAGTCTGCTACAAATCATGTAGCTCTTGTTGCTGATGTATCCTTCATGTCTGAAGTCCTCACATTAACAACACTCCTGTGTATCACCTTGCCCTTCTTCCCACTGTGTGCTCCCAGGAGCTGCTCAGCACGCAGCAGCAGCAGCGTTGGTGTCCCATTATTTCTTTAAGTTACGTGGCATTCAGCCACGATCTGGCCTCAAAGCAGTGGGATGTCTGTGAATTATCTACTGGAGTCAATAGCAGCAGAGCAGTCCTCCACCGCCTCTTCTCAGCCCCGTTCCCCTTCAATCTGAGGGCCCGACTTTGTGAATAGAGTTAACAGCTTTCCTGGAAAACTGGCCCATGACATTATTTCCTTGTGAACTCCATCCACCTGTCATGTTAGGGCTTGGTGCGACGCCAGCGCGGGCAGGAAATAATAGGCAGCAGGATGCTGGTGTGTGCCGATGGCCCTGACCCTCCCATTCCTGAACATGAATAAGCTCCGAGCTCACACGGCGTCACAGCCGCGCGGCTCCTGGGCCCGCAGAAATGCTTGGGTGGGTGCACAGCCACTGCAATAACATCCAGGCAGCCAGGCTGCATGGGAAGAGCCGGTGCTGCCCTACAGTCAGTGGGAAAGGTTTGAGCTGGATGGACTTTTGGGGTTAAACAGTGAGTTGGGGGCCCACATCAAAGCGAGAGAAGGGCAAGACCATACACACACACATGTGAGCTTCTCTGATCCGTGCAGGAGCATGAGACCTGAGGCAGGGACACCACCCAACGATGAGATCAATTGTCTCCTGACCTGGAAACAAAATGGGTAGAGTGCAATTCAGGCTGGAAGCAAACCATTCTGTCACCCCGTTCCCTTTTTGCCCAAAGGCAATAAGTGCTGACCAACGTCATTGCTGTGCAGAGATCAGGACAGTTGGGCTATTGCTTACATCACACTTCTTGCAAAATGAGGGATTGTGTATAACAGCAACAACAGCCTTGTTTGGCTTTTCAAACAAAAAAGGTATACACTTAGATATTTAAAGCAAGCTTCTCTTCTCATACATTTCACTCTCCCCTTTGGGCTCTGCGGGCTGGTGGGGCTGCCCCAGGTCCCCCCGGCAGAGCCACGCAGGAACACAAATTTTGGGTAATTTTGAGCGCCATCTACTGGAGTTTTATCTGGTTTCTAATTGTTTGTGCATGTTACCTGTATCCGTAAATGACTGTGTTAAAAGGGATGAAGGATTCCAAACTGAGAAGAATGAGACAATGAGACTTCAGCCCGGCTCTCGCTGCCCCAGCCGCCACTTTGCCACACTCTGAAGTTTTCGTGTTGATTTTTTTCACTAATTTCCCGAGCTGAACCATTTCCAAAGGCTGGAGTTACAGGAGGCCCCAAATCCCCAAGCGGACACATCCCACACTGGGAAACGATGATGTGATCAACTCAAAACTTTTTATAGAGGAATAAGTTTCATTGCTCATTCATTTTTATCTGAAGTTGTGGTCACATGGAGAGATTCGGTTTTCAACTGCGTTGTTTTTAAAAGATCAAAAAGAGAAGGATGACACGAAACACTCGTGCCTTGCTGAAGTGTCACACATGCAGGTGAAGGCTGTGTGCTTCAATGTAAGCACCAATAAACTCCTGAGACTGAGATTTGCGCTCCCAGTTTGGGAAGGCAACAAAACACGAGACAAACTCTTCCTGCCCTGAGGCTCCAGGTGGCAGAGAGCTCTGAATCCTGGAGCTTGTTTCCCTGTATGGCTTGCCCTGTTGTGCCTAGAGAAAATAACCTGACTTGGGGGATTCTTTCTGTCTGTGCCTGCCTGTGCACACCCCATGGATGCCTCGCTGCCGACGTCCTCAGCTCAGAGCAGCAGACTGTTGGCAGGTTCAGTTTCCTGTAGCAGAGGCAAAGCTTTTGTACTTTTTCCCTTTGGACAGTTTTCTTTTTCCCAGTGTTAGAAGCACACGAGGCCTTTCCAGCTGGGAAATGCACACTGCGGGCGGTGGGGCCAAGAGCACAAAGAGAAAGGAGTTTCAGGACAAGTTACGACACCAACATCTGGCATATAGATTTGACGTCTCTGTCGTCTCCTTTGCTGGACAATGCTCTGTCCCCAGAGTGAAGTCTTTGTTCCACACTGGAGCTCTGCAAATGTGACTGGCATCAGCTCTGCAGAGTGCTTGGAGTTGTTTGCACAGATCCGCCAATTGAAAGGGGTGAAGCTGTTCAGCCCTCCCTCGTGTCGTGCCCTGGACGTCATGCGCTTGGGCAGCCAGCCCTGCTGACACCAACGCGAGCAGAGTTTGGCAGTGGATGAAACACAGAAATGGTGACATGGAGGGGAGGAGGAGGAGGCATCCTGGCAGCCAGCACAGTCTGTGGGTGAGGAGAGGTGGGCAGCCCCTGCACATCACGGGCAGAAGGAGCAGTCCTGAAAACGGTACGGACTGCTCCGATCGGATTATTGCTTTTTCCAGCAAAAATTAAATCCACCTCGAAACGTTTTCCCCTGGGCTGGTGCAGCAGTTCAGCTGAACATAAAAGATGCTATTGAAGCGATTTCTGGCATGGAGGGGATTAAGTACCGTGAAGTCAAAACTAAAAGCTTGCAGCTCGGCAACACCCGTAGCATGAAATTACGTTCCTCAGCATATGAGTTATATCACAGCCAGACCTCATGGCCATCTGACAACTGCCCTGGGAAGTTTTGGGTCAAAGCCTTGACAAGCACTGCAAGCTTTCAGAAAGAAAAGTCTCTACTTTTTATACGCTCCGCCTTAATCATGCACATTTCCATCATGTGGTTTGATATATGAGGAATAAATAGGGAACTTTCTTATGCATGCGCTGTGCTCAGATCACTCAGTGTCGTCCTTTGATGTTGGACCATTTCAATAGTGTTTGCCAAATAGAAGCTTGTGCCTCGTGTTTCTGGATATGTTCAACATTTTTCCAGCTCATCAGCTGCACTTCCCGTTGGGCACTCTCCTAATTGATGGAAGCGATTCCTATTTGATTTCCCCAGCATTATTTTTTTTTTCAGATATTATGCTTTGCTGTTTGTTTAACAGCTATTCAATCAAACACATACTGTCCTTGTGCATACCAGTCCCACAGCATTACTCTTTACTCTTCACTGGAGCAGGTGAAAACCTTCATTTTCTGAGTGAAGAAACGTGCCCTGCTCAGCACAGCTATTAACACGTGTGGTATAAGGAAACTGCAGCACTTCCTTTATTCCTCGGATACCTTTGTCTCGCTGATGATGGTAACAAAACTTTCCAACTCCCACAATGCCAAGATTTTGCCCACAGGTTTCTCTCTGTTGACATCTTCCTCTTTATTCTTTGTGACAGTTTTATAGAAATAAATGCATATTTCATCCTCTGAATCAAAATAGAAAAGTGCTTTTTTTTCTTATCCAAATTTGATGAACTTTTAGTTATCAGAGGGCTCTGGCAGAGCTCTTGGGCCCCTGACCCAGCCCCCGAGTGGGGGTCTTTCCCTTCTTACTGGGGGTTTCATCCACAGTGCACAAAGAAGGAAGGTTCCTTTGCTTCAAGTGAAACCGCTCTCGAACGTGTTAAACCAATCCAGCAGATGGAATTCAAGTTTCAGGGTTGTTGGTTTTTTTTTTTTTTTAAAAAAAGAGAAAGTAATTTGGTTTGGAGCCATTAATTAAGCAATCCAAAAAGGCAGCGGAGCCGCATTCAAATTACAACCTAATCACACTGCAGCGAAACTGCCAAGAGATCCTGGCTGTCGTGGCTGCACAAAGGGCCGCTGTGAGCTGTCAATCTTTCTCTCACCAACAGGAAAGTCAACTTCCACCCTGTTTACAGGGAACCTTGGGCCTAGGTCCTAAACAAACTTCCTCTGCCATGACTGCCAACAGAAAGCAGAGCGTGGGGCTTCGGCCGCTCGAAGTCCATTATTTGCCATATCACAGATCCATCTCGCTGCCCCTCAGCGCTCCTTTCATTTGTTCAGGTGCCAGAGATTCTTGGTGGTACCACAAGGAGCTGAGAAAGCAGCCTGTCCAAAGCCAGTATTACTCAGACACATTCAGAGAGCAGCAATTAGAGGCAATGTAATGTCCCCCTATTCCCTTTTCTACGTGTTTTCTCTGGAAAACTCTGAATACATTTTGTTCAGATAGAAGCCACTGTGAAGATGTACTTGGGGTGATTTTCTGCTCTTGTTGCAAACTCAGCAAACAAACCAGAGGTGCTTAACACTAAACCAGGATGCTGATGCTCTGCTGGGCCAAACTTCAGCTTGTTCTGGTCACTCGTGCACCAAACTCCCTCTGCTCCTTGCATGCCTGTCCCAGCATCCGCTCAAGCAGTTGGGCAGAAGGGTGAGATGAGTCTGGAACTGCACTGTGCAGCTCTGCAATGAGGGCTGCACAACCCACAACCACTACTATGTATTTTTCCCATAGACCAGGGAAGGAATTTGCATACAATGAGAACATATTTTCTAAGTTAAAGCATAGCACAGGCATATTCCATGTCTTTCAAGGAAGGTTTGGAGGACAGCCACGCTCATTTGGAAATCACTGGACCAGAACTAAGCCATTGAAACAGATTTTGCAAGATGTGGTTTTTTACAACAAAGGGAGGGAACGGATCTCTTGTTCATCTTGGATCTCCAGAATAGCATTTCATGACTCTCTTTCCAAAACAAAAGTAACACAACTTAATTGCTTTAAGTCCTTTATGCAGGAACATTCCAAGAACATCATCGATTGACCTTATGATTTGCCTCCGGTAATTGCTTTTCCCTGAAATATTGACAGTGGAGTTCTGACTTTTGCTGAGTTAACAGCACGTCCTGCAGAGCTTCTGGAGGCAGTATGGAAACAGCAACGCTGGGCCTGCATTCAGATACAGGGAACTCACAGTGCTCTGTGAGGTCAGCCCCAGGCTTCGTGTTTAAGGCTAAGGAAGCTGCAGCCAGGGCACTGCTCAAGTAACGATCCTTCAGTGTTTCTCCATATATTTAAATCTCTCGAGCAAACACGTATGTATGCAAACACAACACAATATCTTTGCAAGCACCTTTGTAATCAGAACAACCACCTGCTTTGCACTTTGAATGAAAGAGTCTGAAGTAGCAGTGATTAACTGAATTATTTACAGCTGCCGGTGATCTTAATCAGTTTCTAATGAATCAGAAAACATTATAAATGCAATTGCTATTCAGCTGGAACTCTGAGCAATGTGGAGGTTCTTACTGGTCTCAGTAGGATGTGCAGGTTAGTAATGCCACAGTGCTCATTCTTCCTTTGTCTGAAAGAGCTGCTCCTGTAACTGTCTGTTTTATTGAGGCTATGTGGTTTCAGTTTCAAGGTAATGAGCAGAGAGGACAGTTAGCTTTGATACCTTAATGTTTTTCTCTAGGATCCCTTAGCTGCATGAGAGGATTTGGTTTTGTTGTTTCAGTACCAGTGCCCAAATTCTGCTGGTTTTCGCAGGTAACTGGTACCTATAACACGCTCAGGGCTGATGGAGAGCTGGTGAAGTTTCTAAGTTATTCTGTAACTTTAAAGCATTCTGGGCAGGATTACATCCTCCACAGCAGCACACCTACATGTGGGAAAGAGAAATGTAACCAATTCCCCTGCTGACCTTTATCTTATTGTGTCTATTTAAAACAGGAAAAGCATGCCCATTGGCTCAGTTAATACCTTAAATAACTAAAAGACACCCTGCTATTCCCAATTCCTGACTACTTCCTTGTTTACTTCTCTTGGCTAGCAGCAGCTTGCATATATGTTTCAACGTGTATTCAGATGTCCAATTCTAGACAGGTATTACCCAATTTGTCCTGTTTTCTTGGATATCTCTCTCAGAAGGGTTGGATTGATGGAAGGACTGAAGCCTTCATCTGTCCAACCCCAGAGCACTCCCTGTGTTCTGCCCTATGCAGCTCCTGGAGGTGTCTGCACTGGGGCAGATCAGCAAGAGAGGTGTGAGGCCACAGTGAGATTTACCTGACTGTAGCGTGCATCCCCAAAACAAGAGGTTCTTCTCTGCTGAATGGCATGGTCTGCAAGCCTGTGATCTCACTGTTAGTGAAGTCTTCATGCAAACAGGGACAGTATCTCTTTCTTCCATCATGTCTTTATGCTTCAGCCACAGAGCTGTTGCTGGGAGAACTTCCCTGCTTGCATTTCTGCTCCTTGTCTGCAGGGTCCTTGGGTCTGTGGTGCTTGGCTGGTGAAGAGCATCTTCACGACTTCTGCTGGATCTGCATAGTCTAATTTGCTGAGGATATGAGCAGAAAAACTGCTGCTGCCCACAGGCTGCTCCCTTTGCTGCAGTTGGAGCCCCCATCAGGCTGCAGGATCAGGAGGAGGAGGAAAATACGTCTGAGTACTCAGTTGGGTACTTGTATATTGCCTTGCTGAGCTCTTGACCTTCTTGTAAATTTTCCTTCTTACTCTCTTGGATTTAAAGCACCCCACCTGGGGTGGTGACCGACATTCCTGGTGCTGCACAGGGCAGACACTGTCATTATGAAGCTGGTCATTTTGGGAAAGGGGCTTTCTTGCAGGAGTGACTGTTTTGGTGTGAGTCAGTAGATCCACATCTGTGCAGGTGAGGGGTTAAGTGGGAGGAAACAAAGTCCTTCCAGTCCTAAATAAAAATTCTGCTTATATTGAGTTGGAAACTTAAGAAACTTGAAAGGGCACTTACAGGGGCACAGTCCCTGCGCTTTAAGGGAAAACAGCAAAAAGTCATCGTAGAGTTAAACATCATCTACCACCTTTATTACATGGAGGAAACGTGGCATGGGATGAAAGGAAGGGCTTTATAAGCTGCTGAAGATGTTAGATTCCATGTGGTAGGCAGCATCCAAAAACATGAAGTCACTTCCAAAAAACACAGCTGCTCTGTGAGAGCTCTGACTTCCATCTGAGCGAGCTGCACGTCGGGGCAGGAATGTCGTCACGGGCTCTGCTGAACTGGAGAGACAACTGGATTGTTTTTTCTGGTAGCATTCAGTGACAGTTCGGTACTGTTAGCCTATGGGAAAAAAGATATTCCCTGAATAAGCACGTTACTGACTGTTTCAATGGCTGCTTGTCCTTTAGGATGTGAGATCAGGCAGAATGCTCTGTTGCTCTGACACTTATGTAAGAGAGGTTTGTCTTCAAAGCTATATTCTAGCTCAGGATGCTGGCAAGCAGTGGAATGTATTGTGTACACTCAGGTGTGGGCTTTGATAACCCCTCTGAGCAAAGCTGGGGAGCTCTGTGCTGCAGTGCTGCTGAAAGTCATTAGGGCTTGGCGTTGGCCTGGCCTTCCCAGCGTGTTTTTGTAGCTGCACATGGAATCTTACCGAGGTAGAAGGCAATATCCTCTTCCACTTGAATGCTAAATTCTGAAATCATAACATTTATGTTTTCTATCATTTGAAACAGCCCTTGGGTTCAGGTTTCGCTGCAGAAGAAAAACTCTCCCTCTGCTCTTGCAGCACGAGAGCTGTAGGATGGTTTTGTTGAGACCCTCGTGTTAAAAAGAGCTTGTCATCTGCTCTCTGAAAGATGGATCTGCGGCAAAGAGCACGGTGCCCAGCTGCCTGGGAGGTCGGGCTGTGCTGAGAGCAGGCTGCCTGCTGCCAGCAGCTCCCAGTGCCCGCAGATGTGTGCAGTGATGAGGGGCAGTGAGAGCTCCTGGACCACAGTGGGGAGAGGTCAGAGTGTGACCCTCGGTGCTGGGAAGGGCTGGTGGGGCTCTCCGGTTCCTGCAGCGCGTTGGGTTGGGAGTGTTGGAAGAGAAAAGAATGAGTCCTGTGTTCTCACTGGGGTGTAGTCAGCCCAATTAAGTACAGTTTCTGAAGTTGCTGACAAGTCTGTATAAACACGGCTTGCGTGGACTGCTCTGAAGTTTACTGGAGGTCACTGACTTAATTGTGGTTCAGCAGAAGCAAAAACTGAGCTCGAGATGTCTGAAAGGAGCAGAGCTCCGTGTTCTCGGCCTGATAGTGCACTGATGCTGTGGGCTTCAGCTTCAACCTGAGCACACATCCCTCTGATCACAGCCCACAAGGCTTGGCATGCACTCTGTGCTCCACAACCATCTCTGGGGCTATGGAGGTGAGCAGGCAGCATGGCACAGCACTATTCTCCATACATACACCAAGACATGTCACATCACCCAGCCCCTGGGTGAGAGGCTAATAAATGCCTTCTCTGAAGCACGTAGAGGCACCATGGGATGCTGCTGGATTTTGTGATTTACATACCAAGTACAGACGGTTTAAACATCCCAGGCTTAGAGCCATAGGGCAGTTGAACACCTTCAGGGCATCACATCAGCTCTCTGACTGTTCTATTTCTCTCCATCTACCACGAGTCCTAGTCCACAGCCTCCAACATGCTGGGTTCGTGGCGATGCTCTCATCTTCCCTCCATGCACGCAATGGAGAACTTGAGCAAAAGTCCATCTAGGGTCTGGGGAATTTCCTGCAGAGCTGAAGGGACTTTGAAGCTAGAAGTGAAGAAATCTCTCAGTTACTCTGAGCTCTAGGCATGGCCCACACAGATTACTGAGCTGCTTCCTTCTGCTCTTGCCTCCTCTGCAGGCTGCTGGAGACCCTTCAGCACATGATACAGAGCATAGATGGTTCCTAATTCTCATTTTTTTTTTTAACTTTTTCTTAAGGCAACACCCTCTGATTCTCCTCATCAGCCACAGAAATGGTAACAATTGTGGAGCTGTGGAGGGATGAAGGTCACTGTGTGCCCAGTAGCACGCCTTGGCCCCGAGTGTTCCCAGCAGGAAGCTCATAATGAAAGGGTTATTGAGCAAGGCGAAGGCTTAGACCCAAGGCACTCCAGACAGAACAGCTGGCTTTGTTTTCAGTTCATGCTATCAAGAAGAACTGGGGAGGGGGGTAGGGGAATTTGTCCTCTGTGCAGAGGGCTCCTGTGACCTTCAGGTACTCAATCACAGCATTCTACTGCTCGCTTCTAACGCTTCCCACATACGTAAGATCTCCACACAGATGCTTTAAAACTGATTAATTGTGAATTTAATTGCTACCCCTTCCCAGAGAGAAGCTAAACACAGTCAAAGAGAATAAATGACTGGCCCTGGGAAAGTGCAGAAGTTGGAGGCAGTGCCGCAGCCTGGGACACAGCACTTCTCCTTGCTTTCTTTCCAGATGAGTGTACATTTTTTGGAGGCAGAATGTGTGTGTCAGGATAGAGGGGAAGGGTGGAAATCTGGGGATGAAGTTGTACTTGCCAACTCCTACCATGAATTAATTGTGTTTGGCTTGCCCAGCAAGTATTCATTGCCTTGAGATAATACAAACAGCATTTTGCAAGACTGAACTGTCCCAGCTCCAGCTGTGATGCTTCCTACCCCAAACACTCCAGTGAAAATCCATCCTCTGCCCTCTCTCTGAAAGCTCTTTCTGAAAGCACTAATGAGCTTGTGCTTGATGGATGCCTGTTGCCACTGTGTCTGTCCCAGGCTTCTCCCCTCCTGTCTGCAGTGTCCGGTACGGGCTGCTTAACTCCTTCACCTCCAGCTTATTAAAAACAAAAATGTGTGGAGAATTCATTCACTTCTATCTTGCTATTACAGCTATTGTTCTTAGGTGAGGGTTGCTTTTCCCCTCTACTCCCTATAATACTGGTTCCTCCTCTCAGTAGGAGCATTGAAGGTGAACCTCTGTTCAGAAGGAGTCTCCTTTTCTTTCCTGCCATCTCCCATGTGTGCCTCGATGCTGGAGTGACCACGTGCACGGTGCGTGGTGCCCAGGCACTCAAACCCAATGGTAAGCAGCATTTGTACAGCAGTCTATGGTTGGAAAAGCCAGAAGATAATTGAAGGTCAAAATTAATGGTGGGAAAATGTCTGTGGCACCCAAACTGGTGTGGGATGATCTGCTGGCAGATTTAAATAAAATGTATCTGGGCAGCAAAGCCACAGTGGGGGTGGGACGGTTTCTGGCTGCAGAGAGCCTTGGGGCTCCAGGGACAGTGGGTGAAGCAGAGGTCTTCTGGGTGATTTTTGGCATCTGGAGCAGGGGCTGCATTCCTCATCTCAGCCCTGACAGCTCCATTGGGCAGTACGTGCCTCTGTCTGAGCATCCATGCTTGCATGCTGAGCCTTTGCTTGCCTCCCTGGCCCCACCAGAGCCCAGGCCGTTTCTATATAATAAATACATCTGTTTTGTTTTCCCTTTGAAAGGAAAAGGGCTGAGGGCTTCCTACAACAAATGGGGTAAATTGTTTATTGTGCAAATTTCAATAAGGGTTTTAAAAAGGAAGCGGTCTGTAGGCCCTGATAAACACTGTGCCCTAGATAGCGATGGGGAAGGGTTGTGGTTCCATCTGAGTGTACACACGGCTCTGGTGGCTGTGTAAGAACAATGTTCAGAGCAGTGGGGCCGGCTCCCAGTCTGTGGGGTGCCGTGGGTGCTGGGATGGGGCTGGTGGCAGCAGGGACGTGTGCTTCAGCAGTCTGGGAATGTCAGCTTGCATCTTGCAGGTCCTGAAGACTTCTCTTCCCAGAGCAAGGATTATTATGAATTATGATGATTATGAAGTGGTTGGATAATTGGATTCCAAATGAAGAGAGAAGTTTAGCTATAAACGCATCATCTTTCTTCAAAGTAACTTCCAGGGAGTAAACTTCTAACTCTATTAAGTGGTATTTGGAAACTGGAAGGTCAGAGCGGGAGGGAAGGCTCAGTGGAGCTCCGAAATGAAAGGTGCCTACATGTGATAACCTTTTTTCTTCATGTTAAGAAGGGCTGTGATACTAGGCATGCTGGTTGCACCCTAGAGACGGCCATTATTTATTCCAGCAACTGGCTTTCTACCACAATTATTTGTTTCTCATTAGAATGCTCACTTTAACAAGCGAGCGAAAGAAACGCCAGCATGGGAAGAGCAAAATCTCATCTGGGAGAGATATGAGAACCTAGTCATTGATTTTTGTGGGCTCTGTGTAATGGTTTCACTGTCATATTGAAATCTCTACATCATCCACGGCTCAGCTTTTTCCCACTGTTGCTGAGAAATCCCTGGGTGCTGCTCCACTGCTCCTGACAGATGCAGGGAAATAGTCTGTGTGCTGTGAGAGCTCTGATAACAAAGTACCTGTTCCTGCAGAGCCCATTGAAGAGCGGTCCCATGCTCAGGTGCAGCCCTGCTGATCCTGGTGCGGTGCTGCCAGGCTGCAGGAGCTCAGTGTGAGCCACGCTCGGGACTGAAGGTATCTGCTGCAGCTGTGCGGGGTCCTGGTGTGGGGCACGATGAGGTCAGAGGAAGTTTTTCTGGGTCCAGATGAGAGCAGTGTTTGTGTAAGAGTGTCCTCCCAGGGCTGGGCAGCAGCACGGTCATACACTCAGCTCTACCTCCAAAATGCAATCTGTAATTCTCCCGGGGTAGGGCTGGGAACGTTGCGATCACAGCTCCAGCCCTGGGCTTGATAGGAGAGGCAGAGGGGAAATGATTTCCCAAGTCTCTCCTAGGAGCTCTGTTTTTATGTTAAAAAGGCAGTGTAGCAGTGGAGCAGAAACTCGTCTGAGAATGTTTTGCTGATGGGAGTTGCGACTGGTGTAGAAATTGAGCGTTTTCAGGATGCTCCTGTGCATCAAGGTGCTCTGGTGGGGCTCAGCAAAAGCTGCTGTGGTCCAGAGACAGTGGCATGTGCTGGCTGGAATGGGGCACCATGCTCGGTTCTGTGGCACACGTGCCTCTCATCCCCCTCCTTCAAGGAGCCCATTGGAAAAGCACGGGGAGGGTTTTGCTATTGCTGCCTTGTAAAGAACCAGCACCCAAACCCTGACTGGTTTATTGGGGGGCAGAGGACACTATGGCTAAATGGGGGGTTCCACTCATACCCCACAGCGTGGCCAGGAGCACTGTGCCCCACGGCCCTCCCGAGCACGGCCGGGTCACGTCCCAAACCCCGCAGGACGCCCGCAAGCCCCGGCCAAGTGTTTGTTGTGGGGTTGCTACTGGAGTCTGTGGTCCAAGGGAGTTTCTCGGGCTCGTTGGTGAGTCACCCGATCCAGGAGGAGCTGGGACGGGAGGTACATCGCCCCTGGCCCCGCAGCCGACCCTGGCTGGGGGCTGCTATTTAAATCGACAGCAGAAGTGTCAGTGTATCTGTGACATTTTTTTTCAAGATGGCTGAGGAGACCAGGAGCTGACAAATGACTCTTCCACTTCTCCTGGCTAATTTTGGATTCGCTGCATTTACCAACAGGTGCTGACACGTTCTCAGGTCCCAGCATTCCCCCTGTGCCTTTATTTCGGGGTTTTCCAGCTCCCAAAACCTGGGGGTTGGAGAGCGGAGCTGTCAGGTGTGTGCTCTGTGGTGCATGGAGATGTGTCCCACCGTGTCTCCCCTGCTCTGACAGCCCTTCCTGGCCAAGAAGGATTCAACCACCTCCTCCCCGCTGCTCTCTCAGCAGAGCACTGCCCTCTCAGAGCCCATCTCTGTGCTCCTGCAGAGCTGCAGCCCCACAGGACAGCAGCCCCAGTGCCTCCCTGCTGGCCCCCAGCCCCGAGCTCGCAGCCTCAGCTCTATCAGAGCTCACTGCAGCTGTCACCAGCAGAGAGGGCAGGAAGAAATTCTTCAGTGGCTTTTCTGAAGGAGCACAATCCTTGCAGGTTGTCTCTATCTATCAGTCTGCACAGTTCTTTGGCTTCCTGCACGGCTTACCTCAGCCCTGTGTCAGTATTTTGGTGTCAGGATGAGGGCATGAGCTCTAAATAAGCTCCAATTTAGCGTGCAGACCTATGGAGGTGAGGATGTGGACAAGCATTCAGAATTTGGGGAAAAAATGCATCTGACTGTTTGATTACTTTGTTCCTTTACTCCTTAAGGACTGGAGGAGTCCGAATTAACCAATGCCTTAAATAACCACGCTGTCGGGTAGCAACAGCACAGAGAACACTGCTCCTTGGAGCTGCTGCAGGCTGAGCCTGGGAGCTCTGCAAGCCTGGAGTCAAAAGCACTGACCTGAATAAGAATGGGACCATTTGGGGCCGCTGAAACGTAGTGTGGAGCCTGCCCAAAAGGCCTTCCATTTCACTGGGAGTCAGTGTGAATAGCTCGCTGTTTCTTGGCTGAAGCTGTGGTGCAAAGAGCAGGCAGCAGTGTTACACAGCATGCTTTTCATTGCTGATGTCAGTTTTGATACACTCCCACTGGGACTATAGAAAGCTCTGCCCTATTATGTTTTGGAACAATAGGATCACTGCAAAAGAAAGACACCAAGTGTGAACGTGCCAAGATGATTCTTTTCCAATTGCAGCTTGAGCAAAAACATTCAGAAACCAACATCCTCATGTCTTGAGGTGGTCAAAATCAGTGCTCACATCTGTGTGATGTGGCCCTTATTGGCCTTCCAGGATGCTTGTGCCCTCTAATTCATGCAAGGATGGCACGTTGTGTTTCTGCTCTCCCAAAGTGCCATGAGATGTGCTGGAGCTCGAGCACTGTGAGCATCATTTTGTGCTTCCCTTTTCCATTGCTAGAAGTAACAAGACATTGGAAACAGAGATTTGTGAAGCATATCATGTCAATAGCAAATAAACGGCAAGGAGAAAGTAATTCCTCATGTCTCATCTCCATAACCAAATAATGAAGTCTTCAGCTTTACTCTACAGACTGCACATGTGGTTTTTGGTTGGAGCTGTTACGCGTCTGAAGTGTGAGACCCCATCAGGTGGTGGGATGTGGTTCTTGGGATGTGATCACAGCACTGCAGAGGATTGCTGGGGCATCCAGGAGGTGTCTTCTGCTCAGTGCTCCCTCTCCTCTGCATGTGTGCTGCAGTCCTGTGCTGAGCTTTTCTCCACGTATGACTTCATTTGTGCTGGACTTAAGCTAGAGCAAGGCCAGGAGTTCAACAGAATTTGCTTTTCATGGGGGGAAATGTATCCTGCTTGCTGAAGCTGAACTTCAGTGCAGGAAAATGTTATCCACTGAGTTTCCACTGTAATTCTTGGAGTCACAGTCTAATTAATGGTCAAAACTGAAGTTCCCACAAGGCCAATTATTTTGTGCTTGTCTCCTTAGAATCCACTGTATCCTAAAGGCAGTTTTTGCCCCTTTCAGTTGGGATCAGGCTCCTTGTTAGCGCCAGGTTGCCTTCATACACTTGTTACTTCCAGACTTGCTCCAGGGACTGCCTGCTTCGATGCTGCAGGAGCTAATGAGGTGGGAGAAGGAACCAACTGGGCAGCTGCTGTTGGTGGGCCTTAACCTAATAACCTAAAATCCTAGATTATGCATTTCAAGCCCAATAGCCCAGCTGCTCCATTCTGCTCCTCACCTCCTCAGTATCTTCCTTCAGAAGGTTTCCTTCCTCCTTTCCCTCTGATAGCAAACTGGAAATTGCTATTAAATTTAGACCTTACTCAAGCTGTAGTAGTGTCACCTCACACGCTGTAGTGTTACAAGTACAGAAACAACTGTGAATAAGCAGTTATAATTTGATTTAAACAGTCTCTGCTGTGGAGCACTGGATGTGCAAGCCATCAGGAAAGCTGATCTATTTGAATGTATTCTGGTATGCCTTTAAAATCGGATTTCCTCCCACGATATATTCTGATTTTACTTCAACTCCTGCCTCTGTGTATGATCTTTTGTGATAATCAAAGTGATGAGTTACCCACCCTGGAGACGTGTGTGGTTCTCACAGTGCCCAGTGGTTGTCTGAAGCTGCTGCTCCTGGCCATGGGAAAATGGTGTCAGGAGGTGATCTGTGCTAAGAAGTATTTGGAGGAGCCCCTTAGCAGTGATTGCGATCAAACTGATTGTAATGAATCCCTCCTCCTCCATTTCCTCTTCTCCCCCTAAAACGTACCAAAAGAGTAAACTGAAAAGCACTGTGTACGTTATAAGCCCACAAGGAAATAAGCCAGAAAGTGATAGGGTAAGTTTGAGTTATTAAAGCTGGGTCATACCCTGAAGGAGGTTACAGCAAGAGGAGCCAACATAAATATATGCTCTATTTCTGTCATGTGTCCTTCTTACCCTGGGTGGTCTGCAGTCAATTAACGGAGCAGGGGGAGAAAAGTAGAATACATAAATATTAGGGGATCGCAGAGCAGCTGGTTGGAATCCCATTCTCATTAACTAATTTATATTCCCTCTTCGGCCTGGAGCTTGGTGGTGGTGTGGTGTAAATCTGGAGAAATCCCTCTACTTATTTGACCGAACTGAAGTCCCGCTGCTGGCAGAGCTGTCCTTTTCTTTCTTCCTGTTGAGTGTTCCTAATCCCCTCAGTAACAAATGGATGTTCTCAGTCGAACAGCCCCAGTGATAAGAAACTCTGAAACTCTGTGTTAAATGTGAGAGCTGTGCAGCTCTGCTTTGTGTGCTTTCAGGCCTCGATCGCTGGATAACCTGTAAGGGAGGACTCACACAGGATTTGGGGACGGATGCATCGTGCTGCAAGGCATTAACATTTTGGCCATGAGTACAGAGAGTGTTATCTCGCAAGACGTAGAGCCAAATTCTGGTTCTCATTAAACTGGTGTGAATCTGGAACGCGTTACTTCCAGTATTGTCACTCAGGATTTGCTCTTGGCATAACAAAAAGAGGAGAATCGGTCCAAAGACGGAACCCAGGCAGAGTTCACTTCTGTTGTTAGGTATGTGCAGCTGCAAGCCTGAGCCTTTCCAGAGGGCAAAGCTGAAGGCTGAGCCGAAGGAGCTCACCTGCACTGCAGCATCTGCAGCAGCCTGGGGGAAGCGGAGCCGTGCTGCAGCATGGAGGGCAGGGTGTGCCCTGCTCAGCCCTACGAAAACAAACACGCAGGGCTGGGGGGAAGCCCTGCAGTAACGTCACGGGCTTGTTTTGCTTGCCTATCACACATCTAAACACAATATTTTCTCATTCTTGGGCCCGCATCAATTTCTGACAGTACAATTGGAGGCCAGCGCCCGGAGCATATTGTCTGGAGGAGCTGGCCGAGGAAGCAGAGAGTTTGGTCAGCAATTGTAAATATCCTCCTGCAATTGGGTTTGTTTGTTCTGCTGTGCGCTGGGCGGCGTGGGCTGTGGGACACCCTGGCACCAGGTTAGTGGTGGGAAAGATCCACTGCTCAGATAAGGATGGGAATAAACTCCACCCACAGAAATGCCAAAGGAAAAACCCGATTTCTCCATTAATGGCTTTAAGGGGTGGTGAGCTCGAGCACAACAATGGGGTATTGACAATTATGTGCCTTCTTGACAGGAAAAGGGCTTTCCCCTTGCTTGGAGACGTTAATGCAACTCTTCTTGGAATTCTGATGCGTTTTCAAATCCAGCACTGGCTCAGGGGTGAGGAATGAGAGGGAAGCACCCAGCAGAAAACGTACAGGTGGGAAAGGCTGCAGTCCAGCAGCACGCAGCACCGGGGTGCTGCACAGGGGCTGTGGAGCATGTGCTCACATTACTCGTATGGCCGTGGGAGTTCAGAGCCTGTGGCTGTGCACGGCATGCTGCCTGCTGCCTTCATTTCAGAGTGTTCCCTCGCTGACGGGTTGGAGGTGTGGGTCTGTTTCCCATTACACCTCATGGATCCAGAAGGCACACCAAGCCCTGCTCTGTGCTAAATGAGGTTATGCTGTGAAGGCAATGGAGGAGTTCCAAACTTGCATTGACATCAGTGGGAGCAGAGCAGGGCGTGGAGATCAAATTTGCTCAACATAATGTGACCGAAGCAGAGACCGTGACCAACAACTTGCACATTTCTTGCTTTGTGACCAACCTGGACCCTCAAAGCCTTTCTGGAGATCATGGCATGGGTTTCTTTATGACACAGGGATCACTGATGGAGTGATGCTACATGTCAGCTCGCTCCCAAGTATCACACAAACCCCACAGCTTCCCAAGGCACAGATGTGGGACCCAGCCTGTCCCGCTCTATTGTCTGTAGGCTGCATAGAGTCTTATCCCTGGAGGATATCCTGTCTGAGATTATCTTGTGCCTGTCTGCCCCATGGGGCTGGGTACTCAAAGAATTCAATAATGCTGAAGCAGGGCTCATCTGCAGGGGCACGGGGCTGCCCTCTCACTGGGATTTAGTGCTGTGCCCTAGTCCCAGTCCCAGGGCATCACTGCAGCTGCCTGATGCCCACAGGGAGGGCTCATTGGGGTATTGCAGACATGGGGTGTCCCCAGCCTGGACGGCCCCATTGGGGCGGCAGAACCCCATCTGTTCCCATCAGCTCTCAGCAGATGCAGGCAAATGGTTCTCAAACAGCATTTCCCAGTGAATAGCACAGTTTTGGTGTCATTGAGATGTTTTCTGAGCGTAAGTTCTGTTTGCTGACACTTTTGTTCAGATTTTCAGGGTTTTTTCTCATCACTGAGCAGTGATGAGAGGGAACCATTGTCCTTCCCTCAAAACAGGGACAAGCTGCGGTGACAGGGCTAGTTTTATGCACGTGGTTCCATCTCATCACAAAGAGAAGTTTAACAAATGAGCTGAAAAGCTAATCTCCGGGATTCTTATAGGCTTCCATAGAAGTGATAATGCTGTTCATCTATCTCAAGTGGTAATGCTGTTCATCTATCTCAAGTGGTTGCTACATCTTTCACCGGGAGCAGAAACATGAAAGTGCTCCCTATGGATGTAGATGGTTTTGAGCTTAACTGCCTCCCTGTGGGATGTGGACAAGAAACATCAGGAAAGAAACCAAAAATGAAACCTGTGAGCTTCTTGAGAAGCCTCTTTGTTAGTTGCCATTGGAAGAAGGAGAAGAGGAAAGTCCACAGTGATTCAGTCAGAGCAAAGAGGGGTTGGAGAAGGGGAGAAGGCTCTGGTGGGGATGTTTGGGGCTGGTGGATGTACATGGGTCCTTGTCACTGTGGAAAGGCCTGTGTCTCCCCAGACTTAGCTGCTGCTCAGTGTGGGGCTGGGAGTAGGGAGGCAGTGGGAACTCTGAGGCAGTGATGGCCTTTCCCTTGCTTTCCTGGTCAAACTGATCCTCATTCAACTCGCCTGAACTCGACTAGCTCTGCTGGCTGGGTGCTGGCTCCTGAGCAACGCCAGGGCAGTTGGAGAGGATTTGTTGTATTAGCAGCTATAAATCACAGCCCCGCACTGAGACAGCTCGGCAGAGCGCTCCTCCCGGATCCTTCCCTCTCCTGTCTGGAAAAACAGATGGTTGCTGTCCTCCCTCTGCATCTGCAGGGATGCGCCGTGGATTACACGGGTGTGTGCTCCGGAGGGTGCGCGGGAAATCCAGGCGTGCTCAGCTTTCCCATTTTACAAGATCCTGCAAGAATTCAGATTTCTACAGAGGGAGGAAACAAATATCCACGATTTGCTGCTGTTTGGCAGAAGCAGGAGGGGAGTGGGCACCCTGTCCAGCATGGAGAGCCTCCCCTTGGGCTGCAGCACAGGGAGTGTGGCTCCTGCAGAAGTTGTAAAGCAAATAACTTGTTTCAGCACTTCATTTGGCTACAAGCTTGTTGGGAGCTGGCTCGAGTCTGGCTCTTAATGAGCTGAGAAGACTTGAGGTCTTCTGCACCCAGCCTTAATATCCACCAGAAGTTCAGCTTTTACTTTTTTACTTTTTGCTGTGCCTCGTATGAGGAAAACAGAGACGTGGCTGAGGCAAGATGTTAAATTCCTCCCCGGGGAGGTTGTCTGCAATGGCTCAGAGCCCACGGGACCCCATCCTGGGGACAGGGATGGAATGCTGTGGTGATTGAGGTCCGAGGGGCAATGGGGACAGATGGAGCCCATCTCCCTCCACCTGGCGTGGATGCAGAGTGCTGCAAGTCCTTAACGTTGGCCTGTGGGCTGTGATGAGGTTACTGCAATACTGACTCACTTGGCAGATGGACGCAGCCCATGAGTCACCCTGAATCACATCCGCTGCATCTCGGGGTGCATTGCTGCTCTTGAAGTCTTTGATGTGAGCTGTATGTCTGATTCCTTGGAAACTGCTTCCCTTAATTAAATCAAAGGAAAAGCATCACTGGAGCTCAAAGACCCAATTAGCAGGAAAAGCAAAGTCCAGCTCTGAGCATTTAAACCCTTTTCTGGCAGAACACGCTGAGCTCTGCTTCGTGCAGCCAGGAGTTTCAAAGGGCACTGACTGTTGCAAATGGCATGATGATGCTGATCACAAAAGCTCCTTCAAATATCTTGTGGAGTTGGACAGAGGTGGGCGGAGAAGTTTAGGTGCTGTGGGGCAAGATCTGGGGGAGTGGGGTGTTGCTCCTGAGCTTGTGCTCATTGAGGAGTGCAAGAAAAAGGGGAAGATCCTCCTCCTGTGGGTACTGGGCCTTTTAAATCCCCTTCTGTCAGCTCTGGTGAACCCAGAGAGGTTCTTTCATCACTCCTCTTGCAACAAATGGGCAAACAAAAGTCAAACCAATATGAAGAGAAGTGTTTGTTGAGAAGTGGAACAATTTGCTGCCAGTAAGCAAAGGAAAATAAAACCAAATGGGATGAAGCTTTTCTGGATAGCAGAAAAACACCTCTCTGCATTCCTACCAGCAAGGCAAAGGCACTTGGAGTAAGCTGTGTGGGATGTGTGCTGGCCCCCAGTGCCTGCAGAGGTCACTCCCTCTGGGAATCTCTGCTGGTGGGAATCTGGATGTGTCCCTTCTGCTGTGGGTTGGGGGGGCTGTGCACAGTCACTTTTATCCCAGTGTCAGTGTGTTTGCAGAGCTGATGTCGAAGCAGAACATGGGCTGGGCACTAACAACTGCTGTCATTTGTCTGGGGATGAGTGCCTGTGGTTTGGCTGCAGAAATTATTTTTATAAGTATGAATGGAGTTATGAAATTACTGGGGAGGAAAAAAAGAAAAAACATTAATTTGTATTTATTAAAACACTTGCATATTTCTCTGCTGCCCAATCTATTGTCAAGTGGCAGTGCTGCAAGTGGGTCTTCTCTGGGTTAAAAGGACTGGGTGCATTGCACAGGATCCCATGTGTTAGTGGTTGTTGAGTTCAGCATTTTGGTGTGTGTTTTTGGAGTGATTCATGTGTTTTTGCTCAGGGCTAGCTCCATTCCAGCTCAGAGCAGGCCAGCAATGATATGGGCTTGGTTCTGGGACTTCCACTTTGCTAATCGAAACCCTGAACTAAGGCTGGCTCAGGTCCTGTTTCCAATTTACCTTAAATGAAATGCTCTAAAACCAAAGCTGAGGACTTTGTGGGAATGTGGACCTCCTTTTAACCCATACTCCATCATTTATCTTCTCCTGCTCATTCTTTTGGTGAAGAGATTTTTTTAAGTGAGCAGAAAACTGCTGGTGGCACCTGGTGAAATACTGAAATTGCAGCTTTTGAATTCCCATTTGATCCTTCACACTTCCCAATACCAGCAGGGATGCTTCATCAGCAGCAAATTCTAAAGGGTGCTGAGCTGGGAGGTGTCAGTGCCCGAGGGAGAGCTCTGATCTGTCCTGGGGTGTGAGCAAGCCCTTGGGGTCCCACCCTGAGGAGAGCAGTGACTTCAGCCCAGCTCAGTGGAAGGGAATCCTGCATTCAGGAGAGGAGTGCTCCCCGTGCAGCCTCAGCAGAGAGCACCAATGGCACAGCATTTCATTCCCACTGCTCAGTTCTGAGTGCCTCTGAAAGCCAGCTCTGCCATGTCTGCGTGTGCAAACTGAACATCTGGGAAAGGTTAGGGTCAGGCGTATAAATGGGGGAAGCACAGCACATTTCATTAAAATCCTCCATCTGTGACGTCAATTGAACCGACTGAGCCCTTCTGCGTTGCAGTAGGGGAACCATTAACTTTATCCAGTGGAGAGTGTTTATATGGAAAATATGAGACCAGGAAGTTTCTCTCGATTGTGACATGAGGGCTATCAAAGTAGCTCATTCGTTTTATTTTTTTAATATATATGTATGTGCTGCTTTTTCTCCCCATTGCCATAGCAGCAGCCATGTCCCTAACCCTTGAGGTGCCACTTGCCCCTTCCTTGCACCCTTGGGTGTCACCGAGCTGCTCTGGGTTCTCCCATTTCACAGGCAGCTTCCTACAACACGTGCATGGGCTGGCCATGCTCCAAAATACACTTGGAAGAGTTAAGATTAGGTCCAAGTGTGTGATAGAAAATAGCTTCCATGGGAACAAAACTTCTACTCTTAACAGTTCTTTAAAAAATAAAATAAAATAAGACAGCACGTGCAAGGAACAACCCCAGATATCAGGGGATGAATGCAGAGCACCCAGATGGGCTCAGAAAGCATTTGCTGCTCAGCTGAGGCATGCAGTGCAGGCTGTGTGGGCACTGAGCTCCTGCAATGTGGGCCCCTTCATTTGAGCATTGTTCTCCTCTTTGCCAGTCCCTTCCAGCTTTCTGTTTTCCTGCCATCTGCCCACCAAGAAGAGAGCTTGATCCCATGCTTTAAGTCTTGGGTGTGTGTTTCTGACATGTGTTTTCCTGAGATGCTCTTATCTTCAAGAGAACGTCCACCCTCTGTTGCCTTAGCGGTGTTCATCGTGGGTGAGTTCAGCCTGGGGTTCCTTGGAGAAAGGCCTCGGAGCAAACCCCTCCTCTCTGGGAGGGGGCTCTCTGCAGGTGGGCTTCTGCTTTTAAAACCTGAAAGTGATGCTCTGCACAAGCCCTTTGCTTTCGGTGACCTGCTCTCAGGCACACAGACCAGCTGGGAAAACAAGAGAGCCATCAAAGCAGCTGTCTGGTGAAGACATGGCAGAAACTACGAGAAAAAAGGGTTTCTTGCTGTGCAGCTGGGTGGTCCTATAGAGCCTGCATGTCAGGCTGGGTCCTGTGAAACTTACCTCTGAGCACCTACACCTCCCTGGCTGGATCAGGCACCTCATTTACCTCCTCTTTATGTCCCGAGACTTCCAGAATCCATATGCTGCTGCTTAAAACTGCCCTTTGTGAAGCTGCAGGAGTGGAGATGGCTGCTGGTGGTCACCTGGGCTGTGGGGGTCATGGCACCTTAAGAAGTTTCCAGGGTGAGCAGCTCACCCTGCTGTGAAGCTCAGGATTGGTTTGCTGAGGCAAAGCATGGAGCTGCTTTTCAAAGCCGTGTATGTGAGCTCTAGAGAGGTCACAATCCAAGACGGGTCAGCCCATGTGCTGTTTGAAAAGCATTACAATATGCAGAATGAAAACACTTTTTTTTCCCTTTGAATCACAGCAATCCACTGAAGTGCTTCCAGACCAACTGTTTGAAATTGGATATTTAATTTCTTTCGTGTCGTGTAGCGCTGGGTCTCCATGTTGTAGGAACAAAGAAAAACAGAGGCCAATTCTTTCAAGGTCAGAACGATTTGCCAAGCTTGAGAATCTTGATTGGCTTGTCAGCAAAAGAATGAAAACACCACTTGGCTGCACCCTGCTTGCTGAGGCATTGCCCGGAGCAGGACAGCGCTGATGGTGGGATGCAGGCTGGTCATCATTTGTGTCCCATCAATGTACAGAGGTGTTACTGCTACCATTTATAGGGAAAAGCAGCATGGAGTATCAGTGCGAAGCTCATCCAGAACTATGTCCATTAGGCTGATTATTTTTATTAGCTAACAAATCTATGTAGAACTCTAAGCAGGGGCTGATTTCAAAACAGAGCTGTTGTCCTTGGGCAGAAGTTCACACAATTGGGCCTGTAGTTTCCTTGGGGTTTTGGACAGCTCTGCTCTGCTCTGCAGTACTGGGGGAAGCTCAGGCCAAGGCATTGTTTCTTGTCATGCTTGTGAGTGCTTTCATGGTCTCCTTCACACAAACTTGACTTCCACCTCTGCTCAGGGCACTTTGTTTGTGGGGAAGGAGATGTTTGATGCGAGTTCCGCTGAGATTTTGGGTGGGAGAACTGATGTGCATTGACAGGAACAGAGTTAAGCTGAGATGTTCTGAAATAATAGTAACAAGAGCTCTGATGAATGACATCAAAACTTGACTGAAGCTAAGCCTAGCACGATATACAGAGAGACAGAAGACAGATAGGAACTGTGGAGGAAGCCAAGGAGGAACAATGCAGCCACGATAAGATAGTGTCAGGGAGAAAACAATGCAGAAATGACTGGGGCAGCAGAAAACCATGGCTGGTGCCAAGAAAGAAACCTGAAGAGCGTGGTAGCACTGACGGCCATATATATTGATGGTCTGAGCAAGAGGAAGAGCCCAAGGGTCGGGAGCAAGGCTGGAAGGAGATCGGAGGCCCAGAGCTCCCAACATGGGGACACACAGTTCCCTTGCTCCTGAAGATGGAAGGCCACTTGCTTTAGACCGCTTTTATCCCAGGGAATACAAAATAAAAATATGGGTGTGGAAGAAGCAGAGAGAGGAAAAAAATATCCTGATGGTAAATGGAGTGGAAGTGGGCGAGGCAGGGGAACGGGATTCAGATCAGGCTGACACTGGTTATTTATTGCTGTTTGTATCCCCATATCTTACATCTCAAGAGGAAGGCGAAGGCTTTGTCCGCCAGGGCTGATTATCAGCCGAGGGCGGCTGGCAGCAGCCTGGTTCCCATGACCATGTCCCTTGGGTGGAGGTGATGTAGGGCTGACCCCGTGCTGGCTCTGAGGTGGGTGACGGGAACGCAGGATGCTGGGGTAGCAGTGGGCTGCTGTTTTGGGGTATTTGAAGTCATTCAAAGAGGTTTGCAGTGAAGGAGAGACGATGCTGATGAGTTTTGAATGCGTAGCACAGTCCAAGGAGGCCATCTCTGCTCAGCAGAATGTGTCAGCACGTGCATAGCTGTAGGCATCTAACAAGTCCTGGAGCCTTGACACAGGGCTGTGTATTACCCTCTTTTCCTGAATTAAACTCACACTCCAGAAAATCTGCCAGCATGAAATCAGGGACAGCAAAGCTTGTTTTGGTCTATCTTTCATATTTGTTCCCAGAGGTTATTTGGCAAAATTGTACTGTGTACTTTTAAAGAAGAAATCTAGGACACAATTATTTGAATAGAGAGCTCTAAGTGATAAAAATCTGTTTGTAGCACAATACCTCCAGCCAAATGATTGACGTATATGCTCCTGTCCTTCCATTGATGTAACTTTTCAATTTCCTGTTGATGTATAAGCTTGATTTATTTCTCCATTTATTTGGGTTTTACAAAGAGCACGGAGAGCTCGCCACTTGGGTATCCTTTTTTTTGTCAGTTCAACCCTCTCAGTCCTCAGAATCTTCATTGTTCCTGCAAACAATGAGAGAGAGAGATGGAAAGGGCAGCTGTGAACAGCTGGTTTGTTACCCAGGTGTCAGACTGGTGTTGAGGGAGGCCTGTGTTCCCTGATAGCTGAGTTCAGGTGAGTTCATATTATTTGCTGCCCTCAAACAAGTGATTTTCGGACATCCCAGCAAAAGCCTGAAAAAAAAAAGAGCAGACTCCAAAGGCAAGTGATGTGCAGCACTGCTGGGAACTGAGGCCTTCTGTTCTGCAGTACAGCTGACAGCCCAAGTTCAGCTGATCATGGTGCTGGAGCTGAACACTGTGCCCTGAAATCCATCTCTGTTCTGCAAAGCGTGTGAGCAGTGCCAGAGGTGTAAGGGGAGTGAGTCCTCGGTTAAAGCTCACTTGGGAGTTACCTGGAGGTGGTACTACTTCTGTTCTACTGTTGATCTCAGCCCAGCTCTGTTGATATCAGAACAGCAATTCGTCTCTCGTGAAGATGGGGACTGGTGCTTGAAAATCCAGTTGGACCTTTCCCATCACACCTATCTTCCTGGTTAACAACAACAACAGCAATTCAATGCGAAGCTCTTTGATACGGAACGTTGGCATCATTTGATGCAGCGAAACCCAACGGCGGCGCCCGGCGGCGGAGCGGCGCCCCCTGGCGGCAGGAGGCGGCGGTGCAGCTCCGGGGCTCAGCGCGGAGAGCAGCAGCGCCCCCTTGCGGCCGTGCGGGGTTTTGCGCTCCCGGTGCGCTGCGTTTCCTTCGACGTGAGGCACCCACGGGTGGGAGCAGCTCGGGGCTCGTCCCTCCGTGGGCCGTGCTCCCCTCTGCCTTTAGGATTGAGGCGATTTTATTTCCCGGGGGCTATTCTTAGCTGTGACGCCGCGGTTAAGCCAATCATCCCGGCGCCGACGGCTCCGCACCCGACGCCGTGCTGTGCTGTGCCGTGCTGTACTGTGTCTCAGCCTTGGGAGCTGCCCCGTGGTCTCCAGCACCCGAAGTGGGGTCCCGTGGGCACCTTCTCCCAATCCTCATCACTTCAACATCTGTTCTCCGATGGCAGAGAAGTCCCGCGCTGTTTTTCTTTTTGTCAGCTGTGACGGTCGCTGTGTGATGGTTTCAATAGACCTCAGAATTTTCTACTTACGCTCGTTTTGTCCGTCTGTCCTCCCAGCCGTGCATCTCTGAATCAGCGTGGCTGAAATAAGCCGGGGGAAGAGCCGTGGGAAGAAGGGAGGGTGAGGTTACATCGGTGCTACGTGGTCTCACGCAAGTGCTCATCCCCACTGCAGGCTCCCCTCTGTTCTGCGTGCCTCCTACAGTGCCCAGCTTGCACTTCTTTCTTCTGGATGCCGATCTGAGCTAACGGGGCTGGGGGGACAGGCTGGGGAGCTGGCACCGTGTGTCCGGGGCTGTGGCTGCTGGGTGGCCCCATGACATATTTCTTACTCACAGCTTAGACGCACCAGATCCGATTCCCGCTGACATGTAAAGCCCTTTTCCACAGTTCCAGCAGTGCTAAGACGGTGACAGCCTAATCCCTTCCTAAACCCCTCCTGTGCTGTAATGCTGACCAAAACCTTCGGGTTCTACGTGGATGAGGCGAGTGACGTGGGGTCTGGGTGCTCAGCAGCATCACCTCCTGCCCTTCCCCGTGGCCTTCCTGCTGCTGTGAGCTGTGCCGGGCAGGAGGGATTGGCCTGCCATAGCACAGGCAGGGCAAAAAGCTTTTGGAATCGGAATCAGGCCAGTTAGACTTGGAGAACAGTTACCTTGCAAGTGGCTTTCTCCCTCATTTATCCCTGTACTCATTTACCAATGAACAGCGTGGTTTTATCCAGCCCACAGCTGCAGGGAGCACATCTGGAGCCCAAGCCCACCTTTGGGGGTGTTCTTCTCCCTTTGAGGTGACCCGGGTTGGTGCCCACCTGCAGAAAGAGAGTCCCTGAGCAAGGGGGATGTTTTGCTGTCAATATAGCATTCAAATTTAGCTTCTGCTGCTGTAGGCAACGTGGCATTAAAAGAAGGAGCTTAAGTTATTAAACTGAGCTGCTTTAATCATCCAGTTCAGAGAAATCCATTGCTACAGGAGACCTGAGGATTAATGTATTTTTACCACAAAGCCAATACATCTATTCTGATCAGTTAGCAGTCATTCACTCGCGCATATGAAACTTCACTGTCCGGGTTTGCACTCCATAGTATGGGATCAAATGGAGTTTTATTTGGAGATTGACCCTGTTACCTTGAATCTCATCATTCTGGTAGCTAGCTACGTGATTTTGCTCCTGGTTTTCCTGATCTCCTGTGTGCTCTACGACTGCAGGGGGAAGGATCCCAGCAAGGAGTATGCTCCCGAGGTCCCGGCCAGCAGCCAGCCCCCCATCCGGCTGGTGGTGATGCAGCAGGGTGCCCCAGGCACCCGCTGGGCAAAGGGGCTCGTTTCTGCCTACGAGACCTCCCCCGACCTGCAGGGGAAAAGGACTACTGTGGTGTGAGGGCCTTGTGCTCTTCCAACCCTCCCTCCTCGGCAGCTCTGTTTACTCTCCGTTTGCAAAAGGATAACGAGTTCATAAGGTAAGCTGAGAATCCGGTTTATTTGCTGTGGGGTTGCTTTGCGTCCAGATGGATCCTGTGCTTGAATAGGCTTGCGAGGCTGCTGTTCAGCCACACAGACTGAGGATGTATCCCCACCAAATCTAATGATAGCTGCATTCTCTCCTGCTGTTCTTCCCAAAATTTGGGAGCTACAGCCTTTTATGACCAGCCCGTCCCACGCTGGTCCATCAGCACCATTAACTGCTTAACGGATGCCTGTAAAATTACTTCAGCTACAGAGAACATCTGGCTTAAGTTGGTTTTATTTTACACACACGTGTCTGTGACAGCCTGCTTCCTAGAATCCCAATACAGGACACCTGATGCCAGGTTACTGCATCCCTTCGGACAGGTGGCTTGAGTTTTGGAGTGATGGAGCAGAGCTGTGTGTGGGTGGCACAGTTTGCACTGCACAGGGCCCTGTGCTGCCCTCCAGCCATGCAGGTGACAAACGGGGGGTGGTGGTGGGATGCTGAATGCCTTGTTGTGTTTGTTCAGCACTGAAAAAGTGCAACTAACTGCAAGTTCCAGCTGCTCTTGGCAAAACTTGGCAGTGAGCGAGCCGTCTCAGTGATAAGGGATCTCTGTGGTTGTGTGCTCATGGTTGTTTGCTTTGTTGGTGTGAGATGGCATGATGAGGGCAGAAAGGCCCACAGTTCTCTGTTGGAGGTTCTGGAAATAACGCAGTGATGCCACAACACTGTGTGCTTATGTAATTCTGCAGACTCAGACAGAGACTTGCAAGGCTATATTAATAAACATTTCAGATAGCAGAAGTTCTCCAGATGCACAGTTTCCTCAGACAACACTGGAGGACGTGCAGTGGGAGCGGCTCAGGATGAAGGTGCTGGGCTCCTGGGACACCAGGGCAGCAAGTCCTTGACACCGCAGTGTCAGAAAGCCGAACAGACTGCGTGTAATCACCCGGCCATTCATCGTGGGTGATGTGCCCCGGACTGGGGCAGGGCTCTGGGGCAGCACCAGCACTCAGTCCTGGCTGCTGAGGGTCACTGCTCCCCACACTGCGGGTGCTCTGCGGGCACAAACCCTGCCCCAGCTTCTCCAGCCATGGATGGCATCGGTAACTGTTACACAGTTGGGGTTTCAAGTTGAGTTAATTAATATTTATGACGGAGCATGAGATCCTTCCATGGGCAGTGCTATGGAGATAATGTTAATTATGAATTACTCTGATTAAGTATCCGTGTCTGTTCTGGAGCGCACAGACACAGTCCTGCTCCTGGAGCACCCACACTTCAGGCTCCTTCAGTACTGATGGACCACGGGATAGCTCTTCCTTACCCTAAAAGTACACCACACTGTTGTTCAGTTCAGCCTGAGGAAGGAATTCAGGCTTAGCACCCACTCCAATGCAGATGTGATTACACCAGGAAAAAGTAATTTGACAGTAAGCCTTATTTTCCTTGCTGAAACAATGTGTGCTAACCTGGCAGAGAACCTCGTTAATGAATTGAGCTTCTGTTTACAGCTGATGGAGAGAGGCAGCTAGTAGGGACATGCCACCGAGTCTTCTCCAGAGCAGACAGGACTCTGTAAAAGCTGCATTTTTATTTATATACCTCTGCGGAATTGAAAATCGGGGCAGCGCTTGTAAAGCCAAGTGTTTGGTCCCTGGGGTATTGAATAGAAGGCAAATGTCTGGCAGCAGGAGGCCGGGTGTTTGTTTTGGGAAGCAGAGCTGGCCCTGCTCCCAGCACTAACTCCGAACAGCTGAGGAAGGAGGCTGGCTGGGAAGAGCTCTGCTGTGACGCAGACAGGGCAAAGCCAGGAAATTCAAAGCCGGGGCAGAGACTGCTGCCTTAACTCATTCTGGCGCACAGAAAATAATTGGGAAGTGTTAACACCACGTCCTTGGGCTGCGTATTTACAGACCGTGCTGGCGGTGAGATCCTTGACAGGAGAGCAGCTCGACCAGCTCCGGGCAGCGGGGTCATGGAGCTGCTTGGGGTTGGAGCTTCCAGCTGGTGCTGAGGACACAGCTCAGCACTGCTGAGCCCATCTGCGTGGCTGTCCAGGCAAGGTCGATGGCCTGAGAGGACACGTGCACATCTGCTGTTACCCGTAGCATGCCGGAGGGATGAAGGGATCCTTTTCCTTTCTCTCTAGCTAACTTTGTCTCACTAGTTTTACAACATGGCACATCCCCGGGGTTCTTTTCTCTTGGGATTTTGTGTTCTCCAGCTGCTTCTTTGGGTAGCACTTAAATATTGCTAGGAGCGTGCAAGGTATTATTACGGCTGGGCTCACCTCGCCCTGTTTTGCCAACAGAAATGCTTTGCCCACTCCCTCTGCTGAGGGCGAGCACGTGGTTCTGTCTCACTGTCTGTGTGATCCTAAATGTCGGTGTGCAGCGGGAGGGAGCATCCTCCGGCTGTGTGCATCGCATCTGGGATGGGGGGCAGCAGAGTTTGCAGCAAGAGGGCAAAAACAGGCGGCAGCATCAGAGGGCCTGAAGCATTGCTGCCTGGGCGTGCGTCCCTCAGGAGCAGAGCAGCCGTGGCATAGGGCCTTGGTTTCCTGTATTGCTGAGTGGAACAGCTGCCTGTGAGGAGGCAGGAACCAGGGAGACCAGATGGTTGCTGATTTTCAGAGCAGAAGGCCAGACGCGCTTGCTGGATGGAAAGGATGCAGGAAGATGATGAAAGCCGGGCTGTGCCCTCAGCACATCTCTCTGCATAATTTCACGCTTACCCAGGGTAGACCAGGCCCAGCTCAGCCCCGTGCTGCCCACTGAGTGTGGCAGGCTCTGTAAGCACGGGTGCATCACGTCCTGCTCAGTGCTGGGAGCACTGTCTTGCACCTGGCCAAATTTTTCATTCTCTATTTGGGCACTACCCTGACAGATTGGCTCTACACCTGCAGGGTGCAGCTTTGCTGTCTTAGCAGATAAAACCCTACGAGCCTGGTTGCATCCAGCTTGGGAGTGCAGAATGACCCAACAGAGGGCAGAGGGGGCTCTGAGCTCAAGGGGACATGCTGGGCTTAAATCTGGTGGCAACTCTGGGCAGCACCCAGGGTGAGCAGGGCACCATGCACGGGGCTGCAGGAGCAGCACAGGCTCTCCCAAGTCTCCCAGTGCTCTGGCACAGTTGTAACAAATAAATTCCTTAAAATGTCAGAAAGCAATAAAATGGGGTGGTCAGCACTAAGGGTGACCTTCAGCAGCCTTGCATTTGAAGGGAAGTCAGAAAATGCTGTAATGTGGATTTAAAAATCTGACACATGCCTCCAAGTAATAGGCAGAGTGGAAAGAAAAGCAACTTCGCCAGCTTCTGTAGCTGCTGTACCCATTTTGGTCCATATAACTCATGCATACACCTACATACTCAGAGATGTCTGACTGAGCACAGAAGTACAGGTTGTTATATAACGATTGCAGGTGTTTCTATTTTAACTCAGTGTCATGATATCTTGAATTGAACTCCAAAGTCCCCCCCAGCTTGATTTTCATCATCCCCCCTTCCTTGGGATTGCCTTCTTTCTCCTCCCTATAAGCTCACATGACAGGGCAGATGTCCTGACAGCTGCGTGAAGCAATCTCATCCTGAGCATTGTCCTCCAAAAAAGCACATTCTGGAATCCAGAGCCCCATGTTTGTGCCCTGGTTTCAGGTCCAGCACGTCCCCTGCTGCTCGTTTTCATGCCTTGTTGCTCCTTGTACAACATGACCACTAATTGCTCCAGCTATTGTTAAGAGATGGAATCTGGGCCCTCAGAGCAGCAGGTTTGAGGACAGCTTTGCTGAGCAGGGAAGGCAATGAGGGTTAGGAGCACCCTGAGGCAGCACTCACTTTGTGTTCAGCTTCAGAGTCTCAAGCAATTGTTTTTCCTACTTATTAGGTGCAACCTTGGACAAGGCAGTGTTTTTCTAAAGCTAATGGAATGAACAAAATCAAGTATTTGTTTCAGTTGGGATTTGTCTAATCCCTGTTCTTCTGACATCCGTCCAGGAAACACAAAGTGGCAAGCAGCAGCTCCAGGCTTTAACTCGAGCCCCCCGAGGAGGCCGATGTCCCTTTAGCAGAGATGGCAGTGCCTTCCCAAGGCGTTCTTGCATTACTCAGGGCTTGGTGCAATAACAAAAACAGCTGCTCTGCTTCTTTTGAAGACTTCAGTTCTTGGCAAGCGTTTCGTTCCCTGAGTGGTTCTGTGCCCCTCAGCACGAGGCTGCATGGATGTCAGCCCTGGTGCTGAGGGGATGTGTGATGCTGGGTGACAGGGCTGGGGCCGTGCCCTGCCCGGCTGAGCTCCTGCTGCTGGCAGCCTGCACGGTGACCTGCTCATGGCAGGAGACAGGATTGTACGCGAGCTGTAAGTCATCAGGTCTTCTCTGCTGCTGCCCTTTGCATGTAAGGCAATAGCAGCCCTACTTTCTTTCAGCAGCACAGTAATTTGTAGTTTGACAGCGGCTTAATGAAACTCCACCGTTCTCCTCACTGGAATTTGAGAACTGAAATGAAGAAGTCCTTCCTTGACCTTTCCCTCTTGGCCCCTCCTGGAAATTAGTGCCTTCATTTTAATGAGCTCAGAGAACTGGGGAGTTGGAAGGGAAAAGTCAGCTTCAAAAATACCTCGCCTCCTCCGGAGAGTGTGTCAGGACATGTTTTAGGTACAAAGCTCTTACCTGACCAGGCTTGTGCTCTCCTGATATTCTCCCTTCTGCAGCCAAGCTGCCTCCTGGCCCAGCCTGTGCTGTATGACGTGCAGCCACGTGTGTTGTACGTGAGGTATGTTGCAACGTGCACACCAGATCCCCAGCTGCCGTAAATCACCCTGGCCTTTGCTCCTCTATCTATCACTTCCACAGTTAAATCTAGATGTCAAACCGTGGGCCACCTATCAGTGCACATACACATACATCCCTGAAAGGCTTCCAGAAGCTGAGAATGCGCTCACATGGCCGAAATGGAAGGTTCTGCTGCCTGGCTGCAAAGCAAGAAACAGCCTCAGAGTTTTCAAACCAGGCTCCTTCTGTGTGAGTGATGCAGTGTCTGGGATGTCAAGCAGTGCAGAGGTGCTGAGGCTTAAAGGAGGAATGGAGCTGGGGTTCTCCTTGTGGGGGAGGTCCAGTTCTGGAGGTGGTATGAGTAAGGCCACGTGGGCTCTGTGACTTAGGAAATGCTGCCTGAACTATACACTGGAGTTTGGACGCTGTGTAAATAATGGTCTTTTGTAGTAACACGCACGCTATCTTGTGTACACATTTATTTAGCAGCAAGGCAGAAAGATTGGAAGAGAAGCATGTTTGCAAAGGATTGTAATGGCAAACGTTTTCTTCTTGTGCTGGTGTGGAGCAGTGCATAATAGAACCTGATACGTAACTCAAAATCTGTAGGAAAGGCAATTTCTTCTATCAGCAGCAAATAGAGATACGAAACGGACTGGCTCTATACGTTTATTTGCAGATTTTATTAGTAGAAATAGATGATGAACAAAGTATAAACAAAGCTTGCTCCTTCGGTGCTGCCTGAGGTCCCAGCACAAGGAAAGTGGAGGCAGCTGCCTTGGCCATGCCCGATGTCAGCCTGCTGCAGCTGGCCAGCTCTGAAGTGGCCCCTCTGGGAAGCTGGGTATGATTTTCAAAGCGGGATGGTTAATGGATGCCAGCTTTGCCACCACTAAGTGAGGAAAGCAGCTGTGCTTTGTGCAGTCGGGTAGCAGAGCACGGTCATCCCTGAGTGGAAATACTCTGTTACGCTCACCTGGCTGTAGCGCAGTAAAAATGATGCACGCCTCATCTCCCCAGGGATTTTACAGCCAGGAAGGTGAGACCCATTAATTAATTCCCCTGCCATCACAACAAACCCTTCTGGCAGAGGACAAAGCCACAGCTCAGGGCTGGCCTTGGAGCTCCAACCATGGGGCTGGGTTTAGTTTTTTACCTTTCAGCTCACAAGAAAAGCGGGATTTGGTCCATAAAGCTGCCCGGCTGAGCAGCCACGATGAAGGTGCATTGAGTCTCAGCTGTGGGTCATCCCCTTCTGGCTTGGTCCTGCTCTCCAAGTCAGGCATGCTCATCACCTGCAGCAAAAGTTAACAGAGTTTTTGGCAGCCTGTTATTGCTGGGGGAGGGTGATGCGAATGGGATTTGTGAAGGCTGCCCTACAAATATTTGTTCTCTGCCTCTTAGCAGCACAGGGATACCTAAAACAACATCTCCTTTTAAGGTCTCATTCTTGTTACACAAGTCTTGATCCAATTCTCTTGCTGTTACAGACCTCTAGCTCTTTTGGCTTGGTTGTGTAACATGCAGCTCAGCTAAAGCTGCATTGCACTGGGTAGAGGCAAGAGCCTAAAGGTCACCTTTAGATCCCCAGCCACGAGTACAGCTGTGTTTGTACCCAGTTATCCCAAGCACCCATCTGTGTGCCACGAGCATCCTGTGCCCATGTTAGGTCAGGGCTGCTCTGCTCCCCCAGGATGAGGTAGGGTTGTCAAGAAGGCTTTTTGTGAGACCTCCCAGTTTGGATGAAACCTCAGGCCACAAAATGAGAAGAGCAAATGAAATATTGAGTAGCTGCTCCCATCGAGAACACAGTCTACCCAGGGTGTCCTTTTTCCTGCAGGAAAACTGCAGTTTGATGATGGTATTACGTACTGTTCCAAATGAGACATATACAGAGATTCTGGTACTTCCTAAAAATATAAATATAAAATAACAGTTGGAACAAACTATCTTGGTCGTTTTCAAACCCCCAAACATTTAGGCTTAATTTCATTTTGTGATTTCACATCAGATTACACCACTGCTGTACTTACTTTAAAAACCCAAAAAGGAGAATATCCTATTGGAGTAAAGTTACAACCATTTATCCACTGACAAGAAATCAATTTGTTTTCTTTTGCTAAATATGTTTAAAATTTCTAAGTAGTCCACATAGGATAAGGAAACTATTTCCTCTCAGATGACAAATGACAGGGTAAATTCCATTCCCTCCGCTCTCTTTAGGCTTGACCTAGAGCTGATAGGAAACAATGAGAGTCTTTCCTTTAACTTAAATGGATTTTATGTCGGGCCCATTAAGTAACAGCTTATTTCACTTCATTGATTGTGATGTCAAAAATGAGGTATTGAGAGTCATTATGGATGGCAGGCACGTCTGCAGGGGAAAAACGCAACGGTGGGAAGAAAGGAGACTAAAAGTTTTTGCACATAAATCCCCTGAACATCGATTGAAGACACCCTGCTTTTCCTGTGGAAGGGGACTTGAAGGTAGATCTGCTTTATTCTGGATTTGGTGTTCGTGTGAATGTTTTCCATTTATTCCTGAGACATCAAAAATGAGTAAGATAGAAAAGAGAAAGAATTTGTTCTGCACACACAACGCTTCGCTTTAAAAAAAGAAAGGTTAACATCCCCGACCATCTCATTTTCAGCCCGATTACTAAAAGCCAAAACAAACAGACATCTGCTATTTCTAAACAAGCCTTGAATTCTGGGCCACTGTGACTAACGCTTCACACAGGAAACACTACAGAATCGATATTTGAACGCAGGATGTTTCTGCCCCTTCTGAAATCCACATTCTTTGCCGTCATCAGCCGCCTCGTTCATCCGATGACTCAGACCTGTGTGTGGCTGCGGAGGGGTCAGTGCCCAACCTGCCAGCACTGCTTTCCCCCCCTCCTTCCCTGCCGCTGTAATCCCGTTTCAGTGACACAGAGCATCCCCAGGCCTCGTGGCTTCTTCATCCAGGGAGGCCACGCACATAACATCCGCGAGGAGGAATTATTCACTCCAACAGAATGATTTCTTTGTAACACGAATCACGTCAGTCCTGCTAGGAAATGTTGCTGGTTGATGTACGGGTGAGGTACGTTGTGAATCCAAATGATCATCACAGTAAGGAAAAAATCACAGTGCTTTGTAAGTAGCCCCAACGACTGGAATATGACCGACTGTGCTTTTACCATGGTGGCATATAATGAACTTGTCTTAAAAGCCTTGTTTTGCTGTTGGAAGGGAGATTAACATCAAATCTGACCTTTATTTCTCTAGGTCCGTATTTTGAAATCGGGGTGATTTTAAGACAGGCTTGTCTTCAAAGGCAACAAGTGGCAGGACTGCCATCTGATGCACACAACAAATGACCGCAACATTACAGCTTCTGCATTATTCTCCCGAAGATACAATTCAACTTCATTAGCCAAGCAGATAATGAAATTATAACCCCATAATAATGCCTGTATCTTGTTTAGAAGCTTAACTCTCACCAGCCTGAAGTCCCTACATCAGAGAACAACTTACACATATTCTCGCTGCATTTTTAGTTATAAATTTGAATTTTCTGTGACATATTTCATCGTGTTGTTGTTTTCTTAAGAGAAAATACCCACATTTTAAAGCCTTAATAATTCAGTCATTGTTTTCAGAGGGATTTGATGGCTCAGTTCATGGAGGATTTAAGTAATGGAGTAATTTTAAGACTTTGTAGCTCTGAGACTTTGTAGCTACCCTGCTCATTTCCAACTGATTGACCTCGTCTTAAAGGTTCCTACCATCCTTTATCTTATTCCCCAGCATAGCTCTTCATGGTCCCTGCAAAATCACGAGGGTTTGTGGCCATGAAATATACCCTTTTATCAGAAATACTGATAGAAAGAAACCTTGGGCAGATTTTTCAATTTCATTATCTATCGTAACCTTATCTACAAGGCACAACCCTCCAACACCACTTGTTTTACTTGCTCTAAGTGTTCTCTGTGATATTACTAAGTAACGCTGTAATCCCATTTCAGGTTTAACGCTGGCAGCAAGAGGACTGTGACATCAGGTAAATGTTTGTGCTTCAACATTATTTCCACTGGGAGTGCCGGTGTGTGCCAAGGAGCCAGTCCCTCTCCGACACCAGTGTCACCCTGGAGAACTTGTCCAGGGCAGAACTAATTCCATTAGTGTTTGGAAAGCTATTTATAAGCTGCCTTCAGCAAGATGACCTTATTAATTAGGCTGGGAGAAGGCTGAGGGAGGGAGAGGTGCTTGTTTCACAAGACCATTGACATGCATTTCAGTAAAAGATTCTTCTCCTTCACGAAGATTGTCAGGAAAGGCAGCAATCTGGGCCAGTTTCCAGCAAGAAAAAAAAAGAGAGATGTCCATGTGGTGTGCGGGAGCCTCAGCCCAAGGAGGCCGTGCCATGCTGAGCTCCAGCATGGGGTGTTTTGTCCCCACACATGCCAAGTCTCCGTGGGGAATATGAGCTGGTTTGCAGCACTAGAGGGATGTGCCCAAACACAGGCCAAGGGCTGCACCCCGAGCTTTGCCTTGGGGTCACATGAGACCTGTTGCTGTCCTGGTCCTACAGGCTGTGTTACTGCAAAACCAATTTTCATATTAGGAACTTGAACAATAGGATTTCCTTCCAGAATTGTGTCAGTAAATTAGGTTTTACTATCCAAGGAGGTCTTTGTCAGACTGCATTTCTACCATGACCACGTACGAAGCAGTCAGTGACAACCACGCTTCTTTCAGAATTTGTTCTCCACACTCGAGAAAGGGAAGGAGCTTTACCTCTAAAACTTCCAAATCAAACCTCAGGGAAACCACCACCCTCTGCCATTAGCATGAAGACTCCCAGCAGAGGAAGTCCAGATTCTCATATCTGTTACAAAGCAAGAAGAAAGCAAAAGGTATTTTTCCCCTCCCTTGCCAGGATTGCGTAGACTGGGAGTGGAGAGGAGTCTCACCCGTCAGACTCGTTTCCCATGCCTCGTTAAGGCCCCGTGCTGCTCAGCTTGCCTCTCTGCTGTGTTACATTGGCTGAGAGCTTCCCGAGCCACAGTGTGCCTCTCTGCTGCTCCGACAGAGCCTGTCACCACCAGCAGCTCCAAAAAGTAAGTACGTACCTGGGAACATTACCTCGCAACATCTCTGGTAGATTCGTTTGGTAGCACGGATGGATGCTTGTCTGTTATCTGTTCAACAGATCAAGAGACTAGGTACTACGCAGGCTGATATATAAACAAATTATCTGTGCCAAACTCAGCTCGTGTGTGAGATGTTGAGTGTAACCTTCCTGACAGAGCCCGATTCACTACTGATGTCTCACGTGGCCCTTCACATTTCACCTTGGCTGGGTAAAAGTAAGCTTACAGCAAGTCCCGTATGTTGGCTTGATAGATGGCCCGAGATGTTCTTGTGATAGAATGAAAATCGCTAATTCTGTGGCTACAGACCCAGCATTTGTGTCCCTGTGTGCATAATTCTGTAAAAGCTGCCCAGGTGCTGATTCAATAATGACACATGTTTGTGTGCCAATTTAATGCTCATAAAAGCGCTGCCTTAGACGTCCAGGAGAATGAACTCCTCTGTCCCTAGACAGTAGATAGTTCCTCCAGAGTCTCTGCAGGAGCTTCTGCACGGGTAAAATTTGACCTAGAAATAATAAGGGCAAACCACACAGCTCCTGTAGTCATTGACTTCACTTTCGAGACTGTCAAGAACTGCAATTAGAACAGATTTGCTATGCAAACACCTTCTATTAGGAATCAAATAGGGATTGTCTCATTCATCCCGTAAAATCCATCTTACAAATACCTCACAGCACCAGTAAGAGCTAGATTCCTTTTGCCCAATGAAAAAAACCAACAAGCTAAATTCCTTATTAACAAGCTCTTTGCTGTTTGTTTTCAATGGGATGATTCTGCATCTGAATGCGTTGCTCCTCATGAGACCCCCACAGCAGCAATGCAATCAGTGAGGAAAGCTCTTCCATCTCCTCATGACCCTGACCACCCATTAAAACACATTCCTGGCTGAAGAGACTGATATATCTCAAGCCTGGAGAACTCTTTTGAATCTTTGAACTCTTGGTATTTGAAATTAAGGGTTTTTCAGCTTTCATGCTTTGTAAATAAGAGTAATCAAACAAATAAGGGTTTTAATTCCTTAATTCTACATGCTGAATGCCAATTTTAGGATTTATATTTAATAGTCACTTGGTCCATAATAAGAGGTTTCTTCTGTTCTGATTTAAAAAAAAAAAAAAGGCACTGAGTCATTATATCATTAAAAGCAATTATAGAAATGAGTTCGACAAGAGTCACTGGAACTAAAGAATGTTATTGGTCAGGATTACTTTAAAGATATCTATGCTGAGTAATTCAGTGGTATCCCTCAGAGACATGGAGATTCAGTTTAATGCGTGTTCTGTCAAATCGCTTCCAGCCTCATCACAGCTCTCACAGTGTCTGGTGGTCTTCTTCACCTGCTTCCACTCATTAGGGCTTTGTGGCTTCTCACTGTCATTCGAAAGAAATAAGTTCGAAACAGTGATTTGAACTCGACTTTGAATCTGTAAATCTTTGATGTTCCACCAGTGGGAAGCTACATCAGCTGTTGGCTTAGAGATCTCACAGCGTGCGAGGTCTGTGACCGCAGAACAGATGTGGAAAAGAACAGCTTTGGAGCCTCTGTGACACATTTGCTGGTAGAATCAAATATTAAAGGGGTCGGGGAAGGAAAAAAATAATGAGAGTGGCTTGGGAAGAGTCAGAAGAAACGGACAAAGAAGGGCAGAGAGAGTGGGAGGAGATGGAGACCAAATGCAATGACTGCGGGCACCTCTGAACATCTTCAGGTTGCATTACAGGAGGCCAGCTCACAGCAGAGCCACAAAGCCCACCTCCCAGTCCTGCTGCCCACAGAATCACGTATTCCTAAACATTTTTACAGCCTGAAAGAGGACGTTATTGGGGCAGAGGTAGAGAAATGCAAGGATGAGCGGGTATTGAGCCGTTCCTCGGGTCATCCTTTCTATCCTTCTTAAAAATTGGTGCAATATTGCGTTTTTTTCCAGTCATCGGGGACACCACCTGGCTGTGCTCCTTTCCAGCCCCAAGTTCTGCCCTCACCTTGGAGCGATGGTCTGCACGCAGGCTGTCCTGGCCCAGCCACGGTGGATGTGGCAGCGAGCCACAGAGCTTACACCATCCTGGAAGGATAAAACCAAGGGGGCAGGCAAGCCTCGTGGGGCAGTTCACAAAGCTCACACTCCACTGTTTGCTCAATCACGGCGAGGAGGAAGAGTTAGCCAAAGGGACCCAGGGGCTGCGAGGGGTTGGATTGAGTCCTGCACTGCTGCGTGGTTTGTTTGTCAGACGGTGCTTTGCTCGGGCGCGCCCGCACTCATCGCTTTTGCTGAGGGCTGGAGCTGGTCGGATCCCATCGTAAACAAGACCTTGGATTACAACACAGGCGCTGGAATTCGAGCTCGATATTGTCCTCATTCATGCCCCGATTTTGTACCGTGAGTGCTATGGGCAGCACCACGCTTGCGGAAACGCTCTCCACACCGTTTCTTGGCTTACACAGAATAACCCTTGCTTGGGGTGTGAGCAGATAAGGACACCTCAGCGGCACAGCCGTGGGGGGGGGGGGGGGGGGGAGGCAGGAAGAGAGCTGCAGGATTATCAGCAGCGCTGCAAACACCGCGGCTGAGCCGAGCCCAGCAGCAGCAGCAGCAGCAGCATCAATCCGCTTCCCTCACAGACCGGCCCTATCCGCCCTGCTCGTCCTGGTGAGCCGCACACGGCGCAGCGCCCGGCTCCGCCCCGCCCGCCATGTCCCCCCCCCCCCCCCCCCTCCTCTTCCCGCCGTGGTCCCGCCTCAGCCGGGCCGGGCGGGCTGCGCGGATCCCGCAGGGCGGTTAAAGCATCCTCCCGCCCGGCTCCGTGCTCCTCGCTGACGGACGGCTTTGGCCGTCGCTCCGCTCCTCAGCGGTCCGTACGCCAATGAGGGCCCGGACTCAGCCGTCGCCGCCTCCGGAGCCGCCCGCAGCATCCCGTCCCGACCCCCCGCCCAGCGCCCGGCCGGGGCGGGCGGCCCGGACCCATGCGGCGGCTCCAGGAGCGGTTCCGGAGGTGAGGACCCCAAAACCCTTCTCTCCCCTCCGTGCTCTCGGGGGGCAGCGCGGCTCCGGTTGGGGGGGGGGGAGGGGATGGGGGAGCGGTTCTGTGCGGGCGGTGTTATTTTTCCCGTCTAAATGGGTGAAGGTTCACACATCCGACCTGTGGCTCTCGGTCCCCCCCCCCCCCCCCCCCCCCCCATCCCGCGGTGCTCTGTGGGCTCCTCAGGTGAGCGCGCACCGCTGCGCTGCCCGGCTCGAAAAGCGTGAGCGTTTTGAGAAAGAAAACTGAAAGGGAGCGGTGGGAGAGGGAGGAGCGAACGTGATCGGAGCTCTGCGCACGAGGCTCGAGTCTTTGTGCAGCTCGCGGTCCGCCCGCGGGGATGCGGGCTCGGCGGTCCTTGGGGCAGAGCTGGTGGCAGCGGGTTTCTGAGCCTTACACGTGCGTGGCTTCAGTGATGCTTCCGAAGGAAGCGGTGCGCTGCTGGGGTGGTGGGAGCGACGTGCGTGGCGGTGGGAGAGGGGATGGGGATGGGGATAGATGGGGATGGGGGTAGATGGGGATGGGGATAGATGGGGATGGGGATGGATGGGGATGGGGATGGGAATGGATGGGGATGGGGATGGGGATGGGGATGGATGGGGATGGGGATGGGGATGGATGGGGATGGGGATGGATGGGGATGGGGATGGGGATGGGGATGGGGATGGATGGGGATGGGGATGGGGATGGGGATGGGTGGGGATGGGGATGGGTGGGGATGAGGATGGGGATGGATGGGGATGGGGATGGGGATGGGGATGGGGATGGATGGGGATGGATGGGGATGGGGATGGGGATGGGGATGGGGATGGGTGGGGATGGGGATGGGGATGGGGATGGGGATGGGTACCAACCGCAGGCAGAGCACGGGCCCGCAGGGATGCGCCCGGGGTTGGAACCGAGCGGGCCGGGTTCACAAAGGGGAGGAAAAACCATCCTCCTCATCAGCCTTCCTGTAAACCTGTTCCTAAGCACACCTACGTGGTCACGGTTGGAATGCAGTGCCGAGCTGCTCTGACCTGCTCGTGGTGCTTTTTTGTTTTTCCTCCCCTCTCGGAAGCACGGAGCCTCAGCGGGGTAACACATCGCTTCGGTGTCTAAATATATACGGCCACTTAACGCGTCCTCCCCGCCTTGTTGCTGTTTCTGGGGCCGTGCTGTTGTTTGTGGTCTGCAAATGGTATCAAAGGGGACAGTGTGCTGTTCAGAAGGAAGTGTGGGTCCGTTTGAGCTGGATAAAGGAAGCGTGCTTCCTGAGCAGACCAAAAAAGAAAAAAGGAAAGGGATCTTTAGACTTTATCAGTTGTTTTTTTTTTTTTTTTCTGATGCCTTGCTTTGTGCATCGAGGGATGATTCCATCAGCAGATGGGAATCCGGAATGGAAGAAAAGCACAGCTTCAGTGATCATGGCAATCCAGTAGAGCTTTCTGTTCAACAGTCACAACGCAGCCTTACCTTGAATTAGTTCTGAATTAGGCTGTCAGGACTCACTCCTCTTTATTTTTATTTTTTTTACTTAAGGAAGGTGTTTGTTCACTTGTAATTAAAGGTCCAAGTATGAAGTGGACTGAAATCTGGTGCTTGTTTTGCTGGGATGATGATGAAAAAGCCCCTTTGTGTACACACCATGGAACAGATCACTGTGTCAATGCCTTTGTCCTCTTCTGCTGCCAACAACACTGTCTAAAAAGAACACCAGATCGTAATGAGAGACTTTTCAGAAACGTTTATTCATCATCCTAAAACCTCACCTTGCCCAGGCCCTGCTGTGCAAGCAGTCCATCCCCTTTTCTCCTGAATAAATATAAAGGAAGAGGAAAAAAAAAAATCCAGAAAGCCCTCTAATGGGCAACAGGAGGTCCCATTAGCAGGCTGCTTCCCATTATTAATAGCTTTTCAGACGGCAATGCACAGAAATAATGGAAATAACGAAGCTCCTGCTGAGGGTTAGCCTATTCCTTCATGTTTTTGGGGGGAGGTTTGGCCTCTCACCTCCTGTAAGGTTTGTGCAGCACCACTGTGGCCCTTTGAGGCACGGGACGGCGTTCTGCACATGGGAGGTCTCCTGTGACTTTAAAGCTGAGGGCAGCGGTCGTGGTCACAGACACCTTTGTTTTTAAATGCCCTCCAGACGTGGAAGCAGAACCATATAGCTGCACCTTTAGGTGCTGTGGGATGTGCTTTGGGAGCTGCTGGGGTCTGTGTGTGCTGGGCAGGACTGCTCTCCATCATTGCCAGGCTCTGTGTGACCACAGCTCCATTCTCTCAAAGCTGAGAACAAAGTGTCATTCTTCACTGGCAAAAAATAAGTCGTTTTTAAGCAATGAATTAACTCCCTTGGAGCTGTTCCTTTGCACTGTTTTTACTTTTCGTGAAGAAAATGAATTTCTTTTTACTCCTCGCTGTTGGAACACTTGATTATTTTTTTTTACTTATTATTTTTTTTAATTGCCACAGTTTGGAGATCATCATGGCACCGTGTTACTTTATCGAGGCTCTTAAATAATCGTAATGAATTTTCACATATCAGCTATATCAGCTTAGGAAACAGTGCTTTCCCTGACAGCTTGCAAGACTCTGTTTGCTGTGATCCATTGTTTTGTAGTAAATGTTTGAGGGTTCTTAAAGGAAAAGATGAAATGTCTCTGGTAAGCTTGTGGAAATTGTTCCTTTTCTGAGTTAACCACTGCCATCTCCTTTCTTCCCCGTGTAATTTGTCTTAGTTATGGACAGAAATTGTCACCAGGCACAAAGGAAAATGTGCCTGGCACTCCCAATAGCAGAAGTTGTTTGCTGTAGGAATAGAGAAGAAGGTTCAGGTTGGTTTATTCCGAGGTGCTCCAGAACTGGAATATTGCTGTAGACCTGAGAATCTCATCAAGACTAACCCTTGGCAGCGATGATGGAGGCCGTAATTCAGGAAAAAAAAAAAGTCTTTATTGTGTAATTAAAATAGAAAATAGTTAATTGTTCCTCTGACCAAGCAGTTGGAGAAGAGGGAGGTGTGACTTCTCTGTGCATCTTCTGTGACACGAGGAAAGTCTGGACTGCAGATAACATCCCCTGCACAGTCACAGAATCATTTTGGTACTTCTGGTGAGAGAACACATCAGGGCGAGCTTGGGATTTTAATAACAGCTACCTGAAACATCTGTACTGATACCTGTAACGTTACTGGGTTGGAGATAGTCCTCCCTGAGGTTCCAAAGATGGTTTATTAAAGACACTCTGTAATCCCTCAACAGGTTCATGAACCACCCAGCTCCGGCCAACAGCCGCTACAAGCCCACCTGCTACGAACATGCTGCTAACTGTTACACACACGCAGTAAGTGCGTTTCCTTTTTCCTTTCTGAACTGTTGCAGTCAATTTGTGCCCTTCCATATGGGTAAATACTTACCTTAGCCCAAAATGTATGTGTGTTTTTAGCCTCTCTGGTTTTGTTACGCAAGCTTCAGTCAGAAGAGCCCAGTAAATGGGATCACCAGCTGTCTAGCTGTCCTCCAGCAATCACTGCTGCTGGTAAAGAGAATTACTTCGGTTTACATGTAGGAAAGCTAACTGAAGCTTGCCTCATGCGCAGCATTATGTAAATATGTGCTTATTTGTCTAGAGAAATGTAGCAACACTCAGTTAGCACAAATATGTGGTTCATCTCCTAATCCTTGTACAAATCCTGACCAAGTTGGGTTTGAAGATACCTGGCAGAAGTCGCTGTATTCCTCAGCAATTCTAGGCTTCATCTGGCTGAAAAACAGGCATGTGATATTCCTGCCTGTCAGCAGCCAAGATGTCCTATCAGTATTTTGTGGTTTGCTGCTGTTTATGGTGAATTTGTCTAATTACTTTCTGAACAGCCAGGCTATATGCTACAGCATACCACAAACTGTACGTAACTTGGGGATATGTTAACACACACTTTAGAGAAAATACAGTATGATAAGGGGATCTTTGCTCTGTAAATAAAATTGTATGCAGTAAATAACTTCCTAAATCAAAATGGAAAGCCGTGAAATGGGAATCTAAACTGGGAAAGCACAATGGGTTATACTTAAAAAGCCAGGGGGCATGCTTTTTTTTTTTCCTTCTGTTACAGATTATTTTACTAAATGTTAGAGGGCTACGAGGTCGAGTAATTGCTGCTAGCCTGTAATAGGAGTTGACAATTAGACACTGACATATCTGTGTAACAGAGTTTAGCAGTGGTGCTCCATATTTCTTTCACAATTCAGAAAGCACTCCACTTGTATTTTATGACTGTGGCTGTACTCCTCGCGTGGGTTTCAGTTTTGGTTCTCTGCTCCAGTATGGGAATCTGTTTAGGCAGCTGCTTCAAAAACATCAGTTAGTAAATGGGAATACAGGGTCCTACATACAGCTTTGGGATACGGTGGTGAAGCTAACTTCATGTAGCGTGGTAAGGCATCTTCACATTTCTTACTAGAAAAGCTATTTAAAATGTCTTAGTATTTTTTTAACCTTAAACGAAGCACTGACCTGCCTTCAGTCACTAGGAGAAAGGAAGGGCAGCTAAGCAGCTGAATGTAGAGACAGAAAGGACAGCACTCTTTTAGGAGAGCAGAAAGGAAACAGTGTATGAAAGGAGCAAGAGTAATGAGCCTTTGTGATGTAAAGTAAGTGAAGCCGAAGTGTTGGGGTTTGTTATTTCATACTGAAACTTTCCAGTGTGTATAAGGTTTATTAGACAGAAGATATGCTCTGCTCTATTCAGACCTCAGAACTTAGGCACAACTTTATGTTGCTCAAAGCTTTTCCATTGCCTTTAAAGGAGGAGCTATTCTTAAACTAAGTTAGTCTGCCCAGTGTGTGTGTGTGGGGGGGGGGGGGGAAGTGTAAAAATCTCAAAAAATGAGGCTTGGAGGGTCCTCCAGGCCATCGGTGCATGGAAGGAGGAGTCTTCCAAATGTCCCAGTGCTCTCATGATGAAAATATCTTGGTTCTACCTGATTGTTATTAGCAGTGCTTGTCTCCTTCTTTGTGAGGAGAAAATGCATGAGTAGAGAGACACACTGTACTTGGTTTCAGGGCTACACTTCTGGAGCAGGAAGCCTGAAATGGACACAGTTTCTCGTGTGGCTTCTACGTGTTAACCTGATTATTTCTTTCTTCTGCCTTCTTTAGTTCCTAAGAAGTGCAGGGGTTATCTTTATTAGCATTCCCTCTCAATGAAAGGCAAGTGAGAGAGCAGCAGCAATCCCGTGCTTTGCCACAGTGGCTTGTGTGTATTACTGACTGTGACCTACATAGCCTCACGTGCAAAGAAAAGAATTCTGGCACAGTATAAAAGCATATAAAAGCAATTTTTAACTTTCTTTTTTTTTAAGCTACTCCATGGGAAAGGTTGTCTATAGATAAAAGGAAAGAATGCAGATAAAATGTGACCGAAGTACCATTATTCTCAGCGATCCCAAACGAATGGGAGTTAGCAGGGAATTTTCTCTGCTCTTAATGTGGAGGAACTGTACTTCATGATGAAATAAGCAAAACAAACACAGGAAAAAACAACCCAAACTTCCAGTGACTTCAGCTAATTTTGCTACTAGGAATGTTGGCAACCCAGCCGTGCCTCGTCATTCCCCTACAGTGACACAGCACAACCAAACTCCTATTTGTTCTGACTCTTCGACTTTTTTTTTTGTTAAATCCCCCCTCCTTTTAAAGCACTGATTCTTTCTCTCTTAGGACCAAAATACCATTCTTGCACTAGAGATTTTTCAGATGAAAACCTGCCTTGTTTTGTTCACTAGTGCTTTTTCTTTGAGACGGATGTCCAAAGACCACATAAGAACCTAAAGAACTTTTGTCCAGTGGGCTGGAACAGATTCTGGTTTTAATCTGTCTCCTGCAAATATGAAATGAAATAACTGTCGTATCCAATCAGTCCCCTGCTGTCTTAAGGGCTTTAGCCACACTTTTAACTGTGTGCCATATGTGGAAAACAGGAGCAGCTAGTCTCCTGAGGAGTGAAACGCTTTAACCTTTCTTAAATTGGAGAGTCGTCCAGGGTATGTATATGAAAATTTATGGTTTGTGACAAATGAGGAGCCAGATTGGAAGGCTATTTTTGGCCTTAAACTGCGTGAGTTCAGCTTCCATAGAGTCACTGCAGAAGTCAGAGTATTTTCACCTCTGGTCCAAATGCTGTGGATAAAAGAATGCGACGCTTCTCATCTGTGTGGCTGTGCAGCTTTTGGCTTCAATGTAATAAGCCTTGCAAAAAAGGAGAGAGTAGAGCAGTAATGAAGCTGCACCTAATACACTTCAAAATCCATAGGAAGAAGCATTGTTTTGCCTTCTTCAGCTCTTTTTCTGGATTAACCAGCTGCTTTACAGATTGATTCAGTACACTCTCCATGTTCAGAGCTGTAGCTGTGATGAGAGTCTCATTTTCTTTGCATGCAGCGAGATAAGGGACAGATAGTACTGGCTAGACCAGAACTTTGCACTCTTAAGCTAACAAACCTGTAATGCAAAGCAGAATTGCCGTATTTGTTTAAACGTTACTGGTTCACAACTCTGTTTGGCATGTTAAGCAAGGAAGAATTTAACCTGCAAAGTGTCTGAAAAGGAATTTATTCAGAATGTTTAATGTAAGGGCTGCCAAAGATCGTCTTACTTAGTCAAAGGAGACGGGTAGAAATGCGTAAGTGGAGCTTTAGAGCTCAGCTTTAGAGTAAGATCAAAACCTTTTGAGAGATAGATTTTCTTATTTTCACATTCTGCTTCCTGTCATGCCTAGAGGAGCTGGTAGCACATCCTAATCCCATACGAGAGTAAATTTGTCACAAGCAGGTATAACTACATGGTCTGAGACACTGTCAGAGCCTTGACCCTTGTGTGTAGATGTACAACAGAATGGAAAACTCATCCCAGCTGGGAAGCTGCCATCAGGTGTTGTTTGTATGTTCTTTTATGGCGTGCCGCTGCAGTGCTGTGGGTGGTAGCTGCGTTTGCTGCGAGCAGACTCTTAACGGCCTTCTTTTGGTTTTCGTTTTAGTTCCTCATTGTTCCTGCCATTGTGGGCAGTGCTCTCCTCCACCGACTTTCTGACGATCGATGGGAGAAAATAACAGCATGGATCTATGGCATGGGGCTCTGCGCGCTCTTCATCGTCTCCACGGTGTTTCATATTGTTTCTTGGAAGAAGAGTCACTTAAGGTATCACTACAGCTCTTGTGTGGATGTTTTGCTCTCACGTTCTGTGAGGTTTTAACACTGCGTTTCTCAAGTGGTCAAAAACTGTGGAATTTTACAGGAAAAGGTCAGAGGGGTATCTGGTATTTAATCACAGAATCACAAAAGGGAACAACGAAACAACAAAAACCCTCGATCCTGTTGAAAGAAATAGAGAGCCAAGCTCACATGTAAACAAAAGTATGTCTGCTGCATTTGGGGGAAGAAAAGATATTGACCTGAGAAGCCCCTGTGGCTCTTAATCTGGTACTTGAGTGGTTGCAATCCCATCTCAGACATGAGAACATTATCTGGGACTGTGTCCTTCTCAAGTACCCGGAGTCATGCAGAGTTTGCCAAGGGAATTACAATGGGATACATGACTAACAGCCTTGGAAGAAAGGCAGCAACAGCAAAACCTGATGTCTTTTATTTTTTTTTTATGACACCCATATAATTCTGGGCCGTAAATTGGGCTTAACTCACAGTCACTGGATAAGAGTTTCTGAATTAAGCAGAGCTGATGTGACAGCTTTCTGCCCCCTTGTGAGCAGAATGTATGTGAGACAGAGAAAGGCATAGGAATAACACACAGGAGATGAGCATTCTTTTGCTTATGACCTTGTGAAGCTCAAGTGGACACTCTTCCAAATGATTGTAAGATGTCACACTGTATTTCCCCTGAAGTAATTCCAAAATGAGGCAGGAAAATCCAGTGATACAACAGTGTTCCCCACGCCTGCCCTGCTGACTTGTGGTCTCCATTTCTAGGACGATGGAGCACTGCTTTCACATGTGTGACAGAATGATGATCTACGTCTTCATCGCGGCATCGTATGCACCGTGGTAAGAAGTCTGGGGGAGAGAAAACCTTTAATTCTGAAGCACCCCGTGGAAAAAACTTGCAAGTTTTGTGGGATTGGCTAAACAGGAAGTAATCAGAAAAGAAACAGGAAGCTCTTTGTTTCTGGGTGTTCCCCACATCCCAAACTGGTGCTTTCCTCACATCAGCGTTAATGCATTTCTGCCTCTGTGTGTGTGCCCTCAGTCTTCACCCCCATTACGTCTTAAAGTTATAGCTCTGGATATTTATTTATATTGAGCCCCAGTATTCTTGTGTCAGTGTGCTCCGTTCGTTCTTTAATCTTGTCTGATAAAGTCTTTGTACTTCCAGGTTAAATCTTCGTGAGCTTGGACCTCTGGCCTCTCACATGCGTTGGTTTATCTGGCTGATGGCTGCTGGAGGCACTGTTTATGTCTTTCTCTACCATGAAAAGTAAGAACTGTTGTTTGTATTTAACTTTAAACTGAGCCTTTTGCTTTGCTTTCTGAGCATTCTGTGTCTGGCCTCCCACACGTTGCAGTAAGACCTTGGAGATGGCAGACAGAAGTGATGAGAGTGATGCAAAGCTGTATCTTGCTCAAAGATGCTCTGTCATAACGTGTCTTTAGGCTATTTTATTGTCTTCTCCTAAAGTGGGGGGAGGGAAGTATCCAGATTGAAGACTTTGATGCAAGAAATCAGGAGTGAGAATGGGTGAGGAAAGGTAAGATCAAATGATGCACAGATAATTACTGCGACATCATAACGTGTATGGAAGAGGAGGAGAGATTTCTTGCTTGAAACGTGTTCATCAGTTTCAGCTCTAAGTTCTGGAGCCTGATTTCATTGCTTATTTTCAGTGGACAAGACCAAACGTGCTTTGTTTTGATAAAGGGCGACTGAGTTCTCAAATTAAGTTTTCTGAATGTTTGATTCTCACTAGCATTTAACACTGCATCTAGGCAGTGTTTGGTGAATGAACTATTGCCTACAACTCTAGCACGCAGAGAGAAATCCTGGCTCTATTTTTACAATAACGTGTGCAGAAAGCTTTCGGAAAAGTTTAGTGGCCTCGTGCTAACAGAAAAATGAATATATTTTCTTTACTGTTGGAGTAAATTTTCGTATTGCTGTCCACCACCTGAGAGGACTCAGTTTCGTTCCATTTTAGGTATAAGATCGTTGAACTCTTCTTCTATTTGGCGATGGGATTTTCTCCTGCTCTGGTAGTGACATCCATGGTAAGGAATGTGACTATTGACGTTACAGATGCACACTTTCCTTTTATGACCAGTCTAAGTACTCTGGTGCAGCTCTTTCTTCAGGAAAAAAAAAACCCTTAATTTTAGTCTACCATGATTATAGACGTTCTCTGCCGCAGAACCAAATAAAGCCAACTATACTGTGGGTTTATAGCTTATAGCACTTCATGTTCAGTGAAGTGCTGCCTCCTTTTGTTGCACGTGGGCTGCAGAGTATAAAGAGCTCGGGTTCCACACCTTGCAGAGAGACCCACTCTGTGTAGGAAACGTTCTCTGCCCCCTTTTGCTCCATCCCTAACGTGTCCTTGTTCGTTGCCAGAGCAACACCGAGGGACTCGAGGAGGTTGCCTGGGGAGGCTTGATATATTGCCTCGGTGTGGTGTTCTTCAAGAGCGACGGAGTCATTCCCTTTGCCCACGCCATCTGGCACGTGTTCGTGGCCACGGCGGCTGCAGTGCACTACTATGCCATTTGGAAGTACCTTTACAGAAGCCCTGCAGACATCATCCGTCACTTAGGATAGAAACGTGTACATCGGGGCGGGGGGAGAGCTGCACTCGGCCCCTGGAGCAGTGTTATTTCACTTAAGGAATTCGGGGGAATTGGAGAATCGCACAGGGAAAACTGCACTGACTTTGGTAGTCCTGTGAACACGGTTACTGTGAAGCTGTGTGTGTGTGTGTGTGTGTGTGTGTGTGTCCTGGATCCGCCCTCCAGGCAGCACAGGTCCTGCAGCACTCAGAGTCCATTCCACACGAGCAGAACTGGCTGCCTGATGTTTACAAAGAAATTTTGTATCCTAGCCGAACTTTGCCATCTTTTTTTTTCTTTTTTTTTTTTTCTAAAACGACGTGAATTTTTCTAAATTAACGATTCCCACGAAGCCAGTGCAGTGGTGAAGAGCAGAGCTCTCAGAGCGGCTTTCTGTCGCCCTGCCACGAGCTGTTACAGAATGTGAGCCGCAGACGGTCGGTCTGCTTTTAGCACCCATCACCTTGATACCGTGAGACTTTTATAGAAAACTTTCCAGGGCTTTTTCTTGCTTGTAAACTTTACAAGTACACCGATTGAACTGAAAGCAAACAGCTGTCATCTATGCAGGTTGCAAAACCCTGCAAGAAAGGGTTACATTCCACATAGTGTACTGACAGGAGAACGCTGCGCCTCTTCCAGGGGCTGCGGTGCAGCTGTACTGATAACCACTCCTGCAAACTAACCTAGAAATGCTCTTCTGCTGAGTTTTAATGTGATGATGTTATGCTTCTCTGTAATGCCACTTCAACAGCACCTTAATTTGGCTTTATCTGTGACGGCAATGAGGTGTGTTGGAAGAAATGGGCACTAAGCAGTCCTTCGGGATCCCCAGCCCTGCACAGTGAGCAGCAGGGCAGCACCGTGGCGGGCACCAACTGCTGGGATGCCTCCATCCCAAACAGAGCCCGTAATTTCCCCAGGGTATGTACATTGGTGCTGCAATGCTAAGGCTTCAGTTGTTCGAAGGGATTCTAAAGTGGCCGACAAAAGCAGTTCCAGCAGCTCTCCTTGGGGCTTTGGCTGCTGTGTTTCCCAGCAGGTCGGAGCAGCAGGCAGAGCACTTACCCAGCACCACGAGTCTGTGGCTGTTGGGTCTCCCCAGCACAGCCTTGGAGGGAGGAGAGGTGAAAGATGCAGCGTCACTTGTCATTCTGGGACTTCAAACACAGAGTAACACCGGTCTTGTGTCCCTGTGCTTCTGTACAGGGAGATAAAATGTAGTGAGCCGCGATGGCAGAGCGTGCATTAAAGGACCAGATGTAGGAGAGTCACTGTAGTACTGTTCATCTGATAGTCGTACTCTGTCCCACTATGTAACGAATGTCTTATATTAAGATTGACTTTATCCTTTTTCTAATTTACTCAGTTTTTCACGTCAGTATTTGAAAACCAAAACGTGTTGCCTTTCTCAGATTCCATTCTGAATATTGCCTATCTTCAGAGGAGGGGGAGCGAGGTAGGGCCTCCCTCGAGGTACAGCTTACTGACGCACCTACATCTGCCAGGGTTTGGCTTTAGCTTAGACACTGTGGGAAACAGAACTCGCACGAGGGCCAGAGCTCAGCTTCAGGGCACTGAAGAGGAGGTGCTGTGCAGCGTTACAGCGATGGGAGTGCCCCTCGAGGGTGTGAGCAGAGCAGAGCAGACAGGCGGGTAATCCCCAGACGACACTCTCACGTTTGGATGCCTCAGTTTTTTAACATCGTGTCTATTTTGGTGTTTTTTCCACTCTGTGATTGAATACCTTCTGTTCCAGTGCAGTACTGATAAAACCACTAGCACACACGTAGAGGTTTTCCTGCAGTCGGAAGTGAAACTATTGCTTGAATAATGTCGGTTTTAATTTCAAGCTGATTTTTCATGGCATCGCTTTTTTTTTTTGTTTTGTTTTTTGGAGGGTTTGAAAACGGTTTTTAAAGATTTCAATTCGCCAAAACTATTTTGGATTACTGCATAAAATGTCAATGATATCGAATGTACAAAACTAACAATAAACACTTGGTGCAATTTGGAAGCCCTGGGGCTCCTGTATTTCTTTTCCCCATCCCACAGTGTGTGCGTGGGCATGCGGGATGCTAAGGCTGCTCCCAGCCCTTGTGTGGGAGCTCTGGGTTTCAGTGTGCTGACCCCTTAAAACTAAGACCCCATTCTCCTATGGATTTAGACCAAAGTTGGGATCCTACAACTTCAGCCCTGCTGCTCTCCATTAGCATTCTCATCCACACCGGCTTTGTTTTCAAGCACACTACGCCAAAACACAGCAGCAGTCCACCTCTAAGGATAAATCACACACAGTCTGAACTAAAAACGCATTTGTCTGCAAAGCAGTGTGATGTCAATCAGCCTTTGTGTCCCAGTCCCCACCCCCTCCCATGAGCTCCCGGGTTTAACAATGCTGCTTTTTCTGCTGCTGCTTTCTGCAGTAACAGAGAGAATTTCCTCTCCTGAAAGCAAACATCTTAAAAAACGTCTTAGAAAGAGAGGAGCAAATGCTCCCATGCCTCCAGGTATTAGAACCTACACAGTTCTTTACTTAGCCACACGCTGTCTCGGGAGGCCGAGGCCATAGTGTTCACATCACGTGCCTGGTGAGATCTTTTCCCCATGCTCTGCTATTTTTAAAGGCACCAGGATGTCAGCCTCTGCCCAGTAACTGCTGTCGCAGCCAATAGGTGTCAGAAGATTAAAACTAGTTAACAGAAGGATGACCAGGAAGGCCTGGCAGATGCTTGCCTGCTCTGCACGCTTCCTGTGAAGCTGAGCATGATCTCCCAAAGCTTGAGGCTGTCCTCTGTCATTCTTTTATTAATAAAGAGAATGCTTTCCATTTCCAGCATTTCTCTGACCACGTTCACTGAGTGCTGTCATAGTCTGAAAAGGGGAATGCACATAAAGCGCCTGAAACATCACTCGTGGCTGCCTGTAAGCTTTTGGATGCTTTTAATGGGTCCGGATGGGTGCAGCAGCAGTTCCCTGCCCAGGATCAAACGCCCCTGGGTTGCTCAGTGTCAGCTGGACATAAAATTCAACACAAAGACAACAAAGATGAAGTGAAACCCCTTAGAACATCCGTGCCACGTACAGCATGGACTAACACAGTGTTCTGGTCTCACAATCTCCAGGCAAAGCAGCCTATAATGCTGCAGGAAAGAAGCTGCGTCCCTTCAGAAGGCCGCAGGCACACAGGGACCTCCAGCTGGATCCCCTCACCTCCACTGCCAGCCCTTCAATGGGGGCTGGGAAGGGGTGGATCCTGGCTCTGTCCCATCACTCAGTGCACTGCACCAGCTGAGCTCCCTGGGCTGGCCCTGCCCTCCCCCAGGTGCTCCATCTTCAGGTCCTGATTCAGCATTTCCACTCCACAACCCAAAAGGAAAGAAACTTCCAAGTTCTGGTGTAAGCAGCGTGCTGCAGTGAGCTGCGTTTTGCTGCTGAACTGTGTGCTGGTTTGTGTCCCCGCTGTCCCCGCTGCAGTACTGGTGGCAGCCGTGGAACCGGGGCCTGAGTTCCAGAGGAGGAGCTCTGGGGAACCAAAACCCCTCCGTGAAAGGCTGGCAGCGAAGCCAACACCAGTTTTATAACAGAAGTTACATCACTGCCTCTAATGAGGCTGGGTGCTCTCCGAGGGATATCCGCAGATGTCTTTGTTGCTTAGCAGCGTGAGCCATGCTGCCGGTGGATTTGTGCTCCCAAATCCTTCGGGTGCCTTAGAGAAATATCTCCCTTACATTTCCACATACGTGAAAAGCCGTTAGCGGGGACCTACTGAATTCATGGCCTGAGCTGGGCACAGCTCGCCCTGCTCTCAGGTGTGCATTGGTGTGCAGGCAGTGAGCGGGGACAGCACACAGCTCCCTTGGATTCCTGGCCACACGGCCACGGTTTGGTAGCCTGGTACACAGTAAAGGACTGAATGTCATCACCGTGGGGGCTCAGCCATCTTCTGAAATGGAAAAGCACGTACCCAGGGGGCAGGATGAGCTGTGCCGTTCCCGAAGGGCTCCTCCACCCTGCTCCCAACGCCTCTAACAGCGGGGATTTCACCGCCTTTGCTATAATCCAAGCCAATTACTCCCGTGTGCTCAGAGAAGAGCCCTCACAGCGAGGTTCCACGCGTGTGCAGCCGCTCCTTCCTTTTATTCCCTCCCAGACTCGAACAAACCCAGCTCCCTCATCTTTTTGCCCTCCTCCTCCTGGCCCCGCAGGTGATCCAGGTGTCACATCACCTTCAGGAGCCCCAAAACTAAACTGCAGCGGCAAGAACGAGCAAGAGGGGGAAAAATAAAGGGCATCCTCTGCCCACACACCTCTGGGGCTGCGGCGTTCCACCTGGGGAACAGGTACTTCAGTGCATGACGGCACTAAAACCCACGCACAGCTGTGGCCCCACGCCCTACACGCGATCTTTGAAGGCACTTTAACCCTCACACACACCCAAACGAGCACCGCGATCTCCGTACCGCGCATGCGCTCCATCCCCGAGTGTCCGCCGGCGGCAGCGCCCCCTGGCGGCCATTTCCCCGAGCCCGGGACGGGCGCTGCAGTACCGGCGGTGTCCGCCAGGGGGCGCCAGCGCCGCGGGGAGCACTGCGCGGACGCGCATCATGCGCGCATTTATACGGATGGAAAACGGGGACGCACCAAACGCGGCCGCGTTTTATTTTACCCCGAGCCCCGAGTGTTTTGTTTTACCCCGAGTGTGTCTGTGATGCATAACGGGCCGGCGCGGCCCAACCCGGCCCCCCCACAGAGCGAAGCAGGCGGGTGAGAGAAGACGAATTTAAAAGGTTTATTAAACATTGAGAATAACAGACAAAAATAAAACAAAAATAAAATCTGGGCTGAACAGCATACAGGATGCAATCCATTTCGTGTCGTACAGTTGATTTGATCTTATTAAGCTTGTATTTAAGCAGACGCTGTCTCGTGGTGTTGCCAGAGATACAATGGTTGATCGCTCGTTTGAATACATACATATATTTCCTTCTTGACATAAAAAAAAAAGAAGAAACCTCGACAAAATAAATCTGCACATCCCTATCGTAAAGTCACATGCAAAAATAGCCGTGAAGCAGTAAGTGGGGGTTGTTACAAACCCACAGAGCCAAAGATGCTGCCGGGCCGGGAGCACTGCACGGCCCAAACCATCCCAGCACTTCACCTCCGTGGGCTCCAAGTCATCGCGGTGCTCCCACGGAGCCACGTTTGGTGACTGCACAGCACTGATCGGGACAGAAACCTGACACTCTGCCACGTGTGGATTCCCGAGGTGCTCACAAAGAACGTCTCGGAGCGCGTTTCTTTGTAGAGGATATTCCTTCTCAAAAAGAAAGAATTTCGCTCCTAAGATCCAGAGGAAAAAAAAAACAACAGCAAAACCCAAGCATTTTACTGATGCTTGTGTTTTTAGCAGAGGGCACTGAATTGTTCAGACACACTGGTAGTCGTTCTTCAGATACATAACTTTTATCAGATGAGGATTTCTTACACCTGCGAGCTCCTTCAGAGCCCTGGGAGCAGCGGTGATACCAACTGAACTGACCCAGGACCTGAAATGGAGCTTATTTTCTGTCAGCTGTGGGGACACAGCCTGGTTGGGTTGGAAAACCTGCTGTCTTTCCAGATTTCAGGCCACGAGCATTGAGCGCAGGTACTGAGCTCGAGGCCCTGGGGTTCCCTTAGAGAGCGCTCCGTGGGCACAGTGCAGTGCACGCATGGCTCTCTCCATTTCCATAGCAGCAGTGTCCCCCACCTCTGCTTTTCAGGCATCACTCCAAGTGATGAGGATGAGAAACTGCTGCCCCTTGCTGTGCTGCTGCCAGAGGTGAGTCTGTGGCAGCCTGGGCAGCTCCTCCACTGCCACGCAGCACCGAAGGGAAAACAAATGTTTGCTTCCTGGTGCCCAGAGGACAGCTCAGCTGTGCTGCCTCCGCAGTGCCTTACACTGCCCTCTAGGAAATCACTTCCTGCACTCCCAGCTCCTGCTGCAGCACGTTCGGCTCACTGAGGAAATGGTCCATGGGGAAGCACAGCACGGAGAGGGAGCTGGGTCTGGCTGAGGGAAAGTACTGGGAAAACGTCAGCAGGGCACGGATGCTTCCAATGCCGGACCAAATGTTGGGTCCTTTGTAGCAAGCTCCTGAAGCGTGAACCCTTACTCAGTGGAATGAACAACCCTTTCATTTGGAAACAATGCCAAAACACTCAGGACTGCGAGCGAGACATGTAGCACCGTATTTTACCCCGTGGTGAATGTGCACTACCGTACAGCTGTACACACGAACTGGGCTGCTTGGTAAAAAAAAGTCCCCTGGAAACAGATCCTGGCAGCAGCAGCAGCAGATGAGAAGAGACCGAGTTTGGGTTTGGCTTTTTTTTTTTGCATTACGTGCTGTATTTCTGCCTTTAGAAATCGTTGCGTCGCCCAATCGATAGTTGCCTAAAATCCATACTGTGCTCTGTCCCCACAAAACACATCCGTTCCATGTTTCCAATGGAAAACAATACAGCCTCCCTCCTCCAGTAACAGCGAGCAGCCTGCAAAGCCACAGCACTCCCAGAACCATTTAATCTAAAGCACAGAGCACGCCCGTGTGCCAGTGCCAGGCTTAAAATACTAGAGATGAACAAAACGAAAACTGAAAGCAACCAACAACCTCCTCTGCCCTTCCTTTCTGTACAATAATGGAGAATATATATCTTTGCTATATATTTTAAACACGGAATAGCTTTTTCTCTTTGTTATATATAATATATGTCTTTCAAAATACACTGTCAGTATTTGTACTTGAAAAATACTGTACAAAACGAACATACTATAATTATTCTGTATAAACTTTATACATTTTATAATATCTGTTCTTTTGGTCTATAGTAAACACTCAGATTGATTGGATTAACCACAGTATACGACAACACCATCCCCCTCCGAAATACACCAGTGTCTCTTACATTCATTTCTCAGAAGTCCACTTTATATTCGAACATAAGTGTTCAAAAGCAAAGAGAGAGTCCAAAACAACAGAATTCAGAACCATCAGCTCATGTCACACTCAAAACAACGACCACTAGGAAAAACGGGCTCTGCAAACCAGTGACTTCTTCTAACTGAATTAAAGTGATTTCCATAACAGCAAGAGAGAGTCCACGGAAAATATATTACACGACGTGGGGAAAAAAAACAACTGAACCCAGGTTACTTAATTTTTAAATCACAAAATGGAACTCGAAGAAATGCGTAACTAACTGAAAACAGAAAAGCCCCTCTGATTTCAACGCCAGATCTGATCCGATGCTATTAATTTTGTCGTCTCAGCTAATTATCCTGCTTCTTAAACATGCGCTCCCCATAGCAGGGATACAATGAGCATGCTCACACGAACGTGTCTCTGAATTACTTTTTTTTTTTTTTGTTAAAGACATGAAAAACTCCTGTTGGGTGGGGAAACCATCCTACGTCCACTAGGAACATCCAGGCAGCATGCTAGCGTACAACAGGATTATTGCTTCAGGTACAGACAGTGCAAAGTACACACTCTGTGCTCTACCAACAGCACTCCTACCTACCTGGGGTCCGTGGAAACAAAAGGAACCTTAATAGCTACAGAGAAGCCGTTATGGGATCTATCATGAGTAGAGCTAACTCAGTCTAACAGCACTTTAAATCTGAAGACAATTACCACCAGAACTTAAAATACAACGAAAGCAATCTATAAATTAATAATATTTCTGCAGTGTAGTACTAAATTATTATTTGTGCACTTTATTAGCGTGTTAACTGTTCTGATTAGACATACTTAAACAACAGCTTGTCGCTCTCGAAAAAACTCTGATCTACTTTTTTTTTTTTCTTTTTTCTTTTTTTATTTTTTCCTTTTTTTTTTTTTTTTTTTAAATATAATTTATACTGGGATCTTTCCAAGTGAGTCGGGGGGGGGGGGGGGGGGGGGAGAACGTAAAAACCCTAATCCGAAGCAGCACTGGAAAAAAGAAAAAAAATATATAGAATACAAAGCTTACTATGACGGTCCTCAACAGTCCAGGTAAAAATGTGGCACCCTCCCCAAGAGGGCTCTGTAAAAATGGGAAGTGCTGAGATGCACACGCACGCACTCACACACGCACACGCTGACAGAAAAAAAAAATAATATATATATATATATGTATATATATATATATATATAACGTTAAGTCAGTTTTGTTTCTGCTTCTGGTAAAGTGCTGAAGACAGAAAGGTTGGTTTGGGCGTGGTGCTATCAAACAGGAAACACATTGTCCATCGATTCAAATGCCAACCCGCAACCGAAACACAGAAAACAAAAAAAAAAAAAAAGAAAAAAAAAAAAGGAAAAAAGAAAAAAAAAAAACCAACCAAACAAACCACCCCACTCCCCTCCCACGACTCTACAGGGGGCCGTGCCGCGCCTCGTACTTGGCCAGGACGTTCTTGCACTTGCCCAGCTCTTTCCTCAGGTCGGCCACCTCCTGCCGGAGCGCCGAGTTCTCCTTCTCCAGGAAGGAGGCGCGGATGGCGATCTGGTTCTCCTTCAGCCGGCGCGCGTCCCGCGACCGCTTGGCAGCCATGTTGTTCTTTCTGCGCCTCGCCCAGTACTTGTCGTCCTGCTCGGGGAGCACACGGAGACACAAACAAGGTTACACGTCCGCCGGGGTGTGCTCTGCATGGGGTGAGGGTGCCCCGGCCCCGGGGATTTTGCTGTGATTTGGCTTACTTGTGCCCTTATTTGTGCCCTGAGAAGGCCCAGCACGGCCAGTGAGCGCGAAGGCCGGCTGGCGTTCCCGCCAAAATGTTTACACAAACGTGAACGAATTCCTCCATGGAGAACCAGAGCGATACTCCAGCTCCCAGCTGTGCTGACCTGGTTAGCACATCCACACCTACGTGTGCGATGACTCCCAGCTGGTTGCTCAAGCACTGCTGATTAAATACGGCCCTGCTCCCCTTTGCCACCCAACACCTGGGTCACTCTGCTTCGTGGAACCATCCACGTCCTTGTTGTTTGGCCCTGTGCTCTGATCAGAGCTTCCACTACAGCACCCCAAAAGGGTTTGTGCTTGCACACCACAACAGAGAGTCATTGGAAGAAGATTCCTTGGCACAGCTTCACAGCCAATTTGGGAATGGCAAAACAACTGAATTCACGGCTGCTTTGGGTACCCCCCGCAAAGAGATTCCTGCGATGGGCTCTGACAGTGAGGTAAAAAGGATGTGCCAGAAATAGGTCTGCTCACCTCTAAAGTTTCACAAGTCAACGCATTCCCAAAGTGCTGCCCCCAAAGACCTGCCTCGAGGACATCACTTCAGTTATATCTGTGTATCAAAGGCTCTAACTTTCGGCTCAGTTTCACCTGACCTCTCCACTCTTTTTGATGAGTTGCTATGAAAGTGAATTAAGCTCTTGAAAACTGGAACAACTCAGTAAACAAAAAGTGGGCAGAATCTCTTAAAAAAGTGAAATTCAGTCCCCTGAAGAAAGAGTGACACAGCCATTCAGCCTCGGACTGCCTGGCTGAGCTGTACAGCTCCAGCTTCCCTTCTCAGCACCGTTTTTATACGCTTGCATTTGCTTATGATCTGAGTGCAGCTCTCCTGTTTTACCAAGCACTGCAGCACAGCCCCATCTCCCGGGTGAGAGCTGAGAGCCATCTGTCCCTACTGAGCAGGGGAACACCACCCACTCCTGTGCCTTGCTGCAGGAAACATGACAAGGCTAATACAGCTGCTCTGCATCTTCTGCTGCTGCTTGCACAAGGCAAAGCAAGAGCAAAAGGACAGCAAGAAGCACTCTCCAACTGCTTTACACTGTTTTAGCTGAGTGAGGTGTCCAACAGTGATGACCTGGAGCCAGTGTATCTCTGAATTGCTTTTCACCTGCATTTAGATAGGACCCCCCAAAAAAAAAAATCCTCTTAAAAACAAGCATGCAGCAAAAAGCTATGACCCAAATCTTGTTTATAATTTCCCATCTCATTCCACTCCAAAAAAATCAGCTTTAAGCAATTTATTAGTGTGCCACCTAGGCTTCATCCATCTTTATTTTAACAAATTGCTGCAGCAAATCCCTTAATCCAGGCCCAAAAGAGGTAAGGCTGGCATTTCAAAATCACATGCAACCCAGAGACGATTGACTGGTCTAATCTGCTTACCCTCCCCGAGAACTCAACAGCCATTCCACATGCCAGGGCAGAAGCAGCACTTGGGTCAAGCATTCTGGAATGAGTCAAGGGCATCTGATGTGATTATCTCGGGGAAATGTGACCCCGACATTCTAGTTCTGTTTAAGACTGAAAACTTGTGTGCTCCACTGCTGTACACAAGACACTGACACTTCCTGCCTCTGTTATGAGGCGTTTTTTTGGCAAAAGCTAACTTTGGCTAGCTAGGATACCTGGGACGTGCCTCAGAGGGACGTATGACAGAGAGACAAGTCTCCCTCTATTTACATCCACGCAGCCGTTTCTGTACTGAACTTCTCCAGTTAGGCAGACATCACAGTACACTGCAATGCCAACAGAGCATCAGAAACAGTACAGTCTGCCTGAAAAAATCACGGCACGGTACAGAGAAACCTTTCTGAATGGAAACAGAGGACGTTACAAAGTGAAAGCAACATTATCACCTGAACGCTACCGGGTCTGTGCTTTCTGCACTTTGAGCTTGCACAACATTATCCTTAGGGATAAAAATAGCAAGCAGCATCAGCTTCTTTCCCTAACACTGGGACTGCGGTGAGCACACGTGGCCTCTCTGCACACACAGCCAAAGATTCCCTCTTCCAACAGGCTTTTTCATTCTGTACCTTGGGGAGCAACAGCAGGATGAAACCCTGCGCTCACTACTTCTGATAAAAAGGTCCTCCTGGCCATCACACGCTGGGAAATAAATAGAGATTTGAACATAATGACAATTTTCAGCTGTTTGATAAACTGAATCAGCTGATCAAGTGGTTCAGCTCTCCTCTGGGGAGCTTTTGGTCTTCTCAGAAATGGTGAGAGACATAAACGAGAGTGCTGTTTCTTTTTAAAGATCGTATTATATTTTATATATTGTATTAAAATACACTTACTGGCAGAATTATTTTCTTCTACTTTCCTTAAACAGCCTTAGATTCTTTCACTTAAATTAACAGTACTTAGTGCAGTGCTCCCATATGTTGTTACAACACAGAGCTAAAGGAACTTCCAAACAAGACAAAACATATTTCACTCTGTCTCCACAGACTAGCTCTGTGAGAGAGGGATTCTTCCTTGAAGACTCTGCAGACCATGCCAATGAGCCAGACAGGGTGGAGGAAAAGGAAACATGATCAGACTGTTTTGTAAGTGGGAAATATGGGACAAATTAAGCTTGTCCAAGGTCACGCAGGAAGTTTCTGGCATACAAAGGAAATTAATATCGATATGAATTTCAACTGTTGATTAACACATAAGGGATATCCTCCCCTCAGTCTTCCTCAGAACCATTAACAGTTTCATTCTACGAAAGTCATTTCTCGTTTGGCAGATTTACATTACAGATTCACACTCCTAATGTGTATCTGAGAGCACAACTGTCTTAGGGTTTGTGTGTGAGCAATCTCACCAGTTCCAATTTACCTTCAGGTCATCTGGAATGAAGACTTTGCGAGCTTTCTTAATCATTGGCTGTGGTTTCAGCTCTTCTTCAGAGAACTTGCGCTTGCGAGGGTCGAACATCTCCTGGCCAGGAATACTGGAAAGAGCAAGATCTGCAGGGTCAGGTTCGTAGCCAACGGGAACCTGGATGGTCTCAGGATCAATAGGACTTGGTGTGTTTCGGTTCGTCGGCAAGATCTGACCTACAGAAATAAAGGAAGAATTCAGCTACGTTAGAAGAACTGGGTAAATAATACCACTGAGCATGGATTTTAAAGGCTCTGTAAATACTTCACAGTGAATAATTCTTCAAGCTTTCACAGTGAGTTTGGTAGCAACTCTGGTCAAGTGTCACATCGCCCGTTCGCAGGGTGCACGCTCAGGTCCAGACATGCTCGTGCCATTATTTTCAAAACTGGTTCCTAATTCTGGTTGCTGAGCTCACATGCCTATTTAGGCTCAATGAACCCAACGGAGCTGCACTCAAGCGCAGGCAGAGGACTTACTGCTCCAACCTGTGCCTCACGACCACAGCCTCGGGAACAAACCATAAGTACTGTAATTTAGGTCTGATTTATCCATTACGCTGTAATCTTTTCCTCTTATTCTCACACAAAGATTTCTAGAATCTGAGAGTGTTATTAGGTGCGATAGGAAAGAAATCTCATGAAAGTGTACTGTCAAGCTGTGCTAAAGCTCTCCAATAAGGAGGTGCTAACTCTCTTCTCAGAAATCTTCCTGGCAACGTTTTAAAGATGGTGAAGGAAACCAGCAACATAGCAGGCCACAGTGATGCCCTGCAAAAATGGAAGAACTCTTATTTACACTATTTATTGCCCTTTTAATGGTATATAAGAACCATTTAAAAGGAGCCTACCTCAAGAAAAGAACTATTGTCACCCCTACTTTTCTTTTTTTAACCTTCAGTGCAGCCTTCACGACTCCAGTGTGACAGCCCCGACACAGGCACCATTCCCACTACAACTCCAATTTAAAAATCTCAACCAAAGGTTCCAAAAATAGGATCCTAAGGTCAGCTGCCTATCCCCATGGGCAGAATTTTCAGCAGTTTTCACATGCCTCAGAAGTACCAGCCTCACAGACTTCAGAAGAGCCTGCGATTGAAGCAGATATTCTTTTATAATTTCGCCTATTAGCTAATTCATTTTAACTTTAGAAGATGATGGCTTTCATAACATCCACACAAACATCCTGTGACTGCATAATATTTCCTTATTCGTGCCCGCATCTGCAATATTTACGGTGCAAAATGGTAAACATTCAATGTCATTTCTAATTCCAAATCAAGGTCACTGCTAACAATGTAGGTTTTATTTTAATCTAAAAGATTGCAGCAACAATATTGGAACCGCGCAGAAAATGCACCGGGGAATTGCATTGTGCAAACCAGGGCTTACTAACAGGGAGCCTGTCTTTTGTAACTCCCAAATCTAAAATAGCACTGATAAAATCAGCTTCCAGGAAAGGTTAGTAAGGGCCTGGGAGAAGAAAAAGGAGGATCAAAGTTATTCGATTAATATATATATCTGTATGAGAGAGCAAGAGGAAAGAATTCATCTATTTCCTCTTGTGCTGCATGACATGGCACGCTGCTGCCGAGGCCTGGTGCTGAGAGCAGGGCTGTCCAGAGCCTTGCTCAGGGAGCCCAGCAGCAGTGTGTGCCACGTGGCCACGGCCCAGGGCCTGGGCAGCTATGGGATGGTGATGCCTCAGCCCATCCTGTCCCCTTGCCCACCTCAAGGGACACAGCAGCAGGGCGCGGGCAGTGGGACTCCACTTGTGGGCAGCTTTTGCAGGAAGGTTTTTTTGGCTAGACCTGGGGATAACATTGATTAATTGGTGTTGAAGCTATTAAGTCTTGAAAGGGGGTGGTGGGGAAATCCAAACTATTAACTGTTTTAAAGCCAGCCCAGAAGGCTCAGTAAACCGAGACATTCTTGTACCTTGCTTTAAATGGATGGCTAATCTCATTCCAGATACATGGGCTGGCAGAAACAGGCTTATTTAAAGGATTAAACGCAGGAAAGCTGCCTTTGATGTTAGCATGCTTGTATCGGAGCAGCCTGTTATTCTTTAATGCAGACCAATATACAGAAATACGCACGTACAAATCTCACAATTTCTGTAATGCAGACAAAAATGCAGCATGACTCCACCTCTGAATGCTTTATAATATTTTCAGTGAGCATGCAGTGCGTTTCTAAAAGTCGTGCAGACTGTGAAATTCGCCCCAGCTTTCTAACTTCCCTCAGCAGAAGCACTGGTACTGCAGTGTTGCTGAAGTTCTAGGTACAGGCCATCAGCCCACGTGTTGTCATTGATCTACAAAGCACCATATGACACAATTATATGAGGTTTGTAAATGAAATTCTACAAGATCTCTCTAAAGAAGGAAAGGGGATAAAAGCTCCTTTTAAACACGGGATACCGAGGTGTTGCTGTTTGCCTGGTAGAAAAATACCCAGCAAAAACAAGAAACCAATAGAACAAAGAGCATTGCACTTCCAAGTTACCTGGGAGAAGAACGTGCAGTAACCACAACCCTGCCTTGTTCCCCACCTGCATGAACTTTGCTTTGCCCAGTCCAAGCTCCCAGCACTAAAGGTCCTTAAGGACCTTCAAGGCAAGGCTCAGTCAAGGTGACTGCTGCTCGCTACTGCAGAGCCTGAAAAAATTACGCACAGCCAAGCGTTGTCACCTAGGAGCCTGAAGACTGCTATGCAGGAAGAGATTCACGGGCTCCCACCACCTGCACGTCTCTGTCAGCCTGTGTTTGCTCTCTGCTTTGCAGACGATCGGGAACTCTGCTGAGCACAAACAGAGTTAATGAGGGTGGGTGAAACGCCAGGCAGAAAAACCAGTATTTCCTTGTCCAGCGTTTTACATTAGGCAACTCCTGGCACTTTGAGTCTCTGTATTTATTCTATCAAGTTTTGCCAATAATGCAAGCCAGGAACCTGTCTTCGTTAGTTTACTGGCTAATGGCCACTGCATCTATGTGGTGCTGGAACTCATCGTAACCCAAGACTGCAGCGTGGGCTGCGCTGGACTTGGCACTGCCTCTCCTGCACAAGTACAGTATGTGGCCTCATGTTACACTGCTTCTCAACCCCCTCTCCCCCTGTGTGCATGGCACTTTAGCTGCGCATCCTTCTGCCAAATTTGTTCAGGGTGTTATTTTTACGCACTGAATTCCTCGCCATCAGAGGTAGGTCAAATAAGAACAGCAATCTGAACGTCATGTGCCTAGCAGCCGACTAATCCTCACATCAGCAAGCTTCACAGCTGTCACAACATCCCGAGAGAGGGCCGGTCAGGGGCCACGACGTGCAAGGAATCAGCCAAGGAGGATGCCTCCAGTGCCAGGCATGAGGCCAGGTGAAGGCACAGCCCCTGCTGCTCAGCATCAGCAGCCAGATGCCTTCGCTGCCAGTCTCACTATTATTTAAACACTCCAAGTTTTTGCAAGAGCGAAGTGGCTGGGCTGTTTAACGTGCTTAGCTTTGTTCTCAATGGGGGCTGATGATTGCCAAGTGTTTTGGAAAGATCTTAGCCCCTCCATTTAAGTTGCTGAAATGGGAGCTCTTGAGCATTGAGCTCTTTTGGAAATCCAGCTGCAGAACTCCACAGCGGTGGTGGAAGCGAGCTGGGAACAATGGTTAATGGAAACTTCCCCTCATACCACCCCAGTGATGTGTCTCAACCGTGGCCTGGAGAGACCACAACTATGTCAACACTGGCCTTTTGTCTGGAAACTTTCCAGAGCTCCACTCCAGAAGCAGAGCCTGCCAGGACAGACGCAGCTCCAGGTGGCTCCCGGCAGAGAAGTCAGCAGGTTCTGGCAGCCCCGGCAGCTGTGGCTGCCCCAGCAGCTTGCCTCTGCTTAATGCTCTTGGTGCTGCTCTGGCTCACATTAGCGATAGCAGAAAATTTTCCAGAAGGAAGGACTTGAAAGAAAGTTGGCTGTTCTAACCCTTTCAGTCCTTCTCCTCCCAGTAGAGACTGCCAGCGAGGAAGCTGAACGTAATGGTAATATTTTCAGTGTGGTTCCTTGTTCAAAGAGAAATGGACCGAAGCCATTCACTCGTGTCATCTAGGTCACTGAGTGGCTGGTAAAAAAAAAAAGAGCAGCTTTTAATTGCTTGCAATAATTAAAAAGCACAATTCAAAAGTACAGTAGCTTTTTTATCTACCTTCACGTACAACACTACTTCTGTATACCTATAAAACCAAAGCACGGCGGTGTTGTGGGGAGTTTGATCATGGAATCCTGACTCGTAATTTCCCTCTTTAAAACATCCTGCCTCCAGCTGTGCCTAGGAGAGTTAAGATGGAAATAACCTCTTCAACTGTACCACTACTTGACAGACTTATTACTTGTATTGCAGGAGATCCCTGATGAATTATGTAGAACTCAATTCTGAATCATTCAACTCCCATAGAAATGTGCCTGATCTTCAGAAAATCTCTCTCAGCCCTTCCACACTTCTCATCAGTTTAGCAGCTGGCTGGAAAACAGCAGCTGAGAAGAGAAAAGAAAGGGAAGTGAAGATGTTCTAATACAAATATTTTCCCCTATTTCTTACACTTACAATGAAGGAGAGAAAAGAGGAGTTTCTCATTCGATTTAACACCCTAAAGAGAAAATACATGTTTGCTGATCATTTGTCTTTATAAAAAGGCCCCTCGGGTATGTCAGGATTGTGATGCAGTGTGGAAGTGCACTGACACATAATCCTCACCCAGAGCTGCTCTGGAGAACCCCACAGCTCTGCTGATACCATTTCCACACCTTTTATCCTGCTGGAGGCTGGCCAGCTCTTTGGGATACTTCTCTCACTCCAAATCACAGACTGTCCCAGACTAATCTGCTGTCTATTTCTGCATTAACTCCTTCTGCCTCTAGGCGAAAGTCTCTCAATGCACAGAACAAAGCAGAGCTCAGGAGGCAGGACAGGCCTAAGAACCAAGCAGGCAGAGAAGTAAAGTAAGAATAGCATTCTGGAGGCTAGCATTTATCCACAGACAATACCTTGTCAGGTCACAGTTCCTCAGTCACGACATCATAAGCTACATTTTACTTTCCTATCTGATTTCAGTGACTTCCTGGCCCTGAAACATCTGCATGGCTGTTAGGACCATCATCTGCTCTAACGGGTGCCTCAGCTCCCAGCCACGCTGCCTGGGGTGAAGGTGAGAGCTCACCCTTGGGTGCACTTATGGAAGCAATTCCCTACAGGAGCTTTACTTTCTTCCAAAGCAACAGACGAGTGCATTTTGACCACTACTACAACCCAGAGCAGATATTCTTCTACTTCTAGTCTTCCTCAACCAAGAGCCTGCAGAATGTGGAACGACTGCCAACCTTTCCTGCAGAAAGAAGCACCGTAATCCAATGCAACCGTAACACATGCAATGCTCCTAACCAACGCTAAGTGTTAAGAAGTGCTTTCAGAACATGTACTTCTAACAGATACCAGCACTGTTTACAAATGATGTGCATTTAATTACGAAGGAACTGTCATTTCCCCTCTCAGCACTGCGTGCCTCCCGCTCTGGGCCTCTGCAGTATTATTACAGGCAGGGCTGGTAGTCTTATTAAGACTGCCTGACACTTCCCATTAGAGGATGCCGTCTTCAGTTTCTCAGAGCTCTGCCAGATTTCAGCCATTCTGTTTGGATTTGAATGTGCCAATTTATGTTTCTGCCAGAATGGTTCCACAGCTTCCTGAAAAAAAAAGAAAGTTTCAGCAAATATACTTTGTTTTGAACCTGTTAGAAATTTCTGGCCAACTTTTCCCTGCACAGTGCTAGTGCTCTGTCCTGGAAGAGAGGAAGGGAGCAGGAGAGCTCAGTGCTCCCAGCCCACAGCCCCAGCAGCTCTGCCCCGTGCTCAGTGCAAGTGCAGAGGTGCTGCCAGACTTCTTCTCCTTCTTTGTTCCCCGTGTCCTCTCACATCTGCAGCAAACGAGGTCAAGATCCAGGATCCCACAGACAACAGCTTCCTTCCTGACACAGCCCTGATTCAACCCAGAGCTGGTCTGACCTCTGCATTCAAAAGGAGAAGGATGAAAAGGACATAAGGTAATTAAAGCCTGCGTCTCAGAGCAGGGAAAGGAGGGGGCTGCACTATCTGGAGCTGCACATGTGGCCTCTGTGTCAGTGTCTGCGGGCTTTTGAGGGCCTGAATTTGCAGCTCCTGCACGTGGTTAGCATTGCGTGCACAAAATACACTCCTGTCCCCTTCAGAAGGGATCACCAGGTGAAATTCTCAACGATGCCTACTGGACTTATCACTCTGCTGCTCTCCGAGATTCACACTCTTCAACCTGTGTGAAGACAGCACTTGGTTCCACGAGGCCCCGCTCCTGACAGCTCCCAGGAAATCAGACTGTTATTCCTTCCCAAACTGGCCCCTACAGCCTGCCTGCAGGATGCTGAAAAAGCAGTTGTTTCCATTCTGGACAACTGCCTTGCACAACTGCTACACACAGAGAATAAGGGGTTTACTTTGATCCTGGGACAACGCACAGGGATTCCCCTTTTCAAATCCTTGAAGAGCCTCTAAAATGGCTTTCTGATTTTTTGTGGGGTGCTGCTTTCCCTACACAGACGGGCCAAGAGGACATGTACTGGGGACAGAGCTGAAGAGAAGCTGTAGGGAAGCATGCTCATCCAGATACCTCATTTTGGTTTCAAGACACTGGTGTCCACTGGTGTGTTGGAGCTTCATGACAACCTCTTGCATGTTACTCACACAGAGTAAGGATCCTGAGATAGTACAATTCGTTTCTGAAAGGGAAACTTCCAGAAGAGCATCGCAACTGTTAACCTGTTCTGAAGGGGACAGAGGTCCATTTTCCGTTCCTTAGACCCAGCTTTAATACATCAGTGCACCATCAGTACACTTTAACTGAGCCCCTGCTTTACATACAAGCTTCCTATGGCATCCATAAATACCTTTCAAGTGTAACATCACTCTGAGAACTTGTACTCAGGCTGCGTTCATGTCACTGCCAATGTCTTCTGCAAGACTCCAGACCAAGCTCCTCTCGCACTGCTCTATCTATTTGGCTAATGAACATCCAGGACAGCACGCTCCCAGTCAGTAAACAGGTCTTGCAAAGCCACCATGTAATCCTGCCAGCATATGCCACTCGTGAGTCATGTATCTGTTACCCAGTTCTAGTACCCAAGCCGATCTTGCTTGGGCGTGTTATCAAAACACAGCTGAGTGAGATTTGCAATGGCATGGCGAAGCCACGTGAACCAGGTACATTTCCTCTAACTCCCCATCAGAAGGCAGTGGCAGACCTGAGAGATGGACAACAGATGCTATCAGCTGCTGGCTGAAGAACTCCCGTACGAAAAAGGGGTCACTGGGCAGAGTTACAGCAACCTGCAAATCCTGCCCTCTCTTTTGACCTGTTCTGCACACAACACAGACTGGCACTAGCTGCTCACTAGCTGTTGGTTTTACTTACATTTCTCGTTCGCTAAAACAGAGTACCCTCTTCAGGTGGCAAAACTAAATGAAAGCTTTACAGAGAGTGATTTTTATAACCACATTTTCAGAAGCAGAGTTGTCAGAATGAGGACATGCTGTTTCCCTAACCTTCTAAGTAAGACAATACATTTTTTTCCCCTCCACTTGCAACAAGAGCAGGCAAAAAAGAACAGCAGCATCTCAAAACCTGTACTTGGTTTGCTACAGCACAAGTTTGGCTTGCTTTTCCATGCTAATGTCATCCTCACTTGGCACAAAGAAAGCAAAGGGTGCGTGGATGTCCCCTTCCTGGGCACCAGAGCTGGGTGACAGAGACATGACTTCCATTACAAGGTATACGAATGCATCAGTCATCGTGGAGTCTGAAAATGGGTCAGAGGAGGAAGGGAACACGTAACTGAGGCTTAGGGAAAATTCCAGGAGAACAGACTGTTGCACGCAGACGTTACTGGCGAGGCCGCGCTTCTTTGTAGCTGCTGCACAGTACAGATTTCTGTAGCACATCAAATACCTAATTTATCCATGATCCTGCTCACAGGTAATAAAGATTTTCCTTTTTGCACTCACACACGGCTTGGCCCCCCAGTGCCGAGCACTCATAAAGATGTTACACTGTCTGAATGCAAACTTCAAGGCAACACCAACTGGCAAATCCCTCAGCAACTCACATTTCTGGGAGCGTCACAAACGTGTCTGCGTTTTCAGAATAAACGTAAGCAAACTGGGCTGTGTTTTCTGAAAATTATCGTTAAGAAAATTGTAAGCCAGTGGTAACCTCAACTGCATTAAAGACTATTTTTAACAGAGTACTTTCCTTGCAGCAGCCACAGCTGCAGCTTACAGAATTAGTTATTAATCCAGATACACCGAACGATTTTCAACCAATGTCTCGGCACTGAAAGCATTTCTTTACCAGAGACACTTGTATTTCCACTTGGGATACCTGCAGCACAGCATAGGTCATATAGCACTCTGTTGTCCAGACCTTCCCAGAGGGTTTTTGGAGGGGCCTCAAACGTTCCCTCCTCTATTCACGGTGGTCATGCATGCACAAAGCCGCTGCGGGCTCCACCATGTGGCCCGGCCCAGTGTGGGATCAGGCAGCAGGAGCCAGCCATGCAGAAGGTACATCCGTGCCCAAGTGAAAAGAGAAACACTGGAGAGTTGGAAGGCACTGCAAACTGAGGGCAGCAGCGATTCACAGGCATGGAAAATTATGTGGGCTTTACCTTTTACATTCCTGTTAACTCTGATTTTCATGAGGTAGGTGGTGTTGCTACAGCAACTGTCATATCACATCAGTTCTACTGTCTCTGTCAGGGAGATCATCTTATTTTATCTTAAATTCAGATACGCAGTTCTTCTATTCTGAAGCCTTCTGCATTTTGGATATAAAAAACTGCAGAAAACAGAGCTGTACCACATAAATACTTTTAAAACTGCAACAAAGCCTGTAACGTTGGTTGTTTGTTCTCCCTTTACGTACCCAGAAGGGAAAAAGAAAACAGCACTGATGAGATCCACGGTGCTCCAGAGGTTCAGAAATCAGCCAGGGGCAGGTCTCACAACGAAGGTGCTTTGTGCCACCTCGAACACGTTCCTCCTTCCTGCAGAAGCTAACTGTGCATCCTTGTGCACTGCACCAGAAGTAACTAATCCACTCCCAGGTGGGAACACCTTTCCTCCTCGTGCCCGGGTGCATTTACGCACATACATTCCACACCACTTACACCCAGCACTTCCCATCCACTGCACACAGTATGTGGTTCAGCCTGCTCGCATCAACCTCTTAACCCACGGCCTGGCAGAAGCGCCTACTGAAGCAGAGCTCTGTTCTTCACCCAGTTCAGAACTCGTGCCCTCCCTGCTGGGCATCAGGAGGCACCCTGCCCTGCAGCTCCCTGGCTCAGTAACACCACAACTCTGCCCAGCCTTGTTTGCCTCCATCCCACTGCCTGGATGAGGGCTTTGCATACTCAGTGGGCAGAAGCAGTACCCTGTGGCCCTGGGTAAGGCTACGTATGCTGTTAAGATATCAAATGGTCAGTGCCAGTCAATCCACAAGCTGCACTTCAGTGCCCCAGTCCTCGACAACTATCCTTGAGCTCAGTTTCTTACAGAGACGAGTTCTGTGCGATTGGGCTGTGCACGCCGGCGGAGCTTTTTCAGCTTCTGGGCAATTTCAAACCAATTTGGCAGAGATGTATTATTCTCAAACATGTATTACTAACGAGCACTGTGAAAACAATGTGAATCAAAGAAATGTGATTTCCTGGAAGAAGGCCTCAATCCGCGTCACAGAAGCCCCAGAGATGTGGCTGCTTGTGAAGCCGACTCCTCGGACAGGCAAGAGGAAGGAAGCAGGAGGAATCTTCATCAAGTTATCATCTGCTATGGCAGTCATGAAAGTCACTGAATCGTCCGGAATTAAGACTAGTTTTTCACCACGTTCCACCCACCCGTTTACTATTTCCAGCCATCACAAGCAAAATTCTTTGTTTGACAACTGCACTGGTGCTTGACAATCCCTCTGAATTCATCACAGACACACGTAGCATTGACAGCCATTAAGGCAGTCAGGTGCACGTTCTGTCTTATCCAGCAGCTTCGGAGATGGTCAGATAAGGACAAGCAAGCCCTCCAGTGTCACCTGAACGTGTATTTAAAAGCCCTCTAACAAGAGCTTCTTTGTACGCTGCATTGTCTGCAGCATTTATTAGGTGAGCAAGCAATTTAAGTCTTCCAATCAAGGCACAGCAGGAGAGTTTGGGAACCAACAGATTTGTCCTAGCAGTGATGAAGCTCGTTATTGGGTTTGGGATTCGGAGTACTGTGGCTTTTTTTTTTTTTTTGGTAAAGATTTCATTAAAACACAAGGCAAAGAGCCAGCTGATGAGCACTAGGGAGGACTCCAGCTGATGGCAGCTCTCCTGATCTGTACTGGAAACTGCATGTCTCTGCCTGCTTGAGGGATACACGCTGACACAGCTCAGCCCCTGCACGACTGGAGACCCCTTTCCTTACCCTCTTCTGGCTCTCCTTGCTATTATTTCAGTGTTACAAACATCCACAACATCTGAATCCTGGGGAAGAACGGGTTAAACACTGCAAAGTGAAAAAAAAAACCAAGCAGGAGAAACACCTTTCCTCTTTCTGCTTAACTGGCTAATTGGTTAACAGGAACTTGCTTGATGAGTTTCAGCAGCTCCTAGAGATCAGGCAAGGCTGCTCCTGAGCAGGCTAAAGCTGCTGCTGCATAAACAGCTCTAAGCTGACCAGCAAGGGACCCCTCTGTAAGGCTGGTTTTTCACAGCTAAGATTTTCAGAAGGCAGTGAAGCAGTTGGCACACTGAGGACCCAACCAAGCCCAGTAAGAGCACAAAGCTGAACTATTACGGGCAGGGTATTTTATGGACATAAAACTATCTTATGGTCAGAATTAACAGATGATTTCAAAAACGCTGAGGCAAATGAATAAAGACTAAATAAAATGGAGAGAGCAAGAAACCAAGATTCTGACGAGTAACAGTTCAAGGGGCTAAGAAAATTCCAGTCCTAGAGGTTCATATAGCAAACTAAAGAGCTTCACTGGCTCTGTACAATCCTCTGGGCTTAATACTCAACACCATTTATGTATAATGCAAAGATTCTACTCAAGTAATTAGTGTTTCTGAGTCCAGCTGTCTAAAGAGAACGTACAAGAGTTGATTTTCACACAGGGATTTAAGATGTCCTATATAAGATGTCTGGCTACGTACATAGCATTAAAAAAGAAACAGAGAAACCCTAGTACAATCTTGCTTTAAGTTCCAAACTCCATTAAGCCTCGAATATATTATCACTGAAGCAGCATCTGTAACAATCGGTGCAAAATACTGGAAAAGATTCATCGAGCACCCTCCATATTGTCATCCTGGCTCCTGGTTATTCATCCTGATGTTTCAATTAACTGAACACTGGCTGTGATAAAGGGGCATTTACGTGAGCTGGGTTCTGTCCCCACCAAGCAGGCTGCCCTGCATGAAGCACTGGCGGCCGACAGCAGCTGAGCCTCGTGCCTGGAGTTCCTCCTGCCTGCTCTCTTCCCTCTCAGGATGCAGGAGAGGTTAAGAGAAGCCATCTGTAAATAGATGTGTTCCAGTACAACACACAGATCTGGGGAAACGTATGCAAGTTTTTGCTAGCGTTTGTCAGCTCAAAGCAACTGTAAATTCAGACTCGCAGGCCAAGTTCTGCCTACATGAAACAAACCAACAGAAAACCCACACCTTTCCAGAGATGCCCCTTCGTAAAGCTGGAACTGCTCCTCCAGCGCTGCTGCTGGCGATGCTGCTTTGCACCCCTTTCCTAAGCCTTGTGCTTTTGTACCATTTTTTCATTCAAGGGTGCCATCAGAGACAGTGGGGTTTCAAACCCAGAGCCAACTTTCCAAAACATGCTGTATTTCGAAAAGCCCTTTTTTGTTTCAGAGAAATAAATGAGCCTGCATCACAAAGCCTTTATCCCCCCAAAACCCAGAGCCTTCCGTACTGCTAAAAATCAAATCCAGCTTTATTCTCCTTCAGCAGCTAGGCTGCATGCAAACAGCACCAGAGGAAGGCAAGCTTGGGGTGGAGAACAGCACTATGACATTCAGAGCAGAACGCCTGCTCCTCTAAGAGCACGCTCTGATTTCCAAGACACTTGCAAATACTTTTACTTTAACCCCCCCCCCCTCTTCCCCCAAAACGCAGTTTTAAAGATTACAAAGGCACACAAGGACAGACTCTATTATTTTAACAATTAGCTATTTTCAGAGCTCCAGCAAAGCTGCTTCCTTCCATAACTGGACTTCAATCAAACCCTGGTGAAGCTTTTGATCTTGGAAAGAGTAACAACACAGCTCCGTTATCGGCACACAGGGGGCAAAGAGTAGGACATCCAGAATTTTTCAATAAAAGAAAGTTAATTGCTTTGACTTGTATTTACCAAAGGTCACGACTACAAGTTTGAGTGCACGTACGTAACGGTGCACACAGAGAAGCGGAGTAAGATCGGCCAAAGTGAGTGCTGGGATTATACTACTTGAGCATTAAAAAAAAAAAAAGCAGCAAAACAATGCTAGATTACTATCCAAATATACCCCAGTGGATGTCCTGCCAAACAGCAAATATGTGGCTGTAAGCTCCAAAGTGAAATAAAAGCTTGGCCAGGAGCCCAGAGCTTCACTGTATTTTGCTCAGCTAGCCATAGTCTGGCAGAACAGAGTGAACACATTCTCAGCCACGTGATGAAGAAGCCAGTCAGGCCAAGCTGATTTCCTTGTGTTGGGTAAATGTGATCTTCAGACTGTACACACCAGCAGCTTTGGGAAAAACGTGAGAAAGTGGGAAACAACAAGCCACGGACTATAATCTGAAGGGCAGCACTAAAAAAAAAATCACTTAAGGGTTTCGCTTCAACACGTGTTGGCAGAGCTGTCCTTCATGCAGGCGTTGCCTGGGCTCCCAGGGCACAGCACATCCTGCAGAGATGCTGAGCACTGTGCGTGCACGTAGACTGCATGGGAGCTAAATATCACCAGCTTCTTGGGCAGGTATCCCCTGAAAGGAGCCGGCTGTGAAGGAAACGGTAAATTCTGCATGGTGAAGGATTAGGAGAGGTTCCTGTGAGAGCTCAGAAGAGTGAAACACTGAACGACTTCAAATCCCACATTCAGGAGTGTCAGAGGTACTCAGGCCTCTCAGGATGTGGCCCAGCAAAGGGGAGGTGTGCATGTGATGGTAGGACATAACCCCAAGGCTCAGATTTTGCTGACAATACTTGAACAGCCACTGGGTAACAGCACTGAACAGAGAGGAGCACTCATGAAACAGAGAGAAAATTCGGCCAAGGGAATCAAACCCCAAAACATACAGGGAATAACAGGCTAAGAGCTGTCCCAGCGATAAGCGAGTGTATTCTGATAGTAGTGATAATAATGTTTCCAAATAACTGACTCTGGAAGAGATAAACAGCACCCCTGGCCAGCATCAGGGATGCACGTGACTCTTGAGAGCATGTAGCATGTGGAAGCAGAAAGAAAAGCCTCCAAACACAAGACCTCAGAAGTACATCCCTGCTGCAGATAAGAGCAACTCAGATGAAGCACTCATGAGGGCACATAAGAAAAGTGAGATTTGTTTACTTTCCAACAGAAATAAATGATAACCTAGACACGTGCGGCAGCTGCTGAAATCAGAGACACACATGAGCTGACAATTATACCTCCAGCTCCTTCCCTCTATTCGGCTAAAGGTTTCTTTTCACGTGTTTAAAACAGCTCAGCTTCTGGAGACTAGCAGAACGTTCAACAACGACTTCAACTGTGTCACACTGAGAAAACTGAGCAGATAAGAGAGTTTGGAAAAGCACTGCCTAAACCTGGCACTAAGTCCAGTCCCACGGAGATCAGCCACGTGATTTGGGATGGATGGGTGTTGTGTCTCACGGTCTGGACACTGGCCTCTGATTTTCTCACCATTGAAGCACCAGTTCAGCTAAGGTGTATCAACAGAGAGCCAAACTGCAGCCGTCCAGCACCTGCAACTAACTGCAGGCTTGTGGTTCAACCTTCTTAAAGGTGGCTATGTGGGTTAACTTGAAACTCATTGCACTCTTTGCTAATTCTCCCAATTAAGGGTACAGCTAAGTCATGCAGGTGTTCAGGTCAATCTTCTGCTCCCATTTACTCAGTTTGTACTACTATTAACAAATGACTCAAGCACCGTAAGGAGCAGCCTAATCCCACTTCAGAAAAACCTGCATCTTATCAGCACATCCCCTTTTCTTCCCCTGTGTGAATTAGGGTAAGGCATTATAACAGTGCAGGAGAACTTTGGGATCCAACTTCAATTCATATTTTATATTTATGCTCTTCTCTTCCAAGAAAACAGGCTCAGCTACAGGGGGGAATTAATCCCTCTTTTTCCACTGCACTCACACTGATACAGAGGGCAGCGTGTGCCAACCACCATCCTCTGTGACAGCCTGCTGGGGCAGCTGCAGCTCCGGGGAATGGGAAGTAGGAATGAACCAAAGGTACCTTCAGCTTCACCCCCTGAAGTCTGCCCACTCCTTCCAAGTCTTCAAAGTGATGCTCACCAGCTGATCAGGCTTTAATTCTGATCACCCATCCTTAGCTACCTGTTCACTAACTGAGTTGGAAGCCATTCATTGCCCCACAGCCCTCATCCTGTGGTACAAAGGGAACTGGGCTCCTCCACGGGGCCAGCCCAGCACAGAAAATGGATACAGCAAATTAAATTATCTCTCAAAGTGAGGAAGACAAGAAAATAATTGAGCAAATACATACAGCTGTGAAAATTTTACTTAAGATATCCAAACCGATGAACTTCAAGCAGCAGGGAGCTCACAGTTATTTCAGAGCTGTATCTGAACTACTCAGTTGAGCTCAAGGCAATGTCTTTGACTTATGTTATTGAGATACATTACCATTTCTTTTTATTTTAAGCTTTATTTAACTTAATCCAGAGAAAGCAGGATGAAACTCTTTAGTGTTTTTTTTTAAATGCAGCTTTAAAGATACATTTTTGAAGACACTTCATACAGCATACACCACTCTGTGATGCCAGTCCAGACAAAATGGAGCTTCAGGATAAGCACTACCATGCCAAAAAGGGGATGGGATCATCGCAATGCTGGGCTGGAAGCAGAGAGCAGAACTGTTCTAACAGATGTCTGAATGCCCCAACAAGTGTGTGCGCTCAGGGTAGAGGGAACGGGGTGCTAAGGGAGCAGGAGAGTCCACCCAGCAGTGCTGTATTATACTGCAAGCATGTTGTGTCATTACAGCTTTATCCCGACACACCCATATTTACAGCACACAATGTACTGTACAATTCACAATGCCAAGAAACTCAACATATCTAATCTGGCAGAAAAACAAAGTCATATCAGGTTAATCCAATTCTTACATTGCACAACTTTGAAAAGCCAATAGGAAAACAAGTCTTCCCCTCGCTCCCGCTCCCCCTTTCCTCCTCGAGCACACATACCCTGCCACGACCTACTTTTCCCTTTGATCCCTGAACATCTTTAGCCCACTCTCACTCGTCCCGTGTTTCCCACTCGATTCTAACCTACCTCCACCCCAGACCCTGGTGGAAAGCTGTGCTGATAGCACAAGCCACAGAAAGGAGCTTTGTGCAGAGCAGCCGGGCTGGAACGCGCTGCGAAGAATGAATGGCAAGACGCATCCATAAGGTCACTTGGACATCTGCCCACGTGTGATACTGCAATCACTGCGATAAGATAACAGGCCCCACATTTAAACTTGGCTGACTGCGAGGGAGCTTCAAGCTGGGGTGCACAGGATTCAGCAAGGTTGCACAGAGTTTTAGGTGAAATAACTTGGTCCAACTTCAGAGGGGATGCGGATCATCCCATTCCCTGGATTTAGCCCCTTCAGGATTCCGCCTGCAAACCCTACGGCTGCTTTTCTAATTTCTGTTTTTAAATGAAACCTCATAGTCATGTAACGGCGAGACTCCAGGAAATGAGGATTTCAAAGGAAAGTAATGATGGAAAGGCATCTGGGACACTGTCCCCTCCCCAGTAAAGCCTAGCTACTCACAGCTTGGTTTCTCAAAGTGAATCGCAACATCTCGTGGTACCCATAGGGCCTCGGCTCTCACAGACATTTCACACACATGAAGCATTGTGAAGGTATTACGTAAATTCTGATACAGAAAAATGCACATTTACATCTCCACAGCTCTCCTGCTCACTAGCACATTCCTAACCTATCTACTTTCACTCTCTTTCAGCCATGTAATTATCCCTTCCAAATTCCAACTGTCTTTACTTTTTGGTAAAAAACAGTTAAACTATGAACATGCTAGATGCCACGCACACCAAGGATGAATGGGTAAGGTTCATTTTCACAGCTAATCAGGCAAAAATAAGAAACCCCAGCACTCATCCACGACTGTAAGTAACAGAGCTGCAAGATTTACATACATAAATTGGCGAAATGTCCCACACTGCAATGAGAGGCCACAGCTGCAGGGATTGCAGACGTCAGCAACATCTGTACTTCCACTATGCAGCACAAAAGGGAACAGTGGTATGTCTGATTGCTGCAGGGTCCTTCAAATTAAGTCAGTTTAACCCTCTCTGTTTTGATGAGGAACAGGATTTACTTCCCAGTGCCTGGATCCCACTCACAAAGCTTTAGAAGCTGAGCACACAGCTGTTTTTGAAACAGCCTTCTTGCTGAAGTCTCATTTCTGTATCTTGCAAGGGTGAGTTTGTGAAGGCATCTGGACTGTCTGAAACTACCTCCTTAATTTCAATGCAGTGTCTCTCACACTTTATACTCTGCAGCCCTGTGTACAGAAGGCTTCTACAAGAACTTCTAGCACTACTGTTTCCTTAATCTCTACGTTAAAACATTGGACGCCCCATAAAACAGAGCTCTGAAGTAATACTCTATGTTTAGAAGTTCCACATTATTGTTCATTCAGTTTTCCAAAATGCAATCTACTATTTCTGTCCTTGTCTCCTTAAAATCTCAAGTTACAAGCAGTTACAGTTAGAAGAACAAATTAAAGGTGGTCTATCACAATTGCTGTGTCCACCAGGTCACCTCAAACACGGTTCTGGTATGTGGACACAGCTATAAGGGAGCAGGGAACACTGGCACCCAAGGTAATGGCTCTCGCTCTGGATGGAAAGCTCTGTTCATTCGTTTATTACACTCAGGAGTACCAACCAGCTCTGTAATGAATTACTTAATCTTTGACCTATTGTCCACAGCCACGTTCCAGCACAAAGAATTTATAGCAGGCTGAGCTCCCTGAGGCTAATTGGAAAAGAACTTTTTTCTGAACCATTCTTCATCCTCAACCAATCTTCGCCAAGAAGTGCACTTTTGCCTCTCTGCTTACACACCCCAGTAGCTAACACTTCACTGCAGATGAGCTGCAGGTCTCTCGAGCATCTGCTCGTAGTACCTGTGATCTATAGGCACCTTCCAGTAATAATCCAGATTTGTGCTTCAGTTAACAAGTCCCTGAGTTTTCCAGGACCCCAATGCAATCTGGATTTTCTTCTTCATCCTGTATGGAACACAATGCACCAAAACACAAGCATACGAGCAAAGACTGTCAGAATTCTCATTGCCTGTTTTCATCAAGCAGCAAATATGAACGAGAGAACACGAGCAGTAAGGTGAAGAGCTACAGCTGTTCCTCTCAAAGAGAAATAGAGAACACTTAAACCAAAAGGTTACACATCAGAGAAGCTCAGCAAGTGAAAGTCTGAGCCAACTTTAGCCCTGGCAAGATTTAATTCAGCCAGAGCACAGAACATGGAAGCGTAGCTATACAATCCCTATACAATCTGTACAATCAGAAAATGTGAGAGGCTGAACAATAACGAATCCATTTCAAATGTGATGGATGGCATCTCAGCTGCACAAAGCTGCAGGGCTCTGAAGAGCCCAAGCAGAAGGAAACCACAACAAAACACTGTAGCACGTGCTGCCTCACCTACCTACAATAGCTTTCCCCACATCATGTCTCAAGCTCTCATGTCCAAGCTCAACTTCTCAACAGAAAGCTGCTTTAATGCTATTTGCAAGCTCCGTCAATGCTGTCAGCTTCATGGAAAAAATGCCCATAAAAGCCACAGAATCTGTTTATCATGCTTTCATTTTGACACTGATGATCATTTCAACATTTGTTTTCTATACTTAATCCTCATGTACAATTTGCTTCACTAATTACTATAGGATTTGAGGTTTAAGTGTTTGCTTTTTCTCCCCCCCACCATCTACTCCACATAGAACAGCTTGAACTGCAGCTCTTCCTTTAACATAACTTCACCAAAATGCTCTTCCCTGATTCTCGGCATCTTTCGTAAAATTCAGACAAAATATTGCAATATATCTTACGAAAGTGAGCCTGCAAAAAAGCAAGCTAACGATTTCATTAGTGTGTAAAGCAGAATGCCAACCAAGCTTTTGATTTCATAACACCTGAAAGTCCTCTTTATCGATGACAAGTATGTCCTTTCAGCCTGAGAAAAAACTCCACAGGTAGCTGAAACCAGCTAACCCCCCCCAAGGAAAAATAAATGACAAGAGAAAAGACAAATGACAAGAGAATGGATGGTGATATTCCACTGCTCCACCTAGGAGCTGATGAGAAAGGCCAGTCAACAAGCTGTACTGAAATCACTAACTGCATGAGAAGTAAAGCACTCATCACTGAGATAAAGTGGCAGAATCTGGCCACTGCTAGCTCCCACCATTGCCAATTTGTCATATAAGCATGAAGAGATTGCAACAATTTAATATGCTTCCTAGTAGCTTCATCTGATCAGATAATACCAATGTCTTCTTCAGATACACCTCCTGATGATGTCTTGTCTCTTAACTACAAGATGCTGTTTTATGAGGGACTGCAGGGTGTTCTCTCCTCTGTAAAACCAACCCACTGCACCAGGGAATCTTCCTGGGGTGGGAAGCAGGGCTACGAGGAAGACACAGTACTGCAACAAGTTCAACTCCCAGGCATTCCTCATATACCTTCCTCAGGGAAGAAATCACCCACTTACTCCCTCTGCGTATCCTCTTCCCAATGTGAGTTAGCCCTGACTTGCATACGTGGCTCTGTCAGAGTGGAAAGTGCTGATCCGCACAAGAACTCCGATAGAGTCAGGCCAGGTACATTCTAAAAGAGCAGTACAAAACCCAAGGTCTTTCTTGCTGTGTACTGTTTGAACTCCCAAGAAACTTCAAGTTCTTTCACGCAGCCGAGCAATTATTTAACCAATAATCAAATTTTGGCAGCAAATATTAAAATCAGATCTTTTGAGAGACTCGGTGTTCCTGCTCCTAGCATGAACAGGGCTTGTTCGTTCAGCACTTTTTTCCCCCATTATCATGTGACAGGCTATTTTTAATATTTGCCAGAATATATTTTGCATCCTCCTCTGATCCAGAGAGCGGTTTGCGAGCCTTGCCTGCATCCTGCTCCCTCCTTGCTGTTGCAGTCCGCAGAGCTGAGCTTTTCCACTTCACTGCGATTTCGGGGGAGGCTGGTAGCAGCAGGAGCACGCAGCCACGCACGCATGCCTGCTGCTGTGCTGAGCAGGCTGCACAGGGGACTGCCACGTGCCTGAGCACATGGTCACGCAGGCTGCAGCCATTCAGAGCCTCACGTGAGAGGCAATGTGAAGAGCAGCTCTGGTACCAGCCTGCTGGAGGCATGGCCAGTCATTCCCATGATATCACGTGGGACGGCAAGGGTCAGGAAATTCCCAGCCCTTCTCAGAGTCCGAGGTGGAATCCTTTGCTCCTGGGAAAGTGGGGCTGAGGTTATGGCTCATGCAACACCTATCAGCTGCTATTACAGCTTCAGAGAGGATTCCTCATCCGAGCTGTCTGCTGGGAGCACTGCCCTTCGCGCTGCAGAGGCCAGCTACATGGGGAGGTCACGTTAAGAAACACATGGGAAGGACTATAATGCAGCGAGTGTTGCACACACGCCCTTCTGTGGGCTGCCCCTTCACCGAGGCATTCCCAGCACACAGCTGGGAGGCTGGAAGCAGCAGGGCCAGCCATCCCCAGCCGCAGGGTACGCCCAGCTCCGAGGGGAGTGAGACACCAAAACCCACCCAGTCCTGCCCACTGCCAGGCATTACAACTCCCTGTCTATGAAACAAGGAAGAAGCAATGGATAGGGTGCTCTGGATGACACCTCCCCACTGAGTACATACAATAGGGCAGTTAATAAAGATCTTCATGTCCTTGCAGGATGGAAGTGGGGAGAGCTTACTTCAAATAGAAATGCTTTTCAGCTTTCTGATCTGACTTATTTTGTTACTGAAAGCAACAACTCACAGATTACAACCAACTACAAAGCTTGTCTCTCTATTTTTGCTCCCCTTAATCTTCAGGGGATCCTGCTCAAGTAGAACGGGGCACCCAGCAGTCCAAGCATCACAGAGCAGAAACCACTGTCACGAATGCAAAGACAGGGAGGGCTTTTTAAGCTTTCCAAGGCCCTCTCTGCCACAGGGAGCCAGGCTGTAATAATACATGGGACATTATTATGGGACAACACAGAGAGAAAATATTACATTTTAAAGGATAACTGCAATAATAAATCAAAATAGTCTTTCTTAATAAAAGCAGTACGACCGTGAACAAGAAATGCATTTGATTCCAGTCTTACAAAAACCACTATCCTGAATCCTCCTATTCAAAAGCAAACCAATTTTCCCTACACACAGATTACCAAAACAGGAATTTACAGCAAAGTAGTTGCTTGCTTCAACCTTTGCTGTAGTGCAGAATAAAAAGCACAATGAACTGGTGAGACTGAACATTTCTCCGACAATCAGACAATCCAAGCTGGAAATAAAAAAAAAAAATCAGTTCTATTTATAAGGAATTTGTTGTTCCAGTTCGGTTTGCTCGCTTGTTCTCCTCTCTCCCTGAGGACTTTGTAATGTCACGTTTACAGCCACAGCCAGTCCAGCTTCGGTGGCCTGAGCACACTCCTCAGTGAAAGCAAAGGCAAATTCTCAGATCTCTTGCACAGATACTATGAAATGCATATCAGCAGAAAGCAGTGATGCCACTCAGATACGTGAGCCATGTATTTCAACACACACGAAATTAAATCTTCAGCCAGTTCAGAGCAGACCCCTCTGTGAAATGCACCATAGAGGCACGTGAATCACATCTGCTGCTCCAGACTCACACACAACAGCCTTTCACATACACACTGTATGCACACTGCATGTGATGTGCTGATGCTAACTGCCGGGGAGTCGTGTGAAGCAGGGACGTGAGAAGCACAGCATCTGATCCTCTCTTCAGCCCCAGTCCAAACACACTTACATTCTAATAATAATTAAAGCAAAATCCTGAGAATGAGATTGTTTACCTAAAAAAGTCCCCTACCAATAAGGAATTAATGTTATTGAAACTGTATTTTAGACTGTTCTCCCTTCCAATAATACAAATGAAAACAGCCATGCTTAGCGAAACAGCAGTGCACATCAATTAAAAAATCCTCAATTCGTGTGACAGTTTATATAAAATAGCTTTTAAGTCTCATAAGATTTTTTTAACCAAGAAGCTCCAGTGTAATATTTTAACATTTACCTTCAGACTAACTTTCATATTTCAAAGCCCTAGCACATTTATGACAGCCTTAAATGCTCGTTCTTATTCTAATTATTTTTTTTTTTTTTTAATAAATAGTCTTATTTTAAAAGAGAATCCTGACGTGACTTTTTCCATGACAACACGAAAATATTCCAACAACTGGACAACAAACAAGACTTCTGTTAAGTCACAGTGCCTATCTGTAATGGGGAAAAAATGTTATTGTCAAAAAAATGAGCTTACCCTCAGGAAAAAAAAAAAAAAAAAGGGTAATCAAAAACCGTATTATTCTTAAGACAGTATGACATGGGGAAAAAAATACCTTCAAGTTAAGAAGCTTTATCCTACCCCAAGAGACCTGACTCCTATTACAGCAAATGGGCGCTCAGTTTCTAGTGAGAGAAGTTAGTAACCCCAAGCTGCAAAGAGCTCAGGGAAAAACCCAAAAATCAATGAGATGAAAATAAGCTGCGCAGGCAGCTGATCACAAATAAACTCTGACAGGTGATCATTAAAAGCCTGGCCCATAACCAGGCTCCCCTGAGAAGAATGAGGCCAGATTATCTGCTTTTAATGCACAGGTGACAGAAATCGGGGTATCATACCCGCACTATTTTTAAAAACTCGCTTGGGAAGAGCAAGATTCTGCTTTATACTCCGCTCTTGCCAACTCCAGATATATTTTAGCACTGGAAGCTCTCACAAGTTACTGGTTAACTAAGAAATGCCTTGAAACTGAAATACAAAAATGAAGTAAAATCCACGTACAGTGAGCAAACAAAATCCAGGACCGAACACACACCCGCGACTTGGGGCCAAAGGCTCTGCTGACAGCATTGGGGTGCAGCGGGGGAGCTTCACTTCTTTTTAATGAGAAAGGCATGTCGTAGGCCCTTAAGACTTTTCTGCTTCATCCTGCTTTACAGCTTTTGTCCTTCTATTTATTTATTTTGCCTCCTTATCAGATGACTCTGACAATGACTTCGCACACCGAGCGTGGCAAGCGATCAAGCAGAATGGAGAGGAGCGGTTTCCTGCTCCCACGAGCACACTTTGCTCTAGCAAACCTCGTGAGAGCAGAAGAGCACAATCAGTCACCCTTGGACTTCTTTTTCAGGGGAAAAAAATAAAATAAAAAAACAACAACACAAAGCTCCGTGTTTTCTGAACTTTAATGTTGACACTACTCCCCAGACCGTGATCTCAGCCACGCTGGTGTCAAGCCAGAGCAGTTGCTCTAGATGTGCACTGATGTCTCTAAAGGGACAGTCTGAAGTGTTAATAAACAAATAGAAGAGTTCCACTGACACCGAGCAGATCTGAAAGGCATGTTATGATCAGAAACTGGCCCCATGGCAATTTGCGTTGCCTCTGAAGGTAACTGTATGTGCAGTACGTTAACTCTGGATGGAGTTGTACTCAGTCCTTATATTACAGTGGAGTTACAAGATTTATTTTGTTCCACACACAGTGGTAAATTTCACTGTGCTCAATAAGGAATAAGATTGTGGCCAAAACTTCAAACAGGAAGCGTGGTCTAAGGTTTATCTTAGAAATAATTACCTAGGCTACAACTCAAATATGGGTAAAAAAACAAATAACATTCACTTCAATGGTCCTTCTCCCTCTTCAATGCCCACTGTAGCATTTACACTATTTTGTTTGTGTGCTTTTCATCTGCTATTAACGAGGCTACCAATGAAGAAAATACAACAGGAAAGTTTTCTTGGCATTCTTGCAGCTTCCTGACACAACTTAAGCAAAAATCCCTACGGAGCAGCTTAAAAATACCTAGAGCTACTTTCCTTTTCTGACTACGAATGCCGTGAACCACATTAGCCCTTCTCTAATCTCCCTGTCAACCATACGTACAGTTGGGAGGCAGTGATGTACAGTGGGAGGAAGGCTCATGCCAACATCCAGAGGCTGATTTACCTGGTCTGACCGGGCTCTGCATGCAGTTCTGCGACACCATGCCTGGGTGGACTGAAGTAGAAGCCCTGCTGCTGAGGTCCATGACAGAAGGGGATGCTGAGGTAGCTTGCTGCAGACCTGGCTGGTGCGGGCTATGCTCGTGCTGGTTCGGGCTGGGTGGAATGCCATTTTCTGAGAGGAACTCTTCCAGGTCCATGTATTCCAACTGGAAAGTGTCTCCATCGTACGGCAGCGTCTTGTCCCATAATGTCGGGCCCAAGAAAGCAGACTGAGGGACCGTGGCACTGCTGCTGTCATCCTCTAACTTCTTCTCCTTGTCTTTTTCTTTACCGAATGCTTAAACAAAACAGATTAAAAAAAAAAAAAATGTAAGAGCCGAGCAGTTGAAGTATTACTATTCCTTCTTTCTCCCGCGCTCTCGGCTGTAAGAAACGAGCATCTGCTTTGTGGAATCAACTCAGTTTAGGGAAGGGTCACGCTAACGGAGCGGAGCCGGACTGACCGCGACCGATGCTCAGGGGGAGCAGCAAAGCGGAAAAAAAAAGCCCTGAAGCCACATTTCCCACCCGGCCCTACAACAGCAGCCATCCCAACGGACCGCCGGGCGGGAAAAGGATTTCCCACGGACATTTGGGACAGCCCGAAGCGGCGGTACCGAACTGAGGGGGGGGGGGGGGAAGCGGGGTCTCACCGTCCTCGTGAGCGAGCGGCAGCTTGAGCGGGTTTTCCAGCAGGGACTTCAGCACCCCGTAGGTGGGAGGTAGGAAGGTGGGGTTCAGCGGGAGCGGCCGCGACATGGTGGGGCGATTCTCCGGGGCAGAGCTGCGCGGCAGCGGCTCCTTCACCTCAACCTCCGGCGGCGGCCGCGGCGGTACAGAGCAGCGCGGGGCGGGGCCGACGGACGGCACACGGAGCGGGAAAAGCGCCTCCGCCGCGCGGCTCCTCCGGCACCGCCGCTCCCGCTGTGCGCCGCGCGCCCCGGCCGCGCGCCCATGTGCAGGCGCCGCTGACGTCACGAGCGGCGCGGCCCCGCCATTGGCGCGGGATGGGGAGGGGGGGGGGGGGGGCGGTCCTCAGCGCCGCCCCGGGGCGGTGTCGGCCCGCGGAGCGGCGGGAGGAGTCGGGCCGCTCTCTCCGGCCCCGGACCCGGCGCCGTTTCCACGGTAACCGGGAGGCCGCGCGTGACCGCGTGACCCCGCGCGGCGCTCCGTCCCTCGCGGCCCTCGGAGCGGCCGAACCGAGGAACCGCGCTCAGCGTTAACCCCGCGCAGCCCCGCGCTGAGGCGGGAGCGCGCGGAGCGCTGAGCATCGCCGGAGCGGTGGGACCGCAAAGCGGCGGCGCTGCGGGGCTTTCACTGCAGGCAGGGGCGGCGCGCGTGGGGCTGTGGTACGGAGCGCTCCCTCTGCGCTGTTATAAAGGGAGGATCAATGCGGGGGACCGGCGGAGCGGCAAAGGGAAGGCGTGCGGCTGCGGCCGCGAGGAAAGAGCGGAATCGCTGTGAGGGCTGTTGTATCACTGGCCTTTCGGACAAAATGTACTGAAACCAACCCCGAAACGCCGCTGTCAGTGAAACGGAGCGGCATGGGAGCCGCGCTGCCGCGTTCCGTGGCACCCGGCGTGATTTCTGAGCTAAAAAGCAGCGCCTCCTGAGGGCCGACGCTGTCCCACCGTGCCAGCGGCGGGCGCTGGCGGTGCGGCAGCGGGGGTTGACCCTTCGCAGCAACATCCCGCTCTGCGGTGCGTGACAGACGGCGGCAGAGAATCTCTGCGAAGAAATCCCCCCTCCTTCGATCTCCGCTCTGTGCGGTTCGAAACGCGACTCGGGGTGCGGGCGCCGCCGTCACGTGACCGCGCGGGCTGACCTACTTTGCGCCAATCGCAGCGCGCGGAGCCCCTCTCGCCCCGCCCGTCCCCGCCCCGCCTCGCCGCGCCTCACCTCACGTGACCTCGGGCGCCGGGGGCGCTCTGGGAGCCGCTTCGCTCTTCTAAATGCGGTTCCTCAGGGGGAGGGAATCGCGCCTCAGGCGGGAGCGCGCCTCAGGAACGAGCGCGCCTCAGGAAGGAGCGCGCCTCAGGCGGGAGCGCGCCGAGGAGCGGTTCCCCGTGGCTGAAGTAGCCGTGTTTGTGCCCCACTGAGGAGGAGTGGGACAGGCAGCCCTTCAGAGTTCGTTGTAGGCCTGAAGCAGCAAAGCAGCCCCGGCCTGGCCTCAGGTGCCCGGCAAACCAAGTGTGCGTGTCTATACACCGCATCCAGCCAGGGCTAGGAGCTGAAAGCAGCAGCTTCTGAAGGGGACACGAAGCCCCGGCAGCGCATCCCGCCCCGTGCCCCACTGAGCTGTGCTGTGGCTCTGACAGCGAGAGCTTCTGCTGCGTGACCCCCCCAGAAACACAGCCAGGCGCTGCTTTCATGCTGCGAGCTGAAAGATGAATGATTTTAGCTGCCAACGTGTAGTCCTGACCGTGACAGTACACCAGATACGTGTTCTCGCCTGGAGAGCTGACCCGGTTTGAACTCCGAGCATTACCCTCAGCAGTGACTACGTTTTTGGAATTAATACTTTGCTGTATATTTTTTTAAAGCAACCATAACCTCGTCGAGCATTGACCAGCCTCTCAGGACTGCTTCAAGCTCTTGGTGCCTTTGGGGAGCAGTTTAGACCCAGCAGGTGTGACTAGCTAGTTAAATGAGATGACACAGCTGGGCTGAGACAAGCCACTGGCCTGATCTGCAGCTGGATGTTGCTCTGAACAAGGCTAACTCCCAGCTGGTGCCATGGGAGAAACACCTCCATCCTTCCTCCGTGCTCGGTTCCTATTCCTTTCTCGCTTTTGGCTTGCGTGCAGCAGGAAGGCAGTTAGAAATAGCTGTTCTTACATGCTTAGGCTGTTTGATTTTAAGTTGGCACTGGTTTTGCTGGAGGTAGAAGAGCACCCACAAGAAGAGAATGAAATGTCTCATCCCTGGGCAGAGCTGTAACAGGAGGAAGGAGTGAAAGGTGAGCATCTCTTCCTTATTCAGAGTTTCTAGTGAAGTCAGTGACCCAGATTTCTCCGCCTTCAAATGGCTGTTTCCAGCAAGCTTGCCAGAGGCATGGTGCTGGGGAAGGTCAGGCAGAATTTAGCCTGGAGTGTTCTGCACGTTCAGGCTTATCAGAACTGGATTTGTAAAACTTCATGCTGAACACACACTAAACTCTGAGCAGTGCTCTGGGCTCCAGTCCTGCAAGGCAGCTACCCAGAGCTTGGGATTCCTTTCTGTCGGTGCTTCTGGGCTCAGTTCTGTAACAGTCACCTCATTCCCAGATTTTACTCTTAAAAAAAATTATAGAAAAACAGTTTTTAATCTTATTGAGAACCTAGAAATACAATAAACCTCTTCACGTTCTCAAGGAAGCCTGACCTGCTGGAAAACTGGGACGAGCCCTGCAGACAACAGTCAGCCTTCCAAACAAAGACATGAGAAGTCATGCTATGTCTTTTTATGAAAGAATCATCAGAACAGCACATGCTTTGAAAGAGCAGCAAGCTGTGCAGAAGTGCTCCTTACTGACCTGCGTGCAGTTCATCCTGAAGGACTGGATCCAGTAAGGCTTGCAGGTGAGATTTTCCCCCCCTTATTCCTCCCCAAAATATTCTCCTGCTCTCAGTTGTATGTGGCAGTGGAAAAGGCTCTTGGTACCAAGATCAGGCTGCAGCACCCTGCCTTAGCATCTATCCTCTGTCCCTCTTATGGCCTATTTTTTTAAATCTCTCATGAGAGGAAAAAAAAATCAGTTGGAAACTAGTTGCTATCTCAGTATCAGAACATACACACTGCTATGTGTGATGCCAGTCTGCCAGGCTTTACAAACCTACATCTGTAAATACCATAAAGCAACACAGAAATGAACAACTACCGATTTCAAGGAGCAAACGTACCTTGCATTCTGTGCACACAATTCCCTCCTTTATTTTATACCGCGAGATTGATCAGATCTCTGAAGATAATGGTTTAAAAGGGCTCGGGTGGGGGAAGTATTGGTAACTTGGATTTTTAAATGCGTTTCCAAATATCGAGTAAGCTTTTCTAACACTGAGCATCCAAAATCTGGATTTCAGTTGAGTGCTGCAGCGTTCACCAAAAGGAAGCTGAGGTATTTTCCCATAACCGTTTGTTGGCTCTGCCTGAGCAGCATCCGGGGCTGCTGCCTGCTGTGACACGGGATGGAGCAGCTGCACGTGGGGAATTGTGCTCAGAGTGCAAGGATCCTGGGCAGCCACAGCACAAGGCCTGCCTCTCCCCTCAGCTGTGGACAGCAGCCCCCTGCAGAGTCCTGCTGCCTGTTTGTCTTCTGAAAGAGCAGATGAATAGATCATTAGAGAGTAGATTCCTGATTCCTCCTATAAGGACAGACATGTATGGGGAAAAAAGTGTACATTAAGAGAGACATATTGTTGCCATTTCAAACGTGTTCAGCATTGTAAAACTACTTTTGTGCATTTAAGTGAAATACAGAAGTTGTAGTGGTAGCTGGCAGCTGCATCATCCAAACCTCTGATGGTCGTGCAGGCTCAAGAGAACATGGAACGATTGCTTTCACTGCTTCATTCTGCATTTGACTTTTTTTTTTTTTTTAATATCATATTTTCTTTTAAAGTTCTCAGTCTTGAAATGTGAAAACGTAAACACAAAATTGCCTGTGTCTGGACTAAGACATTCTCACCTCTGTATTTTCCTGGCCAGGCATTTAGACTGTAAGCTATATTGAAAACCTTGGGCAGCAACTTGTTCTAAAATCATCAGACAAAACTGGTTTCATATTAAAACATAATTTTACTCCCATTCTTTTAAATCTTAAAAAATGCCCTTAATTACCTCACAGTGTAGCATCCCATAGGCACTGGACTTGATGAAGAGCATGAAAATAACCAATATTCCATGGCCATCCACCAGCACACGTGCAAGGAAATGAAGATGTCCTCCTGTATTTTCCCTCGAATGGCTCTGACCTGGAGAACACGTTATTTTGATTGGCACAGGAAGGAAGGCTGTGGTCTTATTTTTACTGTTTGCTATCGCTGCTTCAAACTTATCAAAGGAAGAAATAGAGGCTCTTTAGATGGCTGCTTGCCAGCATCGCTAATCAGAATTTTAATGAGATTTTCCTTTGAAGGCCTACATTAGGACTAATTAACAACATATAAAGCAAATATGTAATGCCATGAAAGGGATGCAGCCTGCAGCCTCTTGTGCACAATACACGTCTCAGTCTCCTTACAAATAGAATTGGTAAGCAAAATGCACATCTTTCTGCTGCTTAAACGTATGCAGGATTGCTTTACGGTTACGCGTTAATTAACAAATTGCCTTCAGAAAACGTGGTCCCACACTCTTTCAGTAAGTTTGAAATCTCTGTCAGGGATTAAGACGAGCGCTTACGGCTGAAGCCCTCAGATGAGATCCTCTCACTGTGACGCAGGCTGAAAGCTGCAGTCCCGCACAGTCACAATGGCAGGGTAAGCTGTTCCCTTCTGCTTCCCTCAAGTGCTCCGTTTGCCACCATCGCCTCTCAGGGTGGACCATGTGTTCCTATTGTTTGTGGGCTGGGTAGCTAGCCTGCAGCTCTCATTTCCCAATCATCATGAAAGGCACTGTTTAAATTTAGGCTGCAGTTTTCCTCCAAACGTTTAGGACAGAAAATCGTTAGCAACTACAGAACATTATCCTCAAAATGCAGCACTGTTTCATCCACTCCCCACCAAAGTGTACAGGATGAAAAGAAAGAGGAGTAAACCAAAGGCATTTTTCATTCCTACTGGTAAGATTTTGGTGCTATTGCTGTTCCCTCCTGGGCTGACATATCTCTAACGTGACAAAATTTGTTAGAAAGGGAAGCGACTTTAATTAGAGTTGCTTAAATGCAGCTTAATGCAATTAAACACCTGGAAGTGTGGAATTGCAACATCTGCTCAAACAGGCCATTAACCAGGGAGCCTCTTCCAAACGTAATGCTTAGTAAACAACCTTCATTTCTTTTATCCCTGCTAAAGCAATACCACTTCTGATTCATTTGGCTCGTGAAACTAAAGATGAATGGCAGCGTGACAATGGGGGGAAACCAAACAAATAAACGTAGCAAAGCACAGCAGAGTAGAAAGAATCAGAGCCCCAAGTACTCCCCTTGCACAAATCCAAGTCACCAGTTCAAGTGGTGTTGTGTCGAAGCACTCGGAATGCTTGAGCAGGGTAATGCTCTCGAGATGGCTCAGGACCAGGTCTGTGTTTCTGTTAAATGGCAGCATCTGTAATTAATAAGAATCGTCTCTCAAGTGCCCATTAGCTCTGAACTAACATCAGACGTGTTCTAAGTGAGCTTAAATAGCCATTTCGAGAGTGTAGTTCTTGAAGTGTGTAAATAAATATATTCACAGCAATTTTAAGAGAAGAGCCAAACCACAGGATGAAGGGAGCCAGAATCATTTCGCATCTGTTACAGCACTCGGGATAATGTTTTGGTTGATTTATAGTGGAAATATTTGTTTTTCAGCTGGAATTTTGGTAACTCAGAGCAGATGTTCACAGCAACACTGGAATAATGTCTGCCCGTGTTTCTCTGTTAAATACAACACTGTTACACATTTAAGCTAACCTGGGTTGGCTTAACCTGAGTCTAAAATACTGTGCAGTTAGTAAGCTTAAGGAGGATACCGAGCAATGCAGATGCTCACGGAATCCAATGGGATTTACTTTTGCTTTTTCTCAGCAACACAAGGCATCCAATGGTGCACACAAAGAGCTACCAGAGCTGTCAGATCTTCTGCTTGTGAATCTAGCTGGAGAAGTGCTGGTCTATCAATTGAATAACTTCTCAAAGCTATATAGTGTTGAACCAACTCATTTTTCTGACTTCTTTTACCTTCAGCAAGCTGAGGGACATTTCCTAACAAAGACAGAGAAGCAGGTTCTCATGGTGATGAAGTTATGTACCTTTCCTAAAGATCTGGCTAGCTGTCTTTAAAGTCATTAAGGACCCAGTATGTTATTAAAACAAACCCAGCACACAGAACAGTGATCAGCTCTCTGTATCACCCAGACCTTTGACTACAGAACAGAGATGAATACAGTCCTCTTTCCTCCACCAGAATTATTCACATCTCTCAACGTTTTGCCAGATGAGAGGGAGTCTGCATCTCTGTTTACGATATTAGCTGGATAGACAACGCATTCTGGAACCAAGTGACATCTCTGCATTTGCTCCAGTGGCACAGAGCTCTCTGTTTCTTTTTAATTTCCTTTTGCTCTGTGGAGGCAGACACATAGCAGCCAAAGCTATTTGCTGATGCAAATCTCACATCATCAATGGAGCTGTGCCTGCTCTGATGTCTTTACCTTATGGTGCTGGTTGCTTCTTCTAGGAACTTTCAGCTTCTTTGCTGAACTGTTCTTGCTTCCCAGGAAAGATCCCCCTGAGCTGGCACGCAGCTATTTAATGGCTATCCCATTTGCAGCTGTATTTCTTTCCAGGTGGCATTACTATATTCCTAACAGCTGACAGCATTAGCAGTGTCAGAGAGGTTTCAGTTACTGGTTTCTGTGTGAAGTGGATGCTTTGAATGGCTACTGCTGAGTTAAGCTCTTGAAGACATACGCAGAGAAACTGCCTCAGTGATTTGCTGAGCTCCCAGCAATGCCAGGCGAAGCCCAACCCCGGGCTGCGTGCTGCCAGAGGCACAGTGTCCTGCTCAGTGCTGCATGGTGCTCAGTCCCACGTGCTTCCAGGTGGGAGAGAAAGGGAGAGGCAGAGCACCAGGAGCACAGGTTGTCCTTGGGCTTCTCCTCTGAGCTATCTCTGTGTACCACCAGCATTTGGAACAGCTGGAATCCCAGCACAAGTTTGTTGTACAAAGGCAGATCTTATTAGGATATATTCTTTGCAAGCAGGTTAGGATTTGTAGCAGTGACATGAATCACCTCCTTAGATAGCATGGATACAAGCCAGCTGATTCCTGCTCCTCAGAGAGTCCCGAACTGCTGAGAGCTCTTCAAGGTCCTGAGGGTTTGATCCTTCTGGGGCTGAGCTGTCCTCATCCCATCGGTGCTGGAGGCATCCCCCCCTCCCATGCTGTAGGATCAGTGAACAGGAATTCCGTGCACGTGTCCTACAGGAAAGCACAGCTCGCTCTGGGTTACCCCTGGGTAAGCCTGGTTTGCTTAGGAGTTGCACCGAGGTCCTCTGGAGGGCAGTCAGGTGTGCTTATGGTAGGGCTGGTGGCTCACGCGTAGCGTCTGCTGGAGCAGTGTGCTCTCACCGGGCTGTTGAAATTTCTCTGGTATTTCTCCTCACTGCCACACAGACTGGTTCTTAAAATCAAAGAAATCTGTGGACATTTCTGTCACGATAAGGTCACGCTGGCCTTACTGTACATGGAAGGTTTGCTGTCCTCAAAGATGCTGGGAAACTTTAACAAAGAATAAATTCTGCACCAGTTCCTGGGATGGGATTCCGATGCTCTGTCACACACTGCAGCTGTAGCCACAGAGCACATTTAGAGAGCACACATTTCAGCACTCAGAGGCCCCCTTATGATCAGACATCAGCACAGACAGCACTAATGAGAACTTACAAATTAGCTCGGGAAAAAAAAGTAATATTAAGCTTTCCAGTTCTATGCTAGATAACAGGAGAAGTGATTTTCTTCGACACTTAAGAGGAGTTCCTCTCCAAATGACAAAACGTGGCTGATTGAGCTCTTCTCCAGCAGGCAGATGCTGCAGGAAGGAGCTGCTGGGCCCTGCTGGGAGGCCGTGGCCCTGAGCCCTGCCTGCCCTGAGCCCGTCAGGATGGGCAGTGCGAGCTGCTCCGAGCCTGACTGTGACCTGGATTCACGAGGCTGGAGTCCTGCTGGATCCTGCTGTAATCTGTGATTGTAATCCTTTCCCCTCCCTTGGAACTGCATGGACTGCAGTCGTGGCTGAGGTTCGTATCCAGAATCTGCACAAGGATTAAAAAATACCGTGATGGAAAACCTCTCAAGAATGTGTCTTGTCAAGCAGTTGTCACTGCTGGTAATTCCCATGCTTTCATCTGTAGCTGTCAGTGCACTGTAAATGTGGCTGTGACAGTGGCTGTTACTCCCGTTGTAGAGAAGCAGCAGATGTTGTAGGGACTTCTGAACAGATTAATGCAGAAATTGCACGCCTAAAAGGTCTTCTAGAAAATCCCATCATTGTCACATGGCTGATTTTGTTCAGCGCACCCAGGAAATCAGCAGATCTGCTGCTTGTGCTTTGCTTCTCTTCCTTGCTTTAGAGCAGCGGCTTTGGTTTGGAATTTTCATTTTGCTTCTGTTCCAGGGCAAAGCTGAAGCGACACCAGCTAGCAGCACTTTCTTCTCAGGGTGAACTTTCAGGTTGGGATTTGTTTGAAACTTCTCGGGGCTTAATTTGGTTTTGTGATCAAGAGACACAGAAGTGGCCTTTGTGCCATCCAATTAGGCTCCATCCTCGGCAGGGACGCGGCGTGGTGCACGTACATCCAGCTGACTCACTGTCCTCCCCTGCTCTCAAAGCCTTCAGCCTCAGCTGCACTGTGCTTCTTATCGCAGGTATTTGGGATTACTGTGGGCTCAGTTTAGCTGTCTGGGAGCTGTCAGAGCTGCAGTCCTTCCCTCAGAAGCGTGGTGGTGACAGGGAGAGGGGCAGGGCAGCAGCTGTGCTGGCATCGGCAGCTTGAACTACTGAAGTCAGTCATCTCTGCATGCCACTGCTTGTGCCCCCAGCAGCACCACAGCCCTCAGCTTCCCCTTCCAGTTTGTCTGCAGCAGGAGCTATAGGTCTGTAAGTGGAGGAGGACAATTTCAGCCACGTCAGAAATCAAGTTGCTCATTTCCCTGCTGTGCTCTCCCCTCCCTAGGAAGTAATCCTCCCTCACCGCACAGTCCTGCTGTAGAACTCTCCCGTGCCGTGGCAGAACTTCATTTCCACAGGCTCAGAAATTTTCTTCTGAAAGGGAATCTGTATTTTCTGAACACGCTGAAGTTTCTGAGGCCTTTTCCTTCACCTCCCTGAAATTGTGTCCGTGTGTGAGTGGGTCAGTGTGAGCACGCAGCTGAGGACAAGCAGTTATACCAAACTCTGACTAAAACGCACTCCAGGGATTTGAGCCCAACATCTCTAAGCATGGCAGTTTCCTTCAGCCAGCCACACCTCCTGGTGTGCATTTACCACTGATTTTTGTAAGAATTACGACGTGCTGCAGGAACCCGGTGGGTTTTTGGAGCTCTGTAGCCCATGTTCCCACGCTGCTTCACGTAAACTGTAACTCGCTAAGCACACGGGCGCTTTTGAGAACTGAAGTTCAAGTGACTGTACTGCGTGGCCAAAGGTGAGCAGACAGGGGAACGAACAGGGTAAGATTAATTGCCTTTTGGCATTTTTAATGATTAAAGGCTTCCTTTTAGTTGCATCTCCCAAATAGCCAAATAACAAGACAGTCAGCCTTTCACTCTGCGGGTGCCCTATTTCCTGTCCCTCCGCATCTTCAGCGTTTACACCACTTTCTGTATTCAGTGTGAGGGAACAGGATGTTCCGAGAGTGACAGGCAGCTTTCTTAATGGGCTCATCAGCTCCTCTTCATGCCGTGACATCCATTATGTACAGTTGTCTCTGACTCGCAGTTGGTAACCCCCATGGTGACTAATTACAGTACCCGACGTCGCAGTCCCTGGTGGCACGGGCTGGAGATTAATAAACGCAGCTCAGTTTGCCGCCTGGGGACTGAGAGCTTCACGGTCCCTGCAGAGCTCAGGGCTCTTGGATTTCTGAGGCCACGGTATTTGGAAAGGAACGGGGGTGTGTTACCATTCCTCTTTGGGGTAAAAAGGAAAACATGAGAAGGAATTCCAGTGCTAAGAGGGTCTCTTTGCCAAATCGATGCTGTTACTTTTTTATTTTAGGCCACAAACATCATTTTATATCTTTTTAGAAAGAATTCTCTTCACATTCAAGAGCAAGGAATGTTCTTAATGATAATAATTGGGCCACAGGGGAATGATGACTGCTTAATAGGTAGAGAGCACGGTACTTTAACAGAGCAAGGCATTTCTGAGGAGTTTGTGGCTCCTCGGGTTGGGGTGAGATCATCACTTACCAAACTGTGGCAGAACTGCTTTTCCATGGTTTCTTTTACCCAGGAGATCTCCCCATGATGGCATCACAATAACGAGCACGTTTCATCTCTCGTTGAGGCAGTTTAAAAGGGACGCTTCTCTTCGAAAGCAGGAGTCCAAAATCAGAGATGGCATTGTGGCTGCAGGGGATGAGGTCCCAGGTGACATCCCAGGCAGGGGTAACTGGGAGGAAGGTGTGCACTGCATTGGGTTTTTTCTCATATATTCCCTTGGAACGAACAGCTTTCACTAGTTTGGCTTTGACTCAGGTACTGCACTACGGTGACAAAGCTGGTACTGGTCACTAGATTGCAACTTCCCTTCCTAATTCCTGGAAATACGAGGCTCCATTTTTAGCAGATCTTGGCTCATTCCATTTTTTTTTTTCTCCAACCAAATGAGGATGCTGATCAATACGAAATTAACTGCATCTTGTGGGAAGAAAATGCAACAATTCATCTCGCAGGAACGTTACGAAAGCATCAACCTACTGGATCATGGCAACGTTGGCCACTGTGTGGGGAAAAAAGGGCTGGAATGGGTAATGAATAAGCAAGCCAGCAGAAATGCAAGAAGGACCTGGCTGCTCCCACCTGTGGGGCAGCTGCTATTTTTAGTGCTACGTGGAATCAATCCGCAGGGAAAGGCAAAGCTAGTTACGGAGGACAGAGGGCAGCTTTGTTCATTAGCAGCTGATTTTTGGTACACTATCGTTGTAGGCTGTGAGGAGAAGGACTTACTAAGATATTTAGGTACCTAAACATGCCTAGCAGCATTTATAGCAGCATCTAAGTAGGTTAGGTGCCTAATTCCCATTAACTCCATCAACTTCTTTAAGCTGCTAAACATCACCGTAAAGCTGGCACTGGAGTGTGAGCTGACAGGTGCCTCTAGATGTGGCTGTGCTCATGTGCAGCAGCTCATGTCCTTTGCTCAGCTCGATTTCTTGCACTGGGACTGGGAAACCTTAATGCTGACTTCCATCTAGCACCAGAACTCAGTGCCCTTTCTGCAAGCACTGGTCCCAGTGACTTCTGCACAGTTCTACCTTAAATTGAGTCAGAAGCAGAATTTCAGGTCAGCTCAGGAGTGTTCTGCCCTCTTGGTGTTGTGCATGCTTCAGGTATTTCCACTGAAACCTTCGCCCTGAAGTACAAGAGATTTCTACCACCACAAATAATTCAAATGCAAAAGGAATCTGGATCGTGTATGGTTTTAAAGGGTATGGGATTAAGCAGAGGGTTTTCTAGACACTTTTTTTTTCTTCACGTTGTTTTTTAATTCTGCAATAAAGATGAGAAGCCGTTGTTTACAGCATCGTGTACTCTGACCACTGCTCTTTACAGATTCACCTCAAGTTCTCCGAGAACCATTTGCTCAATGTACACAGTTCAGCTGAATCGAAGTAATTTCACAAAACATTTCACGGAAGGAAGAGACAAGGGGAGACAGAGAGAGATATCCTAGGAAACAAGTATGCCAGCATACAAAAATAGATGAGAACATTTGGAAGTTGTAGGTATGAAAATGGAGCCTCAACTGCAGAGCAGCTGAACTAGTGGATTATCTGAAGAGGTGATGCTTACCGGAGCAGAAGGGAGGAAGATGCAGAGATCTGTTTCTAATGACTTTAATTTCTAGGGAAATGTACAAGAGAGGGAAAGGAACAGCCTCCATGTTTCTGAACTGTTCAGTCTGGGGGTGGAGATGGTAAGCAGAGCAGCAGGACACCAGTTCTGAGCCCTGATTTCTTCCCCTGGTGCACAGCAGGCCGTGCGTGCATCCTCAGAGCAAGAGGTCATTCCCAGCTCAGGGCCTACACAGCTGTCCTCCTCCAGCTCATCTAATGGAGGGCAGTTTTAAATTGCTGCTGGGTCTCTATAAAGCCTCTTCTGATGAAGTCTGATCCACGGGCTCTGCCCCTGAATAGCTTCTCCTGTGAGGAACACTCAGCTGGCTTTAGGAAGCCGCTAGCAGAATAAACCAGAACTGCGAGCACCAAGCGGAGCTCCAAACCTCTCTGGAGCAGAACTGGAAAGTTCTGTCTGTCTGCAATGAGGTGACCATGGGAGGATGGGCTGAAAGCATCCGAGCTGCTTCTGAGGCTGCAGTAAATACTGAAGGCATTTAGAGCCTCACATACAGTTTATGGGTCACGAATCTATGCCTCTGCAGAAAAGGTATTTAAATAATGATGCATCTGGAGTGCCCAGCTGACCCCAGAGCACACGCTTTGTCTTTTCACACGGTGCTCTCAGGGAACACAGAGGGAAGCACAGAGGAAGCACACAGGAGCCACTGCAGCAAAGCACAAGCGAAGCATAAGTGTTACTGCGTGAGTTTTCTCAGAAATGTATGGTACTGAGGGTCTGCTGAGAAAGCTCTTCTTCCTAATCCACACCAGCTGCGCAGATTCGTGGGCAGCGTGGTTCTGACCTAGTTACAAGCACAAACAATTTTTCCTACTTGCTTATTCGATACATTCTGACATCTCCTTCCAGCAAAGACTGCAAAACAAAACCAAAACCCCTTTTGTGAGCTGCACTTTGTTCCTGCAGGAAGAAGTTGTGGAGCTGTGCTGCACAGCTCGCCTGCTGCGTGCTCCGGGCAGGGACCTGACCTGGCTGTTAGATTCAGAAGGATCAGCAGCCACTGAGTGCCTGACCTGGCACAGCTCTGTAGTGCTAAGGATGCAGTGTGGCACAGAACCAGGGGGAAGCCTGGCTGCATACTGTTAGCTTGCTCTGAAAGTAATGCCTCCTGTTTATTTCACAACCACAACAAAGAGCACAGGAACACCATCTGACACTTCTGCCAGATCCTTCTTTCATTCGTCAGCCGACACCTATCATACACATATATAATACATACACACAAGGAGTCTCTAGAAAAATATAGAATCATCTTTGTGAAGTTAGGGTCATGTGCTGTATGGTGCATAATGAGATTTACAATCTCCTGTGCTGTTGAGGTGCAGTGAAACCTGTTCGATTGGGCTGCAGCAGCACCCCCTGTCACTGTCCTTATCCTCTTTCAATCACCACCAATGTTTGCAAAATGATTTTGTTCTACTTAAAGCCCAATTCTGGGGAGGTGACTGATTTCTGCTGCTCCCGGAGGTGGTTTCACAGGTTTCATTGTACTTGAAACTTCACAGCTTCTACTGAAGTATCTGGTGCCTGTATGTATCGGTTTAGCGGAGTACAGAAGCAGAATAATTCTCTTTCTCACCACATTCTGTTGACAGAGCACGGTGTCCTCCACCAAAACTGCTTCTTTCTGTTTGACAACTTCTCAAAGATGCATTTCCCTGAAGCCCAACCTTAGAAGTAATCGGGGCTCCGATACTTCGAATAAACAGCCAGAGTTCTGTTAGCAGAACTCATTCACCGATTTCTTGCACAAGAACCATACTCAGCATCACACAGAGGGCATCATCTATCTGCGTGACACTCACCAGCACTGCTCTTAAAAGGGGCAGACCTTGTGTGTCCAGCAAGTGGAATCTACCACACCAAGGGTATCCAGAGCGGAATGTTTCACTGTGTCAGTGGAGTTTTGCTGCTACAGAGGTCATGAGCTGGGTCCTGAGGTACACAGGTGATCCCTACACAGTGAAGAGATTTCTGCAGTGCCTGCATCTCTGGGGGCACCCAGGAACAAAGCCACCTCAATAAACAGCACAACTCCCTCTGACCTCGTGGGAGCAGTCACTGCGTACTACTGTGTTGGACTAGCAAACGTTACAACAAAATGTGTGCCTCTTCTCTCTGTGATGCTGAGAAATCCAGCTCCTTTCTGTCAGCCCTCAGTGGCTCTTGGATCCTGGAGGATCTCTCATTCCATCGTCGTCATCCTCAGTGCAGAGCAAGCTTAGTGCGCTTGTTACAGGATGGATCCATGATGTCGTCTGTGTCACGTGGCTGGAAAAGAAAAGGAATGCTGTTAGCAACCTGGAGGAGGGTCACTCATCTCGGGGACAACTGCCAGATGAGCTCCAGCATTTTCAGGCCTTTTACGTGACAATACTTGCAAATACTGTCTTGCTAGCTAGGAGATTTTCCAAATGAAACGGGGATCTTCTGGCTGCCAGAACGTGGAAAGTTTCACTTCCAGATGAATGAGAGATCCCCGTGTCACGGAGAACCAATCCCGTGATGCTCCCGCTGCCTTTACGTCCCCACAAGTAATATTATGTTTTTAAACCCTATCCTTGGAAAGCAGTCGGAGCTGCTCGCGATTTCTGTTAGGCGTCCATGTGAATGGAGGGAACCTGCTCCGCTCGGTGAGGACAGATCCATGGGAGGGGCTGAGGTGTGAGAACACCGCACGCCCCACGATGGGCAGCAGGCACGCTCAGCATAGTGTGGGCAGGGCACTGCCTCTCCTCCCTTCTGGAATCATGCTCTTGGTAGAGGAAATAGCTTCTTTTGACTTAAATATCTTACTAATGAACTCGCCGCTTTTATAGTGGAGCCAGTGCAAAGATGGACTTTGTGATAGGAGCTCATGACAAAGAGCAGCTGAAAAAGATGGCATATCTGATAGAGACTGTGGAAGACAAGCAGTTCCCAGCGAGTCTCACTTCTGACGCACAGTGTTCCTCACATTTTGCTGCAATATAAATTCACTGTAAGTGCTCCTGATTGGAACTCAGCTCCTTTAAACCTGCACCGAACTTTATCCCACCCTTCCAGTAGTGTGGTTTGTTTGAAACCCTTTGTTAAAGGAAGTGCAGACAGCATGTAAAAAGCAGCTGCAAAAAGATGTACACTGCCAGAAAACGTACACAGTGTGCACAGATGATTCAGGTAAAGAATAAACGTATAAACCCTCTGCTGTTTATTTTTAGCTCCCTACAAGTGCTGTGGCTAAAAAGCTTTGACATAATCAGTCCGAAGAGATAATCCCAGATTTACTGGTTTGCAGAACATTCCTGTATTAGAAATACATCCTCTGTGCTGTGTGTGTTAGGACCACCAACACGAGTACCGACAGCCCAGCGATGCCCCAGCAGAGGAAAACTGGGAGCTGGACTCGGCAGTGTCCAGCTCTATTTCTAGAAGATACAAATAGGTGAAAATGAGACCTCTGATCCCAGCGGCCCCACAGAGGTCGCAGGAACGCAGTGACTTCAGAGCAGTTCTCCAGGCTTGAGCAGAGCACTGAGTTCAGCTGCCTCAGAGCACAGAGCAGTGTTTGTGGAAGCTGAAAGAGTGCTTCTCCATTTTGGTTCTGGAAATGAAAAAACAAACGGCCTCTCAAGGAAAAAAAAATACCCACCCAAAAGCAGCTTAAGGTCTTAACATTCTTGTATTACCAGCTCATGTTATCATAAAATCCAAAGCCAAGATTCCTAGCTGTGCATCTGAGGCCATTTCTCTTCCAGTCATGCAACATGACTTCAGTGAGAGCCTGCAGCCCCGTCACCTGCCCTCAGTACGCTTCAAACCTCACACATTACTGCGACTTTTCCCCCAAGATCTCTATGTCTCATGACCCTTCTGTTAGGAAAATGCCTTGCACTAATTCTTTTCTTTTACTAAGTCTGTTTTCATTCAGCTGCGAACAAAGAACAACCAGGGGGGTTCTGAAGAGGAACGAAGCTCATATATCTGTCTATTTCCAGTGAGCAGTGTGAGGCACAGCAAAGAGTGAGGCAGCAGGCATTAAGATGTGGGGAAGATTTGGTTTCCTGAGACGTCTCAGGTTGGTTATCCAAAAATCAGAAGGGGGTACGTCAGGATTACCCGCGTTACATCTGAAGATGTCTGAACTGATGCTGAGCTGACATGCACAGGGTGCAGAACGTCATGCATCTGCATGTAGCAGCAGTCAGTCCTTGGCTCGTGCTGAACCGGTTTCATTTACATATCTGCATCTTCTTGTGTCTGTGGAACTGTTCTTCCCTCTACTTTGAGATAGGAGGGTTTGAGGGTGACAGGTAAAAAGAAACACTTCGGAAAGCAACCTCTGCTTCTGAGTGATGATGGGAAGGGTCAGTTTTCATAGATGTAAAGCAGCTGTATCTCCGTTTGAACTCAGTGGAAACAGAGCACTCCAAGCCCCAGAATATCCCTTCCTGCTCACAAACCATCGAAGCTCATAAGGTGGGGGCACTCAGTGCTTCTGATAAAAGGTAATTTCAGTGCCTTGCAGTCAGGAGCAGCTCTGGTCCCTGGCTCATCTGATGTGCATCAGACTTTCTCTCACTTTGCTACTCTGAAGTGTCACATCAGCATTACTGGGACATGCAGGAGTTTACTCTTAATACCCTCTGCTACAATCCGATCTTAACTGAACTTGATTTCCTCTTAGATTCCTGTGGTTAAGTAGCACACTGCAATATACAAGCATGGACAGGAACAGAACAGCAGAGGAAGAAGCAATCACGTCAGCGTGCACGATCTGGGCCTCGGTAATGCAGCACAGATATGCAGCTATCAAAGGAGCAGCTTTGTTTTTCCAATTGAGCGCACTAAATACAATCAGCTGTGATTTATTTCCCGTGTACGAGGATACCTGTGGCTCTGCTTCACTGTTTACACTACAGCAGTTCACTTATCACACATGCTTTGCTGTTCTTAGTTGAGTCATACAATCACCAACAGTTTCTGTGAATGCCCAGCTTGCAGTGAAATTAAGCTTGGCTCCTTCCCACACAAAACCAAAAGGAATAGAATATGACAAAGTGAGTTTGTTATTTTCCAAAGTGGAAGGCTGATGTTTGAGGTATGATTTCAAAAGCTACCAGCACACACTGTGTGTTTTTATTCATCTATACTCTAAGAATTGCTCGTCTTCTTCTCCTTTACACTGATTTGCTGTCAGAGCACCTCCTGTGCCTGGTTTGTCACACTGAAGTATGTGAAGCTTCTCATTTTTAGGTAAATTAATGAAAGATAATCCTAAATCAAACATTACCACTTCCTTTTTGATGTAAGAAGGTCCACAGGTCCGAATTCATCTACCAGGAACACCCCAGAAGATTAAAATCTTTGGGAATTCTACGTGTCTTTCTGGCAAATTTAATTTAAGACAAATGTTCTTGAGAAAAATAACAGTTAATGTGGACTAGCTGGAACCCAGTCCTGTTAAAAAGCTAGGAGTGTTTACAGGGGCAAAATTCACAGCTGGTCCTTACAAACTGTACACATATGTAAGCAGTGGGTGGGAGTGGGAGGGAGAATAGCAAGGCCCTACCTAATTATAGGTGCCAGCCTCATGGTACAGAGCTGCCATATGTTAAAGGTGAGCGTAGTGGGAGGACGAAGAGATTAACTTCGATGGGTTTTCTGGGGGAAAAAATTAGTGTCCCAGCTCTACTGTAGAATAGTTCAGTTGGAAGGGACCTTCAGAGCTCACGGGGTGCACGTTGGATCACAGTGCTGGGGTAGGTGCTGGAAACTTCCTCTCTAGAGCTATTCCAGACTCGGTTTGGCAGGACACTCACTCATTTCCAACAGAAGGTTGGATGACCTGACCTCCAGAGACTGCTGCTCATCCACACTTAGGATTTTCCTCTCTGGTTTTGGAGTTGCAGTGCAGTGCTGAACGACCCGCGGGGCCACATTCAGTTGTTGCAGTGCTTTAAGTGTACCAGATTACTTCAAAACCTATCCAGATTCAACTTTCCCTCTTCAGCAGAGCTACATCAGCAGTGAAGCTCATCACTGCCTTTCTCTCTGCTGGTGCAATTTCTGTCCTTCTGACACTTGTTCTGCGTTACACTGTAGGACACTGCAGCTTCTCCGTTCTGAACCGGACCTCAGAGCAGCTCACGTTGCTGTCTGATGGCTCATGGTGAATCCATACCAGGGTGTGATGCCTGGCACAGAGGTACGTGAGCTCAGGACACACTGGCACTCCTACAGCTCATTTCCTCACACTTGTCCCCACTCTGTGACTGATCCCTAGCAACCTGGTCGGCTGATAATAATTTACTGTGAAACTAAAATCATTTCCTGAGTAGAAGAGGTGACTGCAGAAACTGGCTGAGGTGGACGAGGTGCCGCTTTCCACAGAAGATGGAGAGCAGCTCAGTGCCTGAGGAACAGAGCCATGCAAATGTTTTATTCATGTCATTTATTCACATAAGTGGGTTTGCACTTCAGTGTGTAACACAAGCCAGCTGGTCTGCTTCTTTTAAACTCTGATTTCTCATGCACTTCATATTGCTACACCCCCTTCAGAGATATTTATGGAAATCTCACAGCAAGCTGTCTCAAGCTTATGTGCTATTAAGATTCCATTCTGGGGTGTTTACTGCACTAGATTTATGGCACATAGATCTATGGGTTCACCAAAGCACAGTGGAACCCAAGGCAACTACTGAATAATGCTTACAGCCCTCGTGGCTTTGGATCTTCTGAACACCAAAGAATAAAGGATTGAAATTCACAGCCAAAGAGAACAGGGTTGCAGTACCAGGATAACCGGTTATCAACTGTTCAGCTAATTCCCATTTAAACTAAATAATTTGTTTGAATTGTCTAATTATCTGAAAAAGGTGAGCTGACCAAGATGGATCTCAAGCAAGTTCCTCCCAGAAAAGCATTTTTCAATGATATTTTCAACATCAGGTAGAACTTTATCTTCAATCTCTATCAAACGACGTTAGAAACAAGAGACTTGCAACCACTGTTCCTTCCTCGAAATAACCAGCTGTCTGAGCTGAGTACTGAAGAGGTGTGAATCTGAACAGCCCAGCTAACTCTGTGTGTGATATAAGCAAAACTGGAAAGCAGATACAAAGGAATATTAATTAATATGTTTTATTCTAGCATTAATTCCCTTCTAGCGAGGTGCATGAAGAGCTCCTAACAAACATGGCTGTTCCAATCAGAAGAACATGACGGGTGATTTCATTCCCTGCAATTAAAATGGATAGGTTTTCCTTGCTGGCAACACTGCCACATCCAAGTGCAGATCTTAAGAGCTCTTGAGCATGTGCAGCAGAGCTGGCATTCTGCTGAGTCACCAGCAAGCTCTTGTATGGAACCCACTAAGAACGAAAGCAGGAAAAAAGCACTGCACCTCTTTCGTTCTGTTGTTGTTTGCATAATGCTTTCCTCAGGCTCAGTTCCCACGTCTGCTGCTGTCAGCAGTGCCGAGTGTTCCTCCACAGCTGCACCCCACATCCACCTGAACCACACAACTGTGCCACCACGTCTGCCCCCATTGGCAGATGGAGCCCAACTGAGCAGTGCTCTGCTCAATGCCTGCTCTTGTGTTTATTCCCACTGCTGTGAAATTGGCTGCCGATTTGCTGCTGATTTGTTTTCATTTCCTAAATGACCTGCCTACATTTAGCAACTCAGACCTGTCTGAAAATAAAAGGCACCCTCTGACGAGAGCTGGAGTGCACTACCACACGTGGTGCGTTTGAAAACCTCTGCAAACAAACCCAGCAAATCACATCTGCTTCAATACCCGCAGCCTGAGGCACCCTGGGATGAGTCAAGGGCAGCAGAGCAGTGCTTGGAGGGAAAAAAAAGCCCCCAAACCCAACTTGCTGCTTTTCTTTGCCAGCTCATACGTAATGCTCATTGTTATTTGTGGGACTTGTGCAAGAGTTTGGGATGAAAGCAGCTGCATCTCAGCACAAAGCTCTGCTGCCTTTCTGTCTTTTAAGAGACCTCAGGGAAACGTCCTGCAAAGCAGTGCTTTCAGGACACCTCTAAGGACCAAACAGCATGTGAATTCCAGCAGCTGGAATAATCTGCTATTAATTAAACAATCATGGGATGGAGATGACTTCTGTTTTCTCAGCAATTGTTTCTACCTTTTAGAGATATAACAGGACTGTGAGATGAATTCGTTTTCACTCTGCTCTGGAAAAAAACCCAACACTTTGCAGCAACGGAACCACTGATTCCCACAGAAAGGAGATTACCCCCCCAAAAAAAAAAGTCATCAGTAGCAGAAGATAGCTGAGATATCCGAAGATATCAGATAGCTGGGTTTGCGGCTGCAGAGGTGCTCCCCGGGGCACCCACTGAGGACAGGAGGTGACACAGTGCTGTGGAGCTCTGAGTGTGCCTGCACCATCAGGACAGCGGGCACGGCTGCAGTCTTCCTGGAAATCCAGCTCTCAGAACTGCTCCACCTCCCCCAGAACATTTGCAGATGGAGATATTTACTTTAAACCTTTTAGGGGATTTTTTTCCCCTCTATCTTTTAGGTCCGTTAGGTCACACGCGTTCCTGGGAAGTTCTCTCAAAGACATCTCAAAGACTGAGTCACACAGTTCTCACTGAATTTCAGTCGAAGTTGTGACTAAGCCCTCTAGGACTTTCTGAACAGTACTGAACCAGAGGAAGGAACAAGCGATGCTGGGAATGAAGATGTGTATTAAAGATATGAGAGCTTTTGTTAATTTGCTCTTTCTAAGTTCAAAAATGCAGTTAGATGGGATTCTATTTTAGCTGTGATCCATTTTCGCTCAGAAATACTCACTTGATAAAGTATTTGATGCCATCTGCTGTGTAAGCTTCTTCCCATCCGTAAGGTAGACCTGCAATGAAGTAAGAAAATAAGATGCCTCAAACTTTAGGTGACACAAACAGTGTTAAGTTGAAAACATTTCATAAAAAGAATGAATCCTTACTCTTTTTGTTGCAATGATAATATAAGCAGTGCCATTTAATAAATATTTGCTGCACTAAGAAGCTATAAACCACTCAGTGATACTTTTATTGCTAGCATTTCTCTTCCAGAAGCTGACAGCATGGTCAATTTGGAGTGCAGCAGCAAAGGCTTCTGAACTTGTAACTGTAATTCACACCCATAATGGCAGCCAAGAGAACCCTGTGGTCTCCCGAGGTCTGTTTGAACTTGTTTTTATAGCCGTTCATTCACATGGCTCTATGAAGCTGGAGCCAGGACAGAATCAGATCCTCCACGTCTGGTTTACCGCCGTGTGCTGTGTTTACCCATAACCACGTGGAATCCAACAGTGTCAGAGAAAAACGTGAGCAGGGACACAGATCCTGAGAAAGGGCAACTTACTGAGGGCACTGCTTAATGCTGTGACTGACACAAACATCTCCAGGTGTTAAAAGGATTTCATGCTGCAAAACGCAGCGTAAATGAAAACGTCATTGTGGAAGCTTGGCATTTACACATGTACTGCTCCCTCTTTCCCCTTTGGTTATTAGCAGCCATGCCGATCTTCAGAATGCAGTCCCGATGCACACTTCTGTGTCACTGTACTGTCATGAAAAGAAAGGAAGTCCTAAAACTCCTTCTTTTTCATGTAGAGTAGAAATATATATGCATGTAAAAGAGGCATGAAAAATGTTCTGCGAGTGCTTCAGCTTGAAAGTCATCTGGAAATGTTACAGTCTTTGGAGTTACGCTATTTTTGCTCACGTCACAGCCCTCTCAAAGCTCATTAGAGCCATCACACTTTTGGACAGTTTGGAAAGAGCACAGTGATGACATTTTTCCTCTCACTGTGGCTCTGTATTTCCCACATATCTCAAGCATCCTCACATTTCCAATGAGCTTAAGTCTATCTAACCTGGTCCTCCAAACTCTGCACGTACTGCCTTTGCGAGGGAACAACCCACAGCCACTTCCCTTCAACACAAAGAAGTTGCTGTTCAACAGTTTTCAGGCTGTGATTCCTACAGAGGAAAGTAGGAAAGGCTGTCTGGAGGTTTAACTACGCTAGACATCATCACTTTCTCTCCCATACATCGATTGTGGGAACTTCATTCAGCGTGGGTATTTCCTAATGGTAAGAATGGGAATAGGATTCAGCCTTCAGTTGTGAGCACCTTCCCTGGCCTCTCCTCATTCTTGCATGAAACACGCACACCCAAAACAAATGACAGCACACTTGCTCTGTTGAATAAAACTCTGCTGATAGCACACATGAGTGCAGAGCTCAGTGATCTCGTTCACCTCTTTGGTTCAGCAGGACAAAGAAAAGGCGTCAGACCATGGCTGATGGCACTGAACGGAACAATAAAGACAAGGCCGAATTATAAACCTGCACGGAGTGAAAGAGGGGGAAGATTTCACCCGTGTACCCTCACGCCTCAGCACCGCTCTCTGGGAACAAAAGATGCACACAGCATCATCAGTCGAGGCACGTCACCAGCGAACGTCCCCGCTTGGCGAGCGTGGGCAGCGGGGCTCCGGCACAAAATGGCTCTGTGTTTTTTGAGGCTGCCAATAACACACACTACGTTTTAGTGCTTATTTGCAAGTTAACTGCAACTCCAGGAAAAGAGCTTCCAGAAGACAGTGCGCACCTCTGGCATTTGTTTGTGTGCCACTTTATTCTTTAGAGATTTCCAATGCTTTTCCCACAAACAAATGGGATTCATTTTGTGAATAACGCTCCGCTAAGGGGACATTCCATTCTTGCCTCTCACATATCAAATTCCATTCGAAAGAAATTATTCTTTCTTTTGTTGGTGGTGATTTAATAAAGCAAAGATGGAGTTGGTAATTTTCAAGTGGACACATCTGGGAAATACGAGCAATTGAAACTCATGCTCATTTAGAGCACGGCTGGCAGGGTGGCTTGTCTCCAGCCAGCAGTGTTCCTAGAAACCAAGCTTGAGGAAGAAAAACCTTACTTTGGCTATCTTTGGTGAAAGATGACCTCGTACCTTCCGTGTCCCATCACCACACGGCACTGAGCCTCCTGGCACAGACACAGCCATCTCGTAGGAGACAAACACACCGCACTGAGCGACGGTTACGTGTGAGTTACAGCACACTCTCACCTGGGGAAGGCCTGGACAGGTCTTGTTTTTGCTGGACCAGTGGCTTACGTGATCAACTTTAAGATTCTTTTGGTAATTTTTATCAACTATTTGAAGTGTTTTTATTGTAATGATGTCTGTGAAGAACTCGGTGCCGTTCCTGGAAGCGTCACAGACACAGTGGAACTGTGGCCTGTGTCAGGGACTCAGCCCACCTCTCATCAGTACCTGGCTCACACGTTACTGTGGATGTACTTTTTTTTTTTTTTTTCCTAGCTTAGGAATTAGGAAATCCAAATTTGAACAAATTCTTCTTAAAATGCACTCCAGGTCTTTTCATAACGTAACACCTTCTGGAAAGCATGCACTATTTAATGACTCACACTGAAAACCATTAGCTCTTTGTTTCTTGTATTCACTATTAACCTCACTGTGTCTGCGACTGGTTAAGAACACTGTACTGTTTCACAACACACATTCCTCACTGTGAGATTGCAGAAATGGTCCATAGCTGGGGAAGCCATCCGCACCAAGGCCTTCTATACATCACCTTTTAATACTGGCTCCTAAGTTCATTCCCAGGCTACAAAAATGGAATTCACAGAAGTAAAGTGCTCTCTTGAGAGCATTCCTGTAATGAACCAGCACTGTCCTCTTCCAGCTAATTACACTAACGTGGAATAACACATTCTGACTTCAGAATGCCAAGCCTCTGCACACGAGGCATGCAGGACTAAGTGGGAACAGCCTGGATCGCTCACTGCACAGACCTGCTCCGAATCATCCCTTTTTTCCACAGCCTCCCATTTTCTGGCTCCCCTGGTTACCACTCCTCTGTTCTGGAACTCATCTGTCTCCTCCTCTCCTCCCTGGATCACGTCCTCTTGTCACCACCTATTGTGCTGCCCACCCGCTTCCATCACTGTCATCTCACACCGCTCCCTGACGCATGTGATTGTTCAACAGAAGTTTAATTAGAAAGCGTTCGCTGGTAACAAATGAAAAAGGCCTAAAATTAGAACTGGGCAGAAATCGTCTGAGATTTAAAAAGTAATACTGCCACACCATAAGCCTTTATTGCTAAGCAGGACCTTGTATGCAGTGATGATGAGATTAAACCATGCAGGGGCTGGCACGCAGCACCTACAGCACGGGAGACACGGCTACTTTCTGCTGAGCTTCACAGTGAGAACAGACCAATGGAAGCAACAAACAAATACTCCTTTGTTTTGAACCAAGCATTGTGAAAATGCATTAAAAGAAGGCGCCCTTACAGCCTGTTCCAAAAGCCACTACACCTGAGTAAAGAAGGGCTTTCTTTCTGGACAGACTTCAGAACCAGCAAATGATAACAATTATGTCAAATGTTCCTAGAAACTGGGGCAGGTGCCTTCCGTTCTTAATAAACCTGGAGAAAAATGAATCCACTGCGTGCCAAAATTTATTTTATCCTAACTGTGAAAGATTCCAACTACCACGAGCCCAGATAGCATCCACAACTTCCCCACAACGATGTATGTGCTTCATGGGGGGCAGAGAGGGACTCAGTGTGAGACTTATGCACGTCCTGTTCCTCACTTGGGCCTCCTTCATGAGCACGAAGCAATTACGTTTTGCTCTTGCAAATTCTCGAAATACACTTTTGAAATCTTCCTATTCCACTCTTGGCAGTCAGCCTGCTCTGAGCTCCTTTCCATTTGCATTACCACATTTGTGCACTGCGTATACCGTGCACGTCTGAGGAACTCTGCTGGCCCTCAGCTTCTCACTCCTACCTACTGGAAAAGTGAAAACGTGTGCCAGCTGAAGGCAGCGACAGCAGCACGGCCCCTCCTGTGTGAGGTGAGTGCTGATGGCTTCAGCTGATGTCCCACGCAGAGGGCTGACCCCCAGCCCCAGCTTCAGCCCTTCTCCCTCAGGATGCTCCTAACTGTACAGCCATGGAAAATTAACTCTAAGCACCATGTCCACAGAAATCGAGATGAGGGAACCTAGGAAGCGCCAACCATCCAGCACATCGCTGATTCCAGAGAGTTTTGACTGCAGTTTCCATAGTTACTGAGAGCAAGGATGGGTAGAGGCACAAAGTCATTTCATTTTTTCATAGCTGGGTCACAGCACGAACTCAACACATGCAAAGACTTTTAAAGATCTGCTCCTTAACGAAGTCTTCCTACCAGAGATGCTGGAAATTTACTTAACAAGTCTGTCCTAATCTTGTTAGAGCATCTGCATTTTAAGGTATAATAATATCACTTACTTGTTTTTCATTATTAAAATGTTTTGATTAGAAAGTCAGTACAGACAGTGCCTATTCAAAAGCTGATTCATCTTTTCTCATTAAAGATAAGTGAATGGAGAAGGAATAAATTGCTTTTCGAGCAGCAACAACAGAGTTCTAAAATCTAGGTCACGCTGAAGAACTCTTAAATACAGGCTTCACACATCAAATTGTCTTTTTCATTGCTGTGAAACATTGGGAATAAAACACACGTTCAATCAGCAGTAAATTAGCCAGCAATTTGTTCACAATTGATACTTTAAATACATTTTTTTTCCCCCTCATGTGATCAGACATCATTCTGTCCTGCTGATTGTCACCTCTTATCTTGCTTGTATGTAACTGCAGTTTGGAATCAGATGAAACCCGTGGGCCCAACTTCCATCCACAAGTAAGACAGTGAGGTGAAAGCATTACTCCTCACTTACAGCAGGGTGTGGTTTTAGGGCACGTCGGGGGAGCTCAGGTATAACCCACGATTTGAAAACCATCTGAGAACAGACGTTTCTTGAAATGGCACTGAACACCAGGATCACAATTCCGCGAGATCTCGACTAACTGGAACAGAAGGCTGAAGGAACTGGGGTGTAATTCAGTAAGGACGACAGCAGAGTGCTGCCCTTGGTTCTGAGAAGTACAGGAAAGCCCCAACTTCATGTGAGTCAGTAACATGAAACTGTGCAGGAAGAGGAACACACAACTTCAGTACCAAGAGAACAAGTGCCCACGGGTGCTGACCACCAGCTCTTCCCACTGTCCTCTTTCTATGTGCCCTCAGCATCAAGGAAAATGAATGCAAAGTGTGGGCAACTGAACTTCTGCCTGCAGGACCTTCGTAAGCAAAAGCACAACGCCCGCTGTGGTACCTACAAAGATGGCTATCAGTCAGGGCTGCAAGACTTCTGGAAGACAATTTTAGTGAACTTCAGAATGACTGCCAGATCCCAGGCTGAAAAGGGATTAAAGGAAAATGATGTCAAAAAAAAGATATTCTGCTTCAGTGCCTGCCAGGAGAGCAGCACGCTAATGGATGCTGATGATTGGGATTATATCGACATGGGCGAGACTGGATTCATTAATAGAAAAGTCAGAGGCAGGGAGAGGAAATGAGCAGTCAGAATACTTGAAAGCTGCATTACTCCGCTGCACATTTCTAACTGCTCACTGCCTGCTATTGTGTAAGAGATAAGTATGTTCCGGAGTTAATCAGATTGTTGCCATTATCGGTAGCAAGTGTATTTCTTTTTACATTTTGTAATAGAAAAGAAGCAGCTGCTTTCTCTTTCTTTTTTTTTTCAGAATGATCTTCACCACACGGAACACTGAGTGCAGCCAGCACTGCTCTCAGTGCCACGGTTCCTTTGCTGAGGCATTATGATCCTTTCTAAGATGAAAGTAATTTTCTTTACGTCTTAAGGAGATGCTAGTATTCGGAAAGCAGAGAGGCCTCCCAAGACTTCCTGCCTAAAAATAGCCAGCAGCCTTTCAGGAAGATGAGGAATGAATCTTTCAAGAGGTGTGCCTGATTATTGCGTTTATTACCTCGATTTGCATTTCTGGATCTGGAGGATCCTGTAGTAGTAAGCACTGTAAAACAAAGGGGTTTGCTTTGCTTTGTTTGTAAAGAATCCTGGCTTAAATCTCACACAGCTGCCACTCAGCCCAGCAAGCTGCACACTGCTCTGCAGCATCGTTACAGACCGGGCAGTGTGCACCTGGAGATCTTCAAGAACACACAGAACTTCTTTTACACCTCTCCCCCCGGGCACAGTGTGATGCAGAGGTCGCTCTGTGTGGCTCTCACACACAGACCATTCTGTCCCAGAAGTCAAAGATGAATTTTAAGAAGGAAATCAAGTTTTCATTTAGAAGAATGCTCTACACCTACACGTGTTTTGCATCTACTGTAAACAAAGCAAAAATATCTTTGTTTGGGATCCTTCGCTTCATATGTGACAGAAGGAAACAAACACAGACAGCAAACATTGAAGCGCATAACGATGAATGTCCAGCGATACATTTTCACCCACACAGCAGCCTCAGAAACATTCACTTCAGTTCTGTGAGAACTCAGTAACAAACTGTAATCTGGAGATGCCTGTCTGGAAACGAAGGAAGCCTTCGAAGTCGTGCCTACAATCCTTTTCTTTAATGTATGATATTTATGAAATGCTACACATGTGAGAGCCCCTTTCTAGGGCAGCACATCTGCAACAAATCCGAGGATCACAGAGGAGGTGTTGTGGGAATGTGGCACAGAGCACTGCAGACAGAATGCCAGCAGGCAGTTGCTATGCTGTAACTATTTGTCTTTGTTTTTCTTTTTCTTTTTTTTTTTTTGAGAGAGGAAAGCTTTAAAGCTTTAATCTCATACGCTCGTCACATCCCGAGTCTGCTGGTAATGCTCTCCAAATGAGAATGAACTCAGAAGGATGACGTTCAATCTTTAAATCCTTCTCTGCAGAGCTATTTTTAACTTACAGGTTCACAGAAGGGATCCTCGCTGCAGCTCTGAGCTTTGTGACGTGCCCTGCCTATTATGTCTGACAAAACCACACGTTACAATTCAACTGTGTTGAGGGCTGAAAGTTTTCCTTCAATGATTTCCTGCGTAGTGTGAAACCTGGGTGAGACAGACTGCAAAAAAGCCTCCAGCTCACCAGGAGAGAACAGTGCATCTGTGAGGGTTAATGTTGTGGTAAAGGTTAGGGCAGGAAGTCAAAGGGATAGGAGCAGCAGCCCCTGTCCTGGTTTGTAGGTGAGACACTGCGTTCTCGTAACTGTACCCATACCACACCCCAAACACAACGGGAACAGATCTCACTCAGGAGCCTTTTTCCACTCTTGGGAAAAAAGCAAACAAGGTGAAACTGCTGCAACTCACGGTGCTGATTAGTGAGCAAGATGCTAAAGCCCCAGCATTTAATGAAAGAAGTGAAATATTTATGTGGCACAAGCTCATACTCACAGTTTACTTCCAAAATGGCACGGACTGACTTGGCAAGATCTCTGGCTTCTGCTGCGAGAGCTGTGGTGACAGCAGGTCCAATCCTCCCCAGCCGGGCAAGGAGGGCTTTAGAAGACAACGGTGTCCTTCTGCCACTAAAAGAAGAGGGGAAAAAAGGCATTTATTTCTAAGATGAGCAAAGGTTCCTTTAAATAAAGTAAAGCTGCGTTTCTAGATTGGCTTGATAGTCACTGTATGAACAAAAAAGATTTGTATCATCAAGCATGAGTCTGTCTCAGAATTAGTTCTGTCTGTATAGCAAAGACTTAGGGAAGTTCAAATAAAACAACACATTTCATTTCCTGCCCCTGCATATAATGGCATTCAGAAACATACAACAGAAGACTACGAAAAAATACACAGAAGACAATTTGTAGGGACAAAAGCAGACATCTTCAGTGTTAGTATGAGAACTGCTCAGCTCTGCTTACCTTAGAACAGCTGAGGAAGGAGCGTTATCTGAAAGCATTTCATGCACAACCTGTTGGCCACAGTCAAGAAGTTAATATGTGATAAATCAGCGCAGTCAGGAAGGTAATATCTTAGGCACGTGGGCTCTGATCTGTATTTTAAAGGCTCTGCCCTCTTCCAGTGAGATTCCCATTCAGTAATTCCCATTCAGTTTTGCCCCAGCTATAAAATCTATCACCAGAAGTTACAGAATGACATGGAACGGGTTACTACAGAAAACACAAAGTTACTATCCTGGCTATTTTCAGTTTCCCAATGTCAAACCTAGTACGTTACAGCTGCCTTCTGTTGTTGCAAATATTAATCTCATCAGTATTTCCAGAAAAGTCTACAAAGGGACACGTTAATGTCCATAACGCACAAATGGCAAATCTGCCTGGTTTCCCTGTGCCCACGCACAGCAGGATGGAAAGACAAAGCGTGTTCCTACAAGAACACTTCTACAGCACCTTCATTTCCAGCACGGTTCATCGAGCTGGGGAACGGGTTCTGCACACTACAGAATATGTTCAGCTTTACCCCTCAGCATCACCACCACACAGCTGTTCCTAACAGAGCAGTGCTGTGCCACAGTTACCTCCACGAACTGCAGCAATTTTTCAGTAGCCACCTCGAAGGTCTTCCGAGCCGACTCGGATTTCCGCAGCTGACAGTCGAGAACAGTAACCCTCTTTCTCAAATCTTGGACGTTATCCTGGAAAAGACGTTTGGTGCATGCAGGTTGAAGGCTTTTACTTTCACCATTTCCTCCCATGGCTCACAAAGGTAGAAGGCGTGAATTAAAATGGAGGTCTGAAATGTTTAACACCTTACGTTTTCTACCCCTACCTGCTCAGGTTGGTACTCTTGAGCTGCTAGAAAATAAGCTCCCGAGTATCAGACAAGGTGAATCCAGCCTGGCAGCCAACAGTACTGATGGGCTCAGACTTAGGATGGTCTGTTCTGATTCACGAACAGAGGAAGAGTACCGAGGTGATGCTGGCAGGACCGGTCAGCGGGGTGCCAGAAACAGCCAGCGTGTGAAAAGATGTGCTCCTCCTGTTTGTGTCTGTGTGGAGTAATTATGGCACATTGTGGAGAAAATTACCCCCCAGGCTTTCTCTACATGCACTTGTATAAGCTATCGATCGGAGTTATGCATCCTTCCTCTCCTTCAGCTACAGGGAGCACGAGCCCAGCGCTACTGAGTCTCATTAGCTCAGTGCTGGAGGCTCAGGGGATTCTCCTGAGTCCCTGCAAGTGTTCACGTGATGAGAGACCACGAGAAAAGTTTTCAGATGTATGCAGGCTGCCCAGAAGTAATGCCTCCTATTTACACACGTGGAAGCTATAACAAAGAGCACGATGACATTACCTGATAGAGCAAATGATAAGGGGAATTTCCCCCGGGGGTTTACACACACTTGCTATGCTGCTCCTCTGTAAGCTTGTACGCCACAGGGGTCAGTTTTATCTTATTAAAACCTTTTAATATCGAATTAATTCTCGTGATGAGAAAGGCAGCGTTTCAGTAGGTCTCCTTCCCCATTAATTCTTATGGACATCTATTTTTCACGAGAGTAGAAGGCAAAGGCAAACACCAACCTGCCTGCCCTCGTTCCAACTGTGTGTAGGAAATGAAGCACCTCTGATATTTGTAATCCTCAGCATGTTTTGAAACAATTCACTCTAAAATATGAGGCTCAATTAAATAATTCTAAGAAACGTCTCTGGCAGAGCACTGTTGGTATCATTTAAATGATTAACTTGATTAAATCCACACGTACTTAAGGACAGAGCTGGACTTTATAACATTATGAATCTAACAAGAATAAAAAACATTCAGGTCACTTTTACATGCTCACAAAGGCACACAAATACATCACAGCTGCAGTCTGCAGAGCAGAAACTATTCCCTGCTCTGATGCTCGAGATGTGCCATGCTGACCTACGACCCGCATGTACTTCCAGCTCCTGTTTTTCCAGCCCAGAGATATCTGGATAAAGGAAGGCTCATGCACTTCACATTATCCCCTTCACTACGCATCATTCCAGTTATTGAATAATACAAGACAAACAGCGACCTACTTTAGAAAAGCAGATGAAAAGAAAATGAAAACAAGACACACGACAACAGCAAGGAAACCATGGTAACTGTGACAGGAGACGGCTCTGCTTACTTTATTTTGGCCACAGTGATCAGAGAGCTGAGCCTTCAGCTCCACTATCTCAGCTTCCAACAGGCGGATCACTTCTTCGTAGTCCATCTCCATCCCACGAGCCTGCCTCTGTGCTGCTTCTGCGAGGTGGATCCGACTTCGCAGGGCTCTCGTCTCCTCCACAGCTGCCTTGGCTTCCTGTGGGTTACACAGTTGAATTGAAGAGTTATAACTCCTGCTAATAGCTAGGGTTAAAGAAAAAAAGAGCAGGTTTAGCTTAAAAGCACAGTGCTTGGTGCCACGGGTACTGTCAGGGCTCACAGCTTGCCAATCCAGATCTTGATTTTTACATCAGGTTTTTACAGAGGTGATATTCCTGATAATGATGTCATTAATTCCATGGTACTTTAAATCCAACTGAATGAAAACCTTTATAGAAACATATGCAAAACTGTTAATTATCTCCTCCAGAAGCAGTGGGAAAGAAGTCCTTTTGGTGATGCTCCTACACACCACGCCATTATCACCTCAGTCTGCACATCCCCCATCGAATTCTCATGCAAGGGTTCAGTCCCAACCGCTCTTAACATAAATGCTGCTTTTAATCTTTGTGCCCAGCTCCTGCTCCCGTTACCCTGCACTATCACAGAAGAGTATTATATAAAAGTTATTTAGAAATAACGTATAGAAAAATAGAAAAGAGAAACAGATTCATTCGAATTCAGCTAACAGCAAACACTGTGATTTAGAAAAGGATCCGTTCATCTTACTGCTGAATATCAACTCCAATTAAACTCCATCTGTAAATTCCAAAAAGGCAAAACTAAAGGTGTGGAGCACAGCTTTGGTTTCGCTACACAGGAATGCCCCAACCTCCTCAATATGAGCACAGACATTTGGGCTCAGTGGCACCAAAGACACAAAGCCTCCTTCCCCCTTCGCTTATATGGATTTCCGGTGTAATTAAACTTAAGAATCTTTAAATAGGAAAAAAAAACAAACTTACAAAACTGGAAATTCTTTGTACAAATGGCTCAGTAATGTCCCAGTGTCAGTTTACCCATTCTATCCCACTACAGCTAAATCCAGGTTGGGAATGGCCAACAGGGATAGTGGAGAAACAGACACAGAACCACAGTAAGAAGCACTGCACCTGAGACTGCTTCTCCTGAATTAAATGGCCAAGGCTTCAACTTTTCACGGCAGAAACATCACACAATAACTAACAGGTGTCAGAGGACAGATGTGCAGAAAGGCCCACTAAGCCCACGAAGGCAGATTTCATTCCACTGTTTCCTAACTTGGAAGCATGTCTATTTTGCAAGCAATATTCCTCAAGCCAGGTTTTGCTCCACTGTGTCTGTGTGTTTTTCCTGCACAACGATCACCAGCTCTACCACCGTCAGCTTCAGATGTTTCTAACCCCAAAACGGAATTCTGTTCTGTCAGGCTGGAAGTAAACCGATCTGAATGACATATATAGGGCACCATCTACCTCATATTTACAATGGTTTCGCAACGTAACACCAATTTGGGTAATTGCCAGGGACATTCTGGTCTTTTGGAAAATAAAGCATTAAAAAGAAGTAAGCATACGTGCAGCAAACAGCAACATCACCAGCGGGTACGGATGACAGCGGCTTTATAAAGATCCTCCATTAGAACTGATAAGAGGTAATTCAAATAACCTTTAATTTGATAGCAAGGACGTGTGTTTTCCTCTCAGCAGCACAAGCAGCATTAGGTGCGGGCAGCGTATCCCACACGACTGTGATAGAAACTGAGTTCTGTACTTTCTATACACCTGTAACACGACTGTCACCTGCACCTGGGGACACGGAGTGCAGCCTGTCCTGCTGCTGCCTCCGGTGTGCACGCTGCCCCTCGCACTGCCTGCAGCTCACGGGCACTGCACGCACAGCACGGCCCTCCACACGTGGCTCACAGCAGCTCCTTTTCCTTGAAATAAGTCAGGGACTTCGTAGAAGTCCGAATCCACGCCTGCAGAGATCAAACCTACTGCTTCTGCCGAAGGACTTTCCTGCCACTGTGAGAAGCACTGTGACTCATCGGCAAGAAGAGGTGGCCCTGCAGATTACAAATGATGTTTTCATGGTCTTGAGGAGGAAAGGTAGCAGCAGTAAGGCTGTGGGGAGGGGGGGGAAGGCTCTGGGAGAGAAAAGCTATTTTCCTATTAAGTTTGCTGAACATAAATGAACACAGAGGCCCTGACAAAGGGAATTATTTAAATAATCTGATATCAAATAAGTCATGGGAGAACTGCGTTAATGAAAAGGGAGGTCTTTGTTTTGAAATAAGACTTCCTTGAGAGAGAGGTTTAATCTCTTACAACCCAGAACTGCCTTCACTCCTGCATTGTTTTTTCTGAAACCCAACTGTTGAATATTAATTCCTCTGTAATAGCAGACTAAGTATGACCAGATTTCAACAATGAAAGACCTAAAGGAATAATTAACGAACAATGGACTCTTCTATTACACGGAAACGATTATCCACACCAGAACTGCACGAGCAGAATTTCCTGACAGACCGCGGCTGTTTGCAGGGACGGCCGCCATCAGCTCTCCCAGCTCCTGGAGCTGGCACTGCTGGGATGCGCTCGAGTGCAGCTCACAGAGCTGAGGGGCACCACACGAGGTACAGATGACTCCAGCACGCTGCAGCAACACCTGGCCTCGCTCCTTTCGACCGCAGCCGTGAAGGAAGACAGCAGAAATGGGATCTGCAGCTGCAGACAGAAGTACTCGAGGGAACCGTTTGTCCTCACGTGGCATGAAGCCACTGCCACAGCCAAGTGCGGGCTGAAGAACCAATGTGGGATCCTCACAGAACGAAGAGGTTTCCTCCACAGCCAGGTATTTCTCCCCTGAAGTAATTCAAATGTTTGAAGGTTTTATTTTCTCTTCAATTTACAGATGCTTTCTTCTCTGAACTGCCGCTGGACTCTTCCTCCTGAACTAAGGCCACACCAGGGAAGAAGGGAAAAGAAACCCTGCGATGTCTGTATGGCTGAGGAAGCTGCAGAAGCCTTTGGGAAAAGCCCTTCAACAGCAATGCCTGGAAAATATCTGGACTGTAATGCTGACTCCATCGGCGTACGGTGCTGAGCCGCCTTCCCTCCAGTGTTCCACCATCCCCTTAACTCTCATAATAAAGATGTATTTCTTAACCCATATACAAAAAAAGGCAGCATTCAGGTTATGGCTTCTTCCAGACCGGCAGGAGGAAGGGTGAGAAGCAGACCTCACTACATGAAGAAGTCACTCACACTGTCACTTTCTCTCACAAAACCCATTTTTCACAATGTTTCTCCTGAAATAAAGCACCTTGCAGGCACTGCACCCGCCGTGTTTCTGGAGGCTGCATCTCTGCAACGACACTTCTACATGGATGTCACATCAGAAACACATCCCCATGTCTGCCCTAGGAAGCATTTCTACCTCCTCAGAAACTCTGAGCACCCTCAGTGTGATTCCCTATGTGCAGCCATGACTTACAGCCACAGACAGTGCCCAGGTCAGCAGAGCTGCTGCCTGCTGAGTGAAACACGGAACGCCTCCACTTTCCCAAGCTGTACCATAACTCCGTGTCAGCAACAGTTCCGAAGCACAGACATGTATACACGTACTGTACCAACACATATAAAAACTCATATCAACACATATGTATGGAAAATTATGGTATTTATATACTATTTATATACAGTTATATATAAAATACGTGAAGTACAAACAGAACTGTGTTTCCACTCGAAGCCCTCTCTGTACTTCCAAAAATAGGTCTCAAACAAAAGCACTGCTGGAATTACACATCGTTCATGACTTCTCACTTCACTACCTGGGCCCTTTTCAACAGCAGTTACTCTGAACACCCAATAGGAAACGCTGCTCCGCTCCCTGCACAGACACCTTCAGCACTCTGCCACGGCTCGACAGAAAAGTAAAAGCACGAGGACCTCCCGAGGTAGAAAAGCGGTACTGCTACCACCGAAACCCTGAGGCCACCTTCACAGCCAGGGCAGCGGGGGAAGCTGACGCTCCACGGGGAGGACCTGCTGCCCGAGGCCGTGGAGCTTTCAGGGCTCTCCTTTCTCTCGATTTTAGTGTGCACTGATGGACAGCAGCCGCAGTCGGGAGGAGGGACTGAGGGCACGCTACTAACACAAATGTATGGTGCACCACTGTAATGCTCTTCTGGTTGCATCGATCCAAAAAAGAACGTGCTTTATTTCATCAGGGTCTCACTGCAGAGAGGGTATTGTGACATTACTAATGGAGAAAGCTTTCAAGCATTTCTCTTGTGGAATGAGACCCACAGTGGTGCCTTACAGAAACACATACATGAGCAAAAACATAGAACCAACCTTTGCATAACAGTAACTGGAAAGATCTTTTAGATTATATTTTGCATTTTTGCATCTTATGCAACTGAAAGCCCTGAGCACTACGAGAGAATGGAGAGCAGCTTCGGAGGAGCACTGCCAGAAGCAGGAAACTGGGAAGATCCGGGTATGCACAGATTTCAGGAGAGAATGATTTTAGTTTAAAGAAACGTGAGCATACTTGCTTGACCACTTGCAGCTCCTCTGCTAACTGCTTCTGTAAGGTCCGAGATTCAGATAGTTCTTCCTGTCAAAAAAAAACAAAGATCCAGTCTGCCACAGCCTGTATTCCAGAGCAGATCCCAATGCTGCGTCTCTGCTCGTAACGTGCTCTACAAACCACGTGCAATAAACACACCAACACTCATGCTTTATAAAGGCTGGAGGAAAAAAACAAAACGAAATCACAAAGTTTTCATAAAATCAGGGACAGAATGAAATCCGAGTCGGTGCAGGTCAGTTTTTCAGAGCACTCATTAACGTCACGCTCATTACATTTCTCATACATCTGGGGATTATACACTGAACATCTCTGCAGTGCAAATAAAACACGCTTAAAACCGCTTAGAAAGTGAACACAGTAAAGACATGCTCGTGGCTTGAATAGCTTGCTCACAACCTAGCATCCATATCAAGCTACTTCCAGCACTGTTTTGGCCACCTACCGACACAGGCAGCCTGCAGTCAGGCTGCACTGCCACTGCACCACTTCCAGAAGCTTAAAAGCTCTGAAGAAGCGAACAGAAGTGCCACAGAAGCACAGAGATGCTCACACGGGAGCACACTGTGGGTAACTCTCACTCAGTGCCCTGTATTTCTTGAAAGCTGATGTTACCACTTCTCAGCATCAGCTGTTCAGGGACTGCTGGTCAGCGTGCAGTACTGCAAGGGTCTCTACAGATAGGATCTTTCAGAGCAAAGTTTTTTGTGCAGAGAACTAAGAACAGTTCTCTATGTGCCTCCACCCAATGCTCTGCAGTCTCCAGCAAGGAGCGACCTGCTGGGCCAGCTGAGTTACTGAACTGCTCGTGCCATGGGCTCACACTTCCCACTCATGTCCAAGAACAAGAGTTAGGTGCACTAAATACAGAACAACAATTTTTTTTTCATCTTTTGGGTTGTTAAAGAAATTCAGGAGCATGGGACAACAGCTGTGACCTGAGGTATTAAGCACAAATAAATATATTAAGTGCTTTTGGTCTTACACATCTTGTAATGTCTGGGAAAATATGCCTTAATTTTGCAAATAGATTCATTTATCTGCCAGTTACGTTCTCTCTGAATTATCAGCATATGCTCAGGCACCGTGGTTACGAGGATCACACGCTCCCAAATCAAACTGCTATGCAAATCAGTCACTTCTCCAAAGACACTTGAGTGAAACGTATGCTTAATCTCATCTCCCCGTGCATGAGATTTCAGTGTGTTAGTCCGTGTAACAGAGTTCAAGTTGTCCAGGCTGCGAGCACACCATCTTTAAGCATCACGCAGTTTGCTCTGCCTTTTTATTTCTTCATCACAACTTCAACATAAGCTCCAAAAGAAAAGCAGTGAAGTACACAAAAATTTCACTCTTAAACTAATACAAGACGAAATTAAACGTTACCTTTAATTTGCTCACTTCTTTTAAAGCCTCATTTCTTTCTTTCTTAAGCTTTTCCACGTCATCCTCCAAGGAATCCCAGGTTACAAACTGTGCAGATTGAATCAGGGCCCGTTAGAAACCAGCACTGCATGCATCTCCCACAGTCCTTAACACCCAACCTTACAAGGGCTCATTAATACAAGGAGAGGATAACCTGAGAACAATTCAAAGCTCTGGGAAATGTTACTGAAAACACAAAGAACTTTTAAGAAAACTCTGACCAACTTATCAAGGAATGAGTATTTTTCCTGTTAAAAGGACTAACAAACCCACGACAAAATGCCACGAACACAACACAAGCAGTCACTGTTTTCCTCGCTGTTTTAAGCAACACATTATTGTACTGAAATATTCCTGTGCTACAAATATACCACTTCACTCTTAAATTACCTCCAGCATAAAGTGACACTCCATTTCACAGCAGTGCAAACCCCTGGGCCCCAGAACTGTTGATTATTCACACAGGTAGCAGCAAATCACTGTTGTCTGTACTTACAACATCACCATTATGTGAATTGCTTTCTGCAAAGTAGGTTGCTTTAAAAAGCTCCACCGAAACTAGGTTATCTTAAAGCACAGCACGATACAGAGCTGTGCTAAAAACCTGCCCAACATTTGGAATAATCTCACACGTTAAGCTCTCCAATAATCTCCTCCCAACAGTCAAATACACACACACATACTTCACCTGTGAATCTAACAAACTGGCAACTTCACCAGACCCAAAGGTTACAGGTTTTGGGCCACCATCTGTTGCATTCAGTTGCCCAGAGAACAGGTTCCTTGACACTTCAATGAAATCTGAAAAACAAAACAGAACAGTTTTTCATGAATCAGGAAACTGCCATCAGTTTTAGCACTGGAAATATGCCTCAGTTTAAGACAAATACTCTGAAGCTGTTAATGTCACCTACCAACACTGCCAGAACCAACGGGAAAAAAGCCTGGAGAAGGAAGCTCATGTCTCCCTGCATGTAATAGCTGCTCCTGGTTATCACCAACTGACCAAGCAGAACCCTGTCAGGTTAGTTTCTTTTCTCTACATTTCATTTACAATCATTTCATATCATAATTCCAGGCATATTTTTATTAAATAGAAGAAGGTTTTTGCCCTGAAGTACTCTTTTATTTGTGGCAGCGATCCAACACTGACAGAATACATTAACAGTTATTATCCATCATTTCTATATTCATACATTTCATTATTTTCCAGGGTAATTAAGAAATGATTACCTCCAAAAGACACCGTTCCTTTAGAGTCTTTCTGAAGTTGCTGCCTTAGGGCTTGCTGCTGCTCAACTGAGGGCTGAATCCCGAGATAATTCAGTGCCTGGAAGGAAAAAAAAACCTTATTTTGGAGAAAAGCCACCAAAAGGAGCAGGGATAATGACCGCAGGGACAGAGCTGCACTTCAAAGAGCTTTTGTATCACAGCACACTCTCACTGACTACACTTTTATGCCAGACACTCTTTGTGACTTTTTGTTCTAATTGAGAGATGTTCAGATATTATTTAACCTTGAATACAGATGAGCAGAATAAGCAAAACCCTTTGTCCTTAATAACTTCCTTAAAAATCCTGAGGGACGTTCAGATTCTCAGAAGAGTTCATCAGTAATTAGATTAACAAAAACAGTAATCTGTCCAAAATATAAAATGAAATATTGCCCCACAACACGAAAGAGCTCCTCAAACACGGACTGCAACGCCTGAATTTCATAGCTTCTGTTTTGTCAACTTAGGAACATCCTCCAAATGTTTTACAGGGATTACAAGGAGGGAGGAAGGAAAATTCAGAAGATTCTATTTACCCTCTCCAGATTTTCTGCTTTGAGACGAACAGAATTGTTCAAGAAAGTCCTCCTTGCTGGCAGCTTGTAGCCATCGTTCTGGGTGGGGGCAATGACTAAGGAGGAAAAAAAGAAAAGCAATAATGTTCCAGTTGTAAGAAAAAGCATAAGACAAACATCTTGAAAATCTCTGACATTAACACCTCTCACACTCTATATTGAATTCTGGAGACAGGATCTGGCTAGATCTTCAGCTGAACTGCACACTCTTTCAACTCAGAATGAAAAAGCTTTCATGCATGAGCTTCTGCAAGAGTTTCTCAAAATTATGCTGATTTTTCCTATGGCATTTAAAAAAAAAAATCCAAAACTACTTCAATTTTTCAAGGTTACCTTTGAGAAAGGGCAGCATAAGAGACATAGCAGCTCTGGTTAAGGACCAGCCGCAGCTGAAGTGAAAAGTCACAGTAACCTCCAAGCTGGAGCCGCAAGGTTTCCTGCTTTCTGCTCTGTTAGCTATGCTGTTCAGGGAGGCTGATGAAGTGCAGCCTTCCTCTTCTCTTTAGGCAACAACGAAGCCCTCATGTACTGCACTGCATTAAACGAGTCTCCAGCTCTGAACGTATCCAGAGTTTGTCTCGTGCCTTTGATTTAATCGCAGTGTTTTTAATCACCACTATGGCAGAACTGTGATCATTAAACTCCAGGTGTACTCAACGCTACAGCCTTTCCAGAACCAAAAGTTCATACTCTGCCAGCTCAGCCTTCAGGGAAGGAAGCAAACCCATCAGATTTGCACTACAGGGACTGTTCCATCTAGAATTAGGATATCTAACGTGGGCCACAAAAAAAACCAAACAGGTACAGTTTAAATAATGTCAGTGCAGCAACGTTTGTCCTTCATCTTATCACTCCTCCCCCTCAAACAAAAAGAAGCACAAATCGTGCTTCCTTACTGCTGTCCAGAATATAGTTGAGGTTATCACACAGAAATACAGTCATGTTGCATATTAGTGCCTCAAAGGAACTGCAATTGTTCAGTTCAGACTTGGTTCTGACTGAATTCTGGAACCTCTCTAGTTTTCCTTATTGTTGCCCTCACAACATGTCTTTAAAGACATTACCCGTGTGATAGCAGTCCTAGCTTGAATGGCACTCAAATATAAATATACTCACGTGCATTTTATTTGTTATTAATTTAAATAGTGCTTAAGAGGTTTGCAAATTATTTCTATATTTCCAAAGCCTTGATTAAAAAAATGTGCCAGCAGTATACATCCACAGAATTTCATTAAATCCAGCCAGCACAGTTTCTATGGCAACGTAATCTTGATCTATACGTGCGTCCTCATTATCTGGTTTCTACTGCCTGTTATCATTACTGCTATATAGCAAATGTTGTGATCACTCATTTTTGTTTGGTTTCAGCTGTTTGCTGTTGTATCTGACAGAAGTTATGGCACAATCCACTGATCTTTGTTTCATACTATAAAAATGGTGCAATATTCCTGTTTTTAGAAGCTTAAGGCATCTCACTATGCCTTTTCTGTTAAGACAAATACTGAAGAAAAAAAGGGCGACAGGGAATTAAATCAGCATTTACCATGAACAGGGACATCAGCAGGACTGCTCTCTGCAGAAGTAATTGGAGGCTGCTCTTCCATTTTGAGTCTAGTTTCCATCTGTGAAGGGAAATCAAAATTCACGAAACACCATTTTCTAAGTAGGTCACAAGCCAGACCAGAAGGACACACGAAACCAAGAGAGGGAAAAATAGGGCTGAGCAGACTAAAACAACTCCAGCAGAAAATGCAAAGCGTGGTGAGAAGGTACAACAACCAGAACTTGGATCAGGGCCTTATCGAAACCTTCCATGGGTTTGGAGTATTCTCAAACTGAAAAACAGTACAGCTTTCATGCTTCCATGCTTCCATTTATGACAGGAAAAAAAAGTGGGTAAAAATTGAGCGCAAACATGAAAACAATTGAGAATCACATTCTGACTCTGTTTGACAGGGGATGTTTTATTCTTCCTCGTTCAAAGGAAACACTTCATTTTCTTTCAAAAGGGCTTTTTTTTTTTTTTTTTCACCACGCTTTTCAAAAGGTGAGCTGTATGGATTTAAATGCTTGTGACTTCACCAAAGGATGGAACAAGACCATTACAGGAGCAGTAAGCATACTCACAGCACTCGGAAGGAGCACTGAGCCGGGCCTGGCGTTCGGGGATGCTGCAGGACTGGGGCCCGTGGCCTGCTGCCCCCCAAAGGTTGCAGAAGACGTCACGAGAGTGGAAGGACGCTGCAGACTCTCTGAATAACTGGGAATGCTTTTCTGTCTTATGAAAGCTATCTCACAAAAACTTTCAGACCTAAAATTAAAGTTAAAAAGTTTTCAGCATACCGGATACTGTTCTATCCATAAGAGGACACATTACCAGTGCAAAAACTGTGTTTTCCCCAGTACTGCCAACTTTAAACAGCTGAAGGGTTCGTTCAAGTCTCCTTCTGTGACAGTATTTCAGCTGAGTATTTCAAAACCATGAACATGCCTCGTGTTTTCTCTAAGCACACAGCATTTCACAGCATCCCAGTATTTCCCAGCAGCCCATTCTAGCTGCCCGGCAGTGGCAGATACCTCGTGCTGGCTCTGTCGATGATGCTTTTTGCCTCCTCAAAAGACACGCCAATCATTGACTCCTTGTTTATGGAAACGAGCTGATCTCCAGGCTGCAGCCGTCCATCCTAAGCCACAACAAACAAAAACCAAAACCACACGTTTTGTATTAACTACTAACACTGTAGGAAGAGCTGCACAGTCACAGCATCCATCTCTGGCTCAGCTACAACATGAAAGAGCAACAACAGCCACACATTTCCCAGCATTTACTGTTGGTTTCCTTAGTAACACCATAGGAAGTTTCAGGACTAAAAGCAGCTCACACAATATAGCCAGTGTTTGTAGCAGATCTCTACCCCCTGATTAACAGAGGAGGATAGACACTTCATTCAATAGAACTAATTAGTTGTTTACACTTCCACTGCTTACATTCTAAAACTAAACTGTCTTAAGCAAATCTGTCAATGCAATTCAGCTTTCTCAGGATAGTAAACTTCCCAATGATACAGAGCTCCTCTGAAATCATCCTGTACTCAAACACAGTTGGTTCTCCACCTGAATTACAGAAAGGGATAAGGCATCACTGTTGTGATACTGACACAGACACAGTACGAGCTGAGCACGGACCTAAGCACTCACAGTCCAAAGATGTAAGTTCATAAACCTATCAGAGGTTCCTCTGTTTTGTTGGGTTTTTTTAAGTGAGAAACAAAATCCGATGCTGTGCTCTCTAAATTTATGGTAATTATTTAATCACACTGATGACAATCATGAATTCATTTTTAAGAAATGAATCACAGAAGCAATCTGACTGTGCAAACCAAACTACAGAAGAAGATTCATAAGAATTGAAATGTCTTCTCTAGACTAGTATAATCTGACATGCTCTCATACATTAAACTTCAGTCATTTCAGTATGACAGCACTTTGTTACATTTTCTGTCATTTTTCTGTTCAAAGATATCAATTTCAATGCTGCCCTCCGGTGGCAGAGATCTAAAGTGCACTTACCCAAACGGTAAGGGAAAGGGGGAACTACCTCTAGCACTGCCAGCATTAGAAGCTGCTGCATGCTCACAGCTCAGTCTCACTCCATCAATTACAAGCACGACAGACTGTAAGTACTTCAAATTATACACAATGAGAAAAATGTTTCAAAAGCAAAAAGAAAACGGCAGGAAAGAAGGAGGATTACCATTTATCTATTGAAAGAAGTCTCGAAAAGAAGGCATTTTTTCCCTTCAATCTCTGTCATTTAGGATTAACCTTAATCTATTCAATCAGAAATAGTTTAAGACTATTTTGGAGCAAAACTCATTGCTCGTGAAATAAACTCGTACTCTCTTGCCTGGCAGATGGCAAACACTGCTTTATCTACACACTAAAATAACCATAATAACACAGGATGACAAGGAGACACTCAGACAAACAGTTGTGTGCACTTGAACCAGCCAGTTCTGTTGTTTATTTCTCTCAACCTACAAGCTCTCCTGATTTACACACTGCACGTGTGCTAAATGCAAACAGCAAGCAGCGCCAACTCACACACTGCATGATTTTCTGAATATTGCTGTTTGCCTACACAATGCTTCTCAGTGACAAGGATTCAGCCAAACCAAGTCCAAGGGGGAAAAACAAATGTGTAGGTCCGTCCCCTCCTTGCTGATTTCCCTTGCATCATATAACCTCTCACAAAAGACTGCTTGCTTAGCTTCTCCTATGTGGAATGGGGAGTAAGATCTGTACCTCACATAAACTCAAACGATATGTTTATTATGAGCTAACCATGCTTGTGGTGCAATGAGATGATTCTGTCCAGGGAGAAACAAAAGTTAACTTCATAGTGACCATATATATATAATGTACATAGGTACAAAATGGAGGCAAAATTACAGGGAACTCAACAGTGTGAGAAGGAAAGGTCTTTATGTACCTTATGACAGTCCCCACCAGAGAGAATTTCCTGAACGTATACCAAAGGCCCTTCATTTCTGTCAATTCCTCCTACGATATCCAAACCCAGGCTTGCTCCTCTGCAAACAGAGATGATCTGAAACGCACTATCCCTGGGAAGAGAAAGAAAATGTACAGTTATCTCACAGGTGTAGATACTCACAAATGATAGTGATGAGCTTGCTGATTTCACAGATGTGCACCACAGTCACAACCATAACCAGTGGATGGAATCTCAGTGCTGAAGCACTATACAGCTTGCTTACTACAAAATCTGTAACTCTGGGTGCTACTGCAGGGAGTGACAAAAGGAACCACTGTGTAATTGTGCAAGACTAAGCTCAAAAAATATATACAGATATCCAAAGACCATGCAGGTACACACGAACCAGAAGCATTCACTCATTATAAGACACTAAGAAGAACAGTTGACCTGCTGAATCTAACTTTACCACACGAACAATGAAGAAAAAAGGAGTAAAATAATTTCTAGAATCTGACAGTTTGCATTATCAATGGTATTATGGGATTTAAAATACAGTAATTTTAAGCACTTCAGAGCTCAATTCCCTCTCTCACAAAGGAGTCACAATCAGCTTTGGGAATTACTTTGCAATCTTTGGTGATGCTGCTGGCACAGAACTTTTTCTGCTGACGGTGGTGACAATGTCCTCTGGAGGCATCTGAGGACTCTGTGACCTTGAGGATGATCCTGAAGAAAGGCTGTCCACAGGTTTTCCTTAAAGGATAACAGAAAAGGAGAAGTAAAACACACCTTTGAGAAAAAGCACAAAGCTTCAACTCACTCAAGTGTTTTGGTGGGACTAATTCCATGTTGGGAAGCAGAAAACAATAAACAGTTGGGCAACCTGAAGAAAGTTTAAGTCTACACAGCTAAGAATTGCAGCCAGCGTTCCAGGAACGAGTCTTTACACCAGAGCAAAGGATGATTTTTTTCTAATTCAGTGCAAAAAAGCCCTCACGACTGACTTTCCCAAAGAGTAATGGTGCAGTAATTGCTGTATACAGACATTCTATGTTCTATTACAGCTCAAATTTTTACTAGGACATCGTAATGTTGTTGTAACTCTCATCCACAAATGTCAAACACTGTTTGCACAATTAATTGATTGCTGACAGCAGACAGTAGAACATACTGAGCTGGGGAATCTGAGCATATAGAGCTGGGGAATCTGACAGTTAATGTACATGTTCAGGCTACAGAGTAAATGTTGAAGTACTGGGTAAATGTGTTTTGTCTGACTTTCTCTCACACTAGTGCACCTTTCCCACAAACTCTCTCAGTGCTGGCTTCTAGTGCACAGAAGTATAAATTGTGCCTTACAAGATGATGTCAGGGCAGGAAGCAATCTCTCACCAGCTAACAGCTGTGTTGGAGAACTTCTCGCAGAATAAGTGTCACTGTGAGAGCCATATTTATCCATCAGGTCAAGGAATTCCTTCCTGTGGAAACAAAAAAGATCCTCTTTGTCAGGACTTGGTACTCGTTCCAGATGCACCCTTTGAAATTTGCTAGCATCTCTGCTGAATAGCCAGTCACTCTTCTACAGAAAGGAAAACACAGTCAGGTACACTGCTGAAAAAAACGATCACCAAAAATAAAAATGGTGCTCTTTGCAAAACTATTAAAACAAACTGGCAAAAAAACAGCAGAGACGTATCACGAAGTACACGCATTAAAGAAAATGAAACAACTCCTTATTAATCTAATACTGCATGCAGTCTAATAGAAAAGCATATTTTATTAATAATCTGAGCACCTAGTAATAAAAAATGTAAGGATAAAAATATAAAAACTGAGAATGATGTCAGCCAGGAACATCATCAAATGAATATTATACCGTTAGAGAGAGGGGACAAAATTAAGTGATCGCAGTTAATGTAGCTCCCCTGTCACCACAGTGGCTGCAGAGTTACTGAAATCTGTTGGATGTGTTGCTTAAAAAATAATAAAGACCACTTACTGAATAACGCTGAACCCAGGGAGAACACAAAATCCAGTTAAATGTAAATCAAAAGCCTTCATCACAGGGATGTGAATCACAAGTCATTTACTCAGAGGTGTCTGAGTGAGGGACCACACAGCATCCTGTGCATAGCACCAGAAAGGTAAAAGGACCGATGGAGTTTAATTGTTCAGGGAGTTCAGAGGAACTAGGTCAGTATGCTTTAGATAAAAGCAGATTAAGAGTACACCTCACATATCTAGGCAGGCTGAAAAAGGGAGACTGGACTGGAGGCTGCAGCAGACAGTCATTTATGTTTCTGCCAAATGGAAAAATGAAGGAGGAAGGGTGAGTTGGACAAAACCCTAAAGGAATTTAGAGCAAATTCCTTTAGAGAGCTTACTTTAAGTGGAGCATTTTACAAACAGTAAATAACAGCAGTTACCCTTGCAATGACTGTCAAATACAGCTGTGTAACAGCCATGTCCTCCAGAGATTTAAGTCGTAAGGGGATACAGATGTGGATGCTAACACTCCCTGTGATTCCATGCCAGTTCATATGGCTAACATCACAGCAAACACCGTGACACGTGCTGCTATTCTGTGATTAATCCTGATCTGAAAGAAAAACACGTGCAACCCTGGATCCCTTCAACTTCAGGTGCTGCACTGGATTTTGTCACTTTGGAAGTGAAATGAGGATTCCTTTTTCTCTTACTTTGCTTCTTCATCTCTGGCAACCAGCAGAGACATGTGATTAGAAGCTGAAGCTGTTCGCAAGATGTCTACAGCCCTAGGAGGGAAAAAATAATTAAGTAAATACATCAAGGTAATGCCAAAATAGTGGGACAATGAACATATTCTTAATGTAGTCAATTACTTTAATAGCTAGATACAGAGAAAAAAGCTTGTCAGCAGCATAACTCAAAAACTGAGCGAGTCTGAGTCACTGGTGAGGCGCTGACAGGAATACCCTGGGACTGCCCTCTCTTTCCCACCCTTCTGTCCCCATCTCTCCTTGGTCCGTCCCACTGCCTCCCTGGATCTTCTTCAGAACTGACAGCCTACGTCAGAGGAAGAACACTGCTCAGATGTGTTTCATTGCTCAGGATTTCCCTCAGCAACATATTCTGTAATTCTATGTTGAATTTTAAATCTACGTCTTACTCCGAAACTAGGCTCCACATTGATCTCTGGTGCTCCAACTACAGAAACCCTTCTACGTTTTTTTCCTAAGCAACATCTCTTAATTGTCCCATTACAGTGATGCTCATTAGCTGCACCATTTACTCTCACCAGTATTCAATCAACACGTAGTTATAAAAATACTGTGATGGCTTAATATCTTATAATGCTATTTACACACACATCCAATAAACGACAACATCACAGAACAGATTTATTCTGTCATTACAAAAGCATTTAAACTCCTGTTGCTTTTCCATTACGGTTTTGTATAATTAGATTCCTGGGACAAATTCATTGCCAGTTCAATTCCAGTGACCTCAGTGGAGCTGCCTTTCATCAGTGGTCAATACTGCCCCAAAACATCCCAAGCAGTATTCCAAGCTCTCATAAGCCTCTCACCAACAGCACACACGTACCTTTCGTTGGTTACTCCACTCAGGTTTTCTCCATTGACGTCCAAAATGAGATCTCCAGCGAGCAAGCGGCCTAGCAACGACAGCAACCACAACTCATCAATCCACAGCAAAGTGGTGCACGCATTACAACACAGTAATAAAAAAGGTATTTGCTTTCAATCTAAGGTAAGCTGCAGCCTCAGGAATCCGGACTGCATCACACCATCTTAGATATCCTAGTCTGCAGGGTGAAATAAAGGAGATTCATTTCGAAAGCTTTTTCTTTACAGCGGATCTGCAACAAAAGAATGATAAATAAATTACTCACTGTCCACAGCAGCAACTCCTCCAGGCAGAATTCTCTTTACAAAAATCCCATAATCTTCTGCTGTTTGCGCCCGGTAACCTCCAATTATTTTAACTCCTGTGCACAAAAGAAACAGGGAAGAAAATGGTTATTCCAGCTACTGTGCTAAGCTGATTTAGAGCCACATTCATCAAGGGCTGATAAATTAAACTTGTACTGATTTCAGCGTGAACTGGGAAAGCTCACAAAGTGCTTTTAGGTCTGGTTTCCCCTGAATCAACAGAATGTGCAATCTAGTTACCTAATCCATTCTGACAATCAGAGAAAGAGATGCGGTGAACGGCTCGATTGATTCCATGAGGGCCCATAATTGTCCTAGGAAATAAAATAAGAGTCGTTAAACCCCTCATAAATCAACGTGTGAAAAGCTGAGTTAATGCAGAAGAAATGATGGTGACCACGTTTGTAACTCCAACACAAATCCAAAGCATCCCTCTTGGCAATTCTGCATTACTACTTGATCCCTCCAATGGAAATCCAATCTGCTCAGCAGAAATCTGAGAGTAATGGTAAAATAAAGCATATTTTACTTCTTTTTCTCCAAAAACATTTCAGGCTGAATTCTGAAATCCACTCTGCTTATAATAAAAGGAGACCTGTATTCACCATCTCATCAGAAATACATGGCTGTGGGAATGTGAAGTGGTAAGAAAAATCCAGAGGAGTTCTCTACTCTCTGAAATGGGTGATTTCTCTTGTAGGTGAACTACAGCAGGAAACCCAGTGCATCACAAATGCTCTGTCCTCCCCTGTGCCACGTTGGGAAAAGCCTCACTGAATGCCTTCTGAAGAAAGCACAAGCACTGGTCAGGTTTCCCTGCTTCGACCTACATTCTGTTCTGTATTAGATAATGAGCAGTGTTTTCTAGAGCATGATGCTGAAGTGAAATGGAACAAGTAGAATTCATTAACAGGGGGGAAAAGAAGATCAAAGTGGAGGACACAGTGACCCAAATCCTCCCACGCCACCAAATCCAGCACAAGGCTTCAGCTCCAAGCCTGAAGCCCCACATTTCTTAGAAAGCTGCAGAACGTGTCATTAAAATGTGCCATGCCAGAGAAGACAAAAATCCAGGAGGTCCACACGTTCCTAAATTCCAGCACCACAAATTCATGTCCTTCATTCATTGTGGTGCAAGAGAACCAGTCAGTCTTTCATCAAGGGGTAAGCACTTAAAAACACAACGGTCTGTCCCAGAACTTCAGATCCCCAAGTATTTGCAACATCCAAAGGAAAGGCTTGAGTAAGAGCAAGCCAGTCATCACTCCTCCATCCTTTTCCCACCTTGCCCTCTGTTACCACCGCTCTGTCTCTCACGCAGTGCAGACCCACACACTGGCATTCATTATTCATCACGTATCCTGTTCAGCAACAGAGATCTCTGTTACGCTGCATTTCCTTCATTTCATCACACAGCATTGCTGTGCTGGCCCACCCAAAGTACTGCACTTTATCTTCTGAAGCGAATAGTAGCAAACAAAGCTCTCCCAACACGTGCATAGAACATCATTACTTAACCAGGACTTCCAAAAAACAGAATCTAAAAACAAGCACAGAGCTTCAACTTCACACCGCTTATTTTTGTGATCTCAGATTCTAAGTCCTCGCTATTTTGAAGGGCTGTGGAGCTCACAGGGTGTATGCTACAGGATCACGGTATCTCATCAAGTCTGGGCACAGAATACATCACACAGAATGCATCCATGCATCCCAGAGCTATGTTTCCAGGAGCAATGCTTGCAACAGAGATCCAACTCACGTGAAATTCATTCTGAGAGGAAATAGAGACTGCGAACCAACAGGCAGCAGAAACAGAAAGCAATTTCAGCGTTAATTGTAGGAAAAGTTGCAAATTAAACAATCAATTCAATGTTGCTGCTCTCTGCTATGGAAGTCACACAGAAACACGAGCAGGCTCCTAGCAGGCAGAGGGAAACAGAGGCGAGGCAAGAGATGAAATAAACACGCGTGTCCAGACAGAACACACTCACAAACTCCAGCCCCAGACCCCCAGCAGACAGAGCTCTGTGCAGATATTCCAGTAAGGCATTAAAATGAAATCTCTGCTGCTCTTTTCTATTACTTTGTTACCTCCCCACACACGGAGGCAGACAGTTCTGTTTCGGACCTTCTGGACGCTGAGCAGAACACACGGCTCCGAACCTTTCTCTGCTCTGGATTCCTCAGAAAGCACGCGCTGCTTACATCTCCAAAGCACTTAGCCAGACCCCACCACAACGAGCCACGACTTCACACTAACACAGCAGCTAAGTGATAACCTCTAAGCTTTTTCTGAGCAGAAAGCAGCAGCTGAAAACAGCTACATCTTGGGAAGGAGCTGAAGGGTGTTTCCCTCGACTGTGAACCGAACGGATGAGCGTACCAGTACAGCAGAGAGAGCCCGTCAAAACGCTCTGGTTCATCTTCGTCCCCAGGTGAGAGCAAGGACATCCTGCACACGGAGCAGCAAGGCACCCGATGCACAGCGGAGCTCCCCAGGCCAGCAGGATGAAGGTTATGTGCAGGACAATTTCTGCCACTAACCAAAAAAAAAAATCAGACAGAGCCGCAGACAGTGTCTGTGCCCTGCTTAATCTGCTCTGAAACCCTCTGCGTCACATGCACTAATTCAGCTATGAAGGTACTGTTTACTTTTTCTCCTCCGAAACAAGGATCTGTAGCAACTTTAAAGAGACTGATAAATGCAAGGGAGGGAAAAGTCACTCGAGTTTACTAAAGCTGTGATTACGTGAGCTATATTTAGCAGCAGCACCCAAGGGAAATAATTAAACTTATTCACTCGTGTTCTTCCAGTTCTCTGTTGACGTGCTCCCCACAATCAAGGTCAGGAGCGGTAACTCCTGACCTCTGTAACAGCAAACTGGGTCAGCTCCAGCCGGCACAAAAGGGAAAGCCCACGGAGCAGACGGAAGCATTAAACAAAGGCCTTTATGCTATTACTTTGCACTCCCAACCAGGCACTGTCCCGCGTCAGGCTTTAACCCCATCTTTAGCCCTTCCACATGCAGCAGACACAAGGTAACCAGAACTCGGTTACATGTTTCCAGTAGGAACAGACGCTGATGCGTTTTACTAGTAAAGGCAAGCAGACCGGCGGAAGAGTTGATCTCATTTTGTTGGTATAATCCTGATGGCTTTTATAGCATCAGGAGGTGAAGTGCAGGTAAGATTCTCTAAGTCACATCTTCCTGCAAGAACGATCTGAGAACAACCTGTGACCCCTGAGGCTTCGAAACAACAAAACTCAGACTTTTAACTTGTCATTGGACGCTCAGAGTCACCCTTCTTAATCCAAATGAGTCTCAGGAACCCATCCCCGTGCCCACTTCCAGGAGCACTTCATCTCAGAGCCACCAGGAGAGCCAGGCAGCTTCGCAGCGCCTGCTGGTTTTGATGAACCCAAGGGAACATCACAAAAACACAGCACCATTTTCTGTTGCTGCATTGGGAATAATCGCACTCCAAAAACCAGAAAGCACAGCATAACTTGAAGAGCTCACTCCTCTGCCGATGTGCAGAAGTTCTGAGCTGCTCAAATCAGTTACCGACTCTTTTCCACCACATCTGCATCACAATGCACTCCTATAATCCCCCACTTCCTCAAAAGCACTGCAGCATAAAACGAAGACCGAATACTGTGCGTGGGTTAAGGCTTTAGGATGAACCCCCTGCAGCAGGGCTTGCCATGAGACAGCATCTGTCAGCGTCTGGGGCCACGCTGGGGCAGCTTGGCTATGCAAGGAATGCATATCCTCAGCTCAAGCACGTTTTTTTTGTGTTAAAGTTACAGTAAGTGTGGTTTTATCAGCACGTGGGCATTCCGGGAAGCCAATCTTTTTGCTTACAGTGATCAAGAATTCCGAGGTCAGCCCTCGGACTGCACGCCCAGCACACAGGGCAGAAAGCTGGAGGCAAAGCCCAAGTGAGCTGCAACAAACTGCCAAAGCAGAAAGAGGAAAGCAGCCCTCCCAACTTCCACAGAGCAAAGTGGCTCCCACCGGCCTCATTGAGACGGCTCACACACGAACAGCGATGAACACGTGTGCTCTGTAGTCCTTTCTAACCAGTTTGACTCTCCCACTGCTACTGGGATTAGTCCAAAGGAGGAAAAATCGCCCTCATTTTCAGCACTGTATCAATTGGATGTGCTCCAGGCGAGGTTACAGAAGATAGCAGATTGAATAGCCACTGCTGTCCTACAACTATTTTCTCAGTGTCTGGAACAGTGCAGTTCACTTTGTGGTATCGCTACACGGAGCGTTTCTCAAAACAAATCACTCACGCCTTCTGCAGCAGAAACACCATCAAAAACACGTTTCAAAGCTCCGTATCTCCATTATTAAAATGCAAAGACTGATCTTTATGAAACCAGGCACGATCTGCTTCCCAAAAACACGCACAGAGGCAAAGCAGTATGAACCTCCTTGTTGCTCCAACCTATTTCTATTGGTTTGGTTATCAAAAATGCATCCCTTGCTCAGAAACTTGCTCCTCCATCCCTTCAAGAGAAAACCCTTCAGTGCAGCTTCCTGAAGGCTTCTGTCCCTCTTTACCTTAAAATCCTGCTGCGCTGCTCCTACAGTTCCCAAAGAGCCATACAGAACTGGGATTGCTTCTGGCGCCAGCTCGCTGCCTTTCAAGAATGCACTCCGTAGAATACAAATTCCCTTTTGCTTCCAGGGAGAGCTGGGAACGCTGTGACACCTGGAAACCTCCTCCTGCCACGGGCAGGAGATTCAGCAGATGATAAAAAGATCTGCAGCACCTTTGGTAGCAAGACTTTGGTAGCTTCACACATCCAGAAGGGCTTTTATGAAAACCCCATTTAAACAATGGTGTGAACAGAACCTTGTAAGGTTCCTAACCCTACCAGGTGAAAATTCACTGTGCCACCAAGGAGCCGGCCGTGGAATGCAGAATCACACAGTGACCACAAACTCCTCTGATCTATCGTAAAGCACTAATTATTCAAAAATGTATCTTGCTGATTGGATCATACATATGACAAGAAAACACATAATTACGTGCAGAGCAGCAAACGCGGGGGAAAGAAGCTTGAGGAACAGGGTGATCAGGGAGAAGCACGCATGGTTTGAGGGGAACCCCTGAGTCCAGCAGGAAGGTGTTATTTCAGTGTAGGCAAATCTCCATCAGCATTTAATCAGCTGCATCCTTGGAGCACTCTGCACTGGCACTGTGTCCCTGAGTTTGAAACGAGCACAGCACACTCCAGCCCTGCACCCTCCAGCACAGCTACGTGCACAGTGTGTTCATTCCTTACCTGATATAAAGCGATTCTGGAATACAGTGGTTCACGGACCACTTACGGGAAGCACTTCACGTGCACCGAGCAAAATGAAACTACTGGAAGGTGTATTTCTGCATTACACCCCTCCTTCCCATTTGCCTCTTCGGGGCTCAGTGAAAAGGAAGCTAACTTTCTTTAACGCTGGGTTCTTCTGTCCGTGAGATTTGACCACGTTATTCACCAAATCACCATGCCATGTCCAATCGCTTTGGGACGCTTCGAAGCACCACGGGTCGGAATCTACTGCACAAAATATAACACAGCCCACCGAGAGCTCTTAATTACGGATGTGTTGGCGTGGCTCCTGAGAGGTTTGCCCCACTCACATCATTCCTATTCTGAAAACATCACAACACGCCGACTGCAATCACCCAGAGCTCTTAATTACGGACCCGACGATGCTGTAGGCACGGCTCCTGAGCGGTTCGCCCCACTCAAATCGTTCTAATTCTCCCGAAAACGTCGCAGCTCACCACGTAAGCTGTATATGCGCAGCTCAGAGGTTTAGGAACCTTAAAGGGACTCCTCCGTAGGGTTTCTTTTTACCCGCAGGAAAACAGATCGCCGCATCCCCCCACGCTGACTTCTCGAAGACTCATTTTTGAGCCACGGTCCCCCCCGGGCTGGGCTGCGGCCGGCCGGCCGGCCGCAGCCCAGCCCGGGGGGAACCGTGGCTCAAACAGCTCTCACACGTCTCCCCCAAACCCACTCAGTACACAAAGACCCCCACACATCCCCCCCCCATATTATTACCTCGCAACGCGGGAACCCCACACGCCTCACAGCGGGAACGCCCCCACGCGGGATCTCGCGAGATCCGACTGAGGGAGGGGCGACATGGCGGCTCGGCTGTGCGGCGGAGCGCTGAGGGCTGTGGGTTCGAGGGCTCCGAGCCGAGGGCTGAGGAGCTCCAACCCGTTCACCCGGCAGCAGGAGGAGGAGTGGAGGCGGAGGAACCGCACGGCGCTCGGTTACATCGCGGCCGCCGCCGTGGGCATGGTGGGCGCGTCGTACGCGGCCGTGCCGCTGTACCGCCTGTACTGCCAGGTTAGCCGCCCTCCTCCTCTCTTCCCCTCTTAAGCCCTCAGATCCCTCCCGCCGCCGTCGTTCGTCGGGCGCTGAGCGCGGTCGTTCCCGCCCGCAGACGACGGGGTTGGGGGGAAGTACGGGACGCGGCTCGGAGAGCTTGGAGGAGATGAGGCCCGTGAGGGAGCGGGTGCTGAAGGTGACGTTCAACGCGGACGTGCACGCGGGGCTGCAGTGGAACTTTCGGCCGCAGCAGAGCGAGATCTACGTGAGTTGAGGGCTCCCGCCCTTCCACAGCGGCAGATTGCCTCAGGGAGGGGGTGAGCTGCGGGCTCCCGCCTTTCCACAGCGGCAGATTGCCTCAGGGAGGGGATGAGCTGCGGGCTCCCGCCTTTCCACAGCGGCAGATTGCCTCAGGGAGGGGGTGAGCTGCGGGCTCCCGCCTTTCCACAGCGGCAGATTGCCTCAGGGAGGGGGTGAGCTGCGGGCTCCCGCCTTTCCACAGCGGCAGATTGCCTCAGGGAGGGGGTGAGCTGCGGGCTCCCGCCCTTCCACAGCGGCAGATTGCCTCAGGGAGGGGGTGAGCTGCGGGCTCCCGCCCTTCCACAGCGGCAGATTGCCTCAGGGGTAGGGGGGGTTGAGCTGCGGGCACCGGGTGCTTCTCTCTCGCAGGTGGTGCCCGGAGAGACCGCGCTGGCGTTTTATAAAGCAGAAAACCCCACGGACAAACCGATCATCGGGATCTCTACCTACAACGTGGTGCCTTTCGAAGCTGGACAGTACTTCAATAAGATACAGGTAGAGCGAGCGAAGCAGAGAGCGCGTTTTCGTTTAGGTTCGTGGTAGTCGAACCCGTTTCTTCTAATTGCCATTTCTTCACGCGCCAGCGCTGGAAGAAAATAACGTAATCCTTCATTTATAGCCTTAGCAGCTTCATAAAAAGCTGCAGTGCCCAACTGCAGTTGTGGGAATCAGTGTACAGTTGTGGTATTGCTCTCTTCACGCCTGTAACACAGCGGTTCCCAGCTCCCTGGCATTTGGTACAGCCGGGCCTGGCCCCGTGGCACTTGTGTGTGTGCTCTTTATGAAAGCTGTTTCCCTGTCCTCTTTCTCATACAATAGATCCTTCCCCACGTTCCAGAGACATGCGGGGAATGAAAGTTTAGAAGATGAAGCGTTCCCTTACTTTGGCAGAGGAAGCTCACCACCGCTTTTGTCTCGTCTTTTCTCTTTCCCCCTGCAGTGTTTTTGCTTTGAGGAACAGCGGCTGAATCCTCACGAGGAAGTGGACATGCCTGTCTTCTTCTACATTGACCCAGAATTTGCAGAGGACCCCAGAATGGCTAAAGTCGATTTGATCACCCTCTCCTACACCTTCTTTGAAGCAAAGGAGGGACAGCACTTACCGCTCCCTGGGTATCAGTAGTGGGCATTCTCTGCTCAGTTTGACTTCAGCTCCCTGACTGTCACTTGTGAAGTTATTTTTCTACAAAAAGAAAAGCTGCAGGAGCACTGAGAGATGCAATATGGTTTTCAAACAACTGTGGGCACGTGGAAATGTGTTTCTTTTTTTAAGCCTGTGCACTTGGGGTGTTACCTCTTAGGAACAGTACTTCATCAGAAAAAAAACAAACAAACAACAAAAACCAGAAGGGATCTCTTTCTTTGCGGAGTAGAGGGTTGTCTCAGAGCCATCCTCCATCAGGTGATACACGATCAATGAATTCCGTGAGGCAGATTTTTAAAGCTACGTATAAAATGAAATATTTAAATACAGAGGAACAGATCAGTTAATTAAATATCTAACATTGCGTTGCTGGCTGTGAACAACTTACCTTTATTCAGTGAAAAGCTTTTACTTCTCAATAGAGCAACTTAATCAGTTCATGGACTCTCACAACTCGATTGTATTGCTTCAAAGCCTTCCTTCAAAGCACAGGAAGATGGGATGATTTGAACATGATGCTCCTTGAATTATTACTGAATCAGTAGTTCATTTGGTAAGAGCAGACTGCTCTAGAACTGTTGTTTGAGTGGGGAACAATGATTTAAGCATAAGCATTTCAAATCTGCGGACTGCCTGCAGAAACATCCGACTTGAAGTAATCTTATTTTGTTGTTTATAGATTTGCTGCATAGCTTCCATGTAGGAAACTTGTTTAAAATATCAGCACTGCTACAGATTTCTCTTTCACTCCTGCAAGGGTGTGAAAGAGAGGCACCTCTACATCAAGAGAAGCTAGACTGGGGTAAGAACAGTTCTGAAGGGAGAAAGTACATAAGCAGCTGCTGAGTCACAGGCTGAATGACCAGCAGAGGCAGCTCCTCAGAAACATAAAGGATGTCATCCACATTCAGAGGTTAAGTCCAAAGTCTACCCAGAAATGCACCAGTTGATCAGAGCACATCTAGCTACTCTCTCTTTACCACCAGAGCACGTAAGCCTGTATTTATCTAACTTAACTTTCTGTCATTATCTCGGGGGGGAGGGATAATAACACTTTATGATAACCCTGCAAACAAGGACTGAGTTGCTGAGCAAGTTTAAGTGATGGAGTCGTTTTCAGACAGGAATTAATCTCAGTACCTCACCTACTCGGCCAGTTCTTCCTACCCCTTTCAGCAGATGGTGCCTACAAGGTAAGTCTGATGTTGGTTTCTTAAGACTCTAAAAATGTACTGAGTGCGTGGTAACTTGCCTTATCTCAATTATGTTTGCATGTGATAATGATAAGAATGATGCCCTTTGAAAATACATGGGTGCTACCTTTAAAATGCATTTTTGTACCAAATACCTCATGTGTTTAAAGAGATTCTGGATGAAATTATGTCATGCTTTCGCTGTGTATTTATTAAAAGTTTTAAAGCTACCCTCAGTGCTGTCCTGTCTGTAGTACATGTCATCCTCGTGGATCCCACACAAGCAGAATGTATTTGTATGAACAGAACAGCAAGCCCTGTAATGACTCTGTGATCAGACCACGCCATCAAGACGAATCTTAGAATCCAGGCTAGGGGAAAAAACAATCAACTCTTACCTCGGCTGTCTTTACTCCAGTGTCTTTTAGGATGAGCTGATTCTGGATGTTCTCTCTCTGCCTCCCTTTGCTCTGTGTCTCAGAAGTCTGCCTTCCCCTGAGTTGGAAAGCCCAAAGTCTGCACAGATAGGAGCACATCCCGACAGTGAAACAATCCATATACCCTCAGTGATCAGCCTGTTCCCTTCACAGCCTTCCTCTGTCTGGACTCGTTTTCCTTCCTTAAAAAACTGACCAGCTGAGTTAGCAATCATTTCACTTTGGGTTGCCCTGTTGAAATAGGTTATCTGAACCACGCTGGGTTTTAACAGAACTCATCTGTAGGAAAAGTCATCCATCTCAAATCCCATTTTCAGCAGTCTTTTTTTCAAGCTGCTTTCCAGATCACTGCAAACAATGCAAGAAAAATAACAGCAGAAGAGGCTTACCTCTGCAGCTTTGCTTACAAGCCCCCCCCCGCCTTCCTCAGGAGGGTTTAGTGGTTCTGTAGCCAGCTGCAAACCCGATAACCACATCCTTGAAACACCACGGATTCACTCAGATTCTTCAGTACTGTCAGCTGCTCAGAAGCAACGGGGGTTAACCACTCAGAAAGCATCAGCTTTTATTTGGAATTCCAGGCTACAACAATTCCTTAAGGCTCAAGTGTTTGTGTCACTTGAACAGACAACAAGGAACACTTAACGATGACCTTAGCTTATCCACTACGAGCACAAACCAAGTTCTCAAAGTTCTCATCAATTACAAATTCAGAGAACTGTATCTGTAAAGTGCAGGTTTGACATTCGGCATCAAAACAGACAAGGCACTTAAATTATTAACAGTTAAAAGCTTGTTAACTGGTTTAATTTGATTAAAATAAATGGATAACTAATGCTCATTTGCGTTGTAGAGGGATATTTTTTCCTTCACCAGAACGACAAGCTCTGCAGGGCAGAAACATTGGAGAAAAAACACCAACAGTGGTCCCCTTCCAGTATGTACTAATAACCACGGCACGGCCACACACAGCTTGCTTCTGCTCTGTTAATCACAATGTCAGCACCGACATCCCCGCTCAGGTTCTTACCTAGACAAAAATCCTCTTCCTTTGTGGGGTCTCACAAAGAAAACAAAATGGCATTCAGAATATAAATGTAAGAAAGTGATAACTGCGTATCGTGATATCTGCCAAGAGGGTCAGATTTAGAGAAGTCCCACAATTCAGAAGAAATTACACATTTCTACTGAGAGAATTTCAGACACCAACGTGGCCAAAACAGACACAGGATTACGTAGTAGGAAAGAACAGATGAAGATGGAAGAAAAGCTTTCTTCTGCGGTGGTGAGAATGCTTTTCATTTGCTTGTTTCGGATGTCAAGTGTTGCTTCATCTGCAGGTGACTTTGGAAATATTTTGAAGGCCACAATACTTTAAAAAAAATAGCAATCATGTTGAAAGTCACCTTGAACAAAATGTTCAACTGTGCATAAGATGAATTCTCAAGGTGTGGATCCCAGCACTTATCCACCGCTCATTGTTCTGCTGTTCACGTGTGTGTTCCAGGAAGCAGCACCAGAGAGTAACTCGTGTGTTCAGACCTCCACCTTCAGCATCCTGAATTCTTTTCAACTTCTGGCTTCAGCATGGCAGCATCAATCTCTTCATAGATCACTCTGAAACAGGAGGAACAGAGCAACTCTTATGTCACAGTTTTGTTTCATTTAGACACAGTGCACCACTTGAATCCTGCCTGGGAGTTTATGCTGTTTATTAAATAGACTATCAGCTGCAGGATGCTCAGCTCTCCCCAGAAGCAAGGAGCCCATCCTGTGATGTCTGATTATATCTGGACTGAGATACCTCTGTAAATGGTCACTTCTGATGAAATAAACCTGACTGCAAAACACAAGTGGCCTTTATGCCACAAGACATGTAACTATTACATGAGTTTAATAAACGAATGAAAGCTTTATTGAGATTTTTCTACCTCACTACTTGATGGTTCCTCAAAAGTAAGTTAAGGAGGGAAGGTGGGAAGGAAGGAAAAGAAAAAGACTGTTATGAACAGAAACTACTTCATGGAATCATGATATGCTTTAGTTTAGAAGGGACCTTCAGTGATCATCTGGTCCAACACTCTGCCGTGGGTAGGGACATCTTTCACTAGACCAGCAGCTCAAAGCCCAGCACAACCTGACTTCAAACCCCTCCTACTGTTGGTCAGCTTGTTCCATTGCCTCACTTAAAAACATTTCTTCCTTATGTCCAAATCTCCTGTCTGTTTTCTCACTCAGAAGAAGAAAGCCACCTCAGAACCCTTTTTGCCTTTGGAACCTCTGAGAGCTACAAATTACTCCAAAAGCTACTTACTCTGTAGGAGCCAAAGGATCAAATTCCATTATCTCATAGTAATGAGGTGACTGCAACTTGTTCTTCGATGCAGCTGAAAGGTCAATACAGACAGATAAATTTAACCACAACTAAAAGCACATATTATGAATGTTACTTTTTAATTTCTTTCTGAAACAAACAGATTATCTAGTATCTAGTTGCTTTAAATACTAAAATGGGCAGAGAAACCATGAACTGTACGAGCTTTTGTCAGTGTTTAATGCTGCCCTAGTCTTTAACAGGCATTATATAAAGCATTTAAGGGCTAACAAGAAAATAAATCTCCATAAAGGCTAAGTGGTCTGCAGTAATACTACCTGCTGGTGACGGTCCATTTGTTGATGCAGTAGGTCCAGCCTGCAGATTTACTGGATTCAGAGGCACTGGGCTTAGAAGAGTTGCCAGCTGAGGAAACGAAGGAAAGCAATGCATAAATCAATGAGAAGCTGCTGACTTCTCTTTAGACTCACAGACCAGAACAGGTGAATTCTAAAGGCAGGCCAACACTTATAGTCCTAATTAATTTCCCCTTCCCACACAATTAAGTTGGCATGGCCACAAAATACGGAGCACTCCCTGGTGACTGCGGCAGGACAAATCTCTGTACCCCACATGGACAGCAGTCAGTGTAAATCCTTCTGACACCTGCCAGCAAAGAATGATTATTCTGAAGAGGAGTGCTACTCACATTGCAGTATGTATGTCCAGCTGGGGAGCTTACACTGCTGTTCTGTGCTTCAGTTGCAAATCTAGGAGAGAATCATACGTTAAAAGCAACTGAGAAACTATTACAACGAAATATTCTGATCTCTGCTGTGCTGTCTTCTTCAGCTGAACTCACAAACGAGAGCAGCACGAGCAAGAGTTCCGCTTATGTAACAGGTGGAAAACTGTAAGGATTCCTTTCCCTATTTTAAGAATGTTCTTCCTCCTCTGTGCAATTCATCTGTTTCACCCTTGAACTACAGCACTGGCAAGACTCAAGCAGAAAGTCAATAATATATCTGAAGTATGTTAAGTTTATGGTTATGACTTTAAAAGGTACTTATTCTAAGCATGTTAAGCAATGTCTAGCACACCGAGTTTCCACTTTTTTACAGGACTGATCTGTAGAAGTATTAAACAAATTTTTCCGGAGCTTTCCATAGAAATTCTTCATCAATTAGAGCAGATTAATAGTTCTGATTACCTGTTACCTGCTATCATTTCTCAGTTGGAGATTACTCACGGGAATTGCTGAGCTTTGGCAGCAGCTGCTAAATCTAGCTGGGGATAAATGGATGGATGGTGCTTCTTTGTATCTTCAGGGTGTGCAGATATGGAATCTGAAATTCAAAGTCGTATTTAATGATCATTTAAACACTGTTAAGCACACGTTCCTTACCTGTACTGTGATCAATTAACTTTTGTTTGGAAGGCATAAAAAGAATACAGAACTGATTTGTTTATTGCAACAAAGACAGAACTGTGACCCAAGTTAGGAGATTTGGTCACTCCTTGCACTGTGACAGAAATCACAGGAGGTCAAGTACCCTTCTCAAAGTGAACTGCTGTTAACATCAACTGCCCCCTTGAAAAGACATAGGAAATCAAGAGTCAGAGACAAGAATATGTCCAGTTCTTTCTTCCAAGCCTACAGAACAAGCAACCATCACACTGCTTTACAAAGAATGTTCTCCTGTTTACACTAAAATGCAAAACTAAGATCACTGCTCTCACTCTAAAAAAAATTCGAAGGAACCTTAGACCATCTTGTATTTTTCCTTAACATGCACACCCAAATTCTCATGTTTCTTCGGCTTATGGAGTATCTGTCTCTCAAGGAACTCCGGGATGCCTCCACTAAGCTCACACTGGTTTGTTTTAGGAAATCAGACCACCAGGGAAACATGCGTTCACCACTTACTAGGGCCTGGAAACTGAGATGCTGCTGGGTCAGTCCCCAGCACTGCAGCCACAGGAGATGGAGAATCTGTAGAGAGGTCAAGGAGATCACTGGAGGGGGCAGATGGCTGTTTCCTGTACAGCTGAACAACCAAAAAGAAAATAAGTTATTAAGGACAGATTGGGAAAAAAAGGAACCTGTAGTTTTAAATTAGCTAACTGCCACGTTTACAGAATGAAAATGTTTGAAATCAGATTTGTCACTTAGAATTACTAAGTCACAAACTAAATGCTACCAAGTGTCAGTGATATCAGATGTATGTCTTTATTGAGTGGGTGGGGGGTGTGGAGGTGCAAAATCACCAAGCAGACTGCAGCAACAGCAGGATTCCTTTCCTTTCCAAGGAAAACAACACTGTCTTCTACCTTCCTTTAATAACTACCAGCTGTATTTCAGCTTTCACAAAGCAGTCATTTTCCTATCGAGTCCTGGATGACGCAATTATGGCTTAGGAAGCTGAAATCTGCAAAACTACTTTGGGCAATACAATTAACAACCACAATTATCAATCAGTACAGGACAGTTGGATTTGCTACGATCCATTATTTAGAACTCAGAAAAGGCTTTGACTGATGAGGGAAAAAAGAACGGTGAATTCTGATGGTGCAACAGCATTTTATAGCCTATAAATGTTTGCAGAGAATAAAAGAAACATTACAGTTCCTCATTTCATGTATGGCAGATAATCGTGCTTAGCTATAAAATTCAAATGAATCTCTCACTGTCTCATTTTTCTTGATCAAGCTTCCACCTGAAATTTGAGATGATTTTTTGCTTTAGCTAAATCTGCATGAAATTCTGCAACTTCTGAAAACTGCTAAGAGCAGCATCGTCTGCAGGAGATGGCAGCTGCACCTCTCAGTCTGAGAAAAAACAACAGTGCCTGTGCAATAAGAAGACATTTTTCACAACCAAGAGAAAAGGGAATGTTTCCAGTCCCGCAGCTCACAAGTTCACCCACCATTACCCACCTCTTCACGCTCACGCTGGATTCTCTGATTCTCCAGAAATCGAACTCTGTTTCGAGAGAACCTGTTGAAATGGCAAAGCTAAATGTTTGTTCTGACATTTCTGTCACGTGCTGCATAACACACGGGCACTTATAACCAAAGTCTGATCACCCAAGGGCAGCGCAGAGGCACAGAGTGAGCACTGCAGCTCATTCAACCCTCTGTTTCTTCCAAAACAAAAGCATGGCACAGCTAACTGTAAAATCTGCCTTTGCTCATGCCAGACACGTGCTGGGGAACATGTACTGTGTCAAACCCAACTCCCTTCCCTCAACTGCATCCAGGAATCCTCAGAGGACCCCACTTTCCCTCATGTCCCTGCCCAGGACACATCACGTGCCTCCTCTGGGACACAGCCTTCATTATTTTTTTTTTTCCCCTCAATTAAAATGCCTGAAATAAACAAAAAAGAAAATAAAATTCCCTCCAAAATACATTTATGTACTGAAAGTCCTAATAGTGCTACATGCTCTGGGTCCAGAGGAGTAAGGTGAATGTCAGCACCTTAAGGCCAATCTGTTACAGAAGTAAAGGTCTGAACTGGCATGGATATGAGACTGGCACACACTGTGCTTGATGTTCACGCGTGGTGAGGCCCAGAGGGATGACATAAAAGCAAGGAGGAGCAAAAAAAAAAAAAAAACCTTCTCACCAGCAAAACAAGTATTTGTTTGACATGCAGTAAGAACAGAAAAGTTGCTAGGGCCACTAGAGGGAGTCACCATCACATACACGAGGTTAGCTTGTTCCACAGTGGTGACTGCTCCCGATTTAATTTACAGTCCACATGAATAATCAGAAACAGAGAATGCAGCGTGACTTGTCTTCAAACAATGCATGCAGTACGGAACAGATGCAGCTGGTTAAAAGAAGTCTGTCTTTTCCACATCTCATTGTTCAGCGGGAGTTCCAAAGAGCAAACCCTCTGCAACAAGCATTAATCAAATACATCTTAATACTTAATCAACTCTCGTGTGCGAAGGCATCTGCACTGAGGAAGACTTGTAATAGTAAGCCACAACATCACGGTGCTAAGAGGCACAGCCTTCTGCCCAGTTTCACAATGGCCTATTAATTGCTCCTTCCATCACCTGGTGAGTCTTCCAGAAGGAATTTTTTGAACGATGCCCACAAGCTGCTGTTCAGAGGTTGTGAGGTTCCTGGCATTGCCAGCACTCATCAGGCTTAACAAAAATAGCCCAGGGTAGCTCACACTGAGAGCAAGAACCAAGCTGTGCATTTCACTGCCTGCTCGGATGGAAAAAGGTCTCCAGGACTTCAATTCACCCAAATCCTGTAACTGAGCTCCTCAGGTCTCCTTGGAAGATCCTGTCTTCCATGTGCATAAAGCAAAGGCAAAGTCTACAATCTGCTCCCGAACCACTGCAGTTGATGCACGATGACTTCTAAAACACCTCCCAGCCAAGGAGGACATAAACTACTGAACACAGAAGACTCGTTCCCATTAAACAAGAATATTCTCCACAAGTATATTCACTATGGTATTTTGGGGGGAAAATACTGGAATTCTGAGTTTAAGTTCTGTTTCATGTTTGCCAGCACTTCAGCTGACACAACAGGCAAACACACAACATGTCAACACGAGCACTGCAGCGCTTCCATGTGTGAAGAAGCATTCCCTGGTGTGAGGCAGGTAGAACAGCTTGTTTCAATTCAGCTGAGAAAAAGAAGTGACTCTCTTCAGCATGCAGTAAAGCAGAACACTATTCCACGGCCACTTTCTGCAGTAAAGCTGTCAAAGCTGTTCAGAAAGGACAGTGAATATTCCTTACTGGAAGCGCACACATTAAAATGTCAGGACGGTCACCAGGACCCAAAGATTTGCAGCAGACTGATGGCAAATTCACTGTGCTTGACGAGAAAGGAACACCAAATTCCAGAATGATTTTTGTGTGCCTCCATCTCATTTCCTGCCTATGCTCTTAACTTGTTTTACCACATTCTGATGGCTCTGTAACTGCCATTATTAACTGCTTCTGAAGTGCTCAGGGGAAGGCAAACAGATTACTGCTCCTGTTGTTATCATGTTCCTTTTCTGGATGTATGGAAAAATCTGTCTCCTTGGGAAGACTCAGCACTGATCTCCCAGGTTGTCTGTACCCACAGGTGTGCTTTTGCAGTTAGGACACCAAACACGAGGAGAGAGCTCCTGCTCTTACCTTTCGTGTCCCAGGAGAACATTATTCAGGTCTTCATTTACTTGGATTAGCTCAACTATCACATCTTCATTCTCCACCGTCACCAGCAACTCCATGATCCGCTCCTGCATCATCCGACACGTCTTATACAGCTTCTGCCCAAAGGAGGGGAAGGAAGAAAGAAAATCAGAAGTCACAACTGTGTTCTCCTAATTTCTCAGTTCTGGGGAAGAACGATAAGACAACGGAGTACAGGAGACTCAGAGGTCACAGCCCTCAATTTATAAAACCCCCCCACACACCAAGCATTGCAAATTGTGTGATTTTCATGGCTTTGATCTCTGCAGGGCCAGGCTGACAACTCCTATCATCAAACCAGCACTCCTACCCCTACCAGCCCCTACCCACGACCTACCTCCGTTTCTGAGGATGTATCTGTCTCTAAAGTCTAAATTACAAACTGCAAAATAATGAAGACCCCTCTGGGTGATGCAGAGGAAATTTGATTTGAGCCTGATTGAAGCTGATTAAGCTCAGTAGGATACTTCACACGAATGTAATGAACGTGATCCAGGTTCAACATCTGCTTGAAGAAGAGACAATGGTAGCCTAAAGGATAAAGTGCTCTGTGACACCACTGTCTAGCTCTAGCTCTTCCTCTCCGTGGGGAAGTCTGGATGCACTTCATCCACGTGCTCTCTCATGAAGTGGCACAAACGTAGCACCATCAGCTGGGGTGATATTTATGAGATTTTTCTGAGCAGAACACTGCATCACTGCCAGTGGAAATGGCGGTTAGTTTATTTACATTTCCCTCTCCTGCAGATTTTCCCTGTTCAAAGAAACAAATTCTTTAGTGTCAGGAGCTTCATCTTAGCCAAGATTCTTTTTCCCACAGTGTATTTTTGCAAATGCTGGCTGGCTCTGCTTAAGGAAAAAAATAAAGAATATTTCCCCCTCCTTTTGTTTGCACACTGCTATTCAGAAAGTGCTCTGCTATTACTTTCAAACTGTTCTCAATTTTCTCAAGGAACATAAGCTGCTTGTAATTTTTAATTAATTATGTAAAAAGAAACGTTCCACCCCTTTGCCAAATCTGCGCATGGATTACACTTTACTTTATCTCTCACTGTTGTACCTCCACAGCCCAGGACAGAACACACAGATGTGTGCAGTTCAGTGCATACAGTCACATTTTAAACCTATTCAGCTCCACATCTTATAACCTTATCCTCATCTCAAATGTGTATTCCTTACACATCCGTTTTACAGGCAGACAAGTTTCTTAGCAAAAATGAACGTGCGCTGAAGTAGTAAATGGAGATGCTCATTTTGAGGATGAATTCGTAGGTTTTGCTTTGACTCAGCATGAAGCACGTACTCTGGTGTTTTGAAATCCAGACTTTACAGCAGTGGGCTACCAGCTAACTCAGAGCCATCAGTGAGCCCAATGAACTTCTGCCCACGCTCACCACCTGACCACCTGGGCCTGAATTCCTGCATGTCCATCAGATACATCTATTCACTACAAATATTTGTGGCTCTTCCAGCTGATACCGGGCTTCTGCTATTCTTCAAATGCTGTTACTGGAAAGCAGAATATTTCAGTGAGATTTGCTATCCTTGTCCAGAACGGAGGGAAAGGGCTGAAGCAGTCACTCACCGAACTGCAGAACCAAAAACACATTGCCCTGATGAAGTTTACACCATTAAAGAGACCATGGATAATCAGAAGGGCTGATATCCATCTCTTCCACTCACTCAAAGCTTAAACAAAGAGCTCTTTTAACGAAGGACTTTGCTCTCCAATGACAAAAGCCTAATACATGAAATCCAGGTAAAGCCACAAGCAAACATGCATGTTAAACATGGCCCAAGAAACAGGCTTGGCCATGTTTGATGGTCTATACCACTGAGTGCATGGAGCAAAAGAACAGAAAGAACAACAACGAAATTAACATAGAAGGAATGAGTTTTTAGTCACTCCCCCACAAATGGGAACTCCACACCCTGTCCTCAAACTTTTGCCAACAGTTTTATTATTGGGAGTGTCAGTAAGAATCCACTGGTTTACTGTGGACAACCTAGTATGCGTGCCCGCATAGGAGGCAGGAACTGAAAGGCACCTTTCCTGTTTCACAGCTGAAACAGGCCTGCTTCACCAGCCCTGCTTCACCAGCCCTTCCTCCTTGGGCTGCAGCTCTCAGCGGAGGTGCAGGAATTTCCTGGGCAGCAGAAACACAGAGACTGATTCTGTCTCCTATGTGGTTCCCACTGATCAGCAGTGCTGTCATTAAAGATGAGACACAGCAGCCAACTAGTGCTATCTCCCCAAATCTCAGCCTTCAGCTGAGAATGCAAGGATGCAGCTGAACAGCATAACCCTGAGGACAAACCGACAGCACCCAGAAGAAGCTCCCTGCAAAGGAAGAATTCTCCACACCAAAGTCTTTCAAAAATCAGATCAGTTCTTCAGTGTATTTATGCTGACAAATTACCAAAAATGCCTCCCTGCTACCGAATTTTGGAGGTAAGTTTAGAAAAAGAATCATACGATAAGGTTTTTTATTTCTTTCAGCAACCATGAAACACCAAGATGCCCATTTAACATCAGCCACCCTTGAAATGCTCAAGTAATGCTGTGTTTTAAGTTTCTAAAATAGAAAAAGCATGAGCAAGAAGACTGTATGCATCTTCACTGTCAGATCTGAACCTGACTATGGCAGTACACCACTTCAGGCTACACCTGAAGAGCACATGGCTTCATCTATTGCACAGCAAGCTCCCAGGCTTTGAGGTCATGTACACAAACCCAATGCTTCATATTCTTCACCATCCTTCAGTTTGCCTTTAAGGTATCAGCAATAATAAAGAGAGCTCTGAAAACTCCAGGACGGATATGAGAAGGATTGTGTCATCACCTATTTTCCCAGTATGCAACTGTGCTCACCTGGAATGTTTCTCAGGGCTGTCTGACAGAATATGCTTAACAGAGAATGCTCCATTATGAAATTCCTTTGCCCTCGGAAGTCCCTAGAGCTTAAATTTACATTGCAAGCTGCACTGTCCTTTCATGACTATCTACACGTTGGGGAAGGAGACAAGAGAAACTGAGCAAAATGAGAGGCAGAAACTTGGTGACGTTGGTTTGATTTTGCAGTTTAAATTCAGATGTTACAAGAAAGGATACACCGCATCCTAAAATCAACCTTGTTCAAATTAATAGCCCCACCAATGAGCGACCTCTTACCTGTAAAAGGTTCATATCATCTGGATTTTCAGAGCCAGGAACATTTTCTTTTAGTATCGATGACATGACTCTCACATTCATTTTCGCCATATCCAGTTCACTGTACAGTTTCCCAATCTGTTCAGTTCAACAGGACAGAATATTGTGCAGATGCACAGAGGGAGAAAAGTAATTCTTACCTCTAATAAGCACTTTCTTCCCCATTAGGCATAACACAGGTCTAATTATCAGTGACATTCTGTGGAAATTAGCTCAGTTTTTATACATCCAATCATACTAAGACCTAAGCCCAACAATGCTATTGGTCTCCTATATATTTTAGTGCCTCTCCTAATACTGAGAAGACTCTTTATTTAACTACAGGCCAAGTAGGATCAGAAGCAAACTGCCCCTTCCCTTCTGCTTTTGAGTACAATCTCTTTGCATGAGTCTTATCCCAAAATAAGTTTGGCTAATCTCTGAAGAATCTTCTCTCAAACTTGCATAACATCATAAGAATTCAGCAGAAATTCAAGCATGAGAATTCCACTTTCTGGCTGGGTTCAGCCTGGCATTTACCCAAGTGATTTCTGCATGCATTGCTTTGGCAAATCACTGCATAAAACATCTTCAGGAGAACAGATCTAAGACCACGAATACAGAACCAAGCTACTTGAAATGATGGTTCCTCCTGGAGGCCTGTGACCAACGTCACTGAAACTGCACGTTACCAGTGTATTTCAAGTGGAACATCCCTCTGCTCCAAACCCATGGTACTGTACCTGTTCAGGTGTCAACAGCAACGTTGGGCCCGTGGGAAGAGGCAACAAAGAACGTTTTGGGGGATTAGTGGATGATGGGGACGACTTCGCAGGAGATGAGGACTGCTAAAAGATAAAAGAGCAGAGCTTGTGTGTAACAGAATTGAAACTGACATCCAGATGAGTGTTACCATCATCTGTCAGACCAGACAACCTGGCATTAGAATTCACATAATCAGTGTTGAGCAATTTCTATTTGCAAGAACGGGAGTAATAGCTGGTTTGTAACGAAATCAGGTGGGAATTCGGAAATGTTTTTCAATGGGTTTGCTCAGGAAATTCCATCCCAGATAAAACAGGAATGGCTAAAAACAAGCTGTCTCTCCTTGGCCTCTGAAGCCATCTGACAGCGAGTCCTTCCTCAAGGGCTACCACAGTTTTACAGCTACAGGTGGTTTAGAATGCACTCACACTTGGAAAGAGCGACAGGTCTGGGGGTTTCCACTTGTATTACAACTGAAGTAGAAGACAACCCTGCACAAGACTGCATACATCACATCCTTAATCACATACAGACTGAGCTAAAAATCGCATTCAGGTCTGCTGCAGATCAGATCAACAGGTTTGCAACAGAACTTAATGGACAGAAATACGTGGCAGGCAGAACGGACTCTTACTGCAACTGTAAGGAAAAAAAAAATGTTGTCCAGTGGAAGCACTTTCAGTTGTTCAAAACTGTTCAAATAAAACTTGAACAAGCAGCCTTAAAAACACAGGTGTTGGCACACTTGGCTATTCTGTGCTTAAATCAAACTGAGGATAACTGTCTACACTGGTTGCAGGCATCTAGCTCTGTAATTGCAGTGTTGCACCCAAAGGTGAACGACTTCCACATATCCCAAGTCTTGTGAAAACTTTTCCAACAGAAAAACTCTGGAAATAATGGCTGTAAAGCATGTATGGTATTTTCAGCCAACGTCCCATGCTCAAGCCATATTTACATTTAACATCATTGTGTAGCATCTAGGGTATATTTATCATATGTATGCTGAAACAAAAAGGTAGAAATGAGTTACAAGGGGCAAACATTACTGAATATAAGTTATGCAAACAGCCAGAAGGAGATTCAGCCAACAGACCTCTTTTGCAGGTACATTTAGATGAAGTATTAGGAAAAAAAATATTCCCTGGGAGTGCAGTGAGGCACTGGACCAGCCTGCCTAGAAAGGATATGGATGTACCCTCCCTGGAAGCGTGCAAAGTCAGACTGAAGGAGTCCTTGAGCACTCTGATCTGGTGGATGGTGTCCCTGCCCATGGCAAGGGAATGGAATTAGATGTCTGAAGTCCCTTTCCAACCCATACCATTCTATAATTCCCTGAATGCTCAAGTTCTGCATTTACGTGATTTCACAGAAATCTTATTCATTTTAGTTAAGCCTTTCAAAAGCCAACAAGTGTCAAGCATTCTGCTGTCATTCACTTTGAGGTAAACAGGATGCCCGCATTTTTTAAATGCTTTGGAAGTCTCAAGAGACAGATACTTCCTTTTTGAGAACATATCCACTATTCTGTGGCTTGAAATAAAAGACACTATTATATAGGACAGGTTTCTTTGTTGTTATCTGAACTGCTATAATTGGAACTGATTTCTGCTCACATGCTTAAGTAGATCGGTCATACTCTGCCCTGGAGCATTTAGAAAACAAAACAAAAACATACACACCTTCTGTGTCTACAGAGCTCATACAATTAACACATCCTGCTTCTGATTTACAATGGATTAACGAGGCATCCCTTTGTATCCTCACCTTAGGCCCTCCTTTGCTGGTGTCAGAAGATGGAAATTCCACTCCTTTCTTCAGCAATTCTAGATAAACTTCTTTTACTTCGGTCACATCCACCATTCCTTGGAACCCTCGGGCCCACGTCTGGTTTTGAAATAACAGCAACAGTCACAGCAACAGACAGTCAATGGGGGCAGAGACAGTCTTCTAAAACAAACAATCCTAAAGGCAGTTTCTCCATGTGAACAACACGTTTTCTGCCTCTACCTGCTTTAGCTAGCTCCAATGTAAAACACGAGGAACACCGCGGAACTCCCAAGTTCCCTCTCACTCTGGGTACAACCACAGAGTGGAGCACATACACAGACTGGGAGGGGAATATAGAAGGTAGAGGCTGACAGTCTTCCAGGACTCTCTCTAGTTCTCTCCTTTTGTCATCCACTCTGTGCTACTCCTGCACAAAGCAGGAGGGTCACACCCACGTAAAAGGTGCAGGAGAGAAATGAGACACACGTAAAGCAGGGAGACAAACAGCCACTGTTTACTCTAGGCTTACCATGATAAAGGCCAGGATTCTCTCTTGCAAGTCAATGGGCAGGTTGTATCTGGGATTCAGCAGTTTCACCAGCTTGTCCTTGCAGAAGTCCTTCTTCACAACCAAAGACTGGAACCTCGGACCACAGTTCTGCATACACATGTCAAGCAGCTGCAACCAGAAGAAGCTTCTGTTACGTAGATGTAAGGAAAAGAAAACCTTCACTTCTTTAATTTATTCCAAGGTGTTGTGGGGAAAGAGTACTAATGGATATGAACAAATAACTGCCAGTTGTCTCACTGTGATGTCTGAGGAGGTTCCTACAGGGAAACAAAAGCACACTGCATGCACTTCTATTCCTACGCACGTACAAAATGAAATGGGTTACCCAGAATCAAACTGTTTTTGACAGCAAAGCACAGCCGTGCTTGTTTCCATGTCACAGCAGTTACTGAATATGCTGTACCTGAACAGTGTGAAGTCTGACCGTAGTCTGAAACAAGTGACTTGTACAGATTCAGTACAACAATTAAATCAATGCCTAGCAAACAGGTACCCTGGCCTGAGAGATTCTGAAGAGCTCTGCAGGAGAAGAAAACAAGCTTACTAAACGCCTCTGCTCTAATCTGTCCTCTAAAGCCAGAGACTAATGAAAAAAATAGAAAAGAACAAATTCAACAACTCACAGTACAATTTCTCCATGTGTTTTAAAGGTCACGTTGATTTGAAACAGAGCAGGTGAATTGTTCCAGTTGTCAGATTCATCTCCACAGAAGCAGTCTACTTTCAGAACTGCCTGGAACGCTCAGAATGGGATCTCTGCAGGCAGCACATCTGCCTATCAAATATAGCCTATGTCATCATGACATTACACCCCTCCCTCATGTACCTGGAGGTGGCTGGCTGCAATTCCCTTTTTACAGAAGAGATATCAAAGGCTGTCAGTATATCCCAGTCACCTGGAATTGGGCCAGTAGAGGTTTTATTAGCAAGCTGGGACTGATCAGAATCACAACTCATCTTGCCTGGAATAAAACTGGAAATCAGCTAAGGTGCTGTGATGCTCCATACAAAGAAAAAAAATGGACATTTGCACTTTTTACTCTTCAACCTTGGCTCTATTTTCTCTCTCAATTTAAAAGTGAGGATGGAAAAGTGAAAGCAAAGGGTAGAATTCATGGAAGTCTGCAGAATTCTGTGGTTTTAGGATCATAAAACTTGCCCAGAATACAACGATATGAAGGCTGCTACTGGAGCCACGATCAAAGGAGTAAGTACCTCTCGTACACAGAGCAGACCGCATTTGGCTGCGCTGAAGTCATTTTAGTAACTAGTTTTTCAGCCTCAGGACTTGGGGATTTCTCTCCCGGTGTTATCAGAAACTTACGGGAGAAGAGGCCTAAGACCAGAAGAAAATAAACTGCTGAAATAAAAAGAGAATAGAACAAAGAGACACCGGCAGACTGCTGCACAAAAAAAAAAAACAGATAATTACCAAAAAATCTTGGCTCGAATCATTATTTTTCATGAGCACTTGAAACATATGCTAATCAGCCAACTCATCTGCCTGTGCAGTACTTCAAAGATGGCTGGTGTAAAACATTTCCAACCCAGCGCATGGGGAATCTGGTCTGCTATTCTCTATTATTAATTTTCTGTATGCAGGACTGAGTATTTACCCTCTGAACAAGAGTACTGAAGCTAATGGACTAGGCCCACCATTCAATTAGGCCAGTTCAGCCCACTTGCTTCTTGTGAAACCAAGCTGGTGCAAAAAAACTGAGAATTTGACTTTGTTTTTAATCGGGCCATTGATGGACAAGGCACTTTCATACCAACAGCACCTTCTACTGAAATTAGAATGTCAGTATGGTTATTTATCATTGTAAAAAGGACTTCAATTTCCTGAGATCCATTGGAGCAAATGGACCCAAGGTGCTCGAGCCAAGTGCTGCGCTATACAGCACAGTGGAATCCCAGCATACACACTTCCTAATAGCAGAGCTGGTAAATTAACTTGAATCAACCCGTTCACCTTCCTCCAAACGAGGGGCAGGATCTGAGGACTGCTGGAACAGACAATGCTGCTGTTCTCCAGGCTAGCTGATACTGGACAACCAGTTGAGAACTGCACTGAGTGGGAAGAACTGCACAATCGAAACAGAACAACACAAAACGGAGGTGACACTGAGAGACACTGAGCAGGTGTCTCAGCATCTCACTACGCAAACAGATTTTACACAACCAAAGCTTATTAATAACAAGACAGATAACACACACAGACACTGTTGGATTCCTGCCTGAAAGTTCTAATCCTCTTCATTCCACGATTGTGCAAGCAGCTCTGCCAGGCTTGGCTTTATCAAGGAGAGCACGAAGCAGCTTCAAGGCCTGGCACGCACACACTTGGAGCCGCGTGACTTCACAAGCACCAGGTAACTTCCCTGGATCAGAGTACAAGCAGTTAGGCCACAGCCAACACATTACACAGCTGGCACTCACCCTTCCTCCGGCAAGCAAATAAACACATGTCTAAGATGGAGCAGGAAGACAACACTGCTGAGATTTAGCATGTCTCGATGACAGAACCAGGGCTAACCATGCAGCAGCATTACTTCACACACACACACACTGTTCACGTTCCAGTCTGCGTGCATTCTCTGGGAAGGATCTGTTTAAGGAGCAGTTTTGTTAAGAAGACAATTCCAGAATTTCGAGGTTGAGTAAACAAGTGTGGATCAAAGTACACTTCAAATGGAAAAGTGGCTCTGTTGCCTCCTTGGATAGATCTAGGGGAAACGTAGGCTGGAAAGAGAATTAAGTGTAGAGTCCCGAAAGCAGAAGACAGCATTTTCTGCAGGAAAGGCAGGCAGTAAGGCACAGCTCATCAACAGGGAGAGCTCTTGGTTTTGTAGAAACCTGGGAGAAATCAAGGAATTTTTAAAAGGTAACGAGGGTGGGGCCTCTGCTGGTTTGTTTATTAGGAAGTGAAAACTACTTGTTTTCCATTTGCAGTGACTTACTGTTCCATTCCACTATTTCAAACAGGAACAATGCCATTACTGCCATCGAGAACATAAACTGGAAAAATAGCCCACAGAAGAATGGGCTTGGGAACAGAGGAGTTAAAAGTCATCCATGGTTAGCAACAAGGTCATCAAAGGGAAGGTTTCACACACACTGAACTGATAATGGTGAGGGCACAAAAGGAGAAAAGGTGAGGGAGCCTGGAGCAGAGGAAGAGGCAAGGGCAGAAAGTCTTACATAGAACAAAAGTAGGAAGAGAGAGTTAAATGTGAGTGGGTGAAAACACGCGTGGAGAAGGAGACTGAAACTGTACAGAAGCTGTGAGACAGCAGTGAACCAGAAGTACCACCAGAGCCTGGTACATGTTCCACCCTCAAGCAAACAGAATGAGCTTCCAAGTAAACATGACAGAGCTCTTCCTTAGACACAACTGAAATAGGAGCTTCTGGGGTAGGTCTGCAGGGTAAATATCCTGATAAGGACTCCTGAATGTAAGTACCAGGTCCTCCAAGCTGCAGGGAGGACTGAGGTGCACTAGGACTGCACAAGAAAGCAAGCAGATCTGATGTAAGGATTGCAGTTATGGTGGAAACCAAGTGTTTCTGTTATGCAAACACGTGGAACGCACAAAAAGGTGACTCACGAGACAGTGGAGGAGGAAACTGGAAAAGAGGTCCGGAAGTGGAACGAGCTGAAGGTATACAGTGGTGCATTCAGCACACTTATCTGCCTCTCCAACTTGTCAAGTGACACTTAGGCAACTGCTAACTGACCTACAATTCAACACTTATCAACCACCTATCTTCCTTAATCACCTCTCATATATTGATATAGATAATGATTTTGCACAACAAATACCAAAGCTGTGATTAACAGCACTCAGAGTGTAATGCAGACAAACCTCTACACCCCGAAAAAAAGTAAATTGTTTAATGCATCTCTGCAGCAGTTTACGACACAAACTGCTTCCTCTCACAGCTCTGCTACTGTCAGCCAAGACACTTCACTGGGGGCTTCTGCACTTATGACAGTGTCAGGAACTTCTTGCTACTGCTCACCTTATCAGTGCAGTGGAGAACAGAGAGCACCGGCATGCTCCAGTAAATCTTAAACCAACTGAAACCATAACTCTTCCCCAAACTCAAGGGAACAGTGTCATATTCTGAAGGCTGGGTGATCTCGAGTGAGGATATTCCTGTCACCTCAACCTTTAGCCACAACATCTGAATCCTGCAAGGCGTGTCCTCCGCCTTTCTGCCTCACTTAACTCATCACTGTTACCCTTTCATTCGAATCTTGTTTATTTACAAAGCAGGTAACTCATATTTTACAAGGCAACCTGAGGTACTCAGTTTAACCCAGGTCACCACGAGGTGAGTAACAGAAGGGTCAAACGTAGCTTTTATGTCCTTAGCTCTGTGTCCTCACAAACAGGTGGGGTGCTCACAGAGCGACAGTCACAGCAGAATAGGAGAACCAAACTACTTTTGCCAGCTGCAGGCTTAAAAAAAAATAAATAAATAAAAAGCAGCAATAAATTTAGGAGAAGTGAACACCAGTGGACCATCAGATCCACACTGGTAGAGCTATTCACACAAGCAACAAAGACAGAAAACGCCCTGGAGAGTCGTATCAGTGCCAATTTGCATGCCACCTTATCATTTAAAATGTTTTCTGTCTTACTGTCCAATTACCATAAGCACAGCTGTACTTACAGACAGGGTGAGCCTGATCTCCTTATGGTTACAGTTTTTTGAAAGCTTTTTCTTCAACGCTTTGACTGCATCCTTGGGCCTGCGACAAGACATCGAACAGAAAAGGTTACCAGAGAAATTCAACTGTTTTCCCAAGTTCAGAACTACATCCAAAATCCAAAAATACCGGCCTGAGATCGGGGCCATCCCCGAATTTACACCCACTTAAAAACAGAGTAATTTCCCCACTGATTTGGGGGGAATTAGTTCAGCAATGAGCTGGAGTAAGAAAGCAGGGAATCGGGAGCATGACTGCAGACTGCGTGCTACTCTGTGCAGAAAAACAAAGTCATTCCTTGCAGGGCCTCCTTCAAAACTGCATTATTTCACTGTCGTGCAGATTTACTCATCTAGTATGGACAACATCCGTTGCTAGGAAAGGGAACAGGAACTGCCGAATGTGTTGAGGTTTGACTCGTGCCTATTTTTCAAATATGATGTGATCAAAAAACATTCTCCTGGGAGTGCTGCAAGAAGTAGGGGTGTCTTGGCTAACCCCCAATCTTTTAATTGCTGGATGCTTTTAACTAATCTGAGTAATTACCATGTACAAGACGACAACCCATTCCACCCAGGAGAGCAGCACTTCCATCACAGTCTCTCTCATTTCTATATATACACCCCGTATCTGTTAACTATCTATGTAGGAGGAAAAGGGCGGAAGACGGTATCAAGCTTATCACATGTGGGAAACAATTCTGACTGATCCAGATGGGCTATGTATAGTGTACCCAGAAATTACAGCGATTAGGGCCAGCTCAGCGCTCATCATCAACAAAAACAAGGTGTCCTCAAGTCCCTTTAGGATCTCGGTGGAATCTAAGATGGAACGCCACGCATAAACTCAATGTGTCAATTAGGAGAACCGAGGTGATGAACTTAGAAGGGTATTTACCATTACTGCACTTTTTTTTTTTTTTTTGTTTGTTTGAAAGTTCTGCTGTACCTTATGGGGAAAAAAACAGCAACAGTGACTTGTCTCTTCTTGCTTCAGACCTACGGCCATTCCCAGTTACACCAGCACACCACTGGGCCACAGGGATGGATGGGAAGGGGAAAACCTCCCCAGGCAGAACGCGATGCTGCTATCCCACTCCTGCTCCTCTCTCTGAAGCATCTGGAGACGTCCTGCTCAGGAGTTGGGTATTACATTAAAATAACAATCTGCCTAATTAGATACAGCAGTTCTGCTGTTCCTAATATCCTGTTACAGGCTGGGACCAGCAGCAGCTGCCGAGGAGGAAGCTTTAAGGAGCTGCTCCGCGAGCAGAAGTTGCGCTCAAGAGGAAGTAGCTCATTAAAAAAGCTCTGTTGCATAGAAACTCCACATAGGAACTGCCACAGAGGATCAGAACGCGCTGCAGCTCACGGCAGCGACTGGGAAGGAGTTACCACTGACCTCCCACCCCACCCCGAGCTCTGAGAATCACAGGTGACAGAGATGCCATCGGGGGGAAACGAAAGGAGAGAAAAGTCGCTAGAAAGAAACGAGAAGAAGAGCTGCCACCTCTCCGCAGGGCAGGACCCCTCCCGAGGAGCCCGCGACGTGGGGCGGGTGGCAGCCCCGGGACCCCGCAGCCCCGGCCCCGCTCACCCCTCCTCCGTAGCGTTGATCACGTCGCAGATGTGCATGAACTGCCCCCACTCCTCCGTCTGCAGCGATCCGAACGTCGCCCGCTCTGTAAGGCCACGGGGCACCGCGGTCACCGGCGGCACTCGAGCGACCCCTCGCTCCCCGCGGCCCCCGCCCCGCTACTCACCCACCAGGCTCCCCACGGCGGTGCCGAACGGGTCCTTGGGCGCCTTCCCGAAGGCCATGGCCGCCGACCTCCGCCGGGCGGCCCCGTCCCGCCGGGCGCTCCCTTCCCTTCCCGGGCCGGGGCGGAGCCGCCCGCAGGTACAGCGGCGGAGCGGCCGCGATCACGTGCGGGAGCGGAGCGGGGCCGGGCCGGGCGGCGCCGCCTCCGCGCGGAGCGATTCCCGCCCTCCGCCGCCGCCGCTCGGAGCGCTGAGGGGCCGGGCGGGAGCGCGCGGGAACGCGCCCTGACGGAGCGGCCGTTCGCTCCCGGTGACGCGAAGCGTTTGTGCTCAGGGAGCGCTGCGAGCAGCGAGGCCGAGACCTGGTTCGCACAGACACGGGCATCCCGCTGTCACGCACACACGCGCGCTCTGCAGGGGCCGCCCGTGCATTCCCACGCGCGGGGCTTTCGCGCTGCGATTGCCATCAGTGCCTTCCGCCGTGACTTTATCTCAGAGCCAGACAGTGCTCGGGAAACAAACGCGGCACGAATGAAAATTAAAAAAAAAGCTCAACCGCGGTTTTTGTTGGCCGCGAGTTGTAATTATTTCAGCACCAAACAAACACGGAATCGCATTAACCTTCACTTGGAGCACAGCTCAGTCACTCACAGTCAAAACACGGCGTAACCAAACGAGCCATTTGCCTGGCACTGGAACCTCGTGAAGGAACAAAGCCGACGAGAGCCGTTCCCAGGAGGAACGCACTCCTTTGGGAGCATCCACGGCCCCACGTCCACGGCAGGGACAGCTGAAGGAGGGCAGGAACCGCACTGCACTCCATGTGCACCTCTGCAGGTGCCCAGCTCGCCTCCAAGTTCTCACACTTACAGCGTATTCACGAACCAGATCACACTCCCGATTATCAACGATAATCGCACAGCGCAGTTTCATCTTGACACTTTTCCTCATCAACTCCTCAATTCTCTACGCCCGGGGTTCCACCAGCATCCGAAGTAGGACTCTGTTTGTCCTCGGCTGCAGAGCGCGGACCTCTGAACTCGGCATTTCTTTCACTCTTTGCTGCCTAAACTAAAACGAGGGCCTGTTTAAATGAGCCCTTGTTAAACCTGCGCCGTGAGTCAGCCCTCGTCGCAGAGAGCATATTTCACTGAGCTGCTCGGGGGCAAAAAAAAAAATTCATGAGGCCTTTTTCCACTGGAATTTACTGCTTGAAGTTACTCACTGAGATCGGCCACTGGCACCAGGGCTCTGGGAGTGGCCCCCAGGAGGAAAACACGGCCTCGGCCTCCTCTGCTCTCAGTGTGTGCCACTCTACAACCACAGAGCCCTGGGAGAGCCCCGCTGCACTCCAGGCACTCTTACTGCTGTTGCAGCCATAGTATTACACTTAATGACTGTGATGAAAGGACACAGCATGTAGAAGAGTGTTATAAAAAGAAAGGAGAAGCAGCCTAAAACAAAGCCAGGAGGGAGTCCCAAGCACGCACAAGCAGATTCAGTCTCACTGAGAATGGGCTGGAAAACAACTTCCAGCCTCTTCACAGTCCCTATGAAGTTCATGTTCTGCATCATACAGCTCAGATGTGGAATTAAGAACCAAAGTGGGATTTCACTTCTAAATTTTATACCATTTTTAAGAATTCCCAGCAAATACCAAAGAGGCACTTTGGGTCTCAGAGGCCTTATTCTGCTCAGGCTTTGGGCAATAACAATTTCTCTTTATAAAGCATTTTGGAAAGGAAGGTGTCCAGTGGCCTCACCTACACCCACCTCTCAATGCATAAGCAGGCTGGTCAGTGCAGTTCTATTTGTACTACAGATACTGTTGATGCTGTGACAAAAAACAAATCCCTCATTGCCAGAGCTATCCAGAGATTTTCTTCCCCTCTAGTTTTGCTGAGTTTACAGTTGATACATCACCCAGTTGTAAAGTCAGACGTTTACCCTACTTAATCTCCACTCTTATTTTTGAGGATTTGTATACACGTGTTACAGAATAAGTACTTCACCTGCACAGCTCTCCTACTCATAAACAGATCTATGATATTGACTTGCACCTGCTGTGATGCGTTGTTATCTGTATACATCACGGTGATGACTTTTGGTACAGTTTAAGAACTGAGAGATTTTTAAGAGGTCATTACTTCTGCAGAGATTTGCTGAGGATTTGCACAGTATTCGCCTGCCTCCCAAGAGCTGTGTTTCCTCCCCAGCCTTGCCCAGAAGCCTGTTTGAGGCTGATTCCTCCTTGTTATCCTGCACAACAGAGCTGCAATCAGCGGGATTCTCACTGCAGCTCATTAGAGCAGATGCTGGTTCTAGCCTGCGCTGGGAGCTGAACTTGAACAAACAGCTAGAGGGCTACATCAAATCCCTTCTGCATAATCTCCATTAGCTCACTGCCTTCAGATAACAGCAAACCTAATCAAGAGCCATTTGGGCAAATAAAATTAATGCTTGCCTTATTCGGGACTCAGCCTCGCTAAGAATGCAGAGCTGTCCCAAATATCCGTTCAAGTAATTACTATTTTAGTGTAAAAAAACACAACAACCTTGATTGTGCTCGCAGCACGTTTCATTCGCTCGTGCAGGAGCAGAGAAAGAATCTTGCAGCAACCGAGGGAGGTGGCTGCAGCCTGCAGAGGGCACGCTTGGCCCATCTCCCCGTGCACACAGGTCCCTGGAAAGGCCCTTCTGCATCCAAGCATTCCCCGCACACACCGTGAGCTCCACACGCAGCTTTTCAGCTGTATGATGCTGTCTTGTCATTAGGAAAAAGGCTGTCTCGGTACATGTGATGTAAAGTTCTCTGAAGGTAAAAGAGGCTCAGGAATGCAGTATTTTTGGGGACTGAGGAGTGCACCAGGCAGATTTTCCCCCTCAGCTCTGTGCTGTTTCCTGGACCATGCTGCCATGGCAAAGCTGGGCAAACCTGGATGCCCTCATTCCTGCCCCAAAACACTGCGAGTTCTGTGGAAACCATCCTGCTTCAGTAACACGCCCTAAGAATCAAAAAGCTTTTTAGAATAAAACTGCACCTTAATGCAAGGCCAGATGTAAATTCTTTCAGAAGTACGTCACTCCTTTTTTTAGGTATTACGCATTAACTCCCTCAGGGACTCCAATGTAACGATGGGGTACTGATACAAAAAACTTCCCTCTCCTCTCAGGAAGCATTTCCCCTTTTTCCCTGGGTCAGGGCTGGAGATAAATACCCTGTGGTGCATTTTGTGAGCTCACCAGGGCCTCTGCTCCTTCTCAGATACACCCAGTTCCCCCAGCTTCCCTCCAGAAGTATATCTCCTTGCAATGGATTCGAGATATAGAAGGTGAAATCATTATTACATAGCAGAGATCCACAAGTTTTGCCTCAACTTTCCTGCCTGAGCTTAATTATTAAATATACCGTACCCACGGGAAGGTAGAATCCCCTGCTCCAATTCTCACAGGAAAGCTTACAAAGAAATAAAAAAAACTGGATGTGGTACAGACGTTACAGCCCCTGTGGCATCTTGCCCGTGAATGGGATGTGTGTACTATATATATATACACACACATACACACTGCAAGCTCAAAATAATCAATAAAGTATGAACTTGGAAATTCAGATTCACAGCAAAGAAGAATGTGAGGAGTTGGGAACTCCTCTGGCATCGTGGCTGCAAAGGAGAGCAGCAAATAACTGCTTCATTTTGAAGCTGTCGATAAAGAAAGCCTGATCTGGAGAAACGTATTTGTATTCAAGGCTATTTAAAGGGGTTATTTCATAGGGGATCTTTTGTGAATCCGCTCAGTGATACAGCACGATTGCCTAATTAAAACAGGAACGCCTTCTGATTTATCTCAGCAATTTGTTTCTCTGTGCTACAGAGCAGGACACCGTGTGCATTGCTGCATGCTACAAGTTTAGTCTGATTTCATTCTCAAAGCTATTTAAGTTCATAATAAAAGTTGTTTGTATCTCGCTAAGAATACAGATTGCTTCGCCTCCAACGAATGCCACTGCAGAATCCTGCTGTCAGCAGTTGATTAAAGAATAGAATCAAAGAATGGTTTGGGTTGCAAGGGACCTCAGGGATCATCAGGTTCCAGCCCCCTGCTGCAGGCAGAGCTGCCAGCCCAGTGCTTGACAGGGGATGAGGCCTTGAGACAGAAGGAACTGTGCAAGGGCATCTAAAACACCACGTACCCAATACCTGCCTGCTCTTTTAAATCAAAAGGCAACAGAAAAATTCCCAAATCTTTATGCGTCAACAGCGTGGTGTAAGAACCCTTTCAGAAGCTGCAGGAGCCAACCTGTGTCAGTGCAGTATTTTCAGCACCCAAATAACCTTAGTTATTCAGATACCGTTGTATGATCAGAGGAGAACACATATGATTGCCTAACGCCTTTTGTAGCTCCGTGTCCCCCAGCCCTGGTTCAAGTCCACACCATCCCCAGCTAACGTAACGCCACGCTGCTCACAGGGCTATCTCCCATCCTAATTAACCAGGAGTCTCAGCTGAACCCTCTGCTGGATTTTAATTACAGAGTTATTAATTCACAGGGAAAAAAAAAAAAAAACACAACAACTGACAGATGTTTCAGGTTGGTCGTAGCAAATTAAAAGGCAGGTGCCTGGCACAGAGAGTCAGAGATGATTAAACAAAGGACTCGTGGCTGTTCAGTTTCACCGCTCACTCAGTCCCACTTTTAAATGTACAGGAGCTTTTAAAGGTGCGTTCTTAATTTGGCTTGCAGTTTTTCTTGGTTCATTTTACTCTCCTGTCTTTTAAAAAAAGAAAACCCACTGTATTCTCAGATTCTTTGTTTATAAGGAAGTTTGTGCGATGCCAAGGTGAGAGAAGGAATTATCTGGTTCCTCTACAGTAATTAGCAGGCAATAAGCCACACATTACTCTGTATAAAACATGCATCTGTAGCACAGAGTTAAGGACTGCTTTCCATCTCTTACTGGGAACAACAACAGTTGTTGTAATTCTGCTGCTAACTCAAAGGGCTCGACAGAGCGTATGGAAGCGATAGTGCAAATCAAACACATTAGAGGAAACGCAGCCCGAAAGGCGACCAAGGTCGGGATTCTTAACGGAAAGCAAGGAGCAGCAAGTGCCACAGGCTGCAGCTCTCCATCACTTGTGCTGCTTCACAGAGCCGTGCCATCAGGTCCCAGCAGGTCCCATTTGTCACGATGGCATACGCAGGCTCAGCCAAACCAGGGGAAACTGCCTTTGAGGAGATGGCTGGTTATTAAAAAGGATCGGTTGTTACAAGTCCTCTGCATCTCTCTGGGTGTGTTCCTGCTAGGGAAGGTGAAGGAGGTGTTGCAGGCTGGCTTTGGTGATGGTGTTGTTTGACTTTGATTTTGTATATTTTTGCACGTGTCAGAATCATAAAACTGACAACTGTTCTGCCAGCATTACGATTTCTATGCAGGTTTTCTCCCCTTGTATTGAAGTACAGCTCAAACTACATTTCTGGTTCAAGTCGATCCAAAAATTACTCAAAGAAAAAAAAAATCATCAGGCTCAATTTGGAGAACGTACAATCAGACATCTTGACGATTTCAGAACTAGAATCGAGTGATGATAGATTCCCAGGAACAGTTCTGATTTCTCAAAATCAGCACTCTCTGATCAGATGGCAGAAGAACTCCACAGCTGTAGGCTACACGATGTAGTAGTTGCCTTGGAGTTCTAAGTTTAACAGCCACCATCACCACCACTGCCTTCTTCCCATAGCCTACCAAAGCTCACCCTGCTTGCTTTACCACCACAAGACACATCCAAACGGATTACTTGGGAAGCTCTATCTGAAACCATCTCTCTGTAGCCCACAGGCACAGCTATGGAATGAGCACAAGCTGAGTTCCTGTGGTCAGGAGCACAGTGACCATCCTCCCAGGATGACCTGCCCCCATTCCACCTCCCCTCTTGCCTGGAAGACCCCTCAGCTCCTGCCCAGCACTGCCAACTGCCTGGATATAGGGCCACAAGACTCTCCTGTACTGCTGTCAGCTAACAGAAGAAACAAATAAATACAAACGTGACTCAAAACTGCCTTCCCCTGGCACTACGAGAGGCAGCATTCAGCCACATTCAGAATGTGAACGTAGCAATGCTGTCTGCTGGGCCCTCTTCTAAGGAGGAGCATATTCACACTTAATTCCCTTCCTCCTCCCCTCTGCCTTGTTAGCAGCTGCAGCCCGGTGCCTGTGGGCTTCTGCTGCTAGCAGAGTAACGCATTAATGGAGATTTATGGCATCGCCACACGTGTCACACTGAGCCTGGGGTACTCAGGAGCAGAGGGATCACACCGTACTCTGCACGGCAGCTCACTGCTCTTTGTGGTGCGTGTAACTGAGCAGTGGCACAGCAAGCTGCTGTGGGCTCTGAGCTCAGCACAGAGAGCACACAGTGTGCATCCCTGCACTGTGCTGGGGCAGAGGGAATTACTGAGTAACAGTGCAACACAGGATTTTTTTTTCCCTCTGATATTTCATGTGCTATCGGGGTATTAAAAGTATTTGAGCTGTTTGTCACGAAGACAGCCATGAGGAGCTGCCTCCATGAACTGCTGTTTCCACCATGAAAAAGCACTCTGATGCTCAAGCTATTATAACAGCATCTATTAATTCCAGTGACTTCCACAGTTCTCATGGCTACAGAAGCTGAATGCTTTACACTCCTTAACATGTTTCCTTTCTGCCTCCTAATGGAGATCATAAATAGATTAAAAGTCAGAAAAAGTTAGAGCCATTCACATCTCCCAAGTCCCTCTTGTGATGCCCAGTTCCAGCAACCTGATGCTTGCTATGCACTCAGCCAGGCTGGAGGAGAGACTTCGGCTTTCTGCACACAGCTCAGCCCCTAACTCAGAGGTTCAGTAAGAAAACAGGTGCTGCTCTGTTGCTGTGTGTGGCACCAAAGGATCTCCTCTGAAAATACGCAGGATTGTGCCTGCCTGTGATCCCAGGGGCTGCCTAAAGCCATGAAGAAGTAATGTGAGGATGCTGAGCATCAAACTGCTGCATTGTTTGTGCTCCATTTCGCAGACCCTGTTCTAACACACTGTGCAGGAAACCTGGACATTGTCAGGACTCAAACTTCGTTGCCTGTAAAACCTTTTATTGGATCTAGAAGTAAGGAATTTGCTTAAGGTTATGCAAGAGATCAGTAGTAAATCAGGAAATCGAGCCTAAGCCTCTTAGAGCAGCAGCCTAATGGTTGTTTTCAGAAGAGTTTCACTACATTACACCAGCTAAGTGTCTGGCTCACTCACTGCTCTATGGATTAACAGGGGGCAGACTGACTGTAGTCTATTGAATTCTTAAAACATAAAATAAATACCTGCTATGAGCTCTTCTTCCTAGCAAGGTTTTGGGACATTTCCAAGAGTCTTAATTACATACCTACATATGCACGGGAACTACAAGTACATATACCTACACAGTAATCAAGCCAAACCACATATTGTGATTAAAGTATCATCCCTGATACCCCAGACCAACTATTTTTCATCACTGTACACAAACAAATTGAACTACAGTTAGCATTTCATCAGTCAGGCAAGAATAACCTCTACCTCATTCAACTTGGAACTCTTTAACAGCCCACAGACAATGGGATACTGTGCACTTACCATCTATCCTTATTTTTTTCACTTTTTCCTTTCTTCCAGGGAATGAGGACTGAGAACAAGACAGACAAAACCCCTCACACAGAAGCTCCTGACATATAACTTCCTTACTGCATCCCTCCCCCCCCCTAATTTAACTCAGCAGAGCCAAATCTACATACACCCAGCTGCACCTGATAGCACAGCCCTCAGCTCAAGGTCACCAGCTCTAAATAGCTGCTTGCTTTTAACTGGTCTCACTCACATGGTAATGACCTTGAAGTAGTGCCTCATCTTAGCTTTGATTCAGTTGACAGTGCACCATCACCGTGTGAGCAGGGTAGCAGAGCTGTAGTTAGGATCTTGCTGCTCCTGTTGCTCCGGTCTAATGCAGAAAACATGCAATGTTGTGCAATATCATCAGCAAACTTCTGAATATAGATGTGTATTTACTTACGCACCAGGGAAGCTAATGCTAACTTCTCAGTTTTTCATCTCAGCTGTAGTGTTTTTAGTAAATCCCATGCTAATGTGATACAGATGTAATGAAAGAAATTAATTTTACTCTCCCAACCCAAAAGAGCAATGTAATGGTAATAGGTGCAACAGCACTCTCGCAAGCTGTGATTCTGTGTCTGTTCCTATGGAAGCCCAGAAATATCCTTCCTTTGCTCTTCTTTCAATCCTTTTATTTCCAAGGCCTTAAAGGCAAGCCAGGGAAAGGAGGGCTAATTAAACCTCAGATCTTGGACCGTGGCGTGGCAGCCGTGTACAGCACCACACAGCAGAGCTGCTACAAGGGATGCCCTGATAACCTGTTAGTATTTGTTAACAACACTTAGAGGGAATTGGTTTCAAAGCCTCTCTGCTTAATGCAGACTGAGACCATTAAGTCTGCATGCTAAAGCTGGTGTTGGAAGAACAGCTCGCTCGCACCGTGAAACAGTGAAACCCTCTGAGGAAACAGCAGCGACCTTTGCTGGCATGCACTTTGCTTTGCACGAGGATGTTTTAACTTCCTGACTCCGTCGTTTTGGACGTTTCAGCTTGGCAAGCCCTTTGTAATCGCCCTGGTTCTTAGGAATGCTGTTAATATTTAATATCTGGCTATCAGTTGAGTCAAATCTTTGCTCCCCTGTGGCGTTTGTTGTTTTTTTTTTCAGTTCTTTCTTTATTTCTAATGGCTGATTATAATTTTTAGCCTGAAAATATTTGTGCTTTACCCTTTGCTTTGTAGGAGGAAGCCTACTAGGGGTTTCTTTTTCAGTAGGAATACTGAAACCTCTACAAATAAAAAAAACCATTCTCGCTCCATACCCAGACTAAACTCTTAACATGTCTTTTATCTAGCCCTAAATTTATTATTTCTAGTCAATGCACGTATCTGTGGCTGTGGGAGGTTCAGATACTTCCACGTCTGTACCATGTGGATGGAAGTGACTTTGGACTGCCATGGCGTTCCCCCAGGCTGAGTCACCCCATGAAACCATGGGATTTCCAGGAGCTTGGTAGGAGTATCTACTGCAAGAGAATATGGACATGGGCTAGCACCAAATATACACACATCTGACTCAGAATCAGAAATTATATTTAAGGTATGGACGTTACTGACCAGGGCCATGTTAAATCAGAGATGGTACAGTGTGGGTTATACAACCAGGATGGAGCAGCCAGGGTTCTCAGGATCTCCCTCCTGGTTTTAAGCTGCTTACTGTGCTCTCGGGGAACATAAAAGTCACTTACTACACTGCGCTGTAGTTTGTTCACCTGGAAAAATGAGATAACTTCACTGACCTACCTCAGAGGCAGTATGTGAGCCTTCAGTAGTACTGTGAAACTACGCACTGATCTCCTGGCAAGAAATACTCTAATGGAGCACAAATGTCAAAGATTGTTTTCCAGTCAGGCAGGTATGGGAGCCAGTGAAAAGCACGTGTTGGATTGACATGGGTAATGCTGTACTTATTTCCACTATGATGCTTCTCTTATTGTTTCATCTCTTTTATGGTCTATTAATGGCCTATTTTGATGAGTTAGCATTGTCTAATACTTTATTTTCTCTACAATTTCAGGTGTCCTCCTCAGCCCTGCCCTCTTGTTTCTTCCTCACAAGGCACTCATGAATTGCTCTGTAGTAGCAGACAGCTACTAGCCAGAAATTTGCATGGATCCTTCATTATCTCTTTTTCTAATGGTGATAAATCCTCCTCAAATTAGCCTTAAAATGCCAGTGGCTTAAATATTTCCTGTTTCTGTTTTGTCTCTTGGGGTGATGATGTCTTTCCAGTGCCAGGAATTTCTATTTAATAACTTGGCTATTCAACCAAGGTTAAAGTGAAGGCTTGTAGAAATCATCTGCACATTCATCCTGTTATAAACAGATCTCTCTTCTGAAACATCGTGAAGAGAACCAGCAGCAGAATCATGGAAGGTAATCTTTTATGTATGGAAGATGTAGGGAAGATGTCTTGAATATGCTTTGTAATTTAAAAAAAGGATTATACATCCAAGTACGAGCAGTACCAAGCAATTAATGAAATTACTCTTTTGGGAGGGCTCAGTGTACACTCTTAAATATGTTGAAATTAGCCACAACCCCTTAAGGGAGTTTACTTGGAACAAAAGCCAAATTTAAATCCTGAAGTTAATATAATAATGTGAAATAAATCTTGAGACTGGTGGACCAAAAGTTCCCTCGACTCTTTTTTTTTTTTTTAATATTTAAAGTTTGCATTCTTCCCAGTGCATGTTTCTTTATCTCTTTATTACATTTAGTTTAATATTGTATTCCTCCTAACGTTGTTCAAATGTGATACATTTAAATATCACAGTCTCCCCAGGTGATGGAAGACAAAAGCAGGCAGCGTGCAATGCAAAACCCAGCTCAGAGCAGCCTGGCACAGCACTGTACCCCAATTTAGTCCCAAATACCCTTAGAGAGGAGCACCTTTCAGAAAAAAGATGTCATTCTTTCTGTATTTACTTTTCCTGTTTAGCTGATGGTGTCCTAACCTCACTCAGGAGGAATTGCCTGGTGAAGGAGCTCAGGATGTTTTCCAAGTTGTAATATTGCCTTGCGGTGTTGAAACTGGACATCCTGAATCTTACTGGATAGTGCTGGGTGTACAGATGCAACCTTGTGAGGTCACACAAAAGCAACACACAGAGCCATGTTCAGGAAGGAAAAAAAAGAAAGGAAGAAAAGCAAAAAAAGGAAATTCCAAAACTGTTACTGTTATCGATCTTGCCATCACTAATTCAGGTCTGTGACAGGCCTGGGTAGCCTTGCTTTGTTCCCATCACCATCTCATATCCCAGGAAGGCTAGCGAGCTGAACAAGCAGTGTCGGTGGTGGGTTTTGTACTAGAGACTGCTTTGCTATATAAACCAGGGTGAAATTATCTTGCAGTATTTCAGACTATGACCTTTCGAGTAGACAGACCCAATGATTTTCAGTCAATGCTCCCTCTGCTTGATTTAGAAGCCCATTCAGAAGGCAAAAAGGCCAGTTCATTGAGGCAACTCATTATTCCACTGTGCTGCTACATCCTGATAGATAACAAATCTGACCTTTGCTACAGAAATAGGTTGTTGTGGGCAGTAAAAGTTCACTTTGAGTGACACGACGAATGCTAACTCTCCTGTAGACAAAGACAGCATGGGTGCAGAATGTGCAATCAATGGTCCACTTTGAGCAGCTCGCTGAAATCCTCTGAGAAAATGCATGGTTTTCCCATTTCAACTGGTAGGATCGAACCTGTTAGCCTCAGACCTCAGTCCACTGTCTTGGGAACGCAACAAGTAACCTCACTTTTGTTGAATGAAATGGGGACCAGTTGAAAATGCAACTACAGAGAGCTCCTTAGTAGACCTAGAAATGCAGCAGCCCCATTCTTGGCACCAGTGTGAAATCTGTGCTCCTGACATTCTGGCTGATGATGGTGAACTACCAGAAACTACAAACTACCTGGGGAATTCAGCCCTGGAAAAGATGTATCAGTAGGTTTCTGAGGCATGTGCTAATTACGGCAACGTTCAGTGGTTCCCTATTCAGCAAATGAATTTCAAACATAAAAATTGATTCTCAGTTTTACTCATCACATCAATTTTATTTTAATGTCAGCTGACTTGGCATAATGAGTTCTTACTTACTCTCAGGAATTATTTTCTTTCCCAAAGTCAGGCAATTGGACAAAAGCCTGGATGATCCATTTTGCAAAGCTTCATAGATAAAACAATAATATTATCCAATACCTATCACAATCCAGAACGTATAAGCTCACAAAAACACATTTCTCTGTTTCTCACGCAGCTCTGTCTACTAAATCAACGTATTTCTATTTCTTGCCTTCCAAGGGAAAACAAATACAAAAATCAGCTATTTCTGGTGAAGTGTGGCCATACATCCAGTTCTAAGCTGCAAGAACCAACACGGCAGAAGCATGGCTGTCTGGCTGAAGCACAAACCATGGCACAAAGAGTGCAGAAATGAAGCTGATGAGCTCTGCAGGTCTCCTGCTCCTTCACCGACAGCTTCGTCATCGGTGAATGCTGACATCACCTCAGAAGTTGCCTAAAATCCTAATATAAACTCAGCAGTAAATTAAAGATCCTCCTTAGGAGAAAGGCGTTTGGTATTCTGGAAATATGGGCTTTTGTTGTTTAAGACTTATGCATTTGTTTGATATCTTTTTGGCTGAAGCTTCAGATGACTTTTTTTCAACAGCATGGGTCCACAATCTCTGTCTTTTCTTGCCAGGTTGAACCATGCTCTTGGTCCACCATTTAGGCCATTTTTTAACTGAAAATTCCCTAATTTTCTAAAACACTGAGGTTTCATTCCTAGGAATTCACACCCCTCTCCTGGCAGCTGAGTGCTGATGAAGGCGGTGCTTTGTGGCAGGGCTGGCCTGGCAGGAAGCAAATGGCACCAAGAAGCCAAAAGTCTTTTTTTATTTTTTAATCACATCTTTAATGACCACAAGATCCAGAGTAGACATCCTCCCTGGTACAGTGCTGGGATGCTCATTAAGCACAGGTAATTAGAGTACTCCTACTGCTTTCTTATACACAACTGATAAAAGCTGTAAAGTTGGCTGCCTCTCAGATCATCTCATTTCAGGGAAGTTCCTCCCACTAAATTCTGTTGACAACAATCCCTTTTAATCTGCTGACCTGGACACTGCTTTAAGGCCAGAATCTTTGAAAGACCTGAAGAAAAACCGATGAGAAGGCAGCTGCTTTCTGGAAATGTCAGCACTCAGAATTCCCTCGCTCACAGCTATGACTGGACCTGCAGACCACAAGGCAATGTGGAAGAGTGAAGTGGGAACTCTAATGCCACCCGTGCTCCATGGGTCCCTGCCCCTAACAGCCCCTGGAAGCTGGGCGAGCCAGCCCACACAGCTCAACCAACATCCATCCGCTCTCTGGGTTAATGCCTTAGTGCCCCTGAGAGTCTACTAGAAACGACTTTCAAAAAGTAATGCCATCAGCAAGGGCCCAGCGAGAAGCTGGCATATTTGCAAGATTACAGCTCGTGTAATAAATTCCCTGCGATGAGCTGTGTTGGTGACCTTGGTGTTCGTCTGCAGCTGCACAGTGGCTCAGATGGGAAGGTTGACCCCAGCATTCGCACGTGGCCCCTCTGGCCGTGGCACTGCTGTACAGGGACAGCAGCATCGAGCTGACAGACAGATTACATGAGGGATGGGCTTTCCGAAGGACCCTTTTGGAAAAGGTGATCTCGGATATTTCATAAGTTAACACCAATGAAAAACAGATCTATTCCTAGTGACAGGGAGCTTAGCCCTGCTAAGAAGTTGCATAATCGTGTGCTGCTTTCACTTAGTCCACACCAGAGAAACGGGTATGATGGAGTGGATGATCTGAGGGATGGAATATCAGACATGAAATACGTCATCTCTCCAACTAGACCTGCACACCAAATCTTGCTTGGGCTCTATCTCACCATAAAAAATTATGCATGCTTAAAACCCCTGCTATTTCCTTCGCAGAGCTTGTAAAATCTTACAACTTCTGCTTTGCAAAATATTTCTAAACACGTATTGACTTATGCTGAAACAGAAACATGGCTAAAACCCCAGAATGTACCGGAAACAAAAGACTGGATATGAAAAACTAATATTTGGTTTATCATTTTATAGTTTCGTCATCTTGCATATTTTCACATTGTTTTATGCCAAGCCAGTAGTGGTGATTCATTACACGAAATTGGAACATTATAGATTCAATACAGAAGCATTCATCTTAGTGACAGGAAAGGATCCTTTAGGTCACAGAACCACTTCCCTGCAAAGGGAGGAAATCCCATAAAAGACACCGAAGCCGGAGATACACGGAAACTTCACTTCATTCAGCTGTGTACCCTTAGAGATACAAAGCCCTGAGCATCCCATAACAAAATGAAAGGCTTCAGAAGCTCGTCTTATGCTGGAAATCTAAGTTATAAAAGAACCAGAAAGCATTAACAGTGCTCGGTCCTGGCATTGGCACAGACTATGAAACAAATATTCTGATCACAAATGCCTGATGAGCTCAAAGCTTGAACTCATGGACAAGACGTTCATGTCCAATTGTGTTGTCGTCTTCTCTGCAGGGTCATTAAAGAAAATAAGCAGCCTGTTTCATCCAAGCTCCAGCGCCCTCAGTGCCCTCCCTGCTGCTCTATAGAGCACTCTGAACTTGCAAATGTTGCTCTGTGTCTCCAGGAGTGACACTCAGGGCTGTGTGCGTGTCAGCTGAAGCACATGGGAGTGACAGGAGCTCCCTAAAAGTAACAGATGGAGACATTAATTCCTATTCTCACAGCAGGGCAAGTTATTAGAAGAAGTTATTGAGTTGCAAAGGATTATAATATAAATGCCATTATTGTACCATTATTTTTATTCCTTTGATATTCTGGAAATGAATCGGCCATAGATATTTTACTGTGTTTGATTAGTGCCTTATTAATCCACATGAAAGGACCTTAGTGTCTTTCAGAGTGGATACTGGAGGGTGGCTGTGGAATATCTGAAGAGCTAGACAGTGCAACGTGTAACTGCACAGGGGCTACGCAAAGGACTACAGAAAAGATGCTGTTGAAGGGGCAGAGCTGAACTGGAAAATGCCCCAGGGTATCCTAAGAAATAAGATGCCATAAAACCAATAGGGATCATGAAAGAATGTGGTACACAACATCTTTCAGGAGGTGCCAACAGTTCAGTGGCACTGCAAATGTATCTCTTGACGCAGAATAACTGGTATGGAGATGGAAAAAAGAAACAGGAAAGGAGAACAAACTGCAAAGCACTAAGTGGGGGAACTGATATCACACTTCTAAGTTCTTTGGTTGGGAATTAAAGGTTTCCACCCAATCACTCTGAAAGAAAAATACCTTCCAGAGTTCAGCTACAGATCTGATTTCTATTTGGTAGTGATCAGTAAGCATCACAGAGCTTTAAATTAAAAACTACCTCAACCTCAAGAATTGCTCCGTGTCCTTCAGGGGCAGCAGCCTGCCTGGCAGAGATGCAGTGCCTGCCTGGAAATGCCCTCCCAAGCTCTGAGCATCAGCTGCACCTGTACAGCGGACACCCTGCGCTGAAGCTCACACCCAGCTGTGCCAGAACAAGGCTTTGTTCTTAGCAGTGCTCTGCTAATGCTTTGACAAGTGAAGGAAGAGCAACGGACTTTGTGAAATGAGCAGAGGGAAGCATTGACCTTGGTCTGCCGTCCCGTTGACAATTTGACTGAAATGGACCCGGCTCCAAAGACCATTTCTGTGCGGATGTCCAAGAAGATGTAAAGGAACAAATATTCCACACAGTCAGCTTCCAGAGAAGTGTATGTAAGGGCTGCTACAATTCAAATAAAGGGTAGATGCGTTCGAGAAGGATTCAGAGAGAAAATTCTTCATAGGCTGTGATTTTGGAGGATGCTGTTTACCCCCGGCTCTGGTGTGCAGCTAGAATTTCAGGCTGGCCAGGAAAAAGAGCCACGGTCTGTGTGCAGACCTGAATGTTCAGGGCGGGGGGAGCAGAAGGGAATCAAGGAATCTTACTTCCCAGGCAGATGCTGCAAACCACCAGACATTGCTTCTTCCTGACCCGAGGCTGGCAGCCAAACGCATGCTTAGAAGTACTTACAAATATCCCTGTGCTGCAGTCCCTGGGGGTCCTAAGTTGTACTGCTGCCTACAAAACTCTGAGAGGAAAAATGCATTTGAAAGCGTTACATGATTATGAACTGTGCATGTCTGATTAGAAGCGTAATTACTTTGCATTTTGATATGTCAGCAGCAAATGGCATTCTCGTGGGCCACATCATAACATATGCACTCTCACCCTTAAACCTCGGGCATTTCTCAACTGCCATTTGAAGGCAATAATGGAAATCCATGTTTTAATTTCTAATATTTCAGTGCCTGTTCTTAAAGCCATTATATATGGCTGAATCCATCACACTGTCTACAGCTGAATCTCCAGGGGCTCTTTACCTAAACCTTGCTGCTTTTTCCAGGCTCCTACGTGGAGTCGCTACGTTTTCATTTTCTATTACCCAGACGTGTATTAACCGTAAGGACATTAACTCACAAAAAACTTTAACTCACTGGTGGAAAGGTAGACAGTGAGAAGCCATTTAACTCCGACGTGTATTTTCACACTGCATTTAGTGAACTATCATCACTGTATGAGTGCAGGCAGGCTGAGGAGCACATGGCCCCGTGATGCTGCAGTGTGGGAAAGCAAACAGTGTGAGGCTGCTCTGAGAGAGCCTTGCTTAAAGATGCTGACATCCTGGAGAAAAGCATGTATCAGAAAAGCTGTTAAGGACCCACAGTTAGGAAGGACCTGAGTGCAGAGTACCCTGGTGCTCAGGGTTGGCAGAAGGGAAGCTGTTGAGCTGCATCAGCTCAGGGCGTGCACACAGATCGCTGCGGGGTCCAGAACAGCACTGCTTTATGCATCTCTGCACGTTTCTGGCTGACACAGGAGCCAGAGCTTTTGCAGCCATCAGTTTAAAAACGCCTCAAGAGATGTAAAAGTGAAACCAAAGAGCTACAAACTGGAAGATTTTGTTTAATGAAGAAATGAAACGGCGGAATCGGATGGAAGTTTTGATGTTTCCTCTCAAACTCCATGTTAGCATTAGCACTAAACAGATGTCCCACATTCCAAAGGAATGGCAGGTTTGGCACCTCTTCACGGTTAGCAAATTTAATTATGGCTTCAAATGCAATAATGGAGCAACCTTGCTTGGCTATAATTGGATCTGCAATTGGCATAGGCTTTCCTTCCCTCACTGTGCCATATGGGCAACTGCAGAACAAGGTGCTGCATATGTTCCTGCTGAATTACACTGGGTCAAATCAGGGTCAGATTAAAATATTATGGAAGGGAAGGGAGGGGCAATCAAAAATGAAGAGTGGGTGTTTTCCTTCAGTGCCAGTTTCTCTGACCAAATTACTTGGGATCAAATTGGATGAGGGCTCCAATAGAACAGCTACTTTAATTAGGAGAACTCCCAGTCTGTCTGAAGTAACAGCGTGTTCTGGGCAGCAGATCAGGAGAGGCAGAAGAGCTGGCACTGGCTGGATACAAGACAGACCCGAAGAAAGGAAAATAACCCTCTAAACATACTACAGATTCTGGGGGAAAAGCTTTCTCTTTTCATCCCTTCAGAGAGTTGATGGTCTTTCAGAAGATTTGGAACAGGGTGAGGAAAAAACATCGTGCCAATTCACATTACAGATCTGTAACAGCACGCTGATTAATGGGAGCAAAAAGAAAAGCAGTGGCCATCTTTTATTTGGTTATGTAAAATCCCTCCTTCAGGCAGTGAGGGAGCTGTATCTATGAGTGAATGCCTGACACTTTCCATTAGCAGACCTTGTTTTCTGTTGTTAATAACGCTGCCAGACTTAAAGCATTGGGGCTGAAATTGCCCTTCCCGACCTACATCTCAGGCTGAGTTTGTCTGCCACGTGTCCATGCAGGCACACTGACACCTGAGTGGGATGATGGATTCTGATTCAGAGGAAGAAGAAGCAACCTACAGAATAATTGCTCCAACAACTCCATAGTGCCAGCAAGGAAAGGCAGCATTACAATATTCATTGTGGCATCCCTCCTGCCAGAAGAAGACTGCCTGTGTGAAGGGTGGTGGGGAGAAAATGATCTGATGCTGAGGCAGAACTCATTCTACTCATCATCAATAGCAAAAGCATCCGTGAGACGTGGTAAGATACAGAACACAGAACTTGGCCCTAAATCCCAAGGAATCCACAGCCCCTCTTACATAAGAACTGCATTTACATCAGCATTTTCATGAAGGGAATGCCATGGTTTGGAGAAGTGGGCTGGGAGCATCCTGTGGGTGGGAGGAACAACCCATGCCTTTCACTGCTCTTCTCACAGCGATTTCACTGAACCCTGAGCTCAGCCACGTGCCATGTCCAAATCCAAATGCAATACACAGTATAAAGGATTTATTGGGTCATAAGAGGTGCAGTGTTAGCACCATTAGATTTTATATTGGCTGCGGATATGTGGAATATAAAAGTACCTGCTTTAAAGTTGGAGCAATTTCTAGGAAATATTATTTGCTGCAAAATAAAAATTAAGACATTGTTGGAAAGACCACAGCTTCACAGTTTCTGGATTAAAAAAAAATAAAGAAAAGACCTCTTTCTGCAAAAGCACAGCATACAGTGTGCTTCTGTATTCAGCAACAGGAGGATATGCTCTGGCAGAGGACGTAATACAAACAGGACAGACAGAACTCAGATAAGTAAGAAATAGCTCTGCCTCTTGAAGGAGATAACTTGCCAGGCTTCCACTGCACAAAGCTGTATCTGAATTTCCAGTCATCTAACAGATATTAAGGGAGCTTCTGGGCAGGTAATCCCAGCTAAATCTAGGACCTATCCCCACTGGTACAAAATACTGTTAGATTTTGTTCATGTTTCATAGTGTGGCAACTACAAGTCACAGCATTCATTATACTGAGTGTGTCAACAGATTGCTGTGCTGCCTTGCTACCTCCAACAGCCCGGGCTGTGAAGGAGCAGCTCCAGCCAAAGCCTCAGGCAGTGCAGTCCTGCACCCAGTTTTACTGCTAAAACCTTCAATTTCTGCTACAATTGGAGCTCTCTCTGTCTTTTGCAACCCCCCCTTATTCCATTAGCAGCCATTTGAGTCCTGCCTCTACAAAAGGCAATTATCTGTGCTCCACTCAGCCGGCGGAGCTGGTGAGCATGGCTGAGACATCACCTGGAGGACCGACCTCGACTGGCAGCTCCCAAAGGTAACTGGGGCTCTGTGGTGAATGCACTAACGTGAAACTATTTTTCTTTGTAATGCAGCAGCATCCTGTTTGTATGAGCAGGTCCTACAGCATGAAAAATGATGATTTGCTCTCATTTCAAATGGAAGATTCCCTCTCATCAGTCTCCCATAGCACTGTATCAGACCTTCCGGAGGTAAAGCTGAGCTAACTTGGTAAAAGGCCTTAGAAGAAAGAAGAGAGGTTGCTGTGGCTTTTTGATTAAATTCTTACAGACAAAAGAAAAATAATACAGTTCCCTAAAGCCTAGATACTGCAGCGATGGGAGTACCGACCTCACCTCTCCACCACTCCTCCCAAATGTGAGAGAGCCAGCCTAGATTATTCAAGGATCTTGGATAAAAAATGGAACGTGCAGAGCTGTAGCTGGCGAGCTAGCTCATAAATTCAGTGTTTCAGCTGGCAGCCCTCGGCAGAAAGCAACCACCCCATTAAATCACACTGGGCAAGAAACTGTCATTTTAGTGAATCATGAGAATTTCTAATTCCATTATAATGCGTGCATATATGAGGAAGGTAATTCAGTGGGAGTTTTAGTTTCATTTTTATGGTGTCCTTCAGAAGATTATGATCCTTGCTGCTTTTCCCTGTTGTCCATCCGACTTCCAAAGCAGCTGTTAAAAGTCTTACCAGTGGCAGTTAATAAAGACAAGCCAAGTATAAACCTTTGCAGAACACATTCCTGTTTTGCTGCTCCCCAGATTCTGGCATTAACATCTGACATACCTGGGGAACGTTTGGGAAAACCAGAAAAACAAAACCAGCTTGATGTAGAGAACAAGTGCTCTTATTTACCACGAACTCCAACTCCTGTGGTCAACTGGACAAAAACAATCCAACTTTAAAACAAACCCAGGAGCAGAGCAAACAGTTCCATTAAAACAGTACTTCAAGGTGCAATAAAGAAAATACTTGGCTGCAGCCTTGTTGCAGTCCGTGTCTGGAATAGGCACATGTTGCTCTCAATTCATAAAATCTTGTATGTGTTTACGTGCTAAAGAAGAAGAAGCAGCCAGGTTTTGTCACCAGTATCTGCGAGACAAGGTTATCCATTTTTGCATTAGTAGATGCAAATTGCTGGAGGCAACCATTAAATCCAAGTAACCATGTGTTGCCTCTTGAACACCACTACTGCTCTAAGAGATCAGTGGCATGATTACAAATGTGGGCAAAGGCTTTTTGTGAATTATTTTGATTCATTTTCAAAGTACTGTTCACATATGTCCCATCTTGCCTCCTGTATGGCCCCTGAGCTTTTTGTCTTCGAGAGCCCTGTTTGAACAGAGAGGAAAGGAGCTCATTCTCTGTACTGCTATTACCTCCCTCTCACCTTCGTTTGTGAGACACTTAACTACACGTTTACTGCCCCCTCATAACGAACCAGAGGATGAGCAGAACAGCCTGGGACTGAGCTACAAAGAGATTAAGGACATGTCTGCACTGTGCAATAGAGCACACTGAAAGCAGCACTGGGGAATATGTACTTGTGTCTAATAGCTGCCACAAGCACTTCTGCCTGCTGCATAGCACTATGTCAAGCACTGCTCAAGTCCAAAACGCAGGGCTAATTAGTGCTGTTACCCTCACATGGTGATCTTGCTGCTGTTTCTGGAGCTGGCTTGTAGCATCCCCATAGGCTTGCTCAGACCAGTGTGCAGAATTACTTGCTCAAGGTCATGCCAGAAATCAATGGCAGCAACAAGAGAAGAGCCCAGATGTATTTAATATCAGCCTTGGCTCACAGTCACTGGGCTCTCTCATTCCCTACACAACATTCTTCTTCATCCAGTACTCAAAGTCTTGGAGAAGCTGCACAACTCTTAACACATACAGAGGAACTGCAGCAGACACAAAGCCAGATCCCAAGAAGTCTTCACCAACAGCCTGCTCTGGTCCAGGACAACATAAAATCTGCCCCTGTGGCTCTATTGCCTCGCTGGACCTGTGGAAATAAATTATTCTGCATCAAGCAGACGAGCATTCACAGAGCCCTGAATGATAAATGAACCTTATGCTTGGCTGCAAGCTGCCCCGTGTGCACACAGGAGGGACCCCCAGCAGCAGCCCCTGCTCCACACAGAGCCTCTGCTGAGATGCACTGTGTCCACACTGCCGAGGCCACAATCTGATGCTCAGTACGTGAACCAGTGACACTTCATGCCTAGGAGCAGAAATTCAGTTATCTACAGCAACTAAAATAACACTGTGCAGCTTGTCATACCCAGTCCAATTTGTTCCATAGTATTTCAGAGACACCAGGGAAATACTCTGTTCTCCAGTTAAGCAAGCTTCATCTACAGTATATATTGGTTTCTAAGGAGTTGCTACAGTGGTAAATAAAAAGAAAAAAAACATGGAGATATAAAACAAAACTGCAGGCTTTCTACCAATACTCCCATTCACTTCTGTTAAGGAATTTAAATCTAAAGCCATTTTCCTTCTGAGACAATTGCAGTTTTCTTCAACTGCTGTCTTTGATACGAGGCCTGCGTCCTCTTTTATTGTTGGCCCATGATGTCAGGGGTGGATGTTGGCAGAGGTTGACCCTTCCCACCAATATCCCGTTCTGTTTTGTTATTCTGTGATGGCACCAGAGGGGAGGCCTGACAGAATGGCATCTGACACAGGAGTGTGGATGGAGCAAAGGGGTGAAGCTGAATTCCTCCATACAGAAAAGGTGCACCCATTGACATTCATTGCTGAATGATGATGCAGAGCAAGCAGTGGATGTGAGCACTGTGAGGAGTGGGTAGTGCACTTCAGCAGTGGGACAGAGGGTGAAGGCTGTTAGGAGTGTGGTATGCAGCTCTTGTTCTTTCCTGGTGAAAATGAACAGCTCATGGTGGTGACTGTGTTGAAAAATCGTGTCTCGTCACTCAGAATTCACTCTATCCATTCGTGTTACTGTGTTCTTTGTATCTGTTGTAGTTTCCATGGAAATAAACAGGAGGCACTACTTTCAGAGCGACCCACATTCAGTTCTGCACTGATTTATACTTCTTTTGACTTAACTAGTTTAAGTGCAAAGGGTGGGAAAAATGGCTTTGAATTTCCTTGCTTTAAACACCTCTTCAATCCATAGAGAACTCAGGCAGTCTGGGGTATATTTTGACTTTGTAAGTCATTGTCATACTTTTTTTTCTCTAAAATCACAGTAGTTGAAACCATTATGTTTTTTTCTGTGCACAAACAAAATTCATATCCTTTCAGCTTAAATTCTTTTTAAATGGTGAGATGCAGAAGGAAGTGCAGTGACAAAGCACAGTGGGTTTCTCTCAATACATCTGGAGCAGAACCAAGATGGAGCTGTTTTCAGCGTGCAGCCGACTCCCAGAAAATTACCCTCCAGTACATGGCAGATGTAATCAATTTCCACGCCTTCAGTCAGAACATCCAAGCTCCAGGTTTCCCCCAGCCAGCAGAGAAAGAGGAAGGATGCGAACGAGGATCTTTTGGGGGCTGTTTCTTTTTGAATTCATCGCCACTGACAAACAAAGAATTTCTCCTGATTCTGTAAAAATCCCTTTTGGGAAGTTTGTTTGGCAGCTGCTGGGACACGGGGATGTGGGGGTAACTGCCCAGCTCCCATCAGAGTTCCAGTGAGCAGCACCAGGACCTTCTCCAAGTGCTGATGGGGACGACAGAGAGCTGCCAAGGGGACTGTGACACTGAGAATGAACTGGATGAGCGGTCAGACAGAAGCGAGCAAAGGAGCCGTCTTAATTTTTCTTCGGGGTATTTTGTTTCATAAATCTTCAGACAAGCTAACAACTTTTCCATTTCAGAAATCGAATCTCACCGTGCTTCTCCTGGCCAATAACAAAACGAAAGATGTTACATATCTGCCCACAGAGCCTATTACGTGGCCCCCGGCTACGCCAACTCTCGCTGATACCAATACTGAGAGGGGAAAAATCAGAGCACAGAAGAAATGTTTTTGAGGATGTGGAAGCCCCAAAAGGATCCAGAGCACACTAATTTAAGCTCTTCTGGTGCTGAGGAGAAAGAGCTATTACTGCGGGTACTTATAAACAAGAAGAGCTCCTTCAGTTGGGGAGATTTCTCTGCTTCTCTGAGGGGTCTTAACTTTTAAAAACCATGCTAAGGAGAAGTCAATAAACACAGTGACTGGAGAATGGGGTCGGAAGCGATAGGTGTGCTGAGGGCAGTTCTGTCCCCAGGGGCTTCGAGGTGAGCCCTGCTCAAGGCCCAGGGACTCGGGCTGCAGAAAGGCACTGAGGTCTGGAGAGAGCTGGACACGGTGCCCAGCCACTCCAGGAGACCTCTCGTTTATCTGAGGCCTCTAGGCACCCTAACAAAATGAATCAGAATTCAGTGCTTGCTGTTTTGATTGCATGTGTGCATTCTGGGAGCTCACACTGTCCTTGACAGGAAATTCAGGAGCGTGTCTTTACCTTGCATCAGTCCCACTCCACTCACTTGACTAATGACAAGCTGCCTGCACTGCTCCTTACAAAGCTGATCCTGTGGTAGGAATTGCAGAACCACTCAGTTTATTCCCTGTTACTTTAACCACCTGTGAACCCAAGCTTTGCACAGAGCCCGGTGCAGCCATTCTTTGGGGTGGGCTTCTGCAGCAAATGCTGCCTGTGGGACTGCCCATCACCTCCTGCTCCTCCTGGAACAGCGGCTTCCAGTCAGCTCCTTGGTAGAAGTGGTGTAGGAGTTCTTTAATTACTTTTAAGCCCAGCAGTTCAGAAACTCTCGTCAAGACATTAAAAGGTTTTGACAAAGTCACGTGAAATGTCTGGAGTGGGCTCCAGCAGCACAGTTTCCCCTTTTTATCTTCTATTTCCAGGAAGAGTGGCAGCAAAAATGTAATGCTGCTTTATTTAGTGCTGTTTCATTGAAATACTAAGGGCTGAATTGCTAATTTGAAGAGCAATTCTCAATGGAGATACAATATTTGTATCTATTAAGGACAAGGTGCCCGTGAAATTGCAATCTGCTGCTCCTCAGAAGTTCTAAATTTCGGGAAATTATAGCTTTCTACCTTCCTTAGTAAACAAATAGATGTAGTTCTATGATAAAAATAAGTGCCTGAAGTGTGTATTTCAAACCAAAGAAGTTGCCCACTTAACTTCTAGACAAGGTATTTCTTCCCCACAATAGCAGCCTCACAATAAAACAGTTGTTCTTATTTTACAGCCTCCTCCCTTCTCAACATGACAGTCCTGCTACAACACAACTGAATTTCCCATTCTCAGGCCAAGTCCAGCTTATCCCAGTGCTGCTGTGCAGCTAGTGCAGCACAGAGATAACTGTAAGGCAAACACAGGGCAGTCTTATCTATCCCAGACACCATCTGCACGAGGAGGCATCTTCCTCACTGTCCCACAGTGCCAAAGGACACCATCCCCAAACATCCTCTTGTCTGCTGGAGTGTCTTTCCTCTTCACCCCTGCCCGTGTCAAACATGTCTACAAGGGCTGATGCTCTCTCAGTACTCCAATTCCTGCACAACCTCTGAAAGCTGGCAGCCTGAGTTGTCACAAAATGTTTTCCACCAGAAATAACTCAGCCATGAGCTCAACCAAGAGCCACATTCCCCATCCCAGTGTTCAGGCCACAGCCTGAGCAACCCTGCTTACAGGAAGCAGAGCTGAGCACTGTGGCTGAGCTGCCTAGCAGCACCAGCAAGGCTGCAGTAATGGACGTGTCCCCAGCCCTGCTGTGAGAGGTGCTTTTATCTTAAAGGCTGCAATTACAGCTCAACACAATTGATCCTCACCATAACAGACCTGAGCCACAAAGCTGTCAAATTCGTCATCTGTCACCCAAACAAAATGCTCGTGGATCTGCACACAGACCTCCTCCCAGCAGATTAATACTGATCACTATGAAAGAGCTGTGCCCAGGCTGATGTTTGTGATCACTCCTGGAACTGTCAGAGGTTTCAAATATGTAACAGTCCAGCTAGAGAGAAGAGGAAATGATAGATGATAACAACAACAACAACAAAAACCCAGACATTTTTTAGATAGGGAAAGAGAGTTTCAGTCTTACTCTCAGTGAGATCATTCCTGCCTGGAAAGCAGTGTGGGTATGTGTACTAAATACTGTTAAGCAGCTTGCAGCCTATATTGGGCAAAGGTGCTGTTGTCACCCTCATTTTACAGATGCAAAATGCAGGCACAGAGGGAAGAGCTGACATCTACAAGCCTGACAACCATCAGAAGTGAATGGGAGCTCCGATACTGTACGGGAATGTTTTCACAGAAAGCCTTCCCCTTCCTGTCACTGAATTTCCCAACTGCATAAACTTAAATTCCTGTAACCTCCACTGCATTCACAGATTCTGATTCCTTCTGTTTCTAGCAAGTTCAAGTCTGTCCACTTACAAGCAAAAGCTAGGCTGTTAAGACTTCTTCCTCGCTATTTCCTTTAAAGGAAATGGACTCCAGGTATCAAACTCAAAGGCATTTCTGGAGGGAACTTTCAAATCTGCTTCAGGACCGCTGGTCTTGGTGCCCAAGGCCCAGGCTGGGTGACTGCTGGCACCAGAGGACAGGCAGCGTGCAGGTGGGCAGAGCAGAGGCGACCCTGGGCAGCAGGCAGGCTGCAGGAAGGACAGGATGCTCCTGGCCCCCAGCTGGAAAGACCAGCTCTGATCTCTGCTCCATCTCTGGGGGTTGGTTTGGGTTATGTAGGCAGACCTGGCAGGCAGATGCTGTGGCATGGCTGAACAGCATGCATGGCAGCACGTCTTGGGAATCTTATGCATCTGCAGTCCTGCAGTCACTCTAACTGCTTCTAGAAGCAGGAGGCAAGAGTGGTACTGCACTAGGAAAACGGGCTAGATCAGTCCTAGATATTTTTCTTCCTGAATACAAGGGAGCAGCACCTCCACCCTAGCACAGACTCATCAATACTGGATTACAGCGTTGGAGTCTGGCCTGCTTTTGAGGGACTCCTTCATTATTCATCTGCAGGCATCACAGGTCTGCTGGAGCACGAAGTTTATAGTGCATGCTCTCAATGCTAAGTAAAAATTACAACAATGCCTGTCATCCTGCCTCTAGCATAACCTAAGACAAAACTTCCTAAACTGATGCTTCAGAGGGCAGCAAAAGAACAAATAAACCCCTTAGTAATATATCTAGCCAACCGTACAATGCTTTACATGGAGAAAAACATCTTTCCTGAGCCCAAAAGGAAATCATTTTGTGCCCTGAAGCATGAGATTTGTTTACCCTTAACTTAACATGCATAATGCTAGTTTTGTTTTTCTTTTTTTCAATGAAATTATCCATTCCCTTTATAAATCCAGCTCTTCAGATTCCCCTGGAGAAGCTTGTGGCATAGCTTGGAGAAATAAACCACCACAACAAAACCGTGAGGGAAATTACAGTTATTTCTCCTAAACTGTCTCAACAACTGTGCAGGTTGGACAAAAGTGCACTCAGATAGACAAGCACTTTCCTGAGTGGCATTTTGCTGTTAACACTGGCAAACTAAGGCATTGCCTAAATAATAAGATATATTAGATATAGTTTATGTTTAACTCCCCTTGAAACACAGCACTGTCAGTATAGGTAATAGAGAAGGTAACAGAAGTCTTCACTTAGCACTGGAGATTCTGGACTTTTTCTTCTTGTGCTAGGACAGCTTTAATTTTGGTGGCTGATGTTGAAAACGGTGCAGACACCTCAGACAGACACTGTTCCCACTGAGTGCACGGGGGTCACAGCACTGGGAGCCATCACGTGGTGGGGGGGCTCAGACAGCCACCAGTGCAATTTTGAAGACCTACAGATCTATAGGGGAGACACGGCTTCTGCTGGGTGGGAAAGGACTTCAAAGGCAAGATCCTGCTAACTCCTACAGGTCTTTTCCAGAACCTTGGATTTACACCACGATGAACTTGTTCCAGCAGCCTCATGGTATTTTGACAGCCCCTGAATTTCATCCCCCACATTTTAATTGACTCTCAGTTGCTCTCTTTTGCTCTCGGGAGGCAAAAAGGCAGAAAGAGCTGCTTGCAATGGTTAAATATCTTCTTTATGAAGGCTGTCCAGTGAGAACAGAAAACATTCCTCCAGAGAGAATGAATACTGCTAATCCACAGCTGATGCACTTGTAAATATTGATGACAAAAATATTTGCTGAAGGGCAAAGTAAACATATTTTATAGTCACACCCAAACAGCACTGCAGGAGAGATAACACTATGGCCACAGAAGCACGTCTTTTTTCCTTGTATCCGTTCACATGCTGTAGTAAGCTGCCTCCATTACATCTCTAGTATTAAGCCTTGCATGCACTGGTTGCAGTTCCCGAGGACATCATTTCCATTGCAAATAGTGGCTACAGTGAAGCAAGACACAGCAAAAGGAAACAAACCAAACCAAAAGAACAACAAACCACGAGGACTGCTGCCAGCCTGGTGAGGTTCAGCTTATGGTAGGATATGAAATGTATATAAGAAGAGAACATCTCCGCTGCAGAGCTTGTGTGTTGGGAAAGGCAGACAAAGGATGGGGGAACACCTTATCCTCTGTTCAACACAAAGCAAATGAATGGCTTACCAACCCTTCCAAGTGAGCCATTATGAAACAAAACACCCCAACTCCCCCAGAAATAAATAAATAAAACACACAAAGCTACTACACGGTAAAACAAGCAACTAATGACAAATCCTTGCATGAAAGCATTCTTGTTAGAAGTATCTGTGCGTTTATCCCAATGCAAAACAGAAAGATGACAGCGATAGCTGAGCCACCAGGGCAGCCAACCTGCGAGGCACTGTCCTCAAAGCAGGAGGTAAGCAAAAAAAAAAAGTCAATAAATCAGGCATCTAATTAGTTCTAGGTTGTGTTATAATGTAAGTAGATACGATATTAGAAAAGGAGGCAGCCCTAAATGTGTTAACATCCACCCAGACAAATATTGACATTGAATCCTGTAGGATTGCTCCCCTGAGAGGTGTTAAGCGTACACCCAAACCTCTGTGGAATTTGGGCTTAGGTTTGTTGAATAAATAGCTGTCAGAGAATTATTCATTCTGTTACACGTCGCATCATCTGGAGGAATGCTGATAATATCATTTGAATATTGCTGAAACAGTGATTTTATAAAAGATTCAGTTGGTCTTCTTACGTTGGGGTAGGGTAAGGCAACCAGGACTGCAAAGCCTGGGGTCAGTCAGGAGGGGCTGGGAGGAGCAGCAGGAAGGCAGGATGGCACTGCAGAGGGATGCAGCCCGGGCAGCAGGGCTGGAAACGAAGCACCGCTAGAGGACAGTGGAAGCTAAAAAATGCATGGCTAGGGTGGTGCTGGAAGCGGGCGGGGGGGGGGGCACAGCGGCTGCAAAACTCAGTGCAGCAGAGGAACCCACGCGGGGATGCTCGGGGAGAGCACTGAGCGCTGCTGGGGTGCGAAATGGTTTGGGGATGAGCAGGAGCTCCCTGCCCACGACCTGCCCGGCTGTGGGCACGAGTGGAAGTGCTGCAGTCGGGATGGAAGAGCCTGATGGGGCAGCATGCTGAAATATAATCATTACGACGCGGGAAAAAAAAAGAAAAGAATTAATCAGCTTGCAGAGAGGGGACAGCTGTTTCTCTGATTCCATTTACATCTCATTTGTAGTGTTTACCTAGTACCTTGGGTGAGTTTCAGAGACAGCTAAGAATACTTCCGCATCTCTGAGATGGATAAGTGAGAACAGACGTAATTTCACGTGGGTGACTGACTCTACCATCTCTTGCTAAGCAGCAGAGGCCCAGGCCAAAAGGAATAATCTGAAGACACCTGTTTTGGACTGCTGAATATATCTCTTTGCTGTATAAACTCCTGCTGGATGTATGTTTGCACAAGGACCTCACAAAGGTTCTGTAAAAGACGTCATAGATGTAAATGTCATGCATGTCAGCTGACTGTAATCCTGAAGAAGATGAAAACCCTTAAGATTTCTCACCACTCAGCAGCCAGGTGTGGCTGACTTACAGTTTGTCACCGCTTCTCACTGATGCTCCTTGGGGCTGGCAGTGTGACACAACCCCTCTCCTCCTGGGCAGTTCCCATTTGAGACTCCTTGTGGCTTTATCTCAAATGTTGTTCCATCTCTTACGTAATTTCTAATTCCGCTCATGTTTCTCCCATTTATTTGGGACTAGCTCACTGCTTGCAAGGCAAAATGGGTGAGAATATATCACTGCTGCCAAAGCATCTTTCACGTGGAAGTGTCCTGGCTCCTTTAGGAGCCACGAGAAGAGTCGCAGCATCCCTACGAAGTGGCTGCAGTCATTCTCAGGGCCGTGCTCCCACCCAGGGCACGAAGGAACCTCGTGGCAGTGGGTCCCAGCAGCTGAGCTGGGAGGGAGCAGAGCCCTGCCTGCCTGGTGAGGCTCTGCCCTGCTCCCTGCTGGAGGCGAATGCTACAATGTGCACGTGAAGAGATCCTAAGTACTTTTCTCTGGAGTTATTAATATTTTATTAGCAATTTATGGATTACTCTTCCTTCTCCCTACTGTTCTCAGACGTGGAACAAAATTAAAAAAACAATCAAGCCGTCCTGTGTTCCAATTAAATACAATGGAACTGATTCCCAGGGGCTAGGCTGGCACTTGCTGGGGCTGTCCTTTGAGAGCATAAGCAGAACAGATCCCAGTTTGCTACTGTAAAAAGCACAGCTCCTACTGTGCATCCTACACTGACGGGTACTGAGGGCAGACCTTATTCTTGAAATGTTGTTTTCCCTAAAGAAATATGGGAAAAAACGGCAGCTTGTTACTCTTTCTCCCAATCTTGACCACCCTCACGTGAAATAGCAGTAAAGCACTGAAGTGACAGCTCACTATGCCAATTTCTGTGGTTTTGGCTGAGCTGCTTACTACTGGCTTTTACACTCACAGTGGTTTGACTTTTCCTGGCAGTCTGGCAGCCTGGGGATATGGTTTTTAGCATCCTGTAATTGCAAGGCTGCTGTCAATGAGCTGATGCCCATGGGGTGGCAGGGAAGAGCCCAAGCCCTGGGAACAGCTCCCATCCATGCAGCCAAAGCACAGAGATGTACATCCTCCCTTTGATGGCTGCAGAGTAAAACACGGGCTCTTAAAATTCACACCCTGCATTTCTTGGCCTTGTTAAGGGAAACATTAGAAATTTTGGCACTTGGTGTTCACGAAACATACATTCAAAAGACTATTACAAGAGCTTCCTCAAATTAAGGAATGCCTCTTTGTCTCTGCTAAGGACTTTCTCCCTTTATAGGAGAGATCATTGTGTTTGCAATTCACTCTGGATGGAGAGGACGTGCAAAAATCTCAGCTGCAGTGGCTTGATGACAAGGAGAGAGCACGGCACTGAAAAAGGGGGAGTGGAAGGAGAAGGAAATGCAATCAAAGTTTGTTTTAACCTCAGCGTATCATCAGAGTATATCATTCCCGAGGTAGCATCTATTTCAGTTTCAGTAACTCTAGGAAGAACCACAAAACTCGAGGTGAGGACCAAGCAGCCTGGCTCATGCAGCACGCTGCAGCAGGCCACTGATACTCCACCCCCTGAGCCCTTTCCAGCGTGTACAGACAGGTGTGTAACACAACGTGTGCCTGCCACAGGCAGCTGAGTAATAATCCTCCCCTCATTTTTTTTTTCTCACAAAATCACTTCTCAGCAAATCCAGATGGTGCAGAGAAGAACGACCTGGTTCTGGGTGCAGAGGTCAGAGGACAGATCCTGCATCCTTGAAATGGCAAATGAAGCAGATGTTTGCTGTTATTGCCCACTGCTGAGGTCCCAGCATTTCTTCCTCACTAACCACACTCTGCAAGCAGCAATCATGCATCACCTTCTCTTCTAATGGTTGCTCAGGCGTGTAATAAGTTGAATTTCATCGTGCTGATGAATCTTATTTTAGTTGTTTGGCATGACAGGCATTTCTGTTTTAAAAAGTGAATGGAGACATCTGGCTTTGGCAGGGTGACTAAAATGAGCAGCGTTTGGTCTGTGTTTCTCTTGATTCACCTTAATTTGCTGACACTAGATCCAGCTGTGACTGCAGACATAACAGGAAAACAAGCTGCAGAAGCCACCCTTTATACCTGCCCTATTTTGCCTCAGACAACTTTATCTTCCATGGTGTAAAACCATGAGGTATTCCTTCTGCCAACTGAGCAGTGCCAGTGCTGCATCACCCCTGAGCACAGGCACCGAACCTGTGAGCACACGGGAGATATTCCCATCACTTCTGCTGGCTCCACTGATGGCAGCATTACTGCCTGCCATGCAAGCACTGCATTCAGCTCTTCCTTGACCCTTGGTCTCATCCTTGCACCTACACAGAGAGGCACAAAGCTGCTCTGACTCGTCAGCATCTTGCACAGTGTGCAGGACCAGGGTAAGTCACTGCACAAGCTTCAGGACTGAGCATCAGACCCATAATCTGGGGTCACTGGTGAGAGGCTGCTGCTGCTTCATCCCCCTTGTAATAGCTTTCCCCCTTCAGGATGAGTTATTGCACTCCTATTTTTGGCTGTGGTTCATTTGGGAGGTTGGCACAGAAATATTGTTTGGCAGACACAGTCCTGCCCTGGCAATCTACTGTTTTGGGGATTGTTTGCTTTTAACTAATTCATTATATTGCTGTACTGCAACGTATATCACTTGTTTTCCCCTCCAGCAGAGAGTGTTTATTAGAAAACTACTCTCAGGAAAGTTCCCTGAGACAAACACTTAACCCTCAGCCTGCTCAGAAAGGCTGGCAGTCCTGCTGCCAAGCTCTGGAAAACAAAGGCACTTCCAACACATTAATGCATGCAGTTATTAATAATAAGCTTTGGATCACATTTTGCTTGACATTAGTGAAAACCTGTGTTAACATCAGTGCCTTCACGTAGATTAATCCCTGAAGTAATCACAGAGAGATTTGTCCGATGTAGCCTGGGTTTCACTGTGTGCTTGCTCCTCCCAACCCTGACACACAACCATCATTTCCAGTGCTGGTGGCCGCCCATCAGCTGGCAAGGCTTGTGCATGCCAAAGACATTTAACAGCATCGCTGCTCAACCCTCATTCTGGAGACACAGAGCAGCTCCCGTTCCTTCGAGTCAATCCCAGCAATTTCTTTTTTGACACACCAGCAGTGTTTGGTGGAGAGCCCTCAGCACTGCAGGAGCTGCTTACTGATCTCCAAACAACCCTCACGTTTCTGTGACCTCAGCTGCAGCTGCACGAGGGCGAAGTCTTCCCAGAATACCAGGAAAGCCTCAGAATTCCATCTCTTTTAGCTGTCATACAGACTGCAGCAAGCATGCTGTTGTGTTCAAGAGCTGAGTGTAAGCACTGGTTATGGCAATGCGTGAAGACATGGTAACATCACCCTGAAAAAGCCAAAGTCCACCACGCAGTACAGCACTCTGTAGAGGAGAATCCTTATATGCAAAGAGAAAGAAACGGAGAAGCAGCACTTGATCACAGAATGCCTTGTGTTGGAAGAAACCTTAATAACCAAAAGCTGGTGAAGCTGGTATTGAATTCTGGCTCTGCAAGGGGTGCGAGTCGATCTGTTTGTCGCTAGGAAGAGCCTGCCGCCAACCAGCTGGGCTTTCACTGCTGCCTTGCTGTTTGTTAACATCAGCCGTCCTTGAAACGTTCCCAGCAAAGCCCAGGTTTTTATTTTTTCACACCTGGGTAATTAAAACAGGTAAGCATTGAACACTGGGAGCCATTTTGAGAAGACATCCTTTTCTCAAGCCAGAAATGCAATTTGCTGTCAAACAAAGCATTTCCATACCCCGTTTCTCAGTGCTTTAGCACTGTAATCTGAAATACAGGTGATAGCAATGACTGCTTCCAGGCAGCTGCAAGGTTGGGATGCAATTTGGAACGAAGCACTTGCCTTGTCCTTACACACCTCAGCTGCCCACTGCCTCAGTGTGCAGAGGAGACAGCGGGAAACGGAATGGAGAGCACTCGGAGGAGAAAAGGCACCTCACAGAATGGAGAGGAAGGCACGAAGATACGATTTGCTTTACAAGAGACTTACTGCTATAAGCCTTTCTTAGCGGAAATTCCTTTTGTAGGAAACTCGATTTTCAGCACAGCGTTTTGGAAATGAGCTTGGCTGATTTGGAAGACAGTGAGACATAATCCCTGCAGCAGAGCCATAAAATCCCACCACAGAACTGAGCAGGGCTGGAAGACCTTGGCTTCATCCGCGGGTTCCATCTGAGACCTGAGCAGTATGGCACACAGCACACGTAATCTAGGTCATCAAACTCAGAGAACTTTTCTGGAGACCAAAGCTAACAACTTGGGTGACAGGGGCTCCCAAGGCTGAGCTTTAGGAACTGATTCTCCTTTTGGGAGTGCAGAACACAGCAGCACTGTATGTGCGTCCCAGTGAAGTTTCTCCAGTGATCCAATCACAACACGCAGCGAGAATCAAAAGCAGATTCTCAGCTTCAGTGGTTTCTACTCGAACTCCAATTGTAGCTTAATGTACTTCTTCAGAGTGCTAATTTCATTAGATTTATTTATAGTTGTGGCGGGATGGTAACAAGTTACTCTATAATTCATGGATCAGTGGTGTAATAGGAACCATTAGCTGTCACATCAGTGCAGATGAAGTGAGCTTTGACCTGTGAATTACCGTCACAATAAACTCAACTCCTGCAGATACCAACGTTATTCTGGTGGAAATAATGCACGTTAATTTGAAGTAAGTACTTTAGTGAGGAACCCAAGAAATTAAAAAGAGTCTAATCTGCTCCTGATCTTTTGTCTTATTTGAGGACTGTATTTCTATTAAGCCTATTTGAATATGCAGAAAGTAATGAGTTACTCAACAAGGAGAACTAGGGAAGAACAGCAAAGCGAAGGACAGCTCGTCGCTTCTGTTGATGTACTGCCAAATATATGTTCAGGCAAAAAACAACCAAGGAACACAAATACGAACTATGGTTTTGTCACTAGTAAAGAAAACAAAACAGGATAAAAGTAAACGTAAAGAATAAGGGGAGGTAATGATGGTAATTTGTTTCCCTATTCTGAGATAATTGGACCACGCTGAAAACATAATTAGAGTACATTAAAGAGATTAAACATGAGGTCTGAAGCACAGAGTGAAGGCAAGTCTGAGTTGAGATACTCTAATTATGACATTTTAGGAGTTGCAGTATTTTGATGGTGGCCTTTCAAAACCCGGGACAATGGCAATACAGCACTCCGTTGTCAGATACCTGCTATTTCTATCCCTTTCCTTGTTTCACTGGGCTGCAGTCTCTGTCAGAGTGCCTGCTGCTAGCAGGAAGCAAGGTAAATGATGTGACAGTCCATGTGGTTAGGGACGACTGCTCTGCTGCTCGAGTGTCTTCTTTTGATTGCTAATCACACCTCAGAAACGGCGATTCATTTACCCAAGGGGCTTCTAAACCTTCATGTCTTTGCTTGTTTGTTCCCAGCCCTCTTTTTTCCCTCTAGGTGATCTTCTGCTTTACCCTTATTGAAGCAGTACCTGTGGTGACAGATGGTTTGGAGCCCTCAATGTTCTGTCTGCCATGTAGGGCAGTACGTGGCACTCAGAGCTGGGCTAAAGCAGCCAGCAGACTTCAGACATCATTTCCCTCTTTTGTTGGCATCGGAAGCTCTCCGAGACAGGGAAGCCCCCATCTTGCCTGGTATGGCTCTGGACATCCATTGTTAATGCGTTGCAGATACATGGGATGACAACAGCTTTTAACTATTTAGAATACACATTCCGTTCTGTCAGTCAAGCAGCTCCTCGGGAAGAATAAGAAGAATGACTCAAATACAGAAATTCAAACCCTAGGGAGGAAGGGAGACTGCAATAAACTCAGCATTAGCTATTAATTTTATTATTTTGTGTTAGTGTATTTTTTCTGGGAAAGGCACCCTTATTTTATTGAATAATGAATATAGAATATGCCTGAAATTCCAGAAAAAAAAGTGCAAGCTGAAAATGACAGAACACAACTGCTCGGGAAAGGAAAGAAATATCTGGCAAGTCTACTGCAAGCAGCACTGGCAGGCGTGGATCGCCCCATGCATTTCAGAAGAGAGCAGAAGTATTAGAACACTAAACAATCACAACGAAGATTTAAACACGTCCAACCTAGACCAAGCACTGACCAGGGCAAGGGAAGGGTGAACACTTCAGCTGATAATCCAGAGGAAGCCAGCATACAGATACATGAGCCATAAAGTTCTGAGGGTGCAGCCACCTCCTGCCTACCCAGAAGATTACTTATTCCACAAACTCATTTGTCTTATTAGGGCTTCGAGCAGTTGCTTTGTTGAGCACCTTAAAAGCAACTTTCATTTCACTCCACCAGCTGGCATACGCGCCAAGTATGCCCTTTAAAGTTGTTAATCTTGATTCCAATTTTTTCTGTTGCTGTCCCTGGGGAGAGTGATAAGGATGAAGCAGGGAAGGAAGCATTAAGCTCCTTCACAACTCCGTCCTTCGGGCATATGCAGCTTACCTGATTTCCCTGGGCTTGGCTCATACTGTGCTTCTTGTGCTCCCCCAGGGCCTTCGGGAGTGGAAAAACCAACACAGTGTGCTTCAGCCCCATCAGCCTGCCCCAAACAGCCTTCCTGCTACAGGGAACTGGAAGTGGAGCAGAGCCAACTGATATATATCTACACGCCTTTCATGCACGCAGATTTATTTCCAGAAAGCTGTTACCATCCTGCTGAAACCAAACAACCTTAAAGAAGCTTTCAAGAGCCATATGGGCATCAGTGCTAATAAGAATAGACAATTAAGTAACAAAAACACAGCTGAAAAAAAAAAAGGGTTGAGAGTTTGGTTGAGGAAGCAGGAGAATCAAATACGTTAAAACCCAGATATGCTATTATATTTCCTAGCAGAGCCAGCACAGTAAAAACTGTTTAAGATCAATCTCGCCTGCAAAAAGGCAATTAAACCGCAGGTTGCAGTGGTTGCTCTTTGTGTGGGTAGAGAGCTCACAGAGCAGATGCCCACTGCCTGCATCCGAGAACACGCACCTCTCATCTGGGTGGGCTAAATATCCCAGAGGATTTCACACACACTCTTCACAACAGGCCTGGCACAACTTTGCACAAAGACGTATCTGGAGAATGGGAAGAGTTTGTACCCACTGCATTTAGAGCTGGAATTGCTTGATAAAACTATAAACAACCTCAGCAACACCTTCAGGAACAGCTACTGGAGACAGTGGCTTTTAAGGGATGATATGCTCCAGGCAGGCTTTCAGTTAAGCAAGGGCTTCTGTTTCGCTGGGTCAAGCTGACATGTTGACACACACCTCTTTTCTAAGGGTCCAAGGACATCTCCTAGGCTTAAATAAGTAGGTGGGACACAATGCTGAACCAAGGCTCACCTGAAAACTGCATGAAGCTTTAGCAAAGCTTTCAGTGAACACAGTGCATGCCTGTGATGAGATCAGCCCCGTTACCCGAGGCTCAGAGACAGAACGTTTTGCTCAGCTCTGTCTGCTGTTGTCATGCCATTGCCCTTTTGGCTCTTTCACCCCCAGCAGGGAGGCAGAATGATTTTTAAGCATTTGAAATGCCTCCACAGTGTCCTTTCAGTATGATGCAGTTCTCTTCCACTGCGTCCCTAGCTGAGATCCAGAGGAATTAACTCCCCACAGAACAGAAAGGCAGCGAGGTGATGGGAAGCAAGGGGACTTGCTTTTGGCAGAATGAGACTGAAAGAGAAAAGGAAGGTCAGGGGCTTCCATCAAAACATCATTTATGTCTGGAAAGCCTTCAAAGCCAGCTAAGCAGCTTCACTGCTGCGGCATTGATCACTTTGTCCAGCATGTTAACATATTTAATAAACCTTTAATTTTTCTACAGAGCCTTTGGAGTTCCATCTCTGCCTTGAACCAGTCTGTCCCAGGATGGGACAGCACTATTTCAGCCATCCTTAGTCTCACTTAACCTAGAAGTGGCTGATGCTTGCTCTTTTTCTCCCCCAGATTCTCATTTTTCTTATCTGGGAGTTCCCTGAAAACAACAGAAAAGTCACAGCGTTGTAAAAACCAATTTATTAAAAACAAAGGTCTAGCCAATCATTCAAGAAAGTGAAAGTATTGCACTTAAAGGACAGAAATACAGTACTGAAATAGATTAATGGAAGAAAGTGATGAAGACAAGAAACAATCCAGAACAAAAGGCCAAATGTTTCATGTTAGACAGGACGAGAGAGAAAACTGTACGGTCGTACATAATTTGGTCAGTTGAGAACTGTAAGCAGATGCACAAAGGAAAGTAATAGGGAACAGTATCTTCAGAAGTGGCTGCCAGAACAGGGTGAAAAATGGTAAATGCAAGTTTGTGAGCAATGCAGATGATGAAGCCCACTGTGCAGTGCCTTAGTGCTGTGTCCCTGAGCACTGCCCCATGTCCCACGGCTGTATGACCCCAAGGAGCTCAGGGCAGAGGCAGCTGCCCGGCCCCAGCAGCACTCAGCACTGCTCTGCAGGAGCTCTCACCATTATCAAATTACTCTGGATGTACAAAACTGATTTCTGTTACTAAATCCCTTTTCTCCTTTTTAAAAATGACATCTAATTAGGCATTTTAAACTTGACAGACATGCAGGCTTGTACACCCTCTCCAACTGAGACTGCCTTTTAATGCCCCAAACAATGGGCCACAACCTCACAGCTCTCCAAGCATTTAAGATTTAATGTTCACAACATCACAATGCTATCAGCATTAAATCATACCAAGAGTGGAACAACATGGAGCTTATGCCCAGAATTCAGCCTTGTTTCTAGGAATGTACTTCTCTGGCCCAAGAACCGAAAGGAGAGACTGAAGAGGGACATTTCCTCCTTTCCCCCTTGCCTTGCTCCTGACACTGTGGGTGGGAAGAGTGAACTGCTGCTGAGAACACAGGAGCACAAATAGCATTGTTGGAATCCTCAGCAACAACACTAAGCACACTGACGTTAGGAGGTGCAGGGGAGAAATAGCTAACATTTAGACTGAAGATTTTTGCAACACTGCTTATATTGAACTTTTTTTTCTCCTTATTGACTGGAGGAAAGAAAGAAGGATGACGCATCGTTGTACTCTGTTGAAGAGGGCACAAATGAGCTTATGTTGTCAATAAGAAAATACTGTACCATTTCTTTTGGAGACCTCTCCAGCTCTGATTTTCATTTTTTTTAGAGAGAGATAAAACTCTCCATGCACTGTGTAAGTAGGGAAATGACTTCCTTTGAAATTCCAGGGATGGTAAAGCTCTTTTGATACAGAGCTTGCAGCACACCTCTTTTCACCTCTCTGCTGAACAGTGCTTATTCTTGCAAACAGGCTGCAGAAAGATCTATCAGAATTTCACCGATATCATTTACCATTGCTGTTCACCCATTTTAAGCAATGTCCATGTCTATCAATTACATGATAAAAAGTGCCATAGAAGTTTGAGCAGACATGCATGAAATATTTTCATTTGTATGGGTGCAATCTTGAATACCTGAGCATGGGGACTAAGAAAGAATCACACGCTGGCAAAAGTCACTGCATGGATTCAGCACGGGTACCAATTCCTGCTTAAGCCCCTGCCCTCACAGCATTACAGGGTATTCCTGTAAGCCAGGAAACAACAGTTCTGCTTTCACACAAACCAGACCTGTCTCCACATTACAGTGTTGGCCCAGCCACCTTCAGGAGTCACAAACCAGGCTTTGTCTTGTCTGACCAGTCGAGCCACTGGCCCTCCTTCCTATGAATGCTTCTTTAACCCAGACTTAAGGCCAGAAAGCTTTCACTGGAAAGCTTACAACACTTCAGTCCATTGCTGCATAGTAAGAAACAGAGGCATGATTGCAGGATGAAATTCTCAGCCCTTTCCAATGAGCAGGCACCAACCCGCCAAACTACCTCCGGTTATTGCAGGATGCTTTGCTACCCTCTCTCCGTTCTCCTCCACCAGCCAGGAAGCACAGATGCTCACTCTCATTTCCCAATTAAGGCCCCGAGGCAGGAAAGCAGTTACTGTGCACTATAAACCACCCTGAAAAGCATTTAAATACGTGTTTAAACTTCAGCATGCATTCAGAAACCCTTCCTAACAGGGCTGCTACCCTGAACGGAGTGCTGAGCTGCAGCCCCTTCTGTGCCTCTTCACCACATCTAAAGGGAGCTCATAAGAGAAGATGGTTCCTGTCAGTGGCACCAGAAGTGGATAGCCCTCTTGTTAATACCACCCCACACAGAGAGGGGCTTTGGATGTGTCCCAGATTACCAAAAGACATCCGTACTGCCTTCTTCATTAACATCGAGGGCTGTCTAGTCTCCAGAATTTGTTCCACCTGTTCTATTTATCCAAACCCCAAATTAGAACCTTTTCCTTTTATTTGAAAGCAAATCTGCAGAACACACCCAGATCCGCTGCTGGATTGGAGCACACTTAAAAATACCTCTTACAAAAGAATTAAAACTGCAAGTGGGTCACTAATTAATCTAAAAATATTTATTATCAGCTCAGGTTCATACTCCCTGCTTTGTGATAAGTGCAATTTCACATTCAAAGACAACGCTTACATTCATCACAAGAGCTGCGGTAATTAACAGTCGTTCAGACACTGCCCATTATTACTCAAAATAATAAAGAAAATATTTTTTCTTTATCATTAGCTGCCTAGGTCAGTGAACACAAGGGCAAAATATCTCATAAAATTCCCGAGAAAGAAGAGATTACTTCCAACACCTGAGATACTCTAGATCACTGTCAGCTGCATTAGAGATTCCCACGTGTGAAGAAGGAAAGAAGTCACAGTATATCAACACGCACACAAATAAAGGTAATTGGTTTTTTTCTCTCTACTTCTCCCTGCACTTTAAGAGAGATCACAGTGAATAATTATACCTGTCTTTAAAATTCTGTCAAATGAGTCCAGTTTTACTTCCAAGGATCTTCTCTCTACCGCTGTTTTAAAATTAATCTAAAGGATTATTTGGATGAGTGGAAATTGTCTGGGAGTGTGCTCTGAATAAGAAGTTGATTTCTGAGTCAAAGAGGTTATGGCTGAGATTCACTGTGGCTCGACTTTCAGATGATGAGTCTGGTTTGATTTCCATGCAGATTTAAAGGCAGCCACATGTTCAGAAAGAGATGGGAGAAGGTCCCAGAATTTTAGTACACATATATTTGCATTCAGGAGTACTTAAAAAAGATGTGGGCACCAAGTTGTGTTGCTTCTTGGACAGGCTTGGAGGAACCAAACCCAACATTCAGTTCTCTCTTCATGACACACAGCTCAGACACAGGTGCTATGCTGTCCCACCTGAATCCTTGGACTCTACAGAAACAAAGGCTCTTCAGTGCAGGACTTCTCAGAAATTAGATAGGAAACATTCTACTCTGGAACAGCAAAAGACTGTCCTGATGTTACTCAGAATCAGACAACACAGTATTACAACCACCTTGCAGGAACATGGAGGATAAACTGCCTCAATATAATTTGATCTATTTTTCTAATAACCTTTCTAATGAATATTTTATTTTTAGTAGTGCTGGACTTAATTTGCTTGGAAGACGATTGTCATTACATTAAGGAACAAACCACTTACTAAAGCTGAGGAGTGCAGTAATTGATATTTCAACTTGGTGGGTAAATTGAGGAGTCATTACTTTTATGTTCCAGGCCACGTTAGAAAAGCTGCAGTGGATTCTGAAATTCTTCACTCCAAAAGACTGATTTTAATGTTTTCTAATTCCCCAAATATTTTTTTCTTTGGTATGTTTGGATCAGTACATAACCCATTGTTGTTGTCACTGCTTTTCCAATTCAGGTGAAGCTTCCTGTCCCTACATCAGCTCCAAACAGTGGGGGAGGCCTGGCTGGGCAAGGAGCTCTCCTGGAAAGCAAAGCTATTATCCATGTCTATGCAAATATCATGTCTGTCATCTACATTATCTGCCCAGACATCCTCCATGATAATTAATAACCACTTTTTAATATACACGGTATAAGGCTTGGTTCAGGACTCTAGTTGTTCCCTGTATGCAAATCCTTTAGGCTGAGGACTTTAATACCATTCATTTATTTTGATCTCATGATTAAAAAAAGTATGTTCTAAAATTTCTGTCTCTGTTTTACCCATCTACGGAAGGAGAACCATCTATTCTACTTCAGAAAGGTCTCTGATGTCTTCAGATGAAGTGCAGTGAGCATTAATGTGACTACTGCCAGCAAAAAATTGCTGCTATATCCTCCCCAGCCTTTGAGCTGTGTTAAAGAACCAATGACATTTAATTCATTTGATGTAACTGTGTAAGAACGATCATATATACACAATTAAAAACATCTTTTTTATCAATTATGCACTACCATCTCATCTGTACTCTACTAATTAGAAAGGGAAAGAAAAAAAGGTAGTAGCTGAAGATTAATTATGCCAGCTTTTCTATACTGTTTACAGTCTAGTTATAAGAACTGAATATTTATATCATGGTGGCTTCCATTATGCATCCTAATGTGATTGCCTGCAAGAAATTTTTGCAAGGTGCTTCCACAGTCATGCAAGCTTAGAGTTTGGATTCTCCCATGAGCTGATAATGCCAAGAAGGTTGTATCTAAATTTCATATCTTCAGACAAGAACTGTCTTTGCAGAGACAACCTTAAAATGAGAAAAAAATAATCCAGGCACATAACAACTGGAATGGGAGTATAAAACCAATATGAATAGAAGGTGGGTAGAAAATTCTCCAAGTTTTTGTCCTCATTTCATCTCTTACAGTTTTCTCAATTCGCCAAGAAACACAAATGGCTTCAAAGCAAGGCCGAGCACCCCTGGGTGTGCAGGTTCATCTCCGAACGCTGAATGTTTATGCAGAACAGGTTCAGCCCTACAGCTCCTGGCTCCTTACCAATGCAGCCTGAGACTGGCAAAATTTATGAATGTTATTCAAGGCGAGAAGGCTTTGCTCTTTGCAGGTAATTGCTAAAAGGTGAGGCCCTGACCCCACTCATTACACAATGGGTTATTGCCTAGATTTCGCCCTAAGGGGTTCTTTACTAGCAACTTTTATAACAACTATAAAGCGAACCTGGCTGCTTCTACAGCAGGCTGCTCCTCTGTCATTTTTTTTCCTACAGAATCCAGCATCTCTCTCTAACTTTATTTAATGTTTATAGTTCATCCTTTTATGCTCCTGAGTTGAAGTTAATGAGACATACCTGGTTGGCCCAGCACGCATGGCTGAATGTGAGCATTTTTGGATGGCAAAGAAGGTCCCAGACTCTCTCAGTCATCACATTGCATGCTACACTATTTTGTAATGAACTCAGATGCATAAACAGCAAATATATAGAAAGTCTCTCTCAGGAAAGAAATTTCACTTAAACGTTGAGCAATTTCAGCTGCCAAAAAGGCACTTAAACATAGAAGTTGAAAAGGAAGGATGATTTAAGTAATAATTTTAGTCTTCAAGAAAACACAGGAACATATGGTTAGTGTTAAATATTTGTACACATGATATGGCAAATAGAGATGTCTCATGGGTTTTGAAACAGATTACTTAGGAAGGAGAAATAAAAATAACTTGCTGTGTACTTTCTTTAGCATAGTCTGGAAGCAGATTTTCTTAAGACATGTTTATCAGAGAAAAGCTTTGATTAAAAGAAGAAGAAAAAAAAATCTCTGAGCTCAGCATCAAATTTTAAAGCAGTTTTCTTAGCACTTCTCCCCATTTACTGCATTAAATTCCTTCGGCTGAAGCAAGCAGAGCCCTTTGAAGGCAGGGCCCCTGCCTGGGACAGGAACCAGAGACTTTGAAGCTGGACACCACCTCCAGCAAAGCCAAGACCTTTAAAAGGGAAGGCACTTGATGGAAATTCTTTGAACAAGGAATGCTTCAGCTACGTGATGTGTTTAAGAGTAAAGCTTTTTCCCCAGTGATATCAGGTCCTTGATATGAGACGCTAATTCAGAGAGGAGAACGCTTTAATTTGGAGAAGTCTTAGATATTTTATCTTTGGGGGAAAAGGGAGAATGTGTCTGAAAATAAAAGCAGATAAGAAATGAAGCAGGGAGGCTACCTAACAGCTGCCTAACCCTGCTGAAACATTAACAGCCAAAAGGAATGGGACATTATTGATTCTGCACAGTCAACATTTTTGATTTGCTTCCTTTCCTGGAAATTGCCTCCCGTGTTCCAGGGGAGCAGCCCACGCTACCAGACAACTCCCAGCCCATCACATCTCTGGAAGTAAAGAAAATAAAAGAGAAATGTCCAGCATCATCATCAAGAGAATCTCAATCAACAGACCACAGAAAGCAATGGTCATAATTCAGAACCAAACTAGAAGTGCATTGTGTTTGTGTGTGTGTGTGGATGCTGGCATGTACACATATATGAAAGGACAATATTTGCTGTTTCATTCTCAATTTTCAGGAGTTGTTAAGCACTTAGCAAGAAGAGGAGAAGAAGAAATTATAAGCAAACAACTCCCTGGAATTCAATCTACCTAAAAGTTCTCTTGGGCTTACCTTCCGGTCTCTGGAATTTGTTGGGAGACCAGGAGTTCACCTCGGTAACTTGCTGTAACAGTTGTATTTCTAAAGAAGTTTACATGCTTCTCATTTTCACAGAATAATAACGTGAATGCCCAGCCAACATGGCTGGAGACATCAGTTCTAACCATGCTCCTTAAGGAGCAAACTGATGTGGTTGCAGCAGTGACTTGTGGGAGGATTTCCTTGACACAAATAGCTATTTTCTGCCTCTCTCCTATTGATTTTCAAGTGCCAGTCATGCCTCTTCCCACTCTCTTTAAATTGCGTTGACATCTGTTTACCCACCCATTACAAGCAATTGGTCCAATAAAAATACCGAATGGAAAAGATGCTAAATCAATAGCTGAGACCAGTGAGAAATGGAGCATCAAAGCAATGAAAGTGAAATGATTATTTTGACCATATTTAATCAATCCTCAGACCTATAATAGCAATGAAGAGTTCAAGAGGGGACAGTGATAAATTATATTTCACGTACATGCTCGGTTTAGTTAGTGGGATTTTTTGTTCATAGAAAGTTATGGAGAGAAGCCTATACTCCTTCCCACTCTAAAACTCACAGAAATCAAGGCAGGCGTATGAGGGGCTACGCTAACATTTCTAGCCCAGGCAAATTCAGATATCACAGAGCGTAAACAGGAATTAATTATCTCCTGGGGTTAATAGTATTTTTCTGTTCTTTTCTTGTTTAAACTTTATTGAATGACTAACATTAAGGATGGCAAAGAATTTACAATTAAGCAGGTGTCCATCAGTAGTTTTTATGCAGAATTTCTGCTTGAAAAACAATGAATATTTTTCCCTACTATCCCCCTTCAACAGATGTTCTCCCTCATCTACATTCACTTTCCTCGCTGCCTTACCTTTGACCTTTCCCTTGAAAGTATTCATAGTAGAGAATGTCAGTATTTATCTACCTGCTGTGCTTCCATCTGGCTATGCAGTGCACAAATAACCACAAATTATACTTCCTGTCTGAAATTTTGAATGACAGAAGCATTTCTAAGGCTTCATATACGTGTAACAATCAGATGCTATCTCCTTGTCTTGGAGGAATTATTTATCCTCTATCCGGACATGTAAAAACCAGTAACAGCTGCCAAATCTGGATTCGGATTTCCAGTGTCTCCACTGAGATTTTCTACCAGAAGTCTTTCTTGGATGCTTTTCCATCACACTTTGTTTTTCACATATTTTTCTTGACAAAGAAAATGAACCAGGAAGCTTCATACCCAAGACAGCCACAGAGAATGCAGAACAACGTAAAACCATTTAAAGATCTCTCCGTTGGGAATGGCTGTCAGAATAATGATTGTCAAATCTGTTAAAGTCTATATGGTTTAAATAGTAGGAAACATGTCCTTCTGTCATTACTTCAGTGGAGCCATATTGATATTAGATCTGGTCTCAGGATTTATATGCTCTAAGACTTGCAGAGTAAGTTTCCAATATGAGATGCAAAAATAAGCTTCTTCTGGTTGACTGCTTAGAATAATGAGGAAAACACATATTCCCTCTAACGTTCTCTTGAGTAATGGAAATACTCTGCAATTCAAGTAAAAATAAATGCATTTAATTCATTTTGTAACAGTCTTTGAAGAGTAATACCTAACCTAGCACGCAAACTTTTCCATAATACCCATAAACAACACTGCCAAAATTTACCCACTCAAAAGATACACCCTACAACTATCCTCCCAGCACTTGCTGGGAATCAACCAGAACACCTATGGGATGAGCAGACTTTGGAGGACGAGAGAGAATCAGCAGCTTCCCTATCATTCTTTCCATGATTAGAAATTTTTTCATTGATCATGAGGGTGAAATGCACTGCTTTAATTGGGGAGTGTCTGTCCACACTGTAAGAGATGCAGGGTTTCCTTTGCCATCTTTCTAGCTGGTGCTGTCCCCTCCGATTTCAGTCTAGCTTTCCACACACTTCTCTTCACAGAACAAAGGACCCTATAACTCCTTTAAGCCTTGGTGCCTCAAGGTTCTGCAATACTTGAATTCTGGCACTAGAGTGGCAAGAACAGTAATTATTTAAATTCAAAAAAAGTAAATAAAATGCACCTCATAAAGGTCACAAGTCAATGATCCATAATCAAAGCAAGAAATGTGCCTTTGACACTTGAAAGTCTATGTTTGCTGGTGAGAGTATTCTGACAGTCTTGTAGGAGGGGTATCAAAAAGAATGCATTAAAATGATTTTATCTGCAGAGAAATTTAAAGGAACATGAAAGACAGCATTTTTAATGAGGGAAAAGTTGAAAACTGTGTCAGGAATTAGTGCTGATTTTTGAAAATTAGACTTTTATTTCACTTGCTATCAAGTAATTGGTGTTAGGTTATCCTCCTAAATTGACTGAACCCTGGAAATTAAGCAATAATGGTGCGCCAAGCCCTCGATGGAAGTACATTAACAATGGTAATTTTGGTCAGGGATGTAGCAAATGAGCTGCATGACTTCTGTTAATTTGGGGCCTGCTTTTGCTTTTGAAGTCAGGAGTTCTGTTGACTTCAATGAAACTGAATTGCCTTTCCCAGCGATTGCATGAATTCAATCCTAAATCAAAGCATCTGCCCAAAAGGTAGTCTGAATTTCTGGAATAAAACTAATTAAAATCCTGATATAAGCGTGTAGCCTTTGCACTGCCTGGTTTCAGAGGGGTTAAGGAAACACCATTAATGACTAGGTAGCTGTAGACTTCTATTCTGAGCTAAACTATCCCCTGACACAGCTTTGTTCTCAAGCTCACCTGCATGAGGCTCTCAGCTAATCCATAACCTTGGGTAAAACTCCCTCTCCTTTCACCTGTCCCTTGTTTCCATTAAGAGTGTACAAGAGCAGATGAAGGAATTTTCACAGAAGCTATCCTTCTGACGTGATTACAGTGACATCTATTAGGCTTTCAAAATAACACATTTCAAAGGCAACATGTGTCAGCCCTACTACATGCAGTACTGCCTCTTCCTGAGGTTATGAATTCCTTACAGTATTATTACACATAGGAACTTATCAGGGTGGTCATTTTGGACGAACTGGATTCATTTTGAGTGAATGGTCAGGTGGGAGTATTTTGGATGGAAGACAAGTCTTCAGTGTAATTAGGGCAGGCAGGATGAAAGGACAGTGGCACTCTGAATGTTTATTCAGTATTGTCTGTTTTCACCCAGAAATACACACTCTGTACAGGATATCCTTCCTGCTGACGCCTGATGCTGAATGATATGATTCACCACCTTTTCCCCTTGGTGTTCTCCTTCACCACTGGATGGCCAGTCTCTTTACCTTACCTTCTAAAAGAAAATCTTAGGCATGATAACGAAAAAAAAAAAAAAAAGTGATAATAAAAGAGCTTAATTTTTATATGCTTCAGAGGAGATTCATGGTCCATCAATTCTGAGTTTAAACAACATGAAAATGGGCCCAACCCAGGAGTAAATCCCCTCAGAGTACAGCCTTTTGAGTCAATTTTTCATCTTAGCCTTTCTAACTGGAGACATCACACATAAATAAACATGTGCAAGTTATTGCCAGCATGCTCAGCTTTATTAATTTTGTGTAGAGCAAGCTGGCTTTCGGGGAGGTTAATTTCCTGAACTGAGAAGAAAATGGCACTTCACCAATTTGAAAATAAATAATTGTGTGGATACCTCAGTTCATTATGTTTAACTCCACGGAGTCTTTGTGGACTCCAGAGGCACGCTGGCAGCTTGGAGAAACTGAGCTATTTTCACCAACAAATTTCCCCATGTGGTGTGTACCGCACTGGGTTACACCGAAATTAATGGCTGATAAAAACAGCAACACCATGTCCAGGCCCTTGTAAACTCAGCCTGTTTGGCAGCCACAGTGGTGTAACTACTGTCGCAGGAAGAAATCCACTTCATTTCGTAATGGTCTAGAAAAAATATCCTCGAACTCCAGCACTCAAAATGCGTTGAAGCCCTACAGATGCCTCAGTAGGCAGTGCACCTTTGCAGTCCATTTTGCTCTTTTAACCCTAAAAGCCCTAAGGTCTGAGCAGCAGTGTCCTGAGTGCTGGAGCTGTTGAGCTGTGTGTGGAACTGGAACCAGAGCACACACCTGAAGTGCAGGCAGCGTTTGAAATCATGACAGTATGACATTGCTCCCCATCACCTTGGAAATCTTGGTCTAAACTTCTCTGTTGATTTAAGGGCATACAGATGCTACAGGATTTTTGCTTGACTGGGGCTTTTTCAGAATCTAGAAAAAAGCAGATGGCAGCATTTCTGAGGCTTTGAAACACGTGCTCCAAAACCTTTATTTAAATACATTTATTAACAGTAAGCTTAATTCTTAGGAAACTAACATAGGTAAATTTTTAAGGAAGTCACTGGTGTGGAAACTTCAAGCCGTGCCAACCTGTGGCTCTAGAGGTATTTTCCCAGACTAAAAATCTGATGGAAATTCTGGATAGCACCACCACCAATCTGCACTTCTGAGTGTCTCTGCCTAGACAAGATTAGAGAAATAATGCAAATCTGAAATCATTTAAAATTCATGTGTCATTGTGAGTTTATAATAATCTTTTCATCATTGTAACTAATGTCAGGTGATAGGCAAGAGTGCATTAATTTATCTGCCTTATCAAAATGTTTAACACAGACAATGCAGGAAAGAAAAAATATTATCTGGCTGACATGATGCAGAAATGTCATTCTGTTCTCTGTACAGATGGTTTTTCACTACCCACGGTGTTTCACTGTGGAAAATCTGTTGTGTTCTTGATATTTAATTTGCCTTTTCGATGCAGCTTTCTCAATTAAATCTCATGCAGATGATGCAGTCATTTATATTCAGAGGATCAGACCTTCTGATCTTATTGGATAAACTTTAATCTAATCCACGGGGCTCAGATTTAGCTGCATGATATTAATTAATTTTAAACTTAGATAAATGTTTCTTCAGTGAAGATCAGAAGGTAAATGTGGTCCCCAGATCTGAAGCCTACAGGGACAGCATGTATTGGATCTTTTGCTTGGATGTTACTGAACTAAGGAAATCCAGTTTGGGTGGATGATGGCACTACCCTACTCCTGAGCCTGCACATCTCAGCACTGCCCTCTGATTGCTCGTTACAAGAAGGCCAAGCAGAACGATGCTTTCACAGCAAGGATGTTTTCATCTAAATGCTGTCTTGAGGTGCCAACTCAATTTGAGGCCAGCTTCAAATTGGTTTCATCTTTGGATGCCAATGAATTCAGCCCTATGTCCTTCTTACAACCACAGAAAAGATCTTCATTAAATTCAGTATCTGGTCCACAGGACCATGTGTTTATCTTTCCTGTGTGAGCCTAAAGGAAACCCAAGCTGCCAAAGAACCTCAGATTTCCATGGGTGCCATGAGCACCAGCAAGGCTTGTTTCATGCTCATTAGGACCATGGTTGGGGATGACACAGCAGGTTAAATATTACACTTTTGTCCATAAAGCTGTAACAAAGCCCCTTCCATGTCACATGAAACAAAAGCTTCAGTGCCTGAATGGGGAATTGCTCTCCATTCATTTCCAGAACAGCTGCAAAGTACTGAACTCCCCCTTTGCCCCTCAAGTACAATGCGTTCAAAGAGATTCGTCCTAAAAGACATCTTTTAATTTCTTTTTATCTATTTACAGAAGAACTTGTTTTCCTCTCTGACTTTGAGTTATTCATAAGAAGTTCATTTAGGTGGCTATCTGCATATAAACAGTACCACTGGAGAGTAGCACGGTGGATAGTGAATACGGATTTCTTTGTCTTATCATTGTTCGTCTTTTATATCAGGTGCTCATTTAGACAGAATTCATTCTATATTATTCTCCTGTGACAACATTAACTGGCCTCCAACTTTCCAGTGCTTGTTATCATTTTCAGAGTGTAAAAACCTCAAGGACTTAAAAGGACAGACAGGCAAGTTTGCAGAACATTTCATTAATTTGTGGGAAATTCTACTTACTGTAAGTGTCATGTCTTTGCTGTGCAGACTGAGAACATCTGCCAAATATAATACCACTTTCTTCCCTCACAGTCTGGCTCCTCTTCTGTTTGACATTGAGGGACTAACCATTAACTCACACTGTCTCAGCTTGAAGAGGCAACTATGTACATATATCTAAAGCTTAAATTTCAATTTGTATTGGGATGTCAGTCATCAGATAAACCCAGACAAGGAGGAAAGTGAATAATAAATAGCTGTGTGGGCCAAGAGAGAACAGCAAGTGCCAGCAATAACTCCTTTCTAATCTATTCCTGGTCCTATAACTCTGTGGCTGTTATTTTGAGTGGACTTTCCTATTGCTTCTAGCCAGAATCAGAATGACAGCAAATCAGTCGGTGGGTTTAATGGCTGAATCTCATTCGTCTGCCCCAGGGAGTTGTCTCAGAAGAGCATTCAGCTATTCAGATGACACTTGTCCAAATGATGTAATAAGCTCTAGGGTTTGTCAAATTGATCTGGTAATGTCATGGGACCTATTCTGGGCTGACTCATCATCTTTCTTTTGCATTTCATCGTGCTGTTCAGGTCCCAAAAGAGAAATTAGAACTAGAAGAGAATTAGGTGCTTGGAAGTTCTAACCATCATCTTAATAACTATAATAATGCATATACCTATCAACCAAAATCACATCTGCCTATAACCATAAGCAATATTGTACCTTAGAATTTCAGAGAAAATAATATCAAAACACACTACTCCAAAGCACCTTTGGGATAACTAGGTTTAGCTAGATCTGGCTTCCCCCATTGTACTCAGTAGCATTATTCCCTCCAGACTGTCCCAGGGAATTATGAGAGACAATGGGAATTCAGAAAGCTCACAGGGATGTGAGCAACATAGGAACAACCTGCAACCATTTCCAAGACTACTGGAAACTGTGAGGAGAAGTCTCTGGCCTCCAATTGTTCCCTGATGCAAAACATGGATGCCATTCTGCTCGTTTATTGTTCAGCTTCCTTAAAATAATTGAGTTGTAACATCCTCAGATGTTCTGTTCATGCCTCAGCACTGCCCTGATCCTTTGTGCTCTGTTATTTTAAGAATCATTTAATCAAACAAAAAAAAAAAAAAAAAAAAAAAAACCAGAAAGGAGTGATTATGGCCTTTTATCTAATTTCATAGTGTTCAGAGACTTTTATCTGTGACTTGTTGATTAAATGTTATCGGGCATGTTGAACTGTAATATCTCCTTTAGAACTCATTACAATAAGAACAATGCAAATATGTACTTAAGGAGCTCCAGACAGAGAATTATCTGTAATGACTTCTTTCAAATAATTTAGGGAGAGAGAGAGTTAACAAGAACATGAGCTTACAAAAAGAGCTCATGGTATCACTGGCATCTCAGCATTAATTCAACCACAGGGATGATGCCTTGGATTCTTTTTCACATTCTCTGCTCTTCCAATGCTCTTTTTAAAAGCTGAATTTCACCAGCTCTTCTGGAGTGGCCTGCCTACCTCAGACAGCAAGGAGAGCCTATGGATCACCCTCCATGTGCAAGACTTGTTTCCAGTAGTTAACACTGAAGTGTTTCTCTTCAGTAAGGCCATGAAAGTCCCATTGAAAACTGGTGAACATGCACAAGACAGACCTCCAAAACATCTTCATTTTGAAAGTACCGATATACACTTTTTGCCAGTAGCTTCAGCAAAGAAGGAAGTGTCATGGAGATAAAAACCATGACCCAGCAGATCATTTTCTACAGCACCCAGATGCCTCTTCTGAATATAGCAGTTTTGTCACAGCTCAGAGCGGTGCTGCTGAGTGCTGGGAGGTGGATGCAAAATGGAGCAAGGGGTTCGCAGCACAGGGCAAGTCACTCCAATGGCAACAGACTGAGAGTGGCAAGGGCTCTTTAATTATAATCCTTCATGAGTAATTGTGAAAAATGGCGATTACCTGACTTAGTCTGAATAAGCTCAGTATAATTAATGAATGTTCAAGCTCTAATTATGGTAAAACCAAATGAATTCCAGACAATAGAGTATTTTTTGGCAAGTTTTCAAATGATTGGCTCATTTTTAATTCAACTATCACCCAGTTCTTTTGGATGACTTAAATTAATGGCCTTTGCTTTCAATTGGGTTCAAACATTTGCCCCTAAAGAACCAAGACCTGTGGCCATCCTGGATGACTGCCTGGGTCAGCAGAGGGAGGTGGGCGCTCAGATTCCTCACATACCAGTCTAATATGCCCAGAAAGAAGATATATATGAAGATGGGCGATGGTCTGAAGTGCTGCTTTTTCCCAATGATTTTTGTATCTCCAGATGTGATAAAGAACTTGTTGTTTCCCTTGGGATTCACATCTACAATTCTCCAACTACTCCTCTAAAGCACCAAGAGTGGACTGGTGTGGTGTTTTAAAACACGGGAAGATGACTAAGGATTAAGACATGAACTAAACTGGAGAAATTCACAATGAGTTTCACTCTGCCATCACCCTGTCACCTTCCCATAAGTTATATCTGACAACAGATTAACCAAATGCCATCAGCTGCAGAATCCTATTCACCTATCTTGAAGCAACTGAACAGATTTTCTCTGTGAAAACCTTAACTTTATCTGCTGAACAAGAGTTTTACTGGCACACAGTACATGTAATTGCTGCTTTAAAACATGCTTTCCCCATGTTAGGTCTAACATTTCCTGTTCGAGATAACAAGCACCAGCTATGACCACTCCTGCATCCTCCTGAAGGAATTCAGCATGTGGCCGCTCTTTGTTCCTGAACTACTTGAGCTTCAATTCTCACTTAGCCTGCAAATACAAAGATGATGAAGTACAAGAGTGAGTCATTTTGGGATAAGCTAGTGAACACACCTGGGTCACTGCTGTGCCACTCCTCTGACTCATTGGGTTGCATACTGCAACAGCTGCTAAGAAATGCAAAATGAAGCTTGGTAGAGGAAAACAAAAGCTAAAAAACCATTCTCCCCTCTGTGCCTACAGTGATATAAACAGCTAACATCTCCCAGACCCTCAACGGAGTCCTCCTGTCACCTCACTGCTTCTTCACTGGTGAGCTATGGCTCCACATTTCTCATGCTTGTTCAGCTAACCAATGACCCCCATTCTCCAGGTGTAAATGAGTTTTCCCACTCCAGCCTGGCTTTTGTCAAGGCTTCAGTGTAAGCACTTAATGAGTGCTATTGCTCTGAGTTTTCCCAGGTGGGAGAAGAGCACATCTAACTGGTACACAGTGACAAGCAGGAGCTAAAGTAGAGCACAGAACAAGGAATCTCCAAGGCAAAGCAGGACTAAAGACACATTAGGCAGAGCCATCTGACAGCCCACCTCCAGCCTGCTATATGGGCCTCAATCCATTTGTGCTTTGTCAGGGGACTCACTGGGGGTTAGCAGGAAAGAAGCTCGTTTTGTGTGAAGCAGCCCAGCTGAAGCCATCAGCAGAACGGCCAGCCTGTAACAGTCCAACAGATTTGTTCAGCAGCAGGAGACAGCACAAGGATGCTCAGATTTATCACTCCAAATACCATCATTATTTAGTGTGCAGAAAGCCTTCTCGTCTCAGTTAGCAAAACAAAATTACAAATTAATAGCCATAGATTTCCCCCCATGTCCTGGATGTATCATCCAATTTCCCATGTTGTGATTTTATTTTGTTACTAAACATATGGGGCTTGAAAAACTGGCAAAATTAGTATTACACACATTTTATCCCTCTTCTCTCACATGAATTTTCATCTTATGTTTGTTTGCTGAAGGAGCATAGCCCTTCTCTTAAGAGTCAGCAAAAATATGAGGGAAAAAAGAAGATCTTTTGTTTGTACCTTTGACTGGGTTACTTCCTTCTGTGGACCCTTTCAGATATGCTTCAGATTTGCTTTCCAAGAGGGAGCACCCACTCCCACACAGAAGTTGGCAGAAGGCAGCAATCCCAACTGGGTTCCTGCCAGGGGGTGAGTGGAGTTCATACAAATAACTCCCACGTGGAGAAGCTTGTCTGCTTTCACATGGGTGAAAATGTTGCCCAGAAAGCTCTTCTGGTGAAATCATCAAACGACAAAGAATAGTTTTAAATGAAAGAAAATGGCATCTCTCCCTGCTCACAGAGATCAAAACGAACTAAAAGAGCTCCATGCATGGCCCCGGTGTGAAGGGAGACCACAGCATGAGCACAGGTGTATTTTTGCCCATGGATGTGCAAGGGAAGATAACAGACCTCTGCTGCAGCATAGAAGCTTTTCAGCTCTCAGATGGCGATGGGCACTTTACAGTACATCACAGATACATATCTAAAACAAACCAGGATATTCTATGAGGGATCTTCTCCGATAGATGAACCTGCTCATCAGCCTGAGCCCATTTTCCTTTCCATTGCCTCATAAATCCAAGTGTGTCTGATTTAAAGTGAAAAATTATGTAAACGACACCAGTTTGATGTAGTTAAATTAAGAGTCACAGTTTAAGTTCAGGTTGAAACCCCTCTGACAACAACGAGAATGTAATGGAGGAGGCAGAAGTATCTCAAGATCTATCTGCATTCAAATGTTCTGCACAAAGCTAACTCTGCTGAAAACGCCGGGCAATCCATCTTGAGAATCCCTTCCAGAGGTTCAGCAAAAATAGGCTGTGTTAGGAGATAAGAAGTCTGATTGCAATCTTTCTTCTATCAACACAAAGCAGGAGTCGCCCCATCATAGTCAATGGGATTACACATTACAAAGCAGATATAAGTCAGATTGGAATACAGTTCAAAAGGTGATTTGCTTTCAGAAATATTCAAATGATTAAAGGCACACCACTGCATTTAAAGGCCTGTAAGATGGGTCGGTGACCCTAGTAAGTAGCATTTGGGAATTAATTCACAGCTGACTGCTTGCAAACTTTTCATGCTTTTGGAAAAGCAAACAAACAAAGCAAAAGGAAGAAAAACCTTTCCCAGTGCTAACCTGCAATGGGGTTGCCCAGAAGCTGTCAGGCCATGGGCAAGGGCTGCCTGCAGCAGACAGAGCTGTGTGCACTGTGGGCACTGGGAGCACATCTGGGGGGACTGGAACTCCAGGAGCAGAACTGAGGGGAATGGCAGAAAACCTGGACGGTGGCTGAAGTCGCCGTGAGGAGAAGACCACCTCTCTGCCTGTTATAAAGAGTCTAAGGATAACTATTACCTATTTCAAGTGCAAATCCCTTATTTATTTGTCAGAAATGATGTGAATGAGGGCCAGAGCCCTCATGGAAGTTCCAGAAGGTGACTTCGAGATGTTTCCTGTGCTCTGTGCAAAGAACAAAGGTCCTGCAGCTGGTTCTCTGATGCCTCTAAGCAGCCTCCCCCAGCCACATCACAGGACAAAATATTAGCCACACAGAGTCTGTAACAACAAAGCGCTGTAAAACTGTAAATAAAGCCCATTCCCCCAGCTCAGCTTAAAGACGAGACCAGCTGCTGGGTCAGGAGAAGGGCTGCACTGCCCAGTATCCTCTTGCTGCCAGCAGCCAGCACTCAGCGAAGCTGCAGATGGCTCATTACAGCAGTTATGGCTCCTCAGGTCGCTCCAACTTGGATAACGGTGCTATTTCTAGAGATAATACATACTGATAAGTACTGACCCCCAGGGATGGATGCATTAATCATTAGCCAATAGCAGATGCCCAGGGAAAGAGCATATGGACTCGAGGAGCATCAGCTATGACTTCCCTGCTGCACTGCTGCAGCTATTGGCAGATCAGAGACATTCTGAGGCAGAGCTGCTGAGCTGATATCCTTTTGTCTCGCAGACCTGGGTGGATCATTCTTCTAGAAATTTGAACAAGACCTCGGCTAACAGAGCACGAAAAAACACATGCAACTGGAAAACAAGATGAGCCTATTGCTATAAGGCAGTGCTGTAAGAGCACTCCGAGCTGAGCTGCAGCAGGGCGTGCTCCTGCACACCAGCCTGTCCTGCCAGCTGGGTGCCAGCCCTCTGCTGTCAATAGATGTCACACTTGTGCTTCTGTTAATGCCTTCTGGAGGAGACTATGCCAAGGGAGTGCAAGGCAGCAGCGGGACACAAATTATGTGAATGCAATGCCTTTATAAAATAAAACCGAATCTAGGAAAGATTTGATCTGCTGTGGGTTTTATGATGTGCATCCCTGGAAAGTATTGAATGCAGAAAGAGAAAGAGAGGGGAATGACAACAGGTATCTTACAAGGCAGAAGTTCACACTGAGCCGTAGGTGACAAGTTCATAACCATATAGCTAAATGTATGCCTGCTTTTTGTGAGCAAATGGATTTTAACTGTATTTTTATAATCTCTGGCTAAATGCTTGTTGTAATAAGTACAAGGCTGGGAGGAAAACAAATAAACTATTTGTGTTCAGTGTACAAATAGCAACAGATGATTTTTTTTTTCAGGCAGAGAAATACATTTAGCAAAAAGCACTGAATGCCTTAGAACAGTAAAAGCCTTGGATCTGACTCCAAGTGCTAACTCTCACATAAGCACACCAATCTGACAAGTGGGATGGCATGATCCATGGAAGAAGACCTCAGAAAGTCTTCTTTTTTGTGTTGTAACTACTGCTTAATGGTCAAGTTAGAAAACCAGAAAGACTTTAATCTTGCTCTCCCTGTGAAAAGAGTTCCCTTTCTACATAGCTGTCTGTGCCAACACATACAAATTAACCTCACGTGGAAGACGGTCAGCACTAGAAAGAGTTTACAAGATGGAGAAGAAACACTGGGTTTGAAATCACCTACTCGGTATTTGGAACTCCGGATGAAAGTGTCATTGCTGAATCTTGAAATGTGGCACTGAATTTTTAATAGCTGCTGTCACTGTAAGGGGACGCAGTGGAAAGCTCTGGGCACTGTTCCCAACAGAAACAGCCAGCTGCTCGGCCAGATTTCATTTGGACTCTCAGTAACTGTACTGCTGCAGCACCCCTTGCTCCCCAGGAACCCAGACATCGTGTCATTGCAGTGGGTTGTGCCAATATGCAGAGATGACGATTCCGGAGGGACTCTGCAGAGTCAAAATGAATCTAGCTTAAACTGGCTACGACAGTCATCACTTTTTAATGAGCCAAATGCTGTTACTGAATTACACAGTTCTCTTCAGAAAAACTATATTCCATAAAGTGAATGAGGAATTCCTGTTTTTCACAGCAAAAGAAGCAGACTTTTATAGTGTAAATGCTTTCCGAAGGAGAACCAGGCAAAAATGTCTCCTCTGAAAGAAAATCTTGTCAAGACCAGATTCTGGAAATAAGAAGCTCTCCCAGCACAACAGTTCAGTTCTACTCGGTACCAATCAATTCCCCAAGGCACTAAAGCTCCTGGAAAGTTAACTAAACTCTTCTCTGATTCGTACTCATCAATAAGCTCGTTCATTTAGTTCCCACTGAATAATTCATCATTACTAGCAGCAACAGTATGCAAACCAGGAAAAAAAATCAGCTTGACTTTCACATCTCTGGACGAATGTATAGTCAGGAAAATAAGAAGCTGGAAACTTATTTTCTTCTGTCAGGAAATGCCAGAAATGGATGTGGCAGCCATTTCAAGCACCGCGTCATGGTTCTCCATGAGTGCAAAATCTTCTTCATGAGGTTTAAGGTCCCCTGGGATCAAAACCAGAGGTGCAGGCAGTGGAGCACTGCCTGGGAGAGCCATGCCAGCCCTGCTCCCAGCACACTGCTGGCCTGCTGGCAGCACATGGAGCTGAAACCCCACATCCATCCCTGTGTCTGCACATGAGAAGAGGAATGGCTGTGCAGAGGCTTCTCTGCATTCCGCTACTACATGCAAAAGATTATGGGGGAACGTTCCACCCACTGCATTTCTGTGTATACATGTGGAGCACATTAAAATCCCACTGTTAGGCTGCAAGGTTTCTTTGATCGTCACTCACGAAGCCACCATCTGGTCTGCAGTACTCGTGACTGGCTCCAAAGGTCAATTTATATGAAATATTTAAAGAAGGCTTTTGTGTATAACCAGCGCAGGAAAAACAGACATCTCCATTACGTTACATTTCATAACTCAGGTTGAATCTGATTGATATCACCTGAAAAATAATAGAAAATTCCTTCAGGCAAGTAAGTGACATATTTGAGGAGAGACAGCTTTGCTTAATTATTCATTGCTACCATGATGGAGTTTTTCTGGATGCTACTGTAAGGGAAAACAGCATTTTTCTGGCTTTCTGCATTGCCTGTGACCCTTTCTAGAGGCAGAGACTCCCTGAATGCTCTGATGCTGCAGGGACACTGCTGCTTCTGGCAGAGCCCAGTGACAAGGCCAGAGCTGTGCAGGCAGCAAGGTCCTACAGCCACATCCTCTGCCTATGGAGCACATCAGCTGTGGCTGCTTCAAGTAGGAGATGCCAGTGCATCCTGGGCAGCCTCTGGGAGCTGGAGCTCCTCCATGCACCCACCAGGAGGGGATTGCAGCCCTTCTGGGCCAACAGCAAGGGTCTGGGGACAGAGAGGAGACCCAGAACCCGCTGGTGTCCTCCTTCCTTCACAGGGCAATAATCCTGAGGGTTACTGAACTTTCTGGGATATGCCTGCTGGGCCGAGCTGGTTTTCTTTTGGTCAAAAAATAGAAGAATTGTAGAAAAATGAAGATAAAGAATTTGTCAGCATCTCCTCCATCACAGCACAGGAAGGACACCAGTGTGTCAGCCAGGAAAGCTCTCTGCCAGAAGCAGCACAACATCAGTATCAGGAGCAGTAATGGTTGGGGGACAAAGACAACAGAAGATGCTATGATCTGCACAATCCTTTCAGCACCACATCACGTCTGAAGGAAGAACAGTAGCTCAAGTGAGTCCCCACGAGCTGGGAGGACTGCACTGACGAGGAGCATCTACATGTGCTATAAAGTTAAATAAACTCTGTACTCCTGGCAACACAGGAAAACTGAATCGTATGCTCCAGAACATTCCTACGGTGTGCTAGTGAGAGCAAATGACAAATCAACACAGTCTGCACGCAGTCCGAGAGCTGAAATAGCACAATTTACTTTTCCTATGTGAAGTATCCTGCAAAGGAAATGGCACAGCAGCTTAATTTCACAGAGAGAGTGAACAGTAATTTATTCCAGGAGCGAGGACACAGCAGGGACCGGGAAACTCCGAGCGGGCGCAATATTTTTGAAACTAATGGATTCCAATAACCCATGAGGTTCTTCATCTACCGAATGGATGGTTTGTGGCATTTCTTTGGGGGGAGGCAACAGAAAAAGTTGGAATAAACCCAACACAAAAAATAGGACTCAGATTTTTACCAACACGTCCTCTGACTCTCAGGATGGTGGTGAGACAACTGTGTCTTCTATTGTTTGCTTTCTCCCTTCCTTTCCTTCAAAGAACAAACTGTGTCTGAATGCCAAACCCCCTCCAAAGTGAGGAGCACAGGCTCAGTTACCCCCACCTCCATGCTTCACAGTTGGCTGTGTGCTTTGAACAACAAGACAAAATTGTTGTGTTTTTTTTTTTTTTTTTTTAGGTTTATGTTGGAAAAGTGAAATAGTATGAAAAAAACCCTAAACAAAAGAACAAGGAGCGAATGTCACGCTGCACGGAAGCTGTGAAGGCTGCACACACGTCAGGAAGAGAATATTTGTAAATCTGGAGGTATTTATGTGATCAAAGTTCTTTTCAAAAACTAAAGAGAAATCCATTAATTTATCACACCATCAAAGTGTTCCTGCTTTTCTATAAGCGCCATTAAAATACATTACTGAAAGAAGGTAAGGCACCAGGGCAGAATATTTTATAATCTAATAGAGTAAATCTTGACATCTTTCACGTTAATGACTCCAAAACTTGACGGGAATTCTGCCTTTATTAAAAATTGAATAAAGATGACATCATGTAGTTTAAGGTCACTGCAAGCCATCACTATTAAATACACATGCTTCTAATGCAGAGTGCCTAATGGAGATTCAAGCTCTTTTTTCTCCCTCTGCTAGTCATCCAGCAAATCACACTGATGTTCCAGGCAGGTGACAGAAAAATACATGTAAAGGCGAAGAAGAAAAGACTCAAAAATGCCACTATTTTGTTTCATATTCAACAGCTGAAGTTTTAGCTACCCACGAAATGCAGCAAGAGCCTCTGCTTCCAATCCACTGCAGTTCTCAGCAGCCCCAAAAGCAGACAGACCGACAGACAGACAGGAGGAGAAGGAGCAGCACGGAGGAAGACAACCCCGCTCAGCAATGCTGCTCGTGTATGACATGTCCTTTCCATAACAGGGCCATAAAAACATTACTGCTGTCACTTCATCTCTGCTTATGGATTAGGAAGTCTTTATTTTAACGGATCCTTTCTTCCTACTCTATACTTTGTTCCAATTATAAATTATTTTAACAGCAGTTTTCTTTCCTCTTTTCCCCCCTTAAAACACAATTAGAGAATAATTGTTTTTGACTAATAACCACTACTTTTCCATTTAATTCTCTTTTAACACTAGTGGCATCTCCCAGCTGATTCGCTCGGCTCTAGATGAGGGTTTAGAAGCACTACAGAACAGAGAAGCAGCTGTTTCTTTGAGCATTATGAGTTTTATTAATCCCCTCTCGCCTATAAAATGTAATCGTCCCCTTTATTTCTAGAGGTACTACATATAGTTTCCAAATAAGTGACAATCAGAAACAAAAAGTTTCGAACCTTTTTATCACACCCCTTTTTATAGCGCAGTATTCAGACGACCCTGCAGGGTGGCACGCTCCTTCTATTTAGCTCGTTAATAAATAAAACAAAACACACAACAGAAGTAAACACTCCCGAAAGCTCAGTTTTACTAAAACCTGCTCTGATTAACATCTCCGAAATGGGTGTTATCCACAGCAAACAGGAAGATGCTCGCGGATATTGAAGAGCAACAACAGGAAAGCTGCTGAGGCTTTTAATCACGGTCAGGGTGCTATGCACTGAGCTGCTGCCCTGCACCCAGGTGGAGCTTCACAAGCCCCAGGCCCTGTACCCTCCTGCTCCCTTTCCCTCTAATACAGCTGAGGCTTCTGAAGCATCTCTAAAACAGTCCCCAGTAAGAGCCAAAGGAGCAGGGACATCCTCATGGTGGCAATACAGCTCCTTCCCAGCTCATTCCTGCAAGGCTGCAGCCATTCCTGCAGCACCTCTCAGCACCTGGGAGGGCTCACTGGTGGCCAACAGTCATCTTCAATCAATACCATCAAAGACCTCCCTCATTTGTTAATTTTTGCGCTGAATAATTCAGCTCATAGTCACTTAGAGCAGCTTATTGTGAGCGGAAAATAATTTTTAGAAATCTCAGTGATTTCTTTACAAAAATAAGCTGCGTTGTGCAGCCCACGTCTAAAGCATTTTGAAAGCAAACTGCGTTCTGTTCATGGCAGCAATCCTTTCATCAGTCACTGCTCCAAGATTTGGAGGGAAGTAGATATCCTCCAAAATTACTTTGAAACTTCAGAACTGGAGCATTTGTCCTTGCAGAAATGCCTGTTGTTCTAGAATTTAATTACAGCGACAGTTTGAAGAGTAAATTTATAATGTTCTTTTAGTTCATCGCTCAGTGGGTTTAAAAGAATAGTGAATCAAGTTAGCAAGTAACAGAAACAAGCCTCGACTAAGGAATAACATTACACTAGTAACCATGTTAGCCCGTGGATTAGAGAGCTGTTCAAGGGATCAGCCTTCAGTGCTGGCTAAGTTCAGGCTAAGCAGTGTAATGCAATCCTCTGCCACATTGGGACGACGTGCTAGCTTACCTCTGGCCTTGGTGGGGCTTTGTAAAACCAGTGGGCATTCAGACACTGCCTGCATCTGCAATTCAGTGTCCTTCCATCTCCTCAGCTCTGGCAAAGGCCGGCAGCCCATCGCAGTTAAGCAGGTAGCACGGTTTGTGGCTGCTGTGTTAATGCTCGTTGAACACATTTTCCAGATCCCCTCACAATGTGTTTTCAAGCTGCCCTACAACGAGCAGCTCCCTGAGAACACGCAGGGCCCACAGTGCAGTCATTAACAAGCACAAGCAGCCAACCAGGAGACTATTTGCATAAACTTGTTATGGAGAAGAAAGGAATTAAATCCTTAGCTGGACTGAGGCCTCCAAGTATGGTCCTGACTATGAATTTACACACTTACGGATCAGAAATAACTCTGTCAACATCAACCGAATGACACTGCAGGAAAACCAGCATAAGCAAAAGGAGAATTAATCTCAAGGCAGCCTGATTTTTGTTCACTTATTTCGTTTTTAATTAAAAAGAATGTGGAGATGAAAAATCCCTAACGATTGCACAACTGCTTCGTTTCAGAAAAGAAGAGAACAGGCAGATGTGAATGCAGATACGTTTTTTTTTTTCTCAGAAAAAGGAATGTGGCATTTATGAGCCACGTCCATAAAAATGAAGATGAGAAAAATAAAGATCTTTCAGAAGCAGCCCAGGATCTTAACAAGAAATGATATAATAAAGGTACAGTGCTAAAAGAAAATAACGAATGACAGAGTTTTAGCAAAAAACCTGAAGATGCTTCTGCAGTAACACCCTGTAATGATGGTACTAAAGAACTGCTGGCTGATGTTGTACAGACCCATTAAAAGAGAATTGAGTACAGTGGTAGTTTGACAATTTAGGGAAAACATTTTAGCAAATACATTATATTAAGGTCAGAACACTTTGGAGAAACAAGTTAACAAGATGAGAAAGGTCACACCACAACAGTGTTTTGAATTTGTAAAGATATTACAGCCATTGTAATGATGCATTGGATTTTTATGTTTTTGAAGTCATTTGATAAAATTTCACATCTAGCTTTTGCCTCCATGAAGCAGAGCCCATACCAACAAAGAATAGCTGCAGACTAATAGGAAAAAAATACACTTTATGAAGCTCAGCATGAATCTCATTCAGAATCATAACCGTTTTTAAATAATTTACATTCAAGGTAAAGTAAAATGACCAGCTTTACACGAGATCATTGGAAGAAGCACAAAGAAAGAAAAATAGCTAGAGAAAAAAAAACACCACAGCAGCAACATTGCCAGAGAGTGGGCTAGGAAGCTCTTTGAAGAGCATAATGTGCATTACAGTCCATTAAAGGTATGTGCCAATGAATTACTTCTGTTCTGAGGGTGTGTTACCGATTTGGAGGGTCTCAAATTCTACATCTGTTTTGTAATGCTGGGTTTTCTATGAGAATGTTCCTTGGGATACAGAGGTGTGCTTAAATCTCAGCAAACAGAAAGCCAAGTTTACAATGCAGTGTGGCTTAAAAGCTGCCCACAGTACTGCTTGAAACAGTAGAGATATCACTGGCTCTGTCACACTTCCAACTCGACAATTGTTCAATAGAAGAGTGAATTCTCTGAAAAGCCAAATAAATTAAACAGAGAGATGGCTCATCCTGATTTCAGCGAGGTCTTCTTTATACAATTCTCACGAGAAACCACTGTGGCCAGCTCAGCTGACCATTCCTTTATGAGATTTAACAAACTTTCCCTAAAGAACAACATTTATTGCTTAATGGATCATCCACTTAACAACCTAATGAGGACTGTCTCATGAGGAGACCAACTCTCATGCAGCCACATTGATATCCAATGTCAACCAGTCAGAGCTTGGTGGTAACAGTGTTATTAGAACTGTTTGCTTTTATTTCCCCTATAATATGGTAATTAAGCACCATTATAGTCCTGGCCTTCAGGCAGAGTGCGTGCACAACTTCAAAGTCTCATCACTCAACAGATCGAACCTGCTGGGCAGACAGCATTTACAAAGCAAGCAATTAAAGGCACCTGCAAACCTTGCAACCCTGATTTGGTCCAGTTATGAGCATAGCTTTGCAAATTGAGATGAGAATTTCGGTAACCTCCTGATGAGATCACTCGTTCCGCTCCTCGTCCTTTCTGCCATGTAATGCTTCTCCCCAACATGACTGCTCTATGCAGACAATTCACCCTCTCCTTCCTGTTCCCATTTCTGAGCTATCTTCAGATTAAACATAATTCTTTCCTCTCTAACAACGTCGGCACAGCCCAGAAAAGACAGCCTGCTAACTTCGACCTGAATACTCCAGCAGACTTCAGCCTTATTCCTGGCATCTGCAGAAGTATTCTGTGAGCTGGCAACGAAGGAGTGCTGCTACAATGAACGCATCTGTTTGCCAGGCTAGTTCTTGCCAACACAAGAGCACAATTACTGCTCTAGAAAAATCCCAAGTCAGTGAGATCTGGCACCTTTTCCTCTGCTGTGTGGCACAGGCTTTTTTTCTGCAGCAGCAGTGCCATGCGAGGCTGGTCAGTGGTCACCTCACACCACGACTGCTGCTGTTGTGGTTATACGAGCACTGTGAACACCAGACAGAGGAGTGCTGGCCTACAGAGATAACATGCTTGTCCTGTATAAATTACTACATTTGCATGCCTAATGGTTTCATAGTTTTTTCTAGAGCTTGTCTTGGAACTGAAAGCAAGTATACAGATTGAGAGGAACAGAGTTCCCAGACAGTGCTACCACGATGCCTGGTGCCACTCTCAGGCTCACACCACATTCATTTTGCTTCTGCAATGCTCCGAAGACAGAGCTGGAGTCACTCGCATGCGTGGGGCTCACAAGTTAGGATGGCAGCAAGTAATGCTATGAAAAAGGAGTGACTGCATTAGAGCTGACTGTCTTCATAACATACCTTTAACATATCTTTCACTCTGTCTTCTCAGCATGCCTACCTACAGTCCCTGGAAACACTCCTACACGAGGAATACGAGAGGGTGGGTGATCTAAATGAGTCTGCAGTGGTACCAGGGAGTCTCAATTAAGGCAAAATAACTTCTGCTACTTCACCTATCACCTCTGATGTTGGTACTGAGTGCTTGTAAATCTCTTCTCAGTGGGCTCTCTCATTTGTCTTACATTTTATCCTCTTTGTGAAACCTTCTCCGCCCTTTGAAGGTAGCTAAGATTCATCTTGTACATCTGTTCTTTGCACCTCATTGCAGAAACTGATGCTTGAGATAAGATAGCTGGATAATGATCACAAATGGCTTCCAAGAGCCTCTTTGGTGTTAAAATAAATTATTTTAAGGTACTTTCTCTTCTGCCTGCTGGGTTTAAAAACTTCCCATGGTACACATAACATGTAGGACTGCAAATTCTTGTTGCACAATTTCCTGGGCAGCTTTTAAAGCATCAGAGCTACTCAGTGCCACTACAAATCTTTATCAAGTATGTTAAGAATTGTGAAAAATGATGCAGGAACAGACAGCACCTGCTGCAGGTGTAAGCATTCCCTGCACTCCTGCTTCAGCAGTGACCAGGGCGTAGGTTCAGCGGATACTGAGCGACTGTTCCTAATTAAACTGAGACATGTTTTGCATTTCTTTAACTTCTATCTTTGTCTTTCAGGGCAGTTTTTGAGAACGTGAGGGCTTGCAACACTGTAAAACCACAGAGCTACAGCAGACAATATGCAATTGTTGTAAAAGCTTTTCAGTTCCATCAGAAGCCAAGAACCCAGGGCTAAAAGGAAACTCAGAGTTAAGGCTGTTCTGCTCTGCCTGTTTGTCCCTCCTGACTTCAGTCCTTAGTGTGTAAAACCAGAATCTACCAAAATCACCAGGAAAGCACATCCCTACTGAGCAGAACGTGTTCTGAGGCAGATAATAAAATGCTCATGTTACTGATTTGCTAGGTAAAAGTAAGGCTGCCTGACAAAATCGTGCTACTTCCTCAGTCAGCCTTAAATCACTTTGGCTAAAGTTTGTACACTTTATATATATATATATATATTTTTTTTCTTCCATAATTTATTCTAAATGTTTTGGTTGCTTCCAGAAAGAAGGCAATATCAAAATATTGGCCTCTCTATAATTAAATAAATAAATAAATAGCAGGGATGCTCCTTTGGCTGTTTTTGCAAGCAAAATAAAACTCCTGTTCCCCATCTGATTGAGCTAAGGCCATGGGAGTGCTTGGTTAGCACAGCTAAGGACAAAGCTGTTAGTTTGGCAGAGACATTTATTTTCTGAGCACACTGGGGTGAGCAGCCCTCCTGCAATTGTTCTTTCCAGTTCAGCAGGAGAGGGCAAGGAAGGGAGAGAAACAGCTTGAGACAAAGGAGCAGTGTGAGGGATGCAGAGCCCAGCCTTGGGAATAACTACAACAAAAAAAACCAGCAACTAAGAAACCAACATAGGGCCCGGGAGGGATAGTGAAGAACACTGAAGTGTCTGGAAAAGATCTTGCTTTAATTTCAGGGTCTTGGCTGCACTTTAAATAGAAGAGGAGGTATAAAATGGGAAGGTGTAAGCAACAATGTCCAAAACTTGTGTACTGCAGTGGAATAGTTTGCTATTGCTGTGTTTTCCAGTAAGATCATCAAAATTGATCTAGTTTTGTGAGACACTTTGTTGTCCCTAAATGCACAAAAAAGAGCTTCAGCTGAAAGTTGGTGCCATGCCCTAACTACACTGCCATTATCTGAAGTGCAGCACGCACTGCCCTAAGGAACTCGGTGTTTTTCTCTTTTATTGTGATTCTTCCCATCTGGCTGGGGAAAGATTTCAACATCTAACGTATAACGAACCTGCTTCACTTCAACAAGGATTCATTATGTTGAGGCTCCAAAGCTACACGCTTTATCTAAACCTACAGTAATTACTACAGCAAGTTTGCTGGTCTTCACTTATCTTGTTTGCTAACATATCTATTGATAGTGAAACAAACAACAGTCAACCTTCCTAATGAACACAATCAATCACAATACACACACGCCACGACCAAGGCCAAAATGTTAAGACATCCTGCAGCCCTACAGAACAGAAGCCTCCAACAGTAGCAGAGCAGAAATATTGGAAAAAAAACACCAAAGCAAAACAAATATCAAATTGAAACCAACAACTGTGGATTGTTTTCCAAAATAAAAGGGCTGCTGTCTTTGTGACAGCTTACTGAGCCATGTGCTTTAGGCAGAAAGCCAGGATGAAAGGGGAACAGGGAAATTGAGCTCTCTAATGCTGCCAGCAGTAAGCATCCTTCTCTGAGCACAGGAGAGACCTTTCATGTCTTCATGTCATTTTCCAGTTCAATAGCTAAAGACATATTAGTGAAATATCCAAATTCATCTGAACGGAACAGTGTGCCATAGAAGAAAGCTGTGAGAATACACACCACGTGGTGCTCTCTCCTTTCTTACCCTAATCCCATATCCCTTGCCAAAGTGTCTGCTACTGGTCTCAGTCAAAGGCTGAATACCTGAGATATTCGGAGTCCCACTCTGACCCAAGTACAGCTGTTGTGCTCTTGCATACCACAGACGGACATCAGATGAGCTGGGGCTGAAGTTAAACAGGCTGAGATGTTGTCCAGGTGACACCAACCTGGGGACAGTCTGTGCCCTGCTTGACCTCCCCAAGCACTAACTGGGGGCTGAGCAGGGCAGCAGCACAGCCGCGGTGCTCTGCTTCAACTTACTGTTCCCCCTGAGTGCAGAAAGGGAAAAACATATTACCTGGCACCTCAGAACTCAGAGTAATTCCTCCTCTCCTTAAGCGTCCTTAATTTAGTGCTGTTAATTACGTTTATAAATTCAGCTGTGGAGGCCAGTGCATTTCTAATAACATCGGTATCAGTAGCCCAGCCATGCAACTCAGGTGAGTCTGCCCCTAGCCACAGCTCCCTGCAGCCCTGAGCACAGGGGTGGGTGTGCAGACAGACAGACACACTGCCAGCCCTCCCCACAGCAAGCCCCCTGCCAGACAGATGGACGTCTGGAGACAGCAAGGAGGCAGCCAGCAGAGCTCGTCTGAATCATGGCAGGCTGGAGGCTGTCGGGAGGGAACGTGTGCCAAGTGCTGGGCTTTATGTCATCATGATCATAATATGAAATTGTCTATTGACTCTGTGTTGTTCTGCTCCATAAAATATTAATGTATCATAGAAAGAGGGGAATAAGACTTCTGTCTTTATGGACACAGATATTGAGAGCGAAGTACTAGTACAAAGGCTGAAGCTCAGGGCATTCTTATATCCCTGCATACAGTCTAAAGCATTTGCTAAAGAGGGATATCATCAGTGAATTTTAAAAGCTTTCCATACCCGTTTAATTTAGTCAGCCCTTAAACATTAAATATAAGTAAACAATGAAAAATATATTCACGTTTTGAGACTTGCCAGGAAAGTCTCAGCAAGGGCTGAAATTTTCAGCTGTCACCACAAACTTCATTCTGTTCAATTGCAAAAATGAAAAACTGTGGTTTTCTACATTCAGGCTGAAGAGTTCAGTCATTTTTTTTTCCTATTAAACTGCTTTTATTGGTTTTACCCAAGGTCCCAACTTCATTTAAACACAGCTTTTAGCATTCACATTGCTGGAATTTCAGAGAAGGAAAAATTCCAATATGTGCATGCATATACACACATGAATATTATTCTCACTTACTCTTCATGTACTCCACAACGACGTACAGTCCATACATACAAGCTATATGAGACATGTAAAAATAGTGGAAGCACACATTTACACTGCATATATTTGTTGCATATGGTTTTGAAATGAGCTTCCTTTGGAAGGGAAAGCTACGATGGGCAGATACAAACTGCTTTTGTTTACTTTTGTATCACATGTGTTTCTAAAGTTTGCAGCTGGATTTAATAACATCTGTGCTATTGGAAGTCTTGGAAATTGCAGCCAAGGTCAGTGACCATGGGCACAGGCAACTATGCAGAAGGGATTTAATCCCTCAGGAAAGGTGTTTACTGCACCTAGGCAATACTCGTATGACCTGAGTTTGAGCCTTCCATCCCCATGCCAGCACTATCATCCTCATCTGTGAGTGCCTCTGGAGGACAGTAACAACTCCGTGCATTGCCTGGATAACCTAGTGACCCCTTCTGCCTTTAAAATTTCCAGTGTCAATAAAATATAAGACATTATTATTGTCTTGGTGCCTAGAAACCCGAACCAGGGATAAGAGTTACACTGTACTCTATGCACTGGCATTGTATCCAGAGGCATAAGACTTGATGACCTGTGTTTATGTTCTCAGTATCACCCATCCTCCAGGTCAAAGCAGTCTAATGGCAAGCCAGCCACTATCATGCAACTTCCTCATGCTGGATGAAATGCCCTCAGAGCAGTGGGGCAGCAGAAGACAGTTTGACAAGGAAGAACAAATTGTGCTCTGCATCCCAAATGAGCATCCGCTGCAAACACTTTTGACTCTTTTTTTTTTTTTTTTTTATCACAAGATGGCATTTAAAAGCTACCACTGCCTAATTTGTGATATGTCAGGAATGTTCATGGATTCACCAAACAGATCTCACTGCTGTTGAACACCTTAGTGTCACTTGGTGCCATCTACAATAAACACTGATCCCCCTGTACACTGCTCTGTGATCAGTATTACTCTGTAATTACTGGGGGACTCATAAAAGGGAACTGGCATCCTAGCAGCAGAATTTTTGCACACCTTACAGATTTGTGACTTTAATATTGAAGAGATACCTCTTGCCTTAAAAGGTGCTCCCCAGGTTGCTGGCTTCCTTCAGCTGAAGGCTGAGCGCATCACAGTTTGAAGAGCAATCACAAGACAGCACAATGTAGCACCCCATTTTCAGACAGCATCACTGACCAAACAGCAGAGGAGGATTTACGGGGATGTGTTCCTCACAGCCTGCTGTTGAAATGTGTCAGCAAACCATCCATGTGCTTAATGAGATTTGGCAGGAACGCTGAGATTCAAACTATTTTATTATAAAGGTTCACAACATACAGGCATAGCAGTACACTAGGAAAGATCACAACCAATTGCTAGGAAATCAGCTCAAATTTATCAAGGGAATTAATGAAGAGATTTTCATGTCTTGATCAAGGAGTAAAATTTATGGTTCTTTCTATGAAAAAACATTAGAGGAAAATTTCTGCCTACACAACTACGAGCACCAAAGAGAGCTCTTTTTATTAAAAGTTATCTTATCAACATCCAAGTACTCATTTGTGCATGACAGCTCATCAGTAAGATCAGTCAAAACATTACACCAACATTAAGACTGCTTCAGCATGTTTTGGATTCAAACATAACAAACTGGAAAATGCAGGCTGATTAGCCCCTGCCCCACTGTAAGACACACTTTCCAGCCACCATAAAACCCTGGTTAAGAATAAATTGCCTCTGCACTGCACTCTGCGCATTCAATCAGGTGAGGCTTTTTGGCCCTGCTGCATCCCTATCACGTGCACTCACTCCAGGGAGCTCCAGTCCTGAGCATCTCACCTGGAAACGCTGCTCATCCTAACCCCTCATCGCTGGCCATTGATCCAGCAGATTAACTCAGAGGGTTCTTAGACAGATCCCAAGCCTCTAAGAATGTTATAGACCAGTAAGCAACATGAATTCTTTCTAAAAATGAACAGGCAGCCTAGGTTAGACTGGACTGTAATAGTGCAATGTGTTCAGGGGATGGAGCACCATCCCCACTAACAAGCATCTCAATCACATGCCAGAATCTTATTCCAAAGTCTATTAGCTAGGAAAAACCTCTCTTTGGCTTTCTGGGGCCTTTGATCATGTTCCCAGCTTACTCTGGATTCGTATGAGAGCATCTGAAGGAAATGTATGGGATCAGCAACAAAGGAAAGGTACAAAGATGGAGATACTATTGGCAAAGTGAGACCAAAAAGAAAATGATGCCTCCACAGATCTCTTGCAAAAATGTAGCACAGCTTTTCCAATAGGAGATTGCCAAACCTCATCAAATCTACTGTTCAGTTATTCTGAATAGAGCTTCTATTAATATACAAATGAAAGCCTCCACATCATATGTTATAGCTGACTATATTGTCCATTACCTTTAAAGAAAATTCATATGCCCGTATTCCTTTGAGCAAAGAAGATTCAGTTCCTCTTTCTTCATACGCAGTTAATGACACCACCTTTAATCAGCAGTATTTCTTGATTTAATGTTCTTCTATTATTAGCTGAACAAGAGCCTTTTCTGCTTACAATAAATGGTGAGAAAGCCAAACCCTGTACCACAGCCAATACCAAAGACTGCTTAAACCATTATGAATTTGACAAGAAGATCAGTTGTGGCCCGTGAGGAAGGCACTGTCTGGCTTTGGGCACCCTTGCCTGGTTCCCAGCAGACCTGTACAAGATATGCTACCACTGGGGACCACCAAGCTTTGAGCAGCTGCTGGACTTGTGGCACAGAAGGAGGACTTGTGTCTCTTCTTCACAATGGAGCTACACAGGGACCTCTAATCTCCACTACTATATTCTCCTGAATGGTACTCAAGGATGTCTAGACACAACATTTTCTGAGAAGCACTGTACAACAAGCACGGAACAGAAGAGCAGGTAATAATGCTAAAAGGAAAGCCCTGTGGTGTGGATTGAGGCTGGGCAATGTGGAATGCATACAGTAATTCCTAATGCTTCCAATCCTGAGTGATTTAGGGTATTTGTAGTCTTTTCCCTCTCAAAGTCTCCTGGAGAAATTCAGTATCCCACAGAACAAGCACACAGATTGTTCCAGTGCTGACAGACTGCTTTCAACTACTGCAATTACAATAAAATTTTAGAACTGTGCTAACCAGACTAAAGTACCACATACCCACAGCTAAAAAGAAAAAGAAACTATTATGGATGGAAATGAAGAACGAGGTCTTTAGTTTTTCATAACCCAAACACAACAGGCTGCTAATGCAAGGGGCTGGGAGGTGATCATGTTGGCCTTGTGACAGTGCAGGAATGGAAGGTTGCATTTGTTGAAATGGATGTAAACTTGCACTTCTGATTCCTTCAATTTATTATGCAGAATTGTTTGGAGACCATCAGGTTTCTCCCAAGTTTTTATTCACTTTCTCTTTGCGTTACTTTAGAAGCTTCCAACATAAAGCCAGTACCATTAGAGAAAGAAGAAACAATGCAAAACTCACATTGAATTAGAAGGGATTAGCCACAGTTATTTTCTTTTATTTACAGCATAAATTTTGATGCCAGCTATCTAGTACCAGTATAAAAGAAAGACTCTTGTTTGATGATTCATAGTAACTTGGAAGGATGCAGTTAATAAGAAGTGATGAGAACTCTTATTCAGCACAGCTGGATAGCTTCCTATCATGCCACACTACTTCATTTCTAACTCAAGCTTCACAATTTCCCTTTCACTTCCCAAGTTCCCAGACCCCCTGGAACACACTGAAGCACACAAAGAATTTTCAGTGCTAAGTGCATTAGTGCATCTTCTACATGGTGCCCCTTCTATGTGGGCAAGAGAATAGGCACACAGCTTATTAATAATGCAAATAAATTTTGAGAGCAGAATCACTGCTGTAACATCCATCAAAGGTACTTGCACTTGTACAGCTAAGGCTAAACCTTGTCCATTATTTTGGAAGTAAATGCATTTTGGTTGAATTTTTCGCTATTATCAAATCTCTGCTTTTCCCATCAAACCAAATTAACATTCAATCAACATCTCTCAAAGCGTGTGATAAAACTGCATGAGTAAAAGAGCTTGAAAAATAACGGTGTCAAAAAAGTCCTTCACTCCAATAGAGAAGATGATCCATGAGAGGAAAGCTGTTGTCTTATTCTTGCATGTGGGGGACTGACAGAAGAGCAAAAGAAAAGGCAGTCTTGAAACAAGGCTCGACTAGAATATAACTGATGAGCTCAAGTAGAACTCGTGCTCAGTAAGTCACTGGAAAAAGCCTAAAAGCCATCCTTAGAACAAAGCTGTTCCCCTTAAGCTCATTCTCCCAGAAGAACTTGGGAGAAGTCACACAGGAGAACACTGGCATGCACATGTTGTAGGTCTTGCCCTTCAGGGTTTCAATACGGTACAGATTTACCTTCCTGGTGTAGGTTCAAGCTTCAGAAAAGAGACCTGTGAGGACTTTACTAGCTGAAAGGAACAGGAAAAACAGAGTTAGGGCTGCCACTGATGATGGCCACTTTCACTGTGTAAAGGAGTACCTCCATTTTCTTTCTTTGTCTCATAAAGCTCAGACCTCTCCTGGCTTTTTATGAGCTCAGTATAAGATGATCCAATACTGCTCAGTAGTGGCTGTGGAGTACAATCTGCCTTTCCTTTTTCATTTCATACATCATTTCAAACCCCCTGCAATAAGCTCACAAAGCCAGCAGAGGCTTTAAAAAATTAATGAGAAAGATGTAAGAGAAATGTATTATTGTTTGTTTCAGAGAGACCTGCAATGTTGGTGGTTATGTACTCAGACACTGTGTTAGTTCTACGCTGTGGGGTTTTATTGCATTACTCCGGCAAGCAGCTCAATGTATCATTAATGACCAGATCTTTGTGTCCTTTGTGCTGATTTTGATAATAGTGATGCCTGAATAAGGGATTCAGGCTTGCCCTCATCAAGTCAAGCACAAACATACAAACATTGCCAATGATACAGAAGTGATAACCAAGGATGCAGCAGGCTTCCAAAACAACTGTCTCTGCAGAACTGGGTGAGGGAACACAACTGGGAAACAGTTTTTCATTTTCCTAAGTCAGAGTGTCAGAAATCAGCTGATGCAAACTGGTCCTAACAAGAAAAAATGAAACACCTTTGTTCTTCATAGATTCAGTGAATCCAAGTAAAAATGATTATTTAAATAAATGGTCGCAGTGAATGTGGACCCCATAGGTAATTATTCTGTACTGTATCTGTTCTACTGTTTCAGCTTCTTTAACTGCTCAAAGCCCACTGCTCCTCTAGTCTGAAATCAACAGCCTTCAGTTTAACTATATCCTGGACTTTTTCTCGAATATTTTAATTGCTTCTCTACTGTGCCTTATTCACAACTGAATTTTTTTTTCTTAGATAAATATATAATATCCCTCAGTTTTGTTCAAAAATACCTAAGTTAGTTTAAACTGTTCCTAAAGAAAAATTACTTAACTGAATGAGATTTTCTGTGGCTACACCAAAAATTCCATGGAAGCAGATGTGTTATTTTGGAACCACAGCTTCATTCTATCCAGATGGGAGAAGACAGCCATTCCCTGCTGCTGCTCATCCCCACTCCCTAGCTGTGCCCTACGAGGTGCCACTAGCCTCCCCCTGAGTGCCCATACCCCTCCCAGCACGAGGTCTGGGCTGATGCTTGGGCTGGGAGTGCTCACACTCAGCTGATTTGGGTGTGAGATGCTCCCGGAGATGCACTGCCTGCGGTTCCTGGTTGTCATGGCAACGTCTGTGCATCCCAGGGCAGTGCTGAGCAGTACCGCACTGCACAGAGGCACCCACACCTTCCTTCACTGCAACACACCTTCTGCTCTCTCTTCCTTTGCTAATTTCTCCTTAATCTAAGGAAGGTATAATACAGGAGATTTGCCTTTTAAGTCCTCTCTGTTTCCATTCAATCTCCCTTCTTCCCCCGGTACACAAACCTATTTCAGAACCAAAAGGAAAAGCAAGACTGAAAGATGATGTATAAAGAATGCACTGTCTTGTAACATGAGCACAAACTCTCTGAGTTCATTCACCTAAATGCTCTTAAGTCCCAAATATATTTCACTTTTCGCTGTGCTCTTTCCAGTCCCACAGAACGGCTCATGGACACGAAGCTAAGGGTGCATTTACACATGCGTTTTGCAGGGCTATAATCCATAACTTGAATTCTTCCTTTTCTGTGCAGTATCTTCCATTTTCATTATGCCTCAATTAATACGCTGAAATATAACAAGCACTTTCACATGAAATATGTTTCTCATTTTAATCAGTTTAGCATCAAAGGTTTCAGGCTGGTATTTTCTAGGTTGAGCGTACAGTGTTTATTAATTTGTCTGTGATGCCCTCTCTCATTAGAGTTTAATGGAACTTCAAGCAGTCCCAGCAGCTAGAAGATAATTTATTTTTTAAACATATTCTTATCAGCGTATTGAATTATCAGAGTCTTTATTGCTTCTGAATAATCTGGAGTGCTCGTTTCATCTCCAGATTAGAAAGCTGCTATATTCTGTGTCCCGATTGCCAAAAAAGAAACAAGCAGCAGCCAATAAAACTGCTGAGATCTGCATCCTTAAATATTCTGTTCTTTGCAAGGAAGAAATACCACAGAGTCCTGCTTCAGCTGACCCATTCAGCAGTGAGAAGGGCTTCTGCCAGGCCAGAGCTGCTTGGGACTGCTGTGTGTTCAGTGCATCCCCCACCACCCCCAGCCCTCACTGTTCTCCTGGAGCATGTATCCCAATGCCATTAGACAAATATTCACCTGCAATTTCTGCTTACTGCTGACCTCTGCTGCCCTGGAACCCAAGCTACTGTGTGTTCAGACAGCTGTGAGTTTTAATACCCTCAAAACAGTCCCAATAATCTGAAATGAAATCAAGTATTCTCATCTCTAAAGCAATATTTTAAACATCAGAAAGGTTTTTTTAAGGATTCTGTAGCAGATAGAGGTTTCAATCATACATTTGAAAACTAATTGTAAAGGAGTGATTGTTATTCACAGAGGAAGTTTTAAAATCTAAGAATAACCTGTATAGGGAAAATAAAAATGAATGGATGAATGAAGCACAGAGCACAGAAAGGTTTCCCACAGACACAGCCGGTGTGTGGGAAGTGAGAGGCGTTTGGTGTAGGAAACCAGTGCTGATGTGGGATGAGGAGGTGAAACGTTGCCATGCAAACAAGATGAGGGCATTTTTGTCCTCATTCCTCTGACACTGCCTTCACTTAGGTCTCTATAAATACAGAACTGTATCTCTGTGATCACCATGCCATGAAATCATATTTACATTCTCATTCCCTGCTCATGTTCTTGTTTCACTTGGCTTAGTGCACCAGAGAAGTGACTGCAAGCTGCTGCTGTGTGAGAGACAGACTCAGCAGCCACTAAACGAGGCCTTATGACTTTGTCTACAAACTAGTGGCTACCAGAAATAGGGCACAGAGCCATGACGACAGATTCCAGGTGTACATCTGTTCGATACCTCAAAAGATATAAACCTACAAAATATGACAGAAGTCCTCCCGCTCCTAGCTCTGTATTTTTAGAGCAAAATGTGTTTGTGGGAGGAAGCAATAACTTCAGAAACCTACCTGGAACTCTCTTCTAGAGTATTTACTTGTGTGGGAGCTGTTGATTGAACAACAGCCACAGGAGGTCTTTCCCCCATGGGTAATTCCCCATGGGGTTTCACTTGTACCCTCTGTAAGCAGATGGCAAGGGGAAATATGGGGAAGGGGCTGGAGCTGAATGCTCTGGGCTTTCCTTGGGATCACATCCTGTGACTTTGCACTCAGGAGCTGAGCATGCACAGGTCAGTAACCACACTCAGCAGTCCTAAAGCAATCCTTGATCAGGTGAACGAACCCACACAACTTCAAATCAGACCTTGCTCCATTTGGAGATGAAGCAAATGCACACATGAAAGTGAAGGTGATTATTCAACACATTTGTGTGAAACACTTGGTATTTCACAATAATAACAAAAACCTATGGTTCTGTCTTCGTGGAGAAGAAATGCTAAATAATTCAAAATTCTGTCTTAAAATGAGAAGACCACATTGCATTTAAAAATATCTGCTTCAGAAATCTTACAACTGACATAAAATATTAGCAGTATTACAGTCAGTAGAAGTAATGGTGTCATATGAATGGTGCCCTCACATGGACCAACAGTGTGGAAAAAGAGGTTAATTCCCCTCAAATATATTAATGTAATTTTTCACGTTACCACTGCTGAGATTCAAAGCCAGTTTGGGAGAATAAATTATAAACGACTGAATATAAAAAGATTCCAAATGAAAGGGATGTGAATTATAGCAAGGGATGTTCTCCCATTCTGAAGTGATGAAATTTACGAGTGGAAATCCCATTAGCCACAAGAGGAGATGCACACAGCTACCTGAAATGCAGATTAGAGACTACAAATTTACCTACCTAAACATGCTCATATATTGCAGCTTTTTTTGACTGAAATGCAGACACTGACAAAAAATATGATGGAAAAAAAAGCAGAAGTCGTACATGGCCTTTTCTATCGCAAAAAGAGTGGTCTATACCTCATGTGTATTCAGATCCGAACTAAACACAACACCCCACATTTTTCTGGTGAGCAGAGATTCTCAATAATACAGTGCTGGAAGTGTGGAATAATGCGTGTGGATAATGAAATAAGTGTGGATAATGAAACCAGGATAAAAGCCCGAGTGTAAAGACACTCATGTTTTGATTAATTTGTGTTTTCTGACAGGACGTTGTTGTGTCAAGAATTTTTACCCATGCTACTCATCTTGAGCATCTTGTGACAGTCAGATTGTTCCCTACAGACAGTGGGTCAGCTCCCATGGAATGACAACATGAGGCAGAAGGCACTTTCACAAGAATCAGACAAGCTGAATATGCTGCAAACTCTGTGGGAGCTCTGAGCTTAGATTTTAACCTCAGAGCTCCTTTGATCTCTAGGTTTAAAAATACTTTTACAAACGAGTCTGGAACCTTTGTAGATAGGCATTATGGAGTCCTCAATCAATGACCTTTAATGTGTTATCTTTCATCAAAATGCATTTCAAGTTATCAGTTGAGATTGATTATTTCAGAAGACAAACTTAATTGCCTTCTGCCATGATCAATGTTGACTCAATTTGATTTTGCCAATAATTCATGAGATTTCATGAATATGCATATCCTTTTCTGTACAGGTTGGCATTATTACATTGTACTGCTCCCAAGAGCAGGTAAGTGAATTAAATGAAAGGGGAATTAAGAGGAACAACAAGCGCTAGCCAAATGGACAGGAAGAGATCGCTGTCACCTGAGCTGGTTTGGCACATTGTCCTGCTTGCCCCTAGATCCACTGGTTAGCAGATCTCAGGTTGGATTTGGGAATGTCTTCATGAAAGCCTTTCCAGCCAACACTAATGTGCAGCAGTTCATAATAGCAATACCATTCAATTTTACTATGCCAAAATGCTCTGACCCTGTTCATTTTAAAACAATTTATTTTTCTTTTCATCAGATGAAGATCATCATAAGTTTGTAGCTCAGTGGAAAGTGAAACACTGACTACACACTTTGTTTCCTTTAGAAGAAAACCTATCTGTCATTCATGTCATAGAGTAGTTGTCTCCGATAATAAAGCATTCAGTTCATGTAGGAAAACTGCCTGGAACCACAAAAGACTGATTTTTCTCCTGGAGCAACTCTGACACTTTTTATGCTAGCATCTGCTGTGGTTTACATGCAGCATAAGCTCAGGATTTAAATCTGGACATGGAGCCCCACCAAAACCTGAAGGCTTCAGCTTCTACTCCCAAACTGAGCACTGTGCTGTGACAGCAGCCAGCATCCTCAGCCTGCTTGGCTTTTCTGGAAACATCTGGCTGCTCTCTGCCTCTGGTCCGAGATTCTCTGACATCTCAAGGAATATTTTCCAAGATGTGCAGGATATAAATGAAACAGCTTAATTAAGAACACACGCAGACATACCAAAAGATAAAACAACCCACTCCTGAAGTCTGAAAAAGATCCAATGGCATGAGTTTACCTTCGGGTTTATGGTATTGGAGAGAATTTGAGTTCGTGTACTTCAGCTGCATGGAAGGAGAGAGCTCTGAGCTCTGACAGCTTTACAGGAAAGTTAGCTGTACTTTAAGTGAGTAGGGGAGGAAAGTAATACCTGAGAAACAACAGCAGAGCAACAACAAAATATAAGCTATCACTAACTCTATGAATAGCAAAACCAAGAGTTTACCCTACCCTGCACCCCTAGCTGTAGAGCTGGCATTAGGCAGGAGCAGATACACAGTATTATCTAACACAAAAATGTAATCTTCTTCTCAGGGAAAGCAATAAGTTTAATAGAAGGAAAACAAGGGGGAAATACCACATTTAAAAAGCGAGTGGCTCACTTGGAAATATAACTCCCTGGTTTTCCTTTAAAATCTCCCCCATACATATGCAGTGCAATGAATTATATTGAAATGGATGAGCTCCTGTCACCTATTATTTGAGACGTGAGTTGAGGTTCTCTTTAAATCATTCCTCTGCCAGAGAACAGATAAAAAAAGAAGACCCAACAGTTTCTACCCTGAAAGCCATTTCACCATAAATATATGTCTCCCGTTGACAATATGTTGGATGAGCTTGTTTACAGATTCTAGTTCCTATGGTCTTAGATAGTCCCTGGCCTCTTCACTTTATTCTCATTACAATATGTACTTCGGGTAGTCATCTATATGAAAAAATTTATGATTTCAGAAATCCTGGTACTCATCCTCTCCCTTCCAGGGAATTAATGAAATCTAAGAGAGAAGCCTGAATAGGACCTGTGAGTGCAGAGCCAAACGTGCTGCACAGCCTCTGAGCCATGCACTGCCTGCACGGCAGCCCTGAGGAGCAGGAAAGGAAAGGGAGAGGGAGAGCTCTGCTGAAGGAAAAAATGACATCTTTTAAGCATTTCTTTCAGTAAACATCCTAATAAAGAGAAAAAGCCATTTATGGAGGATTATACATGATAAGCCACTCAAAATTTCAGCCAACCAATTTCAGCTAGTTCTCCTTTCCTCCTGTCCTTGTAGGGGACAGGTGGCATCTCCCAGACTTGCACTCATCAACACTGCTGCTCCAACCCTCTGACCACCATGGTGTTCACCTCTGAGAGGTGCTAGTGGATAACTCGGAAATACGCTCTCTGGTCATCAACCCACAATTTTGTAATATAAATATGTGAAGTGTTCAACTCCTTTACTCACTGCCTGCTTCCTCTTTTTAGGACCACTGTGACAAAGAAACAGGGATGTGGGTGGACTCGGTCTTTGTGCTGTTTGTATTCTTTTTTTTTTTTTGGATAACAGCCAGTATTCCAAAAGTATTACCCGAAAAAAATAACTTACAGAGATGTCCCTGGATAAAACAAAACCAAATAACCCAGCAATGATTTTTTCTCGTACAGCTAGGAAATAATTTCCGCATGCTAGCAGTCAGGGCAACGACAACAAGCTATGCTTCTTGCAATGATATTGACACATTTTGCTAAGAGACAATGGAATTGATTAGCCTGAATTTTCAGATCCCTAGTACTGAGGTGCAATTAGAAACACGGATCCATGGGTGAAGCAATGGCATTGTATCCAAGGGTCTTAGAACCAGGATTAGTGTTTTGCATGGCGTAACATGAACAATTAGAGCAAGTTAATGGACTGTGTTTCCATTTCCAGTTGCAGGATTATTACATGTACACATACATACACTTACACTTATGCACACACATTCATATTCATAATAAAAATACTTTGTCTGCTGTGCCATGGGCTAAATTATTGTTTTTCCTCTGAAAGCACAACATGTTATCGAAAGTCCATTATGTTTGGAGCAAGCTGGGCACTGGGAATTTTGAAGCACGCTGTTGTGCTGCATTTCAATTGTTAGCTTTGAATAAAGGTTTAAAAGGAATCCTAAATTCAGCAAAGAGCATTAAAATCTAAATGACTTGATGGAAATTGTTCCTCTAAATAGCGTATTTGTATGAAAATAGCTTCACAGAGTGCTAGCTATGGAGCAGGACACAGCTTTCCAAGGCTGTAAAGCATAGATTAAAGACTACTGATATGACTGTAAGCTCAGAAGGAAAGACCACGATCAAGTGATTTTCTGTACATCTTTCCAGAGCTACTGCTTGAATATCCAGTTCTGCCACTGAATTCTGAGTTACTTCAGACATATTTCTGCCACACACTGCTTTCAAACACTGAATACATGTTGAAATACAAACATGACTTGTTTCAACATATGTTAAAATTCCATATCTCTTTCAACACAAAACAAACAGCTACAGTTCTAACACTTCTATTTTCTGTGCCAGGTTTTAATTACTTAGAACTGGAACTCAGAACACTGCTCGGTCCAGGAAACACTTCTGGCAGCCACAGATCATGTACATGGTTCCTATAATGCAGTTCAAAATGCTGTATGTATAATTTCAATATCATAATTATTCAGTATGGGCTATTTAATAGGTCTGTCTCAGTACTGTTTTACTGATTCAAATCAACTCTAATTAATGTCTGTAAAACACTTTATCATTCAAGACATTATGTGAATGCCAAGGATTATTCCTGTAATGTAATTTTAACAAATACTCACACTGTTCATTATTTATGAATCACAAAAAGGTGTTTGATACTTCACAGACACAGAGAATGATGGGTTTTCTGTCCTCATATGTTTCATAACACAGAGAAATATAAAAATACATGTATTGGTTTTCTTTTGCCAGTTTATCTTGACATAATAGCAGCTCAAAGACTTGTATCATCAGAACAGCTTGCTGGATCATAAAACCCTTTTGATTTGAAATCAGCTGTATTTTGATTCCTAGTACAGAGTCAGCCACTTGATAATTTAAAAGGCATCTAAGGGCTTAGAATAAACAATAAATGCATTTTTAAAACACCACCAACAAAACAGCTAACTGCGGCAGAAAACGTGAGATTTGCTTCAGAGAATCAAGCTTTAGTTTTCCTAAGCCAGTGACTCTAGCATTTCTTGGAGGGAGCTTTTCTTCCTTTCAGTATGCAAATCAATTTTAAACCTATTACCAACCAGAATTATAATGAACGTTACTTTGGAAGACATGTTGGCCTGTCCACTCATTAACCAAAGGGTAAAGAAGCAGGCTTGTGAGCTGCTCCCTGATCCATCCCATGGCTCTCCCACCCCAATGGCACTGCTCAGTGCAGATGAGCACACAGCCACGGGGCTGAGCAAAGCAGCTGGCCACAGCTGGCACCTCACAGTGGGGATGCACCAGGCCTGACTCAGAAAATCTCTTTTTGCAGAACTCAAGTCCCCTTCTGGACTGAAAATGAGCATCACACAAACCCTGCAAAGGACCTTGCTCTAGTGCACAGCTTAGCTGTAACTCACTCAGAGCTCACATCTTGCAATCTGCATCTCAGCTCATCCGAGATCAGAGGCAGTAAAACATCAGCTTGCTCCTGGGGCTGCCCTTAACTCTAGCAATAAACTCAGTCCAATCCCAGTTCCTTCCCAGCTCACCCCCAAGCTCAATTTGCTCCCAAAGTAACACGCCTTTCACATCCAACCACATCTATACCATCTCTAAAGGATCTGGTTTGCAGTGTAAATACTTACACCTGCAGTGTGAAACAATCTGATGAGCAGCAAACAGAAAGAAACCTCACACAGAACAATTCAGAAAGACAGTAAATTTCAATCTCTTGCTTCAGCTTTTACAGTTGCTTGATGGGAAAGGTACCCCTAGCTATGAATATTTTAGTGGGAAGAAGCTACATCTTATTGCCTCATCAAAATATATGCACATAATTCTCTCTCATTACTGTTCTATAAAACAAAACCATGTCAGGATGTGATCAAATAGAAGCTCTAATACTCTTTTACAAGCCATGTCAAAGCACTTCAGCAGGGCAATGTCTGTTACACTCATACTTCCAAGGAAGAGCACAAGGCCACTGCATGGCTATGGGCTGAGTTGGAGCCTCATTCCCCCTTTATTTGGCAACCGCATTCATCTGCCAGTGAAAGCTTTTATATAGCACACAATGCTACTCTGACTATATAAAGTATCTTCTGTAGCCATATTCCTTGCTGTTTACAATATAGATCGAGTAATTCACGAATAGAGTGGCATTTTCTCTATCAGTATTACTTGAGGAAGCATCCTTTGCTGGGTAGTAGCAGATAATATCACACACCTTCCCACTGCATCTATTAAGGAAACACAGAACTTTCAGCCCTGCAAGGACAGCACACACTGAGCTATTTGCATGCCTTCAGGTGTTAGTTAATATTATGAGAACCAGACACGTTTGCCACAAATATCACAGCAACTTCCAAGAACATCTGTGGGGAATCTGCTGCCTGAAGTTACGTGCCAAGGACGGTTTTGGCCGCACTTGTGTGTTTTGGGACTAGCAGTCATCAGCACATTGAGGACCCACTCATGCAGCACCCAACTGGTCCCTGCAGGAGAAAGGAGCAGGAATAAACACTGCGTGTGAATCCATATTGGACAAGATGCACTGGTCACTTAGCAACCTTCACTTCTCGAACAGATACAGATGGTTAAACACCTGCAGCTGTCTTCAGATCAGAGACAAAATTTTTCTCTCGTGCTAATCTGACACTTGAAAAGCTTTTTCCATTCTACATAGCTTCCAGTGCTCCATCTTGTCAAGAAGGAAGAGAGTTTTCCATCAGTTACCCCAAGCAAGATTTGGAGTAACCCATTCAGTGACAAGAGAATAAGTTAAAATGGATTTGAATATGGTCTTGAACACAGAGTGTTTTCCTTGTCACGTTTATTGCAGAGTGGTGGCTGCTAGAGGCTTGGTGCTGCTGGGCAGTCTGTTAGCCCAGGTGGGCAGGGCTGTATTTCTAGTGCTGCTGCTCACTTGGGGAAATAGATTTCAGGATGACATTTCACTTTCCACTGCGTAGGAACCAGTGTGGTCTCCTCCCCTGATGTACTGAGGACACTGATATTTTGAGACAAAGGAACACTGCTGCAGTAACTGTGCTACTACTCCCAGTTTGCAGAGGGGGAACAAAGTTAATGAGTTCACATCCCTCTGCCAGCAGCATTAGATGTGATTCTCAAAACTGATGGTGAAAATGAACAGTCAAACCATGATTTCTTGTCTCAATATTACTGCAAGTCTGAAAGCTCATGAGGAGAAAGAATATCAATAATATCTAGAATTGTAATTATAAATGCAAAACAACAACAAAAAGCATCAGTCTTCAAATGCTTTAGAAGAAATATAAACTCCTGTGCTTCTGGGGAAGTTTCTGGTGTTTTTCCCATCTTTGAAGACAGGAGGAAATTTCCCCGTGGAGCAACTTAGACGACAATTGCCTTTTCTTTGGTCTGCCTCTGAAACCTGTAGTTTAAACCCATCTGCAATAGCTCTGGACTACACAGATACTGGACTGATCCAATATATTAACTCCCATGTTTCTATTCTGAAAATACTATCAATTTTATATAAAACATTCTGCTTTGCTTCTCCATCGTATTTACTGCATGAATGACCCAGCATACAAATTTAATCTCTCTATTTTGAAAGCTTGAAGACAGCATTCCAGCCAGATAGTGATCTACTCAAGCTCTTTTATCTCTGTAATGGTCAATGCTGACATGTACTTACGGAGGCTGAAAAAACAATGACAAAATAAACACTAGGTAAAGAAAAATCATTTTTGCTGTCGACTCAGATAGCTCAGGATTTCTGCACATTACTGAGTATGTTATGATCTACCCAGATACAATGCCTTTGGTTGACTGTGTAGTTTATTGCAATTCTAAACGTCACTATTGATTCAGACACTCGCTGACATTTTTCTGCACGGACAAACATTATTTTAAGCACTGTGCTTTGCTATCATGGCTAATGCGTTTGTGGCAAGTTATTCACCAGGTGATCATGTGCTTGATTTTCAGACATTATGCCAATGCTGTTCCAATTCATATTTTCCTCAAGGAGGACACTTCATTAGGCATGCTGGGTATGTTTTGACAGCAGCATCGTGAATGCCAGTTTATGGGTGGTTTTATTGGTTGGTTGGTGGGTTGGGGTGGTTTTCTCTTGTTGTTTTCTAAATGTATTAACCACTTTTTGGCACTTTGAGATGTCCCTCTGCATCTGAGGGGAACGTGATGCAACATCACTGACAGCCATAAGGGAGCCGTGTTGGTAGAAAGAGCAGAATTGAGATTTGTAACGCTGATCACCCCCTCCTAAGTAGTTAAGATTCATGTAAGGAGTTCTGGGGTCCTCCTAAACAAATTATCCCTCTCCCATTGTGTCTTGTTTTACCGTTCCTTTGTTTTTAATAAGGAATTATGGACTTTCACTTCAGTCATCTAAATTAGATGCATGTTTACATGATGAAGGAGAAAACAAAGGAGAGAGCTGAGGCTGATTGAGGAAGCTCCAGGACTGAAGCTATATAAAAATATGTTCCTTTTTAAGGCACTTATAAAAATCCTAAACTTTCATAAAGAAGTTATGCTGAACCATTTGTAGTGACACACTAAAAAGTGATTTATTATCCTGTATAGCGCACTATAAAGCCAGTACATGAAGGCATCTGTCAGGTTTGCTCTGAGGACAGAAATAGACTTTGCGGTTTGGATGCCAAATTATATTTGACATTTAATTTACCATCTATGAAGCTGTAATATTTCAACTAAGCAGAAAGGGAAGAAAACAGCAGGAAATTTCATTTTCCAAAAAGAAATACCAACACTCGTTGCAATCAATAATCAGATAACTAAATAAATAGATGGTTGACCATAGTAAAGTATATCCAAACATGATGAATGTAATGGACTACCCAGAATATTTTGTAAATGGACTACAGAGGATACTTTGTATATAGAATTGTGGGAATAATGCACGTAAAAAGATCGAGTTTTGTGATTCTTACCTCTGCTTCTTGGTCAGGTCTAGGTGACAGGACATAGCAGCAACAGCGCAAGTGTTGGTGCCAGGCAGCAAAGTTCAGAGCAAGACTTACCTTCAGCATCAGTAGACTTGAACCCTGTCCTAGACTGAGAGCAGGGAAGCATCCTTTTGGGATCTCTCACGCTGTGGGCAATGGAGCAAGTGGGGCCCCAGGCTGTTGATGCACCAACATTTTTCACTGTCACTCTGCCTGAATCGTGTGTGAATCCTTGGATGGCAAAGCTGGAGATGTTTCAGAGAACTTCATGTACTGCAAAGAAGAGAAAATATTCATCATGGGTATTTATCTGAAGGAGTCCATGCTGCATTGCTTCCCATCCCTGGTGGGCTTAGATACTTAAAAAATTCTGAGTCTATCTTCACAAGTTATAACTCCAGTAAGAAGGAGAAGAGCAACCTTCTCAATTTTGATTGGAATACTGCAGAAATTGTTGCTGTTACCAAACATGAAATATAATAAACATTAAATGAACACAAAATTGTCCCATTTTGGGGGAACTACAGCGGCAAGCTAGTTGCTGTAAATGCACACAAAACACACAGCTAGCTCTGCCAATGATCTCACCCTTATTTGTGATATCCCCAGCAAAAGCAGAGTGCTGTGTTTGCATTTTTCTCTCCCACCTCCACACCCCCTCACTTCTAGACACATTTTTGGCTCTGAGCAGAGGAATGTTTCTCCAGTTCCAATCAGAGACAGGTAACAGTTCTCTCAGGGATCTCTGTAACTACGTTCAACAAAATATAGACACATATAAAGCATGAAGGGAGGGGAAATGCCCTCTTGTAGACATATATATCACTTCATTAATGTACACTGTTCACCATTCCTCAGCTGCAAACTTCTTTTCAGAAAAGTCAGGAAATAAACTAATATCATGTTCCATATCCCTAGTTGCCAAAGTCAAATAGATATTCTTAGGTATCTGAGAGAATATTTCATTCGTGGAGGAGATAGAACTAATCTTACAGAGAATATTAAAATCAATTAGCCTCCAAGAATAGGAAACAGCACAGGTCACTCCAAAAGTAATGCCTCCTGTTTGTTCCCATGGAAACTACAACAGTTACAAAAAAAGCACCCTAGTACTATTTGATAGAGCAAATTCTCAGCTATAAAACACCGTGTTTCAACACAGTCACCACCATGAGCTGTGCATTTTCAGCAGTGACAAACAAGAGCTGCATGCCATGCTCAGAACAGTCTGCATGGCTGTCTGGAACGTGGCATGTGTTTCATGTTACTGCTGAAATGCACTGCCCACCCCTCACAGCATTCACACCCTCTGCTTGGTCTCCATCATCACTCATCATTCAACAGTGAATGACAATGGGTGTCATTTTTTTCCACGGAGAGGAATTCAGTGAGCAGCATCTCATACATGCAGCAAGACTCAGAAGCAGGTAAATGAGCACTGGATGACATTAAAAGGATGTTGTGCCTAGCCAAGAACACCATGTTAGAATGGAGTAAAACAAAACATTTTCTTGAGCTCTTGAAATTGCGCATTGTCAGTGGCCAGCAGATTTTTTTGCTTTTTTTTTTGCTGGAGATTTAAGCTTTAAACTGAGTCACTTTAAACTGGAAAGGAGAGACTGTGGTAAAAGAATGAAGAACTTGCCAGTGAATCAGTGCAACATCATAACCATCTAGACTTGGGAAATCATCCATCATCCAGCAGCATCCAACACAAGCTGAAATTTACCAAGCTCTGTCTACATACACTCTGGTGAACAGGAACCTTCCCTTGTAGCTCCGAGTGGACTGAAAACAGATGGTCATAAATAAATAAACACAGCCCCATGTAACCCTGTTTCTCTCACAGCGGTTCCACTTTGAGATCAAAAACCCTCAGCCATTACTGCCTGGATTGATATTCTTTCAGAGCTGTGCTTCACGTATGTGCTCTCCTCAGGAAACCCTTGCTGGGAATTCTGCTGTGGCATCAGTACTGGTGGCAGTGCATGTGAAACCCCTTCTTAAAACACTGAAATAACACCTGGATTCGTTACATGCAAATTATTCCTCTTGCTTCATTTTCTATTATTAACCAGTTATTACTGCCCACCTGTGAGACAGGTGCTTATCTTACCCTCAGTCAGTTTCCTTTATCTGCCTGTCAGTGCCCTCTCACTCTGCTTGTCTTGACACATGTTTGTGCTGTCACTGCAGAGGTGAAATTGGCAGAGATGGTTTAATTGTAGGATATGTAAACTGAGGGCAGTCATTACAGACAACCTGGGTAACGATGTCTAAAGCCCGATCCAGTACAACAAACCTGATATGAAACACTGCCAACAAATACCTGTTACACAGCAGCTTTTCTTGTTTATACCAAATAACTTCATACAAGAAAAGAAACAGACAATACAGATGCTGTGATATGAGCAACCAGCATAATGCAGGGTCAATAGCAGGAACAAGCCTCAGCTCCCGGATTCCCAGCCCAACCCCTTCTCTGTGGCACTCAACCTATCTGCAGGAGCTGCTCCCTGCTCAGTGCTGGATGGGCCAATATATGGGACCTCATCCAACACTGCTACACGGTCAGCTTTAAAATGCTGTCTGTTTAATCAGACTGGACTGGATGAACCAACCTGTAAATACCGTAAAGAAAGCAGGTCTGGATATTTATAGTTATCATGAAGAATTTAGTGATGACAGTACTGTATATCCTAGACATTAATTTCATTAGATATAAATTACACTAGTATGACATTGACATATTATAATTAAAACTAATGATCCATTGATTCTCATCCAGAAATTCAGTTAAGATGACAAATATTCTTCTATTATAGACCAATGGATAAATATTAAAAGCATACAAAAGTCCAGGAGGCAAATTCTGCATTAATTTATGCCAAGGTTCATATTCCATTGAAGCTGCTGAAGTCTGGGCTACGGCGTGAATAAAATGAGAGTCTGTGATGTTTGGGAAGCACGCTCCTCAAAAGCAGAACGGGGGCAATGAGCTGGTGGATGGCTCTGCTTTCAGCACAAGAGCTATCAGAGGAAGCTCAAGCTATGAAGAGGAAATCTCTGCTGCCCCTCACCCAAATTCATCGATACCCACCTGCAGTCACTGTGAGCCACAGCTGGATGTAAGGAGGAAGAGCTGTTAGCTGAATCTAAGCTGAATCTGAGACTCCTACATGAGCACATCAGCTCCCATAGGGCCAGCGTTATATATATATTGATGCATAAATGCTTGGCCAGATAGAAATGGATGAGAACAAAAGCAGTGCATCTGAACCAAGCACTGCTTGCTTCTGTCTCACTCAGGATAAAACACAACACATTCTTGTTTTCTCTTTGATCAAAGGCCACCAAAGTCTCACAGGTGCTGTACAAGCACTCCCATCTCTTGCTTTTCCCCATCCTCTGCTTCTATCGCACCATTTTCCTGTTAGACCTTCAAAAGAATGTACCATTTTTTAAATCATCAACACTGAAGATAATTTCTTCTTGAAGTTTAGCAAAAGGTTGAAGTGACAGACTACACATGTTCTTTTATTTCTAAGGTAGTTCTCTGTTAAAAGTAGGGGACTCTCTTAAGACTTCATCAAGCTTTTCTGTTGACCTGCCAGATACCAATGAAACAAGTTTTCCATCCTTTAAACATTTCAGAAATGTTATCGACCTGTGAAGGTGTATGAATATTTGCTGTAGGGCTGCCATCCTGAACCACCCATTGTTTAAAACATTTGATGACACAAGATGGTCACAAAGTGCTGGAAGCTTATCTACACACAGACCTGAGAGAGACGTTCTATCTGTTGTTAAATGAGACAGCACTTGGCTGACCAAACACCTTAGACTTGGCAAAGATGGTTCAAATTAACCATCTTCAGAGCACGTAGGAGCAGCTCATTTAGGAGCCTACTTCTCCCATGAGTTACATCAGCTAAGTTACACATCGACGTTACGCTTCTTTACACAACAAATGACCCTCTTCTCCCATCTGCTTGCACTCAAACACATGGTGTTTCGCCCCTCTGTAACTCCAGACAAGAGCATTTTCTCATTTCACCCTCTCTCTGGCTGACCCAGCAACTACTTCCCACACATTTTGAAGTGTACCCACCACTGCTTTGGCAATCCAAATATTGAGTATGTGGGAAGAGATGCTGGGGACAGCAATAGCCCATAAAGCCTGGATCTGAGCAACAGATGCAATTAGAGACATGCAGGGCAGTTCCCGAGAGGTGGAATACATATGTAACTTAATTAAGCATTTTCCTGCAGGCCTAACTGATTCATTGGGCCAACAGATACTGTATTTAGGAGGGTGCATGTTTAATTTACAAATTAGTGGATTACAGTAATATGCATAACAACATATTAAATGAAGTATTAATGTAATACAACCCAAACGACACATGATAAACCATATAAGCATATATGCAAACTTGATTTAATATGTTAGCTTCCTTTGCCCTCTGTCAGTCTGATTGCCTTTGCATAATCCATGTTCCTAATTATCCCCCGGTACGCCTTGCATATAAATAGCTAATTAGATAGTGTCCCTGTCAGCTATGAAGTATGTAATATCTGGAAAAAATACTCCTTTAGAAATTTAATTTAGGATAACAGATTGTGCCATCTAACCAAAGAATTAAAGCTTTCAGTTTACTAAAATGTTTGTGCATTTAATACTGGCTTCACACTATTCTATTAGTGCCTTAAAATGTGTCCGGTAATTTTGTTCCTAAAAAAAAAATAAAAATGATCCTGTCAAATGTACGTACAGTAATTACAGCAAGTTGCTTAAGACCTAAAAATTACCTCACACAACACGATGTGACATGTGCATCCATTCTCCATTAAATACATGCCAAGTGGGGGACACTCGGATGCAGCTCAGGGAGCTCTGCACCGAAGCAGATGAGCAGCAGACACAATGGATGCCTGCAGGCCCTGCTGTCCTCCCCTCGTACTGCTGACATTCTCATGGTCGTATACCACATTCAGGTAACTTTCCACCTTCGTTTTTGGGGTTTAGATGTTCTTCAGATTTAAAGTTTTCTCTTTCATATAGCACGTGTTTTCATCTGAAGGGAGCGTAAGTGCTTTCATAAAGGTGCAGAACATAGAACACAGTGAAGTTAGATTGAATTAAGGAACAGCCATGCATGCCTCTCCCCAAATTAACAAATAGCACATTTTTCTCTAAGTTAATCATTAATACTGTATAACAGTTAAAAAAAACAACACTAGATTTCTTATTCAGGTTTTTGTTTGTTTCCAGTAGATAATATTGATGGGTATTTTCCAGATCCATGCTATGGTGCTGGGAATGAGCCCAAGGGAACAAGAGCAGTTGGGACATTGCAGTCTGTGGCTTGCACGTGGCCGGCCCATTCATCCCTGGTGCAACCCAAGTACACAAGCAGCTCGGTGTGTTCTGCTGTGCATGTTATATAACCCACGTAAAGGGCAATGATGCAAATTTCAGAGTAATTAAGGTTCATAAAGTGCCGGGATTACAAAACAAATTCTTATAAATAGCACAGGAATGAGCATTAGAAAGATGGAAATGCAAATCTTTTCCCTCGAGGGTGATAGGGAGGGGATTTTTAAAAGCAATTGCTTCATGAGCTCATGCTCCTTTTTCCAAAATGCAGCCCATACTGTGGGGATGATGTGGTCCCAGGGGACCACAGGGCTGGGCTCACTTCTGGAAGTGCAGCGAGCTGCTCCCATCACCATCACAGCCATGGAGTGGGTGGGAGCAGCTTCCCTCCTGGACAAGGAAGAGAAAAGCAATCTTAGAACAGCTATGCATGGGAAGAACCCAGCAGCTCCTGTGCTGCAAGCCTGCACCCTGCCAGCTTCACAGGAACGCCTCTGTGCACTGCAGACAGCATGGTCTGTCTGCTTTGATCACTTCTGGAAGACAGATTTACATTCTTAAGGGCATTCAAACACACAGCTCTGTATTTTCCCCTTCCCAGTACGGGTGCATTCTCTGATACAGAAATCTTATTGGTATCATCTTTGCCCCATCTGTGGTAGAAGCTGTACAATGGTGTGGCAGGATATTAAGGTCTTAATATTTGTGCTGAGTTTCTTAACTGGTTAGAGCATCGTATAACAAAACACCAAGTACATTCAAAACATTCATTGTAACTGATATAATATAGCTGCACTTGAACATCCCACCCTGGCAGTGAAGCCTTGTCCATGGCAAGCAGTGGCAGCTTCCCCTGCTTGGTTGAAGTTTTCACATTTTACAGTCCTTTCCCCATATGAGGGAATTTATGCTTTTAATATTACAGTATACCATTGCAACCTGCATTACTCTCAGCAGATATATTCCTGTGATTATTTTGTATATCATCGACAAACCTAAATGAAAATGACAATGTCTAGAGATGCACTTAGCTGATAGTTGTATTTATTCTGCATGTTTACGCACTTGCTGTCAAAATAGTTGTAAAATATGCATATGAGAATGCATTCCCTGGAAACTCAGAAAAACGAGCTAGTCCAGTCTATGCTACTTTAGATATACAGGCACTGCAAAATGTATCTCCATTGATGTTTTTATTACAGTTTAAAGTAGGGCGCATTTTTAAAGCTTTGTGGGATGTCAGTAAGAGCATCTCCATCCACACAATTCACTTACTGACGTGTCTCTTATCAAGTGTTTATCAGGTTGTGATGACTCCAATAAAGTGGAGGGAACTCTAGAGGGGCTGTGTGTCCCCTCTACGTGAAATCTTTCTTCTTTCTCTTTTAAAGCAGATCAGACAGTTCCCCTTGCCCCCACCAAGGCAAAAGAATGATTTCCTGCTGTCTTTCAAATGCTGTTGCATGGAATATGTCAAACTCATGAAACCACACAAGTTTCTCCCAGAAGATTGTTCTTTGCTTGTGAGAACTGTGAGTTGATGTTACTCTGATAAACATAATTGTTTACACTTTGCTTAATTTCTGCCTAAATCCCTGCTAAAGCATCACAGTTCAAGCTTAGCATTGGGTCAGAAGTTCAGGGTCCTGACTGCGGGACTGTGCTTTGGGGGGTGACCCACAGCCACCCATATGCAGAGATCATTCTTAACCACACTGCTCACTATTGTTACTGTATACATAATAAAGAAATCTTCTTTTACCCATATGAGCCTACCATTACCCGTAGTTATCCACAGAATCTGGGAAACAAGCAATGCTCTCACCCACCCAACAAATTATTCATCACAAGTCCTGAAACTTGCTTCTCCAGGTAAATCTACTGCATTGCATGGAAGCTCTTCAGCAGTTAAGGACAGGGTTTGATTTTTCTGCAAAGAATGTTTGAGACAGACGTTAGCTTGAACAGCCTACACAATCAAATCCGCTCCTGTTAATTAGAAGTTTGCCTCATTTGAATGAATAAGCATCTCTGCATCTGGTATGAGTCATGTTGCTAACATTTTTGTCAGGTGCTTGTCTTCATTTAGCAATTAAACCAGCACAGCACTGAGAGCCAGCTTTTGAATCTGCATCGTGCCTAACTGCAAGGTTTCTAGAAGCAGCAACACAGCAACTGATTTCAGAACAGAAAAAGCATAAAGAACAAGGCTTGGGTACACAGGTCTATACAGGCTATGCTCACCTAAAGGAAGGAAATGTAGGCTGAGCACCTGGAGACATGGTCCAAGAATGAGTTAACTCCTTTTTGCAGGAGAAACTTGGATTATAAACAAATTTCTGCCATATTTCTAGATGCCCCTCCATTTCCTTTCTCCTAGATAACTGACTCATCACAGAAAGCTTTCTCCTAAAGAAACATGCTTCTCCCAGGGTTTCACTTCAGCTATTCTAAAGGCCCACAAGAGGACCAAGATCAAGAAGCAGCAGGAAAACTGAAAATAGGAATCTAGGTACAAATTTAAGGACACTGGCTTCTCTCTGCTTGGCTTGTACAAATTCAATCTTCTATAAGATTTCATCAGAAGTTATTTTGATTGACACACATCACGTATGAAGACTCTGTCCCGGGCAAGCTCAAAGAGAGCTGAAGTTCTCTACGTGGAAGTTGAAGACTGGAGACTGTTAACAGACTCAACTTCGACAAACTGAATTAAGTTAAAATCTATACTGAAACTTTTCAAGTTTGTTGTCCTCAAAATGTACTTGTTTGCTCATGTGAAGCAAAACTGAAGAAAGAAAGTTGATATTATCATGGCAAGCAAAAGAATGGATTTGGAATGACTAAGTAATTAATGCAAGCCTTTTGATTAAAGTCAATTTGCCTTCAACATCATGACTCTTAATGTGCCCCAGGCCTGCATTAATAACTCACATGCACATGGCTTCACTGGTTGTTTAATTATTTATAAATTTTATTGCTTGTTAAAACAAAGTAACCTTAACGACTTTAATACAATTATTTTCTTATTTAACTTTTACATCTTATAAGGATGGAATGTCACTGCTCTCCCCAATAAATGCTAAGAAAACCTCCAGCTCTCTGGCCTGCCTGGCTGCAGTTCTGCAGTCCTCCCTTTGTATGACCGAATACCACTGGGGTACTTTGTGCACCCTTCACACACAGCTATGAGAGCTAAGGCCAAGATTCATTTTGATGTTGTAACTGCTCTTCTGCAGGTTGCAGGTCTCCAAAGCAGAGCACTGGCTAAAGCAGATGGGATGTAAAGGACAATCTGGATATCATCACCTGCTATTGCTTTATTTTAGGATGCTGACCTTCGAAGCAGAAGCCTCACATGCTATTAGGAATAGCTTTCCCAAATTCCTTTGAATTCCTTTGTGGTATGAAATTCAGTCTTCAAAACTCTGCCCTGAACAAAGCAAGTACTCTTTTTCCTCTAGAAAATCATCTACACCACCACAGCAGATGTACCTCTGACAAGAGGTGACTTGTATTTAGATTCCACGCTTACGAGACACCTTAGAAAATAGGATTTTCAAGATCAGAGAAATGCATATGATGCACTTGGAAGGATCTGCTGTAGTTACTTGGTTGAAATTCAGAAATAACTCAATTAAAAATACACAAAGCCAGAAAATACTTAGTGCAATTTTGAGCATCAGGCTGCTTTTTCTTCCACATCTTTCTAATGCATTAGATTTTCTTTGTGAAATGACTTTGGTCTTTCTGTGAAGGCTGCTGCTTCCTGCAAAAAGCTTCTGCTAAGAGCTTTATTAATTGCAAGATCACAGCATTTAGACAAAATAAAAATCTGCCTGGGCAATAAATATTACTCTTAATGTATGTGTACCAGCTCAAGTGAAATTGCAGAGCTAGAAGTAACTGTTCCGAATACTGATAGACTCAAAGAATTCGGTATTCTCTGATCACCTTCCTTTGAACTATTTGATTAACCAGGAAGACGCAAATGAATTAAGTCAGACAAAGCCTGCAGAACTTATTCAGTATAAGCCTAGCACATGTGCCACTAGTAAGACTAATCGCTATCAATCAATTTCCTTCTCTGGCAATGGAGATAAAAAATACCTGGGGCAAAGTAGGGCTTACCTTCCAGAGCAGTTCATTGATACATGTTGATACAGTGAAATCCCATAGCAGTTTCACCAAGATGAATCATTTTAACACACACAAAAATATACATGAAAGAAATCTTGCAGCTATTTGGCCTAAAGCGTTCACAATTGGGAAAAGTACCCTTGCACGCAAAAGCATAATTGGGAGCATCATTTGAAAAAAAACATTTCCATTTCACTGTTCCAGGTAAGGATACTAAATACATTCCCTGCTGCTTTTGAGGATTTGCAATTGTATTGCACACTCGGATGAGCAAAGGCTCCTGGAAGCACCAGGAGCTGGGCACGCAGAAGGATTGGGCCCAAGGGATGGCTGGATCCCACATCCCAGCCCCTACTGCCATACTCTGAGCCCTGGCACTGCCCTTACTTGGAGCTCAGCTGTCAGAGATTCTCTTTTTTAAAACAAATATTATCCTGCTTAATGTTTCCTGAATTCATTACAGCTGACATTGTAACAACAGCATCCAGCGCCAAATGGACCCACATACACCTGGGACAGATGCAGCACCTAGAACAGATTTATATCTTCCCTTGATACTATAACACTAACAAGTTCAGTACTCAAGAGTTGCAGGCTTCCTGGTGGCATCTTTATGAGACCCTGCTGACTCTCTACCAAAATTTATACCTGCTCAAGCATGTTCTCTGAACCACAATCGCAGACACAGTAAATTCAACAGATCCTTTATATGACAGTAGGTGCTTCTCAGTGCTCCTTTACATGGTACTAGTGGAAGCACTCCTATTTCACAAAGCCTTGTAGGCTATTGCAGTTGCTCCTTCACAAATATTTTGTAGTTTGAGAGTACAATTCAGGGAAGAAAACCAAGCCCAAAGTACTGACTTGCTTACTCCCCAGGAAGATGTGCAGGCACACAGCCTGGCCTTCCTCCACGCTGGCTCTCTCTGCAGAGCTGATGGCTTTGAAGTGTCAGCCTGAACACTGCATGGGGAGGACTGCCAAAAGGCCCTGAGAGATGACCAGTTTGTGAGATGCCAAGAAGACCTCCATTTCAGAGGCCAGCATGCAATGCAGTTGACATTGAACAGTGTTCTGTGTCAGGATCCAAAAGGCTCCAACAAATAGGCAAGGGTGAATGTAGCCCAGTAGCATGTGTTTTTACCTTGGTCTTTCAAGCACTGACCTCCATCTGAGCTCATAATCAGAGAGATGTAGAGAACTTTATAAAACCTCACCTGCTAATACAGTTTCAACCAAGACAACTTCAGAAGTGGAATGTATTACGTTGCTGCTAAAGTTTAAGGCAGAGGAAGGTGTTAACTGTAAACATAGCTATTCAGAAGATAAATATTTAAACACAGACTTCACGTCAGAGTCTATCAAACACAATATTCACCAGTTGGCTTAAGCCAGTAGGAAATTTGAAACGGAGAATGAACTACTACTTTTCAAAGTTATTTAAACCAAATTAACAATGACAGTAATGCAATTTCCTTGGCATGACTCTTTTTCATTTCTCTTCAGCTGCCTCCTGCTAGAATCTTTAGAGAAGTTAAACTGATTTCAAGAAACCCTCTGAAAAAAATGCACTTTACTATTATACATCTTCCAGGTGTTCACAGAAGCGCAGAAGAGAGAACATTTGCATTTCCACTTATATGCTCTGTTTATACAGAGCTCTAGACAGAAAATGACAACATGCATTTCCCAAGACCATAAATATTTACTTTCACCAAACTGCAACGTTAGGGTTTGGGATCATGATTCATTTCCAGTAACCTGTGCAGAAAGACAATGTAAAATTTTAGTAATGAGGTACACAGCTGAATGAGCAGTCTGACACAAAGGCTAATTAATAGGTGTTACAAGCCCAGAACTAGTGTTCTCTAATTTGAAATAGACTACTTAAAATAGTTTTGAAGATTACTTCATGCTGCTGTGTTGCTGTAATATTCAAGGTGCTACAATTATCCTCCACTGTAAGAAGGAGCTATGGTTTCAATAGAATGACCCACTTTACAGTTTCACTCATTTAGTCTGATAGTAATTATATATTCTCTGAATGTACGCACCATTGTCTAAAATCATGGTTGCAGCTCTGCATCTGTGAAATGTACTCAGGAAGGAATCTCATCCACTAAAGCCAGTGGAACAACTTTCTGTGGATTCACTTGAGGTTGTGAGGCTCTCTCTTGTCAGTATTTGCAGCTATTATCTTTGTCTTCACTTCAGTAGTCCTTGGAACAGGCACCTAGAGGCACTGTTGTACCAGACACTATGAAGAAAATCAACTCCGCCCCAGCTGAAACCGTGGTAGAATACTTGATACAGAGCTATAAATCATATTATGTCATAGCTGGAGCTGAACTACAGTTTCCAGAGGTCACTGTGCTTTAATCAAGATTTATGCTGTTAGGAAAAGACCACAAAAGAATTGGGACTTTGGGTTCTCCCTCTTCCAGCTCTTGCTTTCTGCCAATGTGAATTTCAGCCAACAGCCAGCACATGTCCAAAATGCCACCCAACGTCACTTCGTTGAACCATCTTACCCAGTGATCACTTCAGATCACTGCAGGACACAGGTTATTCAAGAATGAGACCCAGCAGATCTCATCTGATATGTTCACCTGCATCAGTCAGGACACTCAGGTTACAAACCCCTGGTTCTTTGGGGAGCCTTATGGTCTCCTGATGCCTGACTGCATTCTTAATTCCCCAAACTCTGTTCCTAGCATTCCTGATTAACACAGGTCACATCATGTGTATTAGAGTAAGATGCAATGAAATTAAATCTCTTGACAGCAAGCTGACTTTTAGGGCTGCCTGCCAAGAAACCTGATTACTCTAACCAATCATTTGCAAAAATTACAGAAAACCAGCCTGCTGATCCTAGCTACGCTGGGGGAGGGAGAGGCAGGGAGGAAATCAAACAAGAGCTCAGGTGAAGCCATGAAACAGAATGAAAACACTATGGATAGGTTTTGCAAGTTTTTTTTTCCTCTAAATAATCAAATATATTACATTCTCAGTGGATTTCTCTGTTTTGCTAACACTCATTGTTTCATGCTAGGGCTACACCTGACACAGCTAACAAGAAAGATCACATTTTGTGAACTCCTACTTTTCAGAAAAGTTTTAGGGAAAATATGCTGTGAAACTATAATGAGCAGCTGATAAAGAGCTATTTATATGAAGGTTACCTCGGAGTTGCACTGAAAATCAAAGCAGGTTGAGCAAAGCTGCTTCTTTGTTTCCTACACAATTAAGTTCCCTAGTACTGGAGGAAACTTGCTTCAAAAGTGTATTCCATTCTGACAGTACGGTTTGTTTTGCTCTGGTTTTTGTTTACTTGTTTTTAAATTTCTCCCTCAGGCAGCATCTGGAAGTGGTACCAAGCAGTACGAGCTGCTCTTTCAGCAATCCCACCCAGGACTAGCTGCTCCCCTGGACGTGCTGCCAACACTCAGGCTCAGCCAGCAGCCCTCCCTTTGCAGGCTTTCAGTTCAGCTAAAAGGTTTTAAGCCACTGAAACAACACGCAGCAGGGATTGCTGTTTGCAGTGTTTCTGGATACATCTTCCTGGAGGTAATAAGCTGTTCTCACAGGTATTTTTATCCTGTATTTTGTTATTGAGGCATTCTACCACTATGATACAAACGCAGCTATTTAAATACTTTCATCTCCCTTCTGAGTTGTGGTATAAATAGCTTTCCATAAAAAACCCTCCTAAAATAATTTATATAGTAATTATCATAAAGTACATTGAGCATTCAGTAATTAATAGTTCCAAACGTTCATATTTTCCTTTATGCAAACAAGTAACTATGTCAACAAAGTCTTAGCAGAAGATACTCTGTTAAAGAAAGACATTAGGGGAGTTTCAGCTTTGTTTTACCCCTCTTCTCTCAGCAGCGCTCATTAATATAATAAAACTCTCATTATAAAATCATTAGTGTAAATGCAAATAAAGTTTTACATTGTTAATGTCCCCAACCAGGTCCTTAATCACTTGAAAAGTCACACTGCATTAAGTATAACATTGATTAGACAAGATAAAAGGGAATGACGTAGATGTTGTTACCTTATACTGAACTATTAAGAGAACAGAATGCTCCTGGTGCTCAAAGCTGTTTTTCTGTATTGCTCCTATTTTGAAATCTAAAAAGCCTAAATTGAAATAATTGGGCAGAACACTCAACATCTTACACAACACAGCATAAAGCTACTGAACGCTTTTCCAACCTAGTATTTTTCCTGCATCTATTTTGTATTTAACGTAGATCTAGGAATCATTGGTGTAATATTAACAGTTGGCACCATGTGGCAAGAAGACAGGACTGCAATCCCCCTGATGTAGGACTGCACTAAAACCTGCTAAATTATAGGAAGTGCTATCTACACAAACACAAATATCCGTGATTTAAAGCACAAGAGACATGGTGTTGCGGATCTGTTTTCAGCTTTGAGTCCTACAGATTGCTACTGAGAAAACACAGGTGCTTCCACCCTGATCCATTCTGGTGTATTACTTGTAGAAGGAACTGCTACATCCGCTGCTATAAACGCGTGAACTCAATATGACTGGAATGCAGAAGAACATCTTCATCTGGAGCCTTTTTCCTTGATTTTTGCCTATCGATGTTATTTTTGTGCTTCCAGAAGAAAGTCATCAGGACTGACATAATTAATTAGTCCAAAGATGAAGGGGGCTGATTGCACTAATAATCATAAATAGATCAGTCAGATTTAAATCATGAAGCCAAATACAAGAGAAGAGACTAAAATAGCTTTTCCAGACTTGAAAGAAGAAGGGTACTGTATTAAAGAAACCACTTTACTCCTAGTCTTAGAATTCTCAGTGTGATGTACTACTATTTCATAATCCAGAAATCAAAAGGGGAAGTGTGGGGGGGAAACAAAACTCAACCCACAGCCTACAGGCATAGCTAGTGTGCAAGCAATCCAATTTATAAGCTGGTCCAGCCTTGCTGATGTTTTATTTGACCAAGAATTGCATGTCACTTGATGACAGCTTTAAGTTGACTGAGAATATCGATACAGGAAATCAAGCAGGAAATTGCTTGTAAATAATTTCACAGAAAGAAAAACTATTAAAAGTTGCAAACCAAGGATCTGAACATTAAGAGATGTGAAAAATTAAGGTTGGCCGTGCAACTCCAATTCAGTCTCCTAGAGACCTTCTTTCAACCATGCCCTCTATGCGTGATGATACACTCCTTAATTACAGAGAGCAACTTTCAAATGAGCTCTGCCGAGAGACATGCCAGCCTTCTGAAGTGAGATCAAGAAACCATCTCCTTTTCATCTCGATGTATTGTGTGATGCAGTCATTGTTAGCATATTGTAGCTGCTATTTCCAAAGGGGCTCCTCAGATTTACAGCTTAGAGAAGCACTAAATACCTGAGGCTTTCAAGTTAGTTCAGGAATGACAATGAATGTTCTCAACATCTGGTAAGTGTACTACAAGAAAAAGTGGGGAAAGGAAAAAAAAAATGAAAAAAGAAACAAACCCTCAAATGAGCAGAAACTGCAGTGAAATAAATTTCTCCTTTCAACTCCAGAATTGCCTGTCTGACTCCTTTTCCTTCTGCTCAGATCAGCAAACTCCCATTACTTCCACAAGACAGTAAGTAGTGCAATGACTGCGCACAGCAACACACCTTATCACAGAATGGTAGGGACTGCAAGGGACCTCTAGAGATCACCTAGTCCAAGCCCCTGCCAAAGCAGATTGCACAGAGAGATGTCCAGGCAAAATCCAGAATGTATACCAGAGCACCATCCACACCATTGTATCCAGAATACTATCTCAGATGTTACCAGGTTCATTCTGGTGACCAGAGGCATAGCCCAAGGAATTTGCTAGTGGACTCCACATCAGCAGTGCACAGGTTATTTAGGGTTAATCTATCGCAGCACTTAAATATCTGAGCTAGCTGGAAATGGAAGGCAATATAGCAGCATCAGCTTAACCCAAACTCATTAGTTTGGGTGTATTGCCATGCTAATGGAGCTATACTGCATCTGGGGCTTAGGGAATGAGGAAGGCAGCTCATTCAGAGCCAGCTCAGGTATCTTTACACCACGGTGGATTATGTAATTAAACATATGTTAAAAGTGCAGCTCCACTCTCAGTGTAAGCTGCCCCAGCACCAAGCTTCTGGTTATGGGGAAGCCCTTTTCTTCTGCCCTGCTCCAGCCCTGTGCCCCCCACCACACAGCCAGCCCCGAGGGAGGCAGCAGGCACTGGGGACAGGGAACAAAACCAAACCAAAACTAAAATGTGCATCAAGGGAAGGCCTCTCTGTACCTCCATCCTGGGCAGCAGAGAAAAAGAGAACGTTAAGTTGTCACCTGATGAATCCACTGTATGTACAGTGTTAGGGATGAAGAGCAACGGTGGCCAGGAGAGCTCCAGCGCAGAAACCCAAAACCTTGCTGCTTTTTCTACAGAACTGTTGGAGTAAAGAGGAATTAGCACGTACAATGCTGCCTTCCTATTAATTTTCCCTGCCTTGTACATTTTTATTTCAAAGTTCTTTGCAAGGGAATAAAAGATGTATTTACACTGCCAACTGGCATACCTTGTTAAACAACTTAATGCTCACCGAATGTTCAAGGAAAGATCTGGAAAGAAAGTAAGATAGAGTAGCGGGGCAATTTCCAAGAGATTTATTTTCAAGATACAGCAAAAACCTGTTAGCAAGAAGGCAAAATCGTAACCTGCAACAAAAGAGAGTATTCCTCTTAACACAGTTCTGTGGGTGTTTTTGCAGCACGTATATTGGCAAATGCACACACCTGCTGGAAGCTTGATAACTTCCATGAGGATTGCAAAAGAACAAGATCTAATCCAATTCAACAGCCTGCCCAGCACCTCGCGCTGTAATACTGCTTGGGTAATAAGAAGTGGTACACGAAGAACTGGATTTGTTCTATTTCTTCTTTTTGACTATTTCCCCAGGAAGTTCCCACATCAAAAGGTGCTTGCGTGGGATCTGCAGTTTGTCTGTAGGAGCACTTCTGAGCAAAGAGAAGCTGCTGTATACAACCTCTCAACAGCAAATGTACACCCAAGTTCCAGCAGGACTGGTTTTTAAGATGCCTTACGACAGCTTTGGCCAGTTTGTCATCCAGTCGGAGCAAATCCATAAGAAATAAAGCAGCAGCCGTCTATTCCTAGGTAACTGAACAGTTAGCCTTGTTAGCAAGAAATCAAACCAACCAATGGGAATATATGCTTATCCTGCTCATACTGTGTCCTGCCTGTCTGAAGAGCACAAGAAAGGCTGCAGGGATCACTCAGCTCTGCCCCACATGCTGGTGACAGCCTCTGTCCCCTGAGGGGAATGTGTACCCAGCACCTTTTGTCCCACACAACTTTTGAAAGGATTGTTCTCTCCGGAGGTGAATATTTCTTTTAGCATGATATAGAGCTACACAACCAAGCTCTTCCAGCCTGAGCCTGTAAATCCCTCACCATATATTTAACAAACTGAGCAGAGTGTGATATTGCTTGCAGGGAGAGTGCTTCCTGGCCAGAATTACCAAACAGCTGCTCGAGGAGCTCCCACCAGGCTCACCCTTAATGCTCAGGATCGGCATTGCTGGAAGGTGCACAAGATGCCAGGCTTGCAATTTAACGTGATGGAAATGACAACTGAGACAATCCTCACCTATATTCCTCGTTACACCAATTGCACCTGCATGCCTAATTGTCGTTTACTGTTCTCGTTAGTGCTGTTGTGCCAGGAGCAGGACACTGCAATGAGAAGTGACACAGGTCCTGTTTACTGGGGAGGAAAATGCTCTTCCCTTGGGACACTGTACCCACTGTCCCATTGCATGTTGGGTGGCAATGGAGCCTTGTTACGTGGACCTGTGCAGTAAGAATTCAATAACAGGAATCTCCACTAAATATCTTTCCCTCTTACAGCACTCTTACATGTCATCCTGTCTTCTCAGTGTGGTCCCCCTATAAATTAAGCAGCAGCGCAGTCATGCGCTGGCAGTGCCATCGCCCCAATGTGTCGCTGTCGAAACACCTAGAAACAGGTTTTCTTTGGAACAGGTTTCAGATGGTGTCAGCTCATTATTTCAGAGAAAACCAGCTTCTGAGAAGAAGGTAGGTCAAACCTTTCAGCAGCCCAAGTTACTTTTAGAAATGAAACACAGGAAAAAATTCTACGCGTTATTAACTCGATCTCAACACAGATTAGTATCTAGAGTGAGCTTTAAGGGATCTATACATCAAATGAATTATATAAGTAATCTAGCTAAACTATATGTGCAAAAGATCAAATGCTAGGACATATTAAATATACACTCACATCTTTTAAATACACAACAGAAACACGAACGGATTCATCAGTGCTATCTCAGTCTTTTATACAGTCTCCTGATTTCCACTGGAATCGGGGCACTGCAACACAACAACTACTGTAGAAAATACTGCAGGATAGAAAAACATGGGAACATGGAGCTGGGAACCTATGAGTCTTAGGAGTGCCACAGCGAGCCTCCTGTGTTTTAATCCCTGCTTTTTTGTTTGGTTGGTTATATGTAAATTTCCTCTTAGAGGAGCTTGACAGGAATAAAACAAAAGCAGCCAAAAAAGTGGGAGACAACAATTCCATCACCACCAGAAAAAAAATCTTAAAAATGTCTTTCTAACATCTAACCTAAATCTCCCCTCGTCTAGTCTAAAGCCAGACCCCTTGCCCCATCATTATCAGAGCATATAAAAAGTTGGTCCCCCTCCTGCTTGTATACTCTCGTCATTCAAGATGACTTGTATATGTTCAAAAAGATTCCTTCTCATTGATGAAACCCTAAAAGACAGTCTGCCAATGCTCATGTGTGGTAACTATAGGATACGTGGAATTAAGTTTACGCTGTTACCGTAAATGAGCTTAAGTCCTCTGCTGAAGGCTGAAGCCCCAAAGCAATTTTCTTCTTAGCAAATGAGTGAGAAAGTTGTACTTTGCCACGAGCAAAAAAAATAAAAAATAAAAAGACTGCTCAGTGGGAATTCACAGGTCCCTGGCTCCGCTTTTGCTGGCTGGCATTTAAACAGCAGAAAAATAGCATTAGCATTTTCATGGGCTAGTCTGTGCCCTCACAATTTAAACGTGATTTAGCTTTTAAAGTGAAACTTCGCAGCTTTCAAAGTTTTATGTGTGTGGAAACTTGGTTTAAAAAGGCCAGAAAAATCATCATCTGTATCTCCTAAATCCAGATCAACTGTAAAATACTCTCAGTTTCCAAGTTTAAATAGCAGTTTGAAAATGCAATGATATTTTCCCCTTTCTGCAGGTGCTAGGAATTGCTGCCTTTGCAAATGAGACAAAATACCCATTATTGTCTGGAAACATGCCTGAAACGAGACCTTGAGTGCCATGCATTGTAAGACACACATCCTCAGTGAAGGTCTGCAGCGTCTCACACCTCAGGCCTGGGCTGCCTCCATCCTCTGCTGGTTCTACACACCGGAGAGCATCTCATTGGCCTGCAGAGCATCAGTGCCAACCTCTGGCCACAGCTGTTCGCAGACAGAACACAAACTCTTCCTAGCTTTGTTTGAGTCAAGACAAGATTCAGGAATCAGGCCCATTCCTGGCACACAGCTGCATTTTGTGGCACAGGCAATGTGATCATAGAATCCTAGAATCACTCAGGTTGGAAAAGACCTTCAAGATTAAGTCCAACCACAACCTAATTATAGTGCCCTAACTCTAAAAACCCACTGCTAATTCACATCCCTGAGCACCACATCCAAACTGCTTTTAAACACATCCAGGGGTGGTACTCAACCAGCTCCCTGGGGAGCTTATTCCAGCACTTAACAACTCCTTCTGTAAGGAAGTTTTTCCTGATATCTAACCTAGACCTCCCCTGGTGCAAGCTCACACTTAATCACTTACCATGCTTCTTGCCAAGCTATCGAGATGAGGCAAAACTGGATACAGATGACAAAAATGACATCACCAGACAGCTCTGCTGCTGAATCAGTGAACTTTAAGAGCTGTTTCCCACTGTTTTCAGGTGATTTCAGAGACCTAGCAGACTCATTGCTGCAGCACACAAAGGGATTGGCTGCAGCAGCAACCAGATTGTGATTTGTTTATTTTCTAAATCCTTTCCAGATCCCCAAAAGAAGTTTCTCTTCTGAGCTATTTTGCTAGCAATACAGTTTCTCAGCAGGTGCATTTCAAGGGAGCTTCATTTCAGGACCTACATAAAAGCATTTTGGTAACATTAAATCAGTGCAATTTGTTTCCTCAACAAGCTATCTTTTGCTTCAGATTGCTCTTTATTTAGACACTTCCTTTGCTGTACAGCTATTTTGTTAATGCTGAATACTGCAATGACCTAACATCGCTTATTTCCTTTTATAGGAAACTGATCTTCTGCCGTAACATTCCTTGCCAAACGTCTCCATTTCTCTCCAAAGGGCACTTAGCATTTGCTCTGACCTCCTATAACACATACACAGGACAATCTGAGAAAGAGCACGCACAGATAAGAACAATAGTGAAGAAGAAAGTCGGATGTGGGCCCTAACCTCACAAAATCCCCTCCTCTGAATTGGAGCTCACAGCCTGCTTTAAATATTTCTCTTGCAGGCAGCTCAGAGACAAATATTAAAGCGTTTTGAATTATTTCTTCAGAGATGATGTATCAGACCGAGACAACAATGACTTTAAAAGGAACAGTTTATCTCTACAAAGTATTAAACTTTTGAAACATATTTCCCTATACAGGAATGCCTTTTAAATAACAAAGCAGCGAGTCGCCGGATTAAACCCTGGGACCCCATTCTGCCTCTGCAGCTTATGAGCAGCTTCTATTCTAGGGGAGTTATTGAAATGCGGTACCAGGGGAAAGGGCATTCTGCAGAGCTAAGACTTTCTTCTGTCTCCAGTAGAAGTTGTTTCCTGAACAAAAATTGTGTGATACAGGGTCACTAAAATTTGGAGAGATGTGATGGGACTGAGCAGAAAAATCTGTGTTCCCTTCCCCTGCGATGTACCCAGCTCTACTCAAATCTACGAGTATACCCAGGCCACACAGAGAGAAGTGCCTGCTGCGTTTCTGAGGGTGCAGCAAGTTCTATTTGTTTGAGTTCTCTTCCCTCCACCCCCAGCAGTGTTCAGATAACCTGCCCCAGTGCCAGCTCGCTCCTCTGCAGCACTGGGTTCTGCCAGAGAGCTGAAGCCACCCTCACCACTCATCTCCTCTGCTGCTGTCCAGTGCTAACACGTGCTTGCTGCAGGGTACTGAGGCTTTCAGTTCTTAAAAAGTGGTTTAAAAATAATAACAAAAAAGTAGCCTTGAGGGTTTAATTTAAGAGTCGGTCTTTTCTAATATTTTTGTGGATAAAAAAATAAAGTCAAGCGATATCATGTATACTGTGCTACTCACAGGCTGGATATCTAATTCTTTTTGAAGGTGAGATGCATCATTCCCAACTCAACACAGAGATAAGAAACCTGAAAAAAGAATGGGATTTTTCAGACCCAAGTACGTTCTTCAAAAACAATGTGAAATATCCCAGAAATGAAATTCCTGCTCTCTTTGTAATCACTCCTGTGAATTCTTCAGAAATCATTATTAATGAAGTCAGATGTCCTATTTAAATGCATTTGAGTGAAACTAAACTCTGTTGCAAGGCGAAAAAAATAATTTCCATCTCTTTTTTCTTCCTTCCAGAACCAGTGTGGAATATCAAATACTTCAAAACGTATTTTGACTTTCAGGAATGTTTCCAGTGGGAGCAGGGTGAATGACAAGAAACAGGTTTAAAACCAAAGATGTTAAGTCTTCTGTTCCCAGCCTCACACAGCCAGAGTCAGAGGCTTAGCTGTGGAAATGGCTTCCAAGATGAAAACCCATTCAGAGCTCTCCTTTCAGCTGGAGCACCAGTAATCTGCTTCACCTAGCATTACAAGATCCAATGCACAAAGCTGTTTTGGATCTCGTCCATAAAGGCCATATGAATAGGTTTCATATAATTCTTTCCATTATAACAATCTACAGTGTCAAGGTTTGCCCCGAATTGATACTGTACCTCATTTTATTTCTTAAATATTCTCACTTTGCTGTACAAAATGAAATGAGCGGAACTCCACCTCCCCAACGCAGAGCTGTGTTGATGTCTGGAAAGCATCCTGATTTGTAAACATCTACTATGCACCACTTGTGCATAACCAAGGATGAAATTATGCAAATCCATTCTGTGTTTGTGCTGTGCAATTGCCAGAAATCTGTGCTGCAGGAGCAGAAGGAGCCCGGTGTGGGATCTGGTGGGCTGCTCTCCCCAAAGCACCTCCCTCCTGCACTGCAGGTCCTGCCTCGGCTCCTGGTCTGACCAGGTTCAAAGCAATTGCTGATCTCTGAAACCAGCAGTAAATGCTGCTTTTGAAAATCAGAATGAAAAGATTAAAAGGTAGATATTTTTTTTAAACGTAAATCGGAGCACAAAGAGCTGTGAGATTGGTTACTGCTCTCATTTGAGTATTGTGGAAAATATGGTGGCACCAATCTGGCTGACAGCCCAGCCCAGTTTTGCCTGCTGTTAATGTACTTCAAGCTACTTTTCAAAACGAATGATGTCACTGATGATGTCAGGGCACCCTTTACTATCCACAGGACATCTTCTGTGAAAAATGGACAGAGGTGTCTTGGAACAGGGAGGCTGTGCTCACAGGTAGCTGCTTGGAAATGGAACTGAGTCTGACCTTCAGCTTTGCTCAGCTCTCGAGTAACTTCTCAATCTAACTCATTTCAGTGCAACCTGCTCTTCAGCTAGCTGTATGCCAGTTGAAACCAAGCTTATAGTGGTTTTGGCAGCTCTAGACCACAAAACCCACATGGAGGTAAGCTAGAAAATTAGGCAAGCAGAATAATGTATTTAACAAGTATTCCCATCATTAAAGTTCTTGTACATGTTCTATCTTGAGGGAAACTCAGATTTACTTTATTTTAGGACCATTCAGTGAAATTCAATGAAAAAACTCCAGCATTCTGATTCAACAGTTTCTAAATTTTGAGCAATGCAAAAGGACGCAGTATCTTCCACTGGAGGAGGCACCAGAATACAGCAATTAAGAACAAACTGCTTCAGCTGAAAGTACAACGCTTTCATCTGAAGATGGACCTCGTTAACTGCAGCACGGTTCTACTGCAGTGACATATTTTTAACATAAATACATGGTCATCACACACCAACAGTTCACACTGTGAACCACAAATTAATTCTAGCAGCAGCACCGATGCCTGAATTCTCATTTTTCACTGTCACACGTGTGGTTTCAGTGTCAGAAGCAATACATCTAAGCCGTTCCCTCCCCCCTGCTTTACATTTGAATTGTGTGCTATCATACTGTGACATAATCAACAACCTTGAAAAATACCGAGGCGTGGATTTGAATATAAGTTTCTGTATCAAAGAGGTCTATACCTTCTGATCCAATTTAAAGCTCAGATCAAGCTGTACTATGATATGCTCCATGCAGCTTCAGTTGGCAAGGAACTGCATTAAAAAGCCAGAAAGTTTGTGCACAAAAGTTTCTGTAGTGCTTCTAGGGACCCACAGCTAAACCCCAGAGTTTTAAACATCAGTGCCATATTTCAGTCTCCAAAACTCTTCATTTTGATACAATACATCAGGTTGCTCTGGGCTCCAGGAGCAGTGGTGAATTTTTCCTTGGCCAGGGATCCTGTTTTGCACATAACCAAACAAGATGCTCTGGCAATGCTAAAGGTCAGCTTTGAGCAGTATTCACTTTGGTTGGCAGGGTTTGTCCCAACAAAGCCATATTTGAGTAAGACAAGAGGAGAGATTCCTAAACACATTGGCATGAAAGTGCAGAGAATATAAACTAAACCTTCCCTAAGCAACGTAATTAAATACCACTAAGCTTAATTCAGTTCCCTGGAAGATGTCCCAATTAAGTAGATTTTCTAATTAAGGATATCCTGATTAAGGGGTCAATAGCATTCAAGTGACATTAAAAATAGAATAGGAGAGATGAGCAGTGTGCTTTCTGGTCCTCTAGAAACGTGATACGTTCAGCTGCTAACAAAAATTAAAGGAGGCTCACGTTTTTTTTTCCAGAGTTGTCAGTGTGTGTAAGTGCAGCATGAAAAAGGACAACCATAGCCATGAGGTCAAATCTGCCCTTCACTTCCAACTTCCATATGAGCTAATGAGAACTAGACCTGGCATAACAGAACAAAATCAGAGCTCCAAGAATAAAAAGGCTTGAAAAGACAGGCTGTTTAATTTCAAGAGAGTTGACATTTTCAGTCCATTTTTAATCACAGATGCTCCTGTCAAGATTTGCTTGCTTTAAAAACATAGAGCAATTAAATCCCAACTAATGCTGGGCAAGCTGCCTTGCAATGCTAAGCTAAAATCTGGTGTTACCAAATGTAAGTTAGCTCACATCACTTCTCTGGACTCCAGCCTACGTGCTGCTGCCCTGCTGAAGAGCTGAAAAGCTCCTGCTCACAGTTCTGGATCTATATTTAACAGCGCTCGGTGTGATCTTTTTCTGTAGAAGATGTGGGTTGGAGCTTACTGATATTAAAACACATATTTTAAAGAATATCTGTTTGGGTGGTTTTTTTTAGAGCTTACTATGTAGTTGTGCTACTGTGTTTCCAACAGGTAAGTGTGATACAGCTAACATCCCTTCGGAGCTGGCTACGGAGTAGATCTTGTCCTGTTACCTGGACGCAGCACTTAGCATTACAGAGCACACAAGAACACAAACCAGCAGACAGAAGTACTTCAGGTTTGGTATCTGATAGGTTACAAACATGTACAGCAGGATGCACAGCTATGGCAAGACTACTTAATTGCATACAATGCTAGGGAATGGAAATCATATGCTTACATGACTTGGTACACTCTAAGGAGAGAATCGATCCTCAGCACCATGCCCCACCATCTCCTCACTTGGCAGTATGTGCCAAAGCAGCAAGAATCCTAAAGCCAACACTTTCTTTGGCTCTACTGGATCACACACTAGTCATTGTGAAGCCAGTAGCTTTGACAGCCATACGTATGGAGGGACTGAGATAATTCACACTCGTTGTTCTACTATGGTTTATTTTCCCTGCAAAGCACTAATGAGTTCTAATCCCTTGTTTCCAGCTTGAAGGAAGGAAAAACAATTCTTGCCAGCCCTTAAATGTTGCATTTGGTTTCTGCTACTAATCTGAAATGGCAGGACTTACCCCTTTTGGGTGTGATGCTCGCAGACCTTGAGCTTCCTTTCAGCCCACTGCTTTCTGATCAGCAGCAGGCTGGTTTTGCACCACCTCATTTCCTTCTTCACTTCTTTTGATGTCAAAGGTAGGAACAAGTTAGGCAGAAGAGACATTGCAGCAATGCCCTCCCTATGGTTTATCTTTCAAGTGCAGACAGAGACGAACAAAACAATTTAACAACCAAAGAAAAACACCTACTGCATCCATAGCTTCAAAATGGATTGATTTAATTTCTTGAATTAATGACTACTGAATCTCATTTTCCAGAGACCACAAAAGCAAAATCCCAAGGTAAAAATATTTTCTCCCTTTGTATACATGAGTGTCTGTCCATGACTTAAGGACAAAAATAGTTCAGAAGTTGAAGCATCACTACCGAACTCAGTGAGAAAGGAAATATGTCCTTGCCTGCACAGAATCAAACACTGAATATTTCTGCTCTTCAAAGCAGCAGGGAAGAACATGTCAGTGCCTGCCTGAACAAAATATCACGGAAGAGCAAACTTGCTTTATGGCCAGCCTGACCACCAAGAAAAACTACAGAGTTAAATTCTGAGAAGTGAACAGGAATGTCGGAACAGCTTATTTTACAAAGGCACAGATCTTCAGTCATACACAGAAGTCCTCAGGCAACCATGGCAAACACCACCCTAAGGGAGTGAAACCAGGTGATGACATCAACCAGGGGACAATGTGTGACCAGGGCATGAATCGGCAGGACCTTCAAGTTCCAACTTTGTGCCTCTGCTGCAGTTTGACTTGGCACCAGTGAGTTAGCCCAGGTGTAACTTGGCTTAGCTGGGGACAGAATGCCTACAGAAAATCCCACTTCCCTCATAGCCCATGTGGTATGAAGCTTCGCATTACCAGTATGTAAAACTTGCTGAGATCTGGAGGGTGATGTGTACGGTGAGTTCCAATCACTAATAGCATCATTAAAAAATAATTAGCTGGAATAAAAATGCCTTTTGTTGGCAGACTGCTTGAGTTGTCTGCAGCATCTTCAGCAACTTCATCTCAGTTTCATAAAACTATCCTTCCAGTAAATGTGTGTGTTAATTAGGCTGAAGAAAATTTCATTATGGGGCAGAATAGCAATGCATGACCCCTAGCAAATGCCCTGAACTTCTTCATCCAGAGTGACCTTGCCTGTGGATTTTGACACTAGAGGTAAAACTACAAAAAATAAAAGGTGCAAACATTAATGGCTAATTAAGGTGCTTTCATTACATCTCTGTCAACCCAGATAGGTGTATGCAGACCTACTATGGTGAATAAAGAACTGTACATAATAGGAAGAATACATGTGCTCAAAGAATTGGGAGAAATCCCTGCTAATGACTGCACCAAGGGAGAAGGCATCAAGGGACAGAAGAGGTCTCCTATGTAGAAGAACTACAGCTGATCTTTGCTTAACTGAGAGAAGCTCTAAACATTTCCATGGCTCAACCCATATTTTTCCAAATCATAACAAGTTCATCTGATATGCATGAAAGTGTAAATTGATTCGTTCAGCTCAAACCCCACAGATTCTAAAACTGTATTAATAAATCATGCTCTGCGAGTCTTGTGAGTGGCCAAGAAACAGGAATAAGGTGCTTCAGTCGTGTTGGTGTGCAACCCACCTGCTGGGGCAAGGAAGGGATTGCAGCTTCTGACCTTCCACTTGGTACAGGATAACAACTTCTCCATGAAAGGGGAGAACTACTCTGAAAGCAGGATGTAGCAAAACGTTGCTGCTGGTCTGAGTGCACAGCAGTGCAGCTTTTCCCCACTATATGTGAATGTCAGTTACTGTTTGCACTGCTCTAGTAATATGTCCAGTGCTTTATAAGCACCTATAACAAAAAGATGCTTTTTGGTTCCAAGGAGGAATACAGAAAGGATTGTAGATTGTAGATAGGTGAGCTGCCATTATACTTAGATGCTAACCTGGCACAATATCATGGCTCTCCTTTTTGTAGATTGAATAAATAAATAAATAAATAAATAAATAAGGAAAACAACTCTCCATGGTAATTAATTACTAATGTCTTGCATGTTTTGATGCTACGCGTCAAAGACAGGAAAGTTGTTGCTTGTAATTTGTGGAACAAATCTTTGCAGCCGTCACTATGCCAGGATGGCTGATTACTTTTCTGTTCAAAACAAAGCAGGCAGCACGATGCATCAGTGACAAACAAATGCAGAAATGCTAATTCCTCAAAATAATAGCTGAAAATCTCTCTGCCAGAAAGGGTGCCCACCATCCCCAGCACCAAACCCTACTACAGCTCAGCATAAAACAAGCTTCTAAGTAATGGTGGCTATGCTTCAGGTTAAGTACTCTGTTGGAGCAGCACCTTAGCAGGGCACCCACAGTCCCTTCTGCTTTTATAATTAAAACAACATCAACCCTCGAAGTTTACCCAAGTCAAACACATTTCTCTTCTAAAATGCAGCTTACGTGTGCCTGTTTCTGAAAAGATTTTCTGTTATGGCAACAAGGACTCTCTAAAAAGCCATTTCTCCTTGAACATAATTCAGACCCACAGCAATGAGTTTGCAGGAGCTTTTGCTAAAAAGAAAATTTAAAGGAAAAGTCTTTCTGCTCAAGAGCATATTGTCAGCCACTTCTCTTTTTCCCATTGCTTATTACTGAGCTGCCTCAACAGGCTCCAAATATCAGCCCTTGGACAAGGGGCTGACACTGAGAGGAAAGGCTGAGCTCTACAAAATCCCCTATCTGGGAGCTGAAGAGGAGGAGATACGGAGCAGATACAATTACTCAATATTTTCATTTACTAATTCCACATATTCGACCAGGACATTGGAAGATCATTTGGAAAAGACCCACGTAAAACATGTACTACTGACACAGAGATACAAGGAGCCAGGGAGAAAGGCAGTCAGTGTCAGCACAGAAGCAGATGGAAATCAGCTACACTAAGCAATTAATTTCAACTGCAGAGACTTTTTGATGCAGAGCGGCAAGCACTTGCCTTGTTTTCTCTTCTCTCCCTGCAGTCAAGGGATAAGACCAGTTGGTTTTGTTCTGTTAAAAACAAACAAGCAAAAATAAATGATAAAAACAGCATAGTTGCCTTCCACTGGGCTTTAGCAGGATGAAAATCATTTCCAACTAAACTTCTGGAAAAAAGTTGAATTTGAAAGGGGATCTGAAAAAGAACATGAGCCTGTTCTCAGAGAGCTGATACTGAGCCCAAATAATCCGTAGGTCACAAAGTTTCGAAGGAGCTGTGTCTGCCTAGGAAGGCTGAGCATAGCAAGGAACTGGAGTGGCAGATGACAGGAGCTTTATTTTCTAGTCTTGCTGTCAATCCCTTCTGCAGGCATTACAAAGATTATCAATTTCTGCTACTACATATTGCAAGAAACTGGAACTTTTGAAATGCTGAGGGCGTTTTGAAAATGGATCAAAATACCTGGACCCATATCTGAGCCAAATCCATTTTGGAACTAGTGAGAAATAATGGTAACGATGATACCTAACAATGCAAGCTCTCTTGAATTAATCTCGAACCCAGGAAGAAGCAGTGGTGCACCTCAGACATAACAACGTGCTCCTCCAAGCTCAACGTGCCAGGTCAGGCTGGCTGGGAGCAGCAGGCACAAGGAGTGGCATGGCCATGTTTCTGCTGACTCTTCCAAAGACAGCAGGAGAGCAAATGTCACATCCCTCCAGCAAAGGGGAGCTTCATGCCTTCATTCTGCACAAACATACGATCCGTCTTTCCCATTAAAATCTCTACACACATTACTCAAGGTAATTATTATTCTAACGCCTACAGAAACCAGATCCAGTGGCAGCACTAATTAGGCAGAAGTGTAAGGATTTTAGCAATCCATTCTGAGACAGCGAGACGTGGAGAGCACAGAGGACAACTGGGCTCTGCAGCGGTCATTGAGGGGTCACTGGGCTCTGGCAGGAGGGCTGGGACAGCCCGCACACCCTTCCTAGGGAGCAGCCTCAGCACAGCCACTGCACTTCAAGGCAGACTCATCTACACTCCTAAAAGCTTTCCCTGAATGGGAATGAATTCAAACACGTGCTTAGTGCTATATTCAGGCTCATAGACGTCCCTCTTTCAACCTGCCCCTAGCAAAATACTGGGTTGATTCGAGCAAAGAGAAATCCAGCCACATTTACCTGTGCCCCCTCAACACCGTATATGACAAATGTTATACCTGCATCAGACTTCAGGTGTTGCCCCACAGTTGGCTCACTGGGCATTGTACAGGAGCTGTTAACATCAAGCCAGACTGCACACTGTGCCAGAACTGTAATCTAAGCAACATTAAACATGATTACAACAGTCTTCCTGATTTAGATACGTGCTTCAGTATACTGAGACATGGGAAAAAACAGAAAACTGACCCAGAACAACAACATACAAGTGGTGGGTACTTTAACCACCGCCAAACACCAGGATATTAAAGATTGGCCTTGAATATTTCGGCACTTTTTCATTTCAGTAATTGCTCTGAATTAAGAGGATTTCTGCAGCTGTTTACTGTGCTGAAACTATCTCCATCTTTGCTCCATCACGTTTCTTTTTTTTTTTTCTATTCAGATACAGCGCCATGCAAAATAAAGCATATTTTTCTCAGGGAATAGATCCTGAATGCCTGTGAACTTGAGAACAAGAAAGAACTATGTTTGAACAAAACAAACAAAAAACTGAAATGGTTAAAACTTGACGTGACCTTGATGGAGATTTCCCGATGAAATACGTCATAATCTGCTTTTACACACCTGGCTTATACATCAGGCAGTTGGATTTCAGCTGTAATTCCCAAAGCCCCCAAGATAACAGCTCTCTGTATTTGCGGCAAGGTCTTCTCATTTATCTTTCAGTAATGCTCCCTATCCAGAGCCCTTCGACTCCAAAAATGGAACTGATTTAGGAATCAACCAGTGCTTGTTTGCCTTGGAAGTGCTTGGTGCATGCTTTGCTGTTTGTCTTGATTACTGCATCTCTTTCACAGTGCATGCACAAAGTGAATCTAGGCTTGTCTGGTTGGTGCAGACAGACCCTTGCTCACTGCAGCCTGAATGGGAACTTCACAGAGGCCACCAAGGAGCCCTGACTGCACCTGGGGCTGCACATGGTCCCAGAGGGGATGTCTGCACCAGAGACACAGACATACAGTTCCAAAACCCACGTGCAATCCTTGGCAGAGCCTCTGTGCTCTTCCACAGTTAAGATTTAGCAACAGTAAAATCCTACTTTTGGCTCCATGTTGCCTGGGTCTCACCTCCAAACTCAGTGTTAAGGTGGCCAGATACACATTTCTGGTGGAACACTGCTTCCCCATCCAGACATCATTACAGAAACTCAAGTGCCAAGGAGAAAGAAGTTAGGCAACATTAGAAGGATAACCCCTGAGCTGAAACTTAATTTCTCTCCTCATTACTCAAGCATCAAAGATTAAATCTTGGAAGACTTCACTGAAGGAGGACAATAAATGGTTGCAAATGTAACTGAAAGGAATTCATTTAAGACTGGATGAATATTCATAGAAAATATTTTTGCATTGTTTGCCTACCTCTAATTGCGTTCATTAAAGACACACTTCATTAGCAGAGGTAAGAGCATATTGCTGTGCATAGCAGTGAACAAAATACAACCCCAGAACCAGCTCTTAGTGTTTTCTGAGCAGTGTGCGCAGGTTTGTGAGTTACTGGTAACAAAGGAAACATTTCAGAGTCATAATGAGCTGAAATGTCCACATTAACAATTCAAATGCATAAAAGGGACAGGAATAGTTTGAGCTTTCTGCAGAACAAACCACAACACCAAAAATATTGGCATTGCATACTGGGGGAAAGGGTTAGATTCTTGGAGGAGGTAACAGACGTATCACAGAATTACTGCCATGCATTAGGGTGTGCGTGCATCACTGCCTGCTGATGGATGAATTCTCAGTGTTTGTAAATACATTTCCATTGAACTGCTGATGCTCAGAGCTACAATCTCTAGAATTAGTGCCAGCTAACAGAAGAGGGCTCTGTTTTTCAGCAAAAGCATCCTCAGTTCTGCAAACAGCTAGCACACATCAACCATCTTGCTTTATGTTGTAGTAAGCTTGAAACTGGGTGTTTACCCAGAGCAAAACCTCAGCTCCCTTCCTCTCAGAAGCACTGATATCTACTGCCACGGGCATTCATCTTTGATAAACACTTAACGTGATGTCCAGAAATCTCCCAGGGATTTTACATAAAGCCCAGTAACCTCTGCCTCAGAAACACCCTCAGCCTTGCCCTGAAAGGCTTAAACAGTGAGCAGCTCATCGCATCCTGCACACTTCAGAAAGAAGAAAGAGTCACAGATCCAAACCTGCAAGTCTCCCGTACAAAATCATCTGGCATTTCTCTTTCTTTAAGGATGGAATCTCAGGGAGAGCCATCTACTATCATAAGCAGATTTCAAATGAATGAGATAAATGCATGTCTATATGTATCAGTTATATTCATGAAGCTTCATGTACTTCTATACATTTTCCTGTCTGGGCATCTGAAGAATGACTCCATGTTTTCCCTATATGCCTTATTATCTGAGATAAACACTGTTTCCTTCCTTTTCTTCCATTTTTCCATGCTAAGACTTTAAACTTTCCTTCTTATAGGGCATTCACCATATTCATCATGATTGAATGTGACTTGTACTTGCTCATATTTCAGCTTCTGTAGGCCATGCAGTAGTTGGATAGTCCTAACATCAGTTTTACTCCTCCTTGCAGTCACCACAGCAAGTAGAGCACATACAAAGCCACTCAGGGAGGGGCTGTGCATAACCCTTGTATAACACCAAGGGAGTGAGAGGGAGGACTCCAAGTACTCTCATTATTCAGATCGCTCCCTTTGAAGAAGCTCTATTGCTGCTCCCAAACAAGCAAGAAAGGATGAGGGAAACACAGTGGATATTCCCAACCTTGACCTTCAGCACTCCCTCCCACAGTTTAACCAAGCTGCAGAGATGCTGAGCTGAAAGTATGGTAGAAAACTGTCTGGACTGCTGGGTTGCACGAGGACTGCTCAGCAGTCTGGAGTCCAAATGTTATCTGGTTACTGATGGTTGATATTCTTTAATATCTTCACTAAAGACATGGCCAGGGGAGCTGAATGCACACAGCAAATCTGCCTGTGTCACCAAATCAGAGGAGCAGCGCATGTGCTCAGACATGGTTCTCAGAAGGCTGAAGGAATGAGCTGACAGAAACTCATGAACTCTGAATGCACGTGGAACAGAATGAGCCCGCACAATGCACGAGCAGCATTGTGGGGAAGGAAGGTCCCAGAGTTCCAGAGAGCATTCAGCTGGACATGAATCAGCAGCATGCTCACACAGTACTACAAGGTGTTTTCTTAGTGGAAATGATTTGCCATGCAGTGTTTGTGAACATCAATCCGGACATTTGTTCTTTAGACCTCCATTTTCAAAATAGTAATAATAATTTAAAATCTATCCTTCCACCCATGTATGTACCTTCTTCTATCCTGCTCTGCATTCCAGCTCACACCACTTAATTTATTCAGCATCTTGATTATGGGCATAAATACATCTAAAACTAAATCACCCCAAGAAGTGCTGTGCACCTGCAGGTTTATATATCACAGCGGAGAAGTACGTGCACAGTGTATCCCTTGGCATTAACACCTGCTCTTCCTTCAGTCATGAAGGTAACAACTCAAACTTTGAGTTCTTTTTTGGTTGGTGGTGCTAAATTCTCTCTCAGCTCTGTGCTGCTGCTGCTGGAGGCATTGCTCACCAGCACTGCTGCTGTGCTACAATGAATTTACACTGCAACAAAGTGCCTCTGAGAAAAAGAGCTCTTATTGTATCTGCAGTTAGAGAGAATTATTGACTTTCATTTAATTCAATCTTTCTAGTATGTTGCTATTAATACGTAAAACAAACCCAAAAACCTCTGCCTATTAATGGGACAAACAAAAAAACCTTCTTATTTCCCCAAATCCACAGCTATTCAGGGGAACTCACCTTGCCAGCAGGAAGTTGCAGGCAGATGAAGCCAGACTCTGGATCTCCTCCGTGGCCCAAAGTGGTTTTGGCACCAGATAGAATGTGAAATTAACTTCACATTTATTTTCTTTTTTTTTTTTTCTTTTTTCTTTTTTTTTTTTTGTCATCAATGGTGTTTTCATCCTTATTTAGCTTCTAAGACATTTCTGTGCTTTAGAATCATATATTATTCATACCTATTCCCACTTACACCTAATTTATGACAATTGTATTTTCATAACTTTGATAACTATATATCATTGTGCACTTGTCACTGTTCTAGAAAACTGAATACAGTATAGACTTGAATATAAAAAAATGTCAAAAAACAAATAGAAAAAGGAATGGGAAACACCTGTTCCACAGGAAGGGAATGGAAAGCATAGGGGTGGCTCAGTCCTGGTGGAAAGGAGAAGCCACACCACAAATCCTGGTGATACACATTTGCAGGTGGCTGACTGTACTCAGTCATCACCCATGACTTTAGAATACAACCAGTTTTCTGTTAGGATGAACATATTTTGTTTGATTTGTCCTTATTAGAAATCATCACTTGCCATGTCAGCTACCAGTGAAATGCTGAAGAAGTCACCTTATGCTGCAGGAAATGATCATTTTATATTGTGCTTTAGAATTTAGGATCAATAGTTTCTCCCTGCTTTGCTTTTATCCAAGCCCACTGAGGAATCAGTCTGGAGGCACCTGAATTTTGAAGGCAATGGGATTTGGCGGGCAGTACCCTGACCAAAGCATGCTCTCAGAGCTGCTCCGCTGAGCAAGCTGACACTGAGCAGGCACAGGCTGGCACAGCTGCACTCCCACTGCGTGTGTCCAGCTTCACTGCTGGGACACTGCTGACTTGTGTTCCAGCCCATTTCAGAAGTGACAGTGAGGAGGATGAAATTCAAGTATTTTTAATGCTTTCTTTTATGGACTCTAGCCACGTGAGATTTTTCTTTTTAAACTGTATATTAGAACGGCTTCATGTTCAATAGTTTCTGTTACTCACAAATGGCAAAATTCCCATTTCATTTTGATGTGTGTGTTAAGTCATGACAGGTATCCATCCTTGCCAACTAGCTCTAGCATGAAAATAAGGAGTCTCAGGAGTTTAATGTTATTTCAAGTAGTAAATAACTTTAAAATCTATCAAAGAAAAAGATAAGCCTGCATTGTCTCATAAAGAACACCCAGGTGGAAGAGAGCATTCTGCCAGACAAAACACAGACTGGATTAAAGCTGGTCTAACCACAGAGACACTCAGTTACTCTAAATTACCAATGAGCTAAAGAAGACAAAGAATGATAAATAAATTAGAACTTATGAACTTGATGATACGGTTATATAGGTTTCCAATAGTAAATGTCGCCAGCTTTCACCCAAAGTCAGCTCCTGTGGGCACGAGTCACTGCCAGTCCCAGAGCATCAGCTGTCACTGAGGGGTTCATAAGGAAGAACACGGACCATGACACGCTCCTGTCTGCTGATGGCACTTACCCTGCGCCCGCTGGGTGCAGGAGACCACCAGCATTGCAGGAGAACCTAATGGAGAGCACCCTGCAGCCAGGTGTCAGCCCACTAAAGTGGGAACGAATACTGGGACCCAAGTGAAAGCCTGAAGATGGCTCTTGAAAGTTTACAGCATACTTAAGGGTGTTTACGGAGCCCTAGGCTGCTTCTGGGTGCTCTCACTGTGTCTGGAAAGCAAATCAATGGCAACATATGTAAAATTGCTCAATGAGAAGCAATCTGTCAGAATTTGGCCCTTTCCTTTCAATTCTGGGATGTTCCATTAATCAGGGAATTCGTGTTTTGTGGGAGTCAATGTACGTGGCCCCCATTAATCATTAAAAAACATACAAATAACATTGACTTGGCCTCTGGGGGAGAGTGTGTTATTTCAGCAGTATGGTGTAATCGAGAGAACAGCACCCAAGGTGTGAGCATAGTACATAAATATACTCATTGCAGATAAGAAGTTTCTGATTATTTTTGCTAGGGCTATATGTAACATCACTTTAAGTTGGATTAGATGTCTCTTCTTGACAGAAATACCACCAGACAAAAATCAATAAAGCTGTTAAAGAGCCCAACAGATTTATCACCTACATATTACACCTGATATTTTCAGGTGTCCCTCTCTAAAGTGCAAGCTTTTGTCTATTGGCATTTTCCAAATGTGAGAAGTTAAAGTGATTCAAAAGCCAGCGTTTCAAGGAAAAGGGAGGCTTAATAGTTAAATCAAATTAGACTCATGTTACCTGGTATAACACAATCATGTTCCAGCCATTACTTTGTGACATACTAATCTGTGAATTGAGCGTTCAATTGCAACAATTTTAAATGGCTGTTTTAGTTGTCTGCATGTGTTGAAAAAATAATCAGCCAGGGTTGAGGGGGTTTCTGGATGGAGAGCATGCCTTTCTGCCTTTGAGACAACTTTTACATTCAGATCAGAGAAGAAATTGAGTCAAAAATAACCGTGTCTGCCTTGGAGTACTGCAGCCAGTTAAAAAGGAGGAAAAAAAGAACCCACATTGGGTAAATGGAACAGATAACAAAAGGACATGGGGGTAAATCCTGACATTATGCATGAACATAGGACATGAGGAAACAGCTTCGAGCTACCCAGTTCAGAGTGGATACTAGGAGGAATTTCCTCACCAGAAGGACGGAGAGCCACAAGATACAGTTCTGAACACTGTCACAATAACACAGACACTAAAATTAACACCTAAACACCAAATGCAATCAGGGCACTGCACTATGGAAACGAATCTCCACTTTAAAAGTGATTAAAGACTTAAAGAAAGCGTAGGAACTGGGGGAGAGGAAGGAATGCCCTGCTTTTTGTAGACACATGCAGACTGCCTTGCCATAACAGGTTCAGGAACTGAACTCAATCTGCGAGTCCCAGATCATTGCCTTAACCTTTAGGAATATTTTTCCTGGGGAATTCAGCCTCAGTATTGTTCATCCTTCTTCATTTTCAGGTTTGTGTTACGTATGATACACTGATTTTTAAGCATTTCTTCCAAGCTTTCTTTGTTTAAAGAGTTCAGTTAAGCTCAGCATGTTAGAGGAAGGTGCCGTAAGCATCAGCAAGACCATGAGAAAGAAGGAAAAAAGGTTAAAGTTATTAAGGTATAAGGCAAAATAAATAACGAGGGGGAAAAGAATAATAATCAGGCTAAAATGAAGATAAAATATGGAGCCCTCTCATCTGTAGAATTTAGTTTAATTTATACTCCTAACGATCGCATATTCCTTCCTTAATACATGTCCTCCATTTAACTGATATTGATGTCCAAAACGTAATTGCCCTGCTTTGGTGCCAACACTGTGAAGCTCAGCTTCAGTAGTTTTCCAAAAACAACTTCCGATTATCCCATTTCCCGTTTCAGTAATGCAGCCTTCCCCATAATACAATATGGATGGCTTCTCATTTGTATGCACAGCTTCTATACTGCAGAAGCAGTCCAGGATCATATCCAAATGTCTTACGGGCTTTTTATAGCTACAGTACATTTGATTTACAGCTACTCCAACAAACTGTTGTACTCATTATCATTGCAAGTCGAGACACTCGTATCCCCTTCGCTTTCCACGTCCCTTGTACCACTGCAACTTTAAGAGGCTGTAGTGTTAGATCACTGACAAAAATCACACTCACGTTTTCTATTGATAATCATCTTAACTTGAGCACTAGGAGTATTTTCTAGCCACAGCGTGGCCTTGCACTATTTTTAGCCCCGTTACAAAAAAATTATGCAAAACACTCCTTTTTACTACAAAATAAGCACAAATCATTGGAGTGACTGATTAGCAGCTCCTTACAGACTTAATGCAGTCAGGTATTCCAAAATAAATTTCAGAAACTTGAACTCCACTTCAATTGTGCCAATGTTTATCTTAGATTTACAGGAACATCTGTATCCACAAGGGAAATTATTTTGTTAATTAGAAGACAGGCATGCTTTTGTTTGATCAGGGTCATGGATTAGAAGGCAATGTATCCTGACATGTAGAGATTTGAATAAAAAATAAACAACCAAACCTATGAAGCACCTCTGTACACCTATACTGACTCTATTTTTAATTAGCACACCTTAACTTCATTCTCACTTTAAGGAACTGTATCCATTTTAATTTATTATTATGCTTGTAAGGGAACCAAAGGAAATAGTAGAAAAAAATAACCTAATAGTGTCATTAACACATCTATTTGAATGCAAAAAGTTAACAGAGAAAGCTCATTTTTCTTCCTCTTCACTCTGTCTACAAAGAAAGCCATACATCCACAGTGAGCAGTCAGGGACACCAGGAACTCCAGCTCACCAGAAAAGGCACATACACAGGATGTTAAAATGATTTTTGGAGGATCATCTTCTCTCCATTGTGAGTACAAAATAATGGCCCCAAATTAAAGCTTGATGTGTGCTCATAGGGTTTGCCATATATTGTTCCTTCCTACCTTCAAGGATAAGTAATGCTTTTCTTGTGTACGGACTGATTGCATATTCACAGCTGCTGTGGTTAGTGGTTAACCAATCCCCCTTTGCAGATTTTCATTTGGTCTCCATTCACAGGCAGAATCCATGGCTACGTACAAGATACAGACATCAAGGTTATTTTCAGAGCCCTCATAATTTCGCCTCAGATTTTGATCAGAAATTGCCTCTTTCTTCAGGGGAAAAAACGTTCACCTTTGAAATGCCTGGAACCCTTGAAGAAATCTTTACTTCTAAAAGGATTATGATAGCAAAATCTACACGGCAGACTTTAAGAACAATTAGGATCTGTAGGGATTTCAAAATGATATTCAGATGCATATTTATCATACTCGAGTTAATTAGCACTCTTTACTAAGGACAAAATAATTAAGCTAATCTTGTTTAATGAAATTTCTATGATAGTTGATGTCTTCAAGTAAGAAATCTAAAATACATTAGTTGGACTGATTTGCTTCTAGTTGGAATTTTACTAATTAAATGTCCTCTCTCAATTTACACTGAGCTTTTCTCATTTCCACTACTATAAATTAAAGGCATCAGAAGCTCCAAGCCACTTCCTCCACAGTTTGCAAAAATGCAATTTCACACACAGAAGGAATTTTTGGCCCAGCATTTCCTCCTACATTAATATTTTTTTGCATTAATTTTAGGAATTTCTGCATGTTCCAAAGCTTTTCCAGACTCTATCAAAATCCTGGGCATAGGGTGAAACATCTTCCTCCCTCTGTTACCTCCTTGGCTGGGATTGCCCCTCCTGCTTTCACTGTCGAATCATCCCAGCTGTTGGATGCTTCCATGCATATCTCTGCTGAAGCCTCAGCACAGCACTGTGCAAGTGGGGATAACATAATTACCTAAAGGAACTGCCCCTTTCCCATCTGTTATTTATTTATATTGGATATCAGTGTTAAAAACAGACTCAAAGTCAATGTTGTTTTGATTTCTATTGACTCAATGCAATGCTTCCATGTTTCTACGATGTCCACTCTCATCACAGCCAGGTACACTGCGTTACGTTGGCATTGGCTTATGCATTATGTGGGTGTGTGCACACGTGAAATAATGACAGGAGATATCAGATAATACTACAAGAAAAACAGGAGCATCCAAAAAGAGAAAGCAGCAAATTGGAGAACAATCTGCTGTAATCTTCACTGCTATCACACACATCTCATAAAATGTACTCAGAGAATGCAAAAATGAAACCATTCCTATTGCTTGGTCTTTTTAATACGAACCCTGCAGCTATAACACAGATATCATTAACCCTTAATGATTTGTGCTAATTCATTACTTCCAACTCTGCACAGCCATTGTCCAATAGCATTTATGACCAATTACAGGTCCCAGGGAACATGAGACAAGGATCACCACAGCGATGCCTCTAGGTAACAAACTGGAAGCAAACAACTTCCAGTTCATGGCACAGGCAGTATCGTTCATTTCTGCACTGTCCACAGGGAGGTAATTTCTGAACTGTTTATTGTTTTGCAGCAAAGAGATGAAAATCTCTTGCCTAAAAGTTCAGCCTTCATCTGGTTTCACTACCTATAATGCTTTAAAAATACGCTGATGTCAACAGTGCAGAAATCAGCAACTGGAGGTTCATGACAATTTTGTTTAGATTGTTATCTGAATAAATCTTAGAGGCAAGGAAATTTGGAAGGCATCCTTATATGCATTCCTAGCGCTCAGTCACTACCACCTCTCAGAAAGAAGATATTAAGATGGTGTTCAGAAGAGTTATGCAGAATTCAGAGCACTGCAGACAGCCACATTAGGACTACGTCTGCACATGTACTATCCACAGCCATGTTTCAATATCACAGCTGCATGCACACCTTGCTTCTCAGAAAACAGGGGAGGGACACGCAAAAAAGCCACACTATAGAAACAAGCCCAGAGGAAACAAACAAAGCACCACACTCATTTGGAAAGACTATTGTCCCCCCCTTCACAACAGGAAATTTTATGACCTGTGCATAGCTTGTTAATGCACCTTTCCTTCCAATCCATACAGCTGCTGTGTCAGACTTCAGCTGGAAAACCATATAGGAAATTGTGCAAGCCACATTTAAAAGAACAAATGCAACCTGGAAGGTAGAGGATGAATACTGTGAGAACGAGAAATAATGAAGAATTAATGAAGCTGCACCTTCAGACACACAGCTAGGAGACATCAGTTTATTTAGCCTACCAAAAAGAAGGAGGAGGAGTGATATTTTCATTTTGCTGCATCCTCATAACCTTACACACATAGAGTACCAAGTATATCCAGTCCTTAATATATCACATAAAGATAGCTGTGTTGGTAACTGTTATTGCACTTTTGGATGAGGATATGCAGCACTGAGGGAGGGGAGATAAAAAAAAAAAAATAAAAAAAATTCAACACATAACTGTAACACTTAACTTTTATATCCCTGTAATCAACAAGGCACCAAGCATCTTCAAGTAACAAGACCAAATCAGAGCTAAGCATCGAGCTCAACCACAGTTGAGAATTCTCTGTACAGAAAAAGGCCAAACTCAGTGAAATGAGGAATTTCAGAAACTAAAGTCCCTACAAAGCACAGTTTTGAGAGGAAGAATTGTGATTTTTTGACCCTAACATCCCTCAACCAAAATCTGTACAGGGATGTCACCATTCAAGCAATTTACTCAAGGTAACAAGTAGGATACGTGGCAGGGAAGTGAGCTCAGGCAAAACCCAGCAAGCAGCTCCTCATCTTTCCTCTATGGGCAGGCACTGTTTTTTCTTGCTTTGCCAGCAAGGACAAATGAGATTGAGAAAAGGCAGGGGCCTGGCTGCCAGGGAAGCAGAGATCTCTGAGTGCTCAGACTGATCACCTTCACCCTTAGTAGAGCTGGGAACATTGCACAGGCCCCTCTGATCCCCAGTGGCTGCACAGGGGCTCAGATGGTAAACAGGCAACAGTACGTGCACATACTATTTTGCCACTGATGGGAACACTTTAATCTCCCCTTTATTTATTGGGCTACTTTTCTGACCCTCTCATTAGGCTGGTCATTGACCTCTTCCTCATTAGTTTGTTCTCTTTGATTTATATACAACAGCTCATGAACCCAGCAGGTTTGCAGTATTTTAGTAGCGTGTAAACCTGAAGAAGACATTAATACATGGAGATCACAAATACCAGTATTTAGCTTGAGGACTTATGGGTTTCACTGAAGCATTATATGAAATAAACAAACACTTTTATACAGGTGGACAGGATGGGAGATGGTAATCAAGCTACTGCTTTGGAAAGCTGACAGAGCTCTAACTTCTCTGTACCTGAAAACTTCTCCCTTTTCATTCATCTTTCTCTGTTGACAGAGCACTTCCAGTGGGTATTAGAAACATGCTCTAAGCACAGGCTTGGGAAAAAGATTTCCCCCCCTTCACACACCCTTAAATCTAGAGGCTGTGGAAACCTGCTGCTGGGGGTGGTCTTTATTTCATTCACTGCACAACAAGTTATAATACGAAAGGTTACCAAATACGTGAAATATTAATAATTAAGATAATAACATCACAGCCCCGGTCATGAAGTCTCTTAACAAGATGACATATACCTCCGTGCTAGTGGGATCCAGCTGTTCCAGGGAGACAAGAGTGTCATATCAAAGGATCTTTGTCAAAGAGGGATTGAAATAGCTGCTGCAGCTGGGAGGAATTTTTCCTCTCCCTGCTACACAGAGCTGCACTCTGAGCCTCATCACTCAAGAACAAGAAATATTAATTGGCAATGGGGAACTCAGGTGGAGGAGGGACAGTGACACCATTTAGTTTTTGCTATCACCTTCAGCTGCCTCGGTTAGCACCCTTGCTTCCAAGACACTCACCAGAGCTGCTGGAAGGGTTATCTGTCTGCAATATATAAAGCTAAAAAGCCCGAGCAGTCCCTTTCAAGGTGCAGCCTACGAAAAGGGAAATATTAGGTAGAGATTTATAACATAAACACTGTTTTGGCAAAGCAATAAAACATGGTTTCTGTTGTTATTTCTCTGTGCTGCAGCAGCGACTGAAAAATCCCTTCTTTCAGATCTGAATGCCCATATGCTACACAAAAACATGTACCTCACAGGGAAAAGGAAAAAAAAAAAATCACTTAGGAAATTTTGCACAGTCAAATCAGAAGGTGACATGCCATCTAGGCAGGCAAACGGTTGTGGGACATGCAGCTCACAGAAATAGGAGAGCATAGCAAGGAGAGGAAGGAACCAGGGAACCTAACACCAAAAGAATGATCAAATGATTGTAGAATCCTCCCAATATATTCTGGTGAACTCCAGTCCACACAAGAATGAGGGAACTGCTGCCACACTGAAATCCCAACAGCTTCACAGCAGAAATAGGCATCAGCAGAAGCACCACCAGCAGCAGTCAGTCCAGGGAAAATCTTCCCTGTTAGGACAGCAAAACTAAACTACAAATACAACCTGGAAAGGTAACATACCTTTGAGGAACATCTGCCTTGTTAAAGAACACTGATTGCAGGCTTCCCTGCTGCCTTCTAGGACTGGCTTACAGCAACAGGGAATGTTTTTCTCTCATAGACATCACTGCCTATGCTACCGGTGCTCTGCTTTCATTTGTATTTGGACTTTGAGGGTTATTTCCTCTCCCTCCTCTCTCTTGGGCCATATACTTCATGCTGCCCCACTGCAGCTCCCTGCTGGTGCTGTGCAGGACCTGAGCCAGGGGTAACTGCTGATACCTGCGTGGCACAGTTGCCTTGCCCCAGGGATACAGCCCTGCTTTTCCACAGCATGGTGGGCAAGAAAAGCCAAGCTCCTACCACGTGCAGCTACATTTAATGATATTTAAAAGCCATGAGCAAAGTAAACATGGCTGGGCTTCGAACAGCACTGGTGTCTTGAATTAAAATGGCTGTTAGGAGTCATTCATGCGAGAATCTGATCCCATGGCCCACTGTTGCAGCACCTGTGGCATTTTTTTCTTCTCATGTCTCTACTGTCTGTGGATATTTTGAGGCCAGGGGACCATCCCTGGGCATCTGCTCCATGCTGGCCCAACATGGCAGCTGGCTCAGCACCACAGCAGCATCCCCACGCTGCTGCTGCTCCCAGGCCTTCCACACAGGGGCACATCACACTGTGACCCCACAGCAACTGGCTGCCACTAGGGCTGTCTGACCTCACAGCTGACAACCTAATAACAAAACTAAAGACGTATGCAAGCACGGCACTTTCTCTGATCTCTTAATTCCTTACATAGGCATAGGAGCTAGCTAATTCTTCTCGAGATGGAGATATTTTTTTCTCCTTTGCGGAGTTTTAATTTTTTGCAGCTAAAGTGTTGTGCATCCTTCCTGAATCCTACTGCACGCTGCTGTGGCATCCGCTGTCACTCCATAAATTGACAGTCTTTCTCGTAAGCCCGGCAGTCCGATGTATAAATGCATATGCAAAAAATTATATTATTCCTGTAAGCAACTTCTGTTATGAATAAAAGCCTGGTACGTAGCCCAATTCTCCATGCAAAGCCGATGTGCAAACTCCTAAATTAAAAAGAAATCTCAGGCAGGTGGAAATGCTGTTTTGGGACCTTTCTGGGGTTGTGGTTGCCAAGGAAACTGCTTCCTTTATGCCCAGGCAAAGGCACTGGCTGTTTGGAGCCTCATCCCAGCTATGCTCTAGCATCAGAATGGAAGGGAAACTGCTAGAAATACTAAAATAAGGGGGGAAAAAAAAAATTATTAGAACTACCTCAGAAATAAGGCTCTCCCTAAAAAGAGAGGAAGCAGGAGCTGCTCCTGTGAAGCCTGGGGACTGTGCCTGCAGGCTCCCATGGCAGGAGCCTGCCTTTCACCTTCAGAGGCTGACGCACAGGCACACAGGGACAGACAGCTTCTTAATGCAATCCCCTCTACGAGGCAAAAGCGATGCATAATAAACTGCAAAGTTTTAAAGGATATTTCGGTCTTAAGTCACACTCCTCCCTATAGTTTTGATCGCTTGTTGTAAAAAGTGCCAAGAGTTAAAAGAACTGTCAGGGGAAAAAATACACATATATTTCTCATTTATTCATTTTTTTGCTGCTTTTTTTTCCTTTTTCTTTTTTTTACTGTTTGCCTCTTGCACAGAATTACGTAGGCCTCCGTCCTTCTCTAAGTTCTATGCAATGCAGACATCAATGCAGTCTCAAAATAACTTTTTTTTTTGTTGTTGTTTCAGAGCAGAATTATTTCCAATCTTACTAATTAATTTTGCATAAGGAACAAGAAAAAGGATTAAAAACCCACAAAAGTGATGAAGATGTCTCTCAAGCTTTGGCTTGATCTTGCTGAAACTGCTTAGTTGCTACAAATATCTTTACTTTTCTGACATTGATTTACTTTAGAATCATAGCAAAAAAAATCCTAGTTAAATTGATTGGTCTTCATTCCTCAATGCATTCTTAATCTAAAATTAATAGCACCCTCAAGTGACTTTTTCTACATGGTTTGTATTAACTCCAACAAATTGATGTAGTTTCAGTGCATTCAGTTAGTCCCCACATTAATTCAAGCCAACTCCACAGTCACCCTACATCTATCTGAAGTCAAGGCCAGTACAGAAGATTTACAGAGACAGGGAACACAAGCCAAGTAGGAATGAAAAGTGATGTCTAAGGATCTGAGCTTTTTCTTAAGAATGAGAGGGGAGTGCCCATAAAGAATGTAAAGTAATCCATCCCAAACTTTTTGGACATCTAATGACCACTAACATCTTGTTTGTGTAAAGATGAACTTCAAGGATGTGTCTAAAACACTGAATGATGGAGTCCACAGTGTTGCTGTGGGATAAGCGGTGCTACAGGTTACAAAACAGTTTAATTTCCTTGGTTAGATGGAGCTACAGACAAAAATGGCTGGTTTCTTTTCCCTTCCAAAGAGGAAATGCTGTGCCTTCATGACAGCAATTTCCTAACATCTGAAAAAATTCAAGTGATTATTTGTAATAGAAACAGAAGGTCAGAAAGTCAGTGCTAGATTAATGGAACAGAGAAATCCAAATATTTTTCAGAATGAGGTCTTCAACTTTTGGTTCTCCATTAAGAGAAAAGCTCTCCAAGCAGTTACTAAGGCACCTGATTCACCTTCTTTAGCAGCATTTGTGGACACAGCTAGGAGGATTTGCACTAGACACAAACCTCCATCATCCTGCAGGATGATTCCTACAAACTGTTACAAACCACAGAGCTCAGAGATCACTGCTCCAGTCTGGGGCATATTAAAACTGCTCAGACTATTCAGATAGAAACCATACCCCAAGCCGTGTGACGCCTGGCAATTCTTGTTAGTGCAGATGCAGGAGTCCTCCACAGACAGCTGTTCTGAAATTCTGGTTAGGAAATGGATGCCACACACACAGGGCTTGGTGCAGGAGCTAGCTGCCTGGCAGAAGCGTGCTCGAGTCCATCTGCTGCACGTGGCAAGCCGCCAGTTCACACTGCAGATTACAGGCTTCAGTCAGACGGAGGGACACAACAACATCATAGCTTGAAAATAATGCCCTCCAAAAACCTGTTGTTGTCACACACACACGGGGAATGCTGGAGATTAAAATCCTGAAAAACAGTCTTTTTCAAAATATGCTTAAAGGAAGTGAATGAGCACTGCAGTGACAAGGTGTAAATATAATTCTTGCATCATATGCAAACGTTAGCATGCCTAGATTTTACTGAAGCTCCGCTGTAAGTCTCTCTAACGAAAGCTGCACTTCTGACAGTGCATGTGATGCTTTGGAGAAATGTCAGCCAAGGAGAATATCTTCCATTCTCAAAAATCAAGCTTCTAAAGGGATATTGGGGCTGCTTCTGCGGGTACATCAGAAGTCCATAAGGTGAAGAGTTTGTGAGCTGTGGTCAGAGTGAGCCCTACCAAACTGACAGAAACACAGAAATAAGTTGGTAGAAAGTATCTCCTTTTGTCTGTTACAGGCAACAATTCTGTACGCTCACAGCAACAATCTCAAGCACTGATTCTACACCTTATCTCCCCTTCACCCACCTCCAGAATGGAAGTCACCTAGCATTTTTAAAGCAGTACCTGGATGCACCAAACCTTGCAGATGGTTCAGGTAACTGGCTTCTTTCCATTGGTGCTATGACACAAGTATTAACAGCAAGCTATACAATGAAGAGGTGCAGTGCAACCTGAACTGAAAGAAATGACAACTGACTATCACAGGATGGCGATACTTCGTACTTCTCCCTCAAACTCCTCCAAGAGAGGACACGAGCACGTGTGAGAACAGCAGCTCACCATAGGAAAAACAATAGCCACTTCTTAACTTTTTAATCCTTCTTCTCAGCACAAACACAGGAAGCAACTGAACCAGAAGATTCAAAAAGCAGTACGCGAGAAGAAATGGAGCCCATTCATTCTACCTTTCAAGCTCCCTTCATGGTAGGCTACCTTTTAACTGTCTGAAAAAGGGAAACCATTTTCAAGTTTCCATTATTTTCTAAGGAAAAAACAAACAACAACAACAGAAAAAAACCCAAAATTATGCACATTGCACCGGGGAAACTCTGGGCATTTCAGGCAAGTAGTTTTGTTTCTGAGGAATCTGGGATTTCAGAGAAGTGTTTATCTTAATTATGTAAGCACGAGAGGAAACAATCCAGTTTCCGTGCTCTCTGCCATTGCATTTCTCATTCTCTTTCTGCTAAATTCCCAGAATAATGATGTGTCACGGAGAGATCTGCTCTTGACGTCCGCACGGCCATGTTACTTGCTGCCAATTATGGATTCACAGGGCAGTTCTATCATGTTTCTACAGAGTTATAAGACATTTACCCTCAATGGCAGCTGCTCTTAAAATTACTCTCCTCAGTGAGATCCTCTCTATGAACACTTCCTTTAAGACTACCTCCCACCTCATCTTTGTTAGGATAGAGGTGCTATGGCTTGAGAAGGCTCCAATTCTGATTTTTAAACCAAAGACTGATCTTGATGTTGTTTTCTTTTTAATAAGTAAATGTCTTGAGAGACAACCAATCTAGGTAAAACAAAGGAGGGATTTCCAATCAGGGACACAAGCACTTAAGACATGGACACTTGAATGTGTTACTTGCATTGGACTTGTGACAATACCAAGGCATGGATGCTCTGATAAGACAGCTGTAAATTGTCACCTGATTTTGTTCTCCCATCATCCCCAGGAGTAACAAGGGAAGAAACAGAACCACCAGTCATACTGATCCTCTTTCTGCAGTGTATAGCTATCATTTAGCTGAAGCTGATAAAGACTGCAACCAAAGCATAAGAAAACATGAGCAGCAGAAGGAATTCTTGCAAACTAAAATGAAAAACAACAACAAAAAACAACACACCAAAATCCAAAGGAAAAAGATCGTTTGGGACATGTTCTGATGTGCTCAGATATCACCAGGCATCCCAGTACTGATGAACAGTCAGCAAAGTCAATAGTGTACACGTGTGCCTCAGAAAAGCATCATCAGCCAGGAGGAGAAAGAATATGAAATGAGGGGGAAGGTATTACTGCTCTTCTATTTTTCTTTTTTTAGGCATGAAACACTCAATGAACAGTTAATCTGCTCATCCTGTCTTCGGACCCCAACTTCCTTCCTCAACATAGAATTAGTGACAGATCAAGAAGTAATTGCTGAGACATACCAGGAGAGCACCCTGGGAGCAGCACTGCAGGCAGGCAGGCCGTGCAGCTGCAGCAGACCAGCCTTGGCATGCTGCTGCTATTTCTGCTAAAGAAAGGATTTTTCTCCAAGAAATCACTGCAGGAATTGAACAGTGACAGGAGATAGAAGAGGCAGAAATCAGACATCTGTATATGGCAATACCATAGTGGGGGCTTAATCATCTCTCTACTTTTTTCAGCTGCCACACAGAGGCAAGAGTGCACAGGAGAAACCACTGACTGTCAAGCTTGCAAATGAGTTATGGTTTCTTTCTTTGCTTATATGAGAAAGTATACTCTGGAATAGTCCCCAAACTCATCTATGCAAAGTAGAGACAAAATCATTTCCAGGTCAAGACTTATCTCATTCTCAAGTAGACACTGAAAATAACTCAGATACTCTCTGCTTCAAAGAGTCAACTATAAAAGCAGCATAAGGCAGCAACTAACAGAGCAGTAGATCAAAACTAATTTGAGAGGGGCATGCAGGACTCCTCCCTTTGCAGGATGCACATGTTGCCATTTAACAGTCCCTCTAATTACCCAACTGCTTCAGCTCTGATGAGCCAATTTGGTAAATCATTCCAAGGAATCACAACAGCAACGACCTGATATTTGACCTGTGACAGTGTTGATATCTTTGTTGAGATGGCAGAGGCTTTAGCATCAGCAGAAGTTTTTGGAGCAGCGTGGAAGGATGTTGTCAAAATGGTCCAGAGCAGCTACTGTGCTCTCCAGCTGGGAGCAGCAAGCACAAATTAATGCTTAAAACATATTTTGATTTAATCTAATGGGTGATCCTCCTGCAATGTACTGCTTTCCAAAAATAGCTGAGCAACCATTATGTTTTATGTTAACTATTAAAAGATAACGGCTGTGTTTTATTTAGAGTCCAGAAAAATAAGGATTTCCACACATATTTATCTGATTTTCCTCACTTCACGTCTGTCATTTTCAATGCCCAGAACAGGCCCAGTGCCGAAGACTGGGAATTAGACACTAACAGCTCCATGACTTGTTGAAAATCCCAAGCCTTACTTTTCCTCGCTCCATTCCCTCAAACCACTGAGGATCAGTGACCCCCAATTCCCAGCTCCCTTTCACTAATAAAGTGAGGTTGTACCATTTACATTAGATGAAAAATATAACAGAAAGGCACTTTATAGGAGAGCTTTATAGGAATGGGAACCTGTCCTCATCGGTAGTCTGTTTTTTAGGGTACTTACAAAGATGGCACACATGATCTGCTTGGTGATGCGGGGCATTAGGTTTTGGATATGGATATGTGATTTGGCCTGAGATGCTTTTCCAATTAATTTCAGACATATCCTTCTGTTTTTCCTCCATCTTTCCTGAGGCCAGATTTATACTGAGGTTTTATTCAGCCTGAGGTTGACGCAGTCTTTTTCCATGATCTGCTTCTTTGTATTCAAGCTAACTACACTTCCAAGGTTTGGATTTAGGAACGTGTCAGGGAACGATACACATGTAGCTCCTGAATCTTGGAGTGCAGCAAACCTCTTTAATATGTGGGCTGTGATCAGAATCAATCACTGAGCTATTCAGCTGACGTTATTCAAAGGTCCCATAAAGTATGCAAGTAACCTTCATTTCAGAATTTCAATCAAGGTATTTACTGAGAACTACACTGCATCTCCCTGATAAAATTTAAAAAAATAAGGAAAAAAAAAAAAAAAAAAAAAAAAAAAGGAGGGATAGCACAGGGCTATAAATCAACCCAGGCCTGGAATGGAAAAAGAAAAGGTACAGTGACAAGCGAAAAAGAGAGTGGTGTAAAACCACCACCACTTTAATTCCAAGGCACAGTATTATTTGAACTTTTCATGGTAGGCAAAAGGAAATCCACTGTAGATATGAATGAATTAATGTCAAAATATGACCCAAAGCCCCACTCATCTTGACTGTCCTTTGTGAGAATTAATTGATATTTACAGAAAGCTTTGAAGAAAAATAGTGTGATTGTTTGCACAATTGCCCCAGGAGAACAGTCTGTATCCTACTTCCCTTTCTGCTGCTAATCAGACTGTCTACAACCAAAATATACACTCCCTCTAGATATCAGAGGGAGGTTCATGCTTCCACAAAGGATTCACACTGCACAAACACTGCTAGTAAGGATTGACTTACTAGCTTAGATGCTTGAATCGAGATATTTAATTTTAAGCACCTAATCTGAAACCCAAGTGTAAGTATGTAAAATCTAAAGGTACAGAATTAACAAGAAATCCAAACACATCCATCTTCCACAATGCAATTCTATGGTTTGGAATTGGAAAACAATTACCTATTATTGTGACTTACTATTGCCACAATACTTCCAAGGACTATTTTCACCCATGTAGTAACCAGAACAGCTCCGAAGTCCACAGTTTGGGAAGGATGCAGTTACCGTAGTTAAGCCCCCTGATTTCAGGAGTGGAAAGATCAAGGGATAAGATATCAAGAAGGATTTTGCATCATTCCATCTCATTTTCATTGTAAAAATGTAAACTTAAGTCTCAAGTGCCTTGTTAGCCAAGTTCAGCAAATGGGAATCTGAGCAAGTAAGTCTTGCTTTTGCTTGCTGAGATTGTTTTGGCATCTGAAAAACGTACTTGGGATGATAGGGACATGGTTAGGTATTTGTGGTTAGGTATTTGAATACTTTTTCTTCCCCTGGTCTGGTAATAGCCTCCTTGAGAAATGCCTTCAGACTACTGCATTAGATTACTGGTCTCAGATCATTTACATCTAATCTTCCAGTGCTGTTAACAAAAGCTGGGTGAGCATGTGCAAATGTAAATAACATTTTTTGATGTGAAATCCCAGTTTAACTACATAACGGACTTCAAAGTGGGTTTAACGCTAGAAATGCCTGCCACACTGATTATTAAACTGCTTTCTGTAAGAGTTTCTGCTTTAATTTATTCATCTGCTTTGGCTGCACTGAGCCCTGCTTCCTCCTTCATTCACTGAGGTACATTTTTAAATAAAATATTTCAGAAAAAAAAAAAAGGGCAAACTCAACAGCAATATACACACAGCAGCTGTTCCAAGGCACAAAGGCACGAGAACAGGCACGCTTGCCATCAGTGGTCTCAGTCACAAAGCTCATAGTCACACAGCTCAGATGTGTTCCTCCTGGCTCACAGGGACAGCCAAACAAGCAGCAGAACCCAACGGCCCCAGGAGGCACAAGAGTATCCAACAAAAGCCTTCATGGGAAAGCTGTGACTTGGAAGGAGGAGCACTCAGAGGAAGGCATTGTTTTGCAGAAGGGGCTTCCCACCCTCTGCGGGCACAGAGTCTTCGAGCAATCCTCATCAAGTCAATCAGAAATAGAAGGCTATAACATTTAGAGTCAATCGTTTCAGAAGTACAACACTAGCTGGTATATTCTCGGTTTCACTTCAAGGCTCTAGCACTTCAGAATGAGACAGTATGCTGTACCACACAGGTTTCCATGGCAAACATCTCATTTCAGTATAAACACAGTATGCTAAAAACGTACATTGGTAGCTGCCAATGCCCAAGGGCTGCCGAGATCACCTTTTTCTTTTCAAACTACATTCACAGTTATTTATTATAAGCAGACGTTAGACCGGTTGCAGAAGTGTAAACTTCTTAAATGAATATCTCATCTGCATTCACTGGTGCACAAAAGCTGAGAAATTTGCTGCATTATGCAAATATATATATTTTTTCCAAATATATTCCACTTTCTCTCGAATAATTCCCAAGAACGTTCACTTAATGTGGCAAACTCCTTGTGCAGAACCAACATATTTATACTATTTCTTACTAATCTTCAACATTTAGTTCCTGCATCAACCTCTCAACTGTAATATTAATAACTGAGCAACTCCAACAAATGCTGAGTGCTCCATGGGAGATGGACAGTCTGAACAGCTTGGAAGGGGAAAAAAAGATGAGTAAGACACAGTGCCTTGCCTTCCGCTTAGTTTAGAAAATACATACAGAGAAGAAAAATTACACAGTTAATTCAGATCCATATAAAATCAGAAAAATTAATAATCTTTGAGATTTCCAATTTCAAGTGCTTTGCCTGAGCTGAAGGTTACTCTTAATTACAGTTCTCCTTCCCTGCTATTGTGAATGGGGAAAATGCAGCCTGCAGACTCACATGGAGTGCTGCCTGCAGAGCATCAGTAAGACACAGCCCCCTCTATTCCAGGTCACTGCCAAGTCCTGTAACATGCCACATCCCACAGGTAACAATGCCAAGCTTCACTTTTGTTTTACAGATACTGGAGAAATCAGGTTTTTCTCAACTTCAGGCAATGAATTTAGTTTTAGAACTTACACACCTTTCCACTTAGAGTGGAGAGATGCCAGAAAGCACTTAAGCAGCAAAAGCACCAGGCAGCGATTACACGCAGATTAAAGCAAAAAGAAATAAACTTTCCACAGCTCCCCTAGAAATAACGTGTTAGCTCAGTCTACTGAGCTCCATGGACGAGTGGCCACATTGGTCTGGGAAGGCAGCAGATCAAAAACAAATTGAGGACAGCTTCCAGGTTATTCTCTGGAACTTGTCTCCATTTTATTCACCACAAACAATCCCCAGGGACTTATTTTCTTCACTGGCCTGGAGGGCTTTACTCATTGTTAAAGAGCCACATTCTGCTTCTCTCCACTTCTGAGCAGAAGCTGATGAAGAGAGACAGCACAGATTAAAACAATAATTTTTGCTCCACTTCCAGTCCTAGGGCATCGTTCTGCTCACAGCTGGACAGAATGGACAGCAACAGAGGAGAACAGGATTAAGAAATCCAGCAAAATATTTAATGCAGGACCAATCTTCAAGCAACTAATTTATTCCAGCATTCAAAACTGGAGAATGAAAATAAGATAACGAAGGGGGAAAAACACTTGAAGAGATGAGACAGCAGAAACAGTCTGAGAAAAGGTACCTAACCATGGGATGAGTTCTTACATTAGCGTATTTCAGCAGGGATAAAAAAAAAAAATCAAATTAGTCTCATTATCATTATTGGCTTTCGCATACAGTAAGATTGAACAAGTATGTAAATGTAACACTGATTACAAGTAAAAAATGTGATCTGCTGTTCCTGTCAGCACGTCAGCTCATTTGCGTGCCTGTCTGACAGCAGGACCCTGAGCCGGTCAAACACTGCAAAATGGTATTTACAAAACATTTGAATGTATTCTCAGGAGCTGCTCGGTTCAACCGTGTTTGTGCCCCTCGATGTTCATGAATATTCAAGAGAACATGTTTTTGTTTGCACAAATGGTTGGGGAGTGGCTGCTCCTGTATGAATATATTCTCAGGCAAACAAAGATGCTCCTGTGGGATGGAGAGTGCTGCTAACTGCCTGATACCCCCTTGCTCAAAAAAGTCTTGGTCATTTTGTCAGAAATCGGAGCCCACATCACCTGACCATCAACCACACACCAGAACCCAGCAGCAAACAGCAAGGAGTACCAACTCACATTACTGAAAGGTATGGTTTGGGTAAAAAGATGCATGAAAGACACTAAAAGCTGTTTGTGAACGGAGAGTGCGCAGTCAGAACAAGTAACTCACCTGGCTTCACAGTGCATCTCCATCTGAAATCAGGAACTGTTCCTGTTAGCATACTCAGAACAGTGAGGAATAAAACCAAAACCACAAACCAGCCAGGCCAGTAGATGCCCCCCTTAAGAACATCTTCACTGTCTGTCATAAACTACTCCTTCAGGGTTGCATATGATTTGATGTTTCTTGTAGTTTGTGTTTCTTCCAAGAGGAAAAGCAGATAAATAAGTGGATCATGCTTAAAGATGCATCAGCTGCAGGAAATTTGGGTGCACCTGCCCCTATGGAGCAGACAGGGTCATAGGGGACAAACTCCACTGCTTCTCCTCTGACCCTGGAGCTGCAAACAGGAGAGCACTGGTGGTTGTGAGTTAGCTCCCTCAGCAGTGACGGGAGATCTGGAGCTGATGCTGGGGAGGTTCCTGCTGATCCTCTGACAACATCCTTACAGGTTTGGAAACAGAGGCTACGAAGTGCCTCCATTTGTATGATTCATCATGGGATTTTACTACATGGGAAGCTGAACTGGAGAAGGAGACGGAGCACACACTGAGTCTATTAAATATGTAGATTTCTCATTTGCAAATGAGAAAGTAGCATCTCTCTACAAATACAATGAATGTAGTACAGCATTATAATGCCAAGTCAGACACCAGTGAGCAGCACACGTGGCATAGGTCCTGGGTACCTCCGTTTCATTTTCTATGATTTCATGAAGCCCTCATAAAACTGACTTTGCTAAGCTGCAAGTGAACAGAAATTGGTCCATATTTTTCCTAGCTCTACAATATGCAAAGTTCCTGAAGTCTGGAGACTCAGGATAATTACAAAGAAAGAAGCAATATTCCACTCTGCATCCTTTTTTAACGGTGCTGGTTCATCAAGACACAAAGGTTTTGACATTGTTACTCATAATGATTAAGGAAAGCAATAGTTTCAAGATACTAATCAAGGTGTGAGTTCCACAAGGTAGAATTCACTATATAAAACACAGCATTAATGTGCTACTGCAGAAGTGAAGACTCCTTTGGCACAAAAAGCCTTTCTTCGTGCTTGTAGTTGTGCCCCATGATATCCCCTTGGCCAAAGGGAAACTTCAAAGAGCCTTCAGCAGCTCTGCAGAACTGCCTCCTGCTAGCACATATCTGAAACCTAACACACCCACCCAATGCCTGAGAGAGTTTAATGAATATTCTAGTTCCTGCAATTAGATATTGTTATTCACACCTAGGGACTTCACGGTGCAATATTGAGCAGAAATTAATATTTATGCTTATAATCATAATTATCCTAATACATGGAAAAAAAAAAAAAAGATATGAAGATATTATTTGATTATTGACCTAACAAGACCCATCTCAAAAACTAACTTCGCAGATTCCAGGGCACAGACTGAATCTGAAAAAGATAGGATTTACTCTCTCATACTATACACCAGACAGCTCAGCAATGCTGAAAACATCCCCCTCTTTAAAGCACAGGCAGCATTGAAGTCTCAGAGCTGCAAGTTTTCTTCCCAGGATAGACACATGTTAATTAATTCCCCTCCTGGTGTTCCTCTTGGAGAGCTGTACCCACTTACAACACATTTCTTTGTGGCTCAAGAAAACACCAAATAACGTTTTCCTAACTCTACCTGGCTCCCACAGCCCTGCAGCTCCCAGGACCTGAGGACAGCAGTCAGCTCCTTTGGAAGTGGTCGGGGCTCTCCTCTTGTACCCACTGCCCCAGAATACCAACAGCTCAGTGTCTCTGGGTCTGCTCTGCCCTCTGCCAGGCTGCACAGAGCTCAGGCAGAGGACTCGGATTGTTGAGGAGTGTGGAGTAAAGGAAGAGATGAGTATCTCTTCAGTATTGGTACTTCAGGAAATTAGTTTAAAAATAGAAGCCTTGCCATAATAGAAGAAAATAGATTCTCCGCTCTGCAAGTAAATAAAGTCTCACAGAATGAAGAATAGCAATATCAATGCCTACTTTAACTAATTCAGCTGCAGGAGATTTACTTTTTATCTGAAGACACATCAGAGAAAATTAAAAGTCATTGATTCTGTTCCACCTCCCTTTCTTCCCCCTCTCCCGCCCAGTCTCAGATTTCAAGTACTTACCAAGAAAATTAAACACAGTCATTAAGGAAGCACTAGAAATCACTTGCCTCTCAGCATCTTCTTGTTTGCTGAAAGGAAGACCATCAAAGAAACCTTTGAAAAGCAACAAAACATCCATCTCTCGGTCCCCAAAGCTTTTGTTGTTTTGGGAAAGATGTGGCCAGCTACATCCCCCCGCGCCCTCTACCGCAATTATTCACAAATGTGATGCCCTTAATTTATTCCCCAGGGCTTCCGATGTGACACTGTTTAACTTGATCTTGTCCCTCGCTTATGGCAGATAAGAGGTTTGAGGATTTCTCTCTGATCTCCTTCTCTCAAGCTGCTGAATCCAAGAAAAACGATCGTATCTCAACCTTCCCTTTGTAACGAGTGGAGGGAAAGGGGATAACTTCTGGGTTTCTAAAGTACAGAAACAAAATAGAAAGTCCCCTAACTAAAATAAATTAGGAGAAGTCACACCTATAACTGAACTGTCTTCAGCTCCCTCTTGAATTGTACAGGAATGCAATTTTAACTGCTCTTTTGCAAATCACATCAGTTAAAAGTGGTTGTTACGGAATATCTCCTTATTTAGATAACTGCTGTGGGTAGATTCATTCTTTTCTGTCAACAACAAAAAAAAAAGCCCTCAATTATGAGCACTGAACATTTGGAGGAGCTCTCAAATTAACTGCAATACATATCCTTAGAGACATCAGCTGTGCATTATGAAGTTCATGACAACACTAACCAGCCCTGCCCAGCTGGGGTTGCTTTCCCACAAACACTACAAAAAAGAAACCTTTATCAAATAAGGGGAAAATGGGCCAGGTTGCTGAGAAACACCTTACACAGCAAGTTGGTAGTAAAAATGGAACAGGAGAACTCTGACGATCAGATTTTCTCTTGGAAATTGATTTGGATCGTATTAGACCCAGATGATTGCATATGAACCTGAAAAACTTCTTGCTGCAATGCCATCAAATCAAGTTATGCCAGCTTCTGGCAACAACAACTGAAGAGGGAGAAAAAAGCTTTATGTACAATTAAAGTGAAGGGAAAAACGCCTTGCTTCTGTTCTTTTACAGATGGATTTTTTTCTCGGGCAATACACCAGAAGATCTTGAGATATGAAGCAGCAAACTACTTAGAAACCCTAAGCTAAAAGGACTCCAACCTTGCAGTCACCTTTGAAAACTTCAGGGGTTGCTACAAGCAACCAAAATTTATTTTAATTACGCTATTTTTACTATTCCCAGCCCCAAAGAGGGAATACTCCTTTTATGTATGTGCATTTTGCAGCTAGATATGAGGACACCTACGGTTTACCTGCAAAGCCAAGCTAAGGCTAAACATTTTTCTCAGGATTATTACGGTTAAAAATACTAAGAAGTCCATAGCATAACAAATCCAGGAAACAGCCAGCTAAAACTAAAGCTGAATGTCAAGCATCACTGTCTGCCCTCGTGGACACTTAATGAGAATGAGTGACCTGGAAAATTCTCTCCGTCATAACGGGGTCACCAGATTTAGAATGATTTTATCACAGTACTAAAAATACTATTATTGTGTACCATTAACCCTGCTACAAGACAGCACATTCCCTCTTATCTCAGGCTCATACTCTGGACACAGAGGCAGACTACCAAAAGTCTCTGATACTGGAGTTACTTTGAGTTCTGTGGGAGCGTGGTTCTGAAGCTCAGCTATATCCAGGCCCCAGTCACTGAGGACTTCACAACCTTTAGGCAAATGCATGTGCTGACTTGCTTGACAGAATAGCACAGAATACATACTGAGTGAAGTTGTTTTGCATGCAGGAATCATACAGAAGAACCTGGAGAGAAAAAATCTGTAAAAAATGTATCAAAAGTGTTGAAAAATCACTATCTCAAGCAAGGCAAGGCTGCTTGCCTTTCTTCTTTCTGAGGCTGAATTGGTAGAGAAATGAACAAATACTATCTGTTTTATCTTCAGGTTGGTTCCTCCCCCCCACCCCTCCCTGAAGTGCTGTGTCTTACTGATACGCACAAATTAAAATCAAAGTGAAATGAGTCATCAGCACAGCCCTGGCCTGCTGGAAGCTAGGTCTGATGGCACTCAGAGGAGTCACCGCCTGTATCTTTTCCAAACAAAGAACCCAAGGACAAGTATTCCATCCTTATGGTCAGGACTTGCGGCATATGTACTCATAGTCATTCTTTCAAAGTAAAAGGTACTCGAAATATGAACTGCTCAGCTTTATTAACAGTTAATTATGTATCCAAAATGCACTGAAGCTGCATTGTAACTGCAGTGTAAGCTAAATGGCAGCCATCGCAGTGTAAAATCACGACTATTATGTAGTAATGAATTAAAGATGAGAAACGAGATTACGGATTGGTTTGTGTTTAGATTACATACTTGGTTCCTCTCTCAGGATGAGGGTCTAGCTTTCCTTCACAGCCACTGGGCTCAGAGTGCCAGGTTTGGGAAGCACCAGGACGAGGCAGGCGCTCAGTGCTGCCAACACGACGTGTCCTACTGCTGCCTTCCCACGCAGACCCAACACAAGTAATCACTGCCCGCCACACAGCTCCCCTTTGGAAGCAGCCTCCTGGATCATCTGATGCTGGCAGTTTTCCCCCACCACAGCACAAACAGGAATGGAAACTGCTGGTATAATAGCACTGCTTGTTAGGCAAACGTGTCAAATTTTGTTTTGTTGTATTTAAGTGGAAGGAAGATTATAAAAAAAAGTTGGTCTCCCGCCACGTCCCGTTTGGTGCAGATACTCCAGTGCATCTCAACTAACTCTCCAACTATAAATTCATAAAATTTGCTTTGCCAAGAACGTTACTTGCTGTGCAAATCTTTGCCATCTGTTGCACTGTCGAACTGCAGAGACAAAACCAGCATAATTTGCCACTGTAGCATAACAACATTAGATCAATGATTTATGGAGCCCTGAATGTTCTTTACTCAGAGCTGTGTGCTTTAGCTGGCCTTTGCACCTGATTCAAATACAAACTCAAACACAGCGCTGCTCCCATCCCTTCCACGCAGCCTCTGCACACTGAGCACAAATCCTCCAGCACTGGCACTGCATTGCTGGGCATGCAGCCCTCACCTGCAGTGAACAAATCCAGGGAAAGGACACTGCTGAACTCTGCTACCTTAGAACATGTACAAATGCACATCTTTCCTATTAATATTCATCCCGGCAACCTCTGTTGCCATTCAAGTAAAGGTTACCATCTTCATCCACATCCACTTTGCATTTACCAGACAAATATGTGAATTTTTTCAGCTGTCTTCTCTACTTTATATATACTTTTCTTAGAATTCAAACATACAATGTGTTTTCTCATAGCTAAACCAAAAAGATGCATGATTTCTCTTCCGCTTTTTCCTTTTAACCAGTGCTTATCCATTGTTTCCAATGGAGATGCATGAAAATGAGAGCGGGATCAGGGACTACAAATCTCAATTAGTGCCCCATGGTCTTAACTAAAAAACTTCACAGTATTGTATCTGTACTGTGCAAACACATTTGAACTGCAACACGGGATAGAAAATGCCCATCAACTTTCTAACCCCCTCCTAAAAGCTAAGTATGCTGACACAAACTTCTCACCCTCCCTATGCAGCCTCCTCTGCTCTCTCTTGAAAACACCCACAACAAAATCGTTCTGAAATCTGGCAGCTTCATGAGCCAAAATTAGGTTTTCCCTCTTACCGTCACCTCAGGAATAAGGAAGGGAAAATAAGGAAGCAATGAAAGTTATGAATATTCACGAGCAAGAAGGGAACAGTCAATCAGTTACAAAATGACTCCCTCCAGGCTGCAGCTGTTTGGTTTTGCCAAAAAGCCAACACCAAAAAGCATCCAGGGAATAAGACAATTCCTGTAAGTGGGCAGCTTTTTGCTGAGGAAAGATATTGTGGACCGTAAAAATTATATGCTGCTTCTGTTTCATGAACATTATATAAATGCCAGTCTAAATAGCTAGAATAAACAGAGAACGGGCATTTTTACTAGGCTTCAGAAGAGTAAAGCCATAAAGAAAATAACTCCATGAAATTTACAGGAGAGACCCATTTCAGACCATATGTTGGGAGGATCTTCATCCAAACGCATGAGTCAGTGTGTTAGCTAAGTGTTGCATGCAGAGTTCGTGAGTTTGGGGCTGTTTGGCGTTCAGGTTTCTGCAAAGCTTTCGTGCTGGCCTGCTTTTATCCTCCAAAACATGACACATCTACTTGACTTCCCTCATCACGATTTTTTTCCTCAACTCTTTGCACTGTGAATCTGAGCAGAAGAAAATAACTCTCTTGAATTTCTCATGCTATGATCACTTCAGCACATGTATAATTTTGAAGTTTCCGAGTCTTAATTGCTTCATTTTGCAGTAGTCCAAAGACACATCTCAACCACAAACTCAGATTACAAGCATCCTTGGCCAACATGGTCATTCTGTCATCCAGACCCCCACCTTTTTTAATTCACCCATCTCTTTTGACTAGGCACTCATCTCTTATTTTTACCCATTTTATAGTGATTTATACACCTTATAAAATTATCATTTCAAACCTGCCTGTAGGCAACAGCTGTGTGACTGGATAATTACCACTAAAAGATGGCAATGTTACAAAAAGATCCTCTCATACAAAAAAAACTCATCTGGCATAATCACTCATTTATTTATTTAATAGATGAAATTAGTGAGAGAACAGAACACAGACAATAATGAGGGTGGTACAGAGCTGTGCCAAGTGCTACCCCAGCTCGGCATCCCCTCCTTTGGGCAGGAGCTGCCAAGTACAGCTGGCCCAAAAATGACCACTCTCTCTAGCACAAACAAAATCGAAGCAACAACAGCATCAACAACAAAAAAAGCACCAACTTTTCAAAGCTTATCAATTGTTTCTCTTCCACACTGATCACTGGAGCTTTTCAAAAGATCAACAAGAATTTGATTTGGGAAATGTTTCTCTAAGCATATCAGAAGATATGAAGCAGACCTCAAAGACTCATCACTAAACTGGGATCCAGGTTGTGAAGGGTGAGTGCAGCAGGGTTCCATGGGTGCACAGCAACCACTGCCTCATCCCACAGCTGGATCCCTCCTGCTGCTGAAATATCCTCAGCCTGGCCTGTGTGTGGTTGTGCTGTGAATCAGAATGCTCAGGTTGCACCAGAAGGCTGATGAACAAAGGAATCATCTCACCAAATGCAATCTGAAGGCATCAAGGCCTGGGCCTCCTTTAAATGCAACAAACATCTTGAAGGTGAAAACTGAAAATGCTGCAGACAGCCTCAAAGCTCTGCCAGCAGGTCTGTGGGGCTGGAGGCACGTCCCACTGCCCAGCTGGAGATTTAAGTTCACTGTCCTCTTTCTGCCTTCTCCAGCATCCTACAGGATGTTTTGGGAACAACCCATCTCATCTGTCCTCTGTTCTTTGAGGCTGGCTGCTAACTGTTGCTGGAGAAGCAGGCTCTAGTTTTTTTTCTATTCATGCAAAATAGCAACCTTTAAATAAGTAATAAAACAAGAGTATTGTGCGTGCATGTTCTGTAACTCAGTTAAACATATACTAAAGGTAACAACCATAAGCAGAGGATGCAACTTGTCTCAGTTGGGCATTAAGCCTTTTATCTGAAAACTGAATACAGAGAGCAAGAAAAAGCACTTACAATTCTCCTAACACGCAGTAATTTCACTGACAAGCAGTTCCAGTTTTGTTTGGACATCTTTGTTTCAGGTCCTTGAGAGACTCGCATTCAATCTGGATTAAGGACATTTCTTTTGGAAAACTGCACATGCTACTTGAGACAGCCTGATTTTTTTTTCATCCGTATTTCAAGTAAAGAAAGCATGTTAAGGCTTTTTCTTACAGTTGACCAAAATCTTTCTGAAGACTTTGCAGACTAGGTGACCTTGGTAGCTAAATAATAGGGGCTTTTCCCATTTAGTTTATCTGCTGCAGATATTCACTACCTCAATGACAAGGACACCCAGAAATGACAGTTAAGTGCTAACCGGGCCAATATGCTGAGGGAGAAAAAAAAACAAGAAGCAGCATCACGTTTTCTTGCTGTCTGTGGCTCCAAGCCCTGGCAATGCAGTTTTTCTGTGCGTGAGCTTCCACAGACTGCACTCCAACCATCACTTAGCTAACAGCCACGCACTGAGCTGCAAGGGAGAGAAGCAATTCCCAGCACCTGAATTAGAATGCAAGTGTTTATCTGTCTGAAATGTATTTGAAGTGAACCTGTATTTTGAAGAGTAAATTCCCCATTGCAGTGACAGAGGGCTGGTATTTCTGATTTTCCCACCTCCCTACCTGGTGGCATTCCACTTTCTATTTTAATGAAAGTCACTTTTTTCAGCCACTAACACACCCCGATTCCTTTCTACCTGGTTTCATCCTGTTGAAGTTCTGTTGTTTTTGCTGTTTTTTGTTTTGTTTTTTCCAGTTAACAACAGGAAAAATTAAAGTCCAGGCCATGAAATATTGAAGGATGCTTGGATTCTGGCTTTGCCACGAACTTCTGTAGCTTCAACATATCATTTCTAGTCTCAGTGTTTGTTTTGCTTGTAAGGATGAGAGATGTTGGAGATTACAATGCCAAATACAATGACCAAATGATACCTTCAGGGCACATCTGAACATGAGGCACCAAGAAGAGTGCCTGGGGAGTGGTGAGGGACATTTTAAGCTGTAAATAACTCTTCTAAAGCATGGAGCACAATTTCCACTAAAAATCCCCCAAAAACCATCAAAAAATGTTAAGTTGGAAGAGACCCCAAGGTTGCAATCTGGAGCTGTACAGCAATCTCAACTATGTGAAATTCTGCCAAGAACAACGTTCTGAGCTCCAAGAGACCAGAACTAGTACATGAACCTGAGAACATAATTGCTCTTTTCTGTTTGCAGTAAGAAAAGCTGTTTTTCAGGAGAACATTGAGCCTCACCACATCTCCATGGAGTATGAAAACATAATAGTAATAATAACTGCACATCAGCTATCACTGTAACCACATGCCTTGAACCTGAAGTTTCTGCTACTGACCACTGCTCAAGAAAGAGCTTCCAAGGCTCTTAAGTCTAAACACACCCAGACACATTCTCACTTTCCATCTAAGATTCTACACCTTCTACTGCAGGGTGAATGTGACCCTCCTGGTGAGCAGCAAGCTCAGAAAATAACTTGGCACTTGCTGAAATACATTAGAAACAAAACACAAGGGAAAAAAATAAGACTTGACGCACTGAAATAGAGATTGCGCTTGTCTGTTGCACAGCTTATGTGAGAAGCAATGAGGAGTGAAAAAAAAACCCCACAACAAATACTAATTCAAAAAAATCAAATGTAATGCTAAAAGGACCAGCACAAACAAGGAGATGTTACAAAAGAAAGGAAAAAAGAATACTCACTCATCCCCAAGGCTCTAGACTCACACTGAAAGGACTGCAGAAGGAGGGATCTCCAACAAAGAATCCTTCTTCAACAGCAGTCAGCCCTTAAATGAGATCTAAGAGGCATGGAGCCCAGCTCCACACCTTTTGGTCACACAAGTGAATTGCCTTCACCTGTGCTCCCAAGGTCAACCAGGTCTTTCCATCGGGTGCTCAGTCAGTGGTTCAGACCGTGACTCTGCAGTCCCCATACACCAATCCACTTAATCCTTTCTAATGTTAAATAGTATTGTAGAATTAGTTTGATAACGAGAACAACGGCTTCTTTCTTAAGTGCTTCTCTCCAGTTCCACACACAGTATAGAATCATATGAGATAAACTTATTCAGGTAGACATCAAATTATGACTGCAAAAAAATAAAACCCGCACAGAACATAGCATACGTCCCAACTCAGACCCAGAGTTTCTTGACTTGTTGAAAAAAACAATTTATATCCAAATATTGAGGGATAACCAGTATTTGTCTTTCATTTTCTCCCACTTGCAACCTAATGACATAGTCAGAAAAAATTACATACCTGTTCTTTTCCTTTTGGTGCTGTGCAGAGAAGAACAGTGGCAGGAACCAGACTGTAGGACTTGCTTCTTGCTGCACAATGCACAACAATCAAGGTCTGTTGATCTCCATTCACAGACAGGAATGGTGCTGCAGGTTTCATGTATGCATTACATATGGCTCCAAACTGTAAAGAAACACAAAAGAAAGGGAGGGAACAGATTAGCTGTTTAGGCTTCTAAACCTCAAACCACCTTTCAAAACTCTGCTCAGAATTGATTAATTGGCAACCAGTACACATCACGTGGCCCACACAGCTTCATCTTAACATTTCCAAAATGCTACCATCTTCTTCAAGTGGGACGTTGCATATTGCAGTTTCCCACTTCTGAAAAAATGAAATATAGTTCCATTGATTCTACTCCCTTAGAAATAACAAGAAATCAAAGCAAAACTAAAAACACTGACCAGCCCTGAAACTGAACTCTTTTTCCAGCTCTGGGCACTTCTTTTCACTGCTTACACACATCAGTTCTTGTAGTCATGACTTCCATGGCGCCTGAATTTGACCCGTGCCAACTGGGTCCGTACCAGTGGGCCTGGTGTTCTCTGATTTTCTCTAACAAACAATGCATGATTGAACTCATCCCAGTCAAGGTAAAATCTTGTGCCTGGAGGGTGCTGTCAGATCAGTCATAATCTGAGCCCTTCAAGAATCACAGTACATCATGTCAGAGGATGTACACTTTCCAAGTCAGGTGGATGAGCCTGTACTGAGAAATATTTGCTTTTGAAACTAACATTGCAGAATTTGTCAGATTTCAGGAATATTTTCTCTTAGAAAAGGTATCGCTTATCTTGTCTTTCTTAAGACATTACTTCAGCAGACATCATGGAGAGAAAAAAAGACAATGGAGCATCAATAGTACTGTAAGAAAATAATCAACTTGAATAGAACACTACCCCTTCAAAGGAGAACTTGTGGGGTTTACCTAACCTGAATACTGAGTCAAATGGAACTTAGCAGCTGAAAGAAAATCCAGCAGGAGAAAATGAGAAATATATTTTGGGCACTTAGTTTTCCAATGTCAGATTTGTGACATGGCTGTGCTTTATTCCAAGCAAAATTTCCTATCTATAACATTATTAGAGTGATAGAAAGTGCTGTGAAAAGCAGAGTAAACTCAATTCCATCCCACTCTCATATCCTCAGTGCTTTACAGCTGAGCGAGATCAATGCTTTGCTCTCCAATGAGACAGAAAACGAAGGAAAGTTCCTTGGATGCTCAGAAGAACCAGGGCCCTCAACCAGCAAAGCTGAGCAAACTGCTCACCTGTACCTACCTATGCAACCTCTCTGCCATCCTGCATGGCACTGAAACCCTTTGTCTTCCTCATAGAAACACAATCAATCCAGCACCTAGTCCTGAGATATGTGAATATCTCAACAGGTATATTCCATGATGTTAAACATGGAAGAAAAGTCACACATGTTCATCCACTTTGCTGACTTATGTTGCTGAATGTCTTGTGTTCCAAGCAGTGTGTATCCTGCTCTGATGGCTGGATCTGCAGTCACCCAGCCCTTGAAAAATGATCACTTACATGCTCAAATACCAAGCTGAGGTAGGTCTTACAGATTTTATTGATCCTGAACGGATCAGGCTTTTTATACAGCACATATAGTGCCACAGTTATGCTCTGTTCTGTCATTTTTTGGTTCATTTTCAGATCTTCCTTATATTTCAGCTTATGAAATCATAAAGGCCCAGTGTGTGCTTGCATGGTGCCATATCACTGTTCATACAGTGATGCAGAAGGCACAAAGGATTTTTTGTTTGTTTCTAATTTGCTTTTATCCTATTTATAGGCAATCATCAGCAGATAAATGTCCTGTTAAATCCATCTTCATCTAAGCAAAAGTTGAGTTGGTGATTATGATAAAATGAAAGCAATTTCTAAATACTTCATGCTGGAGATTTATGCTAGTTCAGCCTAAATCATATCAATTACAAGTGATAGTTTATCCAGAGCATTATTTTGTGCTTCTAATTTTGCCCTAATTATTTCGGTTCAGTAGATTTATAGTAATAGCTGTTACATATCATCATGTCTTTGTCTATCTTTTTCTTGGGATCCCAGGTTTCTAGAAGAAATGAGCACTACGTGGAACATATTCTACTACACTACATAACATCCTATTGCATTGTGGTATTTTTTGCCAAAAAAAAAAAAAAAAAAAAAAAACCCACAATCTTTACACTATTTGCTTTGTTACATTTTATGATTTACAAATCATAGGATTTTTAACACTGGAGGTTGTTCTTTTCCTAATTGGCTTAAAATGTCTCAACATCTTCAAACTTTCTGCTGGCCAGAAATACCCTGCAACCTCAAGATACCACAGGTGGATCACAGCATCCTCCAGCCTCCATGGGGACACGTGTGGGCCAGAGATTGCTCCAGTCACACACACTCCTTTTCCATCAGGCTCTGTTTTTACACCAGTCCAGCTGCTGCCTCTGGTTGCTGGGACAGAATAGGCATGTGTGCACAGGGACAGCAACAAGAAGTTTCAGGTGAAATTTCTCTTTTTTCTGTTTTTAGGGAGAATAAAAACAGTCTTTGAGCATTCTGTGCTAGATTCACCAGCACAGAACACTGAGCACTCTTTTTGTAGAAAGTCAGTGTGTATCAGCATTCAGTGGACTCAGTTCATGATTGAGAGAGGAGTACAGACTTCGACAGTGGTGACCAAAGAAAATAAATTAAGTAGCAGCAACGCACATAACAAATGATTAGGAAGACAGAAAACCTTTCCTCCCTCCCTGAGACAAATGTAAATTAAGACTTTGTGGAAAACACGTCAGCTAGACAAACTGCCCATTTTCCAGGCACTGAGCAGGCTCAGGTCGGGGTGCAGGGTAGCAAACCCCACAGGAAGCAGACACAGCCGTCCTGACATGCAGTCCTTCCATCATCCATGGTGCCCTGTTGCACATGGAAGGCTACTGATGAAGAAGCACATCTCTGAGTAAGGAGAAAGGTCACAATTAATTGCTGCTGCTCTGAAACATGCCATTACCATGCAGATTACAGTGGCATGTCCCTGCAGGAATGTCGTTTGCAGCCTGTCAATAAATATTTATTATAGTGAAGGATACTTGCCATATGGAAATGGGTGCAACTTTTGTTTTTTATGACATGACAGTTAGGGTTGGGTTTTTTTTTTTTTGCTTTGTTTTCTTCCTCTGATCAAATGCCCTCCAGATTTAGCAGATATCTTGCAAGAGAAAAGAATGCATTTTGGATCAGCACTGCATGGCAGCGCTACCAGAAAGAAGCGCTCCTCACTCAGAGGTCAGAGAACATCTTCACATCACTTTAAATGGCTTAACAGCTCTGTAAGAATAACAAATCTATTTAAAATAGGAAATCAGAAGGAAATAAAGCTGTGTCAGGAAACATTAACACACCCATGTGTGAGCTGACCTTGGACAGCTTCTAAGATCTCTTGCTCAGCTCATTCATCATTATTCCAAGCTGTCATCACGAACACTCTTGCTCATTAATTATACATTAACCTCATTCATGACTTTCATAATCTATAAATGGGTCAGGATGTTTAAAAATGATTAAATAAAATGTGCAGTGGTAGTAAGGGTAATACCTGTACCAGAGCTTAGGATATCCGACTGCAAATCAAAAACAGGTGATGTCGAACAATTTAAATGGGAAATAAAAATGAGAGAGTTTCCCACACCTCCCACCTTGCATTTAGAAGAGTATTAACTTTAAAAGATTCACAAAATTGGCAGCTGGTAGTTGTCTAACTTTTTTTTTTTTTTAACTGGCAAAAGAAGCACAAGTTTTCAAAGCAATGTAATATGACGTGCTGGAAGCTGTACCTTTACAATTGCTGGATTGAGCCACCAGGCAGCAGCTCAGACAAAACGAGGATGGGTTCTTGACAATGTTCAGACCTTCTTCAGCAGGATGAGCTGACAGTACTTCCCTTTGAAGTGGAATGAGCTGACTGGCACGCAACCACACTGTGGTCGGAGCACCCTGGTTCCCACAGACTGCAGTTGGAACATCCATCTCCTGGAGTCTGAACCCAGGGCTCTTCTAACCCACACACTGACCCAGTTTCCGAGCAATGTCAGATGAGAGCAATCCTCTGAAAATCAGTCAGTTTGGATTCAACAGAGGATTCACCTCCATGTTCCCGGCACTAATAATGCTTTAATTCTGAAATTGCAATCTGTTGTGCTTTCTTAAACAAGTTTTTACAGCACAAAGCACTGGGGCACCTTGCTCTCCAGCATCACAAAGGACTTTTCCTATTGTGGCAGTTGTTTGCTTGAAGTGCCTAAGTTTCCAAAACAGGTTTGAAGTAGAAATAAAATTTTATGTCTGAGGAAGAATTACTACACGCCACATAACATTTCAGGCTAAAATAATGTTTCATCAAAGATTTAGGGAACAAGGATTAGTTTTTTTAAACCTGGCTAAGTCAATGAATCTTACACGTTCCTTATACTGCTATACATTATGTTCAGAGATACATTTCACTATGCAAACTCAAAGCTGTTTCAGGGAGGTTGCTTGGAAGAAAAATCGCTCAGCTGAGAGGACATTGCACCAATCTTGCTTCAAAGCACCTGAGAAAGCCAGCAGCACAAAGGGTGCCCGGGATGGTGGTCAGGGAACATCACATGGCCTGTGAAGTACGTAATGAATTTCAGAATGGCAAATTAAGGAGTTTAATCATAAATTGTGGAGCCTCAAATTCCCCACAGAGTAAAAGACGGAGGACTCTCCCAGCTGTAAGTAGATCCCATTCCCAGAGAAGCTAAAAGTGTGAACATTTTTGATCACATCCAGGATTTTCAAAGGCCTCCAAGAAACTAAGGGCTGACTTTTGGTGACCTTCGTTTGAGGCCAGGAACCGAACTACCCTGCAACTCTTGGAAAACCTCTGCTTCTTTGAACAGCTGGATTCCACTCTACTCTAGCAAAATACATGTATTTCATAGCTCTGAAATACTCCATGTGATTTTAACCTTAAAACCGTCTGAGAGAAAGGGTAGGTGCTTAATCTGATGGCCTACTGAGTTTAATAGGACTCTACCTATGACATGCAATAACATAACTGTGTAACCCACTGGTTATAGGTTCCCTGTTGTGCTGGATCCAAAGAGGTGAGGTTGTTAAGGGCCCCCTAGGCAGCCCTGCTGCTCTCCCTCCCCTGCAGCAGCTTGTGCTTTTAACTCAGATATCTCCAGGGCAGGCTAGCCAAGCTACTCGCTCATAAACTGTCTTTTACCTGAGGATCTCAAAGCTCTTCACATCCATTAATTAAACTCTAATTGCTTGGTAACAGGATGAAATGGTATTTTCTCCTCCCCCTCAGGTAAAACAGTGCTTCTACTTATCCATGAGCAGCAACTGGCTTTAAACCTACAAAATCTGTTTTTAGGAGCAATCACAGATTTGTACAAAGTAAAAAAGTATGATTATCTGGGACGGACTCAGCTTGTGCTGAAATAGGAAAGGAGATTACTTCTTCATTCAAAATACCTTTAATGTATTTCATTCTTAAACTGAAGCAAGGATATTAGGCTACTTCTTCCCACATGGAATTCCAGCAATGGGAGATACTGAGAACATAGTCCCTGATGTGTATTTTTTCCTTAAATCTGTGTGTTTTTAAACAGGGTGCTAGTTCACAGTTATGAGCAATGAACAGAAATTCATCAAGGCAGAATTTCTCCTCTTCTCTGAAACCTACATTGTGATGGTGGCCTGCCTAGTGAAACAGTTCCACAGTGGATTAAAAGCATCACCCAGGAGCTTACCTACTGCTGCTCAAACAGGATACGAGTAATTGTTTCACACCAAATAACAGACATCTCTACATCTTTCCAGTGGAACTCATGTAACACCAAAAAGAAACTCCCTTCCCATCACAGGACCATGCTTGGACCAGCTCTGACCTGTGACACATTCCTCATTTCAGCCTCTCACACACATTTCTTCTGTCTGAACGCACAGTACTTTTCTTAATTATTTCTGACCTTTCATCCAGCATGCTCTAAGCTTCTTACAAAGAAAAGAAAATAAATAATTCAACTTATACTTATTCCTGGAGGAGATTGGCTGCTCTAATCTATCCTTAGAGAATAAACAAGCTAGCTGTCCACACACAGCTTGTTAGAGTATGACAGATAAACACATACACAACACTGCAATGACAGTAAGGGTGGGGAATACCAGCCTGCATTTTGGGCTGGAATCTGAGGCTGGGACCATTTCCAATTGTCTCCTGGAGGCCTGAAAGTTTGGTTACTCTTTCATTTGTAGCTGCGAGCCAGAGACTGGTAACAAATGTCAGTGCAGAAAGGAGTGAGGAAGGAAGGATGGAACCAGAGAGTGAGGGAGTGGATTAATTCCCCACCATGAGTGCTCCGAGCTGCTTTGTGCAGTGTGTTCAGAGAGGAGCTCTCAAATGACTTAAAAGTCTGATGGAGAAGTACAATTCCCTCAGCATCCCAGCAGTGACACTGTGTTCAGGGGTAGAGTGGCATGCTGGAAAAAGACCTGCACCAGTGTTACAGAAACCATTCCACAACAAGTATTACTTGCTGTCTCCAAGACTGCTTCTCTTTCACTTGCATCAAGGGTAGGATGAAATATTCAAAGTCATTTTAGACCAGAGAGACCCTTTTCCCCAAGATGGGGTCTGTGACTGAAGGGTGATTGAGACCTCACCTTGGAGGCCTGATGGATCCAGGGTAAGAAGTCTCTCACCCGTGCCCTGACATGCTGACTGCAGTGGAGCAACAGAAAGGACCGATATTGGCCTCTGAGCATCTCCCCACAGCCCCACAGCACCCACAGCTGGCTGCCACCTGGGAATGGTCCACGTGGTGCTGATGGCAGCAGAGCAATGGGGCCTCACTCAGAAGGGTTGCAGGAGGAAATGAAAACTTTTAATTCTTTTCTCTGAAACAGTAAAATACACAACTGGATCGGAGTAGACTGCATCCACAGGACATACTTGACAGTCTTGCTTGATGAGAGAGAGCTGTATGTGTCACCAGAGTGAAAGATAGAGTGTCTGAAGAAAAGGAAACCATTCATCTTACCAACATGCCCTTTCTGATAGCCAGCTAGTAGCATGGGCATAGCTCTGCAGATCCCTTTGAAGTTTATTACTCTGTTAGTCCTCTTTGACTGACGGATCATCTAATGGATAATAAATTACTGCTCTCTACTTGGACTGGGGGCTGCCTGCATTTTGCTAACGCTGATTTTTCAGAATCTACTCTCACTCACACTCTGCTCATGCAATGTGAAGGAATGCAAGTTCACAGACAATGCTGGGATTTCGAGGGTACATGTGGGGCATGAGCTGCACAGCACCCTCTGAATTTTGGGGTGATCCAGCTCCCAGCTCTCTCAGATCTCTCCAGAAACTTGCCCCTCTGCCCCAGCAGCAGCCAGTGGGAGGAGAGTGGCCACTTCCCTGCCTTCAAGGCAGGCAGGCGGGTCTGGAGGCATGCTAACCTCAGCCACAGACATGAAGAAGATGAGAAAATTGGCTATGCAGTGAGAGGAGTGAAAGGTAACTTCACCTGGAAGGAGTGGTTCCTCCCCTCGGCCAGGGCCATCATGCTGCATTCCTGCTGTGCCTTCCAGCCACCACAAGATTCCTTTCTGATGAATCTGTCAATTTTTGGGTCAGACAAGAGCTTTCATTGCTGTTGGGAATGTTTGCACCTCATAAACCTAGCCCAGTGGGGTTTGGTGCACGTCTGTATCTGCAGCCCCTACCATACAGCACATGAAATCTCTCATTTGATTCTTTTTTTCCCTCTTGACTAAGAGAACAGTGAGACCTTCAGAAATGTGTTTATTTATGAAATCTGTGTTACTTGTTCCCATAACATCTATTTTTCTCTGCCTTTGGAAAGCGCAGGAGTTCAATACAGGCCCTTAGAAATACGGTTGCTGTTGTTTTGCAGCTGGGTGCTACTATGTGGAGAGCATCTGAAAAGGGAGACTTGAGCATAGGAAATTAGATGTGGGTTCATATCACTCTGGAGGACAATACATGAAAAACTTGAGATGTAGATTTCAACCCAAGATTTTTAATATGAGTTTTTTATGCTACAGCCTTTATAGTTGAATGGAGGACTGGAAAAGCCCATCTATGTACAGATCCGTTGAGGATAAGACATTATTTACTCTGGTTTCTTTCTCAAACAGTGGTTATACAACACTCCCTATCTTTATATCCTCAATTTAAGAAAGTGTTAGGGCTATTCAAAAAAGCATTTATATACACCAATAGACTTTAAGTGTAAGCTGGAAGTTTAGGATGTATTTCAGTGCTATCTTCACAGCACGCTCTATAGGCAATGTGTTCCCTTTACTCACACTCCTTACATTTTTGCATCCTTGCATCAAAGCTTATGGCTTTAAAAGAAGAGAACTACGTTGCTTCATTTACCAGTATCAAATATTTTCACTAAGAGTAACTGCTTACCCAGAGTTTGCTTATGTAGGAATTAAACATGGTATTCCATTAGAATTATTAAAAATATCTTCCTATAGCTCTGCTCCCTCCACTTCTCCTCTCATGTTCAGAATCACATAAAATAGTAATGAGCATACATAGCCTTCTGCTGTTTCCATAGGCATGGCAGTAAAAGAGACAGTTGCTGTTCCCTCGAGTTCTAGCCCACGAATCAGAAAGTCTAATCAGCCACAGCATCTGACACACCGGATAGCCCTGGTATTTCATTACTGCTATATTAAAATCTTTGTTATTTCAATTCCGTATCCTCTGTTAAAAGGAATGAGAGAGATAGAAGAGAGAATCAAATAGGGCTAGAAGAAAGGACTTAGAAAAAAGTTACTCTCTTGTAACTGCTCCAGTCTGATGCTTTGGAATTCAGTTTTCAGTGTAAAACCTGGTCTGAAAACTCCCAGAGCAAGTACCCAGCGTGCTGCAGCTGTCACACACCCCCAGGGCTGTTTTGTACAAGTTTTAGTAGCCTGGGTAAGACCCAGCACCAGCTTAGGTCATTGTGCCTTGAAGCAAATGCTCAGTGAAAAGTCAATGAGCTATGGTGTTTTTCACTGCCTGCCTGCAGCCTACTTACAATTGAATATTCAGGGTTCCCTTATTCAAGTCCAAGGGGCGGAGGTTATGAATCCATGCTGTGGATGAATTCAAAGGCAGTCTTGCTGGGAGAAACAAGCTGCAGGGTGCTGCCAGGCTCTGACTGCCCACAGCGTGGCTGGCAAGCAGGCTTCACCAAGCAGCACCTTCTGACACTTTCTGTAACAGAAGGTGTCTCTTTTTGTGCATCAGTCTACATTGATCTGTTAATTACACTGTGACAAAATGAATTAGACTTAATTTTGCATGGCTGTCCAGTAGCATTACTACATGTGTTATTACATATTTCTCTGAATCAATAATCTGACTGTGCATGTTTGCATCTAATGAAATTGAGAAAGATCAGTTCGATACCTGTAGGCAGTTGTTCAGTGTCACAGATGTATATAATATTGAACAATAGATGTCACTGTTCTGCCAATAAAAAATGGGTTATATTTACAGATATTGGTCGTTTTAACCTGCCTTGCACACACCTCTTAAAGCCAGGCACTCACTGACACGTGATCCTTTTAAGAACACCGATCCTGCCCCTCCTTCTCATTTTCCATCTATCAAATTACATGCAAAAAATTGTGAAAGATTTTAGAAGCAGTTTTTAAGGAATGTCCTATGCCTTTACACAAATTGGTCAACACAAGAATAGGACCATGAAAGAGGGAAAGAGGCATGCAAAGATTAACTGAGGAAATATCAGAGGTGGAAACATTTTTGTTTAGATGGCTTTCTTTAGAGGGTGAGTGGAGGTGTCTTTAATTCCCTTCCCATGGAAGGATTACATGGAAGATGGCTGGAAGATGGCATGAACTCACTCAACAGAAAAAAGCAGGGATGAGCCATGCTTTGTTGAGAGACAGGAAAAAGAGAGGTGGCACAGGGAATGTCCTCCACCAGCAAAAGATAAGGAGAGCCTGCAGGAGGAGGGAGTCAGTATCCAAAGTGAAGTTTGAGCTCTACTGTTCTACCTCAAGAGGTTCCTAACTCTGCTTGAAACTGGTATGAAATTATGAAAATTAGGCTACAAACAATATAAGAAAATCCAAACCAGCACAGTTTTGCTCTGCTATAAGCAAGGCCTGTGCAGAGTCAGCTCCCAGGTGATCAGCAAAACCAGTGAAGTCTAACAAATGAGAATGAGTTTAAACGTCAGTTGCAGGATGAGACACAGAGGAAACTAGGCAGGTTATTACACAGCAGCTGTTCAGCTACTGCTCTGACTGTTTCTCAGCAGCAAGAACGCAGTACACTCAGAGAAACTGCCTGTGCTCAGCGGCTGTAGGACACTACTTGTAGTCAAAACCCAAGAAACAAAATGCTTCGTTTTGACAAACTGAACCACAGAAAGGTGGACAAACATTCCAGTTCATGGCTGTCCGGCTGCTAGGATCAGGAGAAGCAAGAGGAGGGTCCTGATTTTTGATTTCTTAACACAACTGGAGAACAGAAATTACCTCAAGTAAAACACGAGCCCATAAAACTAAGAACGTGTCAGATTTTCAGCAAAATTCTGTCCTCTGTGGTGGAGGCAAATTAACATTTCTGGTTCATCAGCCCCTGAACTGCATACCAAAACACAATAACAGATATCCTTTCAAACAACACTGCTTACATTTCATGCATAAATGACAAAACTTTCCTCAAGTATTGAAGGTGCAGAATCAATAGCCATTCAGATTCAATCCCACTCAATAAAACCTAAACAGAATGAGTGGGCAACAGCGAGGGCTTACAGGGTGGGCTGATCTCTCCACGGGGAGCAGAAATTCGGCTCCCATTGGTCTTGGTGGAGACCAGGCACTCAGTGTTTTCCTTCCTCTCTTTCCTTTCAGAATGCTTAAATTTTGCTGCTGTAGGTTGAGCCTCAAAACAGCATTGCAATGAGGAGGGCAACGCTCTGCAGCCAGCCTGGTGCCTGAGGGAATTGACAGGAATTCTCTTTCTAGTTTGCAGACAAGTCCCTGCTTGCTATTTGGACAACACTGATGCAGTATCAAACCTTGCTCTGTTTGTTTACCTCTCTACTGAAAGTTTTGCATGAAAACAGCATCTCAGCTTTCCACTTCAGTGTATTTTTTTCCTCTTCATTTGAAATTATCTCCTCTCATGTCACATCCCAGTCTCTTGCTGAGGAAATGATTAGGAGGGCGCAAGAAGAAGAATGACTCAATATAAAAGTAGAAATAAGAGAAAGCTTCAAGGAACATTCCGAGGAATAACAACGTTGTTTGCATCATGTATTCCTTGCAGTGTTAAAGGAGAGAGAGAGGCAGAATACCAGGTGAATTTCTTCAAAACATAATGTCTTTCAACATACCCTGTGAGATATTACCTGCTTCTGTAGAAAAATAAAAAGAAAATGATTCAAATACCTCACAAATCATAGCTGGAGTGCATATTTCAAAGATTCACAGGATGCTGGTACAAACTAGGAAATGGTATGGCTTGCAATATAATACTGCCTGACAGCACAGAGGAATTTTAGCCACAGATGCCCAGTTTGAGAAGCATAGGTATGAAAATTCAGTGTTTTACACATACTTTTAGAGCTCCAAGATTCAGCACATTCCTGGACACAATGATATCCAAAACGCAAAATCAAAGCATCTGTGAAAGTAGAAATATTGATGTACATCACTAAACATATGTTGCTGACTAAAGCTGCTATTAGCGACAACAGTCAGTCTCTCCTCTGGAAAATCCCAGTTGCCTTGGGCTTTGTCTGAGCAGAAAAACACAGAAAAATCTGAATAAAGCCTTGTGAGCTCGCCTCATGATAACAGGCTGAGCTGTAAGACTCCGATAATAATAAAGCCAAAAATACAGGGCTAAATTCAGCCATGCTTACTTGATGCTAAATTGAGCAAATTGCACTCCGCCTGCTGCAGAGGCAGGACCAGAAGGCGGCTTGTTCTCCCAGATTGTCTTTGCAGGGTACAGATTATTTTGATCCGTTCATCACAGCCCCCATTTTGCCTGACACCTCAGAACTGAGCTGGAAACTGCAGATGCTGCAGCTGGGAATCTGGGGGCTCTTGCTGGGGTTGTACCTCCCTCGTGTGCTATCACATAACACACACAAGAGCGTGTCTCACTGAGTACAATCTTTGAACTAATCTTCCAGTTTGGGAGAACTTCAATTGCACCTTTCACATTTTTTTTTCTGCTACCAATCAGACTCCAACAATGAAATAACTCTAGGAAGTACTGGAAGAACGGAAAAACTCTCTGTGTTGTGAGACGTGAGTGCTGGTAATGCCAAAAACTCAGATTTTCAGATAAACTCAACAGTATTATTGCAGTACAACATGATACGGACAGTCACAGCTAAAAGGGAAGTTTGAATGGGAGAAATAGATAGGAAAGCACATGAATGTGAGAGCAGAGGGCAAAACTATTGAATATTTGAGAAAACTAGTGGATGAATGCATTTTATTTTTCAGCTGACGCGCATCATGTTATGGGTTGAACTGCTCTGGCCGTTCAAGGGAACATATTGACATTCAGCTCTTTAGATGGAGGGAATTCAAACCTTTAAGGACCACAGAATGAGAGCACGCATGAGTTGGAACAAACAAGGAGAAGATCTGACAAGGTGTTCACACACTGAAGCACTGCTCTGACAAAATTAACCAGAAAACTTTAAAGAGTGCAGAAAATAAGAACCTGTTTTACAGCCAAAGCTGTTCCAGGCTCTATTGTCCTAAGCTCAGAATCAGGAAAACAGCAACTGAAAAATTAGACCACTATATGTATATATGTATGAACTGCTGCCCCTATATATGTGGTAAGTGCTGTTAACTGTTGACAGAGGAGGTTTTCTGTTTACATATTCAGTCCCCATGAAACACTCATGTAAAGCAGAGGTATGTGAAGCACTGGAGGGATGTAGAGCTCCTGGCTTATATCTCACATTAAAAGTAACAGCAAAATCACCCCTAGAAATCACAAAGGTAAAAAGAGAACAGGTTTAAATCCTCACAACACAGCAGGATGGCTGTAATTATGGTTGATTATTAGGCAAAAAATGACTAGATTAGCCAGGCCCTGTCTAGACAACAGTTGCTTTTCTTTTTCATTCAACTACAGTCGGTTGTAAACAGAAATGCATCCCATAGAAGTGTTTCAGTTGTTTAACAGGCTAAGTGAATGGCTGACCTTATTACAATTAATTAGGGATCTTTATTTAATTGAACACTCATGATCACCAGAGCAATGCAAGGCTAAAACTCAGCACACTTATCTGACTCTGTTTTCAGTACAAAGGCAAGCCTGGCCCAATAAAAACCAGAAAGAAATTCATGGAACCTGTTTACCTGGACAGGTTGGGCCCCATGTATGCATGTAAATACACTTAACCAGTATTTCCAGAGCCAAAATACAGAGGGTTATTCTGGAGCCACAAACTCATGGAATCCAGACATGGAGTCATACTTAAAATGCAGGTAACAGGCAGAATGGGTTTTGCACTCTCTATATAAACAGGATTTGTGTTTAGAAAGCAAAGGAAAATATGCAAATGAAGATCATCAATGAAAGAAAAGAGGTCAATCAACACATCGCATAGCCACAAAAAATGAAGAAAGGCTGATTTGGTTAATTTGTTTTGCATCTGCTTTAAACAGCAGTAGGGTGTGCTCATGAGTCACTCTGAGCTTAATGCAAGCAGCCTCCTGAATGTGTGAGTGTAAACAAAGAGAATAACATCCATTTTCCTACTCACTGCAAACCACTGCACCCTGGTAAGACTTTGTTCCAGCTCATTAAAACTGTGTTTCTAGAACTGTGCCCAACTCAATTAATTCATAGCCCCTTTTGCCAAAACAGTTCATGCTAATGATTTATAACTAATGCACGGCCACAGCTGTGAGCAGCAAGAACTTAGACCTGGAGGCAAGCTTGATGACAGCCCAAAGAGTGAACCTACCACGTGCCATGCATGGAAGACAATTCCAGCACCACTTGGATGTGGCTATGCCAGTTCCAAGGGGCTGTGGGGTCAGTGTGCTTCCACAGACAGCCCCGCACTGCGGGTACTGGGACTTTAAACCTGTTGCCCTGAGGTGCCCAGCACCTCAACATCACTTCTTTTTAGAAAGGAGAAAACCCTTCTATAGTAAATTCCTGTATACAGCATGCTCTTATCTTAATCTGGCAAGTAGTACCTATGTCTCATTGCATCTCTGAATGTTACAAGGTGCTGAAACCAGGAATACCGAAACAAGCAGAATGCCAATACACAAATGCTAGTAAAGTGCACTGAAGCTGAAAAGCACAGCACGTTATTACTGCTAGAAGATGACCAGCATTTAAACAACACTTGGTGTCTAATAATTTCATCACTGGAAACCAATCCCTGGCCTCCTTGAAAGGCTGCTGAGGTCCTTCCATTGATGCCCTCACCCTTTGGATCAGATGATTCACTGCTCAGCAGGATAAACTGGTGGATGGGACCAACAGAGAGATCAGACTGTGTGAGAAAACCAGGGCAGATTACCATCAATTAATTAGATGGGATTTATACTATTTAGTTTCTTCCACTTATTTGTTACCCTTTCAAGAACTTACGCTAATTAATTTCTGTCCTCAGTAACATGTGTAGATAGGAGCCTGATGCTTTAACCCCTAAGAAGAGTGAGTTTTGCAGGGTGTGCCATCAGGAGGAAGAACTGCTCCCCCATGAGCAGCTCTGGCACTGATGTGCACTGCATCAGATGGGGCACTGTTGGATGTCTCATCAGGTCTCCCATATGGGCACTGACCCATTGCTTCCCTCTGCAAACCTTGCAGGCACAGCTCCTCCCCACAGCTCAGGTAGTTGCCATGCTCTTCAGTCTGCTTTTCATGAAGGCAGGCTCCAGAATTTTTTTCCTTTAATGTCTTGCGAGAACAAAGTCAAGGAGAAAAGAAAAAAAGAGAAAAAACAAACAGAAAAGCCAATTTTGGCAGAGTTCAACAAAACCCTTGAGAGGCCACATCTGAGCAGGTACCTATGAATGTCTCTGTATATACACAACCAATTTTACAAGTATGAGAGGGGAAATCTGCCCAAATAATGTGAGATACATTCTCTGTAAATTCTTACCTTTTGCTACAGATTAGATCCTCACAACTGCACAGTTTAACTTTCTGCAATGAAAAATACCAGGAAAACAAAACAACACAGGTCTGTTCTCCTACAAGTCTGAACTATTTTCAAGAAACAAAAACTCAGCAAGATTGTTCATGCAGATGCCATTTAACATTTTTTAAGCACTGAAATTGTTGGGCAGAGGAAGCAGTGGCAGCTGACAGCAATCATCCCCCGCCTGGTGGGTGCACCCCCATCCATGGCTGCCCAGCTGGGTGATCTGAACTCGCTGGCCATGAGCCCTGTGTGCAGACAGGGCAGGAAGAGTCAGAGCTCACTTCTGAGGGCTCAGAGCTCCAGAACCCAGCCCTGTGTCACAACCACCCAGGTTGCTGTGGAGCTGGGGTCAGTTTCAAAGTTGATCATAGTTGTGCTTCTTAGATTCATAGATTCATAGATTCATTAGGTTGGAAAGGACCTACAAGATCATCTAGTCCAACCATCCTCACACCACCATCCCTACCCACCAAGCTACTAAATCAAATCCCTAATCTAATCTGCTGCTGTGAGTGGAAGGAACATGCAAGGCTGCCATCACCTGAAAAGTCCTATCTGAGTATCCAGGCTGGCATGCAGCTGTTGTAACACGTCGTGTCCAATTACATCAGTCATACTGTGTTAAGCCAATGCCAGTGACACAAGAACTTACAGCAGTGGCACAAGCACAGAAATTCAGGAGAGCACTTTCAGCCTGCAGTGAACGCATGAAAACGAAGCATTCTGGATCACCACAATGTAAAATTATGTGTTTCAAATAGGAATCTCTCACGAGACAAAAACATCAGCTCAGGTTTTGTTGCAGCACTGCTGTGAACGGACACCTGGCATCTGCTGAGCTCGTGAGATGGCAGCAAGCTTTTGCTGCCTGGCATGGCCATGCAACCTGCAGCCAACTGAGGTCCTCTGGAGGTCAGTGCACATCGCAGCCCCTCCTTTGCAGTCAGCACTCATCAGCTGCCCTTTCTTGAACAACCAGCCTTTCCTGAGAGCCCATCTGTTGAAGCAGGAGCGCTTTGATAACGATAAGGAATTGCTGGATCTATCAGCATGTTTGGTTTTACAGGGAGTGGCTTCCAATTTTGGGTGGTACATGTGACAACAACGGTTGACTTGTCATTAACCTACAGAATTAATATTTTAATGGAAAAAGGAGCAGCTCATTTACAGAGGCTGCAGAAACCTGCAGCCTTCTGTGAGCTCTGTTTCAGATAGGAGTGAAAACTCACAGCATTCGAGGCAGGTATTCAAAATCAGAGCACACTTCTGAAAATGGTGATACTGCACATCTGCTCCAGTCATTGACAGAACGGATTAACCCCTGTGAGGAAGCTCCTAGGAAAAGAATAATCAGAATCCCATGTTCAGAGGGACTTTATCTGCCTTTGCACAGAACAGAAAATCTGGGAGAACAATAACGGGAGTTCTGGAGAGTTCACAACAGGCAAATGCAGAGGGTAACTGAAAGAGCAGACAAAACAGAAGTAAACATTCTAAACACCATCATATTCAGTTACTGCAGTAGGTTTAAAATAGTCCACATTTTTCCTTCGCTTTTCTGATGCAACCCCTTACTGCTGGTAAAGACTTTGGACAGAGGTGCAGCCCCACTTATATCTGATTATTTGTCCTTGCATCCTTAAAAAATATTTGCATAGGGCTATTTCATAATTCTGATGAGACCCCAGGCCTGTGAATTATAGCGCAGTAATTCACACCTGCTGCATTTAACAGCTCTCGGCCTTCTGCCTTTCTCTAGCAGTACCTTCTCATGAATTACTGCTCCATAATTCACTCCCAGGAGTGTCTTGCTGCTCCCTCATCGTGTTGGCATCTAATTGCAGCAGTTCTCAGGTGTGATTCTGTGTACAAGAGAGCCAAAATTTATGCAAGTTCACCATATATAAAAAGTGTGTTTCTAAGAAAGGCTGTACTTGGCATGAGATTGCATGTTTTCAGCTCTGACAACTATTAATGGTTTTGATGGCTATGCATTTACAAGCTTTTATCATCAAACAGAAATGGGGAAACTGAGAGATTAAACCAACACAGTGATCAAATGATCAGTAAGTTAAGAGAAAAGTTTAAAATCCTCTTCCCAAAGCACAAGAGTGCCTGTATATATATGAGTTACCTTGGAGAGGTGCTCGTAGAGGGAACCACTGAGGTCCCCTTCCAGCTCTCCCAGCCAAGTGCTGTCCTAAATCAGGACAAAAAGGAAGAGGACGTTTCAATGTTCATTTTCTCTGCTTTTCAGCTCCCAAGTGGCAAATTTAGTGGAACTGCTCCTCAGTGCTCAAATTTCCCTGGGTGGATAAGGCTGAACTGGCACCATGGCAGGAGCTAGTCAGCCCCATAACGAGGCAAAAAAGGTTATGCTGGATTAGAATTGAAGAATCGTCAAAAGGAAATTTTGCCACAGACCTGGATGCTGTGGTTTAATCAAGATTCGTGCTCACAGGTATTTTTGGGAAAGGTTATTCACTGAGCAGCATCCAGAGGCCGTGCGTTAACATCAGCACTCTGTTGTGCTAAACAGCATGTAAATATTTCCAGAAACAGACGGTTCTTCTTCAGTGTGCTTTTTGCCAGGGTAGCAGGCAGTAATTACAAAGTGGAGAGGAAAGGAAAGGAAGAGGACGGCGTCTCCTGGGAGCAGAGGGATCAGCCTTCTTCCAGAGCCTTTAAAGCTTTGGTTTATCCGCACAGAAACCCTGAAACAAATGCTAGCAGACTGCTTAAAGACGTGTAACTTATTCAAACACCCTGCAAATAATTTGCAAACATACGTGAGGTTTTTTTTTGTTTTGTTTGTACTTTATAAAATACTACCACATTGAGGAAGAAAGTAAAGGATTTGCTCCTGCTCTGAGTCATCAGAGAATAAACGCAATGTGCAGCAGCAAAGATATAGTGCACGTTCTGTTAAAAGAAGATGCTTTAGCATCACAGGATGTAAAAAAACATCCCACATTTCTTCTGTTGCTTTTCCACTGCTACCCAGCTAGCTGTCAGCTCGCCCTGCACGCAAAAAGCTGTGGTCACAACCCCCAGCATTAATACAGACAACCAGTCCTTCCTGCCAAAAAAACACAGCGAGCAGATGAAACGGGACAAGGCCAACAACAGCTTGCATTTCACACTTCATGGGAGCTGCACGGATGCTCAGATCTGCCCACACAAACTCCCTGCAAAACCACGGTCCCCATCACTATTTGTGGGGGGTGGAAAAAAGGCCACGAAAAACCACACACACACAGAATCCCAAAGCCTTCCCAAGGGAAACAACTGCTGTTCTTCGAGTAGGAAAGCACAGATGGGATCCACCATACTGAGGAGCCTAGAGGACTCGCACCCTTATGTAGAGAAGTGGGACTGCTGCCAGCTCTTTAGACTTCTAACAGAGTGAAACTCTGCTTTTCTGAGCAATGGAAGCGACGCTCATTCATGATATGATGTAATAAAAACTCAAAGTAAGATAATTATTGGTGTAATTCTAGAAGAGGATCAATTCCAGCAAACTCAGTGGAAGTCGTGGATTGCAATGTTACCAAATGAAAGCGGTACATTCTCCTCTCAGTGTTTTAATGTGACACAGTCAGTTTTTATTATTATGTATTTACCAGTCGTTCTGGCAGAAAGCAGTATTTAGAATTAATGTAACCAATCTGCAAATCAGAGTGAAAACTGCTAATTCACAGACCAGTTTAGGCAGGCCTACTTCCCCTCGTAGTTAGGAACATTGTGATAAATACATGGAGAAGCTTTTAGTAACCAACTCTTCTAATCACTGAATCCTTCTGACTATCCTCAACTGGCTGAATGTGTAAACACTGTGCTATTTCAGTGCTCTGAGATCCCCTCTACGAGGCGTTCATTAAAAAAAATACAGACCTCCGCAGTCATACAATTGTTTTAAGCCTTAGCGTTTCAAAGGACTTAACCAGTGTTAATTAAAATCTGATCCTACTCCAATAGCCACATAGATACAGCTGGTTTGCATTGGGTACCTGGAGCTACGGCTCTGAGCCACTCTCCCTGCAGTTGGGGACTGGCTCTGTGCTTCTCTCCCCCCTCCATCCTTCTGCCTGCCCTGCTCTCTGAGGTCAGGGGCAGTGCCAAGCTGTTGTCCTTCTGAGAGCCACAGTGCGCACGGAGTGCTCACAAATGGCTTTTAAGTGATTCTCTTTAGGTTTTGAAGTTTGAAAGATGAGACAGATAATAATATTTGTTAAAAAAAAATAAAAATGCTGAAGGCTGTTATCCCCTCGTGGTCTGCATAAGTAGGAGCTTGCTTCCCAATTACCTGCCTGTCACTGCAATGATTGATTTCAGTGCTTTATGAACAGCATATGCAGCCCTTCTATGTTTAGATAAGAGATTACAAGGACTATCAATCCTCATACTCTTGTGTACAGTATTAACACTGTCTAAAGCTAATATATTTCTATCATGGACCAGTATTATTTAATTATATCAGTAATAGTTCCGACCTGCAGAAGGGATGAAGCGCTGCCGGGGATCCAGCCTGTCAGCTACTGCTGAGAAATGGCTTTGCTTGGCTAAGTTCATTTCTCCTGCCAAGTTAAAGACGTAACATTGAGGATAAATAGTCACCGAAACTACCGGGATCTGAATTAGTGCTTGCCCAAAGAGTGCTGAAGAAGCTTTGGCATCCCTCACTGGAGGGGCTGTCAGATCCCTTCTGATTCCCTCATAGACCGCTTTTCTGACTCCTGTACCAAGGCAGAGCTCACTAGTCAGATTGTCCAGGACTAACTAACGATTATATCCAAACAACAAACCTGTGATCAGGCAGCCTCCCCAGAAGATCACCCACAGAACATCACCTAAGCTGCCACTGGATTTCACATTCAGATATGAAGAGCCCAAACATGAGCTGCAGTGTGCTGCTCCCATTCGCTATCCATGACACATCACCCAGCAAAGCCACGATCGCCTTCAGCTGAGCACAGCATTTTGGAGGTTTCAAGAAGCAGGAGTGAACCTTTCCAAGCTCTCAAAGCCCAGGAGCTGCACTGACAAGACAGTGATACCCTGCTGTCAATACAGTGGTGATTCCCAGCTACAAGGATGCCAGCTCATGATAAAAAGGCAAATTCCAGCACCCTGCCTCACTCCAAGTGAAAACTGACTCTAATTAGTCCTACTGCAGAGCTGTGCTGCAAGCACTGTGGGCTCCCATGGGTGAGCACTGTCTCCCATCAGCTGTCACCCTTTCGTTGCCGTTACAGAGGGAATGAGCTGACTTGAATGAGATCCCACTGATCCAGCCATATGCACTCAGTAAGAAATGTGCAGTCAGCCTAGTCAGACCCAGCTCTGCAAGGTGCTGCCCATGTGTTGGTGTTCACAGCCAGATCAGCACAGGTATCTGGCTACCTAGAGGGTGCAGACAGGAGTTTAGGAGAATTTAGAAATAAATCCCTAAGCAGAGCACACCCTGCCTGCTGGAAATGGTGGTGGGTGTCCTTATGCCATTTGCCAATTCTTACGTGCTACACACCTACATCTGAATAGCTCTGAGTGGCAGGTTGACAGATGGTCTTAGCACCTAAAATCCCCTTAGAGAGACGAAAAATGAAAGCAGCGTAGCTTGTTGTAGGATGCAACCTTACATTGTCAGTAAAGGCTGTTGGGATTGCCTGGGTCAGTAGCTATGAACGAATTCCAACAGGAGGAGGAGTAGCTCCCTGCTAAAGCTGCTGTTTTTTCTGCCATGCTACTTCAGTGGTACAGTTCCAAATATTTACCCACAAGCAGTTAAAAGTTTTCTAAATTATTCCTAACACTTACAAATTGGACAATGCACGGATTGTGCTTTTCTTCCCTCCTTCCTTTTGTGTTTCTGTATCTCCTTGCAAAACCACCTCATGAATAATGCAGCGCCATAAACTGCAGCGTGGAGTGGCTGTGCAGCCTTGCCCATGTGCAAATAGCAGGAGAAACCCATTACTCACTATGTATCCTTCCAACGCAATTCAAGTTTGACAAACATTAAACAATTTGAGCTGACTGCAGAAAGCGGTGCTTCCTTTGAGTGCCTGTTAGGAAGCTCAGCATCAGGCTGCCCATGAGAAATGCTGGGCAGAATTAATGATTTCCATGAGGTAAATGGCTGTGTGCTGAAACAATGCTGAGCCACTCGCTCCCAAACATCCTCCCAGACATCCTCTTCCATAAGAGGGAATGTCACTTCTCAGTTCCAGTGTTTGTCCTGTTGGGTTTTTCTTCCAATCCCTGCCTCTGTTCAGAGTGTGCCCCTGCCTGGGTCTGTGATCTGCCACTCGAGTCGAGTTTCAGGCACAGCTTTTCCTTCTGTGTGGTAGCACAGCTTCACATTTGTGCATCATTTACCTAACTGAGGTGCAAGTCCATTTTCCGTTAAAATAGATGGCTCTTTTCAGAATGTTTAAAACAATCAAAACCAGAACATTCCAGCCAGAACAGAAACCCCTTGAGAGGAATAAGGATGCTGCTGTGAGGCCGCTGTGACGGCCATCACGGAGCTCTGCTCCCTTCAATGAAGGGCACCACGCCTCTGCACTGCAGAAGCACAATGCCAATGGCAGCCACCAGCACAGACAGAGCACTTCAGGATGCTCAGCTGAGATTCCAGCAGGAAAGCATGAATACTGGCTTTCCTTTCTTTTAATTTGGAACCACAAAATTTTCCCTCATATCTGAAAACATAACTATCTCAAGCATTTCTAAGCAGAGCTGGGCTGCTTGGGCGGGATGGGATGCCTACTGGCAGCACTGAGCTGTGTGTGCTGCTCGGGAAGGCAAAGCCTGGCCTTCTGCTAAACGGATCCTTAGCAAGTGACAAATAAAGGATTAACTGCCTGCAGCACTAGCCCCTCTACCTCAGTATTTAGAGCTTTCCAAGTTATTAGCTTTTTAATTAACATTGAAAGATCTGAAAGCACCTAACTGCATTGTACCGTAATTATATTAACAAATTACAGACATGAAAATTAAAATTCAGTTGCTCTAATATTCTATTTAGAAACGTGCAAATAGAGTTGATGTTTTGCTAATAAATGCTTCTCAGATGTTCTGTTTCTAAGTGAAAGGAGAAAGTGTGCCTTTACAGTATTCCTTTACATGCCTCTGCCCTCATTTGGAGTTAATAAGCAAATACAAAAGGTGCTTGAGCCTGAGAAGTACCCCTCCCTTAACCTCCCTCCAGTTATAATGATTTCCTAAATTACAGACTGTAGCTCTAATAGGACAGCCACGAGGACACCATCACAGTGCTGGATGTAGCCCACTTCATTTTCTCTCACTGTTTCTCTCTGTCCGCAGACGCACACAGACGTGCAGAGGGAAGGTGTCTGAAGGCTGCATAGTGCTTGCACACAGAAGAGCAGTGTTTTCCCTCTAGCTGGCTAAGCCCACTGATTTGCTTTCCATCACAGAAATCTATCCAAGACAAGCAGGCATGGGATTTGACAATCCCTACAGAGCAGACAGCAATGCAGGTGTGCACTCACAGCACAGTGCCCTCAGCTCTCCCCAGCTCTGCAAACCAGAGATCCAAGCTGCATGATGGAGCTGCAAACCTCCAGAGGCAGCAGGAGAACCACAAGCACAACCAAGTAGCTGTGGTGTGATAAATGCACCCACACAGCAAGGTTTGGGCACTCCATGGGCAGTGCCACTGAGCATTTTGCAGAGGCCCAGGAGTGGTCTGTGCATCACTGGTACATAACAACACAAGGCCAGTGCTTCTGATTAATGAGGCACTGCTTAAACAGTTTATGAGACCTGTATTCTTCAGGAAGTAACTGCAAAGAGCTGGGCATTGGCATTTATCTTGTCTCACTGTCTGTGCCGTGCTACATAACTACCTGAAAAGATTTCTGCCTTAAGGAGATTATATTTGGAGAAGTTATTCCTAAGTTACTCCTACTGCAAAAAAAGCAAAAGCAGACAGACACAAACGCTGCTGTATAATCCAGATTTCCTGCTAAGTCTTGCAATATTAAAGTGACTGAAAAAGTCCGGTGCCTTGCAGTGCTTCAGGAGCCCCGAGTCATCTGCTGGTTTGTTTTATCTAACACATGGAGAAGTAATAATCTGACGATTGTGCCGCAACCAGATTACCAGAAGATTTATTATTAATTATTGCATAAAGAGACAGAGGTACACGTGGTGCTGAGCAGAGCACAGGAGGGAGAGGTAATCCTTGCCTGAAGTACTTTACAGTCTAAATACATAAGCAGTGCAACAGTGACAGGGACCCAGCAAAGAAATCTTCTGTTTCAGAGATCACATTTTCCTGCACGGTACTTTGGGATGCTTGCTTCGGTTTAGCTGATGTGATTTGACACTGGCGGCCTCCTTGGTATTAGTGACTCATTATTTATGATCTGTGTGTGCATATAAAATGAACGGCCTCCCCCAGCTCCTGCCATTGGAAAAGTCAGGGTACCTGAACAAGGAAGCGGGCGGTGGCTTCGTTACCTGGGCTGTGGATCAGCAATTTGTATGCAGCAGATGAGTGGAAGAGAGTGAGAGAGACATGGGAGAGGCAGGCTTGAGTCCATTGCTGCTGCAGAGCAGCAGAAGGGAGGGCTTGCAGGACACATACACCTGCAGCTGTGACAAAGGACAGTGCTTCTGATAGCATGGAGAGAGCTCCTGAGCTGTGCTGCTGCTCCTGTGCCTGACCCAAAGCTGGGCAAGGAGCACAGGACCAAGCAGCACCTCAGGCTGGAGGCAAAGGCATAGCCTGGCTGAGCTGGCCCCTAAACATCCCTAGGGGCTGGCCCTGCTTCCTTGTGAGCTCACTGCTCATCCTTTCAGCACCAGAAAGCCCTGGGGAAAAACCCACATGTCAAACCTGAGCATCAGGTAGGGAACAGCTGGAGGGCAGTGGAAAGCATACAGCAATTGAGGGGACATGTCTGCATCCCTGCTGAAACATTAACAATCTGCCTGAAACAACTCCCTGGGATTCTAGAGCTGCAATGACTAAGCCTTGGCAGGACCCACTCAGTTCGGGTCAGCGAGTAGTGTTAATGCATAAATGGTGATCTGCCTGAGAAATTATGCATGGGGAATAACCTGTGCAGGCTGAAGATCCAAAAAGATGTGGGTTTAGTAGCACACCAATGTGATCAATTTATGCAAGACTCTATACCTGAAAATCACCAAAAATCATAACCCACTTGCTGCTGAACCTCCAGGTCTGTCTGCTCTCAGTTGCTGTTGGTTCAGCAGGTTTGTACAGTGTGCACAGGTGGAAAAAAAATCAGTGCACAATTTTTAAATTGCAGATTTACTGCCACAGATTAACATAAGACTGAGCAGAGCAACTGAACAGCAATGCTGTGGCACACGTACATGCAGAGGAAGCATGCTCCCTAAACCCCCTCAGCAGTGCAGCAAACTGATGGCTCCAATGATTTTTTGGACTCAGAGCTCACTGTATTTTTAATTAATTTGAGCAACTATATTCAGTTCTTCACAAATATATTTTTAATAGTATGAGCAAGGAAAGCATCCTCTGAAAAAAGCAAACAAGAAATGAGCATCCCAGAGAAATGCTTGCCAGCTCAAATTTCTATGTTTTCACAGCAGTTATAGCAATTATTAATTTGTGTGTTTGTATTTAGAGCCTTATCATATCCAAACATCACCCACAGGTTGTCCAACAGAGCTGTGGTATCTCAGATTTGGGAGAAAACCCATCTGGAGAAGGTCCTGATGAGGGGACAAGTCAGTCTTCAGAGGACTCATCCAACCACTGCACCTCTGGCTTGGAGGTGCAAGAAGAAAGATTTCTGTATTATCTCTATACTTAAATTAAGAGACTGCATTTTCTTTACAAATATTTTACTTCCAAATACTAACCACTGAGATATGTGATACCAACATGCAATATTTCAGTAATGAGATCTAGATGATATTTCATGTGAGCTGAAAACGAAATACAACATTCAGCTCAGGAGGGAAATCCTGTGCTGTGTATTTAGACTCCAAAAGATGCACCTCTTAATGGGAAAGGCAGTTTCACACCAAACATTCCCACAAAACACACAGTTCACTGCTCCTGGCAACTCTGAGACCTCAGGTCAGCTCTGCTCAGAGCAGTTCTGCTAAGGATGCTAGTTCAAGCTCAGGACATCTGATAACTGCACACTGACAGCAATGCTGACCCCTTTCCATCTCAGCTCCCATCAGAGCCTCTCTGCCTCTATCCCTAAGCTTACTGATTTTGACCCACAGCTGCAGCCATCAGCTGGAAAAGAAATAATATTACTTGAGTCAACAAAAATCTCGTCTGATTTCCAAGCATTAAAAATAATACCCTCTTCTCCATTGTTCCTAAATCTCTAGGCTGTGCCTGCGTCTAACCCCTATTTCAGGTGTATGCCATCATATCCCAGGGACCATCGCCCAACAATTTTTTATGTCTTACCCTACCTATTTCTTCAGGTTTAAGATGATGCCAGAATAAACTGAGCTCTTGATATACAACTGAACCAGAATTTTGGGTTGGCCAGAAACCATATATCAGTGACACCCATCTGTCCTGGGAGGAACTGAAGACATTCCCCTGTAACAGTCTCAATCTGCATTTAAGTTCAACAGTCCACTCTGAAAAGCACAGCCATGACTGAGCATGGGTTATACTGACTGAGATCTTGGTATTTAGAATATCCCATCAGCAGTTCCCTTCCCTCACAGAATCAGTAGCTTCATTATCGCCTTTTATGTCCTTTTAACTGGCTGGAATTAGTCACTGATGTAGGCAGGATACCAGACTTCCTGGGTTTATGTTCTCATTAGGAACAGTCAATGCTGAGCACACCGTTGGGACGATGCTCCACGTGGTGAGCTGCATGCCAACTGCAGTCCCATTTCCTTGATGAGGAAGGATCTCATCAAGCTCGTTGCAATCCTACGTTCCCCACGTCCCCAGTTCCTTTTCCTTTCAACCCACATCTTTTTCTTCACTGCTAGAATCATAAAAGCACTTCCTCAAATAAAGCTCAGGTTGGTGCTGCTGTGATTCATTAGAGCCCACTGACTCCTTTTGGATCCAGGCTGGTTACATTCACCTGATGAAGACCTTAAATCTTAATAAATGAAATTCGGTTATAACAGACTAAAAAAAGTAATCAAGGTAAAAGAGAGGCTGTGAACTTTCCTCAAGATCCCATCCCTCCCCAAACACATGACCGGCAGTGGTTGAAATGAGTTTTGAAATGCTTCCCTTTGGACTCAAATGGTCCCTTAGCTGCTTTTAATTATTACAGTTAAATACAGGAAAGTTTTAACTGCAAGCTTTAAACATCCTTTCAAAGATAACTTGAGGGAGTTGAGATTGGGAAAAGAAAGAATTAAATAAGCTTTCTGTCTTTTCCAATCTACGTTGCTTTTCCACCCAGTGCCCCAGCTTTTCATCCCGTGTCTTTTCAAGAAGGTTCATTAACAGGCATCTTCAGAAAGAATAAGAAAAGAGGACGGAGTACACCATCACTGGCAGATTGAAATGCATGTCTGCTGCTGGGCTGGCATTCAGGAGCAAAGAAATTCTGACACAGTTGGGGTTTGTGTTCGTGAAGGATAAAACTATTTTGAAGGTGTTTTGTTTGTTTTTAATTCAGGAGTCGACATGAAACCTTACTCAGGAAATTCTCTTTGATAGCTAGGTGAAAGGAGCTTGCATATCAATGCTGGCATTGGTGTTCCTGATGGGAAAGTTCCCATACCATGCACAGTGGTTTCAGTGCATCAGTCCCTGGTTTCTACAAACCCTGGGAGGACTGAGGACCTGGCACACATGGAACTCAGCCCATGGGCTGCAACACCATAAAGGGTGCTGCTCCTCTTAGAGATCGGATGGAGCTATGGGCAGAGCAAAGGAGCTTGGTTTCAGCTGGATATATCCATGGGATCAATCTTTTACTTTTTCTTTGAATCTTTTCTGAAGTTAAAGTTAAAAAAAGATTTTAAAAAAAAAGTGAAAAAAAGGTTTAAAAAAAAAAAGACTCGTGCCTCTGCCTACTAAGCAGAGATATCTAGCTCAGCACTGACTTCATCTGTGAATCACTTCTCCTTGGGCATTTCCACTATTTCATCCTGTGGTTTCATTTTTACGTGGCAGGCTTTCTCAGGTGAGTGTTATGGAAGGCCATTATTTCCTCCTCTAACTTTTTCAGAGCGTACACCAGGAGCAGCTGAAAGCAGCCTTATAATTTCCCAGGCTGGCAGTGTTCCACGGCTCTATCTTTCAGGCAGCCTAATAAGCCAGGAGTGAAAAGCAGCACTGTGAGGGGCAGGAGAGGAGAGACGCAGAACGAATCAGAAAATAGCAAAGAATCAATAACGATGTATATGTGGCTGCATTTCTAATGCAAATTGGCACAGCTTCAGAGACATCCATGTAAAAAAAAGCAGTTAATATGTACCAGCTGAAAAGAGGCTTTCATTCAGGACCTACAATTTTCATTCTTTTGCCAAAGGCAGAGCCACGGACCAGAAAAGCCCACGTGTGACACCAAGAGTTGTCACCAAGGATCTATTAGAAGGCAGCCAGCAAACACCACTGAGACATGAAGGAGAAACAACAGTCCTTAAATGACAAATTTAACCAAATTCACCAAACTTTAACCAACAATTCCACTGCTATCTGGAGCTACTTTCAGAAAGACAGCACCCCTTGGGGCACTGCCAAAAAAGATAGAGAAATTTGTGGTGCTGGAAAAAAAATGTATTAGCAGGCACGTTGTTTGGTGTTTGGATTACCATTCCACCATCCATTACTGAAACAGAAAACATTTAAAAGCCCTTAAACCATTATGTGTGCAAAACATGAACATTCTAAAACGGCCTGCTCGCCCTGTCATCATTAGGACACTAGTATTTTTATCAAAATCATCCATGCTTTCACCTGAATGGTTACGAAAGCAGCAGCTTGGTATCTGCTTACCCTTCCAATTAGGGAGGAAGCAGAGATTATGCAGAAAATTGTATTTAGATCATACTCTGTCTGACCTTTAAAGGTTGTCTGCGTCCTCAGTTACTGCTTCTTGGATTTGCACTAATTAATATATTTATCATTGCTACGAAGATAAATAAAACCAAATTCATAAATATAGATTTATTTTTCCCCGAGTTTATCCAAATTGAACCATTTGCTATTTCATTTATGTCCCTTAATGCTGGTCTATCAGACGCATTTGCAGGAGGAAACACACAGAAATCAGCAATTGTACTCCATTGGGTTCCTGCCTGGGTCCAGATTTTGGACAACTATTTGTTGTGTTGAGTAAATTACAAGTCTGAGCACAGATAAAACCAGGTGGTGGCCCTCAACTAATGCACCTACTTTAGCAAGATTACAAAGGGTCATATAGGTATGCTGAAGAAACCAAAGTTAAGAATTCTCTGTGCAATAATCAGCATGACCTCTCTCACTCCTGCTTCTCCTTCTGTAATGGAAATTTTCAATGAAAACCAATCCCAAAGCAAACCTAGAATTCTCCAGTGTGAAATTAATGTGTGAAACAGAAGGTACAGAGAAAGGAAAACAGCTCAACCACAGGAGCGTATTTCTGGTCCTTCCATAATGCTGGGTTCCATTTGCACCCCAGACACTCAGCCGCTTCAGTCGGTCTAATGGGAAAATGAAGCATTACCTGGTGGGGGTAATGAGCGACCAAAGGTTCCAAAAGGATATTCCAAACTACCCCAAGCAATCCATTTTTCAAACTTAACTGCCAGAGAAACACATTCTCAGCTAGGAGCTCACAGGCTCTCTCCATCTCCCTCCCAAGTTGAAGTGCTTGTACCAAAATACTCTTCCTTGACATCCCATAACAGTTCAGTCTACTCAGAATGCATAAAGCAGGGAGGAATCAGGCTTGTCTGACACAGTGGGGTCTGCTTCATTACCAGTGGCTCCTGCATGTCGGATAATGCACATTTAATGGGTATTAAATGCTTGAAAAAGAGAGAGCAGAGAAACTTAATTAACTGTACCTAAAACAGTGGGGTGCCTGCTGCTTTTCAGGCTCTGAGGTGCTACTGAAATAATAACTACACACATTCAGGGCAGAGAAGTTGGGTGGGAAGGAACAAAGGAGATGCCGACACAGGTAATAATGTACTTAATTAATTAAGATAATCAAATGGTGTAACAGCGACATTGTCAGAGCAGAAGTTGGAAGGATGGCAATGCCTTTCCTGACTCTGCCTGTCTCCTATCATTTATCCAGCTGCCTTTTTCACCACCACTCTGAAGCATCCCCTGCAATCCTGTTGTGGGCATCCAAGGGCAGATCAGAACAACCTGAGCTACAGGGATGCAGGTCCAGAAATGCCCCATATTCCACCCTGGGGACTCACTAAAGCTAAAGGAAGCATGTCTGTCACTGATGTGAAGAAGTAACCGTGTAATTACACGGGTTGAACCTTGAGGAAATTACAGCTCTGTGATTTTTGAAGTGAAGACACATTCTGAGATGCACTGATGCCAGCTGCAAATGCCAGGTACTTGAGCTTGCAGTGCAGAAGGAGCAGGCATTGCCAAGGTGCCTAAACCACAATGTACAACTGTGAATAGATGCTGGAACTGCAGAAGAGTCAAGCATCCAGCTTGCCACGACAAGGACTTAGTCCATCTTCAAATCTTATTTATTAAAAAACTAAATACATCTCACGACAGAACTAGAACTCTAAGCCATACGAGGGGAAAAACCTTTACTGGTTTCAGAGCCTTTGCTATTGGTACAGGCTACTCTTACTTGGCTGCATTAGCACAGACAAACGTTCACGCCTGACTCTAAGGCAACTTGTTTGTTTGTTCAGAAAGAGGCATGAGATTTATCAAGTCCATTTTCAGGTGGGTACGTGTGAAAACTTACCCACACTCATGCTCACAGGACAGCAGGTACAGCACTTACTCTCAGCATCCCAACACTGGCTACTGCAGCAGTTTATGTCAGGTTTGTAGCTGTGTACAGATGGGTTATCATTCCAGCTCTCTGAAACCGTGACTTAACCCACACCAGCAGCTGTAGCTACAGACAGCAATTCATTTTTTGTATCTCTTTTCTTCTTAGCATCTTTTTGATTAAAAAGATTATTAAAAATATACTGTGTGGTGTGTGCATTGACGTGGATGCTCTTGGAGAGGCATGGTGAGATAGCAGAGAAAACTGTTCTTTGATAAAGGAGTTGATCATTGATTTAAATGATTGTTAAATAATTCATTTGATAAATAACATTCAGCCGTGCACAGCTGCAGTGGTAGAAAATTTAACCTTGAAAATTATTAAAAAAAACAGCTGTCAGAAGTCACAGCTGCTGTTACACATAAGCAATATATACAAAGACAGTAATTTACTGGGGTTTTCAAACATTATAGTTTTAACAATTTCTCAACCAGGTATTTTTCCTAGCGTAACTACTGTATTGTATTACTTGCCACATATTCAAAAGACAGTAACAGATATTTTCTCATAAATCACGAGGAAGCTGTTTTATGTATTGTGATGAATATGTGGAGAGAGCCACCTCTGCCACTGACACATGCTGTAATGGGAAGCACTATCAGTCACAATCAGCTAGTAAAGATCACCAGGAGAAGGCATAGGCAACCCTCAGGGACACAAACCACAAGCCCACAAGCCCACAAGCTCAGGTTTATACTTCGTACATTTACCCCTGTTATAGGTGTAATCTGGTTTTCATGGAGTGAAGGAGATCAGACATTGCCCCTTCTATTTTACCAGAGGGAGAACAAAATTCCAAAATATCAGCACTGTAATGGGCCACAGAAAACTCCCATTATTAGGAACTTGCACACGCAACACACATCAACTGGAAGTCCAAAAGGGAGTCCAGTGTTTCAGGTCTTGGTCACATAGCATTTATGAAACGTTGGGTTTTAGACCACACTCTAAAAGGACAGGCAAATTTCAGTAGCAAAACCTACGCCTCTGCCATAGTATTTTAATTTTTACCCTTTTTTTTCTCCCAAAATATGAATTCAATCCTTCTGCCCCATTCAATAGGATGTGTCAATTACTGCATTCTTTAGAGTGACAGATTTGCAAGATGGATCTCCTGGCTGTAGATTTCGTTCTGTTCTCCTCTGTCAGAGCCACACTGCTAGGAGAGTATCGTAATGGGGCTTTAGAATGAATAGCATTCATAAGCATCAAGCAGATCTGCACAAAGGGGAATATACGTCTCTTTCTTGTCAAACCCTTGAAGTGTGCTGCTTCAGTATCTTAAAGGATGAGAGGATTGGAAAGAAAGCCCCAACTGCTGTGAACTTTGATGCTGCACGTTTGGCACCCCAGCTTCTCTCAACTTGGCTTGGCTTTAGAAGCTGCACGTTTTTATAGAAGGTTTTCATACAGAGAGACTCACATCTGCATAGAGTTTCACTGCAACTATTAGAGAAAGTTTTAGCTCATCCTTATCAGATGTAATCCCAGATGAGAAAACAAAGTAGTACATTAAAAAGAATCACACCATGAATGCAGCAGCAGTATGCAATTGCTGGCTTCTGTTTCAAAAGCACACCATGAGCACGCTTATCAAAGCAGCCTGTTTGGGGACCAGGAAGATTGCTCTGCAAGCATTTTGGGTGGGCTGCTCCTGCAGTGCAAGAGGACTTGCAAAAATCACAGCGCTTTGAGAGATGTCCTGTGGAAGTGAGAATCACTGTCGGAAAAGTACAGAGGGATGGTCTGACATTATTAGTTCGTCCGGATAAAGCACTTTTAATTTTAATAAAACATGGCTCCACGTTTATCAGCAGGTGAAGTGGTTGAGTCCTTCAGCTGTTGTCCTTTCCCCACCACCCAAACCTCTCCCTGTAGCCCTGCCTACAGCCCAGGGAATGGCCAGGTTCTTAGGAGCTGATAGCCTGGGAAACTCACAGATTTTGGCTGTACTGTTCGGACACAAACTGGTCATGGGCACGGTCAGTTATTCACACACAGCATTAGACAATATTCTGTCAAATTCAGCTTTGTGGCAGGCTGTCACCAAACACCTCCACGTATGATTGCACTTGTATGATTGCATTCAAATCACACGTGGGATTTGGATGGAGACACGTGTTAGTGTGTATCTGCTGATATCTCACAAACTGCTCCTTTGGGAATGGCACCATGGGGGTGCAGACTGACCTGAGACCCAACCCCAGTTTCAGGAAGGAGATTGGTGCTGGGGAAGCAGGACTTTTCCAGCTGCCAGGATCCCTTCCCAAGTGCTGCTGGCACTGTCAGGAAGGCTCTGTCCTGAGCACACTCCATTATGGGAAACTCGGTGAATAAACGACTGCAGGATCACTCCATCAAACACATCAGAAACACCAGCTGCTTTCTCTTAAAAATGGTCTCATGGTGGCGTTTCCTTACTGGTTTTGGTTCAAATAGTCAAATTTATCAGAAGAGAGCATTAACTGCATGCTAGAACTCCCAGGAGCAATTATCTCCTGAAAACATGGCTGATGTTATGGCTCCACACAACTGTCTGTCTGTCCTTGGCGTGTTTAACGCATTCGCATTCAGACAGATACTGACTGTGTATATCTGTTTTACTGCAGCTGTTGATTTGACAGTTGCTGGCAATTCTACTGCTGATTTATTTATCTGTTGTACCCGTGCTGCTTTTTCTAAAGTGCTGTTTCCACGGAGTTTCCAGGCAGTTCTATATAACCTGCCTCAATCAACTCTCCTATTTTCTTTTTTTCCTTTCAATAGTCCCAAAGTCCAAGGCACCTATTTTTCAACTTAGAACGTTCTTACCAAGAGTAATATATACTATTTTTTAAGAACACTGCACTGCTTTACCTGGAACAGGGGAGTCAGAGAGAGATGCAACAGAGAGGGATGCACTGGGGAAGGTGCTGCCCAGTGGTGCCCTATAGGACACAAGGTCAGACGTGCTTGGCAGCTGATGACATCTGCTTCTCCTGCTCACACTGCTATGGTTCTGCAGCCAGCACTGCTTGGAGTAGGGAAGACCAAGAGTTGCAAGTTAGGAGCTCCAGCTCCCAGCAGAAAACAACCCGAGCAGCTATTTATAGCAGGACCATGGCATGACAGTATCTCATCTGTGCAGCACTTACCCTGAGAATCTCTAAATTCAAAACAGCCACTGCTAATGGCAGGAGGGTTGTGCGTAAGATTCCATCAAAATGATTTCAAAAACTGAATGAGATTTCCAACAACAAAGAAATTTCCCACAATCCATTGCAGCAATTTGAGCACTACGGTAATTAAAAATTGTACCATTTCATTTGCATGAGCAAAAGTTATAAACTCTCAGGGATTATTATCCCACAACAATACCCCTTCATCCAAAATCAGCTTCTTTTTTCCTTTTTCTTCTTTTCTGACATCAATTTTTGTTCTGTTTTGTTTTTCCAGCGAATGAGTAACAGTTAAACAGACTAATCTCTAATTTTGTCAGTTTTGACTTAAATTCCATCAAGTGCATAGGATTTCAGAAGTAGTTTATATCAAAGACCAAAACAAGCATCCATGTAAACAAGGTCCTACGAGCATGCAATCTCAGCCTGCTTGTAAAGAATTGCAGCCTCTTTTCTGCAAGTTTGAGTTCATGAGGTCTGCGGATTCAAAGCCACTTGAAGCGTTTTCCCATGTCAAAGTAACTGTGGAGCAGTGAAAAGCAGCACTACATAAGGACAGTGGCACTGAATCTCAGTGTTTTGCTATCTTGCTCTTCCCTACACCCAGAGACACCTTGTATGTAGGCTGTGCTGCTTGGGCTGGACAAAATTAAGAGCTTTGCCTCAGAGAAGAAATTAATATTTTAACTCACTTTGATATTCTGACACCACGCTCCTACTGAATTTTAACTGATCAAGTATTCTGTTCCATAACCCCATACATTTCGTTATGTGCTCTGCACATAGCCCCCTAAGTGCAGGGGGCCACCAGTTGTAATTTGTTTCATTCTTCAAATCCAAATCCCTTTGCCTTCTCCCAGGGCAGCACTGTCATCTGGAGCGGCCATGTAAGTCCATGTCTCCAAGGCATACCTGCTCTTCCCAGTCCCAAGCCAAGTCCTGAGAGCTGCAGCTTTATCATCCTTAATGGTTGCTGACAGCTCCATTAGTTGAACCTTAAAACCGTGTACTTCATATGCACCGTGTATGTTCACCACAAAATCCTATAACTGATTACGTCCCATTTATATCTGATTTACATGCACTCACTCCAATTATATCATCAAACCTATACACAGCCATTGCCCAAAGGACAACCTGTCCTAAGCTATTACCACAGAAAACAAGGACCATCACAAAACAGATCCCAATTGAATTGTGCCATTTTAGAAATTAGAGACTGAAGTCTGCTTGCTGAGGAATTGAAAGAAGCAAGAATGTGTCATTTGCTTGTATTGTAGCAGGATTTAACTTCAGAGTTTCTGTCTTTTTCTTGCATTCTCTCCCTGTAAGTACGACATACAGAGCCATGGGACAGCTGCAGAAGTTGAGCCCTGGGACCAGATCCCAGCAGTTCCCACTCAGGACCATCCTCACATCCACAGGGACTGAAATGACCCAACATCAGTATTCCCAGACTTTGACCCCACTGTTGTTAGCACATCTTCCCTTCCTCCTTCCCACCCACATGCAATCTATACTTGCTATAGTTCAATACTCTACAATTTCAGCCAGAGATACGAAAAATAAATCAAACCCTCCCCATATTAAGGTAGGGGATCTTCACCAAATTAACCCTCCCATTATTAAGGTGCAGGTTTGTTCTGCTTTCTAAAGCACAAAGCAGCAGTAAATTACCAAAACCTATTTTAAAATAATTCAAAGATGGAATACTGCTCCCGTGTGACAGAGCTCCCCAGTCTGCATGGGAGCAAGGGGCAGAGTCACAACAGCTGTGACACTTCCACAGACAGCAGGTGAACGATTTCACAAGCTGCACACCTTGCCCACCTTCACCTCTGCACTGCACCTACACCCACCAGAACCAACATGACTCCTCCAAGTGGGCACAGCAGCATCCCAGCAGGAGCCAGGCTGCCAGCAAACCCCATCACACACAGGATGGCCCGATCACCAAAGCCAGATGCTCCTCACACTGGAGCATGCCAGAAGACAGCTTCATCAGCTGCCCTCAGTGACATGCAACAGAGTCCATTCTATCAGCAAGAAGAACTAATGACATTAAAAGCACTGCTACTCACCCCCAGCAGGCTACAGTGCTTAATCAAAAATCACTGAAATCAAGAAGACAAAAGGTCCTATAAAATTTTGTGGTCTTTGGATCCATCACTTGCATGAGGGAGAATCAAATCCGATGAAAATAAATGAACATTTTGTTGGGGCTGATTATTCTTTTTTCTCTCCCCAAACCTCACACATCTGACATTTCTATTAGGATGCTGAATATTTGGGAAGTCAGAAGCATCAATTTCTCAGCTTTGACAGTTCACTATGTGATATTTTTCAGTGTAAACAAATACAAAATATTTTATTGCCTCTTTATCCAGGCATCTCAAATGCCACTCTAGTTCCAGCCATTTATCAGATGCAGACTCTGTTAAGAGCGTTTGCCTGAGATTCTCAGTTTGACAATCAAAGCAGGATGCTCGCTTTCCTGTTTCATGCCTACCAGGACTTCAGTGCAAATACATATTTATGATAAGAACAGGAATGCAGTCACTCTTCTGTGCCCTTCCATCAGTCATGACTCGAGCAACCCCACCAGTGCAATAATTTGCCTAAGATTTACTCCTAATTTGTTTGTTCAGAAGGCCACATGAGGTAGCAAAAGGAGCTCGGGATAATTCAGCCACGCAAGCAAAGTTTTGTTTGTGTTTGTAATGAGCTCACCAAAACTCATAAGCTGCAGACGAGTTTAATTAAAGTCAACGGAGCAAAGAGATTAAGCACTTAAGTGTGCTATCTTCATGGCTTACAAAACTTGAGTAAATCAAATCATTAAACTTTAATTTGCCTGAGATTAGGTAAGATTGGCACAGAAATACTTGGGCCTCCATTCATCCCACCTGTGTATTTTATAGCATTCTCCCTGCAGCAAAATAAAAGCTGCACAAAGCAAAGCCCAAGCATCCAAAAGAGAGGAGGAAGCAGTCGGGGCAGTCTGCCACAGAGGGAGAGCATTGCTGGGAGCCAGCCTGCCTGCACTGCCCCATCCCCAGGGTGCACAAAACCAAGAGCATTTCCTTTGTGCTCCTGTGTTAGCAGGCACTGCAGTACTTCCCAGATGAACTCAGAAATGAAAGTGTTAGGTAGCTGTGTGCAAGGATCACAAAGATGACCTGCTCCAAAACACCATCTCCCACTCCACGCCCTTAATGCTGCGCTGTCAGACCCTTCCAAGCCACTTCCTGCAGTTCAGCCTTGGATGCTCTGCCAGACACCAGCCAGGATTAATACAAGGCAGAGCAGGACAGCCAGCAGAGAACCAGCCACTAAAGACAGATGTGGCACCTACGTGCTGCCAACATCTCGGATCATTCATCCTTGCAAAAATGATTAAGAATTAGACACAGCCCTTATTGAAATGCAGTCACCTTGCTCTCAGCTGGATTCATTTCTTTAGGTTTTGCTCGTGTGCTACTATTCTCCCTCTCTCCCCTTCGCTGCTGTTCTTACCCAATCCTGAAATGAGAGAAAGGAGCAGCCAATTTCTTCCTGGTTCATTTCTAACCTTTTATAATGCTACTGCTGAAAACCGTTGCAGTTTTTATAGTCGCCAGCAACCTTCAGTGTGAGGCTAAGAAGTGTTATTTCTTCTTTGGAGAAAGCTGCTGAGCCTGGGAGCCCCCAAATTCATTTCGTTACAGAGCATGCTGACAAAATTACCTCAAAATTTCCCTTGTGGAGATGAGCAAAATTAACTGTATTTTAGATGACAAAAACATATTGTGTTTGCAAAATTCATATGCAAAATACCACTCACTGATGAGATAAAAATTATGCACTGTCATATCCTATCAACAGACTCTCCAGAAGATTAGTTACTGTATATCACGTTTTGAAAGTTACTATTTCTCCCTGAGCCTTCAAAATCATACTTACCTCACTCACTTCAGTTTTAAGACACCATTGCAGGCACCACTGACACGTATTTATGCCAAGTTCTGTCTTGTGATTCTCACTTACCAGGTCTCAAAGAAAGTCTAAAAACTCCAACAGAATACAAAATCACATCGTTTAACTGACAAGAACGATCCCTCACCTACTTCCATGGAACTACATTAAGAACTCAAGGAAACACACTTCTGAAGTACAGAGGTTGATTGAAGACACACTATGACCTGCACATCCACTGAGTGCACTGACAGACAAACCCACTGAGTTGTTCCCTTCCCTTTCTGGGCTCCACGTAGCACTGCTTTTTCTCCAGTAACTTCCCTGTGTATTCAGAAGACAAGAAACTTCTCTCTCCACTATAACACAGATCCAGATTTAATGCAGGTTCCACAAGATTCACCTTAAGATCTTGTGAACTTGTCGTGTTTTTTTTTAATAAGTATTTGGAAATCAGCCAGAGATAAAAGTGAGCCGAAGAAGACTCAAGAACATTGGAAAGACAGAGAAATATTCTAATTAACCAAAAACGAACTGGCTGGCTTAGAATATCTAAGTCCATGCAACTTATGTGTGGATATTTCCTTTGCATTGATCAGCTCCCAAAGAAAACTGTATTTCACCTTCTCTGAGCTCTGAATGCCTCTGTATGCGTCCCATTATTCCCACCCAGCTGACACCAGCATCGTGGTGTGTTCAGTGACCTCTCCTGTTAAGTCTCCCCTCTCCAGGGCATCTGCTCTGGGTTATCACAGAGATTTCTTCATCTCATCTCAGTATCCAGACTCACTGCTTTCTCTTGGGAATGGATTATTCATACTTGCGACAGAGGATTAATAGTCACTTGTCAAACACTTGACAACCAGTGTTCATAGCCAACCATAACCACTTTCAATAAAGACTAAACTCCTGAAGCAATTACTTCTCCTTGTGCCTTGAAATCAGACCACTGCTGGCCATACAGCCCTCTGTCATACTTCACATCCAACCCTCCCCTTTCTTGTTCCAGTGGAGATCTTTGTCCCAACTCACTGTGCTTTGCAGAGGGCTCTCCCACCACGTGCACAATGCTCAGCTGAGCAGCTCCATCACACTGGAATTCTCACAACAGCTCATTCATCTAGAAACAAGTGCTACATCATCAGTTCCTGCTGCTTAAAATATTCACAGGAGCAAATTACAGCTCAATGGAAAATCCAGAGGAATCCTTAAATACAGTGTTTGGAGCTCAAAGTTTAGTCTGGAATAAGCTTTTGAGATTCATTCACTGTACTTTTTTTTCCCCCTAAATTCATTCCCTTTATGCCCTCTCTCCTTTGGTTCAGTAATTAGTCGAGGTAATCACTCACTGTGAGGAATGCACAGAATGGGTGAGAGGTCCCAGACTTTCTGCTCAGTTTTAAAACTAAAAGATGCATTTGCAGCGTGCTCCAGAACCCCATCCTCTACACAGCTCTCCAACGGCTCAGCACTCCCTGTCCAAGACCTGTAAGTGATTTGAGATACAGACACAGACTGTGGTGGAGGGGACTGACAGCCCCCAGACCTCCCTCAGAATTGCAGGTGGAACCCACCAGCTCTCACCAACAGCAGTGCTGCTCAAGCCACTGAAGTGCATCTCACCACTGTGGGTTATTTTCAGCTAAAACAAGCAGTGACTTTCCTCACACATAACAAAATACAACGTCCTTAAAAACCTTATTATTATTTCCACTTTCTGGAATAAATAATTCCAGCAAAGCAACGAGATTATAACACAAGGTATTATTCATCGTAAAAAAAAAAAAAAAAAAAAAAACGTACCAGACGGCTTCAAAACATTAAAATATTTTATGTTTCTGTGGGGTCTTTCATTCCTGAACTAAAACATTTTTGCAGATATGAGTTAATTCTCACAATATGCTCATGAGACAAAAATTATTGTAGTTGTTCCCACCAATATCCTGGATGTGACTGCAGAGATACTCTTGTTATATATTCTCTATTTTTCTGTAGTTTTTCACTTAATTGGAAAATAAGCACTGGAGATGCTCCAATCATAGACTGAACATCAAATGTCTCTTTTTAGGCAATGAGATATTCATAGCGCCTACCTTGTGGATTTTTCTCTCTCTTTTATTTTATTTTTTGATATAGAGAAGTTATTTCCTTACATTAATGAATATGTAACAATGCATATATAAAAATCTTAATTCCTAGCTGCATATATGCAGCTCTGCTACATAAGGAGTCTATGAAATCTCCTAATTCATACCATGGGGACGTGCCCATAAAGAGGAGCTGGGAACCTCCTGAGATGGGCTGATCTTCTCACTGCCTTTTATCTCAATGGAAATTGTAGCAGTAGGCATTTCACTAGGGGCTTCGATTGGCTAAACCTCCAACTACCTTTGTTAAAGAGAGCTAGATCCAAATAGACTCTCACAATCCAGGCTATGCACATTTATTCAACACGAGAAAAGTCAATTAGCCCGGAGCTGTCAAAATTCCCATTGATTTAAGTCACGTAGCACAAGGCTCCCAGGAATTGGCTTTCTTGATGTGAGCTACTTGATCTTCCTAGGGGAAAAAATAGGAATTCCTTCTTCCTCTTCCCTGCTTTTTAAAAATGCACGTTCTACTAAAGCCAGCTGAATTTTTGATATGCACCAAAGCCCAGATAAAACAGTTCTTTCCATCTACGTTTCCATGTTTATTTATAACTCCAACAACCATTAACACTTAACCTCTTTGGAGGACCAACAAACTTCACAGAATCTTAAATCTCCTCCAGATGATGCCTTAGGCAAGGCAGTGCTTTCCCTGAGGATGCTGCTTTACCACCCATGTATGTCCCCTCACCCCCCCCCCCTTCACTGACTTATCTGATTGGCAAAAATGAGCGTGGGTTCACAGCAGATACTTTTCTAAAAGCAGGACTACAATTTAATTAACCACTCCACTGGCAAATTCTGAGCAGAAATTAAAAGTGGTTCAGATTAATGATTTTGTATTCACTGCTCTGGGAATTTCTTATGCCCTGCTGGTTTTAACTTCAAGTTTGTTACTTAAAAACCTTAATCAGGAGTTAGTATGGCACCTGATTAAGTCTTTCTTTAAACGTTCCTGCAATAATTTCCAGCTAAAAAATACATTACCACACAGCTCACTTAACTCAAGGTTCTGAATCAAATATGAGCTACAGTGCTGACAATCACTGCTGAAATCAGAATCCAACACATGCTGAGTGATTTCTTCTGCTTCCACTCTGAACATGTAAGTCCAGGCTAACTACCTTGAAGTTGCTTTAAATTAAAAGCAGTGCAAGTCAGAGTAGAATTTAATCTTTTTTTTTCCATGTTATGAAGCATAATGAACAGTCATACTGCTGTGAAAATAAGTAAAACTAGGATCTCTCTCTGTCTCAAATTTAAGTTGCCTAAGTTGCTTTATTAAGAAATAAATAAAAGCCCTCCAAAAATCTATATGTAAAAGTGTTTGATTCAGTTCACTAGACTCAGAACTCAATATGAGATCACTCATATGCATTATATAAATGTTTCCAGACACTTCACATTAAAACACTGAAAAAAAAACATGGAGGATTGCCACTGAACTCCAACACTACAGCTGTCAAAGAGATGTTTCCAAATGACTTAAAAGCCCTTATTTTTTTCTAACAATTCTACTTAAAAGCATCCTGTAAAAGGCTATAAGCCAATGGGAAAACAACAACTGTGCAGATGTATGCGTAACTTGATTAGTTTTTTCAAGATACTGAAAATGAATATTGTTCGTTTTCAACTTGACTTGAATCTCATTCACCAGTGACTTCTAACAATAAACCCATACCTAAGTAACATGTGCTCACTGTGGTGAAATGATAAATAACACAAATCTTTGAGTACCTGATTGTATTATGAGGCGGATTTCAGCCAAAGCCTTTGAGCAAAGGTTCAGAACAACAGACAAAACACCTGGGGTTATTTCAAGCTCTATAATAAACTAGCTACATTTGCAGGTGCCAATTAATTACATAAAAGGAAAGGTAATTGTAAATTGAAGGAGCCTGGTTAATTTGCACTTCCATTGAAGGTGATTGTGTCTTAATGGTGAAAGGATACAGAAAAAAAGTAATTATTTATTGGACCAGATCTCATTGGCACTTGTGTTTCTGAGAGTCCAAAGTAACTCTGAAGTATGCACAGTAAGCTGGGTTCCTTTGGCTGTAGGCAGACCTATCTGTCCAAGTTAAACACAGAACGGGTTGAGAGTTTTCCTATAGATCATTGTTCTACTGAATATGTTGATCTAACAAACTTGAAGCATATGGCAATAAATTATGTTCCTCGACCTCTTGTATGGGAAGTTATTAAAGCATTGCATTTCCGTTGTCTCAGCAGTGCTATATTACCCAAGAAAACACTGAAATAACTGAAGTGAAACAAGGTTTGAAACTCTCTGAAATCAAAATGTCTCATTAAACTCTGCATCCTTCAGCCCTTTAAAAATTGGTATGGTTCCTAAATTAAAAGGATATGCCCATGGGATGAAAACTGCATTTTCAGCCTGTTCTAGTAATTACTTCAGCTTTACATGGAGCGAACAAGGACTGTATTTCATCCACTTGCTCTTCATTTTTACCTCTACTTGAACTCAACGGGCAAACATTTGATCTGCTGTGAAAAAGGGAAAGAAAATGAGACTGCACACTGGAAGATAGTTAAGTTTGAAAAAGCAGACAGAGATTCTGCACGGACATGTCACAGACAACTGGGGGAACAAGAGAGAACAACTGTAGGATGGTACAGACCTTTAGAAATTCATTAGGTGAGTGTAGATCTTGTGTTATTGTCAAGGATCGAGCTGAGTGCTCAGTTCCCACTGCTCCAGCGACCTGCAGCTGGCTCAGTGCTCTGTGCAGTGCTTGGACAGCCCAACCTTGTGAACCATGCAGATGAGTTCACAACAGATGTAGCTAGACAAGCTAATATTAAGCTAATATTCGGAAATTAATGATAGTATTTTCTCTCCTTATTTTTTAGTAAGAGACCTGAGTACAGGTATGTGATAAAACCCTGGTGAACTTTCCATTCACACTGCAGAACTTCCCAGATACTGCTGTTAACTTTGCTCCTGCTTGTGTTCAGCAGTATGAAGTTCATTCTGAGTTCTCACACCTCAGACAACATGATCTGAAGTGGAGCAGCCATACACAGAATGTCAATGAACACAACATCCTTCACCGAGAAAACATCATTTATAAAGCTAAGGAAAAGACCATGACAGGTCTACATCAGCAGTTTTAGAGTTAGGCAATTTATGTAGCTGAAGATGATGACTGGGGCATAATCCAGAGCAATGAAAGCCAAACACAGCTACACAATTGGGTTGCCAAGTAATTGAAGTAAAGTACCAAACTCTTAGCTACAGAGAGAAAAAACTGTACTGAAATGACACTAGATCAAGATGGCTTTTTCTCTCCCCCCGTCCCCCCCCCCCTCCCCCCGACTGTACCAATCCCATTGTCAAGTCAAGGAAAGCTACCACAGTTTCATGAAGTAACAACACACACTGACTTACTTCAGATCCTGACTTATTCTGGCTCTCCAGACTGGATATGAAACTCCCACAGTGAAAGAGCAGACAAAAATGAAGAAACAAACAATAGTGCTATTTAATTCAGCATTTTAAAAAGGTAGATTACCCAAAGAAGGGAAGATGCTGGGGGCACTTCAGAGAACACCCAAGACACCACTGACCTGTCCTTACATTGCAGCTGTGTGTCAGAGAGCAGCACTATTACTTAACCATGTCTGCTCTCCAGTGAATGGCAAAGAATCCCCTATCAGGCATTGGGCTGGAGCAAAACTGTTCAGTGGGACATTTCTGGCAGTTTTTCTGATATTTGGAACAATTCTACTAAAAGGAAAGTAACTTCTTTTTCATACTGCTTATAAAACAACTGCTTGTAACGCTGCTTATTTCCTTGTAATGTGGCCTGGCTTCAACTCCCTGCATCAGCTGTTACTACATCAGCTTACTGCCCATGTCACTTCTGGGGAGTGATGACTCCTCAGTTGTCTCAGATTGGCTCATCAAAAATAGACCCACAAGCCATGATTTTTCTTGACACTACTGACATTTTGGTCCATAATCCCCAGGCAACATCTGTCTCACATAGGTATTCTTCAGTCAAATGCCTTTAAGGAGATACATGAGCAAAAGGTCAACGTTTGCTGATGTGAATATCTGTTTCAGGTATCTCCTTTTGTGGATGCTGAACTTCTGACACATAGGGTTCAGTGCTGAGGAAGGCAGATAACTCACCACCTTTCAGTAGTAAAGCCTCTTATGTTTTCTCTAGATAGACATTGAAATTACAAATTAGTAAAAAATCTCAAAAAAACAGTGATTTATAAAGATGTTCTATTTATACTCATAAATTTATTTTAAATCATGAATCTACTCCTCAAAATGATCAGTATGAGTTAGTAGGTCAACAGCTTAAAGGAAGTAACTTGCAGGATGAGGTCTTATGTAGCTTTTGAGTTCAATAAACCAATGATACTTTTTGAAAACAAGCAAGATAATGAGTTTATAGAGAGAAAGTGCAATAATTTTCAGCTATATTTAATTACTGCCGTACCTCTCTACTTCCTAGTAATAACACTCTTTAATTATGCTTATGAATGTGCTGAATTTCCCATACACCTGTTTAATCGAAAACAGATGTTCATTTTGTAGTGGGTTATTTTCATAATATACATCACTATTAACTTGCTATTGCTATCAAAACACACTGGGAAAAATAATATACAAATAATGTATAACAGTTTGTGTGGTTATGAAGTTAACTGCCTGTCTACTGCTGCAGTTCCATTGCTGTCAGTTCTTTGATAGTGCACTGCACTCCCAGAATTATCTTTCCATGTACTCTTCACCTTTTTGTTTGACTTGTACCAAAACAATAGTTCAGGTTATTCATTGTTTTGTTGGCTTAGAAGTTACTGACAAATTCCATATGTGAAGGGTCACTAAATATTCTTCATTGGAGCAATTCCTTTTTAGTGGTGCCAATCTTCACAAGAGTAGAAGTGTAAGACCCTGTGTCTACTTATTAATCTCCTGAGACTTCTAGAAATGTGAGCTAATGGGATATTGAGGGGCTAAAGCAAAATGGAGCGAGATGCACTGAACGTGTCCTTTGGAGAAGTGCCGAACACACACTCTAAAACGCAAAAGAATATGATAGTTTCCCTTAATAATGAACGTAATGAGCTCAAGTTTCAAAAGGTAGCATATGCTATCAAATAGCTACGCAGAAAAGAAAGCTCTCACGAAAACACTCGTACTGAACAAATGAAATACCATTTCAGAGAGGACTGATTTTAATATTCCGAGTGGCAAGAGGTGCAACAGATACTTTAACACGACACAGAGAACTCAATTGGCCACAGCTACAGGAAAGGTCAGAAGCAAAGACAAAAAGAACATCCAACAGCAAAGAATTACAGGCTGCTGTGAAGGTACTTCAGTGGGTCAAGCAAGCTTAGCACTTAAATCAGCCCTGACAGTAGCGTGCTGAGCATTTCCTAAGCAAATAAAAACTGTGGACTTTAGACCTTCCTCTCCAAAACCATTCCAGACTTTTTTTTTTTTTCCCCTATTCAACTGGCCTAAAATCTCAGTCTAGAATTAATTTGCAGCTGAGTTGTAAATAGCACAGTCCTCATCTTACCAGTAATGGAAATGGCACTGGGATGAGATCATCCTGAAAACATCGTTTCTGTTGTAACAGCATTGTGCTGCTGCTGCTTTTGGGCATCGTTTTCATAATCTCCTTAAGACAAAGAGTAGCGTACTTGCTTAATGGGATAATTAATAACGGAAATGAACTAAGTATTTCAGCTTTTTCTGTGCATCCACCAGTCTGGTGGAACAACAGGAATATCTTGTACTGACTGCAAAAGTCTTTTAGCTAATACTACCTGTACATTTACTGAGTGAACATAATACAGGCAATTAAGATCTGTTGATTAACCTGGAGCCAGGTTGTGAGGTGTCCCTCATCACCTGTTGATCACTGTGGTGTTTGCCTTCTAGAATCCACTAGACATCACAGAATCTCTTGAGAGCTTTTCTGCGCACTGACACAAGAACGATCTGCAGAAAGTCAACAATGATAATTCCCCTGGGACTGAACTGAAAAATTAAGTTCAGGCTATACTGCATTATGTTGGTCTTTTTAGACTGGATAAGGATCGTGTCACAAAGCATCAACAAATGGGACCAAAGCCAGGTACCACCTTACATTGTGCTGCTGAGCAGGGACTGCTGGATATGAGAGTTAAGGAAAGGAGGTGCAAGTTTGCATTTTGTTTGACTTTAATTTTTTTCCTGCACATAATATACTGAACACCACATATGGAGTAAAGAACAGCTACTACACGTCTGATTCCAAAGCAGAAAAGTGAGATACGCTGCCAACCAGCGCAAGCGATTTCATTTCAAGAAAGAGACTTCAAAACTCATTATCAAGTCTACAGGGAATATACAATATGAAACATAACATGAGCAGCTAGAGTAAACTTTGATTTGATTTCCTTTGGCAGTAATGGTTTCAGATAACCATTTAAGATAAACGCATTTGAGACAAACTACCCAGGGTACAAATTAATGAAATGTAAACCAACAACAATAAAAACAACAAAAAGAGTGGGAAGAGTTGAATTTTTTTAAATTCTGAAGTAGAAATGATAGAAAGGAAGCATAACCATGATACAGTCACTTCTGTGTCTTTTTTTTTTTTTTTTAAGAATGATTATTAAAAACTCTTCTCAGGTCTGTTGATTTGAAGTAAATTAGTGATTTTTTCATTACAGGAACAGTGGGGAAAGTCAACTTTATTCAAAGATTATGCATTAGATCTGGATTTATAATTGCATTTTCTCTAACAAAACTACAAGAAATGACTTTTTACTGAGTATAACTATTTGCAAGGGAATGAAAAATTCAGCCATGCTTTTAACTGGATGGAAACAGGAACACCAAATGCAACTATTACTGCTCAGAATATTTTATTCTTTTGTTTTTAACTGTCATTACTCTTTGTTCCTTCACTAATAAATAATTCCCTACACTGGTAACACTGAAATTACAAGGGAAAACATGGCTGTGTTCCTGTCACAAATAAGACTTTTTTCTTTTTAATGCATTTACTAGCTTCTCAGTCTTAGTTGAACAGTTTTGGGGTGAAGCCTCTCTTCTTCTGGAGGTCAACTAGAATTCACTACTGCCTAGAATCTGGTCAACTGACTCTTGAAAGGGAAGATTACTTATCAAATGCATAGGTACTGGATGTGTCTCTCACCAGTAATCATGAAGGTGAGCTGCTGGTTTTTTGCTTTCTTTTTTTCTCCTGAGTTCAGCATCTTCACAGTGCTAAGAACTATTCTATGAAGCAGAGTTTATAATGTATTCCATCCTTGCCCCAAGGCCTGCTTACTGATTTTATCTAATGGATCTTTTGCTGCATTTGGGCTAGAGAGCATCTAAACAAAGATTCTGAAATTACAAATTTTGGATGCAGGTACATCGACTCTGTTTTTTGGCACTAATATCATTTTGTGGATCTTGCTTTCCCAGAAGGTAGACAGCTCATCATAGAAATGAGCCAACAAATGGCTAAATAGATAACATTTTCCAGATTCAGAGTTGTTAGATGAACCCTAATTCCCATAAACCAGTAACATAATCACTGCATTCAGAACTGCATGGAGTTTATTGACTGCTCCATACAGAAATTACCTCAACACTTAATGATAAATTATAATAGATTCCGTTTTCAAATGGTTAAGATCTAATTTATAATGGCTTTTTTTCAATACATGAGTCATGTAAGTGATCCAGACCTTTCCCCAATGGTCCAAATATTAACTGTGTCAGCATGGTATTTTCTTCCACTCCTGGAATAAAAATTTAGCAATAAACTCCAGAGGCAAAGAGGCACCTAGCTAATGGCATTCAATCTAAGCTTATTGCAGATCGACCTTGAATGCTGCCAAGTCTCTAACATGTGCTGACAATACAGCATCGTTGCTAAGCTACCTATTATTAATCTTTGCAATGAAAAATGAAGAGGTCAGAATGTGTTGAAGGTGTGTTTATTACAGAGCTTGCACAGAGAGTCTCAGCTGAAAGCTTGGATATTTCCCCATATTTATTGCTAAGAAAAGCTTTTAATCTTTTGTAAAGATTTGAATCTGATTGACAAACCTCTACTTATGACACTGATCATTTCTTAATTAAATAGAAGAAGAAATACGTATTTTTAAGTACTCTTCAGTCTATATTTAGGCCAACAAAGAAGGAAATTCTAGTCATTTGTAATTGAAATCAGATGATTTAGCATTATGCTTCATGGTCAAAGTTGCAGTGTGGGTCTAGAGCAGCCTTGTACAAATGCATGGAGCAATAGTTAGCTTTTAAGAAAGAATCGCTATTTCAAAATTCTCTATTCTTTTTGTCTTCCCCTATCTTCTGTTTTTGCTTCTTGTGGCTTGGATTTTTTATCTAGTTCTGTGGTGTTTTGGTTGAGGATCAAGATCACATAGAGAAACACAAGACATTCTGTATCAATAAATCATCAAACAGAAAAACAAAGGCCAATGAATGGGATGTGTGCACAAAGAATGAAGAAGGGGAAACTCCACATCCTTTGAAAGAAGAAAAGGCCAGAATAAGAGCAAAAAGTGGTCTTGTGTCATTCTATCATAAAGCAAGTGATGTAGGAGGTGAAGAAGAGATGGAGTGTATATTTTCAAAGGAGATATGCATGGGTCATCAAAGCCCCGTATGCGAGAGCTGCTGTTACACAGAGAACCCAAGAAAAAAGTAGCCAATGCTTTCCAGGAGGCAAGACATCTCCTTGAAAAAGCAAAAGTCAAAAGCCAGCCAACCAAACTTTCTGAAGACTTGTTTACAGGAAACGCTTTATCAGCAAGAGCTGAAGCATGAATGTCAGGAGACAGCTGCATGGAGCTTTTCTCTCTCAGAGAAATACTTTCGATGTGGACTACAACAATTTGGAGGGTTGTCAACCTTCCCCAAAGCGTGCGAGAGGAAAGCAGACCTGAAGTGGACAAATGTTTTTTATCTGGATCAGTTAAACATGATATGCACCTATCACTGGTAAAGCTTCATCACGTAAAAGCTATCTCTGCTTCCATAAAACTAATCCAAGGAGTACGCTCGATGTCTCCGAATGCCATCTATGCCAGTGCATGGCCACAGCTAGAGTACAAATAGAAAATGAGACTCTGAATTACAGCATCACCAGCAGAATGCAGCAAGGACACCTGGAAACAGAAGTGTTTCAAGGACATAATATTTATTCCCACCAAAAGAGCTTTGTGGCTATTTTACTCATGCCTCAGCACTTGAGGTGAGCAGGATGAGTGGAGCTGCCTCTGTGGAGAACATTCCTGTATAGCAAGAATAGTGTCTCACAACTGCAGGAGAGGTCGTGACAACTAAAGTACAAAATGTTAAACTACACACTGCTTCTCAGAGATACCCAAGGCCTAGGCATATGCACCAGAGATGTATGCTCTTCTCTTGTGCTTTGTGGGATCATCAGCCTGTTTTCACTTGCTTTTACTTCTTTAATGTGAACATTTAGACTGTGGCAGATTTGGAACTGTGCTCATTTGTGAACAAATTAAATCTATTAACAGTCAAACACACTCCTGATCTCTTCCTTAAATCCTAATCTGACAGAAGTACTGTGGCAAGTGCTGAAGTATAGCTTTGTTTCAGTTAGTTTTGTATGGCAGAGCTGCTCTTGAAAATAAACATATTGACCAGGAAAGCACAGCTAGTGCTGCAGCCATGAAGGGTGGTTAGAAAATAAGAGAGACTTATGTCAGCAGCGTGAGCTTGGAAATTTGATTTGGTACCAAAATGAAAAGCAAAAGAGACTTGTCAGGATTTTTACTGAGATGATACAAGAAATGGTCCCTGAGGACAAGCTTACAGGCCACAGACGAAGATGTCCCTGTTTGGAGGGATTTGAACTAAATCTGCACATGTGCCACAGGAACACATCGCTGCTCAGCCAGTGTTAGGGTAGAGCCCTCAAAAGATTAGCCAGATCTCACAAGGTCTTGCCAAAAATTGTACGAAGAAATTGGTTTGAAACTTTTTCTCAAGTCTATCAGCAGATAAAACTGTTAAGGAGCAAGCTACGTTTTTTGTCTTTGGCCCACCTGGAACTTTTAAGCCTTAAAGCAAGTGTTATTTTACTTAGGCTGTACAGGTAATTTTTATGAAATATTGGAGAAAATAAAAGTAACCGACTGCTTTATCAAACAGTACAACTAGAGCACAGCTCTCCTTTAACAATGCAAGTTCGTAAACTCCATAGCTGGAAGCCAATATGCAGCATCACTCACTGATACATATGCAATAGGTGCATGAAGAGCTCAACTCCAACTGTGAGTGCGCAGGATCACACCCGCTGTTCAATCAGAGAAGCAGATAAAGAAAGGCAGTGATTGAGAGGGTCATGTACCCAACAGGTGAGCAATTACATAATGAGCGTCTTAAATATTTTACTTCAGCGGAGCAGCTTCAATTTACGCCAGCAGAGGAGCTGCCCTTTGTGCACAGAATGATACCTCAAGTCTAGGTTGCCTTGAAGGCAGTGACCAGATTTGCATGTCTCCTTGAATAGGGTTTCTTGCCAGAAACAGAATAGATTTTGTTACAGACTATTCCAGACGGCCAAGCAGAATTCAAGGCACTTTATGTCACATTATACTTATCCTAGTGTTGAATTTATACTTGCAGTCACAACAGCACATTATAGGTAACATATTAAGATGGAAAAACATGCCACCTAAACAGTGGATTTTCATTTACAATGCATTTGACCGTTGCTTTACTGCAGCAGGAACTGTGCACATGATGAATATGAAGTGTGGAGCCAACTACCAGCTTAAGGAATGGGAGAAGCTATTAGATTAAAGGCAATTTGAGAAAGCACACTGAAACTGGACAAAAAGCATGAGAATCCCATAATACATTTAGTTCTATAGCTGTTGTCTGGAGTGGGCTGTAATAACCCCTTACGCTGTAGATTCTGCACATATATTGGTCCACAGTTTCTTAAATAGTAAATTTATTGGCACGACCCAATATTATTATGTATTTAGATCTGTAGTTCTAAGATCAAAAGCATTTCAATCCTCAACTTTCAAGCCTGGTTTCTATGTATCACTTCTACATTTCTTCTGAGTTTGTACACTAATAGTTTCCTGATTAGGAATGCAGAAGAAATAGTTTAATACAGCTTGCTGGCTGAAGTTGTTGCTGTTTATGTTTAAAGCACAAAAGCATTGAAACTGATGAATAATTTGAAAAAAGTGCCAGTATATCAGAAAGGGAAAAAAGCCATTTAGCAACTTAAATGAAAGATAAGCTACCAGCAAATTGCCGTGAACATTTAGGATTGGGGTCGGATATGGAAGGATTCTTTCAAAAAGCTTTCACACTGGGTAAATGAGATTCATCTCGAACTGGAGTTTCCAACCAGGAGAAACGTGGGGAAGAATAAGAGAAATCACACACTTCAGAAGGCATTCAAAAAGCTCTCAAGACTTTCTGCAGGCTCCAAATCAGTCCCCAGAACACCTACCACTACAATCCTGCCAACAGCCCAAGGAATCAGAGCTCACCACCTGAAAACCCAAGCTGTCAGAGCACGAGAAAGCCAGGCAGAGCTGTGGGGTTCCGCAGAATGATGCTGATAGCCTTTTCATTCTCCTAATGCATCATTTTCTGTTGATTAAATTTTCCATTGGAAAAATTCTGACAAGCTGCTGTTTCCCTCAGACCAAATCATAATAATGAAAGTTTATAAAGTAGCCATTCATTCAATCAAAACTTATTACTCAAAGTGTAGTTCTATTTTTTTCCCCTGAACTCAACATTAAGCATCCATATTCAATGCCTGTCATTATGGGAATTGCTCTGTAATGAAAACATAAATCGTCACAACATGAGTGCGTTTCCGCACACAGTGTAAGAGGGGGCACATTCTCAGTACCTCCTATGGCTATAATCTGTGGTACCCATTCATATACTGTAGTTAATGCCACACTTAATGGCTTCCTGATGAAAAAAGCCCGCTAGCCTGAAGATGCATGGTGCTCTAGAGGTCTCTCTTGCAGTTTATCGTGTCCATAAGGAATCTTGTTCTCTTTGTCATAAAAAATACAGACACCTAATGCAGCGTGACAGATTGCTGCTCTGGCTGGGTATAGTCAGGCGATTTTGTTGAGCAAAAGCTTGAATAACTGAAAAGTACACATGTTAATATACCATACAGTTCAACAAAATGGGAATACAGCGTGCAGGATAAATGTGGAAAATTTGTTACCTGACAGTTCAGCTGATGAGCAACTAGGAGTTAAATTCACCCCTGCATTGGAGTGCACGAAGCCACATTCCTAATTTCCTTATTGATGGGATCACTGAAAATGGCTTCTCTGTAAGAGCAGGGGAGTGAATGAAGCCTGAATATTGTGCTCTCTCCATTTCTCCACTATATTTCCACATGAAATGCCGTGCTAGAAATTAGCAGGCCCTCTTAGGAAGTTGAACCAATAAACTAAGGCTGAAGCTGGAGAGGCTGTTTGGCTGCTGTTTGGTCAGTCTGTGAGGGTGGGCAGGCTGAGGGCAGCCCATTGCTTTGTCAGCCTACGTAAGACCACGTCCTGAGCACTACCACCATGATCCTAATGCACTTGGGTCCTTTCATCACAAGCATCTCTTCAGTCCACTTTGGAAGGGTGGGTGACAAGCAGCAGAGAGGCTGGGAGCAGCAAACCTTCCACCTCCAAATGAGCAGAAACTCACAACCCCCACAGATATGAAAGGAAAAAACAGCCAGAGCAGCCATAATTTTTTGGGTAACTCCCTTACAACAGACACACACGTGTGTATGTGCTTCTGTTAGTTGGCCCTTGCAAGCCCCTGAAACAGGACCAGTCAGTGCAAATCGTGGGTAAAGCACTGTATGAAATATCCTGTAAACGTCAAATGATCTCCACAGTCGTAGTTTGAAAACAATTTGGATTTGTGTTCGAACTGATTACCTTGGCCCTGGCCAAACAAGCAGCCATGGCCTCTGTCCAAGTGCCAGCCTAATTCCTTTCAAGAATCACAGATGTTATCAGCAACAGGAGAAACTACCAAATCCACAGAAGTGACCCACCACTGCCAGAAATGCAATTTATTTTCCCCTCCCCAGTTAAAGTGAGGGGGCAGAAATGACCAGAATTAACTGCTGTTTGCGTACTCCTGCAGCTAATGCTCCTCAAAGAGTTTGTCAATTAAAAGAGCCAGCTAAAGAACATTAAAAAAGGCAAATCAGCTCATGTGCCACCATTTTCCCTTCCTCTTTGACAGCAGAATGCTTTTATCAGGTCAAGAGTTCAAGAAATACATTTCTATTTCCAGAGAGAACAGAGATGCTTACATAAATACACCACTGTAATTTTTACATTGCTATAATCAGCCATAAATACTAAATTGACTCTCTGAGACCCTAACGAAGCTCTTTGTGGCAACATTAATGAGGAAAGCAAACATTAACTTTGCATTTTAATTCCAATTAACGATCCTCTTTCAAGAAGAGCTGAACCTGGCTATGTTTCTGAACAGCAGCCACTATATCCATCCCAGCTCCAACCAGCAGCCACCACTGCCCGCCTGCAACAACAACAAAGTAAAGTGAATAGAGAAAAAGCAGGGAGAGTTCAGCCCACTGTGTGCCCTTGGCTTTATGATAGATAAATCAAAGCAACAGAAATACTATAATTCCCACACTGTAAGTTTTTCAGATGTGATTTTATGGCTCTCTGCTGTGTACCTCACACAATGTATTCTGGATGTCGGACAACAACAGAAAGCATCTGTAGGTATTACCAATGGTTTGTTTCTCTATCGTATGACAGACATATTAACCCAAATTCCTTAAATCTACAGAGGAAATTGCTTTTTGCCTTTATGAAGTCTCTTAAATTTATACAATTACATCACTTTCAGTGATGTATGAAATAATGAACTTCTCTCTGCCTGGACAGCTCTTGGCTATTGATATTGCCCTTTCATTTGAGGCAATGCTTAGTTCACTCATAAACAACATTGGACGTCAGACCTTAATGACAAAAACTCCGGGTCAAGTTCATTCCTGGTGTAATTTTCTCACCTTCACTCGAGATACCCTAGAGGTAAATTTGATACATTACTCCTGGAGATTCATTATGGTTTCCTCTTCTCCCTTTATTTCTCTCCAGCCTGCAAGTCAGAGTTAGGGCTAAAAAAGCCATTCCCAAAGATGACGTGACACCCAACCTTTAATGGTTTCAGTGTTACTGTGCTTGTCTATATGTGATATCATTTCTCCTACACACACAAGAACAATGCTTTAGAAAAATGATTGTGATCAAAACGTGTCTGTGTGAATGAATATGTATCGAGCCTGAAGCCTGAGCTCTTTAACTTAACCCTCAACAGTTGAAGATCAGTTGGCAAGATCCTGTATCGACCTCGCTACACATAATCACCTTGTGGAGCTGCTAGATCAATGTTAGAGGCCTCATGCCCCCGAGGGGAGGCTATTGATCAAATACATGTATTAACAGTGCATAGTTTTTTTTTTTTAAAAATCATATTTAAAGGAAAAAAATATATCAAAACTAAGAGAATGCTATTTTATTTGAAAGCTAATCTAGACCTAAAGTTACATTACAGAATCTGATTTTGCATTAAGACCCTCGTAAATTTCAAAGACATGGAGACATCTCTTCAAAGAGCACGAGATACAGGCATTTTAAATATTCTTTTTAATCTTGCCCTATTCCTCATAATTTCTTGCCATCAGGCAGAAAACCTCAATGCTTACAGTGCATGTGCTATAGAAGTTCTCACAGCACCAACAAAGAGCAGTTAATGTATATAATCATTCTTAGTGAATATAGGTAAGCCCATCAGCACCTGGGATGGGAGAAGAGGTGATGCATGCCCAAAGCTTGCCCCGCAGAATGTAAGAGGTCCCACAGCATGCTGTGGGATGAGATGGTCAGCAAGCCCAGCACATTCCTCCTGGAGTAGCAAGAACAATCTTCTCCTGACCATCACTCGTGGGGTGCAGAAACGCATCTGACAGTTCACTCCTCTTATTTATCTGTGTTTTGAGAGAGATTCATCACCTACCTACACATACTGGGACTGCAATCAACCTCTTAAATCAAGAGGAAAGTCAGGAGCTGATTTACTGCAGGAGTCAGGAAAAGGAGACAGAGCTCTCTTTCCTCCTCCAAATGACCTCGGAACAGCACTCAGCAGATCACCACACATCCTGCATGCCTCACCTTGTGTTGGCTATGCACACCTCAACCTCATTCCAACAGACCTCTGATGGACCTGTGGCAGGCACAGCCTGCTGGGAGCAGCTGACCTGTAACACACAGCACAGAGCTGCAGCACAGCTCCTTAGAGAACAATCTGCGCAAGCAGATCATGGGAACAGAGCTCTGTACAACGCAGATTTTTGCCTCTGGACTTCATATGGATGAAAACAAACCAAATCAAATGTGGCTGCTTAATGAATCAGGCATAGGAGCAACTGAAGATGCTCAAAGAAACGGAAACACTGGAAAAGAAACTGAAACTGAAGGACAACTGGCATTGCTCTGATGCAAGTGAACTAAAACCCTAGCCTTCAAATCGTTGTCTGAACAGTAGGGCAAATGAAGCTTGGGTTGAGTGAGGTTCCAGCCATCATGTACATCATAAGTTGGTTATAGAGAAGTATTTTAAGTGTGTTCCTGTTTACAGAATTAGAAATCTGTGCAGTATATACACTTCTCGTGAAGGAGCTGTTTGTTGACTACGTTACTAATCAACCTTGTTATTTCATTAAATAACATACTTCAGATGTTGCATTTTTATATTCTTAATTAACCAGGTAGTACACATTCACAAACTAATGAATATATGCACCTGACTGCACTGCATTTCACTCTGATGCCGTTAATCTTCTTTTTTATTATTATTTTCTGACATACCTTTGTGATTTAGTCAAAGGTAATATGCAAATATTCAGCGAGCTACATTGATAATCTCTCTTTATGCTTTCCTGATAATGGTGTAGAATTTGCTTACTGCAAGGAGCTGATAAAATTGCACACACTTTACCTATCGCTCCATTATTCTTTGCTAATTGAGCCACGTAAGTTTAGCCAAGTGTTTACAAGCTTTGCTAATAGACTTGCATACAAATTTTGTTCAATATGCTATACTAAGGAGAATGTTTACTACCTGCTGAGCTGTTGCAATCATGATAGATAACAGTTCTGAAGTTGTCAGCCAGTCAATAAACACTGACAACAGCGTAGCTCGCTGAACTGGGGAGCTTATTGCTTCTGCAACAATGATGTAAACGATCTGGATTAACCAATATAATAACTAAGGTGGAAAGTCTATGGGTGCCAGATGCCTAACTACTCTGGGTTTCTCTGAAGCAAGAGCTAAATGGTCCATTAGGCAGGATCTCACTATTTTGCAGTAAAGAAGTAAAACCACAAGAAGCTTAATGGGAATCTGTGAGATCACATGATGCAGTTCTTGGTAAGTCCTTCTTAAGTACAGAGATGATGAAGTGTCAGACCTGAACAACTCTTGGAGGATGCTGCTGGGTGTCACACATGTAGGTGAAGCATCTCGTGGTGCACTGTACAGTTTATCCACGCTGCTCTGTTCCCAGCTTTCCCTCCTTGCCACTTGCCTACTTTTCACTGTACAAAATCAGGAGGTAGTTACTGTCAGCTCCGTGGAACTATTTCTCCTTTTCCCCCCAAATGCATGTTAGCCAAAATGTATTCGGGGCAGCTTTTGGCAAAAGAGGTGTTTGAAAGTTGTTTAGGATCATGGTGGCTTTCACCCTTATGATGTGAACCTGCAGCAAGCCAACATCGTTCAGATAAAAAAATATACTAAAACAAAAAACAACTCTCAATGAAAAAGCATTGTACCAGCACAGGAGGTGCACATTATCAGCTGACAGAAAATAACAGAAATCCACTGACCACCACAGCTACAGCAGTTAGGAGGAATTATCCATCTGAGATCTTAGCCCTGCAAACCTCGAAGGAGCAGATAAAAACAGAGCCAATTGTGCAGTTTAGCAGTTAAAATGCATCAGTACAAGAAAGTGAAGGCAATGTGCAAAGCACAGAACAGACAGTGCACAGCTCGGTTACTTTCCCAACTGCAGAATACAACAAGCTGCTGCAAAAGGTCGTGTGAGCAGACTTCTCCCAGGCTCTCAGGGCCTCGCTCTCTCTATAACACGCAACAATCCTAGTGAGGTTATTCTGACCTCATTCATTTCATGCATGAAACTTTTATAATAAAAGATTGCAGGCAAGAGGAAAATACACAGAACTCAAATTGTGTCTATAGACAGCATCAGAGATAAATACATGGCTGAAACACCTACCCTGGTCAGCAAAATACAATGGGATTAAGCACTGAAAATGCCAATTCAATCAATAATAATTACAAAAGCACTGTAGTGCCAAAGAAGAGGTAAATGAGTTAAACACTGAACTGGAGCCTTCATGACAGTCAGTCACAGAGATGTGCACCATCATGTTGAGGACACGTGTCTGAGCAAAGCTGAAGGCAGGAAGGGTATTTGGTCAGGCTGCTGTAAGGCACTCTGTCCCAAGGCAGAGACCTCTTCTGTGCTCACCATAACAGGATGCAACCCTTCTGGATGCATAGTTCTGCCTAGAGGACATTTCTAACACAGTCACAAATCTCCCTGTAACTCGTTTGTTTCACCTACACAAACCTACAACTGAATTCCATGTTGAGTAGAGGAACAGCATCAGCTATGCTTCAGAAATCCCCCTCAGAAGGATTTCTCCCATCCCCAGCCTCACGCTGGCACCAGTTGTATTAGTGTATGCATTGAGAGCCTCAGCGCTCCATTCCTGGGGATTAGGCTCCAGTTCAGTCTATGGTCTACTGAATCCGCATGTGTCCTGACTTAGAACTTCACTCTTCAAAAGCAAGTCTGTTATTCCTCCCTTTAGCACAGTGCTTTTGGAGACCTATGCTGCCACCAATTAGCTCTCAATCCTCCCATCGGTTTAATTAGCACATGTTCTGAGGAACAATAGAAAAATCTCCCTGAATGTTGAAAGAAGGCTGCTTTAAAAAGGGCCAGCACTGTATTATTAGTCTTTGTATCTAGGCATCCCTTCTTTTAATCCATCACAGGGCTTAGAAATGCATTCAGCAGTAGCACATCTCCCATGTCCTCATAGAACTGAAAATATTAATAATCCGTAGCACGGGGTAATGACTATGTCTGAGCTTTAATGATGTGTTGTGTCAATCTACGGCACTGAGACATTAATAAGTCTGTCTTTTGTATGAAAAAAGGTTGGATCACAGGTAGATATTTTACAGAGCAGTACAGCATTATTGTGCAGTTTTCTCCTCTATTAAAAGAAAAATAATCTTCAAATGAATTAAAAACGATAGCTCAGTTGATGATTTTCTAATGATAAATATGTCTGTAAGACAACTGACCATAGCGTCCCATCCTGCACAACCAGCAGCCAGCTAGATGGGCAAGTGGCAGTTAACCAGTCCAACCATCAACAAACACATGTTAGCTTTAAGCCATTCAAGGGAATAGCCATCAGCTTAATCATGTGCTTAGAAGTCCTTCTGCATCTAAAGCAAACAAGCCTCTGCAATTGGCATTACTGAAGAACTCAGTAGCCATGGAATTATTCCTGATATTTTCCACTGAAAATGGGCTCTCAGAATGAATGAGATTGATAGGGTACGGTCAGAATAATATATAAATTACTTGATATTGCTAAAACAAATCTGCTGTGTGAAAAATAACTCTACTAAAGTTAATTTTTCCCTTTGATGTCAAAGAAAATGATTTCAGCTTAACTTGATCAGCACGTTGACACAAGTTAGGTACCCTCTGTAAACCAGTTATTAACACTTCATGGTTTCAGGATGTCTTGCACTCTGTCTTAGTCACTCTCAGAAAGAATAAGCAGACATACGCATGCCATGTTCCATTTTCGCAGAGACCCAACTTCTGCTCACTTCCGTGACTGCATCTGATTTCAAGGGCTTCAATCTGCATTTCACTGTTACAGGGGAGATATGCAGGCATTAGATACCTAGGGTAAGTACTAAGGAGAAATCACTGTGAGATGCAAACCCAAAAACAAAATCTCTGGGCAATGCTCGCCTCCTGCCAGCTTTGATACTTGATCTCATGGGATGGTCTTGTCCTTAGAGTGGTCCAGTACTTTGGTTTCCCTTTTTGTGCACTTCTGGGGTGACCTTCTGCTACTGCTGAAACACGGTCGCCAGCCAAATAACTTGTTGCACGGACAGCCAGAAAGTGACAACTTGTTTACAGCAAAATAATGCACTGTTACTCCCCTCATACATATGCATAAATACTAGTTCTAAAAACTCAAAGGTAAACAGAGTTGGTTTCTTTGGGTTTTGATTTGCTATTCTGCAATAATATTTATGTCTGCAACCAGAATCAAATAATGGAAATGTCAGGAAACATGAGGCAGTGTGTGTGTCGCTTACAGACGGTCTAAGAATAATAATACACTAAATGCAGTTCCCTTGTAATGGCTAAATGTATTTTATAATTTTCATGATGAGTTGCCGCCCTAAACATTGTATTTCAGCGGTTTATATTACTAAATCCATCCTCTCAATCTTTTTAAACAAGACTTACTGCAGCCACAGAGGCAACAGGCAATCTACTGTTACTTTCCCCTGTGTCCCTCTACGCAATGAGGCTCCAAATATTGCCCCTTATTTATATGTATGTCACAAATTTCTCTACAGTATGAGCGCGGAGCATCTTCATTTGGTAACATCAAGTCATTTAGCTGCAAATAAAAAGAAACTACAGAGAGCTGCTGGCTGCTGTGTTGATGAACCTCTAGTGACCAGACTGAGGGCTCAGAGCAGCACTAAGGCATGGGACTCCTCTGTTAGTCCCTACAGGCTCTTGCTCAGAGTTAGCAGCCAGGCCTTCTCATGATGGAGGAACACGGCTACATGAGGTCAGCTTTCATTTCGGGAGAGACTGTTGTTTTAAGCACTCAGGATACTCAGTGTGCTACAGGAGCGACCATACAACACAAGGAAATTGCAAAGAATATATGCATCTAACAGTTCCAAAGCTCTCTATTTTTTTAGAAAGAAAAAAAAATCATTAACAAGAGCCATTCCTCTTCCTTTCCTTAGGTCTCAGACCAGCCAAATTCTAGCAGCAATGTACTAGGAAAGAATTATTCCCCTTTCTCTATGTTCTGTGGAGTTGTACAGCAGAGAGTTACCAGTGCAGAACAGCAGCGTTTTACTCTGCACATACTTCAATAATTCCCCAACAGGCACGGCAAGGAACTGCACAGCTCTGAGCCTCCACAGCCCTCTAATGACTGCGTAAGATCTCACACTCTTTGCTGGAAAGAGAAACCAGGGAAAGGCGTTTTCAAAGCAAAGACCAATTGCAAGCCCAGAAGTTGTCAAATATTTGTATATATTCATGTTTGCACAAATTAAGGCTTTAGAGTGGAAGTCAAATAAAATGTGGTAATATGGTTCTCACCAAGTTCTTCTACAAGCATGGAAATGTCTAAAACCAGATGGTTTAACACAAAAGTATAGAAATAAAACAGGAAGTTCTGGTCTAGAGGGGATCATATTCATCCCCAGGCTTGTATAGTTGTGCACAGAACACGTACTTACAGTCTGACTGCTCCTGTCAAGGAAACAGCTGCACTAACAATTACACACTATCCTCTTTATCTAACTGCAATATTCACAATAACCACAAGTAAGGGAGGATATTATAGACACACGTTACTATTTCCAAAAATCACCCTGCAAACACAAAGAGTTTCTCCCTGATACAGTTTTCAGCTTGGATTACACAACGTTTGTGTAATCCATGAAGATGTAAAGTATTTTGCAGTTTTAGATTTCAATTGATTTAAAATGTGCATGTCATTAGCAGATGTGTATCATTATATTCAAGACCTACATCCTAAATACTTCAGCATCTACAAATTCTTGTCAGCCAGCATAAGCATGACTCGGTCTAGTATATTTGTGTAATGCGACCTTTCCAACTGGTCAAGAAGACTTCAATTACAAACTAAGCACAGATCTTAACCTCTTGAAAGACCATCAGTAAAAACTCTGTGAGTTTGTATTATTGCATGGAACACCTGTCAGTGACCTTTTGTTCTGTAACAGCTTTTTGACCAGCACTCGAAACAAGTTGTCAGCACTCAAGCAACTGTTAATTTCAGGTGAATGATTGTTTCCAAAGACACTGAGATAGATGGAGCAACACTACTGAATGGGCAGAGATGAGCAGATGGGGTAGCACTAAGGTAAATCCTGGGGTTCCCCCTGCTTAACAAGCCCCCTGCAAGGTATCCATGCTCTGGGGGCATTCTGCACCTGGATCTCCTCTCAGTAACAGCAGCAAGGAAACCTTCAAAGATCCCTAAGAAAGGCATGATGGATATGGCAGAAATAAGACAGCCCATTTCAGAAGTGCTCCCAATAGGGATTGCTGGGCCATTAACTTTCTCTTTATGACTTTTCTCCTCTTTCCGCTACGTTTGAGCCTTGACTGAGCTTTGTTCTTCTCCGAGGCACAGGGTGGAGGTAATTAGGTTACACAGATATGTCGGGGAGCTGAGAAAGTGCTGGGAAGGCCAACTGGGTTTGGATGGTGGGAGGGTACCAAGGGGGCTGGCCAGAGGAAAGCATCCCAAAGCACACACACACCTGACTCAAACCTGGCTGTCAAAATAAAATCCACACTCTGACATGAAGGTGCTGTCTCTCACTTCAAGAGGATTGAAAGCGTTTTCAATGGCTATTGTAATTTGAAGATCAAAGCTCTTTTCTCCTCCCCCTTGTAAGACTGCTTTAAAATTCAGGAGCTCTGCCTATTCCAACCTGTAACACTGAAATACCAGAGGTATAATCTTTTTTCCCTCTGCTAGTTGCTGCTTTCCAATGGGACAGGGTGATGCTATTCCTGTGTATAAATCCCCTGATGACAAATTTGGAAAGATTCTTGATGCTCAATATGTGTTCACTGTTTTGCTGAACAGGGACCTGTAAAACTAAAAAGTAAAACAGTGCCAAGGGAAGATTTAGACAACTTCAAAGGCTTTAAAGCCTTCTGCGCACTGCTGGTTATGGGAAAAAAAGGATGCAGGTGGTAAAATATTGCAAGCCATTGAAAAACTTCCTGATCTTCATCTTAGACTACAATTTGACATCATAATTTTCTCACGTTTGTGTTTCAGTATATTTGTATGAAAGAGAAATAGATTAAAGTCACCTAAACTCTGATGGTGAAAGCATTAATGCTTCCCTTATAGTCTCAACTTCAAAACAAGTCTTGCTGGATTCATATGCTTTGTATCAATTCAAGGTTAGTAAACCTTGCTTCAGCAATAATCCCACCATGGCTCTGATCCAGGAAGGCAGAGGATTTCAATGAGCAGGTGCACGAAAGCTGAGGCACAAATAGAACTCGGGAGGCTGAGGGCAGATCGGGACCTGCGGGACTGGCTGCAGTGGCTGGAGCTGAGTGGGGGAACCTGAGCAGCACTTCATGCTTTGGGTTCCGCACCATCATTTGTTAGGGCTCAAAACAAATACACGGATCAGAATCAGGCTGCTTCAGGGGAGCAGGCAGAGGGGAGTTCTCCTCGCAGCAGCAGCACAAAGGTAGCCCACCTGTATAGGTCTGAGTGCACTGAAACCCATCAGTGGGACTGACAATGAATTTGACACTGCCCAACAGCAAACCCCTCTGTGGGGCACAGTGCAGCCCATGTGTCCCTGCCTGCATGTCCTCCGTCACTCTCTGGTGAATTCATGAGCACGTTGGCTGGCATCCCAAGCCTGTATTATTGAATACATTTTCATTACTGTCACATTTAATCAGTCAGTGTGTACATAACACATCCATCAAAAGGCCATTACTTCCAGAGAAAAACCACAAATAAACAACAACTTGCAAATAGGATCATAAGTTTTCTTCAATTACAAAATGGAAATGTGGGAACATGGGAAATACTGAATTGTCACTTGAAGCCTCTGCATAATCACCATGTGGTAACATGAAGATCTATAGCTCCGGTGAGACAAGCCACAGCAGTTTTAAGCATCCTAGTAACAGAGGAGGTGGAAAGCCAAGTGCTGTTGGTGAGACCTCAGCCTGAGTCTGCCACAGTCACTAAACATCTTCTCAGCATGCAGGAGAAGCACAATCAACTCTTCCCAGAGAGGAAAGACAAAGACAGCAGGAAGGAAGCCAACACCCTACGTTATGCTCATTTGGGCTATTTGGAGGAGTGGTGTGGCACAGGCAGACAGTTCTCCAGCTCTGTTTTCTACAAGGCTATTTCTGTGCTGTCTTTGCCTTACCCAGCTCTTTCTCTGGCTGGACTAGAAAATAACCCTGATTCTCCTGGGTGCTCCAAGTCTGCATACAAATAACACATCACCTGAATCACAAAATACGCGCACCCTCTTACTTCTCATAGCATTGGGTTAGGCCTTTACAGTGCCCCATGTCGCAGAGACAGATAGCTCTAGGCTAGGAACCTGTTTCTGTGTTTTAAACAAAACAAAGTAAAAGCTCGCCAGGCACAACGAAGTGAGGAGCAGCCTTGTTTTCATCCATCAAACTCTTCTTCACAGAAATACTATTCTAAGGCTGACCCAGGGAGTTGAAAGGAACCATCACTGCCAGGATTAAGGATTTTCCCGGGTCAGAGACCTGCCCTGCTTAACAGGAGAAAGCACTTCTCTGCTGTCAGAAATCAAGCTTTAGAAATCTGAGCATAGGCTGCCGCATTTAAGGCACAGTACTTAACAAAGCTGCTGGACAAGGCAAGTGTCCTTTCAAGCAGCCTGGGAGGTCTGCCAGGTTTTTGCTGAGTGTAAGAAAAATGGCATTTGCCCTTACACGGATTCTGTCCCCAGATTTGGAGCTGCTAAGATGCAGCCTGTGGGCTCTCTAATTCCCATTCTTTTGTTGTTTTTTAACTGTGCACCTGACCCACTTTCAGGCAATGGACAATTTTTTCCTCTCTTGTGCTGTAAATAGTTAGGGAATCCTGCTGTCTTGACACTGGTAATCACCCAAGCTTATGCACTTGCCTTTCAGTGTGTGGAGTTATTCATGCCCTTGGCGCACTGAATTCAATTTTTATTCATGCTGCTTAAGTGTTTCTGGATGACAAAAGCATACTTTAAGCTGCGTTGTTTTCCTATTTGATGCCTTCCCTGCAGGAACAGCTTGCCTTAGCCTGCAACCAGGGACTGTGTGCTCATTGCTCAAGTACAACACCACCTGGAGTTCTTGCACCTCACCAATGCCCTTTTGCTCATCACACCCTTTCCTGGCTTTTCCAAGCAGCCCTGAGTAGCAGGGAGTTGCAGCATGCTGCCCTGCCACTCTCCTGGTCACCCTTGCCTTTTGAGTTACACCAGAGGGATTCACCCGTGCATCCTCTGCGTGCACTGAGCGAATTCATCTGCAAGCACCAGACACCTGCAGGGAACCCTCAGGAGGCCTGACGAAGGGAAAGCAAAGTGATGGAAACAAAAGAAGCACTTCCACCCAACCAGGGCATCAACAACCCTCTCCACTGCAAATTCTTTATAAGCCAGAACTTCAGGATGTTAATACATAACAGAGCTCAGCTAAGTCTTTATAATCCAAGATGTGTTGTGTTGTGTGAGTGGCAGGAATTCCTAGCAGAGGTCTTTCTATGCAACCTACACATGCTCAGTGGCTTCAGACCCTCTCCAGAAGCAACCAGCAGAGGTGCACCCACAGTGGAGTTTCACAACAGCATGTGGCCACCAAGAGCTGGGTAACGCACAGCCAACCTTTTCCAAAATCCAGCCAAATATGTTTGAAAGGAGACATCTATTATCCCAATTTCTTCATGACACAAATAAAACTTGAGAAAAAAAATTGATCACTGCAGTCAAATGTGAAAGAAAACAGTATCTGTCCTGCTACTTTGCATTTTGAATTCTGGACAAACTTACATTAATAGTTTGGACATATTTCTGGAATGGGATTCTCATTTTTAAGTCAGTTTAATTTATCAGGAAAGAAAGGAATTGTTTTCAGATTTACCACAGTATTTAGCACTGTCAGTTTAAGTTAGGGTTGTATTGTTTATGACAGGAAAAAAAATACGATTCCAACCACGCTCTAAAATAAAATACTCTTCCTATTGTGATATCAAGTGTCTTGCTGGCACAAGAACAAGGACCCAAAATGAAGATGTGAATTTATATTCACATTTTCAAGAGGCAATATATTCATAGCCCACGGAAATGTTCATGGTTGCTTTCAATTTCTGTTATTCCAAACTAGAGTGACTTGGTGCAGCTTGCAAAGAATCATGCTCTGCTTTGTTTGACCAATGAGATGCAACACGCAGTGATGGCTAGATTTACCCTCTGTAAAAAGCACCATTCTCAAACTTTCTCTCAAAGCATCCAAATCTTGTCACAATAGGAATTTACTAACAGCACAAAGACCTCCAAAAGGACATCTACTGCCATCATCACAAATGCAGAAAAGGAGGGGTAAGTACATCTCTGCTGTTTTCAATCTTTAGTTTGCATACAAACATTTGCATATTGGTTCTCTTTTTTTTTTTTTTTTTTTTCCCTCTTTTCTGTTTGATTGACCAGAACAAGGTTTCTGTAATAGCTGGGATACACCAGGATCTTCAACATCTACCACCGATTTATTCAGACCAACTCTTCCCAGCTCACAAATCAGAAGGGTTTGTTCTCCCTCTGCTCGGAGACGGAAGGGTTCACTTTAAAGCTCAGACTTCTTCAAGGGAATGAAAAGAGTCTGAAAGTACTTGGATGTTTTGAACCAAGAATCACTCAGGAAAGCTCCATTTTGGTCCATCGATTTATCTCAAACAAGGCCACTTGAAAGAAAGGAGCGTGAAGGGAAAGGTCTGGATGGAAGATCTACCTTTTTTTTGGCAAAACCATCTATATTTAGCTCATCGTGTTCTAAGTCTCTCTACCTGAGGCAACACAAGTATTTCTTACTTCTCATTTTATATACGTGCTTATCATGAATCAGCCCTGCCTTCAAGCAAGGCTTTAAAAATATAGAGCAAAGGAGGAGCAAAATTAACATCAGTGAATAATTTAATATCAATTTTTTGTTGTAAAAGTTTTGGCAGAATTTTGCCCAAAAAAGAGGTCTAAAAAAATGGAATTCATCTTCAAGTAATTTCCAGTCAAAAATTCTTTGGTCAAAAACAAAAAACAACCAACAAACCCAAAGCAATCTAGTTGCAATTTTAAGGCTCTTTCCTCTAACCACAAATCCATTCTCCGTAAGTCAACTGAGCAATAAAGCCAAAGCAATATTTAGTTACTGGGGAAATATGAGACCCTGCTCATAATGTTCCTCCCTGTCATTTTTGGGATAGCAAAATGATTTCACACACATTTTTTCTCCTTTCTTTAACCCGAGAATAACTGTTACACTTTTCTTTCAATTCACTTTGCACTGCTTTCTTTTCTTTTTCTATGCAATGGTAGAAATGGATGTATATATTTCAGAAGCACAGAGGAGCCCCCTTTCTATGATGAATTCTCTGCTTCTGTATTCCACTTATGCCATAACACACACCGAAATACACTGATAACTGCTGTTAAGGCTTCAGTGTATTTAGAGATAATTTCAGTGCAGTGATAGACTGAAAAAAAGGTATATTCAATCCCACCAAATAGAGAAAGACTGGAAGTTTAGTAATAAATCCATCACTAAACTTCTTCCCACATGCAAAGACAGGTCTTCTGTACTAAATTTTTCTCAAACTGATATGAACCAGAACTTGTTTTTTGTACCTATATTGCAGCAAAATAAACACCCACCAGCTAGAGGACCACAATCTCCTGATGGTATAATATAAGCCATACAAAAACAATTCTCAGCTTACGGAGTTTATATTCTTAGCATAGAAGATGGAGGGAGGGGAGAATTAAAAACAAGCCAGATACGATTCAGCACCATGATAGCTGTAAGACAAGATGAACATCTCTGAAGGAAGTGCACAAACTTATAATGAGCTTCAGTGACACTGTTTATATGAACAATGTTATTCTTAAACAGTTGTCTGAAGCAGTTTCGTGATTAGAGATTATTCAGGCCTCCTAATATATGTGACATATCCTGTTCAGCACGGCTGAAGGCTGTTTTTCTACTGCAGGTAGAAGGAGAAAACGATAACCAGGCTGGAAAGGACTGGAAAATTACATGCCTATTATTTTTGTCTTCGTTTCTTTTATAGATGCATAAGTAATGTCAACTTTAAGGGCTGCTGCTGCTGCTGCCATCACAACAGCCCCACGATCAGCAGTCTGGATGAGGAGCCAGGGCTCGGTGCCCTCATGCATACAAAAAGCCAGTAGCCAACATGAGCTTACATCATTCAAAACACAAAATACAGCTGATTTAAAGTCAGGAGAACACAGGCTGCACAGGCAGAACTGCAGCAAGCTGTTGTAAGGCATAGGAGACTATTGAGTTTTGCATGAAGACATCCTTGGTGCCTCATTTCATTGGGTAAAATCAAAGCAAGGTGGAAGTCTGACAAAGTGGATCAATAGGGACTATATTGATAATGACAATATCATTAGTTAGGATCTCTTCAGAGGAAAGGTTTGATCAGCACGAGTTGTGGTTGTTCCCATCACCTCACAGTGCATGGGAGGTGAAGATGTCGGTCCCACTTTCAAATACGGTCCTATCTGGGAGCACCTGCCCATGTCAATTCACTTACACTGCTGTGCTTTGTTTCATCTGCACAAAAATCAACATCACCACTGGGAAAACACAGGGTCAGATACATCGATTGGAAACTGGCGTGAGGGAGAAAGCGTGACTGCTTTGGCAGGACAGACTGTGATTTACTTTGGTAGAAGAGCAGAATCAGAGCATCGTGCTACCAAGCAAAAGATTTCCAGATGTTCTGCTACCTTGATAAGCTCCACTGCAATACAGAGGCAGGAATCATAGCAGAGTTGGAAACAAAGGCTTTTCAGTTCCTCACAACAGAACTAAACAAGCAGAAATTAATTAGGGCCTTTAAGAGAGAATATTTATTCACTTAAATTGTGGAAGAACTATTGTGGAATTTGTTCACTTATATTGTGGAAGAAACTGAAAAGGAATTAATTGGGATGGACTTCAGCTGTCCTAAAACACAACCTGTAATAATGATTAAACATGTTGGAATCTCAATTTTATGTCCCATTCTGAACATTTACAAGGACAGTTTTCTCACAACAGAGGGGAAACTGGAGTAGCTCCCTAAGTTCCCAGCAGCACTTCTGGTAACATCTATGTCAGCTTCACCCTGGCCATCCACCTGCTCCCTGGTAGCTAATTATCTTGAGCAGGATCACAGGAAAAGGTAGCCTGAATGTAGGTCAGGAATAAAACCTCCAGTCCTCTCTTGCTAATGATGTTTGTCTTTGGAGACTCTCAGATGAAAGATGCTGTACAAGTGGAAGATGTTTTTGTTCTTTTTCCCTCTCTTTCCCATTGCTGTTTCCCTATGAAAAAAAACTGACAGCTGAAATACCACCTTCTAATAAGAAAAAGCATATTCAGCTGCTTTGGAATGGACCAAAATGTAGAACAGAAAATGGCAAGAGCTGTTAGTTAAGACATAAAACGCACAGCACATGATATAATGTAAACATCAGAGCTCTAATGCACAAAATTAATTCCCTCATTTAAGTGTTAATCAATCTGTATTAGTGTGAAATCAGTATTTTGGAAAATATTCAGTTGGGACACTTTTTCAACAAGCCTACATTACTTGAGGAATTAAATTAACCCATCTCACAACATGACACTGTCTCTTGATACTATCCAGCAACTGTGGAAAGGAAGGACAAGAAGGACTGATCTCCTGATATGCACCCAATCATCAAGATCAATACATGAAAATATTCATGACATTTATATACACAAAACAACATTAGGGCATTGTGTAGAACTCTCTGTATAGTGACATACGTAAAGAAAATAAAAATATCAAGGCAAAGAACCTGACTAAATGAAGTGACTGCAATGCATACGATCACCAGAAAAGAACAAAGACTCTCCCTGTACACTCCTCTGTGATTACCTTTAAAATTCAAAAGTTATAAGATATAGGACATTAATATGATATAAGATAAAGGACATTATTATAAGATATAGGCATTAATACGATCCAGAATCATTACCATCTCCTAAAAGGCAATTTTTTATGTTTTATTTTTCCTCTGCCCCCATGGGTGTTGTATGTAAGGAAGAGATCAGCACATCTGTTTCCATTACAGGAAGCACAACATGTTTACATTCAAGGGCAGCTCCAAACATATTCCTTGCTCAGAAGAAATACTGCAGTAAGCCTAGATGTCCTTAAAGCCATTTCCTCAGGAAAGGTACTGAAACCAGATGGCGTCCTGAGCTCATTTAGGATTTAAATCATATATCCAGCTGATTTTAGAAAGCCTGTTGCTCACAAATAGGCATATCTAGATGACTTCCTTATACTTCCAGTTTCATCTCATACATTTGCCTGTTTCCCTGACCCTCAGTGGAGAGATAGCATAAGCATTACATTTTCATCTAGATGATATGATCACTGAAATTTAAAAATTCCTGTAAAGTTCCTAACAACCCATTAACACGTTTTTTTCCAGTGGAAGTATATTATTATAGCTCAATCCAGCTAAGCAGTGAAGTTCTTACTGACATCAAAGGGAGAGTTTAGACCTTTAGTTCCACGCTGTTTCTACATGAAAAGATTTACAAGTCCCATATAGAAGAAGTGACAGTAAATATATTTGGAACTAAAATTTGATCTAAGTCAGCAGACAGATCCCAGTGGGTATTGCCCCCAGGTCCCATATAGCTATTAGGAAAAAAAAAAAAAAATCTATGGTTAGCAGCTGAGGACTAACAGAGGGCAAACAAGGAAAGAACTTTTCTTCCAAGTGAGATGATGCAGTGTGCTAGGAGGCTGCACATGGGCTGCTGAAGGCAGCACTGCCACATGGCTGGGTGATGCAGGGCAGCACATGTCATGTCCCATGGCACAGACAGAAATATAAAAATAATAATTTAAAAAAAAAAAAAAAAAAACAGGAGAAAAGAAATTTTTAAAAGCTTTTCTATTCCTGAAGATGAGAAAGGACTCTTTTTTCTCTAAGGGTGACAAAGCCCTGGAGCAGGCTGCCCAGAAAGCAGGTGGAATGTCCTCCAGAGATATTCAAGACCTGCCTGGATGCCTTCCCATGCACCGGTGTGAGAAGTTCTCAACAGAACTGAATTGAACAACAGCTTTAACCCAAAACCCTTGCTTGCATCTTTCAAATTCTTGTAGGAAAGGTGAGTTCACAACAGACCATAGGCAGAGAGCATTCCCAGCACACACAGAATGGGAAGCATCTACATTTACATTTCCAAAACATGGTGTGCGTGTTCATGCTGACAAGAAGTCAGAGAACTGTGGCAAAAATCAATCCTTTGACAAGAAACCCACATTAAATATTCAACAGAAGAGAACAATTCTTTTATGTGTTTATCACCACTTCCTCATGCAAGGAAATGGGTCAGCAGTAAAGGAAAGAGAAATGGGAGGAGGTCTAGTACTACTTTTATTGTTGTTAGCAGTTCTTGCCCACAGCATCCAAGCACAGAGCTAACAGCCTTGGGAGAGAATGTCCTCCTGGCTCTGAAATTCTCAGAGATAACAAGTTGCCTCGGTCAAGTAGCTCTGCTAAGAAAGTTGCTTTGAATGTGTTAAAGACTAAAAATATCCCTTTATATTTTACAGATTCTGAGTTATTACTTTTTAGGCTGTCTGCAGTTAGAGTAGATCACAAACTGAGAAATGTGTTTCAGTGCAGGAGTCCTTACTTGTGTTCAAACAGACATTTAAAGTCTGTAACGAGCCAAGCCTTATTTTCACTTTGGAGAGTAGGGCTTTCAGTCACGGGGAAGTAACAGTGTAAGGCATGAACTGAAAGCTGCATGATTACACCAAGGCTCACTCTGCTTCAGACAGCCCTACAGTAACTCACACAAAATAGATACACTTATCTTTAAGTACACCTGATTCCAGTGTTCTGAAGTTGAACACAGCCTTGCCACAAACACTGGAAACAATGACACAAAGCCGTTCTGAGAGAGGAAAACACACCAGCCAGTGCTCCAGCTACCTCGATGCCGCAGTAAACCAGCTCTGTGCCTTCATTTACATTGCACTCACCAAAACATTTCACTCTGAGGATGACCACAGAGATGGCAGGTGCACATACTTCAGTTCGAGACAACTTATACAGATAATGACTTCCTAAGTGACTCTGTGACAACCTCTATCTTCTTGATAGAAAGATCTGCTGTAAACCAATGCTATGGGTACATTCTTCCCAACAAAACACAAGAAGCACAGAGAGCTTTGCCATGTTACTGTTGCATGATTTTATGATACAGAGAACGTACGCAGTAGTACTCACAGTTTGAGTCACTAATACTTTGAAACTAAAATAGCTTGTTGGGAAATCAATACAGCAATACCCAAACATCATGTACAGTAGACTAAAAAAACAGCTAAACAATATAATGAACTTACAGAAAATCAATGGAGTGCTCAAACAGCAGTAAAAACTAAACAGAACTACTAAGTGGACAATCTATTCATCTACAGAAAGTTAACTACCATCCGTTGTTCGCATTTCCTACATCATTAACGTCAGTGAAATATTCGCTCAAATATAAATGATCTGAAATCACATGTAATGCATCCAACAGCACAATGGGGAATTCGCTGCGTAAGCTCAGAGAGGAAATCTTCCAAGCAGCGGAGAAGAGTACTGATACAACAGCCTACAGTCACTGTTCTGCACACAGGAAAAATAAAGTCCATCATATCTGCAAGAAATGAGAAGAGGACGAAATGGAAAGCAAACAGCCAAGCTATGTCCTGCAACACAGAAGTTATAAAGTATTTTTAAGTGCAGTTAAATCGGTATGTTGAGTGCATTTTTTGTCAAAACCATTTTTGGGATCCAAAAGTATTACACGAATGCCCCACTGTGCTGTGAGAGCACGAATGAATCTGGTGCTTGGGCTACAAGGTGCTGCTCTGCCATTATTCTGAATGCTGGCCGGCTTGGATTTGATTCCCTGCATGCTTTAGTTTATCACCACATTGACATCTGCTGGACAGAAAGGAAACTCTCACAGCAAACTGCATATTTACAACTGAGAGAGGCTTAGCCTTTCCTATTTTTATCTTATTTTCTATGAATTTTAAGACTGTCCTTGGTATATAATATCAAGGAAAGTTTTATGGCTATTATGCTGATCTGGTCAACCTTGTGAGCCATTAGTGCATTTTTTTGTGAGCTTTAAAAAGTAGAAATATTTTGGGGTTTGATTTTCCTTCTCTGCAAGTTGAGCAGCAAAGCCATTATTGCAAGCATTGGAATTAGAGAATTGTGAAATCTATCTCACTGAAAGGAGAACCAGACCTCATATATTTTCATTTCTTTTAAAATATGCCTGGTGGAAAAAGCAGAATTTAAACTAAAAGTTTAATATGCAAAGCAGGGAACGAACTTTACCTTTGAAGCTTCCGCTCTATTTTATATTGTGCAAAGAATTTATCCCGGGGCTTGGGCCAATGTAAATACTAAAAGCAAGGGTAATTTGGAAATCAGCAGAGGCTTAATTCATTTCATTCTGTACTGAAACATCTACTCAGCTGCCCTGTGTGACTCAATTGGTGTCAGGAATTGGTGGCTGTCACAGCTGGCAGCCATATCTGTAGCTCTGAAATTAGGTGTACTGATCGGGTAATACTTCCTAATGAAGGAGAACCTGGGTTAATTTTACTGATTGCTGAACACTACAGTGAGACAGACAGGTACATTTCCAGAGCCCTTCACGAGGTTGAGAGCACTACTGTGGTGTCAGAGGTACCCATTCAAAATTCCACTTCTTTCTGTGGTGTTGGATCGCAAACCACAGATCTGTCACTGAACACAATTAGCTTTGATGGGGTCCACCAAGGACCAGACTGACCCTACCCTCCCTCACACACACTGTACTGCAGCCATCGTGGCTTAGGTTCACCAAAGCAAGGCTAAGAGCTATATCCTCAGATTTTTCTATTAGAAGTAAAACCTGGAACAAAGGAAGAATGTTTAAATGAGGCTCCAATTGTGAACCTATCACCTATTATGTGAGCTGGTTGAAAATTAATGTAATCAGCTATTAAATTAGCTGAAAAAGTTACTTGAAAGAAGACAGATATCAGAAACAATGGCCATTTTTTAAAGTCTATTTCTTTACAAGAATATATACAATACATAATATTAAATTTGAACATTAGTTTAAGCTGTCTCATACATTTCTGTGAACAGAAGTAGAATATACCTTATACTAAGGCTGAGTCACATTGTCAAGTGATATAAAGGAAAGTGACCAAAATCCCTTCTGCATACACATTCTCCTTCATTTTATCACCATACAGGAATAACACATCAGTGTTCATCATTAAAAGGAGACTGATGGCCATGAATATTCTGCACCTTTAAAAAATAATGGTTAATATTAAGACTGAATCCTCTAGCCTTTAATTGCTTTAAGTTACACAAATTCTCACTGACAGCTGCATAAAACCTGCCACTTTTATTAAACACAAGCTAGGATTTGTGGATATGAGGTGAAAAAAAAAAACAAGCTAACTTGGCACAAATCTGAACAGCACAGTTCAGTGGCTCTGTGTGTTTCAGCGTATCTGCCATCTAACTCCAGGTACCTGCATTCCACGTGTGAGAGAATTGTGACTGCATAAACCTGCAAAGCTTAGAAATTATTTTACTGCCCAAAGGGAAAAACATCACTAAAAACTTTTGAAAATAAAAGACACTAAACTGCACTTGTAGAAAATGGCATTACAGCTTATTTATTGATATGCAAACATTAAAAATAAAAATATGTAAATATAGAACAATTCTACTCTATGAAGCGACTCTGAGCATTGAGTGCATTTGGTCTCTGAAGAGAATGCATTTGTATTTTCATCTCAGCAGTACTTCAGCACAGTAAGTTGAACAAAAGTCACAGAGGCCCCAAAGCTGCCAGCCCTCGTGCAAGGAAATGATCTGGTGTCAAACCACCACTGTACCAGGAGCAGAGAGGAATCAAGTCCCTTCCCACTCTGGACTAACTTTTGTGCAATCCATATGCTCTGACACCCCTTTCAGCCTTCTCTTTCCACACTGGAGGATGGCTGCTCTGCTGATGTCAGAAGCCAAGGGCTCAGGTGTAAGGAGGCTCCAGGAAAGCACTGCTCCCACACTGCTGCTGCACAGCAGCTGTCATTGTTCTGCCCCCAGCAACAGCTCCACAGAGCTGAAAACTACAGCAGCAGCCACATCTCAAGGCAAAAAGTGGTGACTCAAACTACAGGGGGATGTGCTGCTATTAGGAAAGCGCTGGGTCTCTGCAGACCACAGGTGTAAGGCTCCTGAAAGCAGCAGAGCTATTCTTTCAGACAGTGACACCTGTGTGACAAAGGGTAACAAGAATTGAGCCTCAAGGGTACAGGGAGTGCTCAGCACTGCCTCAGTGGTTCTGGTCTATAATTGCAGCTGAAATGAATGCGACCTCTGCTTGCTATCCTCCAGATGCCTCTTAAAGTCTAAATGAGAAAGCAGATTCAAATGAGATAATTGCCATCTCACCAAGAAAGGAAAAAAAGGGCCAATGTTTATGAGCAATTGTTGAAGTAGAAGAATGTAAGCAGGAAAGGAATGAGATCTCAGTCTGTTTTTAAATAAAACATATAAGCAACATATAAGCTTAATTATATATATACAAATATACTTTAAATAGAGCATAAATCACTTCAGACAGAAGCATAAAACCAGCTAATCGTGATTTCACCCTGGTACTATCTATTAGCAATTAAGCAGCATATGGGATATGCAATGGCCATCCACACAATAGATGAAGCAGATACGAATAAAATTAATTAGCTTGTCACATATTTGCATTTTGGATCCACAAGCCAATCCTTTTAATGTTCACCTCTCTCTATATAAGCTAAGAGAGACAATGATCATGCAAATCAAAGAAATAAAAACCCACTGGTGGTAGCACGGAGCAGAAGAGTCATCCTTTAAAAAAAGAACCCCTCCCTTGTTTGCAGGTTTGGTACTTTTGCTTGGAGAAATGAGGGAAAGATTAATTACTAGTGATAACCCTTCCCTCAGGATTCAGTACTAATATGGGAGCAATATAGAAGGAATAATTGAGACTATAACTCTTCCTTGAAGCTTTAGTACAACACTTGAGGCAGACAGAAAGAAAAAGGCTAAATATGATGAACAAATTGCCCATAAAACTTTGGATCTTGTAACAGACCACATAGTGGTGCACATTGAATATTTGGCACAAATCTTCATTCTGTGCCCTTCCTCACTCTGAAGGAGCTGCTCCATTTTTGCACCACACAGACATTTGGCATCGAGGAATTACAAAGGAAGCTTTGTCTTTTCTAGTTTAGTTTCTAGGTAGAAACTAAACAGAAGCCTGATATGAAGCCTTATTAAAGTTATCATTGATCTATTTCTGGCATATTAAATTCCTTCAGCTTTTCTTGACTACCATTTACTCTGGGACTGAAGAAATTATTCTTCTTAAGTCATTGCATTCTCAGTGCAGTGCAAAAGGGAGAACTGGATGCTGAATTCCCACTATGGCTCATTTACTCTCAGTTGCCCTCTTATTCAATCACATTTTTTCCCTCTTACATTTTGGTCTATGCATTTTTATTTATCTACACATGCTATGTTTTGCTAAAAGGATTTGTATCTTCTATACAGAATAGTACTGATGAGATCCATCTTTTTAATTGTTAAGACACTCACTTCTGAATTAATTCTAATTTTAGCAAAAATATTACAGTCAGATTACGGATATAGCCTGGGACATTAAGTAAACATGAGAAGACGAAGGACCAGAAATGATTTTGTCTTCACATTTGTTATTTGTGTTTCAGTGGATTCAGAGGGCCCACAGTGAAGACAAGGCTCAACTGGTACTTGCAACTCCAGAAACAATTAAAGAAACTGCAGTTTTTGTTTCCCGTAGATGAAAGGCAGATGGGAAGACAAATGCTCAAAAAACTACCATGATTTGGCTGTGCTCAGGTGTGGAAGCACAGAACTATCTTGCAAGATTTGATCTGTACTTTACCAAAAAGCACATGCAGGAACTTACAGGCTATGGAAAATACAGATATATATATAATCCAGTCACCTTTTGTATACTTTGAAACTAGAGTATAACATTTCTTCTGTCTCCACTTTACTCATTTTTCTGGATGTACCAAAGGTTTAAATGAGAGTGGGAGCAATAGCACTCAGTGGGACTGTGCAGAAAAAGCAAACACAGTACAATTCATTTCAGAAACAAAGAGAAAAACTGCAAAGCCACTGCACAGAGCATCAGAGAAATATCATCTGGAGTACCACGTTCCATCATACGCACTAATGCTCAGATCATACCAGACTGGGTGAGCTTCACAAATGGATCATTAGTAGCTTATTCCTGCATAAAACATTCAATGAGGGACACAGTTCAAAACTTCACATCAACCAGAAGGAATTTGTGACAAAGATTCTCAAGACACATGGAATGGAAATCAACAGTGCAGGAATCTGCCATCATCTTGAAAACTGAACTTTCTAAGGGAGAGAAATACAGTACCTTTTAATGCAGCTTCACAGCTTTTGGCAGTTACATCTCCAGCTAAGAAGTTTGTACATTATTTTATCAATTATTAACATGGAACATCAGCAATCCTCTTTGGGAGTGATTTCTGGGCTTTTATTTCAAATGGCCTGACTGATATCAGTACTTGGCATTTTGTTGCCTCAGGGCTCATAAAATGTCTTTCAACTTTTTCATCATAAACTTCTCACTAATAATAAATCTCTGTTTCTGTGTCTACCAAACCCTGAGTACACTACTCAAGTTTATGAATGTTTTAGGGAATATTTAGGGACAGTTCCAATTGCTGCAAGTCTGACTTTAGTTTCATCAGCCTCATTGCAGAACTGACTGTCTACCTCTTGGGGAATTAGATTATGCCTCAGGAACAATATTTTATTCAGAATGTAGTATCTGTAAAATAGGCTTCATTTCACATGGGCAATATAGATATAGATGGTCTGCCTTCTTTTTTGTGTCATGCAATGACACAATGGGCAGATACTACAAGTGAATAGAAGGATTTGTACTTAGCCATCATTCCGTGTAGGAGCCAACATGGGAACCTTCCACTCAAAATGGCTTCATGGCATCTTAAGATAACATGGAATCATAGAATCTCCAAGGTTGGAAAAGACCTCTAAGATCATCCAGTCCGACTGTCCACCAATATCAATATTTCCCACTAAACCATGTCCCTCAGTCTAACACCTAAACATTTCTTGAACACATGGCATGCCTGATATCCTCTTCAGTACCTTTAATCTGTATGAACACAGATTGTAGTTCATTGGTTACAATTTATACATTACGTGGAAATATATATTTGGAAAAAATCTGATTTATATGTCCTTACCAAATTAAAGATAAGGCTCACAGCTTTGGATTCTGGATATCAGAATTATTCACTCAGCTATTACCTTGTTTTTACTGCATCCTGATCTCACTGATTCTTGCTCTTGCAGTCATACCCTTCACACTGTATTTAATCACCCTCAATTTAACACTCCATTGACCTTTATGCAAAGTCAAAAGTATATTACTCTTGAAAAAGTCAGTCTGGCCATACTAATTTACTGCACCTCTCTCTAAAACACATTTGATCAGATCTTCAACATATTAGAACTGCTGTAGCTTGGTAGAGGAATGCTAAGCATTGCATGAGCAACAGTTCTGATTGCAGCTCACTTTCAGTATGATGTGAACAGATTGTTCTTCTCCCAAAGATAACATCTGGGAAAAATTCCTACAAAAGCAGCAAGAACAACTGTACTTTATCTCTTTTTCTTGTTTTACATGTCTCCATCAAAAAGGAAACATCTCCTTGCAGACACACATCTTGAGGATGAGTCCTAGCAGCATAACTCATATGAGTACAAAGATTTGAAACGGACCAGTAGGACCTTGGGGCATTTCACAGGATAGTTCGCATAAGTTCTCTGGAAGTAACACATCAGAGCAAAATCCTGACAGTGTAATGATTTAACATGATTTAACCTTCACCTTTAAATATCTGAAACGTATACACAGACATTTAATTGGCATAATAGCATGCTCTATGTTTGTTATTGATTAACACAGTTACCAAAGGTCAACCAGTATTTTACGCACTCTGAAAATACAGTGTGGATTCTAATTATCCTAACGGACTTGGAATTATTTTGTTAAAGGTCAATTAGCTGCAAGAACCCTTCTTACACTGTCTGTTACAAATAGTATGACTTTGTTTTACTGTTCATACCACTTTCAAACAATTACTTGGCAATTATATTGATCTCTCATCTAAAACTGCAATACACCTTAGTCAACTATGGTTTAGCATAAAACCTATAAACAACTGTCTTATCAAAACTACTTCACATATGAGTCCTCATAGGAGAAAAATGACATTTTCATGGTGCAGAAAGATTCTGGTAGTAGCTTGTACCACATAATTCAAAGTCATCACTACTCATTCTCTCAAGCAGTTAGATAGCACCCCATGAGCATGCTGCAAACATCTTGGCTGCTCCTTTTACATCATTCACCTTTGATGTACTGTCATTCCAAAGGTGAGAAAGTCGTTAATAGCAAATATGTTAAACTTTCTGAGCAGAAATCCACAATCAGCCACAAGCTACCACGAAAATACCAACCTACAGAAATCTATACCATAGCCATCCAAAATGTTGAGACTGCAAAACACTAAATGTCCTGGACTTCCAATAAGTTCACTTGAGATAAGGCTGGTTTCAACCATATTCCCACAGGTGTTCAACACTTTTTTGAACACAATGGCATTGTGGTATCAGTTTGCACAGTGTGGTAGTACCTCTTATTGATTACAACAGTAAGATTTTCGTTTTAAAACCTAGATATAGTGAGGATTCAGTGCTTGCCAACAGCTCCCTAACAGAAACCTGGATTTCAGAGAACAAGGGCCTCCATGCACCCAGAAACATTTCCTCTACAGCATCTGGAAACATGTCAGCAGAAATGCAAGTCCCATTTACCATCTGAATTTGAGTAGTCAACCTGGACAGCTGAGCTGTCTCAGCATTGTTTTCTGCCCAACTTCAGGGCCTTGGTGGAAAGACTGACAGCTGTAGGTTAGGAAACGACTAACCTAGCAGGGAAAGAAACTACCAAGCCAATGATACTCTTTATTGATTAGTTGCTAATTGTCACCTTGTTGAGACTCTACTGTAAACTTAACCAGTTAAAGGTCAAGAACAATTTCCTTCCAAGTAGCATTAGCAGTAAAAACAGTAACAAAAATTGGGCAGTTTGCAGTATACTGCTTCATTATAACCCCCGTGGGATCACAAACATCAATGGCAAAGGGAAGAGCAGGCATGCTAATTAGTTTTAGCTTCGTTTAGCATGCTAAGAGAATATTCCGTTACAACATTTTGGTTCTATGTTCAATTTCCACTCCAGGCAGTTGTGCTTACCTGTGACAGTTTGCAGTCTCACAATTAACTCTGGAAACTACTGCCCTTCTGTTCTCAATCGCCACTGAGCAGGAATGGAATTTTGTTATTTATACGATGATAAACCTGAGATTGCCTTCTTATCTGAGGGAGGTGGGCTACTTCTCAATGTTTTGATTTTTAAAAAATTATTTTTGTTTTATGCTTGCCTGGAGGCTTTTTTTTTTTTTATCTGCTCTGTCTCATATAATAAGTTATAAATGATTAAAAAAAACCCCAAACCTTAATATTTTAAAAATCCTTTGAAGATTAGGAAGTCTGTAGAAATCCTCAGATCTCCTCGTTGACTCTTTTCTTTGACATAGCAAGATGAAGATTTTTTTTTTCTCCTTCCTTTCAAAACTTCTCCTAAGAGCTGTGTTTCTTTCTGCACCACACACACTCTGCCTTATTCCCTCCCTCTAGTCCCTGTCCTTTGAATCCTGTGCACATCTCAGAGGAGCCCTTATGTGATGTCCTTAGAGGTAAGCCTCAGAAATCTGTTTGGGAAGGTACTTAGCATTTGTTTGCATATTCTTCTTTTGAGACTGAACAAGGAAAAGATGCTGAATATCCCTCACAAGCTGCTCCTCAGAGACTCCTTCAGCAGGCACTAGTAATATGGGTACACTCCTGTGTTAACTGGTGCACAGCTCTAGGTTTACCCCCCATAGAAAAGGGTTTCTCATCCTAAACTTAGAAATCTGCTGCCAAACAAGGTATTTATAAGCTGTTATATCAGGTTTCTCACAATCTCAAGTACATTATATTTTTATCTTACTTTCTGAGTAGTACCACAAACTTGATCTTATATTCTAGATTGCAGTTTTCATGGTTAAGGACACAAACATACTTACATTGAAGAAAGATAATTGGAGGTACTGCTAGAAAAATAGGAAGTCAAGACTTTCATGTAATTACTTGACCTAGAGGGCAAAATCTGGCAACATTATTCATGTTTTCCTTTACCCCTCTCTTTCTCCAGCCCCCTCAACTTCTCACCAAATAAATAACCTCCTAAGGTCACTGCCCCATGAGGACATGTGCTTCTGCTGCCTTCAGGAAGATGAGGAAGTGTGGTGGTGTCTTCACAGTGAACCATTCAGTTGAACTGTGCAGAAAACTTGGGGTGAAAGGCAGAGCAACCAAGTAGCTCTGCAAAATAAAATATGCCCTCAGATCCCCCAACCCCTCCTCCAATGTCCCTAAATCAAAACACTGCATTGCATTCTCATTTCATCTACCTATTTACAACCCCATAGCTCTGCTCATAGTGGATAGAATAATAGATACATTCTGTTCTCTACATAATGACTGAAATCCTGTTTTCATGGAGATACGGATATTTAAATTTCTGCTCTCTCTCCAAAATAAGGAAAAAAAATCCCAAAAATGGATTTATAAACACACCAAAAAAGCAATAGCTCAAAAACACAGCAGGTATTTCCAATAGATGTTGACATGAAAAGTGCTTATTCTTTCAAACTTAACATTTTGGGCAACAGATCTGCTCATCATACCACCCTCACAGTCTGCACATAATAACCTGATACCAGTTGATTAAGTTAGCGGAAAGAATTGCTATTACATTTTAGCAGGCAGGGTTAACGGCGATGTGCATGTCATTTTCTGCACCAGGCTTGCATCTGAGTTATCCAAGTGTTACATCCAGAAAGCTAAATTACTGCTTACTGCAAAGGCTGATGGATCTATGTCACGTCTATGTGCTTGTTCTTCATTCCTCCTAAATGTTCATTGTCTTTTTTTTTTTTTCTTTTGGATTTCCAGTGTCATGGGTTTCACTCTCAACATTATTTCAGCTAAAATCTATTGGCTAGGGGTTGGCTCTACTACTGACAAACTGTTAAAATTTGATTCTTGGTAACACTCATCCATTCATAAGCACTTCTTCATTATGATTGCTTACTGACTGAAATTAAGACTGAAAGAGTGTTCCCCCATTCTTTCAAGCATTGTGTTGGCTAGTTGCAGGCAATAAAGTAAAAAGATAATAATAAAAAAACCAGCAACCGTCAACACACATATTTCCAGCCCTTGCTCTCAGATTCCAATCTAAAACAAGATTTTAACAAGAGAACAGAATTGTAATAATTATTGTAATTGCTGCTGCACATAACAGTCTCTGCTTTCTATTTCTTCGAAACCGAAATGGTGACAGTGTATTTGGGAACTGGAGCACAAGTCAAGCAGATGCATAAAGATAGGGTAAAAATGGCACTGGTTGGCTGAGCCCCGAGGTTTGACAAAGGCCAACATACTCTTTTGTCTCAGCTGTAATGGTTTGAACAGTGGCAAGGTACTGGAGTGTGAAAAGCAATGGAAGGCCTTGCTCTCTCAAAATAATTGACTTATTTTACTGTTATGGCTCCATCAGTACCATACATTTGCAGAAATATTATTGGAACTGACTTCAAGCATGCTGGTAAGCACGTACATACATGTGAGATTACATTACTTGATTTGCTCGCCAGCTGATTTTGTTTAAGGAGTTCCATTATCCGCCTGAAAGTACTTGCTGTTTGTATGGAGGCTAACTGACCTTGCACTGCAGCTATTGAACACTGTGTAGCATGCTGGTTTTGTTTACTTTGACTTAAATGTATATGTAAGTATTTGAGACTGCATCTGAATCACATATTATGTACTATTTTTAAAAGCTCCCTTATTTCTACACACCACCATTCCCATTCAAGAACAGAAAACAAACCCCAGCTATCTACCCCTGTATGCTATTATTCAGTGTTGCTATCTTTCTTACAAAACTGTTCCTTCAAAGTGTTTATTCCCACTCCACTAAGAAATAAACTACACACACAGGCAAAGCCTCAGAGACTTGTTTCATTTCAGGCACAATGGCACTGACACTGAAGAGCTGTGGTGCCTCTGATGCCAGTGAGAATTCACACAGACAATGAGGTGACCTTACAGCATGTTACCTTTCTGCCTGTTGTCTTAATCAGGTTGTACCTGGCTGTGTAACTGCTAAAACCTTTGGCTGTACTCTCATTCACTATATCCAAAAACCTGCCAAGTACTTAATCATTTGGGTGAGCCTGACTTAGCAGGATGTCTCCGACATTTCAAATGAAATTGGTTTTCTGTGCTTAAGTGCAAGTTCCCCCTTAGTGCCTGTGTGGGATGGAGATGCTCTCATGAGCCTGGCCTTGTTTAAAACTCAATAAGGGGATGGATTTTTCACTGACATTGATGGGGCTCACACGGAGCAGGAACCACATGATGGAGATGCTTTCATTAAGCAGAGCTGGATAGCATTTAATTGTTAGAGACCAATGCAGACACTTTACCTGAAGGACAGTGTGTTTACCAGCACTAGTAACTAAAGTATAACCCCTCAGTAGTCAAGATTTTACAACTGCTATGTCAAAAAACTGTTTCCTTGTAGAAATTTTAATGTTAGAATTCTGGGAGGTCCAATCAGAAACCGTGCACAGAATGAAGAGGGAATCAACTAAAAAGCTTAAAAAAAAAAAAAAAAGCAAACAAACTTCCTCAGAACTGAACTATTTGCAGCAGGAGAGAGAAACACACTCTCAAGCCCCCTTTCCAAGGTCAGTGAGTATCCTTGGACAGCATCCATTCCAAACATGGTGCTAACACATCTGGTAAAGGCTCTACCCAGCAGTGTCCGGTTGCAGCCCTTTTGCTAGGCTCCATCATTTACCATCACAGCAGGATGGCTTTGTAGCATCCTCCAGCTGCTGCCACCATCGAGGAAGTTCTCGTGAATTTTCACCCTTCAGATGCACAGTTCTCACTGCTCTGCATATTATTTGGCATCTGCGTTATATCTTCAGTGCTGGCTGCAGTAAAGCTGGTGGCTAACTTCTTAAAGTGAGATTGTCCAGATCTTTGCATCACACTGCTCTGATGGAATATTTATTAAGCAGATGGGACCAACAATTTTGGACTTTTAATCACTGGAAGTCATCAGATTTATTGTAACCATTTAATTCTTTGACGTGATTTCTTAATTGGGTACTTTTTCTTTAAAAAAAAGGTATTCCATTATAAGCTACTCACTAGTAAATATTTTAAAACTGCTTTCATTTTAAACATTGCGCTTACTGGCCTGTATTAATTAATCCTTTAGCACATCTTCTTTAATGCCCTTAATGAGAAGTAGTAAATAACATCATTAATTCTCTCCTTATTCACATTTATTAGCTTCAGTTACCTTGCAGCAGTCAAGTGTATGATGAGGAAGCATTATCTTTATCACAAACAACCAAGAGTATTAGGCTCGAACTCAGATAACACAGTTTAGCAGATGAGTTCTGAATTAAGCAAAGAGGTTTTGCTTTGATTTAAGTGGAAAGTTTTCTTTTCTACAGTTTTCCTCCCTCTTAAATGTATCTTATTTTGAAGGTTTAAGAATTTCTGATGTGTTTTTACAAAAATGAAGAATATAGATAATACTAATAGATGTCCAAACTCAATACCCAACCAGTACTATGTAGGGAAATGAATCAGCAATGGCTTATCTTTCTTTATCTCTCTGGTGCACAACACATGGCATTTAAACCATCTGCTTAGACTGCTATTCTCAGACATTCCAAATGACTCTGAATTCCTCAGTCCAGCTACAGATCTATAAACTGCATTTGCCTCACATCCAAATGCCTTTCTTGTTGATGACTGCAACCTTGAAACAAAATCAGTAAGATCTCTACCTGAATAAGTGAGGGAACTTCTCCTGTAAATCTTTCTAACTAGCTGATGGTAGAGTGCATCCTTACATCTTGGTACACATATATTTCTGTTGGCATACAATAGGTTTTTTCGAGGGAAAGAACAAACAGACAGTCATGTAATTCTTAAGGACTGACGGATCTACTATTGCACAGAAAAACACTGTCAGTTAGAAAACAACCACGCTTTACTGCTGTGATATTTATCTGTTCTTCAAATTGCTTCTTGACAATTATATATAATTTATATAATTTTTGACAGTGATGGATTTTTTTTTTTTTTTTTTTTTGTTAATAAACATTTTCCTGATCCTAATACATGTTCTTTGTCAGTAAAGGACACCAAGACCATCAAGCCCTCAGTCCATGGGCACTCAAAGCCACTTTCTCTTATCCAAGCAATATAAATTATTTAACCTCTAATAACATTAAGATTTCATGATGCTTGTGTAAGACGAAAATGCGAAGACTTTCAGATACTAAATGCTTTATTACAATCTGTAATCTTGTAAGGATGACTGATTTATTTAACATGTAAATCTAGAGTGTATGGAGATGCAGAGGCAATGTATTAGGGCTATATTCTGTCGTGCTGAGCAGCAGTTGTTGAAGCCTTACACCTAAGACACGTGAATGGTTGCACTGATTTTAATGGGACTTCTAACAGGCTTTTAAATACCTTGACAAATAAGGTTCTCAATTTGCCCCACCTGGTAAAAACAAGCCAAATAGCCAGTTTATTAATACTTAATATCTGCCTCCTAGACACACATCACAATGAAAAGTGTGGATTACAGCAAAGCTATTAAGAAACAAACCTAAATCTCTGAGCTTCAGTCAGAAGATAAAGAGCAGGGCTGCAGCGGGTGATGCTCCCTATCACACAGCTGCTCCCACCAGGCAGTAACTACTCTCTCCAGTCATTCCCATTCATGATTCAAAGAGACAAGGCCACTAGTCACAAGGTGCCATTAACTTGGAAAGCAAGGTGAAGTGCTTTAGTTAGCACATGTGTTATCCAAACAGCAAAGAAGGATTTTCTGGAGACCGTGGTACACACACGGCTCCAAAGGATCCTTGTCAGTAATTCCTAAACCTCAGCAGTGATAAAATTCACAACACACTGAGCTCTCAGAGAAAACAGTTGAAATTCCCCACTCAAAATGTCACTAGCTTTGAAGTGCTTTCTGGATAATGAGCATCACCTGGCATTGGTCATACAGACCACTGCTGCATGTTTGTAATGAGCTGACAAAGCGGGATCAGAGCCTCAGCCAGATCTTAATGCAACCAGCCTGCTCTGAGCAAGAGGCTGGGCTATTCCATCTCCAGAGGTTCCTTCCAACCTCAGCACTTCTATAAAGAGGTCGAACTCTTAGGAAAATTCTGATGTCTTCTCATCGCAAAGGATGTCAAGGATGGAAATAAGGTACTTCTCAATCAAGACAGGACCCTTAATCTCAAATAGTTCTGACAGCTTCACGAACACCACAACATTCAAAACATTTCATAAGCTACCGAAATGCAGCCAATTCTGAGGTGAAATATAGAACTGTTCACTAGTTCTCAACAAACAACACAACCAAAAGCAATAAGAGCCAAAGAATACCATATGCAACTGAATCTACAGGGGGGAATAGTGTAGGAAGAATGCAATTATCCATGCTGGCTTCTAGCTAGAGCTAGAAGTAATCAGAAAGTCAATGAAAGCCCAGAACAAATTGATCTAATTACTCTTGCATTACTTGGATCTGCCTCTAAATGGAAAACTCCTTCTTGAGTCTACTGGACAAAATTGTGTGCATATGTAGGTGTGGTTAAAAATACATCTGCACACTTAACAGTTCTACATGAGTTAAGAACAGAGGAAACTGATTACACACCCATGCAGAGTGCCAGCCTGGAAATTTCTTCTCATTAAGAATCACTGAGATTTAGTATTTTCCCTTGTGAGGCCAACGGGATTTTTTGATTCTGTAGAAACAGAACTTTGGAAATTTGGTAGTGAAATAGGCAGATCTTTTACCCATTATCAGGCTTCTAGCAACGAATAGCATACTATTTCAGCAGTGAAGCCTTGTATCTGACAAACAGCAAGCACTGCACTACAAGGAGCGATAGTAAATGGAAAACAGACAGGATGGAGTAAGAAAAGGTGAGAAATAATATAAATAGTTATTTGTTTCTTAAGAAAATACCTTAATGCATTAGTTCTTAAATAGCACTAGCGATGCAGAGAAGTTTCTCAACTAGAAGGATTTTTTAAATTACTTCTTTCACTTCACATTAGTGAAGAATCCCTCAAAAAACCCAATCATCAATCTCTGTGAGCAAGAGCAGAAAGGAGCACACATCTTGTCTCCCACAGTGAAAGCTTTACCAAATCGCAGTGCTTTAGGGATTCTGCATATGAATGTCAAACGAAGCACAGCTTGGTAGCACCTGCAAGGAACCTTCCCCTTGCTGTAAGTGACCAAAAGTGAAGACCAAAATGTGGCCCAGCTCCTGGCCTTCTTAAGTAGCTACATGAAAAGGAATTTACTACTCGGATAAACCATGCCAATGACTAATTACTCTCACTGTTAAAAAGCTGGCCTTTTATTTCCAACTTGAATGCTTGCAAGTCTCATTTTCAGGTACTGGATCATGTTATGTAGCTGCCAGCTAAATTAAAGAATCTTAGAGTGGAATAAACATCATTAGCCAGCACTTCCAGTAGCCTAGGGGTATGTGCACAGTCTTCAGTGCACTATGTGTAGGTACATCTGCACAGACTTCAAATGAACCAGTTTAGGAGAAAACAGCAACTGTGACAAGGAGCTGAGCAGGCTGATAGAGCTCTGCAGGAATTCAGGACGTGGGCTGGCCAGCAGCCACGCTGTATCCAGGACCTGCTTTCACTGCCAGCTTAAAGTGGATCTGAGCACCAACCCCGAGGATGCAAATATCTCCCATTTCAGTGCAGACTAAACCCAAGAGGGCTAGCCACTCACATTTCAGGTCCCTTGAGAGCCAACAAAACACAGAAAGTCACCCTATTAGTAATTCATCAGCAGTAGGTACCTCTTCCTAACTGCTTGGCAACTCAACATTTCAATGCATTAAATAAAATCAGATTTTAAAAGATTTGGATGTTAAAACAGATCAGATCAACTAGACATGAAGCAATAGTTAGATGACAAAGTCCACTCATCAGATCTCCTTTCTGGGAATGCAGTGAGCTGCTTACATTGGAATCTTTCTTCACCCTGGAGATGTCTCAGTAGCCACCCTATCTATAAAACTACCATGCTCTAGTGTTGCTGGACCCCAAGTCCAGACACACCTGGTGTGCAGAAATCACATCAGCAAAAAACACAGTTCACATCTGCCAGGGCATAATGTTTGTGAGGAAATACTTATGTTTGAACATATCAGTACATCAGACATCTTACTCCTCCTACAGGCCACTAAATTGGCATTATTAGCCTCCTTCTGACCAACTTCAGACTTGTTGTGTGTGATGAGCTCAGTGAAACACTGTCAGCTTAGTCACACAGCAGCCCTGCTCCCAGCCCCAGCCTCAAGCTCCTTGACCAGGGTAGCATAGTGCTCCTTCTCTTCCAGAACACACCCTGATGCTCCAAGCTGCAGCTAAGGAGCTGTGGACCCACCCCAGGCTGCACTAGGATCATGTTTTGTGCATCATTTCCAAGGGATCACTTAACTTCTGTATTATGGATTTGATTCATGGTTGTTCGGGCTTTGTTTAATCATGGGACATCTCATCACACCTTACGTTGTTTCCACTTGTGACTTTATAATATTTACAAATACATAACAAATAGCATCATCAGTTTCTGCTGCAGCCAAATAAAAACACCACTCTAAAATACATTATCATTAATGTAGCGTATTACCCACCTCGTGTCCCAGGTCTATTTTTAAAAATGATTTATGGACAAAAATTGACACACGTAATTAGTCTAATTTGAGTATTCCGTGGAAAATGTTATTATAAAACTCTGCTCTAAATTAAACAAAATTAAATGCTGATAAAAATTTACTATCCTGCATTCCCCAGATGAGTCCACGGTTTAACAGGAGCTATCATGTAGAAACCATTAGCTTAAATCTGAGTGAATCTCATTCTTGCACTATTAATTTTTGTCCTTTAGTTTTATACTTCAGTTTTTTGCAGATTATGCTTAATTAAATTTTTATAATGGTATTTAAATTAGCTGTTCTATATGTGATGGGAATACATTGACAGATGTGTTTCTAATTTGACCTACAGGACTTCATTTCAGAAAGTTGTACTTAGTCTGATATCTCTGCATCCTTTCTGTCTGGATTCTTTTAAGCCCAACTTATTCCTCTATTCCTCTCAGTGTTCTATAAAGGCTGACTGCTACAAATCTTCAGTTCTGATCTTGCCATCACGTGTTCATTTGGACTCCTTAGTATCATTAGGAATAGTTTATTCCAAAGAACCTTAGACGAAAATATATCTTAAAAAGATGCTATGTTAAAAATATATCTAGTTTTTGTCACGGAAGCACCTATGCTGACCAGACTATGCTCTTCTAAGGACGGCAGTTTATTTTACCTTCCTACATAGCAGAAGCAGCTTAGGTGCACTCACAGAATACAGTTTTGGTCATGAAACACGCAGAGAGGAAGAATGCACTTTGAAGTACATGCAAAAAACGAACAAACAAAACCAGGTCCAGCCCTGGGTGACCAAATCCCTGCTGTTAATGACACCACTACGTAAGACAAATGCAAAAGGTATTTGGACAACAGTAAATAGAACCTGAATTTGCTTAATCACAAGCTCTGCAGAAGCTGACTTTGCCGATGTACCCACATTTTCTGTGCAATAAGTCTCTCAGTTGCATACTGCATCCTTTCACCAGCTGGATCAACAAAAGGCAGTGCTGTGCAGCACATTTCTTACCTGAAGTCTCATTGAAAAAGACAGAGGAAAGCCTTTTAGCCTGGATCCTTGCAAAGGTGTCTGCGTGCAGTCCCAGGGCTGTAAAATGCTTGTGCACCTTCCCACTACATGCCGAAGTTTTCTACAAGCAACCATGCTTACTTCAGGGAAATCCTAAAATGTAATGGGAAAACATTTTCATGACTCATGAATCCTTTTATCAAACATATTTTCTAGACAAAAAAAAAGTCCACTCCGTTTTGGAGATCTATGCCATCTCATCCTTTCAAGAACTTTGTAAGTAGTTACAGAGAAGCAAAAACGCAGAAGTACTGTGTTTGTCTCAAGACTGCCAAAAGCTTCTAAATGATTCAAATCATCCCGTTTGTAAAATGAGTTATCCTGCACAGCAAATACCTGTTATAAAAATTCTGGCTATGAAAAGTCCTACGGACTTTTTCCAGCCTCAAATATTTTGGATTAAACACCTGTAGCAGTCTGTGCTTATCTTAAGGTTTAAACTTCTTCAAGTTTACTCAGCATAATAACCAGAGGTGAATTTAGGCTATCAGAGCCTTGAAAGGCCTCAAATGCTCAAAGCAGACTGATACACCAGAGAAGAAAAAGAGTATCTATCTACAGTGTTCAAATGAAACCAAAAAGAAAAACAGCATACAGGGCAATTGATGTTCTCTGAATCCAGACAGGAAGAGAAAATGACATCCACTGACAGACATTCTCACTAGAAAATTCTCACTAGGTATTTTCACTAGAAAAACAGCATTTAAAATGTGTGTGAAATGCTAGAGGGATGAAATCTTGAGTCTGAGAGGTCATTAAGTTCTTATTTGGACTCAGACTGTTCAATAATTAGTGGAATTTTTGTATTCTTGTAACAATAAAGACTTCAAGATACAAAAATGGCCACAGAGAACGGGCTAAAGAAATACCAAAACAAAACCACCGCCCACACCACCACCACCACAAACCCACAATTTTATGTAGAAGGTAATATTTCATTTACAGATTTATGTTGTCTTACAATTGTAATTCCAAACTGTTCAAGAGCAAATGTGCAATATACACAGTGATTTCAAAACATTCAGACTAATAACTGTTGAAGCAGATGAGCTTCTTAGTACAAGAGAGAAAATGTGCAGACAGTAGATCTGTGAAAATAATGATCAGAAAAGAAAAGCAGCAAAAAGGTCCCAAAGCACATGCTACTGAGATGCAAGCAGAGCTGACATTGCAAAAGAGCCTTTCAAGAGCTCCTGAGGACTCTGCCAGCATGCCTGTGAAAGCAGAGAGCCACACTGTGGTTCTGCATTGGGAGGGCACAGAAACCTCCTGCTCCTGCACAGGGCTGGGCTGGATGCACAAAGTCAGAACAGCACCCTGCATTTTTCAGGAGGGCTATGACATTTGATAATGCAACAACGTAGGATTTATGGTCCTACAAACGGACATAATAATGGAAACTGTCTGGGTGGTCATCTCATAGAGTGGGACAACCAGTTCTGTCCCTCTGCTTGCTGTGCCACCAGGGGAACTCCACACCCAACCCTTTGTTCTTTTGCTTTAGGGAGCAAACACTCCACCTCCAAAACCATCTTTACCAAGCAGCAGGGACCGGCTTTGCTTATTTAATTATCAGAGCTTCTGACAAAGGAATATTTCTTCCCTCTCAAAGGAGCTTGCTTTTATGTTTGGAGAAAGAAAATAAAAACAAATCACAAGCACATTCTAATACCTAAAGTTAATTGCTTCACACAGAGCGGGGTGAATAGGCAACACTCAGCCCTTCCATTGAAGCTGCGAGCACCAGCAAATGGAAATGCCTGCTCAAAGCAAGGAGATTAAAAATATTTGTATAGAATGCCACAAGAGATTATAGCACTTCTACAGACACCCTCAAAGGAGAAAAAAAAAAAAAAGCCAACCCATCATCACGGTTTTCTCTGAAGACCTAAACAAAATGTGGGCTAGAAATCATTTATTGTAAGCTTGGAAAATACACTTTGGCACATGACAGCTCCTTAGATGAGGGACATCCCCCCTGGATTCTGGTCGTACGTACGTAAGAAGTAAAGCAAATAGATATGAAGTGTCATTTGTGGCCGAGCTAGAGTTGGTGTCCTTCAATACTTTTAGAACTTCTAGGGCTGTCAGTAAGATGACAGATATTGTTCACAATCATGATTATTTAGATAACATCACAGCTGTGATAGGCATTTTGGAGGCCAATATGATATATTACTTTGCCAACACGGTACTGTCAGACCCAGGCTGCAGCAAGTCAGAGCTGCATGGAGAGTGGTTATTGAGCAGCCTGCAATGAAGATGATGTTAGAAACAGATTTTCCTGCTTTTTGTGTAACTTTATGAAAGCTTTCCTTTAATATCCAGGGTGAACATTCTTCCACCCAGATAAATACCAAGAATTGATCTGCACTTCAGGAAAAGTTAATCCTTTCAAGGGAATTTCCCAGACCAGAGCAAAGGAAAGCCTAGCCTGGAATGTCAGCCTGGCTTTTTCTTCATCTCCACACCACAGCCTCTCAGTTTACCTGTGACCAAGGACTGCTTGCAGTCCTGAACAAAGCAGATCAACATCCTGCACCATTTCATTATCATCCCTATCTAAGCACACTGGTCACACCATTTAAATATAATGTAAGTTTAGCAGGTAGTACCCACGAGGAGATTTCTGCACAGATATATGACAGTGGGAGAGAATCGTCACTCTGCAAAGCACAGCAATGATTATTTTGCCCCCACAAATATCAGAGTAGAAAGTTCTTCAGCCAACAAGCCTGCTGCTAAGTGCTTTTGATGCTGCAGAGATGACAATTATTATAATACTTGTCAGCAGGTGCTGTCTGCCACCTCTGCGAGAGAAACTCCTTCCAAATCAAACATCACAGAATGGATCCTGTCAGTCAGGAGATCAGAAGCAGGTCACAATAGACCAAGGCCAGTCACAAACACACCCACACACCTTCAAGATCTCTGTAAGGACTTGTGGTTTCTAAATGGAATAGTCCCAGGTACTCACAGAAAGGAAAGCACTCAACCGTTTTCAACTTCCTGCCTAGAGGAAAGGAAATATAATTGATGGAAACAACAAGGGGAGATTCCTCCTCCTGTGGCTTGTCAGAGGCTTCAGGGAAAAAAAAAAAAAAAAAGAAAAAAGAAAAAAAAGAAAAGAAAAAATCAGAACTTATTGTCAAAGCCGACCTTTGATTCACTAAGGCAGATAAGGATCAAAGCACGGGAAATGACAGGAGAAGTTCCTCATCTTAGAAAATGAAACAGTTTGTTTTCAAGGGAAACTTGCGATATTATGATTATTTCTAGTGAAAACATTCTAATTAACTTAATTAAGAGCCAATTCTCAGGTCTTTGCAAAAAGAAATGCAAATGCCACTTACTCAAACCATCATTCTTTGCATTCAGTAAAGGGATTGAGAACCCCTTCCCACTCTGATCCTCACAACACTGGGTGCTGGCATACTGCTGCTGCTGGGGAACGTGAAAGAAGCAGAGGGGAGGAAGAAGAAGTCACAGAGGTCACATGCAAAGGCAGAAAGAACACAAAAAAATAAAGATCAGGACATCATTCTCTCCCAAGCAGACAGGAATTCACTAACTTGCACTAATTTTAGTTATGCTTACACTGGATTCAACACCTACTAATGAGGTGCAGTAAAAATTCTGAGTAATTAAATATCCGAACAGCCAAGTAATGGAGAATCTTCTACTCACTGCCAACTCCTGAGAGTCAAGTTAAAATAAGTCAATACTGAGAAGTTTTCAATTCTGATCATGAAACCCTCATTTCCCTTTAAAGAACAGACTTCCTATTATGAGCTAGACTAAACCTAGCAGCTTGTCTCCTTAAATCTTGCTTAAATATTGACATTCTTAAAGATCTTTCCCTATGAAATTTATGCGACATTTTCTAACAGCTGAAGCGGTTTATATACATTGATATAATTACATGGTTTGCTACTTCACATTGTTCAAAAGATTCTTCTGCTGGAAATGACATTGGCAGATGAGGAACATTAAATAATAGAACTGAAACCCATTGTGTTGCCTTCCATCGACAGTTCCTTCCTCTGAGCCACCAAATTTAATGCAACAAACAGCAGCATTGGGAAAACACAGCAAAGGGATAGAAAGTATCAGAGCATGTGTAACATAAGATTGCCACCGAGTTTACATACATCTGCACCTAAGCATGACAAGAATGGTTCAGGATTATGACCGTCCATCAACTAGCAGAAACATTACGTGGTTTTTTTTAAGATAGATGACTCTTCCTAGCCAATGCTACGGTTGAGTTTGCCATAAAATACTGGAAAAGCATCATTGAATAAGGAGGAGATGGGCTCCTGGAGTAACTATCAGCTCCTTTCCTCCAAAGCCTCCTTCCTTGGGATGCTTGTGAGCACAGAGTAAATGATATTCCATTTACATCCATTGTTCTGGTATTTAGTAAAAACTCCTGTTAAATTAACACCCTAACATGTTTTTAATTAGCTTAGACTATGCCAGGACATAAAATACTTTAGAAATCTAGTTCTAAGGAGTAATTCCTTCTCAGATTTCAGGCAGTTCTCATGGCTGATTCAGCCCTTGGCCAAAAATCTCAGCTTACCTGGAGCAGTGTCTCAGCTTTCCCTAATGGGTCACAGCCACAGCCAGACCTCAAACCTTGGGGAGAGCAGTATTAACTCCCTGTAAGGGTGCTAAAGTGTATTACTATGGCAGACATTTAGGAACAATCTAAAAAAAAAATCAGAATTAAAACAGGAGCTAAGTCGAAGTTGCCTCAGCTGCTCATCTATTCAGGCACTGTGACAGCAAGATGAGCTCTGCGTTAACAGGAATTTTGCATTTTCTTTTGCAGAGCCAGGAGTTTCCCCCCTTGTAACTTAATGAGCAAATTCAGCAGCTGCATAGCAATGTCCACCTACAGACACCCACGCAGACACATAACCACTGCCTGAGAGTGCCAGAACTTCCAAGAATAAAGAACATATTTGTATTTCAATACAGGATCGGTATTAGGAAAAAGCCCATAATAATAACTTCAGCAGGTGGTAGAGGTGGGAATGTGCTGCGGCCAACTGGCATTTTGGAGGAAAGAAGAGATCTATAAACAGACCGTTTATCGTGCAACAATCTGTTTTTATGGATGCTGCCATCATACAGAAACAACGCCGCTATCTCTGTTGCACGTTCATTCCATTTTAATTGGAGCACAGATATATTTATTCATTTAAGTATGCTTCACAATGTGCACGAGGCACTGCAAATACATTGTGCAGCTGCAGTGGGCATTAGGACAGCTATCCAATGGCATGCCTGAAATCTATATTTGAGTTTTGTAGAGAATAAGAATCTGGCGGTCTGAGCAAAAGGAGCTTTCATGCTGGTCCCCCACCATTAGTGCCAGAACGGCTGATCCTATTCTGGTGAACAGCAAGCACTTTCTTTTATAAAATGCACATGAGAAATAGAAAATGAAGTCTATGCAAACAACAGGCTGATGTACATTAGCAAAGGACACAACAAGCACGTGCAGGGAGGGAGCACGAGCTCTGTGCACACTCATGTACACAGGATGGGGCTGAACCTGAGGAGTTCCTGAACCCTGGAACCCACACCAAGACCTCAGCAATTCCACTTGTATCCTACAGTTCTTCTGCCACTAACCCAGAGACAAATGCTCGCAGGAGGAGATGCTCAGAGCACCTGGTGCCAAGCAGAGACTTTGTGCTGCTAATGAGTACAGAGCGGGGCACACAGGGCTGAAACACTGCCCCAGAGAGGAAGATTTATCTTCTTGACAGATTGCAAAAGAAGGGAATGGATTTTCTCCCCTGCAGCCTCCCCCCCTTAGCAGTCTCGTTATGACTCAGCACTGCTGACTGCAGCCTTCCCACCTGCCAGGTCCTGGTCAGCCCATCCTTGCCTCCTACGCGTTCTGGGTTTCCTTGGTTTTGATTTTGTGGGGATTTTGCAGACATAAGCTTTCAACAGTAGTTTTTCTGTTGTTGTTATTATCATAGGGTTAGCAAGCAAAACAGCTTGCAGACCAATGGTTGGGTCTATGCTCAATTAGAGAGTCCGAGTGCCACTGGAAGTTAAGATTTATACCACACGAGAAGCCAGCTCTGAATCTTCTAGCTACTTTAAATTTGCCAGCACGATAAAATGTCACAGATTCCCCCTGTCCTTCAGCTTTCATTGACAGTGTTTTGAAATGGTATTTCTGTGAAACATTTGAACCTCGACTGCCATCTCTTCAGCTTATAAATATGCACAGGCTCACAGCTAGCCAAACACATGCACGCTATCATTTCTCTTTTTTTCTGAGGCTTGACAGTACCAGACGTGCAAATGAATTTTCAAACTCCAGACCTCCTTTATCCTAAATTCCTGGTAGCCCTCCTCCCCTGAAATGTGAGAGCTGTCATCATTTCCAGGCGCCTTGAGAACGTTTTTTCCTTCGCAGTGCTGCAGCTGGTGACACCCAGCGTCTGAGTCAATCTCACCGACAGCTCCTTGTCAGCAGCCACTGCAGCAGTCCTCCACACAACACCACGGAGTCAGCTCCCCAAAGGACAGACCAAATTGGCGCAGGATTGGAACACCTTTTAGCATGCTCACCTCCATTTCCTACGCAGTGTCTAAGCTGATGTCTGGAGACAGCACCTTCAGGCCTCTGCGACAGACTTGGAGTGAGGCACTTTCTGCCTCAGAGCAATGAAGTGGTATGTAAACTGCAGATGCTCTCAGTGCTCTTTCTTCATTGTTTTCTGTAAGGATGCTATTGTCTTTGGAACGAGCGGCACAGAGGTGGAACACACATCGGTGGGCGCCTTCTGGCTGCGCACTGCAGATAAACTGCACAGAAGCACTTGCTTTTCTGACACCCCAGGAGGCAATTTGGCCACAGACACAGCACTAAAAGCAACAGTTTTGGAGCAGGCGGTACTCAGAGTGCTCCTTCGCTTGCACTGAACAACATGGGGCCTTCAGCAGTAAATAACCATCAAGAACTGCTTGGCAAACTGGGGCTCCTCTCTTTGAGGCAGGCAGATGTGTTGCTGGCAGAGCCACAGCTCCACGAGGATGCCCAGTAAAAACACTAAGGAAAGCCGTACATTGGCAATTTTAAAACAAAAGCTAGACTGACAAAGTAAAATGAAGCAAACCATAAAAAATACCTGTCGTCGACAGCTGGAATATACAGTGAGCTTTGGTGAGCCTGGCAATGCTAGGATCTTCTTGGTGCTTAAAAAAACCCTTTCTTTCCGTGTTAATGAATATCACAGAAAGAAGCTTCAAGGAGGTTCTCTAGAGAAACATAATTGGGGTGAACTGGAACCAAAAAGTCAAAAGCTCAGGACAGAAAACATTACTGATTTTACTGGGGTTGGCGAGATGAGTCTTGAGTGGAGATAAAAAGTACTCTTCCCAAGCAGCAAACATATGAAATATACCCAAAATCAACACACGTTCATAGGGAAAGCCTGTCAGTCAGGTGAGTGTTTCAATCCTGAACAGTTTTCCTTCACATGCAAGGAGGAAGATCTTAATTGGCTGAAGTCTTATAGTAACACACATGGAGCAACCTCCCATTCCACAGCTGTAGAAGCACAATTTTTAAACAAAAATGCTGTCCTAGAGAACACTTTTCCTTACATGTAAGAGTAGAAAGGTGCACATACCACTACTGTTATATTTTTTGTTTCACCTTTCTTTAATTCCATAAGCTGCAGAAAGGCCTATTCCTTTAGGTATATTACAGCATCTTCAGCATGCAATAGAGCACATCACTGCAGCAGCTTCTTTGGGAAAAATAAGGATGTTGACTTTCACAAATTTTATAATTATAACAACGTGGGCTTTTGGAGCAAGGCAGCTCTCCTTTCAGTAAGTCCCTCCCTGCTCCCCACTGATGTGTACCCTGATGATAAAATGCAGAGAAATCCAATATGCTGCCTCTCCTCAAGGAATTAATTTGCTGATAAATAGTTATTCTGTCAAGAATCATAACAGTGTAGGGAGACATCAAAGAATTTGTCCAGCTTCTTTCTTTTGCACAGAGCACATCTGCAGAAGCTGCACTGCAAACTGTTTAAGAAAAAAAAAACAAATCCCCAAATTCAGGGCAAGCTTTGTACAGGGCAGGCCCTGCCAGGCTCAGGCTGTAAGGGGAATCCACTGTCTTTGAAGGGATCTAAGTTAACAAAATAGATTTTAAATGTCCTAAGCTTCCAACAGAATATGGCTTTCTTGAAATATACACAATGTACTCTGGTGCAAATGAGCAGTACACACATATCTTAGCTCCCACAACAAGACACTTCTTTTTAACTGTAATATTTTATATTCATTTTGCAAACAAACCGTTTTGAATGCCATGAATAACCAAAGTGTTCACGAAAAGTACCTTCTTTCCTGACTCTTCTTACTCCCCTATACTTCTATTGTCAGAGAAACGCAGGATTAGGATGGATAGAGCAAGAACATTTCAAGAGAGACAGTCATCAGATGAAGCTTTCCTTTAGCTCCTTTTTCAACTGAGTGAGACAAGAAAAGCAACATCCTATAGTGTTCAGGAAAAGAAGTACACCAAAACACAGCCCTAATTCCATTCTTTGGTTATTCTATGAGCAAGGTGTTTGTTTTCCTTCTTCAAACATCAGGCTGTTTTCCTCTGAAACACTTCACTCATGATATAAATAATCTGTTCATCCATTTCCTACTGAATCTCATCTCCCATTTCTCAGTCAATTCTGGCACATGCCGAGTAATACTGAAACACATTACAGAATGCAGGCACTGAATCTTGCCAAGTAACGATGTGTATGGGGAAAATGCTAACATGTTGGTGAGTTTGAAATTTAGAGAGCATCCAAGTTTGGGATGCATACTGGTGCCAGTGCAATAACATGCTTTACCTTTTAAAACATACTCATTGCAAGACTGGTGATACAGATCAGCTCAGCTGTAGTATCTCAAGATAAGGATGTCTCAGAAATAATAAAACTTAGAGATAAGTTCTAAAAAAAAAAAAAAAATCACAGTGATGACATTAAAGTGCACAATTAAAAAATGTATTTCCTCATTCCTTTCAGTATCCTAAGAAAAGTTCAGACTGTTCCCATTCTGTACCAAGGCAGCCATCCCAAGACCACCTGTACACCTGGCAGGGCCAACACAGCCAGGAGAGGCTATTTCTGACCCATCCATTTACATATTTTATTGGGAACTCAGCAGCTTGCTCTCTTTCCAAAGCTGTACTAAGCCTCTTTAACCTTCATTACACACCTGTATGCTTTCATCAGCTCCTAGAATCCTATTTAAACTCCCTGCCTGAGCATTTTGTGTTTCCATGGGCTGAGTGCTTTTTTTCTGAACAGGTCTGTAATTAGTTTCCTCTGCCTGTGTTAAGTATCAAAATGCAGAGGTGGCCATTTCAGATTGGAAACTGATGGCTTTACTTTTATTTTTGCCTCTCAAAATAATGCTCTGACTTATTTTTCCCTTGAGAGAAATAAATCACCAGATAATGCATCATCTAACCAAAAAGTTATTTCTTCTGAAAGTACTGCTACTGACAGCATTAATTCTCAATAACCAATGCTTATGCTAAGCCAGAAACTAGGGGGAAAATAATTGTCATGTCTGTGACTGTTACCAATGTTTTATTCTCTTTAGATGCAACTGAAATGGTAATATTTTTGCTGAATGTTTATCATTGTTACACTTATGCATAAAAGATGTTAAAGTATTTTCAGATTGGAGTACACTTCAAATTCAGCCTCTCAATATACAAGCTTTTATGCTCCTCTTGAGGAAAAGCGAATTAAGCTGAAGTTTCCGTGTGCTGGTGCTGTACGAGTAGCCACCATAAAACAGGCAAGGCAAAAGTTACTCTGCTCTAAAACTATGGAAAAACCATGTGAAAAGTTTCAATTGTTTCTGGAAATTCAATTTCCCACAACTGAGAAGTACAGTATCTCCTTCTCATCACAGAGAAGCCCGTGTTCCATTCCTGGGGTGTCATTTCCTGGTCCTGGTGTCATTAGGGACCAGCAGTTCACCCTCCCAAGTGTTGGCACAGATAAGTGCAATCCTATCTGGGCAACAGCATCTGAGAATGATGATGTGCTCCGGTACCTACAGAGGAAATGGACCAGAAAATGTCCTTGACATACAGCATGGTGGCTCCAAACACCGGGGAACTACGAATGCCTTGTGTTAATTCCCAGACTTCAAGCCATGTCATAGCCAGCAGACCATCATGCAGATACAGAGTTGGAACCTGTGGGGTGCCCAGAAGTCATCTCTGCAATTACTGTCATTGCAAAACCAGGCAAACTAGATCCTTCTCTGAAATATTTTATCTAACCTCTTTTGAGAGCCTCCAGTGCAGGAGACATAACAAGCTCTCCGCATTATTTGTGCTCATCCTCATGTACCCTCAGAGCTGGTGGGTTTTTTTAGTACTATCTAAGCTGAATCTCCCACTGTTATTATCTGAATAGCAATTCTAATGGCAATTTGGATCAAAGGAATATGCTTCTTGCTGTGGTGTGATGAACAGTGAGATGACATTAGTCACTTCGCTTTCCAGTGACTGCCAACTTTTTATGATTAGTAGGGCAGTAAATGAAAATAAGACTCCCGTGGAATCACAAGGAGTCCCATAAAGCTTCTGTCCATGATTCAAAAAAGCTATTTACCACAGCTAAGTGCAGCTTTTCTATGCAAACAAGTATTTGTTTTCCTAGAGGACAAAAGCAAAGGTACATTTAAAAGAGCTGAATTTTCATCAGTCTAAATTCAGAGTTGGAAGAAACAATTCAGGTAGATTAATAAATTGCCTATGTTTCTCAAATGAACTTTGAGATTTATATGCGCCTGAATATAGCTTTTCTGGATGCAATTAGAGGAACATCTGGAGATTCAGCTAGATCATTTGAATGGCATTTGCAATTCCAATGGATTATTCAACTGAAGAATGGACAAGTTGTGATTTTTCCTGTAAACACTGATACAACTTCCAAAGTCTTTCAGACTTGTTTACACAGAATAACAACACTAAAAAAAAGTAAAACGCTGGCTAGGATGAGATACCGAAAAACTGAAAAACTGCCGTTAAACATGGCAAATGCATTTACAAATAAAACCCTCTGCCAGCAATACTCCACTGAATTTCATTACTGAGGAACATATTGCACTGATACCTTTTCCCTTAACTGTGTGCTTCCCCTTGAATTGTTTATGCCCTTAAAATGTAATTAGATGGAGGCTGTAAACGCAGTGCAGGAATCCAGACCCAGACTGACTCAGCAAGAGTTAGACAGGTTTGAAACAGGTAAGTCATTCACTTAGCAGAAGAATGAGAGGAGTCATTCATTACTTTTGGTTTAGATGCTATTTAAAATCTCATAGTTCAAGCAATTGACATTTCATTTAAGTACAAATCTCAACAAGGCAAGTGATCTGAAAGATCTCATCTCCTGGGTCTAAATCAAAATGACAAAAAAGTATCACAGAGTAGGCCTCTCTCCAGTTTGAATGCAAGCCATATCCCCAAACCAGGAAAATGTCAGTAATTTGCCCCCTCTCATAAACTGAAATTATACTCTGAGATGTAGATATGAAGCAGGGGAAAGATGCTGGAGCAGGAGCATCATGCTGAATATCCCCTTTAGAGCTGAGCTGTCACTGGCCACTCCAGCATCCAACCACATCCCACCATGATCTCAGGTCCTACATGTATGACAAGAGCTCTGTACAAGTTATTACTGCTGATTTTGTTGTTGTTATTGATGATTTTTTTTTTCTGTTTTTGTTTGTTTGTTTCCGAAGAGCTTGTTAGGTAAAACTGGAGGACAGGAGGGATGGAAGAATAACCAGAAATCCTGATTTCCCTGAAACCTTTCCTGGCAGCTGCCACGACAAACATTTCTATTAGCTCTGTGTGCAGCAAGAGGCAATTTGCAAACACTTGGACTTCTTTGCAGCTATATCCAATGTCAATCCACCTATTCCCAGATTTTCATGTGTTTTCTTAATGCCCGCAGATAACCTGGACTGTAAGACAGAAACACCTAGCGGCTGAACGGAGGCCAAAGCAGTTTTGAGTATTTGCATTCAATAAACCAACCTTTAGCTTCATTTCTTTATGTGTTTGCAGATGACTCACCATGAGAACAGTTCTCAGTGCAGTACACGAGAACCAGCCTCGATCAACTGCAAAGCAAAGCCACTTAAAATTAAGCAGCAAGGAAGCAAAACCACATAATTATGCAAAATAAATTTTCCTAAGTTATATCGCTGCATGGCAATAGCTACAAAGGAAGAGAAATACACATTTTCCTCTGCACGTGTTGTGATTTTGCAAAATTATCTTGCAGTACATAGATACAGCTCTCTGATTAAATCCCACCCTAAGTACACATTATCATTAATGTCCTAGTTAAGCACATATATAAGCACAGTAGATCAACAGGATTATTTATACTCAACTTCACACGCTGTGCTGGTACTTAAGCCTTTTTAAGATCAAGGCATACAACGACAAAAAACTCCAGGGAATACACAACTTCATTCCAAATCTCTCCATCAGATTAAATCACTCAGATATAATACATACAAGTTGTTTTTTTTTCTTTTAATATATAATGAAGATATTTCAGAGAATATACCAAGCAAAAAGAGTTTGATCTTGCTGATGAAGATTTTCTCCCCAGCTCTAGTGGGACTGTCTTTGGTTCTCTGGCTATATGTCTACTTTCTTTAGCCTAGTACCTCTAATTGCTGTGGTTGAAGGTCACTCAATACTATGGGATGACTTCTTTTACAGGACTCTCCTGCCAAGGGGCAGCCCCAACAAAGACATTGTTATACAGCCACAGAATCCAGCAGTCCAAGCATTTAAAAAAAAATAAGTTTGCATAGGTAAGGCCTCTGAAGTTTTGTTTTAGTTTTAAGTCATACTTAGAGCCTACACCTTTGAGAAATACAATAAAAAGCTCTACAGAAAGAAAGGCTATTCTGTTAAGAATTCTAGCAGCATAACGATACATCAACAGGAATTTTTTCCTTAATTTCCTACAGAAAAAGACCACAGCTTAAACTTTGCTCTGAGATGGGTTTCCCAGCATTAGAGTGCTTGTGTAGCAGATACAACCAGGGCAGCTTATAAACATATATAATCTTTCATTTTGCAGTCCATTGATATTTAGTGATGTGCAACCATCGCAGAGCAGCCCAGCAGCTGCTCAGCAGAGGAAATTTTAATTAGACATTAAAGACAACCTAATCTGCTTTATGATTAGCAGAACTTTAAACATACGGACAACTCAGGGCTGCTTGAACTTGACCTATTTGTGAATGGTACAGAGTTCTCCACTGCCAGAAAAATCCTTTCTGAAAAAGAAGTCAGGTCTTCTTACTGGAAAACACACAACATTTGTGCATCAACTTCTCTGGGACTGCATAGTGCATGAATACATATAAACCAATGAGCTGCATTCTAACCTAACCCTTGTGGCCAGTGAGTGTTTACTGAGAATTAGACCAATTATTTTTTCCCTAGCACAATAAAGAAGAACTTAAATGTCAGCCAGTTGGATAGCTTTAGGGCACTACCAAAGCTATTATAAACAGCAAATTACAGCTACAGATTGCTGAACGTACATCCTGCTCACTCAAAAATGACAACAAAGTGGAACACCACCAAACAATGACTAAAAGCACATGGTGCAGGCACACAGTGTTGGGGTGGAGGGATGTTTTAATAAGGTTTCAATTTCAAATGTCACACTTACTGATACACAAACAAGCCCATTTTCCAATACTTTCAGTATTTGATATGTGTCTTTAACAACAACAACAAAATAAACACTGAAAATTGAAATTAAAAGGTTTTTAAATGAACACTGATTTTCAGCATTCAGCTTCACAAAGGTTATGGAGTCTTTGCAGGTATAACTAGTATATCGTGTACTGCTCATTCAGGTACACAAGAAAAGCATACAGAGCCTGCAAAGCCCTTAAATGCTCACTGATAGAATCTACAATCTTCTTCCTGAACATTTTTATTCTTGGCAATATCTCCTCTCCCTCAGGAGAGGTCCAATATCAGCCGTATTATACCACATAAATCTCCATTAAAATTAAAAGCAAAGTTTCCACCCATCCCCATGAGCACTGCTTCACATTTAAACTGCACTCACACTACATAGATAGAGGATTCATCCTATGTTAAAGTGCTTGACTGGAGCTGAGGACACTTGGGCTTAAGTGTCCTCTGTGTCACATACTCTACATAACACTGGGAAAAATCATTTGAAATTTCTGCTCTTATGTGAGTAGCCAAACAGCATTTGGCAGCTGGCCCTAGCCCTATAGATGGGTTTGTGAGTATGCTCCTGCACAGCAGTTATCAGATCAGCTCATTACACCCCAGGGGAAAGCAAGGTAGGGAAAGGGGGGAAGCAAGGTAGCTGTTCACAAACTAATAGTCCTAGGGATGCCTATCTCCAGATTACTGAGATTGACCCATTCTGAAAACAAGACTGAGAGAGACATTCATGTCAAGAATAGAATTAAAAAGCCCCACAGACCTCACCACAGGATCACGCAGTGGGGTGACCCTGGAATTCTCACTGCCCATACTCTTCACAAACCGTCACTCATGAGAAGACCCTGAAACTGAAAGGCCATGATGGACTCTGTTACCTCCAGAAGCAAAGTGCCATCTGGAACGTTCTGTTGAACATCAACATCTGCTCCATTTTTTCAGTCCTCTCCCATGTTTTACCTATAGCCCTTACAGCAGCTCAGCACACACTGCTGCAGCAACTCTTGCACTTCCCAAAACACATCCCCTGCATGTTTAATTTCCACTTATTGCCCTTTAGTTTGTTACATAATAGAAGCCCATAGAAGGTTTTCAGATTTTGGTACTGGCATCTGTAGAGTTAATTGTAAAGCCTAAAGAAGTAAAATCACCTCCAGGCAAGCCCCTTAGGAATGGTAAGCATTGCCATTCATTTCTAATCCCTGTTTCTCTAAACCCACAGGAAATAAGTGTGAGAAATATGGGTACTATGAATCATTTATGGTGTTTCCCTTATATGAGAAATTGCTTTCCTTACCTATATGATCAGGGTGTCCATTTCAGTTTGTCACGGCTTTCAGAAAGCAGCAGTGGGTCAATACAGAGGCAATTTTCTACCTGTATCCTCACAAGGGTGGAAGGCTGGAACAGTTCTACTTGAAATACAGCTGCTGCCCTTCTGCTAATTGCCCACTCTGTGCTGCATCCCCAGGCAGCTGCCTGCTGCCCATCACACCTAGGAAGCTCCTAGGAATGCTTCTGATAGAGTACTGCAGAAATATGAAGTTGCTTGGGCAACAGTGAACTGAAAAATTGTACAGAAAGTTGATGCTATTTTAATATAATCCTTGAAACATCACATTTACATTAAATTAATTTCCATTCAGGTCAGTACTGCATATGTCTGCAGCTCTTAATGTATTTTCCAACTACGGTGTTCACAAGAACACCCAGTCTGACAGTTTTTATATCCATATTGACCAGTCTCAGAATTCTTCGATAATGAAATAGATATATATGATAATATGTAATTAAGTTGTAGCAACCAGTTTCGCTATTTGTCACTTCTATTCTTATATTTCAGGCACTAAGTCCCACCTGAAGTGGACACACCATTGTATCACACACAGCATCACCAGGAACTGAAGCAAGCTGACAATTTTTCTCACCATTTTCCCTTGGAACAGATAGGCTGGACCAGCTCACAGATGTTGCTTTTGTTGTAGAAAATTATTATCTTTTCCACAGAAACACACAGAACCAACTCCCCACAGAACTTGAGTCGAAAGCTGCAGCAGCTACTTCACTTGGGGCACTTGTAAGCCACTGTAATTTTGCTTTGCAGGTGGCAAAGACCACTCTGCTCTCCATTTGCAGCTCTGTTGAATTAAATGTAAAGATACTTGCCTATCATAGTGAGCTCAGAATCCAGCATTTCTTCAGAGCTCTCAGACTGCATGCACTGAGTCAAATCTGTCTAGTATAACTTTGTAGTATTTAGTATAACTAGTATAATCTAGTAGCCATAACTTGCTGTTAATTCTGTCTAGCTATGCCTCAAAATTATGTCACCTATTAGCACTTTAAACGCTTCTTCTCCAATGTACTGTGAGTCACATTGTCCTGTAGGCATTGTGGACTTAGCCTTCTCCAGAAATTTTACTGACTGAGTCAATGAAATGTGGGCTTCTCTGTTTGAATCTCGTGCTTAACTCTGAATTATCTACATTTCTTATATTTACAGTTAGAAATAGTGATTTGCATTTATCTACATACTTCAGAGTACTTTGTACAGGATATTTTCCCCACTTGCTTCACAAAGAGAAAAATGAACAATTCAATTTACACATTTGCCAAGACACAAATATCCTCAGCCAGTTACAGTGGTATGATGTACTCGATCATCAGCTAGTATTGTTATCCCAACAACGATAAAACAGGCAATAGCAGCTACTATTTTACATCTCAAAGCAGCAGGAAAAAGTACTCCAATTTGTACTCTAAAGATGCTGCAAAATCAACATGTTCATGGTGCAGTGAAGAAGCACTAGGATCACTCTGAACTAAGAAATACAGCATACAAGTAGAAGCTCTGAAGTCAAGCTAGTGCTCTATATCATAGTCTTTACAGCAGAATGTGTTAATACTCTGCTCCAATAAGCACAGCAACAGACGGAAAGATGCAACAGCACCTCTGGATCCTAAACAACACATAGGAAGCTTAACATACAGGGGAGCTGTTTTCTACTACTGCAGATCAGTTACTTTCCAGAAGTGCTAACAAATATTTATTTATATCAGCCTTAAAGGAAGAATAAACCCAGCTAAAATGCAGCGTGTTTACATTCAATACCCTGGCTTCAATAATGTCAAGAGTCTTTCAGAACATGTGGAATGAGTTTAATTTCAGCTCCATTTGACTAAATCTCACCCTTAGGTTTGCTTAATTATAGAGACACAGGAAAAGAGATGAGATCATAAATCTCACAGTGTGTTGGGAAGCTCTGCTGGTTATAATTCAGCTAATGGAATAGGGTGTCTCCTGTGAGAGCCCACCCCAACACACTGCAGAAACAGCAGCAAAAAAACCATGATGTCAACTGTGTGCCATCCTTTACTATCTTGTCTTCTTTAATATATTTACTGTATCCCATTGACCATTTATAAATACTTAATTATTAATTTATCAAAAAGCAAACAGTGCCTCTTTGCTTCTCTGTTCACCTATTTCCAAGTGGCTTCTGAAGTCAGACACATCCCAGAGAAACACAGCTATGTCTTTATCACTCTGGAAAACTGAGAAGAGCACAGTGCAAATCAAATGCTCCCTTTGCCATCCCATGTTACAACATGGTTTTTTTTTTGTTTTTTTTTTGTTTTGTTTTGTTTTGTTTTTTTATAAATTACTTCTTCAAAACAGATAAAATGTGACATTTGCAATGAAACGATCCTGGCTTTCAAATAAGCTTGGTGAAGCTCACTGGTTTTCTTGAAGCACATTACTGTTCATACCAGCATAGGAAAGAACATCAAGTTACTCAACAAGCAAATCACAAAACCAACAAAAAGCACCAATAGCAAACAGAAGATCGAGCTGAGATCTACTGGATCCTAAAACTTCCTCTGAATCCTGACTGCCTTGTCTTCCACTTTGTATGTTCTTGAAAAACAATGTGACAGGGAGAAAAGGTACGAAGATCTCAAAAAATGGTTTAGAAGAAGTATAAACTGAACTCCAGAATGAGGCTTTTATGTCTGGGCTACTCTGATAAATCAGTCTCAGGTAATGTAAATCACACAGTGCAGTTTTGATGTGACAGATGCATTGATCCTTGCTGATAGCTGCTTTGCATCATTTATTTGAAATGCACACCAAGCCAAGCTTAGAGGAAAATTCTCTTAACCTGCGATCAACTTCTCAAATCAATCAAGTCAAGTTTTGTTGCAAAATGCAAACCCTGAAACTTTCTTCTGGATTGTTTTTTAATTAACACCTTGCTCAGAGCTAATTCGCAGTCTTCAAAATGAGCCAGTGAGGCACTTTGATCTCTTTCCTGCTACTCCCTCCATTGTGGTTGATGGGGAAAGCTTCCTCTGCTCTTCCTGTTTAAGTACTTCTGGGACACCTTAAACAATAACCTGGTTATATCCTTCCCTCATTATCTGGAGTGTAGCACAGCATCTCACCCACTGAAGCACAGTGTACAGTCTGTTCCCAACAGCAACTGTGCTGACTATGCTGCAGTCCTATTCAAGCAACACGTCTGCAATGTTCGAATGAGTCGAGTCCTGCATCACTCTGACACACCTGCTAACAAGGACTTGAAGTGTTTATTCATGTAATCATGCATTTATTGTTATGCTCCAGTTTGTTTTTTTCAGTGCTACTGTTAGTTGTGCATATTTAATCCATGGTGTACTCCCATTGATCACAAAGCCAGTGTGGCAATCTAACCAAAAGCAACCAACTTTGGAGATCCTTACTAAAAATAAAATAACTGCTTCAGGAGCAGCAGAAGAAGCTGCACAGAACCCTGTCTCAGAACAACCTTCCAAACGCTTTTTAAATTGCAACTTATGTATGAGATAGGATTTCTCCATCCAGTGCAGAGGTATCCATAAAGATAGCAGAGGTTCAATTCCTTGGCACAATTTAATTTCAAGCTTTTAGAGGGCAGGAAAATGGGTTTTCCTCCAGACATAATCCCAAGAATTTTCTTTGTCCCATTTTGGTGTTACAGAGAAGACACCAACTATCACAGCAGTCCCATACCACGTATGTCTAACCTGTTCTGTTCCTACATTTCGTACAGACTTCTCTCACAAGAGCTCTGTTGTCTTTCTCACATACATTCAACCACAAAACTCCTTCCAGACTGCTAGATATAATGCAGAGAGAATCCCATTTCCTTTCACTGACTGCCTTCCCTTCTGCTTTTGCAAACCATTCCTACAGAGAACACCACTTATGCAAATATTTGTGCTGGCTCTCATACACCTGTAATACTACTGTATCAAATCAAAGCCTGATAATCCATTCAGAAGAGCAATTATGCCTTACGCTTAGTTTTTTTTGCTTTTACTCTTTCGAGTATTACACACTTGATATTTTGTAGCAATAAAAAAATTATTTCCAATAAAACAAACCAAGAAAGATAACTCATTTTTCTTCCACTAGCTTGTTGTAGACATAATAAGCTGGAAGTACAGCTAAGTAGCCTAAAATCTTAGGTCTGTTCTTTGAGATATAAGATTCCAGAACAATTGACATTTTCTACTGATTATACATGAGGTAATCCACAGAGAGAGAAAAATAAGACTGAAGAGATGGAATACTGCACTGAGTGTTTCACTAGTGCTGATGTTCTCTGAATGTTAATCAATAAAGAAATAAATAAGCTGCCAACTTAGGCATATCATAGCCCTGGATGTTGGCCATAATTCTCCAGAGCATGTTTAAGGAGAGAAAGAGGTTGATTTCTATTGAATTTGTATTCAGATTTAAGCTTTAGAAACAAAATACAAATCTTCAGCTAACACAGAAGGATTCTTGTTTCCACTACAAGTAAAGAATAAAAACATCTTTCTGCTACAGTGGTCAGAGATCTAAACATCTCTAAGAGCTTATTTCAAATGTGCAAAGGGACTTCCAGTTTTTCCCCACAAGGTGTATGTAGAAGAAGCACAGCATCAACAATAAAGATTTACGTACTTCAAAGAGAACTGGACTTCTAAGTCATGTACCAAATGAGATAGGTATGTAGCTTTAAGATGTCTACTGCATACGTGTCTTTTTTTTTTTTTTTCAAGACTCAGGCAGACAAAACTGACCTGGTGGTCCTTCTTTGAACAGGAGGTTGGATCAGAGACCACCAGAGGTCCCTTAAACTGACTGAAAGAAGTGCTGCTTGTGTGATTTAAAGAAAAGGCACCATGTTATCCAGAGGGGATCATTCATGAAAGCAGACAATTAGGAAATAAAGGAAGACTAATCCAGGAAGAAAAATCAAAGCAACGCAACCAATAAAAATATGGGAAGCTTCTTTCCAACCAGAGTAAAACAAAATAACTAAAAAAAACAGATTGGCATATAAGGTACTATAATACACAAGCCAGAAGTACACACTGGACACAAAACCAAGGACGATCTGTACTCCATAAAGATGACAACACACTCTCTTCAAAAATACAGTTCTGCAGTGGAGCAGAAAATGATGTGAGATAATCCCAGAACCAATTAATTAATTTGAATTAAAATTAAAGAATTCTTTAAGAATTAAAGCAGGCTGCTTCAGTGCTTCCTGAACAGATTAATACGAATCTCCTATTTTTCTATGTTATTAAAACAGAGGTCCATTGACCACACCGTGAGATTAACTAAAATTCTTCAAATTTCCAACATTAATCTTTAAATATAAAATTACTTTGGAGAGCTAAGGTCTCCATCTCCTTTCTGAAGCATGCTGTCCAGGCAGGGGGCTGCTCTCCAAGCAGTCCCACACCTCCAGTTTATCTCCAGAGAAATAATGCTTTTAAGAGAAGTTCTACACATTTAACTGCAAAAGAGGTGAAGTACAAACTAATAGGAGTGTCTTCATTTTCCCATTGATTACACAGACAAACCTGCCTTTCTTAATTTTAGAACAGTCACAGAGAGAGCTCACAATTCAGTCTAAAATACTTCAGCATTTGTGTTTCTGAATGGTCACTTTTCACTGATAAGAACTCCTGTGAATTCCAGTTATCGACGTGCTTTATTTCTCAACAATGTTAATGTTGTAGGACCGCTGCAAAATTAATCCCCACCATTCACATCTTAACTCCATAATTCAACTTCCTCTGCATGTCCTGGATTACTTTTACACAACACAACAGTTATAACCCAAGTGAGCAAGGCAGCTCCCAGTCTTAGATACACTGAACTTCAGTAGTGGACCATTGAGAGCTTTGCTGATGTTCAGCAGAGCTACTGCTCTTCCTCACACAATATGCAGCTGAAGACCATTTTAGGCTGCTGCCAGTACATAAACATGCTACAAGTCAGCTAGTTTCTATGGAAACCTCACTGGGTAAGACAGACACTGTAGGTCAGTGCTTCAACAAAAGATAAACAAGCTGGAAATAGCTAATGTGTGAAACCCAAATTATTTTCCCCTCTAAACAAAAGTGTTTTTGCCCTCAGTGATAATTTTGCATTACATGCAAACAGTGTAGACCAAACGCTCCAATAGTTTTTACTAATTTGGAAAGCACAGTTTTGACATTTTTAAGAGAGTTAATTCTGTGGATGTGTTGAGCTTCTCACCAATGCACAATTTCTTCTAAGGTCTGAAATTTGCTTCCTTAATAAAATAAGGCCTTCAAAATCTGTTATCTGTTAATAAAGCCAAAATCTTTATTTGGAGGATGTTCCAATATATGCATCATACGCAGTCCATAGCATTTAGCATCCATTGTAATGCACCAAAAGAAAGATTTTACAAGATGAAAACCAGTGTTGTCGTAAAAATAAAATTCAGATTGTCAAAGAAATGCAAAAGATGCCTGGATGTCCAGTTCCCTGGGGAGCATTGGTAACTACCAGCCCTGAGCTTTTAAAAGCAGCAAAGTCCTAAAACGCTTGTGTGTTAGTTTCATCTCAACAAAATAGGAACACCCCAAGACAAATGGATACAGACACAAAAGGGTTACAGATGAGGCAACATCAAAGATAATTTTCACACTGAAATATTCATGTTTTTCTAGTACTCCTGAAGTTTTATAAATAACAGAAGAGCTAGCTGGCATAGCAAGAGACCTAATTATAAACAAGTTATAATTAAGTACATCTCTAAATTATATAACATATCAATATAAATGTATTCATTATGTAAATGGGTATTTTATTGCTCATTTAAAATACATAATGAAAATGCAGATAGTAGGTGGACAGCATGCTAAATAAGGCCACAGATGAAGGAAATATATCTTGGCAGAGACAGAAGATGTAGGTGTGAAAGAACAAGAGCAACACTTAGTTGTCTCCTCGATAACAGACAAGAACGTTATGCTCATGAGCTGATCTCATGCATCACGACCAAGTATGAGGATTTCAGTCATCAAAGATGTGCAACAAAATAGTTGCTGTGAATTTCAGGAGCTTTTCTCCCTCTCAAGAGGGCACAAGAAGAATGAGGAAGAGACATACACACCTGAACTCCTGCTGCTTTCTTTCACCAAAATCTCAGTCCAAAATAAATCCCCAGATTCCCCATACACGTGAAGCTGACAACTGCTATGATAGAGCAATGTACCTGAAGAGTTTAGCAGACCATTTTCAAGCAGTGGAGCTGTTAAGGGAGGCCAGCCAGAGACTGCCTTCACTGAGTGCCCTTACTCAACTTAGACAAGAACTGTGTTTTGCCGGAATGTGAAGGAACATGATGTGGCATTTCCCAGAGAAACCTTTCTTCCTCTCTCTCTGTATTCAATGTCTCAACTGTTTTACAATCTCTGGTTCCAGTTACTGAAGTTGCCAGCCTTCCAGGCACTTAATGACAACATTTAGTTCTTAAGATTTTGTATAAGAAAAACATTTGTCAGTGCGTTTAAAAACAGTCCCTCATTTTGAACATCTTTCCTGTGAAAGTGGAAGTGCAAAAAATAGCATTTCTCACCATGCAAACCAAATATTGAAAAACTCCTTAGAAATAAATATTCTGCCAAACTTTTATTCAAATCTACTCACAGTCAGAAAGTTACAAAACGCTTTGAGAGCTGTTCCCAGCTCACTCCCTTCCTTCAGCTTCCCTCCAAGCAGCTCTTTTCCCCCAAGAGCTCCAGCATACACTTTGCTTCCTTTTTCTTTAGATATCTCCTGCTTAATATCTTAATTATAACAACAGTAATGCTTATCTATTAGCACTTGTCTATACCCACTGCTGTTTTACCCACATCATGATTTACACAGCTTGCTAGCTGCTCAACACTAGTTACTTGTGTAGTAAAAGTCCCCTTACCAGCCTGCTCAGTCTGACAGACATCTGCCTGTTCTCTCCAGCCTTCCTTTTATACTAAGTAAGTCAGAGCACAGAGGCACCAGGGGAAATCCCAGTTCACAAATACCAATCAGAGCTGGCTGGAGCGACAGGTAGGGAATGCCCTTTCTGTAATTAAGCAGCCTTACATCTGGTTTAGAGCACTGTCCTGTTGCAATTGCTGAAGTCTGGCTGAGATAAAACCCCAGAAACCTGCACAGCTTCATTGGTATTTGAGTAAAAACCTTCCCAGAACACTATCAGTCACAAGGCACTGTTAACAACAAGCAAAATATCTTTCACATTAAATTACGTGTGTTTCAGCATCAGTTCTGAAAAGAATTAAAGGTGAATTCTCAGGCCTATTTTTCTCAAGCTGGGCCTGGGATTGTTGATGTTTGAAGTTTCACAGAGCTTAATCCACCTTGTTACCATTTTTACACTGAAATTTCATTCTCAAATTCACAAAAACAAAAATTTTGCTCACGAATCATTTGTTTTACTAAATAAATGCTTTGTCAAGTGAGGGAAAGACACATGCCCTGCTTGGAAGGATGTGAGCATGCAGAGCTCTCCTTTTGCTTATGGACTGCTTCTGCAGACCCTGTGCTATGTGCTTGAATACATATTATGAGCAGTCCCGTTCCTGTAAACAAGATTGATTCAAGCATTTAAAACTGCGCCAGAATGTGAGGCCGTGCTGCAGCTGGGTATTAAGCAGCCTTATTTACTTTAATGAGTGAGAAACACACATCCTTAAGGATGGTTTTTCCTCTTCCTAGACAGGAATGAGGTTATTCTCTTAAGGCATCACATTTATAGATCGAAAACTCTTATTTTCTACGCAATTCTTCCAGTAAAGAGTTCTATGCTGAAATATGTGCAGACTTTGACTTCTACTAAAAGAAGACTCAATTTTGTCATTTTGAGATGCCAGACTGTTTTCATTCAAAGGATTGCCTTTCTACATCCATGTCAGGATGCGAGCAAGCAGGTTAATGTTGCTCTGTTATTCTGTCACCACTAACTTAGCACCAAAGATCTTCAAAAATGCCTTTCTCAGAGAACAAGCACTCCAATGCCTCATGGGGAGTGTAGAACAACTTTAGTCACACTTCACAAATGATTGCTCTTGTAAGATGAGTTTGAAATATCTTTTTCTGATGCAGAATTTGAAATCTATAGTCAAATGAAAAATATTGCTCAGTACCCTTCATGGGCGTGAGCAGTTGTTAAGGTGCTGCAATTGGCTGAAAGGGGAATTATTAAATAGATAAGAATACGACTCTGTGCTGTAATTAGCAATGCACAGTGGGGTAAAGCTCGTGGACACTCCTTTATCCAGCAGTCAAAATTCCATTGTAACTGGTCTTTTATTTACATGAATGCAAACTGTGTTTTCCTCCAGCCTCCCCAGCACCTCCACCACAACATTTAAATACACCCCATTCATTAGCAGTTGCTAAGTGTTAGCAAGCAGCCTATTTATAGGTATTTGTGCTGCAGAAATCTGGTCAAAAGGATTAGGGCCACTGACTAAAATGAGGGGAAAAAAACTGCAGCAACTTGCATCATGCATTATACATAGCATGAGAAATCCCAGTGGCACCCAGACACTGGAGCCAAACTTTCCTCCTCAGATCCTCATGGTAATAGCCAAGTTGGGGATTCAGTGCACGTACAGAGAGCAGATTCCCCCAAAGTCAGGCTGACATCAAGGTACGGTAACAGAATATCACCATTCAGTAGAATCCCAGGGGGAGAAATTTGCACTGAATTTCTAACACTTTAATGCACTTTAATTTAATGGGGAGGTGATGGAAAAGCAAGAGCAGCATGTGATTCTAGATTCTTAAGGGTAGAAATAAACCTCTAAAATTTATATATATGGAATGCTATATGTGAGAGTCTGGAGGTGATGGTTCAGCCAAGGAAAGAAAATGCAGCCACCAGTTACTGTAAGTTTAAGGTGCCAGTTTCCAGACTGGAAATTCAGGCTGTTTTGTGCCTCAGTGTAAAACTACTGTCATACAAGTACAAGCAGCATTATGTCTTACTGAACCTAATTCAAAGCCACATCAACATGCTTAAGTCAACCACGAGTAGTGAGGAACTAAAAATATCACATCTCAGAAACCGAAGCGAGCAGAAACACAGCTAGCAAGATCTGCTGGGTCTAATTCTTTTATCACACCATTGGCATGCTGACTTTATTAACTGTGCATTGGGAGAGGATGTTTCCTGGCTTACTGGGTGAATCCCAAACTGATGACGTCCCAGAGAACAGCAGAAATCATCCAAAAATTCAACAGCTCACGGAGTGAACAGGCAAAACATTCATCCCACTGCAGCTGCTGGGGCTGAAAGCAATTACTTGATTGTCTGTTATCTGAAGGTTTGGTCCTTCATTTACCCACAGGATCAGAAGTATTTTTTCCTTTCCATTTGCCTAGGAAACCCCATTTTTTCTTCACCATTGTTGCTCAAGATGAGAAGTAATTACTTGCTTCGTATTTATTTGGAAGCATTCTCTAGAGCCTGAATCCCAGGGATAAGTTATGTAGCAAAATATAGTTAGTTTCTGCTTTTTAAAATGATTTTTTATTCTTATTTTTATTTTTCACTCAGAATTCTTTTCTCCCAGCATTTCACACTAGGGACTTTGCTATGGCTTTCAGTTAGAAAATCATCAATTAACTAAGGGAACTCTTCCCTTCTCTTCAGCTGCCTCATTAGTGAGGAGAAAAGGAGGAAAACAAAGAGACCTGAAACTGATTTGCCTGGGTATTTCTCCATACAGTCGAGGTTCAGTCAGGAGAAAATGCGGTAGGATGTGCCACGTCATGCACTCCTCAGGAATCTGGCACTGTTTACAGAGCTCATACAAGGCCACCGTGATTCCTGACTTTAAAAGAGGTGGCAGAAACATTATGAAACAGCGATGGAAGCAGATGAAATGCCTGCTTGCCATGCAGACCCATTCCCACACCTCTCTTCTGCCACTTTCCTGGTCTGACTCCTTTTCTCAGGAGTCACATGTACTTTAAACCTTTACTTAAGCAAAAATAACTTCTAGAAGGTGAAAAGAAAAAAAAAAAATAGAAAATAATTCATTTATAAAGATGAACACTTGAATAGCAGTTATTTTTCAACAAGCTATAGTCAAATTATGCTATTGTATTACTAAAATCCTTTAGAACAACAGCTTTGAGCTTCTTGAGCTTCACTAACAGAGAGGAATTTGTATAGAAAAATACATTGTTAAATATTATTTATGGATTTTCCTTTTTACCTAGATTGCACCACAAGCAAATTGCTATTTTTCACACAAGAGAAGAAAGCAAAACATTGCCCAAAGAGTACACAGTGAATAGTCTGGGTAGCCAGTACCACTGGTACTCACTCCATAAGTTTAAAAGAAAAAGACTTATAAAAGCATTTACAGTGCTTCCTCAATTGAAAATCGCTTCTTTGGTAAATGTGTTAAAGCTAAAAGTACTTTTCTTCTATAACTCTGAATCAGGCAAAAATCACTTCATGACACCAAAATGTTTCAAGAAGAAAAGACTGCCACAAACCAGTAAATAACAATCATTCCTAACTCTAACCTCTACCTTTACTCACATTTATTGCACAGGTTTCTCATCATACGGCACAGAAAATATGAGAGAGGACTGTAAAATACAGTCAGATATTACTACAGATGGTAATTGGAAAAGAAATGTGTCCACACCAAACCATGAGTGTGTATTACTGCAGATACGTTTAGGCCCACAGAGATCTTCGGGATACAGAGAACCAAAGCCATACCACTACAGAATGTAGAGGGGTAGAAAAGAGAAAATGACCTTCAGTTCATCTCCTAGAACTCACAGAAAACTGATGGCTTGATGCTCGTGAGAATGTTAACAAACACAGCGTGTACCGTGGGATCAGACGGGGAAATAAACTGCCGTATGCTAGCGAAGATGAAGAGCTTCAACACAAACTGTGCTGTTGTAAAATCAGGATATTAATCCTGGCTCCACCACCAATTGGGCATGTGGTTTAAGTTAAGCCATTTTATTTTCGACCCTTTTTGTTTGTAGGAATAATGACTGCCTGTGGTCAGTCGTTGCTGGCTGCCAGTACCCTGCCTGCTCCTGCTGGGGGAACACGGTGAGCTCTACGTCTCCCTGAACACAATGTCTTTCAGCCTTTGATGGTTACTTCTCTCTTTAAAGCTGATTATTCTTCTCTTTTTTTTTTTCTCTACTTCTTATCTCATCTTCACTACAACAGAATGTCAGTTAAACATGATGACTTTTGTTTGAATTTAGCAATTCCCTACACGCAGTATAGTTATTAGCTGAGATTAGAGCTACACAAATACCAAGGTGTCTGAACTGTTCTGTCATTTACATCTTCAGTCCCTGGTGTCTTGCTAGGATATTCCAATTTCTGTTTGAAAGAACAAGCCATACCAAGTCCTGCTCCTTCAAATTTATACGTACATCCTCCAAATATTATAAACATAGCATTATTTTAAGATTTGATCTCTGATTGTGAGCTTGGTAATCTGCTAAGTTAGCACTAAACAATTCATACTGTTACTTCCTTGCTTACAATTTTCTTTCTATTCATTGACTCATTATTCCATTGCTAAATTCAGATACTATCTGCTACCTATACAGTCCTTGTCACACCGCCAGTAGTATCCATCTGCTAACATCCACTCCTCTTTGAATGATCAAAAGTCATCCTTATTTTTCAATTCCCTTTCCTTCAACAGCAACCTCGTTGCAAAGCAGAATGCTTTTCAGCAATTGACAACACAAAAATAAAGCGCTGCAGGACCAAATCCCCAGTGGAGCTACTGACTTTGGTTGATGAATAGCTCCTGGCTGAGCCTCATCAGCAGATCGGGCCAGCAGGACAGCTGAGGAGATGCTTTTGCCTCCCACTCCCACACACACTACCTGACCCTCCAAGATGTATTTTTCCAATGCTACTTCAGAGTTCAACTTAGCCGATCTATAAAAAATATTCCCAAATGAGTGAAAAAAAGAAATAATTGCAATGATTCTTAAGGATATACAAAAATTCTTAAAGTGCTTTTTTTCACTTCTAAATTACAAAAACTCTACCCAAAAAAGGTTAAACTTGACATTATTCCTCAGTTGAAAGGAAATTAGATACAGAAATACTGTACCATATCTGATTTATGAATGATTTGGCTCATTCCATTGTATTTAAGGAATAACGTCATGATTTTGTAGTATACAGCAATAGACAGCTGGTGAGTTTGACTAAGTATTGAAACTGAAGCAGTTAATCAATCCTTATAGCCATTTATGGGAGGTACATTGAAGCTGAGGCATTTAATCAATCTTGATGACAAAGACTATATACCACAAAGCAATAAAGATTATAGCTATTACACAAGAAGATATACCATGAAAAAGAGGTGGAAAAGATGCCTCCCACTGTCCCAGAAGATGGGCCGTGTTAAGGTTTTCTGGATTCCCCAAAGGGATGACCGGTAGATACCATAGTGAGAATGGAAGTCTGTCCTTGACTTCACTGCAGATCAGATGTAGGCAACGTGATGATGGGAATTAGAGAGATTGGATCTGCCAGCAGAGAGCGGTGAGAGAAGGAAAGATAGCTCCTTCCAAAGAACTAACAAGACCCTCAGAGATCCTGTGGTGGCACAGCCATCTGTCCAGGTGCTCCTGCAGCACTGCCCGACCACACAGTGAGCACCACGTTCTGATTTCACCTCCTTCTGGCCTGGCAGAGATTTGCATCTGACCATGCATGACTAGAAAGGAAGATCAGAGCTGTGTGTGTCTGCAGCATAGCTTTTTACACCTACTTCACACACACACACAAATCAACCAGAGAAAATTATTCCTTTCCTCTGCCCACATTACTACTGAAGAGAAACAATATTCACTAGATTCTGCAATGTTAATCCTATTGAGTTTTTATCAAGTGTTTCATTACCAGTGAAAGCTTTCTGGATGCTTCTGCGGAGCAAAAGACATAGCCAATGTCTGCCAGATTTTTTGGTGCATAAAGCAAAACCAAGAAGCCATTCAAATTTTAATAAACTTATAATCAAACCTCAATATTTTGGGCAGCTCTTGCTTCCAAGATACTACACCCCTTCACTTTGTATATTCTGTATTTTCAAAGAAAACAACCATTTGACAAAGGCACCATGGATGCTTATGTCTCTTTCAGCATTTTGGTTCAGGGTAGGATATTCAGGAGCAGAGTTACTGCCAGGCCACTGAGAATACCAGAGTTGGGCTTTTGGGTCACACACTATTGCTCAGGAATGGATGGACAAACATTTTCTAGGAGAAATGGGTCAGTTCATATCCTAATTAAATCAGGTATAAGAGACAGTCCTTAGGTAATTATTCATTACAAGAATCCCTGCCCTTGCTAAAGGATTAGTGCTGCTCTTTGTTAGGTTAACCATTTGCTTACCTGCTTTGCAGCCTCGTATCTCTCCATGTGAGTGTACTTGCATTAATGAGAAATGCCTCCAATCATTACTAATACACCTTCCCTTCCCCTTCCCTTTCCTCTCCCAGACCATCTCAGTGGTGATGATGGTTTTCATGGAGAAGTGTTCCAACAAAATGCGAAGTGGTAGTACTAATGGATTCACAGCTTTCTAACACCATGATTATCATAATCATACTGTTTAACCACTACCGTGCTAACTCTTAAACACACACAGTAATTCATTTTTTTCCACTTTGAACATTCTTCACATGTATAATTTCAGTGCTGCGTGTACAACGGGAATATAATAAAATTAAGTCATATATGAATGAGTTTTACAAGGTACGATTCCAAGAGCTGTTAATTTAAATCCATTTGAAGTGCATTTAAATTTTACAGGTGGTGTTATCAGCAGAGTCACTGTAACACCTTTATATTGCTTTTTTATTACTTTTGAATTTGGCATTCTTTTATACGAGGAGGAGGAGGAATTCCATCAACACAGGGAAGACAGCATTAAGTGCTTCACCACCTCACAGCCTGCAGTTACACCAAACTCCTCCTTCCTACACCTCTCCCTCTGGGGAGTTCAGTGACCCCAGCACACAATGCTATCATTGGGGTGCTTGAATCAGAGACTTTGCACATACTTCTTTTCCATTATCCCCTGCTTTGAAAAGCATAAATCATTATTTAAGGACCGTTAAGAAGTCAAAGACAAGTGGCTATGTACAAATTCTGTGTTTAGTTTGTGTGCTTTAATGTTGTTGTTTTTTTGTTTGCTTGTTTGTTTGTATCTTACGGGCGAATCTGAACCAGGTAGGTAGATAGATATCAGTAAGTACCAAAATCTGGATGACAGTCCAATAATTGAAACTGATTGGTTCTGCCAGCCATCGAGATCTATAAAAGTCCTTCAAATATAATTTGGCTTTTACTGAGGTAGCTGCTGACACCACAGTGGCTTACGCCAGGACTATAATATCCACATGAGCCTGCGAACCAACCTGGGGTTTCCCAAGTAACACAGATATTAATGGGATTTGTGGAGGAACAGCATTTCTCTTTCAGCATGCAGCATGATGAAGGAGACCTGCTGGATTTTCTGTCTTTTCTGTACATCTGATGAAAGACATCTTGCAAACCAGCAATCAGAAGTAAAATAAGTTATTAAAAGACTCTAGGGATAAACAGAAATGGGGATTTCTCCTGGCACACTGAAAGTCTCAGCATCTCCAGTCAGAGGAAAGGGTTGGGGACACTACAGAACCCCATTAATAATGTACCAGAGTACTTCCAACCCACACAGTCTTGCTGAGCCAGAGCTTGACTCTAAAGCTCTGGTTTTAAGACAGATGGTCTAAAATGGGCGACTGGATATTCTAACCTGAGATATGGTGTTCTGAGGAACGTAATCTTCAATCTGAATAATAATAGCAGAATCCTCACATTTGAAGGGAGGAAAGGCTATTGCACCATATTCTGAAAAGCAGAGTCACTAGCTCCTTTGAAACAAAGTTTGTACAGAATAAGCAAAAATGGGAATTGGTACAAACATGTGAAAGCAGCTCAGTTTCATAGCAACATCACACTGAGTCAAGATTGTTTGATGAAAAAGAGAAGTTGGGTAGATGAAGATGTAATTTCTGAAGAGAGAGTAAGAAACTACAGACTTGAAAGTGGACAGATATGGCTACAGGAAAGAAAATAAAAGAAATGAAAAGAAGAATTAAAAGTAATTGAGCTATTTCAGGGAACACTCCAACAAACCTTGAGTGAGGAAACAAAGGATCCTTTGAAAGTAAAGAACTAGGCACTTACTTAAACAAGCCTACAAGGAAGAAGACAATCAATTATAGTGGAGCTTCATAATTGTTTTGATAAGAAAAGAATGAATTATGACGATAAAATTTTTGAGAGGAAAACATTTCAAATTATGTGACCAAACAGAAGCCAGGAAGACTGATGATGAGCGCCTGCTCCCATAGGTGGGAGCTCAGCACAATCGGGTCACAAGGTACAACTAATGGCTGGCAGAAATGTAAGCATAAAATGAAGGTGAAAGGTGTCATTTCTAGTCTCAGATCAGTGCGTCTTGAGGCAGCCTTAATCATTACACCGCAAGGGCAATATGATTTTCACGTTATTTAATTGAAATATTGGAATTCTATTAAATTTGATTATACACAAAAGAAATCCACATAGCGCTCACTGGGCACTGACTGACGTGGGTAACACCCATCGTTATTTTGTTCTCCTATTGCCTTCCCAGGAGAGAACAGCCTGGATCATCACCTCAAAGACTTCAAAAAATGACCATGTGAGAAGAGCTTGGAGCCAGTGCTTCGGTGCCTACAGGTTCCCCCTCCCACTTCAGTAACTTGGCATTTGAGAGAAGGCTTTGGTTTCTCGACATCTGAATTCAGGGTGTTGCCTGAAGCACTGCAGTGCAGGAGATGCTGTGCTGGAGAGATGATGTCAGTATAAAGAGCTTATGCTAAATTTCACTAACTTCTCATTTTGCATGTTTAGACTGTATTGGCAAATTGGACTTGAAAACAGAAATTGAAAAAAAAAAAAACCTAATTTTTCTTAATTCAGAAGAATTAATAATTTTCTATGCTGCAGATTTGCATATTTTTGACTTTAAAATTCATCTCAGAAACTCTAGAAAATGAACTCACTACATCAGCCTCTTGCAATACCAGAGCATTTTAAAGTGACTGAAAAAAAGTCACTGCGTCTAGAAAACATCTTGAGTCTTTGACAATTACATAATACTGTGGAATCGTAGAGAAAATTAGAAAGAAGGAAATTAGCACTACTCTATTTATTCATGATCTGTACATCACCCAGGATATCTGGCAAGCCCCTGTGACTTATTTGAGGGAATTCGAATGACACATTCATTTCAGGAAAAGAACTAGAATGACACAGAGACAGAAAAACAATTATTCTCATTAGAAAGAAAGTTGCATTAATTCCATAGGGAAGCCAAAGGAAGACCTGAGATGCTGCAATATACCCAGGCAAAGTGACAGGTGTTTCAGAACTGAACAACGAGAAGCGTCAGTAGGAGACCATGTAACTCCAGGGCAAGAATCTACGAACAAAAGGAGATCAGCAGTAATTTATGCACATGACAATTAAAAAGAAAGTAGGCGAGTAGTCTGAAGTGTGAAGTCTCTGCACCAGCACACTGTAATCTCTGCCTTCTTGAAGCACAGAGAAAAATCAAACATAATCAAAGGTCCCTGATAAAAAAAAAAAGTGACTGCAGTTGAGTATAGGGGAATTGTTACCGTAAGTAGCAGAGACAAAGCGAGAGGAAGTGACAGCAACTACGGACTAGAACCTATAGATCTCAGATCAGTAGGTTCTGCTAGTGCTGAAAAACACGACTTTGTCTTAGATTCTGTTCTATAAATCTTCACTTATTTGCAACATTGCTCACAGCATGGTGTTCATTACCGTTAATTAGCTGAACTTCATTTCCACGGGGACTGCAAAAGCGGCGGAATCATTAAAAAGGTAGAAAGTAATAGGAATGTGTTTCTGGGGCTTCCTTCCACTTCCCAGCCCTCCCCTTTAGGCACTCCTGAAAGCCATTCCTGGGCACACATCGCCAGCTCAGGCTGCTATCTGCAAATCAACACCATTCTCAGGATGAAGGCCCTCTGACCCCTTCCCCAGGGGCACTGCCCTCACCCCCTGCCTAGTTGGAGCAAGGTGGATCACCAAGAAGCCCCAGCAGAGTATGAAAATGATGGCACAAACGCACAGCTGAGGTAGTGGCACCCAGGGTTGGCCACTAAGAGATGCCAAACTCCACATGCCCACGCTGTCAGTGCCTAGGGGCTCACATTAGACAGAGCTTTTCCCTTGTCATTAGCTACCAGACCTGTCAAGAGCCATTTCCACGAATTCAGACATTTTGCAGACACTTTGCCATGCCTTACTGGTTCTCAGACTCTATTTATCTGTTGAATATGTACACTCTTTTCACTGAGCTCCACCTCACACCTTCAAGTGAACAAAGAAAGTCCCTTTAATGAAAAAATTTGCCAAGGATTACTGGTGATGGTGCAAGAGATGAAAGGGCTTTTTTTACTACATTCTCACAGCTCAGTATTCCACAGACTTAAACATTCCACACATCAAACATTCCCACATCTCTTTGGAATCGCTCAGGGAAGACTCAGCACAACCTGTACAAAAGAGACAGACAAAAAAACCCACCAGAGATGGTGTGTCCCAAATGTGGGATTTGTTGGCTCTAAGGAATGATGCTGTTCCCTCCAGAATTGAATTTCTTTCCCACCCATCCTGTATTATTCCCTCTAATTACATTTTTAAAAAACTCCAGAATATCAGCACAGTCGTGACTGTGGCAGCCAAATATCTTCATAATGTACTACTCTTGCCTATAATTTAGGGGTTATAGAACTAAAATATCCAAATCAATATCCAGAAAGTATCACATATTTAAACCAAATTAACTTATGTCAGAGCAGTTAATCCTTGGTTTCAAGGCATGCTGTCTTTTTATTTTTTTCCCCCTTAAGTAATTTAAAAGATAATTTCCCTGAGGATTTAAAGGCACTGAGATACACTATGCGGAATAGCAACAGCTCTGCCTGGCAAGAAGGACACACTTCACGTGTCTTTAAAATAAATTGCCAGAGAATGTAATGCAGCCTTCCCAGGTACTTTCATCATAACTCTACCTATTTATTATCAAGAAAATGTCAAATTCAGATGTTAATTTGGGAAGCAAAATCTTATAGAATGAACCATGAAAATGACACTCATAAAGCACAAAGAAAGAGCAGGAAAGCATCTTGAAAGGAACTAAGATGATGAATTTGAGCTTTGATTCCCCTGCACTCTGCTGAGCAGCACTCTTTTGTGCAAGGTGTCTGGATCCCCATTTTTTCACATTCATTTTTAAAAGCTAAGGCTCCCCAGAGACACTTGAGCCAAATGCAAGTGATTGATCTTGAATTTAAAGCCCTGGAAGCTTGGTCAAGGTTGTGGGTGTGCTGGCTTGGTCGCTACCTGCATGCTCCATCCTCCCAGACAAATGGTTCCTAGGAGGGGTAGGATGCTATCTGCTCCAGAAGTGTGAAAGTGCCAACACAATCACGGAAAACACATGGAAGCCACAGACCTCAGGACTTTGAGAACTGAATATGACATCACATCTCTGAGCTGGTTTCGATCCAAACCCAGCAGCTTCGATAAAGTAGGTGAAAAAGCAACACTAATCATATATTTACAGCCAAGATAAACCTCAAAGAAAGTGTTACATTCTCAAATTTATGCTTCTGGAAATAACATCAGGTATTTAAGCATTCACAACTCCGCACTGATGGACAAAAAAAGCAAAAGAAATGTCTTCCTGAGCATAAAGTGGAAATACAAGTATTTATAAAGAGAAATTATCTCATTTAAAACTCCGTGTGTTAACTAATTTAGCACAGTATGTTGTTTAGCATAACCTTAGGTTCACAAAGAAAAAGACCAATGTCTAATCAAAGTTGCCCACCTGGAAAATTGTAGTACTTGTTCAATGTTATCAGAATAGGCTCATTTACTCTAAAGGCACTGTTCAAAAATAGACTTGTGTATAAAACATTACCCTGATTATAGGATTACGCCTGTTAGCAACCACTCATTTTAAAGCATCACTACCCTTCTTAAAGCAAGACAGAGCACTGTGCTATTTTACAGTAGTGGTAGTAAATACTGCATGAGTTCATGCAGCTCCTTAGGAAAATTGCTGCTCAAATACCAGGTTAGTTGACCAAGATCCATCTCTTAATACTCAGAGGAGTTCTGTGTGAGGTCGCTCTCTGGACTGTAAGGTCCCAGCTGTTCCCACCCCTGTGACTGAGGCTGGTTCAGTGGGAGCCCCATGCTCCACCTCTGACTGTGCAAAGGAAGGGCTGCTGCTTAGAAGGCTCTGTCTATCCAACAGTCACTTATTTGCAAACCACCACACAAAATCTAGTGGAGCTCAATGTGATGGAGTAGCTGACTGCCTGCTCAGAAAAGCATTAAAGACAAACTGCGATAAAGGGAAACAGAAGGTTTTAATAACTGCAAGATCCCCACTGTGTCATTAGCCAGCAATAACCTCCAAATAAGACAGTCTCCTTTGCTACTCAACACTGTCTGAACAAACAAGGTAACGATCACCAGTATTCAGATATACAAACAAAGTGACCTGCGAGGGAATGGAAACATTTCTTCCTCACTGCTAACAAACCCAACATTGCCAACATGACTTGCACTGCTTCGCCAAGGCAGTGAGACACGAGTCCTCAGGACATCCTTGGGATCTTACCCACAGGTGTCCACATCACAAGTACAAAATAGGAGGAGTGAGGAATACATGCGGGCAGTGAGCACTGCCAGGCAGTCAGTCTAGGCTCTCAGAATCCTGGCATCCTGCAGATTTAGCCACAGTAACAAGAGCATTCCTGTGCTTGCTGGACAGAAGTAATGAGATAGGACAGGTCAAATCGTTTCACATTAGAACTCATTTTTCCATAGGTACGAAAAGTGGAAGAAAAACTTGTAAAATCAAGGTTTGCTCCCTCGTATTCTTCTCCATGGCAATCGTTGTTATACGTGGCACTGTAAGTGTTAACAGAATGATGCTAACAAGTAATGAGCCATTAAGAATCTTAGCAGATACCTAACAAGATGCACTTCTCTAATTGACTTTATTGTTAAGGTAATTAAGGAGACCCAACTTTTCTTTGTCGTATGAAAGGCGCCCAGTAGCTGCAAGCATTTTACAGACATTTTCGCTGTGAATGCTTGTGTGCAGGGGGAACAACCCTGGAAGGTGAAATCCAGTCTGTTTCAGAAGAGATAATGTGTACATAAATGTCCTTACGAATCTCAAGGTGAAGTAAGTTTTCAGCCTTTTTATGACACCTTTTTGACACTGTAACCAATAGTGATGGCTGGAGCTGACATTCTTATTAATATGTTTTCAAAATGATTCTCCAGAAACCTGGTGAGGAGAAAATAGATTAAACAGGCTGGTATCCAAAAAGTCTCTTTGGTCAAACCTCTCAGAATTGCAAAACTTGATGACAAAGCAAAACACTCCGTGTCTGCCTGCACTAAACAAATTTTTTGCTTTAGCATAACCTGGTTTCTAACTCTGATCGCTCACATTGGAAAAACAAGTGAAAGTGCTCAAGTCAGCAGCATGGAAACAGAGACCAGGAGGAGCAAGAATCTCTGGAGCCAAAGACACAGGCACAAAACTCAGGTACCAGGCATTAAGGTGGCACAGCCACTGCCAGCAAAGACCACTGACCACAGACACACACACCTGGGAGCCACTGCAGTTCACATCACTGCATATACACTGCTTCCTTGCTTCTCTCCATCATCTCTCGAGTCTTTCTTTTTCCATCCCCTTTCACAACATTGCAACAAGTCTTCCCACAAACATTTTGCCCCATGCCCAGAGCTCCCTTTCATCAGCCCAAGCGACTCTTCCCCATTCTCTCTCCCATACTGGCCTCAGGGTCCCAGATGTTCCTCTCCTTTTGTTCATAAACCAAAACCCACCGCACAAATTCCTCTGGCCAACACACAGATGTGTTCAGTGGCAACACTGAACCAGCAACAGGCAATCCAATTCCACAGAAGAGATCAAAATTGCAAAACTTCCATCAGTTACAGTTACAGATGCCACTAGGATGTGATGTAGCAGTTTGTAACTGTGGGTATCACTGCTGGGGATCAGAAAGAGGGGCCCCGTTCTTCAAGAAGTGATACAGATGCAGTTCCCGTTACAGAGAATCCATTAATTTATAACAAGACCAAGTAGGGCTGCACCAGACACACAGGGTCAGGGGGTGGACTAATACAAATTCTGAATTCATGGGTTTGTTAATTACCATAGTTTCAAGTATTCACACAAATGGCAGAGGAAAATAATTAATGATTCTCTCCAGTCATTCCATTGTGAGTGAGCTCACCAAAGTTTGCTGCTCTTCCAGTTTTTCATTTTAAACTGTATTTCTCTTTCTTTTCACATCTAATTTGGAGCATAATTTTTCATTGTCATACTGAGATGTGGCAGCAATCAAGTGGAAATAGCAGCCAGTTGCCACAGTAAATCATGACTGGGGAGTAATTAGCTTGTCTGTAATTAACCAGGGTATCTGGCAAGAAACTGTGGCAACTTATAACTAAAGAGTGGAAAAAAAACCACATCTAGCATAATTATTGATGATCACTTCAGATGGAATTTATTGTTTAAGCATATACGGATTTTAGAAAGAAAGCCAATCATCCAATGCTATGAACATCTTTTCTGTGAGTAAACAAAATCGTTGCTTCATTCAGGTCATCTCAGAGAACTGGATCATTGCCTCATCCAATGACAGCTCCACCCATGCAGGTTTTAAACTGCTGTTAGAAGTGATACGGTGACATCTCCTCTAATCTCAGATGTAACTTCTAAATTGGGCTGTGATGCTACTGCAATTTATACCTGCACAAGAGGCAAGCAACATGATGCTTCAGAGACCCGTGGATCTGAAGGGGTTGTGGCATCCAGCCTTACTCGGTCCCGTTCTGAATTCTGCTCTCAGACATATTCACAGGGGAAAAGCAAAGAAATAATGGGTATTATCACGTCAGAATTTGCAAATAAGGGCCCCTTCAATCCTCAACCTGATTTCTAATGCATGCTAACATCAACCAATACCATCTCAAATGCTGTTTTCCCATTATGGAATTGTGTTTGATTCAGATCAGTATGGAGAACAGCCCTACGTGTTCCCTGGCTTGTACTTGGTGTACACTTTCCATTGACGCAAAACAAGAATATCTGCTACACTTACATCCCAAGCTGTTACTTTCCACGAAGAAAACATACTTCCAATTGCACAGCTAGTTCAGTAGTTAATATTTGCATACGGCACTGCATTTTGGCAAAGAAGTACACTATCAGTGTGATTAAAATGATGGAATTTTCTGCATGTTGAGCAAACAGCTCAATGCCTTCATTCAGAAATACACGTCTTGTCAAATCCAGGCTTTTGGGTCTTCCTTGCATTGATGACTTATGTATGTGCTTAAGTGCTTTCCTGAAGCACAGCTTAACTAATGGAAAATCCTTTGAAACAGGAAGACTGGAAATCAGAAGGTCCTGAAATACGGCTATTTAAATCTGCACCTAATCCTGTTTGCTCAAATATTTACAGGACTCTTTTTCTGTAAATTGCAAAAAGTAAAAATAAAAATCATTAATAGCTACAGAGAGTAGGTAAAACAGATAAAGCATCAAAGAAAATCAGTTCCATAAACCCAGTGGGCTTGCAAATCCTCCCCTTCTCCACTACCTGACTCTAGATGCGATTATTATGCAGTCTCCAATTGAGGACCTGTTTTATTTCCCCACGTGGCTCAGTACAAGAACCACTCACACCATCACTGGTTCAAGCAGGTCTATTAGAAGGAAAGACAGAAAGCATGGGGAAAACAAACAAACAAACAAAACAACCCACAAAAAAACCACTTAATTTAAAACTCAGAAATATCATGTTGAATGGTAAGGGAAGACCTAATACTTAGCAAAGCTTCCACGACAACTTAATTTACCTAAGTAAATATTAGAGCTATTTAAACAATCAAAAAGGAGGTGGCACATAGGAAAAAATAGAGGTCCTTGTCAAAAGGTTTATAATAACTACCTGTCTTCTCAAAAATAAATAAAGCATCTTCATTTTATTCAGTGGCAAGCAATCCTCATCGGAACAGGAGAACAACCTGAGCACAACCTACACGGCTGGAGCAGAACATGGATCAGATGTGTTAATGCTGAGCAAGTTATCCATCAGCTCCAGAAAAGCAGAGCTCTGGGAGGAAAACGCAAGCACTGAGGAGTGGGACAATGACAGCTATTGGCAGAGCACAGCAGCAAGGACTGCCCTGCTAAGTATTCGTTTTAAGTACAGACAATTTCAGATAGAATAAAACTGGAGATATATTTTAATAAGAATATCCCAGCTCTCCATTCTCTGTAACTCCCAAACATCTGCTGATGTCTATTATGCTATTTACAGGGATCAGAGTCTTGGCCTTGTTGCGGGTCCTACCAGAATGCAACACAGGAAATGAGTGTGTTATAGCTAATAATCTGCTCTTGTCTCCACTTGTGCTAAGTACACACTTCTATCCCATCAAAGTCAGCAGGACTAATGACAGGCTTGAAGTCCAGCACATGCTAAATTGCTTTGCTGGAGCAATGTCAGAGATTCGTGATTAAAACAAATAAACAAAAAAACAAAAAAAAAAGTAGGGCAAAGCAGCTGAAGTGTACATGATAAGGAAAATAATCCTTACAAAGGACTGCGGCTTAATTATTGAAGTCTATGGCCACATCATTAAACTTCAGACAAGAGATTACATGACTGAGTCCTAGTGGAGACCCACTCTAAAGGCACGGCAGCCTCCTGTCAGCTGCCAGGCAGGCTCTGTTTCCTTAACACCAAAGGCATTCTCAAAAAACAGACACAACATCCCCTTCATTTGGAGGGCTTTCTTCTTTATGTGTATTGGCTGAAGAAAATACTGCTAATTCTGGAGACAGAAACTCTTGTGCTAATGGCATCCACAGCTCCTTTCCATTCATTTTAAAAGTAATGGTGGCATTAATGTGTGTTAAAATGGGGCTGGTACTTGAACCAGTGAAAATTTAGCCCATAAAGGATGCCCAGTTTTATCTATGTGTTTCATTTGATACTTTCAAGTTTTGAAGACCTGTACAGCCACTAAATGGCTAATATGTTTATTCAGTAGTGGCTTGCATTCATTACCAGTTTATTGTCAGCTTAAAAGGAAAGAAATAAGACCAAATTTGCCAAAGTGAGCACCTATATTTCAGTGTGGAACTGCCTGAGACTGTGAGCACTCTCAACCTTTACAAAACGAAGCCCTTGATGTTTAAACACTGACATTTTCTTTGTGATGTCAAATGAGTATCTTTGCCTTTTGTAAAGACTGAGAATCACAAACAGAATGCAAAGATGGTATTTATCACAATGAGTTAGAGAAAAGGGATGGCAAGAAAAAAAAAAAGCAACGCAATGAAGTGAAATGAAATGAAAGAATATACATATGTGCTGCGTTAATAAAAGACCTTAGAAAGAAGGGGAAGGATCATAAAAAGACTGTGCAATGGGCACAATAAAGCCAGTGAACAGGATTAGATAAAAAGCTTAAGAAGATAATAAAAATAGTTTATTCAAGAAATAAAAAAGAATGGGAAAGGGGACAAAAGGAAAAGCAATTCACATTTCTGGGTGAATGGACAATAGAAAAAGCATTGTGAGTTCAGCCATATAAAAATTACATCTTGTTACCTTTTATACCACAGAAAAATATTTTAGGTCATGGTGACTGAATTTACAGAAATACTGACACTTCAGAAGTTTGGAGATTCGAATATTTGAAAATATGAATGTATATAAACCATAAAACCTTTGTTTTGCATATACAATTATAGAAAGTATCCTATCCAACTCCAGCTGAAACCAAAGTCAGTCATTTAGAGAGTGCCACATAAGGCTCTAAAAGAAGTGATGTCCTAAGCTTAATGGAAATATGTCACTGGGTGCAAAATAAGAACTAAAAATACTTCTTGAGAAGAAAAATATTCTGTATGTTATAGGGCTTTTTAATAATCAGAAGATCCATGCTATTTCTGTGGTCATTATACAGATCTCCAGCATAAAAACAAAGACAATACACGCTTAAAAAAAGCTACGCTAGAGTCACCTAATGCTGAAATGGACTGCTAACACATATCCTTGAGGTGAAATGATGAACCAAGCTACTGCAGGGCAATAGAAACTACTCTTGTACCTTACATTCTTTGGGCACCTACCCACAATATAAACATCAGCATATGATGGTAGATGCTGTATTTCCTTTTCAACAGAGAGGGTAACACTGAAATATGTAGTAGAGCCATTACACTGCCAGAAGTATCAAAGACCATGGTAGTGTGAGTATGCCAGCTCAGCCCAGCTCAATATAAGTTACTCTATTCATGAAGCTGAGGCCTTTTCATTGCACACTTGTGTCATCCAATGTAATGTTCAGAATAATCAAGTTAGGATGTAAGGAAAGGAGAAACCCAAAAGCTATCATCTCCTTGCTCAAAATGTCAAGTTCTTCTAACATAATATTATTTAGGTGTAGCATACATTGTGTTCTAAGAGACAAACAAGGAACACTGAAGTAGACAAGCTGAACAAAACAAGTAATGAAAAACGTCCCCTTCCCAGAGGGGTTGTAATCGGAGGATGCAAGCTGTTTCAGTACACTGAAGCTGATTACGAAGAGAGAAAGCACACAGCATGGGATGGACTTTGTAGCCACATGCTCTGTGCAATAAGTGAGTTTTCAGAATTACTCTGAAAGGTGAGAGGAAGGAGTTTTGATATAACAGACCCAATCCAGCAAGTTCTCTGCATGCAGCTGTGCCTCACAGGGAGAGCCCGTAGGCCAGAGCTCATTGATTGGAAACCTCTTGCAGGGAAGCATAGACTCGTCTACACATGAAAGTTGTTCTGGAACAAAACCAGGTGTGTGAACTTACAATGCTACAGGTATGAAACTTTTAGGCTGGAATAGGGCTATCTTTCTCTAGTTTAATCTTAACCACTTCCAAAAACGAATTATGCAGTGTCACTAGAAGAAAAGCACTACTTGGAGAATCAGTCTTGAAACAGGAACCACACCTCATTCTTATTTGGAATAGCCACCCAAGAACAAATCCCAGTACTTAGAAGCCCTCAGGGTCACATTTCAGTAAGAGACACCATTCTTGGAGACTCCTGTTGAGCAACTTCACACTCTATTTAGAAACAGTCAGTCCTTCACACTGATATTTTGTAGGCTAATCAAAAGAGAGGTTGGAGAGCCCAATTCTTCCTTTAAAACATAGAGAAGTTATCTTGAACTAGCAGCAATTTGTTAATTTCGAAGAAAGAAAAGAGACACTAAATATAATGAAGATCTTTTTTCAAATGTGACTAGCACTCCTTACTCGGTTCATTCACTCAGCACTGATATTCAAGCCACAGCAGCCCTCTCCCTAATACATGCTATGCTCGGTCAAGGAGAGAAATGGTCAAACACCACTGTCTCTTCTCATGGATGGGAAGTAAGAAATCAGGCAGTTGAAATACTGAGCATTTGGGAATTGATTGTACTTACCTGAATAAAAAGACACCAACTTCAGGTATTTTAAAGGAATCTTCTATGTTTGCAGCTTTCCTCCACAATAGGGAATGGCTGTGGGAAGACATCTCACAAAGAATGAAGAAAGGGAGGACAGCACAAGTGTCTAATAGAGAAACTTCTTTACAGCTGTTAGTGATTCCAAAGTACTCTGATAGAACATATAGATGCCATATGAGCAACTTGGTGCAGGAAGAAAGAAATGCCATGCTGTACAGCAAGAGGCAGAGGAATATCCCCCAATGCCCAGCACCAGCTGAGCTGCTTCCTCCAAAATCAATAGTGATGTTTCCATTTCCTACAAGAAAAGAACTGAAGAAAAATGCTCATCACTTCCAAAAACGCTACCCAAAAGCACAATTGAAAAAGAACCACAAAACTGTCAGCAGTGCAAATTCTCTTCACCAACCCACACAAATTACTCAAAAAGTGACTGGGATAACTTTTTCAGACAGGCAGAACTCAGACAGAAATATTGAGACCCCAGAGAATACTTCGTACGGATTGTGAGTTCATATTATTATTAAAGATTGTTATTCATAAACAGGAAAAGCAAAAAAAGGTAGCATGTACAAGTGAGACTCCATAGTGCTTTGTAAGAGTGGAAGAGTTTTCCTGTACTAACTCAAAGAAAACTCAGAGAAGCTCACAAAAATTTTGTTCCCAGGAGGAAAACAGAGAAGAATCTTACACAGACACTGTCGGGATGAGGCTGCAACACATTTTCTTTAAGATGGGTACAAGGAACTTGCTCCATTCTTCTGCCTCAATGCACACTACAGTGAGCAGGAGAACCAAAGTCTCCCCCAGATTTGCTGTTTATCTGACATGTGGATTTAATGTCTTCATGTCTCTGCTTACAAATACTTTACTTCTTTCAAATGGTAAACACTTTGTAATCTGGGCTGCATGGCATCTGACACAATGGAGTCCTGTTATGAATTACAAGTTTTATTACTGGAATATACCCTTTAATTTTTACACTGTAACACCGTACAAGTATTAATGGCAAGGGTAGTCACAAAACAATGGAGAATCAGCTTGTGTACAGATAAGTGGTTCTCTGATATCTTTCACCCTTGTGCTAATTTATAAAGCACACAACAGCAATTTGAGTTTTGCTGCTATTAATCCTGCTTATTATCAAGGGGATTTTAGCAGTGTTTATTCAGAATTTATGATGAAAATTTACAGGACAGTAGTGTCAGGGGAAAGAGAAAATTTAGGACTAATTGTAAGCAATTGGTAAACTGCATAATCAGCAAATGCTGATGAATAACTGATTCCCAATCCATATTTCTCAGCATTTTTTCCTTTAAAGGCAAAGGAACAGAAGAAACTCTGCCAGCTCATTGCACTAACAGGAAGAAGTAGATTAAATCAGAAGGGGCTGATTTAAATCTGTTGAAGACTTCAGAGTCTTAAGAGAAAATGTCAGTGTCTTGTTAGAATTTTCCAAGATAATACTGAGAGAAGCTGAGGAAGCTGTCCATTGTGATGACTGAACACTGATACTTAGATACTTAAGAGAGTGACAAAATTCTTATTTAGGGTAAATTGGATATTAAGTTTTCACTGAAACAGTGCAGATTTACCTATTTAATTATCCTGCTCAAACCACAACCAAACACAGTTTAATCAGAATCCCAAACTTCGTTCATTGGTCCACCACAAATACCCAGAAGTTCTGTCTTGGACAAGATAACTAAACAATCCAATGAGGAGAGCAAGTATGAAGGATCTGCTATTTCCTTCAAGAGATTTAACAAAAAAGAAGTTGGAAAGATGAGACTGAAAATGTAAAGATTGAAAGAGTGATCTCTGACATATAAAGCAGGTATTAAGAGGAGACAGCCCATCAGAGGCAGCTTCTGAGAGCAGCACCAGTTAGCTCCTCTTACTACACAGAGTTCCAGGAAAGGAATAGCTGGAATAGCTCGTGTGACAGATATTGCAGGGGGTCAGGGCTGAGCTTGTATATTGTCATGTGTGGATGAATTATTAGCATCTCCCTTTCCTTCCACTTTTATGTTAGCTGCAAGCTGGCCTCAGGCAATATAGTTTCCCCTATAAAAATCTGCAGGAAAGAGATGGGTGAGATTAGAGGTAATATGCCATACATTCTTCTCACTCAGCTGATATTGCTGAAGTCAGTGGAAATATTTGCATACATCTGGCAAATCATATTAAACTCTTCCCTGATGCCATTAGCCTGACATGAATATACAATTTCAGTTTATTAACTTGAAAGAATTATAATACACGAGTCTTGAAAACTAATCAAGACATCATCTGCCTTGATGTCAGCATAACTAAAAGGTGTTCTGCAGCCTTCTCCCTCTCCACCTAGCACTGACCACACACCACCTAAGCATCTTGTGACTTCAACAGCACTGCCAGCACAGCTGATTGTGTTGGGAGAAAGCAAAGACAGAAGAATCTCTCAGGTTTTTCATAACTCGACGAGACTTCACAGAAACAGATTTTAAAATTCTTCTCATTTCCTAACCTCTTTCCTTCCTTTAATTTAGGTGAGTTAATTTCCAACTAAAGTGCATTTCGGAATCTGCCAGGGTGCATGCCCAAGCATATCCAAACAAACTCTTTAAACACCATAAAAGATCCAGATGGGGTCAGAAGAAGCACGATACAATTGGAATTGGAAGGGACCTCTGGAGACCCCCAGCCATCCCCCAGCTAAAGCAGGTTCCCTGCAGTAGGTTACACTGGAAAGCATCCAGGCAGGTCCTGAATATCCCTCCTATAGAAGGAGATTCCACCACCCCTGTGGGCAGTCTATCCAGGGCTTTGCCACCCTCCAAGTTTTTCCTCATGTATGTACAGAGCTTCCTGTGTTCCTGCATGTGGCCAATGAAACCTGTGGGAGCTCAGTCCCTGAATGCTATCAGGTCAATCTGTACTTCACCAGACAAAACCATGCACTGTGAGAAGGAGAGAGAGATTTGCACTGTTATGGTTTTCCAACATATTGCAGCACCACATGGAACAACTTGGGCATTTAAGAATGAAACAGTATCTTCTGACAGCTTTGTTCACAGCATGTAGCTCACCTCCAGAAAAGAGTAACACAGAAAAGCCTTCCCCATACTTAACATCACTGAAAATCCGAACAATTGCTTACAAAATAAAACATACATTGCTAGAAAGCAGTAAGAATCAGTTCTGGGGATAAAAACAATGTTTAAATCAATTTCCTGTGCTCTCACATTTTTTACAATAGCTTCTACCCCTCATCTTGTCCTGTATTTGGTTTAGTAATTTTATAACAAAAGCAGGACAAAACAGTCCCCTTACAGTGGAAAAGAATGAACTGAATTGTATTCCATTTACTTCTGTATAGGTTCTCTCATACAATGAATCTGAAAGTGTCAGGGATATAATAATGACACCATTTATCCAATTCCTTCAAGTGTTATGTTCAGCTTCAGAATTCTTAAAAGCCTAAAAGCCTCAAGTTCTGATGGTATAAGATCTATTCCATAGAAAAAATGCTACATAACTTCTGATCTCTATATCTGGTTTCCTTTTATTTATTTTTCTAATGCTGTGCTGCAACTTTTCCACAGAAGGATGGTTTCTGACTTTAAGAGGTGACCACCTCTACTTCCTTAGAATCTCAAAGTCACGCTTAGAAAAAGCAGGCTAAAAAATTTGTAGTTTTTATTAGTTGAATAGTTAGGGGCTAGCTCTTTACCTACGAATCAACAACAAAACAACATCTCATGCCACAGAGCAATGAAGGGTGTGGGGGGAGGATTTGTAGTGGTGGACCAGTCCTGCCATCTGGAGTACTTCTGAAGGCAGTTGTTCAAAGGAAATATTTAAGCTCTCCTAAAGACACTATGATCCACGTGCAGGGTAGTTCAGACTCAAAATGTTGCAGTGAAAAGAAAACAGAAACAACCTCACTACCAATTGTATCCATTTTTTTTTTACAGCAGGGCAGAGCAGAGATTCAGAGAAGGAAATGGCATCTATTAAAAGGATTGATGTACAACTCTTCCTAGTGCTGTTGAATCTCTGTGATAATCACAAAATGATAAAGTCCATGAATCTGCTGCAGTCTCTAATCTTTGTTGTCTGATCCACAATTACAATGGCAGACCATGGCCTCAGGAGCAAGAGATGCAGCACTGCCAGCTTCTCTGACAGTAAGCCATTAGAAACTCTTGTTCCTCAGCCCTCAAGCTGGACTGGGAAATGCCAACATCTTCATTCAGAATATCACAAGCAGAACTGAATATCTAACAGAAAAGACAATGTATTATATGGAAATGCACCTACATCTTTTATTCATATGGCATCATCCTGGGGGAACAACAAATGCCTCCCACAATTTCTTCTCTCCTCAGCTACAGTGAATAACCTCTCATAATTTTTATTGTTATAGAAAGTACAAAGAGACTAAGTAAAGGAAAGTTGCATGAATATTTTTATTTGAATAGCTCTGACAGCATGATCCCTTTAAGCTGATAAAAGAAGGCTTGTGGTAAAGAAAAGCTTTTTGGAAGAATCACTGTCTACACTAAGTCCACCCTGCATAATACAATGTCAATATGACCTCTTAGAAGAGCTAAAAGTGATTGAAAAATGATGACTATAGTAACATGTACACATGAGAAGACCATACACTTGCTCTATGCAGGAGTATGAAGAGAACAGATAGGTGCCATGAGGTTAACACAAGAGAGGCTTCAACCTGAGGTTCTGCATGAGAAAGGAGAGGAAAATGCACACGCCAGGTTGAGAATCAGAACGGGAGCATGGAAGAAAGAAAAGATGTAATGTTGCACAAAGGGGGAACGTGCATTCATGGACAGAAACTGTATCAGTCATTCCCCAACTGACAATAAGCATGGCACCAGGCTCCTAAAGAAACCAAGACAGCTTTGAGAGAAAAATAAAACAGGGCAAACAGCAAGGGTGTGGATGCCTGATACATAGGAGCAATTCGTTCATCTTCAGAGCTGTATTTTTTCTTTTCCTTTTGAGGGAATCAGCTTAGGGTTTGGTACTCTCCCTGCACACACGCTAAGAGAAATCTCTCCCCACTTGGCACTAAAAAAGAACACCCGTGGCAAGGTTTAGGTGGTAGGCAGCATTTGTTACCCTTTGCTTTGGGTGGTAGCACTGGTTGTAATCCAATTGACTGAACAGATTTCTTTTCAAGCAGGAAAATAAAGCTCAGTTCCCACCAATCTTTTAATAGCAGGTGAAGAGCTGGATTTTGACAGAGATGGTCTGTAGGTAAAAAAGCATGCCTTTTAGATATGGGCTGTCAAAGTTCAGAGGAGTTTAAAATATATTTCACACACTGGGTTTATAATGCAATCTTAGCATGGCAGCATTCACTTGGATCTCAACATGATCATGCAGCTTAGAAAGCTCTATCGGGAGTAACACACTTTTCTATTTGCTGTACATAAAAGACCTGAATCAACCCAGATAAATTCTCAGGGCGTGGACTTGAATTGGAAACGTAATTACACTGAATTGTCTTTTCTTCTGCTTTCTCCACCATAATAACGGGGAAAGCACTTCACAGATGTGTGAACCATGGGACTGCAAGTTTTCCTTCCATGCTTTTCACTGAATGGACTGAAGCTGAAGTCAGCAAAATTCCCACTGGCATCACACGGGACAAAACACCGTATTTCCTTATTTTAAAAACAAAGCAACAAAGACTTTGATAGTTCTAGACATAATAAAGGAACTCAGCACCAGAATCCCTCCTCTATCCACAACAGTCATCAGAAAGAGTGCACCACATCATCACCTGTCAATATAATACGAGTAAATTGGTATTGTTCCTACATGCTCACTTCTCCAGACACCACTAAATCCAAAGACAAAAGAGCACAACAATTCTGCGTTCACATGAGGAATGGTGGGTGCAAACACGAGGAGCTCCACGCAGACTTGCAACTATCAGTACACAGCTACAAACTGCTGGAGAGTGGGGAATCAACTTTCCAGAAAATACGCTCCTACTGCAAACGTAGCAAAAGTTGGGCTCGCATTAATAAGAATAACAACATGTTTGACTGGAAGACTATAACGAAAACGATTTTCTGCCTCAGAAACATAAGCTTGCTGGTGCATTAGGATTAAATTGCATGAATGTTAAAAATGTTTTTCAGTTTTTAATTTATGCAACTTTAGGTATTGCAAAGCTCCATCCATTAACTCTTCTTAATTGGAAACTCAGATATGCAGTATACCACACAAAATTATTCACTGTGAAATACCGGTCCTTTCTTCCTTTCTCTACTTAGCAGACATGTGGTACAAACACGCCAAGTTAATGCTCAAGATTAACCTGTGAGTTGTTCCTGGGTGTCAGCATACACCCACTCCTTCTTACAGTTCTCCAAATTAAGCTCAAAGCAAACTCTAAAAAAAGGAGCCCACTGTAAACTCGAGAAACAAAATAATTCTGGTGGACAGTAATAAGGAACAGTGGTCAGGGTTAAAGCCCCCAGAATACAAAATGAGAGGACTGCAAAGAGATCCTGAATGGGTGACAGGGTGTCACTCCCTGAAAACACAAAGGAGTTGCTACATGCCTCCTAGTAACACTTAACTTGATGAAATCCTGTGCCATTATGGATTGCAGTCTGGAACTGAAGAGGTGAGGAGCAAAGTGCCCTTACTTCTCCCTGCTGCCGCATAGGCCTTTGCAGCAAAAGTCTGCATGAGGACTTCTGTCTGAGAAGAGAGATGTCTGGAAAGATGCTATGAACTGTGTCACAAGCGAATGAGCACCTCCCAGTTGGGCTAGGCCACCCATGGCTCCTATGGGAAGCAGGACACTGAGGGAGGTGGCCCTTTAGGGTCGTGTCCCAGACTTCAGGTCTTCTGAACAGCGACATTAACTCCACGTGGCCAAAGTGCTGTCTTAAAATACAGATCTCAAAAGTGAACACAGACAATGAAATCATGTTTTTTTCCCCGGAGTCCTGTGCCAAAATACCCTTGATGATAACTGAAGACTCCAAGGGATAGCGATTTTAAGCAGTAAAACATCCATCATGATGGAAGCTAGATATCACAGAGCTGGGCACAGAATAGAAATCCCAGCTGAACACAAAGATGTCAGGTGATTGAACAGCCTCATAGACTGAGAATTCTTAAATAAGAATTGAGAGACATAATGCTATCTACCCCCAGAAGAGAAAGACAAAATGTTTTCTTTTTCCATCAAGTATTCAGACATCCATGTTCTCTGACAAGTCACCTTAATAGATTTGATTACGTTTTTCTCTTTGTGTACTAATATCTGCTGCTGAAAGTAAAGAAAGATGTTTTCTGAGGAGAGAAATGCACTAATAGAAATGTTCAGTGGGATTTGCTGCATTATCCCAGACATTGTTAATATTAATACTGTGTAGCCAAGATCCCTTATTTTTCTAAAGGCTCAAAAAATTCTATCTGTAGAAGGATAAACAGTAGGTTTGGCCAAACTGCTCTGCCACTTACAGTCTCATTATCTGCCACACAGAAATCACAGAACGTTCCTAGTTTTAAAACACAGATGGAATTCTTTCTCTTTTTCATTTACATATATTTGGGCTGGTCAAATTTACATAATAATACTCATTTGTCCCGCACCGTTTGTCAGATCTAATTAAGCAGTGGCCTGCCATGAGATGGCAGCACGCTCATAGCTTGCTCACAGGAGAGGTGAGTATGCTCATCGAGGACAGTGCATCTGGCAGACTCAGCTCAGATAAAGAAACGACTGCATGCGTAATATGCAAGTGAAGGACAAATCCACTGCACTCCAGAATAGTTCAAAATGTAAGATTCTAATAACATAATGATATAGTATTTACAGAAGAGGACATCTCTGCTTCTTTGACCAGTAAGACACTTCAATCAATACTGTTATTGCAGAGCTTAATCCAAATGTCACAGGAGCCTCCTGAGGCCTTGAGGCAGCTGGTAGGAAATAACTGAGCTCAGAGTGGGAGGGGAGAGCCTGTGAGCACAGAGCTTCAGCCTCTATCCCTGTCGAGCAGGGCTTCATAGAATATTTCCTATGTTTCTGTAATTTCAAAGACAAAAATGACCACAAATGGACCACAAGGCCAAGACATACTTCTGTGCAAAAGCTTTCATCTGCTGTAAACAGAAAAAAATTGGAATTTGCCAAATTCCCCATTAACTGTAGGATGGAGGATACAGGTACACAGCATCAGTAACCACTAAAAACATGGCAGCGTCAAGAAATTATTGCCGTGATAGAACACTACTATTTTCCTTCATTATTATAATGAGAGAATCCTGCCCAGAAAACCTTTGAAAAAGAAGCAAATGGTACTTCATTATTCTCAGTCTGTAAAGCTAAGCCAGAAGCTGCAGTGCCACTTTTTTCTCACATTCTCTGTAGTACGTTTAACACTACACATTACCCTGGAAATAACTGGAAGCAGCTCCTTTGAATTGTCTTGTGTTAGTTTGTAAAAGGCTGTCCAGACGCTGCTTTTCAAAATGCTCCACCAAAAAGCTGGCAGAGCTGCTGCTCTGAAAACCCCATCAAGTATTTCTTCAAAACAGAGCTTCCACTTCCCAGTCCCTTGGGAGTGTCAGCATCACATTATTCCACCCCTCTCTGTTTCACAAGCTTTGTTCTACCCCGTTGCATGTCCACAAGTACATCTGTCCCTCCCCTTGGCACTGCTCTGGGAGATGGAGGAGAGCTTGAAAGAAGAGTTACGGAGATGTGGCTTTCAAAGCACGATGAATACATGTGTCCATTCATACACATGTACATCTCTCATCTCAGAAGTTCCTACTCACTGGGTTTTGAAAAGCTGTCATTATAAACTGGAATTAAAACATTAACTTTCAGGATGGGCAAAGACAACAGAGTTTCACTGTTTCATGCTACTGCAAAGTACAAACCTCAACAATCGATGAGAAGCATTAAGGTGTAATTATGGTACTTTATATCACATTCCCATAATTGTCTTAGTAATTTTCCCAAAGTAATTTAAACGAGTCTTTTAGATATTCAAGCAGTGAAACTCCAGATATCATCATCCGAGATAATAGCCTTGAATCAATAACCAAACAAGACAAAAATCCCCCGCAAAACCCATGGGCCAAAGAGCTCCTCCCTCCTTCACTGGGGAATATCACGTACACAATTCCACTGCTGCATTAGAGGATATCTGTTTTTGTTCATTGGAAATAGTACTTCTGTAAAAGAAAAATCCAGGTAAACGACATCTATTTGTACAAACATACCAAGGGTGACACAGCTCAGAGAAAAGGCACAGGCTGGCACACATGCTGCTGCCCAGATCCTGTGGTCCCTATACAGAGCACTAGGAACTCGAGCTTGGGTATGGCAGGGTTTGAGGGGTGTTCCAACAACTTTAGCAGGCTGTGAATCATGTTCTCCTTTCCTTCTACTTGGTGGCTGTTTGCATTCTTATATAAATAGCACAAACAATTTTATCATTAGTTTAATAGATTTTTTTCAGCAGACACTTTCCCTGCTTCACGTCACCGTGCTACTGAAGCTTCACTAATACAAAATCCATCACGGTATAACATGATAATTGGACCAGATTGCTGGAGCACGATGATATTCTGTATTATTACACTGTCATGTCACTTGTCCCTTCTGAGATAAACTAAAGGTAATTTGAAACATCTCTTTATCATCTCCTGCTGCAAGAATTTTCTCTCTCTTTTTTCTAAACATCCATAGCACAGTAATTCCCAGGCAAAGATCTCTAAAACAGGAAGGAATAATGAAGCTTTCTTGAACATTTATTTTTACTCATGAAACAAGCAAAAACAAAGAAATGCCTACTACCTTTTTTTTTTTTTTTTTTGTCAAGTATGTAGCTAAGGGCAGAAAAAAGTATAAACAATTCTGGAATGTCTGAAATTTACACATTTTTAACATTGGGTTCCAGATATAAAATATCAGATCTTTTCATCTCTTCACAGAAGCTCCCTACATTTCCTCCTTTGTAATTTCTCCTCCTTTTCCTGCTGAACACCATGAACTCCTCTGTAAAACATCACCTCAGGAGTCTCGTAGCACACCCTGCTCAGCCCACTCTCCATGCTGTCTGAGAGCATCACTTGCAGCTATATACGAGCATCCTTGCTGACAGAGTCCACCCACCAGGTACCAGTTTTACCTATGGTTGTTTTTACCAAAGTTCTACTATTAGATATAATTTCCAGTTGCTTCTGACACAACCGGAGTAAGACAGCTTCAGATGGAAACAAGTTGAGTGAACAGAAGGAAATTTTGCATGAGGAAAAGGAAAATGCATAGCTCTGAAAAATTATTTTCTACTGAGTATCGAGTCTGGCCCCCAATGTAACATTTTCATGGTTAAAAAATATCTGTAATTTGATCAATTTCATTTTTTACAGTAACACCAAATAATTCTATTTCCTACATTTCTTTGATGCCTGGAGTTCTCAAATACAGGTTCTGTGACTGATGCCCCTCAAACTGCATTGCTGAGAACTGGGTGCACAACTTGCTGTGATGGCCTAGCCATCATTGGCATGCCCACGACGTTACAAACACAGCTCTGCACACAGAACCTGTAACACACTGCTCTTTTATCCTGCTGATGTCTGGAAGCATACGCTAAGCAGCTAAGTCTGTTTTGTTTAACCTTCTGCCATCTTGCTCATCAAATAGAGTCACACATCAAAAGGCCTTTCTCAATAAAACTTCAATCGCCAGCAAGCTAGTATTAATGTTAGGAAAGAGAGGAGGAAGGGGAATAATGGATGAGAATCAGAGTGAGCTTTCTCCTGCAGGAAGGAGTCAGGGAAGCTAAGTACACGACAGAATGTTTACTTAAAAGGTTGATTATTTCAGAATCTAATTTAAAACCTCCACACTGAGGCATTTCCTTAAGTCACTATTTACTGTCCTCTAAGCAGGTAGGATGGAAGGGCAAAGGTGGGACGTTAATAAGCAAACACCATCTGTCAGTTTTGATAGTGAATCAAGGGCAGTTAGCCTCAACACTGGCACGTGCTGTAAACAAGCTGCAAGCTCCAGGGGCTCCACCAGGCTGCCTGAGCCTTTCACAAACACACAGCTTAGAACTTTCACGTACAGAAAGAAAAGACAACACTCATGCAGTCCATTCTGTGTTGGCAGACTCTTCAATACTCGGTAGGTTTACGTGAGGGGACATGGACGAGCTTTATTTGGCACTACCTAACTGCAAAAAGTTTAATCTTGGCAGCAGTCCTACTGATGCAGAGAAGTTAGTGAGTGAGAGTGTGTGTGTGTCTGAACTGAACAACGCTTTTGGTCAAATCTTGATTTATCTTTTGATGCTTTCTCATGCATGGCAGGCAAAGTTGACTAAACATAGTAATGGTAAGTCAAGCACCAAGTAAAAAAATGTCATAAGGCAGTGCCACAAGCTTCTTGCAAGTAGCTGACAAATGTTCTTGTTTCCTCCCATGACATATGACATATGGTGCTATCACTGACAATTAGCCTGAAGTTAAAGCAGCCTTGCATTATCGACGTTTTGGAATAATTTTAGAGAAAACTTGTGCTAATAGAACCAAGATGGAATTTTTGCCCCCAGAGCAAGACTTACGCTTACACAAATGGACAACAGAAAACGTGAACTGAGTGGCACTGTGCTCAGTGTTCAACAGTCTTCAGCACGAGACACTGCTATGCTACGCCAAAAACACTAACACAGATACGTAGAGGAAACCTGGCTTTCTTATTCAAAATTCCTTTCAGAAAACTAGTATTCCTCACATGGTCTGATGAAGAGTGTAGTGTAAAGGGAACATGGTGATATCTCAGTTTTTATTCTTGTTTTTTCCTATCAAATAATAGTTGAACAAGATCCCACAGATTTTAAACAAATATATACATATATTTGGTTAGTTGCTAGACAGACTTCAGTGCTATGCTGTTTCATTCTATATTTGTGGATTACACTAGTTAAAATAATTTATTTACCATCATTTCCAAAGTGTACTTGGGGGTCTTCAAGCAGAGGAGATGCACTTTTATTACCACTTTTCTTCACCAGTTGAATGCTTGTGGAAAAGCAATTCCATGTAAGTCTCTACAAATTTGTTGCTTAATCCATCATAAAATTATGCATATGCTATCAATAATCCTATCAAAGGCAAATGTTCACTATTTTCGTTCTGATTTACTCTCTGCATTATATATGACTGTAACTCCCACCAGCTTTTAAACAAGGTATCTTTTATAAAAGCAGCAGTTATGACAAGTAATTTTTTCATTATTTACTACTGTAGCATCCTAGCTATTTTTCAGAGAACTGAAGTTCTCTTCTTCATCGACCAGCACACAAAACCTATTTTTCATTACTTGAAGGGGTATAGGCAACATCTCCCATCAGATCTCCACTTAATTATAACTGGCTCCACTCTCAGATTAAAGGTTGGTGATCTTGGAATGTAAAAAAATATATTTTTTTCAGCTGTGGGCAATTAACAAACTCAGCAGACTGGAAAAAAAGTGCAGACTAAGGCTCTTGGAAAAAAAAAAAATATGATGAAAAGAAAAAAAAAAATCACCAGAAACCAATTCAATTGCATCCATTGCTTTGACAGCTATATAATTACATGGGCCATAAATTACATTCAGTAATCACCTTGTTTATAATTTAATTCCCTGTAAATGAGTAGTGTAATAGAATGAGATTTTGTAATCACTAGATGCACAGTGAGTACTCACTAGAGAGTACAGCTAAGAAAATTTCCCATCTCATTTGTTGTTGACCACCCATTAGGACTATGATCAAGAGTCAGTGAAGGTCCAGGATGCCAGTGACTATCAAATTCCCTAAAAAGAAGAAACAGAGGAACCACCCAAACTATGACACCATGAACAAAATGGAGTCATTAGTAACTGCTGACATTATTATTGTTTTCCTGGTGCACTCTGATTTTCTGATGAATTTTACCACGCTCTCCACCCTCCAACAAACCATCTTCAATCAGAATGGTTGATAACTACAGTTCCTTTGCATCACTAATGCTTGAGTATACTTCCCACATTCCACAAAGGCAAACAAAAAAAAACAAAACAAGAGACCTGTAAGCAGTTTATAGAGTCTCCAGACCATTCAGGCAGCGAAATTTCAAACACGTATTCCAGGTTTACCCACTCTGCAACAGAGCTGTGCTGCAACAAAATCCAAACAGATGGCATCTGCACCTAACTTAGAGCTGGTAGCTAGAGGTCCTAATTACTGAACTGATCCTGGTAGCAGGGATGATAAAACAAACAAAAAAAGGCCCCGAAAAGAAGGAAAAAAGGTGGGATGTGGAATTGTGCAAGTTTCTATATTCCACAGCCAGCAAGATGATGTGCTTTCAGAGCTCTTTTCTTCTAGAGATAATGGCACTGCTCCAAAAAACGAGACTATTCAAAATAGAGAAGTAAGTTGCCATACAAATTTCTGCCTGCGTTAAAGATCCTGACGCATTGTTTTCTTCTGGATGTCTCAGCTTCCATTTCTTCGCACTGAGTTTACAGGTCTAAATTCAGATCAATAGCTGCAATGAGAAGAAAATGTTTGCAGCTCTGAGCTGCAGCATGCTGTTCCAAGGGAGGAAAACAAGGACTCCGTACTAATAGGCACTATCTAAATACACAGGCCAACCAATTAAATTGTCTATATACGTAACCTCCTTTGAAATACTTTGCTTCATGAGCCATGGCATTGCTTCCCAGAATACAGCTACTTCAAAACATAAACAAAAAATAGCCCTTACAGCTCCTTTTCTGTGTAGATAGAAAACAGATAATCATTTGGGAGATGCGTTCTCCAAACCCATATTCAAATGAGGTTCATACCTCTCGTGCTGGTTACCTTCATTTGCATCTGGGAGCCTTACTCATGTTCTGCATACCCAGAAGAAAGATAAGAGAGCACATTATGAAGATCAGTAGGGAGGGCTGAAATTAAGCATTCACTGGTACACCAAGGAGGCTTCAGTGTTCAGTAATGAAGCAATAATCATCAAGGTAGATTAATGATTGTCTGAGAGAGTTCATCGCCTTGGGCCATTAACCCTCATGTGGTTATTAATTTTGCAAAAGACATCTTGTGCTGCTGAGGTCATTACTGCTGTTATTAACTAATGAAAGATAAAACATCTGAAGTTCCCTCTCTCATATATTTAGATATTCACACACCCATTTCTGTATGTACGTGTGCCTGATTAAAATGGTCATTTAAAAAGTAAACGGGGTAAGTGTGTGGGGAGGTCAGAGTACCCATAAGAAAGGCAAATTACCATAGACAGCTCTGTTCTGCCATCCAGGCACTTTTCAGTGTCCCAATCTGTGATTTAGTAGGGCAGAAACAGAATTGCCAATAATTGAAATCTTTTTTTTTTTCCCTACAATGAGCAGAGATGTAGTCTATACTACCACAAAATTAAGACTCAGAAGGGTCTAGAAATATCTGAAATGAAGGTGCTTTGAGACAGAGGTCAGCAATTTCCACTGCTGCAGTGTTGGCAACAGGTTGCATAAAAGCAAAGTTGCAGGAAAGGCCACTGTAAGTAGTGATCCTTTGAGACATCATTAATTAGCTGGTGAATAGTCCAGGCCCTCCTCCTCCATGCCATCCTGTACTGGCATGTCGTTTCAAATCCACTTACGTCAACACAGGTTTGGTCCCCTCTTCCCTATATGTTCCCCATATCCCAAAGGGCAGGGGTAAAGAGGAAGAATGCAACAGTGCAAACTTCCTTCCCATTGCGGGCTGCACCCAAGGAGGTAATGTCATAGAGTTAATCCTGAGGAAAAACAAGGCACAGAGCCACTCCATGATTTCACTGTTCATTTTCCATTTGCTTTCATTCCTGCTTCAGCCTTCAGCGTATAGGTCACCTTTTCACTTTCTCCACACAAGGGAACAGCCTGCTGTGTCATCTGGCACATTTCTGCATAGAAATGATTCCTATAGAGTGGTAGAGATGGCAAAGAAAAGCCTGTGTAATGCTCCAAGAGGTTCCTAGTGAAACTGAATTGTTAGAATAATGATGATTCGATGGGCATCTAGTAAAGACATGATTGAGATTCAAAAGAAGATAATAAAATGCAATAATTATGTTACAAGACAGGGTTTTTTTGTTTGTGGGAAAGGAAGAGGTTGTAGTTTCATCTTGTTTTTTACTGAAAGGTCATCAAATGGATAAACTTACATATATATATCTTAAAAATCAAAGTGGAAAGAAAATTCAGAGGCTTCCATCTTTTGTAAATACTAATCTTACTGCTTTTTCATTGAAGAAAAGGCAACAAAACCATCTGAAGGAATAATTTGGAATACTCCTAAGTGAACTCTTCTGCACTCTATTTTTGTAGAATTTAAAAGATCCATCTTTTTTTGTTGCTGTTCAGACCTTAGGTATGTTTCACCATCCCAATCCGTGCAGTTCTAACGCTGTGTAATGCTACTTTGGCCAGCTTTCTACCTTCACTTCCTTCCTTCTTTCTTCAATTCTACTGGCAATGTTTTTTCCTAAAAACAAGTCTCAGGATCAGCATTTAGAGGACATGAGGAGTATAAGATAGCATAAGAATCCAAATGCAAGTAGGGAAAGCTCCTAAACATGTTCAACTGAAGTAACACGGGAAGTCACTAACACAGGAGCAGCCTGTAATGACAGTTAGTGGGTATGTGAGCTCTCTTGAAGGCTATTAATGTAGGAAAAAAAATCATGACTTCATAGACTGTACATCAAGCTATGAATTGAACATTATTAATATTTAATACAAACATAACACTCCTCAGCAGGCTTGGAGAGAACACAATACACTGCTCACATTGGCAGTTAGCACAAAGCTTCCCAGGAATAAAGACCTACAGAAACAGAAGGCCTCAGAACAAAACCAGCAGTTGCATGTAGTTCTTTCTGGTATGAACACAGATGAACTGAGGTAAGGAGGAATTACTCTGGGTACCAACACCCCTTGCTTCACAGAGCCATCAAGGTCTTGTACATCAGTATGCACCTCAGCTCCCACAAAATGCAAGTGTGACTGCCTTAAAAGAGGTATTAAGTCCTCTGGAAAGTAAAATGATTCTGTGAACCTGGGAGCTCTGCTATGGCGGAGAATTCTAGATGAGACATAGAGGAACAGGCTGGAAGAAATATTGCCAGCTATAAACCAGGGCTGTGCATTACACTGGCTTTACTTGTGATCTTTCGTTTCCAACCTTGTCCAGAAAACCTTGACCTCCTCTCCTGCTAAATCTTTTCTTTGTTTACCATTAAAACTGCCTAGCATTCAGGGGCAAGGTGAACGAAGGTAAAAACTGAAAGTGATCATGAAAAATTTAGTCTTGAAAAGGAGCTACAAGCACTGAAACAAACCTAAACAAACCAAAAAAATACTGCACAACTTTTTGAAGGCAGGGTCTGGGCTCCAAACATTCTCCTGTTACAACCCCTGCACACCACTGTAGCTTTCTCAGAAACTAGAGTGGCTTTCAGAAAAATAAATAAATAAATAAATAAAAGCACTTGTAGCAACTGGGGTAGAGAGGCTCTGTTCTGAGATAACAATGCTGTGCATTTCCTACCAACAGCAGTTACATCTTAGCACATTTACTCAAGCAGTTGTACTGTAGCACAAAGTTGAGGGTGTAGTTAATGAAATGCTTTGTAGAACCCAAAACACAAGAAAATAAAGTCCCTGAAGTGATTATGTACACAAATCTATGCCCCAGAATACACCTGTTCACATGGTTGCATACAATCATACAGATCAATGCTGCCCCATCTCTTCCTTCCACTCTTATTCTGCTAATTATCTTCAAGACTTTCACTTCTCATTATTACAGACCTGGAGAACAATAAGTGACCACCAAGGATGGCAAGCAGCGAGCAAAGTGCTCATATGATTCTTCATGTTGTTAGTACACAGAGAGAAAAAGCCCTCCTCAGCAGACATGCCCAAACCCAGACCACAGACCAAGGACTGAACTAATTAAGTGCAGTTTTCAGATGGGCTTTTTACCAAGGGCATACTCACAACCCAAGTGAGTCAGACAAAGTGACCAGGGCAGCAAGCAATCAGGATTCTTCCTTCTTTCTATCTGTGCTTTGTGATGTTACTACCAGTGCCATCTCCAGGACAGCAAAGAGGAGGGAATGCCCATCAGAAAGCACAGCACTTCTGCCTGCAGTGACCTGGACATAGGTGGGTCCCCACCTGCCAGCTCAGCTGTTAGGTTGGCACAGAGAAGGCAACACAGCCAACCCATGGCACTCAGCTTGTACACAAGAACACATTCATACACATATGCCCAGACTTACATGATCATCAGCCAGCAACACAGTGAGGCCATCCTGTGAACACAACGCTCCTCCTGCAAACAAGACCCCAAGCGTGGTGCCTGGCTGCCTGCCCCACAGCAAGCCCTCAGCTGAGGCTCCACACAGCATGGCTCAAGCTGTTCTGCTGGACATGGGGATGCACACAGTATATCACAGGATTAATGAGGAAAGGAATGCACTTGGCCATTTTCTACCAATTTTACAGTGCAGGCACCGATGCTTGCTGTTTAACACACAAATTCAGCAACAATGCATTCTGTTTATTTTATTTAGACATGCATTTACTAGTGCTGCTTAGCTGGAGACCAGCTGTTAGTAGAGTGAACTGCTTTGCTGTTCAGAACAGACCTGGCGAAAGCCCACTTAAGAACAACTGTAACCAGCATTCATCTTAAGACAAGCACCTGACTTCAGAGATGATGACAACTTAATAGAAAGCACAGCAGTACCCACCTGGGAAGCTTCTGAATATCAGAACTGCAAGGCCTTTAATGGCTTATGGTCCTGTTTTGTCTATTTCTGCACTTTATTTGTTAAACAAATTACCTTTCTTCCCTCCTCTAACCCAAACATGCACTATATTTATTTATCTGGCTGCACCCATAATAAGGTAAGTGCTCTCTCATCCACTCCTGGTGTTTTCTTTGGGGTTTCTGATAATGTGTCCTCCAGAAGAGAAACTAATGCCTCGAGAGGCAGCCAGAGCCCTTGGTGCACTTCAAGTCAAGCACTCTGTATCAGGCAGCTGAGCCCAACTCAGAGCAAAGCATCACACTAATAAATGGGGAGATCGTTTGTCTGCTCTCCCTGCTGCCTTTTCTTTTGAGTTACATATACTTATACATATATAATCTTTATATTTTGAAGCACTGGGGAGCAGTACATGCAACTTCCCATGCCTGAAACTACCACTAACAGGCAAACACTGCCCACCACCTGCCATGCTTTGTTTGCATTGTGTCCATTACTCATGGCTCCACAATACACAGTCATCAGAAATAACCCACAGAAAACTCCCACTGCTGCCATGACCAGCAAACCAGGCGACGCAGCGATTTCAGTGCCAGTGGTGCCATTGCAATGGAAGTGCTCTGGAGTTCACTGGTGACTCCTACATAGGATGGAGCCTCGGGTGATGGCAAGAATTAATTTTTATTAGCCAAGTGTAAATAGCGATAGCGAATCAAATACATTGGAGGAATCTTTTTTGAATATACTATTCATTTTCGTAGTGTCGTCACCCAAAAAAATGTAATTAACATAAAAGGTTGGAAATACAGCTTTAAATAAAGACAATTTCCTGTAGCAGACTCTGAAACAAAGATGTATTTCTACTTTAATCCTGGATTGAAGATCTGGTTTTAATTTCCATAGAAATGAGATTTCCTTCCCGGTGACACAGCTGACTGTAACTACACAGCAACCCAGACCTGAGAGAAAGGACTCAAGTTTAATGAAAATTTAAACAGACTGTAAAGAAAATAAATTATTCCCATTATCTCTTAATAATTAGGTTGGTGGTTCTTCCTCCTTCCCTCACTCCATCCTCTGCCACCGTAACAATACCTGTGTGCTGACCTGCCACGGGAGCAGCTGCTGAGCACCAACCCTCCATGGGGACCAGGAATCCTCGTGCTCCCCAGTACCACCAGTGTCAGGAACAAGTCAGCACTGGTGGTGGGCGCATGGCAAAACTATCTTCCATCTACACCATATACTCATAAATAAAAACCAAATGGAGCAGAAGTTGAGCGAGTTTACCAGAGGGCAAGCTATTATGGCAAGCCATACCACCTGGAGGTTACAGTTACAGTTAGGGACATGACTGATCAAAAAAAACCTCTCCTCCAGGACACTTGAACAATGCGTGACATCACTGCAGAGAAAAAACCTCTCTTCTCACACTGAAAACTAAAAGAAATTTTCAACTGAGCACTATGAAACAGGAGTAGAAGCCAGCACCCCTGGGAGTGCTTTAAACACAAGCTCTTTCTTGTATTTATATTATTATAGGCCAATTTAGTAGCAAAGCAAAAGTATAATTCTTCCTCCTCAGAGCAGAGGTTAATATCTGCTTTTGTGTTGATTTTGCAGAAGCCAAAAGTCAGGAGCAAATGTGTTACCAGACTTAACCTTGTTCTTTCATTTGTCAGTCACACCCTATATCAAATAGATTATTGAATAGCAATCCAAACATAATGAGCTAGTGATTAACAAAACATAGTGCTTCCGTAGCAAGGCAGGGAGTAGAGCTATTGCATCTCAATTACAGAGCACAGGCAAACAGCAACCTAGCCATTAAGCAGGGCCCCCACTCTGCATGACTGATATTAATGGAATATCAGACTAGCAGGTGCTGCTTTGCTCCGTTAAATCTTCAGCAAATTCAATTTAGTACAGAAAATAAACAGAGCACATTTGTTCCCCTCAACAAATATTTGCATATTTTCCTTACTAAATCTGCAGTTTGCGGATCTGTCTGGGAAAAGACGCAGAGACAGTCGGAAGAGAGTTGATTTTCAGGTCATTTGGATGTAAATTTGGTGAAACGAACCCTCTGTGTATAATGACATGCACAGTGAACAACCACAGGATCTTTTCTCACTACTTTTGCCTCAAGTTTTACACAAGGGAGAAAACAGTGTCTAGTACATTAACCACAGGCATTTCCCCTTAACAATAAGCATGAGCTATTTTAGTTCAATTATTTGTTCCTCAAACTCACATTCTGGGGCACATCTCCATCTGGCACTATTGGGCATAATTCCCTACTTATCCCTCCGTATGTGAGAAAAGGGAGGCTGCATTTGCTCTGAGGGATAAAAGGAAATCGGACGCAGGCCACATGAGCTCCCCCTTGCAGTTACACAATTCTCTTAAGTGAATTCTCCTGCTAATTCTATTTGGGTAATATATATTTCATTTCCTTTTTCAAGGTCTACAGCTGCAAACATTAATACATCGCAGTAGCTTTATTCACTCCATTAATCAAGTACTAAAAGTGCACTGGGTAATTCATGCCAATATTTATCCAGTAATTATCTACAGTCCTCGCATCACAAAATTTTACCAATCCTAGAAAGCATTCCTGAAGACAACTAGCAGAGGTCAGGGTTCAGCACTGGGACTCAGCCCATCACACTGGGGTCCATCAGAAAGCGTTCCCATTTTCCTGAAGCAATACAAAGCACAGCTCGTGGGGCAACAGGCACTTCCCACACACACCGGCCCCAGCAGCCCTCCAGAAGTGGCCTCATCATTTTTTCAAGATGCATGGTAGCATCTCAAATTGAAACAGTAGAAACTGCAACGTTTTCAGTTCACTTTTCTTACCTTGGTATGTCTACGTTGGAAAACAGTTCTCCACAGATTTTTAACTGTAATTAATACCTCTCTTCTTCCCCAACCCACATGTTTTGCTGTGGTTGGAAATAAGCCTTGCTGAGCTTACCTCAGAGATTCGAGCCTAAAAGCTCTCTAAATCTCTTCTAAAACCATATATACATCTAAGCAGTGAGATTTCTCACTCAAAAAAAAAAAAAAAAAAAAAAAAAGGCTTTTGTTTCTTACATGCAACGATTTAATCATTTACATTGTACTAGAAAATACACAAGCTGCTTCAAGGTTTTCTAGACAGAATATAGGTCTATACATTATGTATTCTCTTCATTTACTCCTGTCATGCTAAAGCGTGAGTCTAACTGATCATGCGCTGACAATGATACTTCCACTAAAATTGATCCATCTTCTCACAGGAAGCATCAATTGATTGAGTAAAGAATTCAGAACCTGTTCTGTGTCAGGAATATCTGATCCCACAGCATGCAGGTCACTTTGCTAACCTGACGCTAAGCAGAGCCGAGCAACAAACTTGTCATTTTTTGTTCCAGTTTTTGTCACAACATTTGTGTAGTAGGGCAAAGACTACATGTGCCACCGTCCACAGCCTACCAAACCACATCGCACAGAGAAGGCTAAAGAAGCTGTGTGCATCAGGTATTTTGCTTGTCTGCTCGTGGCATAGCTGTGTCTGGAAGAAGTCCCAGTTCTTGGTTTAGGAAGGCTGGGGCCAAGGGGCAATGCTCAAAACTGATGTACATATTTAGGCCCCCAAAAATCGACGGATGTTTTGCACCTGCAATTGGTGGGATTCACCTCCATGAAGAGTTATTCAAAACATTGAAGAGAAATGCAAATAAAGAAGACTTTTTTAATCCTATTTCCTGAGTGAGAATATATTGTTACTTATTCTGTGACCTGAAGGCAGATTAAGTTCTGTTTTCTGAAGCCAGGACACATGTGAGGTGTTTATTTTACCCTTTGTCATATCATATTTCCAGAAATAAAACAATGAATGTAGCAAAATTTCCAGGTTAAGCGTGTAATACCCCAGTTTGTCCACACCTGGGACTAATAAAAAGCATTACCAAACCTCTAAATTAAGAAACAACTTATCAACTATTAAGGATGTCCCTAACAATGCCTGGATTATGCAGCAGCTTCAGTATCAAAAGTAGAACTGCCCTGGAGGTGTGCAGAAAGGCTTCTAACATTTCAACTCATTATTTTCAGAAGAGGAAATTAAACACACTACATTGAGCTATCTCTTTATCTCATAAAAAGTTGGAAAAGTAACTGCATTTAATTTATTTATTAAAAAAAAAAAAAAAAAAGGATATTCAACATGATCCAGATTGATTGGATTGATTGCAGAATTTAGATAGAAAAAAATCATTCTTGTAGGTACTCTGAGAACAACCACTCAAACCATAACACAGTCTTTGATAGTTTGATCAATACTAGTTTAAGCAGCAATAAAACTTGCTTTGCACCAAAAGCCAATTTTGTACACAAAAGGGAGAGCTCAGGAGTTTTCTAAATATTTTTTGCTATAATAAAAGTGTTTTACTTTGCCACTTCAGGACAGATCGATTGTCAGACATATACCATATGTTTCTGTGAAAACCGGGACAGAAAATATATATAAACCTATGTGCTAAGGTTTAAACAATAATGAAATAAAACTTACAATAGAACTGACGGAGCACTTTGAAATAGAATTAACACATCGTATTTTACCCACACGGGTGGGGTCAGTTGGAGGCAGAAGTACCTCAGAAGATGGCAGTTCTCAAACACAGCGTGAAGGTTTAACTCCACGTTCCACACTACATTCCTGGGATGGTTGTCTGAGCAAGCTGAACAGAATTACGCCCGTTGATAAGGAGATGTTTTCTCCTGGAGCAAAGATGTTTCTACAGGTATGATTAGCACTGAAAAGTGTGTGTGATGTTAGCACAAGCCGTGGGCCACTTACTGGGTGTGAGGGACTCTGCTCAGTCCCCAAACAGCCGCTGCATTACCACCCAGAGCAGTGTTACACAGCCCACGTTTTTTGTGCTCTGTTACGCCGCTATGATGTGCTTGAAGGACAACTCGCTCTCTCTGTTCTATTTCTTTACCAAAATCAGTTGCAGGAACACCTGCTGATCTTATGTTCCCTCAATATCACATTACAAAGTGACTTCTCAGGGAGCTGAAAAATATGCATTTAACCGCAGACACTAGAAAATTAAGCTACCTGATTTCTTCTGGTACATACCCACCGTGTTAGTCAATAGACTTGCTAACTTCAGAGCCAAAATGCATAGACAGGAGTTTTAAAAGCAAGAAAGATATTTTCCAAAGCCTTACCATCTGTGGTACATTGTATATGAATAATCAACCTCTCCAACTCATGCTGTTACTCTGCCTCTCGATATATTAGGCCAAAGCCATGAACTGATTTCTCTCCCAGCAAGAACAAGCCTTTCTTTCATGTAAGCTCTTATTTCCATTTCTAGAGAATCAAATTCCACACCAGGACTCCAGAATCTTCAGAATTACCACAGCTTTCTGTGCATTCACAACTTCAATAAGCAGAGCAGTATTGTTTCTTATTTTACAGACAATATAAATATAACTACTCAATCTAGAGAGAAACTTGGTATTTTGCCCAAATATGAATACAGGATAGAAAATGGAATGGCTAAAAGATAAATAGTGAGAAAAGACAGTTTCAAACCTCTGACAACTTTTTCTACATTTCCACCTGCTGGGTGAGACTTCTGCACTATTTGCAGGTATAGCCCCACTCCTGGATGAAGCTTTGAAGTATTATACAGATTTGTTTTACCTCCCAAAATAGCAAATCAAAGTGTACCAGAGGTCAAAAGCCCACCAGGATGTGTGCCAGAAATTAAGGCACCAATATTAGTAAATGAGGAGGCTTTGTGGAAGCAACTGTTTGAAGATCTAGCTATCATTTACAATTGAGAGTTGGGGTGTTGGTGTTTGACCAAATCTGAATTTCCATTATTGCTTCTTTGTTTTCCTAAAACGATTGCAGGCACACTTTATAGCTACATGCTTGCCACAATTCTCTCAAATTCAGCATGCGCTGGGTAAGATTTAAACCACCTCTTCACCACCTTCGCACTACGTTTCCTAAGAACTCTTAGCTGCAACATTACATGCCCACGAGAAGAATAAGAAGTAATCTCTGATTAGTGCTTTATCACAGTTAACACGAGGCCACATCTACCTGTGTATGTTGGCTGGGTCGTGTCACCCTGCCAATGCACTGCCACAAACCTGCCCTCACCAGGTTTACAGCCACTTTGTGCTGCCGAGTGATTGCAAAGCAGCTGCTGCATATCAGTGATTCTGACTGAATAAAATAACATTAATGAATTGGAATTATCCTTTTGATGTGAACAGTCAAAGTGCTATTTCTTTACTATGAGATTTAGGGCCTGATCCAAAGGCCATTGAAAACAAGAATGTGTACTTGGCATCGAAGGGAGCATATGATTATCACGAGCAGATTCTGCAACAGGCTTTCCCCACCCCATTATCCAGTCTGGGGCATAGACCTAGCCCTTAAGCAAAGAAATTTTACGTGGTTTAAAATTTCTCTATTGATCTGTAGCAATCCATAAGTCTTAAGTGGACTCAAGCAACATTCCTGTTGCTGCAGGAGGAGCTGGGTGCCCCCAGCCCTGCTCACAGTGTGCTGCCCAAGTGCCACTGCATCCCAGCGTCAGTGAGGCACCCACTGTGACAGAGGGTGGGCAAAGGATAGCTTGTTAAATTACTAAGATAAGAATGCCACTACCACTTTGTATCGAACCCTTTTGAAAAATTATATCACTTGATTTGTAAGAAATGGGACTTCTATCCAGAGCTTTGGATATAGTCTCCTATTTTTATGCATTTACATGAGATGTAAATCTGGCACATTTGAGATGACTGGGGCTACGTAGATGATGAAAGCAATGCATAAAATAAGTTTGAGCTTCACTTCCTGAAGTCAAAAACTTACTGTTACAGAAAGAAAAGGCAAGGAATAAAAGCACGCTTCCCTTTATCCTATAGTATTCATAAGGAAATTGAAAGACAGGATTGTATTCACTGATCACACTTTGAGTACTCCTTTCACATACGTTCAGATCTCTTCAGGGTCAGCACATCTCAGTTCATCAGAACTTTTCAGAGAGGAAGGGAGGGGAAGTCAGCCTGCTTGCTCATGGCAGTTTCACCGAGAAGAACCCCTAGGGCACTTGTGGAACCAGAGCTGTGCTGCCTGGCAGCTGGAACGTGGGCCTGGGGTAAACCTCAGAGCAATCCTGAGCCATGAGAACACACCTCCGTGCAGCCCTTCGGGAACATTGTGATGGTGGGCTCGTGCTGCTGGGTACAGCTCTTACAAGGGGCAGCACCACGGTGACCCAGGACCACTATGTTCTCCATAGAAGTCCTTATCAGTGCCAGTGAAAATCTGGGCTTCTTAAGCCTGAGAGAAATAAGCACAAATCACGTTTAAGGTTCCTGACAAGAACGTAGGACTTAGGATCTGACCGGTAGCTGTAACTCCAGAGTTACTTGGTGAGGAGGCTGCGCTGGTTAATAAGGCAGCAATCAGAACTGAGCACTTCAGCATGACTGTGGTGAGCCATGAAGGAAAAACCTTACAGAATGACATAGATTCCATTAAACAAAGAAAGAAAAGCCTGTGCCAAAGATGCATAAAACTCAAAGGAACGCTGTACCTGCATGACTTCTTTCCTGTTGTATTCTCCCTGCAACATCCCTCACATATTTCACTAGGCTTTCTTTTTTTATATGTATCTACAGCAAGTTTTGTTCAATCTTTATTTTTGTGCACAAGACACAGCAGTCTTCCCCTTCACAGAGGACTTTCTATTAACACGGAAAAAAAAGCAAAAAGCTTCATAAATAACATTTCTTCTAATCCTGGTCCTCTGTTGAGCACTAGAGTAAGCAATGCCAGCTCCTTACCAGCAGCAAGTACTTAACCCAGTCTTACAAATCAGATATGAGAAGCTCTGTTCTTTCTGCAGGAAATGGGCTCCTTTGTGTGCCAGCTTTATTTCCTCAGGTATCATCTGCCTCTGCAGATGTGAGCCATTAAGATCAGAACAACCAAAAGCAATATTTCTATATAATTAAACATTTTAACGTAGTAAAGTAGGTATGGTACAGAAGTCATTAAATGTCTCCCTTCAGGAACGTAGCAGCCATCAAACTCAATATGCTGCTCTTAAGAAGTGTAGATTCAAGGCCTCTATTGGTGATGCATGCTACAGGAAAATTTAAGATCCATTGGCAGAAGGCTTAGATACAGCAGTTACATCTCACATCTGGGAGTGCTTTCATGTTCAGAAGAGGGAACACATTCTACGGAGAAGTGCATAAAAACTGAACATTTCACTAATGATGTTTCTATATATTTTTTATGCACAACTTAGATGGTCTTATGCCCTCTAATTAGGAATGATGCATTACAGTAAGTAAAAAAAAAATTAAGACTAGGAATCTCAGATGAAAGAATCATTTATGTATTCAGTTGTACTCCAGTAATGTGTTTGAATGGACTGTTCCAAAAATGAATTCAAGCACTCTCATCCTTTTGCTGTGTGTGATGCCTGCATCCCATCTCCCTGCAGCGAAATGAGGAACTCTTCTTTCACTGCTCCCAGTGAATCCCACTCACTCCTGTTTCTTACAACAAGTGAATTTAGCATGGCAGACAGACCTCTTTGTTTCAAATGAAAGCATTTAGGCATTGATAAATATGATAAAGATGGATACTGAAGCAGAGAAAAATTCATATTCTCCACAAAAATTCATATTCTCCACAAAAGAAATCATTTTTGGAATGAATTACTATTTAAGGAGCCCACACCTCAAAGAAGTGCGTGCTTCCAACTCAATTACCTCTGAAAATTATGCAAAAGTATATTCTCAAAGCGCACGCAAAGGACATGAAAACTGGAACCCTCCTAATGGCACACTTCTGGTGTGCTGTGACTTTCTAAAGGCTCACACCACAAACCAGCTATAAACCACGTGCTCTGCAGTTCTGTCATGTGCACTGCTTTCCTTTCTCTATTTTGCCATAAAGACCTCTTTCATTGAAAGCATTGTTTCTGTCCTTATGAGGCAACATACAAGCTGACAGGTTTCAGTTCTGTTGAAAAGAAATACTTGAGCTGAGTGAATAATTCCTTTGTGAATAATTTATTTGATCAGTTTTGCTATTTCCCTGTTTACAAACTATTTGTACAAATGGAGAAAAAAAAAGATACTGCAGTCAGAATACATAGAGATCCCTAAAATACCACAGAATAAAAAATTATAAACTCATTACACCATTCTATAGACTCCTGTAGCTGGAATATGTTTCCTGTGTATCTCTCCAATAGCTGAAAGATTGGTCTATTAAAAATAGACCATAATTGATTGTAGGGTGTTATTGACAATTTGGTATTAAAATAAGTAATCTAAAAATAACGAAAGATAGCAGAGTAACTTTCTCTGGAAATCTGACCCCGGAAAATTTCAGAACCAAACCTTCAAACACATCTGACACTTCTTTTAGAGCAGATTACTTCCAGCGCAATTTCATTTGCTTCAAATAGTTATCCCAGCTTACATGATTTACCCAAGGGAAAAGAAAGATTCAACCCATCATGGGCTCTACCTAGTCCCTAAATTTTGATATCTTCTAAGCAGAATCGAGGAATGTTCTACTTACAATAACTGCTACAGCTGCCTACATGAAGTCTACTTGCATGATCTAATTCACAAAAATGTTAATAAATTAATCTTATTAACATAAATTAACATTATAAAGCTCCTAACTACATAATCTTCATGAAAACAAACACATCTCTGATGTGCTCCATGAACATAATAATATAAAGGGACAAACTGCAGGAGAACTGCAGTAACTTGGTGTTCTCTTTAGTCCTGCTGGGTTGATAACAACTAATCATAGCCCTCTAGTTTATTAGAATTAAGAAAGTAATGTGATCTAATGAGAATTCAAGCAGCAGAGTTCAAATCCTAGACGTACACAGATCTCTAGCCTTATCTTCGAAAGCTTTAGCTTTGCAGATTTTCCTGTCTGTAAAGAGACTATATTTTATTTACTTTACAAGAATATTATGCAACGAACTAATGTCCACAAGATCTCTGCCTGAGGCAAAAGCAAGTATTACACGAATACACATCCTATTTAAGGAGGAACCAGACCTTTCAAGAGGAAAAATTTCAGACAACTATCACTCCAAATCCTCTTACTTGGATATAAATACAAAAAGGGTGCTTGACACAGAAGCAACTTGGGATTCACAGAGCAGACAGACGGATGTCTCAAGGGGGACCAGGGCCCGTCTCTGCACCCCTAACACATGCACACTTTAATTAAGTGGAATACAGATCTTGAAGTGGAGCCATGAACTTTGCTGATGATACAGAAGTAAAACAAAATACAAGAGAATGAAGTCTGAACAGAGCTCAAATCTGTAATATTAGAGAAACACTGGAACAGTGGCTCTGCAAATTTAATACAGAGATCCTGGATGTAACAAGGTCACCAGGAAAACCACAGGAACTTTAAGTCATGCTGCAAAGCAGAAGATAAAATTTACAGTAGGTGCTACGTGAGCAAAATCCTGAAACCAGAACAGCACCAATTCTTATTCACATCTGGTCCTTCCTCATCACGGTCCCCCTCATTGTCAAAGAGATTTGAGTGCAGATATGAATGTTGTGTGCTCTTACTCTAGCGCTCTTAAACTGCTCAAGCCATGTAAAGGGGCTTCATGCCAATCAGAACCAGCAGCTCAGGTTTCAGTTTCAATATGGGCACTCTATAACAGCAGTCAGTATTTCTGCTTAAGTACTGAAAAAGACTTAGTGACTTCACTGGGAAATCTGAATGGGAGGATATGGCAGGGTACAGCCTGAAAGTTGAGGAGATCTGGGGCTGCAGTTGCAGCTGATGCACAAATTAATTTTTAATCACCACTTTATCTTTTTCTCCCTAAACAGGGGCAAATTCAGTGTTTCTCAGAGAAGTTTCATGATCTTCATAACTTTGAGAAGCAGCCTGGTCCTAAAGTAGTCGAGTGCAGTTTCAAACATCAGTGTAGAGGCTTGCAGAACTGCAGATAAGAAATTTACCCTAATGAAAATCGATGGGACTTGTGGTTCTAGGTCACTTGGGTGCTTTCCAATATTTAACTGAAGTCTGCTCCCAGTAGAGTATGATTTTCATAATTACCTGCTGTGGCCTTGCTTCTGCTGAAATCAATTGCTGCTTCCCACTGACTTCAAGAGCAACAGAGTCAGGTCACTTGTGAAGTCTTTAACAAATTCCCACATTTAGAAAATAAAATTAAATACTAAGCCTACTGAGATCGGACTGTGTGAAGAGGAACAATTTTTCTGTCCGTACATCTCTTAAACAATGAAATACTTTGCAAACAGATTATTCTGAAACTCGTATTAGGGTAATATTTTTGGCAAATACAGGTCAATCTTACAGGAAAGTAATATTAGTCATGCAACAAAGCAAATTTGGAAAACACAGGCAAGGAATAAAGAAATACAGATGTAATGCAAATAACAATTTCCCCCCCAAATGTAATAACAATGACTACTAAAAGCTAACCTGGAACCATATTAATGCAGTGTTCAGAAAGAACTGATGCAGTAAATACCGTTAAAATTAAAACAATGATAGTCTTATTAGCAGAGCTTGGTAGTAAATTATGCAACCTTTCATGCAGAATTAATCTTCCCTCCCCCTTTCATTTATACCTCCTGCTGAGAAAAGAAATCAGTTTGAGGTAGATTGATTGTATTGACCTTCTTTGAGTTAAATTAAACTTGCTGTAAAACTGCACTCGCAAACCTCAAGTCATCCAAGCATGATGTTCACGGACAGACATGGATTCAAAAGGGAAGTTATCATATGATTCAAGTTCTGAAAGGTTACTGTTGAGATCAAAACTTTAAATAAGTCAAGAAAGAATCCATGTATTCTAGGGGTAATCACAAAGATAGAAGCTTTCAGTTGGGCTCATCAAGTTTCCATAATCTGTGACATTTCTGCCAAGGAGGATGCTGTGCATGCACACCTACACACTCTTCTCAGTACACGGGAAGCTGAATGTGCAAACCCCAAAGAAAAAAAGAAAATACCATTCCCGAGTGTTCAGGTTTTTCTATTAATGTGATTTTATGTTTCTTGTCTGTTGATTTTTAATGTATTTCTTTAAATAAAATCTAGGCTTCCTTTTTTTTGAGTGGAAACTGATAGGCAGGGGCACAGACGTGCTCATCTGAATGAAGGTTGTTGGGAAAATAGCTGTTCCTCTCTGCCTCTTGCTGTTCCTCGCTATTCATCATCGTTCTGACTGTTCCTCCTAAGTGCTGAGGTACTTGGTTCATTTTAATTTCTCGAGAGTGACAACACAGAAGTGCTTCGCCAGTGACCCAGACTTGCAGAGCTGTAAAGAACTGACTTAGCAGACGTGGACCAGATGGCTGCATGTCAGAACAAGGGAGTGCAGGCTTTCTGGAGCAGAAGGAGGAGCGGGAGGTAACCCATGGTGCTCTGCCAGCCTCAGAGCAAACGGATTCATGAATGAAGTTCAGCTTCTAGTGCCAGGAGATTTGATGCATTTCAATAACTCTGGTGATGATTCCTTCCCTTGATTTTGTTTTCTCTCCCTATTATGCAGAGTTCTTCACACATTTCTCTGCACTGCTGACATCCAGTGTGTCCCAATGTGCTCACTGCACAATTACAGCAAGAGAGCCTTCACGTAACACACAACCTGAGATCCTTTGTTCATTTAGCTGGCAACTGCTCTCCCTCACCCAACTTGTATTTCCCTCAGCCAAACATCACTAAAAATTCATTGTTTCAGAATGGATCAGCTGACAGAGCACTCACTTCTGCTTTCCAAGTCCACTTCATTAGATTAATCTGTATACACTTAGCAGGTTACACACTTTGAAAAAGACCTATCAAAGAGCAACCTACTAGGAAATTATTTTTTTACTCCAAACAGACGTATTTTGCTCACAAGTATGCTCCTCTTTAGCAGATGGAAATTTTGTTCAACTAGTGCTGTGCCTGAATCTTAACTACTTGAGGCTTTTAAAATGTTGTAGAGACAAAAGATGAAGTAAAACCAGTCAGCGGGGCTTTTCCCTTCTGGATTACACAAGAACTTAGGCCTCTTCTGTAATAAATTTACTTTGACAGCTGCTAAAAAATTTACCAAGCTTGACAACATGCACAGAAAGCAAAATAGGACAGAGAATTCAGTGGGCTTTCCTGCCGACCCCAGGAAAATCACTACTTTAAGGAAATACGTAATGATATTTCTGTGGTAAATGATAGATTTGTTAGCCATGTTCTACTCTCCTACAGATGCTATTTTATGCATTCATTTTGTAGACAATATATTTTTCCCCCCATATATAACTGCGAGGAATAAATGAGTTCAGTTTGAGCAAATGCCGGATTGCAGTTGGAATATAAAACACACTGCCTTGTCAGGAAAAGTAACTTCTCCTTTTCAGACTAAGATAAAGCAGAAAAACAGTGCTTTGATGATTTCTACAATGAATTTGGAGAAATGACTTTGAAGAATTCTGAGCTCCTCAGAATTTCACTTTCAGCTACAAAAGAAGATTACTTTGATTTTTTACCTATATGGATTTGAATCCATCTCACTTGCCTTCTTAATGCTTCCAAAGTGCTAATAGCAGTGCAAAAGACTTCAGTGGTTCAACATAAATGAAAACAAATCACAGAAACTGTGGCCAACAGAAGTGCTGGGACTGCTGCATGTCAAATGAGCGTCAACTGTTTACTCTGCTGGCATTCGGAGCAGAGTGCTGCATTGATTTGTCCTCGGCTCCATCAAATTTTGAAGGCGATAACCCACTATATTATAGGAAGAACATGTGCTTTCAAGTAGAGCTTTAAATGTGATTGACTGAAATACATTGATTTTGCATGGTTGGACTTGAAGTGTAATTTTGAGCAGAAGAATAAGGGACATAGATCACTTCTGCTGCACAGATCTCATGTGAAGCAACACAAGGAATTCTTGACTACATAAAATACACCTTTCCTAAACATTAACCGCCTTGGAAACATCACTTTCTTTTGGTGTTTCTTTGTGTTTCTATGCACACAAAGTGAAATGTGATAAATAAATTATGGCTACAAAGAGATTCCTGAGCAATATTTATGTCATACCTTAGGAGGGCACTGCAGAACGCAAAGGGACACAGAAGAAATGTAGGATGCTAACAGTTTCTTCATGGAGTTCACAGGGAAAATTAGCATTTAATCTTAGATTATATTTTTCATGGCTGACAGGAGATAAACCATACACAAGTACCGCAGATAAAAGTATTCTGGACAGTAACCTGCGGGTAATCTAAGGATCTAAAACATTCCTCACCTGATTTCAGAAACTGATAATGACAGATAGAAGTCACTTTACTACATGTGTAAGTATCATATATTATCTTTTCTCTTTCCCCACCGTGACTCTCTGGACTTTATGAATACATTTCCAGCCATGAAGCCAATTTCTGAGTGCCACACTTCAACATTTGCTTTGTATATTAAAGATACTCAACAGCTTTTGTCATACTCTGAGAAGTTAATAGAAGCTAATTGTCACGTGCTGCCATCTGGAACTGGGAAAGAAGCAACATAAAGCACAAAAGTTTTCCCCACTGATTTTTAAACCTATTCTCTGCTATCTTCCAACATAATTCCATATCATCTCCTTTCATTCCTTAACATGCAGCAAACTATAGCTCAGAAGATTAAAAATACTCCTTGGATTATGTGCTGTCTGTACCCATGCCTAATTTAGTTATTCTATGGCCACAGGTAGTTCATTCATCCTCTAGCACAATGGAAAAGGATATTTTAAAGATTATTTCCTTTCCTTTGCTATTACAGTGTGTCTGATTTTGTTTTGACCTCACACCGGTATCTAATCAATTACAGATTTACTTCTTGCCCTGTAGCTTTTCAGATTCCTTAGAATTTTTCATTATCTCAGTGCGAATGCAGTCTTTACTGGACTGTTACAAAGATGTTGGTTAGACTGGAGAAAGAGAAGAAAGAACTGCCCATGCAGGGTGTCACCCCCATTATAGCATTAACTAGCTTTGCATTTACTTGTGGTTTCACAGCCTACCTGTGACTAAATGAATATCGATCAGTTATTCATATTAACCACTGGTTTTAAGACATCTCTGTGACCATCATCAGACCTCAACAGGTTAGTATGCAGAAGGATTCCCTGATTTATCATTTTGATTGGGTTAGAGTTCAGTCAACGTATCCCAATATCTCCTCTTCCAATGCTTCAGCCTCACAACCCCATAGAAAGTAAGCATTATCTCAGATCTGCAGTCTGTCTATAAAGAGCGTAAGGAGATTATACTTTTCATCACCAGAGGAAAAAGTTGTTCTTTATGGTTTGCTTAGATGGTGTGAAGAGAAGTAACACCTCAAAGGCGTGGTAATTCCTGAGCTTTCAGTGCAAAGATGTGTTTTTCTGTAAACCAATGCACTACTAGTGCATACAGGAAAACTCATCCTAAAAACATTGCCATCTTTCTCCACACCATTTCATATTTCATTAGGCAACCAAATAACACAGAAAGGAAGGAAAATTGAATAGAAATTCATGACAATTTTTTCAGTGTACTATACAGGACACTGATCTCTGCTACTCAGGGTAAAAGCATCTGCTATGATTCATTTGGTGATCTAGTTCTGAGGAACAGCTGTCTAGAATTAAAGGAAGGTGTTATGTCAAGGTGTATTACATTTCATAGGAACGTGTCCCCAAAGCACCAGGGTTTCAGCAAGCAGCACAGCATCGCCTTCCAAAGTCTGAGAGGCAAGCTCATGAGACTTCTTTGATACATATGAAGATACACACAAATAACAGAAGACGTAACAGAAATAGCTACAAGAATAAAGAAACCAAAGCTTTGAAAGGATTTGTGTCAAGCAGAGAGAAGCGGCTTCTAACACAGGGTGAAAGAACAAGGGTAGGCTGTTTGCCACATAGTCAAGAGCTGGCTGGCAGATGAGCACTGCTGCATGCAGGCCAGGCAGCTCCAGCAGGGGTGGACATAGCCCAGCCCTGCTCAGTTACCTACAGTGCCAGGGATGGCAAGAACACCTACTGAAGAAGTGAACAGCTCAGAATGCCCCTTGTTTCCTCCAGAGATACGACTGTGTTTAGCACATTTGCCAAGTACTGGATTCTGTGCTACTAGGATGAAGGACTTCTTTCTCCTTAATCAAATTTAGTTGCTTTTGTGCAAATTATTATTTGTCCAGAGCTTCAGCTACTGAAGGTGCTCATGGGAGCATCTGCCGAGCTGTAAGTGCATTACAAACTACGTAGTGGGGGGCAGACTACCTTTTTTTTTCCTCCAAGTAAAACCGTATTTCAGTAGCAGTCTCTCATTGGTGACATACTCTGAAATCAGGCTTACAGCAAAGCTGATCTCCAGACATTCCTACAGCAATTTCCCATCTTAACACATCATATCATGAAAACTGAGCACCTGCATCACTACTCAGAATTACTCAATTCAGCACACAAGCCTTTCTGGGTGTTAAAACAAGCATGACAGAAGCAGTAGCACAGCAAGGTTTCTTAAACTATGCCTGCTCAATCTTAGCTTTCAGATGGCAGCCCTAACTCAAGATCATATCTTGAGAACACAGTCTTGTAAATCCTGGGTATGTGCTGGGAGAGTACCTTGTACAAGCTGATCTCCATAGGTCTGTACATTACCCAGTAGAACTTTTGTACTGTTCAATCATTCCCCATCAGAAGGCAGCAGGCCATGCAGCCTGGTGCACCTTGCAAAAGGATGCTGCCTGTGTCCAGGCTGGGCAGCGTCAGATGAAGATGTGAACAGCTGCCCAGACCCGGACTCTGACAACTGGAAAGTTGTGCAGCTAGGAGATTGCCTTCGTACATCCTGTGTAGTAATCTGTACACACAGAGCCCCACAAGCAAAGTCAAAATCAAGCAGTGCTACCTAACAAAAACCTTGATCTGTTAAGCACACATCTAGATTATGGAGCTCTGAGTCTGGAAGAAAATCAATGATATTCACATTAGGTAATTTAAACTTTCTCAGAGTCGAGTATGTTATTTCCAATGAGCAGTTTTCCTGTGTAAACAGCTGCTTTTTGTCAGCTAGGAATTCTTCCACATTTATTCACTTTTCTGGTTCTCTTCCCTTCTCTCACTGTGTCTATGTATATGATCCATATACAAAAGGTAAAAACAGAATACATTCCAGATATACTAGCTTGTTCTATTGCTCAAGTAGTTCCCAAAGAGAAGGAAATGTTTTGAGTGCTTTTAACTCACTTTGACATCAGCTTTTATTTAGTTCAGATGGAGGTCAACAGGAAAGTGAGTGCCTTTAGCAACCCGAGATGGACATTTAGCATCTTGCACAGCTGTAACTTGCAGTTATTTATATAATTTAGCTCACTAAGAGCTATAAACTCTGATGATACTAAAAGAATCTGCTCTTGAAAGATGCTGAGCACATTACTGCCAAGGAGACCCTGGCCTCATGCCCATCCATGGCAGTGCACGTAGTTCTAGATTCATGCCAGAAGTCTTCTCTCTTTGTCTGTCACAGCTAATACATTAAGATTACAAGCTCAAGGATCTGCCAAACGTACCAAAGTGAATTCTCTTAATCCAATAAAATTGAACAGAGGTTTTAAGAGAAAAGCTATTTCTAACCATTGGCATTAGGTTGAGCACCAGTTCCTTCTGTAAAGACAGCAGTTGCTGTGCCTCTGGTGCTCTGATGCTCGCTGCACGTCACCGTTTCATCTGATTCTGCACTCACACCCCACGGATGCTTGTGTTCCTGAAAGGCAGGGAAAGTTCTCCCACATTCAAAGAACAGAATACGACTTAGACACCTCTCTGCTGTTTATCTCCCTTGGCTCATAAAATGTACATGGGATGCTATAAGCACAAAAGAAATTCTTCCATTTTATGGTCACATAAGACCTTCATTTTGAAAGAACAATTCTTAAGCGACAGTGCATACAGGAATCATATTCCAGCACTGTGCATCTTAAATTAAAAGGAAGGCTCATGGGTAGCTGTCAATCACAAGCACTGCCTTTACCCATATGCTACAGGCTTCTTTATGGCCACTGAGCAATAGGACTATGAAGGATCCCTGGGCTAACGTCTGGAAATTGAATTTTTGTCCTAATAAAAGTCCACAGATCTGAGAAAGCAATTCTGCTCATTCCAGATGGGAGCAGTTTCTCTGTCAGGCACCTGCTCTTCCAGAGACAGAGCTTTCATGGAAGGTTTAGCTACGTTGTCAGTGATGAAAAATAGCAAAATAGCTGTTCTGCTTTTACTGTGGTGTGTCTACCCTGCTTCTGAATGAGTAGCTGAAAGGGATGTGTCAGGCAGGAACACGGCAATATTCAAATAGTTGCTTTCGTAATAGAAGGGGGAAAATATTTTGAGGACACAGCTTATATAAATGATTATTTTGGTTTAAACAGCCTTGCGTTTGACTGTCAATTACATGCAAATTTTTAACAGCCTACAAATATCAAATCAGCAAAAGAAAGAAGCGCCATGGAACAGTTCCCTCTGTTTAAAAAAAAGTGAATGATTGAATAATGTGACTGATGCCTACCTCTTCCAAAGGAAAGGCACTGAATACATGGCTCAGGTTCATATGGCAGTTGTACAGTGGTAGTGATGGATCACACTGCCAGGGCTCCCCCCCCAGGAGCTCAGAGCAGCCTTAACCAGCTACCTGTGGAATCCCCTAGAGCAAGAGATTTCCCCAGAAGGAGAAAATTCTCTTGACCCTCCCAACCTTCTCATTTTCCTTTTCTTCTGTTGCATATAGTATTAATGTTTCCACTTTTCTGCCTCCTGTGTGTGTGCATATACATTTCAGAGTACTTGTCAAAATTACAAATTATTCAGATCTGACTGCATTTTCCTCTGAATTTAGCAGGTATGCTTCACAGATGATTTTCCAGATGGATCTACATGCGTATCTGTTATCTCTCTTACTGAAGGTTGACAGGACACTTGGGAACAACAGAAAGCTCTATCAAGGAGGTGCCGTGCTACAGCAAGCACATTAATTAATCCCATACCTCACTGGAATAAAAGTAGATCTTCTAAATTCAGATGGATCTCCCTTAATCTTTAGCATAAAGAGGTGTGAATTTTCCCTCCCACCCTTCCAAAGCTGTGCTACTTCTGAGTGTACATTACTGTGTTTACCTGCAGCATCTCTTGCTGATGTTAACAGCCATTACATGAAGCCTTTCATGAGAGGTTATGAGAAGTGCACCAGGAGAGAGAGAAAGAGACAAGTTTCAGTACCTAAACAATACGAAATTATGATATGTGAGGTAAAAACAGTTTCTAAAGATTACTTCTAGCAAGCATGTGGTGTAGTTTAGAATATCCTTAAGAGATAATCAAGAGCACATGACTGCTGCCCTGGGTACCAGGAAACAAACAGGCTCCTAAGGAGAAGCTCCACTCTGCAGAGTGACCTAAGAGTGAAATAAGAGCCTGCAGAGAATTTAAAAACAGAAGAAGACAGGTGTCTGGTTTTGAGTAGCCTCACAGAATCTTTTTAAATAAGAAAGAACTAGTAGCATAAGAAACCTCTGGAGATAGTTGTTAAGAAAACACATGAAAACGAATCCTTTTTAATGCCTTTCATGATGCTGTATGAAGCTGTGATCATACTCCGTGCTTTCTGAAACCAGAATGCTGCTTGACCTCAGAGGCAAGGCTCAGGAGCAGGGGATTGCTAAAAATAAATTATTTTTTAGTTTCTCATTAGACTGTTCAAGTGAAATGCCTCATGCATTGCTGCACTCAGAGGGGTCAGAACACGTTCAGACAGTAACGGAGCGATTCCACTGAACTACAGATGCCCTAAACATGAGGACACTATCACTGCATATTGCAGAGGGGAATTAAAGGAACAGGAACAGCAGGGAAAGCAGTGATATTCAACCAGTATTAAGTGCATGTATAAGGGTTGCCTCAGCCTCAGCTGTGAATATCTATTATTGCTCAGCTGAAACACTCTTAACAGCTCAACTCCTTGGTCCTTTAATCCTTATATTTCCCTTATCATTACTAAGGACCATCAGTGTTCGCGATCAGTTTGGATAAAATCATGAGACCACCAGTTAGCTCAAGACAGAATTCTGCCAAGGAGGGCACAACGTTGCCCAAGAACTTAAGTTCTGAGTTCATGGAAATTAAGGGGATTTTGGTCCCCTTCAGGCTTCAGTGGGCCAAAGCCTCACCCCAGGAATCTTCCAGAAGCAACATTCATTGACATATTACTGACTTCTGATGGTATCAGGTGTATCAAGCAACCCAACAAAGTAATTAGTGACACTATATTCTTCAAACTGACCTTCAGCCTGCATCAAACTGTCAGACTAGAGTGAATTATTTTACTCTTGGACTGCAAGTATGGTTAATACTTGATCTCTGCATGTTTATTACATTTCTGCCAGGGAAACACCTGCACAACCTTAGCAGCTCAAGCATTGCACATCTGTGTGCACTAAAATAGGTTTTTCTTGAGACTCAGAAAGAAAATTTCTGCAAGAAGACTGTTGGGAAAACACTGTCAGGACTCATAACTTCATGCAACAGTGGGTTACAAGCTGGCCATTACTTCAGACCACAATATTTTCATCTAGTCAAGTTCGGAATAATGGCAGAGTTAAAAATAGTGCAGAGAGCCTCAGCTTTCTCAGTGACTTATGTTTGCAAACTATTTTTGCAGAGGAACTTACTTGGGACATTTGCTCAGTTCACACTATTCATTTCAAGAGGAAGTATAACTCATATCTTGAAGTCTCACAGAAGCAATCAGAGCACTGCCGTTAATGAGATTTTATAGTCCGTGCCAAATACCCTTACATCAGTTTTCATATTTCTACCATGAAATTATGAATAATATATTTTGCTCTGCATCTCAAACTAATTCTCTTTCACGGGGACAAATGTGGGAAAAATCCTAATGTTAATTATTTAAAATTTCTATTTATTTTTACATGCAAAAATGATAGCACTGACTTCATTACGTGTCCCTACAGTAAGATCTCACTCTCTATTGGAAGAAAAATTGTCTTTAATTTCCATCTATAAATATTTAGATAATGAGAAAAACTTACTAGTTGCATAAGCCTGATCTAAAGGTGCATTCAACTTTTGCATAAAGGCTCCTAAGGGAAAGCATGCTGTAGGAGTTTGGCCAGCTCAGGAGAAGTACAAATAGGTCCCAGCACTGCAGAAACTAAACCATTTCAAAGCAACAGAGAAGGATCCATTGGAAAATCAGAATAAAGTGAAAAACAGAATAAGTGAGCTTCACCCTGCTCTCCTCACTTTGAGCCTCAATATCCCTTTCCAAGATGTGGACCCAACAAAGATGACTGCTTGTAAGGGCTAGCAAGGAAGAAAATCTGGTATTGCCCCAGGGAAGTCCTGCAGCAGGTCATTCCCAACTATACCTTTAATTGGGGAACTTCCTCTGGCAGCTCCTCAGGAATGTTAAATGGGGGGGGGGGGGGGGGGGGGGGGGAAATATATCAATGTGAACACTTTGAACTGGGAAGAAGATTTAATGAGGTCTCAGTTGGCCTTAATTCAAACTCCTTCTGAATGCAGACTCCACAGGCTCATTTCTGAACAAACATTTAACAGAGAATAGCACTGCTCTACTTAGAGGTGGTAGCACTGGATTTCTGTGGTTCTCTTTCGTATTAGTTTGTTTTTCCACATATGTATATGTGCATATATATACATATGTGAACAAAAGCTTATAAACGTGTGTAGAAGATTATACACTATAGTAATACCATGTGTACACAAACAGGTGAAAAAATAGTTGAGCTAAACTGCAGGCTTTCATGAGTATGTAGTATATACACATGTACATATCTCTGCATATACACACACACACTTGATTACAGAACAGTTCCTCTAGAAGCTCCTATCCTTAAAGGACACACTTCCAGGATCCTGATTTTCACAGTTGGGACACATTAAATTGGCACCAGTGAAATGCAAAATTAGCAACAACTCAGGAATCAGAACATCTATTGTGAATGTAAACCTTACTCCGGTATACAGAAAATGCACATATTTGAGGATATTTGGGCATTCCACCTTTGACAGCATGAAAACCTCTTTGTAGATTTTCTTTTTCACATGGGAAAGGCAGCAATAAACCCGAGCACCAATGTGGACATGGGAATAATGTATCCCTTCCCTAGCTATGAAAATCAGTTTAAAATTTGTTGCCTTTCCCCAGCAAAGCAAGCGTTGCTATGTGATTCAACTCTCACATCCATTTACAGAAACAATTATAAAAGCAATAGCATATAAATCTCTTAGACCCCAGCGTATCTTCCGATCCTGATTTAAAAAAAAAACAAATGCCTGCCTTCTGCAAACCATGTTTAATAACTCTTGTGGGCACCGTGCAGGGAACTGCAAGAACTGCAGCTTTAGGCACATTTTGCACATGGATATTTCTTCCGGTCTCCCTGAGCAGGAGTTAAAAACTACTGGAAATCAAACTAACATCTGCATTTTCTCCCACTCTACATTTTATAACTAGCAGAGGACCACATTTTATTCAGACATGATGTCAAGGGAAAGAGGAGAAACAACTGACCTTTGAAGCAGCAACAAAAATCTGATTAAACCAGCTAGATGTACAACAGGTGTGCCTGAAACCATCCAATGTGCTGTTATGCTTAAAGAAATGAAAAATACAAATCCCTAGTAGGCCTTCAGAAGGGTGGAAAAGGTAAATATTCTACCTGCAGCGCTCTGTTGCAAAATGGGAAAATACACTTCTGGTTCTTTCCTTTGGATTCTAAAGCTTTTGCTCTAATGAGAAGGCAGCCATGTTCGGCCATCACACACTACTGAGTTAGCATGGAAACACACAACCATCCTTTTAGGTCATCTGGAGCTTTGAGAAGGACTTCCTATACTAAAAGCCATTCCCAAAGACAGCTTTTGACCCACCATACCTAACCTTTTGTGACAGAAATGACAGTGTCTGAAAATAGTCACTTTCAGGCAATCAAAATGCATCCTGAACAGAAGGAAAACTGCACAGGCACCTTCAGGCAGTGAGAGGTGGGGGCTGCAGTCCTGTCTGCCTCCTACATCCCACAGCCCTCCCCGATAGAGCAGCCTCGTGCTTTCCAAAGCACAGCTCTGACCAAATCCTCTGAAATCATAGAGCTTCACCAGTTGATAAAGGATGAGGTTTTGTCACCATGCACGTGTCAAGCTGCTGACATCATCTTTCCAGAGTTTTCCCAGAAACCACTGCCTCCTGTCACTGGTCTCCAGTTTCAATTCCACTTCGACCTTCTGTTGAGGCACATTCATCTTGGTTCTACATAAATACAGCTTATCCTCAAAACACAAATTGCTTCCTTTAAAAATTATCTACTAATATAGCTATTCAGGACATAATTAAGTCAAACGGAGCATTTGTTCTCAAGGAGATTACTTTCCAGTACTACGAGGACAAGATCTTCTTTTAGAGAAGAGATAACTGAAGCACGGGTGATGCATGCACAACAGCAGAGCAGGAGTCTGCGAAGTTTCCCCATGCCTGAGAAGTTACCAACTCTGCTCCAGGATTTCAGCCCAGCTCTCCTGGTACAGATTCCTCATCAGACATCACTGCAGGAGTAAGCAACCCAAACGAGTACTGTGACCCCACTTGTGCAATTAAGACCTTAAACCAGAAGGGCCGATCCAGGCATACACAGTTGTGAAATGGCTTTGAAAAAAGGTATCTTTTCTGTTTCATAGTGCCACTGAAATGGTACGCTGTGCATCTCATCTTGCATGAATGCAAGTAGCACCAGCAATTTCTGACAGCCCCGTTGCCATTTCCCAGGAAACACCTGCAAGTCTTTCTTCACTCTCATCATTAAATATGGAGCTGAGGCTGTTTAGTGTATTTTGTACGTACAGTATAAATGCCACTTAAAAATCACATCAAGGGTGCGGGATGAGACTTACAAGGTGAGACTGAGAACTCTAATGGAGGTAGGAAAAGAATTTAATCAGTCACAGCAAAGCTGTCAAACTTTCTATTTCACTGTCTGCCAAGTGCAAATATGCATAATAACCATTGCTTAATAGATGGTCTCTAACTTGCGTTAAAAATCAACTACTGGAATAGTTGCACAAACACTTAAGGCAAAATTTGTAGTAGGATATGCCTCTGAAAGCCTATCCTTACGAGGCTGTTGAAATACTTACACGAAGAACTCTTGTTGCTTTCAATTCTCTATTTATTCATAATGTACTGAAATGAGAAAGACTCATTTCAGCTCCCAGACCCATTACTTGAGGCAAGCAGAATCAGTTTAGCCCATGTTTCTTTCCCCAGCACTTAATTAAAACTCCACGGTAAAGGGAAATATTTTCTCTGCAATATTAATCTTGTTTTTCTCCTTCTTTTTAAATGGGAATAAACATAACAAAGCATATCATTAACTAAATCCTGAAGTTAAACCTTGTGCCTGCATGGGATTTCACTGGCAAGCTGCACTTGATGTTCATTTTATTTTGACAGCTGTGCTTCAGCTGTGATTATACTCTGCTCTGTAGTAGGAACTGTTATCTGCCATGCAATGAGCTCTTCATAATCAAGCCCCTCAACATCAGACTCAGTAGCTAAATATTTTCAGAGAGATAGTCTGAGAGCACTAAATTACACGCAGGTTCTAAAACACAGATCACCATAGCATTAATCACCGTAGCATTAAGCAGGCCCTGTGCTGTTTCTTGGTGACTGACTGGATCAGATGAAACCAGCATATTTGTGTTAAAAACAAAGGACCCCAGAAGGTGCAGCTCAGAACAGCTCTGCTGCAGCTAGCAGAAAACAGGAACAACAGAAGTAGTAAAAATACACAGCCCGTCCCCCTCCCAAACGATGATCATCATTCACCCAAAATGTTATTTCCACACTGAAATCCTGACCTCCAGCTCCAGTGCTTTGACTGATGGTGCTGGCAGAGGTGGCAGCTGATGAATTGAGCCATCAGAATATTCCCAGCCTGAGGGCAATTCTCGGAGCACGTTGATCTGCTACAGCAACTGTTATGCTTCAGCGATGCATCCCAGCATTTCTGGAGAGGGGCTGCAAGCAAGGCTCCACAAAGAGCTGAGATAGAAATGTCATGCCCCAGCAACAGAAGAATGAGTAGTTTGGGAGTGTCAGAGGTGACACAACAAACCAACCAGGATTCGGTGCACGGCGTTCAAGGACAGGTCAGACACCCAGGTTAAAATCTCCAGTTTTGTGGGGGTATTAGTGATGTGATGGCATCATTTCTATATTCTTTAGCCAGGGTCAGCTCTTAGGAGGGTACAACTGTCCCACAGACAGCTTTTCATGTGGGTCTCTTTGTTCCGCTAAAATCAAGGCTTCCCACTCTGCTGCTGGGAAGGCATCACCTCAAGAACGGGATGGACCAACATCAGTGTAGGGAGGTCAGCATGAGAAGGACCAGCATCAACCATTCCCCTCCTTTGTTAATTCATCCCTCCAGTGCTGTCATGCTCAGGTATTAAATTCGAACTTGCTAACACAAGCATTGCAGCGTTCCTCAGCTGTCATAATCTATTGTCCCTAGCCCAAGAGGCAAATAAAACCTTTTCAAATAAATTTCAATTAGCCAGTATTTCCTACTGTTAAAGATCAAGGAAAAACCCTGGAGAACCCCATTAACATGCAAATGAGTAGGTACACAAACACAGCTCCTATGTGAGCCTGTATCAGCAGAAACACAATTAATTCTAAATACAGATACATCCAATGAGATTAACATTGGACAGCTTTGTAACAGACTCTCATAACCTATTAATTTATACCCATTGCTACCACTGAGTCCCCTCAAGAGACAGAAAAGCCTCTCTGTATCTTTGCTGCCAAAAAACATCAAATCCTTACAGGTAAGTGACACCAGTTCTCCTGCTGTAAATCCCAGTGCAGACACTGTTCTGTTACTTCCACCAGAATGCAGCTATGGGATTTGCATTGCAGAAACAAGGTACAGCCCACCTTGCTTTGGCAAGCTGAAGTCTGCACCAGTGCTGTGTCCCCATTAGGATTTTTCTCTGACATTAACCATCTTGCCGTGAAACTACACCACAACATTCTCTGCTTTGTGCCATTCCCCCGAGCTGAGCTGACATTGTCTTTATGGCCTTTCCTGAAGACTGTTTTCTGTGGACAAAGCCACCATGAAGCCCCAAGCCTTCCAGACACTACAGGAGCAGAGGGCTAGCAATTTCACTGCAACTCAAAACATTATTTACTTCTTCATTTTGCAGTAATAAACCTTGTCTGACCCTTTGTTTTTATCATTGGCTTTCGACAAGTTATTTAACTTTGCAGTTTCTCGAGGCAATAATACTTTCCTTCCTGAAAGCAGAATTTTGATAATTCCCAATATTTGCAAAATGCTTTTTAGAGTTATTATGATTATTTCCACACTGAAATGCAAGAGTAATCCAAGCCCTTTATCACATTTTTCCAGAACAGCATGAGTAAGGGCCCCTGTACACTTTGTACACCCAAACAACCACCGCAAAGCACCTTCCATTAGGAATCACTCAGGTCTTTAAATAGATTTGTTGCTCAAGATTGCTTGCTTCCAACCTACCCACCAAGATGCGTGGTTACTTATTTTCATTATTTTTTTTTGCCTGTCTTTCTTCAAAAAAAAAAAACAAAAAAAAAAACCCAACAACAAAAAGAAAAACATATCTAAATTTTAGACGCTCTACAAACTTGCTCAGAGTACATTTTAACACTTGACTCCTCAATTAGCAGCGGGTGTGATGCTTATTCAGCCAGGAAGGAGGAAGAGCACGATGCTGCTGAGCATAAATAAGCCACAGAGCACAAGTTCAGCTTTCTGAACAGCGTAGTACAAACTGAGCACCTTTTTAACATAAGAGCACCATATCAGCTGAAAAAATAAACAGCATCACAAACAAAGCCAAATCAATGAGCAGCATCAGTTGATACGTTTCCTCAGCTCTGAAATGATGCTGTTCCTCCCTGACAGAGAACTAAGTTGTGCCATAGCACACAGTTTCACAGTTATCATACTGAGCTGTAGCTCTTACAGACTGGATCACTATATGGCCAAGAGGCAGCACAATAACACTTGTAGGCAGGCCCATGTAAGATAAGAGCATGCCATTCTACAAGCTGATGCATCTCTCATACCCACAGCGAAACTCACATGATGCAATTACATGTCAGGGAGAGCTGGTCAGAATGTACACTTTAATTGCAAATGAGCCGCCTGAGAATTGCTTGAGCCACTTTGTGTGGGAAGATGTCCACTGGGGGACACTGCTCACTGAACCCTGTATGACACGAGGCAGGAGAGCATTCTGATAGCCTGCATCATGGAGACAGATGCTGAGCGGGCTCCTGACACCACATTAATGATGTTTTCCCTGCCAAAGATCTGCAGTATGTAGGCACTGATAGCCTCATAAGCCCTCAGACACAATGGCTTCGCAAGGCAAAACTTCCCAGTGCAATAGTAAAACTTTGCTTTCCCAGAGACATAGAAAAGTAAAAAGAAACAGCACTGAAAGCAGAAACAATGAACAGTAACACCAGCCCTCCTTTCAGTTTAGTGTACCTAGATGGGGCTGGGGTGGAAATCGGACCAAGTAACAGAAGGCAGTGTCATTGCACATGTAATGGCTGCATTCGGGCAGCACCAGTGGGATAACATTCACAGGCCCAAGGACTGTAGCTTCAGCAGTGCTACTGCATACATGAAAAGTTAAGTGTAGAGGATGTTAACGTGCTGCAGTCATTACCCATGAACTGAACACAGACCCCTCACAATTGCACAGATCCTCCTGTGAGCCCATACAGAAGCTGCCTGCTTCCCTCCAGCACTCACATCCTCCAGTTGTCCAGCTTGCACACAAACACGTGCTCCGCATTTCCTTCACAAACATATGAGCACAGGCAACAGGCTCTCCCAGTTCAGACTAAGGGGGAAGATGATGATAGGTCTGGGGTCTCCTTTTTGTTTTTCCCTAAATGACACTCCAAATGACACTCCCATCTTGTCCCAACACAGAAGGAATTCTGCTTTGCAGTAACACCCTTGTATCCAAGGAGCCAGAGCTCTGGAAATTGAAATTCCCTGCTGTACAGGATAGCACACTTGAGACCCATTTTCAGGATTTAAGAGGCACATAGATCTTGAGCTAGCCCAATGCACAAGGATGTATTTCTTTCCCAGTGCTGAAGGTCTCAGAATAATGGCCCATTACCTAGATACACTGAGAGAATTACTCAATGAGTGCTCTAGAAAGGGAGTGGTCCTGATAGCTGGAACAAGGCATACAATATAGAATCAATAGGTTTAGGGTCAATTCCTCAAATTGAAAGGTAGAGAAAAAGGTTATTCTTCAGATTTCCTGTTTAGGAAAAATGGAGAGCAGAAAATTCTGACGGGGGATTTGAATTTCTTAATAAGAATTATTTTATTTTTTTTTACAGCCTCAAAATTACACATTTATAAGGAACACTTCTATAGGTTCACCCCAAATTTGCAGCCTGGTTTCTATCACACTTCAGTCTCCCTCCTCCTATCATATACACAATTAACTGTTAGTTCGCACCTACATGCTACAAACTCTTTGTGAAAGGCCTTTAAGTTTCATTATACGTGATCAAACTATTCTGAAATAAATAAATAAACAAAACTGAACTCTCATCCCCTCCAGGGCTCCAGTCAGGGCTTCTTACTGTTTATTTTAATGTTGAAAGGAAGCGTAGTATAGAATAATTTTCATCGGATCCGTGATTATGTCTCCAGGTATAATTCCAGATAGCTTTAATACAAAGATAGCAGTTCTCATGTTCATTATACATATTTCTATACAGTGATTGATTACAATAGGGAAGGAAGTTGTTTTAGTGCTCCGGGGGTATTCTACAGCAAGTAGATAACCTTGTCCTTTGCGCAAATAATCTCAGCTCATATTGATTACGACAGGGTGAACACGAGAGGACCAGCCAACAGCCACGCTCTCTCCAGAGATGCAGCACATGTCAGGATTATCTCATCAGCACACACACAGGCCTTTCAAGCTGCTTGAATCAAACTCTGTGACACAACGTCTGTTTGATCCTGTTACTTCCCCTATTGGACCACACAGAAAATATTCTCATCTCTATGACAATCTGAGACTGGCTTGATGCAACAGAGGCCAGAACTTGATTTCATACATTTAAGAGCCCAAGGAGATAGCAATGCTGGTTGGGTTACTGGCACCAGGCACTCATGGAAGCACACACTCAGAGTCATGCAGGCTGTTGTGCTATCATGGCAAGTCTGGTTTTGGGATCAGAGCTGGTGGTATCTCTTCAGATAGCAGACACAGCCAGATGCAGGTATTGCCTTATATCTAATGCAGCAAGAAGCAACTCATTTACCTGAATCTATCCTCATCGTGTTAATTATCAGTGTGAAAGTACAAGCACATTTACAGCAGGGTGCCCCAGGCAGCCCGGCTCGATGTGCACTCACGCTCCCAGGATCCTGCCCTAGCTCCATTTGCAGCAATTTGCACAGTAGCACTCAGATTGCCTACTTCTCTGTTACATGTCACTGAAGCCCCGTTCTCAAGCACAAATACTATCCAGAAAGCTGACATTTTCTGGATGAAAGAATATTCCTTGTCCATGTGAAGGAGGTGAAGTGCAGAGTCTAGGAGTCTCCAAAACACATCAACCACATCAACAACATCAATCCATTACTTCTTGGAAAGTCTGTGGAAGCTGTGAAGTCAGTGTTTGAATGCCAGTTGTGCTCAAGTGCCATGCGCAACTCTCAGCAAGTCATTTGCTATGCTGCAGCTCCCTATTATAAAGATGTTCTACTCTGCATTAGAAATGGGTTTTATAGATACTATATGTTGTTTGTACTATATATTACTTGTATGAGCTGAGGAAGTGCTTAGTCTTCACTTACAGAACAGGACTGTGTTGTGCTAGGTGTTGTAGACTGCTGATGATTTTCTAGTCCCTGCTGTCTTTTGATTATTTCTCATTATAGCCATGTCTGGTGGCAAGAAACTCACTCAAGGCCTTCTCTACTTTAAATAGGATAGAACTGGTTTTTTTTGTTTTTTTTTTTTTTTAACTCTCTCTCTCCAGTATGGGTCTTCCTGGTCTAACTTAACAGCAGCACAGAGCATCTAATTAACAATTAAATATTTAATTGCAACATTACAATTTCAGTTATGGTTACAACGGCACTGAAAGTTTCAGGGCTAGGTAAAACTCACTCTCAGGGAATATTTGAAGAATGTACCCCTCAAAGAACACTTGCCTTCAAAGCAATTATTTTGCATATGTAGTATATTGAGCTCTGGTATGGGAACCATAAACATTACAGCAACAAGAAACAGGCTATCAGCTGAACAGAGATGTAGCTCTGTGATTATTGAAACAACACCATCAGACACCTCACAGTAACGTTTCAAGGGAGAATATGCCTACAACAACAATGAACATAATTTTTTTTCTGAAGTCTCCAGCCCCATTCACAAAGAACTGATGCACTCCGTTCACAAAGAACATACTTAATCCCTACCTGTAGGCTTGGGAACCCCAATTGTTTTGCTCCAAGCCATCACATTATCATATGCAGATAAGAGAGAAGGGTGACACTGGTAGTAACTAATGTTTGAAGCATAAGAACATCATGAAGAGAGCAAGGTTCAAATTAGAAAACAACTTGTTTGGAGGACACGATGAGGTGAATGGTTTTGACCTGGCCTCCAGTGAAACTGATTTCCAGTAAAACACCACAACAGAAAACATTTAACTTTTAAAAATATGAGGTATATTGTTAGTCTCTAAATTACGTAAAGCCTTAAAGCTCCCAGCACCTGCTCATCGTATTTAATTATATATGTGGACTGAAATCTTAAAGATCTCTAAATGCTAAATATTTTTTTTTCAAACTAACACTTCAGAAACATTAGGCTGCATATTTTTTGCGAGTATTTCTGATGATCGTAAGCCCAATTTGCAGCATTACAAAGCATTTATAAGTAGGTATCTGAAAAAAAAAATCTCAGTATCCAAAACATTACCAGACCTTGATGAACACTTGAAATCCTTGCCCTAGATCAAACATTTGAAAGAAGCAGACCATCAGGTTCCTATTTCGGGTTGAAGGCCTCACAAAGAAGGCAGGCTGTGGTCACTTATCTCTGGCTTCAGAACCAACCTGGGACATCCAAGCACCATTTGGGACATAGTTCTCTAGGTGACACTGCCTCCCCTTTAGCTTGCCATTTATTCAAACTTGTGCTGTAACCTCCTTCTACAATCCCTCCAACAGTGACATTTCAGATACATCCTAATTACTGCGTTGCCTCTGCAATCAACAGGGTATTCATGATTTCTATTAATGAAATGGACTCCTAAGACAGGCTTTTTTTTTTTCCTTATGGAAAGATGTGTTATGCCGCTGTCTTCAGAGACTGCACTGGGCAAGCTGAGACTGCATCCGTCAAAAAAATATGTCCTTCACGGGGAGCTGTTTGGACACAACAATACAGGTGCTGTGTCCTTGACAGATTTTAGGTGTAATCTCTGCAGTAGCATAGAAGAAATATTGAAGGTCAGAAGCGCTTAGTAACTGTGGGAGAGCTAGCAATTGCTCAGCGGCTAGGAAAAAAATAATTAGCCTTGCCAGGGATTTCTGAGGTAATCCTGATGTGCTACGGGACCTATTTTACATCCTGCCTGCTAACAGGATTATATCATCTATCAGAGGCGGCTGCTCTACAAACTTGCTTTTATCATACACACACCAAAGATCAGGTGAGAGGTTTAATAAAACACTAAATGGAACAAAATGCTGAAGAAATAGATATAATTACCTTTGAAGTTTTTTTCTTGCCTAAAGAAATATTTTCACTCCACAGTCTGCATTTTGAAGGAATCGAGTCCTTCCTTGCACGGTGGCAACTGAAAAAATAATAAAAAATACCACAGGTCTAACATGAAAAGGTAAGAGAAAGCCATCTCATTAAGCACTGCTTGCTGATACCCTAAAACAGGTAGAGAGAAATAGACAAGCCTTAGTCTAAAGAGTAGGTTGCTCTCCCTTCTTTATGGTAAGGGTAGACTAAATCTTTACTTGAAGAAAGTTAGCATAATTTCTTTCCAGTCAACCAATTAAAAAAAAAAGAAAAAAGAAAAAAGGAAAAAAAAAAAAAACAACTCTGGAGTCCCAGAGGCTCTGATTACTTTATGCTGAGCTACCACAGACATTTCCACCACCATGGGGTAAAGTTACCATGATGCATGTCGTTCTAGATATATTAATAGTGAAACACAAGTCCTACAATTTAATAGGATTAGCTGAAATTGCTGTAATACATTTTACAGATGGGGAAACTGGGACACAGGCAGACTTAATTTTAAGCAACTAAATCCGCATTTTGGCACCAAAGCAACCTGATTCTCAGTAGTGCAGAACACTTAACTCCCACATAACAAAAGAGCTGCAGTTCTCCAGTTCATTTTTCCTGGGGGCAACCACACCTCTTGCTAACTCAGGCACACTGCTGAAACGTGATTCAACTCGGACCTGCAGGAACTCAAGGCCAGAGGCTGCGAACATCAATAAAGAGATCCAAACTAAGGCATGGATCTGCTTCTCAGGGAGCTCCTGCAGCTGCTTTTCATACTCTCATGTCCTGATGTCCTGCATCCCATCCCTGATGCTATCTTTTTTTGACCCCTTCCTTCTAATCTGTAAGGGAGCACACTTTCTTCAGAATTCAAGGACAAATTCTCTCATCTATACTGGACTTGGTCCACTGAAGCCAAAGCTGCTACAGAGTAAAATTTGTCTGCCTGCAGTGGTCTGCTTTCATTTACTTAGTTCCTTCCCCCTCCCCTCCCACCAATACACACACATCTTCAAACAATTTCTCTTCCTTAATTTCTTTATTTCTGATCACTATAAGAAATGCATCACCAATTCCCAGCCTCGCATGTATAGGGCTACACAGTGAAGTAAGAAAGCCACCAGCAGCACAGGGAGCAGCCTGGTTTCCACTACAACAAATCTAAAGCAGAGCATTTTTTCATTACTATAAAGCAAGGTCTACCATCCTCATCATGTTACTCTTATAGTCTTAGCACCTTAAGCTGTCACAGTTTGTGCTGGTTCTTGCACTCTTAAGAAACTGGAGAAGGAATCCTGGCCATTTGCTGTTCCAGCTGCCTGCTCGCTGAAGGACACAGCACTTTAAGGGGCCTTCTGCCCACTCCTGGGCTCTGGAGTTCTGATACTCCTTTTCTCCATTTCAAAAGGCCAGATTAGCATTTTACTTCTCATCTACCAAAGTTATTATAAACCCATTCGGCTGCAGAGCATCCACATAACCCACTGGATCCAATTTGCCTACTGCAGTCCCATAAGTGAAGGACAAAGTGCTGCATCTTCTCCTGGTTAGCAGCCTTCAAACTGGGGATCTAGCACCTTCCACAGCTCACGACAACTGCAGTCAGGGAAGAACCTGTCACTCTGGGTGACATCCTCCCCCGCCCTCCAGCAGAAGTCCTGCTGAGCATTGGTGACATCTGTCAGTGCTCAGCTCCTGTGACAACGCGGAGACACCAAGTGAAAAATTACATCAGTACCACATTTGGTCCGGCATTGTTACCAGACTGCATGCAACAGCATCCTCCAGGGGTCTTCCTACCCAGAGCAGCCAAGGTCCCCAAAGGCAAGGGCTCCAGATGGCTAAAAGCAGTGCACACCCAACCAGCACGCTGCAGAGCTGCCTGCTGACTCCTGCAGGGAGCTCATCATCCTCCATCAGTAACTCAGCTCCGAAGTGTCAACATATTTAGTCATGAATGCTATACGTTATATAAACATACTCTCTTGTCAACCAGTTAGAGCTAATCCTCCTACAAAGTAGCATCATTTCGTGCAAATGTGTATGAAGCTAAATGACACTTTTCTGTACGTGAGTAATAAGTATAGAGAAAAGAGTAAGTGGGATCCTTTCTTGTAAGTGGCAATTAACACAGTTATTACAGATTACCTGCCAGAAACAACAAAAGAAAATAAACACAACTCAGCAGCCATTGTTAAAAGCACCATGCCTTACGTGGATGACTATATCTGTGGAGGAGGTAGCAGTGAGGAACCAGTCCAGGACACAAAACCCTCAGTGCAGGAGGCAGCAGTTCACTTCAAGCCCTGGCCTTGCAAAAGGGGAGACAGTGATGTTCAAGGCTACAGCCACAAAGTCAAAACCATCATGAGCTCCCATGGATGGAGGGATTTAACATCACAGCAGTGCAGCATAGCTCCTCCCAGAACAGCCCCTAAGGAGATGTACTTTCCACCACATCAGAAATCTAAGCCAGATGAACTCCCCTAACCCTCAGTGACAATTCCCTATTCCAACACAGTGTACTGTATTATTGCTCTCACGTGACATTGCACCACAGCTTCCATCCCACTTAAATAACACCCCACATACTTATGTAAAGGCATGTTCTTCACCTCTAATTTACAGAGTAGTCATAGAAAACACGCTTCATCAAACGAACTGATCTGTAATTATAGATTTACCTACAAATAAGTCTTTACGTACTATCAAAAATCAAATCTGAAATACAAACTCCAAAAGAGAATAAGACGATCTACTATATAAGAAAAATAAATATCAAATATAAAACAGGATGACACAGAATATAAACTCTTTTAAGCTTTCATTTTACCATTAACATTTCAATAAGCAAAATCACCAGTTCTAGAAGAACATCGTAACGTTGTCTTCTGCAGCAGTTATTCAGCAATTTAAACTGTTCCTTACAGTTTTTAGAAAGAAACTGACTGGAGCTTGGTACCACTGCAAGGTAGCAGTGATCAAATCTCTGCAAATGGTACACTTTATGGGAGGACAAAGCTGCCAAAAAGAAGTCTGAACTTTTATTAGAAATAAAGGCAAGGCAGAATGGAGATACCATCTTACACTGCAGCATTTAGACTCTCCTTGCACTTTGCCACCAATTCTACAAATCACTTTGGTTTAAACACAGTGGTGGTTCCACAGTCACCAGCACCTAAAGCACACCTTTACCGTTCACGAAAGCACTTGGCTGAACAACAAAACACACAAGCAAATTAACTTAGAGCTTTAGCGTGTGAAAAGCCACAAGATTTCCCATAGCTGCGCAGCTTTGTTGGAGATGCACTCAGCAGAAGAGCAAGTGTCCTTCATTTAAGAAATCTTTTGTGTGTGTGGATTTTTTCTGCTTTTTTTTTTTTTTTTTTTAAATCGATTCAGTGTTTCTTTAGATCAACATTCACAGACAAATAATTGTAGCAGGGCAGGAGTAAATCCTTCTATCCTATATATGTTTATATCTACCATGTTTACACACACCAGCAAGTCCAATTGAAGGCCATGGATGTTGCTGTGTTCTCCATTAGGACACATGGACAGACACACCCCTCAATCTTTTTCAAAACTGTTCTTTTAATCCACCAAATGGCTGCTCAGCCCTGAGCCTGGGGTTTTCTTTAAGTGAGCTACTGCTGTTTTAATTGCAGCTATTCCTATTAGACCAAGTGAAGTGCTATTACAGTTACAAAGAGAGCTTGGGCATAAGGGCTACTGATTTGAGTCTCATAATGTGCACACTATTACCCATGTAAAAAAAAAAATGTATATATACACACACTTCCCTTAATGTGGGTTCTCTGATTTGCAGGAGACAGTGCTCAATATTGAACTTCTGTCAGGCTTAAGTAACGTTTCTCATCTGCTGATATGGCAACACGAACAGCAGTAGCAGTGAAAGCAGCACCCAATCTTCTAGATTGTTCCATACACTCACTAATTTCCTTGCTCATTACCAACAAACCAGTGCAGCAACACACATGCCCTGTTCTCCCTCTGTTCTCCCCTATGTGTTGTCAGAATTCATTATTACATGTTCACAAAGCTCTACTCTTGTTCACAACGCATGCAAACCACTCATCTCCTATTGGATCTGAAGTAGACATCACCTTACTGATACCAATGGAAGAATCCTATACTTTCACTTGTTTTTGTTTAAAAAAAAAAAAAAAAGCAAAGAGAAATGTTTTCTTTCTGCAATGAACCTCGATTTTTCAGGGCACCTCATTAACAAAGTACATAATTAAATAAGGCTCCAGAAAATGCTGTCTTGAGAGCTAGATCAGGAATGTGATTAACAAAGCATCACTACATCACTGAACAGCTGTGGCTGGAAAAGCCCTCTCGAGGTCATCTTGTCCAACATGCTGCCCAGGCTCTGCTCCCCAGAGCTGCAATCCTGGTTGGTAACCTTGGAGTAATTCAAATCATGTTCCTTCTGAGAACTTCTTCCTGGCTAAGAACAGCCTGCATTTTAGAGAGAACAATTCACACCACGTTTCTAGAGACTTTGCTAGGTCCTCTCCTGATTTCTCTTTTCTCATACAGGAAAAGTAGTTTGAAAGTTACCACTACAACTTCATTAGAAATTAGCTTTTTAGAAAGCATACAGTCTGAGCACCAAAAACTCTCAAATAGGAGCAAGAGGCCCAAACTTCAAATCAGAACATGCTGGGAGAAACCCCAGTATTTTATAAACAAGAAGACTTCAGAACGAGCAGGGCCTGAGGATGTTTGCATCACACCAGGCTCTGGTTCTGAAGTTCTGCTTGTATGGATTTTTTCATTGCTTGCCTCAGCCCTGAGATTCTGCAGAGGAACTTGGCAGAAGCTGAATTTTAAGCCTTTATGACCCCTCTCTTTAAAACTTCTGCAACTCAGATCTCCTCAATACTGGTATATGATTTATGTATAATTTATGTCTGCAAACTCAAGTCACATCTACTGATTTCTATGCTTAAGGCCAGAGCAGTACTAACATTACTTTCATTTGTAATCTAGTAACAGAGAGAAACAAGGAAGAAATGAGGTCTGATAACACTGCTCAATGCAGCAGTGCAGACAGCCATTTCTTTTGATTCCCATCTATCAGGCACCGGAGATAAACCCTATTAATGCTTTCAGAATAAAACAAACTTGACTGTTATAGTCCTCAGAGCTATGTCTGGTATAATATTGATCAGAAGAAAAATGTATAGGTTCATTTACACCTCTGTGACAATGCAGGCACTACTTATTCAAGGAATAATCTTCATAGATTGTTTACATATAAAACATAAGAACTCCATACTTTCTAAATTCATCTGATAGTTGACTGGATTTACCATGTCCCTAATTGGATTACAATTTTTCCTCTTTTATCAGCAAAAAACAAAAAACTAAGACTTCAAATTTGCAAGCTGCATATGAACAATGGATTTAACTAGGGAAAAGCCACAGCACCAAAGTTATTCTCTTTGAATCCCAAATACTATTCAGGTTCCTTACTAGTTCTACTTGTCACTACAGTACCAAAAATAGCCCATGAAATACTTCTGACATATGCACAATGACATCTCTGAGCAGGTATCATTTTCATTCAATTGCAGCTGGATTAGCATACCTGTAATGGCTGCAAATTCTTTCTTAATCCAGTTAAGCTTCGCTGACTAAGACCACATAAAATAGAATAGATTAAATAGTACAAAATCGCAGGGTTATATTCACAAGGTAGTCAATGCAGCCAACAGATACCATTCAAATGATGCTGTAGCACGTGTGTCTTAAGGAATTCCAGCAGAACACTTTGAAATATCAGAGACAGAGTTGAAATACTCAGAGTACAGACCCATCAGCCCATGGACCACATTCACAAAATGCCCAGTCACAATTGCAGTGGTAGCACAGTGGGTGACCCAGTAGTAATGAAACAACCAAATGGTAAAGAAACTTGGAAAGTTCTGTTGCAATCAAAACATTCTTCAGCATTTACTCACACCCTACACAGGCTAGAGAAGCATTCTTCTCTCCAGGCAGAAGTGCAGCAAAACAACTTCAGTTTGCAAAGGCACATCAAAGCAGAGCTCAAAGTCTGTCTGTCAGAATCAAAATGCACAGGCGTGGGCAAAGGCCACAAATCAAACTAGGCTGCAGTACCTAAAGAAGAGTTTTGAAGGAATAGGAGAAACAACATGGAGCATCATTAATCTTGCATGTTCCAGGCTAGAGAAGCGTTTGTGATTCTGTTTCATAATAAGGTGATGAAGGCAAGGGGGACCGCGTCTGTGCAGCAGCAAAGACTGAGTCCCTAAAATTGCAGTCCCTGCATTAAGAACTGCTTGAACATTTTCCAAGAAATACTTTTTTTTAGGGTAAGCAGCAAAAGGAACAGAAAAGCAGTTACTGCTCCCCTTGTTCTCACCCAAGCAATCTGCTCACCCAGCTGCTGGCTCTATGCAGCCCAGCATCAGCCTAAGGAGTTCCAGCCTCGGCCGCTGCCTCAGACTGCTATCCTCCATGGCAGAATTGGGTGAAAAGAACTGAAGCAGGAAATGAAAGAGCAGTAACATGCAGAAAAAAGGCTGAATAAAGCTGCAATAGCAGAACAGGAAGGTTCTGAACAATGCAGAGAGCCCTTCAGGGCAAGGGCAAGAGAAGTTGTAGGCTATGTCTGAGAAAGAAGTTGGCATCCTAAACGAGGTGAGCCCAGGTCATCACATGTCAGCAGTGACTTGGTTACCAACAGCTTGTCTGAAATCCACACTGTTTCCTTGAGCTTCACATGATTTTCTCCAGAACTTGCAGGGCGATGTACTGCCTTGCAGATTCTTGTACTTTTACAACAACAAATTTAAAGACGGTTTGTGGTGCACAGCCCAAATGACAAATGAGCATGGGGAGATGACTCCATAAATCATTTATGATACATTATGGTCATTTTTACGCTGCCATAGATTGCAAAAACATTAACAATAAGTGAATGTTGATAGAAAGGTTGTGGGCACATTTGAGTGATTTTATTGTCTTTATAATACACAGTAGTAGTAACATGAAACCAGCTATCAATGTTTAATAAATGTTTTAGCAACACGTTATAAATTATAAATGAGTGACTATATGTGCCATATAAAATATGCATAATGTTTTCTGATGTTTGCTAATCGTATGCTACAACTGTTTTAAGAAACTATTAATAACGAAGTGACTAGAGATAAAAGTTCCCAGATAAGTTCAGGAAGTAATTTCTAATTAAACAAGTAAATCTTAAAAAAGCAAGTGCAATTATATTGGTCTCTGGCATACGGTAATTGTTTAATAAGTCTCTCACTTTAAGCTGTGTGCAGATCCCAAATGCTGCAAGGGCTGGATTTGGAAGAAACATAGTGTAGGAGAAAATTTCTAATTCCTATTTCCTATTCCATCCACACTGCTGAGGGACTTCTTAATTCCACATACATCATCTTAAAATAGATTTTTTCCTGATATTTTAATGCAAGGCAATGTCGTGATTTTTGTACAGTCCTCATAGGGCCAGATCTTGACTGCTTCTGAGTGCTTGGGAGTCAGCAATACGCTTCTAGCATATGGATATATGTTTATGTACATATATTTCATACATACACATGTTCATAGAGAAGACACTGATATCCAAAAGTCAATGGAGTCAGAAGCACTATTTTAAAATAACCCCTTTAGTGCACCAGTGAAGTCATGATCTTCATCCTGGTAGCACTGTAGTTCTCAACTCCAATGTGGCTAACGAAGAAAGTCAGCTACACAAACATGAGATAACTTGTTAAAAGCAAGCAGCATGCATTCCTTTTCTTTTAGATTAGTAACTTGATGGCTAGCACTTGTGATCCATGGGAACACACTGTGTTCATCACTGCTGGTGCAGCTAGCCAAGGGGAACAAAAAGAAGGTACTACTGCAGACATACAGACAAAGCCATGTTTTTATTCCCTAAAATTAGTCCTCCTTGGACATCAGTATTTTTCTGAAAGCATCAAAAAACAAACAAGCTAAAAATAAAGGAGAACAATTCATTTCTCTAATGTGGAACATGAATACACGCAGCTGCACACAGCTCTCCCTGAGCCCTCACAGCAAATAGACCTGCTATTCAAAAATGGAACTTGAATCCCTTTACAGCACATGCATCATATTTTACTTCGTAATAATTCAAGCTTGTTACAGCAAAGCACAGATTCAAGTCTTTCAAAATAATTTTGATTGCTCTCTTTAAAGTTCCAGTCTCTGGAAGGCATTATTAGTAAATGGTTTTGTGTGCCTTTGTCAGCCCCATCCATTTGGCTCAGTTTGGACTGTCAGCAGCAGAAGAAAAATTAATCGAGAGGCTCAAGGCCTTTGAATATACCTCAGAAAAAAAAATGAGTCATTCTCAAGGATGCTTTCTTCTGCCTGCTCTCTAACGATATTACTGCAAAAGTTTGGACCCACTGGTCCAAACTTGGTGCAACTTCATAGAGCTTAAAGCAGCTAAATTCAAACATATAGAGTAACATGGAAGTTGTTTGCAAGCATGAAATTTCATTTCATTCTGATCTCCTGATTGTACACTCCCTCCAATTTTCAATTAACCTGCTGCCTGCAATGGTACTATGAGAGCACGTAAAACTAAGCACGTATGTAATTGTTTGGGAGATCAGGTCAATGATTCATCTACAGTATTAAGCTGCTCACAACTGAAAAGCCTGTGTGCCTGTTAATTCAAAGGGTTCACACCTCCCATATATAACCATCATCAATGCCTCCCAGCTTGCCTTCCCTTATTCAGGGAAGAACATGCATATTTACATAATTTAAATGGAAGCTAATGCATCTTACACATTAAAATTATACCAGCTCTGTATCCTCCCATCTGGATTAGAGCAGGCAACTCCATTCATGTTCTATTTATGTGAAACCTGCTCAGGAAAATGCTAGGAAGAGAATCAAAAGGGGAAGGGATGGTACAAGAGGAACTTTTTGCACCTGTTCCATCCCAAAAAAAGATTAGAGATGTCTGAATGAAAGTCAGTTTTAGTACAATTTTCTTTTGCTTACCTTCCCGCCCCTAATGTTACACCTGGAAATTGCAATATAGATTCTTCAGGGGAAGAAAAAAAAAAAAAAGATAGCTGAAATTCAGGAATAAAGGCTGTGGTCTCCTTCCTGTATGCATCACAAAGGAAAATGTTTCCTGCTGCTCATTCACCTGATCATCTTTTTACATAATCAAAATGATCTGAGATCTACTTCTGTACAGTATTAGAGTATTCAGTCCCCATACTGCAGCACTGAACAACTGCTGGGAAGAAGAACATATAATCCAGATCATGAGGCTGAGGGAAATACAGACTGCTGCTAGTCGGCATCAAGTTGTAGACACCCACAGCAGAGCTACTGCCATGAATGAACAGCAATGCTAACACATTCTCATTAATATAATAACTGTGAACATACCAATGTCACTTTCTACTGAAAGAAACAAAAATTGAAGATGATGTTCAGATTGCTGACATGTCTGCACTTCTATGCATTCCATTTGTAGACTTCCCCATTTAGTAGACTTGTGTGGCATTTTTTCAGCACTGAAACATGTCAGCATATTGCAGAGGAATCAGGTAAGAGCATCCTGTATCTACAGTTTGTATCAGACAATGAATAATCCAAGAGGAGTCTGCACTTCCCCGATCAGAGATGTAAGCATTATATGGCCTTTTCCTAAGTTAAAGCTTTGCAAGCCTGCTGTTTTTAATGTGGCCTGAGAGCATCAAGCCACAAACACGACTGCTTATGATCATTATTAAATACACTGATTTTAGTAGACAGAACGTTTCACTTGAATATTAAAGATGAATAAACAAACAATGGTTATCACTTATTGCACGGGTAATTCCCAAACTGGTAAGAAAACTCCTATCTAATTTCGGTATATGTTTATTGCATGTTTCACTGCTCATCTAATCAGAACTGGGAAACATTTGATATGAAAATAACCACAAGAAAGAGAACATATATATCCAAGTGGGATGACTATAAAAATCAGTACAGCTCCAGGAGTGTACCTAACGACTCCTAGATAAGTAACTGCCACAGTTACATCTGCATCCCGTTGGCAGCACAGCACCTTGCAGTTCCCATGCCTCACATCCTTCAGAGGACAGCAGGGCACATATGAAATCTACTCCGTCTCATTCTGTGACCCTTCTGCAGCGTGAACAGAACTCAAAGCAGATGGTGATAAACTCACACAGAACATCTAAGTTACACTCTGATCTGGAGGTCAATCTTATTTTCAATAGCTGCCTCAGCTCCTCACAAGGAAAAATATTCCACTTCTCCTAGCAGCTAATGGAAATATTTCCACTCATTTCCACAGGGGCTGTCTACAGTTTACTTGTTCACTGCAACACAAAAAATGTCTGCAGCATGCTGTAAGTTAACTGCTCTTCCTTAAACATCAAAAAACATGCAGTAAGCAATGTTGTCTTTTGCTGCTGCAGCTCCACTGGTACATAGATCATGGTACTGCAATGAGGACTGTGTCTACAGCAGCTGAATACCGAGCCAGGCAGCTACAAGCACACCTTCAAATGCTGCACTCTCACAAAGAAAGGTAGCTAGGAACAAAGTGATCGAGAGGAATGGATGGAAGTGACCCTCTAATTAACTTTTATGATGTAAAGAGCCAAGTGTTGCTCAACAGAAAACCTTTCCGTAAAGGCAACAGTACATACAACATTTAGAACACGTTACTAGAAAAAGATTTGTTACTGATCTCATGTTTATAACAAGAGTACATTTTTTTTTCTGTTAATTTAACAATATAAAATGCTTGTGTGATCAATGATTCATCTTTGCTTTTGGAGCAGGTGCATTTTACTTTTATCTGAAACAATAGAATACATTTTATGAAACCATCTATTTATCTTGAATTCAGTATTTGTTTAGAAAATTGTCTTCATAGAAGACAAATTCTCCACACATATTCCATCAGTACCATTCCATGACTGATCAGAAAACACACTTTTCCATTCACACCAGCTGAAAACAAGAGCTGTACAAATGAAATCCTCCAAAACTTACTCAGATAAGTACAACTGGAGTTCTGGGGAAATCTGCCTGCACAAACAAGATTGCAGGGTCAGCAGCAGACAAACATTCCTGGAACACAAGGCGAAGAACTGCAATACTTTTGGCTTCAATAGCCTCTTTCTAGTCATTTAAGCCATTTAATAGCCACTCTTTAAACCCTTTTAATCCCCCTTTTACCGTATTCTGTAACAAAATGCACTCTCTTGTGAGTACAATGCCAAGGTCCACATCTTCCCAAGTAGCAGTCATTCCTCAGACCCAACCACTTGTTTTCCTTCCATCACACAGGGCTAAAGCCAGGGAGGCTTTTATGCCCTCCATAATGCAGTTCCTGACTCCACGCAATCCTCTGCCTTTCACCAGTACTAATCAATACAACACTAAAAGGTGTCACTGCTCACGTATCTGTGCAATCCTGCTGCTGACCTCTTTGTTATTTCATTCTCCTTCACTTGAAGAACAGTTCCCTTAAATCAATTATTTATCAGGCCCACGAGGACATCAGTAATAAGTGCACTGAGATTTGTGGCTTCCAGGCCAAAATGAAATCCCATAATACAAAAAGTTTTCCATTCACACCTCATTTCCTGATTTTTTTTGGGACTCCACACTAAATACCCAAAGCTTTGGGTGAGCTAAGGTTTGACAGCCCTTTGTCAACAATTAACTGAAGCTGTCTCATTCAAAATAGCAAATCCATCATTAAACACAATAAGATGACATTGTCTCTTCTGTAAGTTCCAAGCCACCTAAGTCTTCAGAACTCTATTTTCAACCACCTGCAACACCTCTCTCTAATTACATCCAACTCCACAAGAATCCTCACACACCACTTCTAATGCCCTGTGAGTTCATCTCCAGAAATGATCTAAGCTATCGACACCGGACAAAACACTTTGTATTTGATCCTTCAGAAATGTTAGCAGAGCTCAGCTTTTCTGGAAGGAAAAATAATTCAAGTGAGAAATTTTAGTCACGGGAAAGAGGAAGCTTTTCAGAGATTCAAGATAGCATGCCAGATTCCCCATTGTACTCTCCCATTTCTCTCTGGTTGCGGCAGCATAGAAAAAGGTCTCAGTGGTGAATTAGGACTCTAATCTGTACAACCCCTATGTGAGAAATGTTTTTTTTTAATCAAAGCCTCTTTGGCACTGCTGTGCTAGCTTCGAGCAGCCTCCAGGTACAAACAATACAATTAGTCAACAGGTTGTCTACAGCAGATATCCATAAGCAGTTCAAGGAGGAACAATCAACAAGGATTCCTGTACCGCCTATTAAAGCAGCAAACTTTTCCCAGCGAGTTCAAGAGCTTTGGCACATTAGGAATTATAACAGTGGGGAAAAAAGCAGCAAGCAACGAAACAAAGCCAAGCAAACTCTCCTGCAAAGCTCTTTTTTTGCAACACTGATGGTGTGGCAGCCTAAAGGATTAAGGTCATCCCAATTCCTCCTGCAACTCTCTTTCTCTCAAAAAGAAAAAAAATAAACTCCACAAAAAAAAAAAAAAAAAAAAAAAAAACAAGCACATTTTGGAAGCAAATAAACCCAAGAGCATTAACATAAGCAGTAACCAAATAAAAACCTTAAAGGGCTGCAATGGAAAGCTCACTTACAAGTCTGCTGAGATTATGGCTAGAAGCTTGTTTATTTACAAAGCATTTTTTTGTTCCAGCTAGAATACCAGCACTAGCAGGGAATAGGCTTAAGGATCAAGTGGATGCTCAACTCAGTTCCAAGCAACTTGGTGTGTTTCTTCTCCAATGCCAATGTTGCAAAAACATGTTTACTGTATACATTTCCAGCACAGTAATGTTTCTAGGAGAAAGCAGGGCAATTATGCCCTCAAGCAGTTTTGCAATTTCATATTTAATCTTATGAAATACACTCTTTCAGTTTAACAAATCAGCTCTAAATTGCCAATCAAATCACTCCAGGAAACGAGGCTCTACATCTCAGACTTGCAAGAAGTAATTTACCAATTAAAGCCAAAGAGTGACAAAAATAATTTAGGGGAGCTTTCTTGGAATATATTCTTTTGACTCTTTGCAAAAAAATCAAGGAAACAACCATCACCATTATTCACTGAATCTCCTATGAAAGCACTATGCAAATTACTGTTTAAATAGCACAATCAAAATTGCAAAGCCAAGCGCTCCAAGTTAGAAAAAGCCAGAAGCAAGCTGATCTGAGCAACCATAGCCCAGGCCCTCAGTGAGGCAGGAAACACACACGATTTTAACCAGACTGGCACACATGCTGCCTGCTGCTCCATTTCTGAGGTCCTATTCAACACTTCTGTTACCCAGTTCCGAGCAGCAGTTGAGGTGATTCAGTCTTGGTCTGCTTCCATGCTTCATGTTGCATAGCACACTGTTTTCAAGTGGTGGCCCAGGGGGTGATGGAGTCACTGTTTAGACATTGTATTAAGGGATATGGTTTAGTGGAGAAATATCGCTGGTAGGTGGACAGCTGAACTGGATGATCTTGTAGGTCTTTTATAACATTTGTGATTCTATATCAGAATCACAGAACACATCTACCTTCCACAATTTTAAATTATGTCCACTGAGTCCCCTGCAGCACTTACATAAAACAGCTTCCTTCCCCAGCCAGCCAAAGCAGCCCCAGCCTGTTCCCCTCAGGTAGGCACTGCCTTCATCTCCTTACCCAAACACTTCTGGATTTCCCATTCAGCTGATAAACCTACACATGGGAAGCATGTTTCAGATACTTCAGGCTTGATGATGTTTTCCCAGTATTTGTCTGTCATAAAGGCTTTGATTTCTGTATTTCTTCAGTCACATCAACATCTTTTATATGCAAGACATATCTGAAAGTCCTCCATTTAGAACCCAACTTCCATTCAGAAAAAAACTGTTTCAGTCATGTTCCCCAGACCAGCCGTACCAGGTTCTGTCTCCAAAGCAATGTAACTTTAAATCCAGCCAAGGTGCAAGAGGAAGATGACTTGCAGTTAAGGAGCACCTTCCTGCTGTGTCACACAATGCCCAGCCCTGCAAACACTGCCATGGGCAATGGTGCTGCTGATGGAATACATCTGCAGCTACAGTTGTGCAAAAGCCAACTGGCAGCCAACGCTCCAGGTCACTACAACAGCTTTAAGGAGAGTAAAGGCAGCATTTCCTGCTTCGACTCTAAAGTAGGATGATCTAAAGTCTATTTTTCAAGCTATGCAATACACTTCTTCAGCCATTACTAAAGATCCACCCTGGAGACTGCACTGACATAGCTACAGCTGCCTAAAAAAGCAGCTAAAAATAACGCCATTCTCACAGTTAAAATTTCTCTGTAATGGAAAAATAAGGATAACATTAGCAGCATTAATCCTGACCTTTAACAGTATGTGACCAAAGGGCACTAGTTACCTCACTCTTTACAAGAAGATTTTCAGCTTCCTCATTTGCAGCTCTCTGAGCACATCCTGCCACCTGATGACTAAACAAGTCAGGAGGCAGAGTGACCAGGCACCATGGCACACACAAGCCACTTTCAGTCTGGGGTTTCATTGAAGAACTCCTCTCACTCCTCACAGAAGCCACACACAAGGGCCTTCTTCAACATTTTGCCTGAAAGACGTAACTCCCCACCACAGGACGCTGTTAAGCACCCATCAAGACCATGGGCAAAGTGAAGGCTCAAACTTAATACTAGCTGGAGTCCAGAAGTCATTTACCACCCATGTGGTTTGGATTCCAACTAATTAAAATTGCTACTGATACCAGAGGAAAAACACATCACCAGTACTGTCCAGTTGCTGCTGCTGGTAACAGCAACATTAATCTGCCCAGGGAGCCTAAAATGATTGGGTTCTGAAACACACCATTTGTATGTCAAAGTAGAAAAAGTGAAGGAGGGTAATTCTTTACCAAAACACACACAAAAAAGCTTCTACACAGAACCATAACAGGCTTTTTTTATCTGAAAGCACTAAAAAGGCAGATATTTCTTTAGACCGTTCCAGAGATGACTAACAGCACTCCAGTGCTTTTATTCATCCTTGCTAGGCATCACTGTATATTTCCACGTTCAGGTTACAGCTAAAAGAGGGTTTGACAAACATCTGTTATGACAGAAAATAAGTTTGACAGAGCATTCCTGATCATGGTAATTCCTCCATAGCCAAACTGCCTGAAGAAAAATGAAGGGTCAGTGTTTCAGAAAGGTTTATTTGCTGAAGATTACTTTTTATTTTTTTATATCTATAAAGCCTGACAGCCTTTCAAGTATTTATACAGGTACAGGTTACAGGTTGCAGGTTATAACACATGACATTACCGATGTATTCTGCCCTTTGAAAGAACTCTGCCTTATTTTTACAATTTAGAATTCACTGCTGAGGTGTTCTTGCTTGTAAAGGATTGTCAGGTTCAAATGAGGAACCAGACAGCCCAAGACAGCCTGTCTCTGGTGAATAGAAGTTCTAAAATATTGAAGTCTCTAGAACAGTAGTAAAGATGCACATTCCGTATTTGCAGATATCTATCTATATTTCAGCATTACATGAACTGCAATATTTACATACAGGATGAGTCTCTCTGAGCCTAAAAAAAGGCTGCAAAATATTTCTATTTGTTTTTCCAGTTCTTGCGTATCAGATTGATTTTTAAATGCTATTAGCAATAATTAAAGCACAGAGTTGAAAAAAGCATTGCAAATTATGCCTACTTATAACATTCCCAGACCAATTACTGTCCAGTGGAGTTACCATGGGCAGCTGAAAGAACCAAGAATAATAACGCTGTCAATGAAAGTGTTGGATGGAAATGAAGAAAAAAAATTAGCTACACAATATGGATTAAATGACAGTGAAATAAAGATATTCAGTTATACAAAGCTCCCAGAGCTCAGGGAATTTCTTGCATATTTAAACAAATACTCCGGACAGCAGGCCACTCCCTACTTCATCTCTGTATCCTCTGAAAGAAGAGAGGCATCATTCACATCAGCTATTCCACTGTAAAATTCTATCAGAAACTCTGGTGTTAACGTGGTACACACAGATGAGAAAGTCTGTGCTGATAGAGCATTGGTCTCAGCAGAAAACTTCTGGGAACGGAGTCAGCACGAGAAGAACAACTTTGTTACGTGCCTGAGTTTCCAAGCTCCAGCCTTCCAACAGGTATACTGCAAAATTTATCAGCCTACCACCACCAGCTTCACACAAGCCTGAGAGACACAGAGGGTCTTTGCACTGTTTTTCTTTCAGCAGTTTCCTCTTACACTACATTCTGTTCCTGTTATTTGACTTAAGGACAAAAGTGATATAGATTTTAATTTTTACATGTTTAAGAATAAATCATGTGTTCCCATCAACGCACTCCATGATGGGTGATATCCTGTGCACTTATGGAAGCTTAAAGCTACAGGTCATTCCTCCCGCACCATTACCTTAACCAGCCTCCTTTCCCAGCCAGCAGTCCCAACCTCTTTATCCCACTGTCTCCATCTGTTTGCCCAGACACTTCCAGATTTCCCATTCTGCTAAGCCCAAACAGCCTTTGCGCAGAGAAGAGTACAACATGGGAAGCAGGTATCAACATCAGTTTTGCTGATGTTTGTCAGAAATACTTTGGGTCTCAATATCTTATAAGCACAAAAACTATTACCTGAAAATTTTTCACTTAGAATCCAACTTTCATAAATAAATGAACATTTTCAGATGCAATTCAAAAAGCTGTTCGAGAGCTTCTCAAAACTCACTTGTTTAGTTCTTACTAGTAACACAGCCATCACTGCAACACCCACCTTGCAAGAAGGCAGCTAAAAACCCACAGTTATATTCAACACACATTTCCACACAGTCCCCAAGTTTGAAATGAATAACCAAGATCGTGGTGAAGCAATACAGATAGAATACAGATAGGACTTGTTGCAATGACAAGAGTAAGATATCTTTATCTGAAGCAGTTTAATTTTGAAAATATATTAAAAGTAATCAGTAGGTAAATAAACTTAGAGAATACTTCAATAGTACAAGTCATTAAGAATAGCTGAAGTACTGAGCAAGGTGTAGGAGCTTATGATATTGCTGGAGTTCCTCTGAAACTCCTTAAGCCTTTACATTTAGTTAATGCAGAGAATAAGCATGCCATGAATTATATACGTTCAGGGAAAATTTAGTGGCAGTTGTCAATACACAGATGTAGGAGAACTTTATGCCCTTTTTCATGTTAAGTGGAAGTGCTGCACAAGCTCAGATCTTTGAACACTCAACTCAGATTTGGAAACTCGTACTGATCAAGAGCAAAGCTGAAGGAAGCCACACACCCCTGAGAAGGGAAACATAAGATTGTCCAGTTGGTGCTAGTGACATTCCAGCCACTTCAGCACTGTCAGCCATCAAACATATCCCAAAAGTCAGAAAGACATCTTGGCAGATTTTCTACCAAAACACTTAAAGAAAATCAGCTTGGCTACTTACTGAAAATCTTACTGGAAATATGAGGAAGAAACACAACCCTCAGTGCTAAAATAATGAAGCCAAAGACATGTGGAAGGGTTAGAGGGAGAAACAACATTCCCATTTTCAGTGTTTACCATTTGAGCCTTGCTCTGTTGTATTGATTTTATGTTGTAACAATTTAAAACAAATAGCCTAAAAGTCAATGGTTGCAAAATAATGGTCACTCTGGAATAGATGTTCAGCATGGGACCGAATGCAGTACTATTGACTAGCTCTCAGCTATAACATGGTATAGCCCTACCAATAGGAAAGCTGCTATGCCTCCTACACTAGTAGACAGATATTCTCAACTGGAAAACCAGAGACAAGGTTTGCTTAACAACTCCTTACTTATATTCTGTAGGGCACAAAGACATGCTTGCCATCAATTGACAAATGTTAATTAAATACATCCCCATCAAGGCACTCTTATTGACAGAAATTCAGTTTTTGATCTTCCAGTTCAGATGCTCCAACAGCAGGGATTACACTTGCACTTCCTCTGTCCCTGCTGTTTGTTCCATCTCTATACCACAGTTCTCAAAGGTACTAAAGCTGGGCCACATGAGGCCATGCTGGGAAACAGGGCAAAGAGGAGAAGGGCAGGGAAATAACTCTGACCCCTGTGCTGACAGTTCTCATGATAGCTCAGGATGCAGGGGTGACAGGACTGATATTCACTGAGGCATGAAGGAGGAAGAAAATGGAAACAACATTTTTTTAAACTGCCTTCTCCAGTAGAAAAAACACATCCTGAACCACTCTGGGTATGCCAGTGTTAACTATCATTCTGAACTCTTAACCACACAGCACATCTCTTCCTAATACTGCTATTGTTCATTTCATTAAGGTAAAAGTAATTATGGATTTGCATGCTTTTCTCCTTACCTTTATTCACAATTCTAGCAGTTAATATGAGGGGCCAAACAACCACTAATTGAAAATTGATTTTAGGTTCAATTAAATGGCTAGCCCAGGAGGAGAGTCTACATGGAGAAACCTTATCAGCTGACTCCTTCCCTGTGAGCATCCATACTGAATTTCACTGACATAATCAGTATCTAAAATAGGAACAGTAGCAGCTGTAGATAATGTCCAAGGAATATACATAATGAAAACTTCAGCATTTAATTGTTAAGGAACAGAAGATACGCTTCCATAATCTCAGGTGCTACTTAGTACTGTGACAGCAACATTTGTGATGGTCAAGCAGCAGTAGACTTGAAAGATGAGTCCAAATTCAAGCTTTCCTGCTGCTTTAACAGACTCTGACACTGCTGCCTTTTTTTCCTCCTCCAACTTTTGAGCAAGAGTTAGAAAAGCAATGTTTTGACATTTACTTTAATACTATAACTTCACTATAAGCTTTTATGAATCTTCACAAAAGATGCATGATTTTATTTCACGTCTCCTTTTGCCTATCATGGATGGTATTATGTTGTCCAATATATATACACAATATATATAAATATATATACCCATATATATTTGTCCGACATACAACCAGGAATATCCAGTGACATCCAAAGTGGATAGAAACTCATTGCTGGGATCAACCAGCAAGTTCTGGAGTTATCTGCAGATATTCACTCCTTTAGGCTATTGAAAGTTTTGGCCTTAGACTTCTAAGACCCTTCCTCTTAATGGAAGAGATTAATCACCAAACTCTAATCTGTAACCTGCATAGGAAGGAATGCAGTTCACTTTTTAATGTCATTACACAATACAGCTGTATATTCTGATAAAACTGCTTGTGGCTCTGCACGCCTTAATTATGTATTGTATCATCAGTGGTGCTCAGTGGCTCTATTGTGAAGAAATGAATGTGGTTTACAGCCCAAGGCAAGTCATAGAAAATGCTGTAATATTCATCCTTTAACATGTGGAATAAGGTTAATGTAGGTAGCTCTTCAGACATGGGGAAGACGCTCTGCTCCCAGAACGATATGGAGATAAGTATTCTCATGAAGAGCAGCAAATGCTTGGGAGCCAACTACAGAAAAGCCTAATCAAGGCACCCTTAGTGGTGGAATTACAGCTATTGTCATACTACTCTCTGTCTTATACCAGCATCTTGTCACTTACAAATTATAGCACCAAGGATGGATAAGGCTCATCACTAGATGAGCTTGAGATTCTGCATCTGATTATAGGGAGTAATTACATTAATCAGTTCTAGACATTACACATAGGCAGTGGAGAGCCATAGGAAAATTCTGGGCACCTACACAAAAGAGCAGAACAACACCTGAATTCCAGCTTCTGTAATCAGAAGGCAAATAGCTTAATTTGAGCACCTGTGTTACGTTTTTTCCTCGTGCTACTGCAATTATTAGACATACTTTTAAAATATAAAAAAGGAAATTTATCTCCTTAGGAAAAAAAAAAAACCCACAACAAACAAACCTCACCTATCACAACACTGGCACCAGTAGGGCTGGTCGCAATGTATTCTTCCACACCAGATATCTCACTAATCAGACAAGCTCTCCAGTCTAGGATATTGCTACTTTAAAAAAAACACACGAACTGAAATCAATGGCTGTTTGTTCAGTAACAGGGTAGATGACTGAAGAGCACACTTACAAACAGCAGGTGAGGCGTTCAGTGTGAAGAGCAACCAGATTGTCCACTGCCTGCATTCAAAGACAGTGCTCAAACCTCAAACAGCACAGAAGATTGTTTTAATACATGTTTTTACACTCAGTACCTGTACTAAGAGCAACACATAAAAATCACAAAATATTCTCAGATTTTATTGATAGTGCATTTACCACAAGGGTCCGATTATCTTGAAATATGTCAACCACAGAGGACAAACTTCATGTAAGAAGCAAGTATTAGGACTGAACGGGATGCTGAATAAGATTAACATAGGCCTGACAAATAAACCTTCTTAAGGAAAACAGCTTGTTAACAGTGATCCTTTCCACAAACTGTTCTGTGGAAACCACAAAGCCAAAACTACATAAAAAGTTGTAAGAGAAAACTGAATTTTACCTCCGTTACCTTCGAGAACATTCTGTGATAAGGACAATTTTAGAGATGGGGAAAGCTGAAGTAAATTTGAGACTAAATCAACTGCAACAAGAAAGATAATGAAATTAAATTAAGTGCACACAAAGCTTTTGAGCATGTTCTGTGACCTCCGCATAGAACAGGCTGATGAAGCCTTGCATGCTCCCCAGCCTGATGTTTTTGCATAGTGCCATCCTCCCCTCTTTATACTGAAGTAAAGAGATGTATAAATGCAGGAAAGTGAGGTTTTTGAATTGACATGGGCTGGAATTAGGGCTGGCTGGCTGCTGAAGGTGATAAAGCAGTCAGAGGAAAGAAGTGAGCATGGAGAATTCTCTGCTCAGCAGCAAAAGGGAAGAGCAAGTCAACTGCAAAAACCTTTTGCACCACTCCCAGTGCTCATGGCCCTCCCTGAGCAGAGATCCGCTGCTATACACATCAGACCTTTGTGGAACCATCCTTTCAGACATTGCTTTGTGTTTAAGGAGGTCACCACAAATGTCAAAGTATCAATCTGTCTCTTTATAGGAAATCGTGCTTTAAAGCTTAATGAAGTCTCACTGATCTTCTTTCGTTAACATCCATGTATAGCTCCATCTTGGGATGAGCTCCTCTATGCTCAGATTCATAGCTGGCATTAAAGGCAGACACTTGGCTATGCTTGAGAATATAAAAATGGAGCAGTCATTAGACAGAAGAATTTTTTCAAAAGCACAGGAGAAACAAGAAAATGTAGATTAAAAAAAAAATCTGAGTACTTAAGTGCACCTCAGTACTACAAATACTTTATATGAAAACAAAATAACATTTGGGAAATCACTGAAGTCCTTCAGTGGATGCCTCTGAATATTACCCTTTCTGTGCCTGTCTAACACAGAAAGCTGTGTACACAGCAGAAAATGCCAAATTGCAACGAGCTCATTTGTATAAGAATAGAACACATTCCCAACTTTCAAGGAGATGTGCTCTCTAACATGGCTTAGAAGGATATAATGGCTGATGCTAGGAAAGCTGTGTGCCCTAACGTACTCATTTCCCAGAGTAATGCTCTCACTCATATCCACGCTGCAAGATTTGACTCTTGCCCATGCCCACCTCTTTGTGGAAATGATGTACTCTCATCATATACTCAGATCTGTGTGGCACCATTCATTTTCCTCACTAAATTATAGCTGACGAGTATTGCCAACAGGTGCTTACCTGTAGTACCACTCACACAGAACTCAATTTTAAAATACTTATAATCTGCCAAGGCTTTTGTTTTTGTTTTTTTTTTTTTCCTTGCTGGTGTCTAGTGAGGATTTCAGAATGATTCTCTTTGCAATTTACTCAGATGGGATTTAACAGAGTGAAACAAGTGGTTCTTTTAAGAATGCTGCCCATCAGTTCTACTTCTGCTGCTTGTGCTTTTCAAGCCATCTAACAAATGTTGGATTGCTTGTTTGAATTACGAAATAGAAGAAATCTAAAGAAAAATTATTATTCCCATCTCCTCATTTACAGAACACCAGCAAGAAGGACAAGGAAAATCTCACCAAGTTAAAGTCTTGAGAAACAAACTTCCTGCCTAAATCACAAAAAAGGACAGCTAAACTCAAGAGATCCTAACCAGAAAATCTGGGGATAGAACACTCAGAAGGCCTCAAGGAAAGGCCAAGATTCTACTTAAAACTTTGATACTTGTGTCAGAGCCTCATTTCCCATAAATGCACAAAGACAAAGCTCTCTGAAGAAGAGCACTCCTAGGAAAAAGGGTAGAGCGAAGATGGGTAGCACTCAGAAGCAATCCTGGACTTCTCATGGGTAGGCTTCTTACTGATTTAGCATTTCCAGCCTACTTTACAGAAGGTGACCATGCAGAAATCAATTGCAGAAAGCAAAAGTAGACATTAGTCCTAACTTCTAGTAGCACAAGTCTACGTGGAACTAATGTGGAACCCCTTACAGTGATATACATCCACAGAGTTGCTCAACTGACCATTATCTGATGAAATGAAACTAATTTGTCTGCAAAATCCTGTCTCTAATTCCCACACTCACAGGCAGTCAAGTACACAAATCTTAGCACATTGTGAGACATTGGTTGTATGAAATCAAGAGAACTCCAGCAGCTAACGGTTATGCCTTCCTGAAGTGCAAACTGTTACTCCATCTAAAGAAAGATGAGAAGCAGCATAGATTAATGATGCAGAGCTAATTAAAGAAGTAAATAATAGCGGTGGTGTACCCTGAGCCAAAGAGGTAACAAATAATGCAGCAGGAAATAAGAAGAAATATGAGGTCTTGATTAATTAAACTACATTTCTAAAGGAAGGTAGGACTATAAAATGTCAAATATGATATTAATGTAGAGTAGGTTTATTAGAAAAATAAATTATAGCTTAATATAAATTACATTAAGAGTTTGTTTTCCTTAGCCAGTGCTGTTGTACTTAATTGTTACAGCTTACTTCTGTAGAGGGGGAGAAGCTGCCCATGACTACAGACTGATGGTGTTCTACAAAGACGTGATGCTGAGTGGAAGAATGCAACTCAAAAGACCCCTTATTCAGGAACAGGACTGACCCACATCCTTTGGCAGCACACATCTTGCTTTAAGCTGCTTCAAACACTATTGTGGCTCTGAAACAAAGGTGCCCATTGTGCACCAGAGATCATTATATGTGATGAATTTTACTCTAATGATGTCTTGAACACCTAGAAAATGGTGCAATTGCCCTGAACCACCTGAGCTGAAGAAGCTGCAAAGCGCTACAGGAGGTAAGTCCGGGGAAGCACAAGCTGTGAGCTGAACATATGGCACTTGATGCCTTCTACCATCAAACGGTTGGGAGCAGGGACAAAAGAAGGTGGAAAAGAACCTTTGTAAACATGTTTTTCTATGCCTTAGAACTTAACACAGCTTTTTAATCTACAAAACATCACATATCTGATAGTATCTCAAGAATATTTGTTGGAAATTAATAAATCTAATATTCTAAGACTAATTCCAAGCTGTTACATCAATCCTAACTCAGCAGCATTGCCATGGTTACGTTATTACTACAGCTTAACCTTGTAGGTGTCTTATCAAGATGTCTGGTAACAAAACAATTCCAGTATTCTTTGTATATGTTCCAGACAATCTAGTTATATCTACTCCATTAACATAAGGCCACAGTCTCTGTGCCTTAATTAACACAGAATCACAATATGATCGTCTGAGTAAAAAGTAAGCTATTGTATAACATCCTTCCCACAGTCCAACTCCCAGTACAAAACAGCAAAGCTCCTAATTAGCTGCCCATCTTAGGGAGCTGGTTTCCCTCAGCTCACATTCATGAATTACTAAAACCATTTTCCTCATCAACGTGGCCATTAAAGATATAAAAACATCCACAACTCCATTGCAGGAAAAAAAAATAAAGTCTAAAAGAGTTTTATCAAAGAGGCAAAGATATACTTTAGGAGTTATTCTAAAAATAAGGGATTGCCTTCAAATACTAATGAGGGTTTATAATCCCAACTGAGGCAACATTCTGTCAGCTTCTGTGCTCTAACACCAAACGTCTTCACCATTCCTGCTTGCTTATTTGTGTTGCTCTTCCCAAACAGCTGAGCATGTTCCAGGATAGACATTCCTGTGTTCCAGAGAAACACAATGATTACAACCACCACAGTATATTTAAAAAGTCATTACCAGAAATATTTTTGAGGCTCATTAAGAATAATTATTTCTAAGCTAATTTTACTCACAGCATATAGTAGATTTTGCCATTTCTGTTCTAATGAGAGACAAACAAATTATTCATAATGACTATTTTCCTTCAGAAATGACAGTGTTTTGCCTTTTAATTGTACCTGAATAGGGCTGATTTTCTGCAATTTATTTCTTATTCAGAACGAAATTCATACATTACATCATTTGCAGAGTAGAAATAAGACTGTGATCCATAAATAGGTGTTATTTCCTACAGTCTGAATAAGGCAGACTTGTGCTAATTTTTCAGCTATGCAAACAAACACACAACCAAGCCTACCTGCAAATTGTATTGCCAAAACAAATGGAGACAGGCTCATACTGGTAATTGTCAGGGGAGACAATGGTGGGAGTCAATTTCCCACCATTTAAAAGAAAAGTAAAAAATCCTGGTGTTTTTTCTTCCCCTGGAGTCATCCAAGTTACCTTGTGATTTCATGGCTAACAACTCTCCCTTATGAAATAATGCACATTGGAAAATAACTGTCTCAACAAAAAACAAAAACAGCAACAAAACCAACACCAAAAACTATACCAATCCTTGCTGTCCCTCGGTTATCACAGTGACAACTGCTCAGATCCTGCAACAGCATTTCTTCACCACGTAGAGCAGACATCAGTGAGCTGTGGCAGGGAGCACTTGTCTGAAATCTTTGTGTCTGAATATGATTTTCAAAAAACTGACTATGATTTGATTGAATTACCCCTGGTTTGGACTGGTGATACACAGAACACAACCCTGAGGGCAGCGTTCAGACTGGAGCGCCCTTCCCCAAGGTAAATGCTTTGGATTTGATCTGGCATAGCTGATAGCAGAATCAAAGCCTAAAACAGACAACTTTTTGGAAATGAGGAAAGGATTATATGGCTAACTACTCTCTAAGGCAACAAGGGAAAAAGGGGAATAACATCTGAAATGAGAAATGCAAGTCTTGCTGCATTAGAAACATCAGTGAAGTAAATGCATCCAATAAAAAGCTCAAACCATGGAGGGCTGTTTACTAAAGGATATGTTTGGTCGATCAAAAACCCATAACTGCATCATTACAGAATAGGAACCCCACACACCATCCCTACCCCTCAGGTGTCCTGAAACACTTGTCTAATGTGCTTTAGAACTTTTTCTTTGTTTGGGCTTTTGTCGTGTCTTAGTTACCTCTACAATTGTCGGATTACAGCTTCACCACAGCCACCAGCTTCAGAGGTACTACTGAGCTGAACACAATATGATCTGCTATTTTTCTTATCCACACTTTTATCCCATCCTAATCTCCCCATCCAATTTTTTTTTTAAACTAAATATTTATTTTTCACTAGAATTTAGAGACATTAAAAACCATTAAGAAACTGAAAGAAAAGTTTTTTATGAGAAGAAACAGCTTAATCACACGTTCAGCTCTGTAATTCAAAGTGACTAACATTTCTGCGAGGCCCAGCACATAAGTGAAAATTATCCTCTCCTGTCAGAAGTGCTTAGAGGATGCAATCTGTAGCAATTTCTGCTCACTCACAGAAAATACAAAGGAACCTTAAGCAGCCTAGAACTCTTCCAGCACAAAGGGTTCTCCATTAACACAGATGATGAACTTAAATGTACAGAGGAAAGCGTTCAATTGAAATGAGAATATTCATTTGACATTTTTAACGCTCAAATAGTATTAAGAGAATACTTGATTATTTCATGAGACCAAGTATGTGACAGACATTAGGACATGCACTGTCTGGTTTTGTGACAGTTGCATTGTGCTCCACGTGTCTGATGTACAACACCATGACACTCCTCATTTGAGATAGGAGAGCACCTGAGCTGATCTAGAAGTTTGCCAGCACAGTGCACTGGGCTGTGCCCATGAGGGCAGATCTCAGTGACAAGCCAGCAAGCCTGGTGCCCTATTTCCACACAAGGTATGCTGCTTCAAAGAAAACTTTTTCTTGGCTTTAAGGCCTATTTCATTGCAAAGCTTTTCACAGTATTTCTGTCTTTGTTTAACTGTCTGGGTCCAACAAAGAAGACTGTATCACGGTTTATTTACAAGCACCTCTCAAGCCATCTATCTGTGATGTGAGATTTTGCTATGTGACACCCTAACACAAAATATTTCTGTTGAATCAAAAGGAAAAAAAAAATCCACTATAATTAGTGGATTAGAAAGTTTTGACTTTCTAAACACAAAATGCAGTAGGTATCCTGGAGTACAAAAAAAGAGAAAGAACTTCTTGTCTCCTCGCTACAGAAGAACTTGGACACCAGCTATAGGTTACAGCTTTGCAATATCATCCTTGAGACCAAATTCAAACATTGCTTTAGTCATGGTAATATCTTTCATTAACTGCACTGAAATCAGTGGGAATGACAGCATATCCTTTCAAGAATAAGTTGGCCCCCTTGCCTTGGTCTTGCCATTCCCCATTATCTTCAATCTTGTGTAACTACATATGCCATTTTAAGGATAATACTTAGTGCAGTGGAATGGTAACACTTATGTAAATGAGGGTACAAAGCACAGGGCAGCACAGATCTATTCCAAGCCATCAGAACCATTCTACCTTCTATGGATGATAATTTCTTTTATGTGTCCTGATGGCAGGATCAGACTATTAACTTCTGCCATCTGTGCTCAGCTCACTCCTCACCATAGAATTTTGACTACAGGCTGTAAACCTCTGACTCAGAGATAATACTTGCTTCCTGGTGTTAGAAGTGGGTCTGCATGATTTTCTTCCTGTGTGTACACAGTGCGTCAACTTGTATTCAAGGTAATAGAGAAGCAGCTTTGCCTTTTTAATACAGGGAAAGTCAGTATATATTCTCATAGACAGAACATAGACATAATTTAAAACAATACAGGGAGCAGGTGAAAACACTCTCACTCTGACTTGGCACAGTTCAGCTGAGAGGGGCCTCTCTTGTGCCCATCTTTCATAAATCCTTTGGAGCCTTATATCTCAGCCTCAGGTAAAGAACTATCTTTTTTCTTTTTTGCACAAATACTCGATAATCCTTGAATCTTTTATAATGCAGTTACTAAATCTGAAGCCTCAGCTTGTAATCTCAGATTACTGGGCTATAGAAAGAGTATCTCAACAATCACTGCAACAGAACATATATTAGCAACCTTTTAAATATAAAAGCAGCAGAAAGTGATCAACCATCTTTCCTTGTCAGGTTCAAACAGAAAAGTTCTTTTTTCAGATGATAGAACAACCAACACCAAGTGGTGTTGTGTATTTTGGCCTCAACTAACCCACCCTGCTACACCATTTGCAGACACTTGACATATTTTTTTTTGACATTGGGTCCTGCCAGAGTGCTTAAATACAGCCTTAAGAGCTAAACAAGCAGGCTCCAAATCACCTGAACTGACTGATAATGGAACAGAAGTAATGGAAAACTCCAGTGCACAGGTTATCTGCACAGCCTGTACAGAAGCTCCATACCTCAGCTTGGCTTTGGCAGCATGTTTCACAGGTGAGGAGGTCTCAATAACCATCACAACACCCAAGTGGCAGAAGCTGACATCCATCCTAAGAGAAAGCAACAAGCCTCAGAAATTCCACAGGCAGCACCGTGCCCTGCCTGCAGCCCATCCACCTCAGAACCCACGGTGAATATCTAACAGTGCCAAGCAGACGCAGGGGAGCTCATCTATTACCCTTCCCTTTGCACCTCAGAAAGCCTGGGATGCATTAGGCTCAGCCGTAAAGCCTGCTGCTGCTTGTCAGACTTCCAGCTGACTCTAGCAGCATAACAGCTGCATTGATTTTGCTTATTACATTGTTTAAAATCATGGTTCATTTCTAGTTTCTCCCAAATTAACTTCAATGACAGCGTGCCATTTAACTTCACTGATAAACCAGACAGTACTTAGCCACTTGTTGTCTCAAGATCTCCCCTTCCTGTTTTCTCACTGGATTTAAAGAAGCAATATGTTTATTCCTGCAGGTCACTAGTGCAAATGCAAGTCCTACCCTAGTTACACTGATGAGGTAGAAGTCATTGGACCATTTACCTAAAGAGAGTAAGCAGCATTTGTCCAACTGCTAAAGTTAGGCAAGGTTAATAAAATTCAGCTCTGACTTGGCTATTAGTTCATGGAGCTGTGACAACGCATCATCTGATTTAGAGCTCAGTAGTGCAAGGTTCTCCATGCCTAAGCACATGAAGCCAGTGGGAGGTGACAGCACTTGGTAGTTTAAGCATATGCAGTCTGTCAGCACTGAGCTTTGCAGGCTTCTTGCACAGGGGCTAAGGAAGACTTCAATACCAGACACGGTGAGCAGAAGTTATACTCATCTTCATCTCTCAGGTTAGATTCTGATCTCTCCAGAAGGAAACAAGTTAGCAGCCAAACCTATCGCCTGTTTTCACCACAATATAGTGTAAGAACTTCCCATTGCTTCCTGTTTTGCTTTCTACAGCAATGTCTGAAATAATCCCAACAGCCGAGCACCCAGTTTCTGAAGCTGTAGGAACTACTGCCATCTCATCAGGGTAAAAACTGTAGCATGAAGCATTTCAATTGAGGAGAGGGAGTGAACTTAATCGTTTAAGTGTCTGTAATTGAACCCAGGTGGAGCAAACAGGTAATTTCCCAGGTAATTCAACTTAAGAGTCCAATTAAGTAGTCTCATCATTGTTGTGCATATTTGACAGGACATTAAGGATTCGTTTGAAGTTGGAAAGGGCTCCACTTCACTGTCTGATTCCCATGCCTCTTTCTTTCATCCCTGAAATCAGCATGTGCCATTTCAATATCTTTCACACTATTCAAAAGCTACATCTATCTGCACAGAGTGGCACCAGAAGATATTTCTGAACGCTTATACACCTTTTCAATTTTTTTCCTTTGTTTTATTACTTCCTGCTGTTTCTTCCAAAAATTAAAATCAGAAAATCCTCCCCCTTGGTTTGGATCCCTTTGAATTTGTGAAGCACATGGTAGGAGCAGCATCCCATCTGAGAAAACAATAGATCAAATTCATCCATTTACTTGATGAATGGCCAATAACTGGAAAGTCAAAACCAGAGACTGTGCCAGCATTAAATCAGACCTGAAGGACATTACAGGACTTGGGTCACACCATAAATCAGGAAAAATCATTCTTTGCTCCACTCAGATTTGTATTTACATAGGAGCCAAGTTCTACAAAAGAGCTGACCTTGTCTTCTATCAAGATAGAATGTCTGCCCTTCTATCAATAGACCCAGGAAGTTCAGAGCAGGGATTGATCTTCTGTAGTTTTGGGTATTATGCCAGGCTGGCAAGAATAAGAGTAAGAAGTTATTTCTTCTTAAAATAAACATCCTTAAATCATATGAAGAATTTTCAAACAGTTAATAGCAGTCAATTCTTCTTATAATTGAACTGGTGAAAAAGGTATTGCAAACCTTGCATAGGATTCACTCTATGGGGAGCAGGGTACAGCACTGGAAAAGCTGAAATCTTTATTAGAGAGCCTGTTATTTGAAGCTCTTTCAAACAAAGCTTCCTATTTATGGGCTCAAATCTGAAGCCTGTTTTATTTCTGATCCCCCAAAGGGGATCAGAAAAGTTTCCAAAAGTGTATTATTATGAGTGCTTGTTTCAAGGCACATGGATCGAGTCTTCAAAACTCATAAAGGAACTTCAACCCAAATGATGACAGGAATGAGAGAGAATGATTCCTGCAAAAAGCTGATGTTAAAAAACAGTTTGAACTAGGAACACATGAGAATGTGGGAGCAGAAAGACAACAAGACATACATAAACCATATATGTTCAGCAAATTCACAAGTATGTGAACTCCCACTGTTTTATACTGTCTACCTTCACAAGATTCCTGGTAGCTTCAAGTCAGTCAATGCAGGTGGAGCATGTAATAGGAAGACTTCATAGTAGTGAACATCTTTCCAATTGTCAGATTAAGGGCATTCCAACTAAGAGGAATTGCTAGATAAATTAATTCTGAGCAATTACCTCCGGGCTTCTGGGATACTTGGGTTTAAGGAAAGATATATGAAGTGTTTTCACAGAAATTGTTTTATTCCCAGTTACGTTGAGATGTAGTTCAACTGTCTATTAATTAACCTGTTTTCTCATTTGTATATTAAAAATATATATACATATGAAAGCAAAAAGCAATGGCACATACTGTTCTGCAGATCTCTTGTGGCAAATACTTCTGTGCTACCCAGCTACCAGTTGTTCAACAAAGAAGTCATGAAAATACAAGTCTGCCTCATTTTTTCTTGACTGTCATTGAGAAACATCAAAATGGCCAAATGACAAACGTTACAAGTCCCCAGCCAACCAGACTTCGACAGCAGTTTCATATTTTTCTCTTGAATCACACCTTCTGGCAAGAGGTGAATGCATTCTGACATTTGCTCTATTACTGATCCTGCTGTACCAGCTGCCAAGCACGCCTCGCATTCTTCGTGTCTGTTGCACATCTACATACATCAATACAAGGAGCAGATCGCCAGGACAAAGCTATTTTTAGGAACCATTTTCCCCCCACTAAGATCTCTAAAATATTGTCACTCAGACTCGAGCCAAGAAGCAGTGAACAGAGCAGGCAGAAACCTCCACGAAGGTATCGCTATGCAGCTCTTTAGTGGCACTTGGGAAATCTTCAGGTGTGACACCCCAGTCAATAGCAACGCTCAATTACCTCTGCAATAGCAAAGGCTTTGCTCATACCACCTCAAGTGCTTACAGCAGTCCCTTTCACTCTGTCTTTTATGCATCCTTTAGGGAGAGCAGGTTTATGTAAAGTTACGGTTTCTGAATACAAAACATGACCAATAAACGCAGCCACAATTCAGCTTATAATTTTATAAACCAGGGAATATTTTAAGTAAACTACTCAAACTAATCACTACTGGAATTGGACTCCTAAGGAACCATGGAATAGCATTCAGATACAGAGCTGAAGAGCAACACGAGAACAGGGGCAGAAAGCTGAGGGAGCTTGGGCAAAGCTACAGCAGGGAAGACATAATCAAAGGGAAGCTTTAATCTAAATAAAGAAAAATAGTTTGTTCATGGTACACTTGCACATTCTACTGAACTCTATGATAGTGCTTCTTAATAAAAAAGTATTGCTGTGTGATAAGTAGATAGAGAAAATAGACGTAATATTCTAGCTTCTGGAGCAGTTATTCTAGGAGGAATACTTCCACGTGCAATTAACTATGTTGCAATATGCTGGAGATAAACAAAGGTAAATTGAAAAAATCCAATTAAATTACAGAAGCACAAAGGACACATTCAGTGGCCAATAAATAACCCATAAAGCACTGCTGGTTATCAAGTGTAGAAGGGAATTCCTGGAATAGTGAGACAGGAGATTCATTAGGGGGTTGCAGACAAGACAAACAAGGGTCTAATGGCAGCTTCATGACACACGTTTTGCTGTTGCTTAGTGAAGCAGTGCTGAGGTCCAGGATCTGCCTCGTGCAGGTTATTGCATCTCAGTTTCTCAGCTGAACAGCAGGGATAAATTTGCACCAGCAAAAATCCCTATGAAACTGCAGTAATACTGAGGTGACTTTGGGCACCTCCCATAAGGAGGGAACTGCAGTTGGTGAGGGATAGCAGCAACATCAGACTTGCTCTGAGTTGAAGGATGTCAGTTTCCTACCACCACCTGAGATACTATGCAGCACAAGAAGATTTGCACGGCATGAAGGGATTTGTTTTGTTGTTTTTCCTTATCGGAAGGACTGTAAAAAGCTGAGCTGGGGGCAGGGGAAAGGTGCCGCAGCAGAGCTAGGAGGTTCATATCATTTCAAAAGCAGACTTAAAAATTAAATTAATAGCATAGCAAAGCCAGGTTAACCACCTCAGCGTGCAAGGGAGCCACCTCTGCTCTACCCACAAAGCCCAGCTACAAAGCAGGACCAGAGAGACCATTCTCGAGGAAAACCAACTGCATCAGGTTCTCATTCGTCTCTCAACCAACACTGACTGATTTTACACCACAGCTTATTTAGAGATTATCAAATGCTATTAACTAGCAAACTAGTTTCCAAGAAACCTTCTCTATGCAAAAGTCACCTTCAAGTGCAGCTTAGGACTGCAAAGACCTGCTGCTTCCTATCACCCAGTCAGCTGCAGGTTCAGGTGCCTTGACCCCACACCATGAGGAAACAGGGATCCAATCACATACGTACACCAGAAAATTTTTAATGCTTAATGCCACAAAAAGCCTACGCTAAAACAGAATTTGTCACTTAGTAGATGTGTTTCTTGTAGCTTTGAAAGAGTAAATAACATTATCACACAAGTCTCTTTCCAAGGTCTCCTGTGTGCAGCACAAGGAGTGCCGGCTGCAGACGTTCCGGAAAGCAGCAGAAAGAAGAAAGGATTCTCAGAATTCCACTAAAGCACTTTTTAAAGATCTGATTGGATTTTTTCCCCATCAAAAGGACTCTGCCTATAGCAGATAGCTTTCACCACGATTCTGCCTCAATAAAAATACATTCTTCTAAAGGAGCGTTTCAGATTTATTTTTTTAAATATTCTGCTATCTCTAAACTAGCAGGCATTTTAGATTGAATTTTTTTTAAAGTGAGCAGAAGGCATTTTGGGAAGCCCTGAGAACTGAAACCTATGGAAAGAAGGGGGTTGTTGAAGAGCACAGGGAAGCTGGGCATAGCGATGTATTTCTGTTCTTAAAACCACTTTTGAAAACCCAAGTTAGTCCAGGCTGGCAGCTAGTTAGTGCTTTTACAGTGCACATTCCCTTTATAAAAAATAAAAAAAAAAAAATCCAACTAACTTCATTTTTCTTTAATCAGAGAACCACAGGCAGACTGGGATTTACCCTCTGTGAAATCTTTCCAACAGCTGTGGCTGTGCACAGGTGAGCAGCGTTAGTATAACGGGCAACACTAAAAGGTGCCTTCAGGCACTGCCTCAAGCTATGGGAAATAGAATGCTGCTTTTTGAACATCCTGTGGCACCAGGGAAAGGGGTTGAGAGAGCAGCCTGAAATGCAAACCTATGGAGACAGAAACAGCCTGCATTTTTCCTTTACTCCTTTTCCCAAAGGAAAATTCATTTCCTTCTAGCTTGTGAATCCCAAATCCTCAGATAGGAAATAGCTTAGTTTAAAAAAAAAAAAAAAAAAAAAAAAGCCTAAGGAAGAGTATAGCATCATCCTTATTTCCTCTTACAAGTCTTAAAAGATTTTACTAGGCAACAGAGGAAAGCACATGCTCTCCCCTGCTCAAATATTGTTATTTCAGCCCAACATAGCCCTAAGCAAGGCAGCAAAGCCACCTACTATGTCCACCAGGAACAGGCAGGGGAGCAGGAGACAAGAAGGCTTCATAACCTGTTGTTTAAGAACAGGTAGTTCAAAATTACAAACAGAAAAGAAAAACAAAACAAAAACGTTTGGAAAATGCCTTCTCACTCTCCCCCATCATGACACTCCACAGTTCCCCGTTATTTTTCATCTGATTCAAGTAAACTCCTTCCTCACACAGAACATAGCTCCTCTTTGCCAGACTCTCCACATTCACTTAACCAAACAAGACATTTTGGTAAGGCTAGCAGCACTCTCTGAGATGCAGCCACGGAAGAAACCAACAGAAACCAGAGCCTCCAGGTACCTACCCTCCCTGCCCAGAAGTCATCCTTGTGCTCCTGCTTCACCTCTCTCAGCCCAAGTGAGTCTACCTACACACACACGTTTGTAGAAGGGCTTCACTTACCTCTTTCTGGTGTGCTCCGTGTGCCCAACAACTGAGGAACTGACCACCCAGAGTTCCTGACCTCCCAGCGTTCCTGCTCTTTTGCACACCACGATATAATTAAGCCAAGATGTGCTGCACCTGTGTGCTCTGTAATCAAGGGCAGCTGAGGGAACAAGCTGTTCTCACACAGCTTGCCCTCTGTCAAGTATTTAACCCTATCATGTCTTCATCTTCAGGCTGTGATCAGCTATCCGACTTTCCTGCTACATGGCACAGACAGTTCAGGGGTGAGGGAGCACTGCTCACCCTCACACAGGATCAGTACTGTACTCCTACACCGTGCAAGATCATGCCTAATGCCTTTACTTATGTGGAGGCCAGGGGAAGTATAAAATATGGAAAAATTCTACTGTGGTGCAATGAAATTTGTATTTAGGACATTATTCATCACAAAAATACTGTGTCATACACTGACATGACATATCATTCATCACTGTATTCTGTCAGTGCGATAAAGCGTTTAAAAAAGCAATGGTATCTAAAGGAAGATTTCACCTGATTTCCTTTAAAACTTGCTGAGCACTGTTGTTTCTCAGATCCTTGATCATCAGCAAGCATCTCTTTTCATGCAGGGTGCTCTGTACTTTACTCAGAAACCCACTTAGATGGTAACCACACACAGGGTAAGACTCGTTTTTCATCTCAGGTTATGGCAGTCATGGCATCTTCTTCCCTGTGCCTCAATTTCTCATGTATAGGATGAAACTGGTAATATTTATTCTTCTTTAGAGAATTCAAGAAGATTTTTCAAGAGAAAGAAAACAGAAAATACAAGTATTGCTGAAAGCTGATATCTCAGTTTCATAACATATATCTGTCTTTGAAATTAGGCATGAAGTGCATTGTGTAACCTCAGGAAAATTGTATTTACCTGCCTAGAAGCGATGTATACAGTTCTCTAAGATTTTTGTTTGTTTTCCACCAAGTTATCTGAAATCTACTGTTTATGCCAAGAAAAATTTAAGTTTGATCTAAGAGATAAAAACACATAGAATGTCATTTGTGGTTGTATTTAAGAATCCTTCATATGAGCTAGCAGACTGTACAACAGATGCAAGAAAACGAGCAGATTCAACTGAGACAAGCCCACACATCCAGACATTGTCAGTGTCAAAACCTTTCCCTCAAACCAAAGATTGAAAAATAGGAGAGAAATGATTTTTGCAAACTACATGTTTTAACAAGCAAAACAGTGAACCCCTCACAGTGTTGCTTTTCTTTTTTTTTTTTTTTCCCTTCAAAAAATTGTAATCATAAAAGTTTTAACTCCAGAAGAAAAGGAGTCCTCCTCCTCCTTAGGACAGAATGGGGACGTTACAGGTAACAGTATTCCATCTATGTTACAAGGGCTATCTGCTAAACCTACACAGGAGCTCATGAACACAAGAACTCCTTTCCAATGTTAGTTATCTTCTCAGCTAGGAGAACACTTAACTGTAATTTTGCCAGAGCACTGTCGTTACACACAGAGCAAATGAGTGCTTACTCCAAATGTACATGTATATATTATCTTAAATGCGGTTGAAATATGGTCACTAAAAATAATGACTGGCTTCTTGGGCCAAGCCAAATTACTGAGATACACAGAAGTTTTTTTTACAAGTAATTACTTCCTGCACTGCTCCTCAAGGAACCCTTCTGCATGTTACATCATTTGCAAGGAGGTGGTTTACATACATCTTGTACTGAAGCATGACACTTTTCTGTCGAGGGAATGGAGAGGGTTCTGTCTTTTTATCTCCAACAGTATTTCAACAAGTAGTCTGTGCTTGAATGAATGGAGTTAACTTTAATGTAACAGGATTTAGCAGCTGTAAACTTTGCAGACAAGGCACTGAAATGGACTAAAAAAAAGCCCCATATATGATGTAAAACACATACACATGTGCCTGCATTCATATTTGCTCATGCTGATAGAATGACAGGCTTAGATGATATTCACTACATGCAGAACTGCTACAAGTTGCTTGTTAGAGTAAGTGAAATTGTTTGACATTGCCTATCTGCTTCTTATGCCTCCTACCCCTAAGAATAATCCACATCCTCTGTTTGTCCAGGAGGTTTTCTACAGCAAATTCAATTTTAGTGACAAAAACAGATGTATAAGCTCATCAGATTTGATGTAGAAGGGCTGTTCACATTAACAGCCAGAACAGGCCTTCCCATTCCAGTTTAGCAAACACACTATTGTGGAACTTCCATCTTCTCTGCCCAATTCCAGCAAGTGTCCATGACACTTCATTTCCATCATCAGATACTGTCTCTGCAAAATGAAGTCCTGCCTTTCAGAAAGTGCCTCAAGTTTCTAAGGACATTCCCTACTAATCTTTTCAGTTTTTTTAGGCATGTTTAATATGCAAATACTAAATACAGTATCTACATTCATTTCATGCGTGTCTTACAATTAAATGTCAAGAATACCCAAGAGAACAATGTTAATGAAGTCTTAGTCCAGAGCACCCACTGTCTTTCATTCTTATTAAACACAAAAGAACAAAATGGTTAGTATAAACGTTGATATTTAACCAAAAAGGGAACATTTTCTCTGCATATTCATGAGGTATTAACATCAGCACCTTTTTTGTTCTATCCAATGAGTTCAGTGATAAATAAATATACAACATGGTTGAACACGGTTATTGAAAATAAAGATGTTCTGGTATCTATCCAGCACACCAACAGATTCTACATGCTTGGTCTTTCTTTTTCCTTGTTCAGCTCTTCCTCAGGTTATGAATTTTCAGAAGCAAACATGAAAATTTCAGTGTAAATGTACAACTGCTACTTGGACAAGTGTATTGTTTTTCTTAGTTTTCGTTTTACAGGTTACTTAAAGTGGAAGTACCATGGCAGAAAAAAAAACAATTAACTGACCCGCTGGTGCAATTTTCCTTCTCACCATTTCCATGTTGTTTTGTCTTTAGTTTACAACTGACTTCAGTCACTCAACACATGCTGTGAAATATGCCTTACTGAAGAGGAATCGTGTTGATATTTGCTTTAATTACCACAAGCGTGACTAGTATTGGGTGACTGAAATTAATAGGAACATAAAAAAGCCTCAGTATTAAACTGATGCCATAACGAGGACAGAAACAATGACTCTTGAAATTTTCCATCTGCCTCTTGTAAGGCCCAAGCTCAGATATTGAATTCTTCATTATAATTTATTTTCTCCCTTTGATTCCTAATGTTGTAAGATTTCATTATGAGAGGCAATTGCCCACAGTTGTGTTATTGTCTCACATACATGGCCTGTCTCTCCAAGGGCAGCTTGCCTGGTAATGAGGCAGAGTGCTGTGTCAGGGGGCCCAGAGAAAATGTGGCTGCTCCATCCCTGGATGTGTTTAAGGCCAGGGTGGATGGGGCCATGAGCAATGTGATCTGGTGGGTGGCAATACTGTTGTTTTGCTGTTTCTCTCTGCTCCCTGTCTCTGCCTTTTTGCCCTCCCTGCACTCTGCAGGCGTGTGGGGAGCTGCTCTCTGTGGTCTGTGTTTAAATAATCTTGGCAAATTATTTCAGTCTGAAGACTGGCGTGTCTAGCTGCTATCATAAAGAATTAGTGTGCGTGTTTCTCATTGAGCATAATTTTTTAATGATATTTAACAGGAACTGGACGAGTTCGTTTGCCAATTTAAAGGCTGGCAGCAAAGTTATATAACATGCAGTTTACTTTAAGTGATATGCAGTTATTTGGCTCCTAAATCTTGTTTTAATGATATTTCTGTAGCAAGCAAACAACAGAACAGTGGTTTAAGTGGCTTAGTTGCCACTAATAATACAGAGGAGACATGAATACATGAGTTTGCAAAGGCAGTGTTCTTGATGTTAAAGCACAAGCTTTTTCAGCAGTTACCTGATTCCAGATGATGCAGCCATTCTCAGTCACACATTCATGAAGATCAAGTTTTATGCTTTCTTTCTCAGTTTTGCACTGCTTATTGGTACAACACTGAAAGAGGGACTGTGAGACAGTAAGAGAATCCACAGAAGGGAAAAGCAGGAGTGACAAACTGTCTTTCAATCAAAAATACTATACCAATGAACCAGACAATGGGGAAATGTCGCTAAATAGTGACATCAAGGGATCAATTGAAGGCATAAATCTGAAGTACTGGATGTCTGTCCCCTATGTTATGCACTATTCCTTTTAGCCACTGATTAAAATGAAGATTGTAAATTGAAATGTGTATGTAGAATAAGAAGTTCATAAAAGCTTTTGAAAGTTTCACATGAGCTGTAATTACTTTCTTAGAACAATTATTTGAGACAGTGACTAACTCTTAAACAAGAACTGATCATCCACAGCTCCTACTGGTTTCATTACAAACCCACTGGTGAAGGTCTTATGTCATACAATGTCAATGGAAAACAGACTAATAAGTAAAAATGGGTTGATTGATTAAAAGCCAACAAGTATCTCAGTACTCCAGATGATTCACTGTGCTGATAAGTCTCATAAACTTTAGACAAAAGAGACAAAAGAAATGTAAGGTTAAAGAGGCAATCAGTGGTAAAGAAGGAATCAGAACCCAGAAGCCAGTGGCTTGGTGACCAATGGTCTGACATTGTGACCACGTTAGTGATAAAAAATAACTGGAAAAGAACCTGTCACATGGACAAAACAGACCTGATGCACTTATCTTCAGCTCCTAGGATAATTTTGGATTGCTGGTTTTAGAAGGACACAAAACGTGTAGCTTTGTTACCCCTAAAGCTTAACATAGAATTCTTTAAAAATGTAAAGAAATAACATAAGATTTTATGAGATAGTTTCCTTTTAGAAGAGTTTTTTTTTACACATATTAGAATGTTACAGCCTAGACATTCTATTAATATTTTTTATGAGATTTAAAATACCTATAATGTTGTTTTAATTTAAATTCCAAAGAGTTTTTCCATAAAAACATCTGTGCATGACAGGAGAGGAAGACAGAACAAAATTGCTTTCTCCTTACTCCTGCCTTACCACTCTCTAACTGGAACAGGAGGCATTTGAAAATGTATCTAGCTCATTTATTTTCTCACCAAATTTTCTCAATGTATTGTAATATTTCATTTTCACTTGTTCAACAAAGAAAAGGAACCCATAAAAAGATGATAGGAGAGAATTCTATGCAAGTCTTTGAAGTAATGGTGATAATATATTTCCAAGAAACTGAATTTCCATTTACATAATTAAATTGGCCAGAACTATCTTACTGTCCAGCTTGCAGGAGCTCGACTTCTCAGAAATGCAGTATCCATACCCTTGAGACGTTGGTCAATTACACAGGTGAATTGATAGAAGAATTCAAGGCACAGCATGCTTGATACACATTAATGGGAAGTCTAATGCAAGTTACACACTATGAAGCAGCAATATTTTATGATTTTGGTAAACAGCATATAACTGCAGAGGATGCAGAATTGTGACACTGCAAAACTGGAGTAAACAGGGAATATATTTTGCCCATATTTTTCAAGTCATGTATGGAGCACACGAAGTTGTGAGTTGAAATGAAGTTGTTTTAAGAAGCTGACTTGATTTCCCCTTCCATAAACAGAACTTTTCCATGCAAATTGTTGCTCCTACATTTTGGTACTTTCACAACACACAAAGCTTATATCTCTGCGTCCTGATTTACTGGAAGCCTAATTTCCTGATTTCCATTATTACAGTAACCGGGGACTTGCGTTGTGCTGCAAAGAATGAAATGTGGTTGTCTCAGTCCTCGGAGACACTAAAGCATTTGCTGAAAGATCCTGAGTACACGGAACTTCCCTTGAGACAGCAATGCTTGCAGTAAGGATCTTGCAGAACCAGCAGTCGTACTAGTATGAAAATGCCAGTGATCTGTAGTGAGTGTGAGACTGCAATTCAAACTACAGTTTCTGCAGAAAGACACTTTGTTTCTCAGTTCAGGAAACAAACATGGAGTTTAACATGTACTAATAGCTTCTGAAAAACAAAACACTACCACTACTATTAATAAATGTAACCTGTCATGAAGCTCCAGGAATCTATTAACAGTGTTCTGCTTGACCATAATCAAAAGGTGACACAAACACCAAGTTATCATTGTATCCATACATCAAAGACAATTTTCTGTGAAGAATACAGCACGATGAACCACCTAAAAAAGAATATGGACCATCTGTCTGCCTCCTCAGTCATTAACATTCACCTTCAGTACACTCATGGCTTGTTTTATAACTACTTGAGTGACAGGAGAATTAGTTCATTCCCACGGATTGCTTTTTGTTTATTTGTTACTGTTGTGGTTTGGGTGATGTTTTTTATTTTTTTTTAAGACTTTGTTTTTCCTGCCATCTATGTGTACATTTGTTAAACAGAAGGTGGGGGGAGAGTATGTGAAATCTAAACTAATTGGAGAAACCAGCAATGCTTCTCTTGCAGATGTTGTGGTGTTGGCATCTTACATATTCATTGCAATGATTCTCCCTTTTCAGAGGTAATAAAAATGCATTTTTATGCTGCCCTTGATTTCCAGGTACACCCTCAAACTGTAAACATTTTCAAGTTTTCCTTTGTGCTGACAGAAACTGTTCCAAAACAGATCCAACCTCCCATGCTTTTAGTACAGCTACTTCCACGGGGCTCTGCTTGCATTTTCTTACTGAATACTGTGAAGCAGAGTAACTAAATGCAGTAGTGAAAGTCAATGAAATCCAATAATTGAGCTTCACGTTCATTACTCGTGATTAGTAATTCTCTGACATCTGAATAAAGCAGGCAAATTCAATGAAACTACACATAGAATCGTTATTCTGACAACTTCTTGTTAAAGAAAGTACTGAACTTTAAGTTCAAATACGAAAGGAAACAGTGTTTCCCATAGCATTAATGACAACATTTCAGTGATCTTCCATTCTTGATTTGAAAAGAAGCGATGTCAGTGACAAATGACATCTGAGAAAAAGCCTAAGAAGTCAGTTTCTCAAGATTTTCTATATCACAGAAATCATATCATAGAATATAGCATATTGGATCTTGCCTACTTGTCCCCCATACTGTCATCTCCTCTCCTGCAGTATGGCATGCAAAGGGAATGACATAATTCATTGTTTCTGTGTTTTTGCCAGTTGGTTATAAAGATACCATTAGAAATCCATGTTTTCCACCATTTTTCTAAAGTGGTACAACCTTTGTAAATCCTTTTTGTTTTAAGTACAGGGTGAAATTCTGCCACAGTCAGACCTACAGGCAACTGTTAGCTAACCTAGCACTTACAGCAGTCAGTTGCTTTTAAATGATGATCTGAATTCAGCTCAGAGGAGGAAATGTCACTTCTCAGGAAAACAGAGAACAATTAAAAGACAGTGAGTGAATATTGGAATGAGATTCAGAGAGGAAAATTCTTTTTTAGAGACCATCCATACAGAGCTGACTGTAAAATGGTCGCCAGCATTGCAAAACTATATTGCTGTAGGATTCAATCTTGCTTCAATGCATTTATACTGACACCTTCCCCCATTCCTGGCAACTTAGAACAGTCATACAGGTGTGATATGACTTGTCACTTGACATAAAATCTTAAAAAAAAAAAAAGAAAGTAGGTGCTACAGTGCTAAATATTGAATCACTCAGTGTAATGGTGCCCCCTTATTCTCTTCTAAATTCAGCCTTGCAGTATAAATCAGCACTACCTGACAATGGCAAAGCAATTTACTGTGATTCCTGATTTTGCCACCTTCTATTCCAAATGCTCCTATGCCCAGGTATGGCCTGCCTCAGAAAGGTCTTAGATTTGTCTGCTTGGGTTTTAAACTCAAAAAAATATATAGATATAGTATATGTATAGTATATACTCCTCAGCTCATGACTCTCACTAACTTTTATTATCCTTTATTTTCCATACAGCTTACCTGCCAATCCCTTTATCAATTCCTCAGCGTCACTGGTCTCCAAAGAACAAACAATATGGCAAGGAGAGAGTTTGTTCTCAGTCAGACCAGTGTTAATTTGGAGGAAGATTTTGCAGATGAGAGCAAAAAGTGTTCCCCTCTGTTGGAGAATGCATTCCAGACTGCATCTACTGAAAGAACTTGTCACTGAAGTGATATAACTCGCTGTTCCAGGAGCTCCAGGACAATCAGGCATTATGGTCTATCTGCTGCCTGCAGTTTTGAACAGCATGGCTAAAACATTTACAGTGCACCTTATTAACCTGCTATGTATGTCTCTCCCTCAAGATGGATGCATGCATATCTCTAAACCTTTCTGTCACACAGCATCCACTAATAGGCAGTTTTATATGTAAACTCTCTAACACACACAAGTAAATTTGAAAGAGAAGTAAAAGCCCTTGACAATAGTGTTCTTGATCCTTTGCAAATCCCTGTGGATGTATAGTACACAGTAAGTCAAAAATAATTAATAGGGTCAGCTCCAAAAGTTGTCAGGTTCACTGAAGCGTTGTGTGTTTCTTTGAAAGAGAAACAATGCTGACACATTTTTAAAACTTAGGGTGAACTGAATATTGTCTCGAGAGATTGGCACTTTCATAGTGCTTCTGTAACTTCCTCTCCCAGCTACCTGTGCTTATTTCCTCTTAGTCACGTTGGTGGAATTGTTGGCTTTTTTTAAGGATGTGGGAACTTGAAAGTAGATTTGAGCCAAAAAAAAAAAAAAACCTGCTAGGAATTTTATCAAAATAATTTTTATTGGCTCTGGGAGGATAAATATAATGAACAACACAGTTTTAACCCATTAGTTTAGTTTTTCACCAGACATAGAGCTTACTGAAAGAAGGAAGAACCTGACCAAAATCCAATGGACACACCACAATTTAAGTACAGGTCAAAAATCAGATTCAGCAAAGTGTGTGGTATTTGTCTACCTGAAAACAGCAAAACCAAGCACTGGCAAGCTGCAAAGAGTGGAGGTCAGTGCTTTTAACAAATCCCATTATTTGGGAAGCCATAATATCCCATGCAGATAACAGCTTTGCATGATGCCCTTGACATGCTACCCTGATAACTTGCCATGCTTAGGAACTTATTCTTCCCAACACTGAAAATTCTCCCCCTAGAATGCTAATTTCTTCCAACATCAGACGTAACAGCTTCTCTTGTTAATCTGGAACTCCAAATAAATCCTAGAGATCGGTTCATTTGTGCTCAGAATCTACAGAGAGAGCAGCAGACTGAAGTTGTTCAGTTTTTTTTTTGTTTTTTTTTTTTGCAGTGGGAAGTCGGTTTATCGGTAAACATTAATTTTAACAAGCAAATAGTAGCTTTGGTTTGCAGTTTTGAGTCACAGGCAGGACTCTAACTTCTTAGCGACTCACTGGAGGCTTGGAAGGAAGACAGGAATCATTAGGCAGAGGACTGTCAGTTCCAGCAGCAGCTCTCTCTTGTGGCTCTGACAAGTGACCTCTGGCAAGGCAGGTCGCTGCTGCACGAGAAGCCATGCAGCAAAAAGAGTAAGGAAAAGGCAGAAGAAACTAGTAGTCTAATGTAGGATAATACAAAAGCTGACCGTGTACACTAAGGCTAATGGAACTAAACAACTGTAGTCCTGAAAAGAAAACGGAACATTACTGAGAATGTAGGTACAGTGCTTGAAATCCAATTAGCTGTTATATCTCCCTAAAGATTGGAGTCACACTTTTTCCTTTCATTAAGTGAGATCTGTTTTTTTCCTTGATTAAGTTTATTATTAAACGTGACCAAAACCAAACAAAACAGCACAGTCATCAAAAATATTGTCATTTGCATGATACTTCAGCTGTGTTACACTCCCTTGGAAATCGCCTGTCAATTAGCAAAGTCCTCCTCAAAGCCATGGCTGCTGTAGCTCCATGCTGAGAGCATTTCTGCCTTCTACTGGGTTTTGACATATTAAACATAGAGGACTCAAATGACCTTTCAAGCATATCCAAAATCCAAACATACACCGAAGCAAGTGAGTCTGGAATCTGAGAGTAGTTGTTATTGATACAATTAACCTTTTAATCTGTGATACACTTGGGTTGCATTTTCTGCAGTGATACAGAATGAAACAACAGTAGAGAGACTTTTCTTTCTGCCTTATTAAAAAAGAAGTCATCTTAACATCTGGGTTTGATTTGGTTTTGATTTTGTTTTTAGTTGAAGAAAGCCAAAATTAGACCACTGGGTACCTTCAAAACAAGAGAAGTGCAGACACATTCAGTGGTCATAAAAGAAATGAGGTACATGGAGGAGTATCTCAGCACGTAATGAAGGACCGACATTTTCTCAGACTCCCCTGATGCACTTAGCAAAGGTAGCAAATCTCGAGTAAACCCAGTGGATTCTGACAGTGTACATCTTCTTCATTTCACAACAAATTCCCAGACCAAACTGCAAAGGCATTAAAGAAAGTGAGATCAATATTTCTCAGCCTACATCTGTTCTCCTTCCTAAAGCTCAGAGCCAAACAGCAGTCCCATGTCTCTTTCTCTGCAGCCACAACCATCCCCATCCTGGGTGCACAAAATAAGTAAAGTAACTTCTGAAGCTGAAAATAGGACAGACAAGATTGTTTCCATCCTCGCAGCCTGAAAGATGCAGAGCTGGCTTATCCAGCAGCATCTTACTGTTCTCACACAGCTGCACAAATGAGTGAACTAGGAATACTCCTGCAGACAGATATCAATTTTTGCTAAGAAGCAGCAGCTTCCCTTCTCTCAGCTAATGATGGCCATTTCTAAGCTAAAAGAAGTGCCTCGCCATGTGAGTGCTGCTTTATACTATAAAAGAACTTAGCTTAAATCACCAGTGGAACAGATACCCAGAACTAAAATTGCCAGCCTGTAACTTCAGATAAAATTCTGCTGTTGATATGAAAACTATAATTCTGAAGATGGTCACAGAGCAATGTAGAGAGAAGCTATAATAATTCTGGAGAGAGCCACAAAGCAAGGAAGAGACGGGACCAATTAGCATATGCTTGACTTGGAGTGCAAGACTCCAGGGAGAAAGGATGGTCCCATTCCACAGAGCTGCCTCCCCATGTATCAGTCAGGATTTTAACACCAGATTCTACCTTAGCTTCTGCATCCCATACCTAAATCAGCTCAATTAGATGTGATTGCTACAGTATAACTAAGGATAGGTTTTGCTTAGATGAATACTCTGTGCCCACCTGTGGAAATTACACCTACTGGTAAAAGAATGTTAATTTCCACATCTGTTTGTTACTTAGATGCAAGATGAGCCAAAATACAATGCATTCATTCTTTTATAAGTGGGTGCCATGCATAATGGGACTGATTTGGAGCCATTTTACATGAAAATTCATTATTTAGTAATTTCTTGCTTGGTCTTCTATCAGTGAGATTATGGAAAGGAGATGATTTCTCTTATTCTAAACAAGAATAAGAGACAACACAGGTCTGTTGATTACACTTGAGCTCTGTGCTGCTCCTTTTTAAGAAACAAATAGCTGAATCTATTCAGTAAGCTAAAAATTTGTTATTTTTTAGAAAAAAAAATCAAAAGCTCATATCAGAAACTCGATTAAAGAGTTTGAGTAGTCCAAAAGCTGTGTCTGTGTCAGCCTGGAATGCCTCAGCAATCAGTCTCGCTTTGGTCCTTCAGCAAAATAAGTGGAACTGTGCTGGTGCTAAGCAACTTGTAGTCAGAAACGTGTCTGAGTTGGGCCAAAGCTGGAATGTGTTAGCTCCCTTCCTGACAATAAATTCCACGCAGGACATCCAAGGTTCTGTTGTGAAATTTTGGCGATTCAACCTCATATCAAAATGATCGAGTACAAGTATATTTGAAGCCCAAGCGTGCAAGTGAAATCTGGAAGCTAATTTTGTATAAGATCACAACCTCCAAATTAAATAATAGATGTAGCCTGCCTGCTGTATCATCAAATTTTAATTACAGTCTTTGCAGCTGTAGATCTTTGATCTCAGCTAAATAAATCATAGACACGTTGTGGGGTTTTTGCTTGGTTTTTGTGTCATGCTAACCTCACATATGAAACAGAACCGTGTGCCCCAGTCCACATTGTTACAAGGAGTGAAGGAGAATTCTCCCTGAAACTTTCCCAAAAGCACTGCATGACTTCAATGTCTGCTTTTATCCTCACCCTTGTTTTTGGAATTAGGTAAAACCCATTCTGTTTTTCAAATAGCAGCACCACAGTCCAACAACTGCATTGTTGTAGTTTGTGATGAGAAGTAGAAGCTGACTTCCAAGGGCCATAAGGGCCCTCCTGAACCAAAATATGAAGACTCTTTCTGCTTGACTTGATGAGATACTTAAATGCTTTTTTGGTTTGACAATTCCAGTCTGAGTTCTTGGGCTTTTTTTTTTTTATATATATATATATAAACAAACTGAATCAACAGCACAGAAGGACACAAAATGTTGAAGTTTATGGTTCCAGTCCTATAACCAACCATTGCTAACAATTAGGGCAACTTGATATTATAATCTCCAAAGAAACGGTAGGCCAAATCTGGAATTATAGGATGAGGACACTAGATAATTTATCTGAGGAGGGAATGGCTCTTATTGCAGTAACTTCCAAGAGCTGCAAATGCACATACACCCCCTTAACCTATTTCCCAACAAGATAAAACAAAAGCCCTGCAGGAGCTGCTGCTGGAGCTGCAGGTTCTGAGAGCTGCACTTAAGGCAGAGAGATTCCAGAGCACTTTTCAGGCTCTGTGTGGCTCCTGATCTTGTAACAAGAACTGATTACAATCGAGTCCAATTGAAATGCAACTTAATTGAAAGAATATATGATTGCATGAGATAGGCTTCATCTGCTAATGTATAGCATGTCAGAGGTCAGTGATAATCCAAAAACTGAAGGAAATCGTTGCAAGGTCAGATTCTCTTTAGAGTTATTAGTATTATGAAGAAGTTGCTTGCTTGAAAAAATACAAATTATTTTCTGAAACAGCTGAAATCAGTTATGCTTTACCCACAATTTATTAGCAGCACTGAAATTGCTAGTGTTATAAATAAAAAATATAAACCATACCCCCACTATAATGAAGGCAATTTAATTCTTTTATTGCTTGTATGTGCAGTTATGCTTCCAAAAATACTAATATCCTAGCAGTCAAAATGCTGTCTTACAGCAGCAAAAAACTTTCAATCTGCAAATATATATATTATAATTCCTAAGGGGACGTGTTGAAGTAATTTTACATACAAAAATATACCAATAAAAGATAACTAATCCAATTACTACGAATTTCTGCGCTGAAGTGAAACTGTCATTTCAGCCCAATGGCAGCTCTTCAGAAAAGCTGCCAGGACAGGATGCTCAGGAACGCATTGCCTTTGTTATTTCCCACAGAGAGAAAGTTTCAGGGAACTCTTTTCTATCTCAGGTAATCAATCTTCGGATTTCTTTCATGAATATAACGAATTTGCTCATTTTATTTACTGTACTTCACATTCTTCGCAGCGGTTGCAACATAATTTTTCTGTTAATTCATTTAATGAAGGATATTTTCTAAAATTAAATCTGCAAATTGTGAACTCGCATTGACAAGAAAGTGAAACTTGCATGGATCTCCACTCCTTGCCAGATCCTTACAGCAGGAGTACAAAGCCCCTTCAAGGAGCTCAGGACGGGAGCAGTATATTCTTTACAGTGCTACACAGCCACCCATGCACAGCACTTCTGCTTTGCTGTATTAAACCTGATGTCCTCCTTCCATTAAGCCAACACACACACTCCCCAGTTGCAGACAGCAGTATGTGCTGGCTGGCTGATGCCCTGCACACAGGGGATAAGGACAGAACGTATCTACATTGATACAAATGAACACCAGGAGATTTATTTGGTTCAAAGCATCTTCCTTGGTAAGCTGCCTAGATTTGATATCCAGTGGTTAGACATAGACCATTTGTACAATTTAACCTTCTGCATTTATACAACTCTAAAGGGAATATGGTGTATTCTAATGTCCCACAGCAGTACATAAAAGGAATAAAAAATGCACAGTGGATGGAAAAGCTTCAAAAAAAAAAATTCAGACCCCATTCTTATGTTACTGCATAATGGTGTGTAAAATGTACTCCAATATTTTTGGTCACAGAGTGTAGGATGACAGCAAGAATATTAATCACATAAATTTTGCCTATCACTTGCCTTGAAACCTTCGTATGTCAGGCAGAAGTTTAATGTTCTCTCTGGACTAATTTTTTCTGTTCTTTTTTTTTTCTTGAAACAAAGCTCTTTGCATAGAAGAGTATCTCGATTACCTACTCCTGTGGAAAAAAGCATGCCCGAAGGCATGTTTAGTTAAACTAATGCACTGGATTCATTTTTGGCTTTAGAGTTTTGTCATCATCTCTGCCTTCTTCAACAGCTTCTCTTAATACTATTAAAGCACGGAGTGCAGTCCAACAATGCCTCAGTGAATCCATCTTCTGTAAAGTGGATAATCATGACTGGCTAAGAATCTACGGTGTTTATTATAAAATACCTTATTTCATGCTTTGTTTTGCTTTTTGAAGCTGGCTAATAACTGTAATTTGTTCCTTTACATAGTTGGATTGTTTTTCAAGTTGATAGCTATCTCTCTGTTCTCTAAGTAAGTAGAAAACAGAGCATTTGTGGCAATACTCCCAAACTTCTGGAGATAATCACCTAGCTTTTTACAAGTGCTTTTGAAATGATACAGGAATCCATCTTAAGCCACTTCAGAAGATTCTGGTTTACAGAGAATAAGTACTTAACTTTCGTCTAAGTTGTCAAGTTAACCACAGAGAATGTCTCGTTACTTCTACAAGTATAGGTCAACAGGAATTAAATACATGAGACATTTTCAAAAGGAAACAGCTCATTACTTAGGATAGCTAACATTCAACTTTTAGGACATTGGTTGAAAAGACACCACCATTGGATTCCCACTTATTTTTATCAGCAATTACAGTACTCAAACTGAGATGAGTCCCAACTCATGAAGTCAAGACACCACTTCTACTAAAGACTTTTTTTCAGAAACTGGGTGATTTGAAACTCAATTCCTGCAATCAGAAAGAAGAAGAATGAAAGGAAACAGTCCCAGAGTACTTGACCATGAAGGATGGAAGAGCTGGGAGGATGCTCTGACATTCAGGACATCTCACAGAGCCTGGGGAGCAGCTAAATTCCACATGCAGGCACAGCTTACACTGTGATCTGGGGCAAACCAAGCAGCGTGCAGCAGGCAGCTGAGCAGCAGCACAACTCTGAGCAGGATGTCACATCCCACACTGCAGCTGCCTCGAGTACCACTCCAGAGCCCTGTGCTGCATGGACTGCCCTGCAGGCTGTGTTCCAAGTGGGAAAAAACACCGCTCTCCCACTGAGGGACATTTGTAAGATAAACATATTGAGAGGCACTCAGGAGCAGCTTGTAGTTTCTTGCTCCATCCTCTGACCAACAGACACAAGACACACAGATACATACAGAGGAAGCAACAACTTGCTGCTACTCCCTCCTTTATCAGATGGATAGCAGAGGTACAAGATGGGAGTGACTTCTCTTGCTGTAGCATTCCTCAGGAGCTGATTTACAAACGAAGCAGTGCCTCTCTGCTCTTTTCTAAGAATTAGATTGCAAACTATCCTCCAGTCCCTGAGCAAGAGTGCACAGCTGCTTTCTGTCCAGCTGTTACCAACCACACACAGCCAAAAGGGAAAGCAGTTCACACAGACAAATCAAAGTATGAAATTCTTTGTTCATCTCAAAGCTTGTTTGAATTGCAACTTCTTTAAATAAAAAGTAGGCTTCTAATCAGGTCACAGTGAATTTTTCATTTCCTGGACTCCTAGCATTTAGGAGACAAAAATCTCTTTTTATTATGTATGTCACATACACTGTCATATTTTCTGAGCATCTCAGTAGTGTTCTTCAGGGCAACCTGGGTCAACTAATTTAGTCAATACTTAGTAAATGTCACTTGCAGTTCAGGTCTCAGTCCTTAGCCTGAGAACCAGATGATGCCCATGTTACCATGAGTGCATGGTCAGGGAGATTGTGAAATCATGGCTGTTATCTGGGGAAGGAAAGGAAGGATATGAAAGGGGAATTAAAACTATATTCAAAAGATCTAAAGTTAAAAAGAATCAATTATCTGTTGCTTCGGCCTTCCGTGCTCTTAAATGTAAAGATCTTTTCTAAAGTAGGTGTTGGAGGTTGTCACAAATAACATTTAGAAGGTGCAATTTTTATTTTATAATGTAAGGCTAGTCATTGCTGGCACATGCATTCTGTATGAGCTGGAAAACAAAAGAATGCTTTTATAGTTGATTGCAGCCAATTTTCTTAGCCTGAAAGGGACTATTATTCCTCTGTGTTATAACTCCTCAAGACCCTGAGTCATTCTTGAGTCACATGTTTTCAAAGTAGGGCATGCAAGATAACATGGCTCAAACCATTTGGAGAAAAGATTCTGGGAAGCCTAAAATAGACACTTCAGTCATAGAAGTGAAATGAGGACAGGTATTAAATAAACAATGCACAGAAGCATACAGGCCATGTTAAAGATGACACAAGAAGGACAGAAAGAAAACAACTCTGCAAAACTTTCCAAGAGACGTAGAACACTGAGGACATAATATTTTAATCTCTATCTTAACCTCCAAGTGCCTCACAAAGGCAAAGACTTAGGGGATGTATATGGAATTACTGATTACAGAAGTTTTGTTCTGCTTTGCCAGCTGGTTTAAGAATATGTTCTGTTACACAGCTGAGAGAGGAACAACTTCCTGTCGGCATCAAGAGTACAAGTTACACAACCTGCATTCCTCACAACATGAAATACAAAAATGTCATTTCCATTTTGGAACTGGCTGGATTAGAGTATTTGAAGAGACTCTCTTCATAGTAATATTTGGGTGGTTACTGTGACCAAATTACATCCTATTTCATGGGTAATGTAAGAAACATTAACAAATCAAAGCAGTAGCATCTTCTGAGGTCACACAGCCTGCCTAAGTTCATACATCAAATACAGCTACTGAGACCTGGGGACAGTTACAGCACAAAATCTGTCATTTGCCACTTAGGGCAGGAAAAACAGCACTTCCATGGAGATCAGTCTCTCCTCTCCAGTCCACACATGGAGCTCACCATGACTTGCTGAAGATGAGCAGCAGCTTCCAAGGCCAGGAAAGCCTTGCAGAGTTTCAGCCCTAACAGTGAAGGTTCACATGAATGTAATGCATGTCAGCAGCAGACTGCTGCCATTGGGGGCTGCTGTCAGTGTCTCTGCAGGCTCAGCATGACTTCAGCTTGAGCACTAACTCGTTACTTTCTGTGGTGAGCTATGGGTAATTCAGCCATGAGTCTAATACCAAAAGGTACTGGACCAAGAGGACACTAGCAGAACTTACCTCACAGAAGCAGATTCAGAAGACAGTGAGCAAGGCTTTTACAGAATTGAGCAGAGCTGTATGTTGGTTTTGCATTTAGCAACGTGACAGATAATACCCACGAGGGGCATATTTCAGTTTCCTTGTAATCAAGCTGAACAACAGCACTTAACTTAATTCATGCAACTGCCATACCCTGATAGGAGATGTCACAACAATATGAAAATGGAAAATGTGACTGCTGAAAAGAACAGTTAGCAATAGCTTTCCAAAAATAATACCACATTTTTAATTGTACTCTCATTTAGAAAAAGCTAATAGAGATGCAATAAATTAGTCTTCAACATCTTCCCTGTCCTAAGGCTCATAAAAATTAGCTGTCTAATTCTGGAAAGGCACGCTTTCTTGTTGGGAGCTGGCATTACAGGCATTACAAGGAAAATCACTTCTGAATGTCTGTAATACTTTCTATGCTAGTTTAAGACTATGATTATGTTTATGTTCACACATTCCACACCAAATAAGCTTTATTCACAAAGTTGAGGAAGGCTCACCTTTAAGAATAAATCAATTTCCAGTGTTGAAATTGCCCTCTGAGACACAGAATTTGAGGGGCAGCCAGAAACCATCGATGAAAACAGGAATAATAGGGAGATAAAGACCAGGGTCCCATACCAGCACCAACTATTCCTTTTTTTAGTGAATAGGGTGTTTAAACTCCTGTTGAACCCAGGCCTTAAGCACTGATTTTCATAATTAATCTCTTGCATTGAAGATGATAATTTGTGTACAAATTGCCTGTGAGTAAAGCAAGATCAGACAGAAATGAAAGGCAGGGTTACATCCCATGCAGTTATTTTCATGGAAGGCACAAGACAACAAATATTATCAGTTAAGCATAATTGGGATAATCTCACTCAGCTCAGCAGTGTGTCAAAGCATCCCTTTGACAAAACAAGAGCCTGAAGAAACAAACCAATTTACAACCAGGAATAAAAAAGATTCATCACTCAAAGAGAGGAAGAGCTAGGTAGGCAAATATTGTATAGTCACCATAAAATATGTGTATAATAATGCTATGAAATAGAAAATGACTACATTTATAATCTTTTTTCCAGGAGCTCTTCTATTCATTGAAAACAGAGTTCCCATTATGCTGCATGCAAGAGAAAGAAGAGAAAATTGGTTTTAAAAGGTTCCCCACAACCACCAATTTCTACAGCAGCGGATGTACAAATTTACCTTCTGCAAGTCCTACCTTGCTGACTCCTGATAATTAGTGTAAGCTGATTTTCTCTCTCCCTGGCCACTAAGCTTTTGGTTATTTGCATAAATACAAGTGTTCTCAATCCTGCACCCACTCAACAATAATTTAGGTAACTGCGGATGTTGGAAAAGGAAATAAACGCTGTGGTGCACCTCACAACCTCTGATGAAATCCAAGTAGAGAAACCCAGAATCGATGTCAGTTTCTGCACAGTATCAGCCTTCAGTATCTATTATACACCATTAATACATCCCATCTACTGTCTTCTCTCTTTCCAGTGCTAAATACAGCTCGAAAGCTCAGGCCATGCTTTTATTTCCCCTTGCTGTGGAATGCTGAGATGAAGTTTGTTCCGCAGTTTTGAAGAAGAGTGCATTCCCCATCCATAATTTGTTTGCCAGCCCCAAATATTACCACAGCCTCAATGGTTCCCTGCCCCCAAGGTCCTGGGGCTACTGTGGAGACTGACAGAGTGACAAGAGGAAGGGGGGAGCATCAGAGTCATCACTGACAGACCCAGGTGAAAAATGGGAATATTTTACAACCTTTATCCGCAGCTCTCCCTGCTGAGAAAGTAATCTTATTTTCTGCAATAAATGGCCATCAGTGACAAACAATTGGAATCTGGGAGAACAATGACAGCAAACTTTGGAAGTATGGTTTTGGAATGGAAAACAAGATCTGTTTGCTTACATCAGCCATGAAATATCATTTGCACCCATCCTTGTTAGTTTGTGTGGGAAACCACATCTGGATCGACTTGTGTAGATCTTCAAGTCACTGTCATCCACAAAGGCTGCAACTCCAAAGGGCTTTTGTTAAATACAACTTAACTGTGTAGCACATTGCCCTGCCTGAGATGCATCTGATAGCTCCTGATAAGTGTGGCATCCTTTTTATTTATTGACTAACTTGCTACAAAATGTAGCTCACCAGAACAAAATGAAAATGGCAATTACATACATACGTGGATGCCTATATGAAATTTCTTGCTGAGCAGAATTCCTACAAGCAAGTTTTCAAAATTCATATTGTCAAAATGTTTTAGTTTAATTACACAGAAATTAGCACAGGAAGCAATGAAATCCCAGGCTTTCTCCTGGGGCTATAAAGAAACCTAGAAGCTGGAAAAATGATTCCTGTTTCTATCAAAGGGCTTGGATTAATCAATTCACTTCTCTGTGCCTAAGATTATTGTATGGTACTTGCATCTTTATTATCAGACATTCACAGATAAGACACAGCACAAGGATTAAATATTATTAGCAGAAACGAAGAAATTGCACAGTGCTTCCACACTGTCCCTCTTCTCCTTCCCTCCAGAAGCATCAGGGTTTTTTTTCACCTGGCATTTATCAGAAATTACTATTAGCAGACACGCTTCTCTCTAGCCATAATTCTTAGACTCAGTATTGGGCACTTGAAACTCCCATTCAAGACCCAGGGAGTCAGGAGACAGCAAGTGTTATGACCTTTATTATGGTCTGTCAGTATGCCAGAAATACTGCCCTGTGCTGCAGAGACTGGAAAAATAACTCCATTACCTGAGAGCAGTAGTAGGATTTCATTCTTTCTAAGCTCAAGCTCTAGAAGAAGATATCATCATTTATTTAGTTTTGAGGACTATAGGAGAAGGTGGCTTATTTTTAAATATTGCTCATAAAATATTTCAAAATATTCATAAAGATAAGGATCTTATATCACAAGGTGCTGAACAGCACCTCCCATTTCAAATATACTCCTTGAAGTGGAATACATTTGGATGAGCCTCTCCCCTGAGAGGGACTAGTAGCATGTGATTTAATTAGAATGGGCAATACCTGGTAATAACACCCCAAAGCACTTCACACTCCCTATGCAATTCCATTGTACAAAAAGGATTCCCTCACTTCCCCTTAATGCACTACTGATCAACGTGCTGATCAGCAGTGAGACCTGGTGAAGATGACTGTATTGATTCTCATCCATAAACTGATGCTTAGCAAATTCTGACTCCTACATGCACCTACATCTCCATGTTTCCAAGTGCATGTTAAAGCTTTAATTGCATTTATTGCAGCTTATAAAACTCAAGATGTATTAATTCCTAACTATAATTTTAATCTCATTAAAAGCATTTCTTACGTTGTATTCTGTGTCATAGAGCAAATGACCAGAAGATGGATGATTTTTGGACTAAGGCATGGTGCACCTACCTTCATACTGTGCTTGAACTGACATGTTGAGACATGTTGAGATGAAATAGCAGAAGTACTCTCAGCTGAGCTCAGCCTGCTCAATGAATGAGCAGAATTTCAGTCTCTAGGGCTGCCAGCCCAAGACTTTTCATAAGCTCTTAATTCTTCTATGATTTACAAAGAGATTTTCTTTATATATGAGAAGCATAGGTAACAATTGATGGTTACAATGCCATTGACTTCATCAGCAGTAAGATCAGGGCCTTTGTCAACTACTGATAGCCAGGTCCCAGACACGTGTTAGCCCTGACAATGTGTCTTCTGCTCATTAATGTTTCATTAATGAAATTCCAAGAATCTGCTGAATGAAGCTTCACAGATGCCACTATTTTCATTATCCCACAAGTCTTCCGAGGTGCTTTGTTAAGTATCTCGAGTCAGCTACTTGATGGAAATGGAGAATTATTTCTTTTCCAACTACCCAAATCACTCTTGCTTTTGCTGTCATAATGTCACATGTCTCTCTTGCTACCTGGAAGCAACAGAAGTCTAGGGGAGCTGAGAATTTCCCTTCCTTCAGGATTAGTTCCTGTAGCTGTATATCAGAGCAAGCTCCCTAATTGTGAATACTGTTTATTGGAACAAATTTGCTCCCATGAAGTGAAAGAAGCATTGTGGAAATATCCTGAATGTAGTTCTACAGACACTTGAACATTTGAATCAAATTGTTGAGGCATTAAAGAACAGTTAATAGCATACAGCAAATCACTGGAATAAGTGTTCCCATTAATCCTTGGAAATACTAAATTTTTGGCAGAAAACTTTTCAATACCCTCGAGGCTTTATCTGTTAAAATTTCAGTGAAAAGCTTCACTACAGTAATAGAATTCCATGAGAAACCCATAACATTCTGCTCTTAAGAGTTAGGTAAGAGAGAAAAAATAAATCACAGTAAATAAGGAAAAGTATTTCTGAGTTAATTAAAATGCCACTATTTAATGCGGTGATTTAAGCCAGGTGGGTTTGCTTTTTAAATATATCCCTTTTAGTTATAGACTTAGAAATAATGAAGATCAGTTTGTGGATTCTGTTTAGAAGCAGATGCAACTGAATATGTATACAATGAGACAATAATCACTGGAACGAATGGCTCTCAACCCGAACGCAGTTGGCAGTATATTAAAAGCCAGCTACTGCGTTATACTCCTCCCTGCCCATTTCCTACCAACATATGCAGAACTAGGCTGGGCATCATGTCCTTATTCTAACAAAGAAATTTCACCCTATTAATTAACTTCATGTTCCTCATCATATCATACATACATTAAAGTACAGATGAAGATAGAACTACCGATCATAAAGATGGTGACTTTAGATCACATTCAGCAAGAAGCTTCTACACCAGGCATGGATGAGGAACAGCTTAAGTGACAGATCTTTAACTAGAGTTACTTGTTAAAGAATCTTTAGCTTTTTACATCACCAAAGTGTCTGTCCCTCCACTCTGTTCCCTGGGAACCATTTCCCTGCCTCCTGCCTTTCCTTCCCTCCTATCCTTGTGCTGGGAAGATGCATCTTGTCCTGCTGTTAGGTACCAAAAACCTGCCCTAACAACGAGCCATTTGTTGATTGAGTGTGTGTCCTTTGAAAGGATCTCAGGTTCTTTTACGGACTGTGTTTTATGGAATCATTTTGCTCATGGGTAAAATGCAGCCAGCTCTGGAAGAATATAGTGTGTTTATATGTATAAATATATCAACAGAGAACATCTGCACAACACACTGAGTTCAGGAGATAAAGATAATACTCCATACTCTCGGGTTTATGGAGGTAAATCAAGCCAGACTGAAATATTTAATTGACAGCAATCCTATAAAAAAGTGTAATCATTGAAAACAAATTAAGAAATACAAGGAAAAAGAGATTTCTCTTAGGATTTTCTTCATAGGATCCCTATGAAACTGCACTGCTTTCTGTGGTTTTATTCACTCCTTATCTGTTACCAGAATAAATTTCTGCTTTAGATGATCCTTTAAAACAACAAATACCTTAGGGAACAGAGAGTCTTATTTTCCCATTATGTTGGTCCCCCTATAGCAGGGCTTCATTCTTTCTTGGCAGCTTGATACCACCACAATAAACATAGTGCTTTTGGTTTGGGTGTCGTGATTCCCATATAAAGAGGAGAAATTAATACTTTTATTTCAAAGTACCACTACTCTTTCAGCTGAGCAGCTGAAATTTCCTGTGACTTGACCCAGGGGTGAGCCTGCTTGTTGGGGACAGTCTCACCTGGACCAGAAGAAATAAAAGTCATATCTACAAAGGAGTTTCTAGGAAACCATTCAGCTTCCAGTCTGCCTCCTTCTTGGAAACTCTGCACTATTTCATTTCAGACCAGCACATCAACTCTGATTGGCCTGATGAAATCGATAACTCAAATCACAATGCCTGATCATCTTGACAGTGAAGCCACCAATACTGACCCATCTTTTTTACCCCTCTTCATACACAACTATGACATGCTTGTCTGTGGACACAGGCTTTCCAGCATCAGCTAAAATCCTACCATAGCAGTTGAATGGAAGCTCTTTCCCTTTCCCTGAAGCCACTCACAACTCTCAGTATTCTGTTTTATCATCCCTGAGGAGAATGTTCTGTAGGGCTCGTAAAATTTTTACAGGGTGCTTTCTCTTTTGCTGCCCCATGAGGCAGGTTTACAAACTTTCTGAGAAGAGGCCCAGTTGCCAACAGATCAGGGAGTTATGGGTTCTCCCCCAGTTCTCTACCTTCCACCAACACACATTTAAAGGGAGAAATGTAATCAAATAGACCTGCAAGTGCCAAGAGAAATAGAATAAACGCACCCACTGATGTCTGGAAGTTTCAGTTTTTAAATAAACAAGAAGGCATTTTCTGCCTCATTTCCAAAGCATTCTGCACAGCCAGCAACAAAGCAGCATCTGCCTGCAGGTAGTGCTGGGACCTGCACACAGTTAGATCCAGGCAGCATTCAGGGTGGATCAATTTAAAAGTGGAAATTAATTTGCCAGGTGAGAGCTCTCATCTGCAGCAAGTTGATATTCCCCAAGTGCCAACCACAAAGACATGGCAGCTGTTGAGCCTAATCCCAATTTAGTGAACAAATCTCTCCAGCGCTGTGTTGCAGATCTCTTATTTTGGGTTTGGCGGTGATGCCAGGACTGCCTGAATCCACCATGTGGATGTTGGCTGGCTCACACAGACCCTGAGGAGCTTTAATCGCAGGCATGCCAGAAACAAATGCACTGCTTCTCAGTCTACCACCTGTGGAAAAACTTGCCAGGCTCAGACACGGGAGAAGCCGTGCTACACAGAGCCCTGATCCTGTGCAGCTGCCTGTCCTGTGCACATGGCCAGCTTGCTTCTGGAGCCCCTTCTTTCTTTCTTGGGCTCTTGGGTTAAATCCCTTTGTTCCAGAAACCTGAGTAGCTTTTTTCTAGACATTTCAGAGAAGTGTGAGGAAGTTCCTTGTACAGGAGCCAGCACAAAATCCTGCTTATCTTACCACACTCCTTTAGAAACTGCAACCTGTTGTTCTCTTGCTTTGGAGATGCAGTCATCCTTCTCAGAGCTGCTTCCACAAATTTTGAGGCACTTACAATAAACAGTACCTGCAGGTTTCTCAGTAGCTTCATGCCTCCTGATACATTCTCTCCCATTCACTGAAGCTAAACTAATAAGATCTCCACTATTTGAGTGATTCACTGATCTGAAGATGCTGTGTGTAGCTCCTGCTGCAAATTCTTCACTTCTAAAAGCTTCTAACTGCCAGAGTTTCAGTTTTTCAATCCTAACTCCAGTCCTATTTGACCTGAGAAGCTTGTAAGCACTATATTTTAACTTTATTATTTTAAACAATTCTCCAAATGGATTTTTTTCTTGCAGCCTGATTAGTTTTGCTTGCATTTTCTGGATTCTTATGTCAAGTTGCAATCTATTCCTATGCAATGGCTTTAATTAGCCCTCTTTATCTAATCAGAAAGCCATGTTCTCTGAGACAAACTTCCCCATAATTTACCCATAGATGCTGACTCCCACTTTACCATCATCACTAATGGAACTGCCAAGGGGGTACACAGCAAAGTCTCATCCCTCCGCTGGTGGCATTTGCACTTTATTACACAGCACATAATCGGCTGTGATACTTTCGTATGAGAGATTCAATATCAAAATAAATAGTTTGGCATACACACAGTTTAATTTGATTTGACTGGCTTTTGAAGAGTTTCTTCAGACACTTCATTGTGCTGATGGTTCCAGTGCTGGGAGCCTGGATTTCTTGTTTATTAGAGCTGGCGTAATGAAAGTTTGCCACCTGATTAATTTTAATAGTTTAGCAAGGAACATGAAGGTAATGCATATTGGCTGCCGAGCTATAGATAATTTTTGTCCATTTGGTTGCAAAGATTTTGGCAGAAATAAAACCTGCTCTTTGCTATTGTAGAGAAACATCTGTTGGGTGAAACAGTGTTTTCTAAGAAAGTCACTGTCTCATTTACCTTTGTTATGCACTGAGCCATAGCGAGCTCAAACAAACAGATCTGAGAAGATAGGAAGGAAAATTCTGATATCCTTCACATTGAATGCTGCTGTGAAAGACCTGAGATTATTCGTGGGTCTACCATTATCGTGCTTACAGGCTATTTGCCAGGGAGCATTCAGAAAGAGCCCAGGGCAAGAAGTCAAGAAATCTGAGTTTTGCTCCCTGCTTTGTTAACAGACACTTTCTTCTTCAGTGCCTCAGTTTCCCCAGATGAAGTTCACATCGTGTCACTGATTTCACCAGAAAAATACTGATGAAGAGCATTGCACAAGTGTTCATTGCTATCAGTTGCAGTGTGTTCCAGGAGGATTTGAAAAGGCTCCAGAGATCACCAGGAGACAATCTGCAGATGAAAGCACTACCTAATTGCTGCTGGACTGTAGTGCTCAACACCCAAATACTCACTCAATCCACAGCGAAATGCTTTTATTGAGCTTTCAGACCCCTGGGGAGCTGCAGTGCCCTGGGGTGACGGGTTTCCTACCTGTGCTTCTTCCAAAATGGAAGCTCTTCTCCTTCAAAGATATTAGAATGGGACTGAGTTTTCTTTATGCGTAAATTTTGTTTCTAGATAGCATTGCTGCTTCTATTAGAGATGTCAGACTTCTTGGTTTGGAATGGGGCTGGAAGAAGGAGGTGCCTGCTGGGTGTGTGGGGTAGGCAGGTGCTGACATCTCAGGCTCTGGCAAGAGGAGTTAAAAAAACAACGAATGTTCTCTGCTCTATTTCCAGACATTTAATTTGGAATATAAATGATTTACACCGAAATGATTAATCAACACATTCATTATACTTGCATGGTTACTGTTTAGCACCAAAGCAAGTAAACAACAGTCTGCAGTAGAGCAGAAAAGATGAACAATCAGAGGCCTCAAATCTACAAATTAGTATATTAAATGAACATCAAAATCCCTGAACAGAGACCTTAAGTCACCCCACACAAAGAAGCAGGCACAATGAAGGCAATAGCATATCTATTCTAGTATTCCTTGGTGCAGATCTTCACTTCCAAACAGAACATCATCTATTACAATCAAAGTGAATCACAGAATTTGTTGTTGGGATAATGAAAAAGAATATTTAATTTATTTAAGAAGCACATCTATTTAATGTAATTTATATGAGTGTGTGGGGTGATGAGTTGCTTGGTGGTATTAAATTCAAAGCTGTTTTTTGTGGGTTTTTTTTTCCCTCAGACGTCACCTAAAACTTTCAAATGACTTCAGAAAATTGTCCTACCAAAGGCATCAGAAATAGTCTGCAGGGAAATTTGACCCTCATCTCCTATATATATTTTTCGTTCCAAAATCCTGTGAACACTCATTTGTAAAATAATAGTTCAGTAATATCCATCTTTACTCCCTTCTTCTCAATTCTCTCTCTCTCGTAAGGTGAATTGCTAAGTTGTTCCAGTAATGCCTGGTAATGAACACACTAAAATGAATAACCTGGATAAGAGAGAGATGGGGAAATGTGAGTTTGGACCTTTGGTGAGGGATACATTTTCACTACCTGAAAAAAAGACTCATATCACACAGCACCTACCTAGAACAGAATAAAAAGGAAATGAAATGAAAGGATCCACTTCACAGCTATGTCAGTTTGCATGGATAGATCGGTGTGTGAGAAACACACAACATAACAGACTGCACAATACCTGCACGTGTGAGTACACAGAGCAAAAGCAAACATTTGTTTCTCACCATACCCACTTAGTGCACTCATTCCCTGGGTAAGTGCTTGAAGAAAACAGGTTCATTAGAGAAATGTCGAGGGAACTGGGCAGACACAGGGGATACTAAAGCAGAACAACACCATAAACCTCAACTTGAATAGGAGGTAAGCAATAATTCATCAAAAGGCCGCTCACTTGAGAGAAAGCACTAAAATATCTTAAAAATAATGTAAAATAAGCATTTTCTCGTATTACTATTGCCAACCACGCTGAATAAAATATACAAACAACTCCCCAAACCACAGGATTTTCATAACATCCTCTTCAGAAACCCTTCTAATTTCTTTTTATCTGTTGTTCAATTCTGCTTTCAGATGCCCAGCTTGTAGCTTACAGCCCAGGCCAGATTACATTTCCAAGACTCTGGGCAGAGAAAGGAAGAAAACAGAAAGGAAAAGAAAAAGACCAAAAAAAAAAAAAAGAAAAAGCATTACTTAGAACATAAAGCCTGGGAATAGCCATCCTCTGCCCAACAGTGTGGCTCTTGGTGAAACTTCAAAATGTCAGGAACACAGGAAAGCCATGACAAAATCCATCTTAGAACAATTAAGCCCATATTCACCCCCACATATGAATATATTGTGTTTGTAGGCCTTAACTGGCTTCTCTCTAATATGCCCTTGTGTACACAACAACTCATCAAGCTTGGGAGGAGAGTTGTGCCTCATCAAACCTTATAAAGAGGGAAATTTCAGAACTCCAGCCTGTATTCAGTATTTTACACATAATCTTGCCTACATCAGTGCACCTGCCTTCTCCGCGCCAACTGCCAGTTAAGTAAGCCAGGATAAGGATGTACAGAAATAATGACTCCAGAGCTTCCACAGAGAACTAAAAACAAGGAACACTGCCATTACACCAATACAGACCCCAAAAGGTCCGTCTCCCAACAAAACCTGTGAGGGGATGTTTCTGGAGAGGTAATGAACAGCAGCATGGCTTCTCTGGAGTTTATTTTTCAAGGATTGAGGATTTTGAGAATACAAAACTGAGCTGGGATGCTTTGCAGCGTTTCCACCAAAGCCAAGTTTAAGGACACACTGATGCTCCACTCCCATCTAGCAGGCAGCAGAAAGCAGCTCTTCCCAAAGGAGAGTGATGGCAGGAAACTGCAGTTCTGGAAGTCCTTGCTCTTTGTACCCAACTGAAACATCACTGCAGCACACCTACCTATGCTGATGTAGCTGAGATGCTCAGCTTTCTTGGAAGTGATCCCTCATCCATTACAAATACAGGCAGACCTGTGGCTGGATGGTTTTGCCCAGTGAGCAAAACCTGGATCCCTGGAGCTTGGGAAATAATAAACAGCACCGAGCACATCACTGCCCCGTCTTCCACAGGAGCACAACTGCTCTGTGACTTGCAAGGAAAACAAATGTTTGCTTCTTGCGTTTGTCCCAGTAGGACTGGAAATGTGAAATATTTGCTATAAGATTTGAGATGGTGGCACAATTTTCTCTCTGTCAGAAGAGAAAAGATGATTCATGAATAATCTATAGCCACTGTAGACTGAACCCTTAATCAGAACTACTCAAAACAAAATCAAGTTTCTTACATAATTAAAGGAGGGAGGGGGTTCTCTGAGGTATATACGGTAGAAACATGTCAAATCACTACTAAAAAATATCCCTGCTCACCCACAAATTATCCAATTAAACATCTGACAGGCACTGACAAATGTTATCTACCACTTTCATATCAGCTGAATCTTAGTATAAAGAGCTGTGTGCTGTGGATTTGTATTTTTAAACATGCTGGAAGACGTTCATCCTCACCAAATCACTTCCTACCCACAGATCTATAACCTAGGGTTACAAATGCAGCATTAGAACAGTACATAATTGATGTTATGATTCTTCTTTTAATTTAAATATGATATCTCATCATCAGATCTCTACTGATTCTTCCCAAAGAAAGACGAGCTGATCAATGCACAGTATGCTAGAGTCACTCAGCACTCTGCCAACGTAATTCCCACTTTAATAACATCGCTCCCAGCTGAGGGCAAGGTAAGGCCTATATCCAGATCCTCCCTCCAAACAAAGCAATGCTCATCCATCTTAACAGCAGATCCTCAAGCAGAGGATCCAACCACATGGCCAGAGAGGGAAGGAACTCCATCCCCTCTCCTCCTGCCAGGCACACACTGCTGGAAACACTCACTTGTCCCATAGCACAGCACACACATAGTGCTCATTTAATGAGTGGTATCTGGACCTAATCAACCAGTGAATGTTAATTATTTTATTTGAATAAAAAAGCAACAAATTAATCCAATACCTGGCTATTACATCAAAGTTGTGTTTGGCTCCAGTAAGACTTCATTCAGAGATATCAATACAGAATGGCAACCTGCCTCTGAAAGTGCCTATTTGCTTTGCAACACACACCCAGACAGAAATAGCCTCATGCCATTTTCCAGTTTCATTAAAATCTTTGTCTTTGGAATGAGACATTAGGAATGAAATGCTTAATATATTCTGTGAAATACAATACAGCTGTTTGCCATGGTGACCTTTTCAGTATTCTGTATTTTATATTTTGATTAGCCATGTACTGGTAGAAAATCCTTTCCATGGCTTTTGATAGCAGAGTTAACTCCTAGCTCTCGGTGCCTGCTTTTGTGTAAATAAAAATAATGCAAGGATGTCAGCACCTAAGTATTTCAGAGCAATACTATCTCGTACATGAAGCCCTATTTCCTAATAAACTTTGCAGAAGGCTCACATTCAGGTTTTACAGCAAATAGGAAACACAGATCTGGAGTTTGAGCAGCCTTTACAAAAACTACTGCATCAGAAACAGTATTAAAGTTGACCAACACTAGATTTATTGAAAATAACAAATAAAGCTACAGTGCACCTGTACTTCCATTTTCCCACACAGAATTTTGAGCTTGGGAATATTGGTGTCCACTTCAGTCTGCTCTACGTGCACAGGCAGAACAACAGGTGGGTTAAGTAAAGCGTGAGCACAAATGGAAAAGGTGGACCTGAAGCCTCCAAAAATGAACATATTGTGGCTAACATTATTCCTGAATCATCTGGGGCTTGGTTTGGATCACTATGATTTTTTTGTGAATTTCACTTTCTAGACTTGTGCATCTTCAAATTCATAACTCGATTAATTGTATCAACAAAGACTTCTCCCAATTAATTACTTGGCAAACACCATTGTCTCCTAGTCCTCTATGTTGTACCACACTGTTAAACATATGAATGTAAACAAAAATACATTAATACTAAAAGAAATTATAATACCAAAGGAATTTCTTATCGAACATGAGACTACATTACAGAGCCACAATTTTATTATTTAGTTTTATTGTTTTGAATTAAATAGAACAAAGTGACTATTTTATCTTGTTGATTTAATAAGTTAATAAAGTCTACCAGCAAAATATATTTGATGTAGTGTGGAATACCACAGCTCCTTGAGATGCTGAGGAAAGCATGAACAAAATTCTGCCTCAGAGATGTTGAATTTTGCACTGTCTTTGATGAAGCCAATATTTACCAAAGATGAAGGTTTAATCCATTCTCTGACAGCCTTTTCTGTCAGTTGCTTGTGCTTTGGCTACATCGTGGCAACTTCTCTCCATCTTTACAAATACCATCCTCCTTATAACACTGTCAGACTTGGCAGTGAGTTTTTCAACACTGTTCAGCCAGCTGCATTTCTCTCCAGTAGGTGAATACTGTAACAGGAGATGCTGTACTCCTTCCCCATCATGCTAAGTTCACAACTTCCAGATGGCAGAGGGATCAAACCAATTCTCTGATGACTTTATTCACATGTTATTAGCTAACAAACTTTGCAGGGATGTTATCATTCAGGTCCACATTAACAGCATGTCTAGCATGATCTTACAGCCATGGGTAAGAAATTCATAGGAAGAGGTAAGGTATAAGCATATTTTTGAAGAAATGTGGTTTATCTGAGACCTAGAATTGCAGAAGCTTCACAAACAAGTGCTGGTCTGCCTCTGTAGCAGCTGGTGTTTGTGGAAGCACTGAGCAGAGAGCACATCCTAGGGTCTCCATTCTACGCAGTACTCAGTAGGCAATGAAAATGAATCCTCCATACAATAGAAGACCAGCAATTTCAAAACAAGACAGAAGAAAGAAAAATGAACAGACAGCCTTATATAGCTATGCAAGGAAATTAAAACTTGACTGGAAAGGAGCAGAAGTCAATTAGAGAGAAGATAATCAGTAAGAGAATTTGGAACAAAGGCTTCCATTTTCTCTGACACTGATTTCAAAATCTTGAAGGGACAAGTACAGTTTTAATGAATGTTATTTAATAATAATTAATGTATCACAACCAGGCATGTCAGAGAAAGATGAACATCATAGGCTGATAAGTATTTCCTTCAGTGCTTGATATGCAGCTAGAAGCCAGAGCTAGAGAGAACTATAAATAGTTGTGAGCTCCTTAATAAAACAGAACCACAGACTCCTAAGTTTCACTGAGGTTACACAATACAAACGTTTGCATTTGCACTACAACGACAGAAATAGAATGATATCTGCTCAGTAATCATCCCAGAAAGAAATGTAATTTGGTTAAGGCAGTTTTATGCACATACGATAATTAATTTCTGTGCCATTAATGAGTTCAGAGACAGGCCAAAATTAAAACACTTGTCTACAGACGACTCAGCCCATCAATTAACCCGAAAAATTGGACTGGGTTATTTACTTCCCAAAGTGATAGGACTGGACTATGGCTAATCACTATCAGAAAGCCCTCAGCATCCTGAAATGACAGAAAGGAGAGGCTGCTGAAGCACATGCTGCCCACTGAGTTCCCTTTGCAATTCTGTACATTTGCCACCAGTCACCAAAGTAATAAATACAACAAAAAGGCCAGGGTTGGTCACAGAATTTTTGGAGAAATTTGATTCAAATCGTTAGGGATCTGGGAGTCCAGACAACATGGAAGAGAGAAGTGAACTGGCAGGGGGCAAGAAGTGGAATAATTTCAAAGCTAAGAATGATTGTTTAAGTATTTAAAAAAAGACAGGAATATTATAAATACCACCTAAAAGCACAGAAAGCAAAAGAGTTGACTGAGGGGATCGGTAGATTCTCACTGTTAAATAAATTATAGATGCTGAAGACCGCAGCTAATTAAAATGTACTGAAAAACACATGCTCTTTTATCTCATACAAGTTGAAATCATGACTTCTGGAATGAGGCTAAAGAGACACAGAACTCAGATCTTTGTGCAGCTTCCCCTAGGCGAGGGATCAGCTCCGCGCTTTGGGCAGGCAGGGGCCAGTGGGGGGTTTGTGATGGCTTTTTTCCCTTTTTCTTTTGTTTTTAACTCCTACCTTTTTTCCTTTTCCATTTCCATCATGGCTGCGAGATGTGGTTCCACATAAGTAATTATGGAAATAGGCTGAGGAGATGACATCTGAGATTTCAGAATTAACTGAATATATGCACAAAACCTTCCACTTCTCAGAGCAGGCGGCATAGGAGGCTCCCTGCGGGGTATCCGTGAGGCATGAAGAGACCAGAAGCTGAATAAGAAATCTGTTTATGGCAGCTATTGTAGCCCCTTTTCGTTGCAGAGGAAAAATCCAGCCCTGTGTGAAGAGCAGCACATGCCTGCAGCTCTTGGATCTCCACCTTGCCCTCAGCATGGCACTGCTCGGCATCTCCGGAGCCAGAGCCGACACCTCGCGGCCCTGCTCTGCCGGCTCGCAGCCCAGCTTCACAAAACCCATTCTCATTTTTTTTTTTTTGCTTCCTCTGGAAAACTACTGAATAATCAAGCGTTGTGGATTGATGTACCCAAGGCAGATAGCAGATGCAAGGAGGAGCACTGCTGTTTGTACTCAGGTACACACGCAGCTCTCTGTGCTGGATTGCTGGGGCCTACACGGAGCCCACAGCTGATTGCGGCCACTGTGAGCACCACTGTCAGCATCTACACATCACCACGAAGGGCGTGCTGCGTTCATATCTCGTGTTCACCAGAGCTGAACCACTCCCATAGCAGATCCCTAATTCAAAACGTTATTGAAGCATAAAGCAGCTGCTCTTCCAGAGCAATCCCAGCTCAGAGCCTTCAGTGCTTTACAGGAGAAATCCTCAACGTGTCCATTCTGAAGGGGAACAGACACCCAAATATTTGAGCTAGGGTGAGCTAGTGGACCCCTGCCGAAGCTTACAGTGCCAGCAGTTGTCAGCAGTTCCTTCATGGAGTTCTGCTGCACGTGCTTTAGTATTCTCCTAAATTAGGGTATCAGTGAGCTTCAGAGCACACAGGTTTCACACAGGGCTCACAGTAAGTCACACTGAAATACAGTCACCGTTTTTTATTCTTGAAACACTGATTCTTTTATAATTAAAAATATTGAAGTTCAGCAAGGAAATCAAACCCAGCTATTGTACTCACTGAAACAAAATAAAACCTGAAGAGACAAGTAAAACTAAAATTCAGTACAGTTTCATTCAAGTCCTGTGGCTGCTTCTGGGTTAGAAGGGGAAAAAGATAACCTTGATGCAATCGAATCCAAATTGAGTCACTCAGTGTGCTGAATAGGAAACCAAAGTACAAGCTGTTAACAAATAACAGCAAATATTTTACTGTAGTGTTCATTGGAATAAGACACAGAATGGTAATTGTTTTCCTTTTGTAAAACTTGGTTTAAATAGTGTAGCAGCACACCATGGGGAAGCTAATTTTAGTGACAAAGTGTCACACAGGTGTTCAAAATCAGACCTTACACAGGCTAAAAAGAAAAGCCTACACTGAGAAACAGGACAGAAAGAAAACAGAGGTGCTTAATGGACAGTCTAATAAAGAAATGGCATTTAATTGTTGCTACCAGTTCATGTGAGTTTATTCTATTCTGACTGAGATATAGCCACTAAAAAAAAAAAAAATTATGTATTGTTTATTTTGCAAAAGCTTTAATTTTTCAAGAGACTAATTGCTACATAGCAGAAATGATTTTTTGGTTACATCTCAAACTGACAGATATGAAAATAAGGTCACTTGGGTAAGTGGTAGGAGAACGTTAATCTCAAGTATAATGAAAGTGAAAACAAGACACTCAAATGAAATGCCAAAGAGACACTAAAGCGGAGAAATTGAAGTATTTCAGTAAGAGCACACAGACAGCTCTGCCCTTCTTTCGGTCGGGTCCTGTATCTCCAGGGCAGCTGCACTGCAGCATGCAGAGGGACGGGTCCAGGACTTCCACACGATTGCAGGAATGGCACCAGAGCTCAGCAGCAGGGAGCACATCACCTCTGCACACACTGCCATCCATTGCATCAGCTCAGAACAGTGATGCTCATTCAAACTCAGCAATGCCAGTTTGCTCAGCACCTTCCCACAACCTGACCATGTATTTTGCTGGGTTGGAGCTGTGTCGTTCAAGTGGATCAGAGCAAGGAGCACCTCTGGATGGAGAGGACCTCTGAAACCCAAAGTCAGTGTCATCCAGGCACCGATTCACACCTCAGAAGCAAATCTGAGAACTCTCCTCTGCACTCGCAGTAGCACCACAGCTTTTGTCACATCCGTAGCACGATTTCCCTGCTGCTCTACTAAAGAGGGATTAAGAATGAGTCATGATACACTCTGGCTGGATTATCCACAAAGACATTTTTAGCAAGATAGCCAAATGCAGCTTTATTTCACTGTGCTGCTTGCTGAAAATGTTTGTCTTCTCCCACCCACCAAGTGAACCCACCAGTTAATGTGTTACAAATTACGGATGTCTGGAGTCTGGTGCCCAAAATACTCTGCTGGATTCCAGCAGAATTCAGAGCAGGTTGAGCCTGAATTTCTCCATTACTCACGCAAATGCAAAGTGCTGCACAGACCACAGCCAGCATTAAGGCATCGAACAGCTTTGAGATATTTTTCTTCAATATTTTAATATTTACAGTGCGCTTACTGTTAATTGTTAACTTGTATTGTTAAACATTTTATTTTCATACTTTTTTTTTTTTTTTTTTCCCCAGGGAAAGTTTGCTTTTCTTAAAGAGTATTGCTGCATGAGTAACTTTGCAATGGGTTTGTGCAGCTATCATCAGCTTGTCCAGAAGGTGTGTTGTGTCAGAGCAGGGAGCTGAGATGAGCACGCTGGTCAGGAGTGCCCTTCCCAAGCATGTGATGGAAAGAGAAATCTATCTACAGGACCAAATGGCTCTCAGTGTAAGTATGGTACCTCCAAAAGCTGAAAGTAATCGGATCTGAGCTTATTAGATACTTGTCAATAAAGGGAAAAAGCACCTGATCCAGTTGACAGCAAGGAAAAATGATGACTTTAATATTGCTCACCTCCCAGAAGCAATCCAGTTAGTCAGGAAACAAATACCAGTGTGGGCAGCAACACTACGCACTAAGTTAGACTTCAGCTAACTTTCAGTTTTCCTACAGAGTGCAGATTTTTTGCTACCTCAGGCACACAGCTTCCACATGAGATATGCAAGCACAAAAAATCAGACTTTTTTGTGCATGCAGTTGCATTTAACCATCCACATCAGCACCTGGATGAGGGAGACGTATCTCATTTTGCACAGGCGTGTCAGACAAAGCAATGCAAATCTTTGTACATCAATGTGGTTTTCATAAGGGCATTATTACTATTGTAGAGCCCTTCTGCAGATGCTTTTCACAGCCACTGTGCCTCACACTGCCATCAGCTATTGGATATTGCCCTCTCTTGCCACTGTAAAGGCCTGAAACACTCTTTTCCTGCAAGCTGGCACAGAACATTCTCCTCCACAGCTGTTTGTTGATCCCCCTGCCAGTTTTCCCTTCCCCTTCCAACCATTTCTGGGTGGTTCCATTTCTTTAACAGGATAAAAAGACAAAGAAGACTTAGAAGCAGCACAAGTGCTGTTTTTCTTGAATTTCAACAATTCAAAATTGTCGATGTTTATAAACTATTAGTGACAGCCTGCTGGATTGAAGAGCAGGCATAATAATAATTAAACAATATGAATATTTGAGCAAGCATCTCTCATTGTAGCTGGGAACAGACAGAGAGCTGTTGCTGAGTCACCCATCACGCCGCTCTGAAGCTCTTCAGCAGTTACTGCTGTACATGCGAGGACAATCCAAAAATGCAGAACAGAATGGGATAATCAAATAACCCAGAAATATGATATTTTATATTTATTTTCTCCCATTTAGTGTCTATTTTAAGGGCATTTTGAGCTTAAACAACTTGAAACATGCAGCTTTATGCAGCCTGTGAGGAGACAACTCTGTTGCTGGTTTTCCCACTGCTGGGAAGGTTTTACCACAGCAGAATTAGGGCCATTCTGAATGAGTTACACACTGATGTATTTATTATTAAGAATTTACAGCTAATGCTTAACAAAAGGAAAAATGGTGAACTGTGTTCCAGTAAGATTCGTGACATTTTCTGCCCTTCATTCGAGTGAACAGTGTTCTTTTCTCTCTGTCAGAAATCTACTATTGGAATTGTATGGAGAACGCACACTTAATTACGATCTTGCTCAAATTCAATTGAATTTCTTTCTGTCTCTATTTCATTCTTTTTCTCCTGCTGCTGCTAATTAAGATAAATACGTCAGAAGTGCCATTGCTGAAGGGAATGCTGCAGCAAGTGTCATTGGTCCCCGTGATATTTCCCGTTTTGCCATGGGCTGTCGCCAGTGATTTAGGACCAAGTGCCAAGGATTACATTAATCGTGATGAAATTAGCAAATGCTCTGTGATGCTGAGGCCCCTTGGTGTTAAGTGACATTCCCTGGATGGGCCGCTGTTACTACTGAGGAAAAAAGACACGTTCTTCCTCAGAGCAGAGCAAATCAGGGCATTAGGTGAATTCTTTAATTGCTTTTTTTTTTTTTTTCCAGAGAGGATAAATTCAGGAGTTACTTGCCCTGAAGGGTTAATGGTTTTTTCAGCATCACTGGCAAAAACCTGATATAGAGAGAAAAAAAGCTCATCTGAGGCTACTGGATGAAGGAGTCTGTGAAGACTAATGGTCAACTCTGTCCTTGGAAGAACTCCATAACTTCTCCAGGGCTTCAGACGGCTGCCTGGAAGCACGGCCATTTACAGGATCAGGGGCTGCTGAGCTGATGCATCTCAAAACTGATGTGACCCTCAGTAAATTCTAGAGTCTATGGATTTGCTGCCACTGCAATTTGAAAGTAGACAGTTCTCAGCAAGGTTGAATTAACATGTGTCAGCACAGATTTACACAAGGATAGCTGATAACTTCCTGGTAGAAGAGGAGGAGAAAGTTATTTTTAAATGAAAGTCTGGATGTTAAACGGTAAATGCAGAATAAAGGGAAACATGCAGACACCTTTCCAGAATAAACACAGCACTTCAGGCTCATTTTGATGCCTCTGCTTTCTATCAATACAGTATCAGCAGGGATTCTGTTAGTTCTCAAACTGCCAATACAGCCCTCCATAAAGGGTGGAAAAGCTGCTTGTTTCCACTGTTACAGGCACTCCACTTACCTGACAACTGTATAAATTGTTTTCTGCTTCACATCTCTAAAAAATAATCTCGAATGATTCTGCATCTTAATATCAAATGGATATTTTTTTTAAATGTTCTTCATGTAGGTGTGGAAATACATAATCTATCATAAAAATTCAAAGCACCATAGTGCTTGTAATAATGCTGTGTGTGTTGGGAGCCTGAATAATACATGTTTTTACTTTTTGCTGAGGCTTTAAATACATACAGAGAGAGCACAGTCTATGTAATGGTAGCAGAAAGTGAGCATGTAACCCACTGTAGCACACTGATCAAAAGGAGTAAAAAGGATCAGATTGTGTTGCCATATAACCACTTAAACTGTAAAATGAGATGTCTGCTATGTGACATTTTCTGACATGCCACAAGACCCACGACCCATCAGACGAGGTCCATGCGCTCTCTCAGCTAGCTGTTCCTCAGTATGATTTTCACTTAAAATAGTTAACTTGAAATAAAACCTCTCTCACCCTACTTATGGCTCTCTGCTACGACTGATTAAGAATACTACTTTTGGGTTCTGAGTACATTAAAGCCAGTGATGATAATTCTTTCTAGCAAGACTGCTTTAGCTCAAAAGAATTGATTTTTCAAAGCCGCGCATTACCATAGGGGAGAAATCCGTTCAAAAAATAAGCATTCAGGGATATTCACATACAGACACAAATACACACATCAGTATTTAAACCTGGAGTAAATTTATGCCTGTCTTAATACAAACGCAGAAGTGTTTGATAGTGCAACTATCCTATTGTCACACTTACTTCCAGTGGAAAAAATTGTGTGTGTGTAGATTTTGTAATTCCTACTCAAATAAATGAACGGATCATGCAAGATTTAGGTTTTGGGAGCTAGGTGCAGCTGGAATAAATTTTCTGCCTATAAAGAAAAGGAATACATTCTCCATAGAAAACAAATATTTATCAGAAAAAGCTCATCATCTGAGGAGTGCAGGCAGGAGCTGGCCACACCAAGACTCCCCAGCAGAGACCACAGAACGCTGTTCTGCTGGGTAGCACCATGCTCCACCACAGTAAGATCAGCAGAAAGACTGTCTCCATCACTACATCAGCACATTTCAGGGATGTAACCCAGGACTGGGACTTCAACATTGACTAGTGAAGTACTCTTCCCCTCTAGAAACAACCTCTTAAAGATCTCCCAGCAGAGAACTTCAGGCATCTTTAATCGTTAGCTGCTTTGACAAAAGCTTATATACGCTATCAATTGGTGTTACTTTCCACTTTCCTGCTTCGATCCCAGACTATTGCTGCTCCAGAGGAGCAGAGGAGGTGCCTACCTCCTAGATTCCCTTTCAGCCAAATTAACTCCAGCACATCAACACGTGGAACTCCTGTGCCTGGCAGAGTACAAATGTCTGTTCTTCCAAAGAATTATCAGAAATGTATTTTAGTAAACGGATTTCAGTCTCCTCCTCACGTTGGAAGTGGAGGTGACTAGAAGCTTCTTGTGAGGAAATGGTTTCAGTTCCCCAGCAAACCCTTTCCAATGTGGTGCACATTCCTATGGAAAGGAAAAAGGGATTCTGAAGAGCAGTAGGGAAATAAGAAAGGAGATGTTTGCCAATACATGAAGCTTTCTTAATGTCTGAGTGAGATTATGATATTAGGGACGACTTCTAGGACATTTTAAAAGCTCTCAACTCATCTAAGTGAAACGCTTAAAAAATTATGGTGTCTTCACTACAGCTGATGTCAGTCCAGTCCTGAGTGAGACACTGTATCTGAAGTTCTATCAGAAGGAATCCACACTGCTCAGTCAAAAGGGACTCATGTTTCAGTCACAACAAAAATATTTACCCTAGAGCTCTCCTTGCACCCACTGAGAGTATTTAGAGTGACTAAAGGCTATTAGAAAATTCATTTTAGAGGGACAATTTGTCAGACTCCATTTGCAGCTGTTTCCATGTGATGCTGCTGTTGCCCTATGGGGCTTTAGCTCACAGTGCCTCACGTGAGGAGCAGCCATTCAAACAACCCCAGTGGTCCGAGGCTGCTCAGGTAGGAGCAGGCAGCTCCAGCAGAGCTATGTATGCGCATCATCTTCAGTTGCTGATTAAACTGCACAGGGCTGGGTAGTAGCTAATCCTGGAGCTTTCCCAGCGTCAGTCACTGCTAATTCTTGTAGCTGAGGCCAGCAGCAGCTTGGTGAGCCGGCTCATTCTGCCATCAGTCTGCAGCGCGTGCAGCACACATTTCACTCAGTGAGATCAATACCATCGATTGTGTACTTAGGGGGTGCAGTCACAGTCGCTCGCAATGAGCCCGAGCTGCCTCGCTGCAGCAGCACCTCGCCCTGCTCATGGCCAATGCAGCAGCACAATGCTGATGCCTTAAGGCACCGAGTTCATAGATTTGAATTTTCCTGGTTGGCAGCAAAATCAAAACATGGTGCAGCACAGGCACTCCGTTAATACGAGATCAGTCTAATGATTTGAAACACGGATGACTTTATCCTCATGACTACACAGCCCGCCATGATCATGCTCCTGGGCTGTTTTGCTAAAACAAAATACCTTTAAAATACTGTCTGCAAGATAACAACTCCTGCAGAACTTGGGAACTTTAATTGCTTAAATTTACTGCTTATCAATTGCATCAGTGATGAACTGGATCGACCTGTGACGATATCTCCGTGCAAGTCATTCCCACAGAACAATGAAAGCTGCTTCTGCTCTGGCTCTGAAAGAAGCTTTGTCTCACTTTACTTTTTAATGATGACTCCTTTCTTAATATTTTACAGAATTCAACAAAGCCTTCGGTGCTTTCATTTATCTCCCGTGAGCCTCCATGTGAAAGTATAATTCTCTTAACTTAGATCAGTTGGTTGATACACCAGGATATCCCACGGCCTCATGGTTAACTCTGCAGCGCTGAATGCTGAAGGCCATGATGGGTAAAGCATTAGAAAATAACTGATTCCACAGCCCTGGTATGCAACATGAAACAAACTCAATTCAAACAAAACCTGATTCCTGTCTGCTTGTGTACCAAGCTAGTTTTGCAGTGAAGGTCAGTTTGGGGATAAAAATCTATGGACAACATCGGGACACAGTGATGATTCTCTCTTCCTGTGGAAGAGAATCTCCCTTTCCTTCGTGCAGCTCATGTAGCCCGTTGTCACAGCAGCACCGTGTTCTGATGTAGTAACTTTCAGCAAACAGAAAAGATTGCACAAGATGAAGTGCACAACCACAATTAAAATCTGTGTCATGACTGTATAACTGTAACACTTCAAACAGGTTTCTGGTGTGAACAAATTTACTTCCATGATTAACAATTTTTTTCCCATGAAAATGGCAAATATTTGCCTTCTTCGCTTCTTTGTCTTCTTTGCTAATAAACCAATTTGCTGTAACAGGCATGAAAAGCAAGGGATCTTATTCACTTCCATATTGAAAATAAATCAGAAGGCACTATTAAGCAACAACGTGCTCATTTAGCTTCAGAGGAGAGCTGCAGAAGCTAGGCTTTGTGAACCATCACACCGCATATATAGCTACCCATGTGCCCAATGCAGTGCACTAACCACGAAAGCCAACATCTCTAAGAAATTCATATGTCAGAAATAATTCACTACTTCACACCACACATTTCAGGCTGCTCCTGACTGACACATTCCAGCTAAATTCCCTCAACGCCAGGTTCAGTAAAGCACTCCTGCACATCATTAACCAAGTATGTGCTCTTGATTCTCTACACCTGGTGCTCTGTATCAAAGAAGACACAGCCAAGCCATGCCTAGCATTTCTCAGTTAAATAATAATAATAATAAATAAATAAATACACGATTAAGCGATTTATCCCAATATCAATTCCAAGATGACGGAATCAAGAATGCAAAACTTCAGCTCCAGTCAGATAGATGGATTATTTCACAAAGCCACAAGATGACATATTGAGTTATTCTGATTAATAAAATCAGAAAAGATTTTATATGTCATAAAACAAAATTTCTGCTCTACAGGAAATCAATTTCAAAGAATCAAATCAATATGAAAAAAAAGAAAGACCTTTATCACAGAAGTAGAACTAAGAATGAATTCCTTGTTCATCTCCACAAAGCACAAAATTAAAGTGAAAAATTTTAAGGGAATTATTTTCAGTTTGTTCTGTTGAAAATCCAACATGCTCCACGATAACATTTCTTTTTGATGAAATTGCTATTTGCGTTCAAACCAGTTATGTTAAAATTTTCAGTCAGCTCCCACAAAGATGTTTTCAAATATGTTCTCTGCTATTAAGCTCGTTACTTTGATTTTATAAGATGACAGTAAAATTTAACAAATTATTTAAATTAGAAAGCCTTTAAAATCAAAATGACATACCGTCTTGGAGACAGAAAAATATTTCAGCTTAATCTTTTGAATGCCATCCATTTTGCTATTCAGTTTAATGTAACTATCAAACAATTAACATACCAGGGATTATTCTGAAATTTCCATTCATTCTACCAGATTTCTGCTGACATACTCAATTCATTTCATTTATAGATTACCATAAAAAGCCCATTACAATTACCATAGAAAAGACTAGTAGGGACCGAGTCTTACATCAAGAATTAAACTTCAGCTAAATATCACCAATTATTTAAGAAACAGTAATTACTATTTGTAAGCAATGTAAATGGTTTCAGGAAGATATTTCATTCTACTACGTTGGCAGTAACTGTGACACGTTCATCAAAATGTCAGACGTACAGTCAGCACACACAGCACCGTATCTGGGCACTGGTAGAACTGCCTTCCTCTGTGCCCTGAAGCTCCAGTAAAACAGAGAGCTGTACCTCACCCTAAATAAATAGACTGGTAAGTGACAGCAAGAGGAAGGATACAGTACAAGTATCCACAGACAAGTGCTTATGACACTGGGAAACGAGGCTTGTGAACGAGCAATCCTACACACCCTGACCGCTGTCGACCCCTCTGTACAATAAAGTCTTTGAAAAATAATCTTTGGTTGGTTCTTCCCATAGTCACCAGTAGAAATGGCACAGAAAGCTCTTGTTTCCAGGCTACTGCCTATACCAGGCAGCACTCAGTAGTAAAGCAAACCAACAGCACCTGCATGATGTTCAGGCCTGGCCCCAAGCACAGGAGCATCCCCTGTCCATGTATGAGGCCCTGTACCACACAGACAACTCCACACATTTTCCACATGGACAGGCCAGTTTGCATCAGCACCAGGTCAGCCTTCAAATCCAGCCCTACAGCAAGATATGAGTATGCCTCTGTCTGGCTAGGTGTCCCTCCCCAGTGCCATAAAGCTTGCCACCATCCAGCCCTTCCTCAACTCCATCTCCTGCCCTCAGTGTGGGTTTCACTCTGTGCTGTGCTTTCAATCTCGATGCTGTCAGTCTGTAAGACTTGAATGTATAAAACACCAAATAATCTCTTCTACTATCTCCCCAGACAACAAATGTAGGAATGCAATTATTAGTTAATTTGTGTTTGTACTTTAGGCACGCACAGATTAGGAAAACTCAGTCAATATTAAAGATGTTTTCAAAGAAGATAAGAAGCTGAAACATGCATGGGTCTTACAGATAAGCCAAGAGGTATTTTGACACACACACAGATTTAGCCCTCTCACCTTTACCTACTAAGAACGCGAGACAAAACAACCTTCTTTACCACGAAATGATAATGCAGGAGAGGCATTTTTGCCATCCAGCAGACTTCCACGCAGGGATACCTGGAGGGAGTTTGAAAAAGTCTTTAAAAAAAAAAATAACTTGCGAACTTCTTCACAAAAACACAAGCATATTGTTATAATCACAGCTATGGTACTGCATGATTTTACAACTGAGGCAAATTGCCATTGCCCTAGGAAAAGAAGAAAGGGTCTAATTTTCAGAAGCAATGAACACACAGAATTCCTGCTGAAGTCAAGTGTAGCTGCGGGCGCTCCGGCTCTCTTGAAACAAAATGCATTACGCTCAGCCATTGCTTGCAGTGTTTTGTCTATTTATGCACAAACAAAAAAAGAAAAAGGGCTACTCTCATGGGACGGGCTACTTACTTTCTTAATACAAAAGAAGAGCATCCCATTTTTTAATTATTCTATGCGAAAACAGGCACTTTTCCAAACCCAAATAAAAGTCAAAATTCCCTTGAGTACAGTCACCTGAAAGGGGAAAGAAAAAAAAACAACAAAATAACAAAAATTAAAAAACTTTTCTTGGAACATTCCCACTATTCAGTAAACATAGGGAACCACAGCACTCCCCAAGTGCTGTCCTCCTGTGTGAAGCCTCTGCCCTCACTGAGGGTGAGGAGCCATCCCACTCCCTGAGCTCAGGGAAGTGCTGGGAGCAGATCCCCCCACCCTCACTCAGCACTGCGGTGTTCAGATGTGCACTGAGCTGGAGCACCAAGCTCTGCAGCCTGCACCTGCAAGTCTCACCCTCCCCGTCAGCGAAGCGGGTGAGCACTATTCAGTGTCTTACCAGATGAGACAGCAAAGAGTCATCGTTACAATTACTGCAATTTGCATCCGTTTGTTAAAGTGCAGTAAAGCCGGTGGACTCCTTGCCAGGGCCCACCTGTTCCAATGTCTAACCGGGGCACAGGCTTTTCACAAGCACCCTCACAGCACTGAGCATCATCCCAGCGACGGAATTAGCAATTCACATATTAATTGGAGGTGGAGAAATGAGGTAAAAGAGCCGTGTTTGTTAATTTCTATCGAGTGAGTCGTCGTCAGACAGAATCACTGAAAGCAGATGTAATGTTGAGTTGGAACAGCGACTGTTTCTTGAAAATTCCCCCAACACGATGAAAAGATTCACCCGGCAGTTTAAAAAAAATGATCTGCACATGGAATAAAGAATGGAAAGGAGTTTTGATGAACTACTTTGGGGGTTCATGGGTTTGCCTATGTCCTCCCTCTCACCCATCGCTCTGGGTATGGGCTCCGGGGTTTTCTATACTCATTAAGGAACAGTAGGTTCTTCTTTCCCCAGTTCCTCCCAGCAAAACCCAACATACGGACTCGTTAGTAGCATTACTAGAAAGATGAATGAAATACAAATCGTCAAAGCTCAGTAACAAGAAATCGTCATCTTGATTGTGGTGTATACACAAAATGTTTAAAGCAATGAGAAAAAAAATGCTGAACGTGATTTAAATTGTCCTCAAACCGATTGTAATGGTAATTAAGAGTATCAGTCTAGGATGACTAATGCACCTGCCCCTTCCCATTAAGTAAGGCAGCATGATCTGGTCAGAGGACATCAGGATGGGACAATGAGGGCACCATAAGCTGAGCAGTGTAAGATGGGGTCTGGGCTGGGAAGGCAGAGGGGGGCCCTGCATGGTTTACCTCTCCTACCTTTCTCACAGAGGAGTGTGCCCTCAATTTAACGCACAGCAAGATATCGAGGCAGCTCCTCAGATTGATTCTGGCACCAGTCCGGGTTGGCAGCAAGGAACAATAGAGCCTTTTTAAGGATTTGTTTATTTGTTCATCTGGCATAAAATGATGATGTAGAGCTAAAAATAAACGTGCTGAGTTGAATATCAAAACTGCAGGTAGCGTTCTTCTGCAGATCCCTGACTGGCAGTGGGTGCCTGGGGAGCAGCACCGGGTCCCACTCAGCACCATCAAAAGGATGTGAGAAAACAAGGGGTGAGAGCTGGGCCCCTCGGCACACCCCCAGGAGACCTCAGTGATTAGACAGCACTGCCATAAGCCCTGCTGCCATTCCCCTGAAAGAACAGTTTATAAAATGCCGTAAATAAAAGAGTTTTTCAATAGTTGATAATGCAGTGTAATGACACTTTTATTGCTATTTGTGGCTGGCGTGTACTGCTGCACGCAAAACTCAAATGTTGGGTGGATACCAAAATAGAGATCAAAGAGACTTGTAGAAGAAAACACAGCTTTGAGTCTCCAGCTGCACTGAAGGCCCTTATTAAGTTATTATTAAGTTTTAATAGTACACTCCAGGATCTGCTTTTTTCTTTTTCATTTTTTTTTTTCCTTTTTCTTCCTTTGGACATGCTAAAATAGGAAAATATAAACAAGACTTTCCTACACACTGGATTCATCACATTGCAGTGCGTTTTCTTGCCTTGTAAAATCATCTGCTGCGCTGAGTGAAAGCCTTATAGGAATAGGCTCCTCATCTGTAGTGTAAGTACTACAGTGTAATCAGTCTGCTCACCACTACCATAACCACAATTCTTTACTTCTACAAACCTCAAAATTTAAGGGCACCTGAGATCTAAATAAAGCGCACACCATAAAAATATCTGAAAAATACTGTTTCCAAAATATGTATAAATTCCTGAAAAACAATCATCTCCAAAGTCTTCTGTGTTTCCAACGTTCAAAAACAGAACCCTGGTGTTCTACGCTGGCCAATGTTTCATTTAAACCTAAGCTTAATTTTCAAGAGCTTGTGCAAAGATTGTCTGGTTTTGCTCAGGATAAGCACAGGAATGTCTATATCTGGGCACAGAAACTTCTGATTACCTCCATTTGGACTGAAATTTAGCATAAGTTACTCACTTTAATTAGTGCAGAACAGCCATTGAGCCCAACACATCACTACAAACAAACCTTTTTTTGTAACATATTTGTCAGAAATTTTCTGGAGGATCTGGGTCAGTAAATATTAGCAATTATTAGCGTGAAAGGCAAGCGGGAAATCAAAATATTTTTCAAACCAGAAAGAAAAGCACAAGTCAGTGCTCAGTTCGGTTCCTGGGTATTCCTGGTGGATTACTGAAGTCTGCTGTATTTTCACTTTCCATCTCTACGCAATAAAAATCTCAATATTAAGTAAGTTCTACAACTTTTTTTCCCCACCAAAGTCCAGCTGACAGAAGCTTGTGGAGCTTGTCATTAGTGTGGGTGAGGAATTTCTGTCAACAGAATTAGAATCCATCCTCCTCCTCTGACTGCTCAGCTTCTGTACCCGTTTCGGTCTCACCTAGTAATCTTCCACATCACATGGGAAAGAGGCCACCAAACGCAGAGAGCTGTGGCTTCTTTGGAAGGAGTACAGGAACTGAGCAAAAACAGTACTTTGGCAGAAGCACTTGTAAAGGAAACCCTTAATTTTATAGAAAGAAGTTCACATAATATGAAGTAATGGAAACTGTCATCTCAGTGTATTTCCTCCCATAGCTCCCTTTGTTTTCATAACAGAAGACTTTTGCAATATCAGCATCAGGTATCTCTTCAGGGTGACAGCTTTTCTCCCTGCATGCTAATAAACTAATTTTAAATCTAATAAGAGAATTCACCCTGAAATGTGCAATAGTAACAAAGAAGGTCAGGACCTACTTAGGTATGTTTAAATAGTTTAAATAAGGACAGAGCAAGCAGTATCTGCTGATGGGAGCTTAGCACACGCAGGCAGAGCGCAAGCCTTGCTACGGATATCTTCCTACTGTGCCACCCCTGGAGATCCCATCCTTCCAACACAGCCACCCCCATTTATTAGCTTATGCTATGTCTGCGTGCAGACACTATTTTCAAGAGCAATTTACTGGAACTTCAGAAGCACAGACATCAGGGATTAGATCTGATAAAGTGAGCTGTGCATTCAGTTTAACTCTTGCTTGGGGCATGTCTGATTATTGATGATTAATATCCATTGCAATGATTTCTATAGTTCAGCATTTGCTAAGTGACTGGGGAGCAAACAGCTCAGTGCACTCTGCACAGAGCAAGGCAGCGGATGCTGGGAGTGACAAGGCATCACTTATGCCTTGAATTCTGCCTGACTCAAAAGGCACAAGCGCTTTCAGCAGCTAATGGAAAACATTAGTGAAGCCATAATTTTGTCTTAGTACATGAAGGTTCGCAGAGCTTCATTCCTAAAGGGGGTGAGATGGAACCCTGCACTCATTTACACTGCCTGGTTACGAACATTTCTGTTGTGCCTTATTGAGATGGAGGACAATTTGGAGAACTCCAGACCGCTGGCTCAGAAGTCTATTTAGTACTAGTACTTAAAAATACATTTGTGCTGAACATTTCTGTTGGATCTGAAAAGTTTGAGTCAGTGGTCCTGCTGGCAAGGGCCTCACAGGACTTAAATTGATTTTTCAGATAGATGTGCCTTCTCAGCTAATTTATATTTTCTGCCTGCTTTGCTTAAGGGCTTTCATTCAGTTACTGTGCAGCATGCTCCAGGAGTGTACTGTTTGAGGCTATACAACTGCATCATGTTGAGGAGATGATATTGTCTCCAGTTCCCACTCTGCTGGGAGCTGTTTTACACTGCTTGTACCAGGAGCTCTCTACTTTGCTCATGGGCTGTTCAGTACATTAAGCCCACCTGCTAAGTATTGCAGAAGAGCCAAGGAGTCACAGGGATTAATTGGATAAGCCTTATGAAGTTAAAGCTTGCCAAGACAACGCTGCCAGTTCCTGTGCTCAGGTTTTCCCCTCCTCACTGTCCCATTTTTCCCTGAAGTCCTAAGGATCCTGATTGTAAATTGTGATCGTTACCACAGCTGTTTGCTCCCAGGGAGGTTTGTAACTGTGGCTTTCTAATCTAAATGACATTGCCAAATGAATCCCCCTGTTTGGTGCAGGGCAACTCCCCACACCCCCCAGCTCCAGTGAGTTTTGGAGTTCTTGGTGCTACAAATTGGACAGCATTTTCAGTTTAACTTTTGTGCCAGATATGTACCATCTATTACACATGTTTACCCACTGACCCAATAGTTTGCCATTACAAAACAAAAAAAAGCATAGTTTGCCATTACAAAACAAAAAAAAGCAAACAAAAAAACAACCATACATTTTCAGGTGGCAGTTGTGTCATGCACTCTCGGCTCAATGGATTTAACATTTAGCTCCAGCTCCCAGCCAAAAACCTGCCCCAAGGCCGGGCAGCCTGCAAGGAGCAGCACAGCCACGCTCAGCCTGGGAGCTGCCCTGCCGGGCTCAGAAACAGCACAGCGAGCTACTGGACAGTCCCTGATTTTGCACATCAAATATTATCGATAACTGGCAGCAAACATCACCATTTAATTAACAATTTCTTACTTTAAAAGCAGATATATTCTTTTAATGAGACAACAGCCCTGCTGCTTTGAAGAATTCAGAGCAAGAGGAAGCTGGCACCTAACGATAATGCGAAGCAGCCTCACTGCACCTCCTTGGAAGAGCTGTTCAAAAGCCGTGTTTCATTCCCCGCTCTGATCATGGCACCGCGTGCTGCTTTCAAGCTGTAACACACATTTTGCTTTTTGATGATGCAATGAAGAAGCTGATGTAAATAAAGCAAAAGGCGATGTCTTCAGAAGCCATACTTTTAGAGAAGGGTGAACTCCAAATCACTTTGGAGGAAGCTGGGAAGTCTTTACCGCAGCACAATATCATAACGGAATGGAATACGAAGTGTCAGAGATAAAAGGTTTCAAAGTTTTAAAAGTATTACGCAATTAGATTTGTAGAAGTGTTTGTGAGAGATTATGCAGCAATGCTCCATTGCTTTGTTTTGTACTTTCATTTAAAGTATCATTAAACGTGAAACTTCTCCTTGGTCTGTCCACCAGCACTGCTATCTCCAGCATTGCAGGAGCCTTGAAAGAGATAACAAGGTAACGCCGAGCTGATGGTAATGCTGACAAAAACAGAACAGAAAAACACACACAAACCCAGCACACCAAAGCCATGGTTCATGAGATGCCAATAAGCAGTGACATGCTTTGTGCTCTTTAACATTTAGCCTCAATATGGAGGAAAATTCACCAGTCTAATCTTCTGATGAAACCAAATTACCACAGGTTTATTTTATAATCACTGTAGCAGATGGCTTGGTTCTCCTAGATAGATGCCAACGTCAGAAACATTTGAAGAGTTAAAGTCACACACAAATCTCTAATCTGCTTTTTTCTAAAAAAACAAAACAAACAAACAAAAAAAAAAAAACCACTTTACATTTACTTTACAAGCTGCTAATAACTTTGTGAAATTTAAGAATGAATTATAAGCTACAGATCTCTAAAGGTAAATTACCCAAACTAATTGGAATTGCACTGTTGCACTATGCCCCATATTAAAATGCCCATCTGAGTATGGATTGCTCTTGAGCTCCACTTTTTTTTTTTTAATATATCATAATTAATTGGCACAGCACTAAATTGACTGAAACTCATCATCTTCTACAACATTTTGCCCATATGCTGAATGGTTAGAGTTACCATAAAAATGTCATGAGAGGTGCTTTCCCACACTCCCTTTGGAATAAACAGATTTTAAGTCAAGTTAAAAGTGACTGGAAGGTCTCAGAACCCACACCCTGCCTGCTCAGAGTGTATAAAATAGTTTTTAAAATAGTTTTCACCTCCTCAGGTGAAGAGATTCTCAGTTACAGCAGTATGAGGATTTCTGGAAGAACAGTCATATGAGAGGAGAGTTTCATTTTCAGCTCTTACTGGAAAATCCACTAATTTGCCACAGTTTCTTCTCATGGGTATTTGCATTATAGTTCAGTAATGTCAGGGCACAGGTCAGTCACTAGTGCTCTGCAGAACATTTACCATGAGACTACTAATTAAATTAAACAATTTATGTAATCTCACTTTCCAGTCCTCAACCTGAGCTCAAAGGCAAAGCAAAGAGGAAGAAATTAACTTCAAAACAAATGCCTCATAATTAAAGTTTAATTTTCATAAGCATGAAGAAAGTTAACAGCGTTCGCTATCCCAAATTAAGAAACCAGCTTATTCCCTTCATGCACACACACACAACTTCCATTAAAGTTTAATGCTAATGCACAGTGAGCAGTGCTCATAGGCAAGGGCTCTAATCCATGCTGCCAGAGCCATCAGCTGCAGCACAACCCCCTCTGCCCCCACCCAAAGACCACGGATCCCTTTCCTTGGGGAAAACAAAATCTTACAAGGTTCACTTAATTTGCATAACACCATTATTTTAAAACAACTCAAATTAACAATTAGTCTGCTTAAAAAACACGGCTTTCCATTTCTTGCTTTTTAGCCAACAGTTCCATGTAGGAGAGATTGAAATACTCGTAGAAAAGTTACAGATTATCAGGTACAGGAAAGCACCTCTCCAAACCAAAGCATCGCAGTGTAAAGCTCGGTAGGACCACGAGCACGAGCAGAGCAGGGCACTCCTGCACTCAGCACCATCCTGACAGGCTGCACTGCCCCATCGTGCAGCTAACAGCCTGCTTAATCAACCAGGTCATGATGGGATGAACCCAGAGTAAATCCACCAACTGGATTTTTCTGGAAGGGTAGTTCCACTAATATGCTCACCCAGTGTAACTTCCCAAATCAATACAAGCAGCCAGGCAAGGCTATTTGTTGCAGATAGAGACTTGCCTTCCATCTCAGAGCCAGGAATGTGGCACAGAAGTGAAATACTGAGCAGTAGAGAAGTCGAGCTGTGCAGAAACATTTTTCTTGTTGAAGATAGACAAGTTCCATAAATCTCAACACAAGCAGACAAGCCGGTTTGCCTGAATAAGAAAAGCCATACTTGATCCAACCACGATTTTTTCTTGCCTTCAGTTTCCAAATCTATAAAATGGACTGATTACACCTCAGGCTGGCAACGTTATGGGAACTCCCCAAACCTTTGAAGTTTTCAGGGGGTTCCTGTATTGATACAGAAACTGGATGAGGAAACCTGAAGATGGTTTGAAAATGTCAAGTGTTTCACTTGCATTGAACAGAGCTGGGAGACAAACTGAGAGCTCCCTTAGTTCTGAATGTGGTGAAGATCATGGCTGAATGCACGAATGTCACACTGCTAAAGACACAGCAAGGATCACCCCAAAGCGAAAGCATTTTTCATGCTTTGGTTATTTTATCATTATAAGAAGATCAGGAAAAATGTTCCTCCCACTCCAGAAAAAGACCATCAGCCAAAACTCCCTAATGGAATTATGATAAATATTTCGACCTTTGTTCCAAACAGTTGGAGGTTTTTATACAAGAATAAACGAGTAATCCCACAAACCCTGACATAAAATCTTATTTCAGTGACTGAAAGCTCTGATTTTTCCTTCCAGTTCAATCCATTCACACCATCTGAAAATGCAAATCCACGTTCCACCCTTTGGGGATGCACCATTATGTATTGGGAAATCAGACCGTAATGGTCTCTCACTGTATGCTGCTGGTGCAGCCATCAGCCTTTCCACTGCACTTTATCTTCAGCAGAGCTACAGCCCCTGATAGAATTCTGCACGAGTCCTGGAGAAAAAAATGGTCATAATATTTTTTTTTCCCCAAAAATGCAGGTAGCAATTCAGAGTCAGCTGATTTAAAATTTATGAAAAGAAGCAGTAATTTAGGTGTGAAATAGGAGCAATTTTATTCCCATTTCGACTAACGCTAATGGTCAAATTTTAGTTATTAAAATTAATTTGCTTCAATTATATTAAAATCAGTGGGATTGGGTGCCACTACATTGATGGATAAGAGCAGTAAGCACTAACTGTGATGTTTGAAACTAGCACTCACTGTAAGCAAGGAACATAAACGTAGCCACAAAGGCAAGAATAGAAAAATGAAAAGAATGTTCATTCTTTTTCTTATAAAAGAAATAGAAAAGTGCACATAGGAAAAGTATAATTCAAAAAGTAAACTTCCATCCACATTTTAGGGGAACCATCTTTTGATACGGATCTCACATTCCTGGACTTAGTGGAGCCTGGCCAGATCTCAAACTCCACCTCCTGCAGAGTCCTCTGATGCTCACTTTAAGACACAAAGCTCATTAAATTCCACCACACACTTCCTCTACTCGAGGTAAAGCCAAAGAGCCTGCCTTCCCTACCACACCCCCCAGCACATGGGGAGAAGCACCTCCAGTCACTGCAAGAAAGCAGAGACGTAACTTCCCAGACAAACATACGAGAAGGGCTGCAGAGAAATAATGGGGAAAAACATCTCCATCATGCTGGTAATCTTTAAAGGAACCCTGATTGATCTTATTTACAAAAAGCTCAAGTGGATCTTGTTTTACTTAAGACTGGAAAGCATGTAACAGACCATAAAGCTAATGGAGGTAAAATTCTCCAATACTGCGATCAATTACAAACAACCTTACATTTATCACAAATGACTGTTTTTCTTTGAGCTGTTTCTAAGCCCTTTATCTTCTAGATTTCCTTTCTTCCTTTCCATTTCAATATGTTTATTGAATAATTAGAGAGCCTTCAATAGGAAACAGGAGAAATGAGCTGGTAAAGCACTTGTGCATTCAGGCATATCCAGCCGAAAATCTAAAGTTCTCCACATGGATGCAAAGATCCTTTTCAGCTCTGATACAGAATGGAGCTGAACATAAAAGAAAGACCTACCTGCCGTAACCCTAAGAGCCCTGAGGAGAACCTTTATTCAGTGAGAGCTACATTGAAGCATCAGGCACAGACTGTGTGAGGAGGAGGATGCTGTTGCCAAGGAGTCACATCACCCATATTGCTCCATCTTGAGCTGAGCAGCTGTGGGGTAAGAAGCAAACCCCTGTAGGATTTGCTGGAAAAATGTTCAGAGATCTAGTTAAACTCCTGCAATCCAGCTGCTGAACAGGTTTTAGATGACTAAGGAGCTCTCAGCCCTACAGTATCAATATGCAAAACCAAAGGTATTGCCATGGCTGCATGGATCCTCATGGTCCACCATCCATCTAGATCGAGCAGCAATTTCTCAGCCTTCCCACGCTCCAAGTCAAAGTAGTTCACTGAGCATAGTGCAGCTCTCCATCACTGCATTGGAATAAAATGAAGAGCAAAACCAAGGATCTGTGAACTGAAAGGCAGAAATGCTTGCTATCTACAGCTGAAGAGACTCTCGAACGATAGTCACAAACCAAATCATGACTGTTGCCTGCCCAATTGCTTGTGTGGCCTTGGAAGTGTGCACGGTACTTGAAATACAGAGTATTGCATTCACCAGCAAGTTTTTATGGGAGGGCAACAAAATAGGAATAAACTTACAGCTCATCTGAACAGTCAGGAACTTGTCCCCATGTGTTTCCATGCACTTGCAAGGCAAGGCAGCCATCAGACAAGAACTAGCCCAGAAATGAGCTCCTAAGTCTGGTATTCATTAACATAATTACATTATTTTAGTTTTATTTTAGTGTTTAAATATGCAAGTTGTTCCTAAGCAACATTAGTCCCTCAGTCCCTAAAGCTGAGAAAAGATCTGCTAGGATGTAAGTGTCCCCTTGGAAATGATCACTTCCTGCACAAGGCTTTTCAGGCACAATAAATTATCCCAGTCCTTAGGTTCATATTTACCTCTATTTGTGTTGCCCTTTACTTCATCACAGTAGCCTTAAAATGTTCTGTTTAAGACTCTGGTGCTATAAGCTCACGTAGACCTTAGGTCGACTTTTCATTTACTTCCAGTGAGTTATGGACCCCTTCAGTAATTTTGAATGGCCAAAAGCTAATGCCTATCATACACCAGACTGCATATGAATCTTAAGTGCTATCATGGTCCCACCATACTACCATGTCTTTTATTTTTATCTTCCACCTCTGGAGAGGACGAGGCAGTCAATAATACTGTGGGGGATTCATCACACAATAGGCAGGCCTTTTTCAAGCAAGGAGTTTGCTAATGAAAGTATTGTAGAATGATCTGTACATCTTAATGGACCTTGAACAAAGATTTGAGCTTTGCTTTTTTACTTTTTTTAAGCACCACATGAATTTTTATTAGTATATTACTCCAGACTTGTTTTGAATTCTTGGGGGTCACCTTAGTTAGAGCCAGCATAATGGCAGAAAGGGCAAAGTGGAGTGGAATGAATAAATACAGAAAGATTACATAGTAAATTTCAAGGACAGGGGCTGCAAATAAAGTTTCTCGTTCAGTTTGGTTTTTTGGGTGCTCCCCTCCCAGGTTTCAGGTGTTTTTTTTTTCCCTCCTTAAAACTTGTCAGCCCCTTATGCACCATTACATACAGCAAATGTCTGTAATTTGGGGGGGTGGTGTTTCATTTATTTTCATTTTCAAACAGGATTACAGGCTGTTTTCTTTTTTTTTTTTTTTAATCATTCAGCCTCAGTAATTCAGGCTTCAAATTAAGTTTGCCTAAGGGTACCAAATAGGAGCTAATGACGACTTAATTACAGGTATCATTAACCATTTAACCTTATCACATAAAGTAAAGCTCATCCCAAGTTCTCCAGTTCAGCTGGCAGCAGTCAGCCAGGAGGAGCGTAATGCCTAATGCTTCCTAAGAGTTAGAGCCTGGGAGGCAGGGGTGAGTCTGCCAGGAGTTGTGGAACCCTGCCTGCCTCACACACCTGGAACTGGAAGATGTGTGCAGAAACAAGAGCAGAAATCAGCTCAGTGAGATGTGAGGTATGCTCGGGTTCACATTCCTCCCTGCTGATGAAATTTAAGAAAGCATTCAACTTTCAGGAGCATGATGGTCTGATGGGATCTCAGGATCGAGGAAGGAGGAAGCACCCAAGGAAGTGGTTTCAAAATGATAAACCAGATCGCTAATATCCCAGCTGTCTCCATGATAACCAGGCTGGATTGCTGTTGGATGTAATGGTGGACTGCCAGTTTTTAACCCTCACGAATAAAAGGATGGAGAAATCCACTCAAGGGGTTTCCATTCTGCTTTTCAGTGACATACAGTTTAATGGCTGTGTACTTTTCCAAAACAATACAACAATAAATGAAGAGGTGTTCCCAAAAAGGTGAAATAAGGCATTTTTTCTGTCAAACAGACCTTATTAAAAAAATCATTTGGCTATCAACTTAATCTCCAAAACTTTTTCACCTATTGATATGCATTTCCAATATATGAATTTATTTCAGCGTTCCCACTATTTCCAAACACCAGTTATTTTTGTCCTGCACCATTTTTATTCCAGGAGAACTCAAATGAGTTCAACTGTTTTATTGCTAATTTACATTGCAACAAACTGAAGGGTAATCAGGTCTGGAAGACTGATACAAAGAATTTGATGAGCAGCTGTGGTGTTTAAGATAATGTTTTCTGAATTACAACAGATATCACCATGGCACAGAGTAAATGTAGGAGCAAAATGTAGACTACCATAAGAAAACCAATTAAAATGCAGCCATTAAAAAGTCCAGACATTAAAAAGCACAAGTACATTTTTAAGTCATCCTGAATGCAAGGAGGTTAAATCAGAGACATTTAAATCAGACGTGTCACTAATTTCAAGCTTCAACCGGCACTCACAAAAAACAAAAAAAAAAAACCAACATAAATCAGTCACAGAATGAAAACAACAAAGAACATATTTCCGCGAGCAGGGGCTTTAAAAATTGTGCGTTCTCTTAGATTTTAAGAAATGCAGTTCAGATGCTGAAAGATTCTGATCATATCTGGTGAGATGCTACTTGGCCACAGGCACACCTGCCTGAGAGAGCAGCAGATTCTCCATGAAGAGGTCTTGATTTTAAAGATTAGAATTGGATGTGATAGGGATGTGATAGTTCCCATATGGAGGATCTCTCACCTAAACCAAGATCTGCTAACTTAGCTATCAAGTCAGTTCCCACAATCTACTTCAAGAACAGATCTACTGCATTTCTAAGTATCTGGAGGAAGAAGAGACCACTGGAAAAAATCCCTTACTGGCCAGTAAAGGTCAGGTCCACACACAGCAGAGCCCCGCCACAAGTCAGAGCAAGTGATGCAGCAGTCTTTTAGGCCTCACTTCACTCTGGAAGTGCCTCAGCTATTAAAAATCTGCTTTGCACAGATTATCACCCTTAAGAGAGAAGTGTAGCTCAGTATTATCCCCTTAACTGTCAAAAAGAACAAGGATCAAGTTCCTGATTCACCAGATTTTCATTTTAGCAATTCACTGAGCATCTCACTGTCCCAGTTTTATGAAATCAAGTTGGGATTTTTCTGACCCACGAGCACAATCAAGACTTAGAGCTATACACCTTGACTTGGTCTTGACACTGTTGGGAACTGCCCATTTCATTCCACCACTGTCCACAGATCAGCACCCACCTACACCCAGGCAGGGATCTGCCCTCAGCTAAAGTCACTGATTCCTGGAATTCTTCAGCAGTGTAAAATGAACTAAAATATGAATTATTTCCCATCATAATGTATGTGTTCAGCAGTATAAAAGGCCATTATCAGAAAAACCACGGACCATGATGTGGGCTGTAGTACGTGTCAGTGAGGTGGTAATTCTGTCGTGATTGTTTTAAGTGCACATTAGCATCAGCCAACTTTGCCTTACAGTCAGTCAACGGGGAAAAGGGGAGAATATAGCAACAATGAACACATCCTATAGGCATCTTGTCACCCTTAACGAGCTGCAATTAGCACAACTGCCTTTATTAGCTCCACAAGTGTCAGAATTCACGATTACCTAGACATGCTGCTTTTAAAACACTGCTATCACCACATGGCAGCCTCTTATTTTATATTACTTAGGAGCAAAATATCCTCTGGCCCATGCTGGGGAGCACATGGCTGTAAGGTGTTGTACTCTTTCTGCATCTCTTTGCAACTTCACAATCTACCTCTATTACAAGATTTTCAAAGTTACACAGTTTCATTTTCTGAACAAAATTAGCCTGAAAAAAATCTCTATAAAAATAATTGAGGGTGCCTCATAGAATTAAGACTCCATTTCCACTTTTGATAGATTCGCTTTATGACATCTACAGACAAGAATTAAAAAATTAATTTTCATCAAGTGCCATCTTAATGTTGCCTAACTGATGCCTGCAGTGTCACACATGACACAGTACATACCCTGGGAGTACAAAAATGACCCTGAATCTGCAACAGAGCTGTCCATACAGAACTGCCAGAGCAGTTTACTCTTTTGGGCTGCAACGGCACCATCAGCCCACGACTGCTATAGATTCATCTGTCATTTTTCTAGCAGTTTTGCATGTTAATTTATGTTATCGATTGTGTAGAGCACTGGGGTGTGTAAGGGTTAGCTCTGAAAATGAAATCTATTTAAAACGTTCTGGCAATACCTGTCACTTTTTAAGTTCATATTGTACTACCCAGAGCTTTTACTGATAGTATTGATCATTCTGTTAGGTTCTGCAATGACTTATTCTTACAGGTGTCTCGGAGCCATAAAATAAGATAACATCTTGGCCAGATTCAGCAAAGCTGCTTCAAGAAGTCTGCCTCTAATTCTGCTCAGCAGGAGTTATGGAGTTCAGGTGACTCTAAAATATCATCCTTGATTCTTTGTTTTCAAATGTGTTTCAATCAAACATTAAGATGCAAAAAGCATCTCTTCATAGAACCCTCAATACAGCTGTGATTAAACTGACTGCTCTTTATTTCTTTAAAATTTAATCTGAGAGCTGAAGCAGCAATGAGCAGAGAACGCCCTGAGCACACGTACATCCTTCACAGCTTTCCACTATCCATGGAAAGTGGACCAAGGAGGAGAACCAGAAGACAGCAGCTGAAATGGGCACAAGCTCATGGTAGCTCCTTCTCCAGAAGCTAAACTTTAACAGAAATTTCATGAAATATCTAGTGTTTGTGTACTCTTGTCAAGCAAAATATAACCTTTTTTTCCTACATGAGCCTCCCAGCAGCCGGAAACAACTGAGATAAAAGTGCACACTCCCATCAGAGAGACATTAATTTTAACATTGCTGAGAAGAGGCAGACTTCAAGAACAGCAGGATCTGATCCCCAGTAGATGAAAAAAAGGAATATCTATGAGCCCACACACTCAGGGCTGCAGCACACTGCTCTGCCCAGCCAGCAACCAGCTCTTGCTTCCAGTCCCACCCTGCAGCCTTCAACTAATTCAGGCCATTTTTCAGATGACTCCTTTCTTTAATCCCCTACCAAGAACATGTGACAGATTTGATTGTGCTTTTGGTTACTTGTGTTTCCTATATGCAAAATAGGACAGTGTAGCTTGGACAGAAACATGCTGAAATCATCAAGTTCGGCTGCATTTGTAAAATTAAAGCTAATCACTTCTAAAATATTATGAAATTCCCAACATGAGCTGTACTCCAAATACATCTATTAATGCTACCTGCGTGAGGCAAGGGTATTAACAGCAATTAACCACCGATTGTTCTGCCCATCATGGTCATTTTGTTAACATGCCAAAACAACTGGCCTTATTAAAGCATGTTTTTGAGCCTCTAACTTCAGAGAGAGAATCAATATATTGTATTTTCCTGGGATCAAGGAGTCTGTGAATAGTATCATAAGATTCTTGTGCAAGCAAACTAAATGTAAATAAGCTTCTAAAGCAGACTAGAAATTACAGATATGAAAAAACCCTTTATTAGCTCTCAATTTTAATATCACGCTCTTGGCTGGAATCCTAACAAGGAAGATGATCAGCAGCTCAATTTAACTAACCCGAGTGCCATCCTCCTGCCCCCAAAGTAAAGCAAACATACTTGTAGGTTGATCAAAGGATATAGCATTCAGAAATACAGCTTTGATAATCAGAAATGAATTAATGTTCATACAGTGCTTTAAGAAGGCATCCCACAAATACTCTTTAAAAAAAGATATCACAAAGTCAATTGAGCTCTGCTCATGTTCAACGAGCAGGGATCTTTATGTTTAAAATCACCACCACTCATTCCAGCAGAACAACCATAATTAAAAAGGTGCTAAGAACAATCATGATCTGGTTCAAAATTAAATCCATCTTCATACCATGGTTAAGGATTGCAAATTAAATACAGGACTTAACACCTGTAAGGTTCGCACTGACACTCGTGTCTTGATTCATTCAAGCTGAGGATCTCATTTAGTGAAAGTTGATGAGAAATAGCATGAAATCCCCCTCCCTGGCTACACTTTCTGTGGCTGAGATGTAAAATGTAGATAGATGCAAAGCAGGGGGATGGGAAAGACATTTACTGAATCACAGGCAGCTAGGAAAATCATGGTATGATGCCTTCTTTCAAGTCTGCTTTATGGTTGTGTAACTCTGGGGAATACCCTAATCTTCAGAGCATGCGAGCCAGATCAATTAAGACTCCACAAACATCACTCTGAAAAAGAGCCCGCCTCCCCAGTAAACATCTACTCCAATTTGATCACATTTGCATGCAAAGAATGAGGAATGAAACTGGAGAATGCTCGTGTTTGATACGCAGACAATTCTGAGTCTTAAAGATTCAGCATAAAAGGAGGTACCTCCACAAAGAACTTCAGCAGTGGGGAACAAGTGGATGTACAAAACCTTTCATCACTGCATAGCTAGAGGGTCATTAACACGAAGGCCTCAGGCGAGGGTGCTAATTACTTCAGCTGTCCAGAAGTAGATGTGCAAAATAAGATTTCCATTGCATATTTGAACAGGTTTGAAGACTGCACCAGGTTTATGATTGTGTTTTAGTTCATATGCTCCATCATGTTGCACTGAGGTATGGTTTTTGTCTAAGAAAAGCTTATTCTACATAATGTGAATGTAAAGAAATTTGAGCAGGGAACAGAAACATAGATAATTTCATCAGGATTATATCTCATTTTTTAGAAATTTTGAGAAAGAAATTGCAACGATATTCTGAATGCATTGGGCAATGAGTGGGTCTGTAAAACAGAGACAGGAACCCTGTCACCTGCTTTCTGTAACTCTAATGGGACACTCATATCCAGGCTTGCTCTTTTTATCCCATAGCAGTGAACAGCTCACTTTAAAATACTGGGGCTGAGAAGTTTTCAGTCTGAGTTGTGAACAAACCACTGAGGACACTCCACATCCCAATTCTTTGACATTTTCAAGTTGCAGCAAGCAATTGCAGATGAGACCTTGGAAGGAGGTGGTATTGCTGCTCTAAAAGCCAGGGTCTTACCATTCAACAGAGCTTCTTGGAAAGATAACATTTCTATTTTCGTATCTGTTTGTCCAAACTGCCTGTGCTTATCTGTGTCTTCTTTACAGTACTCACATTTCTATGCTGAAGAAGATGCAGTATCAGCCCCAGGAAAAAAAAAAAAAAAATCACAAAGACTGGTAGCCCTTTTTTTCTTCTTCCTCACATTCACAGATAATAATGAAGGAGGAAAGAGACTGCCAAATGCAATAGGATACCGGGAAAAACAGCTTTACATTTCAATTACTTTTATATATCATTAGGACTGCTTTGCAAATGTCTCCCTTGCAACTTCGGGAAGACATTTAAATCATTCCCTTCCAAAGAGCACTAATTCAGACCCTCCTGCAGCCAGGTATCCCCAGTGTGACCATCTTTGCATTAAGCCACTGAAACTGAGTGATGAATGTAGAGCAGCTATGCTATAAATTTGTTACATTAAGGGATTTCCTGTTCAAAATGAAGAGGCTTGTTTCTCTCTCTTGTGATACAGTTAAGCACTGGGATCTTTCAGCCTAGGTAATTAAAGTACAAATATAAATCTATTTCTTGCCAGTCAGTTTCACTCATGATCCCTGTGACACAATGTAATGATCAGGAAATTTCAGCGTAAAACTGTCAGTCAATGCCAACATAATTTTAAAGATTTACAGAACAATAAGGAAATCTAAGGTGTTGGAATATCAATATCAAGGTGTTCTGATTGCACAAGCCTTAAAAGCAGCAGATGTGAAATTCTTTTACGCAACACATAAACCTTTATCAAAGGCAAAGTGTTTTGCATGAGGGCTGAGACTCTCATGCAAGCAAGACCAAAAGGTCCTGCAATAAAAACATCAGCTTCCCTGCAGTAACAACCTACTGTCTGAAACACCCTGCCTTTGAGAAGAGCAGAACTGAATGGAAGGTACCGAGTATCAGCCTTCGTCAGTTTCAAATGGGATGAGGGGGAGACGCAGCACCTCTCCCACAGTGCTTCCAGTTCCACATTGTGTCTGATCCCTTTGGTGACATATGGATCAACTCCTTCAACCTTTGACAGTGCATCAGAAGCCACATGACTATCTTCATCCATACCGCAGTTAATCAAGAGAAATGAAGATGACCATTAGGTTAATTACAAGAACAAGGCTCACTGGTGGTAACAGGAATAGGGCAAGCTGCAGTGAATAAAATATAGTGGCAGTTATTGGCATTGAATATCTGCAATTATTTAAATCTTCCTCAGCTGTAGGAAGAGCAAAGTTTGCTCTGGTAAAGCACGTAACCCACAGACAGCAGCCCTGACCTCAATACTCACACGCTAATGGCAACTTCTGGTCTGAAAGGAACTCCTGACAGAGCACAAACGACAGCCCTGCTCTGCAAACCTCTTCACAACTTGGAGACACCTCCATTAAATTTGTATTCAAAATGTGTTGTCCCAAGTTACCTCAGGAAGAAAGTAAAAGTTGTCTAACAGACCACGTGCAGCTCAGCTTTGACTCAGATTCTATTCTCGATCATTACATTATGCAAACTACTTCATAAAGCTCCATAATCCCCTTAATGCAGCCCACACTGTATTAAAAATTAAAAATGACTATTGTTTCCATTATCCTTTTAATTGGATGATGGCATGACTAATATACAATATGAAAGTCAACTATTTAATCACACAGAATCATCCTGGTTCACATTGTATTCATGTCAGGTTCTTCTACATTCCAGTGTTAAACTGTCAGTTAACAATGTGCAGCTTTCCACTTCCCAGGCATTGCCTCTGGTTCAGTATGATATCAATTGAAACACACCATAGGAATGTGGTGTACAGACAACTGATTGCATGCTCTACATTGCATGATATCTAGATGTTTAGCATCAGGTGGTGAAAATTTGAGAGAGAGCACTGGACAGGCACTCACCCTGAAACAAGGCTCATTGCATGGCCATGCAGTGTTCCTGGGAAGCCAAGAAATTCCCTTCTGCATGCCTGCATGAGGATGAAAGAAGAGAAGACGGCGATATGAGCTTCCATTCAGTAGCACATACGCACGTCTTACTGAAATTCAATGAGCTGATTCCTATGCTAAACTGAGCACCATATAAATTTGCAGAGGAAAAAAATGCACTAGTATTTCTCTAGTAATATTCAACGTGCACTAGAAATCCTTCCTGGCTGAAGCAATACCCCACACTATGACACTGATTATGTAAAGATCCCATCTGACATGGGATAGGATTTATAGGACTGACTACAAAGTTGTTTAGTTAAAGAAACTACCAATGCATTGCAGCAGACCATATTGAAACACTGAAAAAAACATCCAATATGAAGGCACACAGTTCTTTGGGAGCTGCCAACATAGAGGTGAAATAAGTTCTTAGTTAACGAACAAATGCATTGCATCATTTTCTGAAGCAACTCAGCCAGAGCTACCCTAATTTTTAAATAGTTCCTAATAAGTGTTGGTATACTAATCACTTCATAGTGACAGTTCCAGGATTTGTTCTCAATTGTTCCTGATGAATTACCTGCTCTCTCAAAAACAAAACAAAAACATAAAAGCATGAAGTCACTGAAAAGTCATACTGACACAATAACAGATTTCTTCATTTAGACTTGAGAATCACAGGGCATTTTTAATCTCTGTTCTAAATGTAGAAGATCAATATCTAAATGAAATGCTTTGATTAACCTACTGCATACTGGTTTTAGATTCAGTTCACAAATCGTTCAAAGGTTTGAACTTTACATCCCTACTCCGAGAAAAGAAATGTTTTCAGAAAGCTCAGATGTTCATTAGACAGAAACGCTCTTATTGCTCATTCCAGTCCCAGCTCATCTTCATATTCACCCTTTAAAGATCCTCTTGACTATTTTCCTCACGGTGAAATATTCATGGATTACAAGTTATGCAAAGGAATTAGTTTAAACAATGTTTCAAAAGTTGCTATAAAATATGGGAAATCATTTGAATGAGGGAGAGATTGTCAGAACTACAGAGGGCTCACTGCTTCAGAGGCCGACATGAGAAACATCTGCAACATTTCTGTATTTAATAAGAGAGCATTAAGCTCCAGATAATAGTACAGTTTGGTGTAAGAAAAAGGTAATACTTCTCCTAATACAGTAAAAATATATTACTAAAAATTGTAAAGCCATTAGAGGGAGCAATAGATATTAGTGCCTACATAACTCCACTATTAGAAGTAACTAGGAATTGACTGAACTGTACAATTCCAGAGCAGTCAGTTTGCTCCTTAATTAAATAGCTGCCACCTGCAAACATATTTCATGTCAAATGTTTAGATTTGATGTGTAATCTAAGGAAAAAAAACACAGGAGGAAAAAGAAAATGTGCTATTGAGAAAATAAGACTGCCAAAGGCCAGAAATGACAACAGTCTGCAGAATTTGCACCAAAAACACAGTTTTTAGCATTAGAAAAAGCCAAGTGTATTAGAACCCCACAGTCCATCACAAAGAGAAACGAGGAAAGTTTTGACATCACCAGATCCAAAAGAATTAAGCTTACAATTGGTCTAGAAACTCACAACAGACCTTCCTAGAAGCAGCACTGTGAGGTTTTCTGTTTGATGGTTTGAGTGGCTTCGCAGTTTTGTTTGTTTTTGGAAATAACTGTACAGTGTGGCACGTTGCTTTTACACAGTAACAAAAGTCATGCAACAATTGCCTTGTGACAAGAAGTTTAACCTTCATCACTAAGGTCCAGTACTTAGAATCTGCCAGCAGCTCTCACAGAAGCGATGGTAAAACATCATAGTCATGCTGGAAGTTACAGGGCAGCTCCAAGAATGACTGCTGACTCCAGGCAAGGCCACTGCGAGCAGGCAGAGCTTCCCATTGCACAGAGCTTAAAAAGCAGCTGCCTCCCACCTGGCAGCTTCCAATTCTGCCCTATGCTCTGAGCAGACCGCAGGAAGAAAAGTTTTCTCGTGCTTCTGTCCACATTCACTGGCACTCCCTGCTCTCCATGTTCCCTATCTACTGCTTTGATCAGCTCCCCTAAATGTGAGGATAAAAAGCTGAGCTTTTGTACAGACCAGCTGCTGAGCAAAGCCCCAGCGATGTGCTCATTGACAGAAGGGTAAAGCAACTTCTCTAATGTATTTAAAAAAAAAAAATCTGGAACAAAGTTTCTGTGCTGAGAGCAAGGAGCCTGGATTAACACTGATGTGGTGCCCAAGAAGGAATGAAAGCTTTCCCTGAGTCTCAAACAAACAATACTCCCATTGTTGCAGCATGAAATAGTTTACCCTTCTTTCCTCCCATTTTCTCTCTTGGCCTTCAGCAAACTGGAAGTACCTCTGTATACAGTTTGTTTGCTCATTTACTTTTATAGGTATGGTGCTTTTTAGGGTTCTAATGTGTTTTGTAGATGCAATAAATCTGAATAAGTACTCATAAACTCTTCCGCTTCCCCAGCATTACGTCCTTTTACATGCCTGCCTGATCTCCACCAGAATCATTTCACCATAATTAGACTCTCTTGTACAGTGCTACCACATGGCATTGTTTAAAAACTGCTTATATCATTGATTCCTCCCCTCCAAAACGCACAGAATAAAATGTGTGGCATCACCCATGTCTCAAAACTGAATGTGTCTGAAACAGCTTTCCTTGCAAGTTTCAGGAGCTACTGAGTACTTTTCAGCTCAATCATAGAAACAGAGCTTCAACTTTCAGACACTGTTTGATAGAAGCAAAACCTATTTCATCAAGAGCAATTTATAAGTATCTTTAAAGAAGTATGGCATACCCCACAGAAGTTTTCCTTTCATTGCACCTTCCATAAATACATTGGTTTGCCCTGCATCCCTCCAGCTTGCTAGATGTAGATCCATTCACAGAGTTGATCATTTTCAGAGCTGAGGAGAAATCTCGTTTCTCTGTGCCTCCTTCTAGGAGTGTTATTTCCCTGGCAATTCTCAACGCTTTCCCATAAAGTACCAGGAGAACATGAAAGCAAGTGAGTATGAAATGGCATTTTCCATATCTGCTTCTGTGTATAATTCTCGTGAGCACCATTAACTGAGCACAAAATAAAGTTTCTCTGAGTATTCACACACTAAGGGAGTTCTTCTGTTTCTAATAGAGAAGAAGGAAAGGAGAAGCAGTGCCCATTTCTCAGACTGATATTTTCTAAAGGTGCTTTTCCACAACTGAAGGCAGAGGAAGTCCTTTAAAAATAGCAGCTCTTGAAATTAATGTTTGAGTTTTCAGGGCAATAAGAGTTAACTTGCCTATTGATTTCTCAAGTCAGATAATATTGTTAAGTCTAATAAGTCTATTAGAGTCACATCTGAAGGGCCAGTCACAAATAGAACGGATCACACTAGGCACCCAGTTAGAGAAGTATTGCTGCCCTGTTTGCAGGCAGGTGATGTCTCGGTAAGGTGCTAATGCAGTAAATTAAACAGTGAAAAAAAAAAATGTGGGTGACAACATCCAGGTGTAGCAGCCAGCACACAGAACAACAGCAAACAATTCAATTTCGCAAGTATTTTCAGCTCCAGAGTGAAACTGTGGACAGATTGCACTCCTTTTTTAAATCCCCTTAGAGTGTGCCATGTGAAAATTCCAGTCCCAGTACAACTCTCCTGACCGTTCCTCCTCAGCTTCACTCCTCTACATGACATCCTTACACCATCTCCAGTCCTTCTCATTATTCTTTTGGGTGAAGAGGTTCGAAATGAACTAGATTTTACTTTTCTGGTATATAGTCAAGGAAATCATTCTCAGTGCAAGATCTCTGCAGCCCATGAATTGAGAGTACAAGGCTCAGTGCTTAAATAAACATGCTTCCTCCAAAGCACAAAAGAAGTGCTGCTCAGCCTACAGCAGCTTTTGATGTGGTTTCTGTTGTGATGGTAACAGCAAGGCTTCCACCAGCCACAGCCAGACCTTGCCTCCCCACACCAGTGCCACTCGGTCCACTCCCGGTGCGTGATGGCCCTGCTGTGCTCGCCCTCCTCTGGCTCCTATCAAACAGCAGCAGGTTGTGCGCTGAAAGCAAGCAGAGCCCATTGAACAGAAGCAGCAAGGCTTACGGCAAAGCTCCTGCCCAGCTGAAGAAGCCGATTTCACTATGCAAATGGTAATTGCAGCAATCTTTAAAGACAAGTTGTTGACAAGCTTTAGGCAAGGTAAAAACAGACAGAGGAAAGCAATTAATTTATTATTTTCCCTGTAAAGAACAGTGTACAGATAATGGCCCATTGTAAGCATGAATAATACTGGAGCTGCAAGCAATAGGGTATAATTTGATTAAAAAAGGCTGTAGAATGTTCAATCTTATTGATGTTCATCACATCCATAAAGCTCAAAAGAATGAGTCTACTAAACTTAAGGAAAATATAAGATCTCATTTGGAGCCTTACAGTTTCTTCATTATGTTGCCATAATGTCATCACTGTGATATATTTCACCCTTTTGCCTCTGTTTTAACAGTCATTTTTTGATTCTGCTATGATTATATCTGCTTCTTTGAAGCAGTGAGAGGTGAGTAATGAATACACTGTAACTCCACTACAACATCCAGGAGGTGAGCACAACATGCAGAGAGGAAAGCCTCTCTAGATATCTGCTTTGGGACTGGGACATCAACACCAGCAAACAATGTTCTACCAACTGACACTGGCTTAGAGGAGCTATGGCATGTAATGGTGTGACATGGTGGAGAAGGCTGGAGCTAATAGGTACCCCTGGAAGATCTGCATGGGTTTGCAAGACAACGTTGGCCAAGGATTAGCCAGCTTGCCAGTAGTTCATGTTCTGTTGAAATCTGCAGTAGAAAATGAGATGCTGACCCCTGAATTACCTTAAGGAAAGAGAGATAAGAACATCTGTTACATCTGTACAACTAAAAAGTTGGGATCTAATGGGCAGAAGTATCAAAGAGTTGCACACTTGTTCCTGTAACATCAGAATCCTGCTGACCATCAAATTTAGGATCAAATTTAGTTATCCAGCTCCTCCTCAGAACGCATGTAGAGCTGCAGCCTAAAACTAAGGTAGATCAGTCTGATGTAAAAAGACCACCTTGACCTGTCACACCAAAACAAGAGGCCCTGTGATGAAGTAGGGGAAAAAACAAATAATTAAGTCTACTTCTGGGATGAGGTAAGAGAACTAGGTAAGAGAACTGGAGAATTCTTTTCTTAAGTAGATGTGAAAGAAGGCATTTCTTGTTCCCAAGTCATTTAACATCACAGTATAATTTTTAGTTTAGCACTGAAATGTCTTTAGGAAGTTCTGAATATATAATATATAATATATATAATAATATATAAAGAACTCTAGTAAAATTTGCTTTAAACCGGGTGAGATAAAGATAAAAGATCCATTATTCATCCTAAGGTCTTATTTCCAAATACCCAAATGCTACTCTTCTCCCACAAAACCAATAGTAAACATTGCCCAAGATCTGAGACTTAATTAAGAAAATAGTGTGATTTAAGAACATACTTTTTCTAAACTCTGTCAAAGAGTTATGTGTGAAGAGAATATCAGAACTTCAGATTTGTCACACACTAACAAAGGAAATCAACAAGATGAGCATGCACACACAAGGATCTGCTGTTCTGATGTGTGTGGTTTGCTTTACCTAAAAAGTTTATACTTTCCCTTAAAAGTTTTCAAAGTCATCACAGAGCATCTAAAATGAAATTATTCACAAGTTGTTTGTTACCACATGCCTGCCCTCAATCTGCCTCATCTCAGTTCATAATTCCTCGAGGAGAATGACAAAAACCACCACAAAAACAAAAGCAGAAAACAATTGCTTGGAATCCTGCCACTTTCTTATTAAAAATGAGTACCTGCACCCAATGAGTATCTAGTTGTGTGTAGACAAAAAAAAAAACCTGAATGCATAATTTCAAGCACAACAGAATGTAAATGTATTCAACAATTCATCTTTCTTAAGAAGGAAAACAAGCCTCAGGAAAAAGGCTCATGAAACAAAAAGTCTGTGAAGCATTCCAAATGCATCCTACTATGTTTGCAGTGATGACTTAAAGCGTACAGGATGAGAATTAGATTACCCATTCCATAATTATCCTGTAATGGATTAATCCAAAGGGAAGGGTACCACAGTCAGCCATCAGTGCCACCCACAGTGGCGGAGCAGCAGCTGCCATAGCCACCCCCTTCCTCCAGGGCCCTGCACCTCAGTCCACACAGCCCCTTAGAGAAGGTAGGGATAAAGTAGGAATGAGTGTCCTGTTCTTCTACATCATCTCAACTCAACCATCCATTCCCTTGAATTCAATTGTTTTTAGCTTTCATTTTAATTGTTTTTAGCTTTATTGGATGGTTACATGTATTCATTTGAACAGCATCAAATGCATGAGTAAAACCCACGGCTACGACATTGTCAAAGGCAGCACACAGGACAGCAGAACACGATCTAACCTCCCCTGACAGCTGTGGCTGATTAAATGCTTAACCTCTCCATTTCACTTTCTTTCACTGTTGAAACAAAATGAACATGAGAACCTTCGTAACAAAGCCAGAAGACAGAATTCATTCCCAGCTACTGCTGAGGAAGGAAGATGATGGAAGTTTTCACTGCCTTTTTTCTTTATCCTGCCTCAGCTTTCCATAACCACCAAGAACTCCCGTGCTGTCAGCACACCTTGAGAAATACAAACAGAAAGTGCTGCAGTAGAAGAGGCAAGGACTGTCCACATAGAGAGGCTGCAATCCTAGGTACAGTCTGAGGCATTTACAACCACTTATTGTAAGGCATTAACATTGGAGTGACATATCAGGAAGAACCAAAATACCACTGCTAGAGCAAGGTATCTAAACCTGGCCAGATAAATGCTTCAGATTCTGATTATTGGCAGCTGCCAATCCTCCCCACATGGTCTCATTTCCCACCATAGTTCATGTTAGATCCCCAAATTGGGAACTCCAAGCACCAGTTGTGAAGCTGAAGTCACAGGGCTCTTCACACACAAAACTGAAAGACTGCAATAGAACTGAAAGCCACTTCAGTGCACAAACAAGGGAATGGTTTATAGCTGGATGGCACAGACTTAGGAACTAATTGGCCATAGGTCTTTTAGTCACAGGAAACACCAGGACAGTAATAGAGTCAGTCTAGAATGATTCTGTAGAACAGAATAGCAACCCCGATATTTCATTAGCAGTGCTCTTAAGTGAGCTCACATTCAGTTTCAAGGTCTTTCATTCACAAGGTATTCTAGGAGCTCCAGACACACTCAAACTTCAAACACTTCATCTCAGATCCTTTATAAGCAATCAGTAATCTAAATTGCACTCGAGTTATTCTTCACAGCATAACTTAAGGCATCAAATATTAAACACAGTACAGCTACGCTGGTATTTGTTGCATAAATATTTTCATCTCCATCCAAAAGATAATGCAGGCAGCCATTATGATAGTGCAGGTTATACACTGCGGCACTTGTGATTTAACTGCTACAGTTCTACCAAGGCAAGCAACCTGTGTGTGTGTTTGCAACTTCTGTTCAACCTGTTCTGCCTGTGTTCAGTGTACTCATATGTATTCAGCTGGAAACAAAAGTATGTGACCACAATTGCCTAATAAACACATGCCTCACAGAAAATGCTAACAGCAAGCTTTTGGTTACTGACATCACCAGGGTACTAGCGAACAGAGAAGCATTGCTAGCCCCACTGCTCTGGCAGGTTCCCAGGCTGGTAATTGCTTTCTACATAGTAGAATCACCTCTGCATTTGGAGTCAAGACCTGGAGCTCCCAAACACTGTAAGCTAAGGGAGGCCTTCCAGAGCTCACTGAAGAGATATCACGTGTTAAATGACTTGCTGTATTGCAATAGAGAGTAGTGGCACAAGCCACTCCAGTGTATACTGCAGAGATCAGAAGCCTCTGAGCATGATTTAGAGGTGGCAGTCTGCAATAGATTTCTGAAAGGAAAAGAGAACAGGAAAGAAGGAAAAGAAGACACCTTCACTTTGGACAGTTGTCCTTACAATTTGTACTCTTAGAATTGAGAAGAGTAACAGAAAGGCTTGGAGGAAAAATATATATATGCCATACCTCCCTTACTACTACTTTGAGAAAAAGAATAAAAACATCAAGAGCTTTTTAGTCTAAGCATTCACATACTATAAGAGAAGTGGCAGTACCAGTTTTGGTGAGCTATGGACCAGTAAGGAAAGCTGAACTCTCCTTTTTTAAATCTGCTTCCAGGCTACCTGGAGCTACACCTCCAAATAAGAAGAGGCATTTACCTAATATTTGTTCATATATAAGATTCAGTGGGTATATCTACAGACACCATCCTAGATACACATTCCTTTCATTACTAGGAGAACTATTGATTTTCCCCTTTGTTCAATTTTTCAGCCAACTTTATCAAACAAAATAAACTGTTATCCAACCAAGACAGCTCTTGCTCAGAGTAGCAACCAGAGAAAAATCCACCTAATTTGATGCTAATAACAATCAGCATGCTTTGCAAAGGAAATATGCACACATGTTGAAAAAAGGGGAGAAAAAAAAATGCATACTCACTGGTTACACTCTGGCAGCATCTCCTTTCTAAACACAGAAGTAATTGATAAACCATTGCCTGAGAAGTTTAATATATCAGATGAATTTGAATAGCCCTCCAGCACATCCAAAGGGGATGTATGCCTACCTAAGTCATAGGGAATACACATCAGTAAGCATCCTTCTGAAGGTATTTCTCTGAAAAATATAGAAACCAGGCTATTCTGATTCATACTTACACGTAAACCTGTAGAAGGTACTCATAGGGCAAATAATCCCCAAAAATGGTATTCAAGGAAAATAGTGCAGACAATGGTATATTTTTGGTAAGCTTATGCAGATGGTATATGCAGATGGTATACAGACAACTGGTAAGAAGAGAGTAGCTCACCTTTTATGAGGGTTGAAGTTTGCTGAGGACTCCACTTGGAAGGGATCTCCAACAAGAGATCCTTCCCTGGTGGTGGTCAGCCCTTAAATGGGGTCTGGGAGAGGAGGAGACAGACTCCAATCACACAGCCCTTCCAATCACACAGGTACATTACTTTCACCTGTGCCCCTGTGGCTGACTCAGTGCTCGCCTCAGGTGGTCAATCAGTGGTTCAGGCCGTGATTCAACAGTTCCCATACAGTATTCCAAAGAAACTCCCCAACCTGCTCAGTTTTCAAAGTAGAGAAAGAATCTGCATCTGAGGAACCCAACAGAGTGCTCCTTTCAGAGCAATGCAACCCAGAAATGAAATGGGGCAACATTTTAACAACTTACCCTAAAACTTCAATCATAAAATACTTCAAAAATGAAATATGACAGGGAGGGCTTTGTTGTATAATAGCTTTGCAACTCTTTTTTCCTAAATATTTATCACTACGCTCTGGAAATGGTGAATTTGCAGCTTGTCCTCACAGGGAAAATGAGACATCCAGGGGTGTACATGGGCACTCCCTTGGGGCTGAAGGAGACACCCAAGCACATTACTGCCTGACTCCGCGGGGAGCTGATCTCTAGACCACTTCTCCAAATTGCAGTGGGTGCCTGCCTCCATCTCCCTGTGTTTTACAGAAACCTGGGAATTAATTTTTAGTAGAATAAAAAAAAAAAAAAAAAAAAAATCCAAGGCAAATTAAAGTTTCCAAGCAGTGTTTTAATGTTCTTTCTTTTCACATGAAGTAGAAGATATAACGCTTCACCCTCCCCACATAAATGTATTCTAGAAGGGCAAAGTATTGTATCCTATGCTTCTATTGGATTGGATCTCAGAACAATAATTAATGAACATCGCCTCGCTGCTCTTTTTTAATCTAGATAAGCATCAGCAATATTTTACACAGCAGGGAATGGGGAAACACAGGTGTTAAGTGGCTTGCCCAAGGTCACACAGCACAGCTCTACCAAAGCAAGGAATGAAATCAGCTCTCCTTTGCAATACACCCATCCATGAACTTTAAAAAACACTGCAGAAGTAATACTGCCCCTCCTAATTCATAGAGCCGTGTAAGCACTAACATACACTTTGTGAATGTTTTTAATATCACTGTGAAGAGAAGACCTCTCTTTCTGTGCCCTGCTCCCCTCAGGTGAGATGCAGAACTAAGGGGAAGTGATAAAATATGATCTAAAGCACACCACCCAGTAATCCTTCAAAAAATAAGAATTCTGGACTGATTAATTTTCTCTTATCTTCCTGCTAGTGAGGCTCCTTTCCTAAATGTGATATTAACAGCTAAAGGACAGTGAGGAGAACCATGAGGAAATGGCAGATTTGAAGGCTTCATTCTTCTGTATATTTCCTGGAAACATGAGGACAACCCACAACAAAAGAAAAAGAATAAAAAATAGCTTCATGATCTATCTTGACAGTATGGCCACTTGTCCTACGATCACTGTCATTCAGTTCCTCAGGTGCTTGTCACACCTGAATGAGTTCAAAGCAGAGAGAACCTGTAATTACCAGAAGCAAGCCCACTATCCTAATAGAAGAGCTAGAAAAACTATCAAGTATCTATCAATTGCTCCGCATTTAGTTAAGGAAGGGGTGGCAATATGCCTCACAAACTGACCATGACCACCAGTTTTAGTCAGTGTTTTTCTAACAGCAGTAAGGAAAACATATGGATTCCTTAAGATCTTTCAGTCGTTTCTTGGTGCTGCACTGACCACTGCTGCACTGCACTGACAGTGGGTGTGAGGTGCACATGGAATGAAAGATAAAGCGAGGAGGTTAAAAGCCCCTCTCCCACCTGTAACCACACAGGCAATCATTTATTTTGCTTCTGTTTTTAAAAACAATCGGTGTTTCACCCAGATGTGAAGTATTCACGGCTAATTCTGAGAATCACAGGCAGTAAGAGCACACCAGACTTTGTCTGAAAGGGCAACCAGAGTGGAACCTTTTACCTACTCTGTATAAAGAATACTTTCATACCTATCATTGGCAGTCCAATGTTTGATTTTAAGCCATTTGATTTGCAATAATACAATTGGGAAGAGCAAGAAAGACATTTCATTCTTTCTTACTCCCACAGAAAATTTCAGCCTTCGGACCACCTTCAAATGCAGTATCACATTCCCTTTATCAACTTATAATTCAAATAGGACACCCTTTATTCTCTCCAGGCTTACATCGCAACAATGCACATTAGTTGGAGATGTCGTTGTACGTTTCATTACAAAAGTTAAACTAGGTTTTTCCCGTAATTTTCTAAGTCTTATTAAAGGTTCTTTCATATTCCAGATAGGATAAAGTAGCACTTTGTAAATCTATTTCCGCTAGCACAGGGAATCTATTGCCATCTGCAGTTACAGTACATGACAAAGGGACGCCTTGCGGGTGAGGGTGTTCAAATGCAGATAAGGTGGCCTGCAATGAATCACTGTCCTCTGCAAGTGACTGGTTTGTTAATAAAAGGTCAGAGATCATAGCATCACTATTTCTCCTATTTCTACAGGAAAAGAAAAGCAGTGGCTGGGTTTTCCTTATCACTTTTTTTCTTCTCACTGAAGCACTTTCAAGTATCTCTTCTTATTCGTACCATCTCTGTTTTGCAGATGAGCACCACCTTTCAAGGCAACACACTGCATAAAGTATTTCTAACTAGATAGGACTCCTACAGAACCAGTCTTTACAAATTTCAGGCTTCTTTGCAGGATATTATTCTATTTCACTTCCACAGCACAAAAGCACCTTTTATCAAATTAGGCTAATACCACAAGATATGCCTTGGAGGACATGGCTCATCAGGGATTATCCTCTAGGCCTGTCAGTGGTGGTAGGTTTATTCCTCTTAACCAATTCCACCAGATTTTCTGAATGAAAATTTAACAACAGAAGTTTCTCTATATTCTCCATACAACGTACCAGTTCATACATAACAGCCAAGGTTACACTGCCATTCAAAACTTGTTCAGCTTGAGGCTCCAGTTCAGCACAGAACTACAGATGGTGATTTAGTGCTCTGCAGAACCACCAGTTTGGAGTGTGCTCTTTAGTGCTTGCAGAATGGGAGAGAAAATAGAGCAGTGCTGGGATCCCACCTGGAGCAACTGGTCACTACTGAGCAGATCTTATCAAGAGTGCAGGATTAGATTTCGTTAACTTACACAGACGTAGTAGGTACAAATCACCTGAGCAGAGCAGCACATATTATACTGTAGCAGACTTACAAGATCGTTTAAGTGCTATGTAGGTCTCATCCTGATATGAATTTCAGTGAAAAGGAAATAATAAAAGAGAATCCTGAAAGGCAGTTTCTCTCACCTGCTTTTCAATTTCCTTGTTGGAATCTTATATTACATCCCCAGCTCCTCTGACCTCATCCTACGCCTAGATAAATCTTATGATTTTAAAAGCATCTTTGTAGGCTGGTCATCTATTTATTATGTACTGAGAGAACATACTCTACACACTACTTGATACTTCTGATACTTAAGAAATGTTGCCACTGACAGCTGTTTTTCAGTCTAGAAAGGAATGGTAGAAAGGAAGAATTCCCCATTAAGGCACTCATTGGTCTCAGTACAACTGTTAGATGAATCAGCTGGAATGCTATCCACAGAGCCTCCACAAGAAAAGCAGGGTTAATGCTCTTTCGTGAACAATTCCCCCTTTTTTATTCAGTTTCCTCCAGAGACTTTGGACATAGAAGGTTTTGTTTGTTTTTTTATACACAACTTCTCCATAGAAGGAGATATCCCTGCCATTTTTCTCCTTAAAATTTTAGAATATATTTGGAATTCAGAGGAACATGCAATCCCCTCCCCACTGAACTCAATTCTCATTTATACAGTGCTCCATTTATATGAATCTGTCAACTTAAGTGACTTTTGGAGGAGTAATTACAGTTATGTACACTCCATGGCCCCATTATTCTAACAAAGTGGCACAAGGAAGCTCTGATGCAGAAGAAAATCAGGCCTACTTATTCTTTAATACAGTGACTTCAGTATGGTTGTGTTTTATCTTCAATTCTCTCTATATATCTCAGTCCTCTCCTGTGCTTTTGTGTGTTATTTCTATTGCTTGATACTACACTCAGTCTTTGTGGAGCATTGCCTCTTCAATAAAATATGAGAACATTAGGGGTGAAGAGTAAGAGTTTAATTCAAGTCACATAGCAAGTGACAAGGGAATGAAGGCCTATATGTTTTGAACTTCTGCTGTTTTCATCCTTTCAGATGTGTTTGTGGTTCTGCTCTGACTACAGGCCTGTTCTCAGTAGTTGATTTATCAACAGCAACTCCACACTCACTGTACGGTGAGTGGAGAAGTTATTAACTCAACTCCTGTGACATCTCATACTTTTGAACTGTTTTGATTCTCCTTTCTGACTGTATTCTCTGCTTTTGCTCTCCTCTGTTCTAGTAACTTGTCAACTAAAGAAAAAAGCCCCTTTCTCTTCTTTAATAATGTCTCCCATAAACCAGTGAAAGAGTCAGCCTTGTGGTTTATGGGACTTTTTAAAACAGTCATTACATCATGCTCCATTTTTAGGAGGTTCCATAAGAACGTGAGATGAAACGTAGGTGACATAGGGCAGCTTATAGGTAATTGTAACAAGGAATCAAAATACCAAGGATCAAGAGAGCCATCTGAGTAGAGTTCTGGAGTTTTCCTGGGGTTTTAAATATCCTAGCAGTGGTTCTAGGTAAACACGACAGGACACTCGATCCAGGAGTTCTTGGAAAACCATTGGGAAACATTCAAGAACTCTGCAAAACTCCCTGGAAAGATCCTTCATCAGTGAAACTCAAGAACAGACAGCTGTTTCCCAGCAAAGGATTTGGTGCATGGATCTTACTGAAAAAAAAGTTTTTATTATGGTTACTGAGTTCTCCACTGCCTTCTTTCTTTGAACAGACTAAACAAAGAATCAATTAGCTTACTATAGCATAACATGCACAGCTAGAATGAGAACAAGCTATCTCCTTACCTTGGTCTTTTACTCGCCCTCTTCCTTATTAATTTTTGCCACTAAAAGCACCATTCAGTTGTTAAAGTCCTTCCCTTATAATACATTGATTTCAAAGTAATGCTTGACTGCATCCCTAAATTACCAACAGCTACAGCTGCTCCTGGACCTCGGGTTGACTAACCAGCAAGATTACGTAACAACACTTGGCACACAGGAAAGTGATTGGAACAAACAGATGCAACTTAAATGTGTTGGTCAATTCCTTTTGGTTTTGTATGTCTGAATTGTTCAGCTCAGACAAGGCAGCAGTTTGCAAGCAGAATTTTCAAGGAGATTTCCCTGCTAGACATCTTATAGATATCCGTCCTCACCTTGATGTTTTCTTTTGCACGGACATTTATTTTGATGAAAGAACTTGTCTAGTGATCAAGGTTCTAAGATAAATGACTTCCATGCAATATGCAAGTAATACAGAACATTGTATGTGGTACTGTACACAGCAGTACTGCCGTACGAAGTCTGTGCACTGTGTCAGATTCTTTAGCACCTTGAGAACAATATTCCTGTTCGTGTTATGGTGCATTAAGCTTCTTTTTTGGAGTAAATTGGATTTATTCAAGTAGGATTGGTTACTTACAAATATGAGAGGAAACGACTTCATAGTTGAAAAGAGGCATGAGAGAGATGGAGAAGCATTTAAATCTTTAGACTAACAGAGATGCAGTGTCAGAACAAAAGATGCTGTATTCATCCCAAGGAAAGTGACTGTAGCACATGTGGGAGCAGCACGCAGAACAAAGTTTGGAGTAAATGATTCAAATCTTAACAGTCAAAAAAAGTGCAGAAAAGAGAAGCAGTTCAATTTGCCCTGCCTGCACACATACTGAAATTAAACATGGACTCGAGCATGTACCCTCAGCAAGGCTAAAATGTGCACATCATGAAGCACCCCAGTGGTGGCAAGCACTGACTCAGGAAGAGGGAAAAAGCCACACAATGGCAAAAAAATCATACTGCCCAGGAATTCCTAATGAAGGTATAGTGAACAGAGGAAATAGATAAGAATGAAAAATGCAGTAATGTTATTGCAGTGATACCAGACTGAAACATGGAAAATAAAAAACTGGGAAATAATGAACTTCTCGGCTGCTCAGATAGATACGACTAATTTGTCAATTGGGATTGCATGAAATTCAAGCTTGCTAGCAGAAGATAAAATCCTAGAACAGACAAGGATTTCAGCAGTCTCCTCACTCACAAGCAGGCCACTCTGACCCACGAGCTCTGTGTGAGCTTTCTGACTTGATCTGCTTACTCATAGACGGCGTAACCTTAGGATGCAGAAACACCTACATTTTCCTAGTGAAAATTTACATTTTCCTATTGTGAGGTGAAGTATACTAGGGTAAGAATAAAAATATTCAAGAAAGTTTAATGTGCTTTCGCTGTATGAGTATGGAAATGTTAATAAACTCATTTATAAATTATGCCTGTAATGCTGCTGTGCAATGCATAAAGAAATCTAATTAACCATAGTAAGCCTAGCAGCACTTCCACTGTCAGTCAACAGAGCTGCACTATATGATGAAATTATTATGTGTGCTATTTGCTCTATACACAAATTAATTGACATTTTGGATGGTTGTTACCACAATCCTTTTACAGACTGCACTTGAAATAAAGCAAAACACATACCAAATGGAATTAATCTAATTGAATAATGTAATACTAGCCTCAGTCCATTTCCCCCCAATCAAAGATGTAATAGGTTTTGTAATACTAATTATTAATGACTTGAAATCTGTAGAACAGATTTTTAACCGTTGAGTTATGCTACCTACCAGCCTGTAATTTGCAAATTACCCTTTAATTTAGTGGGATTGCAGATTTTAATATGTGATGAATTTTCTTTCCAAAATCTGAATGCACTTAATAAGTTTTGGCAAGGCGTGGTTCCTGTCTTCCACACCCATAGCTCTACTGAGAGAAGTTTATTTTCCCCTACTCTGTAGCAAGCTAGTTAAATAGCATAACCATCTCCAAACTCAAAGAAAAGTCCAGCAGTTCTGACAAAAGCATACTAATTTATCTGAGAAAACTACACAGGAGAAATGGATTGTTGGCTCTTGTTTTGGTAGGGATGAGCGCAGAGCAGGTGGTTGAGACAAAGAAGTGGAAGCAAAGTCCAGAAAGAGCCCAGAGATATAACAAAATATGAATTCCTCTCCGTTTCCAAGAGTTGTCCATCCAACCTACCTTGTCGTGAAACAAGCAGTGTGTCCTCAGTGTCACATGGGGAGAGACCACACGCAGCAGGGATTGGTTGTACTTGGAGGTGGCAATCCCCACACCTCTGAGACCTCCAGCGCACCAAAAGGGCCTCTTATCACAAACAGCAGCAAACCCCAGGCTGGTGACAAACACCACTGATCACCCAGTCAGGGCCTAACAGATTAAACTCTGCCCTGTGTGGGTGTTCTTAACAGCATCACATGCCTTTTGTTCAGCTAAGTGCAGTAGTGAGTGTCAAGCTGAAGCAAGACGTTTGCAACTATTGTGTTTCAATCATATGCTTAAATACTTTGCTGACCAATGATGGGGCACAAGTTAGTCCTCAGTTCTCTGGTACTCAGATTAGTTTGACACTTATTGGCACTCCTGTTGTTTCAATGAAGAAGAAAGATCTCATCCCATCACTAGCAAGGTGATCGAGGACACTACACACTTTTTCCCCCCACCATATACTTCCTAAGCATCTGCCTTCCTCGGTACAGAGCAGAGCTGACACTCTAGCCTGTATTCACAACTGACTCACATTAAACAGAGCTTTTTGTTTCAGTAATAATAAGCACAATGGGAAAGAATTGTGGGACAAAAAAATAACTTGCTCATGAAGGAGTTAAAGCACTCATCAACAGAAATACTTCGGAAGCGTAGGAAACTGTGATCCATCCCTTAGCTGTAGGCTTACGTGACATTTACAATAAGCATGTATATTTTGAGATAGTTGACAATGACATCTTTATGTTTTTTGCTATCAAAGCTTCCATCTTACAATCCCCTTTGGTCCTGAGTATAGTTAAAAATGTGCCAGGGTTATGGTTGTTCATACCTCTCGTCTTCCAAGTGCTACAGTGATCAGAGATGAGCAAAGTTTTATGATCCCTTCAAGGTATTTGAAAATGACACTAAATGACGTATATAAAGACTTCTAAAAGTCAGAAGAGCATTATGTTCTTTTGGAGGGCTTGTTCTCTTGAATTGTGTTAGGTGCCAATTCCTCTATTCTCTTTCTAGACAAACAGAAAGCAGAAGTTCCACAGGTCTGTAATCTACTGGTAGCACTCACATCAGCCAGCATGCAAGTGTTTGGAGTAACAGCTTTTCTCAGGACTTACACAGTTCTTCAGAGTTCACTGCAAGCACTGACTGTTAACCTCTTTCGTATCCTCATGAGTTATTCCCATTTGACGAAGGAAAAGTAAGAGAAAAAAACAATTTTAAACCAGACATTAGTACAAGTAATTCTTCCCAGAACTGGGAAGATTTAGGGGAAGGAGACACAAAAGGATTCATTTCCTCTGAAGTGCTGCAAATGAACCCAATTTGGTGTACACTGAAGCTGAGGAAGCACCATTCAGCCTGCAGCTCTTCCAGCCTCCTGACTATGAACTGTGGCTGTACTGTAAGAGACACTGTGCCTTTGGATGCCTCCTACAAAAACATCCGAGTACATGGTCAGTTTTAAGCACATGAATAATTCCATTTGCTGAATTACTTCTGTGTAGAAATTTCTCCAGCTGGCAACAGGCTGAATTGAGGCTTAATTTCAAAGGAAATGTATAAATCAGAGGTTGGAGCTCCCATTCATTGTAGTGGGATCAAGCTCAGGCCCATAATTGGTGCTTCCCGGACATTCACAACATGTGAAAGCAGCAGGATACAACATCTAGTGTTAACACAAGTGTACTAATTCCTGCCTTTGAGGTAACTGATTTTGCCTAAAAATAATACAGAGAAGAGAGGTGGTTCCTTACATAAAGATGTGTTTAAAGAAAATGTTGACTCCAAAGTGTAACAGATCTACAGAGACAAGAACAACACTACATACTAATGATGCTTCCTCTCCCTTCTTAATGCTATTTATAATTAAATAAAATCAGTAATGTGCTTCCCACAGAAAGCAGAATGGTTCATGCCTTGATATAGATGAATAGTAAATAGAAACAGAGAATTTTAACAAGACCACATCTCATTGTCCACATGCACACAGAGCTCAACAGTGTCCTCACACAAAGAAGCAGGGAATGTGACTTTTTTGGTAGATGTTCATCCTCAGGTTCAACTTCTAATGAGTTTCAGTTCCTGCAGGAAACAGCATATGCTCAGGGTTTACCTCTCTCCTACCAAATTCCCTGAGAGACTCCAGCACAGTGGGAGAAGTGTTTTGCAAGCAGATACCTATTACTTCCTAGCAGAAATACAAGTTCCCAGCTCAATCCACCCTGAGAGCGGCATAGCCTGAAAATCTACAGCATAGCTGCCTTGACTCACACATATATATTATTAATCTGATAGGGTAATCACAAGTACTCCATGTGGCATAAGAAATTATATTAAATAGGCACCAGGCGACAATTGACTGTCAAGATCTGTAATAAGGAACTGGTGAGACCCTTATCAGAATCGTTTTAAAGATAGGTGTTCCTTTCTTTTGGATTGAGATGACAAAGAATCCTCAGCACCAAAAAGAGTATATTGCTTTTGATCTCTTAATTAATTCAGATTTGTGAGAGGAAAGGATAGTGCAGAAAAACAGAGAGCATTTTAAAAGTTCTCCCTCTTGTTTTGTATCTGCTGCAGGGAGCATCCAGGAACACTGGGTGACTTTCTCAGGTGCATAACAACAACTCCGCATCTCTTCTTCAGAATAAAAAAAAGTCACCTCAAATATGACATGGATTCAGGGGCAAGGTCCATCAGCAAGCAGCACACTTACAGGGAGAGGCAATGGCAGACAACCAGTCCTAAATTTCACAAAAAAAGGTGACAGCCACAGTCCACTTAAAGAAAGATTTGCTTATGCTCAAGGCTCACCAGACACTCCAGAAGGAGAGTCCTCCAGGTGGAGATCCCTGGAGGAGATGAGAGCAACCAGAAGAGGTACCTGCACAGGCCAAACAACCCTGTTTGCCAGAATGGCCTAGTGAGTTACAGGAGATATGAATGGAAATTCATTCCATGAAGAAGTGATGCCACAACTAACATCTTTGTCTAGTTTAAACAGAAGACCACACCAGTGAACACAGGAGAGTGATGCTTTGCTGCATAGCACCTCTTCCTTCTATCTTAAATACACTGTATTACATTAAACCACTTCCCCTGGGATCAAACACAGTGCCAAATTCTGCAGTGAGAGCCTGATCCAAAACTCACTGAAGTCTGCAGAAATATTTCAATTGATTTCAGTGGGCTTTGAAATAGGCCCATATTGACATCCATTCAACTTTATTGAATCAAGCCTTCCTGCAGAGCTGCAGCAGCCAATGTGGCCGTAATGATTTCAAAACCAAGCTTCAAGGCCACTGCCAATCAAACAACATCAGACCAAGTAAATGACAGCAGAACAAATTCATTATCATTTATCTACATTAAAAAATGTATTTCAGCCCTATATTTTCCAGGCGAAGGAAACTTTCAGCTTGCCTTGAGTCACAAACTCTTTGTTTTTCACTAGCCATTGAAGTAAGCATAAGGCATTCTCCCTTGTCACCAGTCTGATTCCTCGAAGGCTTAATGGACAACGCACCCTCTTACAGCAGGTCATGAGAAGAAAAGCTATGGCCTTTTACATCCATTGCTTGATCCTGCATGCTTACTTGCTCAAGACATTCATTTCCCTACATATCTTGACATAGCTTCGAGGACACTGGTTTGGGAGGAAGGGTGACTGAAAATATGAACATAGAAGGTGAGAGTTTCTTTATGGTTGTACTGTGTTGTGGATTGGGATTCTATTCTAAGAAGTGAGTTGGGAAGTCCAAAAGAGAATTTACAGCCAACTCCACAGAAAATGTTCACCGATTAGAGTAAAGGAATTCAGTAAGCATCAGCAGAAGAGTATTTCCTAAGGCGTGCTTAAATAAGTCTAGACGAGGATGGCATATTCTTTTATAATGCCAGAGCAGGAGATATTAACCCAGCTTTTTAAAAGGGCATAAAGAAGGGATCTGCATCTGCTGTTGTACATGATTCTGAAAACACAGAATACTCAACAAACAAGATCTTGGGTCCAATAATAATTGTTTCTTCTGCTTACTTGCATCTTCATTTAATGTGATCCTAAAGAAGGGCTCCCTGCAGTTCCTATTTCATTAACTTTTCAAGAACAAGATGCAAATTGTATTTCAATGTCTTTCAAAATCTGCACTAGTTTGTTGCTCCTGGACAGCTCATTCAGAGCCCACAGGTATATCTACATAGTGATACCCTTGATAAACGCCTGCTCATCCACAGGATGCCTTTGTTACCTAACTACTACACATTTCATTTTGCCAAAGACAGATAATTCCTGTCCCTTAAATTCAAGTCTTCAAACCAAACCCCACCAAGGAAAGAAATCTTTCTATCTACGCCGTCTCATTGTTTACTGAAAATCCATCAAAAATCATGGAAAGTCTCTAAGTTAAGATGTTTGTCCTTAGAGGCTTGAATTACAGTGGCTCCTGCCCAGCTACACTTCCTTAAAATCCCGAGTTTCCTTTATAACCCATCAGAGGAGAGTGAGCAAGCACCAGCAGACACTGCTGCAGTGCAAGGAGTGCTTACGCTACCTTAAAAACTACCAAAACTCATACAAGAAATTATATTGACTAATGAGCATCTGCAGTCCGATTCCTGCTTTCAAACACTGATGATTTTGTCCCATTCAGTGTCTTTGAATCACTCAAGAAATCTCATGTGCCGTGAATAGAAACTGATGGGATGACTCAAAACCTGCGACTCCTACATATTTCTCAGAGCTGATGGCAATAGCAGCCAAGCCTGTGGTTTGTTCTCGTGCAGATCCCCTCCTTCCCCATTCGGAGATCCAGGCGTTCCCACTACACTAGAATCCAGGCAAAGGTGCTTTTCCAAGAAGCCCTGGGCGCGCTGCTTATAAACCAACCTTTATTCAATCTATTATGCATGCAGCCGCCGCTGGAGTATTCGTAATACGACCTCTGCGTACCTGCTGAGAGCCGGGATATCGGTTTGAGATCAGCAGCGTCCCCCTCCCTCCCCCCTCCCCGGCACGCAGCGATCAGCGGAGGCACCCTCGGTCGGAGCGGTTGCAGGATCGCCGTTTCACATCCCTCTCAGCCGGGATTTTCGTTTGCGACCCGAAGCTTCTGCTCCCTCCCCTCCCGGCAGCGGCAGGGCGGCCCGGGGCAGCCCCCAACCCCCTGCGTTTGCCTTTCTGCACTCAGTTTCCCCTCTCTGCAGAACGGGAAGCCCAACCTCTGCAGGTGCACCTCCTTTTGGATGGGAAAAAAATATATATATATATATATTAAAATTTGGAGCCACGTTTTAACCAAAGCGCGCAGCAGCTTTCGGAATGTGCCCGAGGAGCCGGGACAGCCGTGCGGGAGAGGGAAGGCGGCTTCTCCTCCCCGCCGCACCCCGCGCAGGCACCGCCTCCGAGCGGAGCGGAGCGCGCTCAGCCCGCGCCCGTGCGCGCCCCCGCGCCGAGCCCCGCCGTGCCCGGCCCGCGGCATCCCGCAGCATCCCGCAGCACGGCGCGCCGCTCGGCTCGGGGAGATGGCGAACTAGCGGGGATTCGGGGAGGAGGGGGGGGGGGGAAAAGCCGACGAGCTATGGTGGTACCTCCTTGCAGCTGAACGTGGTGGTTAGGCGGCTGCGGCGCGCGGCTCGGAGCTTGACCTCGGTTTGTTTTTGGGACTGCAGGCGGCAGTGGCGAATCTGATGAGCTGAAAAACAGTCAAAAGCGGGAGGATTTGGGGGTAAGTAAGAGGTTGCCCCAAAATCGGCAGTACTTGTTTGCGGACGGGGGTGGGGGGGGGGGGGGGGAAGGTGTCTCTGCAGAACTGCTGTGGGTCGGGGAACGCGATTCGCTGTGCAGTGCAGCACAGGTACTTCGCTAACTCGTGCTTGTACGCTCATGTTGCCCTCCCTACCACCAGACCCGGCAGAAGTTTGGCTTTGTTCTTCTTTTTCTCCTCCTTTCAATAAGTTTGAAAATATCGGCATCCTCAGCCGGCGGTGCGCACGGAGCCCGATGCCCGCAGCCTCCGCTTCTGCGGCTCCGATTTGAATTTGGGGGGGAGGGGGCGAGTGCTGTCTCTCCCCCATCTCCCCTCCCCCCCCCCCCCGACCCCAGCCCCTCCCGGGGCCGCCTTGCTGCGGGGCCGGGGTCGGAGCGGCCCCGTGGGGCAGCGCAGCCGGGGCCGGGCAGAGCTTTGCGCGGGGCAAGAACGACCCCTGCAGTCACCGGGCGGAACGCAGGCAGCCTGGGCTCCGGGGATTGCGGACCGCCCGGCTGCACGGCCGGCTGCGGCGATCGGCTCCGCACCGCCGAGGTGCGGTATCGCTGGGATGGGGGGTGAAGGCGTTGCGGCGATTATTAACCTCTTTCCGCTCGTTTTGTAGCAGCAGGAGAGGAAAAACCCCCCTCCCTCCGCCGCCTCCCTGCCCGGGCATGTCGGCACTGCCCCGCTGAGACGGGCAGAGTTTGGGGTTCGCTTGCACCTGGTCGCCCTGGAATAGAGACGCTCCGGACCGGATCGGTTGGGGTTTGTGGTCTATGTCTTGTTGGGAAATCCAGCGGATTTTTTTCTCGCTCGTGGAGGAAGAGCCCTGTCCTGGCGGTTGGCTTCGTGGTCTTTTTTGGAGGGCGAAGGAAAGGAAGGGATCTCGCTTGAGCCGTACACAGAGAGAGCTCGGACATGTGTTGTCAGCACATCTGGGGAATACAGTCTGCAAGTCCAGAAGGAAAATTGCTGGGATCGTTCAAACTGCGATATTGATCTTTGTTATTTTTTTTCGCCGAGGGATGCACTTGGCATGAGAATCGGAGGATGGAAATTGTTTGGGAGGTGCTTTTTCTTCTGCAAGCGAATTTCATTGTCTGCATTTCAGGTACGCAGGGAAAGGGAAATGGAAAGGGAAAGGGAAATGGAAAGGGAAAGGGAAATGGAAAGGGAAAGGGCGGTGTGGGGGAGAAATGCCCCTCGGGGCTGCGGGGGTTCCCCTTAGGGGCAGGAGGCAGAAACATCCACATCCGAACTGAAGCTGAAGGATGCGTGAACAACATACTGTGTGTGGATCGTGACACAAACCGCCGTCCATCAGCTCCCCCTTATACCCAATACCTGCTCAGTCACTATCACACACTGGTTGCAATGAATAACCACCGTGCACTCATTTAGCAGGTGCTTCAAATTCCTGATGCATTCCGGTCGTGATAATTAATCCCAGCACTGCAGTCATCTCAGAATTTCATTGCTCTTGAAGTTCCTAAACTCGGTGGCTGGGATTCCGGCTTCAGACTTCTCATTTTTAAGCTTGCTAAGATCCCTCTCCCCTCTAGTATATAGAAATCAGGTAATTTCAGTTGTCACCAGAGCTTGTCCAATTAATGAATAGTCACGGCCGGGTGTCTGGCGTAAAGGATTGGAACAATTTATTCTCGGGGAAAGCACTCCCCTCTGCTGCAAAAGCCCTGGCTGCCTTGTTAATTTGTCACGTCAGTCATGCTGGAATAATTGCGTTGTAGGAGGCAGCAGCGGGGAGGTGACGGGTGCTGCGGTTCGGGACACTTCGGGCGCACCGTGGGACGCAGGATGCTCTGCCCTGCTCTGCTGCTGCCCGCGGGCTGTTGTGTAAGTCCGGGAACGAGAACGTGAGCTCCACCACCAGCCAGGGCACTGCAGGGGGAAGAAGGGCACCGCAGTGGGCACGGCGGAGCCCAGCCCCGCTGTGGTCATGGAGAGGGAGCTCCAAAGCTCGGTCGGGCTCTGGGCAGCCCGCAGCAGCTCGCCCTGGCAGCTCCTGCCCCCACCCAGCCAGCCCTGCAGCCCTCGGGCTGGTGACACCGGTGCTGACACCTGGGGTGGCAGCACCTACATTAATACGTGCTGCCTGCACCTGACCCAGGGCTCATTTCATTCCTGAACGAATTCTGTCGCGCTCAGCCTGTGCGCTACGTCAGTCCTGCTTTTGTCCCTCCAGACTGGCACCATCTGCTCGGGCACGCAGGTGACACCAGGCACCCCAAGCTGACCTTCCTCTTGTGCCGTCGGTGCCATCAGAACCATTCTCTCTTTCTTTAGAACAGCAAAACCTGCTGCCTCTTGTCATTTAAATCTGACGCTCATCTGTTTAGCTCAGCGTGACATGCCACCTGTCCAGTTCTCTTCAAATTAGACACTTCCTTAAGCAGCACAGCGAGAATGGAAAAACGAAGGTTGTTGCTTTCGTGGCCATTCTAACAGTAATACCTTGAGACAGAAAAAAGCTGTCCCATTCTCTGCAGGTCCTTATGCCATGCACATAGCTGCCAGCATTTCCTAATCTTCCTCCCTCCTTTTCTCGCTATCGGGAATGAGAACCCAGGCTGCTGAAGCAGACAGTGAGGTCAGTCCTGCAGAGGGTCTCTTCCCTCTCTGTGTCTCTCTCACATTACAAAGGATTCCCATTCCTATGTTCCTTTCCACTTTCTTCTTGTTCATTACTATTTTATTTTAATTTTATTGTGAAGGAATATATAGAATAAGTGAATGGTGGAATGCTTTTGCTGCATGGGCAAAGCTGTGGTTCCAAATGCTCTCTTTTCGCCTCCTAACCACACAGAGGATGAACACGGAGGCATTTAGCCTTTGGTTTTTTATTTTTCTGCTTCCTTGGGATTTTTTTTTTTTCAGGAATCCTCAGCATTTGTCACCCTGGTGGAAAGGATTAAGATTTGCAGCTGTCTGACTGACACTAATGCTATGTATCTTTTCTCTGCCATCCTTTTTACACTGTGTTTTGTAGTGCGTTGTGTAGCTGGGGTGTCTGGAGGCAGGGCAAGGTGTAATAGTCTCACCTAAGGCTTGCCTCCATTTAACGCTTGGATTCCAGGAGCTGCATCTGTTCAGCACTTCAGCACTGGCCATTCCTTCAAGGTGTTGCTGAAAACAAACCCGGTGTTGATGCACATTGCTACAAATGGCCAGAACATGAACTGAGGAACATTGTGGCAGCACTGAGGAGACGGCTGCTCTTCAGTGCATGGATCTTTCCTGAGCATCAGCAGAGACAGAATTCAGTGTGCACCTCAACCTGCAGTGGCCCTCCCGCTGATGTCAGTGGATGTTTGGGTTGGGGCCTCTTCAGGGCTGCTGTTCTAAGGGGTTGTGTTGGTCATCAAACAGAACTAGCTCATAATTTATCATTATTAGTAAACTTATCTAGTAAGGACAGGTTCAGCTTACGTCACTAAATCTGACACCACTTACTGAATGACATTTAAATATAAACTATGATGAATATAGCACTTCTGCTATTTCTTGATTAAATAATGAAGATATACAATTGGCTTTCGATATCTCTCCCATTACTTTTTAGGACTTGGTTTTGGTAGTATCTTAATCCTTACTAAATGGAAAATAGTCTGTTCAAAAGGGGTATGTTTGTTTTCCAAATATTACCTAACGTTTGTTACTGGTCAGTTACTTCTATGTTAAGTTGCTTGGTTTAGAAGAAATGGTGCTGAGATTTAGGAATGAATATGTATGTTAATTACTGGCCCGTATGTTTGGGAAATTATTTGTCTGTGAACTTTGCAAACTGAACATTCTATGATCTCCTGGCATGCTGAATTAAGTCTTCTGCAGCTTGAAATCATTTGAAAGGAGAATTTATGCAGATGCAAATGAGAAATAAGAATAGGCTGAAGGACCAAGAAAACAATTTCTATCCTTTAGAAAGAAATGAAAGACCTCTCTTTCCTTCCAAGTCATGATGCATATTTATTCCTTTGAGGTGTAGTCTCTGAAGAAAACTAGTCTTGATTTGTATTATGGGGTTCAAGGTTTTATTCCTTTTAATTATGGTATAACATAAAAAGAACACAGGGAAGTCAGAATGAAGATGTCCTCCAAGTAGAATGCTGAAATAAGACAAATAAGACCTCTCTGTTGTTCTTCCTCTGAAGATGCAGATAATGGATGGCACAGAGACTGTACAGGTTGTACAGAAAAAGGATTATAGTTGATAGTGTGATGACCAAAATTCTTCCTTTCTTGGTAGGAGTATCACCTAAGATTAATTACCATCAGTGTTCTCTGCTGTAGGTTAGATGCTTCTGATCCCATAATGGCTGCCACATCTGCCTGCATAGTCGTTTGTATGAACCAGTGCATTTTCTTGTGATTCTAGATATTAATGATCTGTTTCAGGATAAAATCAGGGTACTGCTTTCAAACTCTTGCAGAATACGTCATTTAAATAAGGAAAGGATACTGTAGTGGGAATTGATTCAGAAGATATCTATGTACATTTTCTGTTAATCCATCAACAAAATGATTTATAGAACCTGTATGTTCAACAGCCTAGTGGCTTCCTATGAATTGATACTTACTGTTTTGGCTTGTAGGAACTAATATGGATGAAATTGGTGCAAGTCCCACAGCTCTCATTATTTGAAAGCATTTTCATCTTTTGCTGCCTTCTGGAAGTCATGAAGGGGCACATCCCTTCTATGATGTAATTGCTTTGGCCTGTTTGGCAGAAGTCACAGGGGTCGTAAATCATGTATCACGAACAATTATGATGGTATCAAAAACCTCCTAAGTGTCAAGGAGGTATCTCACGTGTATCAGGCATCTCCTGGCACTGGGGTCTAGGGGTAACTCGGAGCACAGTGCATTTCATTTTCTGTCTTGCTGCTTCTGCAGTCTCTGAGCTCTTATTACCTGACATAACATAGAGATGTCCTATAGGAACTCTAAATTATGCCATGGCTTGAATTAGCTATTGAATGATGATGCTGAAGGTCTGATAACTCTTCTTTCTTACTGTTATACAACCTGAGGTAATTCAAGCTGGCATAAGTGGTTCTGTAGAAGAGAAGAATACCAAGGCTCTCATGTACATTAGTAGTTAACACTGAGTAGCTCGTTCTGTTTGAACAAAAATGTTGAAACCATGTTAATTATTTGAGAATAATTATTTGAGAAATAGCTGTTTCTGGCACTTTTGTTAAGTAAGAAATGTAGTATCCTAGAGGAAGGAATTATTCATAGCGCAGATATATGTGAGAGGAAAGCCATCACTAGGCACATGGGCAGGTAGAATATGCAGCCTGGTACATCTGGCAGCTAAGATCTTCTGGCATCAAATCCACTGTAGTATTCCTTTCTGCTTTATCCTATCCCCACAGCTTCATGTGTGTGGGCAAACCTCCATGCTTGCATGGCGTTTGTTGATATTACTGAAAATCCACGTGGACTCAGCCCTCCTGCTCACATTCAAACACAGGATGGAGGCCATATGCTATATCCAAAGACTCTCCGTTTCTTATCATTTGAATGCTTTCTCACTTCGGAGATGTTGCCGCCTTTTCAAAAGGTGTGAAGATGTTTCTGCTTTAAAATTCCATGGAAATAGCCTTGTAGTCTCATATAAGCTTCTGCTTTACTTCTCCATGTGTGTGTGTCCTGTATTTTTCATCCTTCTATTTTTGTTGTTAGTTTTACAGCTAGAGCATGACCAGATAGGCACTAAAGTGTAAAAACAACACACGTATTTTTAGCTTATGTAAAGGTAGTCGAAGGGAACATTTATGAATAGCTTTGCACATATTATGCTGAGCTGTTTTCCATACAGTAAACGGAGGAGAAGAAACAAGTAATCAGTGCTATCATTTTGCAGATCTCCATGATGAAGACATGCAGTTTTCAAAGTGGCCTCTTGGCCTTGTTGTGTTCCTCAACTGACAGTTAAAAAACTGTCCAGGCTCTTCCACTGAACTGTCTCGAAGATACAATAAGAAGTTATTATTGTCAGAAAAGAGTTGAGTGAAACGTTTTATATCTGTATTATATGTAGTACAGAAGCCTTTCTTGTGATGCAGCACTGGATGTCTCGTAGGCAGTGTAAAGCTATTTGTCAATATGGGAAACATTTTCCATATTATCCAAGTGCTTAGCAGTTGAAAACTGAGGTAAGAAGGCATAAGGGAGCCTATATATACACCCACTTTAGAAGACCTCAGCACTCTGAGAACATTATAAATGGCTTCAGTGTTAATGAGATCCAGGCCTTAGAAACTGCAGAAACTTGAGGAAAGCTTATGCTGGTGGGACTCCGTGCTCCTTTTGAGAGCTGGTGCCATGCACAGCTCCATCCAAAGCTACATCCCCAACATTTTTCCTTTTTTCTTTTGTTCATGTTGAAAAATTGTAAGTGATCACTTCCCACACATTGAGAGTACCCAAAGCAATGGTCAGAACTAAACAAAACAAATGCTTTCATTGTTTGGTATTTTTCCACACTGAAATATTTCTGGTTTAGATTGCTGTATCTGTGTTTCTGTAGTAAAATAAATACCCCACAGTGACATCATTTGTTACATTGCCAGAAAAATATCACAGCAGGTGGAACTCACAGAAAATAATTATAAAATACTTCTTAATGAGAAACTTAAATAAAGGTAGATATTATCCATACTGTTATCTATTAATGTAGACATTCTTTTTTCCTTCCTGTATCAAGTGCTTAACTTGCTCGGAATATTCTGTTTGTCATCTGGCTTTTAAGCATGGAACAGACAGAGTTGTGCAGTGGCTGCTCCAGAGTGGCTGTTAAGCATGCAGGGAGGAGGAAGCTAAGCAGCATTATCATTTTTTCCCTTCTAAATGTGTTGACATCTCTAGCTTTTGGAAGTAATGTTTGAGTAGATAGATTTAGTGGGAAAATGTGTTTTTTTGCAAAATCATCTTGTCAGTTTTGTGGGTTGTTTCCAAATTAAGTTCTTTCCTACTGTTAGCTACTATAATGGCCTGTTCTGCTTCAAGAATGATGCTCAGAATGGAGTTTTTCTATTCTGCCATGGGTAGAAAGACTAGCTCAGTAGGACACCTACAGAATTTTCCTTATTAATGCTGAAAGGAAAAGATAATGAGTAATGCTGAAAGGCCTTTTGGCACACGTGACTGAAAAATGGCATCGTTTGAAGTGATGCTGGAATGATCATGCTCTCCAGCAAAGTGCCTGATAGCTCTTCTCCTGGCAGTTGGGTCAGGAAGGATTGCTGCTGCCACAGCTAGATTTTATTTGGCCGGGTGGCATACTTGGGCTGCTAGAAGGAGCATTAATTTGCATTTGCCACTATGGCAGAGAAATTAAAATGATTATTATTTTCTCTTTAGGAGAAAGGTAGTACTGAAGATCAGTGCATGCTGGATGAAAAGGGTAATGATACTTTAATACACTGTCCCCTGAAAATGAAATCTTATGCAGAAAGTGCTATTTGTTCATATGTGGGTGGACACTCATCTCATTTACAGGAGAGGTGTGCTGTTTCCCATAGGGAAGCTGCAGTTACAGAAGAAAAGGGCAAATGTTCCTTGAAAGAGCAGTGTTTGAGCCAGCCTTGCTCCTAACCCTGCTGCTCAGGAGTGTATGAGCAGCAGATTTCTCTGAATGGGATTGTAGAGTATGGATTTTTGTAAGAATGAAAATAATGAATGGGAAGTGATTGAACTACGTTTCAGTCAAAAAGGAAATAAAGAACACTGTGTTTCAGTGATAAGCCTTGTAACAGTGTGCAGGCAATAAGCAGCGTTGGCCACACCAATACAACAGAGAAACTGAGGTAAAATGTTGTGTGAGAGATCACCCAGCAGCAATATGAATATTTAATGGCAGTCGTGCTCACACTCCCTTGCACCTTGCCGCTCTGGGATTACCCTCAAGCCTTGTTTCTGCTCAGAGACTGACAGTGAATCACCTCACAGCAATGAGGGAGCACGAGGCCTCCATGGCAGCCAGGAGGGAAGGCATGACAAGCACGAGGCAAGGCACGGCCATGGCCCTGAGCCTGAGCTGGAGGCAGAGGGCTCTGGGGCACTGCAGCCGTGCAAACACAAGGGGCATGGGGGTCCCTTGGGCCTCGGTCCCTCCTCCTCTCTCTGCGTGGGCATTACACGGCATTTCTGCTCTTCACACTCATGGCAGTGAAGTTATGATGAGGTACAGTTATTGTATATTTAAGAGTTACTTTGGTTAGAGTTTAACTTACATCGGTTGATGTACTTTCTAGGAGTTACTGTGTTACTGCAGTAAACCTCAGCTCTGCACAGAGTTCTTCCACAAACGTAGTGTTTAAATTCTGCGTAAATCACTCACATTTGTTTGGTTGGCCTCTCCACGTCGTTGTTGTGACTGGGAGTGATGAGCAGGCTCCTGGAGGGGCAGCAGGAAGGTCCCTGCCCTTCCCCGTGAGGCTGCATTGCTCAGCAGACCCTCTTAGTGCTGCACTAACTGGGTGTGCTGTGCAAATGGATGTGGATTCATTTTGTGATGGGAAAGCCCCATCCCAGGGCATTTTGCTCATGGTGTCTCTAATTCCGCTCTTTATTTTTCCAGTATATTCACCTGGCTTCCCCATTTCTTGTTTTGTTTTTGTTTGTTTTTTTGTTACTATTCCTATTTGTAAGCATTGTCTTATTGCTATGGTAAGTTTTTGTGCCTGCTGGAAAGCATAGCAACCTCCAAGGACTCCATGCTCTCCTCTCATTTGCCCAGATGATCCTGGGGGTACGGTGTGGCAGTTAGTAATTGCAAGTGGGATTTAAAGTTACCTGCAGATGCATAATTTCTATCTTCAGTAAGCCCCTTGGCTCCCTCTCCAAGTTGTTAACAATTCATCTTTGCCAGTCTGTAATTGTGCCTTGGCTCTGGAGTCACAGGTATTTAGCTCACTGTGGAAAAGGAAGCAAAATAGAGTAATAAATAATATGATTTACTTTTATTAGGTAGCGTAAGTATGTTTTGATACCTGTGAACGAAAAACAGTCATTCTTTTTAGATTTTATTGCTATACATTGATACACAGATCCAGCAAAATGCAAAATGTAAAAGATAAACTGTTCTGCTGTGTGTGAATCGTAGTGTGTGAGTGTGTAAAATGGTTGAGATTAAGGATGTACACGAGAGCTTTGCCAAAGCGAGGACTAGGAGTGGCACTATACATGAATAATACAAAATCTTTGGAAGTGCCTGGTTTAGATGAGCAGAAATCTTCAGTATATGTGAATGATGAAGTCATATAGTTGTGAAGAAAATAGTTTTGATCATATCCATTCTTTGCGTGGTAAAGTGAAGATATGGACTTCTGTAGTATGAAGAACACAGCAAGAGAAGGTGTGCAATCACAATTCAAATGATTTGGATTCTAATTAGTTAATTCTTATTGTATGGATGCCCTGGATGAAACAGATACTATTTTTCACAACAGTAAACAGACTTCCCCAGCAAATAAAATATATTAAAAAATAGAAATAACAAGAGATGGGTGCCAATCCATCACATTTGCTTCTGTGACTTTCTGTTCCACTTCTTCTACCAGCGCAGATTTTTATTTTATTTAGATCCAGTTCAGATAGAAAGAGGAGGTGCTGTGTGAAGGCCTGGACTGCAGGGCTTCCTGCATGAGCACTGGAGGGACGGCGGCACAGCTGTGCTGTGGGATGAGGAGAGACCCAAAAAACCAGGTGGTGCCAACAGTGGTGCCTGGGGAAACCTCCTGCCAGTTTTGTGCAGGCAGCTGGCACAGCCTAGGTTGCATAAGCAGAGTTAAGTCAGACAGAGGAAACTTCTTGTGGGGAGTACATAAAAAATTGTTGTGTTTCTGTCTGTCGTGCTGTCTGTGATCAGAATGAGCCAAACGTGGGTTCTGCACAGCTGAGGGAAGGTGGTGGCATGGCCAGTGAGTACTGCCTGAAAAGTTCCTTATGTTCTAAATGCGGTCAGCATTTGTATATGGTGTTAAGATTAAATTTCTACTGTGTCAAGAAAGGTTCCTTAAGTGTTGTGCTATTTATGAAAATGGCTAGAAAAGCTCTAAGTTTACATCATCTTTATATATTTTGGCTGGATCTACCAAAAGGCATGGAACGTTTCCTCCTTCAGCTGTTACCCTGCCTTGGCTTTACTTGGTGCTGTACAAGCACATAGCTCTCACACCTTGTGTTTCTAACTCTCACATTTTAAGTTCCTCACTCTTTGCAAGTGGGGCCTTCTGTGTCTTCATGCTTTTAAATACTTCCTTACTTCACAGTAATAAAAGAGCATATCTGACGAGACAGTCATCATCTTCCTTTTAATGCTCCTGAAAAAGAACCCATGACTCAGATTTCAGAATGCAGCGGAGAACAGCGCAATATAAATCCTTTCTGAAAGGTCTCCCTTTCAATGTCAGCTTCACTGATAGGCTGGTAATTGCTCTTGAGGACCAAAAGATGAAGATGTGTCTTGGTCACACAGTATCATCACAACTCTGGACATCTAAAAATTGATTCTAATCTTTGAATACTTCAGAACACTCCAGAACTTAAAATCTTGAAAATAGAGCATTCTTAGGTAGAAAAACAGAGCACACAGCATAGTACTAGTGCATAAAAAAATACATCTACACCTCTAAGTGTTTTGCATGTAACTTTCACTCATATTATATAAACTGTATGGAAATAATCTCCTGGCATTTGCTTGGAATGACAGCCATCAATTCCTACACACTTATTTAAAAACTTACGTAGAAACAAACACAAACGTGTTTTGGATGTTCTGCCCAGGGGAAAAAGAAGAAAAAGAAAAAAAACCCAAGTTTTTCTAATGCAGGATGAAATAAAATGTGAAGTAAAATCATCAGATCAGCTCCTAGTTCATAGAGGTAGTCTGCCATAGAATTACTCCACCAAAAGATGTTGGCATTGAGTTTACTGAAGTATTAAGCAGAGGTCTCTTGGTGTACAGTGCCATTAGAAGCACACTGTGACCTCTGCTGGGACTCAGGTATGTGAGGGAGCTGTGCTTAGGAGCTTTGCTGGTCATGTGGTCAGAATGATTTTCAATCACTTTGGTCATTGCTGGATTAAAATTGAGGCTGCAGAGATTAATGGTCTGTTGTTACTAATCCACTAAACCTCTGTTCCTAGATCTTTTAAATTGACTGAACCTATAGATTGTTAAGTAACTGAGAGATATGGTTTGTAATGTTTTTAACTCTTGTGATGTTTGGTTTTAGCAGTATCCTATTAATCATGACTCTCGGAGGCACTGATCTGAGTTCTTTCTGAATTTAACTTTATATATTTTTATTTATGTTATTCTGTAGTGCAATAAAAGTTGATTTCATTTTGAATGAACATGGGTGAACAAAGTTTTACTATGTTTAGACAAAAGTTCATGTCAGTAGAAGCTCAGATAAGAACAACAGAAGCCAAATGTTGTGTTCATTTCCTTGTCATAAGTGGTGGGCACTGCTCCTAACCATCGGAACCTCCATTGTCTGCCTTCAGTCTGTCAGCCCCGAGCAGTGGTGGTGGTCCCAAGTAGGCTTCACTGATGTTTGAAGATGTGGCCAGGTGTAAAATTGCCATTAAAGTTTCGGGGAAGCTGTATTTTCTAAAATCGTGCAGTATTTGGGTTATCAGGATTCAGGGCTCTTCCAGAGATCTAGCATGGCTAATCTTCATTTCAGTACTTCATTTCTATGCAGGTGTAGGAAGTTTCCCCAGATGAAAATCAGTGTACAAATAATAAGCGTTTAAACAGGTCATCATCAGGGAAGAATGGAGGAGACTGGAGTTAGGGGAAAGGGAATGGTGTGTGGAAGAAATCAGGCTGGTTGTGGCTGGGAGAGTTCTGGGGACATGGAATCTGAGCAGAGGGTCTGATAAGAGAAAAGCAGAGTGTACTAAAAGTGTAATTAAAAAATGTGTCTAAATTTGTTATAGAAGAATTTTCAAGATGATGAGAAGAGCTGAGTACCTGGTATGTGCCAGATGGGTGTAGATGCAACATCTACATCATATCCAGAAAAAGAAACTGGTTTTGGCTGAATAAATAATGAAAACAGTCAAGCTTTAAACAGCTAGGTTTTGATGTTTGTTTAAACCACAGTGTAATTAACCCTTTATCAGGAAGCACGCTTAAATTATATCTTGCTTTCAATGCAATATTGATTCCTATCATTATATGTTGAAAACAGGCAGAAATATTTTTGCTTTTGTGTTCACTGCAGAAGATGTGGAAAAGCTGTAGGAAAGTAAGGTTTGGCATTTCAACTGTAGTTGCATTCATCTGCCTGGAAAAAAAATGGAGTATAAACTAATTACCCATTAAAATCGTTGATAAAGAATGCAGTTCTGATTTGAAGGGTCAGTATATCACAAGATGTTATGATCATGAACTCATTATAAATGCATTCTACACGTTCGTGCTAACATAAAATGAGGTAACATGGCTTTAACTTTATGATTAACTTACAATTCAGTGAGAGAATTCTAGCGATTAAAGCAAGCTCTCTGTTTCATGCAGCCATCTCTGTTTTTGAACCCTGGTGCTTTTTGCCTTCTGGTATCACAGTAGTAGCATGTCTTGATTAAGGACTGCAAGGAGCTTTTACATCTGCTCTTGTCGCAAAGCCATGCGGGATAAACTAGGCCAAGATAACTCATCATGCAAACTCAGGACCTCCAATTGTTTCTTTTCCTCCAGATTTAATAATGCGTTCAGATAAAACTGGGACTGTGAAAGTAAACTCAAAGCATTTAAATGGATTTTTGGCAATTTCTCAAAATTATCTGAAGATAAAAGCATTAACACAAGACTTAAACATATGACTGTATGAAAGAGATGAGATCCCCTAAGATGTCACTGCCAGTCATTAGGAAGTACAGTCCTTATCCTCCAGGAAATCAGAGTTCATCATCTGAACAAAAAAAGCACAGTTTCACTTACTGGTGGATGCAGGTCTATGAAAATAATTACTGTGAAAAAGGAAAGAAAAAGCAACCTCCTACCTATGACAGAAGTACCTGATATTACATGGACATGAGACCAGGCCTCCTGTGATGTTCTACAGAAAATTGATCTGGGGGAATTGAGTGAAGTTTGCACCTTCATAGACAGGATTTGAAGCTTCAATCACATGTTGTGGTCTAAATTACAGCCCCACAGTGGTGGGGCAAGCAGTACCCTGATTTTAGCTGGCACTTTGGCTGGCCACTGGGAGTCATTTCTGCCCGATTGGGTTCGTTGCAAACAATGGTGGCATTTGTTGAGTGAAGTAACACCAAGCAGTTTCCCTGTGTTTGTGTCAGTGTACTGAATGGGATTCTGCTGTATTGACCTGTACAATAGCTGAAAAGTCTTGCTCTGTCAGATGTGTGTCAGGTCCTGGAACACATTAGTGTGGGGAGTTTGTCTTTTGATCAGAAGTTATATACCCACTAGCTCTGTTTATTCCACTCTTCTAATCCAGGTTTAAGATTGACTTAAATATTCTAACAGTTGCCAAATAAACATGCAGCTTGCTCGTTTTGGGGGGATTTGTTTTTACAGCAGTCATACAAGGAGGGCCCTATTATCGATGGTCCATATTTTAAAGCTTCTGCCATCTCTTGCACTCCTGGTATTGCTGTTTTTTTCTCAGTTGCTCTTAAAGGCAGTATTAACAGATGGTATGCATTGCTCATTAAATCTGCATCTACACCTCTCCAAGGACTGCAAAGATGTTGGGAAACAGACCATGTTACTGCAGTAAGTGCTCAGAAGCATGAAACTTACTGTGCTATTCATGAACAGATTTCAGATTTAGTATGTTTCAAGTGCTGTAGCAGCGGAGTTAGAAATACCTTCTTTGAGTATTTCTATTTTAGCCCAGCTTAGGTACATGCAGCTTTCTCACAGATTGGATGAGGTGTCTGTGTTTCATGCTTGCCATGCTTGCTCTTTTGTAGTTTTACAGTCCACAACTACTCCTGTTTACGGAAATTAGGTTCTTAATTCTGGACATTAAATCTAGATGTCTGCATTAATTTCCCACCTCTGATTACATGCATCATGTGAGATAATTATGCTTTTCCTTAAGATCACTGTCTCTGCACTGCTTAGCTCTTCTTTTTGTCCTGACTGCAGTGGTGACACTCTGAAAATAGGTTAGATATATTGATGTTACTTTTAGCCCTTCTGATTTCCAGTGTCTGAAGAGACAGCGCCTCAGTGTGTGAGTCAGGAGGGCATTGTGCTGGTGTGGAATTTGTCTGCTGGGCATTTCGTGTTTGGTGAGAGATGCAGATCCCCAACTAGCAAATAAGAATTATCATTTCATGTTCTTTATTATCATGGAATCATTACCAGTCTCATTTGTAACTGATGTGATCTGCCCAGCAGTTCTGAACACGTCGCTATTGCCAGAAATGAGGTGCTCCTGTCTTGTTTTTCTGAATTTTTCTTTTCTTTGGTAAGTGTTGGGTCAGAAAGGTTAAGCTGTTACTGATTCCAAGGTTAGGATTTTCTTTTCTAGTTGATCTGAGCTAAGGATAAGGAAGCAAAAAAGTGAGTAGTAGTTTAAGTGGAAATGATAGCTACCTTACCATTAGTACAGAAAGAGCCATTTCAACCCTTCTGTGTTTGAGCTGGTGTAAATGGGCAGTGAAAAGTGGAAATTCATTTCTTTCTCCTAGAATTCTGCATATTTATTTATGATTTTTTACCAGCTAAGCTTATTTCATTTTCTATTTATACATTTTTATTTATAATTATATATTTTTATATTTAAGTTATTTTAAATAAATCAATTTTATTAAAGGGCTACAAAAAGCAATGGAGGCACTCCTGCCATGAAAGGAACTTACTTTGTATACATTTAGGTTGCTTACTTGGAAAGGGGCTAAAGTGAACCTGGTAAACACAGTTTACATTTACCCAGTATGCAGACAGAAGTCTGCCTAACCTGAAGAATCGGAAAGCGAAATATAGAGAGCTTGACTGTTTTCAGTCACCAAATCTTGGCTCTTGTTTTTTTTTTAGGAAAAACCGTAACTGAGAGTACAGAAGCTGTCAGGATCCTGAAAGACAAAACTGATAATAACCTAAATGCTCTGAAGTTCTTCACTATGTGCTGTTGACCTTTGAGGCATCTGACTACTTACTAAGATTATTTCATTAGTATTTGCACATTGACTTGCTGCCAAAAAGTCAATCTGCTTTTCCACTGCATGGTTTTATTTTGAAGGTCTTCAGCTGTGGAATAAAATCCAGTATGTAAAAAAGAGCTGGCAGGATTGGAAGCTTTCCAGTAAAAGCTTTCCCAGGTTAAACTCTGGTGATGCTGAAACATTACAAGTGTTTTATGTGGCCTCCTTTCCCTTGTGCCTTACCTAACATAGCTGTTTCTGAAGAAGGGCAACAGTTTTAGTTGCCACTGCCCCCAGGAGAATGTTCTACTTGTTATTTACAAGATGGAATTTATACATCATTTGGACCTGGGTTTTGTCAAAACTCTGAACAGTTTTGTAAGATATTTATGATGAGCTTAATGATTCCTCTGATAGAGTTGATTAGTTAGGATATAAATAACAGTATGGATCTCATAATTGTATGCTTAACCGTCTTGTATTGTTGAAGACACTTATGCTAGCTATTTAAAACAACGTGAACAGTGATAAAAAAAACGCACAGTGAAGGGCTGTGTCAGATTAGCTATCAGTGGACCACAAGGGAAATGTCAGTTGCCCTCAGATGCAGGATAAAAAAGGAGGCACACGGACGTCCACCTTCTTCTCTTTTTTCTCTTCCTTCCCTCTTTCCTCTCTGAAAGGAGAGGAAATTCAGGATGTCACCTAAGAGTGCAGGATTACGCTAGCAAATTCCTATAGGCAGTTAAAGGTGCCTGAACTATAAATGTCCTTATTGAGCCTACAGGGCTGAGATAATTTTTGTTTACGATGGGCAGATGCTGATGAGCCAGCCAAACACCTGGAGTCTGGAGGATGAAGGTACAGTTTATATTTCATTATTGGACTTTGAGTTCTATCCTTCGGTATATTGGCAAGGCCTGCATTTCACAAGGGGCAGACTCAAGCAATTCTCAGGTTCCAGTCCAGTGGAGTAAACAAACAGCTACATTCTGCAAATGCTGCAGATTTGGGATCTGTTTCAAGGAAAGCTCAATTAGAAGCATATGAAGGCAGCCTAGCCTGTCTCCTTGGGATAGGGCATGCATGACTGTAGGTATTTATCTAGTGTCTGACAGGATGGAGTTCTCCTCCTAATTGGAACTCTTCAATGCTACTATGGCCTAACTGATGTGCACAGTAAGTCAGCACAGCTCCACTGATCTTTGCGAAGTATACATCTGACTTGCACTAACTGTTACCTATCTCCTCCTAGAAATGAGAGCTGGGAATCTTATATTCCTCTTCAAGTGGTAAAGAACTTGAAACAAGAAGGCATTATTGTTACTCTCAGTTATTTCCAAGTTAATAAAGTGGAATCTCTGTCTCAGGAGACTCCTAGACCTCTAGCTCTAAGGGATGGAAAGCTTTAGATGAAGGATCTCTCTTGTCTGCTTATTCTTGAATCCTTTTTTCCAAAGCTTTTACTGTTGGCTATTACTGCAGATCAACATGATTCTAATGCTTGTTTCCCCTCTTTGGAATACGTGCAGGGTGTGGGTTACTGGGAGGTGGAGCAGCTCTGAGAATCCTTTGCAAGAGAAAGAAGGATGTGAAAGATCTGGAGCAAGGAGAGTCCATGGGTGTTAGGACTTCAGAGTTAGATCACTGATCACTGTCTTCTATTGAGATTATATTTAGGACCTTTGCTAAAAAGCAGTGGCTCAGCAAACTGTGTCTCAGCAGCAGTGACCCCGGTTCTGTTCTTGCTGATCCATTCCCCGCCCCTTTCTTTACACTTCTTAATGCTGCAACTACTGATCCATGTGCTCACTTCCCACTCCCACATATCCCCAGTAACCTACTCTTAAAGGAAGGATTCATATCTCATCTATTGATTGCTTCCCACATTAATTTGGTCTGTTCTGCTGTTCTTACTTTTGTATAATGCACACGCACATTTATTACGGTGACAACTGCCACACATTTTGTACACAGACATACACCACAATGCGTATGTTTTCATGTAAGCATGGTAAAAATGAAGTCAGCATCTGAGAGAAACAAACTGCTGTGATAGGCTTCAAATAAGTTACAGATCCTGCATCTTCATCAGATGGAGTGCTTTGGGCTGGATTTGGGTATGTGCTCTAACTGGGACTGGCTGCCTGGGTGAAGGCAGCTGTACTAGGTGCTGGGGAGGGAAGATGAGAAGACAGTTGGTGCGGAGGAGACGGTGCCTGAATGAGGTGCTGTGGAATGCAGGAGGCAAGGAGAGAAAGAGAGGTGGAAATTAGGTCTGAGCCAGTATGGGAAGGACAGGAAAGGCTTGACCTTGTAGTCACTTTGGTAGGTACAAGAGGGATGCCTGTACATAGTGGTAAATTGTCCTAAGAAAATAGGCTGGTGTGTGTCCCTCACTTGTCATCAGGAAGAAGAAAATTATTGGTACTTGAGATCACAGGTGATGGAAATGGAAATTTGCTATGCTTCTGGATCACCTTGACATTTATTCAGATTACAGCAGTGTTGTCTATGGATTACCACTGTGCTGCTCAGCAACAGAACGGTTACAGCCTAACATTTTAATGTGCACTTAGCCTCTGATCTATGACAAGTCTGTAATTGCATATTGAAAATCCTTTAAAGATGTATTAGTGATCACTTTTAGATAATTGACTTAATTTCCAAAGTGGAATGCCTAATTGTTTGGGTTTTACTTTGTTCTCAGTAGCGTAGCTCGATGGTTCACAAAGCCTCATGTGTTCTATGGTTTTTGGTGTTTTTTCTTCACTTACGCCAAATTTACAAAAATAAAAAAAGAATAAACCACCAATTATTTCAATTAATTTCCTCTCAAAGGAGACAGTTTGTTCTTCTACTGTGAGCTGTTCCTGAAGAAGAGGAGAGGGAAGAGTACAGATCTCCTATCTGCTCTTATTCCCACAAAACCTGGCAGAATAAATATTGCCCTACAACAACTGGGTAAATATTGACAATTCTTGGATTGTCTTCCAAGAAAAGCATATTTTAGGAAAGCATTAACCCCAAATTGATTATTTCCTTTGAGCAGCCTTCTGGGTTTGGGGAGTAAACAGACCTCACTTACTTCCTTAATATCAGAGGCTGTTGTTTCGTTTACTGTCCTGACATCTCCCACACACTCAGTGCCTTCTGATGGCAGAAAATAATGAAAAAAAGCAGTGAGTGTTTGTAAAGTAAATATACCACCACTGGGCAAACCCACTGATGGCACAGCCACAGAAGTGAGCTGTGCAGTAGGATGAGCTCGTTTCTACCTGGGATTGCAGTTGCAGAAATCAGAATTAAAGAAATCTGCACTAAGAAATAAAGATTGTGACAAAGATGTGTCTCAAAAATCTTTCGTGTATCCTGGAACTGTATTCAGAGCATATTTGATGTAGAATAGTTCCTGACCACCTGAATATCTTAGAATGGACCTAGAATCAGCTGCTACCAAAGTACCATTGAGCAAAATGCTGTGTTCTGCAGGTACTGCATCAGCCTTGTTAAATCTTATTAACCTTCACCAGCCCAAGAAACAGCAACCCTTGAAGTTACATGAACTGCTTGCATTAATATGAGTTACAGACTCAAGCTCCTTACATATACTCGTGTATCTTTAAGAAGACCATAAACATCAATTTCAGAACCAGGCGGTGAAGGCAGGACGTGGTCAAACACTACAAAGTGGGGATACGTTCAGTAATGTTTGTCTGAAGGGCCACAGAATTGTTTAAAGCAGGTGCAGCTGTGGGTAAGCTGTGTGTTCTCCAGCTCAATAATGGGTCTCTGAAGCTCATAACACAGATGGGCCTCTGTGTTCTGTGCTGCTTCTAGAATGTGACCTCTACAACTCTTCGGTGCTGCAAACAGTACACAGAATAAATAAGAACAGTCTTATCAACATATTGCTGCACAAAGTTGTGTTGGGGAAAAAACCAACAGATGCTGCACACACAGTACCATAAGGATTCAAGAAAACACATGATTCCTTGTAAGTATATGGCTGGGTCAACTCCAAGAATGTATGGAAGGGGAGGGACCCATCTGACCAAATGTAAAATAAGTTAGCATCTTCTGGTGCTGCAGCTCAGTTGCCGGCAGAGCGGAGTGAAAGCTGGCACTGTGGCACATCAGTCACAGGGAACCTGGTCTGATATGAAGCTGGTTGCTGGAAAGGACTCTGGTGTAAGACCCTTTCTTTGTATCCGGTTTTGTCATCCAATTTTGACTCTAGCATCTGTCTAACAGGGCTCGAAATCCAGTTTACAGAGTCGGTGATATTGTTTGTTGCATAATTGTAAGGTCACCCAGCCAGATATAATGGACTTTGATTTGTGTGCATTATTCATCAGCCCTCACCGGATTTCCCTGGCGGAGAGAGCCGAGTTTCATCGGCAGCCAGGCAGGCATGCATGGGAAGGGAAGAGCTTCAGTGTGCGCTCTTCACTCAGTTTCTCCTGGGTACTACTGTGACAATTTTAACACCTGAGAATAATGTCAAAATGTCGAAATTTTATTTTGCCACAAATCAAAGTTTGTTACATTTATTTCACTATTCTAAACGTTCTCTTATTTTTATGAACAGTTTGTCTAACCTTCAGGAGTTTATAAACTCTCAGTCCACTTGAAATAGAGGAACTGAGATGTTTGGTGTTTCCTAGTGGGAAGATGAGGACTGGAAGGAGCTTTGTTCCTGCAGCCAAACTTCTTCCACTGGCATAGTCACTGATTTCTGCACGTTTCCACCCAGACCTGCTCCTTTTGTGCTCCTCACTGCCCAGAAATAAAACAAATCTCAGACCTAATCCCACAGCCATTGCCAAGTTATCCCAGTACTGCTGATAGATGGAGCTGTCTACATCTACTTGGATGTATATATGTCATGTGTGACTTCAGGCACATCGTAGCAAAGGAAATGTCAACAGATCTGTGGTCAGCAGAATGTGGTTGATAGTTTCCTTTCAGAAGCATGGCTGCTTTGAAGTGGGCACACTGGTTGGCTGTAACTGTTCCATCTGTGGCAGCAACCCTTCTGCACACAGAAAACAAACACTTAAGTGACAGACCAGAATGTGAGGGAGGACACAGGTACAGGACACGAGGGCAGGATTTCTGTTGGATGCCCTGGGCCTGGGCTGCGTCTGTAGTTCTGCATGTCCTGCTGTTCCCTGTTCCCATCTGTAGCGCTCAGCATACGTGGAAAACTCAGCAGGGATTTATTTGTGCAGAACCAGGTATGGATGTCTGTGTGTCCGGGGTTCTGTAATCAGCCTAAATGTCAGGACTTTTCCCTCTGTCTGTAGTAGTTTGAAAGCTGCTGTCCTGGGGCTCTTGTGCTCAGTGCAGCACGTTGCTTTGTGCTACTGCATCGTGGTTGTGCTTAGATAGGAATTTGGTGAATATCTAAATGTAGCAATAGATGGATAACTGCTCAGCACATTTATAAATGAAATTATGTGGGCAATGAGTACTATGGAGGGACAGGATTTTCTGTACTGCTGTCATGCTCAGTGTTTTGCACAGTAGGTGTTAGGCAGCTGGTGTTTATGGCTAAGTTATTGGAATGATCCCATCTGCAGCTTGCCCCATAGGGTGTGAAGGGGGCAGGGCATTCACAGTTCCTTGTTTTGTTCTTCTGTTTTGTTTTTCTGTATGTGTGATTTTTTTATTTTTTTTTCAATCAAGTTCTCAGAGAAAGATAGACCATGCCATAAGAGCAACCACAAGGGTTAGCACAGAAGGCCATCTCTAGAAATATTCAGAAAAAAGGTAAACATGACTAAAGTATGGGACAAAGCTGGGTAACATGCAATCCTGTTTGGTTTTCAAAGGACACTTGGAACTGACAGGCATCTCTGTTTCAGAAATGCAAGGCCAGTAAGAACAGAAACAGACACATCTAAAATTCCCAACTTCCATTTCCGATCCTGAGTTGGTTTTGCCCCTCCTTCCTCTTGCTTCCTTGGGATAGGGTTGCTGAAAATATTTCTGAAATAATGGAATAACAGCAGAGAGTCAGAATTACAGCGCTGCCTCATGAAACAGACAGGAAGGGGAGGGCATGGCTTTGTCCAGCATCAGTGGATAAACACAACTGCAGACAGATGGATGATAGAAGTAATCTCTGAGGGATATTCCACTGTACTGCAGGGAAGCACACATAGTGGGAGAGACAGAGAGAGTGATTTGTCTCCTTCCCCATCTTTACCCGATAAAGGGGATGAGCACACAATGCTTCCAAGATAGGAAAATCTGGGGAGATGTCTGCACTTTTGAAAATAATTCACGATGAACCAGTAAAAGCTGTATGTTCAGGAATTTATATGGTTGTCATCACCGTAATAGCTAAGCAGTAATTAATGAATTGGAATGTCGATGCAATACAACATGGCTGTCAGCAGAGATGAGTAAGACATGTTCTTTTCTTATCTGTTTTGTCTTATCCTGGCAGCTGATCTGACAAAATGACTTTTCCCTCTGGTTACTCTTCTGGTTCCCCCACTGCAGTTCAGCTTTGCCCAATTATTTCATGCTGCTGAGGTTAAAACTCTGAACAAAAGCTCCTTTTCTGTGCTTTGTCCAGGTTTGGATAGCATTTACCTTAACACTGATGAGCACTTAGGGTAATCAGGCAGTGGTGAAACACATTTACCTCCCTGTATTCATAGAGGTCGACCCTCCATCATTTAGGTTATAAGGAACTAAGATTGAGGTTTTGATGTGAACACTTCTTTTCCTCTGCCAAGTTGCCCATGGTGTCATAAATTTAGTAAGAGGGTTAATGCTGTTGATGCACCCTGCTCGTGTTTGCCTCGTGGCCAGTTTAACACTTAAAGAACTCTGAGAAGTGCACCTCATTTTGTTAAATGATTTGTGCTCCATTAATGACACAGTAAACAAGAATGCTGCCACATTCGATAGCTTTTCATGATGCACAGCCAGAGTCTTCCCTTGTTTTGGGGGGAGACTCTGGTAATCATTTCTTGTTCTGACTTGCCCTTATTAGTCTCAAATATCTCACATGCAAAAATCTTTTTTCTTGTCCCAAGTAATATACACTGATTTTTGACTACATTCTAGGAATAGAAACAAGGAAATATATATATATATAACCTCTGTTTTGTTAACAAGGGCCTTGGAATTGCTGACGACTCATGACATCATGACATCCCATTGTTTGGTCACAGACACAAACAAACCCAACGATCCTAACCCTTTTTGGCAGTTGATGGGAATTTAAGGAGTTTGTTGCTGTTCAGGATTCTTCTACCCTTGCCATGAGTAGTAACAGTGATATGCATGAACGTGGGCTCTTCTGGAAGGCTGCATGGTGTAGAAACCTTATCCTGAGCAAGTCAAAATCTGCTTTACTCTGAAACAATACTTAATGCTGAAAAATACTTCACAATTTTGTTAACACCACTGAAAGGATTCGTAATGCAACCTCCTACTCACTAGAAGGAAGGCAGCCTCTTCCAGTTCAGAGAAATTAGCTAGAAAGTTGCAAGGTTTTTGCTTTCCCTTAAGAAGCACCCAGTAACAGTAACCAACTTCTGCTAAGGAACCAATACACTGCAGTGGTGAGAAAGAACAACTGCAAGAACGTGCTGCATCATGATGGGTTCTGACTTCACATCTCCTCAGCTGAGCTCTGGAGGGAGGCTGAAGGCAGCAGTTCTGCTTCTTTGTCTATGTCTCTGCTGTTAAGACTGTGGAAAATAGTGGTATTTATCAAGTATTATTAATTCTCTGTGTATGATGCAGCCCTCAGAATATCTCCATATCACACTCTGGGCCACGAGCTTTCATGGGGCTGTAGAATTCAGCGTGATGTGAGGCAGCTGTGTATTTTAAAGGATCAAGCACCTAATATTGATGCCATGCCATTTGTCTTCAGGTTAATTGGAAGACCTTTATTTTTTACTCTTGAGTATGCCTAAGCAGTGATGAATATTAAATTCTGGGCACAGGTCCCACAGGGTAAGACTGCTGAAGAAATCATTCTACTGAAGCCAAGGAAAAGAATGAAAAAGATCTGCCTGTGGCAGTTAATGGGACATTCTGTCTGTTTGTTCTTTTACTGATTGGTAACTTTATGTTTAGAGAGTACAAAGAGCAAGCAGGGTCAGAAACCCAATGAGATGTCATTATCATACGTGCTTCTGAGGAAGGAACTTAGTGGTTTCCTTTTAAAGGAAGCCCTATTAATTTAGCATTAATAATGTATTGAAGTTTAAAGGCTCAAGGATATTGAAGCCATTTCTTTGAAGATGCTGTGCCTTAAAACTGCATTGAAATTAATAGCAGTGGAAGGCATGCAGCACGACGGAACAAGCTATCCCTAAGTTAATATCTCAAGATGTCTTGCTTCTTCTTACTGTGTTACTTTATAGAGATCTTCAGACTTTGTGATTAAACAACTCATCAGAGACAAACTGCCCTATCTAACACCATGCAGAGCAGACTGGTGTGTGCTGGCATCGTACCATAGAGAGTGGAAAACAGTGAGACAGACAAAGTGTGTTAACGTGGTTTAGGACCCACGAAACCCAAAGTATGCCATCATTTTCTGTCCTGAAACACAAGGTTCTGAGTCCCTGGCTTCTCCCTTTGAATTTCTCACACCACTTACTATCAGTGTTTTGCTCTAATTGCTGCAATACAGCTATGGATTTTTCTCCTACATTAATTTATTTGTTTTGATTTCTTACAGTAGTTCAGCTTTGATGCAGTTTTGACTCTTGTGCCAAAATAAATAAATAAATAAATAAATAGCTGCCTCTCATTCAAAGGCAATGGTAATCCTGTAGCTACATACGGGAACTGAGTAAGAAGAGGAGCGTAACCCCAGTTCATAGAAGTTTGTAGCTAGAATCTTCCAGACTCTGCTCAGTTTTCCAAGGTAATATAGAAATCTATGTAGAAGTTTCCTACCCCTAAATCCCTTCAGAAATTAAATTTACTAAAGGAAAAATTACCCCCCAAAAAAGGTATTATTTAAAAATATAGAAGCTAATAACACAAAGTGTAACACTGTCTCTTACCCTTGCCCCTTTCCTTCCTTCTTAAAGTTAGGAATTCTTCAGTCAAAAGTTTCACAAATGCAGTTGACTAGAAGGGATGAGAAGAATAACTGCACAAGACATTGTACCTGCAGAACAGAGCTGGGCTTTATACACACTTCTTACTTCCTGCAAAGCTCTGCTCAGAGTGGTGTAACCAAATGCAGTTCCTTCACTATGGGGTTCAGCAGCTGCAAACATCTGTTTGTGGTTCCTCCAGCAGCGTTCAGTGGCTTTGGACACTCAGTGGCTCTCACCAAAAGCCCACAACATACAGGGAATAAATGCTGCTGCTTGCTGTGTTGTGATATTATGCCACATTGTTTGTCACTACCACCTGCATACATATGAGCCTGCTTGTATGAAATCTCACCCTTTGGCCCAGGATTTTAATTGTAGTCAGATCAGAACACAAAATTACAATAAGTAGAAAGTACAGAGAGCAGTCAAGTCTCTGTGCCTCAGCAGAGTTCCCATGGCAGTGTTTTGCTTTTGCCCTCAGACATGATAAAAACAGGTCACGTCCGCTTTGCTTCTGTTGAATACTGTTTGGAATTCACAACAGCAGTGAGAGCTTTTACACATGGGGATGGTGGAAGAAGGATTTATGGAATTGGAAAGTATTAAGTTAATGAAAGAGCATTTGCATGTTTTCTGAGCAAAATGTTATCCAGAAAGAAAAAAAAATCTGGCAGAGCTGATGAAAGCATTTTGTTTACTGATCCCTTTATAATCCTTTGTTTTCTTTTTCCTCTCTCATCATATGGTGATGCATTCAATGTAGGCTGTAGTATTCATAAGCAAGCTAACCTTTCTTGTCCTGTAAGTATTCAATTATAAATGATGCTTTATATACTGCCTGAAGTGTGTGTAGCATTTTTTAATGTGAAAAGGCTGCATAAAACATCTTAAATAATAGCTGCATTATGCAGAGACTTGTTTTAAACAAAGTGAACATTAATTATAGAAGGCTGAATCTTCAGCTAATTGCACCTGCTTAGTTTCCCTGCTGTCTGGTCCACTTTGTACATGTGTACTCCATTTGCTTTAAGAGGCATTTGTTGGTATGAGCCAAGAGCTGGTACTTGTGTGGTTCCAGACATCAGAAATGATGGTTTAGTTTGAGAAACTGTATTCTCTTCAAAGCTTGGGTGACCCATTCTTGGGTAAACATTGTGCAAAAGAAATTCTTATAAAATGTAATAATTAAAACCAATAATTCACAATAATTACAAAGCAGATGCATTCCTAACATTCTGGAAATGGAGTATAGCAAAAACAATAAATTTCTACTTACATGAAAAAAAACAAAACAAAACCCAACCAACCACATCCAGCACTGCTCTCTGTGAGGTCTTCTAAACCACTACAAAATCATCTAACTTTAATTAATAGCAATAAATTAACGCCTTGCACTATGTTTGTTATGAAATTACACCATTTTCTATTTAATCTCCTAACTGTGGAAATAAGATAACAGTACTAAAAGTGGTTTTTATCTATTTAATGCCAGAGCAATGCTAATCAGGTCATCAAAAGCAAAACCCTTAAGGATAGGAGAGAAACCCTGAGTGGTTAATATAGCAATTGGGGGAGTTCAGGTCAATATGTTCAAACACAGAGAGGTTTTTCTCTAACCTCTGTGAGCCTGGCTCTCCACAGCCTAGCATTTCTCATCTCTGTGGAATTATGGTAAAGGGAACGCAGAGCTGTGATCCAGAGGATGCTGCTGGCTTATGCTCGGGTGTGAGAGGCACTGCCTACAAGCCTATCATTTGTTTAAGAATAGAAAGTAGATAACTAATTGTTGAATGACTTGCTTACATCTTCCAAAGGGACATATTTGCTATGAGATTTCTTTTCCTTTATTGCATTTCATATTATATTAGTTCTAGCCCTCCAACAAGATGCAAATCTTACGCAGGTGTAACAGGACCTGTCTCAGAAGCAGGTACCAGGCTGCAGCGTTATCTTTGATGACACAGCTAACTGATGAGTCTGGGGCACTGGCATCTTCTGGCGTTTGCATTTACAGCGTTCTGTGAGGATCCTGCACAGCAGCTTCCCAATGGATGGAAGTCACTAAATGCTTGACATCCTGCAGAGTTTAGCCTTTAATTTTAAGCTCCACAATACGATGTACCTCCAATAACATGAATAAATGAACACAACATGCTATATGCGTTCTGAATAAATATCCTTCTCTACAGCAGCTGCACTGAAATAGATCTGACATGACAATGTTATATCAGCACAACTAGTAATCTCAGATCCCAGTGATTTCCGTACTGAGGAGAGAACACTGTAGCAAATAGAGGTCACTTCAGCAACCTTTAGCACTTCAGACAAATGTGGCACTTCAGACTGCCTCCGTTAGTGTCAGAACACATTGCTGGTGCTACCATAGCTGCAGCAGAGCTGCCTGTGCTCTGCTCAATAGCAACGTGTCTCTTCAGATGGACTGGTTTGTCACAGTGCCTTATAGAACCAACATTTCTTAGAACATTTATGCACCTTTGGATTCCATACAGTTTCCTACCCCAGGTATTTTTAAATTAGCAATAAAAACCTGAGTTTCCAAGATACTGGAAATGAATATTTTTTCTCTACATGTTGAACCCCCCTCAAAATACAGAGTTGGTTTCTAGACCTTCTTTCCTTCTCAGCATCTTATGTGACAGCTCATGCAAAAGCAGAAGAGCTGCCACATAGGAACATCAGAACCCTCAAACAAAGCATGCCTGTCTCTGTTATGGTCCCCATGCAGGAAAACTGCGATGAAATATACAGCAATTTTCCTCTAATCAAAATAACAGGGATGCTGTGAGAGTTTTGTCACTTGCAGTGTCACGAGATGGCAGATATGAAGAATGCTTTTCCTTGGCAGTAATCCCCGAGCCATAAGGTTGAACCTGTTTACCCAGGCACAGTGCCTTTCTGTCAGATGGGCACTGAAACACCAATTGTACAGACCCCGTGATGTATGTGCATCAGGTGTAAGTGGCCCAGATAGGATTCCCAGCAAGGGCTGTCCATATGTCTGCTAATTCTAATTTTATATTCCTTTGTTCCATTACTAATCCAAGTGTGGGTCTATTTCAGAGAACAGCTCTTTGTATTCTTCTGATAAGACTTCTTGTCCACTAAGACAGACTGATGTAATAGGTCAGAAGTTCTCAGATGTCCACTCCTTCCTGCCCTTACCAGTCCCCTCTCCTTCTGCCTCCAGAGAAACGAGAGCATTAGAAATCTTTCTTTTCTAAGGAAAGGTCCTAAGCAAAATCCTGTAGGATCCATCAGAGCAAATCTTTGGCACCAAGCTAGATTTCATGAGCACAACAGAGTGGGAACCTGTGTTGAGTCACTCCCTGTGCTATTTTTGCAGATGTTTTGCTTACACTGGTACAAAGCAGAAAATTCAGGGTTCAAACAACAGTACTGGGGTTTGCCTGCCCAGCTCCTCTCACAGAACAACATTGTGCCTTTCTTCTTGACGTGCTCAGTGGCCTCAGTTTCCACCCACTAGTGTTCTCAGGTTCCCTTGGGCTGTGGGAAAGCAGCTCATCTGACTGCATTCCTTTTTTGTGTGCTTCATTTTCATGTATGCGTTAAAGAGATAAGGATCTAGAATCTGTAGAAAGTGCAAAGCAGTGGCAGGTCATGCTCTTCTCTGATAGCTGAAGTGATTGCACAGACATCCAATTATTCAGTACAAAGCTTTGATAATCTAATTTCCTTACTCATCTCATACAATCTCTGTTTCCATATTAATGCAACAGATTTGAAAAAAACATGCCAAGAAAACCTTACCTTTTCTGATAATGCTTTTGGAATTGGCCTTACTAAATGCTGGCACAGTGCAATAAAGCAGAACTGATGCCTTTTGATTTTGATTTAATTTCAATTCTGAATACTGGATTTTTTTTTTTTTGTTTTCTTCTGGACCTGGCCTGTGCCATTCTGATTGGCCACAGAGTGAGAAAGCTGATACATTTTTCTTTTGTATAGGTTCCTATAAATGTTGATAACAAACAGTTGCGTTTGGAAAGAACCAGCCTCTCTTCTTAAGTGGCCTGCATCTACACACAGACTTCCTTCATTCTTTTCTGAAACACAGCTGCCTCTGGTCAGGTGCAGCAGCTTTAGCTGTGCATGTTTCTAAAAGGATGACTTTAACAGAACTTAATTTTCTGAGACATATTAAGTAAAAAATGATCGTTGTGCTTTGGGGCTCACTTAGATCCCTTCCTATTGCTGAAACATCCTGAAATCTGTAAGGACTTCTGCCATAGATAAGCATAAAAGCAACCTTTGTGAACCAGTGCTGAGATTCCAAAAATCACAGCTCAGACTGGGAATGAATATTTTGCTGCTCAGATGTTCTGGGCTGTGGCCTGGGATTTGCCATTTTCCAAATGTTTGCATAGTGTAGTCCAGCACAACAAAACCAGACACAGTTTGAGCTCTCTAGATAGAGATATAAACATTAAAAAATGAAGGCAATATCATCTGCAAACTGTAAAGAGCACGCGGTGTGACAGTCCCTTCAGTTTAACGTGCCACCATGCAATTAATGGAACAAGCACGAGTACCACGAGGGGATTTCTACATCCACATGTACCCCATTCCAGAAGGGTGTCTGCATTTCTGCTGAGCAGATAGCATTGGTCCTCCTCTGTGTGTTTAATTAACTTCAGCTTTACTTCTGGTTCTGCAATTTACAGTTCGTTAAATACTAAATATTGTTTTGTTACTGATAGAACAGTACGTAGCTGTCCTCATCTCTTAGTCTGGATTCCACACTCTCTTTGTAAGTTTTTGACAACAACAATTTTTATTATGTTGCTGGAACTTCTCCCAGGGTAATTGTGTCTTCTGTATCCAAAGTGCCACCGAGAAATGAAACTGCGGCAGAAAGTTGCTAAACCTGGCATCATCCATAGCTGTATTTACGTTAAAAACTCTTAGACCTCGTGAAAGGATTGAGAGTACCTAATTAAAGGAATTAACGATACAGGAGATTGCTGTGTTTTCTGTAACTCAAGGAAAACATTGTGCTGAACATGAAAATTCAAGCAAACAAAGTCGGGACATCTGCTGATTGACTCTGACCTGCACCATCTCTTACTACGTGTCCATGAACCCTTTGAAATTATTACCCTGCATGTTTTTCTGTTAACATTTTAAACAGTGATTTGCTCCAGTGCTCAGTGTGTGAAAGGAGAACCATACAGACACAGCTTCAGCCCATGGCTCACTGTCACTTCTTCCTGCTCAAAATGAGAGATTATTGGAGAATTTGGCATAGGAAGGGGAAAAGATGACTCAGTCCACAAACGCAGGCTCAGATACTGACTGCTGTGCACAGAGCTCACTTGTTTCATCTGCGTGTTTATCCTGTAATGAATTTAAGGTTTGCACAAGAGTGGTGCAGTGTTGCAAAAACTTTTTAATCTGAATTTTTAAGTTTAGCCATCACTTCTTCACTGCCTGAGAAACAGAGACAAAGGGCTCCAACATACAGCCACTCAAAAGAAATAATTCATTTAACTGAACAGATATTGTTTGGGAACTTGAGGAACGACTCCTGTTGGAGATGATGCCCTACTTAGAGTTTCCAAAGTTCTTGTAATTACATGTTTGCTATGCACTGCCTTAATTTTATGGTTTGTTTATTTCTAGCTCAACAAAATTCACCAAAAATCCATGAGGGCTGGTGGGCGTATAAGGAGGTGGTCCAGGGAAGCTTTGTTCCAGGTAAGTGCAACGTAAAAATCCTAGTTTTCGTTAAAAAAATTGTTGCATGGGATTAATATAGTTGGGTTGAGGGGAAGTGTCTTTGGTTTTGATTTTTTAATACATTGCAAAGATGTGAAGTGCAAGTATAGACAAAGGGGGATTCAAGCTAGCAATAGCCTGAAAGAATGGCTCATTGCTGACAGTGCTTCTCCAAAACACCTGTGCTAGGAGTGCTAATGGAATGTAGTCCTCAGATAACGTGTGGCTGAGTAGGCCTTGCTCATTTTAGTTATCTAACATTTCCGGATGCAAACTACCTGAGATTAGAGACTACTTTGTAGAGTTATTTTGTTTTTGACCTGAATTTGACACCTGAATTTTTTGTGCTCAGTTTCTTTACATTACTTCTTTCTCCCTTTAAAGCAGTATGACTTTGTTGGGACCTTCCTTCTACTAATTTTCTGAATTCTGCACAGATTTGTTTTTGAGGATTTCAGAAAATCAAAGTATGTTTCAATACATCCCCATCTCTGTATATTCTGGGACAGATTTTAGAAGCATTAAATCCTTTCCAATCACATTACTTTCAGCCACGCGGGATTTTTCCCAGGCTCTTGGATTCTCAGTACCATTATCACCCAGAAGCTAGCAGTCACTGACGTGCATCTCAAAGGTAGGACAGGACATAAGCAGCGATGTGTACAAGAGCCTTCCTTAGTGCTAAGCCTTAGTTGTGCAAGGGTGCAGTTACCCAGTGCAGAAAGGACAGCACAGCAGTGGCTGGCTGCAGCTCTGCACACACCAGAGATCTTTTCCATCCCACACCGGCTCCTGATGTATGCAGACAAGAAATTAGTGCTTTAAAACATTAGTGCAAATCAGGTTCTGAACTTGGTGGTTCTAAGCTTGGTGGTTTGCAGAATGATCAATCTGTATTACAGAATTGCACTGCACAGACTTCACGGGTGTGGAGTAATGAAGTAGTTTGTGATGGGTAAAAACACATGTTTATACATCTTCTGTTTGGCTGAGCTTTGCTTTGAATATGTTGTGTGAGCATTTCAGGGTGGCAAAGACAACCAGTTCAAACAGTTCTGTACCGTTTCTTGGACTTCAGATACATGCTCATAACCTTGGATACTCTTGTGTCTGTATTAATTCTCTTGATCATGATCTTGTTCTGTTCATTACATTGTAAAAGTGGGCTTCGATGCACACAAAATATAAAGGTGACTAAAGCTAATTTGTAGTCATGGAATTCACACTTGCTAGAACTCCATCCTGTTACCAAAATTTGTGTCAAAATAGGAGAGCACAAATGTTTCTTGCCCTGGAGGGACACTATTTCCATGACCCTTACTGAGTCATACTAACTCAGGTTATTTTATGTGGCAGTACTGATAATAATACCTAGAAGGAAGTCCTTATCTACTAAATAGCAAATGAACTTCAGTGAAGCAGATAATTTTCTTCCTTCCTTATAATAAAAAATGTAAAACAACTTCCACTCCAGAGAAGGTTCTAAAGCCACAATGGTTCATTATTTGCTGTAGATGACCAAAGCAACAGCTACTCATTTCTTAGTGGCTCCACGATGAGAAATCTTTTTCATGGTTCCTATTGTAACCCCTTTTGCTATAAAAGAGAAAAGACTGCTGGAGATTAATGCTGCTCATGCCTTTTGCTAGGCTGATGTTGATGGGATTATGCCCTAACATAGGCCAGCTGGCAAAGCCACACAGACTCCAAAGGAACACTGGGGCAGTATCTGTGAAGCACTGAGGAACTCCTTCCAGGGAGAGAACGCATTAACTTGGAAGTGATTTATAAGGAAAAAGAAGCCTGGAAAATGTGACAGTTGTGGTCATGAGTGCCAAAGCCTGATTTTAAACTTCCCACTTTATTCATGTGCTTTTGTAGTTGCAGTCAGTGCAGGTGTCCCCAGATTTTCCTGTGGGGGCTTTAACATTTCTTTTCAATTGCATTTTTTTTAATGTATGTATCCAAAACTAACCTTTGTTGGATATGTCACTATAAGAACTATGAAACATTTGTTCAAGGCCTGAAATGGAGAAATTAAAATTAACATCCATCTCCATCTTACATTTTCTGAAAAGCTCATGTACTAGCCCCTCCTCCAGTTAGCTAGGAGGATCTTTCACACACTGGGACCAATCATCACTTGGCTTGGCTGCCTACATAATACAGAACAAACCTACTGATCACTACTTCTGAACTGCTCCCTTCTATTCTAACCACAACATTCCTCCTCGTCTTATTTTGGGATTTAAGGAGGCTGCAGCATCGCTCACTGTCTGCTGCATTTGGCTTGTCAGTGAAAGCAGTGGTGCTGTCTGAGCTAGAGCAGTGTTCTAAACAGTCTGCACAACTCTTCAAAATCATTCAGCCTAATGCCAACTCAGAAGAACTCGACAGCTGTAGACGGTTATTTAATGGAACAATGGTAGCTCTTCTTTTAGAAAGCAATATATTGAAGCACTTCATTTCTGCAGGGTGATAAAGCATAGATTCTGGAAATCATTCATTTATTGATTGGAGCTTAGGTCAGTACGCGTAATATTTCAGCTTTGGTGGTCGTTAAGGATAGCTGGAAGGAAATAGATTTTGTAATAGATTACTTTTTTACTTCTGGTGGTTCTGCAAGAACTGTTTGCAAATCACATAACTAGAAAGGAAACTAATCACTATCATCCTTTTTTTTGTTATTGCTTGTCTCACTTTTGTTGGCAGCAGCTAACCCATACAAGGACATGCCAACAAGGATGGTTGTGTTAATCAAGAATACACTGATATTCTTAAATTGTTTTTTTTTTTTTTTTTTAAGCTATACCTAAATTCTGCAGTGGCTTTCCAATCTACACAGGAAATTTTCTTCTAATTAGCTTTTCATTTCAAGCTGTGAACTACCTAGCAATCAGTGTAGAAGCCTTTCCTGAATTAATAATGGTGGTCAGTCTTAAACCCAGAATTAAATCTGCCACTGCAGCTTTTGGAGTGGTCTTCTGTTCAGTAATGCAAAGGGTGACAAGGAACGAGAGGACTTCACAAACTCCCTTTCTAAAAGGGAAGTTAAAAAGGAGGAAAGAAATGGATGAAAGGGAATAAAACCAGGGGAGATTAATGTGATGTGTTGGTCACATTATATTGTTCAAACTGCATTATATAAAACTGTGATAGACTATTGAATTCCTGCCCTTATATATGACCTGTGGACTTTTAATGTTCCAGTGGTGGGTAACCTAATCAGGCAGAAACAAAGAGTACCGACTGTCTGTACATGCCCCATGCTTCATGGTAACAGTTACAATATTTATATATAGGAAGGAAATAACTCCAGCTTTTTATCACTTCCTCCATTATTTCTGCTTCGCAGTAAACAGAAAATTATAGCAAAACATTGAGCCTATGCAGAGAGAGATGCACAGAACCTCAACACGTTGCACATGCAGTTCTCCCAGGCACTCATGTGAATTAAGCCACAGTAATCAACTCAGAAAATCTCAGAATTACCAGCATTACCTCTACAAACTTACAGCTGGACCACTAAAGTGGTCCCAGGTCCCTTCCCTGTCAATAGCTGAATTACCTTTTGTGGCTATTTTTGTGTTCCTCCCGCCCCTCCTAATTTACAGCTACCATCCATGGAGCAAAAACTGCACATAACAGAATTGCCTCAGACTTTGCTTTATTGTACTGACAAAACCAAATGATTGAAATTGTCTCCCTACCTATTTCAAGCCACAGCCAGGTACTGCAAAGGTCAAGCCTTCCCTTTATAACCCATACTGGACTGAATAGCATGATGCATCTTGCTGTGTTACCAGCTGCCTCCTGCCTCCCCTGCTCCTTCTACAAACACAAGCCATATCCCCCCCATCTGCTCCAGGAACATGCTAGTATGGAGGAGCAGATCTTCAAGGCAGAGCTCTGCAGATCCCTGACAGATACTGTTCCTCACACTTCACTTTTAGGTCAGATGCCTGTCTGCAAGGAGAAGTCATTCCAGTTGCTTCTTGATTAAAGTGATTAACCTTACAGTATTACTAACCCTACAATATTACTACTGTGAGTTGCAAGAAGAAGGAACAGTTAGCAACACTAATTCTTTAGGACAGCTGTAGCTGGTGAGGGCTATCACAGCTTGCATGGATGGCTTCTGGTTCTAAGGACATTTAAGAGATGGTGGTTGCAATTTATACCCTCAAACAGGAGAATTCTGAGGGTTTGTTCTAAACAGTGAGGTTAATACTAGGGAGATTTTATTCTTAGGCTCTCCACTGTGACCTAAAAGCAAAGTGAGGGATTCTAAGTATAGATACTGGTATATACAGGAAAAGGTTTATTCTGTCCTTGACATGCTGCTAAATATAAAAGCAGCTGAAACATAACTGAAAGCTTATAAAATCCTACTTATTCTGAAGGACTGCTCAGAACAATTTTAGGTGCTGAACAGGAAAGCTTCTGCGCATTGGTGCTGCTGAGTGTATGTGCTGGGATGTTCAGGAAGTTTATCTCATCTTAGGCCTTGACAGGCCACTCTTCACACAGTATCAGGAGCTCATGTCACCCTTTGGCAGTAGGGATTTTGGTGATATCCTGGTACTAAAGAAGGAAAACAGAAGCACAAAGAAATCTGATGGAAGAATCAGTGGCTGCTCAGTCTCAGAGAGCCGAAGTACTCCTCAGTTCTCTAAGCTATTAATCCACACAGTTTCCCAGTGGAGAAATAAAAGTCACTGAGAACACCAAGGAAGAGTATTTTACAATTAATAATATTCTTCTGTAGTGGAACACAATTGGGTTTAATTGTGGAAGGGATGCAGTTGTTCAGCTTTTGATTGTTTACATATTTTTCCTGTAAAACATTACAGTGAAACTGAACTGGGATCAAATTTCAGCACTGGAATAACACTGAGTGCTTCACTCTCCTTCTGTCATTGTGTTGCTTAGAAAAACTCTTGTAAAGCACTTTGATGAAGAGAAGAACATTTTATAAGTTACTGTTTGCAATTAACAGGAATACAGTTCTTTCTTTTTCTGAGAGTATTTGCATCAGGTTATTAGAGTGCCTTCAGGAAGGCTGCTCCCAGCTGCTACAAGGGTGATGAACTCAGCACCACTGAGGAGTTCATGCTAATGCAGCATGCAGTTTTCAACTCACACATCCCACTAGTACAGTTTAGTGTCATTAGGGTAGGATTTGCCGAGTCACACAGAATAAAATACAGTCATTGCAGACACACCCTTATCTATAATTAAAATAAACACTTGCAAAATCAGATTACACTACTGCACTGTGTGTTGCCTATTGTAGCATACCTGCTGCATGTTGGCAGTGAAGGATCTATTGTGACATGTAAGAACTTCCCTGTGAAACTCAGTCCCCTGGCCAACAGAGAAAATAGGGCAAAAAGAAAAGGAAATGACACTGTTTCCTAAAGATGGATCTGTCATACTGAATGGAGGCATTTGATCTTTACAGTTATGATTTAATTTGCAAATATGAAATCAGATTTGTAATATCAAAATTTATTCAATAACTTGCAAGAGTTTTATTTCCAAAAGCCCTACATGCATGCATGTGTAGAATTACTTAGGCTCTTCAATTATGGGATTGCTGTTGACTTGATAATCTACAACCACTCATTTGTACTCAGTGAAAATATCCTCCTCATGTAATACCTCTCTGAAAAGATCAGTCGTGAGCTCACTGAACCATGCACCCCCTGAACGTACTCAGGAGCAAAATCCATCCTCACCAATTTGCTGTGTCTGCTCAACTAGGAATACGTGGAATGATTATTTGGAGGAACTTCACTGCTGTTATATACACACATTGAAATACAGCTATCACAGCATCGTGCCACCATCTTATTTCTGGGCTCATGCCATTTGCAGTCACCAAGACACTCTCCCTTACCAATAAACTCATCTTAAAACAAAGTCACCTACTTAATGCATTTCCAGCAACCCAATGACCCTGTTTAGATCCATAAATCATGTTAGAATTAATGACTTCGGCCACAAAAGGAAGCTTTCTGAACGTTATTGATTGGGTGCTTTTTTTTCTACTAGTGAAAATATTACTTAGAATTAGCCCTCTTTCCTTTCTGAATAGTGTGTGGTTTTATATTAGGACACTTCTTCATTTTGTATTTCTAAAATGTATGAAAATGCATTAGTGTTTCCAGACCAAGCAGTCACCAACTTTATAGTCAAGACATAAACCCTGAAAATAACAGCATAACATCATAATGGGAAACCTGACAGGTCGTTAACTACAGCTGTGCAATTGGCACTGCTATAATTCACAAGAGCCCATAGACAACGTTACAGTCTTTCAGTAAACATGAAATATGCAGCAGAAAATAACGAGGTCACACAGGAAGTTTTTCGCATAACAACCAAGAGCAGTGCTGGTAAGTACTGCCCCAAAACAGGGCTGCAATGCCACAGAAAGTGCAGCAATGAGAGCAGAGTAGCAAGGTCCTAGACTGTAGCAGGTGAGGGTTTGGTCAAATATAACAGCTGTAGGCACAGGAACAAAGGAAAGCTAACCTTCAGAAGGCCTCAGACTCACAGGGATCTCCAACAAAACAGCTCCACTGCCGCTGCCAGCCCTTAAATGAGGGCTGGAAGGGGTGGATCCTGGCTCCAGCCCTTCAGTCACTCAGGAACACTGCTCACACCTGAGCTCTCCTGGGCTGGCCCTGCCTTCCCACCAGGTGCTCCATCACTGCTTCAAGCCCTGACTCAGCATTTTCACTGCACAGGAGTAAAATCTTTAGGATTGTTTTATGGCCTTTCTCTGATTTATTTTCTGCATCTTTTTAATAATCAGGAGTTTCGCTTGTGGGGGTTTCAGTGGATGCTGAAGATCTTTACACAGAGAGATCATTTTACAAATATTAAGTGAGATGTGAATAAAGATAGAAAGACTGAGTTCGAGGTAGACTTGGGAGAAATAACCGACCAGATAAATGCCCGTGCCATCAGTCTGCCTGATCCACTGCTGGTTATTGCTGTTCACTGTTGCACGTTAGGCCATTCGCCAAGAGAGAGTTCTGTTTCCATTTAGATTTTCCTATCTAGTAGTCAGGAATCTTCGAACAGCTCTTCTTCCTACTTCTAAATTAGGCTTTCTTAATATGAAAAGGAAATAAATGTCTGAAGTTTAATAGGATTTGGCTGAAATGCTTGCATTGCATGGTCTCACCAGGCTCTCTTATCCAGATACTGTCATCTTCAGAATTACCTGGTACTTTAATGTGCATTTTAAATTGGCTAACAAGGATATAAATTAAAGTAATGGAGAAACCAGTCTCTGAAGATTTTACTGCTCATTGTAATTTTATGTTTATGGATATACTGCTTTGAGGCTGGACTTGAGGCTTTTTGATTCTGGAGTACATGGTAAGAAGATGGTGCCTCGCTCCAGCGCCTGGTGAAATCAGTGAAATCAAGTCTTTCCACTGGACTACAGAGGGCTCTGGCTCAGGGCCATAGTCACATCGTTCTGTCAGTTGTTTTGGTGTACCTTTCCAGTTAAGCATGACATCCATGTTCTAAATAAAATTATAGCCAAGAGCCTAAAAAGAAAAATAAAGATGATGTATTTGCTGAGATGCAAAATTAAATGTGATTTGAAGGCAGAGAGGATTCTCTTCCGATACTTCTCAATCAGTGTAATCACAGTGTTGGAATTCTGGAGTGGACCGAAGGAAAAAGAGATTTAGGTGGCAAAATTGAGTTGAAGAAAATGAATATTATCTCCTGTATTAATGACTCTCAAGTTTCTGTCTGCCTTCTATTGCATCTCCTTTGTTGTTGATTCTGAACTACTCTCCCTATAGTCTTCATTGACCTCAAAGTGCATTTAAGCAGGCTCTAATACATAGTTAAGCATGAACATAGGGCTACAAATAATGTTTGTTGAAGATAACGGAAATTCGAGTTTGTTACATCAAAAACGAGTAGTTATGGTTATTTGTATCATCACGTATAGTAAGCAGTAAACATTTGTGTGGGTTCTGAGTCAAAACTCTAAATCAGCACTGGATTGCAAAGAAGAACATGAGGCAGCTCCAGAACATGAGTATTTTAAAATAATGAAAAATTGCTCCATTTCATAAGCAACATTTCTTGTGTTAGAAAGTGATGTTTAAAACACGGGATAATTTTGTCCCACAGTTTTCCTTTCAGAACTGGTTTGGTCACCTAAGTTGCAGTGGCTTTTTAAGACTGATGGCCAGACCTAGAAAGTGCTTATGTGATTTAAAATGAGAAGGACTGGACAAGCAGAAGGAGCTAGGAGGTTAAAATACACAGTGCCTCAAAGGCTCTGAGAATTAAGATCCAGATTGTTTAGGCAATGAGATAGAAAGATCCCAGTAGGCATCTGCTGTATCATTCAGTACAGTACAGTCGGCTTGAAAACGGTTGTATTTCTGACTGCAAAGCTCCAAAGCGTGTGAATCATCTTTAATTCAGAACTTTAGCCCCTGCAAGAGTGTTATCCATTTATTCTTCTAGGGGTTGAGTGGGGTAAATAAATATGAGGTAAGCTCCTGCCCTCAAAACTCTACCACGTATTAAATGGAAATCTAGAGAAAGTGAAATGACAAGAAAGTGAAATGACTGCTATGCAGCAGTAAAGGTAAATGAAATGGTTTCAAGTGAAAGGTGTTCTTGTTTCTTGCCTCCTTCTGGGAAGATTTCTGGTAAAGTGTTTCTAATGCATCCTTCAGGGAAGCTGTTACTGAGGTACTGGCATTTAATTTTCAATTTCCTGCTTGACCTTGTTCTGCAATATGAGCTCGCACTGGTTTTCATGCATAATATACATAAAGACACTGTCCACTACTTCATACATACTACCATTGCCAGGCCATATATTTGCAGTGAGAATTTTGTGGAGCAAGCTGATCATAATTGAAGAGGAGATTCTTAGTAGCAGGGTTTTAAAATACAAAGCTGTTGAACTAATGTTAGCTGACTTTAATAAGAAAATATATTCAAAAGCCTTTAACAGATATATTTTTGCTTACCAGTCGCATTTCCAAACTGTATTACAGACCTGCCTTTGTAGAGAAATAGCACACTAAATCTAGGAACATGACCTGGCTGCAAACAATGTGTCAGAGATAGGAAGGGGTGGTGGGTTGTTCTTTACATTCTGTACAATCCTTGCACTTTTACAGAAAGAATGGTTTTGAAAGGCCCTGCCATTTACTGTCCCTGTGTAGAGACCGTAAATGAAAGTTTTAGTCAGACTTTCCTGTAGTAAAGGCAAGAGGAGTGGCACAAGGACTGCCTTTCTGTGTGCCAGTAATGGACAGCTCCGCTCCCTTCCATGAACTCTAAATTTAGACCGAGAAATACCTACAGAACATGGCGAACTCTGTGATTGATTTCCTGTTGAAGACGATTCCTAAGAGCTCAAGTATCGCCAGAAGGTCACTCCCACCTCCAGAAAACACACACAAGAACTTATTTTTAGGCTTCTGTAGAAATGCGTTGCCCACACAGTAAATTGGACATATGTTCTTGGATTTAGCTGCCAGTTTTGTTAAATTCTGGGCTTACTGTTTTTACTAAATAAAATTCCCATCTATTTCAGTCCAAGCAAAAACTAATTTTGCATAGAACTATTTCTCATAGACCCAGCATGCAGAGCTCAGTCTGCTGTTGACATTCTTATACTTCACTGGGAGCTGTAACTTTAGTTACAGCAGCTAGAAAGGATTTAGGATTAAGTGCATGCTAAATTGCACCGATAAATCACAGTGAGAATGGTATCTAACTTTTGTTATCTCTTGCACAAAATGGACATGCTGTTCCTGTAACCAAAATATCCTGTCCTCCCTTTTCTGATTTGTCCGATTAATTGCCTATCGTGTCTGCACTAAACACTGTAATACTGATCAGTTTATACGTGTGGGATACAAAGACCCAAATTCCTATAATCTTGTATTGAATGAATTAGCTACAGAAGTAGATTCAATACTGGCCTCTTTCAATATCTCTCTCCGGAAATCTTGTCTATCACCAAATCCCAGAGAAGATAGCCTTTAAATATTAAATTGTACTTCATCTTTGATCCCTCTCATGATCTCTTCTTCCTAATTTATCTTCAGTTTAAAAAAGCACTCCTTACATTTGTCACTGTCATCTTCCTCTTAGAAATCTCTCACTCACTATTTCCATGCAACACAAAACACTTGCATTCATCCTCTTAATTCCTTAGGCCCTTATTTAAGATCACCAATGGAATTTTCTGTTGTTCAGAACATACAGAACAATTTTATTTCAACTGAGTGGAGGAATTTTTTACCCAACTGCTTCCAATGAGAGAGTATTATAGTTTCATCCTTGACTTTTGAGCCAGATTCATAAACTGACAGCAATTGACTTTCATTTCACTGACAGCCTTCTACATATGTCCAGGAATAGGATCATTATCTGAAAACTTGGTTCTAGAATATTCCAAGGCTGATCATGAAAGGGGATGCGTGACTTCTGCTTTGAAAATAAGACCATTCTTCATCGGATCTCCAACACTGTATTTTGAAAGTGGTTATCTATAATTAGAAGCTGTGACTTTCTACGTTTTGCATATTGCTTTCTGTATCCTTTAATGTAAGTTTTGTACAATTTCAGCAAACATAACTTCAGTGTTTTACCATCTCGGAGCATCTCTTTGCAAAGGATGAAAGAGAACACTGAGATTTGGCTTTCTGATAATACAGTCCAGAGTAACTCCTGTCTCTCGACAGCACTGAGGCTTTTATGAATCATTGCCACTTTCCTAATTAGGTTTTGCCATGTTGTTTTTGAACAGCTAAATAGCACAGATCTCTTTCAGGTGTTTTTTTCTTTGAGATTAATTGTAAACATCTGCCAGCTTGTGAAGATAGCATTTCTTGTAGTTGTTCGGAAGAGTTCCTGAGAGGATGTCAGTTTATTTTCTGAGTCGTGGCTTTGCATTTTCTTCAGACTCTATGTATAAATTTTTCCTTCCCCTCCATCAGTGTGACCCTGCTTCTATATTGCAATATTTCAGAGTGATATAAAGAGGTGAAATCAACAACGCTGTAAAACTAACACCCAGTGTTGTATTTCAATCATAAAATGGCATCAGCAGTATGTGGTTTTACAATTTGTAGGATCCTTTTTCTATTGTCAGTGAGAAAAAAATGAATTGAAATGTTGAAGCTTTTCTATAAGGGAATAAAAGTTCTGCTGTATGACACCAAGACTTTGAAAGAACTGTTATGGATTTTCACGCCTGCACAAGTAGAATATGATAGGAAAAAAAGATTAAAACACATCAGCAACCTGAGCAGATGGTTAAAAAAATAAAAGAGAATACCTGAGAAAAGGTCCCTCTGACATTCACTGTTAGAGACAACAGTGGCTGTTAATAAAGCAGAGTTAATTCTATAGCAAGGAGTGAAATATTATTTAATCAGCAGTACTTCATACATAATTCAATTAACTGCCTTCACTCATCAGTATTAATGAGAGCTGGAGCTTGGATTAATGTGCTCGAGCTTCATAACAGCACTCCCAGTCTACTTAAATGCTGCCAAAACTTAATAATGCGCTGCCAATCAAATTGCAGTATCTGAGCTCAGTGCATCAATGGACTGATATTACAAATCATCCTATGCTCACATCATTGTTTGCTAATTCCTTATTTATGCTGATCTCTGCACTAAACAGTTTAATTAGTGTACAGTGTTAGAACACGTTACATTTTCTTGCCGCTTCCTTGTTGATTTTCTTAGGATCAGCCATGTTTTTGAGCAATAATATAAATGATGTATGCACGTGTTTTCAGTGCATAATTTTTCAATATTAACTTTAATCTGTGGAATAGGCTGCCATAAAGGGATTTCTGTGAGTCACAGAAATGAAGATGCTAATTAATTTCTGCTTCTGTTCCAAGGAACATTGCTACTGCAGTTGGTGCTTTTCTATACATAGCAAAGGTCTCATCCTCACATACAACAAACCCAACCTGGACTGTGTCATTGTGCTGTCTCATTGCACGAAGAAGAAAGGGACAGTGAAGGTTTCCAAGATATTTTCCCCTCTGTTATTGACAAATTTGATTCTCAGGAAGTTGATGAGATTTCCTGAGTGGAAGCAAGTGGATTGCTTGGGGAATATCTCATATTCAGTGCAACCTGTGACCAACCTCATCTAGGGGTCTTCTGAAGAGCTAGCCCAGAGCTGCTGAACATGGAGGCAGCATGATGCTGCTCATTCCACTTTTAACCGTACTGAAATAAATCTCTGCTGCTCCTCAGAATCCTTGGCCATGTTTCAGAGAAGTGAATTAAGGAAGGACTGTGGCACCCAAAAGAAGGCTGAATTACTGAAACATTCTTTGAAATGTAACCTCTGGAAGCATTACAAACTCTCAGGAGAGTCAAAATCCAGAGAAATAAAAAAAAAAATTAAAATAAACAACCCACCAACAGCCTCTCAGTTGTAACTCCTGTCAGGCTCTCCTACCAGCAGGTTTTCTGCCCTCCACAGGACAGGCACAGACTCCATGCCGACTGTCGCTGCTGGCATAGCTCCTAGGCAGCTGTAAATTCACAGATCTCAAGGCTAGAAGATGCTGCTAGATAATGGGTATGGATTTTCTGTACATCATGGCTGTGTCATCCACCTGCCACCTGTACTGAACCTAATAATTTGTCTGAACAAAGCACTACTCCATAAACTTTACTGCTGAGCAAACAGCGGTATGCTGTTGGCAACATCATACTTTGCTCTCCCTTTCAGCTCATCAAAAGATGACTCAATTACCATTTAAAAGTTTATACTGCCTATGAAGTCAAGGACTGAAGAATTAGTAGTCAGCTTGAATGTGTTTTGAAAAGAGTAAATGTATCTTAATGTGAAAAACTGACAGGTCTGTAGGCAAGTATTACAGGATAAACTGCAAACCGGTCGTACTGTTAATTTTAACTAGCATAATGTATACAATAACAAGTAGATGAAAAGGACAGATTTTGTTAGCATGTAAGAGAGAATGGCCATTCTGGTAATGGAGAAAACACTACAATAAGCCTAGCTAGTTTGTGCCCAAATTGGAGATGCTGAGATCCATAGATATTTCCTAGATACAAAACATCCCCACACTTGGCATCACAAATTATTCTCCTCCTGGAAAACTTCAGACAAGAGGTAGAAGTGGTGGTTGGAAGCGTGCTTGTGAAGGTTTGGAGTATTTTTACCAGAGTTCAGATAGGACAGCTGAGTTAAAAGATACGTTTTTAAGTATGAGAGCGACAGAAGCCGTCTGCAGTCATCTCTCATCCATATAATGCACCAAAATTTACCTAATAGGTATTTGTTATAACCAAATTTAGATTCTCCTCAGGCTGTAAAAATGAGTGAAATGTAGAGCATTCAGCATAAAAGTAAACCAGATATTGCCTGTCCATCTCAAAGTTTTTCACTTGCATACTGGAGAGTTGCAGGGAGCACCTAATCCTCATAGTGCACTACTCAAAAGCACTTTGTGACAGTGATCGAGTGGGAATTCAGACCTGACCTCTGAAATACAAGTTGTCTTCCCCTAGGTTTGGAGGTCCCTCCTTGGGTGATTTTCTCATTGGTTGGGTGTCCATTTTCTTTGCAATAGCCGAGTGACACTAATTTTATGAGTGTGCATGACATTTCCAGCAGGGAGTTTGAGAAACACTCTCCGTTACAGAAAGACCGTGATTTTACTGGGAAGTACAAATCGTGGCTGATTTTCAGTAGTTAAGTAATGAAGGAGTCACCTCCAACACAGAATGAGATTTCCAGGAAAAGCTCGAGCCCATCAAAACATGCTGTTGGGTGTTTTGACTTTCATCCTTTTGGATTCTGATGGCAGACAGAGGTTCATCTGCTTAATGAGTGTTTTCAGACTTTTAAAGAGCTATGAGGAAGGGTCACCTCGGGGGAAAAGAGATCTTAATGAAACCTCACTGTGCTGCAAAGATTGAGCTTCCTGATTTTTTCAAGGAAAATTCCAGAACTGGAAGGTTTGTAATCACTGTGTGTACCCGGGCAGGTCTGTGAGGGCTGCTGTGGACTTGTACATTAGGCAGTCCATCTGAACTGCTTTATCCAGACATTTCTTAAGAACTTTTGATTTAAAATGCATCACAAAGTCCTTCCACCAATGTTAGCAGCAGGAAACTTCAGATGATATCAGAGAAGATATTTCCCCGAGGTTACAGTTTATGGAGTTTTTCATCCTGCAAATTGCAGTGTATTTTTTGATGGAGGAAAAACTGAAAATGAGCAAGCTCGACTGTGGGAACAAAAATATGTTCCTCACTCCCCTGCAAGTGTCCCCTCTGCTTAAAATGCTGTGTCCTCTTTGATTTCATAAGCTACACAGAAGAAAAGAACCTGCACAAAACATGCAACAGTCAAAATTAGATGGGAATTGCAGTGATTGAAAGGACATTAAACATAAATTCCGAAATAGATGAGGGTAATTTATTTAGTATCTTTTGGTGAGCGATGTGCATTCAGAACATGAAGACAACTCAGGGAAGCACTTAAGTGAAAGCAATGTCTGCATTTTAACCAAAAAAAGTAGCCCAGTGAGAAAGCCAACTCAGATAACTATGGCTCCTGAAGCAAACAGTGCTGAACAACTACTGGGAGCTTTTAGAGGCATTCAGAAAGGAAAAGGAAAGAAGGATGCTTGATCATCTGAAGCAGGATGTTCTTCCACCAAAAAAACTGCAAGACAGTTACATTAAATCTCCACAATTAAAACTCTTTTCTGCAAAGGAGTGATATTTTTAGCTACTCTTTTTTTTGTTGTTAGGAAATATTCACCACTCGAATCATTTCCTTTTGAAGCTGTTAAAATCTTCAGACAGCAACAGTGAATGTTACCACTGAAATCACACCGTGGTTTCAAAAGGGTCATTATTACTCAAGAACCACAATCACAGAAAATCAGTAGAGTAACAGGAACCCCGGCCCTCATAACAGTATTGAGAGATCTCATGTCTAAATGCAATAACAGCAAAAAGTAACTCTGCCTCTCAAGACTGGGGAGCAAACCGTTGGGCAAAGTCCCAGGCAGTGATGTATAGGGACCATTTTCCTGCAAAATTGGCCACAGTTAATGCTACAGAAAATAAATGAATGCTCCTCTTGTACATTAGGTAGTAGCCAAGTGATGAGTGTTCCAGGAATTGTCATTATATTGCTCCACTGGTTTCCTTCAGAAGCATAATAGATATATCAGCTGCCCTTGCTGACAACAGCTAATAGTGCAGAACAAAGGAAAAGCATCACTATTGATGTAGGTGAAGCTCCCGATGACAATTACCAAGCTGTGGGACTCAGCTTTGCCCTGTTTCCCTTGCACCACAATTAAGCAGCCGAAGTAGTTCTGATCGGTTCAGTTAGAACTTCATGAAGACAGCATTCCTAATGCAAGCCGAGAGAGGTTTTATCTTATGTATTGTTAGCTCTTATGATTTACGTTCAACTTTCTGCTTAGAAAATGTTTTGGAAACAAGAACTTTCTGTTTCCTTGTAACATATCCAGTCTTTTCTGTTAAAGCAGGCAGGCTCATAGTCGAGACTGAGCTTGGTCACTGCATGTAGCTTATGGCTGCTGAGCCACTGTCACTGCTCTGCTAAGCTCAGTGCAGATCAACGGGGATTCTTATTTCAATGTGTATCGCCACCGGTGAGCAACAGTTCTGCAGCTGCTGGAAAAGCAGGCCAGGGTTTGATTCTCTGAAAGCTGGGACAGAAAAACCATTCCATGTATTGTGGGAGGTGAAAATACAAAGCTTTCTTAAAAGAAAAAGGAGTGTTTGTCCTGCTGTCTCAAGAAGTCACCCCCTGTCTTCCCAGGCCAGTGCTGAGGCTCAGTTAAGTACACCAGGAAGAAATACAGTTTTGAATATAAGCCTGGTATTTACTGTTCTTTATTTGGGCAAAAGATACTGGAAAAACGCGTTGAGAGTAAACTTCATCTGCAGTGAATGGATATTTGTACACGGCAATTTTAAAAGGATTTATGATCACTGACTTAGCTTTGGTAGCTTTGTGCTGGGGAAGTTCAAACAGAAGCGAGAACACTAAAGATGGCTAATCTGTCCTTCTGAGCCCGCTGAGTGGGGCGTCCGCTCTAAGTGCTGAATGCTAAAGCTCATCGCCATATATCTAAAGCACAAAAGGCTGTGATACAAAAATAAACCTCGTGTTCATGAATAACAATTTGTGTTCATTTTCACAGAGAGTGCAAACTGAAATCACATCAGCTAACAGTAAATGCACTCAGCTAATATAATTTGTGCTTGGAACGAGCTGTGTGTTTTCTGCTAGTGCTAAAGCTGGGCTGGTGCACTCATGGGGACAACGGTCATTTGTATGGAGAAGTTTGTTGTTGCTCTACATGACCTTCTGATGCCTATCAAACAAATTCAATATAAAACTGAAATATCACATGGGAACTTCACTCAAACATTTTTGCTTCAAAAAGAAATCCTGGTAGGAAGGGCTACACGCTGTGACGTGGGAGTTTTAGCTCTCTAGTTCAGCTGGTCGTGTTTCCATGATTACTACGTTTGAATTTTGATTTCTAAAAATACATGGGTGGCTCTGAAAGTAGTGCCTCCTATTTATTTCCATGGAAGCTACAACAGATTCAAAGGGCACGATAACTCTGTTTGCTAGAGCAAATTCTCAGCTACAGAATAGTTTTTCAGCATAGTTGCAGAACAATCTGTGCCAGCAGAGGTGACCCACAGGTGCTGCTGCTGAAATGCCCACCCCTCGCTGCTTGGTCTCCATAAATGTTTTGCAACCACCAAAGCACATCAGTGGGTGCAATTTTTTCTGCAGTGAGAAGTTCAGCTTCGCCCCTCTGCTCCGTCCCCACTCCTGTGTCAGACACCATTCTGGCAGACACTGCCATCTGCCACCACAACAAAATGGAACGGGACACTGGTGGGAACATTCAGCCTCTGCTGCCACACCACCAACGTCCGCCCCTGACATTGTTGGCTTGAGCTTTCAGTGATCATGAGGCCACAGTTTTCTCCTGTAGATGATGTTCTGCTGACTTTACACAGAGTATTTGATAATCTTTGTAATAACTTTCATCAGTTTTGGAGCTTGGATGCATACAAAGGTAATTCTGGCATCAGTTAGCTTTGCAGACTTTTCCATGCGCATGGCCATAAATTTCCTGACCTGTTTTGAAGTAACCATTCCATATTTTTCTTCCTAAACTTCTTTCTCAAGGAAGGTATGATTTTTCTTATACTGCCAGAAAGACCATGAAATGCTGTATCCACAGGCTGGAATAATTCAGAAAATAAGATGTATTCGGTTCTGTGTGAAGGTCACAAGTAATAAAGCCTCCAAGGCACTATCTTCTGGCGAATCTTTGCTGCCAAAAAGGCAACATACATTATCTTTTACACGTCTCCCCTGGAAGCAATTGATGCTCATTCCTTCTGAGCTGCTACAGTCCCTGGCAGAGAGAAATAGGCCGTCGGGAGCATTCCAGAGCTGCAGGCCCTCTGTTCTCCCTGTGACACACTGGGAAGGAGATTATGGTCTTTGTGCCTGTGAGAGGTTTCATAATTTTGCATTCTGTGCATCAGACCTCTGAGCACTCTCTGCACTGCTTTGGAAGAACGTACAGGGTGGAGCTGTGGAGCTTCTCAAGGTGGAGCAGTTAGAAATGGGACGATGCTTGCACGCTGCTGGATTTCTCACATGTGTAATGTATTTGCTACTGCCCTTTCTCACAAGCTGAGATAAGTCTCTGCAAGCCATGGCAAGAAAGTGTCAGTTGGTTTTTCCCTTGCAAACTTGTGCACTTTTCCAACTCTTATCTTTCACCAAGAAGGAATGTCTGCTCCTCACCCAATGCTTCCACCAGTTCTTACTGGCACACTGAGAGCAAATTTAATGTTATGGTTCAGTTGCTAGATGGAGTTGTTTGCCAGTACTCAGAACCTTCTGAAGCTGTTGTGGGGAGTCACTGTATCTTTGCATGATGTGTTAGCAGTGACATCAGGCACGACCAAATTAGAAACAGCAATAGCAGTACATCAGATTCACAGAGGACAGTGGTAGCATCACCCTACAGCACTGAGAGGAGATGGTTTCTTCAAGACTCCATCTTTAGAGTATCCAGTGTTCTGGCACTTTGACTAATGCTAACAGTTGAGCTGTTTTCAAGTAACCCAGGCTGTCCTGGGTCTGCTCTCTGACCTGATGCTCTGTCATGATGCTATGGGCCTCCTGCCAGCAGCTGGGAGGCAGCCACTCTGCTCAGCCCTGCCTTGCTGCGCAGCCTCCATGCTCCCCCTGCTCTGCTTCCTTGTTTATAGAACCCCTGGCGTGTTCGCTCCCATCCATCTCAAGCTCCCTTTACAAGGAGACTGAAGGTGCTGCACTCGAAGCACTGATCGGGTCCGATCTCTGCGGATCCCTGGCACAGCTCAGACCGTGGAGAGCACACCGCCTGCCCTCTGGTGGCTGAGCAGAGAGACGGATGTAACAATTGTTCAGCTCTCCGCTTCTGACTTCATCAGTCATTCTAGCATTTGAAAGTCATTCCTAAAGGAATTCCAACACGAAGAAAAAAACACATGCCTTGTCTTACATACTTACATTTCTTAACTCCGAAGATCTAGTCACTGTGACATACACAAATACGATGCATGCATGGATTTACCTTTTCCTTTTTGACAGACTTGATTTAAAATTTAGCCAGCAAAAGAATGAGAGTAGAGATGAGAGAGATGCAGATCTGTTTTACACGATGAATTCAACTCACTCCAGCCCCTACAGGATGAATGTGCCCCTGCTTTTTTCTGAAATGTGTGGCATGGCAGTACCCCGCTCACGAGCTCACGGACCCACACATAACACCTCGCCCTGCACTGCTTTGTAGATTCCTACCCACGCCCATTCTCTTCACATCCAGCCCTTTTTCCTTAGAGTTATTTCCTTCCCCACTCCCAAGCAGTGCCCAGCAAATCTATTTGCTTGCATTCCCACTCACCATTTTAGATTTGTTTTCTTCCCCTTTTTTATTTGGGGGGGTGGTAAGGGGGTGTGGTGGTGTGAAAAACACTTCAAGGACCTCCCCAGATATCCTGTGTGATGGGAGTGCTGCAGGACACGTTGTTCTCTGTTTGGCTGCAAATGCAGAAATTTCAAAGTAAATAAGAAAACACTTACTAGTGTCATTAAATACACATTTAGGTGGGTATCTGAGAACCTTCGCAGCTTTGTGAAAACCAATATATTTGCAAAATGTTTCCTCACTGACAGCAGAGCTCAGTTTCATTTGCTGCATCTCAAAAGCAGCCTCAGCACCATCAGCAAGGTTGTTTGGAAGCTCGGGTTCACAGCAGAATTCAAAATGGAATGCATTAGCAGGCTGAAAGGTTTGAAATATGACCTTGTCATTAATGAAGCTGCAGTGTATTTGAGCAACACATGGCAATTAATCCAATAGAAAAACAGTTCCCTCTAATAGCGACTCCATAAAGGAAACTTGTTTGAATGATGGATATGCAAACTCTCAAATAAACAAGAAGCACTCGCCTTGTGTTTGCTGCAGGAGGCAATGGGACTGTGGGCAAACTTTCACAGCTCTGACAAGCAAAGCCAAGTGTGGAGTTTGAAGAGGAAATGTGTGTACTGCGAGAGGCCCTGCAGCTTTTGGTACATATTCAGCCATTTGGGAAAGATAAATCATTACATTCTTCACCGGTTAGTTGGGGTCTCACAGATAGACTTGTACCAGCACAGTTCTCCTTTTTAAGCTGTTACTCGGTGTTTATATTTGTATGGGATTTTTCTGGACAAAACAAAAAGCTCTGTGGAGTGGGGTCAGAGAAATGTGATTACTCTAGAAAATAAGACAGCATAGAAGACAGTGTTACTGTCCTGAACTGTCGTTACAGGTAAGAACCTCAGTGCTCAGTGGTGAACTGTGTGCCTGCTCCTCACTTGTCTCTGCAAGTCAGCAGAGCCAGGACATCTCTGCACTACTTGCTGTCATTTGCTGGAGGAGCTTTGTGGGAAGGCAGTACGTAGGTACGAGTCATTCGCAAGGTGCTGTTATACACAAATGTGATAGAGATTAGGGTGAGTTAACTCTTACTGGATGTTCCTCACATACCACTCTTAAGGCTCAGTGCCAACCTTCTCCAAAACGAATCCCAGAAAGCCCTGCAGTTTCACAATGTGATGCTCATTATGTTCACACTAACAAACAAATAAAGCACTAAGAGATGCAGACGTACTGAGTTTGGCAAGCAATAGTTAACTTTTGACTTACTACTGGAGTTATGTTTTAGTAACAGTCTGTTGTGGAGCACTGACATATCTGGCACTCCAGAAAGAGCATTTTCAGTAGAATAAATGCTGTCTTTTATAATGCTTTATGTTCCTTCTTTCATTTATATTTTTCATCAAAAAGATCGATAATATCCCACAGACATTAAAATAGAGCTGAATCTACAGAACAGAGCTCGAGCTATCTGCTGGATAAGCAGACTTTCCCCTTTCCTTAAAACAATGTTTCAAATTACTTTCTCTGAACAACTTTCTCCTGTGTCCCAGTTTCACCTATTTGAAGCTTTCTTCACTTTCCTTCTGGATCTTCTTGAACACCTCCTCCTCTCATCCTGTCTCAGATCAGTGCATCATTTATGGTAGCAAGAGTCCCCAGTTTTGCAGAGAGAAAACCAGCACGAGCACAAAAGAGAAAAGATTACTCTTAAAGGTATTACGATGGCTCAACGCCCGCTCCTTACACTGCAGCTTAAAGCCCCAGAGGACAAAATGACCATCACAGCACTTCTGCTTTTATTTTGTCCCTTCGTCCTAACATTTCAAACCAGGACAAACTCTTCCCACCTTCCAAATCACAGTGAGCAAACACGCCTGTTTGTGATCGCTGCCTTGTCCTTTGCATGCATCATGGGGAATCTGCTGAACCACAGCAGCGACTGATGGCTGAGGGAACGACCAGACTCGATTAGAAAGTGCCAGCTAGCAGAAAGTGACTGATGCAGCTGGTTACTCATACAGGCATCCCAGACACTGGGGCAGTATGAGCAGACACAGTAAGAGAGCCTGATGTTCAGCTGGGTGACAGACCCAGGCACTGACCCAGTGCACATGCGTTCTCAGCATGTTGTGCTGATTGAGAAAGAGGAAGATGATGCTTTCTATCTTACTTTTTCATTTTTAACTCTACCAAGAAGGATTTTCCCTATCCAAGTCCGCACCATCTCCACAGAGCAGCTCAGTTTCTCTAACCTTAAAATCAAACTCTATTCTGTCCTCTATTCTGTCTTCACCAGTTTTGCAATTTCCATTTCCTGACATAGTTACACTAAAACTGTCAGTGGAGGAAACTTCACGAACATTACAAGGAAAGACAATTTTCCTCAAGACTGTATATGTTTATAGAGCGAGAGAAAGAAGTTTATTACACTGCCAAAGTGGTGCTGCCAATGGCCCTAGAGGGCTCTTACTGGAGTTGCTCAGTGTGGGGCCTGGATAGGACTCCTCATACAGATACATGGGAGATGTGAAAATCACCTCTGAGCAGCTGATCTATATTTCAGAAAGATTAAAGTACCATCTGATTCTGCAGCTTTATTGTATGTGTTAACTGACCGCATTGTGGCACATAAAATCCAATTACGTACTGTAGTGTAACTGCTGTTTACTTTATGATTAGCATAGTTTATGAATGTGAATTAGTCTATTTTAATCAGCGCAACAAAGAAAATAATGCTGTTTTCTATGCTGATATCCCAAATATTTATATGAAAATAAGCAAAAGCTTTGCAGGCTTAGAGGTCACTAATTGTGATTGCTGAATACCTCTTCTCAGGCAATACCCTTATAATTGAAGAAAATGCTTAATTGGGCAGAATTGAGCAGCTATAATTTAAAAGGTAAACTGAGAAGGATGTTGCAGGGTGTGTGTATCAAACGTACAGCAGAAAATGAACACTTTTCAAAAGAAAGTGTATTTCAAGGACCTTAACCCCTCATGGGCCCCTCCTGTTGGTTGTTCCCCTTGGTTTGCCAATGCAGCCGTGAACTTTTTCTGTCATTGGAAATCCTTCAAGGGATTCCATTGAGGAAAATGTCATTTGGACAGACCCATGTGAGACTGCCAGTACCTTCTGTGCTGCAGTTGACCTCTTCACGATTTTTACTTCTTGAAACGTTTCAAGATTTATTGGTGAAAAGTTTTATTTTTTATCATATTTTGAATAATGAGATGCTGTCTAATTCTTAGTGATATATTTCAGCTATTAACTTTTTACTTGTTGAAAAGAAATCGGAATACTTTCAGTTCTTAAATGTGAAGGCATTGTGATCCTGTCTGATGTTAATGCAGTCTGGAGATTTCTGTGACCAATTACTTCCATGAATGCCATTCTACACTGTCATTTCTTTAGTGTCCCCAATTTATCTCTCAAAGCCTTTATGACTTTACGTTTGGCTTTTATGTAGAAGCGGAGCAGGTCATGTGGTTACCCAGAGGCATTAGTATGGTAATTTTCTTCAAGTTGAGTAGGTGGAAATAATTAATGGACCGCTTTATTGATGTACATAGATAGCCGATTCTCTCTGTGGTTTCAATTCCCAGCTTCAATAAAGTAGCTTGAGATTTTATCTGAGGGACCAGTAATTACACAGGACAAGAATAATCACTGCACAAATACAATTTGATTGTGTTTTATGCTGCTGCCAAGGCTGATGTTAAAGCTTAAATGTATAAACAAGGAACTGCTGCATTAAGAAGTTGACTCCCTTTATTTGAGCTCACGGACTCTAGAGTAACTGAAGTTCAGAAAATCTGTGCTCTGAAAAGATGAGCAAACTCCAAGTGGAAGTTGTGGTCTTAGCGTAACATGGAAATAATTTCAGTCTCAGCTAGACCTCATCTTCTACTATGGACCAGACGCAGACACCTTGGGGAAGATAAGCACCCATTAAGCAGTACTCTCGCTCGCCTCCAGCAGGATATCGAGGGATTTTTCTGTTCAGTGACATCTGCAAAGCCATGTTAATTAAGGTTTGATGGAACAGCTATGAATTTGCCTAATCACCTTGTCCTGTTTGTAAGTGTGACTGCAAAACAAGCAGCTCAATTTCTCAGTCCTGTTTCTTGTTGGGGGGAGGTAAGGTCAAAGCTACTTCCACATGGCTGTTTGTAGCCCTGTAAGGAGAAGACCCCTGAGGAACCCTTTAATGAAGGTGCTTTAAAAAGAAGATGATACTTGTGACTTTTCGTCCCTTTGGGACAGCACGGATTTAAATGATGATGACTTTGACAATTCAAGTCACCACAGCATTCGCATTCATTCTGACTGACTCCAACGAGCTAAAAACCATTTTTCCAGTGCTTGAATTGGAGGCAGTTTCTCGGATTCATTCCCATAAAGAAGCTCCTGTGTGGGAACATCCCTAGGCACCTTTGTAAGCAGCCAGGAAAAGAATTGCTGGAGCTTTGCTCTACGATATCTTTCATGTGCTTGTTTTACAGCTTCATCATCAGCTGGCCCTGCAGACTCGGGCAGGATCCTTGGCTCTCATACACCAGGAAAAAGTTATTAGTGGTTTTTACGCCTTCAGCAAATTGTTCTTTAGTATCTTCTTTTGACTTGCTTTACTTTAGTTTTATACTTAACATGTCAGAATTTATCATCTTTTCCATTTCTTCTTATTTGCACACATTTTTTGAAGGATCCTCTCTCCTACATGCCTTCTTTCTTTTCCTGTTGAAGTTTGCTGGATTTTCTTTGACACTGCTTAAAGACAGTGTCAGAACGAACACCCGGTGTTGTTTAGATTCCACTCATTCCAGTGCCCATTTGATGATTGATCTGTTCATTTTAAACAAGCTGACCAAGCTTCCTCATTTTCAGGCAGTTCTTAATTCGATTACCTCTGATCTCATTCTACAAAAACCTCTGCCTCCTCTCGCAGCACGGAGCTGCTGCCTCCTTACAGATGCTCCGCAGCCGCCTGGAGATGGGCGCCTCCTCCTGAGGTTGGAGTCCAATCTGTTCTGTGACTGTGTGACACAGATGTGCTGTGTTAGATGTCCAGCACACAGTGTGATCACAGCCTGTGAGTTCATGGCACATACAGAAGGGCGCCCTTATTGAGCTCTCTTCCTTTATCGCTTTTCTTTTCCTCCTGAGATATATTTATTTAGGCAAATACTTGGGACTGATCAGTGGGAGAATAGCATTCAGTCCTTACTGTACTGTTCTAGCTGCTGTTATTTCACTGTTGCTATGCACAGGTTTGGTAACAACCACCAAAATCCCTCATTCAGGCACCTTCATACATCTCAGTGTAACTTTTTCCCCGTAAATTGGAAGAAAATCTGTCATGAGAAATGTGAATATGTGACATTGGTCAGGTAAAAACTTGTCACCTTTTGTCTACACAATGTGGCGAGGAGCAAGCTCAAGCAATGTTTAGGAGGATTTATAGACTAAGGCAGCAATGACATGATCAGTATATAGCAACTTGTGGCAGGATGACCACCAGCTCAAGAGCCTTGTTAAATGAGATGGTAAGCCGCTGTGTGGGCTGCACGCAGAGCAGCGTGGGAGGGAGCTCCTGTGCAGCTCAGGTGCCAGGCTGCTGACAGGAATGCTTCAGAGGTCCACACACAAAGATGCAGTGCATCCCCACTCATACGTGACTGGATTTCAATGGAAGTACAGTGCAGGTAACTGTGGTGAGGAGAACACTATTTCATTAATGACTTAATCACTACTGGAGCACTGTCTGTCCGAACAAAAGCTGTGGTAACAAAAGAGCAATGTTTTTTACTGTCCCCCTAGTAGAACCTTGTCTGCGATTTAACCTGGAATAATAGAATAATGAATATTTTGCTATGTTTTCCTAGATTCAGCTGCTAATTTCTTTAGGCTAGTCAGTTAATTCGGTACTTATTTTAATTTAAGCCTTGGCTTTCTACATAAATACTTCTGGGAATTTTTCGTCATGCTTCTGAACACTTCTCTAATACTTCAAGCATCTAAGAAGCAACACTAATTACTTTAATTAAATATAATTAGAGATTGATATTGCATGATATCACCATCCACAAGTTAACTAAGGTGTTCAGTCTCAGGTCACCCCTAATTAATTAACCTTCAGTTGAAGCATAAGCAGTCTTTCTGATCTCAGAGAAAAGTTTGTTACTGTTGGACATTTTGTCCAACCACATTTATGTAGGTCTCTCCAAAAGTAATGCCTCCACATATTTCCATGGGAATACAAAAGCTACAAAGAGCAGAATAACACTATCTATTTATTAGAGCAAATCCTCAGCTACAAATACTGTGTTCCAACAGTCATTACCATGTGAAAAAGCTGTGCTTTTTCTCCAGCCAGGAGCAAGAGCTGCATGCCACACTCCTAACAATCCTCACCAGCAGAGGAGACCCACTGTTGCAACTCCTGAAATGCATCGCCCACCCCTCTCTGTGCCCACTCTGTATGTGTGTAAAATTATCATAAGGACAAATGAATAACATGCCTGTTGCCAAGGAAGTGTTTGATTAAACTAACAGAAAAAAATATATATTTGTGGCTGAATTGGGGATTATAGCTACTCAAAAACACACCTTGTGGTACAGACGTGGGGAACAATACATTCTGGTCTTGGTTTATGAAGTTCTAGAATCAAGTGCTGGATGGATTTGCCTGTTTTCAGTTTGAGCGTGTGCATGTAGGAAGTATGACAAGTTTGGTTATCTGACTGTCTGCCCTGTGCCTATTTCTCAAGGCTTTCCAGACTTTCCTTCAACTTGCACTTTCTTTATATTTTACAGTTCCCTCCTTTTGGGGATTGGTGAACTCAGCTTGGAATCTTTGCTCTGTTGGGAAAAGACAGTCACCTGTCAATATCGAAACCAGCCATATGATTTTTGATCCTTTCTTAACTCCACTTCGCATCAACACAGGGGGAAGAAAGGTACGTGCTCTCTTGTGTTCTGGTACAAAACCAAGAAGTTAATAGGGAACTACATGGTACATATCTGAGCATGGACAGGGAAAAAATCATCTATTTTCTGTGTGATCCAGAGAATATTGGCACTTAGGTTCATAAAGATAAATCTTCTATTGGATATATCTAGTCATGCATTAATTAGAAAACAAAATGACAACATTTGCTTTAATAGGTTATAAGTGAATCTCCAAGAATATTTGATCAAATGAAAAGCATAGGTTGGCAAAGACACACTCAGCTAAAAGAAGTCTTATTCAGGTAAAATCAGCGTGATAATTTCTTTTGAAAAGTATTTTTCCATAACCAACTAGCTCATTAATGTCTGCTTCTGATCAATCAGATATTTTTTTAAGATGCAAATAGAAACTGTGCCCTGTTTTGATTTGGAAAGCGTATCTTAATAAACTGCCATATGAAACCAGAGCTGTTCTGGTTAGCTCATGTGTCCAGAAAGCAATCTTGATAAATAATACTGCTCAAACAGGTGGAGATCGTTGTCTGAGGTGTGTGTATGTGTCAGAATACTACTGATAGGTCCTCATCACTGATCCTTTTCTACTGTGTCTAAGTTATCATAGGAGCTGAAATTTGTCTGGAATGGTCTTTGAAAGATTTGTTGCTTATTTTAGGCAGACAATTCTCTTCTGCTGTTCAGTTTTCTGTAGCACGGAACAATGCAAATGGAAAAGCACTGTGACTTCCGATATTGGAACAAGCAGAAACACTAACAAAAGGTTATTTGAAAATGATTTATCTTCTCCTGTTGTCAAGACAAATGAGATTTTTGCTGGAAACACCATGAGACAGGAATATGCTCTGTGTTTCCTATTGAACTTCTTGTGGTACATGTGCACATACAGCAGAATTGATGTAACCTTCCTTACAGAAGTGAAAAAAGGGTGGTATTGTTACTTACTGAAGGACAGTAATGCTTCCAGCTGTGGTCCACATTTCAAGGGAAAATGTACTTTGTGCTTTTAACACAGAAATGCATTGAAGATTTTCTTTCTGTACAAAAAGAAAAGAAAAAAAAGTTGTATTGATTCAGGCATTTATGTAAAGAATGACATCTTTCAGATTATCTATAAATTACAGTATGATGTAACATGGAAGTCAAGAAAGAAATGACATGAAAGTGGTCACTAAGCCCTAAGTCAAAGTCAGGAGTGTCAGAACATATAGTTGTTTGTGAACTGTTGAATCACGGCCTGAAGCACTGATGGATCACCTGAGGTGAGCACTGGGTTGGCCACAGGAGCACAGGTAAAGGCAGTGCACTGTGTGACAGCAAGGGCTAGAGTGTGGCTTCACCTCCCCAGGCCCCACGTAAGGGCTGACCACCACTGGGGAAGGATCTCTTGTTGGAGATCCCTCCTGTGTGGAGTTACAGGTGAGCCCCAACCTTTGGTGACAGGTGAGCCCTTCCTAATTTATTGGGTGTCTTTATACCATCTGAATAATCTGTCTGAAAATATACTGTCCATCTTCATTGTACTGTTTGGGTACTATTCATTCAGGGAATTCACCCTACATCACCCTACAATAGTATCTGTAGCAGTACTAAGAATTCAGCTGTTCTTTGTGCCAGTTTGGGATGAAGCAGATGTCTGATTATTAATAAAATCTCAGTAGCACTGAAGCCTAGGAGATGTTGTACCAGTAATGAGGAGCTCTTATCGCGCTCACAAATGTTGTCCTACTGCTGTGTGGTGACGGCCTTCTTCATGTTATGAGAACAGAATTTGGTCTTGTTGCGGTTAACCTTTTTTAGAGGGATTTCTGAAGTGGCTGAATCAAAATGCTTTTTTAAAGGAAAAGCAGCCTTAAGATAATTCCTTCCTCGTAGTTAAGGTTCAGTGGGGTGGTGATTTGGCAGGCGCTGTGTTTGTGCTCACTCTTTGCAGTAAAACTGAAATGTTACACATGGGCTGAAGCACTTTGGTTTTCAGGCAGTGAACCAGATGGTATGGCAGCCAAGGAATGTCTAAGACAAAACTTGACTGTGATTATGCTGTACACTAAAGGGTTTATGGAAATGATTCTAAGAATTATGATGAATAAATAAAAAAGAATTTGATGTGGTTTCAAATCAAAGCTCTAATAAACTAGTTTAAGTAAACAGGAGGCAGGTAGGTGCACACAGAAGCAAAATTACATGCATCTTTAGGAAAGGGAGCTGGCAGGAATGAGAGCAGCTAGATGGAAGGAAGCTTTCATTGCAGTTGCCATTGAAACAGCAACTTCGAATTTTTAACAAATTTTTTATTCTGTTGAAGTAGAAACCAGTTTTGAGTTCTAATTCTGAAAACCACATTTCTACTTTCTGTGCTTTACTTTTTTAATTAACTTAAGACTGAATAGAAGAGGTTCATCCAAAGAGCAGAATTCTAGGACAGTCCAGAGCAGTTCAAATGACACCCAGCTGGGCAACCTGCTCCCAGGCAGCATTTCATTTTAACTCTTTCATTCCCCAACACTGATTTCTCTTAAGGCTTTCAAGCATTGCTTAATTTCTGTAGACCAATTATCTGTCTAGTCTTCAGTCTTCATCAACCAGACCAAAACTGTGCCAAATCTCAGTATTAGTAAGGAAGACAGTTTGGAAAACTATATTGGTTTTCCAGTTCCAAATGCAATTTTTTAGACCATTTGAGAATTAAAAACTTTATTTTCTTGTTCCTAAAGAAAAGGGATGGTCTAAAAGGAGAGTATGAAGGAAAACCATTACTGTCCTCCTACCCCAGTGCCTATGGGGAGGGGAGAGAGCAGACTGGCCTGTTACGAGGCAGATGACTTAATAGCTACTGCTGACCTGAGGCTGAGATGAGACTTCTTCCCAATCCATTCGGGAGCAAATGGGATGGCAACGTAATTTGCTAAATAGATAAACCGCCGATCCAATTTGCACAACAAAGTTCCAGTGAGCAACGGTAATATTGCTTTATGTGCTGTTAAACCATTACAGTGCAGTATTGGCTCATGCAATTTACAACTCAAGTGTAGTCAGATGTTATTCTGAATCGTGCTGTGTTATTTTGTATGTTTGTGCTTCTTAATTTCCTGAGAAAGTGGCTTTTCAGGTCCTCAAGGCTGAATATCATTGATACAGTTAATTGGATTTCAAGATCCAGAATCTCAGCACAAGATATTTAATGAGTCTACATGCAAACAAATTCCCCAGAAGAAATGCTGCTTTTGAGGAAACTCCCCGACTTTCAGCTCCATCTCAGGCCCAGTTTTGTCTCGATTATCCATTTCAGTGAATTGAACATGCAGCCCTTTTCAGATAAACAGTCCTTTTGAATAAACAATATAAACCCTTATTAATATACAAATCACACTTCTCCACTGTCACAAAAAAAATATATATAGATTTACTTTCTGTACTTTTCTTTGGATTCATGTAAGCACCGAGGCACCCAGCAGCAGGACGGCAGGACAATGTCAGTGCTGAGCTCCTGCAGCTGGTGACAGCCAGCATTGTTAAGATTGCTTCAGGAAATCTCTTTACCATCCAGCATGAGCATTGTTTTTTAGCAGTTCCTGGACATACTTTTTTCCTTTCCCCTTTTAAAAATATGCTTGGTAGCACATTTACTGGACACAAAGTGAATCCTGCCAGTTAATTTACCGTGATGTAATTAAAACCTGCATTATAATCATCTCAAGTCACACTTAAGGACTGATTTTATTGTTTAAAACAGGTAAAGTTCTGCTTAACATCACTTTGTTTTTAAGATGAGGAAGAACATTGTGTCTGAGGAAACAAACAGATCCGTCTCTGCTGGCCAAGTGCTGTTACGTGCAGTTTTGAGCTTAGTCTGTAAATTAACGTTGTTCAGTAAAATCCATAAGTCTGCTTCCTTCTATGGGGCATTAACTAATGCAATCAGATATTATTTAAATTAATATATTTATAAATAATGGGTTCACACTATGCATCACAAGATAAAGGCAATATTTAGCAATTTCTAAACTAAAATAGAGCGGGGGAAAAAAGATTTATGAATTGAAATCAGCTAAATGGTTTCTCTGCCAGCTAGTCCCGATTCCACGCTGTTCAATCAATTCAGAGTATTACTGGCATTTTTCTCAGGAGTGCAATATATGACAACCTCCAAGCTTTGCTTTGGTGATTGCTAAAAGGACAGATACTGGTCTGAACCATATTTCAGCACTGCAGGAATATAAAAAATGAATTGTTAGAAATGGTCTAGGAGGAATGGATAGCAATAAGACATCAATGTCATCTGTAAACTGATTTGTGATGAATTTTGAGAGAGCTTACTAATATGATGTTTTGATTTAGAGTGGCTTTAGAAAGTCAAAAGCCTAACGCAGGCACCAAAAACTTTAATGAATAAAAAATGTGATAGAGTATTGCTGCTGAAGTAGTTTTCTGATACTTCTGCAGTATTGTATGTTCCACGATGTAGTAATAAGTGACCAGAAAATGAAACCAGCAGCTTAATGTAACTGCTGTACATCAGTCCTCATCACTGAGTATTTAGGAAAGGAAAAACCACTGAGTATTGTTACAGAGGTATTCAGAGTAACACTTTAATCTGGAATCTAGATTTGTCTCTACTGGGGATACTGTTTCCTTATCACTTCAGTGGAATATGTGGGGACTCAGAAGAAGTGCACCTTTGTGTTTTCCCAAATTTCTGGTTGATGATGACAGCAGAACACCGCTGAAATTGTGAATGAGACCTGAATGGCACTGACATGCATTTCTACATCTCCACAGCATCAAGGTTTTGTTCCTTCAGTACAATTCCTCTGCTTCCCTTTTCATCTTGTCCAGTGCCAAAAACAAGCTCACTCATCTGCAGGGATTTCTGCCTGTCTAGCAGCTAGAGTGGGTTCACACAGAACTGTAGGGGTTGGAAGGACCTCTAGAAATCATCGAGCACAACCCCTGTAGAACTATTTAAGGTGTATATTGGAGAAAAGCAGAAAGGATTTAATAAGAATCATTTCTTGACTTCCTTTGGATGTGTAGGGAAAGGAATGGGAATATACCCTTTACTCCCATTGTGCCCTGCCATGATCTGATAGTGCTAAATTGCTCTGCTTGCATTCTTCAGTCCTCTGTTTGCTGCCACACAAACAGTGTAAAGAAATACATCTCAGAGATGACTTCAGATCACAGCAGCTTCCAGGGCTATGCCAAGGGCAGTACAGCTGTGCTGAGGTGGCACATAAAAGCTCCTTTGAAGACACTTTGCCTTAACTAAGGGTTTAACCTTAACCACATATTTCATCTAGTCCTGTTTCATCTAGGATTATTTAAGACCTCTACTCAAAATAGTGTTCAAATGCACTGTGCAAAGAAGTATTCAGAAAGAGAATCAAGATGAGAAATGTGCATTGTTTTTAATCACACAGGTGTGTTTTTGATATTATCACAGCCCTTCCATGTAAATGTATTTTTGTGTTTAGTTTTGTAAAGCGTATTATTTATATGATGGACATAAATAGCTACTTTTGAGTGACTTCAGCTTTTGGTGCCAATGCACATTCGTGATCTCTCCTTTCAGTGTGTTATTAAAAGTGACAGTCTGCCGTGGTTCCAATACCCTGAAGATGAATTGGGATGTAAATCTCTGCTTGATACATTAGGGGCAATTTACTAGGTACTGCTCAATTAGAAGTCCAGAAATGCTGCTAAACAGACCTCCTGGGATGCTGCCAGAGGACAGATTTGAATGCTGCAGAGAGAACCTCACTACCACGATGGATATGACATGCACAGAAGGCAGCGCCATTGAAGAGACTCAATTCTTTAGCCATTCAACAATAAATCCATGTCTCTAAATCTCAACTTCAGGCTTAAACCTCTGGCACTTTATCTTGTTTATTTGACATCTTCTCACTATAAGGAAGTTACTGTCTATCCCTGGTAAGATGAATGTTGTATCCAGGGTCTTTGTAGAGTTACACAAAACTCTCTGATGCAAGTCCATATGCACATAAATACATACATACAGAAGGATGCGGTTTGAAGGCACAGGGATGTATGCCAGCATCTAGGGTCAAATTTCAGATGGAATCATCCTTTATTATTATGTAAACTTTTGTACCATGCAAGCACCCATCTGTAATTACCCAGATGTCTTCATTCACCAAGGTAGCTGTGTGTTTGTGCTATTAGTTTGACCTTTTTGGAGGACTCTTTGCAGCAAGAAGTTATGCAAGTTTTCTGTTAACACCAAGTGTTCCATATACTTGCAGAAATAATGAAGCCCACTTTCCTATGGAATCACATCTGAGCTTCCTTATAGTCTGTGTACCCTGTTATCACTTCGCTTCACAAACACCCTCCATTAGCAGGCAAAGGCAGCAGAGCTGTGGCTATTTCCAAGCTCTTTGTGACAGCCAGCCTGCAAATGCACCTGCTGATTGCTCAATTGACTGCTGCTAACAGCAATCTATAATACCTTAGTTTTACCTGCCTTTTCCTCGGTACAAAATTAGTTTGGCCTCTTCTACCCAATTTTAACGGAACACCTAGATATCTTCTTCTTTGTCAAAGTTGGATGAAACTGGCCAGCAAATACTGCAGTTACAGAAAGTAGAAAACAGGTCACAAAACAGTTTGTTACTGTTATAATGAATTTCTGGTGGTACTTTTTGTTATAGGCATCTTATTGAAAGCTGTGTCTATGAAGGCAGGAACTATAGAAGCTAGGGATTTCTGCACCAAACAAGGAATTTCACTCTTCTTACTGCTATGATAAATTCAAGTTAATCTAGTGTGGCAAAGTCTTCCAAGGACCATTGCAATTGTGCTGTAATCTTAAGAATCTGTGAGGGCTACGTACTCATTCTGAGCAAGGTCACAGCTAAAATTCTCTTACAGCTTTGTGGTCTCGCGGGCCAAAGTTGCACTACAGGAGAATCTGCTCAGAAGTCCCCAAGCTAGCTCAGAGGAGAACAAGCACAGGTATCAGCTCCAATTATGAAAACTGGGAATCTGAGCAGGTGCTGCACAGCTGGTGAGGAGCCACGGCCGTGGTGGGCATCTCTGCGTTAGTCTCCGTGGTTTGGGGGACACTTCTGCCCCAACAGCTCAAGTTATTTGAGTGGACTGATATTTTTCCAAATGTCATGTTCTTTAAATGCTGTTTGAAGTTGAAGGTTTGCTCAGTTCTCCTCAGAATTTCACTGCAAATATCACCAAGATGTTTATATGTGTCCAGCTGCTATATGACCTGCTGTTCTTGCTCTCCCAGGAAAGCACAAAAGAAGAGGAAAAATTGTTTCACATGAAGAAGGCTTAGACTGGTTTTGTGGTAAATATTCACCACTGCAAACGAAGGCGTAATATCGTAATGAAAGGACCAACCTTGAACGTGCTATAATTACCATATCGTATGTATATCTGCCTGGATATTAACAGTTACCTCTCATCCCCTACAGTATAAAATCAGAAGCACAGTTGTGAATATATTTGAACAAAAACACCAAACTTTCTTCTCACTGAAGCCTATGCCAGTGAAAACTCCAACAACACATTTGATAGAAAAACAGAAATCATTGCTTGCATCTGCATCATTCTTTGGGTAAAAGCTTGGTTTCATTTGCAGATCTCTGTTAAATCTGATCAAAATGGGGCATTCTCATTTTGTGTCCTTCCTCAGCTAGTTCTGGGCTTTCTTAATGTCTCATTGACAGGATTAAACATTTTTGGCCAATGGAATTTGCTCATATTCTCTCTTCCATTTTGATTTCTTTTCCTGAAACATTTTATCTGTAAAATCACATATCCATTTCAACGTCTGAAATCATTTGTCCTTTTGTGCATTGTTGTCCTCTGCATAAATAATCCCATGAATAAAGGAATATGCAGTGAGGTGTGTAGGAAAGAGATTCCTGGAGAGAACTACGAGGAAGTGCAGAACACATGCCATCACTCAACTTTTCTTCCTGCTCCGGCCAGATACCATCTGTTACCATCGGCAGGGCTGGGGCTGCTTGTCCTGTGAGCAGCATGGAGGTGTCACAGAGATGTGCTGCTGGGCTGCGAGTCAGCACTGTGTGGTGTGGGAGCCTGCAGCTACCTTCAGCTGAACACCCCTCACATAAATCAGGAGCAATACTACCGCATCTGGTGTACGCAATGGGAGAATAAAACAGCTGTGCCGGATGAAATATTGAGTTTGGCAAATGATTCCAACAAAGTTTATAAATATTACTTTTAGTCTGTCTGCAGTCATTGTTGAACAGCAGGAGAAGACAGAGAGAGAAAGAGGCAGAAAGAGAGAAGAGTTCTGCACATGAAATTTTATGAACAAGAGTGATACATCAGTCGAATCCCCATTCCCTTAGAAGGTGGAACTCTCCAGATGTGATGGAATGAGTGTCCCGTACAACCAGAGTGTCTATCAGTCACATTGGCACAATGGTAAAGCAATTTTTCAGAGAGCACACATACAATTTTTCTGTGATTGTTCTCAAGTGTTTGATGATGATGGAGGGAGTTTTAGCAACAAATCCTTTACTGTAATCCTGGCAGATATCTTGAGATAAAATTGGTGTCCTCCCAGGTGCGCATCGCAAACATGAGGTAGCAGTCTGGGAGAGGTTTTAGCTGCCCCCCACAGTCACAAGTTGTAAAACCAGTTCTGGTCCTTAGAGAGTTCTAAAACCAACTGGCAAGCAGGACTGAATATGATCATGGGATGAATACAAAAGGAAATATAATAGAATGTTTGCATGACATTGTGGGAAGAAAGGAATTATTGGTGACAGGCTTGGATCAGTGCATTATCACCCACTTTTCTTCCTGAAACTTTAGGGGAAGAACTGATAAAGTTCTGTAGGAATGCATTGCACTGCTTTGTAGAATCTGAATCTATTCAAACCGTACTTTTATTTCAAAAGCTTCCATGTTGTGGGAACATTCTTTAGTGGTTACTGTCATCTTTCCAACCCAAATAGCTGAGTTAGGTGAGGTACTGAGTCTGTCGAGTTATTACAATAAACTTTACCTGACTGCAATCATTTTTTAATAGCAAGAGAGGAGTTCTGCACATCAAATGTTATGAAAAAGAATGATACTACTGTACAGTGAGAGTGCATGAGGACCAGCATCCAATCAAAGCATGCAGGAACTAGCTGCAAACAAAAAGAGAAGTGCAACAGCATTTCCTGAATGAGGATGGTTCTCATCTCAGGGTCTGCCATTGTAGCATGAGTCCACATAGCACTAAAGAGATATATTTTGCAGTTTTTTGCAAGATGAAAGTTACATTTCATTAAGTTTTTATGGTATTTTGAGCCCAATCAATAAGTTTTACTACCTGCATCCTCCATTGACTCATTGCAGCTCAGTGGGCTATCAGCTCTCTGTCTAGATGTGCTATGGATGTGCAATCACACTTTATTTAATGACTAAAATGGACACCTTTGGTGATAACTGATTCTTCAATGAGATATATAATTGTTCCCAGCTTATGCAGCCTTTATTGAATTATTATTGAAAACATAATTTCGTGCTTGGTTAAGTGGTAAATTTAATTCATTCACTATCAAGAGACAGTAACAAATATGAATTTACTTCTAAGAAAGGAGAGGAAGTTCAGTACAGCTACAAGTATAAACGAGCTCTAAGCACTTGCTTGTTCACTTTTCTCTCCCAAAACATTAAGTAGTATTCCTTCTCTTTAACAGAGGCATATAAAAATACCATGAGGAAATAACCTGCTCTTTTTAGCAAGGAAAATCTAGCTTTTTAAACAGTATCAGTTAAAATTAATTCTCCCTGCTATTTCTTGAATTTAAAATGGTTGTGACTGTATTTGACAACTCAGAGTAAATGCACTGTAAATAAAAGGCAGCTGGAGAAATTTTCAGTGAATTTGAAAAATGAAAGGATAAAGCATTCACTGGAAATACATTTTCTTCATACTAGAATAGAACTGATGGAACCCTGTACTGGATTTCTGTTTACACCAGTTGTTTAGCATTTGCAACCATACTTAATTTAAATGTTACCATTTTAACTTGCTCATTCCACTAATCATCCCGTGAGCGTGTGAGGTCACACCGAAATCCAGGCAGCATCTCTGGGGGTCAGTAACACATCGAGATGGTTAGTGTCAAAAAAAAACAAAAGCAGGGGAGTAGTAGATTCATACATCACTCCCTTTGAGTGAGAACTGGCAACGTGCTTGTCAGTAGCTGTGAAAGGCCTTCTCTGTGGGAATGCTCAGGACATGAAAGACAAGAAAGTCCATTTGGCCCAACATTTTAACCTCTAATTTACAATTTACATCAGTTTTCTCTACCAATTTTTTATGATGCCATGTGTGTTTTCTCGTTCTTCTCTATAAAAATGCAAAGGTTGGAAATCCTAGAGATATTGGGTTGTTGTGTGTGAAATAGAGGGGTAGGTCACTATCACTGCTTTCATGTTACGCTGCCCACCACTTCTTATCTCTGTCATCAAACCCACTAGCAGCACAGCTGCTAGATGCTTTGATATTATTTTCTTTACTGAAGTAAAAATACCTGCAAAAAAGCTTTAAAGATATTTGAACTTAATTCAACAATCTCTGCCTTCCACTATTCCAACTATTCTTTTTTATAAAAAGTCTTTGATTAATTGTCCCAGGTCTCGATATTCTTTTATATGAAGGTCCTTTACAAACACATTGAGTCCTTCTTTATTAATAAAGGAAGTGCTCTATGTAATAAAACATTTTCTCATTTAAATACTTTCTCAGTGCTCTGCTTTTTTATTATGTTTGCAGCTGTTTTACAGTGCCCTAGCTGAAGCCTTCAGAAGTAAAGTACACATATATGCCCTTTATTAGCCTCTTTATCTTTGTCTATCATGATCATAATTTTCTTCCAATGCCTACGTCCTTCTTTGATAGTTGCATATGAGTTTGCCAGTGTGGCTCTCAAAGACAACGACGCATTTTAAAGGATAAGCATAGTGCCTGTGAAATCATTGCAACGCATTATTATGGCTTATCTTTCTACTTTCATGGTTTGTAGTCCTCATATGGATTTATTTCATCTGTGCTCACGCATCACTTCGATAGCGCCTTGTACCCTTACATCATTGGTCTGCCTCCACTCACATAAAGCCTTCTACTTAAAGGATAATGTTCACGATGGGGGAAGTATACAAGGCAATAAACAGCTTTTGCAGGTGATTAAACACGCTGAAGCAAAGCTGAGGCATTTGAAAACCCCAAAAGCAGTTTGTTGTAAGCAAGGCTACACATCACAAGGAAGAGCTGTGCTCAACAAGCCACAGCATTAAATGAAAGCTTTTCTTTACCTTGCCTCGCAAGACCTGGTAAGTTTCATAGAGCTGCATTCATTTAATCAAAAAGATCTTCCCTTCTCCTTTTTAATAACGTGGGTGGCTTTCACTGTGTCAGCTGTGGTATAACAGAGATAGTTCCAGTGTAGTTGCTCGAGATAAAAGCGGCGAAATGTCTTTCTTCAAATTGCAATGGAGGTTCTGCTGATAGCCCTTTCCTCCTCTGCCCACCCACAGGAGGGCCCCTTCATTCCCAGCTCCTTACTTTTGTCCTTGCTCCTGCTCTCTTTGTCTGTGTTCCTTGCTTTCCTTTTTTTGTTTTTCTTTTTTTATTTTCAGTGTTGTTTTTACCTCTGTTTTCCTCAGCACTTCAGAGTTTGGCTCACAGTGCTGGAGCCTGAAGCAGTCACTCCCAGAGGGGGAGGTGAGAAGCAGGGCTGCAAGGTGCAGCCCTGGGAGTGCTGGGGAGCCTGCCACACAAATGACACTGCTTTTGGAACACTGGGTTAACAGAGACAGAGCTGCATTTGGAGCAAATATCATCTCCTAAAGCATACAATTACCAAAAGCATTTTCTTTAAAATCTTCTTTGAATTATTATTCCAATAGAGGGACATTTCACACACTTACATCTTTCTCTGGGAATCCCTATCAAATACAGACAATATTACTGCAGATGCAGTGTTTCAGCCCTGGCTTACCAGCACACAGCAGTTCCAAGCAGCAGCTAACTGAGCTCTTTGTCTCTTCCCTTGGCCTTCAATCATTGCTACAAGAGCAACATTTAAATGGAAATGAATATTTACTCATTTCTGTGTATAAATACATTCTAATAGAGTTTTATAAAGCCCTGTGTTCATTACATTCTTTTCTCAGACAAATAGAAATCCATTGTAAACCTGGTTTGGCCACAGTATCACTGAAACACGATCTGTCCTTGAATATCTTTATCCATTGTTGCCTGTTAACTTCAGCTAAAATGTCAGAGCCTGAATCACCAGAAATACAGCTAAATACACAGATACAGCATTCCTTGGCCTCTGAGATCAAGAAGAGCTCTCACAGTCAGACAGCAGAGTCCCAGCTCTGCAGGGAAAGCACCTTACTCACTTCGGCCATCTCATTACAGCACTGCACATTATGAGTGTGAGCAGTGCTGCAACTACTTCTAAAGCCTAAATTTGCATATTAGTTCTAGGTTTTCCTAGTAATTATCGATTAGCATTGCTCCCTCAAATTGTTATCTGCTTCTCTCCCTGGAGCAGCTCTCTCTGCTTTGTTTGTTTTGACCCTTAGGGCTGGAGTACCATCTCTAGCTAACACCTTTATCTCGGAAGGCCGAGAAACTGCTGGCGGCCGCGTGTTCCCGAGGCGTCCTCCTTCCTGCAGTCCCATTCCTTGTTTAATCTCTGCCTTCATTTTGGTTTACAAACATGCTAAAACTATTTCAAATTTCAGAGGAAGATAAAGTGCCAAATAACAGGTTGCAGGCTCTCGAGCTTTGCGCGGTGGATGTGCTGATGCTGGATGACTTCTTTCTCTGACTGCAATGCTTTCAGCATCTGGCTTTTGTAAACAACAAAGGCCGCTCTGAAATGATGGTGTTCGGGCCGCGGCCGCAGCCATGCGGCTGCTGTATTTACAGTACAGGAGATGTCAAATAACAGTCAAAGTAATTTGGGCATCATGGGAAATAATAGGAGCGATTCTAGTGCTTTCTGTGAAAACCTTCAAATTCCCATTTCATTAAAAATTCCACTCTGCAGCTGGTAGCAGAGATTACTAGGTTTCACCATCTGTGCGGATTAATGTTTCCTAAAGGAGAATGAGTGCAACAGATGAGATGCTGTCTTTTCAGATAAAACAAAAACCCAAAGTAGAATCTCTTCACTGACTCTTGCATCTTACACCTGTTTCCTTTTAATCACATGACTGAATTGTTTAGGACAAGCGATTCCAGCTTTCTTTAAAGCTGCTTAATTTTAAGACTGCAGATCACCAGGATGTTTGCGGGCTTGTAACAACGTAGAATTGTTGATGGGAAGAGTTAGATTATTATTAGACATGGGTTCAACACCTTCTTTAGATGATATTCTGCTCATATCCAAAGAAAATGTCCTCACCCAAACATGCCCAGTGATTCAATGTGTCGCCATATGTGCTGGATTAGCAATGGCAAACCGATGTGGGGAGGATCCGCTGCTTAAAATCTACGCCCTCGCTGTTTTCAGTCTCATCTCTGTCTTTTCTTCTGGCCATTACTAATCTTTTCAGGGAAGCAAGCATGTGATTCATTTAAATTGTGTTTTTAATCAATTCTATGTCACTACATATCTTACAGTGTTATAATTTTCAAATTACGTTAGCTTCACTGCACTCCAAACACTGAAATAAATTGTTGGCAGTGATCGCTGTATTAGGACGAATCACTAAAATTAATAGAGTTTCTGGAGTTGCCCGGAAATAGGATCATTAATTTGATTATTTCTTGAGGGCAAAAAAAAAAAAGTGTAACAGGCAATTGTGGCAACCTTGAAACACCCACCATGCTTACCAGGCCTGGGATTCGTGGTATGCAGGCATGTCTTGCTCAAATAAAAGGTGTTAAATCAGCTGGTGGGTGGGCAGAGGTGGTTCCTGGCCCTGGGCACGCTGTGGCCCCGCGCAGGCAGCATGCTGCAGGTGGCAGGGAGGCATTGCCCGCTGCTGGGGCAGCAGCAGAGCTCTGCATTTGTTCCTGGCAAAGGCGCTCAGCCATGCGTGAGGAACAGCCGTGGCATGGGGTGTTACCATCCATATGGATTAAACGTGAAAAAAACACTACACCCCAGAAACCAATTACTAATACAAACACGAAAAGTGGATAATTAAACTTGCTGGCAACACTGGTCCTTGCTCTCCCTTGCATTTTCCTTTTATTGAAACCCAGCTGTTCTTCAGCTGTTGCCAAGGGTAACCAGCAGTGACATTCAAGGTCATCGATGAAGAGCGAGCCTTTTTCCCACAGATATTTTCCACTTTCTCAGAAGCTTTCGTCTTAGAATAAATTCCTTTAAAACAACAACTTTTGCTCGTTATAACGCTCTCTTGTTTTGCTTTGATTTCCACTCCCTGCACTTCTTTGGTCAGACTGGTGCTGCTCTTCGTGCTAATTGTGATGAGCAGTAGCAGTAGCTCAGCGTTCAAGCTGTGTCTCCAAAGCATCACCAAAGCTGCTCTGTCCTCCTTTCACTCCGGAGGAGTGCTGTGTAGGGCTGCCCACAGCCACTGTGCCACCGGAGCTGTGAGCTGCCAGGATCCCCTCTCCCATTGCTGCATATTCTCCCTGAACCACAACAGGTCTCTTCGTTTTGGTATTTTACATATGCTACACTTTTCCCTTTTCTGTAGAGCTGGTGATTCATTTTTTAAACAGTTTTCTTGCCAGGCAAATAACTTAATGTGTTCGTTATAGCGCTTTCAGAAGAATAAAGTCAGAGTTTCATGGGAAGATGGGAAAAAAATCCATTATTTTATGTGAATTTTGTGGTGATCCATCACATAGTTCTACTTTACTTCGAAATGGTTAAGAGCACTCTGTGTGGTTTACGTTTGTTTTTTATTCTGCCTTTTATTTATCCCACATTTGCCCATTGCTCATTTCACACTTTTTATGTAAATAAGCTGCCTGATGATGAACGAGAGAGAAATCGATATTTTCAAAAGTTTCACATGGAATGTAAATTTCCTATGCATTTTACTATTCAGTTAACTTTCCAAGGCAGTATTTTTCTCTAGGAAGATGCTGCTTAAGGCACAAATATTCAGGGCTAGGAGAGCCAAATTACAGCCACGCTGAGGTGAGCAGAACTCCTCTTAACACAGGGGGGAACTTCACTTGCTCGAGCGGTGCTTCATTTGAAACTGTGTGTTTTACCTGCAGTTTGACCCAGATTTTCCTATATGATATTTGGAAAACAGAAGGAATGAGGACAGCAGACATCAAAGTCTATATTCAATACCAACCCTGTCCGGAGAGCCTGTATTTTAAAATGCCTCATAGCCACCACCTAGAAGGTGTCAGGAGACCTGTCTGCTTATGGGGGAGGGGATTCTCTCTTCTAGACACAGAACAGCTTCTTAAGAACTGCTTACTTGGCACCTAAGAGCCCTGGAAGTGGTTTAGGCAGGATTATGGGAAATGCAAATGACAGTATGTACCTATTTTTTTGTAATGATTAAGTATTAATTACTTGCAGTGTAGGTAAAAATATTTTTGAACTCACCAGAGGGCTTTACAGCTTTCCTATGAAGCTTCCTCAGCGGGTACATGTCAGATCCCATCCTAGCAGAACAAGGTTGCTGAACGCTGCTGTGACAGCACGCATCGCATCCCACTGCTCTGGGATGGGATGGTGGGTAGGAAGGAGCCTATGCACAGCACAGCAACCCCCAGCAAGAGTCTGAGACAGGCGGGGTTGGCACACTTGGCAGAAAATTGTTATCATGAGTTCAGTTTTTACACCTGCATATTCATAGCATTCCCTAAGCACCAGGAGCCAAGGCACAGGGAGAAAGCACAGAGCCCAGGTCTGGAGGGCACAGAGGCATTTTTCTGATGCACAGAGCAGCGTTATGGATTGTTACAGAAATTCAGAGTGCATCGCTAATTGGAGGAGTGTTTGTGCTTTGCTGCAGCAGTCATGGCCGCTCTTCTCTGTTTTATCTTTCCTCCTTTCTTCACTTCAGAGTCCAAAGCAGCAGCTTTCAGACTTAATTTGCATCCTGCACAAAGTAGATGACAGAAACTATTTTTTACATTACTGCAACAGAACTGATTGTAGGAAGTTTTGCAAGGAAATCTCATCAACCCTTTTTCCATCACGAGGGAGAGTATTACACTCAAACACCATCCATGTCTGCTACCTGGAGGTAGCTTTCCTTGGGGGGCCTGCCCTCCCACTGCATGAGAAGGACATTCACACCTGTCAACGTGAGCTTTTCACTTTGTGAAAAATAATTAGGGCGATGGAGAAGAGACTCATTGTTTCACATTTGCATGTGTGACAAAGAATCCCATATGCCTTTCTTCCTAAATGAGTATTTCTGGTATTGGGTCTTGCATTTGGAAAATGACAGAAAAATACTCTTCTATAAACTTGGACAGTTTCAGAACAGGGGCTGAAATGAAACTGATTTCTGTGTCTGGGAAATAAAGTGGACTTGCAGCTTTTGTTGGCCAGGGCAACCACTTCTGGGTGCTCTTCAAATTTCTGGAGAACATTTGCATGTCCTGTTTTGTTTTGCTTTTGGTTTTGCCCCCTGCTGACATCACAGGTAACACGGGTGAGAGCTGCTCCTCTGGGCAGGCTTTGAAAGAGTGTATTCAACGTTTATATAACCCCAATTAAGTCTAGCACATTCAGATTTGCAGATTAATGGAATTATATGAGGCCCAAAAGACCTTTTTCCTCCTTCTACAGATTACTGCATTTGTTTCAATGCATTGCTCAAATGAGTGTGTCAGGATGTGTGCCATAAACATCCCACAGCTAGCTGAGAATGAAATGCCATCCAAACCTTGCTCAGTATTACAGGGGTTCACCAGCGATTGGGCACGTGGTAATCCTCTTCGCTGCCTGGTGAAACGAGAGTCGTAAGGAGTCAGAGCCATTTTGTGTGCCTAAAATTCATGGAAGAACTCTTTAAATTATAGGTAATCAAAAAATAAAGTCTGTAAATGAGTTAAGGCTGCAGAGGACCAACAGAAACACTTTTCAGCTTTCAGTGCTATGCCTGGGATGTGACAAAGGCTATTTGAAATCCCTGATGTATAGATATTTACTGATGCAAATCCAGAGATACAGCACAACGGTTCTACTCCAACACTGTTGGTTTACACTGTTCATTGATTTCATATCATCTTAAAAGGTTCCCAGTGCAGATGTGTATAGAAACACTTGGGCTGAGCACGTGAAGATGCTGAGCTGACAGACGTCAGCTCTGTTGAATGTTCACAAACCAAACCTGTTTGCTCACAGCTGTCTGGAATGTCAGAAATCTGTGTTTTTAGAATATTCCCAGAAGAACGTGTTCCACTTCTCTGTTCATCTTCCCACTGACTAGATTGTTTCATGCTCAGTTTCTGTGGCAGACAATTGACTGATTAGCTGCTCAGAGGTTGCAGACGTGCCTGCTTGGCACTGCAGGCACTCATAGAACATAATATCTCTCCTTTTTGATACTTTTCCCTCATATTCCAGTTTAAAATTGGTGGACCAGGAGCTGAGGAGAATGTCAAGGGAGCATTAATATTTCTTAAGGAAAGGATGCAAAGAAATACAGAGAACAGATACAGCGCAGGGAAATGCAGAGAAACAGGAAAGACAATGTCGAGATAATAACTGAGAAAGTTGGTTTCAGGGGCAGTGCAGACTGAAAAAGGAATGAGTGCCTAGTGGAAGTGCTCTGCTCATGTTGAGGAGCAGTGCATTCTGTCAAGACAAGCTTGAACAGCAAAGTAATCCTTTGTGCAACTTCAAAGATGTATCTTGCTTGTTTAGCCACTGTATCCATTCACAGAGTATCCAAAATAAAAACTCATGAATAAAAACAACAAAACAAAACAAAACAAAAGAACATAATCATTATCTCAGCTTCTGCGGGGCCAAAACCACTAGAGGGTCAAGTCATAGACACAGCAGTACGGCCAGCCAAGACATTAATATTACTCCAGATTTATACCCTTGGAAGTAATATTGTTGGCCTGATGTCCTCTGCCCAGTTATTTGTGCTCATCTACACAGACAGTGCCAGCAGTCCTTAAAGCTGTCTCAAGTATCAGTTGGAGAAATACATTTCCAGAACGAGCTGAGATGGCAGACAGTTACAGGAAGGGTTTTAACAGTTGTTTAGAAAAAGGATAATGGAAGCAGTCTCTTTGGGAAATAGCTTTACATATTTCATAGCACCTGACTCAATAGCAGCAGTGCCCAGTCTGTGTCAGCAGTCCCTGGGCACAACGGAAGTACACACAGTGAGCAGCTGCTCTCTGCAACCACAAACATCATCAAAAAATTTAGAAAGGTTCCAAGATCTTATACAGGATATTAACAGGAGTATGCACACAGGCAGTTCTCATGACTATTCGCGTAGCTGACACTCCTTTGAGTAACTGCTTTGTGTCCTAATTTGACTCCCATCACTTATTGTAAGACAAAACAGAAAGACAGCTTGAAGTTTCAGCTTGATATTCCAGGAGGATTCCAGAATATTCCAAAGAGCCTGAATCTGCCCTGGGATGGCTGGGTGAAACGTATGGGTCATGTTATCTTTCCTGCAGTTATTGCTGAAAGAGAGAAATACTTGAAAAAAATAATTCATTCCAAATTCATCTCACAGGTAACGAGTGCAGAACCGATCCTTCCATCTCTTCTGATCCTAAAACTTTAGAAAATGAATCACTCAACATTTTTTCATGGGAGAAACTTTCTAGATAAGCACCCTGAATCTGTCCACAGATTGCTAAACTGGAGAAGTCTGCCTTCTCATCAGGGTTGAAAGAGAGCTACCTATTTCTTGGCTCTGCCTGCTCCTTCTGTTTCAAGCTGAATTTTGAAGCAAATTAGTTAAGAAAGCAAAACTGAAAAGCAGCAAGTACTAAAAGTTTCCAAGATAAAGCAGCACGGTTTCCAGGTTGCAACTGCTCCGCTGAGCTGTAAAATACAAGCACCAAAGCAATAGTACTGTTTATTATCCCAAAGAGCACTGGTGCCTGATGTCGGTGCTTTTCCACGGTGGGAAGGGGAGAAGGAAGAAGGTGCATCAGTAGGAGCACGCTGCCTGGGCTCCGTGGCCGCCAGCCTCAATTTGGTGCTATGGATTCACAGCGGAGAATAACTGCAGTGCTAGGAAGGTTTGAAAGCAAAATGCTGATGAAGCAGAGATTAGGAGTTTGCAGAGTTTTTCATCTGGATGAATGTATACCTTTTTCTCCTGCAGTCTTCTACAGTGAGCTACAAATTGATCCCAAACCAAATCATCCAATCCAAACAGGCCAAAGTCTAAGCAGCTTAAAATCAAGTTCCATCCAGCGTTAATAAGCAGAAAGTACCACTCATCTTCTCTGACATTTTCCTTTGCTTTTAGTTTAACAAGAACTGAATTTTTATGGGACATTTTTTAACTTAGTTCTCTTACTTTCTTTCCAGTATGGCTGAGTAAAGAATGCTGGAAACACACGCTGCAACCATGTTAGCCTTTAATGAGTAAAGTGCTGCAGTAGCGCAGGTTTAGCGTGAGGCTAAAAAGGTTAGGTCTGAAAAGAGGAGAACAGATTTCCATTTTTATTTTATGATATGAGCGCCAGCATTAATAATTAATCTATGATTCTATTAAGGAAGATTCTGTTGTTCAAGGAGAGGGTAAAAATGGGAGCAGCATGGGGGGGTCAGCAAGACAGATGTGCCATGGCATAGAGCCGTTCCTTACCAGTAAAACCAGACAGTGTAAGCATGTCCCTGATAACACAGAGGTTCAGAACCTTGTATTAGCTTTGCCAAAGACTCTTCACTGCTCTTTGTTCATTTTTAATGCCTGACTTGCCAGCAGAATGAATAATTATTACCGTTCTGCTTTTGTTTGTATTCCGTTATAGTCTGACATATTCTGCAACATCAAGATGAGATTCAAACACCAGCAATAAATTAAACTAGCTGCCATGGAACCTTTACTGTTTCTGTAGATTGCATCAGCTGATGCAATGGATGATACAAGATAAAGAATCATGTTCGTGTTAAAAACCGTGAGTGGGATTAGAACCGTCTGAGTGTTTGTGTATGACTCAAATGCTGATTCAGGTTTAAGACAAATTAAAATGTTCCTTGTCTGCTCCAAAGCATCACCACAGCCCTAAGTACTGCTGCTGCTCAGTGACATGGCTTCTACCACGTTCGTGCACACCTCTGAAGCGTGAGGCAGAGTCCAACGTAGCCCTAGATGTGAACTGTAACAAAATACACACACCACCCATGGGCAGCCACAGAGGCAGGGCAGCAGATCCGGGCTCAGCAGTGTGCCCTTACTCAGAGGAGCAGTATAGAACAGGTTATCTTGTCTTGGGTAACAATCCCAAGGCATGGAAACACCTTGTCTTTTCAGATAGGTAACTTGGCTGTCTCCTCAGAGAATTTTGCAAGCTGTTAATTATGAAAAGGAGTAAAATTGTAAAATGAAAGACCATGGCTGTGATTCTGGGTTACATTGCTGAGCCATAGGTACCATAGAACTTGAGTTATGGGAAGAAATTATAGGAAAATTGAAGCTGAAAACTATCCAACAGCAAGAGCTGGGAGTATGAGAAGTCTCCCATGTAAAACTGTAGATGCTCTTCTTGCCTGAGAGCCTCAAAACTGAGCAGGGCTAAGTACTCTACAAGGAGCCATGTGGAAGAAGCTTTGCAAAGTGATCTTTTTTCCTGATGTACCCAAGGTACTCTGAGAGAATGCAGAAGACACTAGAGCCTTGACGGAAAGCCCCTGTTGCTATGCTTCCCTTCTCAATATTGCTCTTTTTCTTTGCTATTACAGAACATGAAAATATGTGATAATTTAGTTACTGTCTCACCATACCATTCAGTGCCTGCTAGAACAGGAGAAGCCTTCCTGAACCAGCTCATCATGGAGGTGCCCTTTATACACATCAGAATGCATTAATATTCCTCTACCCTATTTCAGTCATTCTTCCTCACAGCACAGGTCTCGTAGCATCCATCTTCCATGCTTTAACTTAAAATATTTACATGGACTCCATAGAATTTTTTCAGAGCCATTTCTGTTTGGTTTTGGTGTGTGCATGTATCTTTATTATTATCATTAATGATGTTCAAGAAAGAGTTTATAAACATTTGCATTTATTTCAGATCTGTTTTTCTGTGACTGCCCTACGTACCACTGGGTATGACAGTTTCTATCTGGTTTAATTTTTTGGCTGAACACAAACATTGAGTTTGTCTGTGAATATTGCTGTTGCCTGCTGCTCTGGTACTTCTTCATGCTCAGTCTTTTTAATGATTATGTATAGTTCATCTCCTAAATGCCTTTTCTGCTGTTTACTGCAGTTGTGAAGTATTCACCAACTTCATGAGATGTGACCAGTTCATAAGAAGGAAAGGAGATATGATGATTTAAATTGCATGGAAAAATATGCATTCTGTCAAAGCAAAGAAATGTGTGGGATTGTATTCTCACACTCACACGAATCAGGGAAAACTGCATTTAAACTAGTGGGCTGATAGCACTACAAACCCAATTTAAATGCCTGTAAAACCAGGTCTACTGATTCCCTATACAACACTACTGTAGTTTTGAAGATCATGTTGCATTCTGGAGGATGTTTACCTGTTACTTACATTGAGGCCAGTAACACTAGAATCAATTAAAACCAGAAGAAAAAAGGACAACAGACTTCTCAGATTTCCTTCTCAGAAAGGAAATCTGCAGATTTCCTTTTTTGATATTGGTGTAACTGCAGAAGCACTGACACTGATACCAGAAAATGGCTGCAGGTGTTGGCCGTGGCTGTACCTCCCATCCTTTGTGTCCTGCTGGTCCCAGCACTGCAGCACAAATACAGCACAGCAGCACGTGGCCGTGGGAGAGGAAAGGTCCCCCTGAGCTGCACACACGTGCTGGTGGGTGCTGGTGTTACTATCCTGCCTCTGCTTTTAAATCCTGGCGTAGAAACTTCTCGAAAATATTATGTAACTAGGAGAAAGGACTTACGCTGTTGTAGAGCTGATATGGGTTTTCTGTAAATGATCCACGTTTTCTTTGTGAATAATTCTAGGCTAGTACTGATGAGCAGTGAGCTTTTAAGAAGAAAGTGTGTTCACGTTTTCCTACAGCTATGGCAAGTAAAGAAAAGATAGCACTGAGGCTCATCTGATTATAGTATACTTCTATAGTTTAAAAGATTTTCCAATTTTATCTATTTATAAAATTACTTGAAGCTGAGGATTAAAGAGAAAGGTTTAAAGCAGAAAAGCTGATTTAAGACTGAAGATCTTTCTTAGCAGCATCCATTTAAAGTTAATCTTTGATCATCTCTGAAGCTGATTACCTAACATATAAAACCTATAAAAATTATCCTCTCTTTTATTATGCAATACAAATATTGTACTCCTTCAAAGTCAGCTGATTGTGGAATAATATGTAGAAATCTGTTGGTAACAAAATAGCGGTGTTATGGACAGAGATGAGGAGGCCGTGGTGGGCAGAAGGACAGTGGCAAGCTTTGGCATTGGCACTCCCAGCAGAGCAATACAGTGGTAGAGTCACAGAGAAGACATGTAAGGCACTGGCACTTCTCCCAAGATGGCCAAGAGTTAAATGCTCTTGATGGAGAACATACAAGAGCTCCGTGAATGCTCTTACACTCCATTTATTAATGTGTAATTAAACAGCAGAGACTTTGCTGTCTCTGCTGGCAGATTCTGGCTCTTGGGAACTCCCTCAATGTGAGGAGGCTTACACAGCAGGTAGGAAAAGTTTTGCCAGGTTTTCACATAAACAGCTTTATTGTAAGTAAAAGGTTTCTGTATCAGCTTTTACTTCATTCCCTTTTATGCCAAGAGCATAAAATTATTGGTACATCCACAACGATGAGCTTTTGTTTAAAATCAATCTGTGTTTGCAAAAGGACTTGGACCGTTTAAAGGGTTTCGGTTTTAAATAACCCAAATAATACTGTTTATTTGCTTAGAGAAATAAAATCTAATTTACAGTAATTAAAGCACATTGACCTGATTAAAATTTATCTCCATCATCCTGTATTTAATACCTAGCAGCTTTGTTGCCAAGAGAGTATTGGTTTATGCTGAGAAAGGATTGCTCTGTCAAATCTGCATGGTAGCAGAAAATAGAATAGGGGAAACCTGAGAAGCTGAGAGTGAAAAAGGAAGCAGTCATTTTAGAAACTGTTCTTTAATTTCTTATATGTATATCTGACCAACGATCATAGTTTCCTGGGAGGGAAGGAGGAGGGTTCTTGAGAAAGTATATGAAGTACTGAGGATTTTTCTTCGGAGGTGATAACTCGGGGAAGATTTCAGCCTTGCAGTAACCTTAGAAAGTCAAAGGCGTTACAAATATAGGAGTGGAATTCAATCTACCACCCAATTAAGTTGTTAAAAAATCTTCTTGGAGGAGAGAGCAAATAGTCGGAAGATATTTTTCATACCTACAGTTATCTGCTGACACTATAACTCATGGTTCGTGTTTCAAAGGAATGGAAATTGTGCATTTTGAGTGAATTGAGAGTTCATCAGTTAAGAAACAATAGTTTCCCAAAGCCATAGATCCTCTGAAGCACAGAATGCACAAGGAAATGCATAACCTTATGGGTGCCTACTTCGGTCTGAAGTGAGTGAAAAAGAAAATGCAGTGTACCATTATGCCAAATAAACTTGAAGTATATTAAATATAAATCATTCTCATGCATCATATGCTACTTTTTAAAGAAAAAAATATGCATTAAAAAGATTTGTTCAATCTTATGTCTGCCTCATAGCATCAAAGATCAATGTGCAGTCTGATTAAGTTGTGCTGTATAGATTTCTGCAGTCAAGTTCATCAAAGAACCCATTTCTCTTCCTCTAATGATGCTTGAACCTAAAGTTCTTCTCTGAAGTACTTTAATTTTCACTTGGTCATTACAAAAAGACAGTGACTTAATGAACTGCAAATAGGAGAAGAAAGTAACATAAATCATTTTTGCATCCTTTTTTGTGGTATTAGCATATCTCTTCCTTCATCATTTTAATGCCTCCAGTGATTTCCCTACATACGATGGTGAAAATTAAATTATACTGCATTTTTTGCAATCCAGTGCACCAATAAAAATATAAAATCATTAGAATAATCAAGATGAATTAATGTCGGCACACTGTAATATTGTTTTACTTTGTGCCACAGTAACTGTTAGGATGAGTTTCCTGCTAAGATCGTCATCAGAAAACATTTATCATGATCATCAGAAAAAAAAGGTGAACTGCTCTCCTGAGAAAGGTTACATCCCTATAACTCTTCTGTTTTTTTTTTCCACCTTCTCCATGGCACTTCCTTCAGATTGTCTTACTGAGAGAGCAGCAAGGAAGAACCCCAGAATGTCAGTGTGCTGGCTGTGCTACGCTATCGGTGTTGTCAAAACAAAACCAAATTAACCCATGCCACTTCTGTTGTCATACGTCAGTATACAGCTCGGCTTTCAAAACCACTTGGGTTCTTATGAGCAGTACTGATAGAACTGTTCAGAAAACGCCCAGCTGGGACATGCAGGGAAGGTAATAAATTTCACTGCCTTCTCTTCTGTCTCCCTCTCATCCTCATCAGACAAGCAGACAACATCTTTGAGAAAACACAGGCCTCTCCCTTATTTTCCATTCCTCCTCCCTGAGAGCAAATTCCCATCCTCTTCTTTCTGGGGAATAGAGCTTGCATTAATTGCTGCTTCAAACAGCATATACTTAGCCATGGAAATTCAGTCAGAGATGAACCAGCAATGGAAATCTTGCCCCCAAAAAAAGCAACAGCTTTTCTCATAAGAATTCCAGCACAGAAGAAAAGAAACAGAGAAAATACGCTACAGGCCACATACAGAATCGATTTCAAACAAGATGTGTTTGAGAGATTTCCCACAAGGCACCAGCAGCTTCTTAATGCAGTTCATTCACAAATTCCTTCAGGGAGCTCAGCAAATAACGCAGCTGATTCCCCCTCTCCACAGGAGCACATTAACATGCGCTGGAAGACTCAGGGAGGTGCTCAGAGCTTGCAGAGCAGCTGCTAAGCAGTTGACCACTCATTGCCTTTGGTCCTAGCAATTTAGGCTGAGTTAGATCAAAAGTCCCTCGTGGATCTGGGCACTATTTTGTAATTGAAATTCAATGGCAGCTGAGTACCTTGCTCCCTAGAATGTCCAAATCTGGAGTCAATGATGGCTAAACGATCAGAAGCAATTCTCCTGGCAGTGAGCTGTGTTTGTAGCTATGCAGCCACCCATCACTCCGGTGTCCAAACTCATCTAAGCCGTCTAAGTGCAGTCAGAGCTGCAGAAATCCTAATGGATTTCAAGGACTTTCAAGCAGTACCTCATGGTTTTGGCAGGCAAAGCCAGGCTCTAACAGTAACTTCAGACTTGAACAAGATGCTTTTCAGTTTTCTTTGTGCTTATTAAGTCATCTAGGCAGGTTTAAATGGAAATTGTGGCCATAAGAGTGAATGGGAAGGATCAGAGAAACACCAAATCCAACTGCACTGAACATGGAATTCTTTCCACAGTAACTGACAATGTGTTATTAGCTGTGGAGCAGGAAATGTTCTGTTTGGCAAGATTGTTCACAGAAATTTTCAAAGGGAATTGAACATAATGAAGAATTTTCTTTCAATAAACTTCCTAACATGAAAACTCAGGAGATCTTTCCAAACGCTGTTTTGTGAGAGCTCTGCAACAGAGCACATAACTTGTCCTGACGTAAGGAAAAGAGCACAGCATGCAGTGTGGGACAGCTTGTTTCACTTGAGAACTCGCAACAAAAGACCCTACAAACTTGAAACATGCACTCATTGCAGACTCCTGCAATAGGGGCCTGATCACCCACACATATTTCCCTAAATCTCCTTTAAGGTTTTGTACTAGATACGATTGAAACTGTTTTTATTCCCCTTAATACATCATATGGAAATCACAAGGTATTTGATGATTTCCCACATGATGTAACTTGATTGGATTTGATGATCTCTAGAGGTCCTTTCCAACCCCTACAATTCTGCGATTCTTTAAACGTTTTGTTTGAAATGATGTTTAGAACAAACACGTGGATATTCTGAATTCCTTTTGTTGCAGAGCAGTTAAGTCGGTGGGTTTTTTTCATCAAAAATGACAGGGCGAAGCAAACTAATGTTTCTAAGGGACTGGGAAGTGTTATATAGTGTCATTAGATGCTACAGATCAGAAAATTGTGGGTGTTTTTCATGGGAAGAAAGAAAATGTATCAGTATGACAAAAAAGGTTAGTGAATTCGATACAGTATTCAGTTAGAAATGTGAGTAGCTTTGTTTACCTTTACTAACATTTAAATAACAGCCACTGGGGGCTGCTAAGAGAAGCTGGGCAGCACGCAGATGCTGTGTTCATCAGCACTACAAGCTGCCGCTGCCCTGGGACTCCTGCAGACAGCCTCCGCACTGGTAGAGCACATAAACCTGGAAAGGGCCTCTTCTGAATGGGAAATCTCTGTGCTGGCAGCCTCATCCTGCCCAGCACCAGCTCTGACTTGATGAAATTCCCAGGGCCAAAATAGCAGGCAGACACTGGATATTCTTGTTGCATGTGTCTGCCAAGAACCATTCTGTAGTGCTTCTAGACCTGAGCAACCAGCTGTGCGACATGGATTCAAATGACCTGGAAAGAAAATTTGGCTTCTCTAAAATTGATGGCAGAAGTCTTTTACTTCAGTGAAGCCAGGATTCGTTCCTGGCAGTTACAAAGGCTCTGCACTGAAATGTTTTCCTGCTGTCGAGTGAAGTGTGTTCCTGTTTCTCATGGAATTCTTTCTGTAGCTGTGCCAAGAGCTAGAGGACTCACCTCAAGCAAACCACTTCTGTCAGTTTTCAAATGACTTTGTACTTACTTAGTGCCAAAAGAACTATATGTTCAGCAAATCTAAACCTGGATATGATTTTAAGCACCAAAACAGGACATTAATAATTACGGCTTCCTAAGCAGGAGAATTTATAATGTTGTAGATATAGCAGTAGGCAGGCCCTATGGAAACACAGATAGTAACACAGATAGCACTCACTGATGGACTTGTTGATGCAGAGGCAGCATTAGAATTTGAAAGCTCCTCGGGTGAAGCTTCACATGCTGGCCATCGCCAGCTCTGCTGCTGCAGGCTGCTGCGCTGTGCTGCTGCTCAGCTTGGCTCCTGCCGTGTGCTTACATGCACTCACACAAGTGTCTCAGTTGCACAAGTGACATTCTGGTTGTTTCTAATTCTCCTCCAGCACATCTGCAAGACAAAGATAAGCAGAGACCAAATGTGAAAACGTAGGTAAGCATATTCTGCAGCTACATGGAAAACATCTATATTTTAAGAGTCAGCTCCTGCTTTCTGAGTTAGTGAGAAGGGAAGGCGAAGGAGCCCGCTGTCCCCTCACTGCCACATGTGTCGGTGCTGTACCTGGCTCCCTCAGCGCTGAGTGGCTGCAGCTCCATACTGTGATGCTTGGAGGCATCAGAACTGATATTTCCCTGTGATATTCCCTGCAGTGCTGCTGTCCTTGTGTCCCAGCATTTCGTGACTGGAACTGCACTTAAGTATTAAAAAGCATTTTGTCTGCTTTAGCCTGGCTCCCTGTGCACCAGAAACTTTAGGGAACAGCGAGGGCTGAAGGGTGCAGGGCAGGGATCCAAAGCTACCTATTTCCTACCACCTTCATGAACATTGGGCTTTTCTCCAGAGCTGAACACTGACACTCCTAATTCTAGAATATAGAAAGCTGAAATGAAGAGTTTCACTCCCCAGAGAAATAGAAATTGTTTTAAAAAGATTTCTTTAACTTTGTAGAAGGTCATTTTGTTGTGAATGAGCTGGTTTCCCGGGTTTAATCCTGCAAAAATGAAGGCTATTTAAATGAAATTGGAATTTCCTTCTTTCCTATTTTGTAATTCAGATACTGCTTTGTATCTGTGTGTAACAATTCCCAAGAAGGACGCTGATCCAAGCGCTCATTACTCGTAACAAATCGGATATTTATTGCTGGATAGAGTTACACAGACCGAGCAGGCAGCGCTTCGCCCCACATCGCCGGGGCCGACTTCACTTTTATTAGCGTATTAACCTCTGAGCTTTCCATATTTGTGTCATTCTGGCTGACAATAAAAAGGGAGAGCTTCAGCCTTTACCTTTCTTTAGCCGTGCCTACAGTGTATTTTACAGGAATGCATTCACTGCTGAATGCAGTAACAAATCTTTGAATTTATTGAGCAATCTGTGGCAACAACCACTCCACGAGGGAAATAATCCTCTCCAGAAAAACAAAGCACAAGTGCAGAACATGTGAGCAAACTGTTTGATTGCAGTGCTTTAGCTGTCGTTGAAACAGTAATTATAAATACAAGAGATCACTTTAGGAGTACACAGCTATTTTTAAAGCCCTTAACACCAGGAAATCGGCGGGGTGTACCCTGCAGAGGTGTGTGTGGTCACAGTGCCTTAACACGCCGGGTATGAACAGCATCTCGCAGTGCTCACTTCTGGTGGCCATCGTTTCCCATACGTGTGGATATTTGCATTGGAGTTGGAGGCTGTCTGCCAAGCTGCTTGTTTGGAACTGAAATTTATTGTTCGTTTGACTCCTGAAAAATAATCTAATTCTTCAAACCCATCGAAAATTGTGTGAATTATTCACCTCGGTTCATTATTATGAGATATTTTATGGTGACACCACTGAAGTCATTATTTACAACATATGGGATCATCTTTTACCAAATGTTTTCTCCTTTCTCTTCTTGTAAATGTCTTCAAACTATGAAGTAAATCCTGAATCACCCAGTTGAAAGTGCCAAACAATGATAAATAGTCACATTATGTACACAGGATTGCAACTGTAATGTTTTTCCCAACACCGCATATTAGCTTTTACTTCCCAGAAACCAGGCTTTTCATATGAATTTTTCCTTAAGTGTTTCACTTTATCATAACACTGACTATCTGCCCTGAAGTTCAGATGCAGATGGAGCAAAAAAAGCTAGGGCTAGGGCAATGCTAGCCCACTGGTTTTGAAAGGGACTGAACTAAAATTAAAACGCTGAGTTGAGTGCAAAGGAAAACCTATTGCCTGCCAGAAAGAAGCCAGCTGGAGTTCTGTGTGCGTGAGAGAGGGAGACAATCTGTGTGTGTGTGTTTGTGGGGAACGTGGGGGTGATAAGCTGTGGGAGGGAATTTAACTGCAGCACTCAGGCTTAGGCAGATTAATTTAACGGAGAGAAGGTGACTTCTAAAACACCAAACCCAATGTTTTTGTTCTGGGATTATGGCTGCAGCACAGCAGGGTGCTGTGACACTGAGCTGGAAAGTCCATTTTGTCCAGAGAGAAAATGCCCACCTGAAGCATTATTAGATGTGAACAAACCACGGGAATATTGTTGGTACTTGCTCAGACCATTCTGTTTCATGTGATCCCAATAAGATCAGGAGCAACGCTCCTATTTTCTGCAGAAAATGTTTCCCATGAAATATCTGCTTGCACACAAGCAGCTAACTGCATTTTGAAACTCATATGGAGTACCACAATCCCAAATATGACCAACTGTTCTCTCTCAGACTCACTGCTGTAAATTGTCTCCTTAGCTGAGGGCTGGGAAGGTGTAATGAAGGGATTGCTGGTGAGGGAAGCTGGCAAGACCAGGAGGGAATGATGTGGCGGCAGCAGGAAGGGTGTTCTGAGCATTCATAGATTCCTCATGCATCTGGTAAGGGCTGGGGACAATCAGAACCACGGTATGTATTTCACCCATTGAAACAAGGCTCACACTGTGCTAGTGGCACAGAGTAGGTGAGTGGTTCCTGATCCAAAAAAGTCCATATTATGAAAAATTTCTGCCTCAAATTCTGGAAAAGATTCACAACCTCACATTAACCCTTTTTTAATGTTATGCTTACTCAGCACATCTTCCTTCCACCTTTCAGATCCCTGAGTGAAATCAATGGGGGTTTTGTATTTATTTTGAGGCTGAGATTCCATTTGTTGAACGTTCTGCTTTCAGGTGTCCTCAGACACAGAGGAAGTGTTCAGACCATGTTGCCGTGCTGTGTCTGGGAGCAGAACCACTGTGTTCCTGCTGTACGTGCAGGAAGTATTTTGGAAACAAAACCAACAGGGCATAAGTAAGAAGCAGCATTTAGTTAATATTAGACAAAAGATTTTTGTCACAGTAAATGAGGAGGCGATGTCGTGCTGATTTAAGTCTCGGAGGAGCACCGTAATTGTAACATTACGTACTACACTGACAGGTTCATGTAAAATTCAGAACAGCCTGCCACCCCTTGGCAGCCACTCTCTGCAAGAGCGGAGGTGTCAGTCCCATCAGCAGCGGCGGTGGCCGGTGCGAGACGTGCCTCAGTGCTCCTGGAATTTCCTCCCCACCAGGCTTGGAGAAGGTGCTGAGCATCCTTGTCAAGCAGAGGCGGCTGCTCTGGGTGGAAAGGCCTTCCCAGAGGTATTAGTGCTGGCAGATGTTTTCAGTGTTCCTTGGAAAACAGTGACAGTTTAACCGGAAAGAAAAGACAGCACAATGAGCAGCAGAACGCCGTGCTGGAGGAGAACTGTTGGGTGTGAGCTCCATCAGTACAGCGCTGGGAAGGTGGGGGCTCCGAGGTCATGGACCAGGAGAACCCCAAAGCGTGGGCTGGCCCATTTTTACAGCTCTAAACCACGTATCCCTACTTACTGATGAAACTTCGAAGTCTGAAGAGAGCATGCAGCAAAACAAGACATTTAAAGGTTGTTTAGATTTTCTCCCTGAGCACAGAAAAACTTTTCTCATAAGCTATTTTTCGGAGATGGGCTGAAAATACCTGCCTCTTCCAGTTACCATCCAGAAATCAATAGGCAGGAAAGCAAATTACTGCTCTTTCTCTTACGTTTGTGCTATTATGGTTTCTGCGGAGTGAAATTACTTTACAGTTAATTAGATTTTTAAAAAATATAGGATGGCTTCTGTATAATTCCCTTGGGTGTTTCTGTACCTCCCCAGCTTTTTTAATACACTTCTGGAAGAAGAGCCATTGATTTGGAGGAGATTTAATAACCCATTGGTAACCGTATAATCACCTGTAGCTGCCAAGCCAACGCTGCCCTGACTTTCTAATAGCTGTAAGCAGCAGGTCAATACTTTCAGCAAAAACCTGTATCTGTTTTAACAGCCCAGTCCTATAACCATCACCTGGAGCTTTTAAGATGTGCATCTCATTTTGAGCTTTCGTTCAGCTCAGGACTGTGCTTTTGAAGCAGGTCTGCTCTCCTGCTCTTAGCGAGGTTCCTTTCCCTTCGCCTGTGCTTCCAGGGCGTGCAGACCAGCTCCTTCAGGCCTCAGCAGAGCCTGGGTGCCCTGGAAGGAAGCCCGGTGCCCTGCTGCACTGCTGGCTGCTCAGCACCAGGCCCTGACCTGCACACAGCACTGCTGATCTCAAAGCAAGAACAAAGTGCATTCCAAAAACTGCCCGTGTCTGCCAGGCGTGTGCCCGGGTCGTGGGGCTGAGCGTTTGAATGCGGCCTGCAGAGTGCCTCACTAAGCAGGGTCAGCAATGGGAGCGTGAGAAAAAAACTCACCAGGAGCAGAGCACGTGTCCGAGGACACGAGGGAGGAGGAAGCTGTGTGTGCGCCGCAGATTGCTTGTTTCCATACCGTCATTTAGCTAACAACATCTATTCCGTTTTCAAATTGTTTAATGCTGACTGACATTTTCTTTAAAGTGTAACTCACGCAATTTAATGATAACCTTTAATTTTCCTCTACGCTTATAACTTAATCGGAAGCAGCAAAAGTATTAAGAACGGCACTGCAGGCACCGGCAGTCATTTCTGTCCCAAGAATGCAAAGAAGCACACGCGGTCACAACTGTGGCTGGGAATTTTAATGCACAGTGGCCTTAAGAATGATGTTTTCCTACAGTAGCTGTTCTTTCCAATAGCTTGAGTGTGCTTTGTATTTTTATTACTACGTGGAGAAGTATATCTTCTACGTTTGAGCAATGGTACCATTTTTGGAAATATTAAGAATGAGAGCTGGACTTGTGAGACTTCATTTCCAAAACCAGGCCACGTATGATCAGCCCTCAATACACAGTTACACATTCTGTCTGGCCACGGAAAATGGAGTTTTCCCTGCGCTGACATGGGAAGGCACGGAAGTGTATAACTCTCCCGTTCTGTTTCTCCCCACTTCAGGAAACCTACGCTGTTCACTCCGTCTTCTCAGAATCACACATCACAAGTCAGCCTAGACTTTAGGAGCAGAAATTCACAATTCCTTGGACATTTCTCACAGATGCTGCTGCAGAGCTGTCCTGCTCTCGCTGCTGTGAGCACAGCACATTTGGGTCAGCGGATCCCCACCTGGTTCTGCTGCAGCTGCGTTCCCTCTCTGTGTTGGTTTCCATCGTTTCAGTAAGCTGCTGAACGGAGCAGTCTGTGTACACACATAACAGCACGGCTCACAGAATCCATCACTTAATGTAAACTTATCTTTCATTTCTCCAACTGCTTATGTGCATATATGTTTCGACACAAGTGCACCGTGGGGTGACGTTCAGGTTAGAAGATCAGGCAGGGATATTAAGGTACTCCATAAAAGCTGATATGTATTTTTTCACAGCCAAATATTTTTCATTTAACAAGAACTTCAGTGCCATCTGACCACCTGCATGGCCTTTTACTACTGTCTGCAGGATGTGATGAGTTTTAGCCTCCAAACTCCTTAGCAGACTCAGCCTCTCGTGACCTCCCTTCCACCATTTGGTAGAACCACCATCCCCTCCTGAAAGCAGAGCATTGCATGAGGATCATCACGTGCCCTCTGTCATGTCATTGCTCATTTTCTTGTGCACACGGGCCTAATTAACAGCTATCACTCTATTTGTTCTCAAGTTGAACATAATTAACAACATGCTTAAGTAATGATTTTGTTTATGTCTAGTAACTGAAGCCAAACTTGTCAAACTATTGCTCCATTAATTTAACTCTTCCTCTTGATCTAGGGAAATTCAATTGCCCTAATTCACGCAGTAAATGTTTTCTTCTCTTGCTTAGATGCTCCTGGAGTATTTCCTAGGAGCGATTTGATCTACATGCATCTTTGATTCATTTGCTCACCTGTCTGCTTTAGAAGATTTCCAATGTCAGCCCTCATCAATACATGTAATCTCCTAATTGGAGCTCAGAAATTGCTGTATCTCAAACAATATCAACATATTTGCCGTTGTAGAAATGTCAGTAATTAGCTTTGAACTTCAGTTAAAACGCTGCTGCACATAATAACTACTTACAGCTTTATTCTAGTATTACTTCAGGCCATGATTTTATCAGACACTGGATATTACAAAACTCAGCTGTTAATGTGCATAACAAACGCAGGGGAAGACTGTCTGCTGTGCCCTGTGTTTACAGAAAGCACTGCTCCGATCATTACTGAATTCTTCCCCCACGTTAGTGGGAGGGAAGTCTATGTCTGAAGTACAGAGCACATCACCTTGTTGTTGCCTTAAAGATAAAACAGCTGCACAGTCTGGTTTCTGACCTCACTTAGGGTTTAGAAGCAGAGATAAGAACTTTAAGGTCCCTGGGAAGGCTGTGCAGAATGACTGGTGCTTGCTTGCTTGCTCGTGAAGTCCTGGTTCTTCGGCTGTTTTTCAGCTGTGTTCCTCTGTTCAGCTGCCTGGAACAAGGCAAGGCGGGGACGCTGTGAGGATGTCTCTTAGGACTTGAAAAGATAGTCCAGTGGCACTGTCTCTGCTGATGCAGAAAGCTGTCTTGTGAATACTGCTGGCACTGAAGTCCCTAACAGTTCAAAATATACCCAGAGTGAGAGAAAGGAGAGGGAAGCCTTGTGGGAATGAGAACACAAACGTTCTACCCCAGAGAGCAGCGTGCTTCTAGCTGCCAGCTCGTGAAAGGTCTGTGGTCGTTTGTGGGGAACCTTCAGCCATCTACGCTGCGATGCTCCAGGAGCCTGGCCAAGCCTCGTTTTATTCACTACAGCTGAGGACAAGGGCCTGCATTTTCTGAGCAGTCAGACCTCTTAAATTCTCCCCTGGTAAACTGAATAAATGATATGTGCCTCTGTTGTCATGTTTTAGTGAAAAAGACATGTCTTGAAACTTCCCTGGCTCCCACTGATGGCCCTGCACATAAACTCCAGACCTGATTGTCCTTTCACAACAGCGTAATCAGAAGCAGCTATACCAAAGCCATTGGATTTATCCTCTAGGAAGTACCAGAAGGGAGAAGAAGCACTCTGCTTCCCATTGCCATGGTTAAAGAGAAGGCCAGAGTCCCTGTAAATAACCAGGAGGAAGCTTCCTGGAGTCCATCCCAGTTGATGAAAGTTATTTGATGAATACATTTCAGTGGAGCCTTTTTAAGCCGTGTTATATTTCATGGGATATTCACATGGCAATTGTTAGAAACTGGTTTACTGCATGAAATATAAGATACGTTGGTACACCCTTATGTATGTGAGAACAGGAGGTTGGGTGTGCCACATATGGGGAGAACGTGCAGTTTCGGGTTCCCAAATGGCACCTTTATGTAACTGCTGGAAGATTTAGAGGAGCTGAATTGCTGCAGTGATGTAAAAAAACCATAAAACGAATGGTAAATAAATATTTGCACGCACATACACACATATGATGCACAGTAATTACTAATTTAATGTCACAGGACATGGAACAACAGCTGCTAGCTGTATTTTCCATAGTGAATAAGTTTGTGAGAATTTAAATGTAATACGGAAAAGAGATGGAATCCCTCCCTGTATTTTGCAGGTACTGTTAAATATTCCCTGAAGTTATCCATTCCCATGTATTTTTAGTGGGAAGCAGATGTTTTTCTTCTTAAAAGTGTGCGGATTCTGTGTAATGACAGGTTTCTCTGTAAATAGGATTTTGCTTCAAAAAGAATAGAGATTTGCTAGTTATCAATGCAGCACAAGGCGGAGATTACAAACACCGCGCATTGGGGTCTTACAGAGATAACACGGTTTGACAGCAGTCTGAAAACAGATCTCATGCACGTCAGAGTCAGTACGAATCCACGGCTGTGCAAGTCTCAGCGAGGACAATTTTTAATAAGCAACTTTCTGGTTTTATTTCGCCATGGCCAATTAGCTGCCAGCGGGATCGGATTGGCTCTGGCTCTGGGCCACCCGTGTCGGCTCGGAGACGTGTGTCTGAGCTCCATCACACAGCACGGCCATGCCCACCATTGATCTCATTTTGTTCCACTCAAATGCTGCTGTTTCAGTGGAAGCAGAGGAAGCTGCTGCTTGCGGGAAGGCAGCCTGAAGGCTGCAGCATGGTGCTTCAGAGCAGGACGGCCGTGCAGAGCTGGAGCGGGGGAAGACAAGGAAGGCCTTGTGGGATCTGAGCAGCGTGTCGGTGTGGATGAAAAGCAGACGTGTCCTGCTTTATCCCCAAACGCTGTGACACAGAAGTAAGAATAGAAGAAATTTCAGCTCTGCTAAAGCAGCCCTTGGCAATATGGAAATGCGGTAACCTGCAGCTGAAAATGGAAATTTAAACAACCCTGGAGATGTGACGGCTCCTCCCGAGGATCAGGGAACGTGTAAAGGCAGAGCTGAGCTCAGAGCTGAGCTGAGCGTGACAGCTGCGTGGAAGTGTTTGTTCATTAGAAGTTTGTTAGAAGAAACGGGTGCTTTGGTTTTGCCTCAGTGCGTGGTGGAACCTGTTGCATCCTGTAGTAGTGGCCAATAGCTGTTTGCAGACGCCATTAATGTCGGTTTCTTTTTCAGTTTGATGCACTGATGCCATGGGTTTGATTGGGTGTTGTATCTTTGTGCTAGAATGCATGTAAGCTTCCTGCTTGTCCAAGTCAGTTTTTCCTGCTCATTTCCAGAGTTTTCATTTGAAATGAAACTCATCTTTCTCAAAAAATTGTTTACGGTTCCTTTATCACTACTTGCTTTCATGAGTGCTGTCAGTGCCGATGATTCTCTCTGTACTTCAGAACCTGCTCGTATTTGGGTATTCATAAAGGTGATAAAATACATTTGATTTTTCCCAGAAACAAGCCTGAGGGCCCTGTTTATAGGATATCTCATAGTCATGCTGTGTTAATTCCATTTATGTGCACGTTCAGCTGTGGCTTTCAAACAAAATAATGATCACTCTGCCTCAGCGGGGTGAAGATTGTATTTTTCAGTATAATCAAGTTCCAGAAAATAGAAACACTCCATGTCATAAGCGAGAAACTGTCTGCATAGTAAATACCATAATTAATTTAAAAATGATTAATATTAACTAGAATTAATGTTAATCAGAACAAACGATTCACTGCTGCATAATCTTAGTGTACATGTGGAGCACACACAGTTGCTAAGGGCATACCACCGTGTTGAAATAGAACTTTAGGAGATGAGGTGCTTTTCATGCTAACACAAACTTGCGTGGTGTATCCACCCTGAAGGATGCTGAACAATCCCACAGCTGTGCTCACAACACTGAGCCCAGGAAGGCTTTCACTTGTCTGAAAGACCTCCAGGCCCCCATTGCTCAGAGAGCTGCCTGTGCCTCGCCTCCATTTTGTTCGCCCGCTCAGGGTCCTGGCTGCTTCCCTCCACATGAGATGGGCTATTTCAGAGCATTACTGCTCTGCAAGGTGCTTGCCAGCTCTCTGCTGCAGTCCTGCAGCGATGCAGCACCCACCAGGCTGCTTGCTGGCAGCAGTGCAAGACCTGAACATCTGTGTCCCTCCGAGCCTGCAGTCTGCAGCTCTCCCACTGATCTCTGCCGTCAGTCGGAAAGCGTGGAAGTGGAAAATAAGCCCCCAGCCACAGCTCGTCCTAAAGCACGGTGATAATCCGCCGTAGTGTTCGTGGTTCCAACAATCACTAACAACGGCATCAGCAGCAGAGCCTCCGAAGATAGGCTGGTAACAGATCAGAGGGATATTGGGGAACATGAAGAAGCTCCTTAATTAATTTCTAATCCTTTTTCAGCCTTAATCTTCTTTTTCATAGTAAGATCTGGCATTACACATTTTCTGCACACATGCTTTCTAGATGATGTAGATTAAGCCTTAGGTCTCTGATTTGCTAGAAAGAGCATGTCAGTAGGTTAGCTCTCACTGCAGCCACGTACTGCAGCACCACGGGATTATTCTGTCTGGGGTGATATACCCAGCTGAAATATTAATTAACTGTATGCGGAGTTCATCCAGTCACCCAAGGTTTTAAGCTGTGCTTTCTTCTGTGCTCCTCAAGGTTTTGTTCAGTCTTTTTGGTGTAACTGTACATTAATTTCAGAATAAGACTTTGCATAAGGAAACGCAGAGGATTTCTGAATGCCTTATTGCTAGGGTAGGGAGCACGTTTCAAGAAGAAGAAAACAGTAACACTGCAGATATTTGTACGTGCTTGCTGTCCAAACACAATCAGTGGGCCATTTTTCACCAGTTCATGGTACAGTGTCTTCTCATTTGTGATGTAAATACAGAAAATAAATAGATAAGACTCTTTCAGTCATATACAATAAGTGCAAGACTGGCAGTCAGCAGCGCCCTGTATTCCTGACAAGGCAAATATCAAACTTCTCTGCTGGACTTTTCTGGGCCCTCCTGCACACACATCCTATAGCAGAATCTGAAGCCTCCTGGTTTGGGACATTTACAATGTTTATGTTAGAGTATTCTATCCCTAAAATATACTGTATCAAAAAAGCTTCAGAATCCCAAAGAACAATCACAGTGGCCTTTTTCTCACTACTTGCTATAGAACTTTCTAGGCTTCCCTAGAGATAAGTTGGAATTTTCCACAAGGGCGTGGTGTTGGGTTCCTTTCAATAAGGAAGGAGCGATCTCAGGGTACGTTCATCCTTTTAAACTCAGAAGGGAAGGCAGGTTAGTGCTGACGGCAAATATTTGTCTGCTCCTGTGTTGTATTTTCTCATAGCACTGCTAGAATCTGCTGAGCAGCCTCAGTCAGGAGAACAATGTGAGCCCGGGTGATGCCCCTCTGTATGGAAATGAAAGGCTGAGCATTTTCCGAACACTGTTAGTTAGGAAGAAAACACACATTCCTGTGCTACATGATTTGTCAGGTTTAGATATCTTTTAGGAAGCAAACTGCAGGAGGTATTATAAATTCTTCTGCAAACATCACAAAGAGGAGACACGCGGAGCAGATAACGGTTATACTCAGAAGAACAGAAAACCCGAGGGACCTTCCTGCTCGAGCTGCTTCAGAGCTGCACAGGAACAGGCATTACGGGCAAAGCAGACTTACAATTAAAACTGAGAGCTACCCAAATAGATAGGAGAGTAGAAGGGAGACCAAACTAACCAAATCATTGGACAACAAAGGGAAGAAAATCACAGATGAAGACGTTAGGATTCGCATTTTCCTGACAGCCTGAGGGGCATATTTAGGAGTTTCCCAGTCTGTGAAGCGCAGCCCCTTCTATCGAAACGTTATCATTTCCAGATTTCTATTTACTCAGCACTTCTGAGAATCAGGTCACGTCTGCTCAAGCGCCTGAATGTGGAAGAAGCTGACCTAGATCAGTGCTTCTCAGCCCTTCAGCACATATGAGCCACTTCTGGTCCATGTGTGTGCAGGTCTGTCCCCGGGCAGCAGCTCCGGGCTGCGCCTCCGCTCGGACACGAACTCCATCTCTGTGTGAACACCGGGCCCGAGCTTGAGGAATGCTGACACTGAGGGTGGAATTCTTCTGCTAGAAGCTGTTGGTTTTGTTTTGCTGTGCTTTGCTTGACAGGGCGTACAGTGGATGAGAGGCACGGATTTGAGAGTATTAAACCTTTTTTAATATATAAATGAAAAGAAAAAAAAAGCACAAGCCACAGCATTTAAACCAGGAACCTGAAATCCCATAAAGGTGATTTGGCCGTAACATTTTTATTCAGATTTTTACTCAATAATCATTACTGACCTGTCAGTTGCCAGCTTGTATATACCACAATTTGTTCAGTTATCACTTCGTGGTTCAAAAGACAGCTTTTGTGAAGTACCAGGCATTGTACCATGAACACATAACCCTGGCAGGACGTGCAAACAGGTGCCCATGTGTTCTGATAATTACAGTGCAAGAACAGATTTGTACGTGCACAGCAATACAGCTTTACTGCACCAGCTACAGTCACTTCTGAGGTGGAAGTTATAATATCAATAACATCCATTTATCTCTAACTGGAATATCCTAGGATGCCTGTCCCTACATTTATCTTATTTAAGTTTAACACATGGAAGAGTTTTGTATTGTTTCCAACTTATGTATTTCCTGCAGTAGCAATGATGCCCCCATCACAGAAACGTTCTGCCCCTTACCCAGGTGGGGTAAGGGTGTACCTGCCTGCTGTATGCTGAGGATACTGGAGTCACTCTTCCTCTCACAGTGGAATCACTGCCCCAGCACTGAGGTGTAGGCCGTGCTGCAGCAATGGGGCTGTCAGCAAGGCTGCCTGTGGGCAGAACTTCATTTGGTGACTTCAGGTGTGGCTGGGAGGATGTGGTTTCATTCCTGAAAAAAGGACATCTACCACAGCAACTTCCAGGCAGACTTATCTGTTCATTTCTTAGATGCAGCTGATTTGGTGCAGCGTCCTTACTGCAAGTGAATGTCGACAATAAAAGAATAACGGATTGGAGTTCTAGCAAAAACTTCCCCAATAAATTCAGCCATTTGCCAAGTCAGTTGATGCCCTACTTTCCGGGCTGTCATAGCAGGCAGTTCTTAACAGTCTCTGCTTATTAAAAATGGAGTACTAAAATCAATATAGCAATATCTTGTTGGAGAAAATTCAATTCATCAACAGGTTTGTCATTTTAAAGATGATTAAAGGAGTTGTTTATTAGGCATCATCTAGACTTTAGAAATAGTAGGTGTGAAAATAATAAGGCATAAGCCACAATAGACTTACAAATCTTCCAATTGCATCAGGGAGTGGATATTTTTCTGTTAGTGCAGACCCTTAAAGATTTCCTGTCTTTATGTCAGACTCCATCGGTCACCAACTATATATTAAAAGCAGGTGCTGCCCTCGGATTTCAGTAGCTCTGGGGCAGACCCATTATTCAGAACCCAAACGCATCTGGAATTGTTGAAAATATGGAAGTCCAAAGTTTTTCAGTAATGTGTAATAAATTCTTCCTCTGCTCTTCATTTTAGAAAGTTCCAGTTCAATTTCTGCCCACGTTCTGTCTATTTAGCAAGAACATAAGAACGTTTCAAAGATTTTTAGTTACTGTTTTTGGTTTTAAATTGCATTGGTAGAAAGAAGAAATAATAATTAGAGCAGGATTTGTTTTTCCTTATTTTTGCCCCTACTGCAGTTCCACTTTCCTCAATATAAAAAGGTTTGCAAATGTTTTTTGAGGTGAATAAAATGGCCAAAGTTAAAGAGGCACCTGGTAACCAGGAATAGTGGTGTTTGTTACTGGGAAAGTGAAGTTATTCTTCTTTACAGAATTAGAGAAATCGGGACAAAGCAGTGCTCTTCTGCTGCTCAAAAAGAAGAAGTGAAAAATGCCACCAGGCAGAATAGCTTATGATTTTTGCATGTCACAAAGGATTTGCCTTGGCATGTAATGAATTTTATTGAGGTCAGATTTCAAGTTATCTAAATACTGGTTTACCTCCAGAGATACAAGGAGATAATTCTGCAGTAACGGTGCATTTTTCCCTGGCAGTGATTTGGGAAGCAACTTGTGAAATACACCACTGTCAAACACTTGTTACAGCATGGCTAAAAGAAGCGAATAAAACTTCTGACCCTCTCATGGCTAAAAAGCTGAGCTGTGCAGATCGTCCCTTCCACCTCCGCTGATTTGGAATTGCAGGGGAGCGTTGCTGTGTTTTCTCTGGCTGTGCCACCATCGGGCACTGCCATCAGTGCTGGGGCCTTGTGGGACGTCACGGCCAGAGGTGTAACTGCTCAGAGGTGTAACTGCTCGGAGGTGTAACTGCTCAGAGGTGTAACTGCTCGGCAGCTCGACAGCAGCCAGCCCTGTGCCAGCCCCATAAGGGGGATAAGGAAGGATAAGGGAGAGAGCTGCAAAATGTGAAAGCATCAGAACTGCTGGGTTGACATAAGGACAGTTTCACAGTCATAAAAGAGAAGGAAGGGACAACAGACAAGCAAGTGGAGCACAGAGCAATTGCTCCCTGCCCAGCCAGCCACCAGCAGCAGCCGCCGGTGTCTGTGCTCAGCATGGCTCCTATGGGACAGGAAATCTCTCTGATAGCTCAGGGTCAGCTGTGCCAGTTCTGCCCCTCCCGGCTGCTTTGCTGCAGGCAGCGTGGGAAGCCAGCAGTCCTTGACACACGTAAGCACTGCTCAGCAACAACTCCAGCATCGTGTGCTACCAGCACTATTCCCATCCTAAACCCGGAGCACTGCACCACACCAGCGCCCTACTCCATCCAAGCCAAAAGCAGGACAGGTGCTCAAAGATTGCAAAAACCAGCAGGGGTCACTCCTTTATTTCAGAGGATTTACGAAAATTTAATGGGCATAGAAAAGCAGACCTTCCTGACAGCAAAGGAATTAGAGCAATGGTGTTTTCAGGCTCTTGTAAAATTGCATCATTAAACTTAATAATGGTATGTTTTGATTGCGACACAGAACAGATGATCTCTGTGTGCACATCCTTCACCCTGCTCAGGAAACAGAATTCAGACAGCAATCTGATGCACTGGATGCACAGCAGCAGGAAGGCTTGGCCAACTCATTAATCTAGGCCTGTGTGTGAGGAAGGGCATTTTTCTTTCTATTTCTACCCACAGAAATTACCAAAAAAAGAAAACATTTTCTTTCTGTGTATCTACAGATAAATGCTTACAAAGAAATGCATATCTACATATGCATAGGTGGATGGATGAATGGATGGATGTGAAGTGTGCATTAGAAATAAAGTGGTGAGAGTAATAATAATCTTCACTTCCCTACAGTGTTATTTACTGCTTAGATTGAAAAATAGATAGCTCACTCCAAAAGTAATGCCTGCTATTTATTTCCACGGTAACTACAACAGATACAAAGAACACAGTGACACAGTTCCATAGAGCAAATCCTCAGCTGCAAAACATGATTTTCCAACATAGCCATCCACCACCGTGCATTTACACCAGAGAAGAACAAGAACTTTATGCCACACATACAACAATCCACACGGCCATCCGGAACGTGGCATGTCTTTCATGTCACTGTCACCCCTGCTGAAACACACCAGCAGACCCTCACAGTGCACACATCCACTGCTTGGTCACACCAACTCTCAGGAAGCACCACTGAGTGTCAGCGGGTGTCAGTTTTTCCACAGGGAGGAATTCAGTGACGCCCTCTGCTCCACACGCAGGTGGTGTCAGACAGCTGCTGGCATTCCAACCAAAGGACTCTTGAACATCGATGCACCTTAAGATCACTCATTAAATAGTGATTCAATTAGAGCCCCAGAATTTTAACACACTCTTTTTTACTTTTTAAAGCCCTATATGAAATGAAAAGAGTTAACTTTTCATTTGTCTGAATTCCTCATCAGTTTGTGGGCTTCTGTACCTTTTGAAAATGCACTGAAGCCTTTAGATTTAAAAAGGCAGCTCTGACATCTTCTCATCAGAGGCAAGAATTATTCTTAACACAGATCTTAATGAGGATTCTTCAAACTAAAATCTTGTTATGGGTTGCTAGATTAAATTAGGGCAATGGGTTCTCTAAGCCTCCGTTATTCTCTCAATTACTTATTGACTTAGCCTAATTCTAAACGAAGGTTAATGAATGAAAAAGAACGTGTAAATGTAATTTTTCCCTCCACTTTCACATAATGTTTATAACTGTCACACCAAAGGATAAGGCTTGGCATCAGAGGTAAGAATGTGGCTGTGGAAGCACAGGGCTGTGGGTCACAGAGCCTGCTCCTGCTGGAGCACAGTGTGTGTCTAGATTAGAAGACCCAGGACATCTTTTTTGCGCACTAGTGAGTGATGCAGACATGTGGCACCTCACAGCAAACTCTAGTTCTGCTAAGAAACCAAAGTCTGGTTTCTACCACAGTGAAGCCCCATCTGGGACTGCTGCTGGAGCACGATTGGGTATTCCTATAAAACCTCTGCCAGCCCTCTCAGGATGGACTCTAAAGACCCATCCCATCTCTGACCACATAGAACTTGACACAAGCCCTTCACGATTTTACTTGCCTAAAAGGAATGTGATTACTCTCGCCTTGCCTGCTGAGTAACTGCATGCTGCCTGCATTGATACTGCACATTTCTGCTGCACATAAAGAAGTCTAAGGCTACAACGCAGTGCCACTTGTTTTTGCACACTCCTCTTTCATGCTCCAATTTTCCAGCAAAAATTAAGGCTGTAGGTTTCAGGACGCTACACAGTAAAAGATGGACACTGAGATCCAGTCTGCTTTCCTGCAGCAAAATAGTCTTAATGATTCTTTTTCACACCAAACAGCATATAATGGATCCCAGCACGCAGGACGATCTCAGTATCAAGATGTATCTCCCACTTAAAATCCTCACTAGTCCCTGAAGGCTTTCAGCCAGCACTGGTGGAAGCTGTTGAGTCACAGAAGCCAGTTTTTCTGCTTGCTTATTTCAATAACTCAATTTTAATTTAGAAATCTAGTGAAAGCCCTGGGATCTAATTCATCTGCTACACACGGTTTAAATGTCTTTGGAATATTTTAGATGAGGGAGAGCAGTAAACATAAACACACACACACAGCAATTATTAAGCTAGTCACCATAAATTTTGCTGCATCTGCTTTAGACCTCGTAGATACTAACAAGGAAAAATCATTGCATTAATGTGCTGGTGGAAATGCAATAAAACGCTTTATTATCCCTAAAAGGCAGCATGTGGCATATAGGCTCTGTGGGTATTAGCAGTGTCCTAGGAGCAGCTTCATTCCTTCCTATCCATGGCACGTAATTATCGCAGGGTAACCATGACCCTGCAGGTCCCCTATTAAAATTATATTTTTGTTACAGAACGGTGTATACATTATTGAAGCACATTATTTTGATCACTGAGAAACTGACATATTGTGCTCATTAGCCAGTGAGCCTGAATATTTAATTTATGAAGTTTGTTTCAAGATTTCTCAGATCAGTCACTTAAGGGAAGTAAACAGGAGAACAGAGGCCAGAGAATGGGAGGGATTCACACTGACAACGGGGCCTTCAAAAACATGTCATGTCATATTCTGAGCCATGCCACATGACACTAAGCAGGTAAACTGATTAATTAGACTCATTAACATAATTTCCTTGTCAAAACTTTTCAACAAACAAACAAGACAAAAAAAGTTGTTTTAATCCTTGCCCTTCTCTCTTATGTTTTCCCACCCGTGCCTTTCCCATACGTATTGGTGATGGCGGTGCCTGCTGTTCCTCAAAGCTCAGCAGTTATGTCACATCTCCACCTCCTCCCCTCTTCCCACCCCCCTACCCCACAGTACACAGTACTGCATCAGAACTGTGGTATTTCCTTATCTTTAATCCAAAATTGTTTGGATTTTTGTTGCTGGAGATACAAGCTGTGCTGCAGCCAGCCAAAGGTGTGCTGCCCCTCCCAGCCGCTGCAGCAGCCCCTTCACTTCTGACCCACCGCCCAAACCACCCTTTCTGAGACGAACGGCACAGAATAAGGCTGAATAAACCAAACCGAACCAACTATTGCAGTTTTTGTTCTCCGCCTGGCTGTGGAAGTCCCCTGGCACAGGTGACGGCCGTATGGGATGGGTTAACAGTGCTCTCTGCTGGCAGCAGGGAATGGCTGCAGGAAACAGCTCCCATCGAGAATAGTTCCAGCATGTACCCATGGCGAGATGCCTTCATGCAAATCTATAGAAGATCGTGATTCAAAAGGTCGAGAAGCATGCTGTTTATAGCAAACAGAATTTTGAAGGTGCTGCTATGCTCGCAGTGTTTCAACGGTTTCCTTACATAAGGTTGTGTAATTAGAGCTTAAAGATGAAGGCAGGGGAAAAGTATTATGAAGAATAAATATTCAAATGGACAACGGTTTACCAAATGTGCTTGAATGCTGTGTAGGAAAAGAAGAGAAGAAAACACCTGCTTAAAAACAAAACGGGGATGTTGTTACGTGTGTGCAGAAACACAGCAGGGAAGCACAGAGCCCTCGGTCTCCTGCGATGGTTTGGAACAGCTGTCTCCTACTTGGTACTAATCTCTTGTTTAAGAGACAGCTTAAAAAATAGTTCTTCCTTTCAAACAGTTCTTAAATATTTCCCAAAAGTAACACTGTGTTAACAACTGATAACAACATATCCTAGTGAGCCTGAAGACAATGGCATGTTTGTTCTTGCATTTGTGAAGCCTTTTGTGTCCCTTAGAAGGTGGATGCTACGTTAGTGTTAGCATTGATATCTTCACGTTTCCATGGAACCTCTCTCCCTCACGACCCTCTTACAGCCAATATCTGAGCAGGAAACCAACAGCTCCTGTTGGTCCTCATCCTCCTGCTGTAGGATCCGGGCTGCAGCCACTGGCCATCTGCTGCTCTTGTGGCACTGATGGTGAACGGCAGAGAGCAAAGGTGATGGCAAAGCACGTGGTGTTAACAGCTCAGGTTCTGTTGGTGGGGCAGAAAGCCCACTGCCCTGCAGAGCTGCAGCAACATGAGACTTCAGCAGCAAAGTGTGGAAGCCACGTGGTGGATGATAGAAACGTGGTTATTGCAGGATGTAAAACCAGGGCATTACAACATCTTCAAAACACCCTTCAATACCCAGTGATTTGCTTCCCTACACAGTGCTAGGCTTTCTTTGGACTGTATCTATTTTCATCCCAAAGAAAGAAAAAGCTAAAACCCCAGATAAGATCCAAGGACACCACAGCAGGCAGCCATACACAATTGATTTTCTTGCTTCCTTACATTCAGTGCTGCTCTGCTGACAGGTACTGATACAAGCTAAAAAATATTCTTGGAACTGATCTTCAGACCACCGTTACCTGAATAAATCCCAAATGCTGAGAGACTATTTCACTCTTTTGTAAAGACCCTTGGGAAGCAGAGAGCTGCTGAAGAGCGGTGACAATGAGCAGCAGCAGAGCACGGGATGAAGGGCACGGCATCCAGCTCAGCTCCCTCACCCCTCCTCTTGCAATCCCTGCTTATGTTGCTGGCACAGCTTTACCCCAAAACATGCTTCATTTTCTGACAGGGCTAAAGAGCAACATCAGGAAAAAAATGTTTTGGCTGTTCTATTTTTCTAGTGGTCATAAAGATCTGTGACATTTCAAGATAAACCTGGGCCAAAGAATTCACAGTTGTTAGTGACGTGCTTCTGCTGACCTTGTACCCAACAGTCAAGCAGCAGAATTTGGACTTCTTGTGATCGTAGGATAGCAAGTTACACACAGATGCATGAGTCCCCAGATCTCACTCGGATGCAGCACTGAGCACCTCAGTGTGCCCGTGTGGCTGCCTTGCATCAAGATAAAGGGAGAGTAATGCTGCTGGGGAATTATGTGCACAAAGCTCTGTGAAGCAGGAATTAAAATGAATGAGATTAAATAGAAAATAACTACATCAGGAATATGTTAATAATTTAATTAAAGTCTACCAAAGTTGAAATATTCCACAATTAAGGTTGGAGCCCATCAACATCCTCTGTTCTACTTGGGGATTTTGCCATAGGTGAAATTACCAGCTCAGAAACATTTCCCCATGCTTGAGGAAAATTGGGTCGACCAGGAGTTGGAATTGTTACCTTTGAGGATGGTGAATGTAGCTCTTGGATTTTTTAAGGATGCTTTAATGTATTTCTTTGGCACAGTCTTATTTGTAGGACATAAGATAAATGTGAACATTGATTATTTTGAAAAAAGAAGAGGGGCAATTTTTCCCCAACCTCCTGTGCTGTTTGCATCTTTACCTAAGGTTGGTTAAGTAAAACTGTGTACACGTTGAATTCAAACAGAAACACAGAACAGAAGTGTTACTCAGAGCAAGCAGAGGCCGTGACTGTGAAGGACTGGGCACCAAAGGTCAATCTGACACTTCAAGGAAACAGTTACACAGATCGTAGCAGAGCTGCGGCATTTCCCCTCGACTTTGCCCCTCCCAACTACTCTGTAACTGCACCGTAAAGCTTCACCCAACTCGCATGTAACACTGCTGGAGCAGTAGATACTGTTGCATTTCAACACCTCCCCTCCCATCGAAGCAGCAGAGCCCCAGCAGAGAATACCCACTACAGAGCTGCTCTCAGCCCCACTGTCCGCAAAACCCGGCGACTTTCATGTTCTAAAGCAACTGCACCATCGCTTTAAAGGCTCGGTACCATAAATATAGGGAGTCCCTCTCTTGGCAGTGTCTTCACACAATGAGCAGGATCAGGATCTCCTTTTTTCTCCAGACACAGTTAAAAGTGTACATAGAGAAAACACAACAGGAAGTTTTCTGCTGGAAACAACACAAGACAAACTCCTGGTGTTTCCTGCACAGTGCTTTCCTACTGAGTGTAATGCATTTGGGAGACTGAGCTTGCAGACTGCACTGTGCCCTGTGACTGTAAGTGGTTGTACTCGGAAAGTACACTTTTAAAGGTCATAAGATGCTCAGTTTGTATATAAACCAGACAATATCCTGCACTGCAAGAATCTCAGACAGCAATCTGCTGATATCTGACGTTACGATTTTGTTGTACAAACACAGCAAGACAGAAAATCTCCAGAAATTAAAAATAAATTAGAATTCATTAGCATGTCCATCTTTGATTCATATGCAGTCTGAGTAAATGGCAATTGTAAGGCACTTCTGTTCTTGTAGTGCTCAAATGCCCTTAATAGAAAAGCCATTAAAGCCGCAGTGCTGTAGGAGGAACAGCTCGGAGACGTCGGGCCATTTTTCCCGGGTCTGGATTGCAGTGCACGGCTCTTCCCCTGGGCACACAACAAGAGAACTAGTGCTCCAGTTCATCCTAAAACTGCTGATAAGAAAAGGCAAGGCCGTGCATTCTGATACTGAACGTCTTGAATTCTGTCCTTCCCTGTGCCGAGTTCGTGTGGGAGGTTCTTACGGTTTCCCTTCAGGAGTTTGCCCCTTGCTGCAGTGGGAAATGAGGCATGGCGGATTTTCATTTCATTACGGGTACTTTTTATCTGCAGCTACATAGCAGAATCCTGTTTTAAAATGGTCAATACAATCTCATTACAAGCACTGCGTCTTTATGAAGGGGAAAATGAGAAAGACAAATGTTTCTCCTGCTCATGAATTCGTCTCTTATCATTTCCCCTCTCTCTTCCACAGAGAGTTATTTCATTCATATTAGAGGTTATTTGGGTCACTTTTACCTAAAGAGAGAAAATAATGGTAACCTAATTTGAGATTTGTGGCAATTTAAGTAAGAAAATGGATTCTGAATATTTTGCACTGTTGCTAAATTTAACCGAGTGTTCGGTGAAGCATGAGCTTGCAGGCAGGAATAGGAGGCTTCCAACCATTTCCCCCTATTTGTTTTTCAGCTGCGTTTCTTCCTCACTGTCTGCAGTTTCATCTCACCCATACACCACGTCCTGAAGCTGGGTTCAATGAACTGACCTTTCACATGTTAAACTAAACTTGCTATTTAATTATTTGGCGTGCAAAGTAGGGCAGAAAACTGAGGAGCAGCTACAAAGAAAATCACTGTGCTTTTTTGGAGGTGAATGGGAATATTTGTGTTTACTGCTTCTCTAAAACCATTTGATACTGTGTATTTTGAATTGGAGCAAACGAAATATAGAAGATGTACATCAAAGTTTCAGATAACATTGGCAGTGAAAGCCTGCTCCATCTCTCTCGTTCAGCTGCATCGCACCGTCTGTGGAGTTATCATTTTTTTACAACATACTGTGCAACAAAACAGGCCATTTAAATTCTGTAATTACTATTACAGATAAAATGACACTGCAGCAATGTTAATTACTGTAGTACTGATGTAGTATAGGATATAATACATAATAGTCATGTCTTTAATTTTAAATTGAAGTGCAACAAAGCATATTATTGCTATCCTTCCTCTTCTTAACGGAAATGAATGCTATTCAAGTGTAGCATTTGCATCCACGCAGAACACTCTGAAATAAATCACTGTTCTCCTTTAACTCAAGCTGGCATATTTCACTTCTCAATGACGTGGAAGTGAAGGAAGCTCCTGCTGCAGGAACTTCTCCTGTGACAGTGGTAAATGTGACAGAATTATATTCTGTACAAAAAAAAAAAAAAAAAAAGGTTTCTACAATCATTCTCTTTTTCATTACAGAGAATGTGATTTGGTTGTCAAATGAAGCGTATGAATGACTGAATGAATTCAGTCTTTTTTAGAAGTAAAGCTGACTCTTAGCATTACAGCTGCTTGAGGTGTAGTAGGAACTGGAGATACTCATCAGACCAAAATTAATTCTGAACCACTATGGCTAAAACATCTGGCAACTGTACAAGTAAAATATCCAGAGCAAAGAGCCTTGCAGAGGGGAACACTGAAAGGTTTTACCTGCAGCATCAGAGCGAGCAGAGCTCCCTCTTTTGTGAATAATTACTTTGCTCTCTGCTTTTGCAGCACCTTTACTTTCAGATAACTTCATTATAAATGTCCAAAGAAGAAAAAATGCATCAAATTTCAGGTGTGTTCAACTGGACTTAAATAATTTATGCCAACTGAAGCGTTCCCATTTTCAGTGCAGAAATCTAGTAAGGAAGTCACTACTCAGATTTTTTCATCAGGAATAATCTAAAAGCCTACTTATTGAGGAGCATAACAGCCCCACTCATTGTGCTGACCACATGCCCCTGGATAGAACATCTACGTATGGATTTAGAGGAATGTTTTAATGTACAGTGTAAAATTCACACACAAGCTGAAGTACATCCTCAGCTTGTTTCATCACGCAGCAATAAGGAGATACATTGCTACCTTCAAATGAAGATGTGTCGGATGCAAAAGTTTGCATTGTAAGTAATTGGTTTCAAGAAATTACAAATGATACTGAAAAAAACCAACATTTTTTATCTCCTATTTTGTTTAGGTCAGCGGGACAATGTACAATACAGGGAGACATGTTTCTCTACGATTAGACAAAGAGCATTTGGTCAACATCTCTGGAGGGCCGATGACATACAGCCACCGCTTAGAGGAGATCCGGTTACACTTTGGGAGTGAAGACAGCCAGGGATCAGAGCACCTCCTCAATGGACAGGCCTTCTCTGGGGAGGTATGTCAACAAACTCCGAGTGACAAACGAACCACCATGAAATGGTATTTTCATTTCCTCCTGAAGGTATTTGCAAACCAATTTATAACAAAAAAAAAATCGTTTCCCTTAATCCAGTGTGGAATTTGGCTTTTTGTATTGATTTTTTCCCCAGCCCATGCACGGCTTCATGTGTGAGTCCCACCTATAAAGAAACTGTTTAATTGTACTCACAGCCCCCTTGTATTCCCAAATACACTGCTTATAAAGCAATCAAGTGTGCTTTGGTGGATCCTTAGACTGCCAGCATCTCTCCTCCACATCCCTTAGCAAATAAGGCAATGCTTCTGAATAACCTCAGGGGTTATTTGTAAAGATGCTCTGTAAGCATCCCGGTACCTTGCTTTTGGAGGACCAAGAGGAACAGTTTTTTCATAGTAAAGGACTTTGTTGGGGAAGAGTGAATTACCATCTGTAATATCTCTCATGGATTCTGGTGATGAGGCAGTTAATGAGTGTTGTTTTCTTTGGTGCTGTGCAACAGCAGTTATATGAGAGTAGGACATTAACTGGAGAATCGTCAAATGATGTTATAACTGATGGCAGTTATTTGCTTTGATAAGCTTCATAGATACGTGACATAACCACAGGCAGTTTTTTCATGAAATTACTCATGGTTTACACCGCTGACTTCCAGTTGCCTTGTTTAAATTCTGTGATAAGTGGGCATAAAATGTATTACTCCTTTAGGAGCTGGAAGTTGGGTGTTGTATAGTAAATTCGGTATTTGCTTTGCTAATCAGATTTACAGAAGAGAGATATCTGGAGGAAAGCAGTTTGACAGAACAAGAAGGCAGTATGGGTGTGAAGCACACCACTGCACTCAGTGTAACGTGTCAGTGCGGTTTCAGATGTTTCTGAAGGAATAGACAAGTTAGAAACTCATCACTCATAGACAATAACAAAAAGTAAACACGTAGAGCATTCTTTTTGATACGTTCTGTGTTAATACATAAGTAGGCTCTGTGACTTCACAAACAGAGGTGTTGAAGTACAGCAACAAGTGCAGCTGGCCCTGGACTGAAAGACCCTAACCTTCTTCTCCAGAGACTAGACATGATGATTTATCTCCTGCAGCTTTTCTTCCTGCAGCCAGGACGATACTGACTTAACATTCCTTTGGCCTCAGTACATTTTTATTCCTGAAACCATCTACACAAACAGCTGCACTTGAGCCCCTGTCCTACTATGCTTGAAATACCACTGACTAACTTAAAGAAGGTCCACGTCAAAATATCAAATGATGCAGTGAGACTTCAAAGTGACACTACGTGATGGTTTCTTGGAGGAGAGCAGGGTAGGCAAGCAGCTGCTGAGCTGGGAGAGCCACAGATGCTGCTGGCCCAGCTGCTCACCACGGCCGAACACCTGAGTGCCTTGAGCACCACTGGAGTTCCCTGCACAGTCTTTGATGGCATCAGTGAGGATGTACCTCAGATGATGCTCAGCTGGGCTGTCCCACTTGCCACCCGGAGCCCTGGTTTGAATGGCCCGAATCTCTTCCAGGAAGTGCTCGTTTCCATTTATTGGCTAAACAGAAAAGTCAGCTTCCTAACTTCACCAACTGCAGCAGGGAAACAGTGCGAATGGCTTCCTGTACCCTCAGTCGTCCCTCTGCAGTGACCAGGTCAAGGGCATCGCCTTCCTATTGTTTCTGACTTCTTGCAATAACATGTTTTGTTAATATTAGGTATTATTTGCTGTTGCAGACCTCAAGTCTTTATTAATAAAAGCAGAAAATCTAGATAAGTGAAAACCACTGTCAGTCAGTCAGTGACGCACAGCTGGATCCACGGTGTGTGAGGATTCATCTAATTATCTGAATTCCTCCTGCAGTGAATGGAAGATGATTGGCATCTTCAGAGGACAGTCATTCCTGGTAACTAGAGACAAATCTCTTAGGACAGGAAAATCACTCAGTGGAAATGCATCTGCCTTGACAAGAGAGCAGACAAACAGCTGGCCAAGTAGCTTAGAGTAGCTGCCTCCTTTCTGGATAGTGAGACGAATTCTAACCTTCAAGGATGTGCCTTTCAAAGTTTCAGATTGCCACTTTGGGCAGCCGAGCAGGTGAGCCCCAGTAAGGCTGAGTATTAATTTTCAATTTGGATCTGTATCTTCACAGTTAAGTCTTATTTATAAAACACATACTGTTTCCAAAGCATGAACAGAGTCAAATCAATCACGCTGAACAGCATAGGTACAAATTTTCAGTGAAGGATGGCAGCTGACAGTGCTCTTAGGATGTACATTCACCCATACAAGTGCTGTCTGTATAAATAAGTTATTTTCAATAAGCTCTCAGCACTGGAGATGTAATGTTTGCAGCTCCCAGCCACTAGAATGACAGAACTATAGACCAGTTAGCTGACTTCATGATAGAGTACGTGAATTTGTAAGGTAACATATGCTTTCAAGAAAGCTGCTGCTAATTATTATCACTCCTGTGATTCTGTCAGAGGAGATAGGATAAAGACAATTTGTTTAATTTAGGTAGTGCAGCAACCACAGCAGTGAAGGTTTTCTGGTTTGGGCTTTAGTGGATGAAGGCAGCCAGAGAAAGATGAGGATTACACCGCTTGATTCCTGGTTGCACAGTAATGCCCACGACTCTTCCTCTCTGCTGCCATTCTTATTTATTTTGGACAAAGTAGCTAAGGAGTTTACTGCAATCTCTATCTTGCTACAGAAACAATTCTTGAGTTACTCAAGCAGTGTGATTCAACCCAGGAGATCACATTCACCTCTGTCCTCCTCCTCTTCCCTCTTCCCATCTGTTTCTGTCCCCTCATTTCCACTGACACTGACGTCTGGAGGACACATTCAAATCAGCGCACTGGAGAGAGGAGGGGACCTTGGGCAGCTGGGGAGAGAGCATGCCTCCCTGATAGCACGGGCAAACTTAGATCGACTCCAACAGAGTGAAGTTATATCCAAACAGAGGGAAGGCTGAAGCTGCTGAGCAGCTCTGTTATGTTTTCAGTTATGAGGAGTGTTTTTACACATCTGGAAATCAAGCCTAGGATCCATCCTAAGCAAGAGGCCTGTTTTTAGACTTCTTTTTTTGCATTGCAAAGATGTTCTGCAAGTGCACAGGCACTCAGCAAGCTGGAGAGTGCTGGAGTGGTGCCATGGAATGGAAAACATCTAGAAATAGCATTTTGCTTCAAAATGTACCATGGTCTGAACAATACGAGAGGCTTGTAATTTCCAGGTGTTAAAGGCTAAGAGAGATCTGGTTACCTTTTAGCCCCTAATGACCACTTTAGTAGACAGAATAACTGAACTAATGCTTAAACAGTTCCAAAATAATGGCTTTAAAATTGACTATCAGATTATCATCAATGTGTTTAACACTGCTAACATGGAAAGAATGAAAGGCTTTGGGATGTTTAAATAAATAAATCGAGCATCTGTTTGTCCTTCAGATACATAGTGGTGTGCGTTCAATTCTCTGCTCTTTGCATGAGCATCCCAGTGCAGTGTAACAGCCAAAAGAAAATCTTGGCTCCAGCAAAGACCTCATCTCGTGCCTGCTGCCTGGCACCTCCATGCAAAGCTCCTTCTGACACATAAGTGTCCTTATCACTTAACGAGACCATCTTCCTTTCAGAAAGGAGGAAATACAGAACACAGCAGAACAGTGCTGCTGCTCCAACTCTGTCTGACTAATAAAAAGTAAAATAAAGGTAACCGAACCTACAAGGTTCATGAAGAAAATGGGACCATGGAACTTCATTCCAACTATTTTGTGGCTGTCCACTGTAGTCTCATCCACATAAAGACAGAAAGTCAAGGATCTTAATTAGTTGAGGTTATGAACTTTTCAAACAAGAGAAAATGTCCACAATATAGATATACATGTATAAAACAAAGATTTATTCTTCTCTGCCTACCAAGTCATCTTCTGAAAACCTACTGACAGACATTAGAGTAAAAAATGACTTCACCTCCTACTTAAGAAATAAAATGATAGCCACATAGTATCCAGATAAATGAACATATATTGCATCTATGCAGACAGTTTCAAACCAAGACTTATTTTTTTCTGCTGCTAAAAGCCAGTAAAAAATGAAGTAAAATGTAAGAAAACAGAGGTGGGAGAAGGAGGCTGGAAACTGCAATACCAGCCTGCTACTACTTCATTTCTGTGTGAAATCAGGCAAATTTTACATGAGTAGGAACTGTGATTGATAGTGAACGATTATTTATCAGAGAGATCAGTGTTGCAAATCCAACTTCTGATATTTTTAGAAGCAGGACTGACAGATAAACAGCCTGTGAGAAGCATCAGGCCAGCTGAAATAATTTAATCCAGTCTGCTGCAGAATTAGAGTGATCTCAACTGCTAAACCAGAACCAGTGATACTGTCACAGAGTTCTCCTGAACACCTCTGATTTGCTGGGGTAGTTTTGAATAACCTGTCCCAAAATGCTTCTGTTGGTATTTTTATACCAAGCAGAAAAACTTTACTGAAATAGTTCTGATGTAACCATATATGAATCACAACTTCAGTGATGCTGGCAAAACAAAGCAAGTCACAGCCAGCCACCGTGTCACAGAGGACTGTAGGCACAGCCCGACCCTAAGGGCACAGCTTGTTCCGAGCTGCAGGCGGCCACATCTCCTTTTATTCCATCAGGCCCCATCTTCTTTCAAAGGCAAATGTCCGTTGTGCCTCCCTGTGACATCTGGCTCAGGTCTCTGCCTCCTTTTCTGAAGGGTGGGTCCCTCCTGCATGTCTTCCCCACTCATTTCTCTGTTCAATATTTAGGTTCCTCCACCCAAGCCTGGTTTCCCGTTTGCATTTTTTCCCTATAGGATGCTCACTGTCGTGAGGATTTGGGATTTTACCAAGGCTGTTCATCAGAACACGTGGTAGCACTTAGTCCTTCCCCAGCAGCAGGTGATGTCCATTGCCATAGGCCATCTGTACTGCATTTTGGAAATTTTAGTGGAAATGATACAGGTCATTTTTTAAGTGTTGCGGCAGGAAGATAAGTTTACTGTATTCCTGTGCTGATTAATGTTGAAAAATAAGCCTCTGAGGGTAGAACCAGATGAGGGAACACATGTCTAATGGAAGGGTGGTTTAGTAAAATCTCTATAACCTTCAGATTAATGTTCAGCTTCAGAGGAGAAAGTCAATAGGATAATGAATTAAACTGCTAGAGGAATAGAATATAAATCAGGAAGAGGTGGAGGTATTGTCATTACTGCAGCATAAGGAGACCGTTCACGTGAGTAATTCACCATCAGTGGGAGATGAACGTGTGTTGGGAGCAAGAGTGCACCTCTGTCCACCCTACATCTGGAGGACGTAGGAATTTCAAGTGTGGTCCGTGAGGGTACAGCCCGAGGAAGAGCACTGCTGAGGTTACCAGCCAGCAGGGCTTGCAGGGAGGAGTGTTGGAAGCCAATGCTGTTTGGTGAAGTGAAACTTATCAAAAATATTGTCAAATGTTCCCAAAATACCTCCCAAAGAAAAGTGAGCTGATGCAGCAAGTTGCTAAGCAAAAGCAGAAGAGCTGTTGACTAAATGCTAAGGCATTTACTGCACCTGAACCCAGGAATAGAACAGTGGGTGACATCAGTGTGGTATAAATGGGAAGGGAAGATAAAAGGACACACTCCAGTTTACTGTATATTTTCCTGTCAGCTGCAGATTACATTGTTCCAGAAGTACTACGTGAAGTAGCACGCTATAATTAACCATAGTCTGTTCTTCTGAACACGGGGTGAAGCATTTAGACACTGCAGCCTGATACACTGTCACACTGCAGCCTCACTTCAGGGCTGTAGCTCAGAGCCAGCAGAAACTAAAGAGCTGAGCAAAATGCTCTGAGCCTTCCTTCCTGCACCCAGTAAGATGCAGCAGATAATCCATCCTCCTTTAGAGGCAGTGATCCTTTGGAACAAATGTTTAACCACTCAGAAAACTAGAGACTGAATTTTGAGGAATTTGAACTGTGCTTTGGGCTTTTACTTTTAACTTCTGTATTTTTCTGCATTATTTGCATCAGCAGAGTAGATGGAAAATGCCAGGACACTGCCATGTCAATAAATAGAAGAGTTTCTCCCATTTACTTATGTCATCATTTTGATTACTTACACTTTGCCTGAAAGAAATTACATCAAATCTTTCTGGAGTAATTGAACAGCTTAACATTTCAGACAATAAGCAATACTGAGATCACTCCATTTCTCCACGTTAGTAACTGATCTATAGGAAGCATGTGACTGTGCACTGTTAGATGTGCATCTACTTGAAAATGCCATATTAGAGGGAGTAGTTCTTCAGGTGCTCAGAGCAGCGCTGCTGGGGCCGAGCACCAGCTGTGCACGGCGGGAGCTCCCCTTCCACTGCTGTGCAGAGGGACTCCGACTCTGAGGTCACTCACAGCAAAAACTGCAGACATTTCTGCGGGCGTGTGCTCATCTAGCGACTGTGAACGCACTCACACTTCAGAGATCTCTCAGTGTTTGACTGAAGTGCATTATTTTTACTGGTCTGTGTAGGATATTCTAGGTGCTTGACTCCAGGAGCTCCATCTCCAGCATTTTTTTTTTCTGTAGGCTGCCTTCTTGGAGGTTCTGTGATATGAACGCCCTGGATACTCATTGCTAGTTACTGGAATTTGAGAAATAGGATGTGCAGATTTTAGTGGGTTTTTTTAATTATTATCATTTATTTTTCATCCTCTACGCATATGTGTGGGTGTTCCTTGCCAGAAAACTTCCCTCCTTTGGAAGCTGCTTTTCTGAATCTTACAGAGCATCCAACAGAACTGCAAGAACTGCCCGAGCAAATTACAAGCCCTATGAAAATGCCAGTTTCCGTTCATGCAGCAACACAACAAAATATCTGCTGCTTGGAATAGTAAACGTTGAGTTTCTTAAGTACAGAGCGAAACAGATCCCCTTCAGTAATAAATATATTTTTGCACATGTTTAGTTTTCAGATACCAACTGTTCTCTTTTCTGGGGGGAGGGGAAGTGGAAGAGAGTGTCAGTGTACTGAGAGCACAGTCTGTCACATGCTAGAATCTAAATCCCCTCGGTGCCTCAGTTTTAAAATCCAGCATCATAAAGCAATAAGGTGGAGTTTTTCTGCTTAGAGTAGCAGCTGTAGGATTTGCTCTTTTAAACCACTGGGACAGTAAAACATTCAGCCCTCTGAACCTCCAGAGTCACTTACCAGGTATTCGTTTTGCCTTATTCCAAATGATTGTAATTTGCTTGGGATGACTTTACTTGCTATCGGATGACTCTTCTTTAATTAAAGAGCAATTTACCTCTGCAGCCAAAAAACTACACTTGTTCTGCAATGGGTTTTATGTTATTTGGGAATGAGTTCTCCATTACACTCCTCATAAATTTTAACTTTTTCCATTTAACGTAAAATTCCAGGGAAAGGAGGGGTCGAACTCATTCCTTACTCAAACATTCCTGCAGCCATGTTCCTGGACAACCACAGGAGAAAATAAAAAGCCAGCTTATGTGAAGTTTTACCATCTCCACAATTTACAAAATGAATAAAAAACAGGGATTGATTATTGCTATCATATTGCTAGATAAAACCATCATGAAAGCCATGGGGGTTTATCTAGAGTAAAACTGTACAGCTTATTACTTGTATAATGATCACTGACCTCAGATGGCAAAAAAAATGCCAAGCCTTCTAGCTCAGTCTCTTTTAAATGATGCTTTCTGTGGGCCAAGGGATAAATACAGGCAATCAGACCATTAACAGAAGAATCCAGAGTTAAAGAATGGATGATACAAAAACTGTCAAGATACAGATCCATCACCAGAGCCAAAGAAATTGCTCAGGCACTTGGACATTAGGTGCTGGGCACTCTCATGACCATAGGTATCTTTGTTGTACTGACTTGATTCATACTGGGATCAGTCAAAACCAGCTACATCCCAGGGCCAGAGAGAGCAAGAATGGTCCCTCTAGCTCCCAGAGCTAGGATTCACTATGGAATCTGCCTGCAATAATTTTGGGGTTACTCTGAACAGATGGAAGAACTTCTCACAGCACAGTGACCCCATTCCTGCACACTGCCCTTCCTTGACCAGCCCTTCTCGTGGCAGGCAGGAATTCCTGGCTCGTATCCCATCTTTCCCACATCTCACCTGGACGGAGTGATCACTGACGTCTAAGATATGAATGGGGCAGGGAGCACACCCTCCGGGGGCTGAACGCCTAGGAGTCTATCTCCCTGGAGCAGTCTGACGTTTTGCTCCTCCCTGGCAGTAATTCTTGCTTTCTAACACTTTCTAACAGCTGTGAAGCCTTACCATTTACTCTCTAACCTTCAGTTTATTTCTGTAACTTTAGCTCCTCCTTTGTTAGGTCTTTGTCCCTTACCTTATGTTTAATAGTTTCTTAAGAGATGTTTCAGTACTGTAGTAAAAAGACGACTAAATCATGTCAGTGTCAGTGGACTTTTTATTACACGTTCAGGGAACACTGGGTTTGGAGAGCTGCAGTTTTCATTTAGCATACTGCTTCGACCTTCCACCACCGCCGCAGCCCTTTCCTTAATTAAAAGCACACAAGCATACACTGCCTACAAGAAAGCCAAAATACTTCAACTTTGAGGTATTTTATTTTAACCAGCTAGTTCATCGATGACTTCAACAAGGGCTGAGAAGGAAACACTCTTAGACATCCTTTCCTTCAGACAAAATTGTGATAATGGATTTGAATGCTTTACAAACAGTAAAGAAAAGTTATACAGTTACTGTTTTACAGCTATTACTGTTTGGCCAGTTTCTCAGGCATGCCTATATTTAATACAGCATGTGATAGCAGGCACATCAGCATTAACTCGACAGAGAAAGAGAATTCACAAGGTTAAAACATTTCTCCCAAGTCCATTTTCTTTTTGCTTATCTTTTAATTTCTCACCTTTACCTGTCTGCACTCGTATCTCTGGATAAACTACTGGCAATTACTTCACACATGTGCCAAGACTTGCTGGATTAAAACTCAGCAGAACTTAACAGAATGAGAAAGTTACTTCTCATTAGGTTTGTCTTTTTCTCCACTCCAACTGCCACAAAAACGTTTTCTAACTGGTAACTTGCCATAGATGCATTGGAAAAGCACTGTATACAAAGTTATTACCGTGGAAGTTCTACCAAAGAGAGCTGTGGATCTTAGCTAGGAAGGTGCATTACTGTCCATCTATCATATCAATTTTAATTTACCATTTCTTATCAGCACATGAACATGCCACTGCCATCCTATCCCAGGAAATTCTGCTAATAGCAGAATTCCTCAGAAACCCTCAGTAATCCAGTTGTTCTACTTAACCTTCAGCACAGTCCTCCAACGGTGTAATCACAAAGCATTTGAGGACTTCTTTATCGCCCCATGTGCTATCACTGACACAGTTACACTGAAGCCTATGTCCAAAGCAGTGCATGTGGTGCAGCCTTTATCACAGGCCTATCGTATTCCACATTCATTCAGGACTTAATATTACAGCAGCCATGGCTACAGGAGCTCACCCACCCAGTTCTCATTATCTGATGCTTTCTTTCCTTCCTACCATGCAAGTCTGAAATACTCAGACAATGTTGTGTAGGAAATTTTCCACCATACCATCAGTGCAGTGCTTTTTTCACCAGACTACAGCAGCGAGGAGCACGGATTTCAAATTTGGATTTAATATCCTCCAGAAGAAGCAAGAAGCAAACCACAATCCTTTTGTTCTTTCTTGAGAAAAGAAAAAAAAACTAACTCATGGTAATATACATAAATGATGAATTGGTGCCACTTGTCTGAAGTACAGAATTGGATTCAGAGAAGGATGAAAGGCTCCTCAGAACCACGCGTACTTCAGCTGTCAAGTGGTTTGAGGCTAGTGTTCATCTCTTGCTCCCTTCACATAAAAAACAGGCAAAGGTCGATAAAATATCATAAAATTATGCTACCAATAAAAGTGTAATTAAAAATACATTAAGTATTTGCAGAAGCTTTTATCGTGGGTGAAACTTAAAACCCTCTGTAATACACTTTCCTCCTTTATCAGGACACACCTATACTTCAAACAGAGATAACCAGAGACAGTCAGAGCTGTAATTCTAATCAGGAACACTGTGGAACCTCTCTGTTGCCTTGAGGCTTGTGGATTGCTTCTAAAGAGCAACGGGGCATTGACCTGCAGGGGCAGTTTTACCTAAAATACAACTTACTGCACCAAATTTTTTCCAGTTAAGTCAGATTTTGGCACATATTGTTCCACCTTTAACTTTAGAGCAGTGATTGCAGTGAGTTGTTTCCAGTGAGGTGGGCTAATGGGCAAGCTGGGAAGAAAGGTGCTGCTGTGGTTTTGAATGGTACATTTCATCCCTGACCACGCTGGGTTTCTGCTTCAGGCATGGCAGAGCTGTAAGAGAGGCAGTAGACAAGAATATTTCTGTGTGCATCCAACTCTGCAAATCACAGCCCAGCCCTAACAGTTATGGTTTAAGGCAGAGTTCTCTACAGGAATCTCAAAGCTCCCAAGCAGTTGGTACTCAGATTGTCCCTTTGACGATCTGCCTCTATCTACAAACAGTCCTTTATGCACATTTATAGTCTTGCTGAGGAGAGGCACACCAAAGGAAAACCAACAAATTGCTGTAAGGTAAACTCGGGCGATGAAACATCGGGTGTCCAGACCGCGGCTAAATCAACAGACGTGCTGGCAGGAAATCAGGCAGATTTCTGACAGCCTCTGTTTGTGTTTCAGCAAAAGTTCTTTGAAACCAAGTTCCCTCCACAAGGCACTTTGGTTTTGACATGTAAGCATTTTCCAGCAAAACCCTTTTTCAGCGAAAAAAATAAAAATAAAATCCCAGCTAGTTCTGCTTCTGATTACTGCAAGGCCTCATTCTGCGTGAAGCCCAAGGGTGTGTTCAGTCAAGAGGATTTTCACTGTTTGATTTGTAGCTTAGAGCCTCCCTGTCTGCTGTTCCTCAGTTTAAAAAGGTGCAATAGAGGAACTGTTCTCCATCCTAACGGGCAGAGTTATTCTCTGGGGTAATTAACAAAAAAAAAATCACCTTTATTCTCCCAGATCCTAATGAGTGTCTGCTTCATTCTCACAGGATTGGCTTTCAGAAATCCAGGCAAACGATGAAAGGAAAAATAGGGTAAAAAAAAAAAAACTGAAAACTTTTTCCAGTGGCCTATTTGAAAATGCACACATATATTTTAGATATACTGAGCACTGGAAACAAATATGACAAAGGAAGTTGGAAATCCTTCATCAGCATTCTGAGCTTCTAGGTAACAACTCTTCAAACACATTAACGGACCCACTGAAAAAGATGGAACTATGAGCATGTCATCTTATATGTGAACTTCACATTCATTTACACAGAATTCCTTCGTTTGAAATGAAACAGACTTCTTGGCCAGCACAGAAGAGCTGATCCGTTTTGTGACCCCATTCATCTTTCAGGTTATCTGTAAACTCATCACTGTTTTGTGTGTGGTCATCAGACCACCTTAGGACAGAGCAAAGCAGGTCCGTTTTACCAACGTGCTGCTAGATTCTGTGCTCTAAAAGCAGCAGCTTGTATCTCAAAGTGAATGCCCGTGATTTGTAAGTGGGAAAAGTCCAGGAAACCAACAAAATGACCGAGTTGTATCTCATGTCAGCTTTAAGTCTGTCCTTCAACGTTTGCAAAGAGGAAAATAAAATCACAGTGAAGAGCTGGAAGAGACTGTTTGTCTCCTTTCAGTTCACCGCTTTGTTTCAGAGCTGGGGCTGAACCAGAAATCTAATGCAGGTGTGTCTGGAAGTGGTCACTCCATGTTCCCTAGGTATTCTGAAATGCTGATGGCTGCTCACAGCAGGCACTAATGATAGCCCTGGTAATGCTTTTTGTCAAATGCTTTACGGTCATTAACACGCTCCCCATTAGCTATCAATTACCGTGCAGCAGTTATTTTGCAGATTTTACAAGTAGTTAGGCAGAGACAGAGGCTGAGACAACTGTGACAGCAGGCTATGGCACGGTGAAGGCTGAAGTACAGCATTCTGTGGTGTGTGTGAAGTCCCAGCAGTGCTGCCTACCTGAACCCTCAACATTTGCTCATGGGTAACCTGAATAGACAGATCTCTCCGTTCTTATTTCCATAGCAAAAATTAATCACCGCAGTGCAGAATACACTGTGCAGACTGCACATCCAAATGTACCAGTGGATGACAGTATGAATTTCCCATCAGATGTGCACAATATTCTGCCTACCTGAAAACGTTCTGCCGTCGGTGTGTGAGGCTGAAGGAAGCTCTGCCAAACACCGACATCTACACTGCAGTGAACATACCAAGGAAACCTCAGAGCACTTCCTTTCCAACTGCAGTAGGGTTATAAGCATTAACAGTATTAAAAGCCAATGAAGCAGTGAGAGTAATTTACAAAGCTGAAGGAATGCTGATAGGGTGAATTGCTTTAAAAATATTTCTGATGCATTGTTATTATTATTTGAAAGCATAGGCTCAGATTCATTGCACCATTTAATATTCTTGACAGAGTTCAAACTCAGGAATGCTGATTGATTCTGGTCAGCAGATTGGTGACTGAAGAGCTGTTTTGTCAGCTGCTGCTAATGAAGCAAATCAGCTTTTCCTTAATGTGCAGGCATCTCATTCATATACACAGTTTACAGTAATCATGTCTGTGGAAAGAGAAACCATCAGTTTCTACAAAGCAAACAACAGCAAAACAGTGATAGTCTTTCCTGTAATTTAAATCACATCAAAAATATGAATTCTATGATGAAGGCAGGTCCTGTGCCACTGTCCTGTGTTGGTTCTGGTTATTCATTATTTAATGCAAACAGCAAACGGACACTGCAGAACTTCAGAAAACAGAATTAACTTTGGTGCAATAGTACAGATGTCACATGCTGCAGGGTTTGGGAATAGGAATAGAAAAGTTGCTTGTGCAGCTGTCAGTTGCTTTGCCTGTACAGTCCTATTTTGCCTCCCTCTCCACTTTCTCATCAAATCTATTCTCCCTTTATCCTGCCACAAAGAGAGATCAAACAGGCCAAGAAAATTCAGGCAGCTTTTTATTGCTGACGTAGCATCAATCCTGTTGAATTGCAGCACCACCCTGTGTATTTAGACTGCACGTTAGTGTTGCTCTGCTCTAATGTTAAAAAGCTAGAGAATAATACCTGAAAACCATAGTTAATGTGGCATTGGAGATCTTTTGCACTTCCAGTCTCTAATAACTCTAATTACGTACATCAAAGCTAAAAGACAGAACGCAGGGACCCTGTTTGGCAGCATGAAGATGCCCAGTACGGTGACCTGCCAGAGCATCTTGAACTCCTATTTCTGTGCTTCCAGAAACACCAGCATGAGCAACCTGTGACATCCTCAGAATGGTGCTGACAGCTGAGCAGCAGTGCTGCCCTCTCCCACTGTGCTAGCCCCTTGAACAAACAGCACTCTGTTTTAAGACATATACTCACTAACCCTTTAACACCACTGCGAAAGGAAACTAAGGTATATTTAAGGACCATTCTGCTTCTCTAGGAAATGCACAGTGAGGAATGGCACAGCTGGGTATCAGAGCTAACATTAGAAGAATGACATATTTTAAATGACAGGTAGAAACAGGGCAGAGAAGGGCAGGGGATATGCTTGTGTTCACAAATAGAGGAGACTGTGTGGGTCTGAATACGGGCAAGGAGAATGCTGCGAACTTGAGTGGCACATGCTGCATTTTTGGGGGATGTGGAATGAGCGTGGCTTATAAGGAATCCTGTCATTACGGGGCACGTCCAAACTAGCATGTTTCTGATTATAGTTTTTCTTCTGCTGGCAGTGACCAAAGGTGGCAGAGGCTACAAAGGCAAAACTTAACTTATTAAATGAATGGGGACATTCTCAGTTCCGTGCAGAAATACAGACTGACTTGGTGAAGCAGCCAGTTTTAGTAGAAATTACAGGATGAAAAATAGACAAATTGAAATGTGGACTGGAGCACAAGAGCCAACAGCAACTTCACGTAATGTGTCTGAGAGCTGTGATGCCCTGAAGTGGTAACAAACGCGTCTTTACATCTCCTCCTGCGGGTCTTACAGGTTGGGTTTTTTTTCTGGAAATGTCCTAAAAATCCCAACCTTGATGTTCAAGCTCACAATTATATCGAGCAAACCTATTTCCCTGGTGAGTTTCCCTCTCTTCTTCTGAGGCGCATTTCTACTGCTTGACTTCCAGTGCTGCATAAAATGATCTATTAGAGAAGTTACATTATTTTTTTTCCTTCTGGAAGGCGTCAGTTTCTGAACAAGATCAAATAATCTCTGGTGCTTTGGTACTGGCTAATTTTAATTATTAAAACCTTCGTCCCAGGAAGAAGTCTGCAGGCTATTTATTGAGAAAACAGCAATTTTTAATGGGATTTGGGAACTCCTTTACCTGAGGAGATCAGGGATCACTGGAGGCAGAATTCTGGCTGTAAGCTGGGCTCAGACTTCAAGGACTTTTTGCACGTCAGAAGAACGTGCTTTTTCCTACACCTTTTTTTCTGTTTATGTCCCCTTCCCAAAACTTGCAGCAATGGGCTCTGCAAAGGCCATAGTATTAGAAGCACACAATTTGTGATGCAGTGAAATGTAATCATATATATTTAAATGAGTTAAAAAGCCAAACACGTACTCTGCATTTATGTTCTATTTATACAAGTCAGAAATAAATCTTTTGTTAGGTGCCGTTCTAGTGATATGCAGTCCCCACTGCCATCATTTTATATGAGATCCTTCCCTCACAACAGCCAGCAAATTGATATCGTTAAAGTATTAATTCACATTCTGATTTCTCACATTTAGGTTTGCTGGTTTTTGCATCACTGCAAAATAATTTGATGTTTTAGCAAGGTAATGGGGTAAGCACACTGTTGCTCCATAACTCAAAATGTAAAGGCAGCGTTATCTGCATTTAACTCACAGTGCAGCTTCCCCTACAGTCATTACAAACCTTCATGTAATCACAACAACAGAATTGTTTACCGCAGTGTAATGAAATCAAATACATGCTTAACGATGTAAGCTTGACCAGGTAATAATGCAATATATAGAATCAACATTATCTCCAATTAGGTGCCTGCAGTGGTTGAGGAGTTCCCAACATTACAGTTCAAAGAGACGGATTTTTATCTGCTCTAATTTTCAGCTCCATTTCATCTGTGCACTAACAGAAAGGTTCTCTTCTGCTGTGCAGGAGCCATGGCACAGAGTAATGAACACAAAAACAAATGAAATAAAGGCATAGGCAGCAGGTGCAGCATTAGAAGTGGATAAACTACAGCTGGTGAAATCTGTGAAAAATAATTCTGTGGCATAAAAATAAGACAAAATGCACAAGAGATACTGCTGGTCTTAAAAGATATTTTCACACATATGTAACAGAGAGCGAGACCATACCAGTCACCGTGCCCCAGCGCCTGTAAATATTTGTGCCTGCCTGTCTGCATGAGGTTGGCACAAACCCTCAGCTAAGCACGGCACCGTGTAGCCCCGTGCTGCTGCCAGGGCAGAGCAGAGCTGGAACTCACTGCTCGTGCCAGCAGCACCGTGGTGGGTGGAGGTGCTGCTGTTGAGGGGTGGCCCCCTCTGCAGCTCTTTGCCTTCCCTCCTCACTGATGAGAAGCAGTTACTGAAGGAAACAGTGCTGCATGGAAGCAAACTGAAAGCAGTCATCGCATCGCAGCTGCACCTTTCACAATCCTTAACTTAATTCAAATACCATCTCCCTCTGGAAGTGATGCTCTTGAACCCCATTCCGTTTGTGCTTCAGGGGTCTATAGCTCTTCCAGTGGGAACTGGAAGCAGCAAGAAACAAAGAGTGTGTGGGATCTGTGCGAAAGTCACAGGCATTCTGAGCCGGGCCCACGGCCAGCACGAACAAGGAGCTGCTTTCACATGGCTGAGGCCAGGCTCCGCCTGCACAAACTAGTTTACTAAATGGACAAAATGAATTTCAGAGCCTTTAATTGGATCATCACCCAAATTTACCTTTTCTAATAGCAGAAAGTTTGACAGAGTGAGGATTCCTTCAGGAGTTCTGCGTTTCGGAGTGTGGCAAATTCCCTGGTTCTCTTTCATTAAGGGAAAATATGTCTGGCCTTTCAGGTATTCCCTTGCCAGTACTTACAGCATTTCAGCTACATCAATTACCCTGTAAATGAATGCACACTGTGTTTTCTAATGGGAAAAAACTTTGACTTCTGTCCTTCGATGCGGAAATCCTACTGGCACAAATTACAAGCGTGACTTTATTGCTGCTCCTTTTCCCACCATCACGATGACCATGAGCCACATTTTGAGTACTAATGACACTTAACACTCATCCCTGTTTTAAAGAAAGGCATATAAAGGCTTATGTTGCACATCTGAGCTGCTCCAGCTGTGCTCACCATCACTTCCAGTGAAGAGATGAAATAGTGATTAACAGTTTCCAGACTCATAACGAGAAAGATTACACCTGAAAACACACACAGGAGACCCACAGCAGTCTGTGCTCATGAACTCACAAAAGCTCTGCTTCTAAGGTTAGCGGTGTTGCATCAGAGCTCCACCTTCTATCTTCGTTTGCCTTTAGCCTAATTCCTTGCCCAAGTGCTGTTCACCTCCTCATAGCGAAGTTGGCTGCGTAACTGATTTCTGTTCTTCAAGCTTTTGTTGGCTTAGCTCTGCATCTCGCTATTCCAACAGCCCTCAAACGGACACAACAACTGGCTTGAGTCTGTAGGATCTGCAGTTGGCTTTTGTACTGGCCTTCATTTATTAAATTTCAACACTTGTGAATGAGTGTAAATTCAGGGCACATTCACAGCTTTACCTCCTAGCATTTAGATGAGTTTTCAGGTGGCTTCTTGTTTCTAAGCATTTGTATTATACAGGCAAGACAAACTGTGAAGCAGAGGCCGTTGTTGTTTAGCTGGGCTGGGTGACGATTACCAATGAGTTAGGAAAAAGGATACTTCTGTGATGTAATTTATAACTAGAAAGTTTGGGACAAATGGAGAGGAGAGATTCCAGTTTGTAACCTCAACACTCAACTCTCCATTTTTGCTTACTGTTTTACCCATCAATCTGTGATATTTGTCTTCCCTTGCCTGCCATGCCTATTTCACCCAAAATGTAGCTGCACGTGGTGCATTCACAAGGTGGACTGAGAGCTGGAGTGGCATCACGGACTGTTAGAGAGGCCTGAAATGCGAATGCATTCCTGTCACCACGCAGTGGCTCTGCACAAGCATCCTTCTGACACGCTATCTTGGAGTAACAAGTCAAATGAGAAAAAAACATCGATCTCCAATTCACCAAGTCTGTGACGTGCAGGAAGCAATTTCTGCCGCCGTCTGGGCCGGCCGCTGAAGAAATAGAGTTATCCCAGAGATTCAGAGCACTATTATGTAACTGAATCCCTCAAAATGTGCATTTATACTGAATTTATCATCATGGTGCTTGAGCATCTGTTGTATTTTAAATGAGAAAACAATTTAAATGTAGTGTTTAGTCAGAAACCCCGCACAAATCCAGGAATGATGACAGGCTCATCTATGAGCCTTTTTTCCCCACATTACCTCTATTGTCTCCTAAGATGCAGCATTTGTGGATGATGGATTGGGTCAGTACCAAATTATAGCTTGCAGTGAAATTTTACATCAGCCAAGACATAATCAACATTAAACATTTGAGTTTAAGACTTCATTTTGATCCTCACACAAAGTGAATTGCGGAACAGTGCAATGTGTTTATGTTTACCAAGCTCGTGCTCATCTGCTAACGATGACTGACAAGAGTGGCTGACTGGCAGGTCAGCCAAAAATAGCTGGGAGCAACCAGCCCCAGAAAGCTGCAGCAGTGGCTGCCCTGGCGCTCTCCTGCTGTCACACAGACACAGCTTTGTACCTTTTGGGCTCAGCTTGGGTTTTTCCACCATTGCGTTTCCTACCATCTGCAAAAGGGTGCCAGCGACTGTGACATCTGGAACCATTCCGGCAGTATTTGGGTGGTGATAGTCCACCATCTCTTACACTCTTTTTCAGCCTATCATTTCCTTAATTGTTCTGGTGTTATCACATAGGTGAGAAGTCTCAATAACAACCAGTTACTGGCACAGCCAGCCTGACCTGGTACATTCATACTTTTTACTACTGTCTATTGCTTAAAAAACCCTGAAGTTAAAAATATTGGCTAAAATATCCAATTTTCTTCTTTGAATTAAAAATGAGTACATTTTCCTCTGTTAGCAGCCTTACTGGTGCAAGACTCCAGGCCAGCAGCCGAGGGCTGTCCTGCTTCAGAGCTGATCCATGCAGACCTCTATCCGAGTACCGTAACACATCCCACTTGAGCTCCTGTGAGCAGGTGCCCAGGAATCTCTCACCTCTCAACTGTATGCCTGCAACTACAGATAGTGACTTCCAGCACAAAGGAGTAGATATTACTTTTTCAATTGGAGAGAGTTATATGCTGAGGATAACACACAGTGTTAACGTGTGGGGGAAATCTGGATAGAGCTCATGGGACACCATTTGCTAAACAGAAGTACAACGTGTTAGTTCTTGTTACTAATTGGTCTAATGAAGTATTAGACACCATTTGCTGCCTAACTGCTAATGCCTAGCATGTAATCCTTTCTAGCAAAGTACATTTCACAGCCAGGTACAGTTAACTCCAAACTGCATCCCACTTCACTGCACAATACGTGACTGCATTTCTCTGCACAAGTTTCTATGCAGTTGTCTGCACATAAGCAGGAGAAAACCAAGATCCCTCCCCATGTTCTTAGCCTTATTCTTTTAAATAAAAGAGAATTATAATCTTTTTTACTCAGCTACGATATAGCCACTGGAATTGCTGTAAATGTGGATGACAAGCCTTTCTATCAAACTGGTATTTTATAGGGATATCTTTTAAATCATGAAATAACTGTCAAAAGCAGCAAAGCAAACAACAACATCAATGTTTGTCAGCAAATGCCTACATAACTTGAGTTTTGGTAACAATGAAGAGTCAGGGGAAGTTATTTAAAATAAGTGGCTTTGGCATTTCTCCTTTCTTGCATTAACTAAATCTTTTTAATTGATTTCCATCTTAAAAACCACAGCATTGGGATAAAACGCTCAGTAAACTGCTCGAGGTCTATGTGGTCAAGTGACATTTGTTTCACCAATTTAAAAACGATGTGAGAACACCCCACACTGCTGTGGGCTCAGACGTATGAAATAACAAGACAGGTGGAGCTAAGGTTAATTAGGAAGCGCGTGGGTAACGCTGCCTTGGCAGATACTAACATCTGTTGGTAGCGTACCCCTTACATGGGAAAAGCTTTCATTTTTTGAAGAGAATTAGCATGAATTTTAATTTGCACTTTCTTAAACCACTCTATGATCCTGTGCCTTGCCCACAACAGGAGGACCTCAGCTCTCACTGATAAAACCACTGATAAAATTAATGCCACAAATAACTCGAAGGTGATATGTTGTTATTGCTTTTCCAAAGCGGTTTTACTAGACCTGGGAGGGCAAATATATTTTAACATAGGGCTATCAAATGTTATTAATGGGTTTTAACTCCCTACAATTATTTTACTTGCTGGATACCTGCCAAACAGGAATTGCATTATTTTTACTCTTTTTATTTAACTCCGTAAAAACAGAGCAGTATTTTTTTCCTTAACGAAACCTTGGCCACTCTCGGGCAAGGACTCTGAATCAAAACAAACGCTGAACGCATTCTCCAAGCAATTCCATTTGCTTTCATTCCCTGCTGTGCTGGAAATGTGCTTTGTGCTCACTCTCAATCAGGAATCTCCACAGTCCATCAGGTAGCCCGGCACAATGCAAATATTGGAGTTACAGAGCAGCCATTCCCCGCGCCGTTCGTTTCCTGGTTTACATCTCTTGTCACCTACAGACCATGCGTTTATGCGCTCAATTAGAACACTTCCAGGTGAGGATAAAAGGTATTTCCATTACTCTCAACAGGACTTCGGGAGGAAAAAAACAGATGTGTGAAGCGCTGTGATGTTCTAAATTCTCTTAGAGTACTTCTCCATGCCTCACTGCAGCACAACATTCTGCAGCGAGCTGATATTTATAAAAGTGTTAAGCATGCACACTAGATCGGAGGATTTTTCCAAGTCAGAGTAATCGCTGAAAGATTGCTGGAAAGAACCTCTGGAATCCTTAGCGCCCGTGTCACTGTGCTCAGCCAAAGGGCCTCGATCAGATGGCACACAGAAACCTGCTGCTAGCTCTGCCCAAGATGCACATCCCACCTGCACGAAGGATCACAAACCCCGCAGCTGAGGGGTGCGTGCTCGGTACGTGAACCCCAGTGTGCTGCAGCTCCTGCTGGCATTCCCAGCACCAATGAATGGTGTCTAAAAAGTGCTGCGTCTGCTCCTGGTCCAGTGCACATTTTTGGGTGATGGAACAAGGGCACACTCTGGATTTTCATCAGCTAAAATGAGAGTAATTAATCTTAATTCACTCCATCTCCCTGAAAAAATAGAACTTCTATTGCTTGAGGAAAACAAAGAGCAGTAAGTTGTTCTGAGGCAAATTAATCTTAAAGGGAGAATCTTCCAAAATATAAAAAAATCAATATCTTATAACAAGATTCTTTATTGCGTTGGAGCCCTGAAACTCAATCCAGAGTCAAAGGGGACGTTAGCATTGCAAGTTTGCTCTTGTTGTGCTTTGTTTTTAATACAATGCCATCATTTGAAGAGCTGAGATTTTCAGATCTGAGCAATTTTAGCTGTGTGGTTTCATCTCCCTGGAAAAAAACGTGTAATATTTAATGCAGACTGTAAGATTACAGGTATTTCAGGCAGTTTCAAGGAAGTTATTCTGAAAAGAACCACCTTTATAGGGAATTACATCTTTATACCTGCATGTAGTATTCTGTATCTTAGATCTTTATTCATTTGTACTTTTGCAAATTAGTCTGTTCCACGTGAGAAGCATGAAAATTATGTCTCTTGTTTTTAAAAAGAAAAAAATATATCTAGGAAAAAAAAAAAACATTGAATTTAACCATGGTGCCATGGAAACAGTTTTAAAATTGATTTGGCTGCAGGGAAGAAAGATACAACTCTAACATAAAGCAAGTGACAGCTTTCAGAAGGAAAAAAAGAAAACCTGTCTTCATTCAGCACTTTGTGCTCTGAGAAACAATGATGCTTAGTGAGGTGAGAGGGTCTTCTCAAAACACAGGGAAATGAGATTTCTCCAAAACACTCTGTTCACAGCCAATGAGAGGTGTGATAAGGAGAGGTGGCCCGGGGCACACTCGTACAGACCTGCAGGAACAGGAAGCTCGATATGAAAACCACTTGAAATCACTGTAAAAGTTCTCAGACAGGTACTTTCCTGTAAAGACAATGCAACATAGCGTGGAGAGCTCCTTTATGGATCAGTACAGGAAACAGCTATTCTAACTTTAAGCAGGAGTATTAGCTCCTTCCCACAGACACAGCTGCCTGCAGTCTGCACGCCAGTTGTGCACAGACACAATTGTGTCACTGCAATCAGAAGCCTCCACCAGAGCCAGGAAAACTCACTGCAACACAACCTGTTACACGGGGCAGAGCTGCTCTGCACATCGGGCTCCTTCCAGTGCGTCTGAGACAAATGCTCTCTGCACACTCATACATATTTGAAGAGTTTTATTCCCGTAAGTGCAATCAGTAAAACTATGAGCTTCACATTGACACGTGGAAGGAGAACTGAGCCCTTCCTGCTAGCTGTTCCTGCACGAGCATTTTGGTTAGCGAGATGAACTCAGTTAATCTAATTCATTTCTATTCTGGGACTCATCACAGAAGGAATTCTAGTCTGAAACACTTCTCATCTCTTATTTCCTCGGCAATTCACAAGTCGGTCTGGTTGCCAGAGTGACTAGTTGTACACAGAATGAAGGATATATTACTAACCTTTAAAATTTCAGTGAGGGCACAGTCCCCAGAACCACAGTGTTGTGAAAGCTCAGTAGTAGCACAGAGCAGTGACTAATGAGCCCGCACTGCCCGTGTGTTGTACTGGAAGCGCTCTGATTCCTTGCAGGACCTTTAGAAAGCTCACTGCATTCATTCTGCTCCCTGGCTCTCAGAATTCAGTAGATGTCTTCATTGGCTGCTTTGACATTTCTACTTTTTTGTTCTGGTCTGGTTTGTTTACTTGCCTTAAAACATGCCAACTATGCGGGCTGCAAAAAGGCCAGCCAGTAGTTCCCCTTCCAGAGAGGGCAAAATAGCTGAAATTAACACATAGTAACAGCAATTCTGACTATATTTATTTATTTATTTTGTCTGTGGACCATTAGTTATAAACTAAAGCTATGTGCCAAAGATCTAATCTTACTGATCCAAGCATTCTTTCCTTTCAGAATTCCCACTACCCTTTTTGCATCCACTTCCAAGCCCTAAAACTGCATTGCTTGGGGACTGGGGCAGAATGAAGCTGGAGGGATTTTCACGCTAGGAAGCCCACGGGGGCTGATAGAGTGATTTCCACACAGCATAGAAAGAGTGCATTCTGTAGTAAGGGCGGAGTGTCAGAAGTGCTGTCTGAACACTCAGTAACAGTGTAGGTTGTAATTCAGATCACTGCCAGCAAACATGTTGGTGGGCACACGTCTGGATGGCAAAGCAATGCTTTGTCCTTGTTATCTGAACATACACTGTAAATTACACAGAGGTCGTTTTTGTAGATAAATCTGTGCATTAGTTTTGCTTTGCAGTACAAAGGCATCAGACATCGTATCCAGAAGACAAAATCACCACTGCTATCGTCACATCACATTGCAGTTGTTTGGGTCTTTTTTGTTTTCTTTTTTTTAGAGGGACGTTTCTTCCTCGCTACAAACACGGGAAACCCAACATGCCAAAATTCCTTTGCTGGGAGCGTCACTCCTGGGACATTTATTTAGTAAAAATGATGAGATAGAGACCAAATTAACACTATTTGGGACTATGGATTCATTGTCCTGACTTCAGATTTACACCAGTAGTTGGAAAATGCACTTGATTTTTAAAATACAAAAATGGAGCTGCTGTGATTGCCAGAGCAATGACCTTACTTTTCCAATTGACATCTTAAAGCAAAGTAAAGCTAAATAAATAGCTTTTCAAATCCTTGGAAGCACTTCGCTTCTTCACAGGGGATTGTTAGGAGTGTTCATCTTAAAATAATAATAATAATGATTTAAGAAAAGGTAATTATTGCAGAATTAACTGAAAAATTATTCAGTGGTCCCAGAAAAACATGAATTCATTATTCAGGGTAACGTATATTTATTTACATGCAGAGGGATAGATGAACTCTACCTATGCAGTTTAAAATGTGCATTCTGCTGTGCAGAAGAGAAGCTGTGGGCACTAAGTAGAGCCTGGTTATCAGTAATACCGTGAGCACTTCGCTGTAGGAGCTTTTGTAACTGAGTTTGCTAAAACTGAAGCCAATGGATATTAGTATTTTGAGTTCTGCAAGTCCTGCTTTAAACGCTTACAATCCTGCAGCCCATATGTTTCTACAAATAGTGAGCCCCTGACTTCCCTGTGCTTGGCTCGAGGCTGAAAAGCACAGATTCTGTGATGCCCATGGCAAGTGCTGCTTCACTGGGGAAATGATGTCAACCCCTGCAGTGCAATTCATAACTCGATGAGGGTAAATTCACTTACTGGCAATTTAGAAGAAAACATGTTGGTGCTGTACCAGCTGAAGCCAGATGGTAAGTGAAATTATTAAAATCGTGCACACCACAGATCTCTGAAAAATTGCACTGTTAAAAAAATATATCCTAAACATAGATGGGTCCTAATATAAAGCAGTTGGTGGATTGTTACTGTTCAATTGCAATCTTTCCTTTCCCTGTTTTCTAGGTTCAGCTGATCCACTATAACCATGAGTTGTACACAAATGTCACAGAAGCTGCAAAGAGTCCCAATGGGTTGGTGGTAGTTTCCATATTTATGAAAGTGAGTATTCAGTGTTACCATCATCTAATGTAGAGGTGGTGGACTTGTTTTCCATGAACTGTAAATGTAGAAACTGCACTCCTTGAAAGAGCACTGCAGTGCCTGGAGGCTCTGATCCAGTCACGAGACAGCCTCACCCCAGGAGCCAAACACACCACTGCTGCTCTGAAGCAGTTAAAGTGTAACAGAAAAAAAAAATGAGAAGGGATAAGAGAGAAAATTAATGACATCATAAACACCACTCATAACAGTTTAGTGCCTATGACAAAAGTTATTGATTTCTTGGATTTGGTATTCGTGTATGAAACGTGAGGTGAATGATTCAATTAGAAATGAAGCATTCCCAGTAGGTCGAGCTGGGATGGAGGGAAGGGCACAACACAGCCATGTCTGCAGAAAGGGAATGTTGGATTGGCAGTTTTGACACTGTACATTTTCTTCTTCAGGTATCTGAATCATCAAATCCATTTCTAAATCGTATGCTTAACAGAGACACTATAACAAGAATAACGTATAAAAGTAAGTTCACTCTTCATTTACAGTGTTTAACAATTGTATGTTTTAAGTGTTAATTAATGTATTAGTGATTCTCTGAATTGAGAGACACTTTGCTATGAGAAAAAAGGTCCAAAGCTTGCATTGCCAGCAAATCTGCATGATAAACTTGGGAACTTGAAAACGTCTAATAATGTCATGAGTTGATAGAATTAGTTTTGAACTTCAAAGCCTGTTTTATGTCTGAACAAACAGCAAACTGATGAAAATATATTTATAAATATATGTAATATATTTGCACGGAACATTCATGAAAAACTGAATATTGCTTGCAGCAAAAGTACCAAATAGAGCAGCCTGAATTACTGCAATTAAAATTACAAGATGCTGCATCACTACCTGCTTTAACTTGCAGCTGTGCCGTCAGGATTCACTAACGCTTTCTTTTTGCACAGAAGAATGCCATTTCTGTTCAACTATTACTGCATGCAATGGGTATATAAAGAGGTTGTCAGCATACCATGTATATTTGTTGTATTCACATTTGGAAAGCCTTTAACTGATAATGCTCAGTACTTCCATGTTAGTATATTAAATATGTGGAAAACTGGAGCTTAAGCATCAGTTAAAATCAGGGTAATTTGGAGTAAAATGAAAAGTACTTAGATCTCAATAGAAAAAAATAAACCTCTACACTGAAAACATTATCCCCTTCGTCAAATGATCACTTGAATTCCAAGCAGCTGTAAAGTTAGTGCACTAAATGATAGCAGATTATAGTCAGATTATGAAAATACTACAGATCAGCATCTATGGAGAAACACACAGAGCTGTTCACAACTGGAATGAGATCGGATGTCAGGGCTGCACAACTCAGTTCTCAGCTCTGTCAGCTTTGTCCAGTTTCCTTCTTTGGAAATGAAATACATCATAGTATATACCCTCCAACAACACGTGTTACTTGGAAAGTTTCACATCCATCTCCAGAGGACTCGAAAATCCATGCAACTCCAATAAGTCACTGAACTTCAGGTTTATGACAGAGATGTTTGGAGAGGTTTCTGTACACATCCCTGAAGTTCACAACCTGATTTCCTTGTGGGGACTCATGCTTCTTCCCCTCCCAGCACAGCTCGGACTACAAACCTGCAACGTTTGCACAAAGAAAAAGTAATGCATTTGAGACCATGAAGTGCTGGCACAGAATTTTAACCATTCCAAACACACTTCATTTAGATTTCCCAAATGAAATTTCACATTGAGGTGAATGCGTAACAGATTGCAAAATCAGTGAGTACTGGAACTTAATTAATTAATAACCACTCTGATCCCAAACATCTGCTAGAAAGAAATCTCTGGTGGATACAACGGACACAGTGCACTGGATTTCTTGTGGTAGTAACAAGTATTGACCAGAAACTTTTTAGTGCAAACTGGGAGTGTGAGAATGTTATCGAAAGTAATTTGGAAGTTGTCTTACATGATAGATTATAGCATCACCGCTGAAAACTAACTTTACTCCATACATTGCAGGGATGCGTGTCCTGCCTTCAGCAGCTGGAGGCTGTTAGGTTGTGCTTTCAGTGTCCGTGCCTGGAGGCGATGCTCAGCACGCTCCCGCTGAAGCCGCCGCTCTCAGTGTGCTCAGGAGGGGCGTGGAGCAAATGAGAACAGGCTCAGAGTCAGGAGAGCTTGTAACATAGCTGAATTTGTGATTTTTTTATTCTGTGGGGGTAAACAACCTTTCTTTCAGAACAGCTCTGCCCAGTGTTTGCTTATCACTGAGAAGCAGTAACATTTCAGCTTCCCAAAATTCCGTACTGAAATTTGGGCTTGTCATTCTCCATACAAACACCCAACTGTGCTCAGCCAGACAGGAGAGCTGCAACATTTTGTATTTTCTCAAATTTGCTCCTTCACTGTTTCACTGTATATTCTGTTTAGACCTGTACTGTCCCTTTTTGAGGTACCATGATACAAACTTGGACATCAAATAGGGCTTCTTTAGTTCAGTTGATATATTCCCAGTTAAGTACTTCTTCCATAAAAGAACACATGTTTACTGTGAAAGCAGACCCCACCTGCCTGTTACAGACCCAGGGATAAAAGAGAGCTTCCAGTATTTGCTACGAAAATTGTCAGAGGTCTGTATGTAAATGAATTTGAAATCTAAATAAATGTAATTCACATAGAGAAGAGTTCATGAGTTTAGAAATCACCCCAAGGCACAGGCAGAACAAGACAAACAGTGTGGGCTGCCGAGAGGAATGATGCTGAGAATCTAATAAAGGCTGAACAGGTCTACCGAAGAATTTTATTACTGGCAAGAGATCACACTGTTTTCAACCATTTTGATCACATACTTGCAATAAATATCATCAAAAGAGACAACACATCGGAGTGCAGTCCAGTATTAATGCAATCCCCACGCACAGTTCTGTTTCAGTTCCAGTACAGATTTTTTGATTCTGTTTTTTAAATCAAGATGTGGGAGAGGGAAAGAACAGAGCTGTTTGTGGGAAAAACGATAACCAAATGCTTCCTCTGAGGTCTCCTCAAGGCATTCCTACCGAGCTGTCTGACTTCCATGGGAATATCACCCAAGAACAGGCATGAATTAGTAATAGTGCTTTTTCTTGGCCAAACTCTTATTTCATTCACACCCATCTTCCTTTTTCTGAAGTGATATTTTCTCCTCCGGTTTCTCTTAAATTAATACTGATGGATTTTGTCACATAGTATAATCCACCAACTCTCCTTAAATATACTCCAAGTGAATGCAGAAGCAACGAATCAAATTTGGAGCAACTCCGTTGCTGAATGCTGATGGAGAAGATGGCTAAGCAAAAATTAGAGCATATCTTGCAGGTCCTCAGTACACAGAGGTAACCCAGCAGCTGATGCTAAACTCAGTAAGGCAACCAGCAGCACACCTCCTGGCCTTCAGAGCACCAGCACACACTGGGCTTGCCTGAATGAGTGGGAATTACGTGCCCCACATTGCTCCCATACTGTTAGAAACCACAATGCAGCACATCCGTAGGCAAGTTAGTTGGAAGCTCACATCAAAATAATGCAGTACGTTCTCTATTAACACTATGCAAGGCAACTCCAAAATCCCCATGATTGCCTGCATTAACGCCTGCTATAAATCAGTTTTGTTTTATAAGTAGCCGTACTGTTAATAATCTGAGCACTTTTCTGAACACTAATTAGTCAACTAGAGTGTGGCATGAACAAAAAACACATATCAACAGTATCCCTCCTCTGCATTGATCTTTAGCTTTCCATTTCCTAGCAAATAATTCAGTGCAAATTCAACCTTGTTAAAACCATTTTAGTCCAACTGAAGTCAATACACATGTGACAAAGCAGATTTGGTCCTTAGAGCTTGAAGCCATCAATTCAGACCAACTCTGTGCCACTGGAGCTAACACACCACCCTCCATGGTTCATAAATAATAGATAGGATATTCACGTGGGAATGGGGAAGAAGCGTGATGACTCATGGAAAGCAGGCAGTGGCTTGAAAAAATGAATTCACTCTTCTCGTGTAATTCTAGCAAAATTACTGCTGCGCTGCAAATAATATTTATAATGAACGGGACACAGGTGCATTCAGTCATCTCTAGCTGCTAAAATTCAACAGCATTTTGGCTCTGTAATACCATAGCAATGGTTTTGCACTTTCATCTGCAAAATTTGGGGGCTGGAAACAGACTGTAGATCCCAGGCCATGAGCCAGTGAAGGCTAAGCAATCTCACAAAGATAACATTCTTTTCTACGACACCAAGAAGTACTTTTTCCTCAGAGGCTGCAGCTGTATGGCAGAGCCGTTACCCTGGGAAGACAAGAATATGGTTGAGAGCCGTATTGCTAATGGACTCAAAGGGACACGCCAGGATTTTCTTTCCTCAGTTAACAAATACATTTTAGATACAAAATACCTGTGAGGTACTGGCCAAAAAGATGCAGATATTGCACCAGAGAAAACATCAGAGAATCAAGCAGGAATGCCTAAACAACTGGTATTGACTGAAAAAATGGACTTTGAACATTTTTCTTTAGTCTGAACAGGAATCTTCTACTTTACTCTTCCATCCTTGTGTTCGATTAAAATCAACGTCAGTTCCTCTGTGCGTTGAAAAGGGAGCTGCCCAAATATGCAGCTTTCCTTGCCCACATTTTAGTGCTCACTCTGCAAATGAACCATACTGAACACCACACAAAAGTGACGACACTCGGAGAGATTTCACAGCATTCCTGCTTGCAACCAGCCATGCTTTCTCTGAGCACTAACATAGCAAAAGTTAAATGCTATCCCTGAGTATTCCTATTAAGGAACTCCTATTGCCTCAGCACCTGCTTTGACAGCACTGCCAAAGTGTTATAGGTTCCTCACACAAGAGAGACGTACAGAGAACAGAACAGGCTGAGGAACTTTGATGACATGAGATCTATCCCTATCTCATTCTATTTTGGTAGATGTTCACAGACTGAATTCTGCTACAAAGGGATACTTCATTAATTCCCAGAGAGGCTTATGATATCAAAGCAAGGCCCCCAGTAAGCTGCTTTCCAGCACACTTTTCCACCCTGGTGTTAGCACTCTGAGTGAGCAGCAGCACATCCGCCCCCACTGTGCTCATGAAAAGCCATCAGGCTTCAGCGAGCAGGTTTATTATCATGCATTAACCTCAACTTCAACTTCCTCCTGTGGCAGAAGGGCAATTGAGTTTTAACACTCATTGTTCGACACAATGCCTTGGGCAGGCCAGAATTGTTAATCTATCCAAAGTACCGTAAGTCTTCTCCAAAGACTGCTGCGCCTAAATCAATAACCTCAGGAAGGTTTTAACCGCTCCTTAAATGAGGTTCCGGTTTCACGGTGGATACTCAGCTACATTCCCAGCGAAGGTGTGCGCTGACATCCAGGAGGAGAAGCCAAGTCAAGATTACTTCTTACCCTAACTGCTGAAGCTCAGTCATTGCCATTTCCATAAACTGGAGACGATATTTTGAAGTAAGGACTGCAGACACTTTTTTTTCCTCAAAAGTGTTATTCTATTTTTTTCTTCTCTTAATTCTCCAGATGATGCATACCTACTACAGGGGCTTAACATTGAGGAGCTTTACCCAGAGACTTCTAGTTTCATTACGTATGATGGGTCAATGACAATTCCACCCTGCTATGAAACAGCAAGCTGGATAATAATGAACAAACCCGTCTACATAACAAGAATGCAGGTAAAAATAATTAAAAATATGCATTTGATCCAGTACAAGAGCAGAATGTTTTAAATATATTGCTAGTTTTATATACAAATTAAATTCAATCTTTTGCTGCACGGATCTCTGCGTGCAATTTCTGCAGCTTGCAAAAATAACGAAGAGTGCTTTTTTCAGAATAAAAATCCTAAATGTTTAGAACTGCCGAAATAATTACACATGCACACACCTTGAGTGGCCCCTACTCACCATGAGGGTTTGAAGCGAGTGGTCTGAAAAGGTCTCTCCTGGTATGGTACTCCATGACTCTGTGTGCAAATGCACGGGGCGTCCAAAACAAATACAGCAATGTCGTACAAAAATAACTGATGTAATGAAGTTTAACCTTTTTCTCAGTTTCCTACTCAAAGTTTGAAAGATTTTCGTTGACTTAATTAATGAATATGCTCGTAGCACAGTAACTACAAGAACAATCACTGCCTGCAGTTTGCACGCTGGACAAACTGGAACCAAAGGGAAACCCTGGACCATCCCAAAATTCAGATGCTATGTTAAACTTTCTCAAAAAATAGTCCACTAGAGCACCCACAGATGATCAAAATACAGCTGCCTATGAGCAGAGGTTGTCATGCTGAACAACATTAATTTCATGACTTCTGCAGCATTGCTGTTAATCATCCTTTCCATCCTGACTAGCCATACCTGGTTCTCAAGCAGCAGCATCCAAAACCATCTTGTCAGCTGACAGACACACTGACAGCTACAGAACTTGTAGGAAATTCTCTCTTGTCATTCGTCAGGTTCATTTTCTCCGCACCAGCTGCTGCCATCCAGCACCATTGGGTAGCAGAGTATGGATTGCATCTGTACTCTATTCCATTTGTTTTCTCCCCAGCCAGGGACACTTTTTTTTTCATTTTTTTCATTTACCCCACACAAAACTAACAACTTTTGTTTAAAATGGGGCTTAGAAACAGAGGACTGCAGTAGAAACAGTTTGACCTCAAGTTAACTCTTCCAGCCCACCTCTCCCTTACAAATCCCTGAAACGGTTTAACTTTGATTTTCTAAGTAGAATAATAGTGTTGTGTGTTGTTTACTGACAGGAAGACCAGTACTAAAAATCCTTGTTTTGTGTTTTGTATAGATGCATTCTTTACGACTGCTAAGCCAGAATCAGCCATCACAGATATTTCTGAGCATGAGCGACAATTTCAGACCAGTCCAGCCTCTCAACAATCGATGTATCCGAACTAATATCAACTTTAGTTTACAGGGAAAAGATTGTCCAAACAATAGAGCACAGAAACTACAGTATAGAGGTACGTTCTGCCTCCAGAATGATCCTTTCTTTGCTTACACTGAGCTCTTTTCTTTGGGAAACACGAGGACATGACATAAGTATAAAAATACACATGATCAAAGCTCAGGATTTGGGGCGATAGTGATATGAGTCAAACATTGTATATCTGACATGGAAGAGTAAATCTGCCCAGAAACATCCATGAAAAGCCATGAAAAAGTCATTCTGGGACATTTGATATTTTCCATAAGCAGATGGGACAGGCCTTCAGCTTTCTAGCCTCATTTTAAAGTCTTACAGGGAGCATTTTATCCTGTTTAGCCCACAGTGGAAAGAAAAAGGGGGATAAGCCAGTCCTGGTGACAGCTGATCTCAAACAAAAGAGTAAATTTCACTTTGGAGGTGAAAAAAATAATACAGATGCAGTACTCTTCCAGGAAAAGGAGAAAACCAAGCCTCCTGGCTTTTCCAGGAGGTTTTAGGTGCTAAAGCATTTTAAATTCATCTGATTTCATTTCTGGGGTTTATTAAAATGTAATTTGTTTTGTTTCTCTTTCCTTTCAGTAAACGAATGGCTCCTCAAGTAGGACAGAGCAGGCAGAACCCATAACCTCAGTGGAATGCTACTACTGTGATTGACATAATCTAGAATGCACCCAAACTCACTCTCTCTTTGGGTTCGTGACAGCATGTGTGAGCGTGCTGTAGGAATAAAGCTGCCATGTTGGAAACTCAACTTAAAATTCATTCATATGATCGGTGGTAATTAAAAAATAAAAATAAAAAGACAGTATTACAGTAAATGTGATTACAATTTTGATACAGTTTTCCTGAACTAATCTAGCTTCAAAAAAAAAAAAAGAAAAAAAAGACTTTTCAGCCTTTGTACATATGAAATTCTTCCTCTTTTCCCCCACTCCCTCAAACTAAAAGAAAAAAAGAGAAAAAAGGTGGCTTGGTGCAGCATCAAAGTGGAGTTGTGTTCTGTGTGCCAAGTAATCCTTGGAAAGCTCTCATTATTTCACAATCATTAATGGATACTGACAAGACAGAACAAGAAGACTGTAGAGCAAACTTATTTCTAGATTATGATCCTTCTGTTCATTTAATTAAAAAGGGACAGACTGAGAGATAAGTATTGTAAATATATCACTGCAGAATATAAAGGAAATTGAAATATTTCCCTCTGTCACATATCTGTAGTAGGATTTGCCAAAATCAGTATTGATCCATTTTCTGTTTCTTGTTTTACAGCAGATCATACGTTGTGTTGGTTACTAATAACAACTCAATAAATGTGTTTAACAAATTAATTTAGAAAACTTGCTTTGGTTTATTTTTTTTCTGTTCTGAAATAACAAGCTTCTAAGTTTGTGTGGCTGCACTGTTTATGTTTTAGTTTATTTTCTTTCTCTTATTTTTTAAAAAAAACTTCATTTATTTGTTTGCAGCCAATTAAAATCAGTTAATGGCAATTGTGAATGCAGCTAAATCCAGCATAACTTGAACTCTGCTTTATGGTCAATCATTAACAGAAGTGGACTCAGAAACAGACTGAGGTTGAAACATCTCAGTTCCAAATTGCCATTTCCCCTGTTCAATTCATTACTGGGCAAACAAATTCAGCCCTGTAAATTGGTGGTGGAAACGGATATATTTTCTCTACAGATAAAGCAGGAGCTGACCAAGTAAAAGGGAATGCCTTTTTTCTTGTTTATAATGGTCATTCACTGTGTTTGGTTACTGTCAAGAACTAAATAAATGTGTTTAACAAGTTCACGCACCGCGTGCTTGGCCTTCTTGCACATTAAGTTTTGAATTGTTTCTTTCTCTGGAGAGTGAGCAGAATTCATGTTACCCAGCTCCTAATGCTTGCTTTGCTCTGCACAACGACATGATGAAATTAGCAGAAAAGATTATGAAGCTAAAAGGTCTGAACAGGAACTATGAATTATTCATACCGAGTTGAAAAATACACTCCACAATAAGTTTGAAATAACCGAAACACAGTAAGGAACGCAGAGGCCCAATCCACACTGGAGATCAACCACCTTCAACATAACAAACACAGAATTTCATCTTCGGCCAAAGCAAACAGCACGGACAGCATCAGATGGGAAGCTCGAGAGACTGTTGTAGGTGGGAGTTGAGCATGAAAGGAAAAGGTACCACGAAAGTGAGAACATGCTTGAGTTGGTATGCAGAGAACTCTCAGATTAAGTAAGCACACAGAGTGGGGAAATCTCTAAGGAATCTGAAGCTGCTAACAATTCAATTGTTTAGAGAAAGATGCGGAGCACCCACCGGGTGGGACACAACACACTGATGTCATGTTTGCAGGAAGGTTTAGGGGTGATGACCCTGGGCCAGGAACCTGTTAACGCAGCTGTGGTACCTCATCCCTAACCCACTTCCGTCAGCATCTCCAACTAACTACATATACTGGCTTGACATCATGTAGTGGTCTGAAGAATCTACTGAGCCACCACAGAAATGTCTCACAGTGACAGTTACAGTGTAGGCTTACTTAGTTGAATTCTGCAACTGAAATAAAGCAAAATTTCTACTTTAGATTTACCTAGCTAATAAAAAGGAAGAAGAATACTACAAGTCACATGCGTTCAGCATCTTCTAAATGCCACAGTCATCTTTAAATTGACTTTTAAACTTGTAGGATCAGGACAGTTTCCATGACTTTTTTGACTGGCTGTGGGATTTGTTGTTTGGTTGCTTCTGATGCTTTTATTGTCGTTGTTTTATTTTATTAAGCTTCTCCTGGGATCATTAAGGTTGCACAGAGAAGTTACTGAGAGCACAAAGTCCACAATGGCTCAGACTGTATTTTTGGACAAATACCTGACAATTGTTGATCCAGCTGCGTCAGTGACAGAAGGTAGGGAAGATAAGCAAGGCCACCATTATAAAACTTTTAGTAATAAAACCTATATGCTATTTTACTGAAAGCTGGTTGAAGGGATTTAAGAAGAAAGAGAGATAGGATAGAAGAGACCAGTCCTAAGGAAAGAGTCACGCTGTGCTTTGGATTAGGTGAGGCTGCTGTACAGAACCCTGCAAATAGAGAAACGTGGCAAATGTATTTGCAGTGTCCCAGCATGATTGTCAGCAATCCCAAGTCCATTTTGTGAACTAATGAACTCCAGCTAACTGTGATTTCTTTGGGTATTTGTTTTATTGCAGTAGAAACGGATCGAACCAAAGTTAAGAATTAAATACCTTGCACACATCAGATTTAAGCAGCATTTGTATCTAAACATGTAGTTTCCAGTTTTTCAAATCTGACACTTGCCTCCATCTGAAGACACTGAGCATCCAAAGAAAGCCACACAAAGCGTGCCCCAAAGCCTTTCATCACAAAGGGAAAGAATCAGTATCCAACAACTGGCACAGAAATGATCTTCTGGTATCTGTGGCAAAGCAACAGATGCAAATCTGCTTTCTATCCGTGATGCCCATGAGAAGCCCGGCTGAATGATCTCAGGGAGATCAGTTGTAACTTCTCCATGGCTTAATTTTATTTTTTATCAGACTTTAATACCCAGATGTGATGGCTGACAAAGCTTAGAGGCCTTGCTGTACGAAGTGCTGATTTACTAGTAAATCTTAGCATTTAAATAGAACGAAAGATCCTGAAAACTATGAGGAGGATATGACAGTCTGAATTCAGGTAAATAAATACTGCGCCCTCTAGGGAAGGGAGAACGAGTCCAAAGTAAATCCAGACAGTACCAAGGTACTGCTGCAAGATGCCACCATCACCCCAGGCTAAGGACATGACCTCCAGCCCCAGATAACTATTTCCAGCGCAGACAGACACTGACATCTGGGAAAAAGATCTCATTTTTTGGGGCTTTCTGGTATCTCACACAGGACATACGTTCAAGTATACCCACATCATATATGTAATTAATCAAGGAACAGCAGTGCTGAGTCACACCCACAATACTGCTGCTGATTCCTCTCCCCCTCCCTGGACGTGCCCCGCAGTGCTGTAGCAGGAGATTTTGTGAACCTCTGTCTAGCACTCTGCCAAGATATCAGAGCCTGCCAGGAATACCTCATGCTGTGCTTCCCATACACTGCTGCTGCACACAAATGCTTTGGTTGAGACTCTTTGGAACACAGTCTATGTTCAAAAAGCAAAGCAGACCTCATTCTCGTGTTGCACTGCTAGCAGTATTAGCTACAGAAAAGAGAGCTGGCAAAACAATGAAGGATGGCTTAATTATGAGCCACTGTGAATACGACTGTTGAATTTGACATGCCTGCACTGAGGTGTGCAAGGGCACAAGAAATGTATTGCTGACACTACCTACAAATTTCTCCCAAATTCAAGGAGGTTCAGAATACTTGAGGATGATTCAGGGTTTACTCCAGCTGGTTCTGCTCCATCTTAATTGTGTTTCTTTCAGGGGGGAGGATAAAAATAAAAATGATACCACCACCCAAGAAATTGAGCTCTATCTTCAAGTCAGAGTTAAAGCTTTGTTTAAGAAGCCTTCTTCTGCTAAGCCTTTTTTTTCTTCCATCACGAAGGGCTAAAGAATGGAAAAGAAACAAGCCAGAAATGCTCCAAGCAGTTCTAAGCAAGTTCAGCATAAAGCTGATGAGCAGACCAAAATAAAAAGAGCAAGGGGGTGGTACTTGTGCACACATCCACACGGCTGGCCATTTGACAGTGAACTCTTCTATGGTAACATCAGTTCAGGATTAAAGTCTAAAGTACTCATGAATTTGTCTTGCAAAAGTCATCATTGCAAAGTATATATGGTAAAAAGTAAAACATGACAAATAATGGGGAAAAACATTAATTATTCAAATGTGATGAATTTTGTTATGTTTAGACAACAGTGTCATAAATACCATAGCAAAAATACATAATGTTGGGGAATCACAACATGGAAAATAATTCCATCCTGAATTTCTTCCTCTGAAATACAAAAGAGCAGCAAGCTGATTTCAGCTTTCTGCCTTCTTTAAGGTATAATTTAAAAATTGACAGCAGTATGAATAATAGTGACATTTTGAGACATTTGTGACAAACCTTTGCCACTCTGAAGGTCTCATTCATTAAACATTTATATTCACACTGTATAAGCTGCAGAAAAAAACTTCCAGAAATGGAACTCCACTGACAAACATTTCACCCCAATGCAGTCCTCGTTCCTCCGGCACAGACGGTCGGCTGAAATCCTTGTATTAAAATCAAGTAACTGAAATACTGCCATTTTGTAAAGCAGTGGGAAGAGGAACCATCCTAAGTCATCACTCATAAAAGTATGTCAGCTAATTAAACTAAGCTTCCTCCTTTTAGACCTGATGTGACCTAACCTAAAGTTACAGACCAGCAGGGCTTTGGCACTTACAAACTTTGATTAGTCCCAGCCTCACTGCATCATTCAGAATCCATACAACAAAGCAGATAATGCCGTCTCCAAGTTCTGGGAAGAGGCTTTTCTCCTACCTCCTTATCTGCAGCTTGTATAAAAATATAGATCTGTCTTCATATAAAAAGTTGGTTCCTGTGAAAATGGGAAATACAGGAGAGCAGAGTTGATGCAAATAATGTTGTTGTAAAGGTTCCTAATTGATTTGAGCTGCAGTGTTAACGCGATGCTGCCTTTTCTTGGGCTGACCCAGGGGGTGTGAAGACCTTTTAGCCTTATCTTTTAAGAAGAATCATTTCAAACTAAATAAACATGGCTGGCACAATAAAGCAGTTACAGCACTGTCTGGATTTTTGCTGCAGATGTAAACAGTGCACACGGCAAATGGTAACATCAGCTCTCTGTGCAAGGAATCGCATCGTTACATGGCAAGCTACCGGCCGACCCCTGTGGCTGGCATCCAGGATTGTTATGCTTCTGTATGAGTTCCACGTCACAGCAGGCTCATGTGCACAGGACATGAAGGCAGGCATGTCCCCAGCAGCCACTGCATGCCCACAAACATATCGGACAGCTGATACAGGGGCTGGCACGGCTCACTGTGTTGCTACACACCAATGTGCATGTATACACAATCAAGCAAAGCAACTGATGTCACTGACTTACTACCAGGGAGCAAGGCTGGGAGCACACAGCACTCCTTTTGCTTCCCTGAGAATTCACAGCTCAGCACAGCCATGGAAGGTTTCATCACACAGCTGGCAGTTACACCAGAGCACAGACACCAGAAATAGTACAGAAAAATGTAAGAATATTTCTAGGGCTTTAATTTAGGTCCTACTCCTGATTAATTCAGGAAACAAAGGTAACTCTTTCTCTGTATTTTGCAGTGCATTTGAAAGCACTAACCTCACAGAAGGACTATGTGTTAATGCTTTCTGGATGGAGCTTTCCTTCTGAAAATTGTATCCTCAGTGTGTTGGAACTGGAATTCTGACAGCACATTGCTTACGTGAAATATTTTATTTTGATGCATTCTGTGCCAGATGCATTGTGCCTCCAGTAAATAAGTTCTTTGTAAATATAAATAATGTCTTATTGGAACTTTTCTATCTGCCATAAGAACAGGGACACTGCTGAGCTGCTACAAAAATATGATAAAAAATTACTGGTTACAGACAACGCACCATTACTTGGCAAAAGAGAACGATGCCTTCCTAAAGCAGTTGGACTGTTACACTGAAACACCTTGCCTTTCATGTACAGCTAAATTTGGGGCAGCTTCTGCAGTTACCATTGTTCTCCGCAGGGCTTTGCTTAGATGTCCCCAGTCACACTTTGTGTTTCAGTGCATTAAAACATAATCCCATTTAACCTGTCCCTATTTACCACGCACAGGCACTGCAAATCAAGTTCACTTAAAATATTTTTTTTCTAATTGATGCTTAGAAAAACTATCAGACAAAATAAATGCAGGAGTTATGTTAACACAGATAAATACACAGACTGAAGCTCTGCTTCCCTTTTCAAAGTGGAAGAGAATATTAACTGAAGGCACTAACTCATGAAAACATTCATAATTTTCTTCTTAGTGATCTGCAATCCATGGAAAGATGAAACAGTTATAATAGTCTAGAAAAATATTGATTAAAAATCATAAAAGCAATGCAGAGCGTATACTACTGAGGAAAAAAAACAAACTGGAAGAGCTGACTTGTCAGCTATTGGAAAGGAATAAGAGCCCAACAGGAAAAGCCATCTTAAGGTACTCATTTGGAGTGTTATTTACAACGTGAACTGAGCAGAGTGAAAAGCTGACAGCACAGCAATAGGAAATATGGTCACTGAGAAAAGAAGCAATCATCTTTCTAGGACTTCCCCACAGCCCGAGGCTCGTGAAACTTTTGTTCCACCAGACACTGTATTGCGATCCACAACAAATCACTGCCCCCTCTTTGTGTCTCTGTGCACACCTAATAAATGCAATAGAAAACATCGACACTATAAGAAAGAGTTGGTGCAAGAACAGCCACATAAACAATTCAGATACTGCAGTAATGAAAGCTCTTACTGAGTTTCAGGGAGATTCACAGCTCAGCACGCAAAATACACCTGCAGGGAGCTGAGACAGAAACCTAACCGCCATTCCATGCCACAGGGAATTTCATATCCACCCAACATCACAAGGACTTGCTTCATCTACATAGCTAGCATGAGCCGAGCTATCAAACTGCAGTCACCAGCACTCAGATAACAGCAGCTAGCATTTTCATAACGAGGTGCATTTCCCTTAGGCCTTGGGAACGGCACACCGGCCGTTCCAGGTAAGGCAGCTGAGGCAGTTTCTCGCAGCCCTGCACAAGCAGTGGATGTGGCCGCTCCAGCCAACAAGTTCTATGCTCAGGATGCACGGCTCATTCCCAGTTCACTCCAGTGCCCATATATTTTCTCTGCATCTCCTGCCTCTCTCACAACAGTGATCATAAAGATAAGCAGGATGAAAAGCTTGCTGAGCGAGAACAGAGCTCAAAAAATAAATATCAAAGCACACCAATGCCTGTTCCATCAAACTTCAGAAAAGTATTCTATGAAACCCACCAACAAATGTAAACGAAATATTACGAGAAAAGGAAGATGTGAGAGACTCCGGATCCCACCAGAAGGAGATGGCAGAGTTACATTTATTCATTACTTTAAAGGCAAATTTTCTTCTCCTTGCATATTGCAATTTGCTTCTTAATTCCTTCAAAGTTAAGTAAGTTTATTTCCATAACTTTGCATACCATTCTAAAGGGCAAAATGAACAGGTCTGTAAAAAGCTCATCAAGTTATGTCCTTGTGCTTTTCAGCATCATACGAGTTAAAATAGACCACAGATTTCTCTAAAGACTGAGTGCTTATTTGCTGAGAAATAATCGGGAGTTCATAGTGTTAAAAGGGAGATGCCAGCTCCTCTCCCCACTGCCACTCAGAGCATCACATTTAACCATACGTACACAGACGCATGCTGATCTCTCTGTGACTGTTAGAGGGACTCGTACATCACAGCCATGGCATACAAATGCTGCTGTCTCCATCTCATGCCTTTGGAGCCCTGAGGATTTTCATTTTTTACATTGGTACTGTAATTCCTCATGTTGTCAGTTCCAAACACACATATTGACAGGACTGTCAAGAAGCTGCCTTCCATGCATTTATTTTTTCTCCCTCAGTTATTCAAAGCCTTTCAAATAATGAGAAAAATTATTTATCACTTAAGATGTAAATAAACTCAATGCAGACAATGCATTTCAGCTCCCGTTACGGCACAATTATCTGTTCTTTTCCAGTGAAGGTTTATTTTCAAAATGGCTCATTAGCATTCAAATAATATCCACATTTCTGGTTCAGGACTGAGAGGCAAGAGCTCCATGGATTTTTCCATTAGATAACTTCCTATATGTCTTCATGCTACACCAAAATTCAAATGTTGTATTAAAAAACCATGTATTAGCACTGTTAGTTCACTATTCTTCACTACAGATATCACCATATCGGAAAATACTACGGGTGAATTTCTAGAGTGATAAAATACGTATTCCTCCTTCCTTTCAACAGCTAATAAACAGGAATTCACATGACATTCCCCCAGAATATCTTTTCAAACTAAGAAGTGTTCCCATATAGAACCAGAGTCAAGATATTGTCTTCAAAGAGCTGACAAATGTATGCAGTACGACACACAGGTAGCAGTGAGATGAATGTAAAATGATTAATGGGGAAAAAGAACAACAATTTAATAACAAAGTGGCGTTTTAGTTCAAACCAAATTGGTCACGATGACTACAAAACACTCAATTTGTTAATAATCCCAGCCTCCTTGATTAGACATTATTTAGCAGTATCAAAAATCTCTCTTGGGATGAGACTTCACTTAATCAAGCCTTCCCGCTGTTCTGCTTCTTTATGATAAGGCGTGTCAGAGTTTGTTCTGACACAAAACAGTTTTCACAGAGGAGCTTTTCTCAATCTAAGAATAAACCTACTGTAAGAAATGTTCCTGAAATCTGACTTCTACTTTCAAGAAAAAATGTCAGCTCTGGAGAGCATACACCACCTCACAGTAACGTCAGTGACCACCACAGGGCTCTGCAGGAAGGAAAACCTGCGGAGTTACGGGGGATGGCTTCTGGGCATTTAACAGCCAACCATGGAGGGCTCGTGCACACACGCAGAGCAAGCTTTGAGATGGATGTCTATGAAAGAAACAGAAGTTGCTGATGTCTATGGAGGAATTCCCAATTTCACCACAAGGTGACAACGCTTTAAATGCTTTTTTCTTTTTAGAAGAAAAGGCAGTGGACACCTGCTTGTGAGTTTGACAAAGCAACCAAATTCAATAGGAATCATTCTGTTAGTATGCTGTCCTTATCCAGCTGAAATGATGATTCTGAACACCTCCCAAAGGCCCCATTTCGCTCACAACAAGAGAGCATTTTGATCAAAAGATACTGGCAGATTCTTACAAAAGATTCTTACAAACAAAACCTGTTTTCTCACGCAACAAAAACAACATCTTCAAGGCCCCTGTCTCTTGCCAGCTGTGAGATGCATAGGACACTCCTATGTTACAGTAAAGTACCAGTGGTTGATCCAATTCTGAGAAGGAAGAGGGTCGTGGCTGGGCAGTGCCCTTGGATCAACATCTGCCAGAGATGCTGCTTTTCTGATTAAAAATCCCTGCAGTCTAAGCTAACGCAACATGCCTTTACGTTAAAGATGCCTTTGAAGTTACATCTGTTGCTGTCTCAAATCCTTCCTTTCTTTATGACATTATGCATGTGTGAGCAGGATTTCCATGCTCCCACTGCAGAACAAGGAACCGATGTTTCAATTAAGGTTTTAAAAATCTCGTCTCCAGAAAAGTTCAGATCTCTGTTACTAATATATTTTTCTCTACACACAATGTAGGCACGATTAGTCTGACCTTCAACCTGCTTTGCTTTCTGCACTTATGTCATCTTTGCTCGGTGATTCTGTACATATTTTCATTCAGAACTGGTTGTGTCCTCAGCTTCCCCCATAGATTTAATGCCCATAACCTTTCTAGCATTGAGGTATGAATCCTACAGGATGGAGCTTTGATTCCTCTAAATAAATAAATAAATAAATAAATAAATAAATAAATAAATCTGGAGGATAAAGAACAGTATTTCCCAATTTGTTTCAAGATAATAATAATAATAATAATAATAATAAGCTATTTTTTTTAAGAGCCTTACACTCAGGAAAGGAGAAAAAATTGTTGACAAGTGACATTGCAAAGTCACCTACACCCACACTGAGTGGCTCTTGGTAGCCAGTAATGATGTCAAAGGGCAAGAATCCTACAAACTGTAGGAATATCTTTAGTAAAAGGAAAAGATAATAAATTCTAGTGGTGTTCACAACAGCAAAAATTAATAAGTAGCCTTGGGAACGTGAAGCAATGCAATGTACAAGCAAGGTGTGAGGAGTGGATATTCAGTTTCTGCATGCAATGTCCCTTGTGATTAAAGGATCCAAAGCATTCCGTAACTTCAATGTATTGTTTGTTAGTACAGTAAGTCCATCCCATCATATGACACACTGAAGCTGTGCCTCAGGTACCTGTAAGTGTATGGGGTAACGCTCCATGACGATCAGTGCTGAAGCCAACACACCATTGTAGCTGAAGGATTCAGTAAATACAGATGCAGAGTGAATCAAAAGCGCTGCAGCAACACTGACAGCTTAAAAGCATGAGCTGAAAGCACCAGGAACGGCTGGAAATTATTACGGGAGAAAGTAAACCACAGTTTGCAAGGATCTAGCTCTTCCCATCAAAGTGGAGATGATGAAAGAGAGTTTAGGATATCTGTGCACCCTTTCATAATCACTCTTTAAGATGTAAACTAATGATGAGTCCTAAGAGGTAAGCCAGCAGATGAACCATAAATATTAAGGCCTGTGCACTGCTAGTGAAAGCACCTTATTTATACCACCCCTTCTCTTTCAGAGCAGAACAATGTGGCAAACACACATCCCAGAAAAGCTGCCCACATCAGGGGAACACAAACCTTCCTGTTCTATCTCAAAGCACTGAGAAATTTAAGCATAGGATCTTAAGACACCATTATGTTTCAATTTCCGTTTTATATTTCAATTTGTATTGGCTGTGGCTGTCTCTACCTGAACAACTGAACTATCACAAAATTTTACTCACATCACAGCTGGACTTCCAGCTGCACCTCACTTTCAAGTTATCCTAATACTTGTCATCTAACTCAGCATTCAAAAGAGCACTACCACACATCATTTGCATCCAACAAGGACAGCTTCTCAAGTTCAGCATCCAAATTCACCACCTATGTTAAAGCCACGGCAAACAAAGCCATAGCAAACAGCAGTCTGTTCTGCTCCGTCTCCACCTCAGCTTCAGCTGCTAGCTATGCTTGGTGAGGTTCTTGTTTGTCTGGGGGACATTTTTGTTGGTTTTCACCGTTTTTTGGAAAAATCATATATGTCTGAATGATTCCACATCATATCTGCATTGGAGAGAACCTTTCAATTAAAAAGGGAATAGCAGAATTGTAAGGTAAAAAGAAAGCCAAGGAATTCCTAGGGAGCAAGTAAGCTGACAAATGTAGCCTTGCTCATTGTTCCTCTCTGCAGGTACGTGATACTGGTGGTGCTGAATTATACATCCGTCAGCAGCAGAACAAAACATTTAATTATATCTCTGACATTTATTTTCATACCCTCTGCTTCCCTCAAGTGCTAGATATAACCACCCTGCTGGACTCCAACCTGCCATGAACCACTTGCTCAACATGGCATGTCACTTCGTTTATATGAGTCAGGAAATCCATAGCAAAGTTGGAAGTACCAAGCAACCCTCCAGCACATCTCTGTGTCTTTCTGCGTACACTCAGGCTCTCACCTGGATGCCACTGAAACACAGCACGCTCTGGGCAAGCACAGTGCTGCTCCCCAAATCTTCCTTAGCTCTTGGATTAGAGCTGAGCACCTCAGCTTTCCCCAGCATAAAAGATCAGATTTCTTTCATGGGTACAGGGAATCCTTTTGTTCAATGGCTTGGAGCTTCTCCTAAACCAAGAACCCCTAGGCCCTTGATTCTTTGTATCAGTAGGGGAGGTCATGCTCCAGGCTTCCAGAGAACACAAATCTTCTTGTGTGAATAAATATTTAAGTTGTGACTTAAATATTTATCCATTACTTAATGAAAAATCGAATTGAAAAAAAAAATACACAGCAGATCTCTCAAATACTTAAAACTCTAGAAGAAAACACTACTTCCTCACTGTGTTTAAGTGACTAGTGACCTAAGGGACAGCAGGGGTCTGCTGGCTTAGGAATACTATTAGCAGAGTCCTATTAGTAAATAACACGTTGTGCTCTTGAGCCACGCTCCAGTTCAGCACTGTTATTCTGTTTCACCTGACAAGTACAAGACTTGTCCAACAGGGTTTTCAAACACAAACATTACTGAATTCAGTGTAATTTTGCAGCACCCTCAGATGTAGCCTTTTCTGGAAGAGGATGTTATATTGTTTTAGCTTTTCCAAAATATACATGAATATATCAGCACGTTTTATTAAACAGAAAGCCTCATGCAGTAACTATAGCAATTGACTTCAAGTTTTCTCTTGCTTGCTGCAAGGCAGTAATGATTTAGTATGTATTAGTATGACATTCAGCTGTTTCAGAAGCTACTAAAGAATAATTCATACTGAAGAAGAATACCAGTTTTCATTGTGGTGTGATAATAGAGCTCATGGCATAGCTTAAGTGGAGAACACCGGCAGTGCAACACAAGGCTGCATCAATTACTGTACCACAGTGGATGGTGCACTGTGACTGCATCTGTCTCAACAGCACCACGTTACAATTCACCATACTATAACATACAACACGTCTTAAATTAAATACACGTTGATTTTTCCCACAACTTCTTTGTTAAGTGTTTGTCATGCTCATTTTCTAGAGAATAAATCACGCAAATGGTTAAGCATTATGGTTTGCTTGAATTTTTGATGGCCATCTGGCTTCAAAACAGTGGCACTGGTACAGAAAATGTATTGCTAAAGTATTGCCTGTAATGACCCTTTTGATAACATATGCTCATACTTTCCCATCCTTACTTTCAGTTCATCTGAAGTAGCCCAGAGGTTACATTTAGCAGATACAGAGGAGGGGAAAAAAGGACCCGAGCTGCAAGAAAGCCCACAAGCCCAGTGTGAGTTCAACAGCACTGCACTGTGATCCAAACAAGTCCTACAGAAACACCTAGCACTGCTCAGAACTCGACAAGTTATCGGCAGCACTTTAATGTCGGCGGGCTTAGTATTGTTTATGAGCAAAACTGGGGACAAGATAATAAACACCTATAAATCCAGATACTTGAACAAGGCAATTAATTTATAAAGCAGCTTACACAGCAAAGGAAGTAAAACTATATTGCTGCAAAGGGGAATTTAAACTGCTTAGGAGTAACTCAAAGCCTAGTTTTCTTCTGTACGTAATAAGAAGTTTCAGAGGAGTTTTTTACAAAGAACATGCAAATTGCAAGTCAGCATATTTAAACACTGTTCTCATAATTTAAGCAGAATAAGTTTTGGCTTTTTAAAACAGTAAAAGAGGTTTGAAGGGGCAGAGGCTGATCACGCCTCATCATCAGTCATCATCGTATGTATTTTAGATCTTAATAGCTTTACATGTACAGCACCTCCAGATTATTTTTTCTTCTCCGTTTCCATCATTTGTATCTCTCTTGCTCTGTGCCAGTACACGAGCATCTCTCTAGCTATAGCAAAGACCTGGTCCATCTGAGCACACCTGGGTTCCGTGCAAGGATTTTGCACACACCTGAAGATGCAGAAGGCAGCGCCGACGTTACAGGCAGCTTTCAACTTTGATCACAGCCTTTTTCCCATTACCGTCTCCACAAACTGCTCAGTCTTTTCCAGACCCCAGTATGTGAAGATATATTTATGAGACACATGAACCAGATAAGCAAACCACATGAAAACACATCCATCAAATATATATATATATATATATATATTTGGCTTTAATCTGGCTCCTCAAGTAAATGCTGCTTCTGGCACAAAATGTGGGGTAAAATGAGCATGGAAGCAAAATAACAGAAGTGCCACCTACAGTATTTTACAGCATTCATGAAACTACAGCTTTAGTAAGTTAACAGGAACAGCACATACACTGGTTTGCTCAATTATGAATGTTGTGTGATGAGATTAAATGGAGAATACTCATTTCCCACTTCTGCTGAGGATCTGGCTCTCTCTCAGGTTGCTTCAGCCTAAAATAACAGGAGTTAACATGATATAAACAGACAAAAAAAGAAAGGCTGAGCAATGCAATCTAAATAAAATATAAGTTGCTCGATACCTGTAAGGAATTCCCAGTGATAGAATCTCTTAGACCAGATGCTAGGACAAGGTAATGATTTGTACTAAGTCCTAATCTGTTCTATCCTTCAGAGCGTCATTACATTTCCTCCAACAAATGCTAAAGATGCTTCAAGTGCCATTCCAGGAGCACTTTAGTGCTTCCTGGCACCCTGCTATCAGTTCTGAAACAAACTGATGTGGCAATATATTTTAAACATGACACAATTCTTCCCTGAAACCTTTTACTGCTAACCATAAATGGTTGGAAAGTAAGACTAGATCTAGAAAATGCCAGGAGGAGGCGGCAATGGTGATGGAAAAGAAAACAGGTAAGAACTGAAAACAAGAGACTTCCTGGAAAGTGTCAAATCTGTTGAAGAATTTCCAATTTTGCAAGCATCTCTTACTGCTGTGTTCAGAAGTTCAGTGCATCAGGAGCTTGGTTTTGTTTCAGTAGTGTAAATTCATCTTCTAGATGGGGAGAATGTCACCCAGCAGGGTCATGAGACCTCATTAATACCTGTCAGCTGCTCTAAACTTCTCAAACCAAACTCTTCATGTAAGCACTAAGTCACATACAGACAGGTCACATGTTTTTCCTTGTCTTTACTACAAGTCATGACCTTTTGTAGCATCTCAAAGCAGTACTAAAGAAGGCATCATATCTTTTCCATCAGAAGTTTAGGCTCTGACGTGCAGTTAAAAACATATCACTGCAATTAAAAATTTCATTTTGAAATTTAGCTAGCTCTGAATTTCAGTTCTTTCCATTGTTTCCAGCCACATACAGCATACCCCCAGCGTGCTGCATCACAGCCACAGCGTGAGTGAGAAGTATGTGCTGAACATGTTCAGGATCCAGACTAGCAAGCTTTCTTTGCCAGTATATTCAGCCATTTTTAGGAGTGGATTGTTATGCATATAAAGGATAGACAGCTACAGAATAAAAGGCATGAAGGGTTACCACAGGGCAGGAAACGCCGTATTAGTAATGACTTAGATTTGACATGTCAGCTGGGCATCAGTTCCAGGCACAGAAATATCTACATCATTACAGCCCCACTGCCTTCCTAGCACACCGCTCTGTTTCAGAAGAGCTACAAACCACACGAAAATGTGATCTGCTCTAAAATAGTGCACTCTGCAAATCCACTCTGTCACAGTCTTTCTGTGCACAGCGTAGGTCGTCTGAAATACAATGACTGAAGCTTGGAAAACCGTAATTTATCAAAATGATTAGTGTCGTGCTTATTACATTACTTTTGCACAGGAAATAATTTGTTTACAGTTTACTTTATAGGAAGCCACAGTTACGGTTAATTTAATCATTATTTTATTAACTTTCTATCTCTTTCAGATTTTATTTTAGCTTGGAATCAGATTTATACATCCTGAAAAAAACACTTGTCCTGTATGTGGAATTACCAGATCATGGAGGAAAACAGTAGTGCAGAGAATAAAGAAATTCCTTTTACCATGTAAAGTGGATTAGGTCGTTACAGATTTATCCTGTAGAAGTGTATCCTCGAACGTGAAAAGATGGAGGCTGTTCAAAATCCACAGAAGTACAAGGAGGAATGGAAACCCTCATCAATTGCTTTGTGCAACTCATGCCCATGTCGGCTTTCCCTCCAGCACCGAAACTGTGGCTGAGTTACATGACCAACACAGCCTCTCATTTCAAGTCTACCCTCACCAGAACCCATTAGTCATATATATTATTACTTTTGCCTCAGTGACCATCCCTAATTTGTGTCTCTCTTGTAGCTGGTTCCATACTCTATGATTAATCAGCTATAGTCAGCTATCATTGATAAAATTCCACGTAAACACCACACACAGTGTACAGAAAGTTTTGTTTAAACACCAATCTAGCTATCTCCTCTGACTATAGAACAGCACTGAATTTTTCATTTGTTAATTTCTACTCTCTTCACTATAAAAGAATTGTATCAAGGATCCTCTACAATTCATTACAGAACTAAGGTATTTATTTAATGTTACATTAATGCATTTATTATTCTAACGCTATTTAAAGTGCTTCTCAATTACTTTAATGTCTATTTCATTTTAATAAATCAATTTTATCTGTACAAAAGCTCAGCTCATGACAGTACTTCCAGGACACAGGATCCTCTACCCCTCCCTTGCTGCCCACAGCAATCAACCTGGCTCAGTGTACGCCATCGTAGAAATGCTATACATATTAAAGAACTTGAATAAATGCATTTTCCATTGAAGAGAATAACTTTATATTTCAGGGGAGTTAGAGAAAAGTGGGGGAACCAAAGTTTAAGCACAGCTTGAACTAACCAGCACACAGCCACAAAGTTAACCACTAGAGAACTCGAGCTCTTATAAAAATCTTCCTTGGCTGGAAAGTTGATGTTTATGCATTCAAGTCACCTAAAAGACTGACGAGAATAAATTATTCCACCGTGCACTGACAGTGCATTTACTCTAACACTCAACTGGCTTCAGATCGGACGGTTTCAGGTGGCAGAGTAGGAAAAACTTTGATGCTTTACTAAATTTTAAAGTTTTGCCATCTGTTCACAAGTGATTCGCCAACAGAACGATGCCAAAATTCATTTAATAACTGTCAGGAGTTACTTGCTGTATTACTGATTGTTCATGACTATAAGACAGAAGCAGCTCATGACCTGCCCAGCAAACAACAGACAAATAACCAGACTCACGCATACAATTTGCAGAGGAATTCAAGTGGAAAACCAAGTGCACAGCAGAAGCACCACTAACTCCCTAACATACTCAAATAAGCAGAAGTTTGACTCAGGCATCAGAACAGGAAACTTATCACTTCACAAATTAAAGAAATACACCAGGAACATTACTTGTTACAGAAAAAATTGCTTCCATGAATCACAGGCCAGTGCCACGAGTAAAATCTGTACAATCCGAACCACAGAGCAGAATCCATTTGCCATTGCCTCCACTGAGCTGCATATGACTACCCAGCTGGACTTCATTTTTACAACAAGAGTTCCTTTATTTCACAAATTCAAGTGAATCCCATTCATGCTGATTGTGCCAGGTACATCTGACAGAAAAGAAAAAGAAAGAAGAGGTAATAGCACACCTGGTACACAAAAATATCATCAGGAGAAAGATAGAATAAAAGAGGAAAAGGAGGAACGAAAGGAACACAGCCCACTATGTTCGATGATTTCCTCATCTCACTTATCAAAATGGAAAATAAAAATCCAACAAACAGTTCCCAATTCAAACCTTTGATTCAATTAAAAGAGCTTATGTGCTTTATTAGGAAGGAATTAGAATCCTAAGAAACCACCGGAACACAAGAGAGGGAGTCAGCTGTTTCCAAGAGCATCGCAACAGATATCCCACGTTCAGGTTTTTGCCAGTTGGCTTACTCACTACGTAATCTTTTAAGCTGTTAGAGCATTTTAAATGGTTCAACGTTGTTAAAATTGAATGGCAGTAATTATAATAAAGACTTATATTATAATTTCACTGCAGAACAAAGCATTACCCAGAACTGGATACAACGGACGCTTGAGGTTTCCAGGCACAGGAAGAAATTCTCACTCACTATAACACAAACATAATCAGCTTCAGATGCTTGTCACCATGCTTGCACTTGGTAGCAATACTAATACTCCTCCATACTGCTCAAGAGTTGGAAAGCATCTGCTTTAAGCTCCTTAACATGAAAAAACATTTGATTTTTTACTCAACATTGACAGCTTTCCCAGTAAAGGAAAAAATGCAGCACTGTACGTACCTCTGAAAGAAACATGCCTTAGCAGTGCCCTCAAACTTCTGTCTCTGCACCAATGAACTGAAAACATGTACAAGTTTAAAACATCTGCCAAATGATCTTTTGTCTGCACGCAGACACTACTAAGCACTCTGAACATGGCAATTCAGCCCTTGTGCCTGCACCTTTACACTTGCTGTACGTGTAGTAGTAATGTACAGCATGGGTTGACTTCTAAGCATAATAGATTATCAGCCTAATATAGAATGCAAGAGAAAAAGAATCTCAGAAAAGCACTTAAAAATATTTAGTTATATTGATATCATTTCCTAAGAACCACCTGCTCATCATAAAACATCTGTGCTGTTTTAAGGGTGAGGTATTTGTAATTGTGTAACACAAACCTGATTCAAAGGGCTGTTAAATCATTTGCACGGTGGCACAAGAATAGCAGAATTCTCGATTACAGACAGCGAATCCTTCCAATGCTTTCGGATTATCAAGGTTTCAGTTTCCAGATGGTTCATCAGGAACACAGACATCACGGATCTGCTCGGGCTCCTAGGCAGACTGGGAGAGCGGCAGATGAAGCAGGACAGTGCAAGCAGAATTTGATAAAGCAAGCCTAGATCTTCCAGCAGTCACTGATGTAACTCCAATGTTTCAGAATTTCAAGCCAAAAGAGCAGAAATCTCCCATCATAACTTACAACACAAAGATAACCAAGGCAGGCTTGTACATTCCTGTAACCTGTACCAGTTGTTCAGCAAGCAAACATGTTTATTTCTTAAGGTTGATACTTCCTATTCATTCCCACCAACTGTACATTTGCCAGTGTGAGAGCAGAACAGTCTGTGAGGACATGGATGACTACAGTGTGAAAATGGGATTTTCCTATAATTAGTAGAAGGCTTTGACTCACTTCATGTTATTTCTCACAGATAGGATTTCTCTCCCAAGGCAGAAAACATAAACAGGCACATACGTAAGGGAAAAGCCTTATGTGAAAGGGAACAGCTGATCCTAATTTTTTGTCAAGTCACAAAAACCACTGATCAAACACGGCAGGGCCAATCCTTCACAGGTACTGCAAGCCTCCTGGAGTAAATAACGAGTTAGAGCCTTTGAACTCATGTTTTGCATGACTGGGTTGAGAACAGACAGACTGAAGGCATCAGCAGCAGGATGGCTGATTAGGGCAGGATGGTTTTTCCCCAACAAACCCATGAGAAACAGGCCCTGCTATGAAATTGCCAGCATAGCCCAGGCTCCAGCAGCCCTCAGGTGTGCTGCTTCAATGCAGCAGATTACAATGTGCAAGAAAATGGTGAACTGTGGAAGCAGTAAAGATGATTAGCAGAGCTTAGCAGATGAGCATGGCAGGCACCCCTTCAGAGGAACCAACCCCCTGACAACGTATTACTACACTGTATCAGTACTCCGTGGAATTAATTAGAGCCTCATCAGCCACCGCATCATGTTTCACTATGGTGACATTCTGACCACGATGTGTCAGCGCTACTGATCTGTCTGTCACTACCTGCAGTGCCAGCATCATCCAGACCTTTTCAAAGAATATGGTAATGGCCTAATTTTGTCATTAGTAAGCCAAAGCCTTCACCCCCTATTTTCTTAATTTGTACAAGGCAAACCTGTATAATAAGAATGATTGAGACTACAAAGTCATCAGCAAAAGATTTAAGTTAATTGCCAATGACTAGACAGGAAAAGCTGCCAGTCTTCATTGATTTTATTTTACAGGTGAATGACAAAGCAATAAATCTGGCTGCTGGTTCCATCTAACAGTGACAAATAAGATTCATGCTACACTTTAAAAAAAATGAAAATAAAAGCCACAATATGTTGGCAAAATAACAACTCACTATTTAACCTTACTGTTCTACTTATTTCACATGACACAGTATATATCTCATATTTTGATTATCTGAATTTAGATATTCTGCACGCATCAAACTTGTGGGACCAAGCTACCCTTCCTTGGTCTTCTTTGGGAACTGGCCAGTGATAAAGAACAAAAGCCTTCTCAAACCAAAACACTGCAAATATCAAATACATTCTCTGTAAACATATGTATGATGTATGGGATACCCTGCATTTACACAATAAATTGTGACTGAATTACGTCACCAGTAAATCCTGAAAAGCAGGAGTTCCTAAGGTTGCGTTCAGGGATGAATTTCTGATTGTTCCTCACCTCATTTGGATCTGGTTGGAGTGGTGTTCCTGAGGGTTACAGCCTGCCAGTGAAATTCTGATCCCACAGACAACCAGAAAACCTTTGCTGCTGTCTTCAGTAAGGATGCTGTCACAGACCTTCAGTAGCATATGGCTAATAAGAAAAGATCCTCACCCCAAAATGATTCAATTCTCATAGAATGGGAAAGACAGTAAATAAAACTTCTCAGCTATTCAGACTACTCTTGTGTTTTAAAAATGTATTTAACTGCTTTGGACTGAGTATATTATAATTCATACTCCTGATGAAAAATTCATCTTTCTTTAATCATGTTGTGTGCCTAATCAAATTATTTAATCACTCCAGCTGTTATGTGAAAATTAGTCACCGGTACATATATTTAAATATGGAAAATTATGAGCTACAGAAGCCTGGCATTTAAAAAACTCACAACTTATTGACTTCACACAGTCAGACACGTTACGATGACAGTGGAGGAAACTGCTCCAAGGAACTCCACACAGCCAAGTTCACAAGAGACCAACCTAAGCAGTGGAAAGGATTTGTTTATTAATCTTTTCAGTAATTCATAATGGACTAATTAATGCTGTCCCTTTCGGATGTAAATATAAATAGGACTTGGAAAATAAAGACGCAGTGCCAATTCAAGAAATCCTTGCCAGTCAGATTCTGCCAGAATAAACATGGAAGGACATTTTCCTGGGCAGTTTTTGAATGACAGAACGACGCACAGCACTGTTCCGGCGGAGTTCCACCACCTCCTTCACAGCCCTTACATTCACAGTTTAAAAAAATCTAAGACGTTGAACTATTGTCCTCTTCAGTGGGAAAAGCTTTTCAGTGAGGGACTTCCAGGGTTATATCTGTTCCTGTGAGGTGCTGGGAACCCTCGGCACGTTTTGTCCTCAGCATCATCAGCATTTATTTTGAAACATGCTTCTGCAGAAGTGGCTAATTAAACAGCTCAGGTTAAACATTTTGCACGTGGATTAAGAAGTGCGATCAGAGCATGGTGCAGAATACGTTCCTCCATATAAGTTTCTGTATTATCCCCATAGCAATATTTTGTTAAAACCAACGTGCAGTAGCAGCAATAAAGCAGGCCAAGCCTAGCATGGCGGGGCAATTAGATCAGAGTGTAGGATTTAAAGTCAATGCTGTCACCAACATCCTATCACACAGCAAGTGGTTGTCAAATATTCCTGGAATAAAATGAGTTTCCACCACATTAAAGACAATACAGCAGAAAAATAATGACTGTTTATGTCAATTTATGTAATAATTGAGATGATAGACAGGAGTCTGAAAAACAAGAAGAAAGCTATGGAAGTTTATAATGCTCTGACATTTACAGGCAAGGATGACTGCCACAATCGTCAGAACTTTAATAAATATGTTAACTTCCCAGCAATAATGAGATCGCTCCGACTTTCTGCTGTTTTGTTATCAAAACTCCATTATCTGTCCCTTCCCAGCCCAACATACAATAAAGTGTTCAAAATGAGCCACCTTTTTAAATGTGATCCAAAAAAAAATCTGTCATTTAAAAGTTCAAGTCTAAGGTAGGCTGAGGACCAGAAATACTTCCTGAAGTAAAAGGAAACCTCAAAAGCTTTGGAGCTTCAGTTCTGCCCTATATCACATCCTGTGATAGATCAGCAGGAATTACTGATGGAACAAAGCAGAGCTTTCCTCTGCAAATCTCAGTCTGATTTTTCCCAAAGTTGGATGGAGTTAGGACCTAGATTTTGTTTTGGTCGTCCCTCATTTACAATTAAACCCAGTCAGAAGTCTGCAGAATCCCTGCAGCTGTTACGCTTCCCTAGAGAGTTCTCGATTCTTCATCCTATACTGAAAACCCACCTGAACTCCACAGTCGACAGCTGAGAAAAAGCTGTCAAACAGCAACAACAAAAATATGAGGAAAAGATTAGATCCATCTACTCACCTTCCAGGTGGTTCGTGTTGAAGAAAATCAGATCACTAAAGACATCGCAAGACGTTCAGCAAGTGGAAGGATATTCTCCATGGCAAGTTCCTATTTCTATCATTGCTTTGTCTAACAATCTGTCACAGGGTCCTCACTGAACAGGAACATTTGAGGCAAACCTTCCCCCCACCACACCCTTCCCCTTTCTTTCTGATCTAAGTCTTGGCTGAGAGCAAGAAGATTTTACTTCCACACAAGTTTCTCAGGAGGAAAAAACAGTTTTCATCTGCTTAAATGGGAAACTACAGCACACAAGAGAGGGATGGTTCCCAACAAGACAACATTATTGCTGATTACATGCTACAGGGATGGACACAGGACCAGAGCTCACACTGAAGCAGGAAAGGGAGGCTGTGAAAGCGTGTGCTTGGAATACAGCAAAGGAAAGCTCAAGTATAGAAAGGCCTAACTCAGGGACTATTAACAGCACAGAGATTTTATCCTCATCACGACAGTTCTTCGTGTTTTCTGAGAATTTTCCTCTCCCTCAGTAAATACACCATCCCACCTAGTCTGAGTAGACTGACGCAACGTTGTCTAGGGCTCATTAGCTGGCAGCACGCAGATGCATGTCAACATTATACAGAGCACTCAATGCATATTTGGAAGAAAAACAGAAAGGGGTGAAATATAACAGCAATTCAGACCCCAGAAATAAATAACGCCCTCTTATGCAGTTAAAGGTTTTTCCTAGCTGAATTATTTCCGAAGATATTTTTAGCATGCACAGCTGCAGAGTCGGGTGCAAAATATCATTACAATCTGTAAAGCCAAACCTCCAAATCTGGCACCCAACAGGAGGAGCTGCCCTATATCAAGGCTGGTTCGGTGTTTTGTTTTCGCATGAAGCAAAGGGAGCTTGCAGAAAAACAGCACTCATTTTCCCTTAGAGTAATAGAGCAACGGGCACGTTATACTGCATAATGAGCCAGAAATGCACATACGTGATGTATAGACACACACATCTTACATGGGACATAAGGAGTTGTTTGCTCTGGGGGTGGTGAGGCACTGGCACAGGGTGCTCATTGAGGCGGTGGGAGCCCCATCCTGAGACACCCAAGGTCAGGCTGGATGGGCTCTGAACTCCTGACCGAGCTGGGGCTGCCCCTGCTCACTGCAGGAGTTGGACCAGAGGGTCTTTAAAGTCCCCTTCCAACTTGAGTGATTCTATGATCTTAAATGTGCATTTTGAAGAGCATCATCCACAGCCCCCAGGAGGCTCAGCCATGGGGGGCTGCTGTTGCCAGGCAGTGCCCCACAGATCCTCACAGCCCCTCCTGGAGCTTCACAAGCTGCCAGGCAGCAGCCACGTGGCTATTTTCAACCTGAATATTAAGAACTGACCCAAAAATCACATAAATTCCTGTATTTAAGCACAACTACGTATACGCATGGAGCCTACCTCTCAGCTGCACATGAGCCGGACCAGGGGGTGAAGGAGTGCACGATCCCTCTCTGCATCTCTGGAGGAAAGTTCTGGAAATCCACCTTCTCCGGTATGATTTGTGTAGTTAAAAACAGCCACACCATCCTGACAGACTTCCTCTTCCCATCCGTGGCGTTTGGGGGAGCACTGAGCGCGGACTTTGCCGTGCTGTGAGGTGAGAACCCCTCCCCACACAGCGCTGAGGGCGCCACAGTTTGTGGCGGGAAACGGCGCAGCCCCACAGCTGTACACGTGGCACTCAGACGGAGGGGAACAACACAAGAAGCATCAAAAAGCATCAAAAGAAGGAGAATTTCCCGTCCTGGAACCGTTTGAGAAAATACCCTCGCGGTTATTTTTCCAAAGCTGCACGGACAAGGCCAGGCGGTGCACAGTCTGTGTGAGGGCAGCAGGACGGGCTTCGTGCCGGGCGCCATTTTGTCCACGCCCTTCTGCTGGAGCTGCCCCAGAAGGGCTGTGTGGAAATGGGACAACGTCCACCCACAGCTGTCACACCTGAGCCGGTGGATGAGGCACAGTTCTGTGACAGGGACACATGGCATTCCTGCATTGAAACAGTGTAATCCCTCTCACTTTCCTCCACAAAGGAAGAAAATGGCACCACTGTGAGACTCCGGACATTATCTTGTGCAGCACCTGCATACGTGCTATGCACCAGCCCAGCAGAGCCCAAGTCCCGTAAGTATGTCAATACATTTCACATTCAAACACCATGCAACGTGCTGTGCTGTTCAGATCTTTCCTATCACAAGTGGAAAAACAACAAACTGGACAGATGTGGCAATGGGGAACCCGTTCCCCTGTCCCTGCCACCGCGTGGGGCTCAAAGGGTGCTCATATTTCTGCTAAATAATTTCTTTCATGATTTTTTTTCCTAAAACAATTTCTTCGGGAATCCTTAAAACATTTTAAGCCTGCTGCACCTCCATTATTTTTTAAATTATTATTCAACAGTAACTCCAAGATATCTTTTTTAATGTGATGTTTCATGACATGTTTTTCTCTCCTCGCTTTGCTTTGGTGCCAGATGCTTTTTCCCATCACTTCTTATGAGCAACAAGAGCACAGAGGGAAGCAGAGAAGAAAATATCCAAAATCAAACTTAAACATAATCACCAAACGTTGGTATCAATAAGAAATAAACACAGGATTTGAATTTTAGGAAGAAATGTTCATACTGGGGTTCAGGGGCAAAGATGGAACATGAATAGCTTAAAGACAGTTATAATGAGTACCACAATATGAAAATCCCCAGGCAAAATATATATACACACACACACACATATATTTATTTATTTATTTATTTATTCCAACCAGTTATCTTGACATAAAGTTAAAGACAAACATACATCTTTTGGATCAAAAAAAAAAAAAGCAATTAAATATATATATTTTGCAATGGGTTACTCAGTTAGTTTCAACAGAATACCATAAGAAAAATAGTAACTTCAGCCTAGACACACAAAAAAAACACTGCTCCACCTTGCTGAGACATGCCTGACTCCATCTTCAGAGCAAATGAGAAGCAGTGATACTGAAGCATTCTGAAGCATTTCCATATTGTTTCCAAGTTCATCAACAGGAAGGATTACTAAAACTTAAAGAAAGATTGGTACAAATCTTTCAGCTTATGTATCATGGCCCATTCAGAAGTAAAGCTCTGACCAAAACCTCTCCTCTCCCACTGCATCCTCTCAGAAGGTCCAAGAAAAAGGCAGATTCTGGATAATAATAACCACTTTAATAAAAGTGGTAATGAAAAAGCAGCACGCTGCGGATGCTGATCTGTGAAAACTACTACATACAGATGCTAAGTGCTTTTCCCTCTGGAGCTTTGTCACACTGCAGCAAGAGGCCTTCCCACAGAGGAGCAGCTATGGTCCGAACATCCGTGGGAAGCTCTTGCAGGCCTGCTGCTAATGAGAAAGGAGAAAGAGAGCAGAAGGTCTCGGGCTCAGAATATTGCATCCTCTGCTGCTCATAAATTCTTTACACTTATGGGAGTGGGGAAGCTCTAAGGCAATAGGGTTAGAAACATGTACATTTCTCTATTATTTGCAAAGAATGAACAATCACTGACACATGCAGTAATGGATCTTGTTGAGGAAAATTCAAACTATTGTCCTCTAACATCTGTTAAATTGCCTATTATTATTTCAAATATTTATCATAGTTCCATGCCTGAGATCTAACTTCACATGCCTCACAACCCAGCCACACTAAGTGACCTACTCATTAAACTTGCACATGAGGTTTAGTCACGCTGGATATTCTACTGCAGTAACCTGTGAGAGCGAGGATAGAAAACCTGCTGAATCCTTTCACAAAATGAAAATCTGTTCAGAGTGATTTGATCCAAGTGCATGCCTGTGTCTGGTGGCCCTACTTCAGCCTTTTATAGGGGAACACTTATTAACCTTTCATCTCCGGAAAAGAATCCTCCAAAATTGCACTAATTCTAAGAATACAGCTTCAGAAACACACCAAGTATTCAGAAGTTTTCCCAGCCACGATATTTGTCATCCAAATGCAAAACAAACACATGAGGGCAGTTCAGTACGGTTCCCAGTGGAAAAAGATAACGGTCTCAGGGCTAGCAGCGTGAACACAGGGATGTTAAATCCTCTCCGTTCTCATCCTCTTCTACCAAATCTTCCTGTAGCCTTAGAAAACAAAGATAAGTCACGCAGATTTGTTCAACATCTGCTGATAGCGCTAAGTACTCCGCACTTAAAAAAATAAAAAAATAAAAAAAAAAAGAGGGAAAAAAAAGATTCCTTGTACAAAGAAAAATCCGTTTAAGCATCATTAATCTGGTGACTGTTCCAACGCACTCTGCCAGGACTTAATAATAATCAAGGAAATGCAATGATGAGAAAGGGAAATACTTGTTTACCTAACCTTCCTTTCCCATTCACAATTGGAAATGATATTGGAAAATACTAGCTTATCACCACCGCCCCCAGGATAAGGTGGAGAGTTTTAATGGATTCGTGCAAGAAATTCAAAGAATTCTATCTGCAGTAAACAGCTCGTCTTCCCATTCTATCAAAGGCTATTTCAACATCAAGCACCACAGCCACCTCCCCTGGTGAATCCAATTTTGTATCTGCAATCACTGCTCCCAGATGGTGGATGTTATCAGTCAGGAATCTGTTTTTAATAGCAACTTGTTTGATCTGTCCGGCCTATTGCGAAGAGCAGATCCCTCCGGCACCGAGTATTTTTCACTAATATTTTGCAATTACCATAAAAGGGAGTCATATAACCCCATCTCAGAAGGATTCCTCACAAATTTGATTTAAAAGAGCAGAAAACAAAACCAGATGCCAGATTAGGACCAGAAGGACTGAATGTTTTCCAAATCTTTTTAGCAACAGTCATATCAGAGGGGAGGGAAGTAACAAATCCACAGAAATAAATGAATGCCCACAACACAGGCCAACTAGATTTTTGCCGCCTAGTTTTCCCAATATAGGTAAGAGCTACAACCCATTTTAGAGCTACAAACCTTTTCTGTTCCATCAACTCATGGAATATTAGCAACTCTAAGGAGAAGGAAGGCCCCATTACCCCAAACCAGCTATGCCTACTGAAGATAACCTACACTTTTTTTGTACACTCAAATCAAATCCAATCCTGGTTGGTCCTTGTTCTCCAGATTCATGATTTCTGTATCTAAGTTTGCTGTTCTACTGTAAGCAGCGTATGAACACATCTTCACAGAGCAATCTGCATTTTAATGCAGGGGTTCTGTATTTATATATACAATTTTATATGTATATATACACGTTATATATACGCACATATAAAAATACATAAATAAAATCAAAGCCAGGTCCCAATTTCATGTTTGAAATCCAACAGTCTGGAATCAGCATGCTTTGAATTTTAATAAATCCCTTCAGGGCAGTGGCAGGCTATGAATACAGAAGACAAGTTCTGCGCACACATTTCCAGAGCTATATTCTGGTTTAAGCGTTATTTCCTGCCCCTCAGATTTGTGGATTAATACCCTTTTTGGTTTAATTTTAGCCTTGAGTCTTGATCATTACTGATGACCAGTGAAACAAAGCACTTACCCTTCTATGAATTGACTGTCTGTATTAAAGCGTATCCCACACCAATATCCAGCAATGTCTAGTGTACACAGGCAATATGCTAAGAACCAAATCAATTCAGGTTGCAAAAATAACAGAAGCAGCACAGCTCACAAAGTGCTCCAGTACTTTGATACTACCATGAAGATGGTGTGTGGAGAGCAATAAGATGGATCCAAAGTATCTTGCTAATACCAAGAACTGGTGGCTAAAACCTTGCAAGTGGGTTTGTTTTTGTATCTTGGTTTATTTTGGTGGTTTTGTTGTTTTGGTTTTTGCTTCGTCTGCTATCCCAAGGGTGCAAAGAACTCCACGGAGTGACTTGGAGCAGGTGAAGCAGGAAATGTCTATTTATAAAGCAATGTATTTCCTTAACAGAAGCACATCAATGTTTTCATTTGTGAGTCCTCAAGTGTACAGCCCAGAACTCTGCCATGGCAGACAGGTTAAGACAGCAAGGTCTGTGTGTTACAGCTTCTGCATTTCTTCCGTGTTAATACGGCAGTCACACCGTGCCCAGCTATGCCTGTGCAGCTTCCTCCTGTTCCTGTATTCCCAGGTTACAGTAAAAATTAAGCACTTGAAAGAGCAATATGGATGCATCTAGCCTCAGTGCCCATCTGTTTGGAACAAAAATAAGAACTGGATTTTGGGATACACAGAGCTTCATTACCAGTTGCTTTCCCTAACTGAGAGGGGAACAATTCCACGCAGTTCACAAAGGCACACTGCGTGGGTCAAACAGGGAACTCACACAGCTTTTACTGATCTGTTCCCTTCTGGTCACCCCCATCCCAACCTAGGAAAGCAACAGAGAGCAAGAAAAGTCCTTACTTAAGGACTTGCCTGTGGCATTAAGATTACCTAATACCAAAGCACTAACATCACCCTCTTTCCAGGACCTCACCAATGCATATGAACTCAAAATATTCCTTCCCCCAGATCCAATCTTCTAATGAGAGATTAAGTGAAATCCTGCCAACTCATTCCTCAGCATCAGAAAAATTGAACATTTCAAAACCTTTTCTTTTATGATGATATCTTATGCAAAAACCAAACAACAGCAACCACTCAACAAGCCCCTTAAGAGAAGCTCACATCTCTGTCTATTGAAGAGGCTTATAATTGTTGTCACGTACACCAAAAACCACTAAGTAAATGAATTAGAAACACAGAAGGCTCAGCTCTGATGGAGTTAACAGCAAGCCCAGCATGGGCAGAACCAGATGCATTAAGGACAGAGTTCTCTCATGAGCAGAGTCCGGCAGGCGTTCTCAGCTGGACTGCTCTCATTTCTCATTCCTAAATTTGCTGTGCTCAGGGGACAATAGCAGCACAGCACGCAGCAGGAGAAGCACCACTCCTGATGCTTCCTAACTGCTTTGCAGATCTGGTGACTGCTCGCGTTATTTCTATATACTATGCAAGCATAATACATACAAATATGTATAATATACTATATATAATATCAAAGATGTATAATATGTATATATTCAAAATGTTTTGGATATTCCTTAATAGCCAAAGGTTAAAAAAAGGTGGGAGGAACACGGGGGGGCAACAGAGACACCACTGCTTGCAGAAAAGATAAGGAACTATCTTCTCTGCTAAAAGGCTCTGCTAAAAGCTAAAGCCCATCAGCCTTTGCTGCCTCAACCACACAGAGAAGCAGCAATCTAGAGCAAGGAGGCAAGAACGTCGTTGCCCTTATCACTTTAGTCAAGAGAAAGGGATTCCTTTTTGTTTTCATCCCCGTTCCTCTACCAAGCAGAATAAATTCTAACCTTTGTACTAGGTGATGACTTTGTTGGTTTGTGTTGTTAACATGACACAAACTAAGCCATACTTTTTAAACCACATATTAAGTGACTAATAGTGGGTTACAGACTATAGATTATTAACACTGTTTGAATTAGAATTCCCTTTATGAAGTGTTTCAATGGACACTTTTTATTCAGGGAAAGCTTCTACCCTCATTATCTAACAATGAGAAGTTAATCAGATCCTGATGTAATGCACCATTCTCCCTTTAGATTTCTGTTAACAGAGGACCTCAGTTACAAGCTGCATTAACTCCACTGACACAATGCACTCGCTGCAGATAAAAAATGTTTTTCTAGCCATTTTACCCACAGGACTGAGCACCACCACAGACAGAAGAATCAAGAAGGATGCAGACCTCTGTGCTCATAAGCTGCTGTAGTTATTTTTGCAACTCAAGCTCAAATGTGGGCTTTGGATTAGGGGACAGAAATGGGATCAAGACCTGGAGAGCCGCTTTCACAGCTCAGTAGATTCTCCCTGCACCAATGGACAAATTCCTTAACTACCTCGGGCCTCACTTACTCCTGTAATAGGGAAGATTGCACTCAGTAACCCTTAATACAGTGGTGCTAAAGCTCAATTAAGGTACTTTGAGGTCCCCAAAGAGACTCGCAGGAAATGCAAACTACGTGATTACTGTCCTAATGGGTACGCAGTCTTCAACATGTACTGTTATTACCACACCTGTCAGGAATGTAACCCAGCAGGTTTAGGTTTTTAGAGCTCTAAATCTATCAAGACACAGTGAACAGCTTTGTAGCCTGACTCATCTGCTCTCAGCAACAGAGCAGTAAATTTTCTGTGCACCAGAATTTAGTCACCAGCCACTGGTTGAGATGAGATTCCCCAGTTAAGAATGTGCCGCAGAAGTCCTGTACTGGCAGAGTTCTGGTGCTTGGCTGGACACAGCACAGTTTAACAGGACACAGAGTGGTGCACATTCAAGGACATAACAAAAAAAAAAGTGAGAAAAGAATGAGTGTGAAACTAACTCTGCTGCCACAGATCATGAAGATGATCTGCACAGAAACATTTTGGAAGTAAATTTGATTGATCTTCCAGGTCACCAGTAAGGAAACTCATTGCACGTCTAAAACCGATGCACATCTATATACTGTTGGCTCTGGTAACTACAATGCTTACAAGATTTGGGAAGCTGCTTAGCCTTGTTTGAACCCAGACTGGATAATGAAAGACAGTGTACAGTATCTGAAGTCAGGTAGAAAAACAGGTGCCATTTCTGAAGCCAACTCAAATGATTTGGGCCAATTTTCCTATTTGAAAGGATCTGCAAGAAAACAGCTATGATTGCTGCAAATGTAAGTCCTTGTGACAAAGCAGTGAGCACCAACAGACCTCTCAGATGAAGTTTGATGTTTCTGCTTTAATTGGACAAGCTGAAGAGCAGAAAGCCTTAACTGCACCTAAAAGCAGTCCTGGCAAAGGACTAAGGAAACACTTAGAGCATTTTCAGGGAGGCAGAGGAAAGAGGGATTGCTGATTTGAAGTCACTTTTACAGCCATGCTTATTGTCATTCTTACTGTAATGTCTAAGCTTGCTATTCTTCGTGAGCCTCAGGCTTCTCTTCTCATCAACTTCAAACTGAGAACCTATAAAGTACAGCTTTGGCCCAAAACAGTATACACACAACACTGCTCACCACGTGCAGGCATAATCAGAGAATGCTCACAGTAAAACACTTTGAAAAGATAAACTAATAGAACTAACAAGCAACCATCTTAGTTAAAGCATCTGCAGTACATTTTCTCTTTACAAAGCTGCAGATTATTTTTTAGTCACTGTGTCATAATGCAGAAAAATTCTGATAGCCCTGCAGAGGTTTGGTGTTTCTCTAACATCAGAAGGTCCCTACCCTTTCTGTGCATCTGGTAGAACCCTTATTAATGGGAAACAGAATGGATTTCAAGTCTTCTGCATCAAAAAGAAAAACAGGAATAAATGATGTAGCATGTCTTGGGACCAGGCTTCCTTTCAAGCCGGTGACAGACGAAGCAGGCTGGCTTTAGTACCATAAAGGGTCAGGGAGAAAATGAGCCCGTAGCAGCTGGAGAGGAGTCCCAGTGTAGATGAGGTTTTTAACCTCTGCTGTAATCTTCCAACAGAATAAAGCAAGAGATGATAAAAACGAGTATGTAACGAGCCACTGTGCCTTGATGGCTCAAGCTAGACTTGACACTGCCAGGACAGCCATGTCAACCTGAAATTGTGCCAGCTCCATTAGGGAGCATGAGCCACATTCCACTCAATGTCAAAAACGAAGCAAAATAGAGATGTGCTCTGAGTAGCAGCTATGGTGAAAGATACAGATCAAGCGTGTTCAGCATTCTGATTTTATCTGCACTTTTCACTCTACCTTGTTTACAACTTGGATCCCACAGAGTAGAGAGAGTTTAATCCAATAACTTAATTCTGTAACTGTTTAATCAAGACAATGAAGCAAAAGACAAAGACCTCATCTTCTCACACCTACCACATTACAGTAAGGTAATTCTTTCTAGAATTTCATGATTACCGTGCCTTGATTCCTATCCTACATGGCCTCATAACTTGTCAGATAGGAGATATCAGCAGAATAGGATGGAGACACTGGCACTATCATACATATACATAAATACATACACTTATTTAGCATGCCAATTTCAAACAGGCTATAAATATAAAAAGAAAATGCCCCTCTTTCTCATTTCAGTTCTGCACACATTTACACTCAAACCAGTAACTGCCCCAGAAATCATGCCAGGAGAGCAGTTCAAGGAGAATCAGAAATCCTACGGGTGGAATCCTGCCAGAGAGCAAGCTCAGTGTCAGAAAAGCCATGCAAATACCAGAGGAACAAGCTGGGCTTCCTCTCACTAATGTGCATTTCTGTAATTGTCTTTCCAAACACACCAGGACAGTGAGGGTATCTACAGACACCGTGCTTGGGAGCAGAGAGAAACCCCTCGCTCCCCACGTGGCTCTGCAGCTGTGCTGCCCGGCAGGATGGCATCAGGGCAACAAGGACCCCCTTGGAAAGCACCACACCTATCCAAGTTCCTATCACACCAGGTGATGCCCGGCCTTTGCAGAGTAAGGTAAGCAGATGCAAAAAGAAGAGATGCAGTGCTCACATGGTGCAAGTTCTCTACTCAAATCCCCACAAAAGAGGCCAATGCTAACTGTTGTTTCTGTAATAGTTTGATCTAAATCAGCACACGGCCCCTCAGCCAACCTAGATAATACTTCTCTTTCCGTTCTCTCAGCAATAACAACAGGGAAAAAGGATAGGAACTGTTTCACAGAACGTGAAAACGGAGCCTATAGCAGTGACATAGTGCAGAATCTGTTATTTTCTCTGTAGAAATATTTCACGTCATGCCTCTGACCCATGAAAACAGTTTAACAGGAAACGTTCCAAACCGATTTTTTACAGCGATTTTTTTCCCCTCGGGACTGAAGTATGAAAGTAACCGAAGAATTTGTGCAGCCTCTGGTGAAAGGGCTGAAATACAAAGGCCACAATTAAACAGCTTTAAAGCAACTACAGCACGGTGGAATCATCGTGCACATATATATTGCACTTGTCCCAGTCCTGAAGTGACCGAGAGAAAGCAGGAGTTATCCCTGGTGACCACCTGAATCAGAGGAAGACATTTTCACAAAGCACTCTGTATTTATGGGGCTTTGAGAAGAAATACCGTCTCAGTAAACACACACACATCTTACATATCCATCGCACAGCACCTTCCTCACCTGCTACGCTATTTTTATTTTATAGGCATCTGCAGTTCAAGGAGCACAGCCCTCATTTCCATTAGGCACTGCAGAGAAGCGTCACAAGTTTGCTCTGTGATTGCCACCTTGTGGCCATGTAAACCTGTCCTCCTCAGCGTTCCCTGCTCAAAAACAAATCCATCTTGGAAAACATAATGATTTTGCATTCCTTGAGCCACAGGGGATGACTGAGGGCTTCGGCTGTTAAAGAGCCAGGTGATGGCATCCTCCCTGCAGCTCAAGAAAACCAAGGGCTCTGAGCAGAAAGTTGTTGTGTGAGAATGAGCTTTAGAGGTTGTGGGCAACTGGAATGAGAGCCAAGGCCACTGTCCTCAGCTTCACACCCCCTGCACTCCTAGGGAAAAGAAATCTTGCAGTCCTGAAGCCACACTGCAGCAGAAAGCCAGAAACAGAGCATCATCGGGTGAATCCCTAAGTCCAATTACTACAGTGACAGAGCAGTGTCTGGAGGACTTACCATATATAGACGAGGAACACATTAACAGCTCAGACAATGAGCACTCTTTAAACCAGAAAGCAATGAGGATCCCTTCGGGGGGACAGCACAAATCATAAGCTGCTTTTCTTAAGTACATTTGAAGTGCAATAATACAACTTTTATCAAAGAAGATAAACTCCAAAGTGAAATTAGCAATATCCAACACCTAGACACGTGACATGCACCAAAATAAACATGCTTAGCAGCAACAGTAAAAGAAGTCCTGAATACTCTGCAGCAGGCAGAGCCCCTGCTGCAGCCCCTCGTGTGGCAGGGCTGCTGGGGACCAGCCCACGAAGCTGCCATGCTGAAGTAATTCTCCAAGCAGTGGGGTTCTGCATAGAAGAACACATAAAAACAAAGAGCAGAAGTCCTCGGCAGTAACAAATACATAACAATTCAGTCTATTTTTCTACACAGATGAAAATCAAGTGCAATTAATTTTAATTGCAAGAAACAAAAGGCTTTAGTTGAAAGCGTTAGAAGTTGGCTCAATTGTTTTTATGATCTATTTTCCCATTATCCAAAGGGAAATTACGACACTGTTTACAGCTTCCAATTTGGGTGTTGACATCGTTGTATTTAGAGATTACTGAACACCTCCCAGTCATACTCATCCCACCTTCCAGCAGGGCCTCGCTGGCACATGCTGACCCCAGGATCCTCTTCTCTGAGGATATTTGTCTTGCTGAAACATCATCCTCTTCCCCTTTTCTAATATTGATTTCTTTCCATTGTTCACAATGTTGGTGTGTACGGCATGCATAAATGGCATCGGAAGAGAACACATCCCGTTGCTGTGTGGGTGCTCCAGAGCTTCATGTCCGATGGCATCCATCACCCTCACCATTAACTGGCTCTGACAGTGCCCAGTTAAAAGGGGCAACCCTTCAAATATTTGGTTTTAATAAATGCACTTCACCCAGCTTAAAAGGGTTTACTTATAGCAAAAACCAGATCCATCTCTCATAATTTCATTTGAAGCTAAGAGGCTGGTGCGAAGATTTTCAGTGTGAGGTCTGCTTCGGAAAAGACCGAAGGAACCAGCTGCAGCTTTGTGAAGGAAAGGGGCTGCTCCTTCAAAACAAAAGTGACTAAAGGACATAGCACTGCTCTGTCCAGTGTTTGAAGACCCTCACCACGATAACATTAACGTCATTTAGTCTTACTAATCTGAATTTACACTGGCCCTGAAAATGGCCGTGATCTCCCAGGTGTGCTGTCCTTTTAAAGGCCCTATCTTTATTAGCTTGTTTCAGTTGAGTGATGGAAAAGGCCTAATTTCTGTTCCTACTGTTTTATCGTCTTCAGAAGAAAAAAGTCAGAAAGCCTATAGAAGCCTATAAAATACCATTTACTCAAGAGACATGGTTGGTTTCTTTAAAGCAGTCACTACCCATCTTCCATACAAGATAAGAACCTTTATATAACAGTGGAAAACGCAGCATTTCTGTGTGCAGTAACTACCTTTGATGTTTCTTTTCCTATTCCTATAAAAGCTTGCATTACTCTTTCTCCTTTCTATAAAATGGGAAAAAAAACTGTGTCACCCCATGCATCAGTACAAGAACACAATGCAATGAAGCCTGTATATTTAATTTCAGACTTAACCAACCATGACATAAAACAGCAAATAAAACCAACAAATAAAAGAGTCAGAAGACAAAATCTCCACTGTCACATGTCCCATTGCTTCGTGAAGCTGAATCCTGAGCAGAGATGCACACCCAGAGATTAATCAGTACTCTTTATTCCTCAGAACTCTTCGAAGGAGCTTGGATACAAAGGTTTCCTACTCACATAGGACCTTACACCCTACCTAGCTCTGTGGAACACTCAGGTTGAACTTACTTGGGTTCCAGCCAACAGATACTACTGCAAGCTGTCGTTTGATCTACGTTGGCTTCACATTACACTAATGCGCAAAGTTCTCAAGGTCCGGCCATCCTAAAAGCACAATGCTCAACAAGCAACAAGGATTAACTGGCCACGACAGCCACCACCCAGCAGATAACCATCACCTGACTCAGGTGGACACAGGCTGGCAGCATCTAAGACAGCAAGGCAGTAGCACAGAGATGTCCCAGAGGGGCAGAAGTGTCCTATGCTGCCACCCACCAGCCCTGCACAGGGCCCTGCCAGCGGGAGCTCAGCAGCTCCAGTCATAACCACAGCATGCCAACATCCACCTGTAGAATTTTCCATCAAAGCTCAAGTCTATTAGTAAAAAAAATCAGAAGTTAAACACCTGCCAAGTCTGGGAATCTGAATGAGGGACATGAAAACTAAGCTCCTTATTGAATGAATGAAAATTCATAAGTTCTGCACACTCAGTATCATGCTCTTACAGTTTTATCTTAAAGAAGTGGAAGCAAAGGTGATTGCAACAGGCTAAAGTAGGTTTACTTGCCTGATGTTGTTCGGAATGGATATCTTGCATGATTGAGCAGAGCTTTGTTCAATTCTCAAAGCAATTTACTAGAATTGAGAACAGAACGTGTGGTAGAGCAAGTTGGTCAGTCCTGGATGATTACTTCTTATTCCAAAACAATTACAATAAAGAAAAAATGGGTTATGCTGCTGTAAAAATATGACTCCTTCCAAATAGCAGAAAAAACACACAGCTACACAAACACAGCCAGAGAAGTCACTACAGACAACAGTAAGCCCACACTATGCCACGAGTGCCTAATTAGAACACACTGATTTTTAATATATATTTTTAAGTGCTCTGAAAAGTAAGATATGTGCCCATGGCAATAAAAAACATGCTGGCTGTCTGCTCCCCATGGCCAGCTCCCGCTGCACGCAGGCAGGGACCCACACTGCCTTCCTGCAGCACAGACAAGAAGCCATTGCTTCTTTCTGCCCTCATTCCCCCGACAAAGGACTGCTCCCCAGTTCTACAAACAGGGCTTCCCAAATGCAAAGCTCTGGGTTGTGTTCCTCGTACTGCTGCACACCCTTTTTCTCTCTGGGACTTCAAAAGGAAGAACAAACACTGCGTCCTCAGAGGTTTCTGGGAAGGAAAATAAGACCTACTTGGAAAAGTGAGACCTCATCCGCTTCTGTCTGAGGAAGGAGAAAGCAGGATGAATTCATTTTGGTTTGTGATAAGGTCGTGACATAGGGGAATACAAACTCCCTGGTGGTGTATCAGCTCCAATAATGCTTGCAGGAATCACCCACAATCTGCCCTGCAGCAGATGCTCAGCCCAATTTGGGCCCACCGACACCAGTAGATCACAAGACTGATAAAAATGCCAGTATTTAGAAAATACCCTTTACCAACAGAAAAAGGCTGACATCCTGAATGCAAAGCTGCAGTCACATGGACTGACCCTACTGCCATCTCCCTCCTAGAAACACCGTGCCCAGCCCCACAGCTTCCACCACACAGCTCTAAACAACAACAACGAAAAAGACGGAGGGGAAAGGAGCAAGTGGAGGACAAATGGACACTTTAACATCTGCTGCCCTCTCACATCTTGCCTGTCTGGGCAAAGGCAGCCAGTGCAGCAGCTGATCAGTGCTATTTTTGTACAAGCGTACCTGTCTGCTACAGAGCAGCGTGAGGCCAAGAGCTCCGTTGGCAGCCAGTGATTATTTTCCATCTACCAACGAGGAATCCCCTGGAGAACCAACTCCTGGGCTGCTCCGGGGCCACTGACCCTCCCCAGCAACACGCTGACACCTGGCGAGTCCAGAACAGATCCAGACCGGCACCTGCAGAAACATCTCTGCTTCACAGTAGCTTCCTCTCTAATAGCTGTACCTATCTATAAGTTAATTAGGTGCCGTGGAGATGCTGCTGCCTGAATACTAAAACAAAACATCTGCATTCCGTGCCCATTTGTGGCGAGGAGCACGCTGCAGTGTCAGGTTGTGGCAGCATCAGGTTACCATGGTTTATATGCCAGCCATGTACAAAAACAATTACTTCCAAATGAAGCTGACATCATTTGCCCTTCTGTACTGGAGCTGTTCATCAGATGTCTTACCTCTGCCATGTAGCACTTGATTCCCTCTGAATTAATCTGCTGGGTCACAAAACCTGCTCATTTTAAATTTTTAGGAGATGGGTGCGTTTTTTCAACCCTCTTCCACATTCTTCAAATGACTTTGGAGACTCGCAGCACAAGAGATCGACGTAGCCCCACAGAACAAGAAATTAAAACAGGAGAACTGGATTGACTTCTGCAAAAACATTACCCCGCAGACCTCCCTGGTGTGGGAGATGACACTTTGCACTGTGTGCACCTGAGCTGGGGGACAGCATCGGGCTGAGCGTGGAGACCTCATCTTTAAGCACTGTAAAGGAGGCGAGTCTGAGCCAAAGCAGAGGGAGTGTGTGGCAAGGGAGAGCTGGTTGTGGGGCAAGGGGTTGGGGGGAGGGAAGAGACAGAGCAAAAGAAAAGGAGGCAGAGAGCTCCATGCCCACACCAAGGCCTCCCATCACCGCTCTCTGTCTCACTATTACAAACCAAACCTTTGAAAAAAAAATCCAAGTCACTCTAGGTAAACAGAAGTTTCCGGGATTACGCTTAAGATTTAAGTACATTTCAAGCTCTGTGCCATCACCAGAACACCACCTTGAGTCAACAGAGGGGCACCTGCAAGGCTTTCCCCTCACAAGCAGCAGTGCCAGCTCAGATTATTAAAGAGCTGCTTCTTTAAGCAACAGCCCCAGACCAGAGTGACCATCCTGAGCCACAGGAGCTGATCAAAGGCTGTCAGTCTCAACTAGGGCGCAGCAACTCGCTGCCTGCATTTATCCCACCTGTGCTAGTTACATGAAAAATAAAGAACTGAGCTCAGCAAGCAAAGATGTGGAGAAAGGCTAAGCTTATCACAACAAGAAAGATTTAACAGTACTAATAAATACTATCAGGAGCAGGAGAGCCAGTATCCCCTGCAGAGCAGCCGGGGTGCTCCCACCCCCACTGCCAACCCCTCAGTGCGGGCTGTGCAGGGGCAGATCCTGGCTCCTGCCCTCCCCATCACTCAGTACACTGCACACACCTGAGCTCCCGTGCTGCCCCTGCCTTCCCACCAGGTGCTCCGTCACTGCTTCAGGCCCTGACTCAGCACTCCCACTGCACCCCACCAGCCCCCACCCACCCAGCAACGCCTGGCACAGCCCGCTGGCATCCCACTGGGCAAACCCTTCAGAATAAGGCCTTCATACCTGTGATAATTCAATGCACAGGTCCCTGAATTACTTCAAAAGCTCCCAGGAATTCAGGAAATCATTTCCTGGGAAATAAATACAGAGTGGCTCAGTGTGACCTCCCGCGTGCGGCCACGCACTCCGCCGTTAATGCGCTCGTAAACGCCGTGTGCAGGGACTGCCATGTGGTATTTATGGAGTCTGAAGCAATTTTGCCTAATAAAGTTAATGAAGTATAAGTTACTATCTGGAGTACATCAATCTCATCGTTTCCATCAGCGCTATACATAAGCATACAAGATCATTACCACAAAAAAATTAATAAACATTTCTCTGCAGGTTTTCTTCCCTGCCCCTCTGCAGGGGCTGCAGCCTGCAGGCACCATGGGCGCTCAGGTGAGGGACTGCAGCCACAGGTGCACTGCACATCTCCCAAGCAGCAGCTCCGAGATGTCCTTGAGAGCAAACCATCATTTGCTAACGAAATGCAGGAAAATGATGAGGGGAGAAACCTAATGAAGCAATGACACGCTCATCAGGAACATCATCTAGCTGCCAAGTAGCTCCATTAAAAACTCTGGCTAACTTTCCATGGACTTAAAACTGTTACGAGCGCTAACAGCAATTATGCGCCTCATATTTTTAGATTAAGAGCGCTGGCTGAGTTGCAGATTTACTTCAGCTTCTTCCTAGGATTTCCTCTGAGGTGGCCAGAAAAGCAAGGAAGAGCTTCTCAGAGAACAGATCAGGAAGAGATGGAGCAACTCACACGGAGCAGCCGGGGCCAGGTCCTGTCCCCACAGCACAGCCAGGCTGCTTCACTGTGGGTCAAAGCCAGCCACGTCCTCCAGAGCTACACCCATGGCAAACAGGAGGCCTGACCATCCAGGAACCTTCCCACACCTCGCCTCCATCTGTCACTGCTCATGTTCTGTGTAAAGACACAGAGTTCTCTGAACTGAAAATGGCTCTAGCCCAGATTTGACTAGAGGCTTTCCTAAACTTCAGCAGCTCACACTCCAAAATTAAGTAGGTCTGTTTGGGAAGATTAACTATGTGAAATGTTAAAGCTTTGCTCGAATCCGCTGTAACTTCTGTATTATCCAACTCCTCACCACCTTTAAAGTAATCCTTTCCCTATTAGACCTGACACACACATCACTTGAACACAGGAGTCAAATCTCAAAGAGTTCTCCATTCAACTGGAAAGCGAACATCTGGAGAAAACAGGTAGGGGCTGCAACAGAGCCCCAGGGAACACCCTGACAGAGGGAGAGAGCTTCCCAACCAACTCTGGGCACAGCACTCCAGAACAGAGAATGAGACGTGGAAAAAGGAACTTTGGTCCTTTATGATTTTGCTGAACCACCCCCACCCCAACCCTCAGAGAACAAAGGCAAACAGCACTTCCAAGACAGACTTCATAGCAAACGTGATCAACTTGTAAGTAACCAGCCTTGCTGCCATCTAGGCGGGTTTTATTCTTGGAGATTTCCTTTCTAAGCATGAGACTAATTGCCTTTAGCTTGCAAAATTGGACAAGATCACAGCCTGAAGGGGAAAGGCTGCGGTGATAAATATTTAATGGGTCACATCAATAAAAGTTATTTTGCCAAGGAGAATGGCAAAAGAGGAAAAGCAGAGAAATAATTCATTAAAAGAACTTCAGCTGAGCAACACCAGAAGAAAAAAAAAAAAAAAAAAAAGCCATGCTAGGAAAAAAAGAATTAAACACCAATGCTTTAAGTAGGTCAGAAGCATCAGCACTGCTAACACGCAGCAAATGGACAAGGCTGCGTTTTTCAAAAGGAGAACTGTGGTATGAACAGCCCAAGTGCAGCAGTTATAACCCACTGCTACACAGCAGTGCAGCAGCCACTTCTTGCAATAGCATCACCCGACGTCAGGAGCCACGTCAGCGCCAGCAAGTGCCATTTCTCAAAGCTCCTCGTGGCTTTCAGTCACCAGGTTCAGGACTATTTCCTTATGGGAAAAGTGGGGAGAGACACAGGGAGAAGAGCAGAGCCAGGAGGACTAGATTCAGTGGTACTAAAACTCTTCACAGCTCCTTAAGTGAGCCTGGTAAAAGACAAAAGTTGTGGGTTTTTTTAAACCTGCCCTGTTAGAAGCCATAAGAACTCCAAAAGATCCAATGTTCTCATGGATTACACTGCACTACTTAAACCTAACAGAGGAGTACAAAACGGATTCAAGAAGACTGAGTCACGCTGAGAACTACAACCACATCCCCACTCAGGAGTGGTCACAGGTAAAAGCGAGCATTGCATTTGTACCGCTCTGCAGACGTGGAGCAGTCCGGTGGTGAAGTGCTGCCCTCTACTGAAGGTACAAACCACTTCCAGCTTCTAGATTGCTGAAATCTGGCAGAAGTTCCCTCTCAAGGGGATTTTTAGCCAGGTTTGTTTGGGCTTACCGTGTAATTTCCCTACTCAGCACTAGGATATTTAGTTTAGGTTGCTCACTGCATTACCTTTAAACAACTAGTCAGCACCTCTATATCAATACTGCTTTTGTGAAATCAGGTTCTCATCATCACTGGTAAAGCTAATTAAAAACTGCAATGCTACAGAGAACAGTGTTTTTGAAAACAGTTGTGATGAGGATTTAGCAGCAGCCGTACACCTCTGTATATCTTCTACTATTTTCTACAGTCAGCTTTCCCTTGTGTTCAGATAACATCACTTCTCCTGAAGGCTCAATATCAACTTCAGCACTGGTTAGCAGATGTAATGCAATGAAAAGCACAGCAATGGGAGCAGAGTAGTGAGGTCCAAAGCTACAGCAAGTGAGGACTTGCACAAACACAACAGCTGCAGGCACAGAAATAAGGAAAAGCAGCTGCTTACCTTCAGAAGGGCTCAGGGATACAGGGACCTCCACACGAGACACCTCCACTGCCAACCCCTCCGTGAGGGCAGGGCAGGGGGATCCTGGCTGCAGCCCTCCCATCACTCAGGTACACTGCACACAGCTGAGCTCCCCGAGCTGGCCCTGCCTTGCCCCCAGGTGCTGCTTCAGGCCCTGACTCGGCATTTCCACTACAGTGGAACACCTACTCCACCCAAAAAGCTCCCTCGTATGGACAGTGATGTATCAATCACAGTTTATTCTCCAAATTGAAATTTTACTCGTGTAGCGGATTCCTAGCTGTTTATTTTAAAAGAAGTGGCAAAAAAAGTTGAGAGGAATTGCCTGAAAATTCATCAGGTACATTTATTAAGTAAAAACATTCAAAAAAACCACAGATGTTACATGAATATTGTTCAGCTTCCATGTCAAGTAGTTTACTTGATTTTGTCAGCACACTTGTAGCTGCAGGTTACAACACCTGGGGAAGGATCAGCACAGAGAACGTTGTTAGTATGCCCAGAACATTTAGCTATCACCACATTTTACTGAAGCTTCACGTGGAGAAGATGAACCAAGTTCATACACTTAAAATTTCAGTTATTTATGCAACCTATATAACCTACTAAGAACTTCTTGTTGCCACCTTTGATGAGGTAGAGGCAGCTGAACGAACAGAAGGAACGTCAAGACAACCTTGTCAACTGCTAGAGTGCAACTTTTACCTGAGATGCTCATCCATTTTCTCCTGTATCTTCTAGAAGTCTGAATAATGTTTCAACCTGAAGAAAAAACACAGTTGAGACGGATTTAAAGCTTTTCAGCCACCTGTTGAACGCACAATATAACAAGCAATAGCCATTTAGTGGTACCACTGAGTATTCTCCAATAATCTACTACTGATCTGAAACACGGATGTAGTACAAGCTAGCAATCACCTCAGGTTTTGCACATTACAACACACAGATCAGATTTAAACGAAGAGTAATTAAATGACAAGATTTATTTTCATTTTTACAGACTTCCCTGGGAGCCTTTTTCATCGAGTTCAAACTTCCTAAGTCAGATTTCACACTGAAATTAAGCTCAAAAAGAAAACAAAATGGGAAAAACCATCCATTATCTGCTATTTCCTTCCTGCATTTATTCAGCAAGGAACAGTAGCACTTGTCACAGGCACGACTGCAGCAATGCATAGTCAACAATCAGAAGAAGAAGAAAACAACTAGGTTCATTCTCCACAGTGGGAATTCAGTGCCACACTCTGTTCACTCATCAAGTAAAAATCAGGTCAAGTAGTCAGATTTCATCATTTACCACTCATCTGCATCATCTTACTGAATATAAATATGTTATCTGGGATTAAGCAGCCAAACTTGGTACGTACCTGTACAGCAAAGCTTTGCCTTTGTTGTTTGCTACAGAGAAAAATCCACTTCTAGGAGAAAAGTCCATAGACTGAGTAAGATAAATTTGCTTTCTTCTGAACACTGGGAAGTTGGAGAATACAGTATATGATGGAATATGCATCTATGAGGAAAGATACAGTTAGTCATATCAAGCAGGAAAATCCAAGAAAGATTCAAATTTACCCAGAGTTCTGGCAAGGCTGCCAAAATCTCTTAGCAAGTGAGGAAAAACCACCACCCAGTAAGGACTGTTACAGTTACAGATGCTAAAAATTAAGAATTGTTGCTAAGTTACTGTGCGTGCAGCAATCAAGCAAGAACGTTTAAAAAAAAAAAAAAAAAAAAAGAGGAGAAAAAAAAGAATTAAGTTGACTACAAGATTATCTTAAGAACTTCCTTCAAGAAAAAAAAAAACAACCAGAACACTTTCTGATACAGGTACTGCACCCTGCACACATTCCAACTGAGCAAATTCTGCAGGGCATGTGCCCACACAGAATCAGTTTGACGTGTCAGCAGGATTGCACTGCTTTAAAAAGACACAAGAAGTATTCCATGAGAAAAGCAGCTGACCATACCAGTTTGACAGCCTCATCAGCCCCATTGGAAGCCACAGCCAAGATTTCTGTGGTGGGATTGAAGGTCACACAGGTAGCAGAGGTAACGAGGTTCATTATGGCTTTAACTGGTTTAGGATGATTCTCCCGCAGACACACATCAGTGGTGTACAGGTTCACAACTCCAGAAGCTGAACTAAAAAGAGAACACAACAAAAGCTACATGAAGAAGCAGCATTTACAGTGCACGCTGACTCGTTACCTGTAGCCAATTGTCAACTTAAAGATCATTAGCCATTAATCATCTAGAGCAGTTTGTAACAATATTTTGTTATGAGATCGTGTTTTGCTTTAGAGTTTGTACCAGGATTCAGCAGAGGGTGTGATGGTGGGTAGAGGCACTAGGTGACACTCAGCACACCGATCTCATACAGACGATAAATTCAAACTGAGCTTACTATCAGAGTCTGAAGTCATTTAAGGTTCTGAAAGTTTTTGCTATGAAAATGCCAACTGCATAACTGCTAAACACCCTGCATGGCACAGCAGCACATTAGGAGTGATACCAGAACTCAGCATGCGTGGTACTTCACATGCACATGGAACAAAAATGATTATCACAGAAAAGACAACATTCACCTATTCAGTTCCACTACAACTTTATTAAAACCAAACTCATTCTATCTTCCTACACTCTGACCAACCACAGACCCTGAAGAGCTTCAGAATGAGACAGGAAGAAAGTGAGGCACCCAAGTTATTCACTTACCCACATGCCACATACTGGTTATTTTTTGAAACAGCAATACACTTTCCTTCCAAAGAGCCTTCATCTTCAAATTTGTGCAGGCACTTCCTGCTTCTCACATCCCAAATGAAAACTTCACCTTCCTCTGTGCAGAATGAAAGAGAAGATCACAGAATCCATGCATACAGAACTCACATTGAACTGACAAAACTGTTAACATAGATTTCAGAATGACAGTGGTTAACTTAAGTGCAGCTATCAAATCATGAGTTTTTTGTCTGTTTAAAGAAGAAAAGCACACTAGAAGAGTTTATCCTTAATGAAGGATCACTTGCTGGCATTTCTAGGTCAGATAAGGCCTAACTTTGCACAACAATGACTGATTTACAATAACTCAAGCAATTTCAATGGAATTACAATTAGTACTTCTGAACAGAACACTTACTTGAATAGCTGTATATTTTACTGCTGTCTGAAGTGAAAGCAGATGCAGCGGTCCTTCCATTTACCTTCAAAGTGCTAATCAGTTCTTTTGTCTACAGGAGGAAATTAACAATGGTGACCGTTCTGCCATTTCAACTCTTTCTAGGCTGAGGTATTCTTGAGTCTGTGTAAACCATGGGTCTCTAAAGTCTGCACTGTAACATCTGTATGTAAATTCAAGACAGACATTCATTTTTGTGCTATTCTGCCTGAAGCTGTAGCACCATCACACAGTGTCAGCCAGCAGAAGTCCTACACTAAAACCAAGAAACTGGTATTCTTCAGCTTCGTGTAACCGCATAAGCAAAGCATTGGCTTTGTTTGAACCAGGAGTGCAATAAGCACTCACAACGAGACAATGCAAATTACGAGGTATGACAACGAGGCATTCTATTACCCTCTGTTTTTTGTCCATCTGGAAATTAACCAAGTTTTGTCTCCACAGGCAGCATTCAACAAAGGCCTGACACCTTCAGGTGTGCTGTGACACTCGGGAAAAGATGCTTCCATACTCCTGTGTCCCACAAAAACCTTAAGTCAGCTGCAGTAACTTAGCACTGAAAGAACACATCAGCATTTTCAGAGCCTACAGTGCAGAGCACGAGCTCACACTCACCCAATTTCCTGTTACACATTAGAGCCAGTTCAATGAATGCTCACTTGCTCCCTCACAGAGGGATCTCAACACAAAAGGGAACTGAACTTCTTCAAAAATATTTTCCCCAGTTATTTCCAAGTTTGAAACAAGTGCAGCTGCCATCATGTGGCATTTTAAAACACAGCTAAAGGATAAAAATCTCGGTTCCTTATGAATCACAGCAGATGGAGTGATTCATGGCCACGGTACACCAACACATACCAGCACTATTCCCAGAAAACAAATCCTACATTTCTCCCACCTCCAGACTCCTGTTTCCATGCTGAGGCTTTTGGTTTTCTCAGCACAGCATTTGTGCCATCAGCTGAAACTGATCATTGACACACGGCTCTTTCCAGTAACCCACCCTCCATCCCCCCCCAAATACATCCCCAGGAAACTCTAGACCTCACTCCATCACCAATCCCAAAAAGAACTTGATCAAAGGAAGTTCTCTGACGCCCCCAAACCATTTTCGAAAGCCACAGTTGATTCATACAGCAGCTCACTTTCGAAGGCTGCCACAGAACACCACACCTGCTCTAACTGAAAAGCTGCAGTGCTTCTCAGTTTAAAAGGCAAAGATTCAAAAGGAAAAGGATACCAAGAAACCAAAGGTACATGAATTATGGAAAAAGCTACCTTCATTGACAGCAAGTGAAGGTAACCTGAAGTTCCTGTGAGAAGCATAAATGATCCATCTGGAGAGACTTCAAAGTTTCTGACGAATTTTTCCTCCATACCTTTAAAAAAAGAGATACAGAACTTCATGCTGCTATGACTCACTCATTTTCCTCAGCTTTGGGCCTACAACGAAGCCAAGACCCAACTCCACTTTTTTATTTCTCTAGTACACCAACAACTTGCTATGGGTTAGATTACACCAACCTGGGGTTATACCAAAGACAAAGTAGAACTAAAAAGACTGCAGCAACTCACTGCAGTTCCTTTTAAAGCAAACCCACATGCTCTCTCAACTTAGGACAGCTCTAAATGCACTCAGACACTCAGACCACTAACCTACCTCGTACTTGATGTACAGGAATAATACTTCCACCCATCATGTCATACACGTGGAACATTTTATGGTGAGTACCAGTGGCTATAACTTGCTCTCCATCAGCACTGAAACGAGCTTTATAGATCGGAAAACTCTCCAAATAGATGCTCTGTATTTTTGGATTCCTTATGCCATCAACCTTAAAATAAAAATTTAAAAGGGCAGCATTATTTTCACACATCAAATATTTTTACAGAGAAATATTCTTACTGGCGCAAGAGAAGCAATGAAAAGCACAGAAGTTGGAAGCATTTAGCCCTCTCTTTCTTCCCAGTCTACAGACAGTCCACCTCTCACTCCTCACCCTGTAAATGAGGCTCTCCCAGCCCTTCCGGACATACTCCAAACCCCTTCTCCTTCCTGTCTCACTCATGCTTTATTCAAACAGACTATAAATTCCACTATGCTTTTCCTGCAGCCTTGTAGGTGTCATGCTCAGCTCGTGCCTCTGACCACTTCACCAATACTAGGGCACATCCAACTCCTGATAGAGCTGGGATCTGCAGTCTTCAGAAGAGCAGGAAAGAAGAATCCCAGGGTATGCCACTTCCTCCTGCAACACAGTCCCTGCACCCCCACGAGGATTTCTGGGCAATATTACAGCTGGAAACATAAGCAGACTGCTCCTCACAATACAGTATCTGCAAACAACGTAATGAAAAATAAAAACCACAACCCCTTCAGTTCTTGTTTTGCCTGTATTTCACACAGTTGGTATGAAGATGCAAAGGAAAAATTCCAGGCAAATCCCATTCTAACCACACAAACTACAACCCTTACGTGCAAGCCATCATAGAACAGTGCAAAGTCCATCATCCCAAGGTATTTCAGGCACATTTATCAAAGAAGCATCCTGTTTAAGAACTGTATAAATTGAAATCTTCACCTGAAAGAGTGACAGCGATCGGTCGCGCCCAGCAGTCAGAACAACCTGAGCAGAGGGATGGAACTGCACAGTCGACAGTTTTCCATCAGCAAGACGCTCCTGATTAGCAGGCACGCAGCTCTTCATCTACAACACAGATCAAGTGAAAACAAAAGAATACACGCATTTAGTTATGCTGATGCTCAACAGTCCGACACAAGCAGAACAAACACAAGAAGTCTGGTAAGTTGCTTCAGCACAGCAGGGCAGGCGTAAAACTGGTCAGTGCAAAGGATGGCTAGCTGAAACTACCTGCACTCTTGCCCATCTGAATTAGCTGTAAAGGAGGCAGCATGAGAAACATTCATCTGAAGGTTCACATCTCACGAACCATTTCAGAAGCCCCAAAGTCATGGGAGAACTCCCCCCATCCTCCCCCCACAGACTGAAATCCTACTCCAAAGTGCTATTTAAAAGCACAGGAAATAATCCCTACGTCAGTGCATCTCAATTTGTTTCATGCCTTCATGATGCAAACTGCTCGCTTTCTCCAAAGCATTAATGTTTAGATGTTACAATTAAGGAACAAAGACATTCGTGTAAGAGTTAATTTTACTGCCCAAACAGCAATCATGAAATCAAAGCACGTTCACGGGTCAAACTAAGGTGCAAAGACAGGCTTGCCTTTACCTCCAAAATACCTCTTGGAAGGGAATCTGAGCTTGATACGAAATTGCCAGTTCTGCACAGCAGATCATCATCTTCATCACTGTCACCTAATCAAAACAGAGCACACTGGAAAGCTCAATTCCTGCACTGCAACTTATGAACTCCCTCCAGGAGCAACAAGAAGAAAAAAACACTGAAAGAAAGAATAAAGCTGACCAGCCACAAAAACTTATCAAACATCAAAACCAAGTATTCTTCCCACAAGTTGAATGGAGAAGCACAGAAAGAGACATCAGAGTAATAATAGGTTTCTTTACTGTCGCTTGAAGCTCGTTTGGATTTCTTCCTGTTTTCTCTATCAGCCCATGCAGGAACTCCTCCCATAGCTCTCTGAAATCTGGCAAGAGAAGGGAGAGGGGAGAGAAGAAAGGAACACTTTGTTTAACAAAGTCATTTCTTCCCACCTGGCAAACACTTGCAAGAGATCGTTACACTTTTGCACGATGACTGAGAGTCCTCAGGAGCTGTGCAGCTCACCCCCGGGCAGATCTAAACTTCCCCTGCAGTACCCACTTCTATTCAAGCTTCAGCTATTCTTATACACCACGTTAACAGCACTCTAACTAAAAAACAGTGCATCACTTCAGATGTTTCTTGGTACAACTTAGAGGTAAACAATCACACGGTTAGGAAAGAAAAATCCAAGGACAGTATCGATGAACTCACTGCTCTTCGAGCCTTGCTTTGAGCTTTTTCTGAGTAAGTATCTTCTCGGCATCGCTCTTCATCAGCTCCCTCCTGTACCTGTGAGTCATGTCGATCCTAGAGCGAGAACACAGCAGCTGGCACGGCTGGATCCCGCGCAGCCGCTCGGGGCCGGCACGCCGTGTGCCCGCGGGCGGGCGCACCTCTCCTCGGCTTCATCGTCCTCATCCACCCAGGCGGGCGCTCTGTCGGGGCCCCCCCGCTCGGCGTCGTTCTCCGTTTCCGAATCCCCGGAGCGGCGCTGCGCGGCGCTCGGCTGAAAGAATTAAAACCCCGATCACGGTCACAAACCCACACCGGGAGCGTCCCCCGCGCGCCGTGCGGAGGACCCGCGGTACCTGCGGCACGGCCAGGCGCTGCAGCAGCTCGCCCTGCCCCGCGCCGAGGCCGTCCCCGAACACCAGCTCCTCCAGCTCCCGTTCGGCCGCCGAGCGCCGTTCGAGGGCCCGCAAGTGCCGGGCGCGGCGCGACGCTTCCTCCGCCGCCGCCTCCATCGCCTTGGCGCGCGGCCCGGCCTGCTTCACCATCTTCTTCTTCTTCTTCCTCCTCCCGCCCGCCCCCGGCCGCGGCTCCCGGCCCGGCCCCGCCCCGCCCCGTGGCGGATCGCCCGCCGCACGCATGGCCCCGCGCGGAGCCCGCGGAAGCGGAAGCGCCGCCGCGCGCCCACGTGGCCGCGCTCGCGCCCGCCCCTCTCCCGATTGGCCGCCGCCGGCCGGGCCCGCACCACGTGAGCCGGGAGCGTCCCCTGGCGGCACGTGACCTCCTTTCTTTGCCTCCTTTCCTTCCTCCCCTTCTCCCATCCCGCGCTCCACGTGACTCGGCGCTCTCCATTCCGCGCGTGGGGGGGGGGTGGGTGGGAGGCGCTGCGCCTCACGGTGCCGCTGTACCCCCCGCGCCGAGTGCCCGCGGCCGCCGCTCTCCTTCCGCCGTCCGTCAGAACGCGGAGCGCTCCCGGCAGCGCCGCCGCCCCCTTCAGCCGAGCCGTGCCGCCGAGCACCCCCCCCCTCCCGCAATGGTTTCCCCCCCCGGGGTGGGTACGGCGAGCGAGGCGGCCCCGAGCGGCGCGGAGCCCAATGAGGGCGCGCGGGGCCGCGCGTGCGCACAGCGGCGATGCCGATGTTGTTGGTGTCCCGGCGCGGATCCTTTCTCTCCCGGACGCGCTGAGCTCCGCGGGCCGCCTCCTGTCCCGCCGGGCGCGGCCCCTCGCAGGGGGAGGCGGCGGGCGGAGGGGGCCGAGCCGAGCCGAGGGGGGGGGGGGCGGAGGCGGCCGGGCGGCTGCTGCCCGCGAGGGCCCGATGGGAAACACAAAGGAGCTGGTGAGTGCTGCGGGGCGGCGCGGGGGGGACGGGGCCCCGGGAGGGGGATGGAGGGCGGGCGGGGGCCGCGCGTCTCTGCGCTCCGCGGGGCGGCCCCGCTCCGCCGCCCCCGGGCTCGGCCCTGACGGCCCGCGCGTGGGGCGGCCCCGGCCGCTTTGTGTCGCGCTTCCCGGGCCGGGAAGTTCCGCGGCGGCGGAGCCGGGGCCGGGGTAAAGCCCCGGGGGTGCGGGCACCGCGTCCCGGAGCGGTTCCGCCGCGCGCTCGGTGCCGGCGCGGTGCCCTCAGCGCCGCGGTGCTCCCGGGGGCTCCGAGCGCTGCGGGGCCCTTTGGTGCTCTGCTTTTTTTAACGGGTTTGGCCGTGTCCGGGACGCCGCGTTCGGTTCTTTGTTGGCCGCGTTTGTTTGCGGCAGTGCGGCTGTAACTCGGGCGGAGCGCGGAGCTTAACGGGGATCCCGATCCGGACCTTTGAACGGGGGCTGCCACAATCGGGTCGTTAGAGAGCGCCCGAGGCGCTTCCGAGGTGTCCGTAGTAACGTGCGCTTCTACTTCTGCCCAGGGGTCGCTTTGAGGCGGTGCGTAACCGGAGCCGCGGGGCAGCAGAGCGGAGCTGAGCGCTGCCCTGGCTGCGAGCTGCCGGGCACGGCTGGGCAGACGTCCCTGGGAGCGTGGGGACCTGTGTGCGCTCCGGGACTGCGGGCTGAAAGTAAGGGTTGGCTTCGCTGTTGTTCCCTAAAGAGCTCCGTAGCTGTGGGGTAATGGTGACTCGGGGGAGGAGAAGAAATCCCGCTCTGGCCTTGCTTTCTCTTGCCTTCTAAAACGTGATTTAATTTCACAAGGTTTTGATACCCTCTGCAGACTCCCGCAGCACGCCTTCGTTCCTCAGGTAAGTTGGTACGCGTCGGGCGCGTGCTGTTCTGCTGAGCGCGGTCCCAAGCACACGGGAGGGATTCAGGTGTAGCAGATGTTGTTCTGGGGTCAGTGTTTTATTTCATTTGTTGTTTAGAATGTTAGCAGAGTTGTTTAAACCAAGTGTTTGCCTTTTTCACTTCATCCAGGTTCTCCTGTGTGTAAAGGCTTTATAAAGGCGTGATGGAGTTTGTAACATATGCTCAGTTTTCTTTCAAATTCAGGTGTTTACGTCGCCCCCTCCCCTCCAGACTGCCTGCTAATTTGATATGTTTCTTTGTAAGAGTCTCCCCTCTTCTCGTGTGAAACCCCCTGGGGAAGAGGCTATGGACAGAACCATTGGCAAACAGCAGAAACTGGCTTCAGACAAAATGCTGGCACACGTAGCAAATGAAGAGACAGGAAAAAACATTTCTGTACTTTTCCAGCTGAGATTTTACTTGTAATAAGAGTGGAAGGCACGTTTCCAGATAGAGGTGAGTTGCTTCTATTAGAAAAAAAAAAAAGTTTGGCTGGTTCTGATTTCCTGGAATCCCGAGGTGTTTTGCTTTGGGGTTTTTTGTTTGTTTGTTTTTCACGAAAGCTGAAAGTATACTTTCTTTACCTTGGTGCCGTGTTTGAGTCCTTGCTTTCTGTGCTGAGGCACACGCTGAGCTCCAGTTCCAGCAGCAGCAGTGTGGTGTTCCTGCACGGGATGGCTTTGGCCAGCTCCACTTCAGAAGAGTTGTAATAAACGAGTTTTTTGTTCTTGGAGCACTAATGCTGACATCCAGAGCCAAAACCACCCTCGAGGCATAAAATGTTAATGAACTTTCAAATACTAAACTTGTTATCAAATTTACCTGTGACTTTGAAGTACGCTGTGGGAAAAGCACGCTTTGCTAAGGCTCTGTGACTGAAGTAAGTGTTCTATCAGACACCCGTGGCTGGAAGCTGGCCGGGACCTCGTTCCTTCTGTCATGTTTCTGTGAGTGAGATCCGACTGCAGAATCCGAATCCTGTCTGCATGTGGCACTGGGACACAGAGCTGCAGTTCTACCTCTGAATTGCGGTCTTAGTGGATTCAAGCACTGAACCGATTTAACAGCAGCGAGTGCTCATTTAAAGCGTTTCTGTGCTTGAGTTGTACCAGCCTCCTTTGGTCAAAGTGTGCTGAGCTGGAGGCAAAGTGAGACTGCTTGGTAACGTGGGGTATTTTCCATAGCAGGTTTTCACTGCTGAAACACTTTCTCTTAAAAGTGGTCGGCGCCTGAGCATAGCCTTCATCGGCACACTACAACAGTTTCCCGAGTATTTCATGTCTGGTTAAGGTTAAATGGTTTTATTCTGCAATTTTGCCATGCATTGTACCAACTTTTTATGCTGGAGGAGTAGTTATTTTTGGGGAACCATGATGCGCTGATTAAATTCAATTCAGTATATGCTGAAGGAGTTGAGAAAGTGGCTGTTAACCGTGTTTGTTTGGAGCTGCCTTCAGCTTTCAGGAGAACCGGTTTCTTTAACGATATTCTTTTATCATACCATTTGCCTTGTGTAATGGTTAATTAAGAGTATTTCTTAAAAATACACTGCTGCCAAGTGCTCGCAGGGGGGAGAGGAGGAACAGGCAAATGGGAAGTTGGGCGGAATTAGAAAGCAGTTCTTAAAAAGTTCCTTTCTCCACCCATCTCCTCAATAAAAAGAGCGTGCAAGAAACCCCCTATGCGAGCAGTTATTGAGGCTTTCATTTGCCAGTCCCACTTACCCTAGATTTTGTATCACTCTAAAAATCCTTCCTGTTGAGGAGCTGGCAATCTGACGAGGGAAATGAGCCCGTGGTTGCCTGCAGTTCTGTGGTCACAACAGGACACTTTGGAGCAGTACTGCGATGGCCGTGGGGATGGAGGACTGCCTTGTTGTGGACAGTGCCTTACAACCCAGGGGCTCTGCAGGTGCCTCAGTTAAGCCCTCCCTTGTCAGCTGATAGCTGCTCATTGCTTGCAGGAGCTGCAGGCTGCCACGGAAGCAGCAGCTTTTCCTTAGCTGTGGTCCTGTTTGAGGCAGGTGTTGCCCCTTGTGTAAGGCTGTGATTTTTGACCTGTGAGTTCACAGTTGTACCCCAGGCTTGCGAAAGAGTGGGGCAGCTGAGATCTGCAGGAGGGCCGTCCGTGCTGCCACGCGTCACTCGCTTGTTTCTACAAATGCTGTCTCAACATGTACTGAAAAGAATCTTGCTGGTGTTTATTATCAAAATAGTAATGTTTTGATCTGCTGTAGCAAAATTCCAGCGTAGGTATTTGTGTGTTTTCTGCCCTGGCTTCCACCTACTTCTCTGAACAAAGTCATTTGTGATTTTTCTAACAAAAATCTGCATGTTTTCCAAGTCACACACAATGTAGTTTGAACAAATTTCCCAAGAATTAAAATCCAGATAGTAGTTATAAATTAACACGGGGAACATCCTCCGTGCATTATCTGGCAAACATGCTCATCTTCTGGCAAAGGCTCAGATAAAAACGCTTTATAAAAACTAGAGTCTTATTTTAACTGTACCGAGTTGCTCTTACTGGAGCTGAGGCAATATGGCCAAATATGAAGTGAAGGAAAGGTGGTGTGTGAGGCATCCTTTGTTAGTTCAGTCAAACTCTTGATGAGTTTGAGGCTTTAGAGCCTCTGTAATGCTGAAGGACGGTTTTTCTCTTTTGAGGTTGCAACTTCCTGCAGAAAGCAGAAATATTTTCTTTCTCATCTGTGGATGCTTTGGCACGGAGGCCTTGGCAGTGCTATTGAGAGTCTAAATCTGTGATAGAGGCAGAAAAAATGAGAGAGCCAACAGTGGTGTCATGGTGTCTGTGATTGTGATCTTGAGCCGTGCTTCAGCTTGCCTAGAGCAGCCTTTCCTCCCTTGTGTGCTGCCGGAGCTCCAGCTTGCCTTCAGCTTTCTGATTCTTCTTCCTGTGCAAAGGGAGCAGTGCTGGGAGGGGAGGACTGCCTGCTGTACCCTCGGGAGCTGGGAGGACTGGGAATGCGCTGCATCTCTTGGTTCTTCTGAGCTGTGGCAGCATTTCAAGCCTCTACCAACGGAGCTCTGGGCAAAGCTGAGCTGCTGTGTGGGTCTGGAGGTCTCTGGTCTGGGAAGAAAGAGGAGCGTGCTGGGACTGCTTGGTGCTGCAGCTTCCAGTAGGGAGTTCCAGTCCTCCTTTGTGCAGGACAAGGCCCTGCTCCCTTAGTTCAGTTAGCTCAGCTCACATGCTCGCTGCTGTGAGTAGTTTGTGTGGTACTGCGTTTTATTTCCTAGCAGAGGCTGTGGCCGCTGAAGGTGAAATACTCTGATGCACTACAGAGGTCTTCATGCTCTGATCTGTGAATTGCTGACACTTTTCACAACTCCGTATCCATGGCAATGTGTTCAGCTTCTGTCTCAATCTGCTCACACATGCTGGTGCCAGCAGTGGTGTGCAGGTACAGCTTGTTCCCAGCCCAGGTCAGGACTGGGTTTTGTTGTTCTGCTTCTGGTGATTGCAGTGGTTACCCTGCCTACTTCAGGGAAGGATGTCAAGTCATGCTCTGCCCTAAGTTTTCGTTTGTTTTAGTGCACAGTTAACAGCACGCTGACTTTGTGAAGTTTCAGAGCTGATTTTAGTGTTTACAGGTGGTTGGTGTATTGCATAACCTTTTCCTGCCTGTGGGTTTTTGGTAGTTGGATACTAGGATTGGGTCCGTGTAGAAATCAGTTTTCCCTCGTAACTGTGAGGAAATCCTTCTGTAATAAGATTTAGATTGAAGAGGAAAATAGAGAATGTTATTGTGAAGAGATAGCATGACAGAAAAAGGCTCAGATGAGATGCAGCAATAAAGATGTTCACACACATACTCTCTAGGAAAGGGATTTGGGGAATTATTGTGATAGAATCTTAATGCTATCAGTCTAAGTGCAGTTTAAGGACAGCTCCAATCATGTGGTGATGTCTGTGATTTTCAAGTAGAGGCAAAGACTTTGTTTTCTTTCTGCACTTCATTCTCCTATCTCGTGCTTCCATTCTTGCTTTATTAATACCTCTTTACCTTAATAGGTATTACTAAGAATAATATGTCTTTCTTTATCTTAATGAGAGCAGCTCACTTAGGTGGCAGTAACTCTGTTTTAGTAGACTTGTGTAAGGTGGTGATAAAGGTAAAAATGTTCCTGTATTGAAAAGCATTTATTGGATATCTGTTAAAAAAAAAGTTAATCTGTTGTTTAATGTCTTCTGTACTGTCTTTGGAAATTGCTCAACCATTTGACAATCTTCAAAGCTGGATGCTTGCTCTTGTCCTCAGATTTTTCATTGCCACTGTCATGTACAGAAACCTGTTACATAATAGAGTTTTCCTACAAATTAGTCACCTTTCTATCTTCTACATTTGTACAGACCCTATTGCCATAGTAACTGAGCTTCATAATTGTTAATGTATTAATCCTCAGAACACCCCTGTGAGGTGGAGAAGTATTTCTGCTTCACACGTGAGCAGCTGAATCCTGGAGAAGCCGAGGGATGTGTCCCCAGCCCTGTGAGCCAGCAGTGGCCCGGAGCTCCTCGTCTCTGCTCCTGCAGAGCAGTGCCCTCTTTGCTGAGCTGTTTTCTCTACTCGGCTTTCTCAAATGAATGAGTTGTAGTGAAACTGGCTGCGGCCATCTGGAATGTGTTCATTTGCATATACGATCCGTGGCTGTCATTAATCAGAACGTCAGGATTAATGATCTCTAAAGAAACCAAGAAAAAGAAATGTGTGGACTGCTACTGTGTATTCTCAGTGGACTGAGCTTGTTTTGCTTATACCAATATCAAAATGTTATCTAGTTTTGACTCTAATACTAATTTAATTTGTAATATGTGCTCACATTTATGTGCCCGTAGAGCAGCTTGTGGTGTATCTACATTTGAAGGCTGACCTTTGATAATTAAGTTTGCTGTTGAGATATTTGTGTTCACCATGCTGTGGTATTCCTTCTGTTCGCTCTCATCCTTTGTGTTTCTAATTTTTAGACAGGACATCTTTCGCAGACAGAAAGGAAGAGACGCGACTCGTTCGGGATGTTTGACGGTTATGACAGTTGCAGTGAGGACACCAGCAGCAGCTCCAGTTCAGATGAGAGTGAAGAAGAGGTTTCTCCTTTGCCATCCAGTCTCCCGATCATAAAGAACAATGGGCAGGTGTACACTTACCCAGATGGGAAATCTGGCATGGGTGAGTACTGCTGCGTGTGCTCCTGCCCGCGCTGCTCCGTGGGGGTGCAGTCCCAGGCGTTGCTCTCCTTGAGAACGGACAGTGGGGTTCTTGTTTGGTACCAGACAGAAATAGGATACAATTTGGATCCTGCTCTCAGGAATGAAGTAGTGTATGAATGCCCTCCCTATCGAATGCGTATTGTGTAGAATACACGTGTTCTCATGTGTATTGTTTTTGTTCTTTGAGCTTTGCTGAAGATGTCGTCGTGTTCTCTTACACTTGGAAGCATACTGTCTCTGCTCTTTTTGTGCCTGTATACAATATAAAAAAATATAGTTCTTCTCCAACTAGGAAAACTTCATTCACACTACTTTATCAAGCCTGTCAGTGTATACCTATTCACTACTGACTAGCCTAGTGTACACCAGAAAAATAGAAGGTTGGGGAGGCAGAGATTGCTTTAGCCATTGGGGCAGAATATCTTGCTCTGGTTAAAATCCTCTGGGTAAAATCCTGGTATTGTCCTGCTGGGGTGATTTGGTCGCAGACTTAGTGAGCATGGAATGACTTTGTGGACGATGCCATCAGCCTCTAAGGCGTATGATTGTGAAAGCATTTCCCTGGGAGCCATGAAGACTCAGGGTTGGCTTCGGGTTGATTATTCACTTCAGTGGTAAAAGTAATAGGGAGCAAAAGGGAGAGACACTTTTGCCTGTGAATTTGAGGTTCTTACTGTATCACTGATGGTGGTGATTGTCTTTGTGGTGCTTTTTGATGCAGTTCTTCTCAGGGTAAAGCCTGAAGAAGTTGATTGGTGCCACCTACAGGGCCTTCGTCTTCTCATCCAAGTTCGGGATTTGTATGGCTGTTTTTCTCAGACGCTTTCTTTCTCTCCTCTGGTTAGCTACGTGCGAGATGTGTGGGATGGTTGGTGTCCGTGATGCCTTTTACTCTAAAACAAAGCGTTTCTGCAGTGTGTCGTGCTCTAGAAGCTACTCATCGAACTCCAAGAAGGCCAGCATTCTGGCCAGGCTTCAGGTAGCGGTACAGACACCGTTTTCTTTACATTCTTATTGCTGTCTGTCTGTCAAGTGTGCATGTTTGTAAAACTAATGCGATGCTTTAGAGTCAAACTTCTTAATGCGATATCTGACATAAATGATTTTGTAAGACGGAACTCAAAGCTGTATCGCTGATCACAAATGACTTTGCTCATCGGGGCAAATTTCTCCGAATATTGACTCCTTATTTCATTTCTGCTGCAGTGGCCCACTTTCACCTGCAAGAAAAAGATCAGAACAGATCTTCAATCTACATATGTAGTGGTTTGAAAAGCCACGCATCTCATCCCCAAGATACTTTCTGGCTTTAGAGAGCATAAAGGTTTATTTGGCACTGCTGGTTTGCTTTTGAGGGTTTTCTTAACTAAGCAGATATGTAAAATGAGGTTTGGTCTGTTCACTTAAAATATTAATCAAATAACCACGGGAATGTTTTTGTAACATTTAGTAAAAGCTGTGTCATTATATCCTATCTCATATTCCACTGTGTATGCAGCATGCCAGGAAACTGCACTGGCATAAATCAGGTTTGAAGCAGTCTTCCTTCAAACTGCTTTCAAAAGCTGTTATTCTTCGTGTGGAGCAATGAGGCTCTGCTCTTTGCATCAGAGCACTGACAGAGAAGTAAATTTTGGGGAACTGTTTTGCTACTGATTTTTAAGTGTCTTCAATATTACATATAGCTTTGTGGTACTTTGTTCAACTCCAATCCGTGTTGTGCCAGTTTTAGTTGAATCTTTTGGAGAAAAATACTTGGTGGATTATTTTTCAGTTATTTTAGTGGCAGTTGTTTGTTTGTTTCTCAGTATTTTTTTTAATTTTTTTATAAGTTCTGTCAGGCCTATGGGCATTCTTCTGGTGGGAGTTTGGAAAGGTTTTATTTACTTATGGTTGTTTTGTTTGTTTGTTTTAGGGCAAACCTCCAACAAAGAAGGCTAAAGTTCTACAGAAACAACCACTGGTGGCTAAATTAGCAGCGTATGCTCAGTACCAAGCAACTTTACAGAACCAGGCAAAGACTAAAGCAGGTATGGGCAAATAAAAGAGCTGAAACGTTTTTAGGAATGCAAGATTGGTTTCATTAGCAGCTTCCTAAATGCAATAACTTTCTCTTTGCAGCTGTCCCCGTGGAAGGCTTCAGCTGGGGTAGCTACATCAACAGCAATAGCTTTACAGCAGCTCCTGTCACTTGTTTTAAACACGTAAGTATTTTTTCAGTGTGTTGTCCCTTTGTGTATATGCATGCATTGGAGAGAGAATCTACATTAGTTCTTAAATTCATTTTCACAAAATGCATTTTAAAAAGCATTTTAAAGCCTCAGGTTGGAAACTTTCATTGTCAGCTCAATTCTTATGACTGCCATTCAGGAACATACGTATGTTTCTGCTTGTTCTTTAAGCCATTCTGAATGCTGAGTTACTTTCATCATGCGTGCTTTCATTAAAAAAAAAAATGAATAAAGGGAGTCTTAAACACTTGTGATACTGTTTTTATTTTTTGCTCATGGAATACAATACAGGATGTCAAACCAAGCAGGCCACACAGTGCTGTGTAGTTACAAAGTGCTGTTTAGATCAAGTCAGGCTTGCTCTAGTATAGAGAACTGGTCTTTTCATTACTTATTTTGGTTTGAGATGACTGAAAACTAATAAAAATAAATACTCCCTATCAGCTGTGCTGCCAGCTAGTGTAGAAATTAAGGCAGATTACACAGTATGCTTTCCTTTGTGTTACAGTTATGGAAATACCAAACAAAAGGTCCTCAGCTGTTACAGTCATGACAGAATGTAGCTTGGGGGTTAGAAAAATATTTACCACTCTCTGTCTTCAATGTGTTTGTTAAAATCTATTTATTATAAATTGTTTAACATGTTGTCAGTACATTCTGTTGTAAAATCATCTCTTAAGTAAAAGCATTCTGAAAAAGCCTCACTTCTCAGCACACTGTTTATTTTATTATTTGGGAAGATAAAGTGTTTTGGCTTCCTACAAGAGTTTCAGTTTTGCTCAAGATTATCTATTAAAAATCGTTAACAATTTTGCTGCATAGAGGTTTTTCATAAGGGAGAAGAGAGACAACTTTTCTCTCCAGTCCTGGAATTCATGCTGAGCCCCGTTGGTTCCTAAATTGTTGGGAGCGAGGGCTCTTGGCCTTTGATAGAACCCTTTGTGCTCCTCAACAGAGCCCAGAACAGTCTTGTTATTAGGATAGATTTGTGAATTTGTATCGAATTTCATGTGCTTAAGCAAGCATGTTTGCACTTTGCTTTCACAATTATGTATGTGTTGTAACAAGCAATTTCATAAGTGCATATCAAAAGGTGCTGCTTGATAATGTAACCTGTGCTGTTATAGCAAATGCTTCACAGTATCCTTTCCTAGGATACACCTACAGCAGTTAAATCACTGGTAAAGGGAGCCAAAACAAAAGGGGTCTTATCTTTTGTACTGCTTCATTCATGAACCTGAGCTGTGCACCAGTAATGTGAGCAGGCACAGTACCAGTGCTGGTACTTTGCCTTGAAAACTTACACAAGCTGTATGGCAACTAGGAAACACGAGTCTGGTTTCTTTTTTCCCTACGCTTTCCTTTTCTGTACAAGTAAAATGCTGCTCCTGCAGTCTCCTTTGGAGGTTTCTTTTGGTTTTACTGTATTTGCATCTCTGAAAATCATACTTAAGCCAGTCAGAATCTGGAAACACATTGGTCCCTTGTTGTCAGATTTTTCTCGCCTTCTCGCATGAAGGAGTTTTGTTCTGTTGTGATTCTCTCGGGAGCATTCCCAGGATGGTGCACTAGGTGGCAGTGCTTTGCTGGAAATGTAATTCTTAATCACATCGGGATTTTTTTTTCTTAGGTTTTTTGTTTTTTTTTTTTTTTAATCACGTTGTCTTCTCTGGCCTCAGTGTTTGTGCACGTACTGGTCAGGCACAGTAGTGGCAGAGTATCCCTATGCTTCAGGGACTGGTAGAATTTCTTTGTCATTTAAAACCCAAGTCTAAAATCGTGGTAATTTTGGTGCCATCCCAAGTCATTAGAAGCCAATTATTTCAGCTGAACAAAGATTTCATGGTTAAGCACGTGGGAACACTTAGTGCTTAGGCATTCTTTTCAAACCCTGTCCAACAAAACCTTCCTGATTGCAACTTACCTTGCAGAGAAGGCAGCTGCTGCTCACAGATAAACCCTCCCAAGTCCTCTCCTGGAACAGGAAGCAGTGAAGCAGATTTGCCTTCTTTGGAATAACATGAAATGGATCCCTTCACCATAAGTCAGAAAGGTAAATTTGTTCTTACCTGTAAATTATGGTTCTGCTAGTTCATGCTATGCCAATCCAGACTTCAGAGTTACCTTCCAGCCAGCAGATGAATAAGGTTCCACACCTATGAAGTACTTTGATTTTTTTTTTTAACTTATTTTTTTCTTCAAAGCATTGTGCAAACATTAATTGCTTAATTGCACAAATACAGAGAAGACATTTAAGGAAGATGGCTTTTGTAGCCCTGGTTTATCCAGTCTTCCTCATTTAAGAACAGTTACAGTGTATAGTGTAGCAGGCGTACTGTGACCCATCGCTTCAGGACAGTGATGTTATCTGGCTTTTCAGTAGTGATGCTACACAGGATGGCTTCCTTCTTCTGAAGGGTGAGCCATATGGATTGGTGTAGGAGAACTAGCAGAACCAATATTTTCACAGACAAGGACAAATTTAACTTTCTGCTATTTCCCTCTATACCAATCCACGTTCTAGAAATAAAAATATTTGTGACATTATAATCAGTTGATGGGGGAGAAATGCTTTGATACACTCTTCCTCTGAATCGATTGAGGAGATGAGCAGGCTGTAAAATTTATTTTAGTGAAGTGCAGCTGGATTAGAAAATTATTCAGCTCTGCTATTTTTGATTGTTTGGATTTATCTGTGTCTTTGTGCAAGGCAACCAGATTTACTGAAATGTGCAGTTTGAAAAGTTTATTTCCCCGTTTCAATTCAAAAAGCCACAAGTGTCAATTTAGAGATGATAGTGGGTATGTAACAGGGCTTGATTAAGAAGTTGCATCTGCATACTTTGTGTGTGAAAATAAACCATCTTCTTGAAAGTTGTTTTTTTTTTTTTTTTCCTGTCTGCCAGATGGCAAAAAAGAACTCTGCAGTCCAGGCTGGTGTAGCTGGGACACAGCAGAACACAGAGACCGGGCTTCAAAATAAGAAAATAACATACTTGCCATGACTAATTTCTCCTTTAATACTTAAAACTTGATTTCGGTTTTGCATGCCTAACCTCAAATATTTTTAGAAGTGGGTGCTGACCCCTTCAAAGATAACTTTGGACTTTGGAGCTGCTGGTTGGGCATTGCTGATTGCCAGCAGAGTTCCATTATTGTAATGTCCAATCCAGCTTTCTTCACCTGTGGGTCACAGGTAAAAATCTATGAAGCTGGAGGCTGTTCCCAGTGAGCTGTTAAGTCCTCTGCTTCCAAATAGACTTGTAAATGAAACACTGCCTTAGAATGCTGTCTGCCCACTGCAAAAAGACAAACAAACAAACAGGAAAACCCATCCTTAACGTGGGTATTCTGATAATTGGTGAGAACCTTTCTCAGAATGTGACTGTTGTTCTTAAATAACCCAAATCCAAGCACTGCCATTCTTGAGGGAGTTTAATTTAGACTGGCTTGCTCTATATTTTGTTACTGTTAACTTCAGCTGAGTAGCTTTTAGATGAGCTTTTTTTAGATTCTTGAAAGCTGTATTTCTTATTACTGTACCATCCCCGACAAACTTTTCATGATGCTCTGCTCAAAAAAATACTCTCCTTGAAATGAAACTGAATGTTAGGTTTTTTATCTTCAACTTCCCAAGACACTTAAGAGTTCATCAAGCTTGCATTTCTTTTTGTTATTAACATATTAGCCTAAGCTTTCATAAAGTGTGTGAGGGATCTAGCTGGGCATTTCCCTTTGATGTTTGTTAAAATGGTAGAACTCAACCTTCTAATCTTTTTGGCTGCTTAATAGAGTGATCACTTGCAGGTGAGATGAAAGCCGTTTTCCCTGAGAGGATGTGAACCAATGGGTGATAATACCCACTAGAACAGAATTTCAGAATAGATTGGAGAAATAACTTCTAACTATTCTTCAGGCTTTTTACAAACCTACTGAGTGTAAATGCTTTTCATGTCTGTGGCACAGGAATGGATTTTAAGCGCTGTAGTTTTCTGCTAACAGAATTGCAGAGGATTTATACCATTCCCACCCCAGATTAGTAGGTATCATGTAGATACAACATAGTGGAAGGAAGCTGACCTGTGAAAATATGCAAGGTGCTTTATGGATGTTTAAACTCGGAAGCCTATGGTGGATGTAGGAAATACGCTGTAGGAGTAATAAAGCAACACTGTGTAAGCTTCAGATCAAAAGCAAACTACATTTCCATGGGCTATTTTCCTACTATATGTTTATGTTATGTATACTGATAGTCTTTTTTTTTTTTTTTTTTTTTTAGTCACTTGCAAAACAATAACTAACAACAACAATGAAAAAATGTTCATGTGCTGTAAGCAGAGTGATAAACTGTTCACTTTCCTCCCACCTTAAATGCTAGGCACCTATGGGGACGTGCTGGGGTGATATCTCAGAAGGAGTGCGAGTGGAGGTTCCAAACACAGACTGCAGCTTACCTACCAAAGTCTTCTGGATTGCTGGAATTGTAAAATTAGCAGGTGAATATATTTTGATTGAAATTACTGACATAGTCACTTGATTAATAGATCACTGACACTGTTAGGGTGTCAGAGCTGTATCACAAGGTTATATTTCCCACCATTATTGCTGAGGTGTTTTACAGTAGCTTCAAGTTGGGTTTCTTTTTTGGTGCTAGATGAGAGGGTAGAAAATTGTGTAATAGCGAGCCAGTCTCATTATGAAAGTAACTTGTCTTAGCTAAAAGTAAAGTTAAATGTCTAAGGTTCACATAGCTAAAATATGAAAAAGCTGAAGCTGTGGATAAGAAAGCAGTTATTATCTGGAACATAGGAAGTTCCATGATAAACAGGGAAGAACTTCTTTACTGTCAAAGTGATGGAGCACTGGAGCAGGCTGCACACAGAGCTGGTGGAGTTTCCTTCTCTGCAGATATTTGAGTCTCATCTGGATGCCCACCTACATGACCTGTAGGGTGCCTGCTGCAGCAGAGGAGTTGAACTTGGTGTTCTCCAGGGGTCTCCTCCAAGTTCTACAGTTCTATGATTTTCCCCTTGCATAACTTGTGAAGGCTTATGGTAAAAGAGTTTTACTTAAAATGCTCTGATGACATGCATCAGTGTGCCTTAAGAATAACATTCTTCAGGAAGTTCTAGTCCAGGTGTAATGTAATATCCAGGATTGGTCAAGGCTTTTTAATTGGTCTTTTTATAATACTGTATTTTTTCATGTGGTTTTACTTCCAGGCTACAACGCCCTGCTAAGATACGAAGGCTTTGAAAACGATTCAAACCTTGACTTCTGGTGCAACGTTTGTGGGTCTGACATCCACCCAGTTGGTTGGTGTGCAACCAGTGGGAAGCCTCTGGTCCCTCCTCGAAGTATGTAAATAGTAGTCTTACTGATGGCTACAGTTAAGTCTTTTTTATTTGGATTTGCTTACGGTTCTGATCTCAGCGTTCCGTACCATAGCAGTTCATATAACAGTTATTTGTCAATCATTGATCTGATGGAAAAATAAGAACTTGACTCACACTGAAAGTGTTTCTTGTGGTAACCCCCTGGAATGGCTTCATTTTTAAGATCAAGGTGGAAGTGCTCAGCTGATCAATGTTGTGAACATTCGGTGGTTTTATTTACGTTGTGTTATTAATCTCTACCATAAGAATACATTCAATCTTGGGTGGTGTTTATTCACTAACTTCTCACTGAGCTATTTTCATTCAGGCTTTTTCAGTCATTTAGAATTTCTTCTTTACATATTCCGGACTATAACATTGTCTCTAATGGGCACAAATAAAAAATAAGGCTTATTTTGTCCCCTTCATTTGCAACAGCCATCCAACACAAGTACACAAACTGGAAAGCTTTTCTAGTGAAACGACTTACTGGTGCCAAAACACTTCCTCCTGACTTTTCTCAGAAGGTAAGGCTGATGCAATATCTGTGATGTATTGTGAACAAAACAGCAGCACAGAGCACAGAGAGAGATTTGTCTGCTGTCTTCGTTGGGTATGGCAGCTGCCTCTGTGATGTGCTCTGAGTTTACTTATTGATACTGTGAGATGGTATGTTGCTTTTTCAATAGGAATCTAGGAAGTATTGTCATCTTACACTGCACCTGGTATTCCTCCCAGTTTTTTTATTCTGAAGATGTTATTTTAGTTTAAAAATTGGCTCAGTGGAAGCCAAATCAAATTGGCAAGGGCTGAGTGCTGCTGGAGGGGTACTCGGAATGGACATCACCAGATGCTGAGCTGACTGGAAAGCATTTTTGAACAGGATAGGTTCTCACAGTGCAGGTTAATCAGTTTTCATTCTGTTCCTTTATTTTTGGTATCTGATGAAGTATGTTTGAGTGGTGAGCTTTAACTATGTTTGAATTTTGTATTTCCTTGTTAATATGATTAAAAAGTTCTGTGATGTTGTGCTTTAGTAGAAGACAGCTTACTAAGCTAAAACAATATATTTTTACAGAATTTTTTTCCTGTTATTTTAAGGTGTCTGAGAGCATGCAGTATCCGTTCAAGACTTCCATGAGAGTCGAAGTTGTTGACAAAACACACCTCTGTCGAACCAGGGTGGCAGTTGTGGAGAACGTCATCGGGGGACGGTTACGGTTGGTGTATGAAGAAAGTGAAGACAAAACTGATGACTTCTGGTGCCATATGTACAGTCCACTCATTCATCACATTGGTTGGTCTCGAAGTATAGGACATAGATTCAAAAGATCTGGTAAGCCTGTTGCTTGTCAGAGGTGTCTGTGGGCAGTATTGGCTCGGGGAGGTTTAAGAAATGCTGTTGCTTTAAACAGTTAATAACACTAGTTTGACTAATTACTTTAAAAAATGCTTTATTAATGGTGTGTAATGATTAGTTTTATCAATTACACTGTCATTCTAGAGTTTCAGTTCAGTGTACAATTAGTCTGCAGGAAAATCTTGAACTGTGCTATTCAATCACGTGATAAACTTCTTTTTCTATGTGATACCTGGAATTATACTCTTCTGCTGCACTGCTTTCTTTGTCTCTTCTGTACATTGCACTGTGAACAAGTGCCCAATGGGATGCTAATTTCTGCCCCCCACCCCCTCAAGGTGTAAGGAATATCTTATGGTTTTGTACTGAGGTTCCTAAATAGGGGAAAAACTGAAGGTTTTGGATCTTTCTGTCTTTCTGTGGATGTATCTCTTGTTAGAGTCTCCATAAAGGACTTCACAACACAGCCCTCCAGAACAGTTTTCTAACTGCTTACATTTTCACTGCATCTGTTTATAAATAAGAGTAATCAGAGATATCAAGAACAGTGCTGTTTTCCACAATGCCTTAATGTCTCTAATAGGATTTCCCTGGTGAGGTAGGATTCAATTGTTGGCAAAAATAAGCTGTATATACATACAGTGATTGGCAAACTGTACAGGAATTGTGATTATGTAAATGTAATTTTTTTGTTAAAGATGTATTGTTATATTGGTAGCAAAGTGGTGATGAAATGAAGCAGTCTTGTGAGCATTGGATATTTTTTTCTGTAAATGATGTGTTATAAAAGCATTTCAGATGGAAGTCAGTAAGAGAATGGAGTGCACTCCCCAGATTTTTGTGGTAGTCTTATCACCTTGTGAGGTGTAACATTTAGGATTGCATTCTAGCAGTTAATGTATCAAGAAGAAAACACTATCTACTCTGTTACCAAAAGCTACTGTTAATATGTGCTGTTGTTCCTTACAGATATTACAAAGAAACAGGATGGACACTTTGATGCACCCTCACATTTATTTATGAAGGTGAGTTTGCTAACTCAGTCAGTGGAGGACGCTGTATGTGTGAAACAGACTTGGAAGTCCTGGAAACATGCCCAGCACTGCTGAATTTTAATTCAAGCAGTTTAATAATTTGTCCTTCTTGTCATATATATATATATATAGATAGATAGATATGGTGATAGTACAGGTATTTCACTCTGTTCTGGTGACCGTGACTGGCTGTTAGATTCTGAGCTTCTGGTGCTGTCATCTGATTTTATTATCACTTGTGTAGGTGAAAGAGGTGGACACAGCTGGAGAATGGTTTAAAGAAGGAATGAAACTGGAAGCTATAGACCCCTTAAACCTTTCAGCAATATGTGTGGCAACTATTAGAAAGGTAAGAAAGCCAATGCTTGTTGTCAGAAGACAGACAGGAGTCCGTTCTACGTTCACCTTTGGTCAGGTTAGAAACAAAGCTCAGCAAATGCATCCATTAATTGTTACATACAACTATTGTGAAGAAGGACATACTGTGTACATTTAATTTTGATTTGAATCTCTGGAAATTCAGCCTTACATTTAGTTAATATATGCTATGTTGTGAGATTAATTTCCAAGACAGTCTTCTGCTAATTATCCCAAGAATTTTGCCATTCTGACCAAAAACAAAAGCCTCATCTTGCTTGCTTACTGCAGTGTATGAATATAAGCTTTTTCTAGATTGATTAAACAAGATCTCATCAACATTAAATCTTTATTAAAAGAGAAAGAAAATGGACAGAAGAAGAAGTAGCTTAGGAACTTTGCATAACCTTGCCAATGAATGTGGTCATTATTTCAAATCTCTTTCTCTTAATAGTGTGCAGAGTATGTATCTTTCAGGCTGAAACATAAAGCTTTAGAGATAGAACTGATAATACTCACAAAAAGTAAACTAGAGCTCAGAAAAAGGAAATGTTCATCTCATAACTTTGCAGTTAACAAAGGTACATTTGACAGTAGAACACAGTTTTGGAGACAGGAATGATTTCGGTTTGTTTTGCTTTTCCTGCTCTGTTGTAATTGAATGTTCTGCTAGGTACTTTCCTTATTAGTTGTCTTTCACTCTTGAAACATGGCATGCTTTCTTTCTAGCCTTGTCACGCAGTTGAAGGTATTTAATGTCAAATTTTGTTTTTCTTTACAAAGGTTTTAGCAGATGGCTATCTTATGATTGGGATTGATGGCTCAGAAGCAGCAGATGGGTCTGATTGGTTTTGTTACCATGCCACTTCCCCTTCTATTTTCCCTGTTGGTTTCTGTGAAATTAACATGATTGAACTAACTCCACCCAGAGGTACATATAGAATTCTGACCACATTTTATTTTGAATATTTTTCAGTGATATTGTATGTGCCATATGCTTTGTTTCTTAAATCAGTCTGCAAAATTCATTTCACGTTTTAGGGCGCTCTTAAGTCAGAAACAAATAAAACAGTGCAACTTGAAAGCGATCCTCACAGCTGAGACAAACTTTTAACTAAGAAACAAGAAAAATTGAACATCCTTATGATACGCTGGCTGAAATGATTTGCTTTTGCTGCCATAATTTGAGGACAGCCACGAGTTGAGGAGTGTTGTAGCCATTACATGAATGGGAAGTATGAATGTGTAATCACTGAGCACTCTGTTCATAAACTGCCATTGCTTGGCAAGCCCAGACCACCAGAGGTTTAGTGAACGTTGTAAAGAATCTCAGAGCTGAGCTGATCAGAGACAATAACAGTAAATTTCTGCAGAACATGCCAAGTGCTGAACTTCAGGGAGGTCACCATTAGAGCTCTACGCCGCATAATCCCTTCTGTGAGAATAAGCTGTCTGTCCACCCACGTGTGCCTATAGAAGACTCCTCCTTCATCTTTTGATTTGTATTATCAAGGTCTAGCAGCTTATAAGAGAGTTTTAATTAGGTGTGTAACAGCAAAAAAAAATAATGGTTTTCTCAGATGTTTTTCTTCATTCTCCTTTTTCAGGCTTCTACTTGTATTTATTGAATGATTTTCTAGGTAAACACAGCAAGAAGATTGTCATATTTTTGTTATTGCAGACATCCTTGAGTATGTGTTCAGTGGGTTTAAGTCAGGTTTACTATTTTCCAGTTGACCCATTTCTCCAAGTTATGGCTTGGAAATGAACAGTTTCTTAATTTTGACTAAATAGTGCACACGTCTTTAATGCCTAAAGGAGTTGTGTGTATTAGACCAGCCTAACTTTGCATTAACAAGCATTAATTCCCAAACCTGATCGATGACCCTTATCAGTGAGCTTTCCTGCTGCATCTCTCCCTGCAGATGGTTATGTACCAGAAGTGGTCACCTTTTTTCTGGTGACATGTAGCAGTGTGGGTGCATTAAATAAGTTGGCTGTGAAGCCATAGACATATTCAGTAGATGAACAAAAGCAGAATATAGAAGTTGTTTTCTCACCTTTACAATAGCTTATACGATTGGGGAAGAAACACTGTGTAATTTACTCTACTATTGCTGTCCTTAACTCCATTATTTAAGTTTCTGAATACCCATACTTGTTCCATGACCTGTTCCTGACACATCAGATTTCTCAGTAGTGGAGCTCTTTCCCCTCAGGAAAGCACTGATGTGCTTAACTACATTATGTGTTCTGGGTCATTTGTGTGGGGCATTGTAGAGGTCAAGGATCTACGTCAACAGAAAGCTCTGAGTGTCAACTGTTGATCTTAACATGAAATGATGCTTTGTGCATTATCCAGAAGTTTGTTCATTTTTGTTGCAAAAAGGCAGTGTCTGATGGACTGTTGTCCATTAGACCAAAGCTCAGAGAATGGAGATTTCTGATGTTAATGTTTTGCTTCTTTGTCTTTTTAGCTGTAGCACAGTGCCACTATTGTATTCTTGTTGATGTCCTGAAATATGAATTTTACAGTTGATGTATGAAAATACTGTTTGAAATTCACAGGTTATACAAAACTCCCATTCAAATGGTTTGACTACCTCAGGGAAACTGACTCAATAGCAGCACCTGTAAAGCTCTTCAATAAGGTAATAAACTCTAAGTGTCCCTGTTTAAATGTAGTTTCGGATTTTCTTCACATTTCAGTCTGTGCTCTATGAGGTTCACCCATCTCTTTAAGTATAACTGTGGAAAAATTAAGCCTACAGATGCTAGTTTAAACAAAGAGATCTTATTTCTGGAGTGTTTCTAAAATATTAAATACAGCGCTGTGTGAAGCTTCATAAATGATGCTTGAAAATTTCTTACACTGACGCGACCGAAACGTTTGCTTCAGCACCATGTGCTTAACTGCTCTAATTAACACGGCTGATTTTTGTTGCTTTGATGCTCTTGCTTTCCCAGGAAGTTCCAAACCATGGGTTTCATGTTGGGATGAAACTGGAGGCCGTGGATCTGATGGAGCCTCGCTTGGTCTGCGTGGCCACAGTGACTCGCATTATCCATCGTCTGCTGAGGATCCACTTCGATGGGTGGGAAGATGAGTATGATCAGTGGGTGGACTGTGAGTCCCCTGACCTCTATCCAGTGGGGTGGTGTCAGCTAACTGGATACCAGCTGCAGCCTCCAGCACCACAATGTAAGTTCTGCCTTGTAATTAATACTGATCCTTAATCACGTGTGATGCTTTTCCTGCCTTCATTCTTTTTACGTTAGGTCACTGAGCATAACAAAAGTAGAACAAATTCTTGCTAATGCTTAGAAGTACACAGTTCTGATCTCTTCCAACCTCACTTTTAAAGTACTTATGGGCATTTCTGTGGTGGCTTAGCATCTTTCTGTTTTGGTTGCCAGAAGATGTTTATTTGATGTAGGAAAGAAGGAAAGTGTTAATTAGCTAACGAGCCTGGAGAGAGAACTTGCATTGGTCGACGTTAGCAAATAGATGTGCTTTGCACACTGAATGTGATGGACCTCAGCGTGTGCAGAAGTGTTTGTGTGAGAAGGCTGCATTTCATGTAGTGCATCAAACGTTTGCCTGCTCAGTCAGCTTTTATGATAACTGATAACTGTTTCAAGAATGTTAGTTCTTTAATGGAAGGGTGTTAGGAGTAGAGTAACACTGCCTCTGTTGGTAGTACTGACTCCCAATAGTTCAGTTGCAGTTTAATGGCAAGTTTGTCAAAAAAGCTTTGTCATGTTTGGAAGTGTATTTCCAAAACAGAAACCTCAATTTTGTACTCCACGCTTTTTTGCAGCATCAAGAGATAACCAGTCAAGTTCATCAAAACAGAAGAAAAAATCAAAATCACAGCAGTACAAAGGACATAAGAAAAGTGGGTGACAAAACAGTGTTTGCACTTTTCCTGTTGTTTAAAAAGCTCACAGTCACTCCCTAAGTCTCTCTTCTACTTGGAAGTGCTGTTTGTATGTAAAACAGCTGTTAAGCTTAAAGGTGCAGTATGCCATAAAAGGAATGTTATAAGTAATGAAGAATACCTATTTTTTTAACTTGTAGCAGGGTTGATCTCATTGACAGTATTCCTTGTCGTGATAGAACGTGGTAATTACCGGTCTTAAAAGTCTGAGCTTCATAACAGCACTGTTCAGGTTCTTCCCATAGTAGTTGTTCATCTCAGAATCAGTTTTTCTCAGAAATCTCAACCAATTAGAATTTATCCTTTGCACAAATGCATGTTTTGCTCTCCTCCATCTGTGTATTTCTGTGACACTGTTTAAGCAGGGAGTCTCTTTTGTATGAACAAAAGAATGGAAGCAGAGAGAGCCGATCACAGAGGACCTTGTGCCTTCTCCCATTTTCTGAAACTCAGATCCATCTGCTTTCTGTCCTCTAAACAATACTGTAGTTTCACGTGGCAGTTTTATTCCAAAGGTTTTTAAGCCATTTTTCTGACAGTTCGGCAGTTTTGAGAGGCAGGCTCCCTTCTGAGTCAGGATCAGCAGCAAGGTGACGACCACTGTGCAGGAAACGTATGTGCGAGGAATGACATAGTGTACAGAGTACAATGTCTTGTTAAGAGTGGCACCATTTTTAATGATGAACCCATTAAAACCTGTGCAGGTTGTTCTGCCACACAGGGATGAGCAGTTTGTCTTCGTGGAAGTCAGTGACCTAGTTCAAGACAACCCAGCTATGTCTTGTTTTTGGAGCATCAGCTCATTGTGCAGACTCATTCTCTTGGTGTTGTCTTGGAAGAGTGGAGTGCAAAGATGCAGTACTCGATGCTGCCAACACAAGGACAGATCAGTAAAGCAAAGGTCTACAATGTGTCGTCTTGATTTAGCAATTTAGCTTTGCTTCTGTGCCAAGCTATTTTCTAATGGGGCAGCCTAGTGAACAATAAAATCAATGTCTTGGATGTTGAAAGTTACTTTAAGTGCAAGTCAGCAAACCTGAATGACAGAGAACTTTAACTGTCCTTTAGTGTGGCTTTAGGAGAGAAATGTTACACAAAATCCTGTTCTAAGTCAGAACATAAGGTCTTTCTCTCCACTGGAATCCATATAATCTTGACTTAGCTCGGCTTGTTGCCATAGAATTTTGTTGCTCTGGGGCTTGAGTTCTTCCACGGATAAACCTAAAATGTTAACGCTGAAGGATAGAACACTTTTCCTCACATCCCTTAAAAACTGCCCTTGAAACACAGAGGCTGTTGACATCAAATTATGTTGCTCTGTGTATGCGGTGCACGGCTGTTCTGTTGAAATAAGCAGTGTCTGAGCTCTGTTCCATCACAGATCCAGCTGTGGTCAGCAGAGAGGATGTTGGACTGGGGCAGGGAAGATGATAGCAGAGCTCTGAAACCACACAGAGCTGAGCCTTAGTCAGGCAGTGCTGAGAATATTTAAGCATTGCCAGCTGTAGTTTTGATACGGCTGAAAGTGGTGGAGATTGTGTTCAACTGCTTGTGTCCCTGCTGTATTGCAGTGAGAGGTTTCTTCCTGCAGAATCAGAGCACAGACCTGTTTGATGTTTCAAAGGGAACTTTTGTATCTGAATTTGGGTGAGCAGAAGAAAAAGGAGGAATTCATCAGTGATATTGAGGAAGCATATAGGAACGTGGAGCTTGCTTAAGGCTGGGCTGTGCAGTGTAATCAGCCCGTGGCTGTAAAAGCTGCAGCACAGATCCAGAGGCTTTTCCCAGTGCATATGGAATGCAGCAGCTGCACGAGTTCTCCCTGGCATGATGCAGCACTGTGATCTGTCAGACCTGCAGAAGCTGCCAGGCTGATGGATATAGTTTCAAGCTTGCTTAATTTACACTCGTTTGAAAGTTCCTTCAGCGTGCTCGGGCTGTGGTGCTGGCACTGCTCAGCGGCTGCGGAGCTCCCCCAGCAGTGTCTCCTCTGTGTGCCCTCCTGGGGTGGGATGGGTACTGTAACCCTTTGCTTCCTTTTGGCTCTCAGGACCAATTTTGACTCTTCCAAGCACCTCTCCATGTTTTCCTACTGATTTCTTTTGCTTCAGCTCTTGTGTACGTGCCTGACTTCACAGCATCATTGCTGCAAAAGAAAAGTGCTGTGCAGGAGGAGGGTTTGTGGAGTGTGTGATTCTGCACAGCTCTCCTCATCCTTTCTGGGCTGAGGAAACTTGGTGAGGCTGAGCTTGGCCTTGGAGCTGCAGGAGTTAATTCACAAGCACCAGGGCAGGGGGAATGATAAGAACGTTTATATTTCATTTCTGATTTCTGTGTACAGCTTTGATCTTGGAAGGTGAGGTGCTGTGGGCTGTGCAGGTGGGGGGAGGCATCTGTTCATGGAAATGAGGAGTGTGTTGTGCTGCAGTTGTGGACAATAATATCTTGATTTTCAAATCTTATCCTCATTTAGCACGAGTGTTTTTCAGCGTGGAAGAAGTCAGAGAAATAATAAGAGAATAATGAAGTGGCTTGTAAGGAATAGCAGGGCTGCATGTAGTAACTGGAGGTCATGGATTTCATTCTGCACTCCATAGTATTTCTGTATTTCAGGATGCATTGCTGTGCATATGAACGTTGTCCTCAGGAAGCTTTAGGAGCCTTTCCATTCCAAGAGAGCTGTTTATTTTTGTATGATCAACCCTTAAATGTGGGTGCTGCACCTTTAAGGAAAGTACTGCTCTGCCTCGCTGTTTTCAGTGTTCTTTTCCCTGTGCTTATATTTTGATAACTGTCATTGTCCATTAACGAAATGGGAAAAGCAGTTGTGACATTACTGCTCTTCATAATATCGTTCCTTTCATCTTTGATCCCATTTCCCTTTTCCTTATACAAAAGAAATATTAAAAGTACAAAGAACGTTTAGCTTGAATGACCTTTTTCTGAAGGATCTTAACAGTTTGAGGATGCAATGGAAAATTTGTCAGTGCTTTTTTTCTTGTCTCATATGGACTGCTTACAGTAATTAGATGATAATATGATTGGTTGTAACTGGCAAGTAATGAATCCCATTCTTACCTGGCTAAAGGATAAATTGGAAGTGGATGGTAAAGGAAAGAATGGATTGTGAAGTGAACGTTCTTAGCAACACTTTCTGTTGCTTTCTTGAACAAGAGTTTCAAAATACTGAGGAGGAATTGTGGAGCAGAAGCTCAGGTTCAGTCGGAGGGCAGGACACATCTGTTTGCTGCGGGATATTGACAGAAGAATCTCTGAAATGGGAAATCAGGGGTCTGTTCCCAACTTAAATCGTGTTCAGTTCACTGAAGAATGAGCTGTGCTTACTGTGAGCGTTACAGATCTTTAACGTTCATCTTTTATTCCTAGTGACTTCACTGCAGCTGAAGGAGGAGCTGCTGGATGGGGAGGAGTACAGCTTCCTTCAAGGAGCATCTGATCAGGAGAGCAACGGATCTGCCAGTTACTACATAAAGCAGGAGCCGTGAGCAGCTCGGGGAAGCGAGGGCACGGCGCTGCTGATGGGGAAGGAGCCTTTCTCCGGGACGGACTGCTTTGGTTCCCACTTTGAAGGTGCAGCGTGGGTGGCTGTACCTGGGGCACTTTGCTGACTGTAGATGAGTTCGACTCAGATCAGAATTTTTTGGAAGGGCGGGGAAACTATTTTAGTGAGGGGGAAAAAAAAAAAAAAGATTTTTTCAATTTATTAAAAACGAGAACGGACACTTTTGTGTTGCATTTGAAGCTTTTGCAAGAATTTTGTAATATTTTCAAGTTCAGATCTATTGTGCATTGTTAACAAGGACTGAAAAATCTAATTTTTTGGTAAGATTAAAGTTTAAATAGCACGAGGGTGGGAAGCGCTCGGAGGAAGATGTAGTTGCAAATACAAATGAACTGTCGTGACAAATGAACCTTTTTGGTACAAATTGGGAGATACTTAAACTCTTGTGAACAGCACTGGTCACACCTCTGTTCTTTAGATGTGAAATAAGGCGTTTGAGCCCTGGCCTGGAGGCACAGACACGTGGAGGATCGTCCTGCAGAGCTCTGCTTGGTGAGGAGCCCCAGCTGCAATGGAGCCATCACCTGGGGCAGATTTTTTTTTTTTTTTTTTAACTTTTCGATGTCTTTTTATTTAGTCTAATTTTTTTATATGATAATTTTTTAATTAAAAAAATATATATATATAGTTCCTAGGGTCTGAATCAGTGCCCAGTGATATCAGTAGCCTTGTGTTCGTTGACCGCAGTGGGCATTGGATTGGGACTGTAGTGCTGTTGTCTCTGTGTGGATATCTGTTGTCTTGGAACGCTCCAGCAAATGTTTACAGAGCCCTATCTATGCCAAACTGGAACTTCAGAAAATTCCCTGCTTTGGAAGATGAGAGAGAACCGTGGATTTAGGCTAAAGAAACCTGGACAGCAGCTCAGGCCTCCCTCGGTAGGAAGGAACTTCTCCGTACTCGTGTGACTGTGTCGTTGTGTTCAGAAGGACCTTGTTTCCTTGCCATCTTTGATATTTATTTCTGGACATTTGGAACTGATGTTCCCTGTGGTCTCGGTTGACCTAAAAGGAGGCAGACGTTCAGCTCTGCTCAGCCTGCGGTGTTCCTTCCTTGCTGCAGTGCTGTAAGATGGAAGTTGAGATTTGAGAAGGTCGTATGAGTTGTGTACAGCACGGCGTACAACTCACCAACTGGATGTGCTCGTTGCCTCAATCCTTGCCTCGCTTCAGAGATCCCATTAATGCCACCTGCTCATCTGCCTGGATGTTCTAAAGGTGGAAGTCACGCAGCAGGGTGACAGTGACTAGCAGTGAAATACGAAGTATTTTCCCATGAGCCCTTTATTATTTGGGTTTTCCTTCCTTGGTTTTAAACTCTGTATGTTTTAGTAGATGGCTTCACTGATGGAGCTGATGGGTAAAGGATCAATCGCCCGCAGAGCTGTGACTGGAGAAATGTGCATCAAGAGCTTTAGCTTTTACCAGTAAGGTTCATTAACTAAACTCTCAGGAATTAACTGCATATGTTCTATAAGTGCTTCTGGGTCTTTGTAGGTCCCCTTCAGAGCAGTACAGTGATTATTTGACTCTTAACCATACGTTAGGGCTTAGGAGGTCTGCGATCAGAACGGTTTAACTCGTGTGTTCCTGCAGCCTAAGAAATGCTTTGAGGACGTCAGCCCGCGGAGCCCCGGGAGACCACTTCTGTACATTGTTCAAACCTAAAACAAGTGCATAGAAGGTTGAAAACCAGCAGTTAGATTCTTTTCTAAAACATTGCTCTAACTTTGGGTACGTAGTATCGGTGATATGCACAGGTTTACCTCATTCTATGCAAGAGGGGTTAATGATGTAAAGTTTTGTATTTACTACTGGAACTAAAAAAGAAAAAAAAAAAAGCTGTCCTGTATAGCATAGGAATGTCTGGAATTTCCCCTGCCAGTGAAAATGTCTGCAATGACCCCTTTCTAACAGCTTTGTACACTGACAGCATCTGGTTACTGCATCGTAGGTATCTGTAACTTCAGGAGGTGAAGAGCTTCGGCTCTGCCGTGGCAGAAGGACTTGGTCTGGTTTGGTGGCTTCACATTCGTTCTCTCAGAGTCTGACCCTCATGGGACGTTACTTTGTACACCACCTGGGTTGGAGGAGTAGGCTTAGAGACCATTGCTAATGACATTTTGAGCCTTGTTTTGATTGTTTTTCCCGTGTTCTCCGTTCATCCTGCCACAGAATCCGTTTGTGCGTTGATTTGCTTTGGGATGTACATCACGATTGATTTCATTCATATTTCTTCATGTGACAACTTCCAAATTGCCACCGGCAGCTGGAATGAGCTGGGCACATCCCTGCCTCCTCCTCCCATCGGGTGCTTCTCAGTACAGTCAAAAAATGTGCATTAATTTGTTTCACAATGTGAAAATTTGGGCTACGAAGGCAAGGGATGTTGCTACGCCGAGAAACTTTGTGCTCCCGGGTGGGAGCTGAGCCGTGGGCTGCTGAGAGGCAAAGGTGGCACGTGGGCTGAACGCATCTCCTGTGCTGGAGGAATGTGGGAGTGGGGTTGGAAGTCTGTCAGTCTTTATGAAAACAAATTTCCTTTGATCAAACACTACGTGTCTGAGCTGCCCGCTGGGGCTGTCGGGCTGTGCGCTGAGACATAGGAGCGGCGTTTGTGTCTGCGTTGTGGAACTGCCACGTGGGGTGGGATGTGCCCTGAGCAGCACCACACGAGGGGTTCAGGTCATCTCCTCGAGGTGTCTGGAGTCCCGAGCAGATCCTGCGTGGCTCAGGCAGTGGGTTGCAGGTCCGTGGCAGCAGCTCCGTGCTGAAACAGGAGCGGTGTCGGTGCGGGGCCGTCGTGGGTCGCACTGTTTGGCAGTGGGATCCCACGCTCTGCTCCGGACCCTCGTGGAGCTCTTTGCTTTTTGTTTGAGTGCAGCTCAAACCTTTTCCTCGCTGCGCCCGAGGGCGGTGAAGGCGGTGTTGGGTTCTCTGTTCTCCGGATACTAACACGGGTTTCAGTGTTCGTTCGTTACTCTCGTTGTTTTATGTGATGTGAATACCTTCTCCTGTCAATATTTGTACGATGGTGCTAATATATTTGGTAACAATCCTTTATTGGGAAGGGATTTTTAAAAACTGTGATTTAAAACTGAATTTTTCTTCCTTTTGATTTTCGTATTTAAAACAAAGCCACAGCCATTTATAGAGCGGGCGTCAGCTCCGGCCCTGGGGAACCGTGGGGGCGGAACCGAGGTGAAACAAATGGGGTTTTTACATCATTTCTGTATGTATTTGATATATAAATCAATATCTGTACAAATTTATCTTTTATTTTCTTGGTGTGGTCAATGGGAGAGTGTTTAAGACTTTCTCATGCGATGTACATAAGTGGGGTGGGGAAAAAAAAAAAAAGCTTTTGGAGAAATTAATGTTACTTTCATTTTTATGAGACCGCAGATTTCCAGCATGGATGTGAAAAGCATTAAAATTATAACTTTGTGTACAAGATGAAAATAATTCACTAAATTTGCCTTTTTTTACACAAAATAAAAACGTTCAAAGCCCATTCTTGGCTGTGTGTTCTTCCAGAGCTGCTCCTGGGCACAGCAGGGCTGCACCGATCCCTCCCTCCCTCCCACAGTGGGAATCTCACATAGGAACACGGCTCTTCTGAGGGCATCCCAGCTGCTCCCCCACAGATCAGCTTTATAATGAATGCACCGCGAGCAGTTACGTTTATTTCACCCATTTATTTGATGGTTCTGAAAAACCATCACGATAACCGCGGTGCTAATTGCTCCCAGCTCGTTAGCTGGAGTGAGATGACACACGACGAAGGCACAACTGATGGTGGAAGGTCACTCGTAGATCCAGTCGTGTGCACAGGATCTGTAGTCGATGAGCTCCGCAGGCTTGAACCACAGGTTGATCTCCTTCTGTGCGCTTTCCACAGAGTCGCTGCCGTGGATGATGTTCCTGCGGAACGAGGCGATGTTTGACACAGAGAAACAGAGCTCCAGCAGCTGAGTGTGCCATGGGGAAGGGTGGGGATGGAGCTCCCGGAGCTGCAGCCCTGCTGCCAGGCACAGTGCTCTCCCAGCTCTGCTATAAGCTCTGCTCACTACACCCAGCGGGGTGGGGGCTATTCTATGTTCTACTGCAGCAGCCACTGACTGATCTTACATGCATGTGGCACGTAGCTGAACTTTAGGACAATGCCTGGGTACAAAACTTCTTAAGTAGCTGTTACAGGCTGCAACCTGCAAACGAAACCCCATCGCACCGGGTTAGCCACCAGCAGTTGGATTTCCTCGCAGAAAAGCCTGCTCCTGCTAAGTGTGACCCCCCCGAGGCAGAGCTGAGCACCAACCTTCCCACTTGGATGCAGAAGTCCCCACGGATGGTGCCGGGTTTGGAGTCCGCGGGGTTGGTTTCCCCCAGCATCACTCTGCCAGTTTTAACCACGTTGAGTCCTTCCCACACCTGCAGGGGACAGAAGAGCCAACCACACACACACGCTGACACAGAGCACTCATCTTCACAGCAACGCTCAACCCAGTGCCCGGGGTTCAGAAGAAAACAAAAACCCTTTCAGGTGCGTTTCTCCCACCCTCAGCTCCTCTCTTTTTTTTCCACCCCCAAGCTTTAAGGGGTTTTTTTTGTGCAGAACTTTATGCTATGCCCGGTAAGCATCTCTGTGGGAGGACAGAGGACGCCCTTCCCGGGTAAGAGCGCTCTGCGTACCATGGCCACGACGGGGCCGGAGTTCATGTACTTCACCAGGCCGGGGTAGAAGGGCCGATCCTTCAGGTCGATGTAGTGCTGCTTCAGCAGCTCTTCGGAGGCCTAAGGGAGGACGGAGGGAACGCGTCAGCCCCGTCCCGCCGCGCCCGCGCCCGCTTTTCGCCCCCACCCGCCCCTCCCCCGCTGACCGCAGCGCGCCCCACGGGGCCGCCCCTTCGCGAGTGGGGGCAGCGCCAGCGGCGCGGCGGGAACCGCGGCCCCACAGAGCGCCGCGTGGGAACGCCTCGCGTCCGTGGGGGGCGGCGGAAGGGGAACGGGCGCGGCCCGGAGCTCCGGCCCCGACTTACGTGCACGAGCTTCATGGCCACCAGGCGGAAGCCCTTCTGCTCGAAGCGTTTGACGATCTCTCCCACCAGCCCGCGCTGCACGCCGTCGGGTTTGATGGCGATGAAGGTGCGCTCGCAGTTGGCGGCCATGGCGCTGCGGGACACGGGCACGCGGCACAACGCCTCAGCGCCGCGCGGCACCCGCCCCACCCCCACCCCCACGGAGCCCACGGCCGCCCGACCCCGCCCGACCCACCCGCACCGCTCCCACAGCACCGAGCGCACCTCCGGGCTCTGCGGCGGCCGAAGAAAGAGGAGGAAGAGGAGGAGGAGGAGGAGGAGGAAGGCAGTGCACCGGAACCCCGCCCGCGGGAGGGAGGGGCCGGGGGGGGGGGGGGGCGGTGTTGGAGCGGTGCGCGCGGCCGTGCGCGCTCCCGCTGCGCGGCCCCGAGCGCGCTCACTGCGCTGCGAAAAGCGGAGTGCGGGGGGGAGGAATGCTGCAGTGATATCGGCGAACGCCGCGTGACAAAATGCTTTATTCCCGTGTGAATCCGCGCTCATTAGGCTCATTAACGAGCCCTGCGGCAGTCTGATGGAAATAACGCTTTATTTCGCTTAAGAAGCACCGTCAACACGCGAGGAATGCTGCCAGTAAACAAAACGGTTTCTCCACAAACCGAGCCCAGCAGCGCTGATCCCACCAGGCTTCCTGCTCCTGGGCCCCACGCAGTCAGTGAATCCCTCTGTCAGCTCTGCAGGAGCAGCCACCCCCAGCTGGAAGGTGCTCAGCATTACTGGGAACGGATTTCTCTACGTGATTAAACCCAGAAAGAAACGGCTGCAGTCACTCTGGGGACAGCTCACCCGAGGCGGGCGGTTGGAGCTGCAGCACAGGGCCCATTGCACTGCACCAGCGCTTTGCGGCTCAGAAGCAGATCACACTCAGCCCTGCTCACATTAAAGCTCCTTTTCCCCTAAAAGGGCATTTCAGAAAGCCTGCCCTGTCATCCTTTATAAAACACTACAGAAATCCTGTGCAGAAAAGCAACTGAGACCACATCCATCCAGAGATGAGCTGTCACTTCGCCAGGCCCTGCCGACAGGGAAACAGGAACAAAGAACCTCCTTTTCCTGCAGCTGCATTCGGGTGATCTGATACCACCAGCGCTCACCGCCGGAGCACCCACGGGTGCGTTTCACCCCCAGCATCTCAGCCACGGGACGCTCCCTCCCCAGCGCTGCGTGTGCTCCTCTGTGCCGCACTGCACAGCGTCCTCTGACAGAGAGCGTTTCCTGAAGTCACCTTCTACATTACAGCAGGGAATGCTCTGCTTCTCCACTGTTTAATCTCACCCTCTACCACCCACAGAAATATCTGAAAGGTTTTCAAAAGCACGTTCCTACCTACAGCTTGGTAGCTTTCTAACCAAAGCAACAGCTCGGGCTCCTGGAGCTGCTTTCCAGGAGGGGTGGGGAGGACTGAGCCAACTAGAGGACAGCCAGGACAGCGAAGGCAGAGCCCCACTTCTAGTCGTAGATCCACTCGTGAGCACAGCTCCTGTAATCAACCAGTTCTTCAGGAGTGAACCACAGACTGATCTCTGCCTCAGCGCTTTCTACGGAGTCGCTCCCATGAATGATGTTCCTAGGAAAAGAGAGGGTTTATCCAGAAGTTATCTCCAGCCTCAAAGCAAAGTACGCTTCGTTTGTAACTGCTCTCTGCTACACACAGAGTAATTACGGTACGGCAGCACGAGGCAGGCACAGAGCCAGCTCTGCTCATCGCTTCTGTCAGTGCGAGCACTGCAGCTCTCCATCCCAAAGCACAGGAGGCTGGAGCGCAGTGCCACCACACGCTGCTGGCCCCTTGCTGCCAGCTGATGACATCAATGCTTTGAAAACCCACCTCCCAACCTGAACACAGAGGTCGCCACGAATAGTGCCGGGCTTGGAATCCACGGGATTAGTTTCCCCCAGCATCACTCTTCCAGTCTTAATCACATTAAGACCCTCCCACACCTTAGGGAAAAAAAGAAATTGCATTGAGATTATAAAATCTTATCTGTAGACAACGAGTTAATAACACGTTCCGGATTATGCAGCGCTGTCCATCACAGCACACATCACCATCCTAATGGCAAGTCTTCTTTTGCCCCCAGTTTTACTGTGGGATTCCTGAAGCACCCGGCACCCCTCTGCAGTGCTCACAGGAAAGTAATAACTCGAAGTCTCAGAATGTTAAGCACTCTGCCAGAAAAGCTTTCTGCTCACCGAGGACCTCAACCTCCAGCTCAACTATTGCACAGCTGCACCGTGAAGGGGGAAAAAACCCTTCTAATAAAATTAGAGTGAGCAAAGCTTTCAAAGTTACTTTAACTTGAGAGTATATTCCACCACCAGTGTTTAACACATACTATTCCACAGTGTGTTTTTCATGCAGCTCTCTAGGTCCCAGCTTTGGTTCTTCCCCTCCCCGCAACATACTGACTCAGTTGTGGGAAAGATTATGGGGAAACTGGAATCCAATAGTTAACACCAGCCTGCACAGAGCTTTTCTTAGCTAAACTTCATTTGTGAGGACTCACCATGGCCACAACAGGCCCGGAGTGCATGTACTGCACCAGGCCGTCGTAGAACGGGCGGTCCTTCAGGTCGATGTAGTGCTCCCTCAGAAGGTCCTCAGAGGCCTGCATTAAAAAGCAAATCACCCAAAGCCCCACAGCAACAGCGGGCTTTCTGTAAGGATGTAACAGTAGGCTGACACCACACGGGTTGGCCGCAGAGCAGTATCAGTCCTAGAAGATGTACACACTCTGAAATTCAGTGTTTGTAATAACTTCTGGAAGTACTTTTAGTCAGTGTGGGTTTCAGATGTTGGCTTTAATTGTGCCTGGATTCCTGGGGGGGTTGGCTGCCAGTGCAGGCAGCTTATGGGACCTGGCACTTGGTGAATACGTGCAGAGACAGCAATCGAGCATAGGGTGCACCTACAAGAATGTTCTCCTCAGACTAAGGACATCAAGTTACTAAAATTAGCGTGCTTAGCACGTCTAAAGCATTTAGCCAGAGCTGGCAACTGGAACTTCTCCAAAATGCCCCAAGACTTATCAGAATTCCAGGCTTAACTCTTCCGAGCCCTCCTCTTTATCATCAGCTGCTCTGTTTTCGGGGTGATACTTCCACAAGGAACGCGAGGGGAGGCACGCAGCTTACGTGTGTCAGCTTCATGGCCACCAGCTTGAAGCCCTTCAGCTCGAAGCGCCGGATGATCTCTCCCACCAGCCCGCGCTGCACGCCGTCGGGTTTGATGGCGATGAAGGTGCGCTCGCAGCTGGAAGCCATGGTCCGCTGTGCGGGGCGGATCTGCAGCGGGGGCACACGACGCTGCGAGAGGAACCGCGCAGCAACGAGTCTGCAAAACACAGAGGAGAGCGGTTAGCAACGGCGAAGGGAGGGAGAGCTGCAAGCGAAATAAAGGCGAAGGACCACGGGTGGGAAGCGGGGGGGGGGGGATGGGGGCGAAGCATCGATCCGGAACCACCAGGCATCCGCCGGCGTGAGCTCAGCGCACACGCAGAGCTCGGGCAGCCCCGGGCGGGCCCCGCTGCCCGGCCCGGCCCGGCCCGCTCCGCCGCGCTCACCCGCGCTGCCCCGCACGGCTCTGCCGCCGCCGCCCCGCGCAGCCCGGCTTAGCCCCGCGCCGCCCCCGCCGCGCGGTTGCCATGGAGACGGCGCGGCCTCCCGCCGGCAGGGGGCGCCCCCGAGGCCGCGGGCACCGAGCGGGCCGCGCTCCCCGGCCCTCCGGAGGGTACCGGGCACTGCGCTGCCGAACTGCTTCACCTCGCTACGCAGGGACCGCGGTCCGCAGTGCTGAGGCGCGGGGCCGTGCTGAGAGAAACGGGGCTCGCACAGCCTCAGCCACCGCAGAGTCTGAACCACCACGGGCGGGCTCCCGCCGTTCTCGTACCTAAAACCACCGCTTCTAAACCCGCCCGCGGCCGTCAGGAGCCCCGATCAGCGCTCAGCATCGCCAACATCCCGGCGGCGATCCCGCGTCACTCCAAGCCCCGGGCAGATCCCCCGGCCTTCCCTGCCCGCTCCCGGCCCCGCGCGGCTCTGCGCTGCGGGTAACGCCGCGCCCGCCAGCCTCGCTAACGGACAGCGGACGGAGGCGGCGCGTCCCGAGGCCGCTCCTGCGCGCAGACACCGCGACCCCTTCCCGCTCCCCGTCAGAAGATGCATTCGCGCGCTGAGCCGAGCGCGGCGGCCGCACGAAGCCCTTCCAGCGGCTCCGCCCGCAGCCGCCACGCACCGCGGCCCCACGCGCGTCCCGCAACACGTCACGCCGCGGCGCCGCGCTGCCCACGTGACCGCTCCCCGCCTCCGGCCCGGCTCCGCCCACGTGACCTCACGGCGCGGCCCCGCCCCGGCCCGGCGCGGCGGTGAGGTCAGCGCCGCGCGCCGCCGCTCTCCGCCCCCCCCCCCCCCCCCCTCCCCCGCCCGTCCGCCTCCGTCCCTCCCTCCCTCCCTCGGCCCGGCCGCAGCCGAGGCTCCGCCGCCCCCCTCCCGCCGCCCCCCGAGGCCCGGCGCTCGCCATGGAGCTGGCGGACGGCGTGGTGTACCAGGAGGACCCCGGCGGCCCCGGCCCCGCCATGATGTCGGAGCGGGTGTCGGGGCTGGCGGGCTCCATCTACCGCGAGTTCGAGCGGCTCATCGGGCGCTACGACGAGGAGGTGGTGGCCGAGCTGATGCCGCTGGTGGTGGCCGTGCTGGAGAACCTGGACTCGGTGTGCGCGCACAGCCAGGAGACCAGCGTGGAGCTGGAGCTGCTGCGGGACGACAACGAGCAGCTCCTCACGCAGTACGAGCGGGAGAAGGCGCTGCGCAAGCAGGCCGAGGAGGTGCGTGGGGCGGGGGGGGGGCCGCGCGTCCTGCCGCTCCCGCAGCGCTGCGGTGCGGGCGGGGCCCCGCGTGCTCCGGCACGGCCCTGTGTGTGTGCTCCGGCACGGCCCTGTGTGTGTGCTCCGGCACGGCCCTGTGTGTGTGCTCCGGCACGGCGCTGCTCGGGGCCGCGCCCGGGACGAAGCGACGCGCCGCGAGACGCGTGGGTGCGAGCGCTGTCCCGGCTGCGGCCCGTGGAAGTTGGCACGTCCGAGCCGCAGCCGGCAACAGGTGGTGCGGAGCGCTCGGTGCCGAGCTGTGCCGTCAGGCGTCAGCGAATCCTTCGGGGTTTTCACCCCCGTCGTTGAGCTGTGATGGGTTGGGGTCTTTTTTTCGTGCCGGAGTGGAGAGCGGTACAACGGAAAGCGGCCGTGCGGGATAGCTGCTCTCGGCTCATTGTCCCGCTCGACTGCTGTAGGAAATTGGATTGGCAGCATTATCTGTAATAGAACAAGCATCTTAGGAGTCTATTTCCAGGCTTTGCGCCCCGTGCTTGTCTCGGGTCGTTTACCTCCTGCATTTTTCAGAAATCAGAAAAACAGTACTGAAGATGAAGGCGGTGTTGTTGAGGAAACTTCATTTCTGTAGTGCTGTTTGCCCTTAAAAACGTGTATCTGTTATGCAGTGTGTCCTGTGAACGCGGTGTCAGGCGTTCCCAGCGTCCCGGGCCAATAAACCATTCCTTGTCCTGGCTGACAGCAGCTCTGACTGCGTGCTGGACTTTGGTCTGGAGGCTGTCGCTGTAAATCACCGGCCCTGACTCAGGCCGATAGGAAAGGCTTCTTTCAGAACAGTTTTCTTGAGAGGGTGAAAGGAAGGGAGTGATGTATTTTTTCTGAACTAATTTGCAGGAAAAATCAATCGAGCTTGAAATGCAGGCCGTGCTTGCCAGGTTGAAAAAAGCAGGCCTTGGGCAGCAAGACAGGAACCATAATAATATGATGAAATAGAGTGCACTATTAATTGTTACTGTGGCTCTTCAGAAGTGCGTTGTGATCGCTGTTTCTTTGTCTCACGATAAATTAACAATGCTGTCTTATAAACTCCTGCTCGTGCTGCAAGACAGCTCACTGTGCTGCTGTAAGCACGAAGGGCATCTTCTTGGGGTCACTTATGCAGTGTATACATGACAGTGTTGTATAAAGCACTGCACGTTCCCAAGAGGTGTTGTCAGATTTGATTGTTGAGACTTTTTTTTAGCTACTGGGGTAGTTGATGGGTAAGGCATCTTTGGAAGAAAGGAGGGAAGGTGAATATAGTGCTGTTTTCTTGAACAGAGCTGGTTATTGGCTTCGTGTTTTCCTTTCTGTTCATTGTGAAGATTCCTTGTGTAATCTGACAGCGGAGTGGGCACTTGTGAGCCGTGCAGTTGGGTATCCCGTGCTGTCTGTTTGGGCTGTCCTGATTGTGATCTTTCTAATTACTGAAATTGGCCTGGCTTTTAACGTGGTGCACTTTGTGGTAGAGCTGGAGAAGCAGAGGAACTTCCTATTGGGCTGTTCTGCTCCCAGCAGTGCGTGACCTGCCTTCCTACCTAGTAACGAGGCAGTGAGCCCTGCAACAGAGAAGTGGGAGAGAACAGAGTTTCAGTGTTCTGTGATCTTCCATCTTACTTCTGCAGGAAGAAGAACTTGCATACAGCTGTGGTTGTGTGTGGCCGGCAGGAGTTCCACTTGGACCTGGAAACACGGGCTGTTTAAAGTTTACTATGACAGCATCAACTTCATCCTTAGTTGCTTCCATCTACGTGTATTTCTGTTGCAGTGTGTCTAGCTGAGCTGCTTCTGTAGCTGTCCCTACGTGCGTGCATGAGCACGGGGAAGCTGGAAGCATCCTCGCGATGGGAGTTACTCCAGTCTGTGTCACAGGGTGACGAAGGCAGCCAAGTAGGCAGCGCCCTCAAATCAGATATCCTGAGTGCTGCACCTGGACCACGTGACAGGAAAGCAGCCAACGTGTAAGGGAGGACACGATGAGGACAAATGGAGGAAGAAATGCCTCGTTTTGCTGACACTGTATCACGGTGTCACCAAATGATTGCTTGCTTGGGTGACTGTTCAAAATGTGTATGCTGCGCTGATGTGCGTACACTTAATATAGTGGTAAATCTATGTGAAGGCTTGTGAATCTTACTGCTTTGTACCAGAGGTCTTTGAGAACAGGTCAGACCAATGTCTGTCTGAAGTGACATAGTTGTCACTGCCAGGAGAAATTGGGGAGGAGTAAAATGGAGTTACTAAACATAGCTTATGAAGGTATCTATCTGAGGCTTTCGTTTCACAAGGCACAAGCAGAAGGAGGTGTGCATTGGATCCTGTGCCTATACCTCGTTCTATGTCAAGATTAGGGTGCAGACAGGCAGTGATCATCGCAGACTGAGGGCCTCCCCATGCCTTCCCCTTGTGGTCTCGTGGGCTGTGTCGGGGCAGGATGCTCTGTCTGCTGTGGCAGGGGCAGCTGAGGCAGCACAGACACTCGGTCTGAAGGGCTGAGGGTTGGTCTGGAGTAGTGCTCAGCAGAGTGAGGAGGGGAAAATGGACCCAGCTCTGATCAGAAGATTCTTTGAAGAGCTGTAACTTGAGTTCTAACTTCAACAAAATGAAGGCAAAATCAGTGGAAAAATTACCCAAGTCGTTTAAGACAGAACCACTTTCAGTGTGTGCAAATGAACACGAGAGTGCACTGAGGGGTTCCATCAGTAACAGTGATACTGAGGGCTTTGAATGGCTGCAGCCAAAAGTGTCATTGTCGCCGGCCTTGCCCAAGTTCTGGGGCACATCTGACTTACCAGAGAGCAGACAGACAGAGATGGCACAGTTTCATGTTACAGTTCTTCTTTCATGTTTTCCCATGTTTAATTTAGCAGTCCATGTTGGCATTTAGCCCTGGTGCCAAACTTGTGTCGAAGTTTGAAGCCCCTTTATAAGAGGGAGTCTGCTGAGAGTGAATAAGCTGGACGTGACTTGAATTTTCAGTGTGAAAGGGGCAAACCCATTGTGTCACCTACAAAGGAGATATTGAAGAGGTTGTGAGTTTGAAATTTTAGTCAGACTAATGAACATCTTGGAGGATGTGATACACTGAGACTTCTTCACATCTCTTTTTGGGCAGAGGAGAACTCATTTTTAAGTTGCAGAGCCAAGAGCAGCCGTACCTGGGCTGGTGTCAGCTGCTGCTCAGTTGGTTCATGGCCTTTGCTTCAGGCACAGTCATATGAATGCCATTCGTGGTCCTGTGATAGCTGTGAGGAGCTTGCCTGAAAGGAGCTCTTGTTCCACTACACAGATGTTGTTGCATTTCTACATTTGAGGTAATTTTTAATAACAGTTCCCTACTTCTGATGACCCTGCAAAGCTGAGCTCTTTTATGGGCTAAAAGCTATGATCCTCGTGTTGGTTGAAGCTTTGGGAATGCATACCTTCAAATCACACAATGTACCTTTTAAAAAGCTGGTTTGTAAGGGGCTCGTGTAGTTCTGCTTGCACATGTTGCTTTTCCTGGTTGGGATGATGAGATGGTACCTGGTTCAAGCAATTACTGCCAGAATAAGCTGTTACCCTGGAACTGATGTAAAAGTAGTGAACTCCAGGACTTGGTGAGTGATGCTTTGGTAAACCAAAGTAGCAGAGAATGCGCTGGGCACTGTTGGACAGTACCCATGAGCAGCTGTGTAAGCTGCTGGCTGCTGGGGGTGCATCTCTGCTGCAGCAGGTTCTCTTGTGGCTTCCAGGGTGTGCTTGGCCAGTGCTTGTTCACATCCAAGGATGCTGAGAGCTGTGTTTGTGTGCAGGGTTGGCAGGGAGTGTGTGGAGGTGGGATGGGATGAAGCAATTCGCATTCCTGTTGGTCCCAGGTTGGCATCTCTGAGATAGCTGATCCTTGGAAGTGGTGGAAGCGAGCTGGGCGGGATGCTGGACCAGTTAGTGCCCTTCATGGGAGGTGTGGGCTGTAGGCCTGCTGCCCTGGAAGCCTGCTCTGTCAGGTCTCCTGCGTGCTGCTTGATGTGCAAGTCTTTCTACTTAAAAACAAATCTAGGGATGACTGTGTCTGTTGCTTCTCCACGATCTAATAATTTTGTTTAGGCCTTCAATTTTTTTTTTATTTGGTTAAGTCTAATTTCATTGTATTTTTCTGCCTAGAAATTCATTGAGTTTGAGGATTCTCAAGAACAAGAGAAAAAGGACTTGCAGACCAGAGTGGAAGCATTAGAATCGCAAACTCGGCAGCTTGAACTGAAAGCAAAAAACTATGCTGATCAAAGTGAGTAAAACTGCACTGCACTTCATTTAATGTGGTATTATTGTATTTAAAATGTATTTTGTGAAAGGGCAATCTGTATGTGCTGATTTCTGTGTTTTCACAGGTAACTTCTGAGCAAGCCTGTTTTCCTTAAACTTAAGGCAAAATGGTTAGATAGTTTATTTATAAGCTGGTTCTTCAGATATCTGATCTTTGGCTTTCCATTTAAATCATGCTGTGTTCCTGCTTAACACTTTTTCAGGAGATGTTTAGGTTTTTACAACAAATAACTAGGGAATAAACTTTCTTCCTCACAAGTAAACTTGCATTTTACTGAACAACTGTCCTAGAAAGAAAAGCAGTCTTCAGGTTTAGGATTATTGCTGGGGTGGTTAATGCTTCTCATTCTAATCAGCATTTGTGTGATTATTTTTTAAAATTATTTCTGAGGCGTTTAACTTTTACGGGAAGAGCACTTCTCCTTTGTTCTGTGTCATTACCCGAGCTTGGAAACTTGGGGAAGAAATGTAGCAATGATTTGTTCGCCTGAAGTAGCAAGTTATGGAGTGGATGTGGTTTGGCTTAGGCTTGGTGCTGGGCTGTGGGCTGAACCAGGAATTGATCAAAACTTGATGGTGAGTTTTTCTACCTCTAGTTGTGTGAAGGGTAGAGAAACAGTCAATCAAAATGCCACAGAAATCCCCAATTTTGACCTGTGCTGCTATTCATTATTCTTTCGCTGTATGTTAAGTGTTCAATGAAGGTTATGATTTTTAACTTCTTTCAGTAGAGTATAGAGATACTGATCAACGTGAATTATTATGAAGGTTTTGTTCAGCTGATGACAGGTGCTTCAAAGCTAACTTCTATTGACCTAAGACTAGGATGTCTGTTAATATCCAGCTTTTATTGCTGGGCTGCATACAAGTGCAGTGACAGTCTGCATCAAACCTGGACAGGCTGGGGTAGGATCAGCTTTCACAAGCAATCTGCCAGCTGTCAGAATACCCCTTCCTTCAATTCATTTTCCTCTTTTGTTTCTTCTCAGTTACCTTTTGTACCTGTAGTGCTAGATGGTAGAGCTTTTTTCAACTTAATTATTGTCTTCAGTGGAGTCTAATTCTCAGGGTTGTGTGTGGGTCTGTAGCTGGATAGAAGTACTGGTGCACTAGTGTTGTGGAAGTAGATGACATGCACAACTTAATCCTGGTGGAGTCTGAACTGTCAGAGCAATGAAAACTTCTTGTCTTCCCACGCTGTAACACTTTGTGAACACACTCCTTGATCTGCTGGTGGCTTCGAATGCTGTTGGCAGAACTTAGCAGTAGGTATTTTTTCAGGTCTGTTGCAGTTTCAGGTTCTCAGGTTCTGTACAAACAGAATGATGGGGAAATGTTCTGGCCTCCTCTAATGGAAACCAGGATTATTAATTTCCAGTAGTTTATAGATCAGGTAAGGATAAAAACTGGCTATTGTAAAGTATACTGTAGTATCAGAAGTGCTGGGGTTCTTGTGAATGAAAATACATATGTGTTTGAAAGCCAAAAACAAACATTGGAAGCAGAGTAGGGTGGTCTATTTTGGTAACAAAGGACAGTATGTCCAGAATGCTCTGAGTCCACAGCCCAGACAACTTGTTAGTGGGGAGCCCTGTGCTCTGACAGCAGGATTATGGCATCGAGATTGTGTCATATAACATCTACTGTCACTTCCACCTCTACAACGAGAAGTACACGTTGCACAGAAAGCTATTTGGATTCCAAGTAATACAAGTGGCAGCACACTCAGAGTTTCATTACAGAAGTTGCACTTGGCATTATGCACATCAGGTTACTCTGCTGTGAACTGCTGTGAATCTATTGATGTGAAATACTTTTTACCTTGAATGTTATATGTATGTATGTGTATAATTTTAGGCTTCTAATTACATTGTGTATACACTGCTAATAAAACTGTGTGACAAACTCAATTGTTCTGATGGAACTACTGAATTTAGGCTAGAACTCTCTCTTTGTGGGAAATGATGTTAAACAGTTCTCATTTAGGCATAAAGTTCTGGAATAAGATTGACTTCAAGCAGTTCAGTTTTGTCTTGGAGGCTGAAAGGTAACTGTTAAGAAATGATAGAGCTCTATGGAGCATTAGGTTTTGCTTATGGTTTGGTTGGTAACTTGTCTAGGACAACATGAAAGCCTTACAGATGCTTGAAATGTTGCCAGTGCCCTGAGATCAAAGCAGCACAAACATGGCTGCAAACACCTAATGAATATTATGCAACTGAACTCTTTTTGGTGATCTACATTTCTAGGGTATGAAAGCCATACTGCTGTGTGTATTCCTGAAGCAGTCTGACTTCACTGTATTCTCTCCAACTGTAGAGGCAAGACAATTTGCATGTCCTAGGAAACCAAAGATACCAATGTTGTTTTAGTTCAGTGGATGCAATTTGAGTTGTCCAGCTATATTTCTTTTTCTCTTCATCTTCCCACGCTATCTGTGCATTTAAATGAGCCCTGTGGTACTGCTGGCTGCTACCAAGTCAACGTTCTGAGCAGTGGTGGGGTTATCATCGATAATGGAATTGGGGATGCGTGGCACAGGGATCAGTAAGCAAATACAAACAGGCCAGAGCCAGGTTTTATCAGAGTGCAGAGTCTGAGATAGCAGCGTCGCTTCATTGGAAACCACTTAATGCATTACCTGTAATTAGTGTCAGTGGAATGTGGTAGATAGTAGGTGAAAATTGGATGTAAAAATGCAATTATGAGTCTCCTTTCCGTCTCAGAATCAAAGCATTCTTGGGCCTGGCAGGCAGCTCCATGAGATGCTGCTGTGCAGTTTTGACAAGGTTTGAGCCTAGGAGTAAAGTTTGGACACCTCTGTGTGTATTGCATCGTGGTGGTGGTCTGAATAGCTGTCTGCTGCTGTTGGGCTGCCTGAGAGGCCGTGGGAGGTGTGAGCTCTGTGTCTGTCTCACAGCAATGCTGTGAGTCAGGTCAAGGGTGGAGTGCCAGTCTTGTGAAATGAAAGCACATCTAGGCTTTTATGTCTTGTAAATTTAATTCTTGCTGTTAAACGTGTACAAATACAGGAGTTCAGATGCTGGGTGACTTCTTTTGATGCCTTCTGATGAAGAATGTCTGTAAGAGTGAATAATGATTTGTTTTAACACAAAATAAGTAATGTAGTGCCTTAGTGAAGTTGCAGATAGCACTGAAGTTGAAGTTGGTGAAACGTCACAGCAGCCATTGGTGGTATTTCTGCTGTTTTCCAGGAGGTGTTTAATAATGTAGCATGAAAAGCAGGTAAGACATGGAGTTGCCTTCAATGATGTACTCCCAGGTGCTAAATGGTATCCAAGTCTTGAACAGCATAGGTAACATTCTTTCCTAATTAAGAGTTTGCGCTGTATCTCACAGCAACTGAGTCACATCTCAAATTAAATGAACTGCTCTGAAAATACTTGAAGCATGAGAATGGAATTTATATTGCTTTGCAGCTGAAAATGATTGTAAAATTGACAGGTTTTACTTACTTAGATTTCCCCATGTGAAACTTAGGGATCTGATTTTTTTTTTTCTATTGCAATATTAATGCTTTTATACTCAACCATATTTAAATAATCATCACTTTCATTTGTATTGCCAATTGCAATTCGATGCCAATTGCATCAAGGCTTTCTTGTTCTTCCTCCCAGTTCGTGACACAGGGAACTGAGAAAGAAAACCTTTCTTTGCACTGAAGTGTCACGTGGGTTTACATTCGTGGCCACGTCCAACCAGCTGGGCTGGAATAAACCTGCCATTTGAAATTAAAGAAGTGGAAAAAAGCAGCTTCTTTTGTTAAGCAGTTCCTAGTTATCATGGTTCAGTTTTTCCCCCATATATTACAGATGTATTTGTTTGCTGTCAGACACAGCTTAAATCACTGAACTGCCACACTGCTGCTCTGAAAGAGGAATAGGAGAGGGGAAGAGGTGGCAGCCCGGGCCCATGGTGCCCTGGGAGCAGTGGGAGCTGCAGGAGGTAATGAAATCCTGAGTGGCAGGGGCAGATGCCCATGGGGTTAGTGCCCATGCATGGTATAAAGCACTCAGTGTTCAATGGCTGCGGTGCCTGGTTTGTTGTGGGGGCAGGGGGAGGGTGTGAGGAGCTGCGTTCTGGGGTGTGCTTGTAGGCTACAACTGCTGGAAGGAGCACAGAGGTGTGAGGGTTTGTGACTTGGGGTTGCTTACAGGAACGTGCTGCTGTTGTGTGGCTCTGTGGCCTGGCACCCATCTCATCGTTTCACTTTGCACTGCTGGTTTTCTCTGTAAGTTTCCATTGTGCCTCTGCCCTTGGGTTGGTGTTACCTGAGCAGGGAAGGTCGGTGCCAGCGCTGTCGGGGCTGTGTGAGAGCTACAGGGCATGTTAAATAGCATGAGGGACCTGGACATGTGTAGGGACAGTGGCAGTACATGCAGTTTCAGAGGCTTTTGCTCTCGGTCTTCAGGAGAGTTTTACTGTTAGTGCAAATGTCTTTGTTTTATAACTCGATCAGACTTCTGTGAGGGTTTTTTTGACAGCAGAGGGCACCTCCGAGTTCTGCAGGGGAGTGCAGCACAAGGGTTTCTTCAAGTCAGAGGTTTAACACTTACATTCTTGCCCTTTCTTTACACTCCAGGCAAGTGTCTGAGGCTGACAGCAGTCTCTGGTAATCCTAAACATCTTCTACAAGAGCTCTAGATACCTGCAGGTTGGATTTAAGTTTCACTGCAGTGTTACTGCTAGCTCTGTTCATGATTAGTTTGCAGCACTGAAATGTTTCAGATTTCAACCTTGAATCTGTTGAGTCAGGCACACAGATGTTAAAACCTTGCAGTAATAATCTGCAGCTTGCTTTTGTAGCAGAGATCACTTTTTAGGAACATTGCATCTATTTCAGGTGCATGCGGGCTGCAGTGTGTCTTGTGATGCAGGAGTGGAACAGCTGTGGAGCATGCTTTCTGGAAGAATCATTTCCAGACTTATTTACAAGGATTGTTGGGTTAGTTACAAGGAAACACATCTCCCACATCAGATGACACAAGGTAGCAGCTGATACTGCTTGCCACAGCTCTTATTTGGGACATGAGGCCAACGTTTTGGCAGCTGATGTAAACACGCAGATTGGTTTTCCTCGGAATTGTTGCTTTTACTGCTTCAGGAGGAAACACAGGGCGGGTCATTGCTGGGAGTCCTCTGCCAATGTTTGGTGTTCAATTTTCATCTGAATGAGCGTAGTTTTCATCTGTACCCCTGGCAGTGCCTTTTAGCCTCTGTCAGTTTGTGAAAAAGGTGAAGACCAGCAGTAGTTCCATTGCAGCTTTGCTTATGGCTCCCTTTTACTTAGTTATTTTCCAGTGCTTAACCTTTGAGGGCATCTAGAGCCGCCTTAGGTTGAGATGTTAGCCGAGGTTTCTGTTGTGTGAATCAACAGCCCGCTAGGTGGAGCAGGGGGTATGGTTAGCTCAGGAACCCACACAGACTCATGCTGTGATGCTGGAGGCTAAAATAGAATGGAGTAGAAAAATAGAGCGGCAATTGTCCTGCTTCAAACTAATCTAATCATGTGCCTGAGCAAAAGTGGTGAGAGTAGGCTGGAACCAGCCAACGTAATTAACTGTGCCTGTGTGTGTGTTTGAATTAGGGGAGTAGTGTGCTAGTGGTTTGGGTGGCAAAGTTGACTGTAATCATTCTGCTGCGTTTCCAGGTCTTGTTGCTTTCAGGTTAAATACTTGTTTGGTAGCTTCAGTCCCCATTTCAGTCAATGGCTGTCATGCCTGTTCTTCGGCAGCTTGCTAGATCAGAAAATCCCACTGGCTTTAAGGATTGATTGTGCTTGATTTGTGTGTTAACTTCGCTATAGGACCTGCTTTTAAGAGCAAAGCTGAATGAGTGCTGTCCAAGGAGAGCCTTCAGGCGGTCATAGTGCCAGGAAGGGCTCACTAGTGAGCTGGCCCTCATCCTGCCTGGTGGAGCAGGAGCTTAGTTCCACCCTGAAGCATCCCACGGGCTCGATGTAGTGTTCTAGCAGGCCTGTTTTTCTTTCTCCCCCTCAGGCTTATCAGCAGTTTGAGGCAGAGGACAACATACAGATGGAGGGTGTGCCAAACTTGGTAAAGCCAGCAGACTTGGGAGGTAAGCTCCGATTCCTGAGGAGGCAGAGTGGGCCACTTGCTGCCCAGGCCTTTGCAGTGCTGTCAGAACCTAGGTGCTCCAAAGACTTCTGTAGTTTACTGAAATATTTAAGCTCTTCTTTTGGGCTTCCTTGGTTTGATTTGAGAGGATTTGGGTTAGGATTGGTACTTCAAGTCATTGAACGTGTTAGGGTATTGGTAGGGCTGGAGAAGTTTGCAGATGGACTCGGAGCATGAATGCTTTCATATTGTTTTCACATACATTTTCACTTTCATATAAATTGTTTTGATGAGGACCTGCTCTGACCCCTGCTTGTTGGTGCTTTGCAGAGCCAGCAGTGTCTGTGCCCAGCTCTGTGCTGGAGGTTGGACACAGGCGGGGACCTCCAGTCATACACTCCTTTATGCAGTGTCTGAGTGAACGGAGCTGATGGCAGTTCAGGAATTCGGTTTAAATGTGCTCCTGTGTGCTGGTGGGAGGCTTTTTGTCTCCTGTTTTGCTGCTGTTAACTTCCTGCTCCTGCTGACGGGAATGCTCGTTTAATACTGACTTAATGAGTTAATGTCCCCAGGTTTTGGGGACAGAACATGGTCTTCTTCAAAAGCCTTCTGGGATGTTCTTCGTTAGCTTCAGGTACTGTGTGTGTGTGTGTGTGTGTGTGTGCGCTGATCTGGAGGGAATATCTGATCTGGGAGTGTGTTCTGATGGGTTTGTGTTGAGCTGAGGCCTGGTGTGGGCTCGGAGTGGGGCAGGCAGCAGTGCTGCGGTGCTGCTCCACGGCTCCTGGACACCGTTTCTAGGGAAGGGAGCAAGCTGCACAAAAGACAAAACCAATTAGCGATGTGCTTTGCATTTCCATGACTTCCAGGCTGTTTACCTGTCCTAAAGCAGATCCTGCACAGCTGAAAGGTTGCCAGATCTGTGGTCTGTGTGGAAGAGAGGCAGTGGGAACGTGAGTGCAAAGCCTGGAGAAGGTGGATGGAGAAATGAGGGCTGCTGGAGCTGCTGAGCTCTGCCTTGCAGCTGTGAATGAATTACTGCTTGGAATAAACCAGGCTGTCTGATGGGCATCTCTTGTAAAATGTTATTTTTTCTGACTACAATGCCCATCAGCCTCAGATACCAGGTAAAATCTGTTTTGTCATGTCATGCTTTGCAGTGACAGGCCCTGACTCTTGTTTCTGTAGGCACGTACTGTAGGCTTCCACATAACTTGCTCCTGTATGGGGAAACTTGAGAAATCTGTTGTTTAAAAATAACAACCTAAGTTCTTCCATTTGTTAGACATAAGTTGTGACCTTCATTGCCTCCCAAAGATGTGGATGTGGATGTGCTGTGCTGCAAAAATACATAGTATGATGCAAAAACAGTTGTGTTTCTGACTGCTGTTTAACCCAAAGAGATTTTATTCATCCTGATAATGGTGCAGAAATGGAAGCATTCAGTCTTCCATTAGTGTAAATGAAACTTGATTTAATGCTTTTGGTGGGATATATTTATAGGTGGAGTGCAAAAGGTTGTGTCAAGGAATTTAATGTTCTTATAAGAGCAAGATTAGATTAGGAGCTCAGAGTGTTTATTATACAGACTGGAGTGAATAGATAGTTGTGTACTTCTGTTCCACTATTTAATTCTGGCAAAGATTATTTTGTTGGAACCTACATGAATAAAGTACTGAGCCAAAGCACAGGTAGTTGGAGCAAAAAGTAATGAGAATTGATTTTCAGAATACCCAGTCAGCAGTAGAAAGATGTGCAAATAACCAGGAAAGTGCTGGCATTTGTCTTCAAGATAATGTGTTTGGCATTGAGTCTCTGGAGGTGAGTAACTATAAATTCAAAGTTTCCCAGGGTATTTAAGCCAGTGTAATGGGGAAAGCTTCCTTATAGAAGTGGAATAAGGGAACCTCAGTTTCAGAATTTAAACACCTGCTTATATCACAGAAGTGTTGTGCTGTGTATGTAATAAATATTTTCTTTCAGTGAATTGATTACCTTAATATACTAGGGGAAACAGGAGTGAATGCCAGCATAAAAGCCTTAATTTCTGTACCACAACATATGACTTGAAGCTATATAAAAATACCTTGTTTATATTTGCTTAAATTCCTGTAGAGATCATGACATGGCTGTGTTTTAGGAAAGCATTATGGAGCCTTAACCAGAGCTCACAGTTCTCATCCTGGACTGAGTGTAGCTAAGTGATGCAGCTTCTGCCTCTCTTTAGGTTTTCCTTGTTCATGTGTGCTAAAGATCTGGATTGATGCAAGCAGTGAGCTGTTCTTGAACATGAAAATGTTTTTGTTGGGCTGGAGATCAGCTGGAGAAGATAATTAGTGCTTTGGGTTTTGAGGACTGCAACTTGTAAGATTGGGCTGCCCTTGATGTTTTCAGGAAGTTCAGGGGATAAGAGTTTAAGAATAGAAAACCTGACATTCTTTTTATTCTGTTCTTTCCTATTCATTACTAAGAATATTCTTGTTTTTGGTCTAGTTGACCAATCCTGGACAAATAAAACTTTTTTTTTTTTTTCCAGGTTTATGGAATGTTGTTTTAATTCCTCTTTCAATTTTTTCTTCTAGTTAGCAGACTTGAGGAGAGGGAGGCAGAGCTCAAGAAAGAATACAATGCTCTTCACTCAAGACATACGGAGGTAGGTCATTATACCAAGATGAATTCAGAATACCTTTAAGAGCATTTACCTGTGGGCAAGTCCATGCGCTGAACAACTGGGGAAACTTGGATGTTTTTGTTGACTCATTGATGCTTGGATGTTTATACTGTTAATGTTCATTGTGAACAGGTGTTACTCAGGACCTTATATCTCATTCACATCTATGTGCATGCTTTTCCATGATAGTTTGCTTCTACATTTGTCAATCCTGTAGCTTTTAGATATTCAGAATTTAAAAAAGCAAACAGAATTTTGCTTTTTCATGTGTTAAATATGATTATGCAAAGTGCATTAGCAAAGAAATAGAAACAAAACTGCAATCTCAGTTCTCTTTATCAGTTGTCTTCCTGAAGTATTGGTCTTATACTGTTCAAGAAGCAATCACAACAAAAGTTGTGCTGAGAATCGTGATCAGAAGTCTGTCTGGTAGCTGTTAAAAGCCATGAAGGCACAATGACTGTGTCTTTTATTTAACTTTTAATAGACAATCGCAGCGCTGCTGCAGTTGGATCTAGAGCAAAAAGGGGCTAAAATGCTTTGTCTTTTCCCATGCAGAGAGGCTTGCTGCCTAGCTAGTGTGTTTATTTCAGTAAGGAAGTCACTAAGTTTTGTTAATTCTGATTAGTCTGAAGAGTTCAGCACTGAGCACAGTTCCTGTTCTTCCCTTACTCTGATTGCCCTCTTTCTTCCCTGGAAGCTCACATAGTTGTATTGAGATCCCTGCTGGCAGAGGGGAGAGCAGTACTGTGACTGTTCCTAGTTCAAAAGATGTGAAGAAATAAGCAAGCATGAATGCTGGGTTGGGTTACCTTTAAATTGTAGTTAAGGTCATGTTTGGTACTGAATGGTTACTTCAGAACACTGCATCTGTTGAGAACTAGGAATGTAACTAACCCAAGAAGTGACAAAGCTTCATGCTGCTCACCAACCTAAGTTTTTGCCTCCCTTTGAACTGGGAGCACTTGGGAGTACTGTGCCTGCAAAGGCTTGGCGTGGTGTGGTTAGAACCTCTGAGTGCTATCACAGTAAAGGTGGCATCAGTTTTTATTGAATCTTCTTTTGCAGTTTTGAGTTAGCTAAATGTATTGGGCACCATTAATTCAATGAAGTGCTAACGAAGCATTCCAAATATCTTTTTACATAGGTTTTGCTCCAAAATGGACAGCAGCCCCTACTGGTTTGATTCCAATTTATTAAATGCTCTTACTTCTTTTATCCACTTGCTTTGGTGTAGGGAAAGGCTTCCTTGGGCTTCATTATCACTGAGGTGATTATGTCCTTCCTTAATAAGGAAAAAGCTGTAGTATAACGTGATGTATTCACACCTTTCTGCTCCTGAAAACACATCTCATGTTTCTATGCTTCTTACTTCTAGCATGTTTGCTTCTTTTTTCACTTCTGTTCCTTAGCCTCAGCATTTTCATTTAATGTTTCATCTCTTTGTTTTGCCATCTTGACAACCCAGAATACTTAAGGAAATCAGGATGTGCAGAAAAGAATGGCAGAGTCTGTAAAAACAAACACCTTTGCCTTAGGATATTTCTGCTTCTGTCTATGTAAACTTTGGTCTCTGTCTCTGGGTAAGAAGTGTGTGTACGTATTAAAGGATTATACAGAGTTCTCAGGCCATCAACTGAGGGCTGCAGATGCAGAATGGTAAATCAAAGGCGAGGCATGCAGAGTGGGTGAGGAGGTGGTTTTGTGGGCTGAGAAGGCTCAACTCCAGAGCAGGGACTAAGGACAAAGAATAGCTGCCTGCAAAGTGATTGTTTCTGAAAGGTTGGGATCCTTTTAAAAGCTGTGCGACAGTCCTCAGGGAATGAAACAGATACTTCTTCTCTCTGCTCTCAAAGACATTTTTGATGGCAATTATATCATTGCCAGCTCTGCAAACTCTGAACTTCTTGATGTATCTTCCTGTGGTCATGAACCATCTCAGAAGATCAACATTTTAATGCTGGTTTCTGGCATCTATTTATGACTTAAGGAGTGTCTGTAATAATCCCATTCTTCCCCCTTTCCCTCCAGAATTTGCTGCTTTCCTTTCTCCCAACATAATCAAATGTTTTAGGTCTGTGTAGGTAGTTAGTGTGTGTTTTTTTTAATGCCAGTTATTGCAATGCAGTCTGACTGTTTTCTGCAGTCCTTATTTCTAGCAGTCATTCTCCATTCCCCCTTCTTTTGCTGTTTGCTTCCCTTTACCTCCCCTCCCAGAAATGCAGCTTAGTATTTCAGGCTTGGATGGCTTCTCCCTCTTCCCTTTCCCACAGCACTGTGACCATGTCTGCTTTCAGCTGTGGCTGGGCTACTCTTGAGAGTTCCACCTAAAACTCTTAATTCAGAATGGACCAAGACCTCCTTAAACTGGCTAGGCCATGGGGAGTTATGCCTGCAGTGTGATGCAGAGGCCTGAATCTCTGGTACGCTGTGTGTTGAGTGCTCCTACAGCTGCAGGGACAGCAGCACTGCCCTGACTTGTTGAAGTTCAGGGAGCAGGATTTAGCCTTTATCCTTTTGTCTAATTAGCCTCTGTCTTTCTTGCTGCTTTATGTACAGAGAGATGAGCTAATAAGCATGAGTGCAACATATTCCATAAGCTTCCTCCCCTGCTAAGTCAGTCTGTGCTTGAGCTAACTGGCTTGATCTTAAATGGATTAGGGTGTTGTTACCTGAGCAGTAGTGTGGCAGGGTGGGAGGCAGATTGTGAAGCTGGACATTTGCAGTAGGTACCTGGGAGAATGACACCTTTGGGCAGAAGGGATGTGTAAGTGCAGCTCACGTCCCTGTTGTGACAGCTGATGTGCTAGGTGTTGTTCTGCTTGCATATAGAACATCTGAGCAGTAAAGCAGTGTGCTGAGCTGCACTTTAACTTCTGGAATTATAACTTTGCAAACTTTTGTTTCCCTCTTCTGCTAGCTATAGGGGACCAGGTGCAGGAAGCAGTCATACAGCCACAGCAACACTGAGGGACAAGGTTACAGGGCTGGCAGTGGTCTAAACATAAACTCTGAATCTTTATGGTGTAGATTCAGGAATCCTGTTACTTATTGTAGCTTATCTCGAATACTGTTCTGTTTCATACAAAATGTGTTCCTTGTACTGCCTGTTTAAAAGCAGACCTGTTTTCTGCACACACCTACTGGCATTTGTTCGCCTTCGTTGCAAAGATCTGCAGTGCTGATGGTGACTTGCAGCAAGCTCAACGTAGGTGACCGTGTCTTTTGCCTCATAGTTGATAGGGAACATGTCTTTTTTATTTTTTTCTGTTTTAAAGGCTTGGCTAAAAGCTTTGTTTACTATTCAACAGTCAGATAACACCTCTAGCATTTCTCTGCCCATATGTCCATAGTAAAGGCCTTTCCTGATCAAGCAAGCACTTTAAAAACAAACAACAGGAAAAAATGACAAGAAAAAAATAACCTTTGGGAAACAGGGCTAACTAAGTTCGATATCTCTTTTACTGACACACAGAATATGGACTTAGTTTAATGAAGCATAATTGGGCCATACAAGTTGCTGGCTGTTTTGCACTGATACGATGTGACAGAGCAGTGAGCCTGTCTCTGGCACTGCCCGTGCACTTTGTTGGGTTCATTTGGATAAGCAAATGTCCTGAATGAGCCAAACCACTGCGAAAGAGGAAGAGGAGGCTTACGTGGACATCTCCATTTACAGTTGTGGCAAAGCACAGGTACCAGTCCTAGTTCCAGCAAATAATTTTTCTCCAGCAATTCCTTATGCAGTGCATTAATAGCTTGGTGTGTAGAGCTTGAATTGAGCATCTTTACATGCTTTGTGCCTACCAGCAACATCATCTTTTATACTGATTAAGATGCATCAAGTTCATCAGTGGCAGCGTTACTTGGGTGACAAGCTCACCAGAAACACACCTGAGTTGCATGGAAACACATTTAGGACTTCTGTACTGAATCACAGAGGTTCTAAAAATATTAATTACCTTATTAGATCTAGATTATGTGGGACACACAAAGATCTATATATACAGTCACATTCCCAAAGGCAGGAGCTGCTTGTGTCAAACCTGGCTGGCTCTGCCAGGTGAGCTGGGGCACTGACACAGGAAGAGGTGAAGTGAAAAAGAAAGGTGTATGGGGAATGTCCTCAGCCTGGTTAGAGAAAAATGCCCAGGTTACCATCTTGGGGTTGTCTTCATACAGACTTGTGTGTCTGTATTGAGTGATCAAATTTGTAAGGGTGAGAATAGAAATCAGTGCTAGGATGCTCGTTGCCCATCGCTGAATGCTTGCAGCAGAGTGCATGGTCAGTGCAAAGGGTTAAGAATGATTAAATGTTTTGACTCCAGCTTCTGTGAGTAGCTGAGCTCCTTTGTGTAATCAGCTGCTTCAAACCCCTGTAATTCTGGAGGGATCCTTCAAACTTTTGCTGTAAAGGAACACTTACAGGTGCAACTTCTCTGTTAACTGCAGCATTGAATTTATTATGTCAGGTTTCTGGCTGAACAGATTTCCACAAGTGGAGAGCCCACATGCTGTGTCTGTTGCTGCTCCCTGTGGGCAGGGAAGGAGGATGAGGAGCTCTGCTCCTTGGGGACCGTGCCCTGTTATTGTCAGCTCTGTGCTTGTGGCCCCAGATGGGGGCAGTGTGTGGGGTTCTGGTGGTGGGGTTCTGGTTTTTGGGATGCTGCAGATGCACGAAGCCTGGGCCTGCAGAGAGACTGCTGTGCTGCACTGTCTGTGCATGAGATGCATACCGTCGCCTTTCTCATCTTACTTTTGTGTTCTAACAGCTTACAAGCTTTGTGCTGAAGTATGCAATCTATGGATTTGCTGCTTTTACCATCAGCACTATTTTCATCTGCAGAGCAGTGCTAAACTACGAAGTCCTTTAAGCTGACCTACCCTCTAGCCTCTGTGCATGGGTAATAGATGTGATGAGACATTCAGTAAACAAAAGAACAGAGTGAGGGAAGGGAAGAAAGTAGGATAGATCATATACTTGGCAAAGCATCAGTCTTGTGTAAGTTTTAATGACCCCACTGTTCTTTTGCATGCCAATTGTTCCCTGGAAAGGAACTGGTTGCTTGCACATGGGTTGACCTCTGGTCAGTAATTCTTAACATGATGAGGGGATGTATGGATGGGATGCAGGAGGGTCTCATGTGGATTTCTAAGTTAACCCAGAGGGGGGAAATAACCCGTTGTATTTCTGAAATCATTTGGTTTTGTTGCCATGTAGAGCTATGCACGGGAAGCACTGGGGCTGCTGGCCCTGGTTGCATGATGGGAGCAGCTAAAACAATAAGCACGGGTAGCTGAAGGTGGAGCTTTCATTTCCTCCGACTGCTTCTGCAGGAGGACAAGCATTTAAAAATAATTCAGAAGTAATGAAATGCTCGTAGTAAACAGCTGCATTTGTATCATTTTGTTGGGGGATAAACTTTGTAAGCTTTGGACAGCAGTTAAAGTATATTATATAATGTTTCTCTAAAAATAGCAAGATAGTAGTTTGTTTTTTTTTTTTTCCTGCTCTGAGTTATTAGTTCAGTTGAATGTGGGGAAAGTGATCTATTTGTACCTTAGCATGTAATTTAATTTATAGGCTATCCATCAGTTGGGATATTTACACTGGTTATAATACAGGAAAATCTTAGAGGAAGAGTATACGTCTGCATGTAGCCCATGCTGGTAACCAGTGTCTGGGGGAAGCTGGCATCCAGGTGAATAGCAATGAGCTCCAGCCTTACTGGCCTTGGGCAGCCCTGACTTGAAAGCACCACGCAGATGGAGGTTTCTGGGTCTTGCTGAACTCAGTCCCAGTGTTTGTAAATACCCCTCAGAAGAAAGGTTATGTAATGTTGTGCAGATCTGTTTAATAGCACTGGCCTAAGAGTGTGTCCACCCAAGCTGGACTCTGTGGTCCTCGCAGATCCCTTCTAGCACAGGATATTTAGTGAAGATGGTTTAATTTCATTCAATAGATCTTTTTCTGGATGAAACCTTCGAGATGTGACTTGAGTATATCTAAGGGAAAAGTGTCTGTTCTTTTTCTGTTCTCAGTGCCCTATTCATCTTGAACGTTAGTGTAGAAAGGCTGGAAGTGCACGGAGTCACGGGGCTTCTCTTTGTGCTTCCCCTGCTTTTGTTTTGGAGATATACATGGTGGTAGCTGTTCCTGCTTTCCACACGCATCCCAGCTCAGCTGTGTGCTGAGCAGCACTGTCCTCGGGCAGGTTGGCATCAGGGGTTGTTAAACAAGTGGTGGCTGCTGCAGTCAGTGTGTTGGTCAGTGCCCATCTCTTAACAGGAGGCGAGTGAGCAAGCAGAACTCTGTGCAAAAACCCAGAGGTGCTCAGTTCTTATGAGAGGTTTTGAAACTGAAGCTTTGAGTTCTCTAAGTGAAGTTAAACTGATATTGATTTTGAAAGAGAGAAAAGGGGGTGTTGAATTCACTTCTGCCCGTGGAAAAAAATCTGATTGTGTGTAGAACTTGGAGTGCATGCTGCCCCATCTTCATGCTTCATTTTGTGGGTACGCAGTGATGAACTGTACTGAATGTCATTAAGAAAGTTGGGTGTCTGCTGACACAATTAGAGTTCTCGTCTCAAACACACATTTGAACACGGCACTTAGGTTTGAAAATGCTGTTTCTGATACCACGTGTGCTTTGGGTGCTATTACAGTGCTCCTTGTGCGTGAAAGCACAAGTTCTCCAGTTTCTTAATTATGGGATTATCTTCTGGTTCGTGGCTTTAAACACTGCAGTGTTGCTTCTTCCTTTGTTCACCTATTTAATGTTTCTGAATGCTCTTTCTATTTTTAGCAGTACAGGGAAAGGTTAGGTTTTATTGGCTGATAATTATGCAACTGCAATAGAAATTAACAGCATTAAGCTGATGTTTTTTTGTTTTTTGTTTTTTGCTGTTTCTCTGTCATTTTAAACAGATGATTCACAATTATATGGAGCACTTGGAAAGAACCAAACTTCATCAGCTAACAGGGGGTGATCAGTTAGAATCCACAACGCACAGTAGAATTAGGTAAGCTATTTATTATGCTCTCACCCTGAAATGAAAGAAAAATCCGTTCGTTTGTGTTTGCAAGACTTTGTCCTTTAATCCTACAACAACGATTTGGCTGAATCAGGAAGATTTGTTGTATGATTGGAATGCAGCAGGAGAATAGTGTAGAAATCAGTAGAGAAAAGCTTTTGCTGTTGTACTGCTGAACGTTGAGATGCATCCTTTGTACACTGTCCTTAATTTCAGCTTTTTTGGGTGTTTGCCTAAAGGTAGGTATCAAAATATCCCCGAATAACTGCCATCTCGCCGCTGCTTTGTGTACAGGTTGATGGAGGTGGGTATCTTGATACTCACTTGTTCTGGGGGCTCGATGTGAATATATTATGCAGATTTGGAGCTTTCCAGCCTATGAGCTGCGCCTGGAAGGAGGGGAGAGCAGCTCCTGGGCTGGCTGTGCCTGCATCGCCGCATCAGTGCTGGAGGAGCCCGATCCGGTGTGAGGGGGGAGGAGAGGTGATGTCATTGCTGTGGAGCTGCTGCAGAAGAGTGGAAAGCTGCTGCTGATGGCATTGTTTTTGTGGCGGCGGCTGACAGACAGACTTTGCCGGCAGAGATCCACCCTTGGTCCCCGCGTAGCCTTCTCGGTGCCGGCGTTTCACCATGCCAGCGCAGCGCCATGAGTCCTGGATGCATGCTGCTGTTTGTGTTTGGCTTCGTTGGCGGGGCGGTGGTCATTAACTCGGCTATCTTGGTGTCTCTCTCTGTTCTGCTGCTTGTGCACTTTTCTATTTCTACTGGCGTGCCAGCTCTGACGCAGAACCTCCCAAGGATACTCAGGTACTCCGACCCACTGAACCTTGGCTGCACGAGCTCTCGCTTTTTCTCTCTGCTTTCTTTCCTTTTCAAACAGGGAGAGCAAGGATCGATGAACAATGTCGACTGTGCATAAATTCCCAATTCTGTTATGGTTTTAATATTTATGAACAGGGATATGGTAACACTGAAATTTATTTGCCTTTTGCTTAAGCGAGCACAAGATCTGCTGTATTTTTCTTTTTGAAGGAAGCTATTACATTGATCTGTAGTAAGCTGAAAAAAAAAAGCTGAATTGAATGTCACAGATAAAGCTTGTGTTCGTTGTGTTGTTGGGTACTTGGCTGCTTGTGTTCAGCCAGAAATGTATGCAGACTGAGGCCTTATGCTAACACATTTCATGCCTTTTTAATCTGGTAAGTTATGTAAGATCAGCTAATGGACAGACTGTTCAAATACCTAATAATTAATTGCTTTTTTTTTAATAACCTTGATTATTGGTTGGTGGGGAAAAAAAAGTCCTTCCTTATTCAAGCATTAGAGCTCTTAAAGCCTATTCACTATTGTTCAGCCCAGTGTTATCCTCTCCTCGTTTTTCTGTACTTGTGTGGCACACTGCCTGCTCTGCCCTCCCTCACGTTACGTTCTGTGTCCCAGTTCCCTGCAGGAGAAGCAGGCATACATTAGAATATGGTTACCAGGAGCAATGTTTGTGCTTTTTACCTTAATCACAGGAGAACAACTGGGAACTTTGCAGTGTAGCTTTCTGACCTGAAAACTTGGAGTGCTTCAGCTGTGTTTGTAAATTTAATAAGACTTTATTTAAAGAGAGAAAAATGCTGGAAGTGTCCTCTGAAAGAGCCGTATGACTTTGTCTTCATACATGGTGCATGTAGACATTGTATGGGAGAATGCTTTTCAGCTGAAGAAAGCACAGAAACATTTTACTGGAGGCTTAAAACCTATCAGTGGATTAAAGACTGTAATGCAGTAGAACTAACAAAATGAAATATGTGCAGGCTAAACACAGAGAAATTAAATCACTCTGGAGAGTTACAAATACTTTGTTATTAAGGCTGCATTTGTTTAAGAGGGGTTGAAGACTAACTCAGAGCACAACAAAAGCAGCAGAGCAAAATACTGAACTTCAGTTCAGATAACTTTAAGACTGTAGTGCAGGAATTTAAGCTCGATTTCTTAGCCCGTTGTTCATGTGAAAATGGTAAAGACATAAGATGAGGGGATCTAATTGTAAACCAGTTGTATTGTTCTTAACTGTAGTGGGTCATTAAAGCACAGCATCTGGCTGTTTATTCTGGAGGATCCTGGGAATGCCTCAACACATTGTTTCCAGGTATTAGTTCAGGGTTTTAAAACACAAGCCTGCCTTGTGCTCGCTGTCATATTTTCGGGTATTTCTTGCACGTGGAGGCAGTAAAAGGAGCTCTTTGCTCTCTAGACAGCAACCATGAAATAAGCTGAGGTTGCTTCAGTCTGATTAGATCGCTCGATCTCTGACAGTAACCCTGATTTCCAGCAGAACCCCTTTCCAGGCTTCATTCACCCTGCAGCTTTGAACCTGAACCGTTCTTTAAACATATGAAAAAGGGATGATGATAAGATGCATTGAAAACTGTTCTCCAAAGAAGCACCTTGCGACTGGGAGCTGTTTGGTTTTTTTCTGCTCCTCCTTTTAAGTTCTCTCTTGTGATGCCTGCAAAGCAGACGAGCTCTGTGGTTGTCCTGTGCAGGCTCCATGTGCTCAGGGCTGTGGTGGCAGGAGGCAGGAGGGGAGCTCAGGGCTTTGCACAATGCTCCTTTATGGTTGCCTTTCTTCCAGGCTGAAGGGATCCCTTTTTTTTTTCACTGCCGAACTTCACAACCAATGGCATGTCTTCAGCCTTTCTTTTATCACAATTTAAGCTTCTGTGGTGTCTTTTGTTCACAGTGGAGTTGTGGGAAATCTAAAGAAAAGAGGCAGCAGCTGGAGTCCAACCCTTCAGTTCCTTGGCTATTATTTTCCTGAAGGCTTTGCAGCAGTTACTGCTCCAACAGCTATCAGCTATCTGATGCTTTTCATTTTGTAACCCTGACTGATTTGTGCATTACTTGCTTTGCTGCATATTTTGTTACTTCTGAATTCCCAACTGAAATTGGGACAATATTTATGAAAGACCATGGTGTGCATGTAACAGTTTCCAGACTTCAGTAACAGGGTGCTTCTTTATTCCTCTCTTTTGGAAAGGTTCATGATAAATAAAATCACTTGGTGCAATTTTCGGATGATGTAAAAATCTGCCAAATGCAACTTGACTGCTTAATTGCTAAATAGAATCCCTCCTAGACTACTTTTTATCTAGGTATAAAAAAAAGCTTAGTTTTCTCTATGCTTTTTTCATTATTGCCTTTTTTTTGTGTACGATTTGCATGCAGTCACTAATTCTGCATACAACTCTGTCGAGGTTATGTTTAATTTGTGAAAGGCCTTGTAAAAGTTGCTCTGTGACTGAGCTTTGACTATCCTTGTGATGCTGAAATATATGGGAACTTTCAAGGACTTCTGTTTGGATTCTGTCTGCAGGGATGCTTGCAATGCTTTCTCCTGAGAAAAGTAATCTGCCGTCACTTGTGTGTGTTTATCCTCTGTCCTCAGAATATTTAATGCTTTGAGTTTCACTATTTGATGACGAATCTTTTTTTCAGCGTTTCATTGTTCTGTCTGAACGAGTACCCTGTTTTATCTCAGTGCTGTGCCCAGATGATTTTTCCTTTTCAGGGCTGACTGCAGCATCCTATGAATTGCATTCTACACAGTGTTTTTCTCTCTTGCTGCTAAGAAGGCCTTTTTGTTCTCTGATAACGTAACTGATAGCAAGACTGGATTTGGGAGTCTTTTGGGGGGAGGTGCAACATTCAAATCTTTGGAACTCTGAAGTGTTAGCTGAGGAGAAGTGACGAAAGGGAGTGAGGAGCTGGGGTGAAGTTCTTTGCCTTCCTCACCTTGAAATAAAGCTGAAGTTGTTGTATGTTAACTTAACATTGCACCTGCTTACAGGCAGCCCCATGGTAGCATAGTGCTGGCTGCTGTTCTCAAACTGTTGTGTGGCTGTAGGGTGAAGCAGAGTTGAGCTGATCTTGGTTGAAACGGTGGCATTTCTGGCTTGGGTAGCTTAATCACTGCTAATCCCCTGGCCTGTTTGTTTTTCTTCATGTTACACAGATGTATATAAGTCAAGTGAACCTATCAAGATAATGGCTTGACTTTCCCATATGCTTCAGTTAATGATCTAGTTGAAGCTGTGTGTGTATCTTGTGCAAAAAACAAGTACGATGTAGTGGGTTAAGTGGTTGATGAAAACTAGTCTTCCAAAGCCAACATTTTCATCTGTTCTGTTTCTGTAGAACTTCAGTTTGCTATGGATTAGATGTGGTGCCATCAATACTACTGCCTGAAGCCATGGAGTAGCCTGTTCACAACCAATAAAGGAGGGATTAGTGTGTGCTGTAATACAAACTGTACACTGTGTTCTGTATTTGATAGAGAAAAGCACGTGCATGTTTGACCCTGTAGTTTTAGAGCTTCTCTACCAATTTCAGAGGCACGCAGGAAGAGGTGTGTAACATCTGAAATGGATGCTGATGAAATCTGTCTCTTTCAAACAGAAAGGAGCGGCCGATATCGCTGGGCATCTTCCCATTGCCTCCTGGAGATGCACTGCTCACACCTGAAGCTCAGAGAGAAGCAGGGGAAACACCTGGGTCAGAGCACTGGAAATTCCACGAGCTAAGCCAGCCACGGTCCCACACAAGCCTGAAGGTAAGTGGTTGGTGTCTGGTGCTGTAGGAGGAACCCTATGATCGGGGTGTGGTTCATTGCTGAGAGGGGGAAGGAATTGAGAGGGAGGAGGTAGCACTGTGACTCATGTATGTGCAAACCCAATGAGGTGTGGTAATTCAAACGAGTTTGGAGGGAAGAAACAGTTTGGAAAATGCTACCCAAACAAGTGGTAGTACAGTCCTCCTATTCACAAGTGTTTTTTTCCTGACTAAGGACCATTTCCAAAGGTCACTCGCTTGTTCTCTACTGACTAGATATGTAAATAGAATAAACAGATCTGCGGATTTATTATCCTTTCGGAGGGAGGGCTTTAATTTCTATATATTCTAAAGCAGCCTCTGCTTACTTGAACATATGGCACGGGTATACCACAGAGGTGAGTGACTGAACTTTCCTAAATTAGCCTATGATATGATTTCCCTTCCATGTAGCTTGGCTATAATTCCTCCAATTGTTTTGCATTCCAGCAGTGGGAGGGTGCCACAGGGCAAGCTGCAGGAAGGGAAAAATGGGGGGAGTGCTGCTGGAGTGCAGCAAGTCTTGAAACCCAGACCAGCCCAAGGAACTCCAGGACATGTAACTTCAGTCTGCTTATGTTAGTGAAAGGCTCTGAGGAGAAGGGGTGCACTGTTATTTCTGTGGGTACGAGCAGATGAAGCAGTTTAGTCTCCTGTGAAGTGAAATTAATTACCAGTGTGAGAATATTAAACTGTTAAGAAATACAGAAGTACCTGAAACTCAGACCTTTTTTCCCCTAGAGGTCGTATGGGAGTAGAGGGAGGTGTAAGCAATGGTCGGTTATGACCATTGTCATGGCAGAAGGAGTTTGAGTCTGAAAAGTTGTCACTTATCAAACTGCTGACCAGGGCCATTTGGAGCTTAAATCTTCCTATTCCCTTTGTCCCATGCCAATTAATCTCAACAAATTGACAGAGCTCTCCCTTTAGGAGAGCTGGCTGAGGTACAAATTACCTATGATTAGGAAGAGAGATGATAAAAAGGGGAGTTTTTGATTCTAGTTTCACTGCTCAGAAAACTACGTGGATTGTGATATGTTGTCATAGTAGGTTTCTTGTTCTAATTCCTCTCAAAATAATTAATGTTAGAAACAGTTGTTGAAAAACAGCACAAACTGTGATCTTTTAAACCTACATAGAGTAAGTTTCTTTGGTCTGGAGCAGCTTTATGGGAGTGAACATAACCAAACAGTCACAGTAGTCTAATGAGCACTGTTTCTTAGGGTGGTGGGGTGAACCTAAAATAAAATTCAGCAGATAGCAAAGTCAGAAATGGGAAATGTGACATCACTTGAAATTTCTGTGAGCCACGGACCATTCTCTTCACTATTTCCCTTTGTGCTGTCAAGTCGTTTTTCTTGAGCTTTGCATGTGAAAGTCAGTGGTCAGACCATGCTGCATCAGTCAGTGGATGCTTTTGGAATACAAAGATGTAGAAATGTTTGAACAGAGCCAGCAGCTCTCTTGAGGTTTCATTCTGTTTGTGAGGATGCTGGATTCCTGTGGTAAGGGCTATCATTTCCTCCCTTCTGTAACTGCTCACTCAAGTATGAATTGTCTGTCAGTTGGCAGCTGAACTGTACCTGTTCAAAAGTAATTTGGTGAATAGTGTTCCTTTTATTTTTAAGTGGACACTGAGGATCTCGTATAGCGCCTTCGTATGTGGGTTTTGCTGCCTTGAGTAACTGTGTGATAAGCTATTCTGGAGGTGTGTGTTTGGTTGAGATTGCTGAATAATTCTGTAAGAATATCCAACGATTCTTGTTCTGGAATTTACTGAAAAGAGGATGAAAATGAAGTAATTGATAGGGAGATGCTTAAAGCAGCAGAGTTTGTTTCTAAGTGGGGATGTTACTGTGGGGTTCAAGCTTTTCATTTATGCAGGTATACACAAATGTGTAGCTTCTGCCTCCCTGATATATTGAGGTCTTATCTGGCAAGAAAGTAGCAGAAGTAAAAATGTACAAATGACAACTCCTAGTAACCTTATGCTTAACACAAATGAAAGGAGATATCTCTCTATGCAAGTCACCTTGTTTTTCAGTAAGGCAGAGAATTCATCTTTGTTTCCTTCTTGAAAAGGAATGTGAGTGGTACAATAAAGTAAAGCCTCACAAAATAGGAACTTTTCTCATTAAGATTTCCTGGAGAACAGTGGCCCAAGTGGGCCAGTTTGTGTTCATTTCTGCAGTGAGACCTTGTTCACTGATATACTGCTGTTTAAGTCATAGTTAAGATGACTGAATGCTAGTACAGCTCTCTGTGCTATATTTTTATACCACTTAAATACATGTTCTGCATCAGTGCTTCTGCATCTATTCTTTAACGAGTTATTTTAGGACATCATACATGTTTTGAGCAAGTACAAATTCTGGAACAGCTTTGGGAAGGCTGTCAGCAATTCACTTTGCAGTTAAAAGAATTACTGCCAGGGGAACACAGCCTGCTGTCTGCAAGATTTAACAGAATAATGTAATAAACTTGTTGATATACTTTATTAATTTAGTTTTTTTTATTTTTATGAAAGCATGGACATGTGTTATGTATCTGTAATTTCCTTAATAAAAGTGAAAACCACACCCATAGTCTAAAGATGGATTTGGCAGGTACTGGCTTGAGGTGTTCTGTTTCTGCTGATTTATACCTGCATATTCTTCAGCAAAATGCAGGCATTTTATTACTTGTTCTTTAAGAGAGACCATAACTCTTCCAATCCCCCCTTTTTAATTTTTTTTCAACAATTGTTCTATTTCAGGATGAGCTCTCTGATGTTAGCCAGGCAGGCTCAAAAACCACTACTCCAGCATCCACGGCTGCTTCAGATGTACCTGCGCTGCCTGCTGAAACTCCTCAAAGGGAAGATGCTGAAGGATTTGCTAAGGGCGCAGATATGCAGAATGCAAAGCCAGATGTGAGCAAGAATATTGAAGTACAGGTAGCACAAGAGACAAGGAATGTGTCCACTGGTAAGCTGCATTGCCTCTTGAGTGAATGCTTGTTATGGATCTCATGTGTAGTCACTGTGAAATTTCTTACTCTTGTGCCACATGACAAATGCTTTTACTCATTTTTTTAGGTGTTTAAAACCCTAGTAAGAAGCACGAGTCTGTTTTGCCTTGGTGATGTTAGAATTATTTCTGACATTTCCATGTGAACAGAGGAAGTGGCACTCAACCAGGCAGAGTCTTGAAATGAGATAGACATCTACTTTCCTGGGAGTGAAGTGAAATTCAAGAGAAGCTTGCTTAGAAATTCCAGTGTGTGCACACGGATATAAAAATCCATATATCTTCTCATGTGATTGCCTAAAGAAGTCTTTAAATGAGTGTGTTAGTTGATGGACTACTTGGTGTTAATTTTATGTAATGATGTATGTCACAATTCAGTTATTTTGGTTTATTTAGACACCTTACTTGCTTTTCTTTAGGTGGAAATGAAAATGAAGAAAAATCTGAAGTTCAGGCAATCATTGAGTCAACTCCAGAGCTGGATATGGATAAAGATCTCAGTGGATATAAGGGTTCCAGGTGAGTGTTATTTGAACAGGAAAAACTGTTTTAGGAGATACCAGGCTCAGTTTTGAACTCATGACTTGTTTTGAATTTTTAAGACTGAGGTCATGTATTATGTAACAAAATCTCCTACTTCTGTGACCCTGTTTCTTTCCCCACATTCCTCTGGAGGTTTTAATGTGTTACAGCAGTCTGTTTCTATACCTGAACTTCATTAAACAGCAAAGAGATTCAGTATTCTTTCTGTATTTTGATAGAAAGTTCTATGCCAAGAGGTCTTTTTCCCTTAAATCTCAACTTCAGGATGCTAGCATTTGCTCTGCTGGCCCCTTTGGGTTCTTTCACCCATACATTTTAAATCTGGACTTATGGCTGATTCTCAGAGTACTACAGCATTTTTTTTAATCAGATTCTGATGGAGGAATTCCAGTAGTGGTAGCATGCCTGAGCGTGATTCTTTGCAAGCTTTCACTTGTGAAGGATGCCATTAGAAAGCATATGAAGACAGAATTTGGGACTCTAAGCCAAAAAGCTTTTGAAAATGTTATTTGTTTTTATGGGGTAACAAATGAACTACTTGTAATAGCCTAGAGCAAACTTTCTTCAGAGTGGGAATATACTTTCCTTCAGCCTTCCTGGTGATGTTTCATTTCTTTGCGTAGCACTCCTACCAAAGGCATAGAGAACAAAGCATTTGACCGTAACACGGAGTCACTCTTTGAAGAGCTGTCATCTGCTGGTTCTGGCTTAATTGGAGATGTGGATGAAGGTGCAGACTTACTGGGTAAGAAGGGTTATTTAATGGTGCTGTTTACAGGAATGTTTCTTGTGAGAGAGATGTTTAATTATCCTGACTAGGTTTACTGTTAGGAGTAATTTGAAAATATCTGAGTCTTACCCAAGGTAGTTAAACAGGGATTATGGAGCAAAAAAAAGTGGAAAATGTGGTCTGTCTTCCAACATACCTGTAATCTTTTCAGGCACTGGGTGTGCTGTTCTTTATTGCAGTTTTCCATATATGTTATCTGATATAAGTATTTTGTCTTGAACTGAAGCAGTCTTTTTTTAATGTTGGATAACTTAATGCAGTTTGTGCCCACCTGTAATTACATGGCTTTATCACAACACTGTGAAATATTATTTGTTAGAGAATTGCAGTATAATGCAGTGGAGGTAATTTGAGGATGATACTATTACTTAAAAGCAGGGGAGAGAGGAGGAAACATTTCTTCTTTCCCTCATCAAACAGCTTGCTGCTCCTTGTACGCCAGCTGAACAGAGTGCAGGTTTGGGAGATAGGAGTTGATCAGGAGCAAAAAGGCCATTTTAAAAAGTCTTTATGTAAATGATTACTGTCTAATGTTATCACAAAGGGTTTTTGGACCTATCAGTGGTTAGGCCTCATTTTTATATAAAATGCAGATGCATCTCGTGTGTGTGTGTGTTAGGAAAGTATATAGAAAATCATTCAGCTTCTGTTTTCTGACAGTGTGGAGGTAAAGATGCATAGTATTTAGATTACTGTGTGTGCAGGCTGAATTTCTGGCTAAGCATTCCACCAGAAACCTCCTTTCCATTGAGCAGGGGGCTTGTTTCCCTCTTGGCCTACCAGGCCTGTTTTCAGTCTGAGAGGACTTCTCTTTGTTACTGTGTGCCACTTGGAGTCCTGAGCAGTGAGATCCATGCCATCCTTACTGAACATAGTTCATCCCAAACTCTTGCCCTTTGTTGTCATGTGGACAACTCTTGTCACATTCTGCATTAAAAATCATTGGTACTGGAGAAGTAGTATAAACATGGGAACTTCTGCTCCTTATCTGCATGATAGAAGTCAAATTTCTGTCAGCATTGCCTGATGAGAAATACTTTGTCCATTGGCAGAAATAATCCACTTGTTTGTATAGTGTCAAAGGTTTGTTATTGTCATCTCTAGTGTTTTCAGTAAAACCATTACTGTAAATATCAACATATGCAAAATGAACGTGTTGTGATGATTGTTATGCAGAACGTGATCTAATAGTTGGACAATATGAAGACTGTTTCACTTAAAACACTGCCATAGTCTGAAGTACTTTGTGCCACTCAGTAGCCACATCTGCATCCAGGATAGTTGTGTTTCAAGCTCTTGTTTTGAGGTCTGTGAAAGTAGTTAATTGGGATTCTCTAATGTTTTCTCTTGGGCTGCATACCCAGGGGAATATTCTGGTGTGTATGCTTCTCTTTTAAAAAAAATTTGAAATTTGTTGCTTCTACAGTTAGGCGTTCTTGGCTGCTGCTCTCATGAAATACATTCTCTGCATTTTTCCCTGCTTGGTGACACTGTTTTGGTTCTGTTTTTTTTTTTTTTTTTGCCCTCGCACTCCTTTGGCTTTCTAGTTTTTGGTCATTTGTTATAACAGATCCTGAGATGTGTCTGAAGCGGTCCTGGCTACTTCTATGATTTCTGAGAACATTTAGAAAGATCTCTTGGAGTAACATCCCTCCGTGGCTGTAGTTGTAACTGATTCCTATCATTATTAAGTCACATCAGCTGCTCTAACTCCTTCAGTGTCCCATATCATTTATTTTTAAACCGAAACTCAGGGGATTTTGGTTTGCATGTCTGTTTTTTAGAGTAACCCTTCTTAATGTTATGGCACTGTCTTTTAAGTCTGTTAGCAAAGTTGCTTGAGCAGTTGTGTTCATAGAATATCTTAATAAGCCTCCACCATTAAGAGATGTTTTGTTCCTTGTGTTGACCTGGAACCAGCATCACTTCTGTCATCAATGTGGTAACAGAGGAAGGTTTAATTTGGAGATACTTCTGCTGTGCCAGGTGTGACTAGATCGCATTACCCTATTTTTACTATCCTGCAGTTGTTTATATATGCAAACAGTAGGGCTGAGAGATTAATTTCCAGAAGTGGGAATAATAATGAAGCAGTTACGTGAAGAGTTAAGTTCATTTTTCATAGTAGTATGTTCCTTTGAAACATGCCGAACAGTTGAGCATTTCTAATTACCTGCTTTTTAATTATTTTGCAGCAGATAGACTTCTGTTAAATTATATTTTATAAATAGTCCAATAGAGATGTTTATGACAAATTTTAGCATCTTTCATACAAAATCCTGCTTCTAACCACATCACATTTCACTTCCAGTTATTGGTGGTGGCTTTTTTTAATTCACTCTTACTTCATAAGTCTAAGTATTTTACTGCTCTTCACCCATACTACACCTTACATGAAATGTTTCTTGTTCTTGTTTTTGCTTTACATGGAATGCATGGGCTTTAAAGACCATAATTTCTTTGGTAAGGTATCATTTGCTCTGGGGAAATTTGCAGGGCTTTTGCAATGTGAGCTTTAATCAGCATGTTCTGTCTACAACTTATATACTTTTGACTCTTACCTGATGTAAAAGGCAGCAGAACACTGTAAAATTAATTTTTGTGGAGTAATGCTTCCCCACTGATGCCATGATTGTTTATTTTTGGTTGAGTTGCTAGTACTGTAGCATCCTGATTGTGTACTGAGTAGGTGGAGGTAGCACTAGCCTGTTAGCCAGGACTGCCTTCAGCCTATTTGAAGGCAGGATGGGAAGAAGGTGGAGGGGAAACCCAGTTGTAGGAGGTAGATCTTGAATTTTCATGTAGAATGTAGCTTTTCTGTCAGGTTTCATATTTGAAGTTCAGCTATTTTTGGATTACAGTAAAATTGAGGTTTAAAAAAGAAAAAATTCAGTTTCATCTGCTCATTCTTTGTTTGTTTCCTTTGGAAAGGAATGGGTCGTGAGGTAGAAAACCTTATCCTGGAAAACACTCAGCTGTTGGAGACAAAGTAAGTGTGGCTGTCTATGTAAAAAGCCAATAAATTCCTGCCCTTCCGTTACATGGAGACTTACATCAGACTCTACATGTTTCTGTCTTGAGGAATGTAACCTCGCAACAAACTCTTCTGATACAAATGTATTTTGTGAACATTTGAGGTTTGTCGGGAGGATTTGGCCTGCTTTATGAAACCTGTAACATTTGTAGTTGCTCTGCATGAGAAACATATGCATCTTCAAGGTCAAGAAAAAAAACTCAACTGCAGCTAAATATACTATGAGAATGTAGTCAATCCTTGTAATGATGCTTTAAATGTTTGTTTAGAAATGCACTGAACGTGGTGAAGAATGATTTAATAGCAAAGGTGGATGAATTGACCTGTGAGAAGGATGTCCTGCAGGGTGAATTAGAGGCTGTAAAACAAGCAAAGCAAAAGCTGGAAGAGAAGAATAAAGAACTGGAAGAGGAGCTTAAAAAGTAAGTTTAATACTGTGATTCTGAAAAAGAAAGAAAACCATTGCACCTAATGCAGCATTTTATGTTTTTTTCTTTAGAGCTCGTGCAGAAGCAGAGGAAGCAAGACAGAAAGCTAAAGAGGATGATGATGTAGGTGTATGTGTGCGTGTGCATTTTTGTACTGGTAACTCACAATTGGATATCAGTTTGTGTGCATTGAGTGCTGTTAAGCTTAATTGCTTCAGTGGTAAACTTATGCCATGTTAAAACAGGTCTAAAGCACCCAAGTGAACTTAAATTCACTACCTTTCTTTCCCCTCCTTCCTGAAGAACTGCTTTTATTCAGATTTTACTAAATTAGAAAGGTTGGGAGGGGAGGAGGGATATTGTAGAAAGCACTGGGTAAAATCGAGTTAGTTTTTACAAAGCTCCAAACAGTTTAGAATCTGGAATTGTGCCCCAAAGTGACTCTTGTCTGAAGGCACAGGCTGACTCTGCAAGGCCCTGCTGTGCTCCTTTGTTCATTCTGTGTTTGTGTTTTTGTGCTCAGAGTGATGTCCCCACCGCTCAGCGGAAGCGCTTTACCCGTGTGGAAATGGCTCGTGTTCTGATGGAAAGAAATCAGTATAAAGAGAGACTGATGGAGCTTCAGGAAGCTGTCCGATGGACTGAAATGATAAGGTAAAAGGCATCTGGCTCCTTGGATTTCACAGGCTGTGTTTGTGCATGGTCTGGTCAGGAGGCTTGTGTCCTCGCCTGCCCATGAATGTTTTTGATGTAATGGTTTACGGGATCTTGCTCACACCTGAAAATGTTACTTCCCGTGATGTGAAGTAAACATCCCTTGAGAAAGTGTGTGTACTTGGAAATGGTTACAAGCCTCTTGTAATTATCATTGTTTTGGGGGGAAGAAGTTACCGTATGTGTGCATGCATCTTAAAGCAGTGGGCTCAGTTAGCAGTCAGGACAAAAACAGTAATACAGTCAGCTTTCAGACTGAGTACCATCCAAGTATGAGTTCTCAAATAGTGTAGGAGAAAACACAGTTTTAAAATTGCAAGGTTTGTTCAGTAGGAACTAGTGAATTTGGTCTAGCTTGCATCTTGAATGCTGAGTTATCTGGAGGGGAAGACCACCTCCCCTCGAATTAGTTCCATTCCCAGTAGTGCCGTTTGCTGCCTCCTGCTGGTCAGGTACTGTGACGTTCAGCTTTTGTTATTGTCCTTAATACCCATGAGCCATTCTGAGTCTGAGAGTGAAATATGTATTCCCAAGCAGCTGTGGTTTGCTTTTCCAGAGCTATACTTACTGTCTCCTACAGAAAATCTCATACCTCCATTAATGGGTTTATGGCTTCAGGAGCAATCACCATCTTTTATTACTGTGTCAAAAAGTAAAATGTTAAAACAGTAAGCACTGGTTAAGGCAGAAGAACTTAGTGTTTTTTATCTGTTTTCACTGCAAAATGTTGCGTGACTTTTCCATCCTGTTTACAGTGTGTTGTTGTTTGTGATGCAAGGTGGTGATGTCAGTGTTGTGCTTGTTAGAGGTGTTAGTGTGAAGAAATAGGCTTTGATACTTCCAGTTTTGGTTGTCTGTTCTTTAAAAGTAAGTTGCAAGCTGTCCTGTTCTTTCCCTTTTTACATTTTTATTAACACTTAATGAGTGAACTTTAAAATTTGTTTCTTGTAGAGCATCAAGAGAAAATCCAGCCATGCAAGAGAAGAAGAGATCCAGCATTTGGCAGTTGTAAGTACTGAAGTATAGCTCACTAACAATAAGACCTTAACCAATTAGCTGGCACATTTTTGTAGTGTAGCTATTGTCTTTGGGCAAATTGAGATGTCTTATCTGTTTTCCTCTTGTTACCTAGCATGCCAACTCGGTAAGGCTGTTCTTGAAGACAAATCCATCGTAAGCTGCATCATATAATGAATGGCTGTGCACTTTGTGAAGTTAAATGCCAAAGTGCTGTAACTTTTTTTTTGTAGCTGAATATGCACCAGAACTTCTGAATTCTTTTTTTATAATGAAAAATAGAAACTTGAATAGCTTGTGTGGATTGCATTTATTTCAGCTTCCTTTTTCTCTATGAAGAATGGTTTACTTTGTCAAATTTTCTTTTCTAACTTGAAACTTTAGATCTGAAATGACAACAAGATACCTGGCAAATAATCCTCTTGAACCTGTGGTTTGCTGATAACTAATGCATTTCTAGCTCAGAGTGGTGGAAGTTCTTGAATGCGCTGTGCATGAACTAACATGCATCATAAAGCTGTCTTCCAGCTGTGAAGTTCACAGCCAAGCTTTCTTGAATTATTCAAGATCCTTTTATGTTTAATATATGAATGGACAGTAATTCTTCAGAACTCCTTGTTCTTGACATGAGTTTATTTGCTTTGAAAGTATTTGAGTGTGTAGTGACTGCAGTGTTGAGCTCTAGTTTCAGTTCAGATGGTTTGAGAAGGCTATCCTATGTGGTGCTTTGCCTGCACAGTTAAGTCTGGATGTATTTTAACCTTAACAGTCTTATTTTTTTTTATTCTAGTTTTAGCAGGCTCTTCAGTTCATCTAGCAATACAGCTAAGAAACCAGAACCTCCAGTCAACGTTAAATATAATGCTCCAACCTCACATATTACTCCATCAGTCAAGAAAAGAAGCAGCACCTTATCTCAGTTACCTAGTGACAAATCTAAGGCCTTTGAATTCCTCAGTGACGAGTAAGGCACCTGGTTTATAATACTTAATATGATCAAGTATTTGCCTTTTTTTCTCTTGAAATTAAAAAAAAAAAAAAAAAAGTTGCTGCTAAGTGAATTATAATGTTCTGAAGTGAATGTTAATGCTGGGGAAATCTGCCTCTCTGAGTTGCACAGCAGTGACTGATTGTTCTGGGCAGCCAGCAGCAGTGTTTGGTTTAGCAGATAGCCCTGCATTTTGTAAAAGTGTGTTTAGTTACAGGAGGTGGCACTCGGTGCACTTCCAGAAGTGTTAGAGCCAAGTAATAACTGTACAGGTACAGTCAGTTTAAGTACACTACAAGAATACAACGTGTCAGGCTAACTGGTATCTTTATTTTTGGATCCTGTGCTTCTTTTGGGTAATGCTTACAGCTTCACTACTTCCAGTAATTCTGTAACCCATGCAGTTAATTTTTTCTTATAAGAATACTGACCTAGTCTTCCTGGCTTCCCTGTCTTTTCCAGGTTCCTTAAAAATAGCCCGCAGGAAACCTGGTATAATACAGATGAGTTTAATGACAGCTACAGTGATTTAAAGAGCATAAGTAATAGGTTCTTTAATAATGATTCTTCCCTAGAACTGAAGCCAGTTTAGCCTCACGCAGAGAGCAGAAGAGAGAACAGTATCGCCAAGTGAAAGCTCATGTCCAGAAGGAGGATGGTAGAGTGCAAGCATTTGGCTGGAGTCTACCTCAAAAGTACAAACAGGTATGATGCATGCTTTCAAGTGCAACGATGACAGTTTCACCTTCCATGAAGTTCTAACAGAACAGGGAGCTGCTGATTCCACCAGCACTTTTGTGTACTCTGACTTTGACTTTGAGGGCAGCCTTTCTGGAGAAAACCACAAAGCAAAACTCTTTAAGTAGATTTAACAAAGTTACTCAACTGATTCTGAAAACCATTAATATCTGTGAATGTGTCTTTTTTTTTTTGCCTAGGTGGCAAATGGTGGCCAAAGTGACAATAAGATGAAAAACTTACCTGTACCTGTTTACCTGAGACCTTTAGATGAGAAGGATACCTCTATGAAGGTAGAATATTTGGAGCTGTTCATGGAGCCTGTATTTTAGGCAGCCTATAGCATGATTATTTTTTTTTTTTGTAATTTTAATTTTCTTTCTGTAATGAAGTTGTAAATAACTACTCCAAGTTTTGCAGCTTGTAACAAAGCTTGTGTGAATCAGAACTCAAGCTTCAGTAAAACATAACTTTAGCATTAATGAATTCCTTAAACTGGGCTGCCAGTTTAAGTGACTTTGCTGTCAGTGCACTTAGCATGGTGTCTTTATTAGTTGAAGGTAAATGAGATCTTTTTCTTCCCAGCTGTGGTGTGCTGTGGGAGTAAACCTGTCAGGTGGGAAGACACGAGATGGTGGCTCTGTGGTTGGTGCCAGTGTGTTTTACAATGATGTGGCTGGTACGGATGCAGATGGCAGCAAGCAGCGCACGGGATCCCAGAGCAGCTTAGACAGACTTGACCAGGAGCTCAAGGTGAGGTTGCCATGTGGGATGTTGAATAGCTCGTATAGTTAAACGCCTTTACCATTTAGCTGTAGCTTAAATCTGATTACTGAGTATTTGGTTATTAGTGGTAAAAGCTTTTTCTCAGGAAGTCATCAATGTAGGGTACTTACAACATCAGAAAAAAGACCCTGAAATATTTTGGTTTTTTTCTGTCCCGGCTTGTTAAGTCTCAGGAGCCAGTCCATTTCATAACAAAACAATGCGCTCCTTATGCCAGTGGAGCTGACTGCTTCGAGTGGAAGGAAAGCTATTAAGGTGTCTGTGCCACCACTTAGAAAGGTGTTAGTCTGTGTTCATGAACTTAATAGAATGAACAGAGCTCTACTGAGGGCATAAAAGTGAAGGCTTAATTTTGACCTTAATTGCGTTGCAACTTCACAGTCTGTGGTGACGACTGTGGTAGCTCACACATTAATTACTTCGTATTATACTTCTTGGGCTGTGTAATTGTGTGGTTAGAACTATTTTATATTATTTCATACTTGCATAGAAACATGAGAGTTTTTAATGTTCTCTGTGGGTTTGGAGCAAGTAAATAATTTTACAGTGACATTACACCTGTGTTGGCTTTTGATAAGTGATCAAGTACAGTCATACATTTCAGAGCAATGGCAATACTTTTATTCTTGTCCCTTGTCTTGTTGTCATTCACTTCTGCTCTGTTTATTCTCCTTCAGGACCAGCAGAAGGAGCTGAAACATCAGGAGGACTTATCCAGCCTAGTATGGATCTGTACAAGCACACATTCTGCTACGAAAGTCATCATTATTGATGCTAATCAGCCAGGAAATATTCTGGACAGTTTCATTGTTTGTAATTCTCACGTGCTTTGTATTGCCAGCGTGCCAGGTAAAGATTTAATAAGCAAGAGCTAAAACTTCTTGAAGTGTGTCTTGTTCAGATTTTCTTAAGCATGCAGTGAGGGCAGTGTAATAGGAAGACATGATTTTGGAAAAGAACATGTTGTGCTTTTGAGTTTCTTGTTTCTTGTAAAAGCCTTTGGTATTAGTACAGTGAAGTATTGTTTAATAGACTCAGAAGAGAATTCCTCCTGAGGAAGATTTGGACAAGAGTGGTATTTTGATATCATCAAAATGATAAAACTCAAAGGGGTGGGGGTAGTTTCTGATAGTTTGGAAAGTTATCAGAAATAAGTGACCACAGAACTGGTAACTTGGAATAAGTTCTTGAAAGTAAGCTTTGATTTTTCAAGTTGTATGTAATCTATAAAACCAGAAGTGATCTTGACATTTAGAACATTTTACTGTTTTAAGACCTGAAAGTATTTGAGAGGATTTGAAGACAGAAAAGAAGCTGCTTTATTGTCTAGTACGAAGCATGTTTTGGAGTTAAATTATCTCTAGAGATGCAGCTAACCCTGCATATAAGTATCCGTCATGAAATTTGTTTCAAAAGGAAATGAAGGAGTTGGAGAACTCTGCAAATTGAAACGTGGCTTATGACTTTCAGATATCAGCATATGTAGATACTGCTTTTGCACTTTGAACAGGTTTACTCAGTGTCTTTAGTGTCTGATCACATTAATTTTGTAGGTGGGTATTCTCCATGTTAAATCTCATGTGCTGGACAGTTACTTCAGTGTGAGCGCTTAGAATTTTATTACATACAGAAGAGAGTGGCCTTTATGGCCATGGAAACATGTAACTTTAATCTTTTTCAGGGGCAAGGGAAACAGACTATCCTGCAGGAGAGGAGGGGTCTCAAGAGGCGGATCCCAGTCAAGTGGACAAGTCATCTCTGTGTGGAAGTATGACAAGCAACAGCTCTGCAGAAACTGATAGCATGCTGGGAGGAATAACAGTGGTTGGCTGTACTGCAGAGGGTGTTACAGGAGCACCTGTAGCTCATAATGCAAATGGTGCCTCGCCAGTGACAGATAAACAATCAGGTATGAAAGTCTTACGAGCATGCTAGGGATGTACCTGATAAAGGCGAGAAGATATCTAACAAGTTGTCTTCAAAAGGTGGTGTAAAACAGGTACTCTGGGAAATAGTATATCAGTCTGATACCTCTATTGTGTAATTGCAGCTGAAAACTTTGTGGAAGTGCTGTCATTTGGATTTAGGCAGTTGCTTCTTTCCAATCCCTTTCAATGAAGTCAGTCTTTTGTATGAGAAGTTTTGTTATCTGTTATTTCAAATGTCAAGCTCCTCTTGACAAATGATTGGAGAAGATGTGGATGTTTGCTCTATCATGTAAGGTCTCAAGACAGATTTAAGTGAAGCTGCTTAAAGTGCATTTGATGCTTTGCTGATACCAGAACTTTGCTGTTTCTGATCTTAGTTTTTTAGCTGAGATAGCCAGACTGTGACTGTCAGGTTGTTTAAGTTCTAAGCATCAGATTCTGGCTGATTTATATTGTTGAGAGTTCTCTCACTGTTTTTAGTTTTTCAAATCTTTTGTTCCACAGATATTGCAAATGAAAGTAATTCAGCAGATGACAACATTCCAACTGCAGAAGAGGCGACAGAAGCAACAGAAGTCAGTGCAGGGACAGAAGATATAACTGATATTGGACAAACTGGGGTCTATACAGAGCACGTCTTCACAGATCCCCTGGGGGTGCAGAACACAGAGGCATCTCCAGTGTACCAGCCTGGGTATGTGATTGGAGTCATAACTCTTGAAATGTATTTGATAAGAAAAGCATTTTCAGAAATGCATGGGGTTGGAAGTACTCGTTGTTTCTCTTGCAAAGGAGGTTTATGTAAGTAATTTTGGTGCGAGGCATTATATGCTTTGCATATGTGAGGTGGTCATCTTTGTACATTTATCTAGATGTCAGTTCATTTGACACCTCCAGAATGCTGTAGTGGCTGTCCAGCCTGTCACTAAGTCTCTAACATGAATAGCAGTGATTCTAGGGATCTGTTTCAGTGTCCAGTTTCCCTTTCTCCTGACCAACTACTTGTTCAAATGTATGTCTTTCTATCTCGGAGTAATAATTCTGAGTTGGTTACAGGAGTGGAGAGCAAGCTTGAAATTAAGCAATATTTCAAATGGTAGCATGTTTGAAATCTTCATTCTCCTCGTGCAGGTGGGCGTTGCAGTCATTTGATCAGTGTTTTTCTGATGTGCCTGGGGTGCTGTGACTCTGCCATTCCCCAGAGATACAGTAGAGCTGTCAGGCTTGAGTACCTCCTTGGGAGGAAGAAATATTACATTTGTTTGTATGTTATGCACAGTTACTGTTTCTTAAAGATTGTATGTACTTCAAAAGCAAGTGTGGATGCCAGCAGAAACAAAGTGAATACCTGTGTTACTCTGAGTAAGCCACACACTTTATTCAACACATTTAAACTGTCTTTTAGCACTGAGTCAGAGCTATATAAAGATGTTGCAGTTTTGCCAAATGAGCAAGATCTAGTGAGAGAAGAAGCACAGAAAATGAGTAGCCTTTTACCGACGATGTGGCTTGGAACACAGAATGGGTGGTAAGAAAATGTTCAGATTAACTTTATTTGGGAAATTGTTTTAATCTTGCTTCCTGGGCCTACAGGTTAATAACTGTCTCAAGTCAGAACTAAGTGCAAGAAATCATTGAGAGCCAAAGCTTTACACACATTACAGAATTCCAAGTGAGCGTTGCAGGCTCTTTTTGGCAGGTTAATGCTTTTCCAAGGCTGAATGTTTAGTAGTGAAAGTAGTCATGGTGGATCATTCAGCAGTGGTTGGTATTATGCTAGAAAATACTTATCATTTTACTACAGGTATGTGTACAAAGGGCTTTGTCATGTTTTAGATATCTGAAAAATTGTTCTGCCTGCTCAGATGGTTCTTTTGGTCTTTATGGAGTTTTCAGTAGAAGGTGAAAACTTGTTTTTCCTTTATCTGTGGATTTCGGTTACGTAGTTCTTGCCTGTTTGTTTTTTTCATCTCCTACCTGGTAGGCCTTTCACAGTGCTTTTAAATCCTTCCTGATTTGTCTTTGCAGCCTCTATGTTCATTCGTCAGTGGCTCACTGGAGGAAATGTATTCATGCCATTAAACTTAAAGATTCTATTCTCAGTATTGTGTAAGTCCTGAAAGAATGTCATGTAAATCATAATGAACTTCTGTTAAAATGCTTTAGTTTTATATTTCTTACTTCAGATGTTGTGAATGTTACTCCTGCAAGTGAATGCATTTTGTTTGAGGGGCAGTGGAAAGCATTGGGGAGTGGGGGGAAAGCATTTTCAATATATACAAGATTCCTTTTACTATAAATCAGCTGAGTTCCTTTGCTGCTGTGTACTCAAAGCAGTTACAGATTGTCATCCTCAAGGTTTCCTCTGTAGGTTGTAGCTCCTTATAACTATCTGAGGTGAATTTTGAGTCACTAATTACTGTGCCTTCTCTTGAGCTAGAAACCAAAGCACTAGGGCTAATGCTAGTATAAGTAGTATGCTGAAATTTACAACATTTATACTTTAAACTTGCGTTTTTGAGAAATGCAGTCTAATGGTGTGTATTCTGTTACCTCCTTTCTTTTACCAGACATGTGAAAGGAATAGTATTAGTTGCACTAGCTGATGGAACACTAGCAATATTTCACCGAGGAGTTGGTAAGCATTCTGTTGGGTCTTGAAACAGTGAAGTTATAACAGTACTTCTGAAGGGAATGTGCCTTTTGTTAATGGTGTTTTAAAAATGTGCTCCTAACGACCATTTTGCAGATCTCTTGATCTTTCATTTCTTTTGTAATTTCAGGTACCCCTGTGCTTTTTTTTTTTTTTTAAACTTAGTTCAGGGAACCTTTAAACACATCAGTTAGGAATCCCTTGTTACTTCTTGCTCTGAGACACTCAGGCTCTTATATTTGAAATCACAACTGTGTGTTCTGACTGAAGTTCTTTAAGGTGCTTAAAGGCAAACAGAGTGAGCAAAGCACTGAATGTGGCACATGAACTGTGTGAGCTCCTGGCCCCTCATATTTGTCTGCACCTCTGTGCATCATCTACCCCCACACAGATTTTCTTTCTGTGAACTGATAAACTGAATTGTGATATATTTCCAACCTGTCTTCAAGAGTATACTGTTCTTGTTGCTTAGAAACGTGACTACAGCTAAACACTGAGGATATAAAACATGGAATTCCAGTCAGTAACTAGGGAAATTTGGTCATGCTGAGATTCAAGGTCGTTTTTAGTTGGATCTGTACCTTCACAGCAGCACCATAATGGCATTTTTTATGTTACTTGACTGTCTCTTAAGAGTTACTCTTTGGTACCTTTTAATTACAGCTATGAAATGTAAAGTTTTCCTATTCTGTGTTGCTGTTAGTACATTGTCATTGCAGGGATTTTTGTGATATCATTTGGAAATTAGGTGAGCTACAAAACTTTTCCACCTTCAGTCTGTAGTCGTGTCATCATGTTGTCTCTTAGTGCTTTGCTTGATCCTTTCCTCACTGACAGAAGTCTTCAGAGCCATTTATACTATCAAAAATCTCAAGGTGAATAGTGTTATTTGAATGTTTTCCCCTCTAAGTGAGGGAAAGATTTCATGGCCATGTATTTTTCTTCTTAATGGAACCATAAGATTTTTCTATCTATGTGTAACATTTACTACAAGTATCCTAAATGCAGAAGGCAGGAAAATGAAGCATACTGTGAGTTGTGTTAAAGTGATCTGTTTTCTGACGCTGGTTTCCTTTGGGTTATAGGTCTATAGTGGGATCTTTGCTGTTTTCCTTTTTCTTTTTTAAAGGCTTTTTTTATTCTCCCACAGAGCTGTAGTCCTCTGATTCTCACAGCTTTTGTTAGGATTTCTTTCAGGTAGTCCTTTTGTCTCTTATGTGGCCAAAACCAAGTTACCCTGCCAAACCCTCTGGTTGCCTGTTTCTAGGTTCTTTTATAAAGCAGTGTAAGTGTTACTAATGACCTTTGAGGAAAATGTGGGCTTATTCTGACTCCCACAGAATTTTTTGCACTGTTCTGATTCATTGCTGGAATTCCTTCTTAACGTATGAAGAGAAAAAGGAGTATAGGTGTCTGCACTAACAGCAGAAAGCCTGTTGGTAAAGCCTGGTTTGCAGTGTCTTAAGAGTAATTGGGATTCATCTGGTGGCTTCTCTCTGCTCACTCCCAGTTCATTAGTTCTTTTTCCTTGTGGAGTTGAAAACACTGTTCTTGGTGTTCAGGAGATGTTCCATAGCACTGGTGCAAGCAGTGGAAAAGATGCATCTAGGCTGAAGTTGTGATGTTTTCTCCTTTTAAACTCTAATGGTTTATAATACCTTAAAGTTTCTCAATATTGGACTGATGTCTGTGTTAGCTTAGTCTACAGCAGGACTTTATTTGGTGTTGAGTGATCAATTTTAGTACGATTTCCAGTAGATCTCAGGTGCCACTCTGACAGTGTGTGAAGAAAGATAAGATCTGGATGCACTGGCCAACGTTTCTGTGCTCATCTGAGTGCTCAGCACTCAGTGCCTAGCACTGTGTGGGTAGCTGCTGCTTATGTATACTGATGCCTGTCCAAGTAAAGCATTTAACACTAGGTAACTTTCTGTTTTTACAAATGTTTTGACATGCTTGGAACATGAGTCATAGTACAACCTTATATAAAAACAAAGTAGTGTTTGGGATGTTGGTAGTTCATACAAGTAACTGCTGTGTTTTTTTTTAATGTGGAGCCTACCCATGCATTTGTATTGACTTATACAGATCATTACAGTGCTTTTAAAAAATGAAACGGTTCTTAAGGTATTTACCTGTGCTTTTAAGTTACTTTTAAACTGATAGGAACCTATGCTTTTTTTGTTTGTTTTTGTTCTTATTTTGCTTCTGTTTTTGAAGATGGTCAGTGGGATTTGACAAACTATCACCTCTTAGACCTGGGCCGGCCGCATCATTCTATAAGATGCATGACAGTGGTACATGACAAAGTCTGGTGTGGCTACAGGAACAAAATCTATGTTGTTCAACCAAAGGCCATGAAAATAGAGGCAAGTTAAAATGGTGTTTAAAATAATTGTTTTGTCTTAATGCCATCTCATGTTACAGCAACCTCCTGAGTATCTCCAGAGTGCACTTATTTGTTCATCAGCACGTAAATAGGCAGACAAATTTGTCTTAGGGAGCACTTCTTAATTTTCCAAAGATGTTATGATTCTGAAATTATTTAAGGTAGTTCTCATTTGTCAAAACTGATTATTCTGGGGTTTATTTCTCTACTTTGTCCTGGCTAGAAACTAGCAAGTTTAGCTTTTAGATCTTTGTAGAGCTTGCAGTGCGAGATCCTAGCTCATTCTTTTCATTTATGCATGTTTACTTATTCATTATGTTCTGCACCCACCCGTAACCTTCTCCAGAATCTCTCTGCATACTTTAGAGGTTTGTGCGTGCTAATCTTCAAAGTACTCTCCCTCCAGTTATAGTGTTATGTTTATGTAAGGTGTGTAAATTGGTTTCTGCAGTGTTCTGTGTACACAAGTACAAGAAGAGCCTATGGTTTCTGAAAGCTATTAGCAGTATTAATACTTCAGCTTCTTGTACTTGGTCTGAGACATGGATCAGATTTTGAAAGGGTGACTGCTCATCTCTCCTGAAAAGAGTAATCTGTGGAGATGAAGATACATGCAAGGAAACCTGTAAGAATATATACAACAGTGAACTGTTATGCTGGGTAATGTGTATTCAGCAGGGGTGAGAGCAAGACTTGACAGAACTGGGAAGAAAAACACCTCTGAGGCATGTGTATGTTCTTCAGTGACTGGAAAGACCCCACACTGAAGAGGATCCAGGCTAAAACAGATAGATAGAAATCACAGTAGGCTGGGGAACTTACATAAATGAGGGTGCAGCAGAAAACTGTGGCATTGAGATCCCACCTCAGGGCAGGCCATCAGCTTGCTTATTTATTTATTTATTTATTTTGCCATTTATCAGCATCATATGGTAATAGCAGCTAAGCCAAGCACTAAGTGTCTGCTAGTGACCTTCCTAAAGAGGGTAGAGGATGACTTAAGGAAGTCGTCAGTATTGACCACGTAAGAGTAGCATAGAAGTCCTTTGTACTACTTTCTTTTATTCATCTTCTAATTCAAGATCCAATCTTTTATAGAAGTCATTTGATGCACACCCAAGAAGAGAAAGCCAAGTGAGACAGCTGGCATGGGTGGGTGATGGGGTCTGGGTGTCCATTCGTTTGGACTCCACCCTGCGTCTCTATCATGCACACACGTATCAGCATCTGCAAGATGTGGACATTGAACCTTATGTAAGCAAAATGTTAGGTAAGTTGATAAGAAAAACTGTAGCGTTCTTATACTTCTTGCTGCCTGGGGCTTTCTTTTCCTGTTATGAGTCAGGCAGTTCTCATTTCTAACGAAGCTGAAGGGTGGGTGGGATGCTAGTCAAATCCTGCTGCATGTGAAAGTTTGGTTCTGCAAGTAGAAACCTAAGTTAGTCTGTCTCTGGTACAGTCTGATCCTGTCGGATGTCTAAGTGGGCCCTTGAAACTCAGAACTAATGAGGAAAGTGATGTTTGGGCAGGAATAACAGACAGAAATCTTTACCACTAGAATGATGCCTCTTCGAGTGGGAAGAGCCCCTTACTTTCCTGCAGAATTTGCCCTTTCTTTTCCAAGGAAATGCAAATGCAAAATAGCAATTTCTTACTGCTTGCTGTCAAAGCTAATAAGCTTCCTGAATTTGTGTTTGTGTAAGAGTAGTTTGTCCACCTACATAACCAGAAAAGGTAATTGGATCCATTAGAAATCCTTTACAATTAACTGTTGTGCCGTTGGTGTAAAGGAGGCTCGTGTAGCCCACGTTCTCCTACCTGACAGCTTCCTTCTGTTCCCAGTATAGTTCTATTGACAGCCTCTGAAACTTCTCTTGTAGAAGAAACAGTACCCTTTATTTTAATGGGCAAGAAACTGTAATTTCACAGTTATGAATTTGACATTTTTCATTTGAAAGACTGCCATGGTGCTGCAAGCCCCAGAATAACTCACTGTGCAACGTTATGGAGCTGTTGTATTTTCTGTGCTTTCTCCCAGTACATGTTATCCTCTTTCTATACAGGTTCACAACTTAACAGAAGCTTTAGCATTTTATTTTGCCTTTACTACTTGAATGTGCTCCTCTGCCTTGCTTGTCTGAGGTGGGAGGGAATGGTCTGCATGAGTTGAGAGCTGGAGTTAAGAATCTCAGTTATGGGAGTAAAATTATTCTTGCTCATAATTTTTGATGAAAATTTTGTTTTTAGGTACTGGTAAACTGGGATTCTCATTTGTGAGAATCACAGCTCTTATGGTGTCTTGTAATCGTTTATGGGTAGGAACAGGAAATGGTGTCATCATCTCCATTCCGTTAACAGAAAGTAAGTAAAATACAAATGAATAGCTGCTGTTCAATGTGCTGTAGATGCAAAAAAAAAAAAAAAAAAAAAAAATGGAGGGGCATTCAGATGTTTGCTATCGGATAGAAAACTTTACTGACAGGTCTGAATCTTTCAGGTTTGTAACTGGTTAGATGCTAAACACTGTGGAGGCCCACACTACGTCCATGGTTACAAGTCTGAGCAAAAAAAACCACACAACAAAACCCATCTCGAGAGCATCTTGCACCTCAATTTGAGCAGAGTTGCTCTGGCTTGTTTTCAAAAAGCAAGCTTGCAACCTTAGAGGTGTTAGAAGTAGTAGCAGTGTTATAGAAGCTTATTTGCATGTAAGAGTTTTGTAACTAATTATGTGATTGCCATGTGATCATCAGAGTCAATTTTTCTATTTGATTTGAGCAAGTTGGTGTTGTTGGTAGTACAATTCATCACAAAGTTGGTATGGAAGAACAGCACCAGTACCAATTGCTTTGAAGGACAAGATCTGGGAGTTCTAAACAATTTCTCTAAGTAGTACACAAACTTCTAGGTAAAATTCCAGTGCTGTAAATCCAAGTACCTGCTTAATAACAGATTGATTGAGCTGCTGAAACTGCTTGGGGATAGGAGGGGAAATGTGGTTGAACCCCGGGGGTAATCCTGTTCAAGGGCAGGCTGAATTCTAAAGGATAAATTTGGGAAGATCCGCTGTATAAATTGACTGTTTAAAGTAAACAATGAAAATCAATACTTGAGCCAAACATGAAATCATAATTTAATCATAAGTTATGAACAGGAGTTTCAGAAATAAAACACAGCACTGTGGTATTACTGGCACTGTGGTTTGAATAGGAAGTAGTGCAGTCAGATGGGTGACATTTTAGGGTAAGTTAGTAGTAAGAGCTCTCCATGTTGTCTGTGTTGTTGAACAGCACATACATGCATTGCTTCTCATACTGTTCCATCGCATTTTGTCCATTCATTTGATAACTGTCTTTTTTTTTTTGCATTGCTTGCGTACCAGGGAAGGACAGACTTTGTCACTGATTTGAACTAGTGTAGATCATGCTGTCAGAAATTACAGCTCTTGCATCAAGCTTAATTTAACGTTCCCAAAGGAGTTTGTTTCAAAACAGTAGCGAACATGGAAAAAAGGAATCCCTAGGAAAATTATTCAGGTTAATTTCAGTCTCGTTAACCGGTCGTGAATTGGAGCAGCAGTTTGCAGGTATCCTGACTGTGGGTTTGAGGATATGTTACGTTATAAATATTCGTGGTTTTAAAAGCAGTCACATCCTTGCATACTCAATTGCGTGTCTCAGTTCCCTGGGTCTCGTTAGCAGGGCACCTTGCAGATCTACAGATGCAGTTTCAAACGGGCACTTAAAATCATGAGTAGTTTCATATTTGGTAGTTCTCTGCCAAGGAAAGAGAGAAAGGGGAAACACTGCTAATGAGTAATAAATTCAATAGTCATAAAGCACATGAAAGTGGCAGTGCTTCTGTTGTCCATTTTATACTGGAACTTCTATAACAAGATACTGTTCTTTGGCTTTTTATTGAATCTTCTGTAATTAGATATTTGCTGGTTTTTAGGAGCTAAAAATTTAAGCTCTGTCTTATCAAAAACCAAAATAAGAGTGGTGGGTTCTCATTAATCCTTCTCCTCTACTGTCATACCTATCTATTTCCCCTTTCCTCCTTTCTCACTTTAGCTGTAATCCTCCACCAGGGACGTTTACTGGGGCTGAGGGGTAAGTGCAGATCCTGAACAAAAATCTATTTTCAGGCTTCTAATAGCCACTTCGAGGCTGTTTACCACTCCCTATAGATCTACCCTCTGTATGTTCCTAAATGTTTTTCCACTTGCAGTTACTGCATTGCAGCAGTTTTATGTTTGCTAAATGGCCACCAGTCTGCTCAGCAGTTTAGCATATCATCCTGTGTTGCAGCTGAACTTTCATACAGACTTTGTTTTTCTTCCAGCCAATGTGATACCATATCTTATAACTTTGTCATTAATCCACATCATTTACTGTCTTGTTACAAATCACTGTTTCCTTCACTTCTTTGGTAGCCTGTAGAATGGAGATGGCTTGTATGTCTAGCATGAGTACTTCTGGTTTAATTGATTTTAAAACTTCTCAAGGAGAACTAGATGTAGAACGATAACAGGGTAGCTCCTTCGTGCCTGCAGGTGGATCTTTCTTGTGACTCTTATCCTTGCACAAGGATACCCTGTGATAAGTTGTAATGAAAACATTTGATGTTGAAGTACATTGAATTTGCTTGTATAGAAGCACAGTGGAGGTACTTATTTCCTATAGAAGAGAGAGTCCTTTCAAAAATTGTATTTTCAAAAAGTAGGATATTAAAATCTGTTGTTTATGCTAGACTAATAAGAGTCCTGCTCCATTTTCTAATGTACTTAAAATAACGAAGCATGCAATCTCTTTTTTTTCCAGCTCTGTCTTGAATTGGCATTGCTGCCCTCCTGTTTCATTTTTATCTGAGTTGGCTGTAGCTTTTAGATGGTACCATAAGGTTCCTTAACAAATAACCATTTCTGTCATTTGTATTTTCAGCTAGAAAACACTTGTTTTCTTCTTTTACAGCTAATAAAGCAGCAGCAGGCTCTGGAAACCGTCCAGGTAGTGTGATCCGTGTGTATGGAGATGAGAACAGTGACAAAGTGACTCCAGGGACCTTCATTCCGTATTGTTCCATGGCACATGCACAGCTTTGCTTCCATGGGCACCGTGATGCCGTCAAATTCTTCGTTGCAGTACCTGGTGAGCTTTTTGTTACCATTCCTCAAACAAAGCTTTTGTTGTCCTTTGCTTCTCAAGTGTAGTTTTATTTAGCAAGTGTCTGAAATTCTGTACTCAAAAACAGGTTTATTACTTCTTGATTTGGGAGACTTTCCTGATTCTTAGGCACAGTGTTGTTTAGAGGTGGGGGGAAGGGCTTGGTGACAAAAGTGCTTTGTTCTCATCTGGGAAAAGGTGCTGCTGAATCTGAGTACTTGTCTGTTGAGAGGGTGGTCAAATGCTGGGTGACTTACAGGCTGCTTTAAGAATCTGACTTGCTGCAGGAAGAGCTGCCTACCAAAAGGAGAAGCCCCCAAAGGGAAGAATTTCGGTTAAAAAGCATAGCATTTTCTGGAAGCAGTAATACAGATTAAATTACTCTCTCAGCAATTGTGTGTGCTCTTGGTGCTGGAAGTAAATGACAGAAGTCTGCTTAATGGGCTGATGTGCTGAATCATTTCAGTTGTGTGTCTGAAAAAGTCCTCAAGTCTGTTTCAATGTCATTCTCTAGATCTGCCAGTGCTGTGAATTCTACCAAGAGGCATTTCATTCTGACTTGCACTGAGCTGACCTGACTTCATCTCTTTAGAGAGATGAAATCAGAGCACAGATAGCTTTGTTTGTTTGTTTGTTTTGCCTCTTGCTGAAGAGGTGCTGGAATCCACAGCTGAGTGTGATAGGTGCTCGGTATGTCAGCCAGTGTCCGAGTACAGGTGGCAGTGCTGTGAGATGTGGCCTAAAAATGTGTTCTGTGTTTTTATACAGGTCAGGTTGTTTGCCCACAGAGCAGTGGTGGAACAGAGCTAACAAGTGATAAGCCAGCCCAAGAGTCCCTCAGCCAGGGTCCCTTAAAATCCATGCTGGTGATAAGTGGTGGGGAAGGATATATCGACTTCCGAATGGGTAAGAAATACTGAGCTTAAAATTCAGTTGTAACCTCTTTGTGCTGGAAGCATCTCAGATAGGGTTGTCAAAACCTCCACTGTGATGGCAGAGTGCATTTCTGTGGTTAGTCCTTGAGCATTTTTTAAGTCTGTAGAAACATCTTTATTCTCATACACACATCTTCAGGTTCCACTTCTCCTTCTGGTAAACCATGACCTCTGAGAGAAACTGTGAAAGCATTCATTTGAAACTGTGCCTGGGAGTCGTGTATTCAATCTTATTTTGAAAGATGGAAGCCTTCTGACTCGAGGTGCTGGAAATTGTCCTTAGTTAGTGACCTTCTGTGGTCAGTTTTCATGTTTAAGTGTTAGGTGATCAGCACTCAAACACAAATGTACTTGTGTTGAAGGGATAAGGGAAAGAGTAGTTCACTGCTATCTTTAGATGCCCATCCTGTTTTCATCACTGTTTTTTGGATAGCATTTCTGCATAATGCAACTGTGAACAGTCTCTTGTGTAAACTTTTTTTAATTGGCACTTTAGGAAGATATAGCACGAATGCTCAATATTAAGAGTGTACGACTAGAGAGTGTGAGGAGACAGTGCTCCAAAAGAACTCCCAGCTCTTTATTCTGACCTTTCATCGATCTCTAGTGCTGTTTAAGAATAAATAAAGATGAGCAAACAGGAAAAACACAGTACCAACAACCCCGAAACAGACAAAAACCACAAGTGCAACCATGTACCAGGTGTGCACCTTGCTTTCCTTGTAGTGTGGTGTACTTAAAGCTTCAGAAGTATAGCTGCGTTAGCTCAGCCATTGCCACAGCAGTGTAAGCAGACTGGCTCAGGAACGAGTTCGTTCTGTTCTGTGTTTAGATTCCTCACAGCTCCAGAGTAACGTTTTCATTGCCTGAATCAAAGCTGTTATTTTTCAGGTGATGAAGGTGGAGAGTCTGAACTTCTTGGAGAAGCTCTACAACTCGAACCTTCCGTAGCCAAAGCTGAGAGGAGTCACTTAATAGTGTGGCAAGTAATGTATGGCAGCGAGTGAGCCTGTAGGATGCAGCTTGGAGACCTTAAACTAAAAAGAAAAGGAAAAAAAAAAAGCGCTTCTGCATGTTTTTATTTTGTGAGACCTGTTCCACTACATGATGTTGAAGCATTTCTTTGCTGTCTAACTTTTATATTGCAAATCTGTCAGACCTTTAACTATACAGGAATTAGCTTGTGCTGTTTTACTGCACCTTCTTACATGGAACAGTATAATGAAACCAGAACTTTCTCAGAACTGGTGTGCACACCATGATAAGCAATCGAGGCGTTAGTTTTACTGTACCACAGCAATCTCATGTAGTTCACTTCTTTGGTAATGTCACCTGAGTTTGGCTTTACTACAGCTGAGCTTCATTTCACTGTATAATGCATTGAGTAAAACAGCAAAGTTATTCCCAGAGTATTTAAGAACAAAAATGGGGAAATTATAGGGTTATCAGGGCTCATCCAAATATTCAGTGAGAGCTAAAGCAGATTGTTCCAACTTGTGTTTCCAAACCTTGAAAGTCTTGCTTACATCATGTATACAGATTAATTTGTTAACTTTCATCAGAATTCCTGGGGGAGATTGTATAGAAGTGACAATATTTAAATAAAATGACATGTTTTCACTGTTGAACCTTAAAGTTTGAGAACTGCTGCCCTCCATCAGCAATTTCAAACGTAGTCTTTTTCCCATCCCCCTGACACAGATACATGTGAACAACTCTGTTTCCAAAGGGTGTTCTTAGGATGATTTAAGTTTAAAAATTATAAGTTCTTGAACAGGGGATACAGCTTGATTTAATGTTTTTTTTTTCCTTGTCTTAACTCCTTAAATTCTAATCACTAGAATGATCTTCTCTGCCTAGCTGGTCAAACTCATGAGTCACTGTGTGTGTGAAGGTTAAAGACCTCAATTAGAGCATGAGAAAAGAAAGAGTGTACAGGAAAAATGCATCCTGCCCAAGTGAGATTGTAAATGAACTTTATTGCCGGATGACAAGGTACAAAGTGTATTTTTTGTAGCTGCATACTCCTGTTTAGTCCCACCCAAAACGTATCAATGTTAGCTGGTAACACTGAGCTTGAGTAAATTGTTGGAAGTCAGGAGACTCTAAACATCAGGCTGACATTCTGTCTACTCACCATCTATTTTTTTAACCATAAGTGTGAGTTGAAGACTGTCTTCCTTTTACATTGAATTTCCTACATTAGTACCTAGCGTAAACATGATTTCTGTTCTTTTAAAACCCAAATTTCCTCTTTCATTTATTCTCTAGAAAGCAAAGGTTGGAGGGGTTGTAGCAAACACCCAGCATTTACCCTGACTAGTCAGGGGACTAATTTGTGAGCGCTGAACAGTTTCAGAGAAGTAAATGTAGAAACACTTTTTAAAACTGCCTAAACATTTTTATGCAATAGGAGCAGTTCTGGTCTATCAGGCGAACATGTGTTTATATATTTTCTTAATTTTTTAAATGAACACATTTAGCTGAGGTCTATTGTGTAAATATATATTTAGGCAGCTTTTTCAAATGCATATCATAGCTGATAAACCAGAAAAACTCCATTCAGGTCTATTGGTTAGATTTATATGTATAAATACTTTTTAAGCAACATATTTTGTACGCAACTGTTCCTCTCGTAAATATGTATTTAGGACATGGACTATGTAGTAAAAATCCTTATTAAAGAAGTCTAATATCTTGGTAGTATTTTTCTCTTCAGAATGCCAAAAGTGACGAGAGCGTGTTGTTCATAATTTGCTTTCCAAATTCATCTTTGAAGTCACTCTTAAACTACTTTGGCTTAATGGTGAGGTCTGGAATACGGACAGTAAACTCGTAATGCTCTTGGAGAGGTCTGTGTAGAGCCCACGTAGACACATATGCTGAACTTGAAGCCCATCTGAATTAACTTAGGAAATTGGATGTCTAAGAAAAACACTGTCTGAACTTCTTAGAGTTGTGCAGACTCTTCACTGAGTGGTGCAGTCCCATTGCTTCCCACGCCAGCTTCCGAAGCTCATTTTCCTCCAGTTTCCACAGCTCGCACTCGCTGCTTGCTTGTCACGTTCTCGTGTTCTCAGAAGGAAAACAAACGCACAATTCTGTTCCTTGGTTCCTGTATAGCATTTGATTTGTAATTAATGGTCTGTTTTCTCTAAACAGCTTGATTGCCTTTAAGCAGAGCAGTTTAATGTGGCAGTGTGTACCTGGTCTCCTACCAAACGCGCCGTGTAGGCACCTCAGCTGGCCACCTGCAGGCTCTCAGCAGTGATTGTTTCTGTCCAAAAGTAGAATGGTTTTTGAAGAAAACAGTAGGTTAACTGTGTACCACTGTGGTAGATAAAAGGCATGTGCACTTCTCTGTATTTCTCATTTAGAATGTTATCCCCTGTCCTAAGGTACAGTCAGATGAGTCCCTGTTCTCGTCACAGTGCACTGGGATCTATGAACTCCCTGCCTGAGGTCATCCGAGTGGAGCAAAGCCCCGGGCACTGAGGAGACACACACCCCTAGAGATGGCCTCCAGAATGTTTCTGCATACACTCATGTGATTAAAGCTTCATATAGATAGGAGCCCATCTCTTAATGGTTTGGAAACACTTCCAGCACAAAATATGCAGCACAGTACTTCCCGGGTAAGGGTGTTTGCATGGTGAAGGTTGTGCAAGCTGCTGCGTTGCCCACTCCTTGTCAAGGTCTTCCTGCGTTGGATGGGACGGAGCTGGCAGAGCGTAGACACTTTATCATAGGCTGCCTTAGTAACAAACAAATGTTGAATCTGTTTTATTATACTAACTGTTCTAAAGGACGTGCGTCTTTTACAATGCTGTGTAACTATTTATTTCCATGTGAGTATTATAAAAGTTACCAAAGGATTAAACCTGACTTAGCACTCTTGTAAGGGGCCCTGTGTCAGCAGGGCCCTGTGGAGGCCCTCTGTGAAACAAGACACGGTAAACTCAAATACAGCTCTTTAAGGAAATGGTTTTTCTAACAGGGTTATGCCATACTGTAACGACTTATGTTGCACCTCAAAGCGTTTTTCTATACACTAAATGCCTCTCCCGCCCTCTAACAAGATTAAGTTTCCTTTATTAGTTCTGTTGATGCACATTTCTCAATCTTTTAAACATATTTTAAACATTTTATGGTCTGTAATTTTTGAAAGTTTTGTCTGTTGAACACTTTACGCTGAATTTTACTTGCCTCTGTAATCCGAGATGGATACTACAGCGTTGAACTTGCTGTCTGTTAAGAGTTGAGGCTTCTTTTCTGTGAGCAGAAAAGCTCATATAGCAGTGTAGTTATTTCAGTATTTATTTCTATTATTGAATCCATGGGGTTCAGAATGTAACTTTGTACATGAAATATATATATAAATATGTATATGAAACATGCATCGGATTGGTGTTTTCTTTGTGGTCCTGTGTCCTGCGAGTTATTTGCCTTGTTCCCTCCCTAGAGCAGATGCACAGCCCAGTTCCCCTCTTCTTCTCAGTGTTGATTCTCAGTGCATCCATTCGCAGGGATCTCACTGCACTGTGCATTAAATAGGAAGAAGCATCGCCTGCCTTCACTCTGGCAAGGTTCAAGCTCTTTTCTCCCAGCCCTGCTGCGTGTGTGGGTAAGTAACTTGGTTCTTAAGATTTTTCTATAATGGATTATTAAACCAAACTGGCAGATTGTTTTTGCCATCCATTCCCATTCACTTCCCTCGTGTCTATATGAAAGCTTCTTGAGCAACGCAGTCTGTGAATGTTATTTAGCACGATGGTCCATCTCTGTGCCTATTAATTCTGCTGTAGAAGACCATTTGGAGAGGGCTTTATGGCCCTGGGCTGTGCTCTGGGTTCAGGACTTGATAGTGAAGTCTCATGTGGTTGCCGTTAACTCATGTGAAGAGCAGTGCCCGCGTGTTTGAGAACACCTGAGCGTGGTGTGATGGGGATGATTTATTATGTGCTTGTAGTTAATGGGATGAATCCACTCGGGACTCGGAACCGTTTGTTGTGTTTGAACACAAGGTGGTGCTCTAAGAACCTGCAGACAACGTGGGGAGAGATGCCCTGGTGCTGGAGGCCGCTCTGTTCCCTGCCCTCTGTCAGCGGGCAAGTTTCAGGTTTCCTCTAGCAACTCTTCAGGGTGAAGTCTTTGTGCCAGTGGTTGAAGAAAAGGAGAATTTGGGTGTTTGATCATCAAAGGGCTCAGAAAATTGCTTGCCTTGCCTTCCCCCAGGCTGTGGTTTAGGTGTCATGCTGCAGGGATTTCTCTCTTTGGGTATGGGACGCAGCCAGAGCGTGGAGGTATTTACTTCTTAGTGAGAGAAATGTGGGAAATATGAGCAGGGTTCAGGTGGGTGCTCCTCCCACCCACTGTCATGAGCAGAAGCACTGCTGTCCTCCTCCCTCCCATGGCCTCGTTGCTCTCAGGTGGCTGCTGAGCAGAGGAGAGCAGTGCTGCCCTGGTGGTGGGATGGCTCTGCCCTGCTGCTGGCTGCCTCAGCTCTGAGGCTTAAATAAGGAGAGGGGAAAAAAGAAAAAGTTGGAAGCCTTCCTGGATTCCACATCTGCTTTTCACTTCCACTGCTGTGCGTGGAGAGGCCGGCACAGGGATTGCTGGGTCAAAGTGGCCCTGGCTGGTGGGGGTGGGGGGGTTGGGCCCCCTCCCGCTGCCCTGGGTCAGACCCTGAGCACAGAGTTCTGCGTGGCCAGGAGCTGTCCCTGAGCCGAAGCTCTCAGCACCCAGAATGGTGAGCACTGGGGCAAAGCTGTGTCTGAATTGCTGTGAATGCTGTTCCAGGCTGCAGCCCCACACTGCTGGGAGCTGGACCCACAGAGTGCTCTGCAGCCTCAGCTCTGCGGGTGCAGCTCCTGGCTGCTCCCAGGGACCCTCCCCAGCCCCTGCTTCTGCTGGGAGCTCCCACCCTGTGGCGGTGCTGACTTTCAGCCCGAGCTGCTCTTGGACTCGCTGTCGTATTGTTACTATCTCAAACCCACTCCTTGTCACATCTTCTGGGAGTAGGCAGAGACATCCAAAAACCTGAGGCCAAAAATAGAGAGGGAGAATTGTGGCTTTTCGGTTCTTCTGAGTCAAACCCGGCTCGGCCCACCCCGTGTCCCCATGGGCAGCACGGGGCCGAGCTTTGGTCCGGGTCACGGGGAGTTAAGTCACACACGACATCAGAACCCGCTCAGTTTCATTCTGGTTGTGAATACCTCCCAGGGCTGAACTGGTTTTCATGTCCCTTGCCCACCCGGAGCAGAGTGGGGATGGGCTGGGGGCCGATGGGGTTCTCCTCCACTATCAGTGCTGCAGTGTTTGAGTCAGTGCTCCCAGGGGACAGCGGCTCTGTCAGATAATTCCGCTTCCACGGGAATTAAAAAGGAAACTCTCCACTCCATCTCATGCGCAGCAGCCAAATATCAGGCACGAGCCCACTGGAGAGGAGCCCTGGGGCTGCTGTTGCCGTCAGCCACGTCCACCACAGCAGCTCGGCACAGTGCTGGGGGTGGGGGTCGTGCTGGGGGTGGGGGTCGTGCAGGAGCTGGGCAGCACGGTGTGCTGGTGCTGCTGGAGCTCAGCCCTGGGGCGGTCACAAGCCGTGCTGGGGGGGCTGGGCGGATGCATCGTAGTGCTACACCACATCACCGCTATTTTTAGTGCTCTCGCTTCTGCTGCGCGGCCCTATCTGTCTCTCTTTGGCCTTTTATTTTCAGTTTCTTGTCTCCGTTTCCCAATCTTGGCCCAGCACCAGGTGGGCAGCAGCTGCTGATGTATTTTTGTCTCCGTGCAGTGCAGGGGGGGGTCCTGGGGGGACCGGGCACTCGTGGAGCAGCTGCAGCCAAAGGGGCACAGAACCGTGGGGCGCGGAGCTGCGTTTGGGGCAGCTCCTGCAGCAGTTGTGTGTCACAGCCGGGAGCAGAACCCCGGGTCACCCTGGGCTGCTTCCAAGTGCCGAATGAGGAGGGTGCAGAAATATGATCGCTTGGAGGAAGCAGCACTGGAAGAACCTGCTTGCTCACACTGTGGCTCTCAGTGAGAAAAAAAGCCAAGCCCAGGCTCTTCTCACCATGCAGTCCTGGAGTGCTGTGCTCTTAAATCAAAGCACGAAAATAACCAGAACAGGATCAAGCAAGCTGTAGGAGCTGGCAGAGCAGAGGCAGTAAACAAGGTTAAAGCCATCTGATAACAATATCCCATTACAGGAGATGAATTACCAATATTCTGCAGTGGTGAAATACCAAACTTTCTTATGACAAAGCATTGATTTTCCCAGAAAGGAAAGCGAGAGCGAGCTGCGGTGACACGGCGTGTGCGAGCAGAGGGGATAGCGATGACAGCACTGAGCAAACATCTCCTGCACAGAGCACAGCTCCTGACCTTTAGCAGTGCTCGGGGCTGGGTGCCTGTTTCGGATGTCACCCAGCACGCCAGGCTTCCTCCCACTGAGCGGAGCGCAGAGGAAATCGGAGCAGTTTGGGGAGATGGATTCCTGAGCACTGCACTGACTCGGAACAGCCGTGTGTCAGTAGCAGAGCCAACAGGCAGCGCTGAGTTCGGGGTAATTGCTCCTAACCCCACGTTCACATCACCAACGTGCTGGAGTGGTGGCCCCGTGCTGGGAGTGCTGCAGAACCAACAGGGTACCAACATCTGGACCAGGAATAGCCATTAGGATCCCAGTAGTGTGTCCCACACTGAGCAGATGGCTCCGAAACCGCTGACATCTCCATGGGGATCTGCAGGAGCCCCGGGTGCTCGGCCTGAGGCCTCGTGCCCTGAAAGGAAGGCTGTGCTGTGAGCACACCTCCTGCAGGTGAGCTGTGAGTGGCACTGAAACCTGCGTCACAGAGCAGAACGAGGAGAGTGAAGAGCTGCGAGGTAGCTCAAAGACTGACATTAATTACGAGGTAATTTTCTAGCTGTGATCTGTGATGGACCTATTGCTGATCCCCAGACAGATGGCAAGTCACACAGGATGGGCTTCTCCTCTTATTTCCATCTGCTATATTTCATTAAGACAGCTAAAAATAAAAATATCCTGAATGTTATTTTTCCATGCAAGCTCCTGCTACAGCAATTGGATACGGCCGTGGCTGGAGTTCCCGAGTGACGAGGCTTTCTTAACTCATCTGTGATCCTTGGCATGGAACGAGGCTGAGACCCTACACCAACCTCAGCGTGAGCGCTGCGCTTCCCTCCATGTGCTCATCACCTCTTCTCTGCCCGAAGGGGAGCACCGATGCTGCTGTTTCCCCTGAGTTCCCATTTTTAGGTTCTAAGTATTGCAGCCAGAGCCATGAAATGGTGGTGCGGTCATGGAGGTCCTTCAGGCATGAGGTCCTCTTTCCTTCCGTGGAGTGGGACTATCTCCGCACACTGCTGCTCTGAGCTTTCTGGCAGCACGGTGCCCTCTTAGAGCCTTGTTCTGGGCATTGTTGGGTTTGGGGTTCGTGGGTTTTTTGGCTGTAATGCATCTCTGCACAGTGAAGCTCTGCTGATCCCAGCAATCCCTGGGCCTGGCTGCTGCCTGGGCTTCAGAACCGAGGCTGGGCCCTGCCACTGAGATCTCGCTTTTGTTCTGGCTCCACCAGCCATTGCCATAGGTCTGAGTGCTGAGCGTGGACACGTGCAGGAGATGAGCTCTGTTATCTCACCCCACTTTCCGAAGCCAGAAGGAAGCTCTTTCAGGCAGCACGGCTCGCAGCAGCGCGGGTGCTCCAGCTCAGTGGCACTGCCTGCAGCGCTGCTCGAGAACCTTTGCTCCTACCCCTCCTTTCTTTGCCGCTTCTGCTTTGAAAAACAAGCAGTTTCCTCACCCTCCTGGCAGCACTCCCACAAGGAAATTCCTGCTCTGCAGCTCAGTGCCGGCCGCACCATCCCTCCTTCTGTCGGGTCACGTTGCTTTCCCATTTGCCGGGGCCCGGCCCTCACCCCAGGAGAACCTTTGGCTCCGTTCTTCCTCCTCCATTTATTGGAGTTCCACCCTAAGCTCACAGTGACTTAGGCCCCAGTTTAGCAAGGAATTTTATCATGCGCTCCACGTAACTGGCTTAGACCTTCCATCTGCTTTTAGCTTATCAGCGCTGCCCGCCCGGTCCCGCGGCCCTGGCTCGGGGTGCATTGCCCATTGGCATTTCTCAAGTGGAGCAGGAGCTCAGACAGGGAGCACTGCTGAGCTGGACTCCCTCCAGCAGTGGCAGCTCTCCCAGCAGCTCGTTATCCTCGAGCAGTGCTCTGGAGGTGGCAGCTCCGTGCTCTGCCGCGCTGCAGCTCGCTCCCACAGCTCAGCATCAGTGTGCAGCTGGGCACAGCGGGGTCCTGAGGGGGGGACAGACGGTTAACTCTTGCTCTTGGGTGTGGAGAATGAATGCAGGGTGTGCCAAAATCGGTGAGCCCTGGATATTGGATTCGGTGTTTCGTTCCCAGTGAGGTCGGACGCAGTGCTGTCTCACTTTGCTGCTGGACACCATCGTGCACCCGGTGCAAGGCACGATGACAACGGCTGCAGGAGCAGAAGGATGCCCGGACTTCACACAGACACTTCTAACTTCTGCCTTCAAAGTTTGGCGTATTTAATTCACATCATATAAAAATTCCAGTGGCAAAGGGTGGGGAGAACCGAATGTTGAATGAGGACTTTTGTTTTCCTGCGGAGCGGCGCTGGAGGAGCCGGGCTGCGGCGGTCGGATTTCTGCTATAGGTCAGAAGTTCATTGCATCATCAGATTTCATGTCATGGGGCTGTTCCTAATCGCAACCAGCACTCAGCCCATCACCCAGCTTGTCCTCTGGGCTCCTTCTGTATGATATATGTTGCGGTCAAAGTCATACTCAAACCATTTTGATTGTATTTTTAAGAGCGAGTCATTATCTTCCAATTCTACAGCACAGCAGACAATGAAATTAGATGCTGGCTCGCGTTCATGTAAAATACAAAAGCCCATACTTCACTGGGTTGTTGTTCCAGCAGCTTTGTTTTGCACAGATGTAATACAGGCACCGGGCCGTGCACCTCGAGCCCTGTGATCTCCAGCTCAGGAGTGCCTGGGACTTTGTGCAGCCCTGAGGAACCCAGAGCAGAGTGTGACCCCGGCTGGGACGCGGGGCTGGGCTGCAGCACCAGAGTGAATCTGAGCAGCAGCTCCGTGTGCTGCGTGTCCTCAGCCATCCCCCTGCAGCACTGCCTGCATTATTTACACGTCTCGGGGGAGCGGCCGTAGCCACATCTGAAGCCGAAATAAAAACAGCTTAGCACTTAGCTCTTGATTGACTTTCTGAATAATTTAAATTGGGCAGAGCTGCCCGCCGTGTGCTCGTGCAGCCTCCTGTGGGCATCCGTTCCTCTGCAGAACCAAATGAGGCAGCGGTGCAGCTCTGCCATGGGGAGGCTGTGTGTGATGCAGGGATGCGATGGGGGCACTGACTCAGTCTGTGTGGGCTGTCCCAGATGAATCCAGCAGATAGCAGAAATCCATCTGCCAAACCTGCCGTGACTTCACGCGGTGCCAGGAGAGCACTGCCTGGAAGACACTGTGTCCCTCAGACACTGTGAGTTTCCCTCAAACCCGAGGAACCCGGGCTAATTTTGGGTGCTGTGTGCTGTGCAAATCATTGCTCTGGAGCTGGCTTTGATTTTTAAAGTGCCGACCGCCGAACTGGCTGCAGCACACAGACTTCACGTGGGCCTTCGAGGTTTCAAACTGTCTCTTTCATTGCTTTCATGTGCAATTTTTCTTTCCCCTGAGCACTCCCCTGGTGAGCTGCCCACCTGGTGCTGGGCGCTGCATCGTGCCCCACGTCCAAGGGTAAAGGAAGAGCATTGCTACCGCCTGCTACACGTGTCCTCAAATGTTTGGTAAATTCACAGAATTCATTACAAACTGTGGCTGAATGTGATTTCCTAGGGAGGAAGGATTTCTTCAAAAATTATTATTAGTCTGTGATTCATGCACTCATCTAAAAGCCAGGGAGCGGCAGGAGTGAGGCAGGAGACGCTGCTGGTGAGCTCAGGCTTCACACGGGCAGAAAATTGCTACGTCTCTCTTCAATATTAAAAGATTCCGCATGCAGAGCTTCATCTGATAGCTCTCATAATGTCTCTGTTACGAGTCATATAATTACTGAGTTGTTCTTTGTGTTCCAAGGAAGCAGTTCTCCGTTACCGTAGACAGCTCCAGAAACTTTCAGCATTGGGAGCAGTTTGAGGTCTCACCCGTGGGCGCACGGAGCGTGATTTGGGAAGGTGCTTTGAATCCTGAACTCCACGGGAGCAGGTGAGCAGCAGCAGGAACTCATTTTCAGCTGTAGGAGGATTGTGGAAGGTCCTCCTGTGTCCCGAGGCTGATCTGGAGTTTTTGATGTAAGTGCTTCAGACCTTGGGCTTCATCCATTGCAAGCGTGCAGAACTGCTCCTTGAATTCTGCTGTGGGCTTCAGCAGTGACTTGGAGACGTGCACAGTGCCATGCTGTGTGGGGGGGAAGCTGCAAAGCACCACTGCACACAGGTATGGGGACGGGCTGCGTTCCCCAGACGTGGGGGGCTGCAGTTCCTGCACTGTGGTGCTCCTTCTGCCCATTGGTAAGAGTCAGCAGTGCTCAAACACCCAAATCCAACCCGGTGTAGGACTGCAGGTGAACCCCGTGGCAGCTCCCAGCACAGACTGGGGCAAATCCTCTGCTGCCGGGGGCTGAGGGACATCCGTGGCTGTCGGTTACCCACAGCCATCAGTCCCCTCCTTCATCCCCAGCCCTTCCAGAAGGGAAGGCAGCGATGTCAGCATCCCAGCTCTGAGGGCCCTATAAAGAGCCTCTGTGGGGATGAATGGTGCATCTGTGCTGCGGGCGTTCCGCCGGCCGCACGGACACGCTGCCTTTCTGTGTGGCCACGCTCTATTTTTGCACACTTTCTGTGTTATTTTATCGCCCTTTTGTATTAAATCTGACCTTTCTGCTGCCCTTGGCTAGGGAGGGGCGGTCGCTGGCTGTAGCTGTTGGCCCAGGAGGAGGGGCAGTGGCTGTCCCTGCACAGCCCCCGTGGAGCGGAGGTGATGAGGGGTCCCAGCAGCTCGGGGTCGGGGAGCACCGTGGTGTCACGGCTTGTTCTGCTCATTTAATTTGTGCAGAAGCCGTGCTTAATGCCAAAGTGATTAAGGGATGGTTTAACTTGATACAGAAGCATCATCCAACAAAAACAAGGGCAGGTTAGCTAAAATTGGTTAGAAAATGCTCATTAATTAAGCCCATGCAAATTTGCAGAGCTGCCGCTCGCCAACGCTCTCGTTCCCCTCTTCTCATCCGAATGTGAGCGCACGTGGCTGTCCCAGGGATGGACGTGCGTGGCCGTGGGACCACGGAGTGCTGCAGCTCTGCTGTGCTGCTCCCCCCAACTGCGGCCCTGACCTTAAAGAGGGAGAAGAAACAAGTGAGTAAGCCGTGCTATTTATGGCAGAGCTAATTATTTTGATGTGATATGACAGCAGCGGAGTCTGTTTGCTCTTCACTCAATTAATGGCAATGGAAAAAGCATTCAGTGCCCTTTTAGCAGTGCTCACTGGCTACGACACGAGCCTTTGCTGAACGCTGTAAGAAGGTTTTGCAGTGCTGTGTTGGTGGAGTGCGGGGAGAGGGGCCAGAAGGGAACTGCTGTTCCTAAAGGCAGAAGCTGCTGTTTGGTGGGAAGTCACATACAGCAAGGACAAGCTGCCGTGGAGGATAGCTGGGGGCAGAGCTCAGCTCTCCTCTGGGTCTGTTGGTGGGGTCTGAGGGCTGCAGTTGCAATCCCGTGTGATGTTAGGACTGAAGAAACAGTTGTGAAGCAGCTCTGTGTCTGAATGATGACACGTGGGCTCCCAGAGCTGCGCTCCCCTCTGTGCTGAGCGGCCCCGGTGCGATGCTGCACTGCGGGGGGGGTCACACTGCCATGCTGGTACAGCACTCACACCCACCCCGTTGTGCCCTGGGACCTTTCGGGCTCTCAGAACACAGGTGCTGTCTGCGGGGCCCTGTGACTGTCGCTTTGTTCACATTTTATTTATCTTTACAAAGCGCGCGGGTCCGGCGGCCGCGGGTACAGAGCGACATTCATGAGAGGCTCTGATTTATGCAGGCACGGGGTTACCGGGTACTCAATGTTATATGCAGCTTTCATTCCTTTCCGTGAGCAAAGGACACGGAGTTTCTGCAGGATGGGATCTGTGAGAGCCTCATTCACACCGCTGTGTGCAGCGGAGCGGGGCAGTGCGGCCCTGGGGCACTGCACTTCCCTTTGTGGGTGCTTCCATCACACGGGGCTGATTCAGGGGCAGTGATGAGCTTCTGGAAGGGTCCCACACCTCGAGCTCCCGTTCCCGTGGGAGGGGAGTTCCTTTCCACCTCCCTCTGCCGTCCAGGAAAACAAAAGGGCTCTGCGAACATCTCTTCTCCTCCTACGTGCCGTTCCTTCTCAGCTCCCATTAAACTCTTCCCACTCGGGGCGTGGGCAGCAGCACACGCACATCTCCCTGTGCCATTTTGCCATCCCTTGGGAGCAGCGCTTGCCATGGGGATGGGGAAGGTTTATTTTTGCTCTTTGTGAGGCTCTGGTGAAGGGGTCCCTCACTCTGCCCTTCCTCCCCCAGCACTCCCATCCCATGCAGCAGCACAGCTGACATGAGCACCGCGGGTGGGTGCACGGTGCTGAGCTACACTCAGGTGTATGTACCACCATTTCCACTAGGGAAACACAGAGCAGCTTCTGGAGAAGCAGGCTTTGTGATGGCAAAAAGCTCTGCTCGTCCCCTGCTGGGCAGCGTGCTCTGCTCTCGGGCAGGGGCTGCGTGGCACTCTGCCACCACACCGCATCCACGTGCCAAGCACATCCCATAGGGCGCTCAGAGCCGCCCCTCCTCCTGGCAAACGCATGGGGAGAATCCGTCTGGGCTCTTTCCATCCTTAAACCTGCCACGTTTTGCAATTTGCAGTTACTCTGTCCTGCCCGGCCACGAGCTGCAGCTGAGGGAGGAGATCTCCTGATAGAAGTCAGGGGGAGGAGGGGGCACCGACGTGCAGCGTGTGCTGCGTGCACTGAAATAACCTCATCTGCTGGATAGTGCTCAAAAGACCTATGTAAGAAAAGACATAAAGAAAAAAGGTTTATGCGGATCTGTCTGAATCCCCGTTCTGTCACAAGGTGACTGGGAAGGCACCGACCCTGTCCACCCATCCTTTTCCATGCTCTGTGCAGATGTCCTCTGAAAGTGACGGTGATGGAGCACCAACACACGAGCTGTGTCCCAGTGTGTGAGCGACCGCTGCAGCCTCCGACAGCCAGAGGTGGCCATGCCACCTCCAAATGATTCTGTAATTCTATGAAATGAGTGTGGGAGACCCCCCCCACCCCCCCTTGCTGCCTGGTACAGCCTGCATGGTCCGGCCCACCGCGGGGCATCGCCAGCACCCTGCCTGCTTTGGGAGCCCGGGCACACCACGAGCCGTGCCTTGCCGGGCTGGGAAGTGAAGGTCACGAAGTAATGGGATCAGGTGCTATTTATGAGCAGTTGCTCACCGCTGAGAGCAGCAACATTTGATCAGGGCTGCTCTGAACACTGCACGCTGCTGGGCTGCCTCGCCTGCTTTCAGGCAGGTGGTGCTGCCCGGTCCTACAGCACCGGGGGAAACCCCAAGAGCTCAGCTCCCCCATCCATAGCATCTCTCATCTGCACGCAGGTACTGCGCCAGCACAAGGCAGAGTTTCCTCTTGAAGCCTGCTGCTGCTTTGTGGAGTTCTGTGATTTCCCCTCTTGCCTCTCCAGCACCGATGGCTCTGTCCCACTGCTAGACGCATTACAAATGCTCTGTAAGGTATCCTACTGCCATCCAGAGGAGCCAGCATCCTGCCCTTAACAGCTGCAGGAGCACATCACCTCCTCCCGCCCTGTCCCAGACTCATCTGGGGAACTTGCCGAGGTCCCCACACCACTCCCAGGTGCCAAGAGCCCGGCGGATGGAATGGCAGTGTCCCCACTGTGCTCTGGGTAAAAGCCACATCTCCCAGTGTTGGGGCACTGCTCGTTCCACAGAGGAAACCCGCTGGCAGCCACATAGTGCCAGTACCCAGCAAAGGGGGGGTGGGGGGGGAAGCAGCAGAAAGATTAAAAGGATCAAAGCACTCAGCGCCAGTTTTCAGGCGGGGATGATGAACAAATGCTGTCCGAACCACAAGAAAGATGAGATCTGTTCCCAGCTGTGCAGCTGAAGCTCATCCTCACCATGGGACACAGAAAATCTCGACCCAAATAGCTCCCAGGCATTACGGGCCCAGGACCCTGCCCCTGTCTGCCCCGTCCTGGGCACAGCTCGGTCTGCACGCGCTGCTGCTGTGCTGCTGAGTGCAAACCACAGGTTTTTGGAACATTCCTTCCCTGCAAAGCTGATGACGATCCCCATATTTTGAAAAAGGCTTAAAAAAAAAAAAAAAAAGGTTGTTTGTGGTGCTAATGGGATGGGATGAGCTCAAGCTTTATGCCTTTTTTAGCACTCCTGGAACTGAGAGAATTGAAGGAACTGAAAATATATGCTTAATCGCCCCCAGGAAAGACTGCCATAATATTTTGGGTTGCATAAGCAAACTAAATTGGAAATCTGGAATCTATTCAAGACCTTTTGATCAGGGAGCTTTGCAAGTGCAGAAAAGTAAAAACACAGACAGATGGGGATTAGAGTTGAGCATCAGGAGAATAATTTCCTCTTTTAATTTCAGTTCCGCCAACGTATAAAAGCATTAACAATCCCGTTACGTAACTGCGTCGCAGGGCCATGCTGCTCCGGGGCTTCACATGGGCAGGGAACCCCAGCTCCGAGCCCGGGCCACATCCAGGCTGATGGCAGCACTGAGCTGGGGCCAGCAGGGATGCAGGGCCAGCAGCAGCCCCATGGAGACACGGCTGGGTTGGCAAAACCCGACGGAACCGCCTGTGAGCCCCAATCTGCCCTGCTGGGTCACCGAGCAGCTCCAGCAGGAGGAGGAGGATTAGGAGCAAGGGAAGGACGTTTTTGTCAATCGTTTGCCAGTGGAACGCTCCGTGCTGCTGTCAGTGAGAGCAGGCTCTGCATGGCAGCTTCAGGCCCCAAGAAGAGTCGGTTGTGTGTGAGCAGTACTCTCCATGCTCATTCGCCACCATAAATAGAGGAAAATAAGTTGGAAGCATAGTGAGTTCCGCACGGCTGGCACATCATGGCCGTTCGGATTGCTATGTAGGTGCGCATGAGATCACAGCCTGCTATTTAAAGAGGAAACCTCTACTTACATAAATGTCTGATTATGCAACTGTCATGGAAACCAGAGATGGGAAGGATGCTCGGGGTGGGCTCGTCCGTTCCCTTGGAGCACCGGGCTGTTCCTCGTGCTTTGGTTTTTGCTCAGGACTGTAAGAAGCATGCAGCACTGCGGGCGCCTTGCTGGAGGAGACACGGTGTGCAGTGAGAGCTGACCCATCACTTTTCTAAAGGTGCTCAGCTTTGGAAACTCGAGAATAGAAGTGCTTGGAGTCGCTGGTCACACCCAGCAATCCTCACACCAGCTTAGTGCAGCTTGGTGCCCACACATCTGCATGGCACGGCTGTCCTTACTTGGCATACATGCCAGTGTCTGAACGGGCGCTCCTCTCAAGCTGCTCCTGACCTTCCCTTCATCTTCAGCCCCGAACTGTGTTGTCTTTCAAACAACAGCACACCCCACTGCTGCTGCTCCCTGCACCAAGCTGTGCAACTTCGCTTTCCAATTCCCAGTCAGTCTTTCTGGCCACGCTCATTTTTTGCAGCTACGCAGTAAAATCAGCAGAGATTAATGTTTTAATCTTCTTTCTCTGTGTAAGAAACCCCAGGCATCGCATGCGCTAAATGCTTTTCCTGTGACTTTAAATGAATGTTTAAAAATAAACGTATTATTTGTGTTTCCCCACCTTTACCTATATTTCCTCTGTCTCTGCTTCCCCCGCTCTGCTGCCTTCCAAGGAAATGGCTTTGTTTGTTGGTTTGTTTGTTTTTCACTTTAATTGGATTTAATTTTGGTCATCTATCATGATCACAGTGTGCTCATTTCACACAAAGCCCCACGATGGGCCACACTTTGCAGCCGCTGCTGAACTGGGACAGATTTGACCCCAGCGATGACAGTGCGGACCGCGGTGCCTCACCCCACATGTCCTTCCATCACCGAGGAGGCAACGAAACAGAACACCAATGCCATGATTGATGAGACAAGAGTGTGCCATTGCCTTAAGCACCACAACCACCGCATGGTGTGGGTTGCGCACCTTGATGTTTTGTTCAGATGTTCTGAGCTCTTCGTGTCTGTGTCTTTGTTCCCAAAGAGCAAGCTGCCCGCACCCACTGCTCCGCGTCGCTGCCCGCACCACTGCTCTCCTCCAACAACAATGTTCCTTCAGGAGCGATCCCTGATTCCAGAACCTCTGAGATCCTTGTAAGTCATTTCAGCATGGGATACCGCTAGGAAGCTGAAATCAAAGGTACGAGGGCTCACATGTTTAATGAAATGAGATTTCCCTGGTGCAGATTCCAGTCAGGGCCATGGGCTCAGCATACAAGGGCACAGATGCCGTACATGCAGCATAGGCACTAATTACATCCTCTTTTTCTAAATTATGTTATCAGAAAACATCTATATGGTTCGCGTGGGTCTAGATTACACTCTCAGAATAGAATGTTCTCTGCACAAAGAGCGCAGTTGTGGTAGGTCAATGAGGATGCACTCAGAAACATCAATTAAAGGTAACACGAGTCCTTAGTGCAGGTTCAGGGAGCAAGCACAGTTTGAGATTCCTGTTTTCCCAACCCTGCCTTCCTCCCTAGGAGAGCAACAAAGCAGAACTACTCAGAAATTCACAAGGTTTAAAAATAAAAGGCTTGTCCCTTCTCATTGCCTGCCCAGCTTTTCACTCGGTGCCATTTCCCAGCCCAGGGCACGAACATCGAGTTTTCCTCAGGACATCTGGGACTGCCGCTGGTCAGGGGCTGCTTCCCACACCTGTCCTGGGCACCATCACATCATCTCCTCGATGTTCCACTTCTTCAGAGTCAGCAGAGGCCTCCCAGTATGAAACAACAGGTTGAACCTGGGGTAGAGGCGGGGATGAGATGCCGACCTTTTGCCTTCCTGCCCTTCAGTGCACAGTGCCCGTTTCCAGGAGAGCGGTCCAGCCACGTTTGGACACAGCCAGCGAGGGAGACCGACGTGCGTGCCATCCTCTGCTGGTCCCTGCTACTCTGTTACTGAGGAAAATGGGAAAGTAATGTGAATCTTCCATCAGCTCATGAATCCCAGGTCCCCTTCGCGGACATTAATTCAAATGTGAAACCCGAGCTGGATGAGAGCCCCGTGCCCACAGCCGTGCACGCGGTCCGCTCCTTGCTACGTGGCACTCACAGACCACAGCGGTGGTGGTGGTGGGAGGGGGAACGCGACTCACAACAAAAAGGATCCTATGTGGGATTTGTGTTTTCAGCTCAGCTCATTACTCGGGAACCGCTGTTTCACTCCTCTGCGAGCAGTGCAGGTGAGCAGATTCCATTCATACCTCAAACACGAACGGCTTTGGCTCCTTCCATGCCAGTGGCTCACCTCATTAATGCGGAGGTGTTTTTGGTTGTTGCTGGTTTTTTTTTTGGTTTTTTATTCCAAGTGCTATTTCCCTCTGGGCAGAAAGCTGCTCCCTTTTCGTCACAGCCTCTATAATGAATTGCCGTGCACAAAGCCGGTCACACAATACGCAGCAGCAGCGCCGAGCGAGAATCTTTGGGAAGAGTTTCCATAGAAACACTGACGTCCTCCTGGCGAACAGGACACCGAGTTCTTTCAATGGGAGGTATGGGGTTTTAAAGGAGCAGTTGGGTGGCAGGGAGCCAGGCAGGCAGAGCCATGACTCTGCATCTCCCAGCAGAGCAGAGGGGCTGCAGCGGGTGGGAGGAAAATCGCCGTTAACCCTCGCATTAGCACACTGTTGGATTGGATGGCTGTTGCCGAGCGCTGCTGCGTGCAGCTTGGCAACCAATTAAACCGCTGGTCACAGAGTGCACAGGAGCCGAGGGCAGAAATACCAGGCTGAGAAATACCTGCTCCTAAAAGCTGGTCGGGTTTTGTCAGCACTTTGGTCCCCAGAAGCCCTGAATTCAGCACAGGGCCGTGCCACCGCTGAGCGCCGTGCCGGGCAGGGTGCACCCCACGGTGTGCCCTCAGCTCGAGCTGTGCCTGCAAGCAGACAAGTGCTTGGCTGACGTTCCAGCTCGGCGTTCTAAATAGCCGCACGTCTGCCCGCTGCGCGGTGGCAGAGCAGCCCTGTCTGGAAGAGGCTGTTTCTAGAAGGAAAGCAGTCAGAGGAAATGTTTTTGCCAGAAATGCTGGAAACGGTACAAAACCAAAAGGAAGAGTGCGAAAAGAGCTCCGTGCCGAACACCGCGCGTGTTGGGCAGGAGCACTTCACTTCGGAGAGATTCCCAGCTCCGATGAGAGAGGGCACAGAGCTCCTGCACACAGAGCACAGAGCTCCTGCACACAGAGCACAGAGCTCCTGCACGCAGGGCAAAGCGTGTACTGCTACTGGACCAGGGCCGGGCTCGCTGAGGCCGTGCCCCCATCCCACTGCCCGAGGCCGGGCTCTGCCTCACTGCTGCACCTCCCAGCTCAGTTCCCTGCTGGGCATCTCCTCCATGGCACAGGCAGTGCTGGGGAGGCCCCACACACCTCTGTTATCTGGCTGCAAGTGTGTGCCATTCCAAAATAGCCGCTGGGTCTGCATGCTTCTGCTGCTGTGTGCATCCATAACTCCATCACAGCGCATCGCTCTGCACCTTGCCAAATCTGCTCTCGGGAGCCTGCAGTTCTGCACCGAACGTCCCCGAGAAGCTGTGGTCCTTCACCGTGATCAGAAATGGCAGCTACTCACACCTCCGCATGGAAGTTAGTTTCAGATCTAGATGGTGATGATGGTGCCTGGCGTTCTGGTAGATAATTTCATAACACGGGATTGATGTGTTTGCAGAATGTTTGTGTGGAGATTATTTCACCTAAACCTGCTCAGCAAGACCTGCTGCAGGCACAGGAGACCGAGAGCCAATAAATCAGAGGGGCCCAGGGACGATCCCCGGTTCTGGAGCCCCAAAACACGGCACAGCAGGACACAACTGCATTGGCTGCAATTGTGGCTTCTGAGTGCTTTTCTGTGGTACTTCTGCAAGAGCAAGCACTGAGAGGAACGATCTCCTTGTCCAGGATTAAACCATCATCAGAGCCGTTCTGAAATGGCTCTAAGCAGGTCTCCTTGCAGCTCCCCTTGTGCCACAGCTGCTGTCTCCTCCAGGATCTGAAACCCAGGGGTGTGGTACCGGGGAGGTCTCTTTGGGCAAAGGGAATCCCTTTGGAATGAGACACAAGCCGTGCTGCGGGCAGGAGGACCTGCAGGCTGGGGGCACAGCTCTGCCCCACTCCTCCTCCTGGATCTGAGCACAGTGCACGCACGGAGCAGTGTGTTCCCTGCACTGCATCGCTGGCACCTCCTTTCCTGCAGATCCTGCTTCTTTTTCACATCAGCACCGATCCTAAATCTAGGACACAGATGCTCAATCCTGCCTTCTGGGCTTTCATCCATCAGCTTGCAAAGTTTTGGTGATACAACAGTAAAAGGAAGCTGCTTGTGTTTAATGGCACAGCATGGGCAAAGCCTTTCCAAGGGTTATTCGTCTCTTGTCATTATTTATGCCATCTGAAAATGAAGGATTTCTTCTGGTAGTGAAAAATGAGCGTGTGCTCCGTCCTTCAGAGCACTGCTGGCCCCTCTGACACAGCACAGCGAGCTGCTTTGAGCACTGACATTTGGTGAGGATGGCTGGGACGTGCTGAGCACAGAACCCACGCTCCCCCAGCACACAGACAGGACAGGAGGGAGCTGAACATGATCTGATACCAAAAACTAAGCAGGGCCGTAACAATTACAGCCACCTAGTGGGCAAAGCTTCGTTTTGTCTCATTTTTGCATCCGCCAGGAGCCAGCAAGGCTCCCAGCAGCACCAGCGACCGCTCCCTCCGCGGCTCTGCACATATCCCTTTGTCTCTTGATGTCCTCCATTGCTTCGGGAGCTCTTCCACCATCACAGTGTATTTCATGTTCCGTAGCATCTCTGGAGGGTTTCTACTGCAAAAGCACATTGGAAAGTAAGTATTTCATCTAATTCTTCACATAGCAAAAGGCAGAAGAAGCACACGCCTCTCTTTGTCTTGCTTGGGCTCAAACTATGAACTTCACAGCTGAATTCCAGCAACCCCGAAGCATCTCAATTTAAGCCATGATAAAATCCACACTGGGGGTTCACAACAGATCCACCTCGGAGAGAGGGAAAAGGTGCTCCGTGAGGGTTTGCTCTTTTAGAAGTTGGGTTTTCAGTTGTTTTTTCTTTTAAACTTCGCTCGTCCTCAAGATTTCAAGAACATATTCACAGAACAAACCTCCGAATAACCTCCCCAGGCCTTTGGTTGTGTGCGGTGGAGCAGGACATGGGGCCGTGGGATTCTTAACCCTACAAAAAGCAAAAAGTGTCTGTGAATTTCGGCAATCCTCTTGGGCACGCTCTCAACCAGGCCAGCCTTAATGAGGAACGCCCCATGCCAACCTCATGACTCAGCCCAACCGGCAGCTTCTGACACTCATCCCACAAGTGGCTGCCCTTCCCTGGGAAGAAAACAAGGCTGCCTCTCCCTTCCTTCCTGCGGCCGCGCGGGCTGCTGCTGAGCCAGTGCACCTTGTGTATCAGCAGGATCTAACAATGATCTCGTGCCTCTGGATCCCAAGGGGAGCTGTGGAGCTGCACCGTTCCTCCTGCCTCGTGGCCACACTGTGCTGAGCAGCTCTGCCGTGCTGTGCCCACTCGTGTCCAGGGCATGGGAGGCTTTGTGCAGCCAGCGTGCAAAATCCTCCTGCAAGGCCAGTGCAAATCTTTCTGAAGACAGCTCCACGTCAAATGTGTCACGACGTTGCTTCTAAATCCTATCTATATATATTTGTAGGAGGTACATACATACTTTCTGTATTATTTATACGGTGTATGAATACCTGAGCAGCTGCTACCCAGAGGCAGCCAGTGTTTGCAAAGGGAAGTGCTGCTTAAATCCTGCGGTGCTGCCCAACTGGGAGCGCTGGGGAAAGCGAAGCCTCACCCGGTGCCCACCGCACGGCCCCAGGGGGAGGCGAGCAGCGGCTCAGCTGCTGCCATGGCGAATTTCTTGACCCCTGACAGCTTCTTCTGTTTTGTTTTGATTATTAATTTTTAATTTCAGCCTTTTCCATGCACGGGCTGTGCAGCGTAGTGAGCCACAAAAAAATCTCAGACAGAGGCAGAGCCGGATCGGCGATGCAGTTACCGGTACTTCATTAACCTTTATCTTGACAAGTGGAAATAACGTGCTGTGATTCAGGGTACATTTTTCACTTGCAGAGAAATAAACGGTGCCAAAAGGAAGCAAACAGGGTAGACATGAACCAACAGAAGTCTTGATAGAAAAAAGCAGCTGGGCTGGGCTGGTTGGGCACGGTGCTGATGCACTCCTGCTGCCAACACGCAACCCCCTGAGCCCCAGCAAAGCGGGTCCTGGCAGGACGGAGCTCAGCCCGGCCTCTGTTGTGCTGCAGCCTGCAGCGTCTCTCCGGCTGAGTCCCCCAGAGGAGATGGCAAAGCCAATGAGTAATAAGGAGAACTGATGTTTTTCCAAGCCGAAGCCAGCCTGACTCACCACTATTTTGTTTCTTTTATTGTTATTTGTATTGCCCTGATGCCAGACATCAGATCTCCGTTACTGAGCCCAGGGTTTTATCACCATATAACAGGAGAAAGTGCCCTCTGAAATGCTTCCAAACTAAATCAATAGGAGGGAAAACAAGGAAGAAGCAGAGCAGCTTGCTGCAATCCGGGGCAGAACGCTTCCTGATGCCTGGCTGCTGAGCTTGCCATGAAGCCAGGGCCGGGCTGTGTGATGGATGGATGGATGGATGGATGGATGGATGGATGGATGGATGGATGGATGGATGGATGGGTGGATGGGTGGATGGATGGATGGGTGGATGGAGCTGTGGGATTGCTGTTCCTGGAGCCTGGGCTGCCCACACCATGCTCCTCTCCTTCCTGTACTGTTAGCATGAATCCTTCCAAAGCTTTTTGGGTGCTTTCTTCTCTTTCCAAGTGGATGAAATGTGCATGCTTTTGGTTTTCTTTCTCCCCCATTAATTTCATCAGCTCTGAAGCAGAACGGATCTAATTATCCTTCCTTTCCCAGACAAATAGAACGGCTTTGAAAAATTGCCATACCTTTATACACCTGGCATCTGGAGTTGGTAAAAACTCAGAAACTTCTTAAATGCTCCTTGTGGCCTAGAGGAAGGGAGGGTGATATTTGTTTGATGATCTCTGCCCTCATTTTTAAGGAAAAAAGCAACAAACCATCAATTCTGCTGCTGGCAATTGCAAAAGCAGTTAGGCCGAGCTCTCACTTAAGAGAACAAACACTTATGGATCTATTTATACCTGCCCTGAAACAGACTGCTGTAGGTGGAAATGGTGTAATTATTTCCTCTCCCTGCTTTCCACTGTCCTACAAAGATCTCCTGGAGCAGCTCGTTAGAACGAGTCACTGCTGCACACCTCAGCAGTGAGCCCAGGTTGGCTCCTGCTGCTGGGAGGCTGTGACAAAGGTGAGATGCAGAGCTGCTACGAGACAGCTTCTGCTGCTTAGCCCCATCTATCTAAGAAGGCAGAGAATTACAAATCAGGAGCCTGGCTGGCAGCTGAGGGGGGACAGGACCTGATCTGCACTCGGGGAGGATGTGACAGCACTGTTTTTCTCTGTGCTTCTTTTCCCATCACTGCATGTTTTCAATTTAATTTCCCTCCCTAAAGAGTTCCTTTCCCTGGTTATCCTCCTGCTCTTCTCCCTCTTCTTCCCTGGGTTTAATTCTCAGGGGAGATGAGAAGCACTCTCCACTTGGGTTAACTCTGATTTCAGTATCAAAGATCATTTAAGCTGAAAATAACTTTTTAATGGGTCCACATCACAGCCCAGGGGTCCTGGCTGCCAGCTCAGCTGCAGCTGGCATGCAGGGCTCTGAGCCTTCCCTCCTGCAGCTGCAAGGCACCATGCTTCATGTCAGGGAGGGAGGATGACGGCCTTGGGCACAGCTGATTGGGGACCAGGTGGGAGGAGCTGATGAAACAGGGAAAAAATAACCAGGAGCACTCAGCGGGGCAGCAGGCTCTGGAGGGTTTGATTTTCATGAAAAGGAAAACGATCTTTTTAAGCGCCCAATGGATTTTTATCTCTGCATAGCTATGGGTTATTAGGGAATGGCTAGTGGTGATACTTACTACACAGAGTCCAAATTACTCCGTGGTGTGAAATGAGTCCTACGCTGTTAGGACACGAAGCCTTGCCCTTTAATTCAGAGCAATGCCCAGTGATGCTCCTGGAGCAGGAGGATCGCCGCTGCAGGTCCCAGTGCCTACGACTCTGCCTCCCCAGTGGCACCAGGGATGTGGGCTGTGGGTTCCCAACAGCCACTGCTTCTGGGGCAGCCTGAGCAGAGCAGGCTGAGCTGGGCACCTCCCTGACCCTAAACGTGTCACAGCACCATTGCTTTGGGAGGGTTATCACGGGATCATTAAGGATGGGAAAGACCTCTGAGGTGGGTCAGTCCCAGCAGGGATGACACGGCAGCACCGCGTGCAGCAGGATGGGGGCTGAGCCACGGGGCTGTGCCCAGGGCTGTGACCAGTCCCATGGAGGCAGTCCTAGCAGAGCTGTCACAGTCCTCACTGCTTCAAACCCGAGCAGATGCAGAAAAGGCAGCAATTGAGTGAAGTTCTACTGCAGCGTATTTTGGAGGACGTGCCAGGCGGATGGCAGCGAGTCCTTTCCACTCTGCCTTCTCTTCTCTCAGCCACGTTACCATCCATCAGACAGCCTCTTTGGGCTGACATTGCAGGGCGTGCCTGCCTCCTTTCAGTTTGCCTTGCTCCTGTTTGATTTATTTATATCTGGAACTGATACAAGTGGCACGATTTCTTCGTTTCATTAAAAGATTCCTTGATCTAAATTTTAAAAGATTTGTCTTCGGAGAGATGAAAGTCAACCGAGCGCATGTCTGGCATCCCCGGGTTCTTCCCATAAATCTGGAAAGAGACATTGTGTTGCAGTAAGCTGTCGTGGAGGATAAGGTAGGCCTGCTCACCAACCTGCTGGCTGCCAACGTGTCCCTCGTTTGGCCTTCTTAGCTGTTAGTTTCTAAGAGGTGAAACAGTGTTGACGGAGCTTAGGCTATCAAACACGTGTCAAGGTAAAACCAAGAGCCAACTGCGAGCATGGAAAATTACACCCTGGTGCCCAGCAGCTCGCTGCCAGGCAAGTAAAATACCATTTGCACAGCTGAGCTCTGTCAGTCCCCGTACCCTTGGGGCTGAGCAATCCTAAACTTGACCCGCTGCAACCTGCGCAAACCGCATGGAGCCCTTCTCCAAAAGGGGCTGTTCATCCTGGGAACCTCACTGACTAATTCTGTGTGAGCCTCAGCCCCTCCACATCCCCTGATTTTAGGGGGCTGCTGCCACTAGGACAGAGCCATCCCATGCCACTGGGAGCGGTTTTATTCCAGCTGGTCCAACTGCTCCACAGATCAGTGTGATTCGAGCACTAGGCAGTGCCCTGCAGGCTGTTTCTGCTGGAGGACAGGCAGTTCGTGGGCAGCCTGCAGGCATCAGGCTGTACAGGACTGCTGCGTGTCGTCGTGGATGGTTTGAGCGTGTCCTGGCTATGAATCACCGTGCTCTTTCTGACCTACTGTCCTAACTGAGCCCCGTGTATTCTTCAGACGCCCATCGCTGCCTGCCCTGCCTCTTGGCACTGACACAGCCTGGAGCTGCAGGTGTTTGCCCCGCTCCCTCATTCTGGGACAAATTAGAGGAGATTGAGCAAACCGACGTGCTGAACCACGGATCCTCCCCAAACGTGACCCTAGATCACTGCCCCTTTGTCTGGCTGTTGTCAGTAGCGAGGTCAGGCCAGGACACAGCTTTTCCATCAGCTGTGTGGATTTTTCTGCTGTGCATGTTCCAGCAAAATCAAAGGCCTGAGAAAGGGATTCTGTGGAAGCTTTTCTGTCAGTGACTCTGCTCTCATTAGTTATAGTTTGGAGCAAAGCCTCGGGGCAGGATCAGCACAGTTCTCCCATTTGATTACGTGTGCCCTGCTGCTTCCTTGGAACCCCATAGCCTGGCAGATTGGCAAGAAGAGCTGCTGCTGCTGCCTCGCTTCTCCAGCATGTTTGAGAGCATACCCCATCCTGACCACCCCATGTCTTCTCTATATTAGAGGGAGAACCTCCTGCCCACCCCAAGACCCCTGCGGTGACACTGCCTGCTCCCCACCCCCTGAAGGACTTCCTTCCAAGGGCTTATCTTCCCTGCAGAATTAGCTCCGGCTTCCAGCCAGGGGTGCCCCAGCCTCCCAGCCCTGCCCTTGCTGAGCAGCGCAATGGAAAATTGGCATCAAGTGACCCAGCAGGCACGGCACATCAGGGTTTAAGTGCTACTGGTGCTGCAACTGCTGGCAGGGCTGTAGGGATAGGGACATCTGTGCTGCCCCGTGTCCCCAGGCCCCCAGGTCCACTCTTGCTGCTCTGTGGGTCACCGGGTGCTGTCTCCACTCCACTGGATTGCAGAATTCCCTAATTTCCTCCCCTTAGGATACAAGCTGTTAGTAAGACAGGTGAGAGGTCTGTTCGATGCAGCCTGGGAGAGCAGCAGTAACCTGGATGCCTTAGAAAGTAGGGAGGTAGAGCTGAAGGTCGGAGAGGGCTATGAATATGGAGAGCCAGGAGATGAGAAAATCACAAAGGAGGCAACTGTGCAGCCAGGATGAAAGATGAGAGCCTCAGCAGAAAATGGGCGAAGCTATGGGAGCGGGGGAAGACGCCCTGTGACAGCGGGTGGATTGGTTCCGTCCAGCCCCAAATAGGAGCACAAAACACAGGTCTGCTTGGAGTGGAGAAAAATCAATCAGAAATTTTCACGTATGACTGTTAGACTATAGAGAGCTCCAGGACACCCTGAAATACTGCACCATTTATCCTAATCGGAGGGTGAGTCAGCACTCAATTACGTGCAGTCAATTTTCTATGCAGTTTTCTATGCGTTGGCGACAAAGCAATTTAGATAATACGGTCATATAGCAGAATCACCTTCCTTCCAAGTCTGAGTTACATTAACTGAAATAAAAAGTATGTCACCGCTCATTTTCCAGCGTATCAGATAATCACCGCGTGGGATAAAGAAGAAATCTCTCCTTCCCATTGCCGATGTAATTGTGCAACACGGCTGCTTTCTCTCTCCTCCGAGAGTTGCTGATGGCTATTCCTGAGACCAGACAGATCTGCTGCTGCGTGCAGACACTGTCTGCAGCCCCGCACAGCGACGGCAGCGCGCTGCAGGACGGCTCCTGCCGGCTCCACTTGAGAGAAAGCATTCCTCTGTACCGAGTGGGATGTGTGCATGAACATATGTGAGATTTGCTCCTTTGTCCGTCACGTGGCGAAGACCTGTGATGAGTGAAATAGAAGATCTGTGTTCTCTCCCTGCCACAGCTTCATTGGCATGAAAAGCCACAGGAGCAATGTTCTGGGAGCCCTCTAGATGTGGCTCCGGGTTTAAATGATGACTGCCATTAGTTCAGGAAAGATGTCACGCTAATTTTAACTTCCTTTTCTTCATCTTTTAAAGCATACATTATGTTATTTTGGAGCAATTTTAGGAATCAAAGCTTGGAAAGGAAATGAGCTATTTACTGTGCTTCAAACCAACCATTGAAACTGGATGATCACTTCAATATCTGACAGATTCAGTCGCCCATGAACCACTCCTTGCACCAACAGGATAGCGGAACTGCACTCTGCACATCCTGGGAACCTTAACTCCATTCACCGCTCCCACAACTCCACAGACTTCAACACGTTGAATAACAGTCAGAAATAGTGCACAGTCAAGAGAAATTTCATTGGATTTTCTTCCACAGAAAATGCCCTTAAAGACCCGAGCTCAAACCCTCCTCTGCCATAAGCTGGCATCTCTTTGTCCAGCTACACCTTCGTGCCTCCTCCAGGCTCCTGGAATCCCCTTGGATGAGCTCAGCATTCTCTAAGTATGTCATTATCAAGTTTACCCACAAATACTCTTTTTCCCCTCTAATTTATTGCACAGAAAGAACAACTGCTGCATAGAGATGCAGTGGTTTAGGTATCGAGGAACAGCAAGCTCTTAATGAAACCTACTTTTGGAAGAAAGTTTTCAGCCTGATTTCATCTATCATAAATTAAAAGGGCAGAAAATCAGCCTTTCATCTTCAGTGTTTATTTCTGATCCCCATAAAATAATTAAGATGTGCAGTCCTTACAGCTTAACAAGCAACTTTCTGTCTCTTTAAAACCGTTAATGAATCATTGTAACAAGAATAACAAGTAACCTGAAGCTGACTGACGAAGCTATGTGGCTATCAGCTAGGACAATCCCAGCCTCATAGCTTTGAGCAGACCCTGCAGAACCGTCTGGCATTAATCTGGCAGTATCCCATAGGAAAAGTTAACTCGAGGAAAGAGTTATATATACCTGTGGGTGCTCACTGTCCATTTCATTTGGATTCCCCACTCTCTGTACCTGTCCTCCTCAGGACCGGTTCTCCTTTCTCACACCACCAATTACCAGGCTGCTTGGCTGCAACACATCCTGCCTCAGAGCAGCTTTAGAACACAAAACCTTTTCACTTTGTCCTCGATAGCCAGGTTTTTATTGTCTTGGCACACCAGAGCCAACAACATTATATACTTTAAAGCACAGGAAGTTCTGCTGTGGGTGTATGGCTGCACACCCAACCAGGCAACCTAACCCCAGTGTGTTTTGTGGGAATTCATAGCCCCATCTCTGCGGCTCCCAGGGGAGGATACACGGCTGTAGAGGGATGCTCAGTTACACTGGGCTGCTCCTGCATCCTGGCCCCTCTGTCCCCCTGTTCTGCCCCTTTTTACTGTAACACTGTTGTCCTGACACTTCAAAGGCTCAAAGAACAGCTCCTCCTCAGCCTCAAGATTAACGATAGAAGACCAATAGGCATTAATTTATCCAAGTGCCAGGCCTGCTTCCAGCCATCTCCCATCATCCCAGCACACAAATCCCATTTCTCTGACTGCCACAGACCTCTGCACTGCAGGAGAACAGGTCCAGGCTCAGCCTGGGGCCGGGCAGCAGCTGGAAGCAAGTCCCTGTTGGCCCTGGGGTAGAATCTGCAAATACAGGCTATCGCTCACACATCCACGTGTGGACTTTGCTTGGCACCCGAAGAGGCACAGCCACTGCCAACCAGTGCTGCAGACCAGGGGTAACAGCACAGGGCTCTCCTGGAAGATGACCCAGGACAGTGTGCCGTGAGCTCTTCAGTTTTGGCTGAGTTATTCTCTGGTTACTCTTTACTCCACCAAAACGTTACGGCCAAGTGAATTTTGTGGTTCCCAACTGGAAATTCCTTCTGGTCAGAGAACTCCTGAGGCCAGGCCATGTCTGATATGTGTACGTGTTATCACGCGCACTGATGGGGAAACCGCTGCTTCGGTTGGTAAAGCAAAATGGAAGAGAATCTACACTACACTTCCAAATGATTGAGAGGAGATAAATACTGGGGACCAGACAGCATGGGTGCTCATGCTGACAGATGATGGGGAATTGGGACACACGTTAGATTCAGCAAATGGACACAGCTGGGCTAAAGAGGAATGAATGCGAGAGGATAAACCTCCCAGTTTTTCAAAAGCGAAGCCCAGGTTCCCATGCTGAAAGGAGAACTGTGCTGTGCTGCATTCAGGAACATATGTTACAAAGCTCTATGTCCGCTGCCAGGATAGAGGCTGCACATTCTGTAGGGGTCAACATTCATGTAGCAGAAATGGCGACAAAGATGTGTGATGATAAGAAGTCTCCGGATCTCACTCTTGCCTCCCTGCAATGCTCTGAAATACTTCTGTTGGTTTGTTCTGCTGAGGAGAGAAAGCGTCACAGTCTTCCAGGAAAAATTAGAAATATATATATGTGTGTATTTAAGATGAATCTTCCAGTTGAACAGAATTGGCATCCTGAGCAAAAATGTTGCTGCTGGAACTGTTATTTCGTATTGATCGCAGTTTTAAAGATTCTTCTAGCAGACCTTTTGCTACTGTCGAGTATTAATCAAAAGGCCTGAAGCCTTCAGGCCCTGTTCGCAGCTCTTTGTGCCCAACAAGCCAGCTGAGGCGTTAAGAACACTGCTGGTCCTGGGGGCGGGAGCAGTGCCACCATGCTCACTCTGTGTCACAGTTTGGGCCACGTGGCAGTGACGTATGACCCAAATGTCTCTGCCAGCACAAGGAAACCTTTATGGTGAGAAAAAAGTCTCCAACGTGAAAAAAATAGGGGGAAAAAAAAGGGAAAGGTGACTATTTTGAGGCCGAATTGGGATTTTCATGGTGCTTGCAATGCTGCCATCCCAAAGCACCACGGCATCCAAATAAAGCTGTGTTTCATAGTGAGTGAGGGTTCCCAGGGGCTCAGCAGATGTGAACCCACACAGGGCCGTGATGCCATACAGAGCCGTGATGCCAGACAGGGCCGTGATGCCACACAGGGCCGTGATGCCATACAGAGCTGTGATGCCATATAGGGCCGTGATGCCATACAGAGCTGTGATGCCACACACAGGTGTGATGCCATACAGAGCTGTGATGCCATACAGAGCTGTGATGCCACACAGAGCCGTGATGCTATATAGGGCCGTGATGCCACACAGAGCCGTGATGCCATACAGAGCTGTGATGCCATACAGGGCCGTGATGCCATACAGGGCTGTGATGCCACACAGAGCCGTGATGCCATACAGAGCTGTGATGCCATACAGGGCTGTGATGCCATACAGAGCCGTGATGCCATACAGAGCTGTGATGCCATACAGAGCCGTGATGTCACACAGAGCCGTGATGCCATATAGGGCCGTGCCCCGGGAGCTCTGTGGGTCACGGCATTCCTTCCAACGTTCCCAAACCCCTCCCCGGGCCCATGCGTTGGCGGTGCCGAACCGCTTTATTATTATACAAGCACGGCGCAAGAGAGGGCGGACAAACAAACCCACACCCCACGAGGACCCCGCGCCGCACCCCCCCCCCCCCCGGGACACTTTCCCCCCTGAATGGGCGTTTGACGTCATCCTCCCCGATTGCGAGTGACCAATGAGGAGGCGGCGCGGCGGGCAGGCAGCCAATCGCACGCCGTTGCTACGTGAGGGGAGTATTTTTAGCGCCGGCGGCGCGGGAGCGCCGTGAGGGCTCGTTCCGCTCCGCGCTGCTCCCAACGTCCCGAGCCGCGGCCGGCGGCTCCCACACCCGCGGGGCCATCGCAGCGGAGGTGATGGGAGCTGTAGTCCGGCGCGGGCCCCTCCCCCCTCCCCGCGGGGGCAGGGTTTGACGCGGGCGGTGACGCAGCGCTGCCGTGAGGCGAGGCGCGCGCTGACGTAGAGGACGGTGGGGGGGGGGGGGAAGGGGGGGAGGCGGGCGGAGGCCCTGCGCGCGGAGGGGGCGGGGCCCGGCAGCAGGGGGCGGGGTCACAGCGGGCGGTGTGCCGTGGGGGGCGGGGCCTATGAGGGGGGCGGGGCATGGGAGGCCATATATAGGGGCGCGGCGCGCGGCGGGGCAGGAGCAGAAGGAGCGCAGCTGCGGCGGCGGAGCGCGCCCGTTGTGGGGGTGTGAGCAGCGCAGCCCTCCCCCCCTTTCCCTCCCCCCCCTTTTTTTTTTTTTTTTTTTTTTTCCTCCTCCAACCCTCCCCCTCCCCTCGCCTGTGTTTTTATTTGATTTCATTATTTTCGTTTGGCGTGTCTCTCTCCTCTCCCCTCCCGTCCTCGCCGAGGCAGCGGCTCTCGGAGATGGGGCCCGGGTGCTGAGCCCGCAGCCCCGCCGGGATCGTTTGCACTGCGCACCCCCTCCCCCGTCCCCCCCCCACCCCGGGTGAGTACCGCTCTCTGAGGGCGGGAGGGCCCCGCCGGGACGGGGGTGGGCGGAGGGGCCGCGGGACCCCTCGCGGGGCCGGGCTGGGGGCGGCGGAGGCGGCGTTCCGGCTCACGGAGCCCGCAGGACGCGGCCCAGGGCTGCGCCGGGCGGGTCGGCCCCGGTGATCTCTCCCTTCTGGGCTGTCGCGCTCTTCCTCCCCCTCCTCCTCCTCCTCCTGCTGCTGCTGCTGCTGCCGCCGGAGCTCCGCGGGCCGTGAGCAGAAATGTAATGAGCCCCGGCCGCCTGTTATGTAACGCCGCTGCGGCCCGGGGCCGGCGGAGCGCGGGCTGAAGTTGGCGGTGCCCGCACGGCGCTCCGGGCCCGAACCGGGCTCCTTTCCTCAGGGACGCGGAGGAACGGCACGGACGGATGAATAAATCCTTTTTAAATGCCCCTCTGAACCGCCCGATGGGCTCCGCCGCGCCGGTTGTGGCCCTTTTGTAAATATCTTCTGTTTGCCCTTGATCTTTTCCTTATCCCCACCCAGTGCTGATCCAGCAAACGTTTAAAGGTCGCCTTATCGTGCAGGCTTTCCCATATTCCCATACCATCTTGGGGAGAGCGCGAGTGGCTTGGAAATAGGGTAACAGCCTTGAGAAGGAGATTATTTGGAGGAGGAAATAACAATGTAAATACAAAGTTCTTTTTTTTTTTTTTTAATGGTTATTTTGATCTTGACTTCGATCTCTCTCATCTTCAGCAGCAGCAGCTCTGCTGAATTTTATTCCTGGCGATGCAGTGCAGGGGAGCACACCCTTAATTGAAATTCTTGCAGGGCGTTTCACGGAATAGACGTGTTTTGTTTCACGGGGACTTTGGTGCCAAGGTGTCCCCGGCAGCTGGGCTCCTCGCACCCCAGCGCTGCGGGCTTTTCCTTGCTGGGTGCTGCTACCTCACTGCCCCTTCCTCTGACTTCAGGTGCCTGTTTTCTCCTTTGTCCTTTAAAGGACCGACAGCCATATTTTATATTAAATATAAAATGGAGTCCTGGAGAAGGAGAAAGGCGATTGTTTTCCGCTGGGGCCATGAGACGCCCCGCTGGCTGCAGCGCTGGCTCTAGCTGGGCTACACAAAATGCAGTATTTAATGTGTGGTGGAACAGTTCTTAGAATAGGGACAATTTATGCACTGTAATTAATCTCACGGTCATTGCCATCCCCAGTGCAGGGGATCGATGCCCCTACTCTGTATGCATTGCCTGCCTGATCGTTTTAGCTCTTTGGAGGAACGTTGGGAGTGCTGTGTCCGTACCGTGGGGCATTTTCTCCTCCTCGGTGCAACTTCAGCAGCGCAGCCCTGGGCAGGATTTCAGCAGTTGCTGTTGCACGGTGCCTGGGAATTAAAATGCGTCGCATAGCTTTAGTTACTTGTCTGATGTTCTCCAAAGCAACTGAAAATATTTCAGTGTTTCTGCAGCTTACGGCGTGACCGCTGCGTTGGCAAACTTGGGAGTGATAAATGATCCCCAACCCGGGACCTTTCGGGCTCAGCTAATAGCACAGTGCTAAATGGTGCAGCTGAGCCCGATAAATCAGCGCAGCGCGCGTCGGTCACGGAGCCCCTGGCAGAGCTGGCAGTTCTGGGATGTCTGAAGCATGACACTTGCAGCTTTGTGAATAACTAAACTGCAAGCTCATGTTATTTTGAAGCACCCCGTGCTGCGTATGTAAACACGGGCCTGGTGCATCTTCTGCGGGGTTGTTTGTAAGTCACAGCGGGCGTAGCTGACGCCCTCGCCTTTTGCAGGCATGGACAGAAATAGTTGATGGGGTTTTTTTTTTCACTTAAAACATAACCTGTTCTATGCAGAAAGTGAAGCTGAAAGAATAGGCCTTGGACCTTGATCTTATCTTTCCTTATTTGGATGTGTTTGCTTTTGTTTTTTCTTAAAGGAACAAGAGCGCTCAAGGTGAAGGATAATAATCAACTAGCATCAGCACTTTGAAGGAAATTTTGTTTCCCTGTGGCATCTTGAACACTTTCTTCGTGATTTGAAACAGACTCATACCTTTGTGGCATAGCAGCTATGCAGCTTGAAATCCAAGTAGCACTCAATTTTATTATTTCCTATTTGTACAATAAGCTTCCCAGACGACGCGTCAACATTTTCGGTGAGGAGCTTGAAAGACTTCTGAAGAAGAAGTATGAAGGGCACTGGTATCCAGAAAAGCCATACAAAGGATCAGGGTTTAGATGTATACACATAGGGGAGAAAGTGGACCCAGTCATAGAACAAGCATCCAAAGAGAGTGGTTTGGACATTGATGATGTTCGTGGCAACTTGCCTCAGGATCTTAGTGTTTGGATTGACCCGTTTGAGGTTTCATACCAAATTGGTGAAAAGGGACCAGTGAAAGTGCTTTATGTGGATGATAATGAAAATGGATGTGAGTTGGATAAGGAGATCAAGAACAGCTTTAACCCAGAGGCCCAGGTGTTCATGCCAATTAGTGACCCAGCATCGTCAGTGTCTAGTTCTCCTTCTCCTCCCTTTGGTCACTCTGCTGCTGTGAGCCCGACTTTCATGCCCCGCTCCACTCAGCCTTTAACCTTCACCACTGCCACATTTGCTGCCACCAAGTTTGGCTCGACCAAAATGAAGAACAGTGGCCGTAGCAACAAGGTCGCCCGCACTTCTCCCACCAACCTTGGCTTGAATGTCAATGACCTGCTGAAGCAGAAAGCCCTCTCCTCCTCCATGCACTCTCTCTACGGGCTTGGCTTAGGCAATCAGCAGCAGCAGCAACAACAGCAGAAGACTTCTGCCCTTTCTCCCAACGCGAAGGAGTTCATTTTCCCCAACATGCAGGGTCAGGGTAGCACCAGTAGCGTATTTCCTGGTGACAGCCCCCTCAACCTCAGTCCTCTCCAGTACGGTAATGCCTTTGATATGTTTGCAGCCTATGGAGGTCTAAATGAGAAGTCTTTTGTGGATGGCTTGAATTTTAGTTTAAACAACATGCAGTATTCTAACCAGCAATTTCAGCCAGTTATGGCTAACTAAAAATAAAACAGAAGTGACATACGAGTAAATACTATTGTACAAGTGAACATGCACGTACCCAAGGGTGTATCTTTTTTTTCCACCTCTTGAGATTTTTTTTTTAAGGCTTGTAGTATGAATTACATTCAGGCTTGGTTAGAGAAATACGACATGCATCATTTTTTTTCATTTGCCAACCAAGCACAAAATTATTTTATACTGACTGTACATTGAAAAAATATACTCAGAATATGGCCTCTTACAGTATTTAAGATATAGCAAGGACGTGGCTGATTTTTCTGTCTATATATATATATATATGCACACAGACATGTATGTATATATATATAAAAATTGGCACTAGTAAGTGGGTTTATTGGTCTTTTTCTAATTGTATAATTTAATTTAGTACAAAGTTTGTAAAATATCAGAGTATATATATTGTTTCTACAACATGGTATTGCATTTATATCTTTTTACTACAGTGATCTGTGACAGCTGCAGCAGCTTCATGTTGTATTTTTTTTACTGAAATTGTAAGATATCCATCTTAAAGACATCAACGATAAAAAAAAAAAAAGATATAAAAAGTTGTGTACAGAATATTCCTTAGTGGTGGAATTACAAATGTACGAAATATTTGCTTTTTTCAAAAGAAACACAAATTGTATTTTCTGTTAAAAGTTTAAAGATTTTTGCTATATATTATGGAAGAAAATGTAATCGTAAATATTAATTTTGTACCTACATTGTGCAATACTTGAAAAAAGGTATAAAAGTATTTTGAGTCAGTGTCTTACATGTTAAGAGGGACTGAAATAGTTTATATTAAGTTTGTATTAAAATCCTTTAAAATTACTTGGCTGCTGTGGTCTGTGCTGTGCAGTGCTGGGGGGGGAGGCAGTGCCGCCATGCCTCGCTCGCCTGCCACCGCTGGCTGCTGGCGAACAGCTCAGCACTGTTTGGGGTTTGGAGTCAGAAGGTGATGAGTGTTTTCCCCTGGAGAATGAAGGCTGCGAGCGGTGTGGGTGCCGAGCCGTGGCGTGACCCATCTGGAAGGTGCTCAGGTGGTTCAGTGGGACTGTGTGTGTAAGCAGGGTGGATTTGGGCTGCCACCTCGGGAGGTCCCAGAGCAGTGCATCAGCAGAGCTCTGTGCTGGGGATGAATGCCTCCGCAGCTCGGCTGAATAGAAGTGCTGATGGACGGTTACTGGACTCGTTGTAAACTGCCATTTTCTGTGCTGCTATCAAAAGGAGAAATGTAACGCAACAACAGCGTGGAAATGAAGGCTTTTATTCCAGCGGCGTGTACCAATTTTATAGGGTTTCAAAACAGAAATGTGAGTGGGAGGACCGGGACTTGGGAAGGTGACAAAAACCAGATTTTCTGTGGCATCCCTTTCTCTTCTCTGTCTTTTTGACAAATAGTGTTCCTTGCTAATGGACGTTGTCGTGGGGAAGAAGAACTTGCTTATTTAATGCCAAACTGTTAACCAGCAACTTATTTTCCATCCTAGCTCCAGCTGTACAAAGAGAAGACGTGTACGTGGATTGTCCTTTGCCTCATAGTGATGGATTCTGAGCTACACAAGGAGCACAGTAATAAAATCATCCGAACTTCACTGTTCTGCAATTGGCATTTCAGAATCATTCTTTGCTTGTCGGATGCTTTTAGGAAGGTGTGAGTTGCCCCGGTGCCAGCACTGCTGCACGCACACAGACCCGGTTTGGTGGGAGCAGAGCTGACATCGGTGGCTGTAACCTCGTGCTGGAAGGATGAGTGTCCCCAGCACTGAGGCCTTTGCACAGTGGAGCTGTGAAGTGCTGCACTAGCAAATGGATGGGTTGGAGGTGTGAGGCTGACCGTGCCATCAATTTGGAGTGCCATGACAACCAGTTCCAAAGCAGTAGTGGAGTGCACGTTTTTTTAGGCATTCATCTGTCTGCTGCTTTTTATTGAGTTTGCCATCTGGTTTATCTTTTCGTTAGCGGCACATCAGTGGGCAGAGCCCTCCTTAAAGCGTATCCCTGATTTTGAGCGCGTGCTTTTGCTGCTGAAAGGCCCCTGAGCAACACTGAAACATGGGGTGGCTGATCTGCGTGTTGCTCTGTTTGCGTGGCTGAAGTTGAAGGCTGCTATCAGTTCAGTAATTACCACGTAGTAATCACTAACCTGGCGAAGAGGTCGAGCGGCTGTGAGAGCGGAGGCTGTGCTCTGTAATTGCGTTCCTGTGATTTAAGCTGAGATGGTTTGTTTTAAAGGCCACCCAGCAGTACTGCCCCCTTCCACTCTGATTTGTTTGCTGTCACCATCAGCAGCTCTGCGCTGAAGGCAGTCGTTGCTGGGAGAAAACTCTGGAAAAAAGAAGTTGTTCATTATTTTTTCTGGGTGCCTGCATGCAGCGGCACCTTGTAATACGAAGATTTTGATAAGCAGGTTTTTGTCCTCCTTGGGTCGTTTCTGGTGCTTTGCAAGGAGGTGATCTGGAGAAAAGGCCCTTGGAGCTCCTGTAGATTGGGAATACCATTTTCAGTGCGTTCTCCTACTCCTAGAAGTTAAAGATTTCCCCGTTTGCTGTTCAGTGCTCTTCATCCGTTTATTTTTTACCGAAGCTTAGCACTGAATTTGTTAGCTCAAACATTGACATTGCAACACAGTGTTCCGAACGAGTGCCCAGCCGACCTGGCGCTGGGTGTGCACGCACCCCGCGTTCTGTTCCCGCAGGGAACAGAAAGAGAAAGGGCCCAAGTGGAGTGAGCGTGAAAAAAAGCATTGCCCAGATGTGCGAGTCCCGTGTTTTCTGTTGTGAGCATGCAGTTTACTTTCTTAAAATGGCAGGTGCAGGTTGAACCTCAGATGTCTTTTGTTTGCAGGGAGGAAAAGGGCGATGCCATAGTACGCGTCCCCGCGGTGCATCGTGTGTTCATTCGAAGTCTCCAGCAAACACAAGGTTCAGAGAACAATCCCTAAAGCCATCTGAAGTCGCAGTAGTGTTCTGCTTCACTTCTGAAGCACAACCAGAGCCCTGACCACCACCATGGCAGCATCCCAGAAAGCAGAGTGGCTGGAGGCCCACGCTTACTGCAGCTCGCCTCTTCCACTATTTATTGCTCAAACCTGCGATCTGTACGGCTCTCTTAAAAGACACCAGGCAGTATTTTCACAGTATTTCTTCTAGTTTCATAAATGTCAAAATCAGTAGTTACCAGGTTTTGTGTCCCCCTCCCCCCCCCCCCCCCGCCCCGTATAATAGCTTGGTTCAGAGTTTTTTAAGCAATCATGCTGTGTTAAAACAAGGTTAGTGTCCCAGTGTTGGGGTAGCGGTTGATAAGCGTGGCAGCTCTTGCACGTAAGGCTGACTCAGTTCAGCACAAGTTGATCACTGTTGAAAATCATCATGTGGGAATCGATGAGATTGAGCTCGGGGCCTTCTGGGCATGGTGGGGTGGGGACGGCTGCGCTCGTTGCATGGATGAATGACAGACCTCGCTCTGGATCTAGTTGTGGTAGCCAGAATTAAACAGATGTGATTGTTTTCGTGAGGAAGAGCCGACTTGTGGAGCTCTTCACCGTGCAAAATCAGCAGGATCTGAAGCATCTCCGGTGCCATGGTGCTGCAGGCCACAGCAGCACGGCTCCGAGCTCCCGTGCCACAAACACAGCAGCTGTGACAGCAAACCTGAACCTGTGCTTCTGAAATCCCAAGTAACCAAACAGCTAGTTGTTAAATCAGCTCTTTCAGCCAGCATGGGATCAAACCAGAGTTCATTCACTGAGCTCGTGCCCCAGACTGTTCTATTAACTTTCAGTAATAAATACCTCAGAGTTTGTGTTGGTAGTTTTGGAGCAGATGAAGCAAACTGACGGTTCAGCATTCTTTTTTTCTGCCATCAGCAAGTCGATTTAAATTGAGTGTACAGAGTTGGCACCGTTCCTCTCATGAGCTGCATAAAAAGTTTGCTAAATGGAAGTGCCAGAGTGGTAAAATCCTGCTGAAGGGATTGTTTCCAAAGATCAGCGAGAGGAATGGTTAAACCGTTGCCGTGGCAGTGTGTGCATGACTTTTGTCCTCTTGGCTTTATTTTAGTGAAGGTAGTAAGGAGTTCTGCCTTGCAGAAGGGAAAAAGCATTAAGGCTTCAGGAGCATAAACCATGCTCCCCTTGGCACTGCGAGTTCTTTACCTCACAGACAAAATATGATCGGTGTGTGCAACGAATAGCAGGTGTAAAATATTTTTAGACAGACCTTGGCATACAATGCAGATGTCCCCCACCCCCATCCTTTATTCTGACATCATTTGTTGGGAACAATCCACAACATCGGTGGCTGCGGTTTTGGGGGAGCTCGCTGGAGTTTTCGTTGGGTAATGGGGCGCTTCAGAGGCCTAAAAGCAGAGATCCTCTCCTCCTCTGAGAGCCGAGGCACCGCTACGTTTACACAGCCTGTCAGCTCCGTGCCCTCATGGAGCTCATTGAGCTGCACTCCGCGTTCCCCTTAGCTTAAGATTACCCATAGCATAAAATAAAAGAGAACTCTGGGAATGCAGTGCCTTAATTATGGCTTAGTTCCTTCTCGGGGAAGCTTCTTTGAGGTTATAGCAACAGGGCTAATGCGATTGAGAACTACCCTGGAAACCCACCTTTTTTCCTTGGCACAATATATTAATTCCTGTAACGCTATGATGTGATGGAAAGTACAGCAGTAACAGTGGGGTGGCGAAGCCTTTGGCTGCAGCAAATGAGAACGAGCCCAAATGCGGCAGCCATGGGTGCAGAAACAAAGGGGGAAAGTTTGCTTACCTTCAGAAGGCCTCAGGTGGGCAGGGATCTCCAGCAAGATGCCCTCACCTCCACTGCCAACCCTTAAATGAGGTCAGCGAAGGGACGGATCCTGGCTCCAATCCTCGGGGTCACCTGAGCTCCCCTGGGCTGGCCCTGCCTTGCTGCCAGGAGCTCCATCACTGCTTCAAGCCAGGACTTTACATTTCTGCTGCATTCCCTGCTATGCCCATCACCCCCTTCCTCGTCTTTTCTCCTCTTCCATGGCATCCTCAGCAGGACTGGCTCTGTCCGCTGCTGCTCTCTGCTTTGCTGTGCCAGGCTTTCAGATCGCGGTTCTTTTTTCTGACCTTTCACTGAACTTGCTCCATGCTGTGTCACATAGCACTGCCAGGAGCTGCTGTGCTATGGCAAACCCCAGCACACAAGACTGCAGCCCCTGAAGGTCCCTGTCCTGACAAGGCCATGGCTGAGCTTCACTATCTCAAAAGACAGAATAAGGAACTACAGAACACAGTTAGGAATTACATTAGATGCTTGCAGTCTTATGAAACGGGGTGAAATTGCTGCTTGTGCAGCCATGCCCAGTAACACAACAGCCCGGGAGGTTTTAGTTCTGCTGATGGGAACGAGAGGTGGCAGCTCCGTGAGGAATGTGGTACAGCGGAGACAATTCGGGCACCGCGTTTCGGTTCTGACTCTGGGTGAGTCACTGCCCTTTTCTGTGCTGATTTCCTCCTCTGCCGACATTGAAGTTCAGTGTTGGCTGTTTGTTGGCTATCGCTGCCATTTTGCTCTCGGTTCAGGACTTCATCTGATGTCTGTGTGCCACGGGAACGTCTGAGGTTGTCCTGTCGCTCCCCCTTCTGCCTTCAGCTGAGTCTGCTCCGCTGTACAGTTCAGTTAAGGTATGTGACCTTTCCGTTCAGAGTAAGGCATGCGTGTACAAGGAAAACTCTTCATTCTCATTGTCCACACTCTGGAGTTTGGTTCACCCACCATTGGAGCAGAAAGCCTCCAGAGCTGTGAGATCTCACATTCCAACTATTGTGATTCTTTAAAAGAATTTCTGTGGGTGTTTCTATAGATATAGAAGTATATATTCCTCCAGTACAAATCATGTGAAAATGTTACACCAGCCTACTCACTGAAGTTGCTGCTGGTCAAAATTAGGCTTGCATACGGATTTTACAAACTAAAACAAATTCCCCTTTCATTTTCTTTTGACCATAATATTAAGCATCCTGCATGCAAGCACAGAGATGGGGCTCCCCGGTTCTGCCTCCAGCTGTGAGCTCTGAGCAGCCTGCAGCAGGCTGCTCCAGCCTCGCCAGAAGTGCTTTCTGTACCTGTGAGCCCATAGCTGAGCTTTAGCTCCCTGCTGAGTCTCAGATGCTGTAGATAACTGCAGCTCATTTCTGAAGCCAACAGATTCTCAGTCTGTCTGCATCTCTCAGTATTGGCCGGGCGTGTGTGGCACCTCGCTTTGGCAGCTCAGTGGGAAGAGTGCACATTTTCCTGACTGAAAACGTTAATGCCTGGGGCAGTTACCTACTCTGCAGATGAGATGTGAGTCCCATGTTACAGTGATTAACTGCTTTGAGCCAGAGATCATATTTACTTGAGAACAACTGATATTTTGTCTTGCACAGTACAGAACAATGTTCTCGATTTGAGTCCTCTGGACGGTCCCAGCAAAGTCTTCCATCAGTGTTAAGCTGAATCACTGGAGAAGCTCCGACCCAGGCCACCAAGAGCACGTTAGAAATTACAAGCTAACCATGAATTATCAGCCTTCCACCATTTCAACTCATCACATTTAAATGAATTTCAGAAATGTCTAGCTTTTCTCTGCAAGGCTACAAGGAGACTTCATTGTCAGTGGGAAGTCCCAGGCTCCCGAGGACTGGCACAGCATGGATGGTGATGGACTCCTGAGCGCTGGCAGATAACTACAGCTGCTTAGCTGCATTAGGCCTCTCAGAGAATGACTGAGGCCACCACCGCCCTTCTGTCTGCAGCTCTCCTGCACTGTGTGCAGTCTGCATTGCGGATCCAGCAGTTGGCAGTGGCAACAGCTGAAGGTAACCAACCCAAATTAATGCCTACAAATGGGTAGAGGACAGAAACACTCAGAGACATCAGCCACCAATTATCTGACCTCTCACCCTTTAAGGAAGCTCTTCAAAACTTCCTCAGAAGACCATCAGAGTTCTTGAATTCCTGACTGTGGGATATAAAAGTCACTCAGATGTTGATTGCACACTACACTATAACCTCTGCTACCGCCAGCCATCCTGAGGCAGTAATTATTCTCATCTCTCTTGCCCCCACTCTGTGCCATAAATGACATTATCAGCCATCCTCTGGCTAGTATCCTCCCTTTGATCAACAGGAACCAATCATCCTTTCTCTCAATTCGCCTAATTCATTAATATAATGAAGACTAACTCAGAACAATTATTCTCAACCTGTATTTAGCTCTAAGGTTATTGCTTCTATTTCAGACCCAAGGAAGCCTGATGTGCCTGAAAGCGTGTCTAGCTTTTCCAGGTGTGCCAGGTGCCCTAACAAACGCTGTTCCTGCTCCCTGCCCTTGCCTCACTTACATCTGGCACTGTCCTTCCTACAACGCACTGCTGCACCCACTGTCCCTATTCCTGCTCAGCCGAGCCTCCAAGCGAAGGCACAGCCTTGATGAGCCACTGGAGGCAATCTGTTAGCCCGGTTAATAGAAGTGTAAGCACCATGTAAAACTTGGTGCCCCAAGTCAGTGAAACTTAGACTCTGGATCTCATCTTCACTCTTCATTCTTTTTCTCAGTGTTCTGCTGTACAATCTCTCTCATTCGTTTGATATTCCTAGATCCTTTATCCTTTCTGCAGTTTTTCATTCTACTTTCCTGCAAGGTCTTCCTTAAAACATGTTTTTTCCCAGTTTCCTTCCCAAACCAAGCCTGCTCCCCATTCAGCTTGTCTGAGGTCTCTGCCTCACCACGTATAATTTGCAGTGCATTATCTGATTGAGACTGTAATCTCTTCAGGGCAGGGCTGTCTCTCTCTGTACTCACAGTTCCCTTTGCTGCTCTCTGAGGTTGAATAAAAAGGACAGAAATAGAAGAGCATACAGACACTCCCAAATAAACCGTGTATTTTGTGAGCTGTCTTCAGGAAGCAAACTAAAGGCTGATTTTTATTAGCAGCCTGGTTTACACTGCGTTTCAGAAGGTTTGAGAAGAAGCAGGTGCTTCAGGCAAAGCAAGCTCCTTTACAAACCATTTGTGGAACCTATTAGTCTAAGAATACCCACACGTACTGAGAGGATGATGCTCCGTAACTGCAGCTCGGCACAGGAGGAGGATGCCATGCTCACCTCCAGGGCGGTCTGGAGAGGGAAACCTTTGCTGAGTGAGGCGTTTCTGCCTTTAGCCACCGCTGACACTTTCCCTCTGTACGTGTGGGCTGTGGGTAACGTGCCCTGTGTACATTTTGCTCAGCGATCTCTGGGTTTGGAGTTTTGCTGCCAGCACAAATGGACTTTGTGTGCTTGAATGTCTTCCTTATGGGATTAGAGAGCGAGCAACACCAAGGTGGAGATGGGGACCGTGAGCCTTGGGTGTGACTCTTTCCCAAAGCACTCAGAGCTAGAGCTTTGACACTGCCTGTTCTCTGGGGAGCCCCAGGGCCACGGAACATTTGTTTGCCCGTCCTTGTTCCTGTTCAGTGAGCGTTTCTGTGGGGCACTGTTGTCTTGGGCACGTTGGTTTCTCATCAGATATGGAAAAACATACATGCTATCTGCTAGCAGTTAGTCATCTAGCCAGAATGGGCTTGTTTTCCTCGAGGAAGCTGAGGATCACAGAACTCTTACAGGCACAGGGGAAAACATCCGTAGATGTCGGGATTAGTCACATAACTGCCACAGTTATCCTCACCAGAGCCACTGCTTCGCTCCCCATGAGCGCTGCTGGTCTGCAGCCCGAATCAGATTCCTGTCTGGAAGACAAAGGAGAGCTGGGTCATTCACTCTCTGACCCATACAACAGCCTCTGGTTGATCAGGATGGACTCAAATTGGGGGGCAGCTGCTTCATGGGGCTGGACTCATGGGGCACTGGTGGAGCAGGAGAGCACAACAGTGGCTGCTGGGTGACAAGATGGCAGCGTGAATCCAGGTGGGGAGAACAAGGTGGCAGCACAAATCCGTAGTTATGTTTGCAAAGACATACTCATGTTTGAAATTCCTCCATGTAAAGCTGAGAGCACCTGAGCTCGAGGCCAGGGGAGGGCTGTGGAGCAGAGCTGGCTGCGTTGTGCCATGCAAACAAACTGGTGTATTTAAAGCAGACCCAGAAGAGTTTGCGAATGCATTTCTTTGAGCAAGCAACCCAACTGCTGCTACCGATAATGGATTTGCAGAGCAATTGTGTGTTTGCTGAGCTCCCAGGCCAATGAGCTCTGTGTATGTCACACGGCTGGCACAAATCAATACGTAGAGCATGCACACATGTCCACATCTGGAACGAAGACAGAGATATGAATAGTGACCTAGTTGGCACCTGGCATCATGGGAAAACGGGGGAAAAAATACCCCAAAGTTGTCCTCTCTAGATCCCAATTGTAACAACACGTGAGCCAAAATAATTCCACAATGATGATGTGTGTGTGTTGTACAAAACAAGGGAAAATTTTCTTCCACTTCCAGCCCATGGACCATGAGTAATTTGTGAACAAGAGGAGCAGCTCCATCGATCTCACACTGCATTTGTTACAAATCATTTGCTCATGTGTAAACCTCCCTGCCAGGGCAGAAGCAGCAAATCCTCCTTCTGTTCTTCTCCGCTGAAAAAATTACTTTCACTGAGCATGAAGAGCAGCATCAGGAGGCAATGGGCACACAGTGCCTGCGGGGACGGCCACGGTCCCGGAGCTGGGATGGTGGTGGGAGGCAGCTGCTGGCTGCGGGCTCCCTGCACACGCACGGGGCAGGGCTCCTCACCTGGCAGGAAAACAAAAGCCAAGCCTAAAAAGCCATCTGTAAAACCTGCTTCCTCCCCAGCACACCGACAGCGAGCAAGCAAACAGCCACTGCTCGTATGAAATACACTGGAGCATCTCATCCACAGAAAACTCTCTTTTTTAAAGCTCACAGCAAGTCCCTAGATGGCAACACTGCTCTTTCTGACCCCGGCGCAGCACTGTGAGCTGTGTCGTGGCTGACGGATCTCCTAAAGCTCCTGCTGTGGAGATTATGTGATTAAGTGAGACCTTAAACTTCCATTCACAAATAAAAACGGGAATAAGAGTACGTGTTTAATGCTGGTGGGGGCAAAGGACAGCTTATAGCTGGGGTCACTGAAGGCCTCTGCAATCTGATGGCAAATGGAAAGAAGAACCAAACTTCTTGAGCTGGCACAGTGGAAATTGTGACCTGCAAATATTATATTCAAATATCCGATTTCAGTTTCCTCCTGAGTTAATTACCTAAGCCACACACATCCGTTAGCTACAAGAAATGACAGCAGAAACTGAGAATCTGATTGCAATATTCACTTTTTGGATGATCTGCAGGTCAAGTATTATTCACCGAAGAGATCCATGAGTAATTTTGAATAACTGGACCAATATATTTAGAAACCAAGCAATTTGCAAGCAGGGAGACAAAAAGAGACAAATTATACATTGCGTCCTTTTCTTGCAGCTCTGAGATGGATTTGATTGCCTTATCACATCCCGGCCACATCTATTTTTCCCGGTAAGCCTCATTCTCTCGGGCTGTATCTCTAGGCAGCCAGGGATGGAAGCAGCGAAGCGAGACCCCAGCTCCACGCAGGATGCTTTCCCCTCGGAAAATTTAAATGACACAGCAAAGCGACGGTGAAACTGTTAAATTCGCCGGGGCGAGGACATAGAGAGCAACAGGGCAGCCCGCCCCATCGGGCGCTATAGGGCAGCCCGCCCCATAGGGCGCTATAGGGCAGCCCGCTTCCCCCGGCCGTGGGCAGCGCTTCCCGCATTGCGATGCCGCACGCCATCTCGCGTCTGGCCGAGGAGCAGCCGCTCGTGCCCCAGTTTCCAGCCCCCTGCAGTCATTTCGTGGGACCTGCCCACGGGCACGGGCAGTGCTGCCGAGGACCATGAGGTCGCCGAGGTTCTGGTTCAAGGTGGAGAGCGGAGAATGCGGGGAAGTTCTGTCCCAAATCTGAAGAAGGATAACCCAGGTGGTCCCCGGTGAGGAGAGCCTGCTTGAAGGCGGCACGGCATTGCACAGTTAGGATTCATTTGTCCAGCCAGTGTATATTATTAAGCAATACTGTAATTCATCTGCTGTTCTGTCATCCTACAGCCAGGATATCCTACAGCTGATGGTGTGGTATCCTTGCGGGCAGCTTCCCCTTCTGCAGCCCTAAATACTTGGTACCAGCAGCAGAATTGGGAACTGCCTCTGCAGCTCCTTTCCCCAGCCACTGACATGCAGCAGCCCCGGCCATCTCATGGGGCTCTGCATGGCCCCAGTGACAGTTCCCCGATGGAAACCTGACCTTCCATTCTCACCCCTGTCCTGTGTTCAACCAGTCCTAGACCCGTGAGCCTGCCCCCATCTTGCTGCAGGGCAGCCACATTTCCTTAAACATTTGGGGTGAAAACTTCCCCTGAAGCCGTTCTGAAATCTAGGAACCATTCTCATGGTGTCTTCCAAGAAAGTTCTGGAGCATCCTTTTGCCCCGCTGACATCCGCAGACTCTTGCTTTGCATCACACCCTGGTGAGCCTGCTGGGGTTCACTCTCTCTTACACTTCTTACAGACTCGCTGAGTTTGGTGCCCTGTCCCCGGGATTCTAAACTTAGCCCCGTGTGTGCCACCCCCAGCCCTCTGCTCCCGCAGCAGACTGAAGCAAAGGTTATCTGCTGCAGTTAATCGTTGAGCAATTTCTTACTTTTACCCTTGGGTGAATACCATCTGATTCTGGAGATTTCTGACGGTTGTTTTCATATTTACTTCGAGCAGTAGAGGAAGCAATGTCCTCTGCACATGTTACAGTGCCCATTTTGGTTTCAGTGTGCTCAGAGAGGTGCAGAGGAGGGAGAATTTAAGGTGCAGAAATGCTCCCCCTCCTCAATCTTTGCCTCATTCTCTCTTTTCCCACCCTCCTCCCTTCGGCCTGTGTTTCTGGCCATCACTGTGACAAACGAGAGGGTGAGAACCAGAGCCGTGAGCCCTGTGAGCAGCACTCAGTGCCCCACGGACACTGCAATAGGCAAAGAGTGAAACGCCACAACTGGGGCTGAAATCTGAACAGCCTTTGGAAGACTTTCCATTCCATTTCTAAACTCTCAAGTCTGAATGTCTTATCACTTGCCCAGCCATAAATAGCTGTGAACTGAGCAGGCTGGGCTGCGTTTGGGGCTGATAGTTACGTCCAATAATGCCACAGTGTTATCTTCAGATCCCAGTGGTGTTTGCACTGCAGATCAGGAGCTCAAGCTGGCTTTCTTTCTTTTTTTTTTTTTTTTTCTCCCAAAGATTTAAAGAGCTGGCGGAACATTTATTCAGTTGTGCAACCTCCATTCAGAATACTTCTCAGGCCCTGGACATGGGGCTCATTTTTTGCCCTTTGACAGCCACTGTAAATCTATAAGGCAGCTGGAGGTCACTTGTAGTCAATCAGTAACCAGAGCCTGCAAAGGGAAAGCACAAAATATTTGGTATAAAAACATGGGCTCCACACTCACAGCCTCCACCCTCGGTGATGTACTCACAGCTGAGGAGCAGCAAAGGGCTCTCGTGGGCTGCAGAAGCTCCCAGCACCCATGATGTGGATATCCAGTGCCCACCTGGTGCTAGCCAAGGCCCATGGCAGGCACAAGTTCGTGCAGGAGCCCCTAATTCCCTTTCAAACAATTGTGAGCTAAGCTCTTAAATACCTCTGCCATCTGATCACATCCCAGTGGTGTCACTGTCTCTGTTCCTACTTCTGGAGCTGATCACCCCACCAAGACTTCTGCCTGACCTCATCCCCAGTGCCTGCAATGAGAATATTTCCTCCTTTTCAGTTTCCTCTTTCCCTTAACCACAGCACATTTACGTTGATGCCATTTCCTACCCCTGCGTAGCTGCCCTGCCAGGACCTGTACTCTGGGCACGCTGTCACAAGCTGCTCACCGTCATTCTTTGCTCTTATTCTGTCCTTCTAATAGGGCTTGGCTGTGCAGATGGTTTGCACAATAACCCGTGACTCATTTTCAGATCCATACGCTGGATGGTTTCCATCTCACTTCAGCTGCAGGGTTTGGCGATCGTTGTGTTGCACTTTTCATTGTCAGACTGGGAAGTGGGCAAGCAGCTCCGTGCGCTCCTGACCCCACAGACAAGTGTCCACCAGCACCTCCTGCTCCATCCCTGAGCCCTGGGGGGTCCCAGGTGGTCTCCATCTGTCCCTGCAGGTCTCCATCCCCGTTCCCTCCCGCTGCCAAGCTTGGTGTGGGTTGCAGGACCTGCAGACCTTCCCCTGCCTCACATTGGCCCAGGTTGTCCTGCCCACCTCCTCCTCCAGGAGTGACATCATGCAGGCTTTTCCTTTTCCCCCACGTGTTAAATACAAATGGACATTTCCTTTCAATTTTCCGATGACCTTAAGATTACCTTGAGATGTTCACCCAGAGAGCAGGACGGGCAAGGGAGCATGAGCGATGCAGGAGGGACTTTCTGATCAGGAGCCACATGCAAGCACCCATTGACCTTGCAGGAGCTTTAAGGACAACCTGTAGTGCTCGGCCCTGAGCGTGCACTTTCCCCAGCTGGAGGACTGGTCAGACTTGAATTTTAGGCTTCTTAAGGATTTATTAAGAGGCAGAACTAAAATTTTAGCTTGGAGTGGTGAGCTAAGCTCTTCAAGGTCAGGAGGAAGAGAGGATCTTAGGGCAGCCCTGTGCCCTGGGATGGCCAGGGACAGTTTTCTCCCTGGCATGGTTTGCCCGAGGCACGGCTCCTCCTGCCTTGGGGAGATGCAGTCTGGAATGCACAGAGGAGCCCAGGCTCAGGCACAGCTCTGTGCTCACTGGAGAAGCCACAAAGGGGACAGTTTTTGCTCTCAGCTCTTCTGGAACAACTGGGAGCCCAGGCCCCCAGAAGAGCCCACCCTGGGGTCCCTGATCGAGGCATGGTGGCTGGGCACAAAGCCCATCAGGAAAACAGGAGATGTGCGGTGACCCACCCACCCAAGGCTCACTGTGCAGCTCTCCCCTCTTTGCCAGATGGGGATATTCCCCGCGAGAGGAAGGAATCTTCCCAGGATCAGCCTTTTCTTTATTTAAGAATGTTTGCACAGGCAGAGGTTCCGCGTTTTGGACACGCAGGCGTTAAAATGAGGACACGCACGCTCACAGCACAGCTCGCGCTGTCTCAGGGTTTTTATTCATGCACATGGTTCTGTGCAAAATGTTTTCTGTGATTTGAAAGTGTGTGCTAAAACAATCAGGTTGATAAATGCCTTCAGAGTGTGTGTTTGCAGCCGTGCCTCGCTGGCATTGTGTCTGTGCGTGCGAAGTGTCGTCTGCAGACTGCGTGTGGCACTTTCCTATTTTGAATTTCATTCTGGCTGCTTTCATTTTACTTTCTCAGCTACAGAAAAAGCCTTTCTGATGAAATTAAGCAAGACATCGCTGCATGTGATCAAGTGTAAAGGATTTTCAGAAGCATGACAGCTGGCAGCATAGAGCCATCTCCTTGCCTGGAGTTTGCGTGAGAGATAGACAGCATGCTGATTAAAACAAAAACAGGAAAGTGCAATGGAGTGAGAGTGTTTGCTGACATTGTTATGGTAGAAATGTAATTTCAGGGGTGAGATTGTGCCTTGGCCCCTTACACGGACCCGTTGTCCTGGGGTTCGGGTCTAGGGAGTTCCTCAGTGGGAACTGTCTCAGTTAAGGACTGCTGGGCAGGCAATAGTTGCCAGTCAGAAATGAGGTACAATCCAAGGGAAACAGCTGGGAATTGAAATGAGCAAGTCGATAATGCGTGGATTGGTTAAATTGGCACAACTGTAAATACAGACAATAATTTACAGGCTTTTCTCTTGAAACGTATTAGTGCTGCTACGAGGAGGCAAGAATGTGATTTGTTTGTAATGACTTACCATCACACTTCCGTACTGTAAATGAGACAGATTAAGTTGATATTATATATTACTTAGCTGCGTACCAATTAGCTACACGACTGCTATGAATTCCGTCATTTATGATGGAAGCTATATAAAAATTGTATAATTACTGCAGTGAGTCATCTAGTTAAATGGCATTCCTATGGACAAATTTATTTCAATGCAAGATTAATAGCCTTTTGCTGCTGTCTTACGTGCTTGCCAAAGACCATACTACATTGTTGCTAAGCATCATTAATGGATTAAAATAGGGGTTCTGCATAATTCCTACAGCGTATCTTCAAACAGCTCGTTTAGTTTGTGCACTAGCCTAGTTCTTGTTAGTCCTACGTAACACACAGGTCTGGGAGGCTGACGCGTGTGAAGGAGGTTAATGTAATCCTAGAAACTCTTTCAGAAGCTCACAGGTTTTCTTGTGGATGACCTCACGAAGTTTCCGTACGCGCCGGATGCTGGAGGTCCCCACAAAGCTGTCTGGCTGTAGGACAGCCATGCCGTTGTGGACGTCTCCCATGATGATGAGCTGGCCGTCCACTGTGGTCATGTTGGGACACGGGCAGCTCCAGTCCATGTTGAAAAGCGTGATTTCTAGGGGTTCCTTCCCCAGGAATTTTAATCCCATTTTTTCATCTTTGAGAATCTCCTCCACTGTCACCAGGGCATGCCCTGAGTCTTGGTCTTCGGTCAGCTCTGTGATACGGCCCAGGATCACAAAGTCGCTTTTGCAGAAGCTTGTCACCAGCTTCTGGCGGGGCTTGCAAGCTTTGCAGTGTGTGTTCTTAGGGAAAGGGCACATCTCTTCACAGGCCTCCCGGCTCTCAAAGTTGTTCTCGTTACCCCCACACCCACCATAAATGAAGGACTGGCACTGCTTTGTCAAGCTGTTATAGGCCCATCTGGGCTCGTAGGCCTTGCAGTGACCTTGGAGGGCTGGCAGATTGCAAATGTTGATCGGGCCGTTCATGCACGTTAACATGCAGTTCTCATAGGTCTCAAAGTGGTTGAGATTGCTGTTGCAGTTCCCATAAATGAAAGTGAAGCAGTTGTTTTTCTTTGCATCGTAATACCACCTGGTCTGCTCCTCTCCGCAGTCCTCGCTGTCTGGTTGCTTCAGGCACTCATCAGTCGGAAAGTGCGTTCTGTTCTGGGAAGCTTCTTTGGATGTGGGTTCTCCTTTGATGACTGACAATGGGAAATCAGCCCTGAGAAGGCCACCGCTGTTCCTGGCGGTGCAGGTGTAGATCCCTGCGTCTTGAAGCTGGGTGTTGTAGATGACCAGCTGGGCTATGTTAGTGACCACAACGTTCCCTCTGACATGATTTGGCTTCATAATGACTTTTTCTTTCCCCTCAACCTGTTTCTCCCACGTAATCTCCGGCTTGGGTCTCCCCGTAACGTCGCAGAGGAAGCTGACAGTCTCTCCTACGTGGACTGACTGATGGACGGGGTTGTTCACTAATGCTGGCGGCAAGATATCGATGATCGTTGTCTCGGAGTAGGCCGTAGTGGGGCGAGCTGTTGTTTCTAGTGGGATTGGGCTGGTGTTTGGCCAGGTAAGGTGATATCGACAGGTGACTACATTCAAAGTAATGCCCTTGATACAAGCTTCTGCGTCCATGTAGCACTTGTTGTAGTAGGTGAGCCCGTCAGAGGCACAGGTGAAGCTTGGCTCCTTCTCACACCTGTCCTTGCACTTGCAGACGGGCTGCCCGTCCCAGATATCACACTCTGAGCCTTGCTGAATGCACATGAAGCGGTCGCAGGTTGCCTCTTTGGGCATTCCCACCGGCCCTTTCTTCCCCTTGACATCCATGTACCGAGCTGCCACGCAACTCTTTGTCCCGCAGACATTGGGGCAGCACTTCTCAAAGGTCTCACACTCCTGTGGGGAAAGAAAGCAGTCTGCTCATTACTGGGGACAGAGCTAAGACCCCTTCAGAGACCCAATGAGCAGAGAGCCCAGAAAATTTCAAGGTTCCAAGGTCAGTGGATTCAATTTTGCCACAGAGATCTGTGGCCTGAAACTCAGTGTCCCCACCAGCAACTTGTAACCCCCTGCAGCAGCTCCCAGGAGGAGGCTGAGCATGAGAGGGTTTGCAAAGGTCTCCCAGAGAAGCCTCTGAAGAGAATGCATTGCTCTTTCTTAAACACTAACCTCATCGTAAGTCTTTCTTAGAGTCACATGGATTCCTTGACTACAGAGCTAACAACCCCCCTTTGGCACTCTTCGAAGTGCCCGAGGACAAGCCTTGAGAAACAAGAGCGGATGGAAGGACTTATCATATGGCTGTAGGCAGTAATCCGTCTTATTTTCCAGAAAAGTATGTAAAGTATTATTTGAATTCCCCGAGACTAACAGCCTGCTCGTGGAGGTGAGGCTGCCAAGGATTTGTGATTGTTCACATTGTAGAGGAAATAATAGAATGTTTCAAAAGTAAGGAAATTCTTGCTCCCAAAATAATTTTTCTATGGTGTTTAGAAAAACAAACCCAAAACAGCTCGTGATGGCTTCTCTGTCCTATTTTAGTCCTACGTTCAAATGCAGCATCACTCTTCTGATGATTTATTAGCTACAGTCAGCTCTAAATTGTGGTTAATTTTAGTAGCATTTTTGCCTTTTGTACAGAAAAGGTATTTGATATACATCCCCTGAAGCACAGCTCCGTGACAGCATGGATCACTTTAGGTGACCGAGAACCTTGCTGCACAACAGGGCACACTTCCACTGCGTGTTAAACCTCCACAACCCCCCTGAAATCCACCAAATTTCCCTGTAAGTGAGAACAGCGTGTTTTTTGAGCTGCCAAAATAAATAGCTTCCCTTGAGTGCAGTATCCTTTCCTTATTGGGAAAAAAAGATGACCTAATAACACAGCTCTTTCCCCATTTCCAGCTGCACATTGCTAGGTTTCAGAAGGAAAGTTGCAAAACGGTTTCAGATGAGGTTAAGGAGCACGGTTTAGCAAAGCCAGTGCTCTGTCTGTGCTCGCCCGCAGAGCTCTGCACGCGAGTCCCTGTGTCTCTGCAGGCACACGAGGCTGAAGTGAGTATTTTTACCCAGTGACTTCTCGCTTTCAGCAAATTATTAAAACAATATCATCTGCTGCTACTGCTCCTGGGTTTTTACAAGCCTTTTAATATTCACTGCTGCACCTGGCAGTCGAAATAAAGAAGGCTTAATTGAGAAGGGCAAACATAGAAAGAATACTTTCATTCATAGCACATGGGATCTGTTGGAGCAGATCTCTTTGTTTATTTGATGACCAGCCTTTTTCCCCTCTTTTTTCCCTCTGCTTTCAGCGTGGCAGAAGCAACATGGCTCTGGAGCACGAACCCAGTGACTCCTTCGTGCCTGCTACATGCAGCCGTCAGCCTGCTCTGGGCAGCAGGAGCTTTGCTGTTGCTGTAAGAGGCAGGAAGAGCAGGTATTTTCAGATGCCAGCTCGAGCTGCAGTGCTGACAGGTTGAAAAATGTGTTTTAGGGTTGTGAGTTAAGCACATTTAGAGCTGGGAGCATCACAGAGAACATCTGCTTGGTCATTTTAACCACGCTCCTGTTCCGCACTCCGCGCACGCTTCATGTTTCAAGAGCAGCAAAGGCTGACGATTCACACATTGAGTCAAATGGCTTCAAACACAACTCCCCGCAGGAGCATTGCACACTGACCATGGCTACCAACAATAAAGAACGTTGTGACGCTGCCGAAATACCGTGAGTGACCCCGAGGCACGCTGAGCTCCGGAGTGTCAAAGTCTGACGTTTCTTTTGACAAGAAAGCAAGAAAAATGATCAAACAGAAGGAGCCATGCACCCACATCAGCACGGGTGCCAGCTGCATCGCCTGGCTGATAATACATCACACTGCTTCTATCTCACACGGGTCACAGGTCAATTAAACGTGAGCTCCATCTGAGCGAAGTCCCGCGCGGCCCCGCTCCCTGCAGCAGCAGGAGGCTGTGCTGCGACGAGCAGAGCCCACCACCACAGCGCAGAGGGGTAGAAAGGCGCATCACTCACCAGGTCAGCTTCGCACTCCCTCTTGCAAGTGCTCTGCGCGTCTACCCACAGGTTGGGGTTCATGTCATTGGGGCATATCCCCGCGTGCGAGTAGCGGATCGGGGGCAAAGCTCTCCCGTGCAGAGAGACTTCCAGAAGCAACAGGACGCTGCTCTTCCCCAGCAAGATCCACATCCACCGCGTGAACAACACCAACACCATCTCAGAACTTCTCCTGGGCAGCGGCAGTGACCGAGCTGGAGGCAGCGCCCGTCTGCCTGCGGTGTCTGCTCTCGGTGAGCCTGAACTTTTCGAGGAACCCAAGTGCACCTGACTTCTGTAAAAGCTTCAGCAAGCTCCTTTGCTGCCTCTCCTGCTAGAGCAGCTTGGTTTGGACCTCATTGGATTAAAGGTCCTCGGAAGTTACCCCTTATTTTAAGAGAAATGCTAATAGTCTGAGCAGAGTTAGCCCTATTTATACCCTGCCTCTGTTAACAAGTCAGAAAAAGTAAACTTGATTTCTTTGACAGGCACACGCTTCCTATGTCCTGGTGGCAGTCAGACAGATTTGTTGCAAGAAAAAAAGCTGGAAAGAGTTTAAAAGGCTGGAACTGGCACGGTGGGACCCCTGCATGTTTCTGAATGCAGGGAGGCCTTCTTAACCCCTTTAGACCTAAAGTACTTCCCTATGCTAAGAATGGCATTTACTTCTGAAAGAGTACTTGTCTGAATAACAGGGACCCGCGATCAGGGGATTTCCCCACGGCAAGGGGCTACACAATCACTGCTAAAAGGAACGAGTAATAGGATTGAAGCAATTAAAGCTAGAATATCATATTTTAACCCATTAAGCAGGGAAGAAATAACTAATTTAAACTTAAGATCTGCAAAGCAGACTGTCTTCACAGCTTCCCCCGTGCTCCTCCGGGCTTTTTTCCCTTCTGTGGTGCTGAGGTTTCCAGGATGCTGCTTTCAATGCTGCCCTCCAACCCCACGGGCAAGATGTCACAGTTGTCGTCCAATTCCTCCCCCCATTTCCCAGCAGTGAGATCCCATCGTACAGTGCACTGCTGACCCTTTAACAGCCAGGAAAAAAAAAAAATGTAGAAGTTCAACTCTATGGAAACCTGCATAAAGGAATGTACAGCAATTTTGCATTTGAGGGTGGGGGTGGAAATTCAGTCAAACCGAGCTCCTCATTCACTGATTATTACAGCAAGGGGCCGACCCTTCTCGTGCTGAATGCTTGCCAGACACAGAAACGAGTGGCAGAGAGCAGAGCTGCTCAGCACCTGCCAGGACCGCAGCTCTGGGTGGCAGTGCCCGGGGAGCTCAGGTGAGCTGCATCCCAGCGGGGCTCTGCTGGGCAGGGATGGGGAACGTGCTGCATCCGCATGGGATGCACGGCCCCGTGCTGCTGGGGCTGTTCAAGCAGGACGGTTTGTAAGGGCTGAGCAAGGGCCTGATTCTCCTCAGTGATGATGGCTTCAAACCAGTACAACCAGAAGCTGCCGTGGATGGGTCTAAATGCAGGAATGCCCTCCCCTGGCGCATTTACCTGCTGGCACATCCTCCAAAAGGAAGGGTGAGAAACCAGAGTGGGTCTTCCCCCACCTATGGCACTTCTGAGGCACCCCAGGCTCATGAGAAGGGCTCAGGCCACTGGGATTACTGTGCCCACAGGAATGATACGCACAGCATTTTAATTTCATGCGATGTGCAGAGAAAAGTTGTCCAAATTAGCTATTTATAAGGAGTGAAGCCGAGCACCAGGCAGCAGTTTGTAGTTGATTTATTCTCTCTGAAACTTCAGAAACCTGCACGACACGTGTACAAAGTGCGGCTGTGCGCAGAATGTTTTATTCAGCACTTGTTTACAAAGACAGGCGCAGCACCCTGCGACGCCTAAAAAAGCCAACCCAAAGTGACACATTCCCAAGAGGTACTTAAAATTCTTACAGCTCTATTAACAACAAAATCACATGTATTAGAGGTTCTGTTGACTAAACAAAGACACTTTATATTGTACGACTGACTACAGACAGCCTTTGGAAGCTGCACGTGGGACTGTCACAGTGCTGGAGATGGGGATGGCCGTGGGGTGGGGTCTCACCCACAGCGCTGGGAGGGCACAGTTTGTCCTCAGTCCATGGCATAGCCACCATGGAGAAGTCATTCTGGGCCCTTCGGGGCTGTTTCAGCACAATGTGGGTCTGCAACATCGATCCCTGCCTGGTGACACAAAGCCACCTCCTTGCATGTGTTGGCCATGCTGATAAGAGACCCGGGGGGTGCACCCCAAGTGACACACCCCATAAGCAGGAAGGAATAACGCTATTTGATTTATTTTTCCCCTCCCAGACTGAGGATCGGTTGCGCAGACGCAGGTTTCAGCCATGGGGGAGCAGAGAGGGGCTCTGAAGGACCGGATACATGTTGGGGGCACACAGATAGAGCAGTTTTCCCCTCTGCTATGACCACCTCCATCCAGAGGGATCTTCTCCCAGGACAGGTATGTCCCGCCTTGTGTCTTTCAGCACCTGGGTTCCATATTCTTATATTCAGCATGCGGATTTATTCAGCCCCAGGCTGATGGGGATAAAAAGGAGCAGGTAAATGGGTCCATCTGAAGGGGCAGCTGGATGGGACATGCAGCTCTGCCTGTCTGGATCCAATGGAAATGGGACAGACACTGTGTCCCCCTGACTTCCACCTCTACAGGAACAGGGAGCACTCAGCCCTTGGCCACTCGAACGCTGCCTGCAGAGCGAGGACAGCAGCCCCACAAATCTCCACTGATGCAGGCAGGCAGCTCCCGAGGTCGGGGCAGGTAGAGGGCTCAGAATAACCCTCGTCAGCTGCCTTGTCACAGCCAGGACGTCACCAAAAGGCCGTGACCCAGCCTGGCACATCCAGGAGGTGACACGAGTGCACGGGCAGTCCTGCGTTGTCTGAGCTGTGTGGGATTAATGCACTCAGCATCTCCTGGCCTTCACTGAGGGCTCATTACTCATCCAGCCCGCTCTGCACTCTACAGATGCCCATCTGGCACTGCACCACAGCCTCAGAATCCCTCCCAGGATGCCCAGGCTCCGGTTAGGGCTGTGATCTGGAACTGGCCTAAGTCTTGCTGTTTTCATTGGTGATAATTCGCCCTTTTTCTTACTCGTCCCAGACTCCAGTGGGGCGTCCATGCCCCTCTGCTGTGCCAGGTTTGCTGTGGTCCCTTCCATCTGAGGAGGGAAACGGGATGTAGTTGTGTTGCTTTTCAAACTGCTGTAAGCTGTTGATGGTGTTTATTGGGCAAAACGAGCAATCCTCACCTGGAGTTACCGAGCAGACGGATCTGCCGGCGTTACTGTGGAAGGGCTCCTGGCACGAGCTGCCACCCTGCAGTGCTCAGCCTCCCTTCTCCCATTGATCTCTGCCACGGTGAAGGGGCCCTTGCGAATTTGTCCTCTCGTGCTGCCTGGGCTGGCAGCCACTGGGAGCCCGCTTTGCCAACACAAACACAACACACACACAAACACCGCGGCCTGCAGGCCCGGCCATCACCGCGCTGCTGGCACGGGGCATCGGGGTGCTGGGGGCTGCGGGCTCCCCGCCCTGCCCCAAAGCTGTGAGCTGTGGGGCTGCCACATGCCAACAGTGGTCAGTGATGCTCTCACTGCTGTCTGGGCACAGCGTGAGCTCCCTGCCCTTCCTCCATCAGGGCGCTGCTGCCTGCAGCTTGCTGAGCACTCAGGGAGCCCCAGCATTGCTCAGGGGCCTCAGGCAGCTTTTGTCACCTCACAGATGCAAATGTCAGAGTGGAAAAGTGCTTTTAAGAACCCTCTGTCCCGTTTGGAAAGGAGCAGTGTTGCATTCTGTCTATAAGCTTGCTGCATGTAAAGCAGCCCAGCGTCTCGGGGAGCCTCTCTGCGGGTCCCTTCAGGAGCACAGTGCCTGAGCTCTCGTCTCAAGCAGTAACACGGCTTCCAAACCCACAGTGACATGTGGACGATGACTCTGGGGCCTCAGCTTTAACCTACCCAGGACCTGCAAAGGGCCACGTCTTCCCCTCTGAGCACTGCACGGCCCTCACTAACACTGTCAGGACCTGCCTGGAGCCTGATGCAGGGGATGCTCAGAGCAGTGCATCCCACACCTCCAGCACTGTGCAGAGCACCTCTGGACACCACAGCAAAGGCTGCGTCGGACACAGAGGCATATTTGGGATGAAGGGACGCACTGCTGTGGTCCTATTGTCCTGTTTGTGTGTGTAATTAGCAATGGGAGCATATTTCAGATTCCCACTAGTTAAGATTTTTGTCAGCGTTCCCCGTGGGCGCCCACAAGTGCTGGTTCTGCCTTCCAGGGGAGCGGGGGCACACGCAGAGCAGCGATTGCTCCCCGCACAGAGCTGCTGGTGCTGAGTGAACCGCCCAGAAGCCAATGTAGTTAGACAAAAGGGCTCCGTGTGGGGCAAAATAATCAATACCATTGGGGATTTTATGGCAGGGTTCTGGGCCGCCTGCTAGGACTGCGTTGTGATGGCACTGCTCTCAGACGAGGCCGTGCCAGCATTATTATTTTATGCCTCGGCAGATGGCTTCTGCTCGGGGGCTTTATCTTTGAGTGCAGACATACGACTCATCATCATTTGCTTTCTCTTTCTCTGCTAACGTAAGCCGGGCAGGAAGCAATTGCCATTTTGATGATGGTTCATTATTGCTAGGTTTATTCTGTCTGAAACAGCACAGAGGGTACAAAGGAAGAGAAGCAAGCACTGATCAGCGCGACGTGCTCAGAGGGCTGCTTTTCACCTGCCCATCTCTCTCTCTCTCAGAGGCAATGCCTCCAGTATCCCATGGACAATTCAGGGGGACCGTGGAAATGGCATCTTTGGCTTGTAAAGACTGCAACGGTCAAATGTTGGGGATGCACTCATCTGCCTTACTGCCATGGTCAGCCTGGATGGCAGCACCTAGGAACGCTGGCACAGTGTGCAAATGGAAACGTTCCCAGTCCTGCAGCACTGCTGTTCTGCGTACACTGTTGGCTGTTGTGGTCGTAGCAGAAATGCAAAGTCAGGACCTGAAAAGCAGTGATGGAGCACCTGGTGGGAAGGCAGGGCCAGCCCGGGGAGCTCAGCTGTGTGCGGTGTACTTAATGGCAGGAAGGAGAGGAGCTGGGTTAGGGTGGCCCAGCCAACACTGAAGGGCTGGCAGTGGAGGTGAGGGGCTCCTGTTGGAGGTCCCTGTGTACCTGAGGCCTTCCAGAGGTAAGCAGTTTTTCTTCCTTTGTTTCTGATCAGTGGTTGCTATGTCTGGGCTTGTTCTCATTTGCTCTAGCTTAGGATTGTGTCACTCTGCTATTATTGCTGTACCTTCCATCACGTGATAGCATTACAGTGGTCACCTTCAGATTTTCTTGCTTCCAGCTCTATTTGAATGCAAACCCAGAACGAAGCTGCCAGCACAGGCCTGACCTAGGCTCAGTGCATCCTTCACCAGAGCGTGTAACATCCTTCCAGGAACGTGAGTTACTGCAGATCCACACATACTGCTGGAGGATGTTAAACCCACTGCACAGACCCGCTTCAGTCCACAAATGACCCTAATTCAACCTTCCCTATTTATTTTAAGGAATTTGAAGCTGGGAGGAAGTCACTTGCTGAGAGTCACACAGCAGCTGCCATGAAAGGCTGCAGTCTGAGGCCGCTCCAGCCCCACGGGCACTGTTTGCTTTTCAGAAACCTAATTTAATATAGAAAAGCCTTGTTGCTTTTGTCAGTGATGTGAGTCAACTTATGCAAACAGCGAGGTTTTAACATGCTGTGCAAGAGCTGTTGTACTTCAGTTTAAGCCCCCATCTCCCACGTTTCCCTCCTGAAGAGCCGGGGTTCCTCCTGGTTTGTACTGTAAGCCTTAATTCCCCATGACTTCCACACGCAAGCAGCATCTCATCATCGCTCTGAGCTCAACCCTTCAGAGAGCTTACAAACGCTTCAGTGAGCGAGGTCAGAGCTGCGGTACCATAAGGTGAAAGCCCATCTTTGTGCAAGCAGAGCAGAGGTTTCTCCAAAGCCCTCAGCAGCTCGGGGCCCTCGCTGGGCTCAGGAGCCCGTCCAGGAGATGCAGCAATGGGTGACAGATAACCTGGAAGTGTCAGAGCTCCTCTGAGGGTTTGGTATCCAAAACTCAGCTCTAAACAATAACGTTCACAGAACGGAATGATTTCCATTTCTGCAAATACCACGAAATCCTTGTAGTCAATTCTGTCTTTTTGGAATTTGAATCTAAATTAGGACAAAAATCTTTGTAGCTGCAGAGCTCTTGCCTTGGAGCTGAGCATCAGAGCAGCCCCTCCACGCTGAGCTGCTCTGGCTCTGCTCGCAGTGCCCCACCAGCTGAGCTGGCTGCCAGCACAGTAACTGTAGGTAACATTGAAGAGATCCGCGTGGTTTCATCGTTGGGTTTCCCTGTGCATGCTGTGCTCACCGTGCTACCTCACCCATTGCTGGGATTGCTTCCTAATGGTGACTGCAGCAGGACTTCTGTGAGCTGCGAGGTACGAAGGAACTGTAGCAGCGTTGGAGGAAGTGTTTCAGACGTGCTCAGTAATGGCCTCATTTCCCTCTGATGGAGGAAGATGGTAAATGTTCTCCTGACTTCAAAGGGGAGTGGGGTGAGTTTGCGGCCAAACCCCCTGGAGGTCCCACCCAGCGCTTGATTTTTCTTGACCCGAAGGCCAGTTCAGAGCTGTGCTGCACAGAGCAGCTTTCAGGAGTGAGTTCAGCCCTGGCTTCTCATGGGAGCAGTGTATGAGCTGCTGCAAACCCAGAGCTCGGCTCAGTTCTGCTGCAGGCATCCTGCTGGCCCGGCCCTGGCCACGGGGACATTCAGGGCAATGGGATTCCTCATGGGGCGCTTCGGTTCGGAGGGGTGAGCTCTGGCCAGGCTGCCTGGAGCGGGATGGGAGGATCTGGGGCACCCTCACAGGACCTTTGCTTGCTGTGCTGTGCTTCAGGCATGACAACGAGCTGACCCACGTGTCTGCAAGATCTTTGCACCACCTCTGCTGCCCGCAGCTGGAGCTGGAGCTCTGTGCTTACAGCAGCTTCGTGTGGAAGATTGCAGACTTCCCATACACTTTTGAACCATGATCAAAGTTATTTTTGCAGCCGATCAGATTTGTTGATGTGGAATTACCATCCACCTGGAACCCGCTCCCATCTCTCTGCTGACTCAGTGTGAGCCGAGACCACGTCCTCCTTTGTGCCACAGCCTCCAGCTCTGCGGGGACACCAGGGTCCCAAGTGGCTCTCGAGCACTCTGTGAGCTCTTGTGTCCCAAGCCCCTGCTCACCATTGCCACAGAAGCACCACGTGGTTGCAGTGCATGACTTCTGCAACCCTGAAACTGCCCAGACCAATTAATTGTGCAGAGGTTGCACCCACAGCCACTTGTTCCCCTGCTCCTTGAGCTTGCACACAGCCTTGCTGCAAGACCTCAGCCCTTCAGAGTGCAGCACAGCCCTTCCAAACTCACACACATGCATTTTTCTTTTTTCCTTTTGCCATGGCCAGACATCTACTCGTGCTGCTGCTCCGGAGCACGGACTCGCTTTGCACTTTCTCAGCTCCTTCTGATTTCTTTGAGGAATCTCTGCATACCAATGGGGTGGCCATGGAAAACCAGGTTAGTGCACAGTAGGGGCTTTCATGGCCACTAATCTTGATGACAAAATTATTCGAACAAACACTTCTTGTGTCACCAATATATATTATGTAAAACCTTGTGACTTTGATTATGCGTCTATAATACAGATTAGTCTGTTTGGGTGTTTGGTGCTGACCCCCAATAAGCTCCTAAAGTATTAGCAAGAATTTGCAAGTGACAGGCAGGCAGAGGTGCTGCTCTGCCTAATCCCATTCTCAAAACTCTGACTGTGTGTGCCTGAACAGTTTCTGTTCCTTCCCTTAAAGCGCCGGGTTATTTCCTTCTCTGCCCCCTCCCCGTTGCCTTTGCCCTTCTCTCCGCTGCTTTGATGTATCGCAAATGCTGGAAGTTTTAGCAAACCTCATGGACTGGAGCCAGGAAGACAGCAAGAACAAATTCAGAATAGGAGGCAGAGAATGTACCAGCTGAGAGGTGATGCTGTCAATCTCCATGGAGACCTCTTTAGTTACAGCTTTGCTAATTACTCTGTTGAACTGAATAGCGTCTGGTAGAGAGCCCATCCGAGTCCGTGGAGCTCCGTACTGACACGGAGCTTCAGCTGCGTCCGAGAGGAGCGCGCAGGGCACAGCAACTGGAGGAGGATCCAGGCCTCGCTTGGCTCTTCTCTGTGGGGCCAGGGTCTCCCAGAGGGATCACAGCCCCAAAGAGTCAAGTCTAGGCCTTGCCTTAGCACAATCCGTACTGCTGTGTTTATAAATGCAGGTGAACCATCTCCGCTGTCTCGCTATCAGCACGTGGGTTTCCCACAAGAGCTGTCAGGAGCTGAACATGGAGCAGACCCACAGGAACCTTTCAGCTCCAAGTGCCCAGGCAGGACACTGAGCAGGAGCCCCGTGTGGCCGTGGCAGGACGCTTCCATGGCTCAGGAGAGCAAGGTGAGGGTCCCCAGGCAGAGAGGAACGCAGGCAGATACCCAGAGGAATGCCAAGGGGGTTCAGAGGGGGCTCTGGGACCGACCCCCAGGGCAGCAGTTTGGATCCACGCACTGCAGCTCGGGCTTGTCACTGCTCAAAGCCAAACTGGCTTTAGCCACTAATCCACTGAACAATTTCCAGTTGTTATCGAAATCTACCGGCCTTCTTAACCACGAGTCCCTGAGCTGATGTACCACGCCCCTCAGCTCCCAGTTCTCTGACTTGTTTGTTCAGAAATGATTTATTTGTCCTACGGACAGGAACAGGGTTAAATTAACTACTGAAAACGCCTCATCTGTCTGACTTCGTGTGGGGCTGAGCAGACCCTTCCCTGCAGAAGTTCCCCCAGTTACTGATGACCTTTTCCAGCCCCCACCACATGTCACCCTGCGCTGCAGCCGTGTGCCCACCCCTCCCACTGCCCCGCTCTCAATGCCATGGGGTGGATTTTTGTAGGTCTGCACAGAGGGGAATCGGAGCACAATGGGGTGAGCGTCCGAGCTCTGTGAGCTGCCTGGTGCTGCAGGAGAGATGGGAGGCAGGTACAGCTCAGCACGAGTGAGAACAAAGGGAAAAGGAGAACAAACTGAGAGCTGCCCTCAATCCCTCAGCACCACTGTCTGTGTGTCAGCTGGGAGCCTGGTCAGAGGGGCTGTGGGTTTAGGTGGGGAGGAAGGCAGTCGGTGTTACCTTAGCTCTGTGTGAGCGCTGGCCTGGGCTCCTCCATCCCACCTTCACCCCCCACCAGCACTGCCCTCGGTGCTCTGCAGCCACGCAGCTGTATCTGTGCACTGATGATCCGGGGGTTAAACCTTTACAGCAGTGTTTAATAACGACTTGAACTGTCTGAGAGGTTAAAAAAAGCTGGGGAATTAAACCTGAAATGGAAAGGGAGCGAAAGACCTCACAGGGCCTAAAATAAAAGAGGGGCACAGACCTAACGGAATGAGGGCGGTTTCTCCAAAAAAGGAGAAGAGCAGCTTTTGTGCGGCTGGGTGCAAAGAAGGCAGAGGTTACGAGGAAGCAGATCGCATCCAGAAAACTGCTGAAGACAAAGTGTGTCCTAAGGATGCGGATGGGTCACAGCATCCCCTCCCAGCCCCGCGCTGCTGAATGCACCTGAGTCCCAAACAGAGCCCCACACATCGCTCCCTGGGGCTCTTCCCGTGCCTCCACCTCTCGCTGCGGCTCGGGGCAGGGGTTTGGGGGGACGTTTAGGAAGCAAACTGACCGCTGTTCTGGGGTGTGAGCCCGCGGCAGTGAGCTGTGCTCCACGGCCACGCAGGCACTGCTGCTCAGCGCGCAGAAACGCAGCCGTGGGTGCGCGTGGGGTGTGACAGAGGGGAAGGGAGCGAGGAAAGAGCGAGCGTGGGCTTCGCTCGGCTCTGACGCGCACAGCAGCGCCGATAATGGGGTGACAGCGCGGCCGGGCCGGGGCTCGGGGCGCAAACACGGGCACGGACGGCTGAGCCCGAATTCTGTTCTGCAGCCGTTCTTGCGAGAGGAAATCCCACGGCTCCGGGGAGGAGCGCGTCGTGTACCCGAGCGGCGGAGCCCCGACAGCGCCGGAGGTGGAGGTGGGAGACCGCCCCGCGCCGCGCCTCCGAGCCCGGGGAAACACCGCTGGGACCCCGGGACGGCACAGCTCCCACACGGAGCCCCACGCAGCGGGAGCGGCGCCGGGAACGCGCGTGGGGACGGAACGGAACGGAACGGAACGCGCAGCCCCGCCGGGAGCTCCCGCGGTGCCGCTCCGCCCCCTAGCGGTGCATTGCGGTGCATTGCATTGCGGTGCGGTGCGGTGCGGTGCTCGTCGTCCTCGGCCGCGCTGGGCGCTGCAATGGCCGCTGGGAGCGGTACTCCTTTTCGCGCGGGGATTGCTCGGAGCCGTCGCGCCGCCCACGGAGCGGGGACGCGCGGCCCACGGGGCGGCCCAGAGCTCCGCGTGCGCGGTCCCTCCGCGGGGCGACGCCGCTCCGTCACTGCGCGGTCCGCGCTCGCGCGTGGGCTGCGAGGAGCGCCGCGCACAAAATGGCGGCGGCACCGCGGAGCGGCGCTGAGCGGAGCGGAGCGGCGGAGGCCGCGGCCCCGTGACGGGATCCGCGGTCGCGGGTGGGGCCGCGGCGATGAGCGGCGGCGCGGAGGAGCTGCAGGAGCGGCTGCGGGAGGCGGCGGCGCTCGGGGACGCCGAGGAGGTGCGGCGGCTGCTGGCGGCGGGGGCGGACGTCAACTCCCGCAATGAGATCGACGGGTGGTGAGTGGGGGGGGTGGGGAGCGATGCTCCCCTCTGAGAAGCGCCGGAGCTCACGGCGCTGCCTCCGCCCCGCAGGACGTGCCTGCACTGGGCGTGCAAGCGGAGCCACGCGCCCGTGGTGTCGCTGCTGTTGGACGCGGGCGCCGACCCACGCATCCCCACGGCCGCGGGGCAGCTGGCCGCGCAGCTCGCGGGCAGAGCGCACGTCCGCAGGATCCTGGGAGGTACCGGCCCCGGCCCCGGCCCCGGCCCCGGCCCCGCTCCGCTGCTCCCGGCTCGGAGTACACGCGCGGCCGCCGCGGACCGTTCGCAGTGCGGTGTTGAAGCGCTGCGGCGAAGCGGCACTGATCGTCCCGGGGTAACGGGAACTGCGCTTCCAGAAATGGCGTTTCGCAGTCCCCCGTTTGGCGCTGTAGAAATGTTTGCGTGTTTCTCCTTTCTGTCCCCACGCAGCCGCCTGCCTTCCCGCTGTTGCATCCCCACGGTAGCAGATATCCCCGTACCGACCTCAGGCTGCGACGCGGCTTTGACAGGAAAACCACGGTCACAGTGACAGAGGTGCACTGGGTAACATGGCTTTTCTCTTATCCCCCACGCCCCGTTGTTGAACTTCAGTCACAGAAGAAAACGACTGTGAAGGAGTGGGAGAAGTGCACCCGCGTGCTGCCAGCTGCACGCCCACCGCTCCAGTCCCCCACGGCCCTACAGATGAGAGCTCTCCGTGCACTCCCATCTCTCCAACCTCCCACAGCGAAAGCAGTCCTCCTTCCCCAGCAGCTCAGCTTGGAAGCGATTGCACATCCATGCCGCGCGGCAGCGAGGACGACGTTCCTGCAGCAGCCGCTGCAGCGCAGCCGCCCAGCCCGGGCTGCACGGAGCACACCGCACGGAGCAGCGGCGGGGCCACACCGGGCGCCCTTCAGCCCTTCTTCTTCACTGGAACTTTGCCGTACAACGTGCGAGGTAATGAAGGGCAGCTGTCGTCCTTTTGCGTTACGCTCTGTTGTTTTTGTTGCCAGTTTTGTGGGCCTGAACCGCTGAGGGCTCAGCCCTGGAGCTCAGGTGGAGGCAGCTCACCTGTGTGACCTGAAGGGCTGGAGCACTCCCTCCTCTTAGAGCTCATGTAAGGGCTGACAGCCACCGAGGAAGGAGCTCTTGTTGGAGGCCCCTCCTGTGTGGTCTGTCTGTGAGCCCAGGTTTTCAGTCAGGTGAGCATCCTTTCTTAACACCTTCTCATTGCACTGCTCCTAATGCTGTTACACTAGTGAAGTGAAGGATGCATTCTGGATCCATTCTGGTTTCAGAACAGAGGTAGAAATGTTGATTTCTGTATGGGAACTGTTGAATCAGGGCCTGAACCACTGATTGATCACCTGAGGCAAGCACTGAGTCAGCCGCAGGGGCACAGGTGAAGGTGATGTACCTGTGTGATTGGAAGGGGTGGAGTCTGGCTGCACCTCTCCCAGACCCCATTTAAGGGCTGACCACCAGCAGGGAAGGATCTCTCATTGGAGATCCCTCCCTAGTGGAGTCATCGGTGAGCCTCAACCATCATAAAAGGTGAGCCACTCTCTTCTTACCAGTTGTCTGTGTACCGTCTACTTAAGCCTACCAAAAATATACCATCTTCTGCACTATTTTCTTTGAGTGCTATTCTTGGGGGTTATTTGTCCTACAATTTCTTAGGCCAGAAATCTACAGATCCGTAGGACTTCTCTTTTCTTCCTACTCTCACAACTGAGAGTAGTTGTTCTGTATCTTAAACAGTAATGCTTTGCTCCACTCCTGGAAGATGTCAGTCTTCATGACTAAACAACAAAATCCTCACGTTTTGCAGAACATGGCATAAAACAGAGATGGTTTGGTAGCAGCAGGGTGGCTCAGCCTGCCCACGGCCCTGTGCCCTCAGCTGCTCTGACATGAGCGCTTCCCTTAATAGCACAGTGCAGTAACAGGCACTGCACTGCTGGACCTGGGCTCAAAATGTAATTGTCAGTGCCTTGAGTTGGAGTTTGGTTTAGTTCTGTTCTGTTGTTAGGGAAATGATTAATCTGCTGTTGTTGTAAATCAGAACTCGTGCTGAAGGTGAGAGTGCAGAACCTCAGAGATGATGACTTCATTGAAATCGAACTGGACAGACAGGAGCTGACATACCGAGATCTGCTCAGGGTGAGCTGCTGTGAGCTGGGCGTTAATCCTCTGCAAGTGGAGAGGATCAGAAAGTTACCCAACACAGTGCTGAGAAAGGTAAGAACGGGAGCTGGTGGCTGCTGTGGCTGTGTGCTTTCCTGTACAGCAGTGTGGCATGATGGAAAACAAAACCGACTTAAGCTCACAAACCTACAAAGGGAATGGCCCGGGCTCACAGCTCTGTAACTCACTTAATATCTTCTTGTCAGAGAAAGCCATTGCTTCAGCTCCTCAAGCACGTGAAGTGGTTTATCTGTTTTGTTTATCCATCAGTGTTCGTGTACTCTCACATAGTTGCTGTGTGGTGCTCCAGTGTTGGCTTGTTTAAGGAGAACAGACACTAATGGGGAAATAGCACGAGTTGCTGTTTGAGTAATTGATAAGCCCTTCACGAGCAGCGTGCTCTCATGGTCCAGAGATGGCTCTGTAGTTTGCAGAGGGAGTGTGTTTGGTCCCAACTCTGAGTTCAGTTAGAGGAACAGCCAGATGAGGACGAGGTTCAAGGGAACACAGATGCACTCTGAGGGCGGTGGGGTGGGAGTGCTGTTCATGCGCAGCTTTCTGTTCTCCATGTCTGAGCTCCCTGCAGGTCAGCTTTTATTTCAGCTGCTCTAAGCACGTTCCTGCTGTGCTCAGGGGCAATGTTGCTCTGTGTTTGGAAGGACAAGGACGTCGCCAGGCTGCAGGACTTCCAGGAGCTGGAGCTGGTTCTTGTGAGAAGCGACAGCTCTCCCTTCAGAAACGCTGCATCAACTCTGAGTGAGAGACCGTGCTACAACAGCAGTGCCTCCAAGCTCACCTACTGAGTGCACTGCGCCCGCAGCGCGGCTCTGCACTGCTGCACGCAGGAACTGAAGTTATTGTTAGGGCTGAGATTTTAACGGCTCATCCTTGGTATTTAATATCCCCCTTTGCTCTTATTTTTTTACTCCTTCATCTCTTCCCAAAGTTCCACGCAGATGCCACGTGTACCTGAGATGTGTGCACGAGGCGCCCGGGGCTCCTGAGCTCAGACCTCCCCTTATGGTCCTTAGGCTTAAAACTCCTGCGAAGAAGACTGGCAACAGTTCCCATCCATTCCCCCGTTCCTCATCAATACGAATGCACTGAATATTCCTTTCCTCTATGCAGATGGACTCCTTGGCAGCTAAAGGCACAGTGTGAATGGGAGTCCCCAGCTCTGGCTTCCGCTGTGGTGTTAGGGTAGGACAGGAAGGGCGTTTTTGCCGTAACAATTAGGTATTTATCTTTCTGAGGTGGCCTGGAGCCTAGCTCAGGTGATGTGCAATAACTGTTGGGAAACCAGCATCAGGTGTGTGTGCTCCCTCAGCTCCTGGTGTTCCTGGTGTCACTGTGAAGGCTGCCTCTGCTCGGTTCTGAACACGTAGCCAGAGGAGCAGCTGCTCTGAAATAAATAAGCTTTCTTTGCTCTGGTTTCCACAAAGAATAGCTGTTGATGTGAGGAGATGATTAAAACCTGAATTGGGAATTGACTGTAGCAAGAAGCCTATGCACTCAGAGAAATATTTTTGTATGTTTTATGCTGTTTGATAAACTCTAAGGCACACCACTTCAGGGTTACTCTGTCCTGCTTTCTTTAACAATAAACTGTTGTTAATGACAGCTGAATCACTGCACATCTTCCTGTTCTTCCAGCAGCAGTTGGTGCTCCCAGCACTGAGCAGTGCTCCACCACAGCAGCGTTGTTCCCCTGCCCTGGTGTGCTCCCCGGGGGGGCAGCCACAGCTGGATGTCTCAGCACCACTCTGAGAAACAAACAGTGAGAAAGCTCATAATGGTGCATTGTGAACAGGGAATGAAGGCCGTGTCAGGGTGCCAAAGCACAGAACAACCAAACAGCCGAGTTAATGGACTAAGCCTGGAGACACGAGCAGATTTATTGGGAAAGAAACTTGCTAATATTAAACGTTTAATGACAGAGACCATCAAATTTGTAACAGAAATTCAAAGATACTTTATTTCCATTTTTCATATATCAAGAAGCTAGGAATACCTTAGTTGTAAAAATGGGATTCATTTTAGTTCGATTCACACAAATACTAAACATTTATTTTTGTGTTTTAAAGTCCAAGAATGAAAACTTGCAATTAAACACTGAGCAAGCCATGTGTTCAGGTTATGTTGTTTTCTTATCTTAAAAAGTCTTAAAGAAAAAAAAAAAAAAAGATACAGGACTTATATACTCAGTAGCATGTATGCTATCAACACATCTCTCTGAGCTCTGGGAGGAAACACCAGTCCTGAATTAAATTTTATAAAAAAAAATTCTAACTCAACTTATATTTTTCTACGCCACTACAGCTTTCTGTCACCTCATTTTAAAGCAGATCTTCACTGTGAGCTCTCTTCCGCCGTCTTCGCAGACTCTTCACGTAGTAGTCCTACAATGCAAAACGTTGGGAGAGCAGACAGTTAGACAACGCCACGAGCACGCCGTGCAGCAGCTCTACATGGCCCACCTGCCACCTGAACTACAGCAGTGCCAGCACTGAACAGCATTGGCTTTAGAAGCAGTAACGGCTCAGTGAGCAACAGTACACGTTCCACATTGCTGAGCAGAGATAGCAGGGCTGTGCTACTAGCTTCTGCTGCAGGAAGCTCATTTATCAGCCGTGCTGTCCACTGTTAGTTCCTTACGTCAGGAATAGAGCTAAAGAAACCTCGCATGGAAGAAAAGTGGGTTGAGAGTTGGGGCAGAGCTCCCGAGTATCTGCGTTCCCTAACGTTTGGCCATTTGGTTTCCAGCACACAGTTTTTTCAGCATACATTCTTGCCACGAACATGGTCATAGCTTTCTGGCATCTGACTCTGTACTTCTATTTGCCTTACAAGTCTGGCGCCAGCCATTCCACTGCTCTGTGCTACAGCTGATTGCAAACTCTCCTACGCAGTAGGAAATATTAAGCACATACCTCTGAAAGACTTGAATTGCATTGAAAGTAACAAGGCGATTATTATGTAGTGTTTATTGCATTTTAAACTCTTTAAAGATATCTAATTCTGGGCACCACTGCATCCCTACACACAGTTGGAAGAAAATCCCGTTCTGTTAACATCAGATTTACAGTATTCACACAATACACGAGAAGTCCTTTTCACTATCTTGAAAATCAAAAACACAACAGTAAGCTTAAAAGATTACAGGCAACAGCATTCAAACATGGATGTGGGTAGAGAAAGGAGTACCTGGCATGAGTACCTGCTTAGTTTGACTGAATCCTTGATTTTTAATTTGGCTTTTCATGGGCCGCTCACAACACCAACGCTGTGTGAGGTATGGTAGTCAGCTGCAATAATTCATAAACCCTACACTTCCATCAATCCAATGCTACTGGCTCTCGAGTTACAGAACAAACTGCATTAGAATGCAAGGCAATAAAGCAAAAAAAAAAACTAGAAACATCCTTGACAAAGAAATACTAGCAGTTTATATAAAAACAAAATAGTCCAACATGTGCCTCAAATATTAAGTATTAAAGCAAAAGTTTCTGCTGATGTACCAACACAATATGGACTTAAATACAAAAACAGTTCAACTTTTTTTTTTTTTTTTAAAAACGATAACAAAGTCCCTAAAAATAATAAAAAAAAAAAGGATCATTCATTTTTCTATGGTGACTATATTACAATATGTCCCAAAGAGGCACACTAATGGGGGCACGAGTCTGCTACAGAATAGCTGAGACAAAACAATGTACCTCAAAATGTTTTGCAGGACTACACTGTCTTTTCCTTCAGAAGGTGCTTTAGTATGTCTTCTTACTTGGCTTAGCTCCATCTTCATCTGTGCATACTTACGCTGCACTGTTAAACAGTAACAAAAAGCCCTAATCAAAGTTTGAAATAATGCACTTACCTCTGTCTGATCTGAGGTCATATCAGATCAGTTTTAATTGGACTGAGTGTCACCTTCAGATTTAATGTCTTCACTGGTCCCATTGACCTCATTCTTAGTATCACTCTCCTTCGAGTCTGTATTTGTGTCTTCACTCTGTTTTTCTCGACTACTGGACTTCACACTACTTTTTTTATCATCAGATCCCCTCTTTTCTGCCATGAAAGAAGACATTGACCATGGATTTCAAAGTAAAAACAAACATTGCACACGTGAGATACATCGCAAACAAAATCGGACAATCATTTTCTATAATAACAGTAATAATACTCAAAGTTACAGAAATACATCTTCAAACTACCATCCTGAAAGGGACAGGCTACCAAAGTGTCAGAGGGGACAGTACAGGCTGGGGGAGCACAGGAGAAGGACAGAGCTCACAGAGGCAGCAGCACAGCCCTGTGCTGGCACGCAGTGACTGCTGGCAGCCGGGAGGCAGAGGCACAGCAGTCGGCTTCCTTCCTCGTTAAGGAGCTCTTTATGGCTCCAGCTTTAATTGGCGATGCGTGGGGATACGTGCACTCTTGTGCCCAGTTAAAAAGACCAGCAATCCCAAGCAATCCAATGTTCAGGACACCAATGGTATCAGCACAGCTAGCTTTGAGGGCGGGATCCCAACAATCTGACCGGACAGCTCCTCAGAAGCTGTGTGCTCACCACACTGCTCACGCTCAGTTTTGAACCCCCTGGGACGGTACAGAAAAAGCACCGTATTCCAACAGCAGAGGAACAGCACAATGGGAAGGAGCCCAGGGTTCTGCTGTCAGTGAGGAAGCTGGAGGGGCTCGCCACCTGCCGGCCAGCACGCCTTGTCTTTAGCCATCTTCAGGGAAGGAAGGAAGCCAGCAGTAAAGCACTTCCACAGAAAGAGAAGCGTTCAGTAGCAGAGCTGTGTGCCTCATCTGTAAATTCTGCATTTGCAAATTTCATAAGATCTCAATTCTTCCCACGTCACTACACATCATAGCACTCCATCTTTTGTAAAGACACTCCAGAGAGAAAAAAAAATGCAAGGAAACCTCTCAGACGTCACCATACCCAGCAACATTCATGCTCGTTTTTCCAATTATTCCCTGCCACGTGGGCAATTAAAATAAACATATATGTGTACATATAAATCCATCCCCAGCACAGGAGCGTACAGACTGAACACTATGAAGAAGTGACTTTAAACAGCATTACCACCTAGGCTGGCAGACGCACTTTTGTACTTCAGAAGACAAAGCAGAAATTAAGCTTCACATCACCCCAGCTCCGCTGCTTTTAATGCACCACCAAAGGGAGGGAACCTCCGCACAGACACGAGGGCGACTGCCTAAACACACCGCTAGGAGCTGCACGGAGCAGCCCCAGGCGCCAGCACCACCTGAGAACTGCCGGCATCTGCCTGCCCTCCGCTGTGCAACTCGCAGGTAGATGGCACTCTAACTAACCTTGTTACAAAGTCTTCTTTTTGTGTCTTATATCTCCGATGCACACGTAGATCCACTGAGGAATAGTAGTCGTTTCCCCGCAGAGGACTAGTAGTCAGTCCAATAATCTTATCTTCTGTCCTATGTAGATACGGCAGATCTTAATAGCCCTATGGATGCGCAGTGTGCAGGATTTTGTTTCGTCTGAGTTTCTCGAGTTAGGTCAGGAGGGATAGTTTTATGATTAAAAATGACTATTAACCTGTGGTACTCCTCTAAACCCTCCAATGACACAGCAGTTTGACCGCAGCAAACTCCCCGTTTGCCAAGCAGAACTGAGCAACAGTTCAACCACCTGGAATCCCTTCAACTCCTGGTGCACCTGCAAGCAGTTATGTTCCCTCTCTGTATTCCCCATCAGTAAGACAGGGTGTTCTGAAAAGGCACACACTGTTAGCTTGTCTGTTCTCTGTGTATGTTATTTAAGCTGTGACCTACCGTGTATAGTCACACATTCACTTTGCTTCCTGATTCAACACATGCACATTTTTCCATTTCAGTTTGTGTGGGAAACTGTAATATTCTGTAAGAACTCTTACCAAGATAATGCAAACGGTTTTACTGCCCCAAGAAAGAAAAGCCAGCCTGGTCAACATGAAATCCTACGTTACTGACGGTGAGTGCTCTGATGTTCCTTCTGAGGTTTAAGGACTAACAGGAGGGCAATCACAAAACCAATTGCTTTTACTCAGGTTCATCAATCCCTGCTGCAGATGGTAAGCCAAGTGAAAGTGGCCTGGTGGCAGTTCCAGCATTAACCCTTCATGCAATGAAGGTACCTGAACAACAGATTTTTATTCCACCTATGCTCAGCTTAGCTTACACAAATAGCAGCTGTGTTAGTGCTCAACCCGAGGTTATGGTTGGCAGTCACCTCTCCTTTAGCAAATGTCTCCCTGCTCCTGGAACAGGAGTTTGAAATGATGTGCCTCAGACTTCTTACACTCCCTCATGTAACCATAAAGGTCACTGTACTCCAGAATTCCGCAGCCAGGACTTGGCAGTTTCCAAAGCATGGTTGTGATTTAATGTGTGATTGTAGGCAAGCCTTGGCTCTGTGCTGTGCCTTGCCTTCTTTTCCTGCTAGACTCATGTTCAAAAAGCAGTTTGAGATCTCAAGATGGAAGGCCCTCTGGGTGTTACAGCCTGGCCTTTGCTGCTTAATAGCATGAAGTTGAGATTAACAGTGTGTATGGAGACAATTCAACTCTGAAGCCATATTCCCAACACATTTCCTCACAGCCAGCCTCACACTGCACATACATGAGCATCCAAAGCAAACTGCTCAGTTAACTGCCTACAGTGCTACACGGCAGCACGAGGATGTCATGGTGTCAACAGCATCGTTGTAGAAATTCAGCATTTGTTTCTCAAACACCAATTGCCCTCCCCACCTTTTTTTTTTTTTTTTATATTTTATTTTTTGAAGTCCCTCTGGGGAGAAGAGCACAAACCTCTGCAGCATTACAGTCCTCCTCAAAGGCCTATTCACATTCCTACACGTGAGAAACTGTAACTGATTTTCCCCAGGTGGAAGTTGTATCACAGCTCATTTCTGGAGGAAGAAGGTAGCAAGCAGCAAACAAAATGGGCAGCAAGGAAATCAGTCAAGTTTAAACTGAACCTCCTGATATGCTGAAGGAAATTCACTAGCCTCTCTACTTAAGGAAAGATTCCAGGAAAGAACTGAGAAGCCATGAGCTCAATGAAGCAGGCCAAATTTCAATAAATACGATTAGCTGTTTATATGCACAGACAACACAGCGCACTGAGGAGCACAATCTAGTCATGAAGTAGGCAAAAAAAAAAAAAGGTACAGTATCAGGTAGGAAGAAAGAAATGAATGGACAGATGCAAATTGTCATAGTGGGCTCGAACTTAAAAACGACACATGGGTTCCTCTGCCAACAAGCAGGCAGCGAAACAAAACAAAACCCACTCTGCAATAAAGGGCACAGCAAAATGAGAGAAGAATCAATGCTAAGAATGCACTGTGGTATAAACCAGAAAAAACAAAATGGTGCAAAAAAAAATAAAATAATAATCAGGCAATGGAAACTCATGAAGCATCACCTCCTTTCCAGAACTGGCCCTGGACAGGATGTCTGTGGGAGGGGTACAGCAAACTGGCCCAGGTAACCACGTAACATGCACGCAGCACCTTTCATCAGAGAGCCTCAGCAGTACCTTAGAAACATAGGAGGAGTGTGACATCCACTGCTGTCAGTCAGCTCGAGCGATGAAGCCAGGTGGCTGCTTGGGACTGGACTTTAATTAAAACCCCAACGAAGCCCACCATTTAAGCCAGAAGTTAGTGCTGCATTCCTCCAGAAGTTTCAAATTCAGTGGGAATTTAGCAATGCCAACAAATTAATGTCTGTTCACAGAACGTGAATCTGTCATATGCTTCTTCTGCAGCTCTTTTCTGACCCTTCCTAACACTTCAGTCTGTGGGGAGCAGTGCTGAGCTGCCACCACGCTGCCTGCACTGAGCACTAGCTTGGCACTCCTCTGACTCACCTGAATATCAACCAGGCAAATCTCACTTCATTTAGACATTAAAAAAAAAAAGGAGGGGAAAGAGCAGAGAGGGAAAGGAGCAGAAGGCTGGGGAGAGACAGCACGCAACTGTCACCTAGAGCAGAGGAATTCTGCAAGATTTATCTTCAACTGCATTCAAAGATTAACAGAGCTTTTAGTTGTCTTCTGAAGAAAAATAAAGGAAATGACAGCGCAGGTAATTAATAGATGCTACAAGTGCAAACAACTTCTGGTCTGTCACAAAACACATAAAAGCAAAGGGTAACTACAAAAATATCTATCAACAGTAAGAACGGAAGAATACTCATTCAAAAAAACCTAATCACAGTGCAAACGTTTTTCTAAAAGTGAACAGTCCACAGGTTTTAAAACACATATCAATCCTGGCAAAATTAATCTGCAGACAAAGTAATAAACTCTTAATTACTACTGTAACAGATGAGGGGCGGATGCTGGGGAGTACTGACATTAACAGTGACTAGAAAGAAGGAAATGCTCCACGTCAGTTAACAACACTCTCAGTTATAAAACCAGTTCTGATTTGTTGCTAAAAAGAAGTTTCAGTCCCTGACTGGAAAACTACAAGCTCTTCAGATGTCAGGAAAAGATCAGTTACAGAGTTTGATACAAATCTGGCCTTCACACAAACATACCTTTTTCTTTTGACTTCCTGTCTTGCTCTCTCTCTCTGCTTTTGCTTCTGTGCTTGTATGATTTCCGATCACGGCTTTTTGACCGTCTCCTGTCCCTGCTGCGAGACCTATGTTTCCTTTCTGATCTATCATGGCTTCTGCTCCTCCTTCGGTCACGACTCCTGGACATGAACAGAGAACACGAGAACTGCTAACGTCAGCTGGAGCTCACAAAACAGAATCCATTTCGATATCCCAAAACATTCACTGTTTACAGAAACCATTTACAACCAGACTTAGTGCACTGTATGCAAAGGGTTCTCAGTACCCAAGATCTGGCTTCACACCGTCTTCTCCATTTCAAACATCCAACCTCAGCTTAAGAATACCCACTGTGAACTGAAATCCTCGGAAAATCAAGGGATGAGGGGAAGAGGAAGAGGAAAAGGAAACAAAAAACCCAACTCTGTCCTTCAGGAGCAAGTGTACTCAAACCACTTCACCACAAAGACATCATCTAATTCCAAGAACGCAGAGAAGGCAACAAACTCACAGCAAAGCCTTCTGCTCCTTAGGAACACTACGCGTGCTCTCTCATGGGGAGAGAACGGCACAGCTAATGCATCAGTGATGTGGCCCAGGCTGACAGATCAGGTCCACATAGGACTTTGGTGTTACAAAATGCTCAGTTCCCGTACCTGCTCCGCCTTCTTTCCCTGCTTCTTGATCTCTTGTGGTCTCGTGAACGGCTGCACCTTCTGTCAGACGTTCTGCTCGAATGCCTGCTCCGGGAGCGACTCCTTTTACGCCTCTCTCTATCACGGGCTCTCTCTTTTTCTTTCTCTTCTTCCTCACGCCTTCTCTTCCTTTCGCGCTCTTCTCTCTCTCGTTCCCTCTCTTTCTCTCTCTCTTCCCGTTCCTGTTTCTCTTTCTTTAACCTGTCATCACGGTCAGGTTCCTCTGTTCTTTTTCGTAACTTCTCCTTAAAGATAAGGCACAGTAAAAAACAAACTTTTAAGGGAAACCACTGAACATTGTGAACTTCGTTTACACAATCCCAGGATGCAGAAGCTCAGACGTTCATTTTGTGCAAAGGACAGCCAACATGGAAGCACTTCCTACAGCCCCCAAAATTGCCATCCTCTCTCACAGAGAAAAATCCTTTCTTTGTAACTCTCACAAGAACATAGGCTGCATTACATTACAGTACTCAACAACACCCACAAAATTCCTACCTGAATTTACTCCTTCACTCACACACAGCACAATCACACACCAGCAAGAACATCAGCACAAGCATAGTGCCAAGTGCTGAGAGCAGGATTCTATTCAATCTTTACATGCATCATTTCTGGAGCATTCCACACACTTGAGGAAGTCTATGGGTGAGCCCTCTGTTTACCATAGGAAGCCTCCAAGCAATTTTTACATTCAGTAACTAAAGATGTGCTTACTTTTAAATCTTCTACAGTAGCTTTTATTTTGGCATAACCCATGTGCTGCTTTCCCATCAAATGATCATCTACCCTGGACTGCGCATCTCCTACAATTAAGAAGGCTCCGCACACTTCACAAACTTCCATCTGCTTTTCCTGGGCTGCAAAGCTCTCAATCGTCTGCAAAAGAACATATTAGATGAAAGAAAAACGAATGTTAGACAGGTGACAGCGAAGACATTTAGAATTTTACCATTACAGTTGTTAAGCCCCAGATAACTAGTGAAAGCTCCAAGCCACAGCAGCACGGCCTGCATCTGGAGCACCGTACCCACCAGGATGAACAGGGCAAGAATTAAACTGTGTACTCCCACTCCCATCCTACTGGGAGAGAGGAAGGAAACGGCTGCGTGGTGTTCAGTTACTCACCAGGTTAAAAAGCAGGAGACTACACTACAAAGTTGAACTAAGACCTGAACTAGCATAAGCAGCACACACACCTCTATGAGATGGTGGTGCAAATAATTTCCTGATGTGTAAGCATTAAACCCACACTCCAGACAGTGCACCACCAGTGCACAGTAACACACATAAACATCCTTACTGTCCATTTCTGCTCAGTCGTTTTACACCTTCAGTGTACAGACAATTAGGATTAGGAATGTAACACCAAACTTGGAACTACAGCTGACAGAACTACCAACGTGTTACTTACTGAAGTTGTAGACCTCAGCAACTCCCTCTCTTCTTTTAATTGTTCGACAAGTTTCATCATTCCTTGTGCCTCTTCCACTTTCCCTTCTGAACCTAGTTCTTCAATCTAAAGGGCAACAAAGAACAAGCTAAAACTTCTAAGCAAGTGACCAAAATAAGAGAGCTCTGTTACAGAGCATAAAACTCACCTGTTGTAGTAGTACATCAATTTTGTCAGTTAACACTTGGATCTTCTCCTCGTTTTTACCAGTAGGTCCTGCTGCCTGCCAAGCAGTACAAACACATCATTTATTTAACAACAACAAATAACAGGAAACTCTGAAACACAACAACTGTGCCTTCTCACATTCCAGAGACACTGTGGGAACGGCCTCTTCCCACCTCTGCAGCCACGAGTGGGCTAGTCTAACATAAAACACTCAGCAAGAGAGCACTGTGTTGAGGAGTGGAGCAAGTTCTATACACATCAATTCCTTCACAATCAATAAAAGCACTCAAGGCCACGGCCCATAAAAACAAAAGCCCAAACTCAAACACGTAACTGGGACAGAAGGTAAACTGAGGTTTAACAGTAAGAAAACACCTGACGGGATTAAGGGTCCCAGAGAGGGAACTATATACTGATCTGATAAAACAGTGCTGGGGAAAGCAGAGTGGGATTCCTGCCAACCACGGCCACTCAGCTCATCCTGGTGCCCACCACAGCACCGGCTGATCTAGTGAGCTCCTCTTGGGAAGCAATACATTTGAGACAAGGTAAAGGGAATAAGAAAATGTTACCTAGAGGAAGAATTATTTGACTCAAAAATTCTGCCAGACTCACCCCAGAAGACTGCTGGTTCTGTGACAGTGCCAAACGAGCATGACCTCTTCTAATCCTGCGTTCTACTTCTGCCAGTAAGCTTTGCAAGTAGCGCAGGAAGTCTCTTTCATAGCCCACTTTCATAAAACGAGAGCTCTTCTCATACCTGGATGGTAAGACATGTCTCAAATGAAAGCTCACGTCACTTCCTAATACACCAAAAACAATGACCTGTGGCCATGCTTTAAATTCCAGCTGAAAGTAACAGAGTGCTGCATGTCTAAACAAATGTTTGCATGAATCAAGCAGCAGCCAGCTTCCTGTGGGCAGCCTGCTTACAGAAAGCTCAAGCACTGGAAAAACGGCGTGCACTACCACAGCGACCCACATACTTACTGCTTACGGAGATTTTCATCGTGGATTTTTTCACAAGGACCTAAAAAGACCACAAATCAAGTTTAGGCCTGCAATCTTGAACGCTGTACTCACACTCTATCAGCATTTCTTCCCACACCCACACAGAACACCTTTCTGCTGCTTTTGCTTGGAGTTTGAAAGAAACATTTCAGGAAGAATGCCCATCTGGCTCCAGTTGGAAAACCAAGTGAAATTCAGAACAACACAAAGTTTTCATTTAAAATATAATCCCCAGATTGTTCTACATCAGTAGAACTACACAAAACAATACTTAGTGTAGCCTTTCAAAGGTAAAATGACATTAAATGCAATTAAAGGCACTTTATCTTAAACTCCTGTTGTCGTCCTTTCAAATAAATGCCTAATTTAAGTATTTATTATAGGAGCAGAATTTGGAGATCTGTGAGCACAAAGCACAGTGAAATTCTCCCACCTTCCTCAGTGGATTTTCTCTTACTTGAAGTAAGAGCTTGAAAACGTGCAGTGACATTAAGTTCCAACACCACCCCAACAGCATAAGCCAAACATGGACACACCACTTGAGAAGAACCAGAACAGCTCCACATCCAGTGATCCAATTTGCACCAATTATTTTTCCCCTTAGGAGTAGGATTTAGAATAAATATTGCTGTTAATAAATGGTGCCAGTGACGATTCAAAAAAATGGTAATTTCCAAAGCAATTTGATAGTAAAAATATTTACAAATTATAATGACACGACACACACACTTACCTAAATCAGAGCGGGTGTTTGTGAACAACTCAGCTGGGCAAAAGCCACAAAGGTAGTATTTACACACCTGTCGGGGAGAGAAAAACAAGCATCATTTCTTCTCCCTCACGAATTACTTGCTAATTATTTCTATTTCCTAAAGTACGAAGTAAAAGTCCCCTCTTGTACACTCTGCAAGGCACTGCCCAGAAAAGGTTGATCTTCAAAATTAGATCATCTTGAAAGAAAGCTTAAATACGTTTATAACTATAAAAATATCATAGAACACCATCCACACCTCTTTCTCCTATCAACCTAATTTCATGAGAGAACCTTTTGGGAACCAAATGGGATGAACACAGAACATGAGCTGTGATTTCTGGACACGAGAGCAGCTGGGAGGAAAGGCAACCAGCCCAAGTACAGTCCTGCCACACATCTGACACTGTACATAGGAAAAGTACCTTCCCACCCAAACTTCAACACTAGCAGAGAGGAAAATGCATTATTCACACGTATGTGTGCACCTCAGAGGGCTGCAGCTCAGGTGCTGTGTACCTGTGCCCACTGTGCCATTCCCACTAAGCAATGCTGGAGCAGAAAACCCAGCAGAACAAAACCAAGCCCTACAGTTCCCTGCTGGAACCTCCACTTTGTAAGATTAAATCCTTCACCACATCGAATCCTAAAGTGAGCTCTACAGAAGGCTTTGCAATACATGAGAAGCACGACCCGATGATACTGCAAATGAACACCGAGCTTCATGGACTGCCACACCACCCACCCCTGTGCCACATCTCACTGCTCACGCGTGACCTACAGGTGATGAAGGAAACGGAGACCAGCTCGTCCTGGTAACCTTCTGTAACTGAAATGTTTTGCTGTGAGAGCACAGCACACCTGCAGCACACCTGTGAAAGCTGGGCAGTCCCACCAGGGAGGACAGCAACGTGGGCACTTCACCTGAAAGCAGGACGGCACTCCAGCACATGAACACAGCCACCATCCAAACCTCTCCTGCATCTGCTGACTTCCAAAACGTGACAGCATTACAGATTTAATTGCTGCGCAATGCAAGGAATTAAAAGTGAGATTTATCTTTACACTTCAACGACAGTGAATGTCCGCTACGAACCTGACAACTGCCCAGAGCACCCAGGAAAGCACTCCTTTCTGAGCTGCCACGCTCAGTGATGGAGCTCCGATCTCTTCAGGACAGGGAGAAGTGCACGGACACAGCAGCACAACGCACAGGGACAGCTCCCTGCTCCCCAGCACTGAACAGCACCTTACAGAGGCTCCCACAGTTACCATCAGCCTCTTCGGCCTCAAGGCGAATAAATCAGTTTCTCTTTCACAAAGTCATCTCTATCTGATCAAAGAGAATAGGCAAAGTCTTCCTCACCTCCAAAATGAACCCAACCATCCGCTCTGCTACTCCAGGTGGGCCCATGTACTCTGTACCCCCAGGGCTGATGATCCCCTTTTTACTTTGGGCTCAGAATCAAAAGAAAATAAGTAACACTCAACTGAGTAACGGCGCTTGGCTAAGATGTGCAGACAGACATCAAGAACATCACAAGCACTTCCTGAACTAACAGCTTCCTTCTGGACACGTACAACTTACCTACACAGCAGCATTTTCTCAATCAGGAATTAAAAACAGCAAGCTGCTGGGAGCTGCCAGCCCAAGGCACGCAGCGGATGCTTTATCTCACGGGCTGCCCACCGCCCCTACAGTAACACAGCTCTGCTTGGAAAACATCGCATTCCAACCTCTGCCGCTCCGGCACAGCTGAGGCCAGCAGCCACGCGCTCCTCCCCACTTAAACCCGAACGGACTGACCGCTGAGGTGGGAGGAGCCCCGCAGAGCGCAGCCCTGTGTGTTTTGTTTGCAGTCTGAACCGCAGACGGCGAACGCAGCGCAGGAATCGCGCCCCAACCGTGCCCCCTCCGGTATCAGATCGCAGCACAGAACCGCGCCGTGAGCGACACAGCCGCATCCCAACGGCTCCCGGCCCCGGAGCCACGCCGTGAAACACCGACGGGGACCCAGCCGCTACCGCCGCCCGTTGGCGTCAGTTACTCCACACGGAAACCGCTCGGCCCACACCGTCAGGCCGTTACCAGTCTCCATTCAGCGCAACTCGGCCGTACCCGCGGAGAACATCCCCGCAAAGCGCCGCTCATCGGGGGCGGCCCGCACCGCTCCGCCCGCGCCGCTTCCGCTTAACGGCGCCGCGCCGACAGCGCCCGCCGGGGCCGCGGCCTGCCCTCTGCCCTATGCCCTCTGCCCGCTGCCCTATGCCCGCTGCTCGTTCCCCGGTGCCGCCGGTCGCGGCTCTCAGCCGCTCAGCGCAGGCCCCGCCCGCCGCCCCTCGGCCGCGTCGCTCGGCCCAGGCCCGGCCGTGCTGGGGGGGGGGGGGGGGGAGGTTGGGGGAGGGGCGGCACTCACGCTCTCGTGGTCCCACCGCACGTTGCTGCGCTTCTCGTCCGGCGCCAGGTTCCTGTCCCGGCCCATGAGCTCATCGAGGAGCTGCGCGGCCGAAATCATCGCGTCCGCTGCCCGAGGCCCCGCGCCCCGACCGCACCGCGCCGCGCCGGACTGACACAGACAAAATGGCGGCGGCGCTCCTCGCCCGACCCACAGTGCACCGCGCCGGGCGGGGCGGGCGGGGCGGCCCCGCGCGTTGGGGCCGCGCTGTGCCGAGGCGCTTCTCCCCCGCCGCCCTTCCGCTCTCCCGAGGGCGGCGATGACGGCGGCGAAGAACGGGCGCGCTCAGCCGCGCCGCACCGCGGGAGGCCCGGGGCGGGCGGGGGGAACATCCCGGACGGAGCGGAGTGCGGCGCGCGGGGCGGGGCCGTGGGGCGCTCAGAGCCGCGGGGACGCGGGCGGTGATGCGGCCGGGCCGGGCAGGGCAGGGCAGGGCCGGGTAAGGCAGAGGGCAGCGGGGCGGGAGCTCGAACCGCAGCCGGGCTGCCCCGCACGCCGCGCTTTCGGTAGGAACCAAAGTTCCCGCCCGCGGTTGCTACATTGAATTGAGTCCCCCTGCCGCGGCCCGGCGGCGTTTGCGGCCCGGCCCGCGGGGCCGCTCCCGGCGGGGATGGAGAGCAGGGAGCTGCAGGAGCGGCTGCGGGAGGCGGCGGCGATCGGGGACGCCGAGGAGGTGCGGCGGCTGCTGGCGCTCGGGGTCAGCCCCAACGCGCAGAACGAAGTCAACGGGTGGTGAGAGCCGGGGCGGGGCGGGCCGCAGCGGGACGGCGGCGGTGCGGAGCGGCACCGCGATCCGGCAGTTCCCACGGCGGCTCCGGGCCGGGGATGAGGGGAAGGGCGGCGAGCCGGGCCGGGCCGGGCCGCGGGGGGACCTCTGCGCAGCGCGGAGAACGGGAGAGCGGTCGGCAATGGCAGCGGGGCGCGCCGAGCAAAGGGCGCTGCGTACGGCGCTGCTGGGACGGTGCAGCGCAGTGATCTGACCGTGCCAATTAAAGGCCAAAAAAGCGTTAATTAAAGACTAAAAACGGCGTCCTAGGGGAGCGTGTTCGTTTCTCACGCGCCAGTGTGCCGCTTGCACTTTCAGAGGTTAAAAAAGCACGGATGTAAGTGAGCTTATATCGATTTTCCCCAGATATATCCGAATAAGCGAGCGTTTGAAACCAGCTGTCACAAAAGTGCCGTGCTATCTGGGCATTAAGATCGCGAGGGAGGGAGCAGCGCATCAGCAGGTGTCACTGCGCGCATCTGCAAGCGCTGCTGCTGCTGAAAGCTGCTGGTCCGTTAGACCTGCATTAGGCCTTGTTCTTATGTTCAGTGAGAACGAGCGGGAGTTTGCAGTAATTGAGTCAGGCAGCGTTACCATGTTCGGTGCGCAGGACGTGCCTGCACTGGGCCTGCAGGCGGAACCACGCGGCCGTGGTGGCCCAGCTGCTGCTCGGCGGCGCCGACAAGGAGATCCTCACCAGGAAGGGGGAGCGGGCGGCACAGCTGACGTCCCGCAGGGAGATCCACAGGATGCTGGGAGGTACGTGTGCTGTGCGCTGTGTCACACATGGGCAGTAGCTGGGACTCGATGCCTGTGCTGCGTGCTTGGTGGGAAATCAAAGCTTGGAGGAGATTACCAACAAGTTCCATACCCAGCTGTATTTTGAAAGATGCTGTGATTCAAGCAGTCGCACGTGGACACAAACTCTGATTTTCCAAAGCTGAGCAGTGAAAGACATTTCCGATACTTACAGAACTTTATGGTGCATGGGCAGCTACTCATTTTTCTGTTGTTCTCTGGAGTTTGGACACTGCCTTGAATAATTTGCCAGAGAAACAGCTCATTAAGCACACTGCTGGAGCTTCCTGTCACGTTTCACAATGGCTGCAGTGCAGCAGGCTTTGCTGCGACAGGTGGTAAAGTAATTTGAACTGTGGTTGATGAGCTGCCTCTCTCCTTCCCTTTGTATTCCTGTTTGTTTTCACCACTGCTGAACTGGTAATGTTTCAGTTCAGCACTGTGTGTGCTTTTCCCTTTATCCCCTGCCTCATGTCAAGCAGGATATTGCCCTTTGTGTTTCGTTGCCTTCTGCATTATGAAGGTGATGGCATTGTGCCACCAGAGACCGTGTCACGATGTGCCAATAACGGATTCAAAAAGGAATAGAAAGAGAAAAAAGGAAAAAAAAAAGGCAGTGCTCAGAAGGGAACAGTGCTCCCAGCACTGTTTGGATCAGATTCTGCTTTTGTGTTCACTGTACTGCAACACCTGAAAACGACTCCTTTTACTGTAGAGAGATAGTGCAGAGCTCCTTAATTCCTCTCCTGCCCTGTGGTGTTTTTACACTGTCCCCCCCACCCCACAAGCACCACACACACAAAAGGTACACATAGAAAACCCACAGTGCAATAGTGGCTCTTCTGTTTTTTCACACCAGCCTTGGATAACGTTCTGTTCTTTGTTTCACAGTGCAAGAGGATGAACTCCCAGACGCGACAACCAATTCAGAGCTGCCCATCATCCCGAACTACCTGGCTAACCCGCCTTTCCCGTACGTTTACAACTCCGCGAGCAGCAGCGTCCCGGAGCCCCCTGTGAACGGCAGCGTGTCCCACGGGGAGCTGCAGAGCTCTGCCTCCCCTCTGCTGCCCGCTGCAGAGCCGTGTGTGCGGACATCGGCACGGCATGAGGACACAGCTCCTGCTATGGCTGATGGAGCACTGCCACCTGTGCCCGGGGGCTGTGCTGGAGCGCGGTGCTCCGGGGCCGCAGCTCAGAGTGCACTGTTCCAGGCGTCCTGGGGCAGAGCTCCTCCTTCCCCCGCCGGACCACAGCAGCCCGGAGCTCTGCCAGGGAGCAGCTCCAGCACAGGGCCCGTGCCGACCTTCCAGCCCGTGTTCTTCACAGGAGCTTTTCCACTTAATATGCAAGGTAATGGTCAAAGCGTTTCTTCTTGTCTTTCCTTGGTTTTGTCACTGTGGAGGAGTCGGTGTTAACCTTTCTCCACAGTGCTCCTGGAGATTCTCTGTGCTATAGTAGCACTGAGAAACTGAGGTAGCGCTGTTCTCTGAGTGGTGTATCCTCCAAATAAAGAGCAGAGGAGGGAAGTTCAGCTGGGTCAGCCTGCAGGAGGAGCTGAGGGGGTCAGCCCTTCTGTGGGCAAACACTGCTCACCCAAACCGGGCCACAGGGCAGCTGCTCTGCTGTGCTCAGGGGGTTCTCATGCTGATACTGACAGTAAGACATGCTGACAGGACGTAGAAATACTTGGTATAGTGTTTTCCCATTGTTTTACATATCTGCCTATGAATGTACCCTTTTATTTTGAACAGAACTGGTGCTTAAAGTTAGAATACAGAACCCGAGTCTTAAAGAAAATGACTTCATTGAAATTGAGCTGGACAGACAAGAGCTGACCTATAAGGAACTGCTCCGAGTGAGTTGCCGGGAGCTGGGTGTTAACCCTGAACACGTCCAGAGGATCAGAAAGTTACCAAATACAATGCTAAGGAAGGTAAGAGCTCTTAATTCTGAATGCAGATTTCAAAAAGAGAAAGCTGTTCAGGTTACTGTTAAGAAGTGTTCATTGAGCACCTGCACTGCGTCCGTGCTGCAGAAAGGTGACGGTGTTTGTTACCAGCAATGCCCACGGTCCCAGAGAGCAGTGAGGATGAGCTCTGCTCTTGGTGAGTGCTGAGTGCTGTAGGTAAGAGAGAGTCAGAGCATGGCCCTCAGCACTGGGCTGTCTCTTTGCTTCAGCAGCATGAGCTGTGCAGCAGGCAGAGGGGCCCCCCTGCCCGGCCGTGCTGGTACCCGTTGGCCTCTGTGGGCAGCACTGGTGGCCAACTCCTGGCCAAGGACCTAAGGATGACCAAAGGGGGGAAATGTGGGGTCTGGGGTGGAGCTCAGGAGAGTGTAGTAGAGGATGAAAGCACACAGGAGTCCTCTGCAGCGTATTCTGTTCATCGCTCGTGCTCAGCACCAGCATTGCATTCCTTCCCAAAAGCAGCTGCATACAATGCCATGACAAAGGTACAGTGCAGTGGGAGCTCTGCTTTCCAGTTCACTCTACAGAACTGCCACACTCATGGATCATTACATACTTTGTTTTAGTAGAAGCCTATTAGTTTAGTGTACCACTGCAAAATGGAGCATTTGGTTTGTCACCTAACAACTTACTGTATTTGTTCCAAGGACAAAGATGTGGCAAGGCTACAGGATTTCCAAGAACTGGAACTTGTTCTGACTGTAAGCGACAAAAGCTTCCCTTTCAGAGTCCCAGCACTTTCTGAACAGAGTGGTTATAACAAGAAGGCATCAGAGCTGACCTATTAATTATTTAAAGAATAAAACGATTTGTATCTCATTTTAAAATAACATTTGACATACAGTATCTATAAGGGCTAATGATGTGGAAAAAAATAATCTATTTTGTTAACTTTGAAATAAACTAAAGATGTTGTGCACTAAAGATGTTAGCCTGTAGTTGATGTAAAGGTACTCAGTGTGATGTGGTATTGGTACAAACCCTCATCCTGGAGCAGGGCTGCAGTGGCAGCTCCCAGGGACAGGCTGACCTGACACTGTGCCTGGCACAGCAGGGGTTCTCATGCTAAAAAGCCCTCCCCAAAACCCATTTTTCCTGCTTGTACTGAGTCTGTTACCATTGCTGCTCACTTTCCAGAGCATGTGTTTGTAGTCAGGTCTTCTTTAGAAGGAAAAAAAACAGAGGGGTTTTAAATCCGTGGAGGAAGCACAAGAATATGATATTTCAGTGCTGTTAAGTAACTTACTGCCTGTGATTTCTTAATACCTCTTTAACCCTTCCCTACTTCTCAGGTCAAAAATGAAGTGACAGTGATCATCCAAATCATAAATACACTTCTCCAAAATCACAGACCCACTTTGTCGTTGTCTGTCAGGGCATGGTACTGACCTGTGCCATTCATACTGTTTTTGTTAAGTACCAAAATCACATTTGTCCAATGCTGCTTCACTTTCCCCTTTAAAAGCACAAGAACTGTAATGTTATTGTCCTTTTTTGTCTGCGTTTCTGAGAAAGGCCTCATCTGGAAACTTTAAGCTTGAGAGGAAATCAGTGCAGTGCCAGCACTTTCTGAGCTAATACTGAAATCCTCGTGTTCCTATGCAATGTGGCTTTTTTGTTCTTACCTGTGTGCTTCCTGGAATGAAAAACAATACCAAAAAACCATTTCTGTGTTCCATAAAGTTCAGAATTAGACTGCTTTGATATTATATTCTGGAATAAATAAAATGAGAAGTACTAAAGATGACAGCGAGCTGGATCTTACCTCACTGTTAATCTCTGTTATCTGCTCCCGAGGTAGAGTGTTATTCTGGTAGTGTAACTGAATAGACATGTCCTTCAGTTGGGTGGCAGAAGTGAAGCATCAGGTGCAGCAGGCAGACAGAACCTTCCCAACAGGACCACGTTTTCCCACTGCTTCTTTGTTCCCTAACCCCATTTCCTTGGATACTGCACCAACCAAAGGACTTCATCATCCTGCCATCCAGAAATGGCAGCCTGAGATCACTGTGCACTGCACACAGAGCTGCACACCAAGGAGGGAACCACGCACAGCAGCGGGAGGAGCTGAGCTGCAGCTGCATCTAAACCTTCCTCTCCTCTCCTGTCCTCTCAGACACTCCTGGGGCCGGAGTTGGACATCCACTGCTGCCTCTGCTCTGTGAGATGGAGCACAGGAGGGGCTGTCCTCCCTGGCAGCACGGCTGCTGGACTGGCACTGGACTGGCACCTTGCTCTTGTGTGGGCACAGAGATAACTATGCATTCACAAGAGTATTTTTATAGACACGCAGTTTATACCTAGAAGATATTAATGCTCCTAACGTAATCGGATCGGTGTACAGCCATATGATAAATAGTTGGTTACGTTGTACATCGCTGTGTTCAGATGTTAATTTCAAACGAATGCTTGTTTCAATTTGAGAAGTATCCTTTGTAACTATTAATAAACAATTATTTTTGTCTTCTCAAAGTTTCCTGAACTTTTCTCACAGAAATCGTGGGACCCTGTTCTCACAAGATACTCTGCTGCAGTGCAGAGGGCAGCAAATGCTCCTTAAACACAGCACTGCCCTTCATCTGAGGCCCAGCCATCAACACCAGCGATAAGGCACACGTTTCTGTACCGCAGATCACATCACTTCAGCTGATAAGCTTTCAAGGAGAAGCACTGCCCCCATCCCAACACCGTGATTCTACAGCCACAACCCCTGCAGCTTCATACAGAGGGGATGTAGAGCAGATAACTGTGCCATCCCATCCCTGCAGGGTTATGTGGGCGTCTCCTGAGCGAGCAGGAATTCTGTCCTTCATGTTCACATGGAGCTGTATCTGTGGGTTCAGGTTTGCACAAAGTTATTCATAATTCTGAAGGAGAAGAGGAGCTTTATAACCCTGAAGTTCCCCTATGCAGGGGACGCCAACTCATCCTGGGAAATCCTGCAAGGCTCGTGTCCGACCACTCCAAAACTCAGCATTCAATTGCTGTGCTTCCAAGCTGAGCCTTTCCTCACACCTCAAAACCAACGGATCTCTATCCTGAAGACACAAACAGGTGTATTTTGTACCATGAATATAATTTACTAATTATAAACGGACTGCAGTACATGTTGCCTCGTGACACAGACATTTTCTCGGCATTCTTTGGGGAAAAAAACATAATAAAATACTTTATAGAAAATATTTTAAAAATATAAAATTCACTTTCTGGTCCTAACAATTGTAAAACACACAGTTTTTCATCGCAAGTCTAATCTACTACAAGAACTTATGTAAATTACAGTACATTCACAAGTCACTGTTGTGGCAAGTCAGTAACAAGAAAAGCAAACACCAAACCAAAACCAGAGCACCCTCAGCACGGGGGTCCTCCTCTCACGCCAGCCCAGCATCTTTGGCCATGCTGTAGAAAATGCCCTTTGATGCTATCAGGTTCGTAGGAGTATCGAATTCTGCGATGGTTCCGTTGTCCAGCACAAGAATCCTGTGCAGAACAAAGGGGGCAGAAGGTATTTCAGAGAAATTCCAAACATTTAATATCCATTTCTACTGCAAAGCGAACAATGCTCCCATCTTTTCCTGGGCTTTGTTGTGCCCAGTGATGTTCCCCCTGAACTGATGTATGATTTAAAAAGGTACACAGAAAAAAACGGTGACAACGGTAGCTTTGTAATTGAGAATGCCGTACCACAAAGCTGAGGAGAGAAAAGCTCGTGAATTATAGTAACAGTTTTCAAACTAATTAATACAACAAGTGGGCAGTATCTCTTGCACAGCTCTGCTTGATGGATATGAAATTTGTTTCTTATGTCAGCAGAAGCAAATTCAGTTCTGGATATCCTAGGGTTATCTCCAGAGCATCAGTGTGACTGTCTGGAGACAAATCATGCCCTCCAAGTGCCACTTCCCACATGCAGCACACAGGCAAGCCCCCACTGTCCACACCAGGAGTCTTACCTTGTGTAATCCATAATGGTGTTCAGCCTGTGTGCTATTGTCAGCACCGTGCAATCCTCAAACTGAGTCCTAATTGTCATCTGGATAAGATCATCCGTCTCGAGGTCGATGGCTGCTGTTGCTTCATCTAGGATTAAGATCCTCGTCTTGCGGAGCAGCGCCCTTGCCAGGCAGACGAGCTGCCTCTGGCCAACACTGCAGGCAGAGGGAAGGCCATTGTTCACAATCACTTGTTCTCAACAGATAAAGTAACCCAACCAAAACAACAAAAGGTATTTAGCAAACGGCCTGTCAGCCCTGGAGCAAAGAAATGCTTGCTGCAGCATCGCTCAGCTGCTTGCAGTGTGTGTTCATGCTGCCTGGACAGAGCCACCAAACGTCCCCTTTCTGTCACTGTGTCAAGAACCAGGAATGTAATATCACAATGCTTCTGCCTCAGTTGTCAGCACACACGGTTGTATCACCACTGAGCACACGTGGACTTACAAAAAGAAACTCAAAAGTTCTGAGGCTGTAAGACCTTTCTACCATCAAATAAAATAACTGAGCAGCCCACACTACCCCAGACACTGCCTTTGGGTGTCTCTGTGGGACAAGAAGAAGATGAGCATTCATCAGACACACCATCTGCTTTCACTGTGGTCTTAGAAGCCAATACTGCACATCAAAGCATGATGCTTTATCGTCTCATTTGTGTCTTCCTTCATGGCTCTTCCTAAATGACAAGCAACCATTGCTGATGTGTCACTTTAGGCAGAGGATCCTCACTCAGCACAGCAGTTACACATTACCACAGCATTTCCCTTCCTATCAAGCCTACCAAGCATTGAAGGGGCTGCTTGCTCCTAACACTGTCATCCTGAACCTTCTTCCTAGACCAGTAAGTCAGGAGTTTCATTTGGCAGAAATTGTTCCCAGCAGCAAAAGAGAATCGGATCCTCCCCAGAAGTGGCAGGACAGTGATTCAGTGCTTGAGCCTTGCTGGTTTTCCTGAAACAAAGGGGTGTCCACGTACCACTGGACACAACAAGCTACAGCATAAACCTGTTACGTGCTGTTGGGGCTGAACAAAAGCTCAGAGTATGTTTCTATTCCAAACTTTCCTTACCTGAGATTTTCTCCACCTTCTGAGCATTCAAATTCCAACATGGAGGGCTGGCTGCTGACAAACCTCTTCAGATGAGACAGTTCAAGAGCTTTCCATATTTCTTCATCTGAATACTTATTGAATGGATCCAGGTTCATCCTCAGTGTTCCAGAAAAGAGAACAGGATCCTGGACAGAAAGCCACCTTTCATTAGACAAGTCCATTCCCTGTTTCAGGGACAGATATTAGTATAAAAGGCTGTTGGTAAGGGTCCATCACTTTGAAGCTGAACCACATTCCAGTCCCATCCACCTTGAAAATACATCTCACTATACACAGTGAGAACTCCAGTCTGGACTCTGAAGATACTTTACCTCAATCTCTTTTTTGTCACCCACCATCAGCTTGTGAGGTGGCAGGACTGGACCAGTCTTAACCATTACCTGTGCTTTGCTAAACCATGATATGTAGAAGCAGTACCTGAGGAATAATTGTCAGCCTCGAACGAAGGTCATGAAGGCCAATCTCTGAAATTCTCACACCATCGATTCTAATTTCCCCTTGTGCAGCTTCCAGGATCCTAAAGAGACAGAGAGTCATGGAAGACTTCCCTGCTCCAGTTCGGCCAACAATCCCAATCTACAACAAATTGGAGGATTAGCAACAAAGCATACAGTTAAAAACAAAAACCACTGCTAACAAAAGCAATCAAAATGTCAGGATTTCTCAAAAAAAAAAAAAAAAAAAAAAAAAAAAAAAGAATGTAACCAGAAACCACACATTTCCTAGACTAATTCTTCTGTCAATAGCACACACAGTCCACTGCTTTCAATTAAAGCATGAAGAAGAGAATCTCTCAGAACGATTTCCCAATTAAGAAAGCAAAGCACATCTATTTCTTCCATGCTAAAAATTTCAACAGGCAAAGCCAGATTGTGGAAAAAGTTGGAATTTCTTCTGTCACTTCGATCTCTGGTGCCTCCTACACGACTGATCGATGCCAGCCTAACTTGGAAAGTCCAGAAATCCCCACGCAGGCGTTTCTATTGCTTCCTGCCTGGAGGATGCTGTCACGGCTGTTAGTGCTGGCCAGCTTGTGTCGTCCCCACCACTGGGCAACTGTGCATGAAGCCCTGAGCTGTCCTCCATGGTCGCCACTGGAGCCCCAAAGAGAGCCACAAGGGCTGGTTACTCACCTTCTCCCCACCGTGCACTCGGAGGTTCAGATCCTTCAGCACGAGATCAAGGCCCTTCCTGTACCGCACCGAATAGTTTACAAACTCCAGCTCTCCCCTGGATGGCCAATCTGCTGGGGGCCTCTTATCCTCAATTATCCAGGGAGCCTGAGGTTTAAAGAAGAGTAACTCAAACTCTGATGCACACATAAGTCACAATTCCATTTTGGTCACTGTTGAGAAGTTTGCAGGAAAAAAAAAAACACCTCAGCATATAGAGTCAAATCCTCAACTGATATGAATTAACATTTTTTCCATTAACTCCAGCAGGACACTGCCTGTTTTATGCCAACTCAAATTTCAGCTTACACATATCATGTATCTTAGCTTCTTTTTCTAATCCAACATCAAACCCTTTATCTCCAGAAATGCACACCACAGCTCTCCTCAGATCCTCCATTACTCAGTTCTTAGGCTCCCATGTATGCAGGGCTAACAAAACCCAGCAGGTTTCTCAGCATCACTCCATCTGCCACCTTTATGAGTATTTGCCAACAAAGGAAAGCAGTCGGATGATTTTTCTGGTTTAAGCAATGCAGTGTTACTGGAGACATTCTTCTCGTGGGAAAGGAGGTCTGATTAAGCTGATTAAAAATAAATACTATTGAAAATGTGCACATAGCCTGAAAACTAGCACAGCTGTGCTCAGCAGCAGGATGGCAGCACCATCCATGCAGGTAGGACTCAGCATCGAACACTTCAGATCCAGTGGGAGCAATATTCTGATGCAGAATTCATCTCTGTTGTGCTATAACCACTCACACTAGCAGCAGATTTGATGCTAAGCACAGACTGCATAACAGCAGTACTGATTTGGAGCTGTAGTAGTACACATTACAGTTCTGAGAGCGACATTTGTTCAGGTTAAATGGTGACACTCTCAAGCATCTAAAGGACCAGGTAAAGGCCATGATGGGAAGTGAACATGCTTGACTTCCAGTAGCTGACCTCTGTTTCAGTTTCTGAATACTCTTTTATTCTTTCAACAGCCACAATGTTAGTTTCAAGATCAGAAGTTGTCCGGACCATCCAATTCAGAGCCATAGTCACCTGGAGAAAACAAGGAGCAAAACATTGTTCGCAGAGCAACAGCAGGTTAATAACAACAGCAGATACTGCTGCTAAGACAAAGATTCACACCGATGTTACACAAAGAGTAATCACCTTTGTGCTGACATGAACACAGATACAGGGACAAGAAGCCTACTGACAACGAGGGGCTCATGTGAAGAAGTACCCTCCTTCTCACAGCATTAGGACAACTGGCCTTTGGTTTCAGGTCACCCCCCAAAGCCACGTGCCTCACTGGAGAAACAGGAACAGCATTCCCACATACTCCTGCTACCTAAAAGGCCTCTAGCATGAATGAGACCTCTGCATCTGCTCAACTGTCCCCAGCTCAAGCAAGTACAGTTCACCTTGCTATTTATGAATGCTGATGTTACCAGGGCAGACAGAGGCTCAGTGCAGCAGGCATCACGTGGGACACATCGAGCCCACGCTGCTCAGACGAGCTGCTGCCTGTGAGCTGATGGCCTGCTCACGTTCAGTGCGAATCTCTACTGCTCAGAGATGTCCCACAACTTATTTTTATTATTTTATTAATTCAGACTTTGGCAAGCACTTAATTAGTGCTAATATATTAACAAAGGACCTTTAACACGTACCTGTAACGCATAGGATACTGAAAGTCCTACCAAGCCAGCATTCAGGCTGTTCTTACCAATCACAGCAAAGAGTGCAGCAAAAAGGACAATGCAGTTCCCCACAAACTCCACTCGAATGCCCAACCACCTGAAAGGCAGACATGGGACTGGTGGTGAAGGGCTGCTCAGGGCTGTCATGCACACACAAGAAAATAAGTGGAAACGAGAAGCACTATTCCCTTACCTGTTTGATATGATGCCAGGGTAGTAACTTTTCTGATTTGCATCCACCTTCAGATCGCTGATGTCTATGAAGGACTGCTGTCTCCTGTAGGCTCTGATGACGCTGGTCCCCGAGATGGTTTCTGAGAAGTGTGAGTAGATGGGAGATCTGCTGACAGACTCCAAACGCTTCAGCTGCCGGGAGGTGGCCACGTAGAACCGCTGCGTTTGGGGAGAAAATTGAAGGGCACGTCAAATGCTCTCTTTTAATTTGCAGTGAAATAATTACTGGGTTATGGATATGAAGGAGATGCTTAATGATGCACTTCAAGCCTTCAACATATTCCCTGTAATTAGGAAGTACTTCAAGCAAAGGCATCCTTGTTTCATTCCAAAACAGAATTTTGGGTAACTGCAATGTCTACATCCATGAAGTTGAGTTTATCTATGTCCCTTTTATAGTTCAGTTAGCACAGCCCAACAAAACGAATGCGTCTGTAGCAGAGTCATTTTCTAAGAAAAAGAACATGACTTTGAAACTCCACTACCAGTCTCTATTTACACACCATAAAATAAGCACCATTTGTTTGCTCAGAAATCATTAACGTTGATGCTGTTCTCAACATTTTAACTCCTCTGCGCCTTAAAAACGCTGCAGCTCTATCTCTAGTGGCTATTACTGAAAAGCACAAAAGATGATGACAACTTATTTCGTGGCCACATCCCACACAGTGCTGCCTTTTGTGGGAGAATGAGTACGCAGAAGTAAGCAAGTTACTTCAGATAATTCATTTGCTTCCCAGATCGGCTGCTTTTCCTAAAAAGAAGCACAAGCAATGGAACAACAGTCACTGCAACAGCAGTCAGATATTTTCCGTTACCTGCACAAAGAAGTACAGAATGGCAAGTGGAACTATAACCACAGTGAAGAGCGGAGTGCTCGCCACAATTACTATCATCGTTGATAAGGAGTTGAAGAACGTTCCGAGGAACATGAGGATGGTCGGGGGGATGACCTCGTCGATCACAAAGATGTCCTTTGAGAAGCGGTTGATGATCCGCCCGGTCGGAGTGGTGTCATAGAAGGACTGCGGCGTGTGGAATTTGTTCTCCAGCAGAGCCGTGTGAAGCGTCCGCGCCGCATTAATGCCTCCCATTGCCAGGGTGTAAGAGGAGATGAGCACAATGAAGCCTTCCAAGCAAAGAGAAGATGCACGTGGGGAACAGCTCTGACTCTCAGGCAGCGAGCAGCCTTTCTGCTTCACTGCACCCCCACCAGCACCACAGCACTGCTGCTGAGCTCACAGGAACGCATCCTGTAGGATTTCACCATGCTCTCCCCACGAGGCAGATGTACAGCCACCTTCTTTCTGCAGGCCTCCATGAAGCCCTCACCCTACAACTCCCCCTCCCAGACCTTTCTTCTACACCTATGTTTTCATATACTCACACCAGCTTAACTCTCCCAAACTTATACGTCACCCATTCAAACCCCTCTCAAGGCTTCACAACACAAAAATGGGGGGCTGAGCTCAACTTTCTGGTTCTAAGTTACTTTACTTTCGTTGTCAATTTTGGGCCACTGGCAACTAGCCCCATGGCTATCCCACCTAAATCCTCTTTGCTAAATGTGAAGACATCACGCTTTTATCTGGTCTCACCTTGCAAGAAGCCCAAGGCAGCATAGACTCCGATTCGCATGGATGTGTTGTGCTGAGTCCCGTTTACCACTGGCTCGTTGGTCCAGTCACTGAGCCACACGTTGGCCCCAATAGAAGCAGCATTTTGACAGCAATATAGGAAACATATAATTAAAGAGACAACAGGGCTGACGGCCTTCATGTACTGCCAGAACACTGTTAGCTTTACCTGCAAAATCACACACCAAAAAGCTGCTTTGTACAACTTACAGCACCAGGAGTTCACACAAGAAAATCTTCACAGAGGGTCTAAAAAGTTCAAAACTGCCCCAAATCTATCTAACACAGCACAGAGAGCAGCTCATCTGTCTGAGCCCCATGTCAGGGCAAAGGCTTCGTAAACAAGTCAGAAACGTCCCTGAAATAGTCCCTTCCTCCATTCCAATGAACTAGTTTTGTGGGGTTTTAGTTTTTAAGACTGTGCCAGGGGTAGGGTAAGAGGCAGATTAATCAGCTGCAAAGGATGGATCCAAGAATAGGAGCCAAGGCTTCCAAGCAACAGCAGCAACTTGGCAGGTAAATGCAGTTCCAGACTACTTGAAGAGCCCAAGCAGCCCCTTCACATTCCAAATATGCCTTCATTTAGGTGTCTTCACAGCAACTTAAATGAGGTAACAAATGCTAATTCACCCCAGTAGGAACATAAACGGATGATGCTTGCAGCAAAAAGAAAAGATGCTCTCTCTAAGGTGGTGCAAAACTCAGAAAGTCAAGGAGACAGAGGCTCAGGCCCAGACTCAGGCTTTAAAAAAAGTATAACAATGAAGAGATGGAGCGTTGCTGATTAGGAACTCTGACAGCTAAAATAATCCACAGCAGCAGCCAGTTAACTGCGTGTGCCATGGAGACAGTAAACAGAGCACAGTGAGTGGCAGGAAGCAGCTTTGACAAAACCACCCTGCTCCTGCTTCATCCACTTCTTTCTGTCCCCCTATTTTTGTATTCTCTTTTTCTCTTCTTCTTTCCTAATTGCACAGCCCTTGCCAGGTGCATACATCTCTGCCAAGAGCTCGATTTGAAGGATCGGTGCCCATGAGATTAATGCCTAAAACCTGCTGTCATCATTTACACAACGCGTTTAACAAAAACGGATCAAACTTAACAAAATAAAAAAGCTTTTTTTTTCCAAAAAGGAAAAGAATGAAGAAAAAGGAAGAGAGGAAATCACACGATACCGTTCCCATTTCTGTGGTTTCTGCCTGAATAAGTTTCTCGTTAGGAGTCCTTCTTGGCAGAGCTGGCTCAGCTGCCTTCTTTTCACCGACTCTTCGTTTCGTTGACATTTTGTTGGGACATTCTCCTCCCTCAGAAGATATTACACTAAGTTGCCTAGTGAAAACAGCAGAGCCATTAGGAGAAAAGGGTCACACTGTGGCCATGCTGAGGCAAGAACAGGATGCAGCAGCTCGGATTTATTCCCAGCTCTTCTGCTCAGTTCCCACTCACAGACACAGGTGGTGTCTGTATGACCCCCATGGATGTACAGTAACGTTCAGTAATGGCAGAAGCACTGCTCCTAACAAAGGCTGTGGCAGGGAACACACTCACACAGTTACTAGAGCCCTCAGCACAAGCCAGGCTTTCCAAAGCTAACCCCAGAGCTCCTCTGCTTCCAGAGCTAGAGTAGCTGGACAGTGTTCCAGGCAACTGCTATGAAAAAGTTGCTTCAGGAATTTGGTTCAATTCAAATTACAAAGAATACTGGAGTGGGTTTTTCGTCTTCCTCACATGTTCTTTCACATTTACTTTCAAAAGTTTATTTTTGAGAGGAAACCTAATCTCCAATTGATGTATTTGACGAACACGTTTCAGATGTACTTTGCCTCAGATACAGATTATAAACTCAAGACTTTTACCTAAGGAACTGTTTGCGGACCTCATTTGTCACAGGTTCATTGTCTGCCAGATCAGTGTGGATGCTGAGGGTGTCTTCGGCTAGCAGGACCTCCTCCTCTTCCATCACTGCAGGACAAGATTACATCTCACATTTTCTGCTGAGCAAAGCTAAGGCACAGAAACAGGCATCCAGACAAAGCAAGAGTAATGAAAACCAACCCCACATCAGGAAAATCATGGTATATAAGCCCAGCATCACCCACGATGGCTCTGGTTCTCTGCATCACTTTTCTTAATTAAATTAGATATCTTGTGAAGCAGATTGGCAACCAAATACATTTACATCTCATTGTCTGAGTGCATCAGAAACACTAAGTGACAGCATTACAGTTCTAGGTACATTCACACACACAGCACTCTGTGGGCATGATCCTGGGACAGAGCCCAAGATGGGGTCTCATGTCTGAAACTACTGCTATTGCTAGAAGATGTCACATGCTTCTCTTTCTGCCCACCTGGTGAGAGTTGCAATCAATTTTGAATTGAACCTCCTTGGTAAAACACTTGTCAGTAATATAGAACTGGCAATACACAATATTTTCAGTGAAGAAAGTAAGAACAAATGTCAGGATGTCATGAAGAAGCGGTGGACGCTTCACACAGGGATACAAAGTGTATTCTCTGTATTCTTACTTATACAGAGAAAGTATCTGCAATCTGGTTGACAGAGAAAAAGCAGTACTGTACTTGTTAGTTCATCTTCAATGTTATCATCGAGTGAATAATTTCGAAGGAATTCTGCAAAGGCCTTGTTTTGTTTCAGGAGCTCTTGGTAAGATCCCATTTCAGAGATTCTGCCATCTGCTAGGACAACTATGTGGTCTACCTGAGGCAGGAAACCAATGCCGTGGGTCACCAGAATTCGAGTCTGGATAGGGAAAACGAGAGAAAAACACCCACATTTCTCAGTTGTCACTGCTGAGACCAAATGCTGCAGTACACTAGAGCTGCTCAACAACTCACACGAGACCACACTTTTGAGACAGGGGTGAATTATCATCTCAAGGGGAAATGCCAAGCGATATAAAACTACACTTGGTAGTCGGTGCACTTGGAATGACATGAACTTACTCTGCTTCCCACTGCGTGCTCCTACAACAGAGGGAAGTAAAACAACAGAATCATCACACCCCCCCCTTCCCCACATGCTAAGTTTCTTAGCACTCTTTCCCTTTTAAATGCTGAGGCAGTCCGAGATGATAACAGGAGCACAAGGGGCAGCAAAGGGGCTGCAAACTGCCAAAGACCTCTGTAAAATTAGTCAGCTCCTTCAAGCTCTGCACTGCACTGCCTCCAAGTAACAACTTGCCTTACTGAGCTGAGAACCTTGACAAGTTCCTACAGATGCCTTGCTTTGGGACATCCCAAAGAGCTTTTTACAAAAGAGAACATGTTTTTGCCACGACCAGTTCTGTCTAGATCACATCCTTAAATGAAAGCTCACTGCAGAATCTGTGCTGGGGGAAAAAAGGTGTCCAACACTGCCAACCCATCCCAGAAACACAGGATGACTCAGCGCTGCAGCCCTGGTGAAACAACTCTCTGATTACCCATTAGTGCTTCAACGTTTGTGTGCATTCATCAGAGCATCTAAATGTCAGCTTACTTTTCCTTTGAGCACCCCATCTGGACCAATAACTTTGTCGAAGATGTGCTTTGCAACATGTGAATCCACAGCAGAAAGAGGATCATCCAGCAGGTAAATGTCAGAGCTGCTGAACACTGCGCGAGCGAGGCTCACCCGCTGCCTCTGTCCTCCTGACAGGTTGATGCCCTGAAGGGAAAGAGAGCAAACGTATCACACAACTCGGTTCACACAACAGCTATGAGATTTTATGGCTCTCACACCATCAGACACATGGATGCTAAATGAAACATGAGATGCTGAAGAGAATAACCCACTCAGAGTCAGAGACAGGAACAGAACGCCACTAAATCTGTTTGTTCACTGCCAAACTTCCACTCACCCAGCAATCTGGAGACAGAAAATGCCTCTTGCTTAATAAGCTCCCGAAGAGAGGTGGTAAAATGTAAAATTAAAAAAGAGGACCATCTACAAAGATACAAAATACAAATGCTCAAACCCATGTTATTTTCCCTATAGGAAAAGGACTTCAATAATTCTGTCCAATTGCACATTTACAATCGAACTACAAACACAGTTTGCACTTCTAGACATGTAAAATATGCAAACATGCTTACATTAAGAATGAGTTTGGGTCTGACAACCTTCCACAGAACTGCCTGCACGATTCAGTGTTTTAACAGGGACGCAATTGAAGGGATCAAATGGAATAAAGACCCAACTCTGCAGCGTCCTCCCTTGAGATGGATGGAACAGGAACCATCAGCAGGTCTGACTTGAACAAAATATTACCTTCTCTCCTATCTCCGTGTGATCTCCTCCTGGTAGCACTTCCAGGTCAGTTTTTAAAGCACAGGCCTCCAGGATATTTTGGTATTTTTGCTCATTAGGAGCTTGGCCAAACAAAATGTTATCTTTCAGTGTGGCATTCTGGATCCAGGCTTGTTGAGGCACGTAAGCAACAGAACCCTAGGATGAGGAAGGGGAAAGGAAACTTGGAACATATAAATAAGCATCAATTTGTGCTCAAAACTCTTATTGAGGTCTTCAGCATACACATATTGTTTGTGTTCAGTATACATTCACATTATACATACTTGCGTGCTAATCGCTGGTCTACAGTTGACTGAATCAGGAAAGTCATTTCATGTAAAACATAAGTAAACACACGTGGGCAAAACACAAATAAAGACACAGACAAGCTGGCACAGGAGCGAGCAGATTTCCATCTCCTTCCTGAAGTGCATCGCAAGCAGTGGCAAGCATAGAAGTACATTTCCATTCCTCTGTTAAATGGCATTATAAACAACACCAACCTTGACAGCCACTTCTCCTTCCAACTTTTCCATTTCACCCAGGAGAGCAGATACCAGAGACGACTTCCCACAGCCAACATGGCCAACAACAGCAACCAAAGAACCACTGGGGACCAACAGGTTTATACTGTGGAGGAAACAGGCTGGAAATTAATTAAACATTAGTTTACTGAAGACATTGCGAGTCTTTAAATGGGCTGAAATGCACAGTGACAAATCAGCATGACCTCGACCTGAACAGGTACAGTAAGCACAGCTTGGTCACTGGTTCTCTCCTCCCTTTCCTGGGTCCAGTCAACTGTAATCAGAAATGCAGGAGTAAATGGAAACCCATTAATCTATTTTGTGGGCTGTTAAGTCAGTGTGATTGATAGCAAGCCTCCTGAGACCCTTTGCCACATCACGTCAGCCCATCAGCAAGTCAAACAGTGCTAAGAAGCATTTTGAAAGCAGTCTGCCAGGTTTTACTTTTTGTTTCAAAAAATAAGAGTGACTGTACTGAAGCAGTGGGCAAATACACCACACCTGAAAATGTTCTAACTGTCTTACTCAATTATTTCCAGTGCTGACAAGCAGGGTTTACAACAAATCTTCCCCAGCAAAAATCCTTTACTGTTTTCCCTACAAAGACCTTACAAGTACTGCCTTAATTTCTGGTTCTGATGGGGAACTGCTCTGGAAATGAAGGAAGAACATATTTTCTTCACCACCACAACAACTTTCATTAACGATATCAACTCAAATTTCTGTTTGAAAACATTCTGATGCAGAATCCTGATACTTTTGCCAGTTCTCCAGCAAGCAGCAGCTGTTCAGCACACTGCTGGAGGTTTCTAGTTTGCTGTTACTAAAGGTATCAGAGCAAGAGAACTCCAAAGCATTATAACTGTTCTTCATTCCTACTTCTCTTCTGCTGAGTTTCACCTTGTTGCTATTTTATGGAGTCACAGCTCAATGCTCAGGCCCAGGCAGACAGCAATTTGCACTGAAGCCAACATGATCGCTCAATTCAAAGCAAATCCTTTGAACTCAAAGCATCTTTCTTGCAGGTCATCCATGTAACAAACCCAGCACAGCACTGGGAACTCCTTGGACAGGGGAGCATATGAATATTTATCAAGCCTCTGTGATTCTGATCAGACAACAAAGTGTAACACAGGGAAGTGTGTGCACCCAGGAAAATGTCGTTTGTACTCATTCAGAGAGGCAAAAGAGCAAAACGTACACCTCCACAGCCTGGAAATGGTGGACATGCAGCTGCAGTGATGTGCCTGCTACAAGAATCCTGAAGGAAGAACCACTGTTCGTGCACCCATGAGCTAGAATTAAACCTAAACCCACACATCAGAACCGCCTTCAAAAGCCAGCAGATCAATTTAATTTGTCCACTGCTTCAATCAGGAAAAAAAAAATTACTTATTTAAGTAATCGAGCCAGCCTTCCTGTCCTTTAACAGACAACCACCTCAGGCTGGTTTTCGTGCAGTTAGAGCTTCACAGCACTGTTCTATAATGCCTACATGCTATGAGGCAGAAGGATTAGCTAGATGTTTTAAAGACAGATGAGATGCACCATGGGGTATGCGGTAACAACCTTTTCCAGAAGTAAGCCTGCAGATATTACCAGACATCTTTCAAACAGTCTTCCCAGGAGCCAGAAAAATACAAAGCAAGCAGATGTATTGCAATTGCATAAAGAAATCTTACTCTTTCAAGGACGGCTTAAGCTCCTTTCCCCAGCTGAACGTCGCATTTTTTACACTGATGGCATAGCCTGTATGACAAAAATGCAACAACAGAGAAGGCAGGCAGACTATTACACAGAACAGTGTGACCGAGAGATGGGGACAGAGGAATCTTTATTCATGGGTGTTTCACTACGCTGCAGTTCCCTTTTCTGCTGGCATGGGAAGCACAGCCTTGTGACAGCACTGGTCACAAGACAGGTATGTTTATAAGGGTGAAAATCACTTATCTTTTGCTTAAGCCATTGACACTGAGCTTACAGACCTACGGAGCAGAAAAACCATCCTGCTTCACTCTGTCCAGGTGTTGCTCAGAGCAGTTCTCAGAATCTGTGCCATCATTAGCACAGCTTTCCATGAGAAACCAATTGCAAGTCAGCAGGAGACCAACAGCACGCTGTTGACTTTGGTGACTCAGATTAAATTTGCCTTTATAAAGGTTTTTGCTTGCCACACTAACAAGTCACAGATCTGCAGGCTTTCTTCACCTCCCAGTGGAGTGATGAATAACAGTAAGCACACGGCAGCTACACAGCATCCCTCCTCCCACAGCATCACACGCCAAGAGCCCTTCAAACTGCAGCATCACCAAAGTGCGTTACGTGAGAAAACACAGGCTTTGAAGACAAGCCAGTTTGCTCATTCCTTTTGGGATACTGAGTTTGCAGCAGAACGGAACGCAATCCCAACTGATACTGCTCCTGAGTGTTTGTGCAGTGAGAAAGGTATGAGCATCTTCAGTGCTGTTAGCAACCATTACACTGCCCAACTACCCAGTGCCAAGCTCCAAACAGTGGGAGGTACAAAAGTTTCCAGCTGTAGAGCCTGAATGACAAACACGGCCTCTTCAGAGAAGTGGCTTATTAAAACAAAATAAAATAAAAAGTGGTCATATTCTCTTTGCTTCTCTGGAAACTCAGCCCCAAACAAACACAGGAGGCTTGCTGCACTAGCATAGTTTACAAACATGCTGATCTCTTTACCTGGTGTGATCACTTTTCTCTCCACACAGTTTGGATCGAGCTCATCGTTACTCAGGAATTGCTGAATTCTCTTCAGGGAAACACTGGTCTAAGAAAAGAAAGCAGCATTATTTTGTCATTCCCTTAACGGGGACTTAATGCTCTTACTGCTGGTGAGGGAAGCACACAGAGTGACTTAAGCTCTCACTCCACAGGCGTCCTGAATGCTGACTCATTCTTTCCTTTCAAGCAGTCCTACACTGAAATTCAATTTTCAGCTGTAAGATTGATTAGACCAAGCTAAATTCACCTGAGTGAAGCAAAATCTCTGCATGTGAAACGCCACACACACACAGGCTTACTCAGGAGTCTGGATTTCCAGCGTGGTGTAGTTGTGGTGAAAGGATATGGGAAAGGAAACCAGCTCAGGGGCAGATGCATGGCCCCACTGCATCCCAGAACCTAAAGATGCTCATGGCTCTTCTGTTTGACACAGCTCACACACCAGACCACCCTTACCTGTGCAATGCTGCTAATGACTTGTGGAAGCATAGTCAGTGGAAACTTCAGGATGTTAAACAAGGAGAGCGAGACAAAAGCCTTCTCTGCGTCCAGGGTATTCTTCTCATCCACCAAGACATACACAGCAAACGTTGTCAGTGCTACCTGAAAGCCAGAAGAGAATTCACTGCCAGATGTATGAGACACTGACACTGCAAGCAGCAGCCAAGCCCGACAGGCGTGTTTGAAATACAAGTATCAACACCAGCATCAGAAAAAGCCTTCCTACTCGGCCTTTTCCACATGCTTATCATACAAACAAGCTGATACCAGTTATCAACAAGAAAAGGTACGCGGAATCAAGTCACTTGCTGATTTACTAACGCCACATTCAGCTGAACCAGGCGATTTAGAAGGTGAACTGCAGAACTGCAGTAAATACAAATGAGAAGTGCTTATCAAGCTGTGGTTTGGCTGCATTTCCAGCACTGCCCAATCATGTTCTCCCATCGTAAACTGCATGCTAAGCAAACCAAACTGATCGATGGATAAGAAAGGCAGCACCAAGCTGTGTGTCAGTGCACAACAGGGCATCAGAGCCATACACACTGCACCACAGGGAGAGCACAGAGAGCTTAATCCGAGAGCCACGACCTGGAGTTCCTCCAGAACATATCCACAGGGTTGGCTCTTTGACCTCAAGAACCCTTGGGAGGAATACTTTTAACAAAGCACTCGTCTGGATGCTTCTGTTCATGCAAACCATACCTCTCCATGCAAAAAGGACCGTGGGGCAACGAAGTGGAAAACAGAAGAAGAGAAAACAGAGGAAAAATAGTCATTTCAGAATTGGTAAAGGTGTCATTCATGCTTCTTTTTTTTTTTTTTTTTTACATTAAATCGATTAAAAAATAACCTAAGAGTACTATAAGAAGAAGAGAGGTAGAAATGAAATAAGACACAGTACTGATCAACAATTACAGTCCTTTGGTGTGGACTGCTATGTGTGAGTATCTGTAACGTTTCAATTTCTAGTTTCAATTTGCTATGGGAAATACTCTGCAGTGGTTGGAAGTTCTCCTGGGACAGCTGCCCTCGCTTTCCAGCAGCAGGCTTTGCCAACAAATACTTTGATGCAAAAGGGCTTTACAAAACAAGGAGCCCTGCTTCAAAGCATGTGAAAAACTTTTTTTTTTTTTTTCCTAAAGTTTATTTCTATTTCATCCCTGGGTTCACGTGGCAAAGAGTGAACTTCGCATTTCTCCTTCAAGGATGCTCGTGCAGTTCAGAAGGTCACACAGACACAGCTTACCAGGAACGGTGAGCTGATCCACGCGAAGTTGGACAAAGAGTTGAGATAGGCAGATTTCTTCAGCACTCGCAGCTCATTCTTCCTTATCTCCAACACTTTCTCTGAAAACGATGGCTCCCAAGCATACAGCTTCAGCACCTTAATGCCACTCAGAATCTCATTCATTAATTTGATACGGGAGTCTTTGTATCGCATTTGTTCCACCTAGATTGTTAGCAAACACAGGAGACAGCATGTCACTGGGGTGACTGCATGGGAGCTTTGAACACATGGTATCACAGCTATGACCGTCCCTGTCTGTTCCTAAAGGGGCTGTGAGAGGTGATCAAAGAAAGCCAGTCTGTTATCTGTAAGGTCATGAGCAAGTTCACACCTCCAAAGGAACCAGGAATCAAAGAAAATGCTGAAAAATAGGAGTACCCACCTGCCAGGTTTGTACACATCTTCACTGTTAGGAATTACATTTCCAAAACCATTTTTAAGAAAGATTGAGGCATTTCAGAAAAGCACTACCCTGCCTCTTCCTCTGATTTCCTCAGACCTTTTCCTGCTGTGCATAGCTGTATTTCTTGTGGCTTGTCTTGAAATTTGTGGCTACTCCTAGTTTATTTTCCTGCTATACGCTCGGACACAGTGCTTCATTCAGCTACTTCAGAATAGTCAAACCCCTTCTCAGCAGGACAGACAAAATGAAAACCGGCATTCACACACACCAAGGTACAGCTCTGAGCACAGTACCGTGGGCAAAGGGGAAAGGAATGCAACTGCTAACACATCCCCAGCCCCGGGATGCAGTGCAGCCTCATGCTTCCTTCAGGCATGGCATAATAGCACTTGTTACTGAGGTCGTGAGTACACGTTATCGTTTGTACATGTTTTCCTGCTCTCACCCTGTTTGCATCTGTGGATTGATTCATTTTTAAGCTTCCTGATCCCTGATAGGTGGCACAGCACTGCTGCTCCCTCCATTCGTGTAGCATAAAGCCAGAGGGCACTATGATATTGCTTTTCAGCCTTTCTTGACTACATACAACTAAGAGGGGAGGGAATAAAGGATATTTTTACCTCAAGGTAATAATGCAAATTTAGCTCAGCTCAGTAGCAATGAAAATCAAGAAACGAGCAGCCAGGTTTCAGCTCCCTCCCTAAAAGCAGCTATTCGCAGCTCCAAGAGCAGCCCTTCCCCAGACATTCACAGCCAAAGCTGAGAGCTGGAGGGACGTGGAGACAAAAACTTCTCACTAATCCCAGCAGCGTGAGTCACTGAGTCAATGCCACACCTTTAAATAGCATTCAATCCACTATGGAAAAGCAATGGTATATATATCAGAGCAATCTTGTCAGAAAATTGGTGCAAATGACACCTCAGTAATAACTGTGACATTACCAATGCCTTCACCTCTCATTGCACAGTCACCAAGTCAGACGATGCTCTCTCTGCTGGTACCTTACCTGGAACGCTCTGGTTTTGATTGCCACAGCAGAGTTGAATGGGATAAGTAAAACCATCACAGCAACTCCAGCCAGCACAGAGGGCCCCAGAGCCTTGATTAGAAGAGAAAAGGTAAGTTGTACTGGAGCAGTACATCCCCCATGGTGAACCAGCAAGGTTATAGAAACAGAAACACATTGCCTCACTGATGAGTATTCGAGATAGAGCAGCTGAACTCCTCCCAGCCAAGTGTTCTGCTCCACAGAACAACTACAGTGAGGAGACAGAACAAGACAAGCATCCACTCTGAGTCACGACTGTGCCAGCACTGGTGATGGCAGAATGCTCTGTGATTTACCTGCCAAGGGGTTCCCAGTGGGAGGGGAAGCCTGAACTGATGCAGGTACAGAGCTACTGAGTCAATATAGAAAGGGAACAAATAAGCTAAAGAGAAGGGATTTTTCCACTGACTTCTCTCTGACCTGGGGAACTGTAATTACTGAATTAGTGCTGGTCCCACGCCGTGGATGAAAGCGCACAAAGCAGCAGAGCAGTGCATCGTAAAGCTGCTGCAGCTTTATGGCTCTCCAGAATAAATCCGTATGGTTATGTTGGTGCTACTGCTCTACACAGATTAATTGTAGGGAAATGCTTTAAGGATGAAAGCTAATGTTGAAAATGAGCACGGAATAAACAAGAAACTTCACTGAAGGAAAGGAAAAAAAAGTTCATTTCAACTGAGATCTACTGATTTATTCCACGCTGGCTTCTTTCTATGGCATAACATAATCTTTGTATGTGATTTGTATTTCCTCCTTTTATTTATTAATAATTTCTCCCAGGCTCTCATTTGTATCAGCTACAGGGAACGCTGTGATGAGTCCTCAACAGCGCTACCAAAGCTCATTAGAGACAATGGGAACATAAGGGAGGGATATCTTCTGCCTCTAATGCATTGTCTTGCTTGCCAGATGAACACAGTCATTAAGAAATAAACTGATCTTGTGCAGCAGTACAGGTTATTATACCAACACAAGGCAGCACAATCAGCATATTAAAAAGCAGCAGTGGGTCAAAGGATCAAAAAAAAAAAGATGCTTGCACATCATTTTGTGAAGGAAGGTGACGAGGCCTGTACCTGCCACAGGAAATACAACGCCAGGCACGTCTGGAGAGGTGCAGACCACAGCATGTTCAGGAAAGCCACCAGATCCATGAAGCGCTGCGCATCCACCGACATCAAGTTGACAATTTCTCCAACAGTAGATGAGCGCTTTGCTGAGTTTGTGATGACTAAGGCCTGGGAAACAAGAGACGTTCTGTGGATTTGTGGTCTTGATATATCCAAGGAAGCATGGAGAAGAAATCCTCAAATACTGAAATATAATACTCCCCAACAAGAACACAATTCACACCAACATTAACTCTTAGCCCCCAGAGAAGAAAGCCTGAGGACACGGCACTGGGAGCACCTCCACATCAAGCAGGTTGTAGCACTCTGAAGAAAAGCCAGCTGGATGGAACGAAGGCACAGCACGAACGCTGCTCTCCTGGACTGCTTTCCTGAACTACCACTCACTGCCTGAGCTGTGCCTGGTGACTGAGCAGCACACCCACACCAAGCTGCTCATTCCCAGAAAGTTCTGGAAACTGTAAGAGAGGTACTCTGAAAAACTCACCAAAAACAGACAAACAAAGAAAACAAAATCACTTTTTTTTTTTAACTTTATTTCCCAGGAGGCTACTCTTCCCCAGTATGCCTGTTCACCCAACGTGTCTCACAGCTGAGGCCTCTTCCTTGGCTTTGCACTCAGTGTTCTGGCCCATGCAAAGCTTCCAGTCTTACCTTTCGGTATATCACTCCAGTGATCCCAGTTCTCAGCCTCATCCCGGTAACAAAGCAGTACTGGAAATGCTGGTGAAGTATGAGGGTCTGCAGCACAGCACAGGTAAACATCAAAGCTGCAATCAAAAATCCCCACCAGGTTGGGGCATCCTTGTTCTTAATGAAGCTGATTAATACGCTGTTTTTCAGAACATTAGGGAAGGAAAAGAGAAGAAAAAAAAAAACATTCAGCAAGTTTAATGGGACAAAACATAGCTTCCCTGATCTGTGGCATCTTGCCACGTCCTCTCTGTAGCCACAGAAAGTAAACAGCATTCAGAATGCAAGCTGAGTTACAGCTTCAACCAACCAACATTGCAAAGACTGTAACACTGCAAAACCCGAGGCTCTGCCAGGGAGAAATCTGCAAATGAGACTGCACCGTCAGCCCCACAGGGTTGGAGGTGAGCAGCAGGACACAGCAGGCAGCATCAGCATCCCACCCAACACCTCTGCCTGGAGTGCTTCCCCACAAAAAACTGCATGAAAAGACATTTTCCTGCATGGATGTGTACAAATTCTTCCTCAGAAATCACATTTGTGATTACAGACTGCTGACCAGAGAACAGAATTTTCAGAGTAAGAGGGGAACAGATTTGGTTCCATGGTTCACATCACCAGCAAGTGAGAAACAACACTTGAGGAACACAAAACCATTTTCTGTGCAACTTGCCAGACAGCCATGGCCTTTTCATTTTCTCTTACTGTGCAGCTTCCAAGACTGCGGGAGACCTGAGCAGAAATTCCCCATGATATGTCTTGAGATATCACTGACAACATATCCAGGAACTTATGCAAATTTGAGAAATCCCCAGAATAGATTATATTTAAAGTGTTCCCAGAAGGAAGCCAGCTGCCTCCTCACTAGGGACATTGGAAGGAGACAGACTGCAAGCTATTAACAACACCATATTGGGCTGGACCTTCTTCTCAGCAAGTTTCTGGGTATACCACAACCACCCACAGAACAAGATGGTCTCAGAACACAGCTCCACGCTGCCATTATTTCAGGAGACACTCATACAGGAGTAGGGCTCTCTCTTCTCCCGTTGCCCACAGCCATAGCCCCCATCCAAACTCTGTTCCTCTCTCATGCACTAACAGGACTGTGCACCTTTGCACAGATTTGGAAACAGCTGGTGGACAGAAAGCAACCGCTGCTCTCTGAGATGCTGATATTTCCACTGCTCTGCTCTTCCTAGCTGATGATATCTGGTGACGTTCCCACCTCGAGATTAACGCTAACAGAGAGAAATGTGGGGATCGTGGGACTGCGTTATCAGTCAAGCTGAATGACAGAGCTCCTGGAGGAGGGAAGTACAGATGTTTCTCATACAGGGAGAATTCAAAGACGTATCATTTTTGACAGTATTTTTCTCCCTTTTTTTTCTCCTATTTTTTTTTAATTTTATTTTGCACAAAAATTTACTGCATCTGCATATTACACATTCTTATCACTCTGTATTACTGAGAAAGCACAAACTCATCCAGGAGCTCCAAAATCTCTCCCAGATGACAGCAGCACACTCAAAGCATCGCATACTTGAGCACCACGCTTCATTTGTATTGTCACACCACAGCTGCACCACCTCCAGCTCATGTGGGTATCAGATGTACAGAGAACACTGGATTCAGCAAGCGGTGCTCTGCTTCAACTTCACAAATAATCTTCTAAAGCTGGGAAGAAATTGCTTTGGACTGCGACAAGGCACAACAGGTAATTTGCAATCCAAAGCTGTCTATTGGAGATGGGTAATTTATGAACCTTTCATTTCAAAGAAACTTGCCCAGTTTGCAGCTTGGTCCACAATAAGGAGCTCCCGTCTGAGGGCATTTCAGTGGGAGGGTGGGGGCTCTTACACATGCAGCACAGCGAGGGAAACTAGTTATGCATTTCAAAAATAAATACTGCTTGCCAAAGCCTCCGTAGTGATTGCACATAGAAACAACTCTCAGAAAACCAACCTTAGCAGCTGAGGGTTGACAAAAGAAAGTAGGTCTTGTATCAGCTTGAAGAAGGAACCAATTAAGAAGTACGGCCCGAAAGTCCTCAACAAAGCTCTGAGGAAGGAAGGATTCCTATTGTGCTTCTTGTCCCTAATCAGAACTTCCGCTTCCTCTGGGCCGTCACCAACATGGTTCAGTGCGTGGTTAGATTTCTTTCTATATGTCACATCTTCTTTCCTAGGAGAACAAACCAAACAGTCAGAGCCAGCCAACAACGTGAGCATCACTGCCCTCTGCACACAGTAGTAACATCTCACGTAAGCCAACGAAAGCCAACTCATCTGCAAAGACTTCAAGACTAACCTATGACAAATTCACTCCACAGTGCTGCTCTGCAGTGCTCCACGTGGGGTTTCTAAAGCATCTCCTGGGTTCAGGTGCCTCACTTCCGTCGCTTATCAATAAAGATTGAGTGCTCTGGAAAACTATTGCACCACAAATGGCTCTCAAAGAGCAGCCTAGCAGCTCCTCTATCAGAAAGTCCCAAATCACTGCTAGTTCCTGAGGACCTCGAGAATAATGCCATGAATGGCAGCCAGGAAGTTTAATCCAAGTGGAACAACGAGAAGGAAATTAGAGTCTGAGATGCGTAAGCCTTCTAAGAAGGGACAGATGGAAAAGAGACCCTAGAAACGGTGAAGACCTATAAAAAGGCATTTGAAAAATCACTTGCAAACACTACCAAGTGTGGTTGGATTTATGATTCTTCCCAACGAGCAGGCAGATTTTTTTGGAGCTACAGAGCCCAGTAATCCCAGCAGGATGTGAGTGTTCGGCACGATCCCTGTGGCTAACAGTCCGCAGGCAGAAACTTGTTCACATCACTTCAAATGAAGAAGTGTGCAAATCCTCATTTGTTTGCAGCAAAGTCTGAGGGTGGGGTAGGGGAACCTAAACCAGGCAAAAAAAAAAATATCTGTTTTCTTTTTCAGATGAGAACAAACAGCTTCATCTTAATTCCTCCAGATCAAACCTGGAGAGTTTACGAGCAAAGCTTTATTTTCTGGCAACCAGGCCATTAAACTCACTGAGGGAGAAAGAAGTCTACTTGCCCCTGGCTTTGTACTGTTAAAAGAGTTTAAATCAGCCAGCTAACAGCAATGCAATAGTTCTCTTGCAGCAGAAATCCCACAGGAAACACACTCCCAGTGCTCACTACGCGTAGCAAGGAGAGGTCAGCAGTGTGCCCGGTCGCACCCAGTTTCTTCAAAGCAAAAAGCATGTGCTTGGCTTCCATGATTAATAGCTCGCTAGAAGTACTGACTATCCCAATGGAAAGCACAGTAATATCAAGGCCCTGAACCTTCAAATCATCACTCTCCAAAAGCAGAAGGTAACCAAAAGGAGGCTGTGTACCCCCGCACACCCTCGTCCTTCCAGCACAGCTCTAGCTTTCTTGGAAGCAGCAATGCAGTCAGTGAGCAAGTAGAGATTTCAGCCATACAATCAAAGCAAAACCAAAGGGAAAACGCTACCAGTATGCATTATTGTCTGCAATATCTTCTATAACAGCAATCTGAACCCACACCGACTGAAACCCACACTGAGCTCTCCTGTAACTCATTAGTAGAGGATGAATTATTAGCAATTATTTAACAGGAATTCACAAGGGTGGTTTGCAAGAGAACCGTGAAGCAATGTGCAAAGGAAGTCTTGTAGGTTAAGGAGATACAGGAACGTGATGATCATTACAGTTAAGTAAGCCTGACATTGTAGCTTGCAACTGGCTAAAAACAACAACCACCATGCACACCACTATTACTTTCCGTGATACTCTCTGCACATGCACAACTGCTACGACGTTCTCATGCCATAAAACCTTGCTAATCAGAGTTTAAAAAGGAAAGGGAAAAAAGAGCCTTTCCAGTGGCTTTCAGCCCACAGCTACCCATGAGATTTAAGATGAAGTAACTGAGAATGCCTACTTATAAATGAAGAATAAGCACAGCCACGCAGTTTTAGAGTTCCTTGAAGCCCAGCCATCACAGTACAGTGATTTCCTTTGTTTCTGCTCTTTTCCCCACCTGAGAATGATTAAGGCAGTCACCACTGCATTTCACCTGAGCTCAATACAAGGCAGAACGTATGGCTGAATTCACTGCCAAGTGGCCCCAGTGTATGCGAACGATTTCCAGAACGCAATGAGCCCCATGACAAAACCCCAGGCACGGTTTCTGCTTTTCCAGCAAAAGCTTTCCTGGACCCTGGGTGCTTCCTGTAGTGGATGTGCTTTTACTGTAGGAAGGCCTGAGGGTGCGATTTATCCCCGTGTTGCAAAAGACCAGAACCAGAACCAGACAAAGCACATTATTCCACACCATAAAACTAGAGACATTAAGGAAGCAAAAACCAAAAAAAAAAAAAAAAAGTAAAACCACAGCCACAGTACACATGCAAAGCACGAGTGGATGAGTGCTGGAAGCCTTTTAGATCTGAGCTGCAAAGCAGAACTCTCCCCAGCACAGTGAGCCCTGCCAAGGAGCTTATGACTTTCCTCATATTATCACATCTAAGGGTCTTTCCAGTTTGGCACGGATACGCACAGAAAATAACAGAGGAAAGCCTCCATACAGAAAAGAAATCTTCACAATGAGAGGAAATGGAAGCGCAGGCATCCCCCTCATTGAGGCTCTTCATGTGTAACACTGTCAGCCCATCTCTTTGTTTGGACACACTTTGGACACTGACCAGTGGGAGGAGGAAATGCAGTTGCAGAACAGATGACTTCTTAAGATTGGGCCGAAAAAGAACACGTAACAAAAAGGATATCCTCTCCAGCATGGATGTAACTATATGCCAGTTCTGACCCTCATTCTATTTCCATAAGAGACAAAGGGAGTTTTGCTGCTAACCTCTGAGGCAGAAGGAGCACAGTCTCATATCCAAGTGGGACATCCCTCTCCCCACGCTCTCCTTTCAGGTGCTGGGATAGAATCATATTTTTATTTCTAGGAAGTGCAGAACTGTTTACTGCTGAAAGCCTTAAGGTTAATATTAGTCTATGGTCAAAACCTCACAACAGCAATAATAAAGAATTTCTTTGATTTATGGTGCCCAAAAATTGCATTCCAACGTGCCTAGGAGGGATGCAATTACAGGGTCAGACACCCACCAGCCCAGTAACGAAAGTCATTCACTTTTTCCACTCCAACCAACTCATCCCCTTCTGTTTATACATCTTCAGCCCTTCTCCACACAGTAAACAACACTACCTGCCCACACGTATTTAAAGCACCTAGTTAAAAAACATGTAGGTCGTACACAAGCCCTGCAGGGCTCCTGCTTGCTTCTGCCTAGACATCTTTAAAAAAGCAAATCTGACTATTAATATTAATAAGGAACAGATGGATTTAGAGGTAGATGTCATGTTTACTCGGCTCCTTTTCAGGGATGAACAGCTCATTAGTGCTGAACTGACTCATCAATCTCCATTTGCAGAACTGTTCAGTTACTTACTGTTTACATTCTGCTTTTTCTTTGTCCCATTCTCTACTCAGTTTCTGTACAATGTTTTTTGAAATATCATCTTCGTTCAGTGACCACAAATCCTTCTCTTCAAGAGGTTTTTTGTAACCAAGAATTGCAAAGCTGCAAAAACAGAGTAAAACGGTCCAAGTCAGTTTGGCTGAAAGTACATAAAGCACTGCAGCTAGTTCTGGGAGCAGGCAGCTAACAAAAGGAAGGAGTGCATACACAGGGGAAAAAAAAGAAAAAAAACCAGCAGTAGTTATGCCTGTATTTCTCTTTATTCTTTTCCTTGATGTTTGCAGTTAAGGAAAGGATGCTACACTGTTTTGATTACAAGTATTTTACTGAAAACATCGCTTCAGAAAAAAAAGGGCAATAAAAATCAACATTCAGAAACTCAGGAAACAAGCTTCAGAAAAAACATTTGAAATAAACTTCGATATTAACTGATAATAGTGAAAATTTAGAGGTAAAAAATAATCTGAATCAACTGCCAGAGACCAATGAAATGCCAAAGGGAAGCTCATCTAAGTGAAAGGAAAACCAGATTTCTCTCTCCAAATGCATGAAAATTACAATTCCTCAGCTCTAAGAGAAATCTTGCCAGGAGATACAAATGTCTCATTGCCATAAATCTCTCCAGGAAAGCTGAACATTCAGAACTTTAAACGTTTAGAAAGAAGTCACTCTCACTACAAAGAATTTGACAAGGCCATGGCCACACTGAGGTTACACAGATCTATGAGTGAGGATGTCAGGACTCTCAACCACTTTGAAAAGTCCTACCATGACCTCCAGCATTGGTTCCACTTCTTTATCATGGAGTGGAAAAAAATCCAATCCCCTTTTTGACTCTCTAGTACCCATCCCATAGTGCTGCAGTGGTAACAGTTGGCAGTAATCGTTTGAATATATGACCCAATTTCCTCAGGCAAAGAAAAAGTCCTTGTGAAAAAAAACCTTCACCCACGAGCCTCAAAAGGAAACATCCCAGGTGGGTGAAAAGTTCCTGCTATTTTCTTTTTGTGCAACACAATCATGCGCTTGTTTTAAGTAACACTTAAGCACGTGGTATGCACAACCAGACTGCGTGTGCTATCAGTTGTGGCAACTGCTGCCACTGTTCTCCAGGTAAAACTGTGCACCACAAACTCTCTAAAAGTGCTCTGCAAATGTTCATGTTCTGAAAGTGCTGACAGTGCTGTCAGTGAAAGAACACCCAGCATCAACTACTTGAGGGGGAAAACCTCCATACCAGTAACTGTACAACAGGTATCACAAACAGCTTACAGCTGTCAGCTGTGCAACGCACCGAGAGCAGCTCACCTGGTAAACCACCAGAACGTCAGTCTGGAGAGGAAGCCCGAGGTCAACTCTGGGGAGGAATTCTACAGCAAAGGTATGCAGGAAACAGATTAAATTGAGACAACAAGAAATGAGTCCTCTTTGATCTGTTCTGTTACACTGTATAGTGCACTACATGTACATATCTATGTCCTAATGAGACATAAACTGATCCCTATCATTCTCCAAGTTGTGCAGATCTCATTTCATCTTTAAGAAAGGCTTTATATCCTGCCTTCAGATCACGCTTACATCAAGTGAAAGGTCACTCTATAGTTTCTGAAACATTCATTCGAAAAAATGAACTCAACTTCTCTCTCAATTTAAGCATAAATCCAATAACAGAGACCATTTTATGAATTGGAGAAGAAATTTAACCCTGTGACACCACCAATATCTCCTGTTTCTAATGTTTTTCTCATATCTATTCTCAATACATACAAAACTCGTTTATTGAGACAACCCTGAGCGAGCTCAGTCAACTCAAAAGGAATGTTAAGCAAATAGAAAACAACCTCCAGAAAAAAATGATCCAGGAACAATTAATATTAAGCTTTAGCTTTCATAAATTACATTTATGAAGCAGCAAGTAGGAGGGATGCTTTCACTATATAGATTTTAGTTACTAATGAAGGCACACAATGGAAAAAGGCTTCAAATCCCAATGCTACACTCCATACACTGTTTTTTAAGGGGGATCACCAACTACAGCTAGATCTCAGTAACAACCCAAAGCTTTTTACAGTTACAAATATTCTCAGTGGAACTCTCAAGGCATGACATAGTCTGTAAAATATAAATAAGGCACAATAAAAATACTTACAGGGTCTGTATTAGTGGGGGAAAAGAATGGAGGCTTTTCTTTAAAACATGAAAGGATCAACTCGAGGATTATCAAAACAAAATAGATGTAAAACGTGGCAGACCTGAACCTCTCATTTACATGGTTCTGAAGGGAAAAAAACACAGTCAGTAGGTTTCATTGTATTTCCCAGCACAACATACGTGCTCACACCGACTGCTTCAGGACCTTTTGTCCCCACAGCTGAATACTGAAAAGTAGTCACTAGTAGGAATTATCCTAGAAGTACACACGTGCTCTGTAAAGTGCCTCAGAAAATGCTCATCTCCATGTCGCTTCCCACTGAATCCTGTCAACTTCAAAGTGCTTATTCACCTTCACTGCATGCAGACACCCTCTGGAATCAGGACTACATGACATCCTTTTCAATTACCCCCAGGGGTTCTTGCAAGATCGTGTCACAAGCACAGGAATTGTCAACCCAGAACAGAGAACATCCATTTACTTTTCACAAGCAGTCAATGCCAAATGCTTTCAGAAGAAAACACCGCATTGTAAAATAACAGTTCCATCTGCTACAGAGATATCTCCTTCCCCACTCATATGAGTCCACAGTTGACTTAAAACTTGGGGCTGTGAGGGTATATCCCTCACGCAGTTCTGTCATCCTCACACAGTTGTGAATGCTGCCATTGTTTGCTTTAAACATTTAGTCCTGAGGTGTAAGAAAAAGAATATTTTGTCCTCAGCAGTTGCAAGACAAGGAGGGATGGTAGCCACACACATTATAGGACTGTCCTGGTAACTTTAAGTTAATTAAGGAATCATCAAAAAGAAGGCCTAAGGAGTTGCATAACAAGGTCAAGCTGTCTGAACAAAAAAAAAAAAAAGAAGGAAGAGGGACTTGACAAGAAAAAGGGAAGAGAAGGAAAACAGACAAAAAGTGAGTGAGAGTCTGATCCTATATATGTGTGTGCATACATACACACATATGGACAGTGTTGATATAGCCCTCAGATGTCTAACAGGTTTCCAGTAAAGGTTCAGAAAAATCTCTATTTGGCATTGCATGAGAAAACTCAGATCCCCTCAAGTTAGACAAGTCTGAGTCAAGACAGTGGAACCAAATCTCTCTTCCTGGCAAAAGCCAGGTCCAGATCTGACTCCAAGCAAAGCCATTCGTTCCCTTGCCAGAGAGGTTCATGCTGTCGAAGTGCCAACAAGTATGGTATGTTACCTGTGCTGTTGTAGTTATGATCTTAGACCGGAAAGGCCCCACTGCACAGAGCACAGACAAAAACCAGAAGATAATGAGCACTCCAGAGGACTGAACTCCTCTCAGTCTTTCGTACTGAATCAGCAGTGTAGCTAACAGCTGTGAAAAGCAAGCACAGGAACACATGAACACAACCCCGTCCCACTGCTCCCCTTACTCACACTCTGCTGGCAGCAGGACCGCTATGAAAGCAGCTCCTGTCACACAGAACTCAGCAACAAAACCTCCTCTGTCTAAGGGAGGCGTGGAATAACTTTGTGAAATAATTTGGTTCTACCATTTTCAGAGCCCCTGCTACAGAATCTGTTCTTTAAACCAGGCTTTGTACCTAGGGCCACGTGCAATTAAGTACTAACTACAAATACATTAAGCAAATTTAAGACCTGTTATTTCTCCTACCCAGGTGGACAACTGTGACTTGTCTAGAAAACAGCATTAAAAATATATTAAACTTACTCAGGGAATAAAAACCCTACATTTACAGCTTCATAAAACCACATTTTACAGCTTCATTTTTCATGCAACAGCCCCAAGCCTGTTTGCTATCTCACACAAAGAAAATTTGGTTTCTGTTTAATAGAGGAACAACCAGCAGATAAGAGAGAGAGAGAGTCTGACAAAGTCCAATGCAACTCTGAACAATGCACAAGCCAAACTCAATCCTATCTCCCTGCTTCATACCCAAATTCTCTTCACACTTGGATCACAAGCCTGGAGAAATAGATAAGAGCAAGGCACAACAATCTCTCCATTACAAACACTTCAATTTACATAGGTGAGTCTGCAGGAGGGACACGTCTGTAACTGCAGTCTTTGTTTGGCAAAATTTGCTTCAGTAATCTAAGTACAAATTCAGTTAAGAGAGTACAGGATAAGACTATAAATGCAAAGGAACCTCCTCCCTCCCACATCCATGGAAGAGTTTTCTCATCAGCCACCAAAACCAGAAAGAGCTACGAACCACGGTGATGCCGATGACCAGGGGAGTCACAAAATAGACTGGTGGTGGAGTTCTGCTTTGCAGGAGCTCATGGAAAGAGTAGAAGAGATCTGCCCAGCACACACACCACAGCAGGACGCCGAACAGCTGAAAGAAGTCAAACAGAAACACTATTTGGTGCTCTTATCTCCAGGGGGAATCACAGGGCCAGCAAAACCATTATGACTCACAGATCCCCAGCAAGACAAGGCCATGTAAAGGGAACACTGCTACAGCTGCTAGTGGAACTGTCCCACTGAGTTCAGACCGAGGATCCTGCCTCAACTGTGTTGCAAAGGATGCACAAACACAGCTAAGAGAAAGACCAAAGTAGTCACCCCTTAGTTTTGCTCTTTATTTTTCTCCCCGTGCTATGCAGTTTTAATTGAAAACACAGGCAGCATCCCGATTACAGGCAGACATGCTCAGAAGCAGATGCCTGGAATTTTTCACTGGGATAACCCAGCTCTCTCATGGTCAATAGAAAGTGACTTGTGTGCTTTCCTTACACCCAGTCATTTATAAACCAGAGGTTCTGTTGACACCAGCCACCTCTTAGGCACAACACACTGATGGAAACATGCAGCTATTAAATGGGTTTAGTGGCCTGAAAAAAGCACCTTCCTGTGCAGATTTTCACAATGAGATGAAGCTTTCACTACAGCTACCTTAAGGTCTTTGCTTGGCAGCTTTTAGTGGAACCCAAACCTGCACACTGCTCGTGGAGCACTGGGAGATCTTACCGTCTTGAACCTGCTCAGCATGGAAAGCACAATGTACCCTCTTTTAGAGCGCTTCAGGTATAGAAGATAAAAGGGTAAGGCAGTCCACAGATAAACACTAGGGATCCATGCCAGGATGGTATTCTGAAAACATGGTGTCAGGTCTGGATTATCAGTGTGTACTGAGAGATTCGCATCCTGGAGAAAAAAAAGGAGACATTCATTAACAGAGAGGCAGAAGCACCACCAACTGGAACACCTGCTTGAAGCCTTCCAAAAACAGCTCTTCTGACAACTGGTGGTTAATCTGTAATCATAAAGGGTCCAACCACAGTTATAAACACTGAGCAAAAACTTAAAAAGAAAAAAAAAAAGCCACGAAAAACACAAAAACTTCTTCCCCCCGTGTCTCAGAGCCAGACCTCCACTCTGTAGCACACACATGAGCTGTTTAAGCCATGCTTTGCTAAGGCCTGGTTACAGGTAATGATACCACCACATTTCCCAGGCATTCCCAGCCTGGACTGCAGCACCTGAACCAGAGCTCTCCCTCCAGACAAAATCCTGGACTCAAGAACTCAATCAGCAAGAATATCCAGTGCTGGAGAAATTAAACAGATTTAGATAACCCAGAAAGAAACCCTGCATCTCTAACCATCCCTCTTCCTTATGTGTCTCTAACGACAATTACTTCCCTGTTCTGAACAAAGGCAAAAGGAGAACGCAGATCATGTAATGAGGAGCATGGATTTCTCGGTAAGCATTGCTAGTGACGTCTCCAGCTGTGAGCCAGGACTCCACGACTCTCATGCAAATTGCAGCAAAGGATTTGAATGCCCTGCATCCAAACACACAGCTAAGCAGGTACAAACTGAAACAGAAAACTACTGGAAATTCACAACTTGTGCTCTGCATTCCAGAATGTCACCTAAACATGGTAGATAAATACTGACTTTCAGGAAATTACTTTCTCGTATCAGTAACAAAATGATAAACCAAGGCGTGCCTGAATCAGATATCTCTGCACTGGGATCACTTACTTGTACTGAATTTTGGGCAGGTAAGAGCTCTCAGCAGACATCTGCTTCAGTCAAGCCTCCCCAGCCCTTAGAAATGATGGAGTGAACAATCCAAATGTACATGCTGAAGAAGTATTTCCAGGCCCGTTTTATTTGCCAACAGAAACAAAGAGCTCAAATGCTGACAGCAATGGCTAATTTTAGGAGAACCAAAGAGCCATAGTGTGCTTACAGTCCTTGTGTTGGAAACAGTCACTGAAAGGGCCGTGCATCACTGCTTCAGGACACTTAGGACACTGAAGAGGAGCTCCTAAGCATAATGAAATGACAAAGCCTGGGTAGGATCCAGGATGGCTTGGCTGAACTGGAACAGCTCTGTCGCTCAGTGCTTCAGCTTCAGCACAAACAAAATGTAGATGCAGAGACCTCTGGAAGTGGAAAAGGCACAGATCCCCTGGCTGTCCCAGATCAGCACCTCTCCAGCCCAGAAATGGTTCCTTTTGAGGCATGTGAGCACCCAGGGGAAAAAAGCCTTTCATTTCCTACACAGCTTTGTCCAAACCTATGGGAAACTTCAGCCCTGGGTCAACACCACACAGGCAGTTATACTGCAACACAAATACAAGATCAAAACCAAACAGAACTCCATCCTCAGATTCAAACTATTTCTGTTCTCCAATGAGAAGGTTTCTGGTGGCTACAGAGCAGATAATGTTTAAATGCACCTTTTCAATGTGATGAGCTCGCCAGCAGCGACGTGCCTGGGGCACAGGATGCCCTCTGCAAGGCTGGAGCTGAAAGGCTCCCAAATTCTAAGTCTGGCACTTGTCTACTCTCATTTATTTAACAAAACATTCATTTCCTCAAATTACACGTGGTTTAGCAGCGTCTTAAGATGTTTGCAATCCTACTCCTTTTGCTTGCTGGAAAAAATCCTGGGAAAAGGAAATCTGAAGGACAGCAATAGCTGGGCACAGAATTACACGAGGATTCTGTTCACAATAAAATTTGTTGAAAAAAAAGCACTGCTAATTTAAACCTTTCCTATCGGACCAGAGTGTTCAGAAATGGTTTTCTGTCTGACAGCCACCTAGAAACTGCCCCAGATGTCCATTAACTGCAGACTGAACACAAGCTGCCTATTGTACCTGAGACACAGTCCGCAGGGCTGCCAAGCTGTTTCAAGGCTTTCATTAACTCTTATTTCAGCTAGGCAAAGGACCTGAGTTTTCGAGCATAAAAACACAGCTGGCCAGGAAACAAAAACTCTGCCCTTTAAAAAAAAAATAAACAACTAAAAATTCAGCTTTTGAACTTCAGCTGAATTATCCCCGAGAATGAAAGCAGAACTGTTCCACGTGGAAGCAGAGCCGTCAGCACAGGGCCAGCACAGTCCTGCTGCTTCAGAGCTTGTGTGGCACGTGGGCCAAGGAGAAACCTGCCTGCAGCATGGCCAGCTGCCCACTGCTGCTCTGCTCTGTGATCCCAGGGGGTTCTGTTGGGACACAGTACCCAAGGCACTGAATTCCATACAATTATTTGCTCCCCAAAACTCCTCCCAAGACCGGAGTGCTGCGGACAAGGCTGCCACGTATGCACCACGGAGCAGGGGCTCCGCTGTGAATTATTATCTTTTTTTTTATCTGGGAATTTGAAAGCCACCTTTCTTACCAAGCTCGGGCTGTTTTCACGGAGCTGGCTGTGCAATAAATCAATGCTCTGGAAGTGTACATTCCAACACCCACTCCAACCCAAAGCGGCACACCGGGCCAGGATATGACACTGAGTTTCAAGGCCACCTATCCTGACCAAACCAGCACTGTTAAACGTTACTAAACACCCTTCAACTGGCAATCAAGTTATAGGACTCCACCCTCAAGAACAAACACAGGCAGCATGGGCTGAGGGGGACCAGCTCTGCCTTCCCTCGCCTTTGCCTGCAATGCACTCTGACCTGCTGAGCAGAACAAGCATGATGCTAACTGCAGCCGGGTCTGACTGCAGGCAGAAACTCCCACAGTGGGCTGCTGAGCCGCAGGGTTTCCTTCAGGTTTGTCACTGAAAGAGGTCTGTGATGCTGAAGTTGGACAGCACGTACATTCCCTCAGCTCCCAGCTCTGAGCTGCAAGATTAGAGGTGCTCGATACAGCTTCCCAGTGGGTAAGGCATCTCCTGGAGACTAAAACCTACAAATCAGTAGACCCTTCTGCTCATCAGTTATGAACATCACTGACACACAGCTGTCCTTCGTACCCACAGCTCCAGCCACAATCTCTGGGTACGTGTGATCTCAGTGCCATCAGGCTCACACGCAGATGACCAGTTAAACCCACGACTTTGATTTAAAGGATGACATTCAACAGGGAAAGTTCTGAGCAACATTAAATCTGCCCTAATGCTTAGTATTTCCTATTACGATTTCCCCTCTGGAAAAAAACACCACTATTGAAAAGACCATTTTTAAAAGTGATAAGGCCTATAAGGGAAAGAACAGAACAGAGCCATATATCTTGGGCTTATTGCACGTCATCCCCTACAGCTTTCAAAGAAAGAAAGGAACAAACTGCCTACAGCCAGGCTGAAAAGCAGAAGCAGTGAGATTTCTGTCTGTCCGTTTCCCAAACTCCAGCAGCGATAGTAAGACACAGACCAGTTGTGGCTCTGGTCCTGGTTTTAGGTCCAAACCAGCTCCTATTGACCAGAGAAGACCAAAATCAAAGTGCCTGACACAGGTTTGAGGCAGCAGCCAGCTGCTGCCGCAGTCCTGCTCCCCACACAGCCCCCAGCAGAGAGCTCCCAGCCTTGGGAAGGCTTCCACCCTCCGTACCAAGCAGTTACCTTCACTGAACGGAAAAATTAACATGTGCTTTTTTTTTCCCAAGAATGCTGTATAGCAGGAAGACCTGCAGAAGTGATGGGAAACACAAATCCATTCTTTATCTGAGGGGAACGTGAAGGCCGCTGTGCTGCTGCCATTCACACCGTGCGCAAGGTTAACGCGTGCCGTGCAGTGACTCCGCGCTGATTATCACTACGCAGTGGGTTATGGAAGATTAACAACGAGATTGGAAAGCTGACTGCAAAGATAGGCAGGGAAACGGAAACGATAGCTGGAACTCTTTCCTGCAGCAAATAAAGATGGAAACGGTGACCGTTGTAGAATAGAGCTGACAGTGAGAGCCCTCAGTTCCATATCCCACCCATGAGTTCCAGCAAATAACGACGGCCTCCTCCCAAGCACAAGGGCTGCTCCGAACACAGCAGCACAATTATCAGGGCTCAGGCTTAGCCACGGCACTGCCTTATCTCAGCCCTGCTGCCTCCCCTCCCACTTCCAGCTGTTATCTGCCTCCTCTCCTCGGTCCTCGCTGCTAAGACCCCTAGAGCTAACTCAATCCTCACTTCAGAGCACAAACGCAAGAAGCTCCCTGCTCCTTCTGCACAAGGCTGCCAGCTTCAAACGGCCTTTTCAGGGCAGGATCATCCATTCACGTTTCCAAAGGAACAGTTTCACCTTTATGCACAGAAGGGGTAACACGCGTTGTTAATCTCGGGCGGCTGCTGCACAGCTCAACTCCTCCGTGCGCTGCACAAACCTTTTGTTTCCCCTTTAAAACAGGGCAAAAGGTAACAGCATTCTTCACTGCAACACCGGAGCAATACTGCCTGGGGCTGAAAGCACCGAGCTCCACGGCAATGATCAGAAAGGGCTTTCTTTGTTTACAAAGCACTGCAATATCTACACACATTAGTGCACTACTAAGGCACCACGGTGAGGAGATGCTGCTCACGCCCTTGAACCCATCCCTCTTCACTTCTTCTTGAAGGGGAGGTTGACCTTCAGTGTTGTGAAGCCAAAAAAATATCCAGGGAGAAAAGAAAAGATGGGGTCGGTGGCTGTGGAGCAAGAATATGCCCATCACAGAAAGCAGAGGAGAGGCAGAGCACTCCTGGCACGCTGCTCTCACCGCTCCCACCCAACACCAGCTAAGCAATGTCAACGTAAAGCTTAACACTTGATTTTCTACACTCATAAACCCCGTATCTCTAAAAGAGCTGTGTTTATCTGCGAGCTGTACAAACTTCCTGCAAGTGGATCTGCACAGCAAGCGCTGACAGGAAGAGGAGTGCATCAGTAACAGAGTTCTGCGAGGCAGCAATGGCCCAACTGCAAAATGCTCCCAGGAATTACGCTCCAAATACCCCAAGGAGGCAGCGCTGCATGCTGTGCCACCCAGAACTTCCACGTGGAAAGCAGATTTCTGGAAGCCACTAACATGTCAGAAAGAGGAACCATCTCTGCATTGAGGTGGGAGGAAAACAGGAAAAAAAAAAAAAAAAAACAGATAAAATAGCATTGGTACCTATGAATATTACTACCACCACCACATTTCCATTAGGCGGTGTAATACTGGTTAGCCTGCTTCCCCAGAAGACGCCTCATTCTTCAGAGCACACAAAATAGAAGAGCCTGAAGCTTCTGAACACCTTTTGTTCTACTGCCTGCTTGCAATCCCCTTTCCATAATAAAAGATGATATCCAGAACATGGAGAATTTTTTCCTTTAATTTCCCCACATTTCCAAATGTATAAAAAGGGGAAAAAAAAAAAAAAAAAAGAGGAAGAAAACAACACGAGGAGGAGGGGGAGACTCCAGAAACATCGTTCAACTGTGAGCAGGAGAGAGGCGAAGGCAAGAAACACCTGCACGTACATAAGAACCAGATGTATTTCTCTATTCTCAAAAAGCTCAGAAAGGAAAAATGAATTGTGTCTGAACCTGAATGACTTCGCAATTGGAAACAACTCTTGTGAAATATTTTCTTTCCTCCACTTCCTTCATTCCGCACCGCGCTCTGGTTCAAAGCCTTAAGACACCAGCACGTGATGGTACTGCGAGGGACACAAGCCTTCCCGTGCCAGGGCTGCCCTGCTGCCAGGGCACGAGCTGCCAGCTCCAGGCACAGCACTGCTGGCCGTGCTGAGGCACAGATGTCCCCCAGCACACCGCTGGCAGCCTGCCTGCTCTGCATCCCTGCTCTGCCAATAATGTGCCAGGGGTAATGGCCCGTCAAACCCACGGCCCTGCCAGGGGAGCAACGGAGCATTAGCTCACTGGAAAAAAATCAAAGGTACCGTTTAATAGGTTTCTCAAATGAGTGTTTTTTTAATTACATTTTAAACCGTAAGAGCCTCTTCATTTTTATGCATTACAAACACTCACAGAAAGGAAAGGGACTGTATCTTCAGCAGCATAGCAATTTCTATCGCAGGTGGGAGAGCCCCTTCCTGAAATGCTTTTTATTCTTAATGCAGCTCCATTTTAAGGAGCTCCTCAGAAAGCCATTTTATCACAGCTCTTGCTCCTCGGGAGGTCAGCATCATCCAGCTCCCAAGCCCCCCATACCTGCACCTGCACACCTGCTGGCTGTGTCACTGTAGCTGAGCGTCAGAACGGCCGTCAGGGAGAGGCAGCTGTGCTGAAAGCCCAAGAACGTACCTGGCCTTGGGATCTGCTACAGACACCGGGTCCTGTGGGGCTTCAAGTCACAGCCCAGGCACACAGAGCCCTCTCCTCCAGCAGGTCCCCAGCCCCACAACACCCACTTCCCCTCCAGGCATCCTCGTGCCCCACGCTCCTAGAAACACATGGGAAGGAAGGAGGAGCAGGGCTCGCTGTCCAAAAGGCCTTTGGGAAGCAGTGACTGTCTGACCGGACAGCACGCTGCTTTGGAGACAATGGCAAATGTGATTTCCTACAAAGACATGAGCAATCACATTCACATACTGAACTGAAAGCATTGTCATTTCCACGTGCTTCATTAACTGACACTGCCATTGAAGGACACCACGAATTACTGATAGCAGCAGCTTCCACTGGTGCTGTTTAGCTCACAAGTTTCAAACCCAGACTTTGTCTTTCCCAGACCAATTTGCAGACAGCCCTTTCTTTACTGAGGAATAATAGCTCCTCGCTAATACCCCAGATCTAACGACAAATATTTATACTGCTCTTGACACTGCAGAATTAGATGCCCAAATCCTTTCCTAACAGCTTTGCTCTGAGCCAATTCAAGAATTCAAACACCCTTTGAGGATCTAAGTTCTTAATTGCTTTTAAGTTCGGGATGCTACCAGCATAGACCCCTTGGTAAGAGAACAACTTCACAGACCTGATGTCTGAAGAGACTGCTCGAGTTACCCATTTAGATCTCTTATCTAGCACAAGGCATAACACAGATAACTGAGGGAACAGACTGTGAAGAGGTCTATGTGAGTGGGACCCAGTTATCTCAGGGTGGATACAGCTAACATAGATCACATGGAGATTGGTTCCACCTTGAGGTATATGTGCATGCTCTGTGTTTGTCACAGCACAGCAGAAGGAGCTGAAACACAAAGAGCTGCTGTGGACACGGCCCTGCTGCTGAGCCCTCTCACCGACCTGCACCGCGGGGCCAAACAGGATCAGCTTTGGTGGGGCTTTTGTGGTTTCTTTTTCAAACCAACTTATGCATGTGTTCCAAGCAGTACCTCCTTGTCCTCTGCCTAGAAAGGAGCATTTTTCTCCTCCTACACCTATCCCAAGCCATCTTGAAGTAAAATAAAAGGAAAAACAAACACATTTGAGCATGGTACATGAGAAAGTGAGGAGGGAAACCAAGTGGAGAGAAGTGCAGCACCAGGGAGCAGCACAACCTCCAGCCCAAACCCACCACAGTGCCACAGAGGGACTCAGAGAGAAGGACTGGAGGCAAACCAAGGGTTGGAGGGGTGCTCCCGCACCGCAGGCAAGTTGGAGGTATTGTTTACTTTAGAAAATTGCTGCAATTTCCTGTGGAGTTACTCAAGAGCCTGGGGATGAGGAATGAGACAGCACTTCTTGTGGGACAGAGGCATCTGTCAGCGGAGCAAGGCATGTGTGCAGCTGAGGAAGCTGAGCTTTGTGGGCAAAGGAACAAGCCCTGACCTCACACGGAACCGACCAGAAGTCGTGGCCTCTCACTTGAGGCACTGCATCACTTGTGCTCCCATTTCCTCCTTACACTGATAAAAATAAAAGCTGATGCTTCAGCCTGGGCACAGACTGCAGTGTTAAGCAACCCAGCAGCAGAGCATCCCCTGAGCTCTGCAGAGCACTGAATGCTGTACCCTCACAACAGCCGAGGACCATCTCACACCCAGAGTCTGTGCCACAGGAAGGCAGCGTGTCTTCTCCCTGGAAAACAGCCTGGTTTTCTAAGCCCTCCCTATCAGAGCACTGTGTTCACATCCAGGAGGAACTGCTCGCGCTGCACTGCCCAGAGGATGTAGACATCATTTTGCCTCTACACACTCACAAAAAGCCAACCCTGTGTCACTGCCAGCAAAACTCCCCGCGTCGCAGAAGGGTGAAGTCCTGAAACCATAATGCTTCTGATAAGCCAAAAATTCCCAGATAAAACAACCGTCTCTTCCAAGTGGACTGAGCTCCACCTCAACATTTCTGTGAGCTAATTCTGAACTGCTCTGTTTTGGTTCTGATCTCCCTTTACAAGAAAACTATCACAGTTGGTTGAAACAAATGTTTAAATTGGAAGATCAAGTTTCCTTTGGCTCTAAAGAGCTTTAAAAGTGACATCGGTACATTACTCAGCTTCCAAAAATACCCAAAGTTGATTTGATGAAGTATGAGGAAAGTGCCTAGGCTCCCCAGCCATGAAAAAGCAAACATTAACACTGGTTCGTGTTTTATGGAAGTCTTGATCTGAACCACAAGGCTGAACTCCATCAGTGGATGTGCACAGTAACTGCCTTTCACCTCCTGCCCTCTTTAAGACACAGCAGTGTCTACATTTATGGGGTACTGTGCCCACAATTCATCATCAGCTTATCACGTTACAATCAACAAACGCTGCACTGCAAGGCAGCAGCAAGAAGGCCAAGCCTCTGTCCTCGGGTACTCTTCCCCATGGCCCAAAAGCCAGGTACACAGAAGAAGATAATGATGAATCAAAAGACAGCATGGCTAAAACACATTTATAGCACCGCAGGAACTGAAACAAAGAACAGCATCTTGCAGGTATAACATCACACTGAGCTGAATAATCAGCAACCAGAACATAACACGTCCTGCTGGACCTCAGGCTCCTCCTGCACTGGGATGCAGGAACGATGGGGGAGATGCAGGCAGGACAGTCCCACCCAGCCCTGAGATTGCCAGAAATGCTGAGCAGTGCCCAAACCAGCGACGTGTGAGCCCGCTCCTACAGCGAGCACTGACGGGACAGGCTGCACAGCCCAGTGAGGGCACCCCGAATGAAGCCTCCACTCGCTTAAGGAATACTGCTCTTCTTCTGTAATATCCTGGGTCAGTGTATGTGAAAATTACACAGAGACCTTTCTGGAGAGCCTTGTAACATACGCCTGATGTCTTCCTCCGCAGTCATGGAAAGAAAGTGAATTCCTCTGCTAATCCAACTACCATGTTTCAGATTAAATGTGTTAATCACATTGGCACCATTACCTCCAGTAATTCAGGAGGTGTGTTTTTTTTTTTGTTATTATTCAGTTTTGTTAAACATATTTAGATCTCACTGTCATGTGCGCTCTAAGTAAATGTTCATTGATGAAAATCCCTCCTCCGGATTACCTTCGTATCACCTCCTGCAAATCCAGCGTGAATGGCAACGTTACAAGAAGTAAGAGAGGGTAATACCTTAAGGATAGCATGAAACAGACACAGCGCAGGGTACTATGTATCAGAGCACAGCACAGGGTCCTATGTAACAGCACTGAGCAATTACAGACGGCAAAACTGCAGCGATGCTTTGTATCAGCTGAGCAGGAAGGGGCAGGAGGCTTCGGGCGCAGTCAGCATCCCAGCAAGCAGCGGTGCGCCTGAGCCCGTTCCTGCTCCGCAGCTGTGTACAGTGGAAATAAGAGGTGAAAACAAAACTTGTTTGAGCAAGCTTGGCCGTACCCACCGCGTGTAGCGGTGCGCGCACGAAGCGCCTGGAAACAAAACCAGCGGGCTGAGGGCGTTCCAGAGGGAACACGCGAGGATCGGCTATGCCAGCAAAGCTCCGCAGCGGAGCGCTGCACGGCGTCCAGCACCGCGCAGGGGTCCACGGACAGCCATCCCCCACTCGTGGGGACTTAACCCAAAGAGCCCCCGGGAGAAACCGAGCGGCGGTGCGGGACACACCGCGCCGGGCACGCGGCCCCACCGCCCCGGAGCGCGCCCCGACGGCGCAGCGGCTCCGCCGTACGAGAGCATCCCACGGCCGGAACCACGCGCGGGGCACGGCCCGGGGCTGCTCCCGTCCCGCAGCGCGGTTCGGTCCGACGGGAGCCGACCCCACCCCGGGGGACCCGCGGCGGCAGAGCACGGCCGACTTACCCAGAAGCGGGACCCGCAGAACGCGTCCATGGCCGCGGAGCGGGGACTGCTCCGGGCCGCGCCGGGCAGCGGGAGCGGGCGGTGCCGGGGGCGGGGAGCTGCCGCCCCATCCCACCCCCCCCCCCCCGTCGGTGGCACCGCCCTCGGGCCGGGAAGGGGCGGCCCGGCACCGCGGGACGTGCGGTGGGATCCCGGACTATTGGCTTTAGTTCGCTTTTTTGTTATCACGTTTGTTCCTTTCCCGCGTGGCTGCAGCCTGGCCTTCCCTCAGCTATCCCGACCGTGGGATCGCTACGGTTGGCAAAGAGCGCTGAGGACGCCGAGTCCGACCCCTGCCCATCCCCACTGACCGCGCCCCAGCACCGCAGATCCCCGAGAGCAGAAGTGAAGGGTTCTCCTGACCACACGTAATCCTGGCCCCCGCCTCAGGTACCCACATCAGCATTTATCTCCATCCACTTCCCTCACGCTGACTGCATGCTCTGGGACATTAGGTTAAACCAGTGTCACGGATCTGCTTCAAAAGCTTCCAGTCAATGCATTTCACATGCGTACGTAGCTAAACGATTTTACAGTGCACCTTGGACACAAGCTGGCTTTCACTTCCTCATGATACATCAGCTGTTTGCTTTCCTCTCGGGCAGGACTTCAGCACGACTGCCCTCCCAGCTCCTGCTGCTCGTGGCTGCTGGCAGCATCTGCTCCAGCATCACCACCCAAAGCACGCCGCTGTCACCAACCTGCTGGACAGCCCCAGGCAGAGGGCGGCATCAAAACCTGGCAGAGGGAACAGGAAGATGGGAAACCCACGAGTGCTGCATCCCAAAACCTTTTCCTCTCTGAGAAAAACATTCTGCTCATCTTTTTCTGCCCAGACCACCAAAGACCTCCATCCAGCTGCACTACACGTCTTCCAAAGCTGAGTGCCATGATCACAATAAGGGATGCAGCTCTGATTACTGCGGGAGCATTGCCCTGGGGGCTCAGCACTCTCTGTACCTGGTGAGAACATCGGACTCCTGGCCACAAAGCCCACCACACTTTGCTGTAGGAGTCACTGCACTTATCGCTGCAGGAAGATAAGATCCTGCCCAACATCAGCTCCCAGGATGGTTGCCTGTAAGACTGACGATCTCAGGCAGATAAGTGCTCATCATCCTGAGCACGTTCCAGCCCTCCAAAGGAGCACGAGGGGAGCTGCATGCAGCTGGGCCAGCAGCTGGGTGTCTCCCGAGGACGTGGCATTCTGTTTGCAAATCTTTTGCTCAGTGCTGAGAGCTGCACCAACCGAAGTTTACAGAGAAGTCAGAAGAGGCGGGAGCTGCTCCTGTGTGCTTCCCGGAGCATGTGGGTTTAAGCCTGCCCTAAATTAAGATCAGCTTTAGCATTCTGAGATGTCACAGGTACAAAGGTGCCCCAGGAGCGGGCACTGTGTACAGGAGGGGAGAGGTTCATTTTAACAGCGTGCTTTACGGCTCCATTGATTCGTGCTATGTGCATTAATCCCTAATTAAGATATGGACTTCAGTGGAATTCCTCCCCCGTATCTCTAGAGGAAGGGCCCATGGCAGGCTTTTTGCCCGTGGCAGGCTTTTTGCCTACCTCTCAGGGTTCGAAACGTGGGGCCCTGGTTGCCCTGCTCTTGCCTGCTGCCCCTTTGCAGCAGCAGCTCGTGCTGCTGAGCAGGATGGATCTGTGAGCTGTGCACCTCCAGCTCCTGGGCCACACTGCTGACTTTGCAGTGTAGTTACAGACATCAGGAGCGGCCTGGCAAAACAAAAACCACCTCCTTTTGATGCTGGGAAAAAAGGCAGATGTACCTGGGGTACGTCACCACCCACGTGACGTTCCCAGAACTCAGACTGGCTGTGAGTGAGAACTGGCACTCCGTGTGAACGTCCAGGAGTTCACCAACTCACCTTTTCTCACTGTACACTTATTCTTGGGAGTGGCAAGATCAGATCTGAGCTCATTCATTACTGTATTTGCATCCTCCTTGCCATGGCAGCTGCGTGGTAGAGGCACTTTTCACCTGCTAACCTGCAGGGCAGGTGTGCAGAGCTGAAGGCCCCGGAGGCACACCCACGGCCACGCAGCTGTAAGGCTGATTGCTGGGGGCAGGAAAGGAGGGAACCACCTGTGCAATGCACCCTATCTCTGCAAACCCTCACCTCATTCTGAGTTGCAAAGCCCTAAAAGCAAAATGAAGTGTGAAGAGTGAATGAGTATAAAGGATGCAAGGTGCTGGGGAGGCCTTGAGCTCTGGAAGTTACAGTCTTGCTGTTTCTTGACTCCAAATGCCACCTCAGTTCTCTGCCTGGGAGGTCAGAATAACAAGGACTTACCATAAACTCCACAGTGATCTTGGGTTCCTTCTTCTCAGATCACCGGTGCTCCCCTGGCTGCAGTCAGAGTCAGCTCTAAAGAGAGTGCAGGGCTGGGGAGCACTCCTCACTTGGCCTCAAATGGCACTGAGAAATCTCCATGAGCTCTGGGGTGAGGCAGGTCATGGCACCATGGTGCATGCATGACTCTTCCAGGATGCCACGTGTAATACCATCTTTCCCTCTTTCCTGAGTGCTCCCACATTTCATGCTGTAAGTGATGAGCAGAAGCAGCCAGACGTGCTGACCACGACCCAGGGCACCCAGAACGCTGCTGGAGCTGCTCTGGCTGGAAGCAGCTGAGCTCCGAACGCACTGTTTGTCCCCGTGTCACCTCTTAGATAATTTCACATATTTCTAAGTGAACAAAGAGATTAATTAAAGCTGTGACGGGTGAGCACGCCTCAGTTTGTAGGTGGTATTGGTTGCAGAAGGAGATTAGGGTGACAAACTGTCAGCCACAGACAAGCAGCACGTGGGCTCACTGGCACCGGGGCACAAACCATCCTCCTTCAGCCCCCAGACACAATTGCCACAGGTTGTCCTCTCCCCCTGGCAACTTGGCCAGTCCCAAAGCCTCCCCTAGTTCTCAGGGGCTGGAGCCGTTCTGAATTTCGCCCCAAATTGGGCACAGAGAACTGACAGAGTCTGCAGGAGCACTGCTGCAAAGCCACACCGTGGTGGTGCCGCCTGGCACAGCCACATCGCCCCGCTCTGCTCTGCACTCCGCTCACTGCGGTGCTTTGCTCTGTGGATCGGCTCCAGCATTAACTCCTTCCTGATCTGCCCCAGGGCAGCTGGAGTCCGCCCGTTTCCATCAGGTATTTGTTAGAACAGCACGTAATTAGAGGCTTAACCGTCCCCTTCATTTTCCAGCTGGAGCCGTGGGGGTCTTTAGCTGCATTATTTGGGCTGTTAAACACCTAAGGAAGTTTGATCTATTCAGGACCTTGAGAGCCGTCCAGTTCCATCACCCGGTGACCCCAGCAAGAATAGAAAACGCCAGAGGGCGTCGCAGTGTTACAGCGCTGTAAACATCCCCACGCACAGCATACGGCACGAAAACCCACCCTGAAGCTCCGATAATCCCCAACGGCGAAAACACCCGCGAGGCATTGCCCGACGGCGCCGGAGAGCGCAGCAAAGCCAACGGGCGGAGCTCACAGGCAGCCCGGCCCCATCATCCTGTGCCACCGCCATCTAGCGACCGGCACCGGGCCGGCCAGCAGCGAGCTCCGCAGAGCCCCGCTCCGCTCCGCGGGCAGCGCGGGGCCGCCCCGCGTGGGACCCGGAGGAGCCGCTGTCCCGCGGGGCTCTGAGCATCGTCATCCCGGCTTGGGCGGAGCTGCGAGCAACGCACGGCTCCGCTGCGGGGCTGCGTGGCTCTGCGGGCCGTCCTTCCTCTCCTGCTGCTCTGGGGAGGGATGGTTATAAGCGCAGGAGATGGAAAAATCCCTGCTGCGATAACAGCGCTTCTTCGTTTGGATCGCACCGCGCCCGGAGAGCCGCAGTTCCGCGCACCGACCGCCAGGGGGCAGCAGAGCGCCGCCCCGAGGGGGGGGGGGGGACGTGCGCAGGTTGCGCCCCAAAGTGCGGAGCAGAGCTCCCCGCGTGTGTGTGTGTGTGTGCGTGTGCGTGTGTGTATGTATGTGTGTGTGTGTGTGTGTGTGTGTGTGTGTGTGTGACGCTGCCGTGCAGGGAGGAGCGCAGCCGGACTCACTCTGCTGCCCGGACAGAGCCTCTGGCGCTGCTCCTCTGGAAGGAGCAGCCCTTTCGGGGCCGCTCAGGGCCGGGCGGTGCGGGTGGGACGCGCAGCGATGCTCAGAGCGGAGCGGCTGCTGCTGCCAACCGCGCACCGTTACACCGCTGCCCGAGATGCGATGGGCCCGAAGGAACCTGAATGCCACCAACAGCAACAACAGAGGAAGCGCACGCTCGTTTTCTTTTCAAAAGCTTTTAATAGGACACATTTGTTTTTGTCGTTTGTAAAGATTTACACTCATTTTTTGTCTTTTTGTAAAAAGGAACATTTGAACGCAGTTTTGCCCACCTCTCGTCGCCCTCGTTTTGCCCTACGTTCCTGATACAGCATGACTCTGTACTGACTGTTACATACACAGCTCTCGCAGACACCCTGGGTTGCGGGACGCTGCGACGGAGCCGTGCCCACTGCAGTCACCTCGTGTGATAGTGCTCGTGGGTTACGACAGCCAGAGGGGCGGAAAAGGGGGGACGGGGCATGGCCTAATTTACAACCGCGACACTTTTGTTCTCTCTTCGCTTCTCCTTGAGCACACCTCGTGCTGAGTGCAATCCACAGAAGTCAAAAACAGTGTTCTCTTCACCCTCCTCCCAAATCCCTCCATACGAACGGCCTGGAACCAAGCTGGGAAAGCCAGCCCTGCGTGCCAGGGGCTGCAAGAACGGCACTGACATTTCTCCAGACACGGTCTGCGTTCCCTCCCGGGTCAGCCTGGCAGTGGCAGAACGCCGTCCTCCCTCTCATCTACAGTAAATCCACAGTATAAAGTGCTGGTGTGCGTGAGTGAGCTGGATAGCAATGAGACCACTTCGCCACCGACACGGGCTGAGCTCTGGGGGTGGGTGCTTTAGATCAGAGCAGCTCTCAAGCAGCGATAGCACTGCGACACTGCCGAGCTTTGGCTTAGCAGTGTGCATCTCCCCATGCCCTGGCAGCGGGCTCTGCGACCCGGCACGCAGCTCTGGCTCCAGGCCTGGGGAAAAGCAACGTGTAGGTAGAGCTGCTCCTGCTCTCAAGATGCTACGCAGACTTTTAACAATTTCTCTATAGATTTCTACAAAAATATAAAAAAATCTATCAACATAAACCGCTCTACAGAATTCCTGTGGATTTTTGTACATTTTGTTTAAAAAAAGTCAAATTCTACAAAACCCCCCCGCAGGTATTTAAAATTCTCTGAAGATTATTGCACGCACCGCAGTACATCTGTATCCGCTTTCCGAAAGGGCGCCTAGGAAAGCTTGCCTGGTTTAGGAAACAAACTATTTTACACGGATCCCTCGCCCTGAACGCATCGTCACGCAGTGCTCCTGCTGGCTGCTCTTCTACTGAACATTCACGTGCGATGTAAACTTTCTGCTGCTCACACAAACTCTGTCAGTGGGTGAAAGCCCAAAGCTGGGGCACAGCACGGCCCCGATGCTGGAGCGCTCGGAGCTGAGCGCAGGGGTCGGTGTCACATCACCACTCTGTGCTCAGCTCTGCTCGGAGGGACGGTGGCATCGCCGCAGTGCTTTGTGCACACTCCTGTGGCTAAGGTGCGGGGTCAGCGAGTTCGTATTTCCCCAAATTAATTAGTAAATGTGAAGGGAAAAGCCTCTGCTCATTAGGAGCATAAGACCATAAAAGGGATTAAGAATACTTCCCAGGCTTAGGGTGCTGTGATTTCATTATTTCCTTCGGTGTGATCTGAACTGATGAGAAAGGTTGGTTTGGAGTCGCTGCTCAAAATGGGTTTTGCTCTGGGTTGGGCCGTGCAGACCGAAGGGGTCCTCTGTGTGTTCCCACAGCACAGAGGGGAACTGCCCCGGCCGAGAACTGCTCCAACTGCAGTGCTGAGCTCCCAGCTGCCAGCCAGGCCCCACACATTGCTTGCAGAGCAATGTTCCTCAGGTGGACGTAAAGGAGCTCAGACCCAACGCGGGCTGCCCCTTCTCCCTGTGCCTGTCCTGGGGGTGATGCGGATGCACACAGTCATGATGGTCAGATCTCACTACACTGCAGACTCCTGACTGTCAGAACTGGCACAAATCCTCCCATGCTCATGCTGGCCTAAGGACATGAGCTAGCAAAGCTTTGTCCGTGCACACCTTCTGAAACCTGCAACTGTTCTATACTTACAGCCATGCCTTCCCAGCCCTATTTAGCCTGCACCTTAACCCCATTTGGGGAGGTTCCATCAGCTCCACGTCTGCCTCCTGCCAGCCCTGTGAGGAGCAGGGTGAGGTGCACGGGGCAGCCCCGTGGCCTCGGGCTCTGTCTGCTCCCGTGGATGGCTCTGCCCTGGGCACAGAATGACCCACTCACTCAGAGGTGACTGATGCTGAGGATGGGCTGTAAAGGACGTGGCTTCCATTGCTGCTCTTTGCATCACAAAATTGCTGCTTTAGGACTTTGCTCCACTGGAAATAAAACTACCTTCAGGTTCTTCGTGTGAATTAACTCCAGCAGTGATAGGGAAAACTGGACTTTTACTGAAAACCAGCACACATTTCAGTACCGACAAGACCTCCTCCTTACACGTGCTCTGTAAGACAACATGCAAACTGCAGTAGGCCTCGATTCTGTTCAACATATAAACCCAACAGCAATTTCAAGGACTACAGAATTACCACCAAGCTCCGCACGGCTCTCGCTGGGCACTGCTGCAAAGGGCACTGTGCAAAGGGGCAGCTCCCCATGGGCAGTGGGCTCCACAGCACCGGGCAGTGCTGCAGAGCCGCTCTCCGTTGGCCACCGCAGGCGGTTGCTGCCTGGCTTTCCAAGGCAAGCGATAGGAAAACGATCGCTGACGTGATCCCGTGAACCACCAGCGGATGATCTGGAACGTTCCACGTCAGCATGGTGGAGCACTCATGGGCGGCTCCGCCGGCGCTGCACTCCCAGCCCTCAGTCGCACATCAGCGTGTTGCACGCTCCTGCTTTGATGCACTTGCTTTTCCTCTGGATGCCGATTTTATGCAAGACTGGAACTTTATTTTGTTAGAAAAGAACGCTGCCGCACTTCTGCATTTCCCAGAAAATGACTGAAGTCCAAGGGGAGAAATAAATTACATTAAATAATTCTTATTTACTGCTGACTGTGGGATACGCTTCCTCTGTAATGCACTAATTGGCTACATTTTGTGCTTCGCAAAACAAAACGAAACCCAAACGGAACTCAACGGAAAAAGAGAAGGGATTAAATATATATTCTTAAGGTTAAAATGTTCATAAAAACCGACTTTATCTCAGAAATATTCTGAGAGACATAAAATAGAGCAAAATCAAACGAGTCTTTAGTCACAAAATGTACTACATCCCGCAATACTAGATTCAATTAATTTAATAAAATATAATATACATATAGATTCTGCACATTGTATTGCTTTTACCTAAGCAGAACGTATGCTTAAGTAAGCGTGATATAGGTTAACCTCCCTTAACCAGCTGGTTCTGTGATCCTTCTTTGGAAATATTTTACCCAGTGCCATTTTGGAATACAGTTTGTTTGCTTTTTTCTTTTTTTCTCTTTTTTTTTTTCCTTTTTCTATTACACAAAAGGAAGAAAACGTTTGGCACCAACAGAAAAGTAAGTCAGGGCTCCGTTTCATTCTGATCAAAGGAAAAGCTAGGAAGTGTCAACAAGTCTTTCTTTGGGGCAGGAGGTGCTGACGTGCTGTCCGGAAGCAACGAATCCCCGATGTCCACCGAGTCCTTGGAATCGCAGGACGGAGCACGCCGCCTCAGGCAGGTATCTCCTCTGGCAGGTGAGATGCTGTGAGGTCCTCTGGGTAGCAAGCCCTGTTCGCTGGGTGGTTCTATAGATATACACGGAGGACTCAGTTTTTTCTTCTGCCGTGTTCCTTGCAAGCCTTCCATTTCACTTACCACCTGACTTATGAAGCCAGAAGAGCTCGATGTGGAATGGTGCTGAGGGCTGTTTTCCATGGAGCAAATTTCTATCGAATGTCTCCTTTGATCATCTAACCATGAGGGTGGTTTTTTTAGAAGACCTTGGGTGTCTACACTGTGGTATTTCTTCAGGTCCTTCAACGTAACGCTGCCGGTATTGCCGATGTTCCTCTTAGGAGTGAGAGGCTGCGCCTCTGAACAGGCACTCGAGGCTGTGCAAGTTTCGGAAGGGAAAGGCTCCGAGGAGCTGTTAGTTTCAGACACTTCTTGGTCCATTGAGTCTCCAGGTGTCTCCTGATGAGAGTCCGCACAAGCGCACGATGCCGGTGCCTGCTTTGAAATATTATACTGATTGTGGGAATGCTGCTGCGTACGAACACTTGCCCGGCTCCACGCAGCCAAATCTGCTCCTTCTGAGGGGGTCAGAGCCGCTGCTGATTCCTCCTGGGGCAGGTCTGGGTGGGAGGGCTCGCTCACCTCGGCATGGAGGTTCTCCTTGCTGTCTGAAGAGTCGTTCCTTATGGCCATCTGCACGGAGCGCACGGGAGTTGGGAGGAGGAGGGTTGCCAGGTGGGAGAGACAGACCAAACAAAGGTTAGTACAGGCAAGGCACAACATTCATGGGGCACCCAGCTCTGCTGTGGTATCCACGGACCCATTGGGTCCTACAGCTTGGCCTGCACTGTGGGCTCTAGAGCGTCCCACAGTGATCTGTGGGCTTATCCCTGCATAAGTGAGCAAAATTTGGCCCCTCACTCTTCACAAGTGGTTGACATTTATCTTTCTTCTGGAAGGATGAAGAACTGCAGAACAGAATGCCCCCACCCAAACTCAGACACACTTTGTTTATCCAAATGATGAGGGTCTATGGCAAGCACCTTTGAAATCTCAGGGGCACAAGTAGGAGTGGGAGAGGGAAGATGTGCAAGGAGATCTGTGCATTCTTCCTCTCTCTAGCTCAAGTGATGCTGAGGGCACGGAGAAGATCCCCAAAGCCACCAGCACCAGAGCAGCCACATCTGTTCCCACCCCAGGGTGACAGCCCATCTCTGCCTTTGGGACAGCCTCGTCCCATACTGGCATCATGAATCTTAGACAGGGGAGCTTAAAGAGAGACATGGAAGCTGGACTAGAGCATCTGTAATTGCTTCCACGTATTCTGGTGGCCCAGGCTTCCTCAGACACATTTAAACTTGGCCGCTCTGAGCCACACGCAGCATCAGTGTGTGCTGCCCAAGAGTGCCTATGGCATGGTTTGAAGGCTTTGTTGCTCTGCTGCACTGCATCCCTTGCCAAAAAGGATTATAAATCAGCCCCATTAACTGGCCCTTAAAGGCAGTGTCTCGCCTTGAGAAGATTCTTAAATTATCTTAAAGATTAAAATCTTCATCAAGAAATTTGGAGGAAATGCATCCAGCTGGTCTCAGTCCTTTAGAGAAGCATGAGGAGACGAAATCCCTCATTTTAAGGAATGCTTTCCTGACAAATTGCCCCCAGAATGATCTCAGGGTTTTTATAAAAGCTGTCCCATGAGGATCGTTGGAGCCAAATGATCTCTATTCAGGCAAAGCTCCCATCAGCTGCAGCACGCACATACGTGCACACAGCCACCAGCACTGCTGTCACACTGCACCGTGCCCTCCTTTGTTGTCTGTGAGAGGGGAGAGAACCCTGAGCATGGCAAACGACTTTGTCCGAGGGCAGCTAATAATCCCCTCCAGTTAAAATGCTGCAGCATCATGCTGGTAACTAACCACACTGGAGAACAGGGCTCATTCTGCACTCGTTGGTGCCACCAACTTCAGGGGGAATTCAGGGAGCAGGAACCACATTCATACCCTGAGAAGGGACATGGAGCACCAAACAGCAAGAAGTAATTCTTGTCATTACTTTTGCTCGTACACCAACCTGTGCTCTCACAAAGGGCAGTATCAGATACAGGCCTCTGTGATAGCTGTCATGGAAGTGTTCTATTGGTTTCCTTCACAACAAAAGGACCCTATGTCATCCCACTGGTGGGTCCGCCCCTGGTGGGGGTTACACCATGGGCACACAGTCCCGGAGCCAGAAAATCAATGTAGTTTTAGGTTCAGGTTGAATTCCCCTGGAGAACAGCATCTGTGCAATGCCAAGGAGCACATTCCTTGTGGGAGCTAGGCTCAGTGTCTGCCCAAAGCATCTCATCCTCTCAGCTTCATCTGTGAGTGCATCACTAATTGTCAAACATCCCAGAGTCTAAACGGCGTGTTTCTGCGGGGACCGTCCACCCTACAGCACGCTGAAGGGGAAGGGAGCTTAAACACACGTGTCAATGGTGGAGGAAAGTGCATGGACCAGGGATGTGGTGGACAAGATTTATCTAAGCACAGATTTAGGATAGAAGAGGGGACAATGGGGAAGGGAGGGGAGAGAAAAACAAAAGAAAAGAATGAAAATCTGAATTACATGCAATATGTGTAACAGTAAAGAACAATGGGTACTGCAAATCAAAACACTTTACTGGCTTGAGCTACAGTGACATGCCAGCAGCACATCAGTGTGGGCAGCAACAGGCACCAAGCAGGAGCATCTGAGCAAGCACAGCTGCTGTGAGCATCAAGGAGAGTTTGCTTCTTTGGAGACCAAGTTTCATGGTGGCTGGCCAACTAGATTACAACTAACTCTAACAGAAATCAAGCCCTGTTGCCAGAACCCACTTTACTTCCATTAATGGTGCTCCATGAGAGCAAACCCAAGGCAACACCTCACAAGTGTTCAGGGGATGTGGATGGTCTGCAGACCATGCCTGCTCACCACCCAAACCTCACCACCCAAAGCTTTCTTCTTCCTGAAAGGTCACTCCAAGAGCATGCTGCATGAGCAGGAAGAGGAGGGAGGGGTATAAATTAATTTAAATGTATGAAAGGGTTGAGAAGGAGAAGCCTTCAGAAAAGTGAACAAAATTAGGCTGAGAAAGTAATTTAGTCTAGAGAGATCAATTGAAAAAGATGGGTCTGTTATCCATTAGAAAGCGAGAGAGACTGGTTATGAACTGGAATCATGACATCAATTAGTTCCCCTATTAGCAGTGGCTGGGGGAGCCGGCCAGCCCTCCACAAACGAATACATGCTAGGAATTTCTTATGTCAATTTAGTATTACAGACTAATGTAATTGTTAACCTTGGTACTTTGCATTCATTTTTAGAGCTTAATGAATCAACTGTCTAATTTGTCAGTGTTGATTAAAAGATGAAAGAAGTGGGAACGTTTCCATGCAGTAAGGAATTTACTTTGGACGAAATAAAGATGATGTATTCTGTGTATATAAAATCTGATGCAGAACTCCCGTAGAAAGCAGAGTGAGGGAATCAGATGTAGCTCTGGTCTGACCCAACAGCACAACGAAATGTTCTAAGATGTGAGAGTGAAGCACGAGTGTACGTATTCTACTAAAAAGGATAAACGTGAACTTCTGTTTCCAATCAGCCGGACTGCAATCTGTGATGAGATCTCTCAGATCTTTGGTTGAATCAGAACTTAAATCAATGCCAGGCAAAATAACTGAGATAAAACCAGTCACAAAATAGAGTAAGCTCTGTTCTGCGTATACTCAACCTTTTCAAAAGCAAGTAGGGGATTTGAAAGGATCCTAAGTTTCAGTTCCCCCTGCAAAAACAATGTGCTTCCCATGGTGGTTTTGCACGCAGCATGGTGCCCTGTAAGCAGTTTCCCCCTTTCAAGAAATGAGAGGAGTGAGGGGAAGGGCAGCCCGGGATGGAGTGTGCAGTCACCGTGTCCTTCCAAGCACTGAGAAAATCACAGCGGTTAAGAATTAATTCCTCAACCCCAACGAGCCCCTGGGGAGTGGTTATGAAGAGACCCAAAGAAATGAAGTGCGAACACTGCGGAGAACCTTCAGGCACTTGGCCAGAGGAGATGACACACAGTGCACACATTCTTTGGAGGCTCCTGGACGGCTTTCAGATCAAAACCCATCAACCTTCCTGTTATTTCTGCGGGAGAATTACAGTTCTCCAGAGGTTTCTCCACGAACCCCTCCTAGAATCTAAATCTCGGGTAACCTGGAGACGCAGCGGTGCTGCTTACCTGTCTGCGGAGCAGCCGCTCGGCCGAAGGGGAGCGCACCGGGGAGCACAGCGGGGCTTTGCTCTCCCTGCACAGTGGCTCCTGAGCTCTCACGTGGTGGAAATGGTCTTTTGGAATTTGCAGGAGAGAGCTGGTGTCTGCTGGCTGCGACTGCACCGACGCCTTTGAACCTGGAGAGAGGAAGAAGAGAAAGGAGTGTGACTGCAGCCCATCTCAGTGACCTCTCAGAGGAAAGCCCTTTGTGCCTCGGAGCAGACAGGCACAGCAAGGGAGCAGAATTCAGCAAGCAGCTCTTCATGGTTGGAAAAAACTTCCACCTACTAATAAATTCTTCCAAAATAGTCTATTATTTCATTTTTCTTGGCGTTCTCCCCCGATCCAGCTGGGACCAGCTCCTGTAAAAAACATGATGAACGAGAAGTTCATCTGGAATGGCAACATCCATATCCATGCTTAAGGACTCCGCAGGCACCACGCACCCCAGCCCCGCAGGGATGTGCCCCTCAGAGGTTCTGGAAAGGACATCCCCACACCCGAGCACATGCAGAGGTCGTCTGCAGTGATCCCAACACCACACACACATGCTGGGACTCACGTGGCAGTGAACCAACCTGGCAGCATTCAAGGTTGGCTTTACAGAGCAGCCCCGGAGAGGGAAACTTGTACTCTGCAGCCTCTTGCTGACCCTTGGTGGTTGCTGGCTACTTCTTCTGACAGGGCTGCAGCTCTGCGAGCTCCCCCCCACAGCCTCAACATTTTTTCAAAACAATCCATTTAACCTGGACTGAATCCCAGAGAATCTCATTTGTCCTGGAATCTTTCCCAGAACAACAGCCCCATTACGAAGGAGTATTCAAACAAATACCTCCTGCAAGCGCCAGTGTTTCTGACAACAAAACCTTTCTCAGCTTGAAATATTGTGGCTCAGTTGTGGAGATTTATTAGAGGTGACTGGCACCTTTCACTGCCTTCACAGCACTTTACAATATTACACACTGTGAACAGGTGGGCTGACGTGCCCCGTCCCAGCAGCGGTGACATTGCAGGGGGAACAGGACGATACGCACCACTGAGGTTCGGGCACCATACCCAACTCTGAGCACTTTGGCCCCATTCGGGCAACTGGAACTTCACCAGCGGGAGAAAAACGCAAAAGCTTTGAGTGCTCAGCAGAGTTGTGAATTAAGACATCAGCTTTACCTTCCCAAAGTACTCCCCTACATGTTGGTGGAGCTGCTTTTTTGGATGGGTGCACACAGGGGCAGTGCCTGACCCCCACGTTGGGGCTGCCAGGTGGGAGCTGGGAAGTGCCACCTTGAAATGGGACCCAGAAATTACCCACTTTTTGCTCTCAACATAGTTCTTGCTCTAGACAGGACGAATGTGTCCAAATTAGGGCTCAGTGAAGCAGCACTGGGAACTCATTCTGCAGCAAACAGGATTTTCTGTATGGCCAGGGTCTGTAACAAGGGAATTCCTTGTCTGTTACAGAGTCATACCTGCCAGCTCCACCAAACATAACAGGAGCTCTGCGTTTGCTTCCAGTGGGATTTGACCAGGATTTCAGCTTTCACTTTTGCAGTACATACAAACTGATTCCTCTAAGGATAGCACTTGACCTTGAAAAGTGCGTGCTGTGGCAGTGACTCCTCACAACTCCAGGTTCAGCTTCCCCCTTTGCGTCCCTATTTTCTGCTGCTCAACAGCCGCTTTTCATCCGAGTTCTCATTACTATGCAAATTTCAACATCTTATTTCTAATCGGCTCAAATCTCCCAGCATTCTGAACAGGGCTGAAATGATGTTCTGCTTACGGGCTTTCCAACGACACTACTTGTAGAAACTTCTCTGTCTTATCTGCGACAGATGTGTGAAGCGATGGCCTGCCAGGAGCGAGGCCGGGGCAGCCCCCACAGCTCGAACTGCAGGCACAGGTACACACAGTGTACACACCTCTGTGTGCCCGCACAGATATCTGCAGCACTCTGTGTCTAAGAATACCTCCGTTTGTCTCCAAGGCGTGCATCCCCACCACGCACACTGACAGAGACGGTCCTACACACCCCCATCCTCTGCGGATCTCACACCGAGATCTCGCTCCATTCAGCACTCTTATATTCGTTATACAGCCATGGAGAGACACCACTTTCCCTTCTTTCACAGATGCTCCCGTGCAGAGCTTCCAGAGCCTGCTGCAACTGGTAACAGAGCTCTGGCTGTGCCAACAAGCTCAGCCATCCCACGGCTCTCTGTAAGCTCTGCAGAGCTACTCCACAGGTCCAGGCACCCAGGTGTGGACACAGAGCCCGGTTTGGTGCCGCAGAGCTTGGAAAGCCCCACCCCACTGTGGTGCCGTAGGAGCCACATCTGTACCTGAGTGCGCCTTGTGCTGGGCCGGGTTCCCGTCGTGCAGGGATGCAGTGCCGGGCCGGGAGCGCGGCTGGGACGTGTGGAACATGTAGCTGTCGTTGGGCAAGGAGTGTGTGCGACCCACCGACGGCTTCCTGACGCTCAGCAGGTCCTGGCCGGGGGACAGTGCCAACACCGCGTCCCTGCAGCGCAGCTCAGCCTACGGAGAGAGGCAGTGAGGGAGCAGGAAGGCTGCACTGCCGCAGGCGTGCCCAGAGATGCAAGCGACAGCCATTGCAACCATGTGGCACGATGGGCATGCACATCGCCAGGATGTACGGGTGGCACAAATGGAGCTACCGGGAAGCTAAACCCCTCCTTCGCACTGTTGGGAAATTGTCACACGGAATGGACCACAGAAACAGAGGAAGCAACACTGCAGGAGTAAACCATGACTATTTCGGGGGAGTGAGGAAGGCATCATGCCTCAAGGCCAGCAGTAGACTCATGCTTTGCATAACTTTGACCTTCTGCAATAACAGTAAGGCTGTCTGTGAGTGCCCTCACCTGCAAGTCAGGCTTTTGCAAAGGTGAGCAGTTTCCTCTCCTAGCAAAAGACAAAATCAACAAAGCAAAACCACACCAGAAGGAGCTTACAGGGAAAGTCCTCTATTCTGGCTGCCAGCACCATCTCATCTGTTCCCTTCTCACACAATGAATAACTAAACCTATTTTATTGCAGGAGATATCTAAACCTACTGTCCTGGGGTTAAAGCCATTAGAATTAGAAGGGATCTAATAGGAGCAGAGGTTATCATGTACGTGTTGACTGTGGAGTCTTTATAGCCAAAGAGGAGGAGGCAGCGCCAGATGCGATATGAAATGAGCTCGAATTCGGGTGTGATTTCATAAGGAAATACATCTCCATCCATTCTTGTGTGTGACAGTTAGCAAAAATGGAAGTAAAGCCAGCTTCCCTATACAGTTCTACCAGAGCAATTATCCTTAAAAGGTTTCCTATGAGAGCCAGAGAAATCAGATGTGACACTGTGGTTAATACAGTGCATTGCTGAGCGCTTCTGGAAAAACTCAGACCTGATTTTCTGACAATCCTTCACTCAGTGCATTGGCAGTTTATCTGAAAGCAGCACTCTAAGATCATTTTTTCCCATTTTTTTTCCTCTGGCCGTAAAAATAAAACTTCGCTGTACCATTTCATTTGCACAAGAACACATAACGAGATTAAACGGACTAAAAAAAAAAGAAGAAAAAAAAAGGAGGGACAAAGAAGAGAAGAGAAGAAAAATAAACAAAGAGCACTGGAAAAGTGAATGATGGACACAGGTCTGCATCGCTGCGCAGTGCTTCCATGGGGACCCAGCATGTGAGGCACAGCCCCACGCCCCGCTCTGCTCTGCCCTCTCTGCTCCTCCTCCCTCCCCGTAAGAGCAGTGTTTAGCTTCATATCACTTTGCTTAGAGCAAAAACTTGAGAATTTGGATTCGAGATCCTGTCCAAACCCAGTGTGTAAGCGGTCATCCCCCCACACAGCGCCTGCCTCCACTGCTCCCGAGGGCGACCTCAGGCTGAGCTTCATAACCACCACTGGAAATGGCTGAAAAGTGATGCTCTGAGGGCAGCTCCAGGCCGTGGGGGAGCTGGATGTCTGGTTCACTGCAGTGTTGACCAACGTGCTGCTTTGGCTTCGCTGAAAGGCAAAGCTGAAGTTTCCGTGAACCAAAAAGTAAAAAACAATCCCAAACCAAACCTATTCTGAGTCAAACAAAACATTCTGCCCGAGGTGTCTGTCAGCTAAAGCTGTGCTGAAGGGAAGGATAAGAACACCAAAAAGTGAAAGCGCTTCAACAGAAGTGTGCAGGAGTTTGGGAAGGTGCTCTGAGCACAGCACTGCGCAGCACTGACGGAGCTCAGCACACACTTGGCTCCTCCTCATCTGCCCTTCTTTCCCTTCTGCTGAGGAAGGCATCTCTCTTGGCCGCACCCTCGAGACCTTTCCTGCTGCTCTGCTGTTCTACCCCAGGACTCGAACGGGCATCTCCTCTCTCAGCCTCTCCAAACCAACTCCTTTTGGGGCAAAGTGCCCCACACAGAACATTAAATGCAATTCACAACGTCTTTTGCGCGTGGTGCCATGAAGCATGATGGGAAATATCGTCACGGTTTTAGAGGTGTTTCCCAAAGAAGTGCTAATTAGGATGACAACCAGCTAGAATGGCAGAGAAATCATCAACGACACAAACATCCAGCGGCAGATACATGGACAACAACAAGGAAAACGAGAATGACCCAAAAAATGTTGGAAGAGGAGTTATCGTACAGCAGAGAAAAAGCACTCGACTGCTACACAGCTAAAAATGTCTCATGTTTCAAAGAGGAGATGGTTGAGACAGGGTTCAAAATACTGGTTATTCCGTTCAGGAAGGCACAGAGCCATCTCAGCCTTTTTCCCTTCTGTCGGTGAGACGACTGCCATCACCAAAGCAGCAGCATCTCGGAGGGATCCCTGTCTGGTATCTGTGAGGCACACAGCCTGGCTGCAGTCAGCCAGGGACCCGCTGGGGCCGCGTTGGAGAGACAAGGACCTCTCGCACACGGCAGGCATTAGCTCGTGGTGTCTCCTCCACGCAGCACCACTGATTGGTTTCAGATGGAAATTTCAACCTTGAGGCTTTCCAATGCAATTTTTGGACTATTTGTTTTACTTGCAGAAAGCGAATTGTTTTACATATGACGCCTGCTCCTCTCGAGGAGCCAACTTTGTGGCCGAAGAGCGGTAACAGCCCACATCCTAACGGCATTAAGGGCAGCGCCGGCCAGGGAAGGCTGCTGCTACTGGGGCTGATGCAGGAGCTACGAGTGCAGGCATAGGAGAATGCAGTATTTCGAACCCTGTCAACATCAGACCGTACAGCGACCAGTGTATGTACATTGCTTTCCAGAGCATTAAGTAAATGTGTGTGAATGTCATCAGGAAAAGAGTCATCCGTCAGAGCTAAGGACCAGGACTTTTCAGAGAGAATATCTGACGTCAGAGACAGAGCCTCCATCTCAGCTAGAGGGATCTGAAGGGAGAGATGATTAAGCATAAGAAACCAGGACACAAATCTTCAGAGAATAAAGTATCATAATCTAAACACTTCTAGACACCAAAGCAACATCCCTGTGGTGGGAGCAGCTACATCATGCACATCGTTACCGGGGACAGAACATTAAAGAAACGGAATATAACAAAGAAATGACAAGAAGAGTGGAACATTCATACTTAAATGCTTACCGAGGGGTTGTGAGGGCCTTTAAAGCCATACACTAATGCTAGCACTGCACATGTTGTTCTTCTGCCTTGGAGAAGTGGTCAAAGCAACGTTACCTTCCTGCGGTGGCATCCATCCTCCCCTCAAGGGCTGGGCACAGGAGGTCACACCGCTCCCTGTCCTCCCTGCAGCATCCCACCCTGAGCTGCTGTGTGCCGGCATTCTGCGGGGGGTGCAGGGGGTGCCCTTCTTGTGCTCTGGGGAGGGGATGGAGACCTCGCTCCTCCACAGCGTGTGGGATGTCCATGAACTCCCTAATGGTTCAACAGTGACAGTGAGAACCTTACGAGTGAGGACGTCACGGGTCACCTGCAGCCAAAGGACACGTCTGGACATCCCAGGTAACTTCTTTTTGTTTCCCAGCTCTCCCTGAGCATTTTTCCCCCTACCCTCTGTATTTGAAAAGTCTTTCAGCAGCAGCGTGCTTTCCAGCAGAGAGCACAGAGGCCCAGACTGACTGCACTCCAGTTGCCCAAGGGCAGGATTCCCTCGCTACAAGAAATGGACATCAGTGAGCTGAGATAAAGATGGTGATGAGCGAACTGTGAGCGGCTGCGATAAGCCTCTGGCCACAGCTTGGTGGGATGCCCTCTGGCAACGCACAAGAGATGCTCTGGAGTTCCTCCTGACCTCCTACAGAGTCCCCAAAGAGGCAGCACTGGGATGGCAGCAGTGCAGGGATGGAGATCCCAAATGGGGACAGCAGTGGTCACTGGGGGGGGTGGGGAAGCTCTGTGCACCACTTTGCTTTCTGTGCTGCTCCATCTTCTCTGAGAGCATGACAAATGCTGTGAGCAGAAAAGCCAAAAGGTAAACAGAACGGCCTCCCCTCTCCCGAAATGGGGTTTGAGGCAGTCAAAGCATTCGGTTGGAAACACTCAAATGATTTATAGGTTTGTTAATTGCAGCGAAAACTAAAAACTAAAAAAAATATACACAAACCTAGCTTAAATTTTAAAAGGAAAAGTCACTGCGGACAGGAGTGCTATATTTTTTCATTACATAAAAATGTCAAAACAGAAGCCTGGTTTTGCTGCGGCAGCATTTCTGCGAGCACTGTTGTGACAGCAGCTTCCCCAGCAGCTCCCAGCCCTCCCCACCACCCCCAGCCAGCACTGCTCCGTGCAGACCTGAGCCTGTTCCTTTCCTCTAATGAACTTCCGAGGTGGATAATTTAGAGTGCTGGGGAGCTTGTAAATAAGCGCAGTGGTTTAGCGAGGAACCTTCTGCTATTTATAGCCAGAAAGAAAGGAAGAAATACGGAATTTGCTCAATTCCAAATGCAGAAAAAGGCACATCTGAATTGTTGTTACGACCGCCGCTGTGAGTAAGGGGAAATATTTGCTCTGAAGAACAGCATGCATGGAAAAGAAGGATTTTTATTCTAAGTAAATGAATGAATCTTAAGCGAGTACTACAGCCCCTATTGGAGGAAGTGCTGGAGCACACCGCTGCCAGAGGACATCACTGGGTCTGCCTCGCCTCAGGACTCAGCACAGAGCAAACATGGGGACCTCATTCACACTGACCCACTTCCAAGAAACCTCTTTAGCAAAAGCATTGAAAAACTGATTTTGCTGTGGTATCGGTAGGCATGAGATGCAGAGACCACTTCCTGATCCCTCCCAGCTCAGCCTCTGCTCTGGACCAGCTCGTGCTGTCCTCCGCACTCCGGGCAGGAGCAAGAAGCCAACACAAGAACCCCACCAGGGGGTGAAGGTGGGTGCTGCATCTTCCCTACAATACTCTAGAGCAGCACATACAGTGAAAAACTCACTGCACTGAAGACAGAAACTCAAAGCTTGTGCTTTTCCTCATGCATCAATATACACAGCTTTGTAAAATCAGATATCACCTCAACTCCCACAGAACAATCCTTCAAAACCCCTGTGACTGCATTACACAAAGCAAAGAGCTCGGGCTCTCTATTAAAGGTCTCAGGGAAATCGAGTTTGGGTGGAGACTTTGCAGGAAAGAGGAATATTAACCTGGTTCTCAGAGTTGTAATATTCGGGAGCAGGGAGGGCATAGTGATGGTACACAGAGCCTGACAGGTTGTCCATCAGCTTCAGCTCTCCTTCCAGAGACTCCTGGATCAGCAGGGATATGGTATCAAACAAGTGCCTTTCCTAGGAGGGGTGTGTGCATGCAGGAGGGGAGGGCCGACCAGAGAGAGGGACGGAGACAGAGAGAAAAAAGGACAGCGTGGAAAACCCAAATGAGTAAAAGGGAGAGGAAAAAAAAAAATAAAACAGGATAGAAGGGAAAGAAGAAAAAAAGACAAACATTAATGGAGAACAGCAGTAACAAACAGCAGACGGGCAAGGTGCTGCAGAGAGGAGAGAGCAGCGCAGTAATGTCACGGCCGCAGTGACGGCTTGAGTGTCACCACACCTGCGATGGGACAGTGTGGGCTGAGATCTGTGTGCCCCAGGAGCACAATTTGAGCAGAGAGGACCTCACATTGGACAGCTCAGCGCACATTGGAGACACCTGACTTGAGAGGGTGCTGAGCACCCTGCCCACAAAAATGGCCATGTCACCATCCCCAGTGCCACGCGTGGCCCGGAGTGCCCCGCGGTGTCTGCTCACAGCACAGACAGCAGAGCACGTGCAGGGGGTGCACGGCATCCAGATCTCATGGGCGGCATGGCAGCAATCTGAGTGTTGCACTGTTTGTGTACGAACAATGCACACAATGGGATGAGGACCGTCGTTGCAGTCAGACAGCACACAGTGCAAAAATCCCAGGGACGAGGCAAGCAAAAGAGCATGCTGACCACGGTCCTTGCAGGGTCACGTCCTGGGAATTGCGTTCCTCTGCTGTCGTGCTCAGGCATCAGATTTGTCCTGAAGAGTTTGGCTGACACAATAAATAATTGGAATGAAATCTCCCGGAGGTTTACAAAGGCTCTGCTTGGGTGAAAGAGCAAGAAAGATGCTCCAGAGAAGGCGAGCAGAATAAGCCCTTCCCAATGCCGCACTCAGGGACGGGGGTAAGTGCTGCCAGCACCCGCACCGTGTTGCCCTGCTGCTTTGCAATTTCCCTTCCTGCTGCACGGCAGTAGAGTTGAGGACAGTTTGCCAGTACTCTGCTCAACACACGCAGCAGCAGCTGTGGCATGTTATTTCTTCCTAGAGAATATAATGAGTCTGGATTTCCCCATATTGCCCTGAACTCCTCTTCTGTGTGCCAAGGAGCAGCTTTGGACTCCATCTCCGACATCAGTGGCTCCTAATGGAACCAGAAATTGACGGTAGCTTAGAAACTGAAACAAAGCTTAAGCAGAGATTTACTCTTTTTGCTCTTGGACTAAAAATCTTAAATGAGTTTTTCATGCATTAAAAAAATCATTAGTCCACCCCAGGCAGAGGCCAAGAAACGCTGTTGTGAAATCATGATGTAATAAAAGCTAATGAGCTCTGTGTAGGGTTTAACCCAATTTGCCATCAGCTAAGACTAAAAAAAGGGCCGGAGCATTTTTCTTGCATAATTCCAGCACTGTTCCCTCCGAGGGGACACGTCTGGGCCATGACCCCTCCTCCCCATCCCTCGGACCGAGCTCCACGCAGACACGCTGCTCGGAGTGCTGCTCTCTGCTGGGCCGTGTCCTCTGAGCCCTGGATTGTCCCACTGTTAATAGAGTTTTTTTCTTTTGAGCATGATCGCAGGGGTGGCTTTTAAATTGAGATTCTTTAAAACAAATTTAATACTTAAGCAAAGATTAGCCAAGTTCTGTTCCCCTTTTATGTGGTGGTTCATGGCCGGCATTAGAAAAGCAAACTTATTATGCTCGCAATTTTGCTCTCACGAAGGGCTGAGTCCAGACTCTGCATCAGAGCTAATTTGGAGTCAGCTCTGGATGTGGCAGCTCAGGCACAGCTCCAGAACAAATCACAAAGCCCCCTGCACTGAGGTGGGCTGCAGCCCAGCCCTGTGCTTCCTCCTGGAGTGCCCCACAGAGCAGTGAGGAATGCAAGCCCCAGAGCATGGCACACCCGCTCCTTCCCTGCCCCTCGTGCACGCCTTCCCCGAGCAGAAACGCAAGGCGACCCCTCTGCCCCTCCAGCCAAGCTTCTCACCATAGGGTAAACTAATGAGAGCTGAGAATCCACCTTGAATTGCAAGGGATTGGGGCATCCACGGGGGCTCTCGGGCCTCTCGCAACCGACACCGCCCATCCACGTGAAGATGTCTGAGGGGCTGTGCTGGCCAGGGCTGATGGTCTTCATCTCCATCTCCAGTTCTGCCTCGAGCTCTGCCTCCTCCTTAGCCTCCTTGTTGCTCTCCTCCAGGTGCTTCATGAGCACGGCGATCACCACGTTCACCAGGACAAACTGGGCCGTCAGCACGAAGGAGACGAAGTAGATGGGTGAGATGACAGTGTTGTAGCAGGTGGACTCCTGGTCACAGTCTCGCAGTGTGTCCTGCAAACAGGAGGAGAAGGCTGATAAGAGTTAGCAGCCTCACATTGTGCCGGGGGCTCAGGTTGGGCACTGGGAACAATTTCTTCTCCCAGCGAGCAGCGGCACAGGCTGCCCAGGGAGCAGGACAGCCCCAGGGTGCTCAGCACCACAGAGATGTGGCTCTGAGGGCCGTGGTCAGAGCGGTGGTGGGGTGGGCTGAGGGGGGTGGACGCCCTCAGAGGGCTCTTCCAACCCAAACGATTCTCTCTTTCCGTGGGCCCCTCACCTTCATTATCCCGTTCCAGTTGTCCCCCGTTGAGACGCGGAACAGGGTGAGGAAGGCCATCCCGAAGTTGCGGAAGGTGGCGTGCCGGCCCAGCCCCTCGCAGGGGTGCGTGTCATCACACTCTGCGGGACAAAGCGCAGTCAGACCCCGCTCACACGGCACCCACCCACTGCCAGCAGCACGGGGCAGGGCAGCACTCACCCAGGTCGCCAAAGAGCTCCACTCCAAGAGCTGCAAATATGAAAAACAACAACATGAAGAGAAGACCCAGATTCCCCACCTGGAAAGAGAAAAAGAAACGGGGGAAAAAAGAACACAAAAAAGAACGTTCATTGATTTTTTTGTTCCAGACCTGTTTCTTGCTGTATTCTTTAATCCAAAACTTAAATTGCTTCAGGGGGAAAATGACCTCAGTGTGAGGACTGTATCTCAGACTGTGCTTCGGAAGGGAAATGTGATTATCTAATGACAGCAGAGATAAAACGATTAGCATTCCTCTGCAACAAGACATCAGCCGTGGGCCACAGGAGGTGCGGTGCCGTGCAGGGGGTTACCTGGGGCAGCGCTTGCATCACGGTGTCCAGCAGAGCTCTCATCCCTACAGCCATCTTCAGCAGCTTCAGCACTGCAGAAAACACAGTTTGCAATATGGTAACAGCAGCATTAGTGCAAAGGAGCAAACCCCATCCCTCTCACAGCAATGGGTTTCAGGAGAAGTGTGAAATGATGGCAAGAGTTCTCTGTTAGCCACAACGGCTCCTGCCCTTTGACACTGCTCCTGGTTGCTTGGATACTGCTGAAGTCCTGCACCTTGCAGCATCACCTGTGCTGAGAGGTGGGGGAAGCACTGCCATCCTGTCTGGCTTTCCTCTCCCAACTCACTGAGATGGCACCCTGGCACCCACCGGGAGCACAGGGCCATAATGCTGGCTCCAGCAAGCAAGCCAGGTAACGAGTTAAGAGCAAAAGGCAAGTTCCCTTGCTACTCTGTTTTAAGGCTTGCAGTCAGGAGGAGCGGTGTCCCTCAGTGCCTTTCACACCACAGAGCACACTGCGTTTGCTCCCAGTGGGTTCTGAACCCAACAGAAGAGGTGGCAGAGAGCATCGTTCCCCCGCACCACCACGGCTGGGCCCCCTCCTTCCCCTGCTCTGAGCAGCTGTTTCCCAGCTCTGGGGCCACTTTCCCACTTTCATAGGCTGCCCACTTGCAAATGTGATTCACTGAATTACATCTCTTCCAGGATGCTGCATACCCAGTTTGAAAGTGTATATATTTTTAATTCTGAAAGGGATCCAGTGCACAGGAAAAACACTTTTTCCCCCACCCCTTGAGACACAGCAGCATTTCATTTCTTCCCCAATTCCCTCTTTGCTTAAAAGAGGGCCACAATCATAGCAATTATGCCTCAGAGCACGACACTGCCCTACAGGAGAGCCTGGCAGTGCTTTATTAAGAGCCTGAGCACTCACATTTTGCATCTCCATCATTTGGACCCACGAGGTCTCTGCTGGGAAAGCTCCAGCCCTAAAGGAGCTGGCTTCCCAGCCCAGTACATGTCGTTGCAGTATGCAGGGACAGATGGATGCTCAGTGACAAGGCATGTTTTGTCATAGCGTGGAGAGATGTAAAGCCCCACGGGAAATTAAATTTATTAGATGCTTGTCTTTTAAAGCCAATGCACTCAGGCTCGTGTACTGTAATCCCTGTTAGAGACAGCTTTGATTCGACTGGCATCATTTCCCAGGTATATCTCTGGGAGTTACAACCACAGCTATTTGTCCTTTAGTTCTAAGCTCTCAGCCTTTAAGTTTTCTTAAGATAGAAACACATGGTCAGTTGGCTCAGCTCCTTGGCTCCTCGCAAGTATTTTCCTCCATTGTTCTTTTATTTGTTTACAGACTGCTGATGCCAGAGCTATGCACATTGTGATGAGGATGTGCCCCAGCACTGTTTCCCAACACTTAACTCCCTCCTGGAGGGAACCCTGCACCTCAACACAAGCAGACTCTGCTTAATTTGTCTCACCTCGAGCAATCCTGAGAACCCTCATGATTCGGATAATAGTGGGGTTAATTGGTAGCGAAGCATTCACCTCAATCTCTTCCAGAGTGATACCCATGATAGACAGCAGCACAATTGCCAGATCTAATTGGTTCCATCTGGAGACGACACAAAATGAAGTTTAACATCTACTAAGAAGCTGGCAATGGGAGGCAGCTTGTTTCACACGAATTCCAGGCATTTCAATGACTCTCGCACTCAAACGAATCTGCAGCATTTTTCTGAGGGTATTATACAAACGCAGTTACGTTATGAAATCATTATAACTAACACAGCTTGTTATAAAATCAGCCAACGATGCTCTCGGCTGAAGGGAATTAGAAACAAAGCAGTTCTGCACCCAGAGGCTGTGGGGCTCAGCCGTGATGCTGCAGCTGCGGACGGCCCCGGGCAGACCCAGCACACAGGGGATTGGGAGGACTGGACCCTCGAGGCAGTGCTCGTGGCAAGACCTGCTCTGGGCATAAAATAATCCCTGAGGGGGTACGAGAGGGGAAATTTAGAGGAAGATGCCATTTTGAACGCAGCTCGGCATCTGCATGAGAAGAGGTCCTTTTCCTTTTTGTCAGGTTCTCTCTCTCAGGACGAACTGTTTTGATTCACCAAGCCCTCCTGGTTCTGTGGGCACACGGTTGGTGTTCAGAGGAGACCTACTGCCCACCACTGCACTGCTCTCACACCACCACACTCCTCCTCACACACACTCCTTTCCCCAACCCTCACCCCAGCTCAATTCCAACCTGCCACACCAAAAAGCATTCCAAGTGTTACGCTGCTGACACCACGGGCATCACCAGAACCCCAACCTTGGGCAGCTGTCTTCTGCAGCCCCCAGGCAGCCGAGCTGCCTTACCTGTCTTGAAAGAAGCGTCGGAACCCGAAGGCAATGAGCTTGGAGACAGACTCCAGGACAAAGATAACGGTGAAGATGTAATTGCAAATCTTCAGAGCTTCGTCGAGAACCTGTGGTGTGGACAGAGCTGAAGTTGGGTGGCAGCTCTGTGCCAGCAGGCCTGCCCTCTCCATGTTCCACCAACACTACTCAACCCCTACCAGGACAAAAGGCTGCAGCCGTGACCTCAGCAGGATGACAAACCTCCCACCGGGATCATCTATTCCAACCATCAACCCACCCCTGCCATGCCACTAATCCATGTCCCCCAGTGCCATATCCACCCTTCCCACGGACATCTCCAGCACCAACACGCCGAGAAGTCATCCTGCTGGCTACAACACTGTATGGCACAACCAGCCTCTACAGTGTCTGCAGGACCCTCACACCCCATACAGATCAGAGCAGCCCTGGGGCCCTGGTTCAGCCCTCTGTGCTGTCATCCCACAGCACACCAACCTTGGGGTCATGGATCTCCATTCCAGAGGCTGAGACAAAACGTTATTTTCCTACAGAAAATTAAAAACAAAAGCCTGCCCAGCATAGTTATGATAGAAAACGTGTCGGCAAAGCGATGGCAGTAAGCAGCACGCCTGCACAATGCCAATACAGACCCCACAGCCAGCAGCATTTCTCATCACCGAATGACTGAGTCACGCAGGAGCTGCCTGGGGCACGGGAAGGTGACCCAAACAGAAGACATAAATTGTGCTTGTGCCTTTCTACAGTTTGGCTCCTGTATGATAGGCTGGATAATATTTTTCCCCTTTCTTTATTGTCTTTTTTTTATTTATTTTTACATTAAGTATTCAAACCCTGTGTAGTATTAGAGAATATTCCCTCCTATTGTGTGCTGCATTTATTCATTCTGAAAGTAGCTAATAAAAATAAGTACAAGGCTTATGGCAAAAGCACCTATTTCCATCTCATTCTTGTGCACAAGAGGCTTGACAGCCCAGGACACGCTGTTTTTATTTCCAGTACATGACCAAACCCAGCAACTGAGCGCACTGATACATTAAAATGTATTTTAAGGACCAGCACATAACCCAGTGCCTGTGAAAATTAAGCCCTATGAGACTTTGGGGATTTGGGAGAAACTTTGCAAAGCAGAAAGACTTCACAAGTGCAACTTTTTTCCCCCTTTTTCTCTCTTGCAAGAATGTTAAGTCAAATAGAAGGTTTTAATAATGATCTTCTGTAGCTAATGACACAAACATCCTGACTGTCAGAGCAGTCCCCTTACAGCTAACTAGAGGGGAGAGGCTCCAGGTATCGATGGATGTGGCCTGGGCTGGAAGCCAGGCACAGGATGGATACCTTGAGTGTTGCCAAGGGATGGGTTGGCCATGGTGAGCGGGACTCCCAGATCAAACAGCAAAAGTGGCCTTAACCATGCCCACCAACCACACCGTGCCCACCATTGCCCTGACCTTCGGTTGCTGGTAGTGCTCCATTGCCATGGTGATCACGTTGAGGCCGATGACGCCCGTGATGAAGAGATCCAGGTAATGGCTGGTGCACATCTGGTGGATCAGGAAGCGGAAGCGCGAGTAATCCGAATAGTAGGGCTTGCACTGTGCTTCTGCAGCGGGAGGAGGAGAGCGGAGAGGCACATCAAGTCACTTCTCTGTGTCTCCCTGCCGTCAACGTACCCTCACTTTCCAGACTCCAAAGATGACAAATTCTAGATTACAGCAACATGCTGTCGTCTTCTTCCCCTCCCTCCCTCTTTGCTGGCACGTTACCACCTTTAATACACAGCAGGGTTCCCATCATTTTACATCCATTAAACGTCTTGAGAGGGACATGCGCTATACTCAGCCTTATGGCATCAGGGATGAGGTGAGCTGGGATCACTGCGGTGCTGAGTGTTTTCACCATTGGGAAATTTCAATTAAGTTTAAATTAAGCCGACAGTTTTTGTTGCTGCTGAGCTTAGAAAGTCCCCAAAGTATCCAAAAGCCCAATTAGCGGTCAGATGTTGGGGACAGATTTTAGTACCAATGGCTTAGAAATAAAGGGCATTCAGTTAGCGGTGGTCTTTGAAAGAGAAGTAATTTGGCCCTATTATGTTCTTTGCAATAAACTGTGGAGAGAACAGAATTCAACACTTTGGCTGTCAGAGCCATGAAAAATGGTCCATAAAAATACCAAGGAAAAGCGATCAGTCAGCCCTAGCGATTAGAATATAAAGATCTTCCATTTATACAAGATTATCAGAGTACAGATTTCGCTGTTCAACTCATTCCCAGGGCGGGCTGCCTCACAACGACACGTGCTCTTTAGACCCCGAATGTTCCTACAGATAAACTCATTTACTCACCTAATCTCTAACGAGGAAATGCCAAGGCTGAGTATATAATTCAGTACAATTTTCAAGGAGGCATTATAATGCAGATTGAAGTGGAAAGGACTGTCTTGAATATGTCAGAGTGTAACATTGCTCTACTAATTAGATGATCAAGTGGTTAGGAAAATCGCCGAGCTGTAAGAATTACACGGCTTGATATTCACTGCAAACCTACAGCTCGATGCATTGCTCCGAGCAGAAAGTTGGGCAGAACAGAGCCGTGAAGCCCGGGCTTCAGCTGCCCTCAGGGAGGACTAATTTTAGAAGATTAAGTTTTGCCTGGAAATAGAATTCACTTTGTCAATAGTCAGTGGCATTGCAATCAGAACCACAGACTTAACGGTTTTGCACACTCTCTGCTTCACGACAAAATCCCGAAAATCGGAGTTTGTTTTTTTCCATAGAGACAGGCTTTTCCCTATAGCCCGGGCACCGGAGACACGAACCAGGGAGAAGTTTTATTCTGTATGGATTTGGAATGTCCGCAATTCAGCCTCAGCGCAGCCACATTAGGCAGTGTTAATACTGACTTCCTGATCCGCAGTGTGCTGTAGGTGATCTGTGCTGGAGTGCTAAAGCTCAGCGCTGATGGGAAGCTTTGCACGATGAATTTCCACGCTGAATCTATTGACTGCTTATAAAAAAAGCAGACCGGCAGCTGCTGACTCACTCGTAAGACTATGGCAGATATCACCGAATCTGCATAAATCTCCATAAAGTCAAGATATCTCGATCGCATTATGCTAAATTATGAGTAGCAAATTAACTAAAATGTTTGAATACAATTAAGTCAGGAACAGGACCTATTTTTATGAACCAACTTATCATCTCAGTAAGAAACGCCATCGTAATTGGATCACTTACTTCTCTACATCTATGTATAATTCACATTCAAAAAGAAAAATGTCAGTGTTTCTGCCTTTCCTTGCAGTGGATTTACTTATGAATAATTACTCTGGAATTCATGTTTGTTCAGCTTTGATTGACAGGTAATTCCAAATCCTACAGAATAGCAGCGACACTGTTAGAACAGAGAGAGGATTTAGAGGGAGGCTGAGAAACGTCTCCCGTGCAGGGATCTGCACCTAGATGAGCTGCTGCGTGACCTTATAAGCAGGGTTGCTAATTGCTCGTCAATCTTCCCCCTCCACGCAGCACCACTGCTCTCTCTTGGCTTTCCTGGCACATCCTCAGGGTTCCCATAGCCAAACATCCCTGGATGCCGCCTTAGGAAACCGCCATTGGGAAACGCATTGTCCTTCACCATCAGCTTTGTGACGAGGGGATTTGCCAACCCTGTTTATAAACCACAGCAGCACTCCTTGCACCGTGCTCCGCATGCCGGCCATGCAAATCAGTGCAGTACCCAAATCACCCGGCGATGAACCAACCACACACCGACAGCATGCTGCCCGAGCAGCGGGCACACAGCACTGTGCCTAGGGAGGCAGGGAGCTTCTGAACACACCCACTGCTTTTCTGCTGTTGGATCAGTAGCGCTCATTTAGGACCAGCACGTTTCCACACATCAGTTGGGTGTAATTATCCCAGCGCAAAGCCCCTGCCCCCTATCGCACAGCGTTCTTTGTAAGTATTGCAATAAAGATCTAAACAATACCAACATCTTGGGAAATACAGACATCTGTTAAACTCCAGGTGGTGAACTTCACAACTAACACAACACCACATTACTGTACTGTTACAATACACTGTGTCAAGAACAACGAGAGCTCTGGGTTAGTCTCGGTCATCACTGAAAGGTTAACTGCTTCCCGGCACACGTGGTGTTAAAGAAACGAGAAGAGCGAATGAACAAAAGAAAGAACTGGCAGAATGAGAGAAAATGGGAAAATACAGCAAAAGCCCACTATGAAACATCAGGCTGGTAAACAGGATGTAAATCAAGCTGCTTCACCGTGGCTGCAGGCCAGGAGCTGTATCCATCAGAGCTGTATCTCTGAGACAACCAGCTCAGGCCGTGGGTCACAAGCAATTTCCTCCTAGCCCAGGTAGGACATGCATTTGGCAGAGGGAGATGGTGGCCCCAAGAGCCCTCCCTGGAGGTGGGCTCTGTCGGGCTGAAGCAGCGGGGTTAACGCCCGGCACAGCAGCATCAGCCGTCAGATTATCATTGCTTTGAGCCCTCTGCTCAGAGAGTTTCCCAAGCAGACTTTCCCTGCTCCTCCCTGCACCACCTCACTGTCGGATCCAGGCGGATATGACATCCCTACAACTGTGGCCCCTGCAGGGCAGCTCGTGTCACCGCTGGCACGGGGCTGCCTCCCAATATCACCCTGTCAAGAGAGAAATTGCTGCTTTCCCCACAGTGCCTTTGCAGCCGGAGCTGTGTGGGCGCAGGAAATTGGAATTCACGAGAGTGGGACAATTCCATTACAATCTCCCCCGGCTTTTTCCTTCTTCTGTAATAAGGGAATTAACTCCTTTGCAGGTCTGGGTAGATCTGGAGGACGGCAGCAAGCCGTGAGCAGTGAGCCCATGACGCAGCTGGATTTACAAACCGTATCAGGAATATTATTAGGTTAAAAAGTAGTTTGCACTGAAGGAACTTTTTGCTTTTTCTCTTTTGTTTAAACAGAGCATTTTACTTGGCTTTTATTGTACTGAATGGATTTATATAAAAAAATAAAAAATAAAAAGCAAAACAGAAAATAAATTATTTCCACTGTGAATTTTCCAGTTGTGACAGAACACAGACTCATGAAAAAAATAAAAATAAAAGGAAAAAATATAAAACTGCAATACCTCACTGAGCAGCGGCACGCACACCACCCCCCACATTACCATCACACCAAGAGGACAGAGGGCCACGGCTGTGGGATCCCCCTGAGCTGCAGGAGGGCCACCCCCCACCCCACTGCCACCCCATGGGGGCAGCCCTGTGCGTTCTGAGGTGAGACCCAATGGAAAGGCAATAAAAGGCAACACAAAGCACAGCCCGAGTCTGCACGGGATAGCGGAGAGGACTGGAATGAGTTCAGTGCCTTAAAAAGAAAATAACACAACCAGGCTTGATGCAACTCCACGTAACCAGAAAAGGCATCAGGACCATACAGACAGGGGACACAGCCCACAGCCCGGTGCTACCCCAGCACTGCATGAGGTCTGACAGACAGCGGCCACAGGGAGGACAGGGCCCACCAGGGAGAGCAAGAACAGAGCCAAAGAAACAAAAACACTGGGAAGGAAAGCAGGATGAGGGTTGGGACTAAAGCATGTTGTGAGAACTTCCACCACAGCCCCAGAAATAGGAAGGTGGGAACCTCTGTCCCCTGAGCTGTCCCTCGCAATCACAGCTGGCTGCTCTCACCTTGCTGTTGTTGCTTTATCAGTACACCTGGCACTGTGTGACAGACGGATGGAGCTCTGCAGTGGGAAATTTTTCACAGGTGAGAGTTTTAACAGCACAATTTTCCCAGAGCATGATTTCTGTTGAAAATTACAGATATATTTGTTTCTATGTTGGCAGATTATTCGGGCTAATAATTGTGAGCTACGAATTAAACAAAACCTGCTTGCCTGATCAAAGCTTCTCCTGAAAGTAAAAAGGGACAGGTTGATGGCAGCACGTGGCAAGACAGGGGGCAGGGCACAGCCTGAGTGCTGCAGAGGGCACAAGGCACTGCCTTTACGCCTTTTAACCCAGGAGAGGCCCACGGATGGAGCAGCTCTCACTCAGTGTGAGGAACTCATAGGTTTGGTAGAACTACAGATAATCCCCTCATCATAGCACCACGGTATGGCTTGGGTTGGAAGGGACTTGAAAGATCATTTAATTCCAGCCCTGCTGGAGGTCAGCGTGGGGCTGATCCTGGGTCTCTTCCTGCTGTATCATGCTTCCCTGCGTGGAGGCAAAGGATGGAGAAGGAATGAAACAACCTCCCTAAGTGGGTCTGCCCACCCGCCCTGCCTGCCCTGCAAATTGCTCAGACTCCTCAGCCTGCGGTCAGAAAGCCAGAGTAAACAGATCAAGGATCCCTTTCATAGTCCAGTCATTATTCTCTGAAAATAAACAAACCAAAAAGAACAACAACAACAACAAAAAACACAGAGAAGCCATGAGACGTCTGAGAGCGCTTTAACAAAAACCAGGAAAAAAAAAAAATGACTGAAAAAAAAATCAGAAGATGACCAAAGGATAAATTAAGGATTTGCAGGTGTCAGTCCTGAGCCAGGTCGGCAGACCTGCAGTCAGAACGAGACGTGTGCCACGAGGGAAGCGCCCGAGCCTTGCACCACACACATGGTTTAGTGGGATGCCTCACAGCAGCGTGGCCAGCCGTTAGTTACACAGCACTGCCATTCACGTGGGACGAGACGCGACAGCTTCCCAGTACCTTGCACTGCACTGGCTGTGCTCTCCATTAACACATCATCCAGCATTAGATCTAAAAGAACGAAATGGCATTAATCATCCGGCAGGACACGCGGCAAGAATCCCTTCCCCGTCAGAGGTTCCTAGGGCTCTCCATTGCCTCCATTGAGTATCTCCAGGCGGATCCTCTCCTCGCATCTCATGGAGGGTGGGCTCAGGTACTGGGGCCCATCGGGAAAAGCGAAGGGCTCTCGTGCTCTTCCCATGGTGGAAGCCCAAGAGATCCCCAAGAGTGCCCTGTCTTGTTGATGAGGAGGAGGAGGCAGTCCTGAAGGACAGACCGGGTACCTGAGGTAGGGCACACATCCTGCTGGGCCAGCGCCTGGCAGCAGCCACTGCATTGCCCACACCTCACCAAACCGAGGGGGGTCCCACACACTTCTCTGCTTTGCAGATGTCAGACTGGGGAACTGCGTTTGAAAAGTCTATGAAGAAAAACAACTGTTAGATGGCTACATCTGGATGCATGTAAAACAGACATCCGTAGGTGGGTTTGGGCACTGGGGGATGCTCAGGACGCCCTACCAGAAGGAGCCCCCATGCAGTTGTTGGCACAGTCCCTAACCTGGCATCGCCTGCAAGCTCCTGCCATGCAGGATGAAGCTAAGCAGTGGTATCTGCCGGCTCTGAGGGCAAAGCTAGACACGGTCGATTAAAGACAACATTTTGCTGAACACGAACGGGGAAAACTGTTGTGGAGAGATTTGGAGGGCTTCAGACTTTGCTCTTCAAAGGCTTTTATGGCAATTGAATTCTCAGCAATATTTGATCCTCAATAAAGCAGCTGTTTATTGCCTCTTTAATTAGACATTTCATAGGACTGAATGAATAACTGTATCTCCAAGGATGGGTTGTGATTCCTTCCCGCTGGGAAACTGCCCAGACTTACATCTTTTCTTCGTCTAGTTCCTCTAGCATTATAAATAAGGTCATCCATAATAACTAAACATCTATTTTTCTTCTATGTTTGCCTTCCAAAACTGTGACTTCAAATAGGGATCTTCCTATTTGGTGTTTATTTCTTTTTTATGTTTAAAAGCTTTTTCTACACCATCAACCTGAAACAGTGTCTGAGAAATTGGGCTGACCAAAAGAGGTTCCCAGGCAGTACCAATTCCACCCGGATCTCACTTAACTGAGAATGGTCTGAAGCATTTATAGGGAAAGAAAATGGCAGATAACCAGTTCTAAATTACCCAAAAAGAGTAATGGTCACAATCCACTTAAAGAAAGAAAAAATTGCTTACCCATCCCAAGAATCAGGGCTCACCAAACACTCCAAAAGAAGGGACCTCCAGGTGGAGCCCCTTCCCTTGTGGCAGCCAGCCCTGAAATGAGGCTCAGGGAGGGGTGGAACCTTCTGATCACACAGGTGAATTGCTTTCAGCTGTGCCCCCAGGGTTGGCAGTTTCCCTGCTCCAGGTGCTCAATCATTGATTGAGGCCGTGGCTCAGCAGTTCCCATACAGTGTTCTCCATCACTCCTGAGGGAAGCCTCCATCTTCCCACAGAGCCAGGCTCTTGGCACAAAGCAAACTTCTGGTGCCCAGAGGCTGGTGTGATAACCCTATCAGTTACAAAACCTGGGAATGTAGTGGGACGTAAAGACAAGGGAAAGTGCTGCATGTGTGCTGAATGGTAAGAGGCTGAGATCTGCTTGTGCTGTGTAATTAAGCCTGCCACAGCTATTAAACGCCCCTTAGATTATTCAAAAAAATAAAACAGACAATATTACCAGCTTTCAGAACAAGTGCTCAATCAGACAGTCTCTTAAATAGTACTGATGTCTGTCAAAGATAGAGAAGAGATGTGAAAGGGGACATGGAGAGAAGCAGGACAGACTGGGGGGAAAAGTGAGGCCATGGACATGGAGGGCAAAGGAGAACCTATGGGCAGAGGAGACCACATGAGAAGAGTACATCTGACTCATCTGCCTGACTTGTTCCTTAATTTTTCAACCAAAACAAAGTAAAAAATAAACAAAGAAACCCAAAGACAAAGATAGAAGACTGTTGACAGAGCAGAGGCTGAGCACCTTTCCCTTTCAAAGCTTCCTCTAGCAGGTCCACAAGCGTGCATAGAGAGCTCAGGGCTCGGTTCAGTTTGCATCACTGCCATTTTGCCTACTTAGATACTCTTCTCCGCCACTTTTGTTTTCTAATCTGTATTTCTCAAGCAAATGCATTGATATGTTTCTCTAAGGGGTTTTTAAGCACTACTAGAAGGAGGTGTCTCCATTACTTTATTACACTCTTGAATAGCAGTGGTGCTACCGTGCCAATAAATAATCCTGCTTGATAAATGGGACAGGTTGCATCACTGTGGCATTACAAGGCTGTAATAAACCAAATAGTGAATCCAGTTATCAGCAACAGTGCTCATGACTCGGAAGATTGACGGTGCCATCCGGCACTGCTGATCTTTGCAGTTATCACTATTTGTGTAACACTGAGCTCTGCCATCCAAGAAGCTCGAGGTCTGGTTATCATTATTTTTTGAATTTAAATAGCCTCCAATGGGAAGGTCGTTGCAAATCACACAGTGATTAGAAAGGCTTCCATGTCTCCTTGCTCAGCCTAAAACCACACTACTTCCTTCATGCAAATTTCATAGCTGGACATGCTTTTAGGAGAAGAATGATCACCAGACGCGAGGCAGGGAGGGGAAGGGAGAGGGGATTGTGTGGAAGGTCAAGCAGGACTCAGAAAGATGTGGAAAGACTACCGACCAGCCATCTGTTTCTCCTTACTCCTTCTCTTTTTCTCCAGCCGGCGAAGCCTCTTCTCCTCCCTCCTCTTGGCTTCTTCCTCCTCCTGGTGCTGCCGACACTTGTGGAAGTTCTCCACCACGACCCCCACGAACATGTTGAGGACGAAGAAGGCCACGATGAGCAGGAAGGAGATGAAGTAGAGGAGCATCCATGGGTTGTAGTTCATGACTGGCTGCAGAGGGGATGGAAGGCAAATGTCAGTGAGACCTCAAAAAAATAGGGAGCAAATGGTTACAGCTCTTACGTCCACAGTCTTGACAGTGGGTGCTTCTCTGAGGCAGGGCAGTGTGCTCTGCTCTCTGTCACAACCTGTGCCTTCTCAGATGGCTCAGCAGTCCCAAATCACAAAGTGCACTGAGAACCACATATGATCTGCCAGCTGTGTCCCTTGCAGCTATCACAGCCCTCACTGAAAACCTATACCCAGTGCAGTTTTTTATCCCGAAATGCTCAAATTGCTCTAGAATTCCAACCTTCACTCTTCAGCGAGCGTGGTTCTTCTGCTGCAGCCTTGCTACACCAACAGTGTGGCAAAATCTATAGGGAGAAGGCTGGCTTCAAACCCAGAGCTCCTCGCTGTGCCTCCCTCCCAGCCCACCTCCCCTTTTTGTTCTGGCCACCTTTGCTGGCTCATGTCCATGCAGCACATACCTGCTGGTCAACTCCCACTGCATCCAGGCCATCGTACATGATATCCACCCAGCCATCCTTGGAGGCCAGAACAAAGAGAGACATCAGGGCCTAGAAAAACAGAGAAGAGTTGCAAGGAGTTGCAGTAGCGATATTTCACTTGTAATACTTTACTCCTCTTTGCCCTTTCCTGTCTGGAGATTATCGTTACCTGGCTGATAATGGGGCACTTTGATGCCCAAGGTTTCTCCTGGCAGCAAAAACCCATCAGTGTCAGAACATGGTTCAGCAATGAGAGCTAATTCGGAAACCACAAAGCTGAACACAAAGCAGCTTCGTTTCCACCCTGCAGGTCTCTACTGCTCCCTGCTAATTAGTCCTTGCCATGCGGCTAAAATAAGGCAGTGTTGCAGAGATGGTTGAAAGTGTCCGGCTCTATTAGACAAGCTCTTCTGCAAGATATATTTGGTTTGTTATGTAGCAGTGAAGCAATTAAGTACTCCACAAAGCCACATGTGCTTGTTCTGTTCTGAAAAGAAGTGTGTGGCTGCTTGGAAACACCACCTCTGGGATTTACAGAGACAGAATGCTGCGTATGTGAACTGAATATTTACTGTGACTGGCCGTGCCCTGTAAGAAAATCCCATGGGATAATAATGCACAGGTTTAAAGTCAAGGAGGTAAAGGAGCAAAGAAGCAGATTACCGTGCTATTAATACCTGGCCGAGATTATCAAAATTATACTTGTGCCGGACCCATTTGTAGCTTGCTTCTGCACAATCCGATTTATTTGTGATGTTTCTGGTGTCCTCCCCCTGGCAGATAAAAAACTTGCCTTTGAAAAGCTGCAAAACACACAAAGAGGAGAGGAAAGGTAATGGCTCAGACAGCAGGATTTCTCCGCAGAGGATGGATATTTCTCATGGGGAATTCTGTACAGCCCTGGTGGGTCGGACCCTGCTTCTGGTGGGTCGGAAGGGGACGTGCTGGAGGGAAGCTGACTTGCTGCAGCTGGGCTCGGATCTGAATGCTGCTCTCCAGCCACTGCTGAGCTCTGAAGATATTCCTCATGCAAGATGTCAGGCTGGTGCTGGATACCTGACCCTGACCTTGCTTACTCTGGTGTAAGCCAGCAGCGATGCAGCTCCTGGGAAGCAAAGTCCTGATCTACAAACAGCAGCCTCCCTGCACTTAACTCCAGGCAGTGGCAGGGGACGAGGACTGCTTCAGACAGCATGATTGATGCCAGCAGAATGGGAGGGCTCGCAGCCTGCCAGACAGCCAGGGTTATTTGCTGACAGAAGCTACTCTTTTGGGGAGAACTGGCAACCTGCTTCTTAATACACCACCTGGGTATACAGAGAAATGACGCTGATGGGTTTTGATCTGCTGCTGTAGACGAATATCAGCGGAAATAATAGCTAACAAGATAAACCCACACATTACTCCATGGGTTTCCTTCAGGAATCCACAGCAGCAGAAGGATGTTCTCTGGGCATGCAAAGCTAATCACCATCCAACGCAACCATAAAACTCCTGGATGTAAGAAGAGTATTCCCTGATCTTTCCGTAGAGAAACACTACCATGTGTAAGGCAGACAGGGGAGATATAGCTCGCACAGATCAGAAAGTTTTAATTAAGCAGGAAGGTAAACAACTGTTTTAATATATTGTCTATAAATACAGTTTCTCCTGGAGCCAGACCGCAATGCCCGTCGGGTAGGAGCAGTAACACAGCTTCTAACTGAGTGTGGAAGCACAAGGCCCTAGCCCTACAGATGCTGTCAGTCGGAGCTACAGCTTCCAGCACTGCCAGAAGGGAGAGGCTGAGGGATTGGAGGTGTACGTATCAGCCTGTCTCTGGTGTCTGGTTAATCACCATCCGCACGTGGACCAGCACCACGGCAGAAGCAGTCTGGCTAAGAGGAGACATCATGAGAAGCTCCCAGGTCTGAATTTTCATGGCAATAAAACCTGTGCTTTGATCTCCTTTACGTGGGGAAACCAACTGCAACTTTGAGGGACCATCTTTATATAGAAATAGTTACGGCCCTCATCTTACACCTAATGACACATCGACGTTAACAGGGAATTTTGCCTCCTGAATACAAGATCAGCCCCGCTCAGATCCACGCCTGAAGCACACCAATAGTCACAATTTAGCATAAGGCAGCGAGCCACTGGGGGAAGCAATCACAATTAGCAGGGAGGAAATTCAAAGGGTGAACTGCAAGTTTTGTTGGCTGAGTTTTATGCTGTTTTAGGGGATATGTTTGGGTTTATGAATTGCTTCAGTATAACGGATGGAGGTGGTTGTGCTGTGACACTAAGCCAATCTAGCTGCAGATGGTTATGGATGGCACAGTTCTCTCCTCTGTTTATTTTCTGTGCTGTATTTATTATTTATGCAGTATATTAGTATAAAATATTATATAAGACACTTTTCTGAAATGAAGCAAAGCAGAGCTGCTTCCCAAAGCTGGCTGCGACAGGCCAGGTGCACTTCAGAGAGAAATACGTGTTATGTCGGAGTATTTATATGAAACAATCTCTTCTTCTCAGGTAATGAGAAACCAATTAAATTGGAAACTCTGCCGCTTTTCCCCCTGGGTTCCTGCACTGCTGGGACTGAGGATATTGCTAGCAGTGCCAGCAGGAATCAGGCGTGGAAAGCTCTATTTCTGCAAGCTTTCAGTTATACAAACTGTTGGAATCTGAATGAATCTCCAGGTCAGGGTCTCTCTGGAGTTTACACACCAGCAATTCCAGCCTTAAAAGCTTCTATTTCCCTACTGCTTTAAGCCTAAAAGGAAAGTGGAGGGTAGATGTCCCCATGTTATCTCACAGAGCGAAACGGAATGGGATTTAAGTTTCCCTGAGCTGAGGTTTTCTGGCAGTACATGTCATGCTTCAGGCCTCACTCCACTGTGGTGTGGCCAGGGGAAGAAAGAAAGTGGAGAAATAGTTTGATTTATGTCCTGCTGGAGGCAGAATAGAAGTCCTTGTGGCGGGGAAGGGATGAAGAAAGCCCATTCTGTGCCTCTGAGGGGGTCTTCATGTTGGCTTTTGTACCACTGCATGCAATAGAAAAGCTTCAAGAGAGTTCAACACATCAAGTGACACGCAGCCACGACTGGAACTTCAGAAATAAATGTGTTCTGAGAGCACTAGAAAGGCCACACTGTCCTGCTGAGGTGGGACCACGAGCTGCTTAAACCCTTGGGTCTGAGTTGTTCTGAGCCATTAACTATGGCAAAATTACAGCTGCAATGCCAGCATGCATTTCTTGAGCACGGGCACAGGACCTTGATGGAACCAGAAAAAAACAAACCCAACCCTGCCCTGTGGCTCTGATCACTGCTGCTTCAGCTACAACTAGAGACACTCGTGGCTGCCCACTGTTGTCAGGCTGTATTTGTTAGTGAGCTTTTAATGGCTGATCAATAATGGGAACGCTGCTTCTTCCTTGCAGGAAGGAAGAATTCCCCAAGAAGGTTTGGATTCAGAAAGGTGCCTGGTGCTACGAACACTTACAGGGACTCACCTGAACTCCCAGGATCCCAAAGATTATGAAAAAGGCACAGCAGATGACCACGATGTTCCCTATGGGCTTCAGGGATGACATGAGCGTCTCCACCACCAGCTTCAGTCCTTGGGCTCGACTAATGACTCTGTGGGGGCAAGGAAGCACAAAGCCCGTCAGTCCTGCCCCTGCTCATTCTGCCTCTGATGCGGAGAAGACAGCGTCAGAGAATTTTTTAGAATGGCAAATAACTCCAAAATCAGGATGGGAGAAAGAATTCTGGAAGACTGGACTCTGTGGTTGTTGAGGGAGAGTTGTCTCAGCCTATGCCCACAGCCACGCGTGAAAGAAGGAGAGAAGACCGCATGTGAGGAGCCAGGAAGGTCAGTGCAGAAGGAAAGGAAGATGCACGGGCAATTTTTAAAGCGTGGAGTGAACCTCCCCAGTGGGATCACAGGCATCCGACCTCCTTTCTGCAGCTCCACTCTGCCAGGTGCTGCGTGACATTCCAGGCTACATGGGAAGCTGGGGAAGAATAATGAGCACATCACAACAGAAGCATGGCAGAATATAAAGGAGGAGAAACTGTACTATACTCTCAAAGACAACACTATGATGAAAGAACAAGGCTTGTGTGCACTGGCTTATGCACATCTCGCCACGCTGGGAAGATGAACGAGGTGCTCAGGCTCACGGCCATGGAGGTGTAGAGCTGGGGCACTGACAAAGGCTTCTGATGGGGCTGCGTGTCCCCCTCCCGCTGCCAGCCCGAGCTCAGCGTTTGCTGGCTCTGTACTCTGCCACAGAAGCTTCCAACTCAGGAGATCTGATGCTTCTGTGATTCCGAGCTGTGCTTTCCCAAAGCAGAAATAGCTCCTGCAGGGGGAGGGCCACAGAAAACGTCCCCGCCTGCTTGTTTCTGCCTGCTTCTCTCTTTTGCCACCGAGTCTTCTCACCGCCTCTGCCGTTTGGCCCCAAATGCAGCTGCACCGCCTGGAGCGCAGCTTGGAGCTCTGACGCCTGGAGAGAATCCAATTCCTTCTCCTCTCTCCCCCTTTCTGGTCCCCCGTGCTCCCAGCAGAGGTCCCCACGGACACGTCCACGTGCCCTACGTGAACAGCTGTGGGGTGGGGGGGACCATGTCTGAGCCCCGTCCTGCCCCACACCCTGAGCAGACGCTGGGCCGGCAACGACCCTTTCAGAGAGTGATGGCTTTAAACAGTGTCCTGAAAATAAAAAAAATCATTTCCTACTTTTCTGGTTAAATATTTACACGACACGTCAAGGGCAAATCGTCAATTATCCCTTTTATAAAGAAGCAGACGGTGATATTTTCATCTGCTCGCTGCCCAGCAGCACACAAAGGCAGATGCTCCTGTGACTCGCGCTGGGTGTCTCTCCCCGGTAGCTCTCGTGGCTCCTTCATAACAGCACCTCAGATCCGCAGTATTTCAGGAGATGAGGAGGGGTTGGGTGGCTCAGGGAGCAGGAGCACCCCAGGCTAAGGTGCCCCAGAGGATGCTCTGCCCCCATGCAGCAGGCAGCTCGAGGCTGAATCCCTCTTCTGGATCCTCAGATGTTCTAAAGATCTTTGCCATCCCTCACACATTTCCCTTGCGCTGCCCTGAGTGAAATATTACAGATGGGAAACTGAGGCACGGGAGCAGCACAGGTTGTGTTCTGAGAGATCTGCAGGCATCTCGCTCCCAGGTGCAACAGACATTGGGTATGTTGGGATCTTGGCTCAGGTGTTCTGCCCATAGCTACGCAGGGCAGAACGGATGTCAGGTCTTCTGAATTGAAGGCCTTTGGTCTAACTACTGGAGCATCCTTAAATTTGGGGGAATGAGGGCACAATTTAGCCTCCAGAGTCTGAAGCTGATAATTTTCTCCAACAGTTATTAAGGAAACTTATTCTAGAAATAATAAAGTGATTTCCCTTGTGGAACGCTGCTTGGTATCCAGCAGAGATGGAGAAGAGGAGGTTACTCCTCTGGCTCAGCAAAGTTGTGTGTACTGAGAAATAAGGGCTGAGAAGCTGCAGCGTTTGGCTGCTCCGAGTTGTGATCAGCCAGGGAATTCCTCAAACAAGAATGCATGAGGGTAAAAGCTGCCGCCATCGCAGCTCTGTGCCAGTGCTGTTTCCAGCCCTGCAGGGAGAGAAGACTTGGAAAAGATTCTGAAAAATAATAGTTCTTCCTAATGAAAACCTTCAGATCTTGGAGCTGCCTTGAAATGACAGTCGGACCCAGCGCCGAGGCAAGTCCACGCAGACTCCTGCTGGCTCTCTTGAGAGTCTGATAACTCTCAAAGAAGTGCCAATGAAATCCTCAGCGTTTCCAGATTATGTCAGCTCCAATGTGTCAGCGCTCAGCATCCCTGCGCCTCATCAGTACTGCCTGGATCCTGCACACCTGTATTGTCTGACCTACTGCTCCGGCACTGTATTGCTGAAGGATGCGGATGACTCGGAGCCCTCCAGTCACACCAGTCACCAGCGTGGCATTCAGGACAATTCCAGTCTGCACTAAGTATATGAAAAATAGGGAAACTGAAGTTATGCCATTTTTCATTCAGTGTGAAGAAATGCAAATCCTTTGGCTCCTCCTCATTCTGCACTCACAGTGCCCTTAAACCCCTGGAGTGAGACGTTCTGAAGCCACGGCCCACCTCACCCAGCAGGATCACGTTCGCTGACTTAAAGCCTGGCAGCCTGAACAGAGCGCTCAGATGGAGAAGGAGCACTCAGATGAAGCAGCAGATCGACATTAATGGAGACCTTCCTCCACAGATTAAAAGGAAGTAAAATAGCAAAGGTGATAGATGATACGATAGAGTCTATGAAATGACTATTTGATACCACAGTGGTATGAAGAGTGAATAATTTATCCATCTGCTTTGAAAGCCAAAGCCCGGGCTCTGTAGACCGTAAAACAGCTCTGAAGTCCAACCAGATTAATTCTGAATACAGTTTCAGTCTTGATTTCTCTTATATCTTAAGCTACATCACTTGATCCCAACAAGAGCAGGTTGAACGCATTAGGAAGGAATGTTATTGTATAAGCAATCTCTCTACTGGCTGAAACATCAGAGGGTCATGGAAACATCTTTGAATGTCACTCCTTTGTAAATATGTTTTTGGAATTTTGGTCATAAAACTGGGCTTGAATCCTCATGGATTCAGTCTGGAAGCTGATAATCAGTCATGCAATCAAAAGCCCATGACTGGCACGTATGGCACCTTCTTTATGCCCGTGCCAATAGCAGAAGTATGTGTGGCTTTAAATGTTGCATAAAGCAGCAGAGCTGTTCTCAAAGGAGAAAATGAGACAGAACGAGGCAGGTCTTTTTGCAGGAACTCCTTCCAATTACGAAACAGAAAGGCAAAGCCAAGTTGATGAGGGCTGTCCCTGACTCTGAGCTCAGTGTGGCAGCTGTGGCTCCTCTCTGACAGTGTCCTCTTTACTTCCCATAAGAAGAGAGGACAGAGGGCAGCCAGGTCCCTTCCCTGGTGCTGAGGGTGAGCAGTCACTTTCCAAGAAAGGAAAAGCCATGGCTTGGTCTCCATAGGGGACTCCACCTCCACACGGGGAGCAGAGCCACGGAGCACCAAGCACCAGCTGCCATCCCACATCAGTCCATCTGGAGAGGTGGATCAGGGGCAGAGGGGTCCCCGAGCTCCATGGGGCAGTGACAGTGCAGGCAGAGAGGGCAGAGCCACGCGGGGCAGCCCAGATGTGCAGTGCTGAGGCAGATGGGTTTCCACATGCTGAGATTTACGACTTACTGAAAAGCCCCTATTTTGATGGCTGCTTTTTCATTTCCTACAAATCTAATTACAGGGGAGTAGAACTGATTGCGAACATATTTAGAGAAAGGGCTTGTTGCTGTCTTTTTACATTTCCTTTGTAGTATGAAGCCGTATGTTGGCTGAAAACACTCAGACGCTCTCTTGAGAAAACATATCAAATGCCAACAGGAATGGAATAGCAGAGGAAGGGTCCAATCCTGCACATGCTCCAGATGGCAGCTCTTCCTCTACCCTGCAGCTGCACGATGGACTGTTCCCCACGGCTGTGGACTGCTCATGGACGTGAGTGGCTGCAGAGGACTGCATCCCGCAGGCAGAGGTGGGAATCTGATCCTGCTTTTACCCAGAGGTATCCAGGTTATTCTGTAGGTTATCTTAATGTGGGTCAAAATCAGTAAGAGCAGAAAAGCAGAGCAGATCCTACAATCCAGAGATCGGGCAGAAACTGCCCCCAGAAAACAACAGCTGATGTGGAGATGCTGGAGGACAAATGAGGAAAATAAGGTCTGAATCTGAGTCACAGAGAAGTCAGCCTAGTTGTATGGCAGAGAGGAGCCGCACCGCAGCGAGCTCTGTCCAGACAAAAGCAATTAAAGCAGCTCATGTCCTCAAAGTCAGCAGTCACAACATGCACGTCGCCCACTTCGACAGATTCCCTTCCACGGCTGTTGAGAATATTTGCATGATACCTAAGTATGGGCATGGCCATTGTTATTTAGACCTATTATTCACACCAGAGCAGTAAAACAACGCCTTCTGCCAGAAGCAGGCTCCTTTTTGTTGTCATAAAAGTGAAAATCTCGACTCAAAGTGAACCTTTTATTAAGGAAGATCTGACAAGCACACAAAGGTGCTTGAGCAGGAAGGTTTACTAGCTGCTGCATAACCAGAACAGCAACGATGGTATTGAAGAGGGACTGCACTGAGCATGGAGCTTTGTGCTGGGGCACAGGGCAGGAGCCACGGCTGCTGCCAGGGGACGTTCTGCCCAGAGGTGCTGCTGCCAGGGATGGGGCTGCCTTCACCACACCAGGGAGATTTTCAGATTAGTGGGGAGCAGAGGGGGAAAGGTTCCTTGCATTCCAGGTTAAGCAACAGTTCAGTCTCCGTTTCCTTAAAAATGATCTGCCACCTGCTACTAATTTCCTCCTGTGTTACAAAAGCCATTGACCGCCTGAAGGAAAAGGGGGGGGAAGCTGTTAAGCTGCACTTTGCACAGAGCAAATGAGAACACAAATAGCAGGGGATGTGTGTTTTAATGAGCAGAAGAGGCATCGATCAGCTGGCTGCTGCACGTGGGGCCGGTCCCAAAGCACAGCAAGAGCTGAGGGCTCTGTCCCACTGTCCCTTCCCTTGCACAGCTGCTGTGCAGCCCCCTGAGGTCCCCCTCACCCTCTGCTCACCTTAAGGGCCGCAGCGTCCTCAGCAGCCTCAGCACCCTCAGCATCCCCAGGATTTTCGTGCCACTGTCCGACACCATGGAGACGAGGATGTCGATGACGGAGATGAGGACCAGCACCCCGTCCAGCACGTTCCAGCTGCTCTTCAGGTAGGCTTTCTCTCCAAAACACAAGCCCAGTGCTACCACCTGCCCGGACAACGAGTTACAACAAATTATCACTTGTGCATCCGATATGTTTCTCCCACTTAGCAACCTGCTGAGCACGCATTATTTACAGGTACACGTCTGCAGGTCCATTTGCCTCCCAGTACAGAAGCCTCATTAGACAAATCAGCAAAGTGTTAAATTTCAAGGGCTGTACAATAACTCTGCAGATACATCCCGCATTGTCCCTCACAGCTGATATATTTTTAGTGCAGCTAAGACAAGCTGCACAGAGATGTCGCTAACACGTTCAGCTGTGGCGTATCGAGTTGGATCGTGCTTGATTCCTGCAGAATCCTGGAGTGAAGGTGCAGCGTGGCTGACCCGAGCAACCACTTACAAGCTTGGCCAACATGGAAACTCAAGAAGCTTTCCAAAGAGCAATTGCTCTGCGAGATCATTATGAATTACACAAGAGAGATTTACAGCAGTGCGTTTCTGAGCCTCACACCCACCAAAATGTTTCAGTGTGCTACAGTCTGCACTCCTCGGGAAGGCACATAGCTGCTTCGGTTGTGAGGACAATGGGATGCTGGAGACAATGGGACTTACATGCATGGCTGGCGCTCAAGAGCTCTGCTGAATAGGGGAGGATTGCTGAATTGAAGCATCCCATAATGGTGTAAATCAAGAGCAACTTCAGTGAAATTGCTTCGATGCAGAATGTGCTCAGGGTAGGGCGTGTGGTGGGTACTCAGATGTGGTTCAGAGGATGAAAATATTCACCCACTCATAGCATAGGGGTTTTGCACATCCACTGTGACAAAACATCACTGATACAGTGCAGGCACACTTACCCTGCTTCACTCACCTTAACTGTCATCTCAGTCAGGAAGATAACTGTGAAGATGTAGTTAGAGAGCGTGAGGAAGATCCGTTCCTACGGAAGAGAAAAGGAGAGCCGAGGCTTTACAAACTGCTGCACCGCGGGGATCTGTGCGGCCGCTGACTGCTCCCGGCTCCGTGGGACACGGGCTGACTGCTGGCAAAGGGGAAACCCAAACATTCAGACAAAGCCATCAGCAGTTCTGTGCTGCCCACAGCCGTGGGAGGGGCAGCAGCACTGGGCCCTCTGCCCCCAAAGCCCAAAGTTTGGGGTGGAGGGCAAAGGACCAGCGGACCCCAAAATTACCACCTGCCCCCCCAAAGCAGCCTCCCCAGCAGGCACAGGGACATGGGCTGCCCTTGGAACCCACGTGTCAGATCTCCTCACCTGCAGACGTCACTGCACAGTGCAAATATCAGCACGCTCCCAATTCCCCAGTACACGAAGCCAAAGTCAGCACGGCTGTGCTGCAGGACCAGCAGGCACAGGGGAAGCTGCAGCGGGAGCTGTCCCGGCTCCACCAAAGCCAGCAGAGCTCTGGAGGCTGCTGCCAGCTGAGAGCTGCCCCAAAGGGTCGTTCTGCCCGGAGCCACGGGCTGGAGCTGGGCACCGAGCCCAACAGCCTCATCTCATCTCCCCGTCCCTGCACTATCCACCAGACCGTGCACTCCTCACTGCCACTGTGCTGCAATAGCAGCTAGTGATTACAGATGAGACCGCGGCCTGGCTCCCTATCTGTAGTTAGCAGAAACCTTTCCTTTTAATGATGATCATTAAATAAATTACACTTCTCCCTAATCCCTAAGCAATCTCTGATTGCCTGCGCTGAGAAATGGACAGCGGAAGGTGGAAGCTGGAAGAAAGTGGTGCTGTATGCATACAACTGAACCAGCCCCAGTTCTGCTAATAACAGTTTGGGATTTATTTCTGCTGCTCCCTACAGAGCAATTCTGTAAGAGAAGCAGATCTCTCGAGCAAAATGAGATGCAATTCAAATAGGACAAAACACCTTGGCAACCCTCTCACTTGCCAGATCATGATTTACTGAAAGTGACTCAGGAACCACAGAGCAGCTTGTTTCCATCTTGGGCCCGTAATTAATGAGGTCCTGGACCTGCAGCGTGACTGCGTGAGCCGCGATAGGAACCGTCTCTGTTGGGCACACAAAGGAGTGCTGTGGGGCGGGCAGGGCACGGGGAAGGGCAGGGACCTGCTGGTGGTGCTGGAGATAAAACAACAATAACGTGTGGGAGAGATGGGGATATTACAGCCCTCCCTGGCGAGCACACGGCTGCACTGGAGGATAATCTCTGCAGCCCATGTCGAGCACTCTGAGATGGGGAGCGCACGTTGGCTGGCAGCAGCATCCCATTCCGATAAGCCAGCTGAAACTGGGGCAGGGAATGAGACCTCGTGTGAAGCAGATAGAAAATCCACAGCTCGGAGAGGCAAAGGACAATTATTTTAACCAACTCAAGCTAAACTAACTCCAGGTTTCTAGATCTCTGTCCCTGTGAGCAGGGCATGGGTGCTGTTCCTGGCGGCCGTGCTCCCTTCTGCTGCACACACAGCACAGCTCAAGCTCAGCTCCAGCTCTGGATGCCACACTTCAGTCTCATTTTGGCTGCAGTCTGATGCTGCTGGGGTGCATCAAGCATGACATCACCAGCCGGGCAAGGGAAGCGATTGTCTGCTCTACATCACAGCACTGCTGCTCCACCTTGAGCACTGTGTGCAGTTCTGGGTGCCACAGTGCAGAAAGGATATAAAACTGGGAGGGACTGTCCAAAGGAGATCTGCAGAGATCATGAAGTGTCCAGAGGGGAAGATGTATGAAGTGTGGCCGGGTTGTTTGGCCTAGAGATGAGGCAGTGCTGAATTCTCTCCCTAGTGTCAGTGATAAAACCCAAGGGAACAGCATGGAGCTGTGTCGGGGAGGCTCAGGCTGGGCATCAGGCTGTGGGATCCTCTGCTCGAGCATCTCACACCGCTCCCTTCTCCCCCATGCAATCACAGCTCCTCTCAGAGCCAGGCATGACAGCACTCAAAGGGCACGGCAAGGGGCTCGAGGAAGCCTGTAGGATTTCACGAGTGTCCCATCTGGGGAGCAGGGGGTGATCTCCTCCTGCCAGATTGGCTGGCAGGCAGCCCTGCTCTCGTCTCACAGCTGCGAGGTGTTGCATCTCGGCTGCGTGATAATCAAAGGGAAAAAATGGATCTAGGGGAGGGACCTCCGGGCAAACTAATTCAGTAAAGAGGACTATGAGGAAAGCTTAAAATAGGCACAGAGCAGCCAAGACTCCGGTTTTGAGGTCTAACATTGAAGATCCATGAAAATGAACAGCCTGACACGCCTACGACAACAAACCGTGCTTCTATACGATGGTGATATGAGCAATCTTTGGAATACATCAGCAAGAGCCCAGCATACATCTCAGCCACAATCTATGCTAAAATAAAAGAGCAGCGGATGGCTCTGCCCCTCTGAGTGATGGAAGTCGGTGCTGTGAGGGTCTGGCTTGAAAAACCACAACGCAATCTATTAAACCAGAATGGTTCAGGGGAATGGAATTACAGTGCACACATCAACACAGTTTTCCTTGTGTCACAACAAAGATCATAGACAAAAGGGAGAGAAAAGTACAGAATGAATGGTTCCCCCGTTCCCTTCTCACCATCCATACGTGCCCGTGAACAACAGATGGAAGAAACAAACACTGTGCAAAGAGAGGAGTGTCTGAAGGTTGATCAGAGAAGGAAACAGAGACAGATGTCGTGCCTGTGCCATGTGTTAGAGCCTTGATCATACTTGCAGAAATGGGATATTGCCATGGGGAGCTTCAGTGTGTGGCACCCATGAGCTGTGCTCCTGCTCTGTGGCCAGGAGCAGCAGTAGTGCGTGAAGCAGGATGGGGGGAGAAGCCTTCCCTGGGACACCACGACCCTGTACCTACCCCGTACCCACCTCAACACACACACTGGTGGCACTGCATGCACTTCAGAAAGGAAAAGAATGAGCCCAAATGCACAGCAGCAGGGACCGAGCCACGCAGCCTGCCTGCACAAGGAACACGGAAAACATTGACCTCAAACTCACAGCACTGTGAGGCTCGATTTTGGGTCGTTCCATGGCGATGGTGATGCAGTTGAGGAAGATGATCACCAGGACGATGTGATCAAACATCTTGTGTGTGATGATTTTATTGCACATCAGACGGAATCTGCCAAGAAATGAGAAAAGACAGCTCACAGACAGGCTGTTAGCACTCGACTGCTGGGGACGGCACCGCAGCACGCTCCTGCAGCTCAGCCAGGGAACCGAGCTCCCTGTTTGCAAAGCAGAAGAGCCACAGTTCTGCAATCCCCTCCCTGGCAGAGCCCCATGCTGCAGGCACATCTGTGTATGAATAAGAGAGGACTCAAGCTGCGAAGTTCTATTTCAAATTAGAGCTGCAGATTTCCAGCCCAGCAATGTTCATGGGGGACTCAGTCTTTCTGGAAGCACAGCATCTGCTTGCACAGCTCAGACAGAAAGCCAGGTGTGGGTCTGAGCCCTGCCTGCTCCTGGCTTATGTCCAGGAAGAAACGGCTGGATGGAGTCTGGAACAACCTGATGTGGTGCCTGGTTTAGTGGTTAGCAACCCTGCCTGTGGCAGAGGGGCTGGAACTGGGATGATCTTTGAGGTCCCCTCCAACCCAAACATTCAATGATTCTAAATACCTCCAGTGTAAGAGCTGAGTGCACATGAGCACAGGAACAGAAGCTATTTATTGTGACAGATGGTTGTACACTGACCCAGGATTTATAATACCATATTACATTCCCCTAAGTCTGTTTCTGAAAATCTCTCTAATCTCTGTATGAATGAACCCAAGCTCTGCCCAGGGCCCACCAGCTCAAACATGGGAAACTCCCGTTAAGTGTGGGCAGCGTCCAAAGAACGAGGCTGGGGTCTTGGAGCCCACCCACCCCACGGCTGGGCTTTGGGAAGGGCAGTGCTCAGGGGAGAAAAGGGAGCACAGAAATCTGCGCTGAGAGGAGGTTTTGGCAGGTCAAGGAGGATCCTTTGCTGTGATGTAAGCAAGCATGCACCGTCTGCAAGGTTAGATTACTCTGAGACATCAGTGCCCAGCACACAATGAGCTGCCTTACCTGGAATGAGGAGCGAAGACGTAGATGGACCAGGAGTCCCTCTCCTTGCAGCAGGCGGGGAGGTGTGCCCGAACCCAGGCCTTCATGCGGTCCCTTTTGCTCTAGGAGGAAAATGGAGAGCAAAGATGTACCAGGAGGAGAAACAGAGAAGAGTTAACACCTCCTGAGCTCCCAAGGAAAGGATTCAGGGAAATCTTTAACTGAGCAAATATCCCCAGGTACTCAATAAAACCAAAGGAAAACAACCTAGCTCTAAAGGACCTAGAAGGGTTAGGGCTGTGCCAGTGACATCAGCCCCTGCGGTCCCACCTTCCTGCCTCCTGTGCACAGCACCTGCATCCAGCGTGTGGCAGGATGGAGATGACAAGTAAAATCCTCATCCAAGAGGACCCATAGCTTGCTCTGGTCAGCCACAAACCCTCCAGCTTCTCAGCAGGTGCTCTCCTGAATCTTCGGAGATTTTGTTTTGAATTATATCTAATGCTTATGCCAGAGCAGAGGAGCAGAGGGAGGGGTTCCTCTGCTTGCTGGCTGAGCCCTGTGTCTGCACACCACTGGAAAGCCAAAGAAACCATTTGGAAGCTGCATTTCAGAGCAGGAACATGATGGTAAGCATCTGCCTCTCCTTCAGCATGACCAGATCAGGCCGTGGATTATGAAGGCAGAAGGGAGCATTGTAGCTCCTGCGTGAGCACAGGTCATCCAGCTCCCCTGAATTAACTCCTCCAGCAGCCTCAGGGTTAGGTCTTCTCACCTCGGGTGTCCAAAGGGAGCTGAACCCACAGAGCACTGCATGCAGCATCACTGCAGTGCTTCACATTCACAAATTAAAATGAGTTCTGGCTCATTCATTACCCCTGTCTCCCCGCTCCCACATGGGTCTGGTTGTGCACACATGTGGGAGCACGGCTGTATCAGCCCTTGGAAGCTTGACTTTGCAGCAAAGCACAGACATGGACAAGGAGCAGGGCTCCAGTGGCTGCACTTCATCCAGGAGATGGGGAAGGGGGATTCTGTCCTCGCCTGGAGCCAAGCTGTTAGCAATGGGAGGTACTCTGGACTGTAAAAATGGGATTTGTTAGGGTAATTGAGTGGAATGGAGGCAATGTTTCTGCTACTGTATGCACTCAGCCAGGGGCCTCATTAGCAAGGGGTAATTGCTAGTGTAGTGCCCACCTTAATGAAAGCATTTGGTGACAACCTGAACCCTTCGCAGAATGAAAACAACCTTGTGAAAATAAAAGGAGAGGTATGAGGAACAAACCAGCTGGATTTTCCTACCACCCTCCTTTAGTCGTTCATCATTCCCCCCCCCTTCCACACCAGCACACCCTGGGCCCAGCACACCAGTGGGTTCTGGCTGCTTTTGGGCTGTCTGTACGTTCCTTTTCTGACTACAGGCAAGGAGGCAGCACCCTCCTCTTACTCTGAACTATATTTAACAGAGCATCCTGGGGCTGTGCTGTCCCTCCCAGCAGCCCGCTCCACTGAATTATCCGTAGATGTAACAAAGGGAAATAAATGGATCCACTCTGATGTCTGCTCCAAGTCGTGGGGAGAGCAGCGACTGCTGCCCCAGGACACAGAGCATCGCTGCGGCTCAGCCCGGTTCATTTTGCGAGCTGGAAGCCCTCCAGAAGTATCTAGTATTCCAAGCAGTTCTGGTATTTATCATGGGGATTTGTAGTGAATGGTAATGCGTCAGCAGCACAGAATGCTTCTTTATATTCCTTTTGTCCAATTGTAATGCCAAAGATATTTTGGGGTTTGTCTAATTGTTGCAGCCCGCGGTTCATGGGCTCAGTCAGATAACAAAGGCAGAAAGTGATCTTCCATCGCGGCCCCACTCGGCGTGTCAGCACGAGGGCAGCACAGTGCTGCTCTGAGCGGGGCCAGGAGCTGTCCCAGACAGCAGCCACGGAAATCTAAAGCAAAGGAATGGCTCCAGATTTCCAAGGATGGAAGGGCACGGTTCGGTGATGTGCTCCAAATGCAAGATAACCTGCAGAACAAGAAGCGAGCGCTTCCAGCCCAAGTGCCATCAAACGCTTTCTATGCAAGGTCCAGACGCATCCACTGTGCACAATCAGCCTGATTGCTGCTCAAGCCTGCATTATGCTCCCAGTGATATATCAATTATGCTATTTAAATCGTATCTATTTGTCCATAAAACACACCTGGGCAGGATGAATAAAGCCTGGGGGGGGTAGGAAACCGCTCTTTAATTTGGCTGCTGGTGGCTCCACCGAAGCCCCAGGATCTCCCCTGGCCGCCCCCCCCTCTGCACACCACGGTGCAGAGATATTTGCTGCCTTTGCCCCATAGCACGGCCCCCCTGGCCCCTGCTAAGGAGAGCTGCTGATAAATAGCTTCTTTTTTTAGAACTTCCAGATATTAATGTAGTTCTGAGGGCAGGATGAAAGGCAGCTGGCATTAAAGGATGACTGATGCACTCCTTGGAGTAAGGGAGAGGGTTAGATTTATAAAAGATTTATTATAAGGATAGGGGGGAACTGCTGAAAAACACTCTGTGAGCAGCAACAGACCTCCAGGCAAGCTGGAAGCAGCACAGAGGCGCTCGGGACCTGATTATTTTAACTGTGCAGTGGGGGCAGGCTGGGGAGGGCTGGGGGTGCGGCAGAGAGACACAAGAAAAAGTGATATAGACAGAGAGGAACAGAGCTGCAATTGCAAAGGGGATTTTGCCCCTGGGAGGAGGGGACACATTGGGTACTCTCCTCAGTTCCACCCAGGGCACTCACCATTTGCGTTTTTCTTCCCTTTCCAGAGTACAGAAGCTTTGCAGCTGGCACGAGCAGGTACTGGGAACACAGCCCAGGTCCCCCAGCACAGACCCCAACCCCAGGTCCTGCCATGCAGACCCCATAGGCAGCAGATCCCAGCTCGGCCAGGTACAGATCTGCTGCCTGGGTGGATTTGAACGGCTGATCTCCTTATCTACCTTCGTGCCCTGAAGAACAGATTTGGTCCCCTGATTTCATACTCTGGGGTGAAGAGCAGGCAGGGGCCGGACTCTGAGCATGAAGGATAACCTTGCTGAAGGCAGTGGGGCAGCTCTGATACAACAGGAGTCTGGCAGATCCAAATGCAGCCTTCGCACTGCCCTTTGTTTCTGTGTGGCAGCAATCAAAGCCATCCAGCAAGGAGAGCTCGCAGAGCTCTGTTGCAGAAGGGCATATTTAGGACCGCTTTGATCTGAATAACAGTTGAGTTCTTTTCTTCTTCCGCTGGTAAAGAAGTTCTAATTTATTTTTTCAGTTTAACAAAATAACGAGCTCTTTGTCTGACTTTACCAAGTCTCTCATGAGGGCAAAGAGAACCCCAGAATGTCAGGGGGAAATCACAAGGGACAGCTCCTCAGCCTGGGGACCCGTGTCACTGATGGAAGCAGTATTTTCTGAACCCTCTACTGTAGTGATCTGAAGACTTCTGGTTTCCACTGAAAACAGCCACCATGATAAAGATGAAAGGCATGCATCTGATCGAGCAGCATGTGGGGCTGGGACAGGAGGGGCAGGAGGGATGTGCCCCACCATGAGCTGCCCAATGCTGAGGGAAGGAAGGGACCCACAGGGGATGTGAACCCACAAATCAGCGCACATTGGCCATAAAAACCATCCCTAGCGAGCTATACAAAGTGTGGCCTCTCCATCACTCATAACAGTGTTTTTTCCGAAAATAATTACCACTCCTTTCCTTAAAAATTCAATTTGTTTTATGGAGGTTAAAAACCAGGTTAAGACAATCAGTAAAAATCCCAGGCTGAGGATCCATGCTGGAGATGTAATGGGATAATGGCTTGTTTTAAAGGCGATTTACGGCTGAGCGACTCTATTCTGCCAGCACAAGCTCTCTTTCTCCTCCCGGTTGCTCTCTCCCGGTGAAAGGAGTCACCGCTGCCTTTCACATCCTTTCACATGCTCCAAATCCCATTTTCATTCAACAAACTCAACGAAATACAGTAAAATCATGCCCAAAAGCTACAGCCCTCATGCTGCCATTACTGCCCTGGTTACTGTCACGTGGCTGTACCCAAAACCCATCAGCAGCCCACCAAAAACCCATCCGACATTGCACCTTCCGACCCACAGAACAAGGCAAGAACCCTCAAGAGCAGAAAGCACCCCAAAACAAGCTTGTCCTGAGGCTCCAACCACATTGCCTCGTGTTCCCTGACTCCCCACTCTGGTGGCATTTACACCATTTGGGCAGAGGCAGCACAAATTACGTGCAGTGATTTGAAAGTGCAGATGCAGAGAATATGCAAAGCTGGAGATGCTGCTCCGCTATCTGCTTCTCTAATCAGCTCAAAATTACAGCTGATTTTTCTTCTCCTGCTGCCACGCTTTTAGCTAACATTTCCTAAATAGCACTTTTCAGGCCTGTGAAAGAGAGACACTCATGGGCTAATGCCTCTTCATATTGAAATTAATGCAAAGCCTTTGAAATTATCAGCATCTCTGCAGGACTAATGCCTCCACGGGACTTGTGGGCCAAACCTTGCCTCTGCACCGCTTGTTGATGTCAACAGAGATTGTTCCTACAGACGGGAGCTGAAGTCCAAATACCAGCTGGTGAGCGGGGATATTTACTTTTTAAAAATTAAAAACAGAGTCGTGCAATCATAAAGTCAAATCATAGAACCATCTAGGCTGGAAAAGACCCTCAAGATCATCAAGTTCAACCATCAGCCTGACTGAGTACCATCAGTAAACCACATCCTTAGCGTCCTGTCCACACACCTCCAGGGATGGTGGCTAACATAGCCGCAGCTCTGTGCATTTGACTGAACCTGATGTCTCCATCCTGAACACTCTGATACAGCACTGACACACTCAGTGTAACGCCACCACCCAGATTGTCTTGCCCACGGCTCACTTGGGTGAGCAAAAAAAAAAAACCCAAACCAAACACTCGGCACTTCCTTACCATGTTGCCTTCATCGTCGGCATCATCGCAGTCCGGCCGAGGGTCGTCCAGGTGGAGCTGATGGACCAGCAGGCCGGGGGAGGTTTTCCCATTGCAGTCCTGGTGCTCGGAGGTGGAGGTGCGGCTGCTGTGCATGCTGCTGGTCCGGTACAGCGAAGGCACCTGCAGTGTGTCCTGGAGGTCGAAGGAGCCCTTTGCTTCCAGAGACTCCATGCGATGAGGTAAGGAGCCGTTGACGCTGCCGGCCCGGCTGGAGCGCTCCTCATCCGAGCTCTCCCCATCCTCTGAGCTCTCCTTGCCCTCCCCGGAGAGCAGGGACCTGCGCTCTCCGCTCTGACCCCTCCGCTTGAGGCTGGGCGCACGGCCGATGCTGTTCCAGCTGGAGCGGCGGCTGGGCCAGCTGCTGCCAGCACTCCAGGGGCTGTGCGGGGAGCTGCGGGCGCTGGGCTGCGGGACAGGGACAGTGTCAGCCCGTACCACCCGCCCGTGCCATGCCATTCTCGTGGCTTGGACGGGCGGATGGACACTGCACAGAGCTGTGCCCCACGAATGCTCGTTGGGCAACCGTAGGATGCTCGAGTCCTTACCGGGGATTTGAGCTCATAGGCAGCTGGGTCCATGGAGACGCCACTGGCCCGGCGTGACTCATAGGCCTGCGCAGCATCCCCAAACGCAGCGCTCTTGGGCATGGGCATCGGCGTGGCCGCAGTGTGGATGATGAGCGGAGGGGTGAGGCTTTTCTTCAGCTCTGGGTGCTCGCTCAGGGCCATCACTGGAAGCCATGAGGAGGGTTTTAGGGTCCCACCACTGTGAGCATGCACACAGCCTGCCCTTGGGTGGGCAGAGCAGCTGCACAGTGCATGTTTCTCCTCCATACATCAGGAGGAAGGGGGTCTAAAAGCCATCTGGGGGCTGAGAGCTGTCCAACTGCATGGCAGGGAAAAGCAGGATGCTGAGAATGGGATTGGGTACCAACAAAGAGAGCAGACTCCTTATGTATGGCCCCCAACCCTCCACCAACCCCCACCTGCTATTCACAGACCCCTGCCACACTGGGATCCCTCCCTGCTCTCCTTCCTCCTCCTTCCCACCCTCTCAGGGCTCCTCCACTTGTCCCCCCGTGAAGACAACCCAATCACATGGATCTCAGATCTGAATGCCATCACATTTCCTTTGCCTGCAGCTCACACTCCCACCCCTGCAGCACAGTGTGCCACTGCTGAGATGAAGGCATTGTCCCCAGGAGGGATTTCCCACCTAGGACACAGTGTTCTCACAGCAGAGAGGGCTGTGCAGCAGGGCAGGTGTCCCGGGGTCTGTACTCACAGACTGGGTTTGACAGGTTCTTCTTCAGTCCACCCTCCTCTTCCAGACTGCGGAGGAAGAGCTCACCCTCTGAGTCGGACTTGGATGCATCACCCTGCAGCAAACAGAGCGCTTCAGCAAGGATGGGTGAGGGGCCACCCACACCAACACCCCTCGGACACACGAGACCCCATCGCCAACACCACACCTACAGATCCACCGAGCTGTGTACCACGATGCAACACCACCTTTCACAAAATGAGGCATGCACATATTTATACCACAGACTAATTAACCTCCTACCAGGAAGGCTGGCTGCCTTTGATTCCAAACACAGCCCCGGAAAGGGATCAGGGAAATAAAAAGTAAGAAATGCATCGCTCATGTTTTTGTGCTGCAGGAATCGCACGCCGATGCTAGGGAGCGATGAGCAACGTCAGGACAAAGGTTGACCCCACTCATCTCTCTCAATATCTACACCATGGCTTGAAACTCCCCATGTGTGAGCAATCCCGTGGCTTTCTGGTGGTGCTTAAAGAAGCTACCAAGGACTCTGGATGCTGACTTTGCAATGCAGCCATGGGCACACGGTGATGCAAGCCCCAGCGGTACAGAGAGGATCCAATGTCTGCCCCTGGGTGGGCAGCACGTCCTGCTGCAATACAACAGAGATTTGGGGGGTTTACACAGATTTCGAATCCTGAGAGCTGTTGAGAACCCACACTCAGCCCCAGGAGGGGGCTGACAAGGGGTGAGGTTTACACGGCTCACAGCGTGCTCGCTCCATCTCGCGGCACGCACCCGGCGAGGGACCTCCCTGCACGCTTCTGTCCATTGGCTCTGCAGAAAGGTGCTTAGGGTGTGGTATAGTGAGCGTCCATCCGGCGGGAGAAGGTGCTTGCCAGAACTGTGCCAATCCACCAGAGGAGGATTTGGGGCAGAAAATGCTTTTCTGGCAAATGGCACTAAACCCCAGCGTGATGCACATAGGAAGGGAAGGGAGAGGGGAGGGAAGGAGGGAGGGTGCTGGGGTGGAAGCCAAGCAAAGTCTCTCTTAGCTGGAAGGAACTGGGAGCCCAGAACCCCACCAAGGCCAAGCTGTCATCAGTGCCCCATGGAGGTTTGGTGCTCGGGTGCCGGGCAGGGGGAAAACCCAGTGGGGCCCAGCCCATGGTGAAGCACAGCAGCATGGGGCAGCATTTCTGGAGTGTTCTGCAACAGCCCAGATGAAAGTGTGAGGGTGCACAGCATGTGCAGAGATGGGAAAGCAGAGCTGCATGGGGACTCCCCCAGCACCAAACCTCACATCTGTGGGCAGAAGCATCTCCTGCAAGCAGTGAGTGCCAGCCCCAGCGTGCTGCCCGTTACCTGCTCCTGCACTCCCAGCTTGCCTTTCTGGATAGAAAAGGGGTTGTGAGAGAAGAGGAAGTTACAATCCTTCTGGGAAAGGAGGACATGTCCAGAAGGACCCCAGGGCACAGTGACTGCCAGCGCATACCCACAGTGTCAGGATGCATTTGGATGTGTCAGGAAAGGGTGTTGTGCTGAAGGAAGAGCCAGACTTCTCGGAGACGGCAGAAGGGGAAGGTGAAGAGAAACACGGAGCCAGCAGCAGAGCAAGGCTCAGAGAGTGCTGCACTTGTGGGATGTGGGTGTCCTCAGCCCCCTGAACATCTCAACCTCACATCCCAACCCTCATCCTGGGAAGCTCGGGTATCTTCCCGCAACTGCTGTCTCTGACCAACCTCACCCTGCAGAGCATGGGGCTCTCACACACTTCAAACTCATTCCAGGTCCCGAGCCGTGCCTGGGGACCATCCCACCTCTGCGGGTGGGAGCGGGCTGCTTTGATCCCATCTGCTGGAAGCCCCACGGGTGAGCTCACAGGGAGCTGGTCCCAGAGCCACCCTGCTCCCCAGAGCACCCACCTTCATTCCTCCAGCTCCCCCGAGGAAGAAAGGGACTTAAAACCGAGGCTGACCCAACAGTGAGGACAACAAAAAGAAAAGACTGACACCACCCCGACAACCGCTGACAGCACGACGGCTATGACGATGAGGACGGCAGCACGGGGTGTGACCAGGCACCACGAGGGACACAACCACGGGGGCGTGGGGGGCTCATGCGTGGCAGTACGTACCGCTGCCGAGTCGCCCGGCAGCTGAATACAGCTCAGCTGCCCGCCAGCATCGTCCCGCTTGGAGATCTCCTGAAGGAGAAACAGGGCAGGGAGGGGGGAAGGAAGGGGAAGGAGGGTTCAATTTTCACAGTTTCGACAGCAGAAATGAGTGGGAAGTAAAGAAAAAACAACACGAGGAGAGGCAGGAGGGGACGGGGAAGGGCGTCGGGGAGCAGCCCCGGCGAGGACAGCCTTACCTTTAAATTAAGTGTTTCAGACAGAGAGCTTGATGCAGCTCCAAAGTGATAATTGTGCTAATGAAACACCAGCTAATTATCGAAAACACGATTTCTCCTTTTCTTTTTGCAGCTGCATAATGGGATCTTTATTTATTATGCCATCATTAAGCAGCAACGGAGGCTTTTAATGAATGTTTGATTAACACAACATCAGCCCTCCTGCAGCCAGGTGAAATACCTCCTGCACCAAAACTCGGTGCCTCACAGCTCTGCTGGGGAAGCACCAGCACTCGTGGTCCTTGGCTCACCACGGCCCTGGGCACATTCACTGCTCACCCTCGCTGCTCCTCAGGGGCAGAGCAGCGCTGCTGCAGCCTGTGCCCCACACACGGGGAACTCACCCTGCTCCCAGAGGGGATGGAGAGTTTGAGACGGATCCCTCACAACCTGGGATTTTCTATGACTCCCTGGTCTGTTTTGGGGTCTGAATGGGACATGGGGTCTTTCCAGCCACAGACACTTAATTTAAAGTCTTTGATTGTAAGAGAGAAAGAGGTGTAAAAGCCATCAAAAGAAAACATGGAAACACTTTCCCTTCACGAAGACAATCCCAACGAAACCAATAGGGCTGCAAAAGACACGGGATGTAACAAAAACACCATCCAAAAATTTCCACGGGGGGAAAATGGGCTTCAATCCTTTGGTTGAAGGCCAAGCACTGCTTTCTGCGGGTCTGCCGCTGCAGCCGGAGCACTGCAACAGCTGCAGGGTGAGCGTGGGGCTGCGGTCACCCCAGGGTGCCACGGAGCAACGGGGGCACGAGGCAGGGAAAGGGACAGAGCTGGGAGAGGGGATGGGGGCAGACGAGGCCGGGAGGATCGCCAATGGAAGAACACGCGTTGGAGATAATGCTGTCAGGGAGTCCCTCGTGGAAGGAGCTTTGTGTCTGACAGAGAGGAGCCATTGTTTGCTTCAGAGAGAAATCCCCAGGGCAGAGACCTGTGCTCAGGCAGCGGTTTCAAATGAGCAGCTCCATCAAATGGGGTCCCCTGCTCACTCACCGTCCCTACCCAGCGCCCGGCCCGAGTTCAATCGCACTCCCAAAAATAGCCACGTTGCATCCAGCCCCAAATGTGCCTCTGGCACGAGAGCAGCAGGTTACCAAAAAAAAAAAAGAAAAAAATGGGGAAAGAAAGTCCACCCGGCAAAATATATTGCTCCATATTCAAAGTTTGGAACAGGTCCTTCTTCGTTCCCGATTGCTTATATACATTTGCTGCCTAGCAACTGGGGCTGCAAAGCCATGCACTAAAATTAACGAGGTGCTTGCAGATTGAGGAAAGGCAGTCAAGGACTGGGGAGATAAAGGCGGCCGCCCTGAGATTGTGTTTCAGCCCGGAAAGCTGAAGGAGAATGGAAAAACACCTCGCTCAGACGAAGGGTCGAGTGCAAGGGCTGGACAGGGACGCGGGGTTTGTTTACAGGGAGAGATGATCTCTGTATTCATTTTGCTGAGGAGAGGATCCTTTGTGTGCTCGCTAGTAAAACCCAGGGAGCAGGAGCTGCAGGGCTGTGAGGTGCTGAGGTCCGACTGCTGTGGCTGTGCTGGACCCCTCCTGGCCCCAGCAGCTCCCGCTGAGCTCCCTCCTTCACACGTTCCCATTTAGCGGAGGAGCCCTGGAAGCTCAGAACAACAAGGATGTGGAAGGAAGATGAGGAGTAAAATGCCGCTCTAAAAGCCTGCGCTGTGAAATAGCACTGTAAGCAAAGTGGTTAATTGCATGGCTCAGGTACAAGGCCATCAGAATGGCGGTGGTTGGGCAGAGCTGGTGCCCGAGGGGCTGTGCTGGGTGGTGCTCCAGCGCTCTGTGCTCTCCTCTCGATGCTGGAGCAACAAAGACGAACCCGTAAAGCTGCGCCGTGGGAACAGAACCGCAGCGTGTTGCGGTGAACGGCAGCGAGCGGTGCCACGGTGCCAGCTGGCTGCAAGCGAGCGGGGGAAATCACTGCCAGCCAGAAGCAAGCAGAGAGTGCCACGTGCTCCAGCACCAAACCAGGCGGCGGGGCTGGAGGGGGAGGATGGGGGGGGGGTCACCTCCCCCAGGGACCTCGGGAAGGGGTGGCTGCGCTGCAGGGCTGAGCCTGGGGCGAGACACGGGGCTCTGCCACTCAGGCGACCTTCAGAGAATCAATTTGCTCGGCTGAAAGGTTCGGTTTCGGAGCCGTCATCGCTCTTGCAAGCAGACAAGGAGCCTTCTACCTCTTCTCACTAGGGCAAAGGAACACTGAGCTATGGAGGAGAACCTGGCGGTGACCTTCCCTTCAGGCTGAATGGTGAGAGGGGGTTACAGAGAGAAACGGCCACAGCAGCAACAATTAAACAAAAAAACATCGACAGAGAGAGAGACGATACAGAAAAATGAGAGAATTTCTTCTAGCTATCTCCCGGTACGATTCCATTAACGTAACTCTAGATTGCACTGCAAAAATAATAACAATAATAAAAATAAATACGGCTCTGTGCATAGCTGTTCACAGGCTGGTAGGATATTAGGACACACAAGTAACAAATCTTTAATAATATCCCGCTGCTCCAGCTCACTTATCAGCAGCGGAGGCAGTGGGCGAAAGCATGGCCATATAAACAGTCCCAGTGGACAGCTCTGGGCTGCTGCTCCCCTCTGCTCCATGGCAGGATTCAGTCCCCCATCCCTCGGCACTCCGGGCAACTCCCGTGGGGTGGGTGGGTACCATAGGTCCCCGCTTTGGGGTTCAGCTCCCAACTACACAGCTCAGACACAGAAACTGCAGCTCTGAGCTAATCCCCCCCCCTTCCCAAAAGCTGCAGCACCGTGGAGCTGGCAGGGATGAGGACCCAGGTGCCTTAAAATGGAGAGCATTGCCGTGCTGGAAGCAGGAGGAGCTCCATGTGCACACGCCGCCAAAGAAGTTAATCACGTTCCTAATCTCCCAGCAGCCTGCGTTAAGTTTTCAGGAAGGGTTTTAATCTGGCTCACAGACACGGAGAGAACTGTTTCAAAGGCACTGTCATAGCAGTTATCCCATCTGCAGTGCCTGACTCACCGCTGAGTTCTCCCTCCTGCATTAATGCTAACAATGCTTTTCATTTAAGCCCTTCATTTAAAGGACTTGCTGTATTAAACTGTACCTCAGCTCAGCAGAAAGAAGGAGGAAGAAAAAAAAAAAAAAGAGACCTCATATTTTTCCCCACTTCTTTTCATGTACCACTCCAGTAAATGTACTGCTGCCCACTTCTGAAATCAAATTCCTGCAGCAGTTCCGCAGGCCCTGAGACTTTCAAAGGCAGCAAAGGCACGAGCGTGAGAACATTACCTCTGTCTGGAAACCCTCCACCAGGATGGCCACCAGCAGGTTGAAGAGAACGTAATTCCCAAATGTCATGAGGGCGATGAAGTAGAGCGCTGCCCAGGAGGAGGTGGATGCCATGCCGTTGTAGAGGACCTTGTTCCAGTCTTCCTGGGTCAAAATCTGCAGAGAAAACATCTCAGGAGCGTGGAGACAGAGAGCAGCGTGCTGGGCAGGGTGAGCAGCCTGCAGACAGGCACCCCATGCTTGGCGTATGACCCGAGCTATAATTAATGGTCGTATTCCAGTGCACCCCAGTGCCTCTGCAATGAGTGCTCCAGCAAGCCGTGCTGCAGCTGCCCCAGCCCCGCAGCCCAAAAAGGCAACATAGGTCGGTCAGTACCTGGAAAACGGTGACGATGGCCCAGAGCAAGGAGTCAAAGTTCTTCCTGTCGGGCAGCGTGTCACCGTCCCGCTCGGAGGCAAACTTACAGCCAAAGAGGTGCATCCCCAGGATGCTGCAAGGAGAGCACAGGGCTGAGCCAGGGCTGAGCCACTGCCCCCAGCTCCATGGAGCCCTTCCATGCCATCGCTTAAAGAGATGAGTCATTCCTTCACTGAAGAGCACACCACGGCAACGTGCAAACTGATAATGAATTTGGGTCAGATCTGTCACACGGCTTCGAAAAATGAGCCGGCTCCTTCCATTTCTTTTCCTTTGTGCTCCGTTAGTCACAACATTTTGTTTCAACTCTTTCTAAACAAAATGTTTTGACTTTCTGCTTTGCGATGACACAGCTTTCAGCAGAACGGGCTTAAATGGAACTGGGAAGACAAAAAGGGCTCCTGCGAGCAGCCTGAATGGAGCGCGCCAGGGGGCTCACCACATCCGATCCCATTCTGACATGAAAACAGAATACCTTTCATTTCAGATTGATGCTAAAGGAATCATTTGTTTTCCCTGCTCTCGGCCAGTAACCCGAACAATCGCATTATTCACAGCTCTGTTCGGCATCGCGGCACTGAGCAGTGCTTCAGAGCAAAATGCCTCCCCAAGAAAAGGATCATCACTGCACGGAGCAGAGCCTCTCTCAGCCTCACAGCACTGGAGCACCGGGGCAGGGGCCGTTCCAAAGCTATAGCTGAAATCCAGACCCAAATCCACAATTCTGGGGCTACCCCACACCTACTTCTACCATTCCCACTGCAGAACTTCACTTCTCTGAGGAGGCCGTGCCAGAGCACGAGCACCGCTTCTGCTGGCTTTGCTTTAGGAACACTGCCCTCCTCCTTGACAGATCTTTCAGCACCAGGCTCGTCTGCGCGTAACGGGACAGATGTCTTGGGGTGGTGACAAGGAATCATCCAGATGAAGGATTTCCCTTGCAAATCATCTCGCAAAGACAGATGTCTCATTTGGCCAGAATTAAAAGAAGATTGTCATCAAGCCACTGCCAGCGCTGCTCTGGGATTCTGAGCTCCAAAATGCCCAAGCATGGCCCTTTCACATCCCCATGGGATCCCACTGAACACCCCAGAACACAAAGCTCTCACCAAGCACCCACCTAAATATGAAGATGAAGAGCATCAGCAGCATGCAGAAGGTGGCCACGTTGTCCATGGTCTTCATGAGGACGACGAGCTGCCGCTGCAGGGCCGGCATGAAGCGCACCAGCTTCAGAACCCGCATGAGCCGGAAGGTCCGCAGCACCGACAGCCCCCCGCCTTGCTGCCCCACGATCTCCCACACGCTGAGAGGAAAAGAATTCATTGTGGGATGGGTGGGGAACACCTGGCGTGAAGGCATGGGGAGAAGAAGCAAAAGGAGAGGGGGGAATTCGGAGGGAAAAGAGATGGGGAGTGGGAAGCCCTCCCCAGGCTGAGGGGAGCTCTTGGTGCCTCCTGGAGCTGAGCCCCACCAGCGCCAGAAGCCCCCAGCTGCAACCACAGTCTCTGTACGTGGTCCCTAACTGGGCACTGACTGTGCCATTTGGGACCTAGACCCGGCCAGCATAGATTGCTGTCTGCATGGGCCTCTCTGAAATGACCAGAAAATAACCCCAGGACACCTAGTAGCAACTGTGTCTAATTGTGTTAACTTACAGCAGTGTCATAGGAAGGCATTTATGCACACTCACCATTACGTTCCATCTCAATGAAGGGAAAAACATGTAAAGACAGCTCTAGGTTTATACCTAATCACCACGATGATCCCATCAAAGATGTTGTATGGGTTCTTAATGTAGCCAAAGGGGCCGTAAACGAGGACTTTGAGCAGCATCTCCAGGGCAAAGAGGCTCGTGAAGACGATGTTGCTGATCTCCAAGGCGTTGGTGAGCTCCTCTGGCTGGGAAAGAAGGGGAAGAAACTGAGGAAGTCAATCCAGATGTGCACTTCACACAAACCGCAGTGCTGGTAGTAGGTTTATGTCCAAGTGCCATGAGCTGAGTGTCAGTGTTTTTACATCTCAAGCTACACTTTTTTAGAGCAAAGGCTTTGGGTACTAAAACTGAAATACCTCCAAGAATCTCATGATTAGGAGACCTGAACACCACTACTGCAGAATGGGGCCCCATCCCAGTGTTTCAGTCAGGCAACCTAAAAGCAGCGGTACGAAGAAATCCAAGAAACAGATTTCCAGCAATCCTGGTCCTCAATGAACGCCTGTCATGTCTTCGTAACATACTTCACAGAGGGTTCCCAACAATGCCTGCAGACACCGAGCGCTGCGCTTTCCGTGCCGGGTGGGTGGGCATAATTGGAAAACATATGGCAGAAGACAAAACGGGTGCTGCAGTCTGTTTGGGATCAGGCTTCATCACCAGCATCACCAGGAGCAGGTCGACAACCCCAGAGCCCCATTTCACCCCAAAGCACAGCCACAAGCACAGCCCTGGGCCCACACGAGCTGCAGAACCCAGCCCAAAGGTTTGGTGTCATCGTCTCGCTCAGAGCGTCATCAACCGTGCTTCAGGGACAGGAGAAATCTAAGGTTTTACAGTTATACGCTGTCTGGTAAACAGTTAAATCCCCATGGACTTCCAGCCACTGCTGTTTCTGCGTGTTGAAGTCTCCAGGCACAGCTGGCCAAGCTCTTTTAGCTCAGGTTCCTCCACCCCAGTGTGGTGGCAGCTGGAGATCCAAACTGCTCTGACGTTATCTCAGCAACGCAGCAGTCCCTGAGGATGCACAGCGGTCCTGGTGGGACCTTGTGATGACAAAGCAGCGGTCCCCAGGTGGCAGAGCAGGAAATGGCAGCATCAACAGAGAAAAGCAATTGAAAAGGAGACAGGGCGATCTGAACGCTTCCTGCATCCTGAACATCCTGCTGGACGAGCATCAGCCAGGCACACACCTCACACGATAAGGAAAATAAGCAGGGAAGCCTGCACTCCCTGTGCGTCCCCAGCACAGCCCAGTGCTGCCGCAGGGAAAGAGCGCCCCAAGGAATTATTCTGCAGTCCCAAAGCAGCAGATGGGGTGCTGTGAATTAGTGCAGGGTTTCCTTGGGGTGCTCCCATGTGGGCTATTCCCCCATGCTGCAGCTCAAGGGGCTCCACTCAGCTCCATGTCCCTTCCAGGGGACACATTGCTGCTGCGTCAGGAGCAGAGCCTTAGCACACCGGGAATTATCCATGGGGATGGAGGTGGGCTGAGCTGTGTGCCTGCCTGGGGGGATGCTCACCCTGCGGGGATCCACACCCCGGGGGCATTGCCCAACCCCAGCTATGGGATTCCCAAGGAGCCACAGGCACACGGAGATAATGAGGCTGCTCAGAAGGCACTGCTGCCTCCGGGAAATCACAGCCTGTGTCTGGAGCATCCCTCCTATGGCAGCATCAAAATCCTGCGGGGAAGTGGCTTTTCCATCCAGTGGGAATTAGAACTGTCATCTCAAACTAGACAGGAGAGTTTCAGATGTGGCCAACTCCGTGTGGCCCTGCCCTCCACGTCAGCCCCTGTCCCCTTATCCATTTGCACTGTACCACAGATTGAAACTAGAAAATATAAATAAGTCAGCCTGAAGAAGAACACAGAAACTTCTGCTCACAAAATGTCCAAACGGATGCTTCAAATATCTCAGATAAGGTATTTATATATATATAAATACATTAAGTGAAGTCTGCTAATCTCCTCATCATCAGCAGCAGTGACTAATTAGAAGGAAAACATCCTATGATTAAAGGAGCAGCCCCCAGAAGCAGCCAGATGCCGGCGTGAGGCGTCGGTCGTCCTCCATCAATCCAGAATCGTGTCTGCAGGACACTCTCCCCACCGGACACACAGACGTGGTGCCCTGGATACATCACCCCCTGTTAGCTCTGTGTTTGCACGGTGTCAATGTGTGCTGCACCACACAGCGTGTTGATGAGAGCTGGCAGTGCATAAAACAGGAGAAGCAGCAAACAAACACCGTGCAGCAAAGCAACACGGCGGGGAGGGGGGCTGGGGATACAGACACTCAGAACACCCTGAATTTGGCTGCAGCAGAAGGAAAATCCCCATCCCATTCTCCTCCCTTCCCCCATGCAGGTTTGGGGGAGCACCCTGAGCCCGAACCCCTGCACACGTGGGCTGTGCTCCCCCATTCCCCACAGCAGAGTGATGGAATGCACCAAACACCCTGGCACACCTTGCTGAGAGCTTACGAGGCTCTAGCTCCTGCCTTCCTCCAGCCATGACAGCAAAATGACCACACCACAACCCAGGAGCTGGGACTGATGGTCCCTAATGGGTCCCTCCCAACTCGGGCTCTTGTACAGTTCCACAGCACTGCCCAGCACTGCTGGACCTGCATGCACAGGGTCCACATGGGCACACCCGGAGCGCCTGAGCCGTCACAAGGAGCAGCTTTCCATTATCTCCCCAACAACAAAACAGAGCCTTCTGTCCCACAGCGGGTGCCTGGGGGGGGAAAGGGCCCTGGGAGCACAACCAGGACAGCACACAAACTCCTGAGCCATTCCCTGACTGCGGAACAGAACCCTCCTGAAAGCATTTCCATGGCAACGAGAGAAAAATGCCACAGAAAGAAAATAACGACCTCAGCTATTTCCCAGGAAACACCAACATTTTACTGAGTCATCACTTGCAGATTTTATATACATATAGATATACATGTGAAATATCAAACAGGTCACGTAAACAGGTGAACCTCCTCGCTCCTCAGCCTGATGCCCTCCCACCAAAGCCTCTCTGCTCTCCCTGTGGGTGCAGATGTATGCACTCTGTCCCCCCCGAGGCCCGAGCAAGACCTGGGGCAAACACCATAAGGAATTTGGATGAAGGGAAAGAGGCATCAGTCGTCAAAAAGCTCTGCCCCACGCTGACTGCCCGTCACTCCGAGCTGGCAGCTGGCTTCTGCAAGAAGCAGATGGACAAGGACTTACCCGTTGCCCAGGTCCAAGCTGTGCTGCGAGGCTTTCCCCGCAGATCCTTTGCCAAAATGGCTAAAAGGAAGAATTTCCCTCTTGGAAGAGGGCTCGGGAAGCAGCGGGACAGAGGGCTCATGCTTGGCTCCTCCACCCACGGCACCCCAATGTGTGTTTCCCTACAGCTGTGCCCCTGCACCCACCCCACAACCCCACTGAGAGCCCAAGGGCAGAGCCATGTGCCGCCCTGCCCTGCAGCCCTGCACCCACTCCTCAGAGCTGCAGCAGCTGCTCTGCCTGAACTCCTTATCTCCTCCAGCCTGAGATTTCAGGATGAATATTATCCCAGAAAATGCAAGAGAAACACGGAGCAGCTCATCCCTGCGCGCAGGTTTCGGAGGAGCTTAGGCTGAACAAAAGCTGCATTTCCACTTGGTCACACCTTGTAAGCACTTGAGGTTTAAAGCCCTCTATTTCTAGTTAAGCTCCACCAAGTTTCCAACTTATCTCCCCATTAGTACTCGAGAGGTACCGAGGGGAGGGAGCGCAAAAAGAAAGAGGGGAGGGGAAGGCTGTGCACCTGCACAGATCTGCTGAGACCGCCTTGTGGTCCCCGAACGCCATCTCTGGTGCTGACAGACGGCCACGGGGGAAAGCTGCTGCTTTCCTACCGTCAGCAAAAGCACGTTCATAACACACAGCTGAAATGTGGGGCTGAGCAGGGACACGGGCTGACCTCCACCAGGGAACCTGGGAAGATGAAGGGTGATGCCTAGGGGAGCACGGAGGAAGCAGCGATGGGTTGGTTTGCTGGAAGCAGGGCTGCTCCCGAGCTCCTCTGTGTGGTGGGACCCACCCGGGGGCCACAACCACAGCCATCAGAGCTGAGCAGACAGGAACACCCAATATGTGCAGAGCAGGGATGTGTCATCCACACGGGGATGGAGTCCATCCCCAGCACACTCATCTTGTGCCACTCCACCGAGCAGAGTCTGCTGTGGGCACTGAACCAGCGGCTGTGTGGGGTGGGACACGAGGAGCTCCGACCCCAGAGCCAAACACAGCAGGGAGGGCTGAGGCTGCAGCTCCATCCGCAGAGCTGGAGGAGACTTCGTGGGACGCTGCAAACCCGCATGCATTCATCCATAATGCACGCAGAGGAATGAATTGTCTGATAAGAGAAATGTTTTCCCACTGCATGAAATCTCTTCTAATTCTCAAAAGATTCCATCTCCAGAACTGGGATTAAACCTGCTGCACTGGCAGGACGCGGCAGGGAACACACCTGAGGACTCCACTCTGGAGGAGATTGGGAGCAAGTCCATTAACAGACAGTGGGTTCCTATGAGACCTCATAAACCCCTCACGGTGCTGAGGAGTGGGAGAACCCCTGAGGTCCAGAGAAGGGATTACCCCCGGTGACAAACAGCCAGCTGGTTCTGGAGGCAGCGATCCCAGTGATTAACAGCTCCGATGCCTTCCATTAGCATCGATTTGACTCCCCTGGTCTCCAGCAGCAAACCGTTAATAAGAGTAATTCCTGCTGAAGCAAGAGCTAATTGAATACAACACGCGCAGATCTATAGGGCACCTTGTTTTCCTGCAGGCTGAGTGCCCCACGCAGCTGCAGTGCTGGGAAATTGGGATGTCGCCTGCTCCGAGCCAGCAGCTTCCGAGGGAGGGGAACCCTCAGCCGCTGCCAGAGCTCGGAGCTTGGCTGGGATGAGCTGGCACGGGGCTGGGAGATGTGTCATGGAGTTAAATAGAGACATGGGACATGCACCAAAGTGGAAGCAGAGCCGTCTCCAGGAAGCTAAGACATGCATGAATGCGGGACCTCGTGGGCTCCTGAGGAGAGCACGCGCTGCCCAGGGAAGGGAATCTCCTCGGGACAGAGGGACACATGCCCGTGCATGAGTGTCTCCCCAGATCAAAAGCTTACAGATCAGATATATAGGGAGAATCATCAAATTGCAAGCTTCATAGTGAAAAGGTTGGGATGGGCACAGGGTTAAGGGAGCCCAGCACCACCTGGCATTGATTTGGCAGAGCTGGCATTGCCCACTGGGATGGGTGCTGCATGGGGACAGGACTGGGCTCTGAGTCCCTGCACCAGTGGGACATGACCCAAGTGCCCCCTCACCACCAATCAGGGTGACTCGAGCAGTGTGAACCCCACAGGGCTCATGTGAACCCCCACCATCTCTTCAGAAGACAGCAGAGCACTTGGGAAGGCCCCATTCTGGCACACAGGGATGGCCAAACAGCAGCCTCCATATGGAATCATAGAATTGTAAAGGTTGGAAAAATCCACTAACATCATCTGATCCAACCACCAGCCCATCACCACCACACCACTAAGCACATTCCTCAGTGCCACAGCCTCCTTTCATGAACATTCTGGGGATAGTGACCGCCACCTCCCTGGCCAACAGCCCAGCAGCTGCCCTCCTGGGACCAAAGTGCTTCTGAACCCCAGTGCAATCTCACTGCCACAGCCTGCCTGGGGCTCAGGACGTGGGCTGGGACCTAACCTAAGCAAATCCTGAGGTCCCCGGGCAGGTAATAACCATCAGCTCCCTTCTTCCCTTTGCACTGACTTCATGCAGAAGCAGAAGTACACAAATGCAGTTTGGGTGACTATTACAGAAGCTCGAACATGCAGCCTCGTGGCTGCTCCATGCCAGCAGCTTTCCTAACACAGCTGCACTCGGTGACCCTCCCTCCCCTCTCCATCACCCTGGATACCCAGGAATGAGACTGCTGAGCTGGAGGCTGCCACGTTCTGCAGCCTCTCCTGTGTACACCAATCAGCACTGTAATCCATACTGCCAGCGAGCTTCCCTGTGGCACAGATGGTTGATATTTCCATGCCACAGCAGCAATCGATGGCAGAGGCTCTGCTGACGATGCTGCACCGGCTGTGCCTCCGTGCAGCCCAGCACCTGCAGCAGGACACAGCAGGACTGCTGCCGTGAGCTCAAAGCTCCGCGGGGCCCCTTCCTCCTCCTCCTGAGAACGGCCTCCCGCTGCCATGAGCCTCTCTCCCTGGATGCTGTCCCAGAGAGCCATTCCCCACTCATAACCCCTCCAATTTGCTTTCAAGAACTAGAAATAATATTAAAAAAAAAAAAAAAAAAGGGTCTGTAGAGGTCTGAACTGATTTCCTCTTCCTTCCCACAGCCCACAGGTTTGGTCGTGCCGAGGTCCAATCCCCCACGCTGTGGGCTCTGTGGCTTTGGAGCGCCGGTGATGGCCCTGGGGCTGGGACCATGCCTCCTTCTCATTAACAATGAAACGCCGCAGAGACAGCGGCTGAAATTCAAGCGCTATTCAAACAAACGGAGATGTGGGGAATAGTTCATACCGAGCGAGTTCAGACAAGGAAAATCGGAGCAGCCAGGCAGCTCAATGCGAACCAGATTTCAAAAACAAAAACAAAACCCCGAGCCCTTCCTTTAAGGAAGCTCTCACCGAATTCCTTCCCCTGCCGAGCAGCTCGGCATCGCGCCTCGCGCTGAACCTCTGCGTTTCACCCCAGGGAAGGGCTTGAGAAAAAGAAAGCAGCGCATTGTGCAGCGCAGCCTGGCTCACGGCCACGGCCAGGGCAGCGCAGCACAGGAGCCCTCTGCTTCAGCAGCACACTTCACTCCTGCACTGTGGCAGAGCGAGCTCCTGCAAAGCCCCAGCGCTCGGACCCGTGTCCCTAAGGCAAATCAGATTGGTTCAGCAGCGCATTCAAAATCCCCCAGAGCCTACCCTGAGATCACCTTTCCATTTCCCTACCCACAGCTACCAGTTTCTACCTGCGTTTCGCTCCGTCTCCGTAGGAAAACAAGCTCCTTAGCACTCATTAATAATCCGAGGCAATCTGCTCGTCGTTTCCCTGATGGAAAATTTCACACCGCTGCCCAGCAGCAGCAACACACAGAGCTCAGGCACTGCCCGGACCCCTGCCTTCCTCCCACGGCGAAGGCACAGCTGTTGGCAATGGGGCTGCATCCTGCCCACACTGCTCACACACACACATCCTCCTCCAGCAAGGTGCAGGTAAGAGACACAATGCTTTTGACACAGCATCATAAAACATGTCCTGAACATATTTATCCTAATACAGCTTGGTGTGCCCAGGGCTGCCTTGTGTAGAAAAAAAACCAACAAAACAAAACAAATCCCAAAAGGTAAATATTCATTCAGTAAGCAGAAAGATTAATACTGGAATCGTGGAGTCGAGTGTTCTTTGAGCCCCATCACCTCTGTGCAAACAATCCCCCAATGAAGATAAATCTGGTGAGGCGGATCACCTGCACGTTTAAGAAGGGCTTTTATAAAAGAAAAATCTCATGTTTCAGTGTTTATCATCCCCGCAGAAAGGCCTGGTCCAGCATTTCTCCACTCCAATTCCTGCTCTCATAACTGTCAGATTATGAAACTGCAGACTATAAGCTTCTCAAGTTAACAGAAAAACACCTCTCTGTTCTCTGCCGCCGCTCTGAGCAGATGAACTAATAAAAACAGGCTCAGCTATGCGCTCCAAGTGCCTGGGAGAAAGGAATTTGGAACAGTAGTAGCTTCAAAATACTGTCAGAGAAAGCAACCGCCCACAGGATCTGGAGTCCCCCACGCACATCCGCTTCCTTCACCTTATTACCAGAAAACCACCACGAAAATCTGCCTTTTGCCATCCACCTGCCTGCCAGGCCCACTGCTGGTGGGGCAGAGGCCAGGATTTTCTCCAGGACAAAGAATTAAGGTGTTGCACTGTTGCCCTTGAGGCAACAAGCCAGGAGCTTGCACATCCAATCCATGCATCCCTCTAAGCTTGCATCATGTCCATCTATCTACCCTTCCTCCAACCATCTACTTAAGCATCCATCCATCCACCCATCCTTCCCAGCAGGATGCTTCCCACGTGCACAGCAGGAGCTGCAGCAGCACCTCCTGAAGCCCCTGGACAATCCCAGTGCAGTGGATCCACTGTCACCTTCCATGCACTCCGAGGAGGAATACAAACTGTTATCGGTTGCTGTAAGTCTCTCTGCAGGCTCCCAGGAGATGAGCTCTATTACAAAACAAACACGGGCTCATGGAAGGTTCCCCTGCAGCTCCGTGAGCATCCCTGTGATGAGCAGCTCCCTACCTGTGGGACTGCAGGGGCACAGCCACTAATGCGTGCTGAAAACAAAGGTTAGCCAGCCAGACTGCATTAGGACATCATGGAGAAGGCGCTGGTTTGAAGGGACACATTTAGCACATCCAAGTCTCCCTGGCGTTCAGACATTGAGGCATTGATGCCATGGGAGGACACAGGACTTGCAGCCACCACCAGGGGCAGGGAGGGAACGTCTCTGCATGCAGTGAGTGCAAAACATGCCAGGATGGAGAATGAACAACAATAAGCCGAGAGCAGGGGGTTCCCAGAAGGGGCTGGCATGGTTCAGGGATGGCTGTGGCAGGGAGAGCCCCGGTGCCCCAAGCAGCTGCTGGGGCTGAGCAGCAGCATGTGTGCAGTGAGGCTGCACAGTGTCTCAGCTCCCCGGGTCGTGGTTTCCCCAACACAAAGCACACATCTGCAGGAACCAGCCCAGCCCATCCCGTGTCTGTGCACAGTGTCTGTGCACAGTGTCTGTGCAGCTCAGGGTATGGGAGCAAAGCATCTATGCTTGCAGCCAGAAAAGGGACCAGATGGCACCTCCTGGGAGCAGAGTTTCTCATCCCTATGGACACATTCCAGAGTGGCAACCTCTTTTCTTAATGATAACATAAAGGGAAGAGCTCGGCAGGAGCACAGCCGCCTCTTGCCTGCAAGGACTGAGCTAATAGAGTGGAGGAGCAGCCTGCGAGGAGTCTATTTTGGATTCAGCACGCTGCTGCTGGAGCTGCTCACCAGGGAGCTGAAGGCATTTGTTACTTCCTCCCCCGGGACGGTAAATTCAATAGACCTTCTTTCCGCGGCCGCACCGACCCCGGCCGCCACGGAGCTGAGCATCCCTGGGACACCAGGAGCGAGGGCAGCCAGCTCACCTGCTCGTGGTACTCGATGCCCATGCTGAGCGTGTTGATGAGGATGGCCACCATGATCCCACGCCCGAAATATTTGCTGTCCACGATTTTGCGGAAGGTCTCACACACCACGCGCCAGAAGGCGAGCACACGGCCGCCGCTCCCGGCCCAGGCCCGGCCGCGCTGCGGGTCCCGCTGGTCACTGTAGTGGGCATCTTGCGTGAACTCATACACCCCCTCGCTGTCCGAGTCCGTCTCGTTGTCTGTCTGCTCGGCCTCGTTGGACAGTGCCTTCAGGCAGTAGGGGCAGCTCTCGGGGCTGCGGGAGCCGCTGTCCAGCTTGGTGCACGGGCTGGCAATCTTGCAGGAGCTCGGGCAGGGACCTGCAATGCCAACAGAGAAGGGGAGGGCAGCCCGCTAGCCAGGACGGGAGCAACTCCCTGTGCACGGTGACAGCAAAACGTTGTGCTCAATACAACAGGCCAGAAGAGCCTGCAGAAAGCAATCACCCCCCCAGCACTGGTACTCGGGGCTGCAATTAGCAGTTTCGCCACCAGCAGAACTCTCTTCCTGCTCCCACTGGTTGCAGATGCTCCAAAATCCCCAGTTTCCCTCTGCTCCCAGCTGCCAGGTGGCTCCTGGGATGACAACAGCAGTGGGATGTTCTCCCCAGCTCCAACTGCAGAAATCCACACAGCAGCACCAACGCAAACCCAGCGCTGCAGCAGCCCAGAGCCCAGCCCTGGGGATGGGCTCCAGGATGGGGGGACGTGGTATTCCCTGCACACATCCTGTCTGGAAAGGTGAAATCCTGCAGTGTTCAAGGCCACCATGGTGGGGTGAGGATGGCATTGGCTACCTGAGAAAGTCTGGCCTGGAAACACTTCCTGGAGGCTAAAGGCATCTGAGCTCAGTTGGCTCATGCTCTGAAAGCTCAAGATGTGGAAGGGGAATGAGCACCTTGCAGGAAAGGTGTCAAACCCCAGCTTTAGGAAAGCTGCACTTTGTTCCTAACGCCATTTCTTCCTGAGCTGGGGAGTAAAATGATGTGGGGAACATGGGAATCTGGGGAGGAGTCCCTCTGATCACAGAATAAACATCATTTTGGGAGGACATTGTAAGGGAAAGAGAAAGATTTCATTACAAACTATCATTTCACTTGAATTGGTTGAAACCTCCCTCCCGGTTTGGGCTGAGATGCCTTGGGTTGATTGGAAGAATCCCATTGACCTCACCTCGAAATCCTTCACCTTTATCCATAACGTGGACCGGAAAGAACCCTGGAAAGGTGTGATGGAAAGAAAAGGATGATGACAGAGCTCCCATTTCTGCTCCACAGCCCCATGCTGACCCCAGCCCCACACTCACCCGTGCTCTGCGTCTCCAGCAGTTTGTGCATGGTGCTGTAGGGCCCGGGTGGGATGTTCAGCCCGCTCAGCGTGCTGCTGCCGGCCCCCACCGCCGCCTCCCCCAGGCTCTTCTTCCTCACCTCGTGAGAGGTGCTGGGGTGCACCGTGGGGTACACCTTGCTGCCCACCACCCCGCTCCTGGGAATGTCCTCCAGGTTTGGCTGCGGGAGGGCCGCCCGGCAGCGCACCGGCTCCACATGGCAGTCAGCATGGTAGATGCTATGGACAGATTCAGTGCCACTGGCTGTGGCAGCAACGTGGGGGTTTGGGGTCGATGGGGGCAGCATCAGTCGGTTGGTCCCATTGTGGAGAGAGCCGGTGTCCACATCGCTGATCTCCGGGCTGGCGTGGGGCGCCCGCAGGTTCCCATTGCCCACGTGGTAGTGGTGGTGGTGATGGTGGTGGTGGTGGATGAGGTGGTGCACCGAGGGCCTCCTTCTGGAGCGACGCTTGCCGGCGTGCCGCTCAGCCCCCGCTTTGCTGGCAGGGCTGGCCAGGAAGCCCATCCTCACGCCCACCAGCCGGTAGAGCTCCACCAGCTGCTTGCTGCCCTTCCGGGCTATGTACACCAGGTACTTGAGGAGCTCGTCGTAGCAGCTGCCGGGCTCGGAGAAGCTGGCCAGGGTGCTGGCGTTGGACAGGTAGCGCACGCGCTGCTCCTTCATTAGTTGGCTCTCGCGCTGCTTCGTCTCAGAGAACTGCGTGGCTATCACCACCAGGCAGAGGTTGATCATGAAGAAGGAGCCCACCTACGGGATGGGAGCCATCAGCCCCAGCCACTCCCACCCCGCAGCCCTGCCTCACCCCACGGAGCAAAGCCCGCCTGGCCCACGTCACCAGGCACAAGGACCCCAGGAAGGCCCCCGACCCCCAGCACTCCCCCGCTGGGGCTCCGCGGAGGACGTCAGAGATCAAAGGCAGGAGGAGATTATTTTGACAAAAAGCTTTTGCTCTTTTAAGAGGGTGTTTTTCTCTCTCCGCAGACGGCAGTTGTAATTATCGCAATTAGTGGCATTACGATGAATGTGCTGAGCCTTCCTGATAGGAGCGTTTTTTCTGGCAGCGTGTGGGTAGCTTACAGCAGCTCCCTTTCCCCTGCTAACGGGATTTGCAGGTTACTGTTAGGCAAGGGCAGCAGCAGGCTGCACCCACAGCTCAGACATCCCGGACCAGGCGGGCTCCCACCAGGTCCTGCTTTCTGCCCTTCCAACGGTCCGATAGAGGATGTGCAGCTATTCTGCTGGATTTGGGCCAATTAGACAAGAAGAGAGGGACTCATCTCACTTATCTCAGCCACATCTGAGTGAGGCACCTAATGATCCTTCAGAGTCGGGAGAGAAATAGGCGCATCAAGTCTGCAATGCATCTAATTTATTTTGAATGTCTACCTTAGAAGCAGATGAATCACCTCCTAAAGCACCTATTTTTCTCTCCTGATGCTAAAGGGAGTCTAGACAACGAGCTCCCCCATCACGGCAGACACTGCTGCTCGCAGCCCAGCACAGAGCCCACCCCACGGAGCTCTTTGCTGGCTCTGCTGTGGACGGGCTCAGTGACGCTGCGGGTGGGCTGTGGGCAGGAATCCCTTCCTCCTTTCTCAGCCTGCACTCTGCCTCAAGGAGGCAAAGGTGGGGTGGGAGCATGGAGAGCAAAGAGAGAGGTGTTAGAAGCAGTGGCAGGTGTATCTACCAAAGCTTATGAGCATTTTTCCTTCACGTTTTCTACCTCTCCCATATGAGAGCAGCCCTTATATTCACCCTGCTATCTGCCTGCCCCTCGGACCACCCCACAGCCCTCTCCAAACCGCGCGCTCCCACGAGGCCGCTCACAATGATCAGCAGGATGAAGTAGATGAAGTTGTAGAAGGAGTGAGCATCCATGACGAAGTACATGATGTCCACCCAGCCCTCCAGTGTGATGACCTGGTGGGGCAGAGGGGGAGAACAAACCTATCAAGGCTGCATCACAACCCCAAGGAGGCAGGCAATGTCTCTGCTGGCTGGGTCAATCCTTACACCCATAGTCAGTCCTGGTGCAGTGCCAGACACCGAGGAACCAAAAACTGCTCCCACCCACATGTGGACATCCACCCACAGCGAGGGCTGCATTCAGCCCTTCTTCTCCAGATGGAGAACTTAAGGACAACTACAGCACAGTGCAGAGGGAAGAGCAGGCTCTGGACAGTCCTCCTGCACACACAGAGCTCAGACCAAGCTTTTGTCCACGAAGGCATCTTCCAAGCAAGCTCCACGTTGTCTCCCTGCCATTTCCAGCACCCTTGCACTACTATACATGCACAGCCTCAGGAGTGTGCTCAGACAGCCCCAGAACATATGGGGAGGGACAACCCCTGCCCCACAGGACAGTTTCCATGCCAGCTCACCTGAAATATCGCGATCCAGGCATAGCCGATGTTATCGAAGTTGATGGCGCCCTTGAAGGGGTTGTGCTCCCCGGCAGAGCAGTTGGTGTAGTACTGGTTCCAGTTGACACAGGACGTGTTGGTGGTGTCGTTGTAGGAGTAGTAGTCCAGGGTGCACTCCAGGCCCTCCTCCCTGCGCGTCGGGATGCTCCGGCAGTAACGCATCCCATTCTCGCGGGGCTGGGAGCAGATGAAGGGGTTCTCATCTTCATTCTCAGTCTGGTAGTACCGCTCCAGATCCACCGTGTAGGGGCTGCAGGCAGACAGAAGGGCTGCGGTTTGCACGGTGGGTGCAGGCAGCCTGGCACGGAAACAGCTGCAGCACCTATAAATTCTAGCGTCTCCTACTCCACATTTTAAAGGGCTGTTGGTGTTGTGGAGATTCCTTGTGTCTGGAAGTGCTGTGCTCTGCACTGAGGGCAGGGTTCAGCCCAGCAGGGCTGCTCTGAAATGTTGCTGCAGTAAGGTGGGAATCAGTCAGCATAAGCTCCTGTATCTCCCATCCTTCTGGAGATGCTGAGCACAGTGTGAGGACATCCACCTCCTGAGTTCCTAAAGCAGTGCTCTCCCAGTGCCTGTTCAGTCCATAGATAAGCTTCAAATTCCCTCTGAGGGTGGCCTCATCACAGCAAGCATGGCAAAGACCCTCTGGTGAGACAGAACAACCCACAGCTGGCCCAAAGCTCACTGTCTGCTGAGCAAGGAGCCATCTCCCTAATGCCACCAGGACTCCCACTAAAGCTTGCAAAGACACTTGGAAGTCTGGTTCAGCCCAAGTTAATTCCTGCAGAATTGCCCTTAATGCTGTTCAAAGCTCATCTAAACCCCTGGAATTCTGGCTCAATTAAACAGCACCCAAAGCCACAGCTTGGTTGGAGTTGCTCAGCAGTGAAGCAGCCCCTCAGCTCTGCAGGGCATGGCTCTCCTGGCTGCCCTGGGAGGGCACAGCCTGCAGGAGGGCTGCTGGTCACTTTGGGGATGTGTGGGGAGGACAAGAGATGCCTCGTGCCAGCTCCATGCTGGAGAGCCCATCACAATCCTGCTGCGTGCAATGCTGAGATTTGGGACTTTTAGGGTCAGCTCCAAGGAGCACGTTTGGAGCAATGCACTCACACTGAGCAGCTTCGCTAAACGTATGAGCAGCTCCATCAGCCTCCCCGAGGGCGTCGGTGAGACAGCAAATGCCACACCAACAAACAGCACCAGCTGCTGAGCAGGGTTCAGATCTCAGCGCCTTGACAAATGCGGAAAAGGTCACAGTTAATGATATGCTGCATTTACAAAGCCTGAGCTCTTTGTCCTGGCGGTTCTTCGGAGGCTCTTATCAATCACACAGCTTCCCCAGCACCAGCGGAGGGCTAAGGGCAGCTCCGCAGGACACAAATGGCAAATTGTCACAGCGAGCTGTGCTGGGGACGTGGTGGCATTTGGGAGCAGGGAGCACGCAGAAGGACAGGCTTATTGATGGAGGATGCCACAGACTCACATGCTGAAGTTCTCAGGGAGGAAGCAGCGGTTCCTGAGCAATCCCGCCCACAGCTGGACCCCCACGATGCCGAAGATGAAGAAGACGAAGAAGCAGAGCAGGAGGACGTTCCCCAGCATGGGCAGTGTGTCCAGCAGCAGCGTCACCAGGATGCGCATACCTGAGGAGAAGGGGGAGCAGTCATCACAGAGGGACATTCTCCACTTCCAACCATGGCCCCCACTTCCCTCACCCTGCCCTCTGCAGCCCCACCGAAGCCCCCACCCACCCCATCCAAACTCCTGGGCACCCAACCTACCTCCCCCTCTCTCTCCCACCCCTCGTCCCTATCCCAGGTTCTCTCCCGTTTTCCCTAGATCCCCCTCTGTCATGCCCTTTCTAATCTGTATTTCTTTCCACATTTGGGTTATATTAAAATTCCCTTCCTAATTCCCCTCATCCACCCTAAATCCTCTCTCTTCCTCAAAACACGGGCAGTTTATTCTCACAAGTTGAGGAACAGCCAGTTCTGTAACACAGACAAATTGATGGTGACTTCGACTTGACATTTACACACAAAAAAATTGATTTCATCTGACGTCTCTGTAATATTCAGCTCATCTCTCTCCTTCTTTCCCATCTTCTGCATTCTCTCCCTCGCTCGTATTGATTTTCGTTTAAGGAAAGTCTCGCTGTTGCACCCTTTGCTTTGATACTTCAGACTTTCTCCTCGCTTCCTGCTGCTGTCATCTCCTTTTTTCCTTCTCTTCTTCTACCGGGGAGCAACCACCACACGTCAGCTCCTAATTAACTGAAATGACTTTCCGTGGTTACTGCATTTATCATCACATCAAACTCTCTCCTCCCTTCTCCCACCTTACATTTCTATCCCATCGCAGCAGCACGGGAGCCAAGACAGACTACCCGGGATGTGAAAATGCATTAAGCACATTACATCCCCAGTTAGACAGCGGCAGGAGATTCAGCCATCCATCAGCTCAGCAGCTGGGAGAAAACATTGCTAACAGGAGCCTGGAGCCGACTGCAAGAGCAGCAGCAGCAGGGTTAAGTGTACGAGTCAGGACCGGAGGAACCAACAGAGTCCTGGCTCCTCCAGCACAGAGCAACACCAATCTGTCCTCGGTGAGTGCAGGGAACCTCAGATCACAGAATCACAGGATGGACTGAGTTGGAAGGATCTCTAAAGGCAGTCCCACGCCCTGCAGTGAACAGGGACACTGCACCGGGTGCTCAGAGCACCACTTCATTCTTCGGACAGAAGAGGGGACCCATAAGGAGCTGATGCAGCTCGGACAGAAGATTGGGAGCATCCACGTGTGTTCTCCCAGCTACAGGACATAGGCACAAAGAGTTTGCATCCCAGGAGGAGCGAGGCCCGACTTACTGGGGACTCTGTTAATGGCTCGGAGCGGCCGCAGGACGCGCACGGTACGCACGGCCGAGAAGCTGACGTTCTGCAGGTCCAGCGAGTACTCCAGCATCCTGCAAACACAGCGGGACAGTCAGCAGAGCCGCACCAGCCCAGCACCCCGTGCCACGAGGGGCTTTGCTGCCATCGGGAAAGGAAGAATTCATTAAAGGTCACCCTAATCAGAACAAAGTCAGTGAGCAAGGGCACCCTGCACACCCCCAGGTACAGCTCTCACCTCTCCCACCCACACTGCTTGCTCCTGTGCAGGGTCCTGACACAAAGTGCCTGAGCACTGCGGGGCTTACAATGGCTGCTTGCTTGCAGCGTGCAGCTCAGGACACCGAAGCACAGCTCTGCCTGCAGCTGCACACAGCCCCTGCTCTCATACCAGCCGTGTCCCACCGGGACTCCAGCAGAAACCCCCAGGAGCTGTGCACTGAGCACTGCCACGAGGCACAGGCAGGCACACACAGCAGAGCGTGGGCTCCCACTGCCCGGGCAGACACAGGACACTCATCTCATCCCAAATTCCATTTTCAAGCCGGTCGGGTGGTTCCCTCCCTCTAGATTTGACCCTCATTTCAGCCTCAGATCATTGAAGATGAGCCTGAGTTCGTCAGCTCTTACACCAGCACTGCCCCTGCTTGCTGCTGCAGTGCCCGCTGTTTGCCCACTGACACAGCACACCTCTCCTGAGCTTTGCACACCCAGATGAGCACAACTGCCCCAGCCCCACAGCACAAGATCCCCCACTCACAGGGCACAGCTGTACACAGGAAGGACCAACCCCATCCCGGTACCGAGGGAGGGAATGCGGGGATGTCACGGCACAGTGAGATGACAGGTGCAGTTACCAGCACATCACATCCGCCGTGCAAAAAGCCCAAATGTCATCTCTGCTCCAACGTGAAGGCACGATGCCTGTCACAGCTCCGCCGCAGACAGGCGCCTGGGGAAGCTCAGGGTGCAGAAAAACGCGTGGTGTTAAATAGGACAGCTCCGCACCCGGCGCTGAGCATCGCAGAGGGAACACAGAGCCTTTAGGACTTTCTAAGAACACAAAGAGCATCTGCACAGCCAGACGCACCCGGAGCTGCTGCGGGATGCGCTAAGGCACTGGCAGAGCCTCGGAGCTCCTCCCAGAGGAAGGCTCCTGGGACACACAGACAGACAAGGTGTACAGGGGACAACTCACTGCTGCTCTGCTCATTGCTGCTCTCATTTATAGGAGATACAGAGGGCCCCGAGCTGCCCCCAGCTGGGACACAGCACTGCTGGCTACAGCAGCCAGGTGACACAAGGAGGTGACAGCCATGGCACCAGCACTGCACCCACAGAGCGGGCACAGAGCCACTGCTGTCTACAAAGCACAGCGATCACTGGGTAATATCAACCCGTGGAACAAAGGGAAATGACTGTGGCAGCGTGACGCCTTCAGGAAGACATGGTGACGTCCCCTGCCCGCACAGGCACTGCTTTCTGAGCCCCACACGTCTCACCACATCCACAGGCAGAGTTAGTTTAAAAAGCATCCATTTTAATCGAGGCAAGTGGAATGGAAGTGATAAGGCTGCGCTGAGCCCCCGCAGTGTGAGCCCCTCCAGGACCCCACCAGGTGCAGCAAGATGGGGTGGAGGGGGAGAGCTGACAGAAAGAGGTGGCTGTGATGAAAAGAAGAAAGAAAAATCCTAAACTTAACACTTTCCCAGGTGGGTTTGAGTTAGTGGGGCCGGGAGGGGGACTTCAAACAGCAGGGAAGGCAGCAGAGCTCTGTGCCACGGCCACAGCTCGGGCTGCTCCTGGGGCTGAGGTCAGAGCTGCGGGCAGAGCACAGCTCCAGGCTGTGCTGTGTGATGGGTGTGTGAACAGAGAGGGGATGGAAAAGCAGAAACCTGCTCACATCTCCTTAGCAGGCTTCCACGAGAGCTCCTGCAGAGACACAGCCCTTACTCACCACCATCACACCTCGCTCTTGTCATCGCTTTTCGGCACTTCCTGAGTCTGTGAACAACCGCTCCCAGGGAAGAAGCACGGGGAGAGCAAACCTGAAACTGCAAACCTGAAACTGCACTCCGAGCACCTTGAGAAGTTGCTGAGAGCAGCAGCCACCACCACGCAGGCAGACTGCCACAGTGCTGCCACGGGGACAGGCCCAGCAGCCCCTGCCCCATGCTTTGGTCACTCCCTTTTTTGTTTCATGAAAAAAAATTATATATATAAGATTAAGTGTTGTTACTGATGTGCATTGACTAGAACACATTTTTTACATGCTGCCCAAGAGAGCTCCTCTGCACTCAGCACAGCCCGGGCAGGGGGTGCACAGTGGGCTCAGCTCTGCGGGCAGAAACACGGCACGGCCAGGAATGATGGGGCAGCAAACGGGGAAAGAAGCAGTGCCTGCTCAGAAGAGGCTGCCAAGCCCTGCTTCTCCTCAGCTGTAAGCAAAGCATTTCGAGTGTTTAACTTGGGAAGAAAGTGCTTTAAGAGGGCCGTCCCCATTACAGCGAGCACAGCACAAACAGACACTGCATCAAACAGTGCTGAGGCGCGGAGATACAGCAGAGCCACACTGCTCTGACACAGCACGGATGGAGCACGGCTCCATCAAGCAGGAACACAGAAACGCAGACCCAGGGCAGAGCCAGGTGACCTTCGGGTGCTCCTTGCACACCCCCCAAACTCTCTACTTCACAATGACAGAAGGGAACCAAGCGATGCATCACGTGTTTTCCCCTTCTCCCCATAACCCGCAGCTGAAACCACGTTTTGCTGAGTTTTGATAACAGCACTCCTCTCATCTGCAGCAAGTCTCCCTGTAATTACAGAGATGTGTTGCAGACATCACACCCTCTACAATTAGTCCTAATTGCATTACATTGTCACAAAGAAGTCATTTATTCTCCACGAGCTCGTGAGATGGCTCTGGACAGTTTAACAGAGCTGAACAGCTCTCAGCAGCACCGCACCTCCTGGGCCAACACCACAAGGAAGGGCTCCTGCACCGCAGCCCGGCAGCGCCCGGGGGGGCTCAAGGAGAAAAAATGAAAATGGAAAAGGTGACATTTCATCTTCCTTTCTTTTTGGAAGCAAACCTCTCCTGAGCCACCTGTGGTCAGCAGGGGTTTCTGCAGGAGCTCTGCCCGCAGTGGAGAAGCAATGCAGAAGTGGGTCTGGTGTTTTGCCTCATCCTATTTCCAGGAGCTTCGGGGCTGGATGAGATATAGGGCAGGCTCTGAGGGGCAAAGTGCTGCCTGAGGCCTCGATGTGACACCACAGTAAGGATACTGCTCTCTTTATGGGGTTTCTAGCACTGAGGACTGGAGCATCACTCACATGCACGCTCTCTTCTCCAGCTCAGCTCTGGACTGTTCCCCATGACTTCACTGGGCTGGGATCTGGCTCCCATGTCCTATCCTTAACGCATCATTTCCCATTCTCACCACTGTCCCCAGCACTTGGCACAGTGGGGACAGCTCCCAGGACAGCAGCACTGCTGGGCAGGAGGATGGGGGATGTGGGGGGAGATGGGGGCAGAGCAGTGGGACCACAGCCTTCAGCCCTTTGATTCTCTGCTCAGCTCAGATGCACGCAAAGCAAAGGCTGAGCATTTAATGGGCAGGAGGCCAGAAGAAAAAAGAAGAAACCGAAATCTCATGGCCTGTGCAGCACCTCACAGCAATGAGTTCCCAGGGAGGCACTGGGAGACCGGGCACTTCTGTACTGGTGGCACTGGGCTGTGCAGTGGTGTCCCCAGCTCCCAGCGGGGCACTGCTGGGCCACAGACAGACTCCTGCTGACACCCCCTATGGGTGAGGGGGCCCTTTCCAGGAAAACCCAGCCAATTTCATCTGCAGCTCTATCAAAAGGGGAAACTGCCCATTTCTCCAAGGTAACTCGAGGCTCTCAGGGGAGGGAGGGATGGTGAGCAATTCCTGAGCTGAAGCAGCTCAGCGCCCTGGGCCGAGGGCCAGGCACTTTTCATGTGGATTCCCAGCCCCAGCCAGGAGGTTCTCGGCTGCTGGATGAGCCCTAACTCAAACCAGGTGCCTCAGGAAGGAAAACGCTCTCCCTCCAAAACAACACAGAGGGCAATCACGCACATTTCACTGAAATAACCTCCCTGGAAGGCAGCTCCGTGCTTCAAACAAAACGCCGGCCTCCCTCGGGCAGACTGCGAGGAGCCCAGACTGCAAGCACGGGACACGAGCAGCCCCTCCAGCCAAGCGACTGCAGGGCTCTGGGATGGGTGATGCCAGCAGCCCCAAACCCAGCAGGAGCCCCCGGCACTCAGCCCCACGGCTCGCCCCGCTCACCCCGCGATGACGATGAAGAAGTCCAGGCGGTTCCACGTGTCCCCCAGGTAGCACTTCTTCCCGAAGATCCCCAGCGCGATCATCTTGACGATCATCTCCACGGCGAAGAAGGCAAAGATGAAATCATCGAAGCTCTGCGAAAGAAACGGAGCGGGGATGAGGGGCGGGCAGCTCGCCGTGCCCGCGGCCGCAGTGCTGAGCAGCACAGCTCGGTACCTGCAGGATGCGGCAGCGCGGAGAGTCGCACGCAATGTCCTCGCACGGGTGGAACATGCCCAGCGTCACGCAGTTGAGCAGGATCACCAGCATGCTCACACGCTCGAACCAGCTGCGTGGGAGCGGTCAAGGAAGAGTGGCACCGGGCCCCCAACCCCGCGGTCCCAGTTCTGTCCCCAGGGTGATGGACAGGGAACAGCCACGTGTGGCACCCCAAGAACCGACCCTCGATCGGCGGCACGAGCACAGAGTGCCACACGTCCGTCGTAAATGACTCTCAAAGCTGCGCACACCTTCCCCTCCCCGCTGCCTTCCCTTAGCCCTGGTGCCCCGCGCTCACACGGAGCGGTGAGTGCTGAACCAGAGGTGCTCTCGCTGTCCCATCGCGGCCCTGCTCCACTCTTTGGGGTCCCCAGTGTCAACTGATGCCTCACTTTCCCCACGGTGACAGCGGTGGCTGCCGCAAACGCAGAGACGCCATAAGATCAGGGATGCGCGGCAGGAGCGCTCGCCGCTGGTACGATGGATTAAAAAATTAAATCAGAAGAACGATATAGAAACTTTTAGGGGAGGAAAAAAAAAATAAAAAGCCCACCACGCCATTAATTTCCTCTCTTGACATTTTACAGAAAAGCACTTTAACAACATTACAATTTTCTATTAACTATGTCACAGCTTATCCCAGGGGCGTTCCCCTGAACTCAGCCACCGAACCGCTCATTCCCAGCCCAAATTAAGGCTGTCAGAGCCATTAACCTAAAAGGCGAAGGGCCGGGGGGGCCCGCAGCACCCAGCCCCGCGCATCGCCGCGGTCTCGGCTGGGATGCTGACACACCGCTGCATCCCGGCGAGGGCAGGAAGGTGCAGAAGCCCGAAGGCCGGCAGCCAGCACAGCGTGCCAGAGGGCACACCCGAGCTGCCCGAGGGGTGAACCCGCGGGGCGGCCCCGTGCGCGCTCCCGTGCAGTCACACGGGGCTGAGTCACCGCCGGCGATCCGGGTCCTTCAATGGGGAGAAACGTTTACGAGCCATCGGAAGAGGAATTCCGAGCGCCAGGTTGAGGAGATGGGCCGGGATGTTTATCCCAAATATAGCCTTGCAGGGCACTGCTGCGGCGCCGATCGCGGCTCCGGGGGCTCAGCACAAACCCCCCCGGCTCTGCCCAGCAGGGGATGCAAAACCCCACACAGTGCGACCCCAAATCGGTGACAGAACGAGCCAGAGTCTGACGGGGGCTGCCAGAGATGCTCGGCACGAGGGGACGGGCACAGCAGAGCCCACGGGGACAGCGGGGAGCCCGGGGAAGCACACGGAGCTCCTGCCGGGAGCTCGGCCCGGGGCTCCCCAAAACAAGCCGGCCCCAAAAAGCATCCCCCGGCACACGGCCTGCGGGCCCCGGCGGGCACTGTTTGCTGATGGCATTTATTTCTCCCAGCTTTAATGCACTTATCAGAGCGTCTCTCCCTCCGGCAAGCGCCATTTCGGCCCAAAATGACACTTTCTCCGGATTTAATGTCCCCTGATGGGGCGGGGAGGCAGCACAGGGCGCGGTGGTGCCGCTCAGACACCGGCAGGTTGGGGGGTTTTGGTTTTCTTTACCCTTTTTTTTTTTTTTCCAGCTGAATGAAACGTTAAAGCTCTTTCTTCTGCTAATGGGATTTCCAGAGCTGCACAAAGTGCTGATGGCTCCGGCTTTGTACGCCGTTGTTTGGGCCCAGGGGCAGACTAAGGCAGACCTCAATTAGCAGGAGGTGCTGCGCTCAGTGCTGCACTGGCAGCAAAGGGGCAAAGCCGCGCGTGGACGTGGGCTGGGGAGCTCTGCCACCACCCCACGGCCCTGGGACCCCCATCCTCAGCAAACAGCCCACATCCACAGCGTGCAGTCACTGCAGCCCCCTGCATGCCATGGGATGTCCGAGCTCCCACCCCATCACCATCACACCTAGAGCTTTACCTGGAGCGGTGCCATCCTATTCCCTCCGCAGTGACACATCCACGTTTGCCATCGCTTCCCTCTTAGAATTTAAAACACGAAAAGCACATGAGAACGTAAACCCCCCTAGGTCAATTTCTCACTGGAACAGAAACTCCACCCCCCAACAAATGCCTCCAGCCCCACACTACACCTGCACACACACACAGCTGAGCACAACCCGTGGTAATGAAGAGGCAAGAGCCCGGGATTCAATTAGCCAGCGCTCCACAGCTTAATGTAATCAGCAGAGGAAGATATCGCATTATGTTTGCTGTGATTCGGTCGCAGAATTTGGGATTAAATTCTGCAGCAATGAATTAAAGGGCCGCGGCTGGAGGGCAGCTCAGGGGCAGCACTGGGCATCACCCCCGTGCTCTGCTCGGCCCTTTGGGGGCACAGGCAGATGGACAGACGTGCAGAAAGCACGGATGGGGCCTGGAAAATGTTGTGGAAATGCAATGTGAGAGTTGGGTTGAAATGTGACAGCCTTCCCTGCAGTGTCACCGATCCCAACAGCTTAGGAGCGACACCGCGATGAGCTGCAGACGTTAATGAGAGCGGAGTCTGAGGTTTCATTCACATCATCAGCTCCAGAAATAGAGCCTTTGACAGGAGCATAATGGGACTTCCAGGGCCCAGCCTTTGGGGGAGAGGCAGCGCGAAGATCCTAAAACATTAATTTGGGCCGTTTGCAGGGAGTGCTCATAAGTGCTCACAGAATTAATCTGCACTGTGGGTGGAAATAGGAACTCATTCCCTGCACCGGCTCTGAGCACCCCAGCAGGAGAAGGGCCGAGCACCACAGCTGTGGGGCGGCCATAGGGCCCTGGGTCGCTGGGCAGGGCGGCCCTGTGCTGGTGTTTGGACGAGGTGACCTCAGTGGTCTATGATTCCCACCCTACATCACACCTTTCATGGGACTCTGGATCATGTTCTGAGCACCATTCCATCCCCAAAGCTGCACGGTGCCCTCAAACACCAGCAGTGCCCAGCAGAGCACAGCCCCTCCTCCACCCCTCTGCAGGACAGCAGGATGGATTTTCATAGGGGAAAATGGGAATTTCGGAAGGCATCACCTCCATCACCCTTTCATTCCCCCCCAGCCATGCAGCTCACACTGGCAGTGGGGTTGGGGGCCTCTCCCACCTGGGGAAGGCAGCTGTGCTCCAGGGAGCACTGAGAGCACAGTGCGGGAGGAAGGACACTGCTGTGAGAGGGGACAGAGCCTGATGGAAAAGATATTTTGTCCAGAAATAAATAAATTAATCCCGACAAGGCTCTAATTTCCTTGCTGTTTCAGAACTGTTTCTCCGTCGCCTTTTAGATTCGTACGTCAAGCTCTTCCCCAGTAACCAAAAGGGCTTAAAATCCTACTGCTTACAGAGGAAAAAACGAAGATAAAAGGGCGCAGCAAGCTGAGTGCCTTGCGTAATCCCAAACTTCAGGAGACCGAGCTTTTAAGCACAGCCCTACATCTCCCCACCAGGAGCTGCAGGGCGGGGGGGCACAGCTCCAGGGCTGGCACTGTGTGTGTTGGGGGGGGGGGGGGGGGGGTTGTTCTGTTAGAAAACCAATTAATAGAATCAAATCTCTGGCCAGAGCCCCCCAGTATGAATTCACCCCTGCTCCTCCTCCTCCTCCTCACCCCATGGGAAAGCCGAGCAGAAACACCCAACCTCGCTCCCCCTCCATTCCCATCGCTGTTTTTGCACCTTCTGGTGACAGCATGGCACAGGTGCCCCCACACGGGTGGGACCACGTGGGCAGGAGCTGTGCTATCCCCGTCCCATCCCACTGGGAAGCCCCAAGGACCGGGGTAGCGGCCACACTTACAGCTCACTCAGCATGCCCTGGTGTGCCATGATATTCCTAAGGCTTCTCTGCACAGAGCAGAAAAGTGGATACACACAACCAACACATCAATATATGTATCTAAATGCACTGTCCCTTAGAAACGCCCTTAATGCCCCTGAGAAATGTGGGGTGGCCCAGGAAAGATCCCCAGCACAAAGCCCCATCGGTGCCCAGCCATCACCAGGAGCCCACGAAGCACAGCCATCCCCACAGCTGTGCTCCCACTGCGATGCTGTGGACACTCGGGGTACACCGTCCCTGATCCAGGTTGCTGCATTACCCAAGACCAAACTGTTATGCAATGCTCCCTAAGCAAGTCGCGGTGAAACCTTTACAACATCCTACACCAACACATCGTTGGGATATGTCACATATTTGTCTTATTTTGTTCCTTCTTTGTCCTTTTTTTAGTCTCCTACTTTTTCCCCCTTGGAAGTACGCTGGTTCCCATGGAAACAATGATGTTATGGGTATGGACAGAGCTCCGGTGACGTCCACAGGTTGGGTATAAAAGCGGATTTATGTAACGCTGAGGAATAACGGAGCGGTGGAGGCTCTGTGCACTCTGTGCACCGTGGCACAGTGCTCCCGTGCTGAGGACTCTGCTTGGTCGGATGGGTTCAGCACAAAGCAGGGAGGAACGAGAGGAGATCCCAAAGGGATCATGGGCTGGGACGGATGCAGCGATCCCTGCAGCAGGAAGGCGGTGCAGCACAGCGGGGCTGAACTGTGGCTGCCCACTGCACGTCAGACCCACGGGCACATTCAGTGCTGAGACCTCCAGAGGGGCGAGCAGCTCTGGGCTAACACATTTGTTTTCACCGTGCCGTGGCTCAGCCTCCACCACCACCCACTGCTCAGCCCAGCAGCATCCTCCAGACCTGGCCAGGCCACGGCTCTGCACACCGATGGGCGCTGGAGCTCAGAGTTTCACCACACGGGGAGAGGCACAGCTCAGGAATCAGCACAGGAGGAACTGGGGAGGGATGCAGCAGACCTGGAAGCATTCGGCTGCGGCCACATCTGCTCAGCGCTCCCTCCCCTTTCCCACCCTGATATTTTAATCACAGAAGGGTATGAGCTCAAAACCCCCAAGGAAACCCTGCCAAGCTTTACAAAAAGCTCAGAGGACAAATCCAAGGACAAACTCAGCACCGTTTTAACCCTATGGGCCAAGATAGGGGAGACAGCGTAGGAACCAGGCAGCTAAAGCAGAGCAGGGCACAAAGACCCCATGTCCCTGCCCTTCCCCTGTGCTGCCACCGATGCCATCCCCCGGGGGGAACCATTCCGGGACCCTCCTCCCTCTGTTGCCACAACAGTGGCAATAACCACAGCGACAGCATCCCCAGGGCACCGAGGACTAAGCCCTTCCCAATTAGCTGTTTGCGTTAATTGGGGCCGGGTATGGCTTTCTGTAGGAGTGCAAAGGAATACAGCTCTGGGGTGACTTCAGGGTGCACACAGAGCTTTGGCCACTTTTTCTGACCCAGCTTCAAATAAATTAAAAAAAAAAAAAAGAGGTGTTTATGAAGTCTGCATAAGATGAGGAGCTTCCAAGTGAACCGCTTAGATGTTCCGCTTGGAAACGGAGCCAACATTTCCCTTCTAAAAAAAATATCAACAGAAAATACAATATTTCATTGCAGGTTAAGCACTTAATTAGACAGAGACCATCTTGCACGCTTCAGATTTTCAAGTCTAAGACCAAAAACAAATAACATTTCCAGCACACATAAGGCAGAGCTCCCACAGCTCCGCCACGATGCTGCCCCGCATCCCCAGCAGTGCCAGCAATCACAGAGATGCAGAACCACACAGTGCCAGGGATTGTGCATTTCCAGCACCACTGCAGCTCCTCTGCTCCCTCATGCACAGCTGCAGCCCCAGCAGGACCCCGTTCACCAGCAGCAGGCTGCAGAGGAGGGGAAGCAGAGGGGAGGAGAGGAGCGGGGCACTCAGCATCGTCACCCCAGCGGCACAGAGCTCCGCTCCAGGCACCCGCAGAGCGCTACAAAGAGATGTTTTCCTCTTTTCTTTCAGGGGGATGAGGGCACCTCGTCCTGCTCTGGGCTATGAGCATCTGCACACACAGAGCTCGTTGCCCCAGCACCCAAGGCAGGCACACTGCCCATCCCCACGGACACGGCGCGGGGCATGGGCAGGCACAGCCCTGCACAGCTCGGGTGAGTTCTGTTGGGGAGGGAAACTCGCTTTAAAAACGCACATGGAGCAAAATATCTCCAGAAAATGAGAAGCTCAGCTTCTCTTCCATTATAACGTATCAGGAGCTCCCCTGAAGCGGCTGCAGCCCGCAGCTCATGCCCGCTCATGCCTGGTCCCGCTCCTCTCCGCACCTCTCACCTCTGCCCTCTGCTCCGGACCGGGCAGGACAGCTCTGCCCCCACGCCCCGAGTGGGGCAGCAGCTCGGGGCCGCGAGTGGAACGTGGGACGCGAGCACTCGCCGTCCATTCGCACCTCACAAAACTCCCATTCCTTTCTCCTGGAATGAGTGCAGCGACCGCACTGCCGCTGATTAAAAATGCCATTATTTCCGCGCTGCTTGGGGGTTTCCCCCAAGGAAAAACACCACATTTCGCTTTTGTCGCTGGCCAAGAATTTCGTATCGATTACTAGTGACATTTCCCAGGTCGGGGTGTGATGGGAGGACCGCGTCCTCCTCCAGGTGCTGCTGAGGCAGCAGAACCGCACTGCACCGCGCTCACCTGCGCACAGCGCGGCTGCTCCGGAACGCATTCCTCCCTCCGAAGCCCAAAGGGATCCGACAGCCCCGGGTTCCCCCCCCAGAGAGCTGAGCGGGCTCTGCAGGAACCAGGCTGCTCGCCCAGGTGCTGAGCTAGGGCTTCGGCCAGCTAAAATTAGTCAGAAAGCTGGCCCGGTCCCGCTCCCCCAGCCCATGCCGCAGCTTCTAAAATCAGAGAGAAGAAAAATTATTCCTCTCCGACCCTTTCAAGAGCACTCGGAGATCTCGGGCTGACAGAGCGATTCGGTGCAGACGTCTTCATTATTCTTCCCCTCCACGAAGCGGTGTTAAATTTTTCTCCATATAAAGTCATTTTCTAAATTAGGTGAGGATGGTGAGTTTGGCGCTGGGCACATGTGGATATTTTTATAAAATGTTTAAAACTTCCCGTCTGACTTTTGCTGCCCTTGAAGGACGATGCACCAAATTAAACCTTCCCGTGACCCCATTTCGTGCCACGTTTGAGTACTCCGGAGCGAGACACGGCCATGGAGCACCAGCAGCACTTCATTTCGCTGGGGTGGAAACGGCAACGTTTGGTGCTTGGGGTGCACGGGGGTGGGGGGAGACAGGGACAGCCCCCAAAAGGGTCACACATGGGATCCCAGTGGGACTCCAGGTCCCGTTACTGCTCCCGTGGGCCCTCAGCGGGTGTGGGGTGGCAGCCCCTCCTGCGGGTCCCATACCCACAGGGCAGCTCCGGCCGCTGCCTGGGAAAGGGCGAGCGCGGTCACATGCTGGGGACAGATGGGGTCACAGGGCCAGGCAGGCTGCAGCCTGCACTTAACCCTTGGAGTGCCCTCCTGAGGGCGGTGATCCTCCAGGCGTGGGGTCATAGCACTGCAGAGAGCGGGCATGGAGCTGCCACAGCTGGGAGAGCTGTCCCCTGCTGCGTGGGGAGCTGCTGGACCCTGCCCGTGTGGATTGAGGGGGATGCAACGCTGTCAGGAGAGCAGAGCCCGGCTGGGACGTGGAGTGGGGACAATGACGGCACAGCAGAACACCAGTACAGCTTTCTATCCCCAAAACAACTTTCTGCCCTGAGATCCGGGTAGATGCAGTGGGGCCGAGACAGCCGAGTGCCTCCTGTGGGACCCAGCAGGTGGCTCTGCCCCACAGCTCCCCGTGCCTCCCTCGGGTGTTCAGCGGTGAACCCCCACCCAAGGCTTGGCACGTGGCATCCTCTTGTGCCGCTCACAGCCCCCATCGCACAGCAGGGACTGAAGCACCCATAGGAAGGGTGTGCACCTCCTGGCTCATGTGGCACTGCATACTCAGATCTGTGCTCTGGAGTCTCACTTCTGCTCCAGGGAGGCTCGCAAACAAATCCCCCCAAGCACTGCAAAATTCAAAGCCAGACCCAGGAGAAAGGCACAGGGATGGGAGCCCATGGGCATTTCCCATCCCCCCCGGCACTGTGGGCACACAGGGATGGGGTCCTCCCCACCTGATTCCCACTGGAGCCAAGAAAATTGGGGATCAGCCCCAGAAAGCTCTGAACTGAGCTCTGCAGCTGCTCACAGCCAAACACAGTTCTCAGAGCCTCCAGGGGTCAGGAACCCACAGAGCAAGCTACGTGTCCGCATCAAAGGCGCTCGGCATCGGAGCCCTCCGAATAACGCACACAAACAGATGGTTTGCAAACAAACAGAGCTAACCAAAACTCAGCAGCGGAAGCAATGCGGAGAAGGAAGGAATTCTCTGTGCTGGAAGAAGGATGCGGGCAGCTCGGGGAAGGAATGCGGTGATGCTGGTCAAGGCAGTATATTCACTCCATTATTCACGAGGAATTATTCCTCTACACCGGGAGAAGGGAAGCAGTGCTGAGGTGCAGACAGGAGGCATTGAGCGATGCCTTGCTGGGGATGGGCAGGGACAGTAGATGCTGGGGGGGGGAAGGGACCCAATCACCTCATCCCTTGCTGCCCAGAGCACTGGAACACAACCAAACCCTTTTCCCCAGTGCCACCTGCTCTGTGCAGCCCCAGGAGGGGCTTCCAGCAAACCCAGCAGCAGCCCTGGCACTGATGGGCACAGCCACAGGCAGAGGCCAGATGAAATAAATAAACTAATCAGCACTGAGCGGGCTGCAGGATTCGAGGGGCAGCTTTGCCAAAATAATAAATAAGTAAACAAAGCAATTAAGAAGGCACCTCCGGGGATGAAACCTCCCCCCAAAGGTGCGGGAGCCTCCAGCACACTGCTCCTGGCCCATGTGAGCACAGCGCAGTGCTGCTTTCCCTTCTCAGGGCCGTCACTCCCAGGGAGCACTTCCTCTGCCATGACATGACCGCGCTCCCCCGAGGGCTCAGCTGCCCTGGGAGCCATTCTCAGGGCCATAAAACCGCAGCTGGGCCGGGGTGGCTCGGGGATGGGAGCAGTGAGGACGCAGAGCCCATCCCATGTGGCCGCATATGGCACAGGATGAGCACAGCACTGTTTGGCCGTTCCTACAACACAGCTTGTGCAGAATGCGAACCCGTTCCCTGGGGTTATTATTAGAAGCAAGATATTTAAATCAGAAAGTGAAGCAGTGGCTGTGGGATGTGCCAGGACTGAACTCAGACCCATCCCATCCCATCCCCACCGGCCCCATGCGGGTTTATGGGGCCCTGGGGAGCAGAAGAGATGCTCTGCTGGCAAACCCCACCCGGGGAAACAGTGGGTGCTGGGGAACAGCAGCTGCCAAGATAAAGCTATAGAGATACATAAATATTTTAAAAGGAATACAGAAGAGTGGGAGCAACAGGAAGGTCACAAGCAGTGGGACTGAAGGACGACCGCTGCCAGTCCCCGTGTCACATCCGTGTTTGGGGACAACGCGCTCCCCTGTGACACCCACACAGATGGGGACACTGTGCAGCACCCTGGGACCCCACGCCTCACAGAGCACCGACGGATCCCTGCAGACCCCAGAAGCAGTGTGGAGGCAGAGTGGGGCTGGCAGCCCCTGTGTGGGAGTCCCCATCACATGCTTCCCCCTCCCCACAGGGACACAGGGCTCCAGGGGTGCATGCAGGCACGAGGAGATGCTTCCAGCACTGCTTCTCCCCCCAGCCCCACATTTCACCCCCAGGAAGGGACAAAAGCTCTCATGTCTCTCAGCAGCTGCGCTGAGCCCATGCTGACATTACCCGATAACAAGAAGGGTTTGGGCAGAAGGGACCCTCAGCTGTGGGGTCCCAGCACCATGCAGATGCACAGACCCACCCGCATGCCATGCTCCTGTCCCCCACTCTCCTTGCTGGTCCCTCCCACTGCTCCTCATGTCTCTCCAGTGTAAATATTTTGTCTCTTTCCCCCTCCCTGCAGTAACCCATGTACTATCAGCAGCACTGGGGCAGCTCCAGCCCCACGCCATGGCGACACTGTACACAAGTCCTCACCAGGAGGGGATGTGCAGCAGGGAGACCATCAGCGCTCAGAGAAGAGGATGTGCCAACACAGGCCCTGCACTGCTGCCGACAGCACTCCGATGCTCCTGGCCTTTCTCTAAGCAAAGTACCCCCGCAGTGGGACGCAGCCCTGGGGCGGTGCTGGCTCCTGCACCCCAGCTGCACTGGGGCCGTGGGAGGTGGGAAGGAGGCAGCGAATGCACCGACCCCGGCCAGAAATAACCTCGCAGCCCCGCAGGTTTTGTCACCTGTCCCCACCTTCCTCCAGCACAGCCGGCAACGTCCTGGATTCCTAACCTGGAAAGCAGCTTGGCGGGGGCAGAGCTCTGCTCTTGGGGATGGTGTGAGGTGAGCTGCAGGCAGCCCGGGGCAGGGATCATCTCTGCAACGTACCCAGCAAATACTGCACCAGCTCAGTGCAAAAAGCACATGTAATGACGTTCTCCCCACTCGGCAATCAGCGCTGGCTGGGGCTGCAGGTGCAGGGGATGGTGCTCCTGCAGCACTGTGTGCAGCACCCAGGGGCACTGCCGCAGGGCAGAGGGTGCAGCTGAGAACGGAGCCAGCAGCCCTTCCCCAGGGGGATCACTGCTAACGCGATAATCTCTCCTGCCCACACGCATCCACTTGGAAGCGCAACAGAGGAAAAGCACTAAGCATTGGGTGCCAGCACCGGGCGCTGGCAGTCATCTCACAAAAGCCAGCAGAGGGATGCTCGCTCCCCCGAGGTCTGGGAGATGGAACGGCCCGAGCAGTCCTTTGGGGGTGCAAACACCGAAATCTCACCCAACAGCACTGCCCCCAGAGCAGCCCCCACTGGCCCTGGGTGGGCTCTGAGCACAGCATGGTGGCTCCGCGCTCCGATCCCTCAGTGGAGATGGATGAGTTCAGTCACGCAGCCCTATTGATTCAGGAGCATTAATTGGTCTTCTCTGTTCAAACAACCACCTCAATTAGAGCCACTTTTGCTTTTTTCCTCTTTTATTTTCCCCTGGATCTTTACCCTCGGCTCTGTTCGTTTAAATACCAGAATACCTCCACCGGCCTTGGGGAGAGGCAGCGTTAACTGTACATTCGTATCCAATTTATAGCAAGGCTCTTCACAGCCTTAATGAGCATTCCTCTAATGAAAAGGGGGGAAAAAAGGACACTGTGGCAGAAGAGTTTGGAAGCTGATTTGTCACGTCAGAGATGGGGAGATCTGGGGCATTTGGGCTTGGGAAGCTCCCAGGCAGCACAGGAAGAGCAAAGCTGCCCCACACTGCACGTTGGTCCTCCACCATGGACAGCCAGTGCCAGCCACAGATGAGCCACACATAAAGGACCAACGTGCCAGCAATCCCCACAGCACAGATGTACATGGACAAAGTGTTCTGGGGTCAGACAGTCCCCCACAGACAGCACATGAGCCCGGGTTCTGCACAAAGCCAGTGACACCGAGGCACTGCCCCTACCCAGAGCCCCCAGCCCCATGGGCAGCACCAGCCAGGTGGGGAAAACATGGAAGAGAAATGCTTACCCTACAAATTCACCCCCAGAAATCCATGACTCGCTCAGTTTACATCCTTCACAAACAAAAACTGCCGACCTGCTCACAGCATCCGTGTTCATTTGCGGCGGTTCACAGAAAGCAGTGACCCCCAAGCATCGGGGCGGTGTGGTTCCAATGACAGACCTGCATCAGTGGGCAAAGAAACACTGAGCACGTCAAAACCCTGCAGCACTGCAAATGGGGGAGTTCCTACAGCTCTCAACCTGTTAGCACAGCATTTAGGGAACAGACACGTATCAAACCACCCGGTGCCCGCACTGCACCCAGCACAGCACGCCTTGATGCCCACCTCGATGGGGTCCCACCCCACACGGGGACCACCAGCCCTGCTGACCTCCAAGCCCATCAGATTGTCTATTCAATTCAGTTCCCCAAAGCCTGTGGCCCTCATGGGAAACCATCAGACATCTCCCCCAGCCACGGTGCAGCCGTGTGCCCGGGAGCTCCTCACCATCCCAATTCCTGCTGGCGGCCCCGCAGCCCCTGGCAGGGTCACCTCGGGATAAACCCAGAGCAGAGATTTAATGCAGCGATGCTAAAAACCCACCCGGCCCGTTTCCATGGGTACGGGAGGCACATGTTGCTATGTGATGTTCGGTCCGTCGCCATGGAGATGGCGGGGATGTCACCATGCAGGGCTGATTAGTTGCCATGGCTCTTAAAAGGCGTTCGTCCTCTGGGGACCTCCAAGGACCACCAGCTTCCCCCTTCTCTGTCGGATGCCACCGAGGTCCCCAGGACCACGAGGTCACCGTGACGGGCGGCTCTGAGCTGAGCTGGAGGCACACGGCTGCACACCACTCAGCGCATCCCACAGTCCTCCTTGAGCAGAGCATCCCAGCAACGGGGATCTGTGCATCACACCGTGATGTGACAGCGCAGTGACACCCTCAGCAGCCCCATAAGGGACCCTCAGCCCTACAGCAATGGGGTCGGGCTGTTTGCTGCTGGGGACCTCGTTCCTGGCCACAGACCACGATGCCTGACCCTGCTGATCCCAAACCACTTCCCAGCAGCTGTTGAGGTTTCTATGCGGCCGCGTGAGCCCCCATGGAAAATACTTCTATGTTTTATTAAATAAATTAAAGGTATTATTTTCTCGTCATCTCAGTAGGCTTTCCAGGAAGGATATAATTTTTTTATTTAACTCCATTGGACAAAAAAAAAAAATCCCCACAGCCGAAAACCTGTAGAAAGGTATATTATCCTGTAGTGGAAAATCAGATTCCTCCTACACAATACTATAGTGCAACTTAAATATAATATATAGGAATATAACACATCATTAAGTGGCATAGTATCTTTCTAGAAAGACCTACAGGATAAAATTACCCCCAGAACCTGTGAGGTTTCCATCTAGTCCAGCTGGCTTCCTTCCTACTGCATCCTGCACAACTTTTCCTGAAAGGCTGAGGTTGTGATCACACCTCCAGGCACTGCCACCGCCTGAGAACGCCTCCAAACGGCCCCGGGCACAGCAAACCCCGGTGGGGAACCCCACTGCTGCCTTGGGACGGAGGGACGGACACAGGGGTGGATGTGACACCTCAGTCCTGTGCTCACAGATCCCAGCAGGGCAGAGGGGCAGAGCTCCACAGAGCCAGCACATCTTGTACCACGCTATGACCGCTGCCACCTCCTCCTGCTCCCCCCCCCAGACACGATGGGGTCCGGGCAGTCGTCACTATGTGCTCACGTGTGCACCCATCCCTCTGCGTAACGGAATGGGTTAGGGATAAAAGTTGCCTTCAACTGTTGCCATAGAGACTCCCCGGCTCGGCAGAGAAAACCCAAATCTTGTCAAAAATGGAAGAATTTAAGATTTTAATCAGAGGGAGCACACAGGAGGCCACGAGCATGGGTTCACAGCTCTGCCTCTGCCCCGTGCTCAGCAGCCGGGAGCCATAAAAACCAACGGGGAAGAAAAGCCCCTGTAGCCCCCATCCATAGATGTGGGCTCTGCCAGGGAATGGCAAGGTCCTGGCTTGGAGAAAACAGGGAATAAAAAGCAGCAAGGTTCAAACAGGCCACGCTGAGGCTCTGTGCTGCTCTCCCCATTGGCAGTCAGGGAACTGCAGCCCAGCGCCAAACAGCCACATCCACCGCCTTCATCCACTGCCAGGGGAACAGCACCAAACCCAACAACACGAGCGAGGCAAAATATTTCCCGGAACCTCCACTGTTTCTACCACAAACTTCACCTCTCCGCCGGCACAGCCAGCAGCGGGCGACGGAAAGAAAAGAAAATAAACACAGCAAAACCCCACTGCCAACAGCACGAGGTGGGTTGGGGCGCGGGTTAACTCAGCGGCCACATCCTCCACACTCCTCCTGACCCCAGCTCCGCTCTGACCGCAGCACGGACAGCTCACTGCTCCGGCATCCCTGTCGGGCCCAGCACCGCCGTGCCACTGCGGCCCCTTCTCCCACCACGTGGCACCGGGATGGGGTGAGCCCTGGGGACGGGGCCGCTATGGAGAGCTGCCGGTGCCAAGGGGAGTCATGTCTGGCGGCGGCTGAGAGGTGAAGTTTGAGGAAGACCAAACCAAGGGACTTCCAGAAGGAGCGGCGTTGGCTTGGGGAATGTTGCTGTATGAGCTCAGCTTCTGTGGAGGGATGGAAAAAATCACGCAGCGGTGTCGGTGGGAGGACACAGCACGCAGCAGCACGAGCACAGGGTGACCACTGCCTCCACGGGATGCTGCCTGCAGAGCCCACCCGCAGCTGGGGACACCGACCCCAAGGTGATGCCGGCAGGAAGGTCCCCACACTGCACTGAGAGCATCCCTCCTGCCCCACAGCACGGCCCTGCAGGATGGCTCGGGCTTCCAGGCCATCCGAAAAGAAATTTCACAGCACCTTTCTGTGCCCTTGCATTCCTTCCACGCCGCACGGCTTAGCACCCACCTCACCCCCCCAGGCCACTCCTGGGTTCAGCTTGGACTCCATCTGCTCAGTGCAAGGGCTTTGCCTCGGGACCCCCTCCTTATGGGTGCTCCCCTCCGCTCAGCTGCAAAGCAGCCTTCCTCTGTGGCTGCAGCCCAACACCAACACGACCTCGAGAAGCAGCTTTGGGGTCTCACCTCCCGCCCCCAAAGAGAGGCTGCTGAGCACTGTGTATGGGATTCACCGAAAGCAGGGAAAGCCCCCAGCGCCTGGCACCGAGCCCTGCCCGCCCCGCTGCCCCCCCAGCACCGCCCCATCCCCCCAGCAGCTCCGCTTCCCCGCGCTGTGCTCGTGTGTGGGTGTATTTGGAAACGAGATCTTTCCAGCTGAACTGCAAAATGAAGCGCAGAGATCACAACTCCTTGAATAGCTCCATCACACACACAGCCCCCAGGATCCATCCTGCCCCCGACGGGGTGCCAAGGAAATGGCAAAATGCCGAGGGGGAGAACCAAGGGGCTGGGGTGGCAAAAGGAGGGGACGTGGGGGAGGGGACACAGCGGAGCTTTTGGAGCATCCTTCAGGGGCAAAGTGGTTGGGGTGGCACAGGTGGCCATGGGGACACAGTCTGCGGACAGGATGGGGCTCACCAGCTCAGGGACATCCCAGTGCCACTCACAAGAGGTGGCAATGAGCTGTGGCCCTGCTGCCACCAAACATCTTCCCTCTGGAAAGGGCTCCAGCAGTGGGGCACTGAGCTGGACCCGTCCACAGCACCAAGCATCCATGGGATCACAACAGCCCTGGGATGTACACGAGGCACAGCCCTCTGGGATTTATGCTGCACACTCACAGTGAAGAGCAATCACAGCCACATCTGTACACGGCCGGGCCCCGGGTCAGAGGAGTTCAGATTTCTGACCCCACAGAGGCAGACCTGTGCCGTGACCCCACTGATTGCGGCCTCGGGAGTATATCCCGAGACATATTTATGTTCCTCTGAAGCCAGATCAGTCAATAGCCACATGCAGTAGCAGCCACAAGTCAGATATTAATCTAATTCCTCTCCTCCCTGTCTGCCCAAACAAGCATTAATCCAGCAGCACACGAGGCCCCGTTATTCATCATCCTTACGGGGCACTCAGCTCTCCAGCCAGGCTGCACAGACAGGACGGATCCCACACGCGAGCAGCCTGCTCCTGCCCTGCAGACACCATCCCTGTGCTCATAGCAACCACCGAAGCCAAGGGTGCTGAAAGCACAGCACATCCAATGCATCCGAGAGCCTCCCCAGGGCTCAGCAAAGGGAACGTCTCCTTCCTGCAGCCCCGGGGTGGGCAGAGCCCCCAGGAGCACCACGGCCTCAGCACAGGGCTAAGACTGAGCTGCTCTCCCCATTAACATCTCTGTTTGCATAGTGTGGCTGTCAGCTCAACACAAAATCAATGTTTTGGCACCAAGTCGGGCGTGGGGGCGAGCCCTGCCCCGCAGGAGGGAGCTTCATCCCCACGAGGGGTTAATGATCATGTTCTAATTGAATTAACTAATCATTAACGAGTCCTGTACAGCAGCTGGGCACTGCTCTGGGCCGCTGCAGCCACTGAGGGCCCAGGAGCAGCAGAGGCACAAAGAGCACCAACCTGACCCAGTTTGGCCCCAGACCCTATGAGCCCGTGGGCACGAAGCCCCCTCCCAGCCCTGGGCACGATGGGGACATCCCAAGGTGGGTTGGGAGGATTCACAAGGAGAAATCTCTTGGAAGAACCCCAAATGTCAGACAGATAGGATGCTCTGCTATAGGAACCCTGCGAGCGTGAGGCTGGAGCCCAGATTACAGCAAATGAATCCCCTTTTCTTTATGAGCTCATCTTTGCCCAGCTCCCAGCTCTGCCTTCACCCACTCCAGGAGCTTCAGCACTGCAGTTGGGCTTTCCCTGCACCCACTGCACGCCCCAATGGAGCAGGGCACGAGCAACAAACAGCCCCAGGGCCAGCATTTCCAGCAGGATGTGTGCTGAGTGCTCAGCCCCATCCCACAGCCCATTCCCATCCACGTGAGGAGTGTGAGTCCCAGCATCCCCGTGCACATCACAAAAAAAAGAGCCCCTGATGGAGCTGGAGCTCACTGCGGTGGGACCAGGCGGCCTTTAAGGGTCCCTTTGCGCTCTCACAGCTCTGTGGTTCGATGTGCACAGCCCAGCTCAGGGCCGTGGTGCTGCCAGGAGCACAGAGCCAGCTCGAAACTTTCTCCCAGCAAATACCCCGTCTGAAAAATGTGCTTTTTTCCATCTGCTTGAAGCCTCTTTGCTCAGGCTCTGCTAGGAAGCAGATGTGAAAGCATCCCAAAGCACGCTCGATTGTTACTCACTCGGTTATATAAAACCATGAGAATTTCCTCCTCTTTTTGTGCCCAGCGCCAGGCCGGTTCCTGGCTGCGAGGCCGCAGCTCCGCGCACAGCCAGCCCAGGTTGGGGGAAACCTCCGCGTGCATCACCAGGCAAAGGGAAAATTTCACATCTAGGTTGCTGAGCGGAAAGCCAAGGCGCGCCGCAGCCACCGCCAGGGGAGGAAAAGCCACGGCCTGGCCTCGTATCAAGCCCAGAAACACTCAGCCCTCCTAATGAAGTGGAAATTCAACCCGCAGTGAGGCTTCCCAGCCCTCCAGCGCGGCCGCAGCGTGACTGCCCCCAACTCCGCGCATGGGACGGTGGAGCTGAGGGCTCTGCAGGGGAAAGCGATGGCACAATCCGAGAGAAAAAGCCACCGGGGAGGCCGTGGGGGAGAGCATTTCCCTCCCTCCCTCCCAGCAGTACAGTGGGTGTGAACGTGGAGAGCTGAGAGGGGCTGGAGAAACCCAGGAGATCCCAAACCTGATTTTCCCTGTGAGGAGAAAAAAAGAGCAAAGCAGCGTTCAGAGCAAAAATAATAGAGAAGTATATCTCAGCACGGTGCCAAAACATCTGCAGGGGGCGTGGGGGGGGGGGGGGGGAAGAAGAGAGCAGAGCGTTTTATGCATCATAAAACCGCGGGCATTTGCAGAGCGGCTCCAGCCCCCCACGCCAGCAGCCGGGGCACGGAGCTGCACCCGACGGCCCGGGACGGGGCGGCCCCGACGGAGCGGACGGCCCAGAGCTCCGCTCCCATCGCTCAGCAGCGGCAGCCCCAGTGCCCGCGGTCCGGCCCCGGCTCTCCCGCTTTGCGGGTTTCTCCCCGGGGATGCGGGGCCGTCCCGCGGGGAGGCCGGGTCCCCGCGCCGGATGACATAACAGCATGGGCTCGGCCCTTTGTCTGCGCGCCGAGAGGGAGGGAGGGAAAGAAAGGAAAAAAAGCAAGAGGACTTCTGGAAGTCATTACGGTTCCTCCGCTCCAGTCTCCTTTTGGCAGACGGCCCCCCCCGCCCCCCCCCCCCCAAGCCCCAGCCCTCCCCCCAGCCCGGCTCGAAATGCCAGCCTATGATTTTTAAATGAGAAAAAGCTGCGCTCTACTCCAGCGCTTGGATAAACTCCTACACAAACTTCCAGATGTGACACAACCGCCTGGAAGGGGGAATTCGACGACGGATCTTCTTGAAAAAAACGCACGTGGACGGAGCGGAGCGGCGGCGCCGGAGGGACCCACGGATCCCCGACGGGACGTGAGCGTTCCCCGCGTCCGGACCGGAGCTCCCGGAGCGGCACCGACAGCAGAGCGGAGGGGGAGCGCTGCCCGCCCCGTCCGGCCCCGGCCCCGCGGGGAGAGGCTCGGAGCTGTCTGTCCCTTGGGAGTTGGGATAAAAGGGAAAATAATCATCGTAATAAAACCCACGCTCGGCTGGCCTTTATAGAAGGCGACGGGTCCTGCTTTTCCCTGAGATCCCCACCGGGTGCAGCACGTCCCGTCCCAGCCCCTTTCACTCCCATAGCACAGAGGGCACAGCCCCGACCCCCCCGGAGCCGCGGGCTGGGGGTTCTCTGCTGCCCGCCCCGAGCAGAGGATGCTCAGCTGTGCCCGGGGGGGTTGGCAGAGCTGGGGCTGAGCACGGGCTCAGGTGGAGCAAAGCGATTCTGACCCCTCTGTGGGTTTCTCAAACCCAACAAAACATCTCTTTCTCTTTGAACCTCTCGAAAACAAAGCACTCCACTTCATTAAATCCAGAAGCGGAGCGTTGCACAAACGCGCTGAACTTCAAAGAGCAGTGCTGGCGCTCCCTGCTCAGCGCAGCCCGCGGTCCACGCGGCGTTATCTCCGCGCCACAGCTGAGCCCTCACAGCTCCACGCATCCCCACGAGCACGCAGACATCCCACGCCACGCAGCAGCAGCATCTGCTCGCTTCCTCCATCCTCGCTCTTCAATCACCGCTCGGGCCCCAGGAAACAGCCTCACCTCTGCCCGCAGCAGCAGGCTGGCACAGACCCCGCTGCTGCCACCCGTCCTCCCCTCCCCCACGGTGCTTTCCTTCCATAAGAGAAACCACAGACATCGGCTTCACCCCCCCCCCCACAAACCCCATTTCCCCGCAGCACCCCTGCCCAGCCCCTAGTGCCCCCAGTGCCATGTGGTGACCACTCAACACATCCACCCCATCCCTCCCCCCAGGGCCAGGCTGTCAGTCCAGGACCAACAGTGGGGTGTATGGGGCGAGACTCTGAGTTTTGGGGTTAAAAACTCAAAGTCTGATCCTCCGAGGGAGGGGTCTATGTCTGGATCAGAGCAAACTTGACCGCTTTCTTGACCTACAGAGCTCAACACAGGTCCCCCCATCAGCCCCGGAGAAGTGACTGCCCAGGCAGAGGATGCCCCACACTGAACCAGGGTGGAAAAGTTCAACACAGCCCATCAGCCACCGCCCCGTGCCTACTGAAACACGTCCCCCTGGCTCTCAAGGCATGAGGACGTGGAAAGCCCCGGGGACACGGGGGCAGCGATGGGCAATGGGGCCGGCAGCAGCCCCGGCATCACTCCCCACCCCCAGCAACCTGCACTGGACACCAGGGACATCGGGAACGCGAGCACCACAGCCCCTGGCTGCCCTCACCCACAGACAGGTGAAAATGGGGCGGGAGCCCATAGGACACCGACGGAGCCCCCCTGCCTGCTGCCAGCCCCCCAGCCAGGGGACCGCGCAGCCGCGTGAGCCCCAGCGCTGTCAGAGCAGCTGGGGGCAACAAAGACCTCCCAGCAACACGACTGCATGCTTTTAGCACCGAGGCACGATTCCTAGAAGATGACAGCACGGGGAGAGCCGCTTTTCTGCCCCAGCACAATAAGAACTATGAAAAGAATAACATAAAAAAAAAACAGCAAGCAAGCAAAGGGCTCGGGATGCTGAGAGCTGAAACCATGAGCAAGGCTCTGCTCTGCACCTCAAGCACGCAGCAAGGGATGGGATGTGGGCACCCCACTGCCCCACAGTGCACACGAGGCTGTGGTCAGCCCCACGTGCAGGGTGTGGGGGGGGGGATGCTGCAAGGCCAACCGAAACCACGCAGGTGTTAACACCTGCTTCCAAACAGCACCATCAGGAGGGGAGGGAGGACAGGGAGAGTTTGAAAACACGTTTAAATCGGTTGTCATCAGCACTGCTAGTCATAGGAGGGGAGGAGGAGGCGCAGCCCTGCCGAGCTATTTCTTCCCGGAGAAGAATCCTTCGCAAAGTTTCGAGATTTCCTGAGGTGCTGAAATGGACGCAGCTCTGAACTGCTTGGCAGGTGCCAAAGAGATGCGGGAGAGCTGCGGGGAAGGGAACGCGGTTTTCCCCCTCCTGGGGACACCGTGGGGCAGCGCCTGCGGCGCGCAGTGACCTTACTGCTGAAACCCAAAGGCAGCACCGGCACAGCTCCCGCAGCCCCACGGCCCCACCGGCACTTCCCATGAGCACGAGAGGAACGTTGGGGCCCTCTGTGCCATACAACGCATCCTCCTCCGTGCCATATAACGCGTCCCCCCGCTGCCCGGGCCTCTCCTGCTCCAGATGTGGGGTCTGTGCCCATCCTCACGGCCCCACCGAGCTCCCACCCGCGGGGCAGAGGCAGCTCCCACGCACCCTCCCTGCCAGAAGCCGCTTTGCTTTATCTCAGGGAGCTTTTGTTTCCACAGATAACGAACGCAGCCGGAGTTCGGGGATGGTAAAACACTCGCACTGCTACGAACCGTGCGCTGATTGCAACTCGGCTCCAAGGACGGCTTTACAGGCACCGAGACCGCGGCAAGAAGTGGTTTTTCTATTGTCTTTTTCCTTTTTTTTTTTTTTTCCTCCCCCCTTCCCGTTTCTGAAAGCTTAAAGTTGGCTCCAGCAGCTCAGACACAGCCTGCACGGAGCGAGCGGAGCTGGGAAGGAGCCTGGATGGCTCCGTGGGGCTGCAGCAAGGAGCAGCCCCGACCCCGTGCAGCCGGGGGTACCCCACTGCCGCCTGCCCGCACCCCAGCACCGTGAGACGCCCCGGGCAGCGCTGCGACTGCCGACCCCGCCCGGAGGGATGTGAATTATTTAGGGACCCCAAAGCAGAGCAGCAAACCAACCCACTGAACAGCCACCCCCCCACCCGGATTCCTTAAAACCCTCGGGGAGGGCGGCGGAGAGCCCGAAATGGGCGAGAAACGGGGTCAGGGAGGAAGGAGGGTCCTGAAGGAGGGGAGCGGCGGTCAGGGCCCCTCGGGGGAGCGGATGAGGAGGGGGAGGAAGGCTGCAGCCCTGCTTCCCGAGCCCGGGGGTCGCGCAGGGCGGGGAGCCCCGACCCCGGCAAACTTGGCGGCCGGGCAGCGGGGAAGGGTCCCCCCTCCCCCCCCCCCGAGGAGCAGCCCCTCCCCCTGCCGCTCCGGGGCCCTGGGGAGCCGAGCTCTTACCTCGCCGCCGCACCTGCAAAGGATACGGGTTACAGACCAGGCGGAGGCACCAGCTCCGAGGCCGACTCTCCTGGCTCAGGTAGAAGAAGACGACGGGGGCCAACGCCGGGTAAGGCAGCGCCTCCGCCTCCGAATCGCCGCTGCCGCCCTCCCGCTCCCCCGGCCCCGGGCGGCCCCCGGCCCCGGACAGGTCGTTAAGGCGGATGAAAGTCTTGGCTCTTCCCGGCTCCGGCTCCTCGTCGGCCGCTCGCGGTCCATCCTCGTCCATCCTCCGGCGGGCGGCCCCGGGAGGGGCCGGGGCAACGCGGGGAGAGCCGGGGGAGCGTCTATAGGGGCGCGGCCATAGCGGGGCCGGGGGGCTGGGGGCTGCGCCGTGGCGGCTTCAGCGGCGGGGCTGCATGGCCGGGCGAGCCGCTGCCTCGCCCCCCGCCGGGCCCGGGGCCGGGCCGCCCCCCTCGGCCTGCCCTGCCGGCTGCGGGCTCCGTAGCTCCTCCTCGCCGTGCCTCCGGGGGGCCCGAGCCGGGCGGGCGGGAGGGCGAGCGGCGGAGAGGCGGCCCCCCCACCGCTCCCGGTGCTGCCCCCGAGCCTCGGGGCGGGCCGCCTTAGGGGCTGCTCCTGCCCCCTCCCCGCCCCACCATCCGCCCGGGCCCGGGGCTGCTGCCGCCGGAGGATGCTCCCGCGGGCGGCCGCGCCGAGCCGAGCGCTCCGCACAGCTGGATCCCTCACTCCAACTTCAAGTCCCGGCTCCTCCTCCTCCCGCGGCCAATAGGAGCTCTCCCCAGGCCCCTCCGCGCCTCCCCATTGGCCGCCGCGCGTGTCCGTCAGGGGCGGCACAGCTGGACGGGCAGCTCGCTCCCCCGGCGCGGCTGGACGGGGCGCACCGCTCCGGTGTCGGGGGGGGGGGGGGGGGTTCGGGAGGTGATACTCCCCCGGGATGGGGTCGGGAGTGCAAAGCCCTGGAAGAGAGGGCGGTGTCCCGCGCTGCGTTAGAGGAAGGCAGAGTCCGGCGGGACGCGCTGCAGCGCCGGAGAGGGGAAGGCGGTAAGCGGCGGGGCGAGGATGTGGGGCACGGGGAGATCGCATCGCCGCCCTGCCCCGCACCGTGAGAGGGCAGAGGAGGCGGCAGGGACCGAGGGCTGCGGGAGCCGCTCAGAGCAGCGCGCATACCCGGTATCTCCGGGGGGGTCCCCGCCTTCCCGCAGCCGCAGCTCTGAGCGCTGCCCAGCACCCCCACCTCGCTGCAGGGCACCGGGCCTCCTTCCGCTTTCCCCGCTCCGCATCCTGCACCATCCCCGAACGCACGCAGTGCCACCGGGATGGGCTCGGGGGTGTTGGAGTCACCGCCGCGCATCCCAACCCCCGGCACGCACACACGCATATCCCCATGACCCCCCCGGCCCGAGCACGGAGCCCCGCGCTGGGACAGGGCCGCTCCGACGGACACCGCAGAGAGGGGGGAGCCGCACCCCGAGAGCAGCGGAGCCCCCCCAGACCCCCGCGCCGAGGACGCGCCCGGAGCTCCCTCTGCCGGTACGATGGGAGCCGGCCCCGACGGCGGGGACCGCGCCGCGAGCATCCATCCATCCACCCATCCACCCATCCATCCATCCATCCACCCACCCACCCACCCCGCGGGGATGAATGCCTGCGGCTCCCCAGGCTGCGCCACAGCTCTCACTGCTTAAGGAATCCTGAATCTTTAAAAATAGCGTTTTTCCCCCTTTTCCTTTAGTGCCCGGGGTCACTTTCCCCCATGTCACACCCATACAAGCATGGGCAGCTCCAGCCAGCACCACTCCACCTGCAATGGGAGCAGAGGGGCAGTGCTCATCTCACCCCAAATGCCCCTCTGGTCTGGGTCCCGCTGGCCCGGCAGCACGCTCGATCTTGGATTCACAGCCCGTGCTGTCCAGCCCCAGACAAATGACATGTTTGTTGGCACAGCGTCAGGGCCAGGCAGAATTCTGCTGCAGAACTGTGAGATGGTGTCCAGGGAGGGGGGGAGGGGGTGCACCACAGGGCAGTCCCCTGCATGCACAGCACAACGGGCACGGCAGGTCCACGTGCCACCAAAGCACAGGAGGTGAGGGGGAGGGCCCCATGGATCCCCACATTTCTGAGCAGGGGATGGCAGTGCCCCGCAGAGCACAGCCTTCTGCCATCACGCAGCGCTGGGTTGGCAGTGCGAGGTGCACCCTCAGACCAAACAAGCTCCTTGCCACACGTCCTGCCCAGCACGGCTGCTTCTGATCCCATCTTTTGTGCCCCGGTGACGTGCAGATGGCCTTTGTGTGTCATTCTGTTTATTTAAATGGATTGGGAGCAAACGTTTTTTGTAAAGCCGAAGCTTTGAGCCCGTAAGTGGGTTACCAGATTATGCGCCGTCTCCATTTTAATTACATTTGGCTCATTTTGTTTATTGCATGCGTTTTCAAGAGTTACACGCGTCGCGAGAATCAGAAGCACTCCGTGCTACAAAGGGCCAAGCAGCACGCACACCTTCCCATCCCAAGGAGCACGCTCCTTCCAGGGAGGGCTGGAAAAGAAGAAAGGCTCCACGGAGCTGCGAATCCTCTCCATTTGAAAGGCAACATCTGAGCACTGGGAGGACGAAGGCAGCAGCAGCAGCGCAGCGGGGTTTGGGCAGCACTGCTCGCTGCTGTCCCCACGCCCCAATCCCGTGGGACAACGCCTGCAAACACAACCCACTGACAAAGCCCGAGTGAGGACGGGGTCCTGCCCCACCCCAGCAGCACCCACACCCCAGCAGGGGGATCCAGGGGAGGAGGCAGCAAGGAGAGGGCTCAGACAGGAGCACAGAACTGACCCCGGCGAGCAGAGGTGCACGCTGAGGGACCTGGGATGTAAATGAGAAGAAATTTCAGTACAGCCTAAGAATCTATTGAGGTCACATCCCCTCGCACGCACAGCCCTGGCCTCCTAATTATACCAAAGATAGCACACGGGAGAGCGGTGGGGTGAGGTGGGGACGGGCAGCGTCAGTACAGCTGTACTCACAGCACACGGTGGGGACATGGATCACCAGCCCTGCAGGGATGGTCGGGGTTGGACCACACGATCTCAGAGGTCTTTTCCAACCTTATGCTGGACACATCCCCACATCCCCCAGCGGAGCACCTGTGGGGACCGGGGGTGCACACCCCATTGCAAGGAGGGGAGGGGACCACAGCCCCCAGCCCGGCCCTCCCTCTGCCACTCCAGGGCCGCTCCAGAGGAGCCTGCCACATTCCGTGGGTGCTTCTAGGAAAGGCACAATGAGCATCGCCCAGTGTCAGCAGGGAGCTTCAGGGGAGCAACCACCCCACAGAACTGCGGTGCGGCGACGGATCTGCACTCAGCCACACAGGAGCTGGAATGGGAACAGCCGACATCTGCAACTGTCTGAGCAGGAGGAGGATTGAAGGTAGCCCCAGCAGAGGGGCTCCGGCCCTGCGAGAAGCCCTGCGTGGCTGTCTGCTCGGCTGCTGGCAGATAGCAGCAGTGCTGCGGTGATTTCAGAGGGGAGAATATTTCCATCGGTTCTGGGAGCGGTGGATGGAACCCGCACCGACACCTGGCTCAGGTCTGAACCACACCGAGACACAAAGCTCCTCTCACACCTTGGAATGGAGAAAGCACACATCCACCCCAACTCAGCCCCACAGCCCCACTGAGCACCCCATCTCAAACCCCAAAGCAGGGAACCGCCCCGGGAGCAGCGGTGACTCAACGAGGGCTATAGGATGCTACAGGCACGGCTCCACCTTCCTTTTTATTCTAATGAATATTTTTGTTCTCTCTCCTGATCCTTATTAAAAGAGGAGCCAGGCAAGTAGTTGGAGGGAAAATATACGGTGGCACAGAGCAGCACCGCTGCGCAGAGGGACCGCGCGCGACAACTGCCATCCCATTGATGCACGGAGCAGAATTAATAATTCCGGCTGGGGAGCAATTAGTTTGGGCTGACGAGCAGCACTTTCCCGCGTGATCAATGGTTGCACCTCCACTTTTTGCTACGCCATCAATCCGTGCCTGAGCAGGGCCGGGTGCTGGAAGTGCTGCGTGTGCACCACAGAGCTGCTGAGCGTGGGCACAGCCGAGCTCATGGCACGGACGGGGCCGAGCGCTGCAGGAGCCGCCAGGGCAGTGCTCACAGTGTCATTCATGGGAAAGCAGCTTCCCCGGCTGCCCCCCTCCCTGTCCTTTCAAAGTCTCATAGCACCTGCTATTACTTTAGAAATTAGGGAGTCATCCGCTGAAGGCTTCATTGGGTAGAGTGTACTTTAGTGGCTAGAACCATTATCTGACCCCCAGAAGGAGCAAGAGGACATCAGCCCACAGAGGTGGGCTCCTGCGTGGGGCTGGGGGCTCCAGCCCCCTCTGTGTGCAGCCCCACACCCTCAGCTCCAAAGCCCAAACACAGCACAGAGACACCAAAATACAAACAAGTCCATTGGAAAAAGAGTGGGGTTGGGGGAAGGAGTGTCAGAGGGTTTGCTCTGCTGCTTCACCAACTCTTCTCCCACAACACTCTGCCCAGTGTTGTGCTGCAGCTCTGCTCGGGGTCTGTCCCCACGCACACCCCTCCTGCAACCACTACTCACAGCAGCAGCTGCAGCTCCATCCAACAGCGTGCAGACAGCCCAGATTTCCCCCACTTTTCTCTGAAGTGGCGGTGCAAAACACAGCTTTCAAGGAAGAGGCAAGAAAGGGGAAAAAAAATAACAATCCCAACTGAGATGCAGCCTTCTGCTGCTGCTGCTGCCTGAGACGGCCCCATCTGACACGCACGTGGGCTGTGCAGAGGGTTGGCCCCAAACCCCGCAGCACCGCACCAGGCTGAGCCCTGCCCCATATCTCAGTGCTGCTCTGTGGGGCTGGATTTGGGGCGGACAATCCCTGCCGGCCACGTGCACACAGCTCCAGTGCTGCAGTCCCAAATGGGCGTCCCCGTGGGACACAGCGGGGCTTTGGGGGGGCAGCAGCACACCCCCAAGCCTCCCAAAATCTGCATCCCTTGCTTTTCCCTCCCTGGAGCTGTCAGCCCTGGTTCCCCAAAGCCCCCCTCCCTACCCTCTCGCATCGCTCCCTGCTTTCATCTGGTTCCCATGCAGCACGTGTGCTAGGAGCCAGCAGCACGCCAGCAACACTTCTATCAGCGCTCCCACTGTAATTGAATCTTCAAATCTCATCTGACAGGAGCAGACAAGAAGGAAATGAGACGCTCATCGGCCCCCGGCACAGCGCAGCACTGGGATGCCCACGAGCACCAGACCCAGCAGGGCTGGGAGTGCTTCCAGATCCCCCAAACACAGTAAGGGGCTGAAATTGGTCAGGGTGACCCTGGAGAGGAGGGGAGCGGAGCGGGACTGGGAGATAACGTGAGGCTGCTGCAGAGTGAGGGGCTGCAGGGCTCAGAGCTCAGCTCTGGGGTGCAAAGCCCCCACTCAGCACACAAACGAGGACCCACGCAGATGGCACAAAGCACCCTGCTGCCCTCACAGTCAGCTCCAGGAAAGCAGTATCCAGCTCTCCACCCCAACAGCATACGGCCACCAAAAGCACTCAGTGGCATTTCCCCCCCCACATCCCAAGCACAGCAGCAACGAGAGGTCCCCCCCAGGAGAAGCATCACCCCAAGCTCCTACCTGCACAGCCAAAGGACTCCTACACCCCACACCGAGCAGCACGTGGGCCGGAGCAGAACTGCAGCACTGAGAGACAGCAGCTGGGCAGTGCTGATGGGGCACAGCTGATGGCTCAGGTGTGGGGTCACGCAGGTCAACCTCGTTACACCCCACCCCATCCTGCTGCGTGGGGCAGAGGGCATGAGCTCCCACCCCCAGCCCGGGGTGACACTGCCCATGGCAGCCCTCCCCTTGTGCCCAGCTCAGGGCTTCCCCACCCGGCTGGGGAGCGATGACCCAAATGGCTCTAAAATCAAAGAGCACCACATGAACACGGTCATACCCTCGCTGTGCAGGCTCAGCCCAGTGGGGTGGCCCTCGCGTGGGGACCTGCCTGTGCCACTGTTTTCTCCCCAGAGTCCCTCTCCATCAGCATCTGCACCCCAGCACCGACCTTTGTTGCAGATGAGATTTTTTTTTCCCTTTTTTAAATTTTTTTCCCCTTTCTTTTTAAGATCTCTGCTGGGAAATCTTTGTAATTAATGACCCTTTAAAGTAAAATATAATTAAGAATAATGTGGAGCACGCCGCAGCAGCTCGCAATGCCGCGGGGAGCACGGGGCAGCGATGGGGCTGTGGTCCTCCACGCGAGTCCCGCGGGGACGTGGGTGCCCACGGCGGCTTCCCCTTCCCGAGGGGGCGGCCCCGGGGGTGGGGCCCGGGGAGGATCGCTGCCCTCGGGGCCGCAGCCGATGCACCCGGGAACCGCCTCGGACAGAAAAGAGCTGTGCCCTTCGCAGATCTGCCTCCACCAAACCGGAGCGCCCCTCTGCAGGAGCCCGAGCCCCGCAAATGAGGGCTGGCTCGTTCCGATGTGATGCTGATGAGGAGATCTTCCGTCTCCTTCCAGCAGAGAGCAGATGTTCCCGTTCCGCGCAGCTCGGCACCCCGGCCCTGCCCGTGGGTGGATGGCTGCACCGCTGCTGCTGGGGGCTGATTGATTTCACCCTTTTCAGGTCTGGCTCCCGCCTGTCATTAACGCTGTATTGCATAACGGGTGCTCAATCTGAATGGAGTCAGTGCCCACGAACACGGAGCTGAGCGTCCACACGCGGGCGACCAGGACGGGGCCAATGTGAATCTTAATTACCAGTGGGGGTTGTTAAATATTTCTGTATCTGTTTGAGACGCACTGTGACACACGGAACTCAAAGGCAATATAACTAAAAACCGTCCTAAATTAGAGATAAATGGCGCTGACCGAGGAGGGGAAGGCTGGAGCTCAGCGTGCACAGCCCCGGGTGGGGACGGACAGACGGACACTCGGGGTGTGGACGCGGTGCTCCCCGCGCAGCTCCGGGTGCTGCTCCCATCCCATCCCTCAGCAGCACCAGCTCGTGTATGGGAGCGGCCTCGTTTTGTGGAGAACACAGAGCTACAGGAGGAAACCAAGGGAAGCCAGAAACCAAATGGAAGTTATGTGCCCCTAATCCCACCGCTGCTCCCTGGAGCCGCCGTGCTGCCCGCAGCTCGGCCGTGGAGTGCCCACGCTGACCCCAGTGGGTCCGGGGTGGGGCACGAGCACCCCCTGAGCACGGCACCGCGTCCCCCCCCCCCGACATCACTGCCTCCGTAAGCAGCGCTATGCGGGGCCCCGTGACTAATTTGGGATGCGGTGGACGCTTTTAATGTGCTGCTATAAATATGGATGGGCTGTCAGCCGTGAAGAAGGACCTTCTCGCGCTGTGACGCTGTGCTGGGGGTGCACAGCTCCGCATCTCCACCTCTGCCACTGCCCCAGAGCTGCTGCCACGGGGTGTGCGTGCAGCCCGTCCTCTGCTTCTCCGAGAGCCCATTGATTCCTGCTGCCCGGGCTTCACCCCAACGTATCGACCCAATCTGCCCTCTGTAACTCAAACTAAATTAGCTGCCTTAATCCGCAGATAATTGCGGCGAGCCTGGCTCTGCCTGTCCCAGATTCGCAGGTGGTGGGGACAGGGAGGAGATGTGGGGACAGCCGCCTTGCAGCCGTCAGGAGCTTCCACAGCCGGGCCCACCCCGCAGCTCCCGCTGCCCTCCCCCTGTGCCCCCCAGAGCCCCCAGCCCATCCCGGCAGTGCCCCCCCTCCCCAGCGTGGGCGCTGCCCTCTGCAAACCTCCTCCCCCAGCTTCTGTAAAGCCTCCAAAACACACATTTAATTTAGATTTAATGCAATAGTTACCATGGTCAGTAAATACCGAAACCATATTAGAGGAGGATTAATAGCCGTGTCATGGCCGCGAACCACGGCCTAATCCTGCTCCGAGCGCCTGCACCGGCAGCCACGGCACTCACTCAGGACCGCTGAGCACTGCGTGGGGCAGTGACCCACGGGAAAGGGCAAACCCGCTTAGCACCAGCCCCCCTCCACCCCCCGATCCCGTCCCTCCCCATCTCGCACTGATGCTCACTGCTCGCCCGGTTTGCCCACGCACGGAGCAGTGGTGCTGAGCCCCGCGGGGATCCCGTGGGGAGGGAGCACCGCTCCGCTTCCCCTCCTCGGGGCGGGGCCGGGACCCTGCTGACCCCCCACGCTGACCCCCCCTGCAGCCACACCGTCCCCCGACGGCAGAGCCTCCGCAGCCCCTCTGCACCGATGTCACATCAGTGCCGCGATAAAAGCGACGGCATCGGCAGAGCCAGGGAATGTTAATTAGAGGGAAAGCCTCATTAAAGCACAGCCGCAGCCCCAGGGGTGCGTCAGCATCGCCACGCAGCGATGCGGGTCCGGCGCAGCCCCGGGGTGAACCCCCACTCTGACCCCGCACAAAACGCAGCGCCCCGAGTGCCACAGCAGCGTTTATTCCTCACGGAGCACTTTTCCTCCTTTTATTCCTTTTCTTTTTTGTGGCTGCTCAGCCCAATGCGTCCTGACAGCCCTTCCCAGCACGGCTCTGCCCGACGGCTGCAGGGGGAGACGCGCTGACACCGCGCGCTGCGGGGAATGGGGCCACGCGTGGGTCCCCAGAGCGGCGGTGTGGGGCGGTGTGGGGCGGTGTGGGGCGGCACCGAGCCGCTCCGAGCGCTGCTGGGATGCGGGCTCACGTCAAACCCCGCGGCAAAGGTGTCCAGTTAAAAAAAAACAGCAACTTGAAAGGCAAAGCAGGCGGCAGCAGCTGCAGAGAGTATTCACATGGAGATGAGGTGCAAAATTCCGCTTCGACTTCAGAGGCGTTTCTCCTGGCCGGGGACCCACGTCCCGGCCGGGACCACCGCTGCCGTCCGCCGCCGCCCCACGGACGGCGAAGGGCGGCCCCGCGTGGGCAGCGGCACGGACACGGGAGGTGACGTCCCGAAGCGCCTCGCCCCGCGTTGCTATAGGAACCAGAAAGAGTTTTTGCATCCGACTGCCGTGTTAAGGCTGGGATGTGTGTTTGTTATCCCTCTGCAAGAAGAGGAGATGGGTGAGTGCAGGCGCAGGGGGGCACGGTGAGGATTTGGGGCACGGGGACCCGGGCTGAGCCCCCTGCAGACCCCCAACCCCCCCTCCCCGTCGGGGCACCGCGGCTCAGGCGCAGAGCAGCTCCCGCAGCGCGTGGGGGGACGTGACGGGCAGGGAGCAGGAGAAGTTGCTGCAGACATAGGCGGTGGCTTTGCCCTCCTTCATCTCCAGGGTAGACAGGAACGGCAGCTGGCGGTACAGGAACCCGGCGCGGTCTCCGTCCGCGAGCATCAGCACCTGCGGGGGAACGGCCGAGGAGCACGGCATCCCGCAGCTCCCCGAGCACCGCACGGCACGGCCCGGGGGAGGGCAGCAGCACCGGGACAGGGACCGGGCCGCCGGGATAACGAGCTTCTTCGGAAAGGAACACATCTGTTCAAGCCCCAGGCCTTGCAAGCTGGCAGGGGAAGGCTGGGAGCACACACATCCCACCTTGCTCGGCCCTCTGCCCGCTCCCCCTGCCCTCCTCCCTCGCTGCCTTTGTCTGGAATTAATTCCAGGAGTGATTAATTACCAATTCATGTCCAATCTGAAATTCATTATTCATTTTTCTCACAAGCTCCCTAAGGTCCTCTCGTGGGGCCAGGATAAAGGCGAGCCGGGGAGCTCGCACGCTGCAGCTGAGGAGATAATGGGATCCTCCGTAATTACCCTAAAGACCGTTAATAGGGCCGGGATCTCAACCAGGAGCGTGATCCGGGCAGTGGCCCCAGGGTGAACACAGCCAGGGAGATGGCCTGGACGGGCTGGGTGGCAGCTGGGTGGCAGCGGGGCATGGCTGTGGGCTGGGAGGTGGCACAGGGAAAGGGGCTGTCCCCAGCACAGCACTGCATCCCGGCACGGGGCTCCTCCCGACAGCACCCTCAGCGCCTTTATCATCGGCTCCTCATTACAGGGAGGATTTCAACGTGAGGTTTGTAAGGAATTAATTACTGCAGCGACCTAATTAATTGCGTTCCCGCAGCCCGGGCTGCCCCCCAGCGCCCTGCTGTCTCCTCCAGCCCCCATTCCCAGAGCAGCTGCATCCCTGGGGCTGCGAGTCAGGGCTGCAGCACCCACAGGGATGGGGATGGGAAATGGAGGGGCTGCACCTCGTGCCCCGCGCATCCAGGAGGGACAGGACACAGCCCATGAGAACCTTAGTGTCATACCCAGGTCCCCCTGGAGCAGCTGTGGGGAAGGCAGAGGGGAGCTCACAGCAGCATGGTGCTTTCCAAGCCCACAAACTGGGTCACCCACTGTAATCCTTCCAAGGAAGCAAGAGCCAGAGCAGAGGGGGCTCATACACAGCACAGAGAGCAAGGCACTGCAGGGACAGTGCTCCCTGTGGAGCAGGCTCCCATCCCTCTGACACTATCACTGACTGCTGACACAGGGACACGCGAAGGAACCACTGCTCAGTCTGCCCCAGCTCACCCAGTTGGGCCACAGTGGGTTCACAACAGCTGTGGGGAGCGTGGCTGCAGCCACGAGGACGGGACAGTGACAAGCTGCTGCTCTCTACCTTGTTGGGGATGAAGGTGGAGTGCACGCAGCGGAGCATCTCTTTGGTGTCTTCTCTTTGGGGGTCCCCACAGATCACCACCTGTGCAGAGACAGCACAGGTACAGAGGGCTGAGGTTCCATGTCCCCACACCTGCACCCGGAAAGGAGGAGGGCTTCCAGCCGCTACCTGTTTGAGGGTGTGATGGAACACGGCGGTGGCCCGGGCCATCTCCAGCAGAGCCAGTGGGATCTTCTGCAGCCTCTCAGAGAAAGCTGCCAGGATCTGCCCAGCCTTTTCCACCCACTCCGTGTGGCCGGAGTACGAGGCTGCTCGGAGCAGGTTTGTGACGGTGACAGAGTTGGCAGCGGGCTCTGCTCCATCCTGGTCTGTGGGGGACACAGTGTCACAGTCAGCCCAGTGCCAGCACTGCCCCTGCCCTGCCCGGGGTCCCCACGCACCGTCCTTCAGGCGCAGCAGCAGCGAGGGGTCACCATCCTCACTGGAGAAGTACGCAAAGCCCTTGGGGTCCCAGAAGAGCTTGTCCTGCATGTGCTGGAGCTGCAGGGCCCACTCCAGCCAGCTCTGGTCCAAGGAAGCTTCGTAGAGGTCAAAGAGACCCTGGATGACGAAGACATAATCCTCCAGGAACCCGTGGATGGGCACAGCACTGCAACGGCAGGCAGGGGCGGGCATCATGGCCTGTAGCCCAGCAGGGTGGGCTGGGGGAAACCTCCACACTGCTGTCTGTGACCCAGGACACAGCACCTCGCTTGGCTGCCTCCTGAGCTCAGCCCGAGCTCAGCAGTGACCGTGCCAAGGCATCATATGGGTCAGTGCGGGTCCGCAGCAGAACAGGAGAGCTCCTACCAGCTTCAAAGACAAGACACGGAAAGGATTTGGGCTGGGAGACCCTTCCTGCAGCACCACTCACCTCTGCTCCACCACGTGGGCCTCACTGCGGTAGCAGCTCCGCAGCAGCCTGCCGCTGCCCGGCTCAAAGAGGTGTCTGTGCAGGAAGCTGGCCGCCTGCGCTGCCCGGCTCACGTACTCCTGCTTGGCCAGCACTGCCCCAGCTTGGGCAAAGCCCGAAATCATCAGTCCTGTGTGGGCACAGGGGCAGCTCAGGCACAAGGGAAGGCTGGGTGTCCTGTGTTACCTTCCATGGGATGCTTCACACGAAGCTCATCCTTCCTGACATCCTCACTGCAGGCCAGCACCTCCTCCTCCCACTCCCAACCACCGAGGAGTTCCCTCTCTATCACCCAAGAGAAAGGCAGAGCACTGAAAGCACTGCCAGATCTCAGCCTGTGCCTGCGTGCAGCAGCTTTGGGACCTGGCTGTGTGCAGTCCCTGCAGCTCAGGCTCCAGGTACATCCCACAGGGACAGGGACAGCACCATATCCTCACTCTGCTGACACGGGGTGGGCACAGACCTCATTCCCCCCATCCCAACACCTCAGCCCCACCCCTCCCAGCCCTGCAAGCAGGCGGTGCCACGGAAGAGTTTTGCTGCTCTCTGCTGGCAAAAAGAAAACTAAACACCCAACGCAGCCGTACCCCACAGCAGCAGCAGCCCCACGAGCGGCTGCGGCCCCGCTCACCGTTCCACGAGGACAGCATCTTGGTGTCCAGGTGGGGCCGCGGGCGCTGTGCCCGTGCTGCCTGCAGCCTGCGCCGGCCCTCGTGCAGCACAGCCCCGAGCTGCCCCGGCTCCAGCCCGAAGCGTGCAGCCGTCAGCTCTGGGGAGGAGCGGACAATGAGGACGTTCTTGCCCCGCAGCTCCTTATGGGGGTCCTGCAAGGAGAGCTCTGCTCTAGGAACGTGGCTGGGATTCACGTGCCTGGGGTGCAGCGATGCTCCCGGTGAGGTCTGCGCAACCCCTCACCTTCCTGGGGCTCACGTTGCCGTCCTCCTTCACCCCATAGTGGTGCATGAAGACATCTGCCAGCGTTGTCCCCTCTGCAGCCCCCTCCACCGGGTCAGGGAGCAGAGCCCGGAGCTCCTCGGCCGTCCATACGCAGAACGCTCCCTCCCTCTTCTCGCTGCAGGTGGATGTCGGGTAGGAATCTGCATCCTCCGCGCTGCAGAAGCCTCCAGCCTGGGCAAAAAGCAGCAGAGGCGTCCGGACACAGCACTGCCCCACAGCACAGCACGGCCCCACAGCACAGCACTGCCCCACAGATGGGTGAGCACAGCGAGCGAGCACTGCCCGGCTCGGGGAGCACACCTGGCTGCCCAGGTCCCGTGAGACGTACAGCAGGATGTCAGCAGCAACGTCGGCGAAGAACTCCTCACCTGAGATCTGCGGGAGAGGTGGGGCAGAGGCCGCCCTGCTGTGCTACAACGGGCAGCGCAAGGAGACACAGCAAGAAGCAACGGGACACGGAAAGAGCTAAAAGGGAACAAGTGCTGAGAGCGTGCACGCATTTCAAACACGGGGCAGAATTAGAGCCTCGAGGGCTGACCTCGTGGACCCATACAGCACTCCTGCCTGGATGAGGAGCACTACGGATAGGGAATACGGAGCGCTCTGTGCCCGGGGATGGGCAGCCCGAGCCCTGAGGAGCCCACGGCCGCACCTGGAAGGCTCTGCTGTACACAGCTGCCAGCTGGCCCTGGTCGTACAGCATCTTCTCAAAGTGCGGGACGTGCCACTGCCGGTCGGTGGAGTAGCGGTGGAAGCCCTGTGAGGAACACAATGATGTCACCAGCACCGCTCTGCCCGCGCAGCACTGCGGTTTAACCCCAGCACTATGGTCCCACCTGACCCACGTGGTCGTGAATGCCCCCACGTGCCATCATCTTGAGGGTGTGCAGAGACATCTGCAGCGCGCGGGCCCCTTCCGGGGTTGTTCTGTGCAGGGCCCAGTAGGCGAAGAGGAAATTCAGATTCACTGAAAGACAGGGACAGGCTGCGGGGTGAGCTCCATGCCCCAGCAGGGCTCAGCCACAGCAACCACACTGACCTGGGGTGGGGAACTTGGGGGACTGCGAGAAGCCGCCATACTCCTCGTCGTAGGAGCCGGACAGCTGCTGGAAGCACGTGGCCAGAACCTCCTGGGCCGGCGGGGCTGCCTGCTGCTCCTGGGTGCCGACCCGGGACAGGGAGCGCAGCGCTTCCAGGATCCTCTGGCTGCTCTGCAGCAAAGCCTCCTGGTTCTGCCTCCACTGAGAGGCCGTGAGAAAATCAGTGCTTCCTCTTCTTGCCTTTCCTTCTGCCTCCCACCCCAACCAACATCTCCACTCCTCAGTGCCCTCCACCTGAGCATCCCCATCCCCATCCCCCCCTCTCCTTGAGCCTCCCATGACACCCCCATTGACACTGCCCCGTGGCACAGTGCTGCCCTCAGCCCCCCGCTCTGTACCTGCTCTGCCATGCGGAGCAGCACGGTCCGGAAGCCCACGTGATGAGCACTGTCCTCGGGGGGGAAATACGTGCCCCCAGCAAAGGGCTTGAGGTCTGGGGTCAGCCACACGCTCATCGGCCATCCCCCTCCGCCGCTGGTGGCCTGGGGGACACGGGGCACAAGGATCTCATGGGGGGCTCCTCGGGAACACGAAAATGGACCTCGAGAGAGAAGGGCAGAGCGTGCCCCCGCCCCGCCACACCTCCCCCACCTGCACGAAGGTCATGTACACTTTGTCCACGTCTGGCCGCTCCTCACGATCCACCTTTATGCACACAAAGTTCTTGCTCATGATCTCACCGATCTCCCGGTTCTTGAAGGACTCCTCCTCCATCACATGGCACCAGTGGCAGGTGGAGTACCCGACTGAAAGCAACAGCAGCACGCAGGGTGAGGCCGCGGGGACGGCCACATGGGGACTGTGGTGGTCCAACCCAGCACCACCCCCACCCCCACCCCCACCCCTCTTCCTGGGAGCGGTGCCCCAGTGCTCCCTCAGCTCTGGTTGTCCCCACCACCCTCTGGGGCACAGCCTTCCCCAGCCCCCCCCGACCAGCTCTGTGCCACACAACGATCTGCTGTGGAGGTGCAGCAGCATCCCGCTCGCTCAGCTCCTGCTCTGCACCCCTCAGCTCTCCCAGGAGAAGGGCTCTGGAGGCCACGATGGCCCCCGGACGCAGCCCCCCTCCAGCAGAGCCCTTACAGCGCACGGCAGCTCTCAGTCAGAAGGAGGGCAGCCTCACCCCACAGCTCATTTACCGCTGACACACACGGGGGGATGTAAGTTACGCCTCGCCGCCGGTTACCTGACAGGAAGATCAGCTTGTTCTCCTGCTTCGCTTTATCAAAGGCCTCCTGACCCCATGGGTACCTGCAGGGGACGAGGAGCAGCCCATGGGGCAGCAGCATCCTCCCGGCATCAGCCTCACCGGGGAGGAGGAGGAGGAGGAGGAAGGGCACAGCACTCTCACCAGTCCACAGGGTTGTGGGCGTGCTGCTGGAGGTACGGGGACTTCTCGTAGATCAGCCGGTTGGTGTGGGGGGGTGGGCTGCCCCTCCCGGCCGTGGCCATGGCCATGCTGCCCGCCAGGAACGCCGGTCTGCAGCACAGGATGCGCTCGTTAGCTGGCTCGTTAATTCACTCATTAACTCACTCCGCTGCCCATGGGGAGAGCCCGACGTGGGGTGGAGTGTCCCCCACACGCTGCAGTGAACCATTGAAGCCCCTCCTGGGCTCTGCCCCTGCACTGCTGCACCGCGGGGGGGGGGAGGAGACCCTCCTGGAGCCGGGGGCACACGGAGGGCTGCACGGATACGGGGGGGGGGGACAGCAGTAAGGGGGTGCGGGGAGGGATCCAGAGTCACACAAGGGAGGATGCAGGAAAGGTGACGCAAAGGGGGTGCAAGGGGAAGGAAAGGGGGAAGCAGGAATCAGGGCGATCCCGGGGAGGACTTTGGGGGCGTGCAGAGGGTACAGGGCGGAGTCGGGGGACGCAGGGACGCTCGCGGGGTACCCGCAGCATTCCAGGGCATGCAGAACGGGTGCAGAGATGATTTAGCGGAACGAAGGAGGCACACGGAGCGCGGAGGGACGCGCAGAAGGGACGCGGAGATCCGGGGAGGGTTCAGGAGAACGCGGGGGTGCGGAGGGCTGCGGGAGGGGGCGCGGGGTGCGGGCGGGACTCGGGCACGCAGGAACCGTCCCCAGGAGCGCTCCGAGCGCTGCGCGGTGCGGGGGCCGCGGGGGCACCGAGAGCCGCACCCCCACCCCGCCCCCCATTCCCCCCCCCCGTACCTGCGGACCCTGCGCAGCGGCACCGCGAACATGGCGGCGGGGGGAGGGGGAGGGGCGGGGCCGGCCCCGAGCAGAGCCCGCCCCGCGTGGGGGGGAGGGGACACCCCCGGGAAGGAGGAGGAGGCGGTCGGACTCCGTTCGGTACTTTATTGTTGCGCTCAGTCCCGGTTCCCGGCTGGCGGTACGGCCGCGGCGGACGCGGAGCAGCGCTGCGGGATGCGCGCGCTGAAGCATAACGTAACCCCCCCCCCAAAGCCCCCACCCCGACCCCCACCCCGAGCAGCGCTGCCCCCGCTCCCGGCCCCGCTGCTCCCCGCGGGGCGGAGGGGCCCGGCCCGGGCCGTGCGCGGGGAACTGCGGCGGGGACGCGGACGGGGCGGACCCGGTCTGGAGAGCGGGGACGCGGTGCCCAAAGCGGAGTAACATCCAGAGCGGGGGGAGCGCGAACCGAGCGGGAGCCCCGGGGCGACGGGCGGCACGTCCCGGGGAAACGGAGCGGCCCCGGGGGAAAGAGGAGCGGACGGGGAGCGGCTCTCCGCCCGCCCCGGCTCCGGGGCTGTCCCGCGGCCCCGGCCCCCGCAATGCGCGGAGCCGCTCCCAACCGCGCGGAGCGGAGCCCGGCACGCCGCGCCGTCGGGGATGGGGGGGGAACGGGCGAGAGCCTGCACGAGCTGCCGGCCCGCCGCCCTCAGAGGAACGGGTTGAGCCCGCCCTGCGGGGCCGGGGGGGCCGGGGGACCGCTCAGCGGCAGCAGCGGCTGCGGCAAAGCGCCGGGCAGCTCGGGGAACGGCCCGGCCCCCGCCTGCGGGAAGGCACTGGCGGAGGCGGGGAGGGCGGCGGGGACGCTGCTGAGCGGCAGCGGCAGCGACGTGCTGTAGGTCATGGCGTTGGGCAGCGCGGGCACCGGGGAGCCGGTCCGCATCTGGTTGAGCGTGGGCTTGGGCTGCTCGGCCAGGCTGAACGGGTTGGTGGGGGACGGCGTGCTGAGCCCTGCGGGAACACGAGGACAGCGTCAGAACGGCCCCGCACCGCACCCACCCCGCACCGCACCGCACCGCACCGGGCAGCGCTGCTCGGCCCCTCCACGTACCCGACAGGAACGGGTTCCGCGCTTTGGCGGATTGCGGCGGTGCCACCAGCGAGTCCAGGTTGACCAGCGAGGACGCGGCGGGGCCCAGGAAAGCCTCGGGGGTTTTACAGTCCTTCCGCTCCTTGCAGGACTCGGGCAGCGACTCGGCCAGGTTAGCGAGGTCGAAGCTCTTGGCCGCGTCCTGCTTGGTGCCGGGGAACAGGTCGCCGAAGGGGTCCAGCTCTGGGCCGGGGGACGGGGCCGTGTCAGCAGGCGCTGAAGGCGTCCCCCTGCCGCCCCTCGGCCACGGGGCCGGGCACAGATGTGGGGCAGCTCGGCGTGGATCCGGCGGCAGGGACAGGGACGGAGGAACCGCACCGCCCGCCCCGGCCCCGCTTACCCGCAGGGCTGCTGCACTTGGCCGAGGACGGCGGCTGCGGGTGCTCCGGCTCCGGCGGCTCAGCTGCCTCGGGTTGGTTTGCAAACAGGTCGAAAGCATCCCCCCCTGAAGCTGGGGGGGAAGAGGTGAGACTCGAGGGGGAGAGCAAGGGGGCAGAGCACACGGTGGGATGGAGCAGGAGCTCGGAGCAGAAAACACCGCCCGGGCAGCACAGCCAGGAGGGAAAATGCACGAGGCGATGGTGTAAAGGCCAACACGTCCACCCAGGTCTCGTTATGCTCTTCCCCCTCGGGACCAAAAGTTCGGGCAGCTGCCCGTGTGCTGTGGGCAGCGGACACGGGACCGCCACGAGGTGGGAGGAAACGGGAGCAGCACCAAGCTCCCAAACACGGCTGTGTGCTATCAGCAGCCCCCATGCCTGCAGACACCAACCGTCCCCGGGCTGTTCGGAGGGGGCAGGGGACGCTGCCCCACTGCAGGAGCGCTCCTCTGGGAGTGCTTCATTAACTGCCGCAGTAATTACAGCAGCCTGACTAGCTTGCACTACAACCAAAGGGCTCCCTCAAGTCTTCATCACACCAAGGAGCAAGAGGAGGTCCAAGGGGGGGGGCAGAGCTGGCTGCAGGAGAAGGGGCACCCAGGATGTGAGGACAGCCAGCACAGCTCAGCACGTGGTCCTCAGCAAAGCCCCTTCACCGCCCAAGCTGCTTACCGGGGTTAGGGGTCGGCTCAGCCGCAGCAGCCCAAGGGTCGGGGGCCGGCGTCGTGCCGGAGCCCTGGGCCGGGGGGGGACGTGGCCGTCCAAGGGTCCGCAGGGGTGAAGGCAGACGGGGCGGGTGCCGTCCCCCAGGGATCAGCAGAGGCGGGGGGGAAATCCCAGGGCCCAGCAGTGGTTTGCTGGGTTGTGGTGCTCGCCTGGGGCACGGGCTCCCCGCTGCTGGCTAGCACTGGCACCCAGGGGTCTGCTGTGCCGGCCCAGACTGCTGGCTCCGCTTTGGGTTTCATATCTGAAAAGGGAAACCACGGATAAGAGAATGCCACATATCAGGCATGCACTCGGGAACTGTGGATTCCCACCAGCATCACCACCCAGACGTGCAAAGGACAGGGCAGTGAGGGGAGGGGAAGCCAAAGGTGTTTGCTGCACAACATCTGGGAATTGGGCAGGGACAGAGGAGGGGACAGCACTGTGCCACCACCCCAAGCTCCGGCAGCCCCCACCTGGCACATCCCATGGGTCAGCGGACGTGTGGCTGGACGGAGCTGGTGCCGGCCCAAAGATATCTGCCAGCTCCAGGATAGAGGACTGCGAACAGAAGGGGAATAAAGAAGTGAGGGGAGCCCAGGGCCACAGCATCCCTTAGGAGGCTGCACGTGCGGCCGTCCAGGCCCCTGGTGCCCCACCTGGCTCTTCTTCATCTTATCCTCTTCTTCCTCTTCCTCCCCACCTTGGGCAGTCTCCTCCAAGGCTCTCTGCAGCAAGGAGTTCTCCCCTTGCCATGCCCTCACCTCCTGCAGGAACAAGGGACAGCGCAGTGAGCAGCAGCGGCCCCGCAGCAAAAGCCTTCTCCAGGAGACAGAGCCAGCGCAGGAGCTGCCACCGCATCCCCAGAAGTCCCAGCGTCCGAGCAGAGGGCTCCTCCGGGCCGAGCCCACCGGGAGAGAGCGCAGAGCGAGCGGCCCCACGGCAGAGAAAGCAAAGCGAGCGCGACAGTGCTGCCGGCAGCGGCCGCTGCATGAGGCAGGGAGCAGCCCAAGTGCGAGAGACGGAGCGCCCAGGGCTGCAGGGCACAGGTACCTTCTCGTGCTCCTCTTTGCTCAGCGCGAGCGCTAGCTGCAATTGCCTTTCTTCATCTGTACTGGAAATTGGAGGAAGTGGCTTCTGCCAACAGAGGAAATCGGGTGAAATTTCAGCTGGACCTCAGCTTGCCCAGCAGCTCGGTGGTCGCCGTCCTCGCCGCCAGGACCCTGCAGCCCCTCACCTGCCTGGCACGTGCCCGCAGCTCGCTGCAGAGCCCAGCGCCGGGATCCCGAGCAGCCCGGGCTCAGGGTCTGCCCCGTACAGGAGCTCGCAGCCAAGGCAGCTTCTGGGGAGGGCTCATCCCCGTACCACCATGGCGGCCCCGATGGCCACCCCACAGTACTCATCTATGGGGCTGTGCAGGAATGTGCACAGCCAGGTGGTCTCCAACAGGCAGCGCTTTCAAGAGCATGTTCCTGCAGCGCTCATCGCAGCAGAATGTGCAAGCTATAAATACTGCACTTCCAGAACAGAAATAGGGATCCACACATGCTGCTCAGCAGAGCCACCGGGCAGGGGGAGCGGGCAGTGCTAAGGGCTGTGCCAGAAGGATGGCTCCTACTCCAGCAGGACCGAGGACACGAGCTGTCTGCCCAAGGACGCTGCCCACGTGTGGGGACCGCGTCCTCTGTGTGCCCGCGTGCTCCACGCACTGTGCCAGCCAGTGGCAATCTCCGCCAGTGTGCAAATAATCTGTCCCCAAGGAAACGGGGCCACGGAGCAGATAGGAGAGGGGATGGGCCTGGAGGAGGCTTTGCAGTTGAGGCCACGGCTTGTTGGGTGCCCACATCCCTGCTCAGCTCCTCCTCTTTGAAGGGAGCAGCCACAGGCACAGGCAGCTCATCCCCTGCACAAACAGCCTCCGACAGAGACAGAAATGAGAGACCCAGGTCCAGAAGGCCTTGGTGGAAATCAGCCAGGTTTGGTGAATGAAAAAGACCCGGCCCTCCCCCCATCCTAGGCCCCCCCAGGGTGCAGAAGTGCACATGCCTGTGTCTCAACCACGGTGCTGCCTCCATGCCTGCTGTGATAGGGATGCAGGCGTAGTGCGAGCAGCCCGGTGCAGTTGTGGGTCCATGCACAGACCTCGGCTGACCCCGAGCCATCCCTTCTCCGTAATGGCCAAACCCCTGGGTTCGGGGCAGCCCCCACCCCGCCTGCCCTACCTTCTCAGCCTCCTCCCGACTCATGGCCAGGGCAAGCTGCAGCTGCAGCTCCTCCTCACCCGTCGTCTGGGGACGCGCTTGCTCCAGGTCGGAGGCAAACCGTGGGGAGGAGGAAGATGCTAGGAGAGAAAAGAAGAACAGGTGAAGCAGCAGCACTGGGACTTGAGGGAGCAGATTAGCCACCTGACAGCCTCCCCCCCCCCATCCACGTCTGCTGCTCCAGGGGGTGGTGTCCCAGAGGGACGTACCCCCCCACAGATGTGTACAACCCCAAATGAGCCATGAGCTCACGGCTGCGTGCTGCAGGTGGGTGCAGAACCCAGCACAGCCTCCTCCCCAGCATCCCTGGGGCAGGACTCACAGTTGAAGGAGGATGGTGAGCCCCGCGTCCGGCCGTAGTCGTCGCCGTAGGGCGATGCGCGGCGGCCGTAGGTGGACTGGTGGCTGCTGCTGCCCATGCCCTCGAGGGCCATGCGCTCCTTGGTCTGCAGCGCGTGCGCCCGCTCCTGCTTCAGCCGCTCCTCGTCCTTGAGCAGCGCCATCACCTGCTTCACCTTCTCCCGGATGTTGATGCCCTGGTCCTTGCCGTCACGGTCCACGTACTGGAAGTCCTTCAGCGTCTGGATGGTGTACAGGTTCTCCCGGCACTGGTGGGTCACCTTCTCGGAGCCGGTTTTGATGAGGTAGTCCAGCAGGGTGAGGGCTTTGTACACGTGGCGCCAGTTCTTGCCGCTGTCGTTCAGCCGCCGCCAGATCATCCCCATGACCTCGGCAAAGGCCACCGTGTTGAAGGTGAGGTCCGCGATCTCCGACATCAGGGAGCTGGGGGGTCCCCAGGGGTCATTGGACGTGGCCTCTCGCACCTTGATCTCCGCCTCCGAGTAGTTATGCACGATGTTCTTCACCTGCCGGCGCAGGGCCGACGTGGTCATCTTTGCGCGGTGCCCGGGACCCGCTGGCAGCGGGCGCTCACAGCGGGGACGGGACGGGCGCTCACGGCCTCACCAGTGCCTGCAATGGGGAACGGGGACGCCTCAGCACCGCGGCCCCATCCCAAAGCACCTCGGGCACTCCCGGAGGTGGAAGCGCCCGTTGCTGCAGTGCGAGCTGCTCACGCTCAGCGAAAGCAGGCGGGATGCAGGATGGGAAGGGATCGTACAGAAAACCGACACCTAGCACTGCAGGGCTGCCAAGAGATTTGGCTCCAGATTCAGCAACATTTGGATGAGCTTTTACCAGGCGCTTCTGCTGCTAGAAGCACCCACCTGAAAATGGCAGCTCCCTCCTCCAGCCCCGGGCTGCCTCCAGGCCTCAGCCCCACGCAGCCCCCGCAGCACTGCCTGCAGCTCTGCTGCGCCTTCCAGGCTCCCAGTGCCGCCCAGAACGCCCCACGCAAAGACCACCCCAGCACGACTCCCAGCCTGCCCTGACCCACCAGCACCAGGGGCATTTCTCTGAGCAAACGTGGCCCTTTTGCTCCCGAGGAGGAAGCACGGGGTCACTCAGGCAGAGCATGACCCTGCAGCCATGGGCAGGCAGCACAAAGCCTTCCCAAAACCCCAGACCGTGCCTGAGCCTCCTCGGCACCCGGCACACCGCGGCTGCCATGTGGCAGCAAGGCTCCTGCTGACCCACACCGGGATCCCTTCCAGCACAGCCCCCAAAGGCGCCCCGTCCCCCGCATCCCTCCCGTGCCAGCAGCAGGAGCTGCCCCGATCCCTTCCTGCCGGTTAGTGCCCGTCCTTCGTGAGGAGGTCACAAAACCATATGGCCGCGCTCAGCCCGCTCCTCGCGACCCCATTACGGCTCAGTTCCCTGCTCCACGCCGGCCCGACCCCTCAGAGGTGGGACAGCACCACTGTCCCCATCTGATCCCGGGGATCAGCAGTGTCGCAGCCCGGAGCAGCCGGACCCCGCACGCTCCCGCACCAGAACTCAGCTCTGCGATAAGCTGCAGGGCCTATCTCCCCAGCACAGGCGCACACCGACAGCAACAGCCAGCACCCGTCCCAGCCCCCCCGACCCCCCGGCAGCGCGGGGCTGTCCCGGCTCCGAGCACGGCAGAGCCGCGCCGTGCCCCTGACCCACGCACCCACACAACCGGTCCGGCACCGCAGCTCCGCCGTCCCCGTGAGTCAGAGCACTCAGCCGTGCCCGGGGATTCTGCGGGACCTCTCCCACCGCCCATCCCCTCCCGCGGCCTTTGGATCCCGCTCTCCTGGCACGGGAGTGCTCGGGGTCGAGGGCGGCGGTGCGGCAAAGTCCTGCGGGACGTGGACCCGCTCTGCGCTTTCTGCCAACGCTCGGGGAGAGATAAAGCGGCCCAGCACGGCCCCGGGCACGACGTCCCCTCCCGTCACGAACAGGTCCCAGGCACCGCGCCGGGAACGCGGACCACGCTGACCTGAATGGCATTCGTGGGAATTCCGCGTGGGAAGAGATGGAGCGGGGGGTGGGATGGGGTGGGGGTGGGGGTGGGGTGGGGGGGCACGGCCACGGCCGGAGCGCCGCGGAGAGGAGAAGGGCTCGTCCGGCACGGCGTCCCCCAGAATATAAAGGCGGTGAAACAGAAGCTGTGCGGGAGATAAGGCGGCAGCGCGTATGGGATTACTGCAGTGACCTTGAGCGGGGGCTCCAGGTGGGAGAAGGGCGCCGGGGGCCGCGGACAGCTCCTCACCGCCGCGTCCCGGCACGGGCAGCGCGGAGCGGAGTGGGGGGGAGCGCGGAGCGGGGGAGGGGGCGGCGCGGGCAGAGCGGGGGAGCGAGCCGGGGAGGCCGGGAACATGGCAGGGAGCGGGAGGAAGGGAAGGCTTCGCTTCATCTTTAATCAGGTGCAGCGCCGGGAGGAGCGGCGCTCGAAATGGAGGAGCGGCCCCGAGCGCCCGCAGCCCGGCGGGGTCCGCGGCCGTTCCGCCGCCGAAGGGGCTCGAGAGCCGCGGGCCGGGCCCGGAGCGGCGGCAGCGCATCCCCGGCCCCTCCGCAACCCGCGGCGCTCCCGCGTCCAGAACCTTCCAGCCCCGTCCCCCCCCCCCTCGCCCTTCCCCGTCCCGCTTTACCTCCGCGCGTTGCCGGTCCCCGGTGGGAGCTCCGCCCGCACGGTGCCGCGCTCCGCCGACCCGCCGGGCAGGCTGGGCAGGTCCGGCCGAGCGCCTTAACCCCTTCGGGGCCGCCCGAGCCCCGGCCCGGCCCCCGCCGGCCCCGGGCAGCCGCGCTCAGCCCCCCCGCGGTGCGCTGCGGGCCGCGGGGATGCGGCGCCGAGCCCGTGGCCGCCGCATGCGGGAGGCGGGGATGCGGGGCTGCGGGGCTGCTCCGTCACTGCCCCTCCTGGCGCTCCGCCCGCCGCTGCTCGCTTCTTTTTTTTTTTCCCTGCCATTATTTTTAGACAGACAGCGGCCGTCCCCGCGCTCCGATGCGCTCGGAGCGATGCTGCCCCTTCCTCCCCCCACCCCCCCTTTCTCCCTTCCCCCCCCCCCCCCGCCCGGCAATGCAGCTCCCGCGCTGGTACCCGAGGCCGCCGCGGCGATCCGACTTCATGACGGTTTCTGCCCGGATCTAAATTTGGAGCGGATTGTTGCCCTGCCCCGCTCGGGGGGAGCGGGAGGCATCGGATGACATTACAGAACAGCCGCGAATCCCGAGCGCTGCGCTGCCGGCCCCGCGCTGCCGCCCTCCGCCTTCCAATTCAGCCGGCGGCAGCCCGCCCGGGATGGGAGCGTGCGACCTACGGAGCATCGCCGACGTTTTGGTATCAGAAAGCCCCCCCGGGGGCTGGGCGGCCTGGACGGGGTCTGCCTTCCTCCCGCACACCGCGGCGATGCAGCTCAGCCCGGGCACGGCCTCGGGATGCACGGAGAGGACGGCGGGGGACAAACGTGCTGCTGGGGGCTGTGCACCTCGTTAGCTGTGCACCTCGTTAGCTGTGCACCTCGTTAGCTGAAGCTCCCATGAGGGTTTGGCTGCACGGAGCATCCCAGCACTCCCAGCACCCAAACCTCCTCTGGGTCAGCCCAGATGAGAGCGGGGCAGGACTGTCTCCCACCAGGAGCGCTCCTCCGTGCCCAGCACCCCGCTCTCCCCTTTGCTGTGTTCCTGCACCCATGGCACAAGGCCCAGCCTGCCTCCTTCCTGCACACAGCAGCGCAGGGTTTGCTGAGCTCTGGGCTGTGCTGAGCTGCTCTGCAGCCTTTGGAAAGTGGCAGAGCTTTCCCAGAATCCTGCTTCCCGGTCCCTTTAACACTGACGCTGTCCCCAGGCCCCGCACGAGGGCACATTTCAGAATGCAGTTCGCTCGGGCAGGAAGGTCGCTCACCTCCGTGACGCAGCAACCTGCACAAATGATTAACAGCAGCACAAACAGCGTGGGCTGAGCCCGGCGCTGGGCCTGGCACGGCGGGGACGCAGCGCAACACTGCCCAAAGACAGAAAGAGGGCTCAGCAGGCTGCACACCAGCTCCGATTTCAGCACGTTTCCAGACCTCGAGCAGATCGGTGCGAAATGTAACACCGGAGCTCAATGGGAGCGGCTGCAGTGCCCACCCTCCCATCCCCAGGAGGGTCCTCGTGCAGCAGCTCCAGCACCGCACGGTGTGCTGCTCACAGCATCACTGCCCCTTCTCTGCAGAAGTCATGCAGCAGCACTGTGCCCCTGGGCTGCTCCCTGGGAAGGGAGAGCGGCACGCCTGGTTTCTCTCAGCCGGTGTGGTCCCGGGGAGGGGCTGTCCCAGCTTTTGGGGTGAGACCCCCCCACAGAAGCACTGCTGCCTGAGACAGCCGCGTCATCTCTGTTACGTGCAGTCTCCCTTCTGTCTAGAAACCAGATGGCTCGAGCTGTGCGAGTCGGGCACACTCAGAGGCTGATAATGATCTCCAGGAAGGCAGGAGCTATTGTCAGAGCCTGTGAGACACACCCCAACTTCGGGCCTTGTTCCCCTCTAATTCTCAAAGTGTTGCTGAAATCCTCGCTGCAGTAATGCTGAGCAGAGACATTCCCTCTGTGGTTCAGTGCCCACTGGGCCCAGCAGGGCTCCTTCCCTGCACTGAAACCAAAGTGTTTCTCCTCTCACTGCTAAGGGAAAGGGCTCAGAACACGAAGGGCTGCACACGGTGCTGCGGGAGCAGAGGGGGGGACAGCACCTGCCCCCGGAGACAGCAGCAAAAAGGGGAAAGAAAAAGAAAGCACCTCAGCAGAGGGAGGAGCTGAGCGTGGCAGCACGGCTGGCAGTGCAAAGCAGCACGAGGTGCAGCCACGCAGCATCTGGAACAGCCACGCTGAGCACGGACAGGCATCCGCTGTCTAAGAACCTCAAAGGTATCATGAGCCTAAATTAATAATCTGCACTGATGTCATTTCTCCACAGAGCCAAAGCCTCCCTGGGGAATGCTGCCGAGCAGGATGGGACGCACAGCTCTGCCCCGGGCACCTGCACAGCCCCAGCTCTGCTCTCTGCCACCGACTGCCTCACTTCGATTCAGAAGTGGTGAGTCCTGGATGTAAACAAGGGCTGACCCCGATCGGCACTCCAGGGTTTGCAAGCGCTTCATTCCTTCAGGAAGAAGAACATCGCCTCTTGTGCAAGCACGGCTGGGTTTTATTTACTGCGTCTCTTCCTGGTTACAAAGGGCTTCGCTCTCCCACTTCAGAGCCCCGATTTTTGTTCTAGCTCCTCAAATAAAGACACCATCCTGCTCACCACCGAATCCAACAGCCCGTAAACCTGCAGCAAAAATGAACAGAAGGTGCACGCAGTGAAAGTGAGTGATTAAATCCCGATGACAAGATGGGCAGAACAGGGAGATGCGTTTTAACACAGCACTGCAGAAGCATATGGGCACACACACAGCCACAAAGTGGGGCCTGCTCACGGATCCCAGCTCCAGTAAGAGCTTTCCTGGCTACGAAGTGTGTTTAACATTATGAGATACAATTAATTCTGCTGCTCCCTCAAGAATCCACGAGCACATGAAAGACATCCCAGATAGAACCCAGCACGCGGCCGCGATGGCTGCATTTCTGCTCAGGTTGCCGCCTGAGAACAAAACAAAGCACAAAAACCAGCAAGGAAGGCACAAACTTTGGCCAGACTCACTTCCACATAGAGCTTCTCCTGATACATCCCCCACCAAATAGGGTCCAGCTGCTCTCGAGGAGGTTCGGTGGGATCCGCAGCTCCTGCAGGCTGTGCTGCCTCTTTCTCTGATGAGCTGCAAGCTTTCAGCTGCTTCTTCTCCTTCACTTTTGACTTTCTGCTGCTTGGGCGTTCCTGTTCAAGGGACAGAGTTGGAAGAAGTGATGCAGATGAGAACAGCTTGCAGACTCACAGCACACGCGGGCTGGCAGTCAGCCCCAGCTCGGGATGCACGGCCTGCAGGCAGCACTGTGCTGGGTGCCATGCTGTGTCCCACACGTGGCCCATCACTTACCTCTTGTTCTTTTCCAGCAGGCTTCGTTGTTCTTTTTTTGTCTTCCTTCTCCTTACCACCAACTGATGCTTTCTCTTCACTTCTCCCAGTTATTCTGTCCCCCTCTCCTCCTTTTATAGGTTGCTCTACTTCCCCTAAGAAAGAACTAATTCCAGTTACCTAAAAGCATCGTTTTTACACCCAGCAAGATGCACCCGCTGCGCTCAGGGAGTGTCAACACAGTATTTTTGCAATGTGTTTTCCTCTTCTTACTGATCTGAGCAGAACTGCTCTGAAAAACAACAGCTTTGGAGGGCACTTTAAATAAGGCACAAGAAGGTCCCAGACACTCATCAGAACAAAGTCCATACTAAAGCCAAAAATGAGACAATTTTCCAGTGTGGTCACTGCAAAACTCAGCACTAAAATGCAGTGGAACCGAAATATTGATGTGCTGCGTTTTCTCTCTCTGTGTGCATTTAACAGCAAACCTCAGAGCAGTTATCATCTCACACTGCTGTTCTGTCTGATGCTTTCTTATGAAAGATCTAGGAGGAAACTGAGGAAGTTGTGATTTCAGCTGAAAATCAGTGTGTTTTTGGCCTGCCAGCAGTCCCCAGAACCCTCCTGCTGTGCTGAAGCCACCACGTACCTCTCCCCTGTGGAAGAGCATCCACGCAGGTGTCCCTCTCAGGCAAGCCAAGCTGGGACCTCAGCCTCACAGCACGGCTCACCAGCTCATCCACTGCTTCACGCCACAGCTGGAGACTGAGAAAAGCAGCAGAAACAGAAGGGAGACAGTACAGCAGGTGATGATCTGGGGTTGGAAAGGGTCCAGGCACCTTACAGCAAGGAGCTGCTCTGCCCAGCTAAACCAAGGAAACCTAACAACTGGAAATCCACAGAGGGAAACTGCTTTACTTCCCTTGGCTTAGAACCAACTCAGGTCTCAATGGTTTGCAGATCAGCAGTCCCACACGGACCCATAAATACTACTGTGAAATTTGGCTGCCCTACCAGCCCTGATCCACCCCGATCCAGGAGGAACCTGCTCCTCTAACACAGAGGCAGCTGGCAGCTGCTGATGTGCCCCTCTGCCAGAGCACAGAGTGGAGAAGCTGTGTGAGGGAGAATAAAGTTGTCTGGTAAAAGGGTACAGAAAATTATCCAAAGATTTCATCTACATATCCCAAAATAATATTGCCAGAAATAACGCTGCATGCTCCCCAGAATTACATGAATATTCTAAACTTATCTCCAGAAAGCAATGGCACTTGGAGCCCAGATAGCTGCTACAATTAGCCTAGAAGAAAGCAGGGCACAAAAAAAGACTTCTAGCTCTCACATAATGGGATGCGCTCTGAATCACAGCGCTTGCAACAGAGCTCGCTAAGCTGTGCTCACACGAGACGTGAACAAGCTTTATCCTGCAAAGGCAGCACACCAGGTTTGGTGCAGAAGGTCTGACTGCGTTGGCCTCTGTTCAGCACAAAGCTCCAGCACCGCCTTGTTGAGCTGGGTCAGCACTTCTTCTCGCTGCTCCTCCTGGGGGATTGACTCCAGAGCCTGATGTGAGAGAAAAGACAGCTCCTCAGTCCTGCCCTCCGGACCCCAAATTCACCAGAGCACCCCAGTGCTCCTGGACACCAGTCTGAAACCAGTTGGCACTGGGCGCTTGCATTGTGGCCAATGTGCACGGGTGACCTGTGCTCCCACTGAAATCCACCCACAGAAGGTCCCTTCCAGCAGGTCAGGAGATGTCCTGACATCCTGACAGCACAGAACCCTGCTAACAGCAGTGAAGCAGCTGAGAGGCTTCCAAGAGGGCACTACAGAAAGCTGTGCTGACAGGATCCCAACCAGCCTTGCTTTAATCTGGGGAGGTCCGTGTTCCACCCACAGCATGTCACCACTGCCCCTCAGAGCTCCACTGAATAGGACCCTCCATGGAGAAGAGCCCTTGGGGAAGCCACAGGAGGTGGAGGGATCAGCCTGCCTCCCCATTCAGTTCTGGGATGACAGAAAGCTAACAGGGGAAGAGCTTAAAATATCCATGGCACTGTCTGGATCTCTTTTCTTCTGCACACAACGTCCTCTCAGTCTCTCTCAGGGATTTCTTTACAAGAGCACTGAGGGTGCGGTCAGCAGTGATGGAGTAACACGCACCATAAATCACCTCTAACTCAGAGAAGGTTGGGACAGACCTCTGGGTGGGCTCACACTGGGGTATGCCAGGCTGTCAGGAATACGGGAGCTGCCCCTGGGAACAAGGGTGAGCACCTGCTTCAAGTCCTGCAAGGAGAAGTTCCACGATGAGGGGCCAGTCTCCTCCTCCCCCACGTTTGCCACTTGACTCGGGGTCACTTCACGTGTGTCCTTCCAACCTGAGCCCTCTGCAGTGCTCCCCCGAGCAGGGAGAGCCACGGGGCCGCTCTCCGGGCACCTCGCAATCTCTGCAGGGCGCTCCCCATCCAAGGGCACCTCCTCCCCGAAGCCCGCAGGAGCAGCCACGTGCTGCCTCCACAGCTCCTGCAGCTGCTCCACCACTTGATGCTGATAATGCAACTTGGATAACAGAGAAAAGGTAAATAGCAAAAAGAGTCAGAGCTGTCCCCTACAAAGCTACGTGTCGCAGCCCCCCCTTCCCAGCTGTGCAGCCACCAAACTGCAAACCTCACCTTGGGGTTCTTCCTGAGGAACAGCTCCTCCTCTGTTACGTGGGCATCCACGGGAGATGGGGTGCGCTCTGGGGTCCGAATTTGGACGAGAAGGTCCTTCAGAGTCTGCTGTACAATAGCAGCACCCTCCCGAGCAGCCAGGTCAGCCTGGGGCAGCACAGCACACCGTGCCTGAGTCCCCAGGCAGACACAAACACAAGCAAATGCACACCCACGCCAGGACCTGCACGTGTTAAGCAGGATTACCAGGACAAGAACAGCACCAAACCCCGCTCAACTAAGCAGAGTGTCATTTCAGTTTACTACCTAATATCAAACTGTATGACACACAGTGCTGTTCCCACTAAGGGAGCTCACTGCAAACAGAGAATTCGTTTTTAAAAGAGCCACCGTGTGCAGTTCAGCAGCAGCACCACATCTTTATTAACAACACTGCAGTGTGCTGCAGGATTCTTCTGTTTTATTTATCAAACCTGCTTAAGTACACACAGATGTTGGGAAAATAACTATCTCGCTCTCAGCCTTAATTGCACAGCAACACACATACCACGTCTTCCACTCCCTCCCTCGTCCTCTATTTGCATATTAAGTTCAAAGCTCACATTTACCCAGTTACACGCCTGGTTACCTCCAGTTTTCCTCTGAGGTCAGCCAATTTATCCTCACACACAGCAATTCCCCAGAGGGTCACCTGCAGCAGAGCTCCTCCTAATAGCAGAGGGCACGTCCTGAGCTCCCAGGACTCGCTGAACACACCTGCTCTCTCAGACTTGAAAAGAAAGAAAAACTTCCGAGTTTCTCCAGGCAGAATTACACCTGAAATGAGAGAAAATGCATTGGTCTGTAAGAAGCCACCTGGTTCACTGGCTCTTCTCCAACCTCTGAGTGCTCCTGTGGGGATGCTGTCCTTAGCCTGCCTGGTTAGCACACCCCGTCCAACTGCATTTCTTCTCCCAGTCTTGCTCCAGTCCCTGTGTTACTGAACTGGTGTTACTCCCACTGCACGCTTCTTGGACAGCACACTCAGCACCCTCTCTGGTAGAGGATGCCCGGTTTGCCATCAGAAAGTGATTCACTTCTCAGTATTCCACCCATTTACATTCCAAGTGGAGCAACCTTCTTTCCTTAAAGGGCCCCAAAAAGGGCTCTGCCTCTCGCTCCCAGTTGGTGTGAGTCAGCACTCAGAACCACCCAGGGCTGGCTCTGCCATGAGTCACAGCAGCACAGATAACTCCTGGCTCTTTGCTCTATGGTCTATGCACAAAGGTCTCTGGGATCAGCAGTTCTTATACCTGGTCTGGCATCAAAGTAAAAGCACCGTGTGTGCATCCTGGTGGCTGCTCGGGAAGGGATGTGCTGGAGGAGCCTCCTCCAGTTGTAGCAGACAGCAGCCGTGCCATCATTGCTCACTGTCAGGAAGCTTTCTGCCTTCTCACCAACCACGGTCTCAAAGGTGAGCCTGGCAGCAATGCCAACTTCATCCTAAAAGGAAAAAGAAGGACAAAGAATAATTCCTACTCCATCTCGCCAGAAGCCACAGCACAGACAAGGGGCTGAACCTCGACAGGAGAACTTTTAAGGCAGGTCCAAGGAAGTGGCCATCACACAGAGGGCTCCTGGGAGTCTGAGCAACCACTTCTGCTTCTAGAACTCTCCGGACCAAACGTGGGGACACCAGAAACGTTCAGAACAAATCCCCCATTCTCCATCCTGAGCGTGACACTCATTGTACAGCTGTGACTTGGGAACTCAAGCAGGCTCAGTCCAACTGAACAATGAGAAGCACACAGTTACCCTGCAGCAAGTGATGCAGCTGATCCAACGTGCAGGCTGCCCACAGAACACCACAGATGGACCTGGTACTGCTTCTGGAACCACGCTGGGATGGTCCTTTAAGGAGTCACTGCTAAGGGAAACAACAGACAGTGTTTCTGTGGAGTGAAACTCATTTTCAGAGGTGGGAGAACCTGTGGTGATTTTTAAGACCCCAGAAGAAATAATCCCAACTAAATGCTTTTCCACACAGCTAGAGACTTGTCACTGTCACAGAGGACGGGACAGCGGAGAGAAGAATGATACCTGCCTAAGGAAGGCTGAGAGCATGTGAGTGGAGCAGGAGGAAAGGTACCAGGGTGCCTGCCTCAGATGGACAAGACAGGGAAAAAAAGGCAAATCAACGATGGAAGCAGAAGGCTGCAGAGGGACAGCCAGGTGGAGGCCGTTCAGAGCAGGGCCTGCCCAGTGTAAGCTCTACAGACACACAGAGGGAAGAGGCCTCAAAACACTTTTCTGATTCTTGCTCCTTGCTCCTTAGGTCCCAAGGCAGGAAGGAGCCATTCCCAGATCTGGTGACCTGAATATTAGACACGGCCTTTTACTGAGCCCATTTGGAGACTCCTCTGTGCTAAGATAAGAACAGCTCAGGAGATTCCCACAGCCCCATGGTGTGTACCCAAAATTCTTTATTACTGCCATCCAATGAAACTTACGAGGTCTCCGAATCCTCAAGAGTGGTGGAACATGGAGAAGACTGCGTTGAGATGGATGTGAAAGGCTGCCCTTTGCCAACCACCTCCAGGCCATCCAAATCCTGCACACACAGAAGAGGGACCTGCTCTTAACATCTCCTTTTATACAGGAAATAAGCCAAGTACTGACCAAACAAACTGAATCAATTAAGTAAGGTTTGTCTGTCTCATCCTACAGCAGCTTCAGACATCCCCAACAGATGTGTGAGGGGAGCAAGGAACCACCCTGAGCCCCTTAACAACCCTAGGGTGGGCTAACTGCCTTCAGACACAAACCTTCCACACGGGCAGATGTCTCCTTTTTCTGTAAGGCACAAAATTAAAGTCCTACATCAGCATTTGGCCTTTTCGTTGCCTAGGTCTTCGTAGCTGCAAGCTGCTGGCTCAGGGCCCCATTCTGAAGCCCCCATCCCATCCCACAAACCACACAGAGATGCCACACACGTCCTCTGTGGCTGCAGCCCTTTGGAAATGGGGAAACCTCCAAGTCAAGTACTGCAGAGCTAACCTTAGGCTCCTAATGCTTTTCCAGAGGCAGTCTTTAGCTATTTTGTGTTACCCTAAAGGACTCCAGAGATGAGGGATGTAGAGAGTATCCTTGCTCCTCTACACTTACTGGCTTATAGAAATCCAGCTCCTCTAGGACAGATTTTAGCTCCTGCCTCCGATGCTTCAGGAAAAGACTCTTATCCCAGGTCAGTCGGAAAGGGATCGTCTTTGGAGGCTTCACACCTGCGGGAACACCCCTACAAGAGCTCACCACCTACCCACCCACATGCCTACTTCTTTCACTCAGCCCCACACAGACGAGCTTCCCTGCACCCAGGGAGTGCCACAGTGATGCCAGCAGTGCTCACACAGCAGCCCACGCTCCCCCAGTGCCACGGAGGCCCAACCAGAGGTGCCTGGGAAGTTCTTGTGCTGCAGCAATAACGTGAGCCTCTGTACTGCTGTTCTGCTGCTCCCTCCACACTCCTCTTACCCGTTTCCATCTGAACGGTGTGGGGTTTCCCCACGTGAGTGACCGGTGGGGGAAAGCCCCGTTCCCTGCGTGTCAGTGTCATGGTGAGGCCGGTGAGCTCATCTCCGATGCGCTCGGGCTGGCTCCAGAACTCGCTGCCTGCTCGGTAGCCCTGGGGGGAAACAAGCTGCAACCAACACCCTCGGAGACACGCAGCTGCTTGCTGTGTGCACAGGGAACAGCAGCTGAAAGGAGGGGACACCTCGCTCTGCCCACGTGGGTATTTTAGGAGCCTCTCAGTAATCACTTTCTGCAGGGCAGGCCAAGATTCCCATCAGGCTGCTGCCAGAGACAAAAGATGACCTTCTTTCTACCTGGTGCTACGCCCAAACTGAATGATACTAATATATCACATAAATGCAGATCCTTTCATCTTCCTCTCACAGCACTTTATAGTGATGTAAATGAAGAACAAAAAGCAAAGGATACTCCCATCATTCCCCTGAGTCACCATACCCCTCTCTGCAGCTCAAACCACCACATCTTTCAGACCCTGGCTGCATCCCAGTGCCATTCCCAGGGCACATCTCTCAGGAAGAGTCAAGGAACGGCCCACCCCGAGCACAGCAGCTTGTCAGAAGGAGCCAAGGCAGACACTGCCTTCCCCTGACTGCCCCACACAGCACAGTTCACGCTTTCATTTTAAAAACGAGAGCTCTGCTGCTGAAGAACTCAGGGGAAGGATGTTGGCAAGTACCTGAAGACAGATGTGAGCGGGTGCTATTCATGGCACCGCTGTCTGAGCTCTTTCACAAGAGCAGAGCAACCAGAACACAAAGGAAGTGGGGCTCCCACCTTTCCAGGAAACAGGGCAGGGAGACCACGGTCAATGAGGTCACGTTCTTCCTGGATCTGCCTGTAACCCTCTGCGGAGCTCATCAGCAACTCGTTCTCTGGCTTCTGAAGAATTTCTGTGAAGGAACATGAAAGCTGCTGCCCTTCTTCAGGGTGCTTCCTTTACTATTTTCAATGTGAAATCCCCTTCTAGCATCCCCACCGAGCTGCTGTGCTTCCTGCAGCCACAGCTCACCCACAGGGCCACGAGCATCCACGGGGAGCCTGGAGAACACTGAGGTGGGCAGCAGTGCCAACGGGACATTGTGTGTCGTGGAGCCATCGAGCAGCCCCACATGCACACTGAGCTCCACAGGAAAGGCTCTGGGATCCTCTCACCTCCTAGACACCTCTCCTGCTTCTTCCTGATTGCCATATTGCGGTGCCAGTTCTGCAGAGCTTTGTGTTCCGATGGAGGGCTCTGAGGAAGCTTTCTCTTTGCCTCTCCTCCACGTTCCTCTTTTAAAACTGCTGCAGTGTCACGTTCATGAGGAACCTCAATAGCATCTGCTATCTGAAAAGAAATGGCACAAGGAAACTGATCTCACAGCGCACACACTGCCAACACGACAAAGAACAGAAGGTGGGAGGAGAATCCCTCAGACTGGCAGTGCCTTCACACCTGATCACCCGGAGAGGCACAAAGATGGGGCACTAAGAACACACTGAAAAACAACAGCAGGATTTAGCCGAGTTGTGGACTCAAGCAATGACGTGAGTGCAGCCCCCGCTCCTCCCAGTGCCACCTGATGCAATCAGCAGGAGCAATCAGCAGGAGCACAGATGGAAGAGGAAGGCTCTGGAAATCTTCCCTCCACGACCTTCACCTGCACACAGGACTCTAAGCCTGCTGGTGCTGCCTGTCTGGAGGCAAGCCCTCCCATGGAGTGCGATGAGGAAGGGAAAACCATGCCCCAAACCTGAGCTGGTTGTTATATGTGCTGAAATAAATCACATCCACCTCTAAAAAAGCATTTTATACCCAACCTGAGTGTTTCCTCTGGCCAGGGCTTCCATCCTGAACTCCTGGAGACTTCCCAAAATGTGATGAGGAAGAATTTTTTCACAGCCCCCACCAAACAGTGCTGACCCTACAAAGACACCACCCCAGGAGAGGTCACTAAATCTGGGCTGGCCAAAACCAAAAATCAAAGGTAAGGAATGAAGGTGGACCCCACCAGAGAAATGAGGCTCCGTCGGCGTCCTCGGGGAAGCTGGACGTGCCACCAGGACACACGCCTTCGTTCTGGTGTCCCTGGGCTGGCATTTCCGAACGAGGAATTTCCTCCTAACGGGAACTCTCCCAGCGCCGTGGGGCAGGCGCGGAGCGTGGAGCTGCAGGAAACCAAGCTCAGAGCAGTCACACACGGACAGGAGCACTGCGTCCCACCACACCGCCCTTTGGGTTGGCAGAGGGCGTCCACCCCCCGCCCCACCCCGTCCCTCAGAGCCGCATCTCCGGGCGCTGAGCACCGCGGGGCTGTGGCAGCGCATCACTGCTCGTTGGGAGGAGACCCTGCCCCGGGCACGGCCCCGCGGCACGTTACAACCGGGGCAGGGGGAGGACTTCAGGCTGCTTTCCCGGGGCGCTCCGGATGGAAAACGGTGCCCCGCGCGACCCGAGAGCGCTCCCGGCCCCGGGAACGCGCGCGGCTCCGACAGCGGCACCGCAGCGCTCGGGGTGAGCGGGGCCCGAAGGACCGCGCCGGGACCGCCCGCGGCCCCGAGGGGGACAGCGGCGGCGGGAGCCGGGCTCACACGGCGGCCTCGGCTTTCGGAAACCCGCGGGGCGAGGAGCGCTTCATCCGCCGGGACCGACGCGCACCTTCTCCAGCTCCTCCAACCTCACGGCGAGCGCTCGGACGTCGCTTCCCCGCAGCGGCGGCGGCGCGGGGCGCGGCCCCGTGGGAGCGGCGGGGACGGCTCTGAAACGCGGAACGGACATCTCAGCGCCCGGGAGACCGCGGGACGGGACACGCGGGACGGGACACGCGCGGAGCCCGCCCGGCTCGGGCCCTCCGCTCCGCAGGAGACTCAGACGGAGCGGCCGTGGCCGTGGCGGTGTACCCGGGGCGGACGGGGTCGCCGTGCGGTCCTTCCCGCGGCTCTTCCCCGCCCGCATCCTTGGGCTCCACGGCAACGCGGCGGTACCACCGAGAGGAGCGCCCAGAGCGGCCCCGCCGCGCTCTATGATGACGCGCACCCGCGAGCGCCCCCTGCCGGCGCCGCCCGGAGTCCGCCACGCGCTCCGCTCCGCCGCCTCCTGATCCGCACACGCGTGAACGCCCCACGACGTTTATTGCCCGCGGCCCCGACGCCTCAGCGCGGTCCCCGTCCCCCGCCGTCCTCTTCTTCTTCCGCCGCGTCCCAGCGGCGCCGCAGTTGGCACAGCAGCGCGGGCAGCAGGGAGTCCAGCAGGGCCATCCCGGCGGGTGTACAGCGCAGCGCCCTGAGCAGCCCGGACCTGAGCCCCAACCGGAGCCCCGGACCGGAGCCCCAACCGGAGCCCGCAGCCCCCGGTCCCGCCGCTCACCGTCGGTTGAGCCGCAGCCAGCCCCGCTCCTGCAGCTCTCTCGCCTCCCCCGGCGCTCCGAACACGGCCTCCAGGCTCCGGCGGGGGGAGAAGAGCCCCCAGCGCTGCTTAGGATGGGATCGGCCGTCAGTTGGGGTCCGTGGGCGCGGGGCCCGCTGCCGCCCGGCGCTCACCCGCTGCGTGACGCCCTCCTCCGTGCGCAGCCCCAGCGCCAGCACCTCCTGCGTCCTGCGGGAATAGGAGCGTGGGGCCGTGGGGGTGCGTGGAGGGCTCCCTCCCCCCCCCCCCAGCCCCGTACTCACTGCTCCAGCGCGCTCAGCACCGCCCGCCGCCGGGTGCCGTGCCCGCGGCTCCGCACCTCCCGCATCCACGCGTCGGGGTGCGGTGTCTGCACGCGTGCCTCGCGCTGGCGGCCGCCCTCACCCCACGGCACGAAGCGGCCGTGTGCCCCTGAGACGGCACAGAGAGAGCGGGGGGTGCAGCGGGCACACGCGGCCCCACGCGGTCACTGATGCCGGCCCCACGGCTTACCCGGCCCCACGCCCACGTACTGCTCGGCCCGCCAGTAGGAGAGGTTGTGGGTGCTGCGGGCATCCTGTAGGACAGCAGCGCGGTGGGTGAACGGGCCCTGCGCCCGCCGTGGGTGCACAAATGGGGGGGACCTCACCTTCCTGCAGAAATTGGAGACCTCGTACTGGTGGAAGCCGGCGGCCGCCAGCATGGCGCGGGCGCTCAGGTACATATCGGCCAGCAGCTCCTCGGGGGGCTCGGGCAGGTCCCCCCGCCGCACCCGGGCCTCCAGCGCCGTGCCCCGCTCCAGCGTCAGCTGGTACAGCGACAAGTGGTCGTCACACAGCCCCAGCGCAGCCTCCAGACCCCGTGCCCAGCCCGCGAGGCTCTGCCCCGGCAGCCCGAACATGAGGTCGAGGGAGGTGCGGCCGGGGAAGAGTTTCCGTGCCGCCTCCGCCGCCGCCCGCGCCTCCGCCGCCGTGTGCTCCCGGCCCAGCAGCCGCAGCTCGGCGTCATCCAGGGACTGCGGACGGAGCACGGTGGCAGATGGGGCCGCGTCGAACAGAGCGATGGGACGGGGCGGCCGCTCTCACCTGCACGCCGAGGGACAGGCGGTTGACGCCGGCCGCCCTGAAGCCGGAGAGGCGCTCGGGGTCGGCGGAGCCGGGGTTGGCCTCCAGCGTCACCTCGGCTCCGTCGGAGAGATGAGCGACCGCCGCGGCCGCCTCCAGCACCGCAGCGATGGTGTGCGGGGCGGCCAGGCTCGGGGTGCCCCCACCGAAGAAGACGGAGGTGACGCTGCGGGGAGGGGGGGGGGGGGAGGCTGCAGGCGGCTGCGGAAGGACCCCGGCCCCCACCCCGAGCCCCACGCGGGCACGGTACCTCCGCACGTGGCCGATGCGCAGCAGGGTTTGTGTCTCCCGCACCAGGCAGGCGCGCACGGCCGCCTCGTCCACCGCCGGCACCACGTACTTGTTGAAGCCGCAGTAGGAGCAGTGCTTGCGGCAGTACGGCCACTGCGGGCACACAGCGTCCGTGGGGCACACGGCTGTCCCCCCCCTCCCAAAGCAGGGGCACGGTCCTGCACGCGCAGTGCACGGCCTCGCGGTGCCCACCGCCCGCACCCACGGGTGCTGCCCTTTGCACGCGCAGAGCCCTCGGCACCGGTGCGCGCGTGGCCGTGGGACCCTGCGTGTGCCGACCCGCCGCTCCCACGAGAGGGACTCCCCCCACGTGGCCGAGCCGCCGCTTCCCACGTGCAAACGCCCCCGTGTGCACCCACCCCGCGTCCCCACGCTCACGTGCACGTAGAGAGCGGCCGTGGCGGGCCCCGCCGGTTCGGGACCGGGCTCCGAGGGCTCCGGGGGCTGCGATGCCGACCCCATCCCCGCAGCGCGGCCCGGGCGCATCCCGCGCGGCCGCACCGCCCCGAGCCGCGCATTGAGGCCCCGCACCGCCATGGCCCCGCGGCGCGGCCCCGGCACCGCCCCCGATCCGCCCCGGGACGGCGCAGCGCCGCGAGGTGACGTTTTCCGGGGACTTTTTGGTGTCGTTTGAACGGAGCACAGCGGCGCTTTGAGCGGCGGTTCTCGTTTTGGACGGCGGCCGACGCGGGGGGGGGAACGGCTCCGCACCGACGGCGGAGGAGTGGGTCGGTGTGAGAGCCGTGCCCGGAGCTGAGGGCACTCGGCCCGCGTGACTTTTACTGTTCCACGATCCCGTAACCGTCCCCGGGGCCCACCCGTGCCCACGCTGCGGCCTCACTCCCCCCCCCCCCCGCCCCGGGCGGTGGGAGAGGAGGAGGAGGAGGGGTGGGGGTCGGGGCTGAGTGCTTGCAGCGCCCGAGGGCCGCGTGCCGGGGGATTCCGGCCGCGACGGGGCGGACAGCGCTGCGTGCAGCCCCGGGATCTGCCCCGACGGCTGCGGGGGGAGGAAGGGAGGGGACGGGAAGCTCCGCTACCTCCGCTCGTGGTTGTGCAAAGCCAGAGCTGCCGGGCAGGGCAGCGATATCCTTAATTGCGCTATTAATAGAGGAGGGGAAGTGAGAAATAGCCGTGACAAAGGGAGGGGAAAACCGTCACCGCGGGTTCCCGTTTCCAGGCCGACGTCACCCTCCCCCCCTCCACGTCCCGCCGCGCTGTGGGGTTTCCGAGCTTGCAGCGCGGCCTTATAAGCGCCGGGTACGGGATGCGCCGATCGGAGCGCGCATGGACACAGCGACGGATGCGGAGCGGAGCGCGGTGATGCCCACCCGCGTTCCTCCGGTGAGTGCTCGCGGCGCGGCTCAGAGCCGCGAGGTGGGGAAGCTGTGGGTCAGGGAAGCTGTGGGTCGCGAAGCTGTGGGTCGGGAGGTGGTGCTGCCCGGGGTAGGACGGACAGGCTCCGCGTCCCTCGGTGCTGACCATAGCCCGTGCTTGGGGCGTCTCTTGGCAGTGCATCTACCCACGCAAACTGGGACCGATTTCATCTTCGTCTCTCAGCAGCCAACCCCAGGGATCTCACACCCAGGTGAGTGCGCGGGGAGTGCAGAGCACCCCACGGGAGCGGTCAGAGCTGTCCCGCACCTGGCTTAATGCGGTGGGAGGAGGGGAGGAAAGGAAACCTTCCCCAGACGTGGGGTGTAGAGATCCGCTGTGTCTCCGAGGTCACCGACTGCAGCCGCTGCAGTGCAGGTGGTGGTTCCTCCTCGGGGAAGGAGGAGCTGCAGGGATCCCAGCGCTGAGTTATATGGCTGGGGTGGGCAGAGGGAAGGGGGGGGGGAGGAGGGGGTGCTGCCCAGAGAGGCACTGCACTGCGGGCACGGCCCTGCGAGGTGCAGCTCTGACCTGGAACTGCTCTTTCAGGAAGCACATATGAGCGATGCTCCGTTCATCGGAAGGATCTGCTTCCATGGGTAGATCCCACAGCCCAGCTGGGAGAGCCGGGGCAGCGGCCTCGCTGGCACTTCATCTCTCTCCGTTTCCACCGTCACTCCTCAACCATCACGGGACGGGGCTCAGCTGCTCCAGGGGACGCAGAGGTTGCTGAGAGGCGGCTGTGACGTGCGGCCCAGCTGGCGTGGGACGCTCTGCAGAGGGGAGAAGAGCTCTGCTGTTCCACCTCTCGCTGCAGCGTTTCATGGTTGGGAGGTACCAAACTCCCGTAAAAGCGCTGTCCCGGGTTCGCTCCGCTTCTCGTGGGACAGAAAGTTTGGTATTTCTGTACAGCGCTTGCTGTCTGTCTTATACAAAGCAACAAAAATAAACACCACTGGATCTATGTGGGAGAAGTTTATTTGTGGGCCAGAAGGCCCTCGGGGGGCCTGGGAACGGGGCTGGCTTCTCCAGCCAGCATGGGGAGCGGCCTCCTACAGAAAGCCTCCCTGCCTCTGCCCTTAGCCCCAAGTTTATCAGGTGTGCCATTTCCCCAGGAGATTTCTATGAGCTACAAATCCCAGCAGCACCTAAGCAGAGAAGGCATTCACCAGGTGAGGCTGCTGTGACTTCAAATATCAGTGAAAATAGGAAAAATATGTTACCAGCATCTGTTCAGTCCTCTGAAATGGCTGCAGCCAAGCTGCTCAAAGAGAAGCGAGGTTTGAAAACCTTTGTGAAGTCTTAGAGTACAGGACAGAATTCCAGAAGTAAGCATCGTTTCCTCACATCACAGTATTTCATTTGGCAAAGGAACAAAGCTAACTGGAAAATAAAGGCACTCTGTTCTATAAGCATGGATGTGCCATCAGTCCCAGGGCAGGGAGAGAAGCCCCCGCTGCTTGTCGCAAGGCACAGGTGAAAGGAGACGTGAGGCTGGATGCAGTGAGCCTGATTTATCCCTTGTTTGATTCTCCTTCCTGAGCTCAGAGCTGAAGGTGCTTCTCCATCTGCTCTCTCAGCTTGAACTTCTGAATCTGAAATAAAGAGGAGGTGCAGAGGTTCGGAGCTCGGCAGGGCCCGGCTCCTCCCATCCTCCCGCTGCCCCCTCTTACCTTGCCCGACACAGTGAGCGGGTACTGATTCACAAACACAATGTACCGCGGGATCTTGAAATGGGAGATCTGGGAAGAGAAAGCCAAGAGCTGCAGGGCCTGCCAGGAGCAGTGCGTGCAGCCCTGTGCTGCCTGGGACTGCACCACTGCAGCTGCTGCTGGTCGTGGTGCCGGGCAGGGACTGGAAGACACACCTTCCCTTTGCAGAACGCTTTAATGTCGTCTGGGGCACAGCTCTGCCCAGCTCTCAGTCGGATGCAGGCACACACCTCCTCTCCCATCCGCGAATCCTTCACTCCAACCACCTGGTGGGGACAGAAGGACGCGTGAGCCCGGAGACGTCGTGGTCCAGCAGGAGTGTGTGCACAACCCTGAGCGCTGCGCTGCCTCAGCATCCTGCCACAGCTCCCTGCGTGTCACCTGCCTGTGACAGCAGGAGGTCAGAGCACTCCGAGCAGGAGGAGTGTGTCCCAGCCTCATCTCCAAAGCTGTCTCACACTGTGACAAGAGCCCCTCTGCCATCCCTGCCTCAGCACCTCCCAGTCCGAGAGATGCATCAATCCTCGAGTCCACAGCCGTGACACACAGCCCTAGGAACTGCACAGACAGGGCTGGTTTGCCATCCATCTGCACTGGGGCTGTGCCAAGGAGACATGCTAGCCTAGCACAAGCACAGCACTTACTAAATAACTCATTTATTTATGGGGAAACTTGTCTGGCACAAAACGTGGAGGAAAACAATCCCAGCAGATTGGGAGCAGCTGCTCAGTGCTGCACATCATTTCTGTCTTACAAACAGATAAAACCAAGTCTAGCTCCTCGTGCCCAGGGAGCTGCTGGAGGAGTCTTTCTTGATTTAGGAGTTCAGTACTTAATTATCAGTCAGAACTGTTCCTGCAGACTGCTTTCCAAGTAAGAATTTCAGGGAGCATTATTACAGTGGATGGGCAGTTTAAAAACTGAAGATTGAGTCACTGCTTTGCAGATATGAAACTGTTGCTCAAAGATTTTGTCTGAACTTGTGTGCCCACAACACAGACAGACCCAGGAGCTGTGCCCAGCCCGGCCCTGTCCCTCCCAGCTGCAGAACAGCACTGCACTAAAGAAGGTGAAAGCAGGGGAGGACAGCCGGGTGCCAGCAGCAGTCCTGAGCATCCTCGTGTACAGGTTTCTCACCCCACAAACCACTGCTCCTTAGCCACCCCATCCCCCCACTCACCTGGGCCTCCTCAATCTGGGGGTGTGTGTGGAGAAACTGCTCAATTTCTGCTGGGTAGATGTTCTCTCCACCCCGAATAATCATGTCCTTGCAACGGCCCACAATTCTGCAGTAGCCATGCTCATCCAGGGTCGCAATGTCCCTGCAATGACAGCACAATCCAAGTCCTGCCCCAGCCAGGGGAAGAGCAACTGGTGTACCAGCATGTACACGGACCTGGAGGCCAGATCAGACAACCTGGGAGGTAATGGGAGAGTTGACACTAAAACGCATGGAAGAAACTCCTGCAGAGATCAGAGAGCTTCTGCTATAGGCAGACGCTGTCATTGGCAGCACCCACAGACATCAGGGCTCAGGAGAAGGAGACCCCTGCTGTCACTGCCCCTTCTGCTGCATGCCCGCAGCCCTGCGCCTCTCGGAGGAGGCACAATCACAACAAGCAAATATCTCCCACTCCAGGAGCACCTTGCACTGAGGGTTCTGTACTGAAAGCTGTTCTGGAGTTTCATGGCAAGGAAGTGACAGATCAGAGGGTTAACTCAGGCCAGTTCTCCCTGCTCTGCAAATCACAGCTAAACCATCCACGTCCCATCCAGGAGAGACGTGGGAGTGCAGGGTGGTTTCCAGACTCACCCAGTCTTGTACCAGTTATCATCAGAGATCACCTCCCGCGTTCTGGCAGGGTCATTCCAGTACCCCAGCATGACACAGTAGCCACGGATCCAAAGCTCTCCAGGAGTGTTCAGAGGCACGGGCTTCTTTGTTTCTGGATCCTCAATTTTTGCCTACAACGAAAGAGAAGCAGAGCCTTTGGGGAGCTGAGCCTAATGCTGCAGCATGCAGCAGCTGCAGGCCCAGAGAGGGATGCTGCGGACAGGAGACCTGGAGCAAGTGGGAATGTTCACCTCCGTGTGGGGCAAGATGCATCCCGCTGCCTCGGTCCTCCTGGTAATGCTGTCAGTGCGGAGTCCCATGAAGGTGACAGGGCTGTTTTCTGTAGTCCCGTAGGCAATCTGCAATCACAAGAAGAGCAACATGCCTCAAGAGGAAAAGAGCGCAGCTCCAGCCTTGGGAAAGGTGAAGTGAGCAATGACCACGAGGGAGATGGGGCAGGAGGAGGATGTTATGAGCAGTCATTCCGGTCACAAGCAAGCACTCTGCCCTCCTGGCTCTGCAGCTGCTCCTGCCCAAGGCAGACTCCTGGGGCAGGCAGGCTCCAGAAGCTCTGACACAGCCATGGCCTGTTTATTCCCACTGTGTGCCTTCCCAAGCCCTGCCCTGTTTATTCCTTGCCACCTCCACCACATGCTGAACTTGCAGCCATCCACCAAGGTGCTGAGTTCACTTTCCATCTTCTACAGCTAAGGGCACAGCAAAAATCTCTTGGATAAAGCCCTGGAGCCAGCAGTGGGGAACCACGTGCCCCGCTGCGTGGCTGTTTGCTCCAGATCCTTTTGTGCAGACATCAGCTCCCGTAACCCTCCTAAAGACATCACGAGGCTGCACACCGCTCAGCACAGCTGCAGACCCAAAGCCTCACAGCGGGACAAAAGCTGCTCGCTGCTCACCCTCCCTCAGCACTAATCCCACCGGCAGGCTCGGAGTCACCTCAGATGAAGGTCAGCTCTCCTCGGAGGAAAATTCCAGCTCGTTGTGCCCAGCATGGTGGCTGGGGAGCACTGAGCCCAGAGCAGTGGCTGGGGGGCTCGCTGGGAGCCAGGAAGGAAGCACTCAGGGCAGCTCTGAGCCGTGGCTGACAGCACCATGCTGCAGCTCCAGCTCCTGGAAGCTGTTCCAGCAGTGGGACGTGCTGGAGCCCTTCTGCACTCTCTCAGCCACTCAGAATGTTGCCCATCATCAGCAGTGGGTGCTTTGTTGGGAAAGCACAGCTAGGGAAGGGCCAAGGCAGGAAACATCTGCACCCTTCCCCACTACAGCTTCAAAGACTGCTGACCCACGAGCAGCTCTGCTCCACCGAACATCAACGTGGTCTTTGTCTTCAGGGCTCCACTGCTGCTGCAGGGACACAGTGACACCGCTGGGGCTCTGCACGGAGCTCAGCAGGCTCCAGGCACCGTGCTCAAAACTGATCAGGGCCTTCAGAAAGGACCGTGACGAGGCATCCAAGCAAGCTGTGTGCATCCCCACCAGGCTCCACATGACAGTGGTGGGAGTGCTTGGCACTGTGCTGCTCCGAGCGGCCAAAGGAGCAGTCTGCCATGACGTCTGATGTGCTCGTTTGAGTACAGTGGGGTCAGCATGAAATCCGAGCTGCAGATTTGTGGGAGCCTCCTCGCCAGGAATCTGGAGGAGATCGTCTCCAGGATGCCACAGGAACCAGCTGGTGCAAACTGCTTTGCTCGGAGCCCGGCAGCCCGGAGGGAGCGACTGTAAGTGTGCTTCTACCAGACGTAATGACAGCCCCGTGGGCAGGGAGCAGACCTGCAGGGCCGAGTGCTCAGAAAGGATTTCTCTTCCACCCACTAATATGGGTCCTGTGGCCGGATCAAATGACTGACGAGACGCAAATCCAAGATCTTAAACACTTATTAAGAATCCAAATGCCTTTGTTTTTTGGCTTTACTCTGCTGGACGGATTGCAGTCCCAGGATCCCAGCCAAGCCAAGTTGACCCTTTCTGCCATTCTGCATAGCTCCATCAATAGGGCAGCAGCGTGCCCTAACAGCCCCAAGGAACACACCCTGCCCGACCCGGCTGAGTCTCTGAGCCCCCAGCTGCAGTCCCCTGGTCCCCGCTGTCCCCTGCAGCTGGACACCACGGCACTGCTCTGCACTTCTGCGTTTCCTCTCTTTAGACTCTTTCTCTCTGAGCCATGTTTTCCCATCTGCATGGCTGCAGCAGACCCCCGCAGCCGCTCTGCTGTCCGTCCCTCACCGCCGCGTGGCATTTCCTCCGAGGATCCTCTGCTCACGTCCCTGCCAGATAAAGCCACGCTTCTCAAAACTGATTTCTACTTCAGAGACATCCACGAAGATTCATGGTTCTCAAGGCCCAGGGGGACACTTGTGCTCATCTAGCCTTGTCATCCCATATATTTCGGTCCAGAAAGCCTCACCCAATAATTTCTGCATCAGATCCATAATTTCCACTGGAGCTATATCTAGTGTCAAAGCAAAGCTTTAAGGGTGGCAGGGAGCCCAGCTCGGACGCCTGGCTCTGAGCGCAGCTCTGCAAGCACACAATACAATCGGCTTTGAAGCGTTTCCTCACTGTGAGGGCTGCAATGACCCCAGCGCCCGCAGCAGCGACACGGACAGCTCCAGCACCAGCTGCCTCCCTGCTCCTCCTGACAAGAGGCCCATTCTTTGTGAATCCTGAGCCTGTCTAACCCGGGAATAGAAAGGACATCTTAACAGAACTGTGCTTTTTAAAGCACATTTCAAAAACATTTCCTGCGAGCGCTGTTTGAACAGCGGCCACTGCGGAGTCGGCAAAACAGGCTGAAGAAGGCAGCGTCTGAGGCTCAAAAATAAACCAGCAGAGTCCAGTGTCCTCAGCAGACGTTTGGGAAGAGGCTGAGCCGGTGGGCACGGGGGGGGGGGGCACTGAGGACCCCGCGTTTTTTCCCAACCACGCCACTTATTTACTGCATAACTTGGAGCACGTCTCAGCCCTGTGCTCCTTGGGCAATGGAAACAGCCACTTCCCCCAGGCAGCTGCTGAAGGCTGAGGGAGAAGGCTGAGAGCAGTGTGGGGTACCTGGGGTGGGGGGGAAGGCCATGGTTGAGGGGGCCCTGCTCCAAATTAGTGCCCTCTGCTTGTGCCACAGTGCAGAACGGTGCCAGGAACCGCCCAACTGAAATGGACAGACAGAGCTCCACTGGAGGCAATGCTGGCCTCGGAAAAGAGAAGCAAATTGACTGTGAAATAATAGGGATTTTCAGACTTCAAAGAGGTGTAATGAGCACCAGACAGCCCAAGAGACGTGGACTGAGGAGCTCTGTGAACCCGGCTCATCGTGACACTCTGGATGGAGCTCGTTACCCCAAACCTTTCCTTAGCAGCCACATCCAAACCGTTCTTAACCAAGCAACTATCTTTCCTCGTGCAGTTGCTCACTGAGTTCTGTCCTTTGACCCTGTGTCTCATCACCCCGGAGCTGTCCTGCTACCCCGAGTTGTATTGGAATATTCCTGAACCTCCAGGTCAACTCCGCCACTGCAAAAACAGCTTCTGATCCCATCCAGCCCGTGTCACACGAGATTTCATTTCCTACCACAGCAACAGTACCATCTTTGTGTCCAAACATCGGGACACAAACAAGCAGGTCTTACAGGACAAACCTCCGGGGGTGGCCACCCCACTGGCATTTCTCCCCACACAGCGAGCTGCCAAACAGACCCAGTTTGGATGGGGCTTTAAAAGATCCCAAAAATATCAGGTGCCCAAAGCTCTGGGTTTGTGTTGTTGCTCTCAATGGCTCTGCCTCAGGAGGAGACCAATGTAGAAATGTTAACCCAGCTCTCCCGCTGGGATGTGGCTGGCAGTCTGGGATCTCGTTGCTTTCACGCCATATAAGACACCATTTTAAATGTTCTCACAGCATGCTCCCATGGCTTTGCAGCTTTGAAGCCACCACTTGCCAGCTCAGTGACCTGCTTGAGGGCTCCAGGCTCGCAGGGTGACACGGCATGGCTGGGGCGGCAGTGCGGGCAGGGTGAGTTCCATGGGAGAAGCCAAGAGCATCATGCAGCAGTCACTGAGATTGCAGAGAAGGGAAGGGTGGATGGGAGAGGAGGGGGTGGACATCAACCAGAGCCAAACTGGCAGCGTGTCAATGGGTGGAGGCCATGTTACAGTGGAAGAAAACCATCAGATGGAAGGAGGTGCACCCACCACCATCCAGCTCTGCAAACAGGTCAGGTCCTCATCCTCAGTGAAAGCTATCCTTCGAGCACATAAAATAAAAGCAATATGTTGTGCCCAAACTCAGTGCCAAATGCCACTGCTCCTGACAGGTTATTCACATGTTGCTGAAGGATGGAGATTTCTCTGGGACTGCCTGGAAATGGAGCACCTGGACCCCATCTGCTTCCCATCCACCAGACCTTCAAACACGGCCCCATGCCAGGGAACACTGCAGAGCATCACCTATACCTTCTCCCTCTCACTCCCTCAGCAGCACCCAGTGCCAGGGAGAGACAGCTCAGCTGTAAATGGGGGACAGCCAATGCGCCAGGGCATCTCCCCATGTGTCTGAGCCCCTTCCCCAGCCAGAAAAGGAGTCTGGAGCCCAGTAAGGTGATTGCTGCTGTGCACTGATGTACAAAACCAGATCTGGACCGCCTTCAAGCCTGCACAGTCAGGCTTAAGCATATTTTCACATGGAGCAGTATAAGTGCAGCAGTTTCAGTACTCCAGATTTGTTAATACCAACAAAAACAAAGATTGCACATGGAAAAGGCCATCTCCAATGTTGCATCAAAACAGCTCAGACCTGCAGCACCAAAGCAGCTCCCCAGATCTATATTTATACCATTTCAAAGCCTGTATTTATTTGCTCAGCTCACAACACCTCCAAGAAGGAGAGGAGGGGAGGCCCACGGCTGCCAGGGAACGTTTGCCAACCGTTAATCAATTAAAAAAGAGAAGATGGTGGAAGAATCCCGCCCCTTCTGCTCCACCCCAGCAGTGCGGGTCCCCGCGGAGCTGTGGGGTTGGGGTGGATGCGTCCTGCCCCACGGCACCAACACCGACACTGCTGCCATTGTCGGCACTGCCACGCGCAGCGCCTGCGAGAGCTTCTGAGGATCACTGCACGCTCACTGACCAGCCTTCATCATCCCTGGGCTGTGAAGGCTGGCGTGGGCAGCCAGAGGCTGTCAGCAAGCAGCTCGGAGCACGGGGCCCCTCGGCAGCCAGGCCAGGTGCCAGGCACAGCAGATGCCAGTCGGCTCCCGCCACAGGAATGTGCTCACCGAGGCATGGAAATCAAAACCATCAGGGGAAAGAACTTCCTTTTATTCCGCATTTGTGCCTGGAGAAAAGGAGCTGGGAAGCAGACACCTTTCCCCCAGCAGCACTGCTGCCACCCCACAGCAGAACACAGCATCCCCCAAAGCTCGCTGCAGCACTGGGGCTGCTGGGGACCCGGCAGCACGGCCCTGCAGCAGCACAGCACGGGGACAGCAGCACCACAGCATCTCCACCAGGACAATCCGGGTCTTACCCAAGCTCAGGCCTGACCTCTGTGGCCCTCTCGCCTTTATTTCCTGCCGTCCTGCAGCAGGGCATCTCTGGGGAGAGGAGGAAAGGCTTCACGCTGAAGTGGTGGCCCCGGCTGCTCCGTGCAGGGCGTTGCACGTCAGAACAAATATTGGAAGAGTGACATGGCCTGGTTTGCACCGAGGACCCACATGACATCATCATGAAGCCAATCCCATCTGCCCCACGGGCTCAGCAGAACCTACATTCACACCCCAGAAGTCCCCTCTCTCCCCCCAAATAAATCATGCACTGCAAACACCACCGAAGCTGCCAGCTGCTGCCCAGGGCTGCCAGGCAGTTTGCATAACACCGTGTGGAGCATGCTCGGTGCTGCTGGCTAATTCCTCGTTGCAACAATGGAAAAACCCAGAAATCTCTGTGAATAAGCCAGTCTGTATCCTAAGTCAGCCCTTGGATTTCCTCCCTTTCTTGAGACTGTCTCGCCTCTGCAAACGCTCCACTGGGGCTCTGTATCCAGCTTCAGCAGCAGAAAGCTCAACAAGCTCGCAGTTATGTGCTCGGCTCTCAGCTGTCTGCTGCAGCCAGGAACTGGCTGGAAATCAGTTCAAAATGTTCCACTTCCAAACCCCACCCCACAACTCCTGGATCTCTCCGTTCTCGCTCCCCAGAGCAGGCACTGGGGCTTTTAATTGCTTTGCTTTATCTGCACAGGACCCCCCTGCATCACAGCTCTGAGCAACTGCTGCTGTGAGACGTGCACCAGCACGGCCCCACTCCTGCTGCAGTTATGTCCTCGCTCTGCAGCTTCACCATCCGCTCACCAGTGCCCATGTCTTTCCCTGCCCAGCTTTACCCCAAGAGCCTCAGGCACTGCCATCCACCTCACCTAAGGCAGGCACACAGTAAGAACCACAGCCTGGCACTTCTTCCCTTGGTAGCACACCCATCCTGTGCCCCGTGCTTCCCTGCGGGCTCTGCCACTGCTCCATGCCCCCACGGAAGGCAATGGGCACTGCTCCTCCGTGCCATGTGCACACAGGTCTGACCACAACCAGCCCTGGGTGCACCTCCATGGCAGAAATCACCAACACCTTTGCTCCCCTCCCTCGGCCGACTCCTGGGTGCCATTTAGATCTGAAGGACTTCAACCAGAACTTTGCATTGCCAGAGCAACTATGGGCTCTTGACCACTGGCACCGTTGCTTTCCCACCTCCTCCAGTCCCTTATCAGGCAAACTCCTTTGAAATCAAGACAAGATCCTCCAGAACCCATCCTCTGTCACAGCAGGAAAAGGTGCATCTCCCCACAACAGCCCAGGCCAACCTGCAGCCCAGGAGCTGGCTGAAAGCCTTACTGCAAACTGGCTCAAAGGGCAGCAGTGCTCCTCACTGTGCCACCCCAAGGCTTCCATTCAAGCAAAATAGGCTGCTCTTCCCCTCACTGGTGAACTCAGGCCCTGCACGGCTCGGCAGGGCTCAGAGATTTCTCACAGAGCAGGTTTGCATTTGTTCCTCCTGCCCATCTGCCCCCTCCCCATTGCAGAGAGGAGAACCATCTCAGTGCAGGTCCTCCTGCAGCAGAGCCCGGCAGGACGAGGACGTTCCTCTGCCTGGTGCCAAGGGGTTAAGCTCACAGTAAGTTCCCAAAGCCACTTGCTTCCAACTGGCTGCTGCCTGCGGTTTGTGGGAAGGGATTTTGCTTTTTAATAACATTATAAATAGGGCTGTGTTCAGCGTGCTGCAAACCCAGTTACTCTCTCTCTCTCCCACCCATCTCCCTCCTCCTCCTCCTGCTTCTCCTCTTCCCACCACACCGATCCCAGATCTGACCATGAATGGGTCAGGCTGCTTGCTCAGTGTCCTCACCCTGCTGGCATGTCTCGCCTCCGTCGTGCGAGCGTGTCCCCCGAGCTGCCACTGCCACGGCGGGGACCTGCAGCATGTCATCTGCGACAACGCCGGCTTGAAGAAGATCCCCAAGGTGCCTGAGCAAACACGGCTCCTCAACCTGCAGAAGAACAATTTCCCTGTTCTGCCGACCAATGGCTTCCGGGACATGAAGAAGCTGGTGTCCCTTCATCTCCAGAGCTCACGGATCAAGGAGATCTCAAGCGGAGCCTTCAGAGGGCTCAAGAATCTGGTGTACCTCTACCTCACTGACAACCAGATCAGTGTTATAAAGCCCGGAGCCTTTGATGACCTCTCTGAGCTCACCTACCTGTACCTGGACCAGAATAAGATCCCAGACTTATCTAAAGGGATCCTCTCCCCTCTTGTCAATCTCTTTATCCTGCACCTAGGCAGCAATAAGATCCGGGAGCTGAAAGCAGGGGTCTTCAGTGGTGCTAAAGACCTGCGCTGGCTCTTCCTCTCCGACAACTCCCTCACCAACCTCCTGCCCGGGGCCCTGGAGGATGTGGAAAACCTTGCGGTCCTCCACCTGGACAAGAACCAGCTGAGCAGCTATCCCGTGAGCGCAATGAGTAAGCTGAGAGTGCTGGAGGAACTGAAGCTCTCCCACAACCCCATTGAGGTGATCCCCGACAACGCTTTCCAGTCCTTCGGGCGTTACATGCAGACTCTCCACCTGGACAACATGAAACTGAAAAAGGTGAGTCCTTTCTCTTTGCCTTTCCCCTGCACGTGAAACACAAGGCTCAATTCTCCTTTACAAAGCTTTCAGTTCATCCCACAGTTTGCAGAGAGGGGGGATCCAGGCCTGCAGTTTCTGCATGAAGCGCAGCACATGCCAGCTGCAAAAAGACCAAACACAGCCCAACAAGGGATGAGAGCTGTGCTCCTTCCTTCTGGAGGGCTGCTTTATGCAGAGCCAAATTATGTGGGGCTGGTAAGCTCGTTGGAAAGGCGGTGCTCCTAAGCTGGAGGTCACACCAGACACTGAGAAAGTATTTGGGGTGCTCCAGGACAGACAGCAACCTTCCATCATCCCCGACACGAGGCACCTGCCCTGCACACAAGGGACTGAAGAGCCAAACTGCTCTGCCTCCTTTGCTCAGCCTGAGAGCCTGCTGCTGTCGGGAAGGGGGAGATTCCGAAGAGCAAAAGCAGTTCTCAGTCATGCCTTGCAGGCAGGTAAACCTCACCTTCACCTCTTCCCCTCGCCTTCCAACTCTGCATGTTATAAAGAAAGGTTTGTTTATTGATGCTCTCAAAAAAGCAACCCTTGCAGCATCTTACAAAGGGGGTCTGTTCCCACCAGAGTGGAGGAGGAACATTTGTTTATCCTGGGAAAACAACCCCTTCTTTTTCTGTTGAGAGAGCATCATCCGTAGGCAGGAGCATCGCACTCAGAGAATCACTTGCATCAGGACCTCTGAAATGCCAGGTGGAAGTGCAAGAACACAAGCTAGCACAGCACAGGAAGAGCAGCACCCTATGGCAGCCCGACGTCCGAGGTGTGCCCTGCATGGCTAGAAAGGGAGGGATCCTCTGCAGGGAAGAACAGCTCTCCCTGGCACGATGCACTGCCAGGGAGCCCAAAAACAAAGTGCATCCAGGTAAGGCAGGACAGCACTTCCAAGCAGAGCAGCACGCGGTGTGTGCAGGAAGGCATGATGAAACAGGGAACTTCTTAGTAACAAAGAGAAACCCAAAGGGTCTCACCTGTCTGTAAAAGAACAAAGCTGCCGAAAGCTACCAGAAATAGACCACACCAGAGCTTCCTCAAGGAATAGAGAGATTTCAGAGGCCGGAGTCACAGCTTGCCCACGCGCAGTCCTCGATTCCAACAAAGGAGCACCTGAATACATGAAGTTTATGAATGCAGCCTATGAGTCTGGTTCAGAGCTCTGTGTCCACAACCTCCAAAGGCCCCGCAGCCAAACTGCTCACACACATCTGCTCACAGGAGCCACACGACCTGGGAAATCCCTACCAAACACTGTCAATGCTGCTGACATTTGACTGCTGCTCTTCATCCTCCGTAAAAATACCAACCCCAGCTTTTTCCTGCATGGCTGCAAAGTTTTAAGAGATGTTCAAGAGCAAAACTGCTCCACATGAGGCTGTCACAGCCACCACCGCACCTGAGTGGAACAAGGAGAGCCCTCAGCATATTCACAGCTCCAGAACAGCAGAGCTCCCTTCCCCAGCCCCCACACACTGCACTGCGTGGGCCAGGACCCACTGCACGAGTCAACAGAAAACAAGGTAACACAGAACCTGCAGCTCTGCATGCGGCCTCTCTTCATTGCAGAAGAATGACAGCAGTAATTCTCAATTTAAACAGCAGGAAAATCATCCATTTCCTTACAAACGCACACCCAGCAGATACTGCCTCTTCTCGTGGGGCTGGGAGAGGAACAAGCAGCTGAGACAGCATCCCTGCGTCCAGATGGGAACACGGCCAGGGCACCCAGGCCACCACCCTCACTGTGCAGCAATCCCACTACCAGTGCTGTAAAACCTGCTGAGATGAGCTCACAGAGTGCAGCACTGTGGTCCAACAGCTACAGGACTCCAGGAGACTCTCAGCTAAGCTCTACATTTATCCAGTGTTGCTTAATTTGGAAGATAGCAGAAGTTCACAGCTTAAAATAGCGCATTTCCCTCCATCAGGATTCCAGCTTAGAGGGTTTGGACGCAGCCCGGTGGCGTGTGAGCTCACCACAAAGGGAAGCTCGGGTCCTGAGCACGGGGTCTTCGGGCAGACCCGGGCAATGTCCCTTCTGCAGCTTTGAGAATGGGGGAGGGATGGTTTGGCACAGCCAGGAGAAGCTTGTGCTTTGTTCCCATCTCTAATGCATCACCTCCAAGGAAGTTTGTGTTGACAGGTTTGCTTTACAAGAAGAAACTCTCCAATCTGAGTAACTATTGGCTGTTAAAGAAAAGCAGAGATGAAGCTTGGAGGAAAAGATAGGGGAGGGCAGCAAAGTCAGGTCCACAGCCACGCAAAGCTGAGGCAGAGGAGCTCTCCCTTACAGCCTGCCCATCAATCAGGGACAGACAGATCTTCAGCACCCCTTGCAGACGGGGCACGGGAAATGAGAAAAGCCAGAGGAGGCTGAGGCTGGAAACCTGCCTTTATTTCTACACCGCCGTGACGCCAAGCGTAACTTTCCACTCGGATCCCGTGGGCACTGCCAGAGCCTCCAGGCCCTTCTGACAGCACAGACACTGCCTCGTTCAGCCGCCCCATGGCCCCAGGCGGGCGTCCAGCCCTGCAAGGCACACACCCAGAAAATGCCTCCATTCAGAACAGAGATGGATAGCTCAAAAAATAAAGAGCACCGCCCAAGTTCACTTTATTTAGGGACGAAGCTTCAAAGGTATCCCCACGTGGATCAGGGCTGCAGCTCACTTCAGATAGGAGAGAGCTGCCGGGACCCGGGGCAGCCCCACTCACACCCCCACGTACCGCCTCCACGCTGCTGGGGGGCTCCAGCTTTGAGCCCAGGGGAACCCCTCCCGTCCCTAACTCAGTGCTGCTCAGCATTAACCTCTGTGCTCAGTTTGCAGACAATGCGTTCGCCGGCGTCAGCGTCCTGAAGACCGCGCACCTTGAGAACAACCGGCTGACCCAGCTGCCCCGCAGCTTCCCCTTCGACAAGATGGAGACGCTGACGCTCTCCAGGAACGCCTGGCACTGCAACTGCCAGCTGGCACATCTGCGCAAGTACGGGGCCATACACTGCTCCCTTCCCCTCATCCCTCGAGGTCTCCTCGGGGTCCCCCAGCCCACATGGGGCAGGACGCAATGCCGTGCCCGTGTGCTGCTCCTGGTGGGCTGAGCCCCCTAAGCTCCTGTTATCCCCACAGGTGGCTGAAGGGCAACCGCACCCGCACGGAGGACACGTGCTCCACACCCGCGCAGTACCGGGGGCAGTCCATCCGAGACACCCCTGCCCTCCGCAGCTGCAAGCTGCCCACCAAGAGGTCCAGGAAGGGGAGCCGCCATTAAGCACGTAAGAACACACGAGCGCTGCCTGGCAGGGATCACAGTCATTCCTCACCCAGACCCACGACAAACCCCACTGCCACTATAGGGACCGCTGTCCCAGGGGTCATAACAGAGATGTGCTCAGGACGGCTCATACTGCACTCAGAGCTGCTCCCTCTGCTCAGCCATGCTGGGCTCCACATGCTCGCAGGGCAGAGCCTGGAGCAATAGGGCTGGAGTCAACCCCTTAAAGCAAACACATCCCTAATGATGGCAAGGAAGGCTGAGACGTAACTTAGTGTCACTTCACGGGCGGCCTTAGCCCACTGCCAGCCCTGGGGTGGGATAACACAGACTTTACTTTTCTTACCGACTGGAGATGCTCCACCTTCTGTCCTAGTGAAGGCTCTCCCAGGTCTGTTTTGAAACCTCAGCAAGACACGGCTGAGGAATGTGGCCCCAGGCCGCCCAGCCCATCCCTTCCATATGGAAATAGATGTCTTCATAAGGAGCAGTGCCCAGTCCAGCACCTGCCTTTCCATAACTGCAGCTCCCGTCCGAGACACTCTGGTATTTAGAAAACAAGGGCTGGTGCCTTCAAATGAATGTCCCAGAGCAGGAAGGAGCGAGACGGCAAATATTCTCTGAATAAGGCACTCTGGGCCAGGGGGTGACTCAGGAGACAGGGCTGGCCCTCCTTCCAGCAGCGAGCTCACTGACACCACCAGAGCAAAGCCCAGCTGTGAAACACAGCACACCAACACCTCCCACAGCTGGAAACTCAGTGTGCTGAACCCAGAGCAAAGAGCAGCAGGAAAGCCACAGCTGCCGTCAGCTCACCCCAAGCACTTTGCCTTCCCTCATCCCAGGATGGGATCTGGAGCTTGTACAGATTCCAAATCCTTTGGATTAGCCTGAAAATGCGTAAGCTTTTGGGAAAGGGACCTTGGTTTATTTGCTAAGCAAAGTACAGTGAGTGTACGATGCACTGTGAGCAGAGCTGTCACTGTGCCCTCAGAAGGGAAAGGATCCGATCGAAGCCCACGGCCACGGGGCCCCGGTCCTGTGGGGGTGCACAGCAGGACGGATAAACCCACCAAACCCCAGACATCAGGATCATGGCAGCAGCCCCGAGCCCTCCTAAAGCGATAATTTATCTTGTAGTGGCAGAGGATTAGAGATGGAAATTCCGCTCATTCCACGCGGGGCGGAGAAAGTTCTGCACCAAAACGGAAAAACTTTGCTCTCTAAACCACAATGCTTAAACACTTAACCTCCTTCTCTCCCTGCCTGAACTCGATCTCAGCTCACTCCTCTGAGAAAGGAGTAAGAAAACCACGACCATAATATCTGGTTTTCCTTCCGCACTTTGAGCCCAACTCTATACGTGTTAACAAAATAAAAACCAACTTATTTCAATCTTGCAGGAGACAAAGCTCGGTCTCTGCAGGCATGAGCACCATAATGCAAGCACACAAATCCATTCCAACTTTAAGGAGCATGAAGTGCTGACTCCACTGTGCACCTCTGCGCAAAAAGGAGCAGCGCACAAAAGCTCCAAGTTTAACGGTGTCCTTAAAAATGCCCCTAAATGTGGGTTTTCCCTTCTTCTTCCCCAGCAGGTCCCGCTATGGCCCGTCCTGGTGACCGGTCACTCCAACCTTCAGAAAACTACTGACTTCTGAGTCCTTCCTTAAGCTTCTCCTATCTGTCAGGAAACATAGCTGATATATCTGAACACCTCCAGCCTTCTCCGAACCCCCGCTTCTCTGCTGGCTGCAGGATGGAATCCACCTTGTCCATCTTTTCCAACATCTATATATTTTAAAAGAGGCATTTTTAAGAAATAAATGATGCATGACCATACTAAGATGAGCTAACCTAGATCCTGCTGGTAAAGCACAGTCATCTTTCCCAGAGGCAGCAGAGCCCACATCCCAGATCAACCAGTTCGTCTCTGTCTCTCCTCTTCCAATAGAGTGGAAGCAAATAGGAAGGCAGAAGCGTTCTTCCCCAGCTGCCTGATCAGGAAAATTGCTCTCAAATTGCAGTCCTCTGCCTTCCCCCGGAGGGGATCCCTGCAGGCCAGGGCCGAGGATGGCAGGCGAAGCAACACCCAGGAACCGGTGGCCCTAAAAACAGAGCTGCCCTTAGCCCCACAAAGCAGCAATTTCCCTAAGCCAGACAGAAACCTTTAAGTGAAGTGGCACTGGGGAAGCCTGGAACTGAAGCAAGATGAAGACTGGATTCCCTCGCACAGTGTGGGCTCTACCGAGATGCATGCATGCCCAAGAGGAGAAGGGGTGCACCCCGCAGCCCCTCCCCGCCCCACTCAGAGCACCCAGCAGGACCCACAGCACGGCTGTCACAGTGCCACAGTTGCAACTTAACAGTGTTTTTTGACCCTAAAGAGTTATATAAATATATGTATATTTATTCCTCTGTAACTGAGTGTAAATGACCTTTAAGGGGATGAAAGCTCCTCCGTCTCCTATATAGAAATCAAATTGTATATTTTATTATGTACATCTTCTGTATAAAGCTCTTGCTGCAAAGATGAATTCAACAAGTCTCCCGGTGTCTGTCTGAGGGCTGGGGATCAGAAGGGACATGAGATTGGTGCTACAAATATAGACTTAATCCTCTTTATCCTGTGACTGCGCGTGAGGGCCTTCCCATTCCCTCTCCTACAGAGCAGGAACACGTGACATCCAACGGCCCCGGGAGCTGCAGTCACGGCTGGAAACGTTCTGTGAAGCCAAACCCAGGCCTACTATAACCAGAGCTGTCTGTCACCCGCCGGAGCCCGGAGAGTGGCAGCGGGGCTGTCTGCAGTGCTCTGAGCTCAGCGCAAAGGGCTTCTCAGCCAGGAAAAAACGGCTCAGGACAGATGCCCTGGACTCTGCCGGTCCCCTCCAGAGCATGCACTCATCCCTATAAATGTCCTGGTGCTGGCGAGGTCTGGATCTGCCAGCACTAACAGCCTAACCCAGCTCCTAGCCCCACGTGTTCATCCATCACAGCAGCACGCTGCCTCAGCATTCACAAGCCATGTGGCACTGGGGTAGAATTCGTTTCCATTAAAGTAACACAAAAATGCCCTTTTTTTGGCTCCTTCCCCACAGATGGAATCCCCTGCAGTGGAGATATCTGTGACACACTGCACCCCTTCAGACCCCCAACGTGATGCGTCACCCCGGGCCCAGCAAAACAAGCACGTGCACCCTCCCACCAAAACAAAGCAGAAACTCGTCTCCCCAAACCATTCATCCCTGCAGCACGTGCAAAGAAACAGAAGGGTCTATAAAATCTGAAATACACCGACAGGAGCTCAGCTCATGGCACTGCACAAAGCACTGCTCTTAGCAGGCTGCCTCCCACCCCACAGCAGCCAGAACCCCCCCAGCCCCACCACCCCTGCTCAGCTGCATCCCAGCACAGCGTCCCAGCTCCTGGCCATAACAAACAATCCTTGCAGCTCTCGTCACAGCAGCCACCACTCACCAGAACCTCCGGCATGTGCATCTTTGTTGAAACCATCTTCATGATCTCGGGAGGAACAGGGGAACCTCCAATGACTCCTGGAAGAAAAGGAGGGCTGCTCAGAAACCATGTGTTAACGCACAGCAGCGAAGGTGCTGCGCTCCCACACCAATGCTGGAGAGACCCTCGGGGTACACCAGCTCCTGACACAATAGTTTCTGTTGATACGGATACAGAAGCAACGGCTGCAGCAAAAAACTTTGCCTGAATGAATTCAGGGTTGGCAGAGTTCATTTGTCAGGAAAATAAACTCTGCAGCACACCTAGTCCAAGCTACGGTTCCAGAAAAGGAAAGACTGAGAACAGAAAGAGGCACAGAGTTGTGCAGAACAAATGCTCCCAGAGGACATCATCACTGTAAAAACAAACACCTTTCCTCCTGCCCTGGGAGGACCACATCTCAGGGTCACACTGTCACCTGCCTGTACGTGCCCTGGGATGACAGAAAGCAAAGCAGTGCGTGGGCTTTGCTGCGTGACACGAGGAGATGGGGATCTTTTGTCACAGAACAGAGCTGATCGATCTGCTCAGGTGTGCCCCCGTGCTCCAGCCCCACCTCCCCTCTGCTGCCACTGCTCAGAAGGGCGATGGTGCTCCTGCATCAGCTGCTGTGCTGCGGCCATCCGAGAGAACAGAACCCTCCAGCACGTTACACGCTGTGATAGGAACGTCTCTAAAAGCAGGCAGGGAAGTCTGGGTGAGAAAAGTGGCAGAACAGCTCTGAGACACCGCACCGGCTCACAGCACAAAGCATCTGCTGCCACACAGCGGCAGCTCATCATCCAAAGAGCCGAGCGCGACCAGGATCCCCAGTTTACCACAGTAGCACACTGTAGCAGAGAAGTCCCACCCGGACTGCTTTAGGGTGATAGAACAGCCCTAAAAATCCGTAGTTCTTGGAGGAAACCCCAAGGAAAGGAAACGCAGCACCAAATGAACAGCTCACACAGCAGCACTTCCCTGCAGAGAAGCTGTTTGCTCACATACAGCCCCCAGCAGGGACACGGGGGCACAGCTTCACAGGGCTTTCCATTTGTCTGAGCAGGCAGACTTACCTCCACGGAGAGTCGAGAGATCATAGGAGTCAAAGTCCGGCTGGGAGAGCATGTCTATGAACATGGTCGGCGTGCCGAGTAAGAAGGAGCATCTTTGAGAAGGGAGAAAAGGCAAAGCTGCAGAGCTGGAGCACGGCACAGTAAAACCTCAGCACCCCACTCCCATCACACTCAGTGTACACCACGTGTGCCCCACATCAGCACTCACGTACAGGGGTACACATAAAAAACATATGCCTATGTGTACGTACATATACACAACCACAAGTGGTTTGTTTTTATCCAGTTACACACGAAGCACAAACTGGAAATGCAACACCGGGGACAGATGCTGGCGCAGTGGATGGGGGCCAGGTGTAAAACACACCAGCAGTAACAAACCAGCACAGCCGACTCCCTACAGGGACCCAACGTTCCCCTTCCCTGGGGGAAAAATGCACGGCAAGCTCTCAGGCAGTGCTCAGTGCCCTCCTGAAGAGCCTTGGGAAGCACACAGGGCAGCAGAGCTGCGGGCACAGAGCTCTCTGCAGAGACATCGCATCAGCGCTCACTTCTCCCGGGACACCGCCTCCAGCGTCGCCCTCCCCTCGAAGCTCGGAGCCGAGAAGACGCAGGAGGAGCCGTGCAGGGCCGTCACCATGCAGCCCCCGACCGACGCCAGGCAGTGGTACAGCGGAGCGGGGATGCACATGCGGTCCTGGGGTGGGAGGAAGGCAGCAGTGAGGAGCCCACCCGTGAGCTCCCACCCGTGAGCTCCCAGCCCATCGCACTGCTACGGCTCGCAGTCCCCAGCAGAATTCTCCCAGTTCACCTACAGCTGGCTGGGATTTTGAAGCTCGCCTTTTTCCCATTAGACAGAAAAGCTGTGCTGAAGCTTCTTGCCTTCAGTAACAGCTCGTTTGGGAATCTTTTCCTATCCACATTTCATTCAGGATTTTTGCAGGGTCCTCTCTGTGCTGGACTCTGCAGGCTGTATTGCTCAGTGCTCTGATAGGATATGCCAGAAGAGAAGAACAGCAGTGCTGCTTCAGACACAGGACTTGGCACATGCTGCTAGTTGTATTTTGTTTTTAAAATCACCAAAGGCTGTGATTGGAAAATTCCTTTTGTATTATCCTTTTTTCTTGTTTTTGTTTTTGGATCAAAGCCATAGTGCGAGAAATTCCCACTTCAGAACCTCAAAGGAAAGGATTTGCCTGTCACTATTCCTAAGAGGAACTAAAACCAGGAAACATCAACGAGGGCCTTATCCTGGAAAGAGTAACAGAAGTGTACACACGACATGAACTGAAACCACGTAAAATAAATCAAAACCTCATCCAACAGAGCTCAATGTAACATCTAGAGCTCTGTGACCATCTGAACATTCACCAGGACAAGAAGTAATTACTTCACCATCTCCCCCTGCACAAACATCTTTTGTAAAAAAAATAACACAAACTTCTCACAAATCTAAAACGAAACTTCAGTGCAACTTTGCTGAGAAGCACTGCGTGGGAAAAGCGTGGGCTCTTCCACCCGCAGGCACGAGGAAGGCTCAGCCTGAAGAGCACAGCCCCAGAGCCCCCCACCCCACCCCGCACCCCTGCAGCGACAGTCCCACCCCACTCCACCTGCTCCATGATGCCCAGCCTCATCCCGATCAGATTGGCATTGTTCACAATGTTCCTGTGAGACAGCGTGGCTCCTTTGGGGCTTCCCGTCGTCCCCTGAAAGGCAAAGAGCACTGTGCAGTGCGGTCACCCACCCAGAGCACGGTGCTCTTTGAGGCAAGCTCCCAGGCACGGATCCCGGCACGATCTGACACCCCATCTCTTCATTCCCCTTCCTGATCTGAGAGATGGCACTTTTTATTTTCTCGCTTTATCAGCCCCTCAGTCCCAAACCACACAAAGAAAGCATCTCAGCTACAGCTGGAAAATTCACACGACATCTCCTGACAAAGGGCTGAGCAGCAAGAGGGAGGAAGGGGAAACCCTGGAAAACTTCCTCCTACCTGCAGCAGAAGGGAGGAAAAGGCAGAACCAGCGCTTGGTCAAAGAGAGCAGGAGGCAAAGGAAGCCCAGCATCGAACGGAGCCTTCCCTGTGTTCCCACTGAGGACCCCAAGCACAAGGACAGAGCAAGCAGAAGACCTACTGAGGTGAACTGGATGTTGATCGGCTCGCTGCAGGACAGGGTCGGCTGTAGCGCTCTCAGCTGCTTCATGTGGCTGCTGTCCCCAGCCTGCATCACTTCACTCATGTGGAAGGTGCCAGGCAGCTTGGAGTCCAACATAATGACAGTAGTCAGGTCAGGTAGCCTGGCAGAAGGAAACAGACCATCAGGAATGGAGCAACAGAAGACTCTGGATGGCCCTGTGGCTGCAGGGCAAACCTCCTGCACGGGCCAACCTGTCTTCTTCGGATAAGACTTGATTGCTGCAGCGCTGGAATGAGAAGTATTTGAGAGCAGTTCACACAGGGTACATACATCAAAGGAACTGCACCATTTCCAACTCTGTAATATATTTTATAAGGAGGGATTGTGCGTAGGACTCTCCACCTCTGAGGACTCAATGATTCCACAAAGAGCCCTCATATTGCTGGCAGTGATGGCTGAAGCTCAAACAGGGAAAGAATGGTCACACCAAGATGTTATCAGTCAGCTGCCTGGGATCTCAGCAGCGTGCAGGTGCCCTGCAAAGCAGAAGGACCTGGATTTATCAGAACAGCCTTCCAAGTGCCCGAGTGCTGGAGGAGGAGCTCTGTGGTTGTGGTGTCCCTTCGGCCTCACATAGGTCCACAGAGTGACAGCAAAGTGCCCTCATCAGTACAGAAAGTCCTTAATTAAGAAATCTCTGTGCAGATCTTCCTCCACTGCAGCGTGTGGCTGCAGCTGAGATGACACACGGCAGGACACAGCTGGTAGGTCAGTGCAATAAACCATGTTCCTAACTCACCTTTTGCTCTTTATTCCCCCTGGGCTGGAGTTTTCCAGCTCAGGACATGACTGCTTTAGGATATCATAGTATTTTTGCGATTTAAAACAAGCAGGAAACACCAGGGCCTTGCAGCCAACCTGTGGAGGGAGACAGGAACCGATCAGAACTCACAGCGGGGCGATGCCCAGCCCACGAGGAAGAGCAGAGCCTGCAACTCAGCAACACGGGCGCAATCCTGACCCTCCAGAGCGAAGCTGGAGCTTTTGATAAGCCTCCCTAATAAGAGCCAGCATTCACACGGCTGAAGAGTCACTGAAGAGCACAGAAGTGGTCTCTGCAGAGTGAAAGAGCAGCAGATGCTCTCAGCTGGGCAGGGAAGCAGAGCTGCAGCTGAGGTTCCCCACCCTCAGAGGATCAGTGCTCTTCATTGCACCGTGAGGGAAAGGACTGATTTTTCAGGAGTCCCAGCATCCACAAAAAGCCTCCCAGAGTGAGAGAGGAACTTCATTTGAGCAGATCTGAAAGAAAGGATACTTGAGGAGCCTTGGGAAAACGAGGACACCTAACGGCTGCCTCCCAGCGGACCCAAGGTTTGGGGTTTGGGTTTGTTGAGATGGACAGACTTGCAAGCTTTTCCAGCTCCTTCTGAATCGTGAACTATTCTGAAAATCAAAGCATTTTCTGTTCAACTTTTATGTTTACATAATTCTGAGACAAAGCCCTTTAATTACTCCAAGAATTGCTATTTATTCTTCGGTGGATGCAATCTGTGGAATTTGACCCAGATTTGCTTTTCACTTCCAAAAACACATTTTTGTCAAATAAACTATTGACTCAAATTGTTTACTTGGCCGCTCTTGTTACTTTCCCAGAATTCACAAAATCAAGAGGCCAAACCTACGCCAATAAGAGGCATCAGAAGGGAAAAGGAACACGTGATGAGTTCAGGGAAGGGCCTGCCCAGAACCCAGAGGACCGTGTCTTTTCTGGAACGTTCTGGGGCTCTCCAGCTTTTCACCATCAGCCACCTGGAGCTTCCTTCTGCTTTAGCTGGCTCTGCACAGCCAAAGGAAAACCAAAGAACCCCGTGCCAGGGGTACACGTGAAAGTTGGGAACATCAGAAAGCCCGTGAGGCACAGCAGCTCCTGGGCTCCTTGGAAAAAAAGAAAAGGAGCACTATCTCAGGAGAGAGATACAGAATGAAAGCCACAGACAGAGCCAGGAAATGAAATACCCCAACACCAACAAGTGCAGCACGCTGTGAACGCTGCACAGCACCTATCCCAGGCACAGGCAGGTGCTGGCATGCTCACTCTGACTTGTGAGTTTACTTTATCACCTGGGGAGAGGACCAAGAAGGCATCCACACGGGAAGGGAAACACTTCACCACAGTGCATTTCATTTTAATATCTGGAGGCAGCAGCACCCCTGGCAGGGTTACCATAGGAGGATTAAATGAAAGATGAAATGAGAACTCAAACTGCAGCCCAGCAACCAAATTCCAGAGCTGCTGATGCAAGAGAAATCCCTCACTTCCTTCCAGACACTGCAAGAACTTGTATGGTGCTGGGAAGCCCCAGATGAAGTTTCAGCTTCTCTAATACTAGCTTTAGATTTAAAGCTGAAGTAACCAAAGAAGCCTTATCCTAGGATTAATTTTTAGTCATCAAAAGCTTGATGGCCTGAATTCCTCCTTCCTGGAGCCAAGGAGCTGGAACCATTTAAGCTTATCGGTGCTCTGCACACTGCCATCACAACTCCAAGCCAGGCAGGTGAATGGGAGGAGCTGGGGCAGCAGAAACACAACAAACAGTGGCAAAGCTCCAACACAGCCCAGGCTAGCAAGGCCTAGGACAGAACTGCAAGCTGCCAAGCAGGCTGGTTCTTACAGAGTTTTCTTCCTTTCTATTTTAAGGGCAAAATCTCAGGTAGTGAAATCAGCAGGCAGGCAGATGGCAGTGCCCAGCTCTTCAGGAGGGGAAGGCATGGTGCTCTCAGCCCACAGCAGTCTGATGATGGTGGGACTGGTCCAAGACAGGTGCTGCCTCAAGAGATCGCAGTCATGCTTTGTTACTACTCAGCCTTTGCTGTCCCGGTTATCAGTTTCTTGGCACTGTCTCCGTGTCACATTTAGTCTTGCATTATTTTCCCCATTCCTTAACACACGATCACTGGCAGATACACTTGTTGGTGTAATTCTGTCAGCACATGATTTTGAAAGGGAGAGAGGGATGAGAATGATCTGGAAGCCTCTGTCAAACGGACAGCATGGCAGCCAAAGAGAGCAGCAACAAACGTGGCTGTTTAAGTGCAGAGCTATCCCCAGGACCCCCAGTGGGGTCTTGCTTTTACACGGCCAGCTCTCCCTGCCCCTGCCCTGTGCATATGTGTATAATCAGCTCACCTCTCTGTATCATCTCCCTACTATTCCCTTTAACAAGTTGCTCTTTTTATCGCTTCTCATAACAAATCAAGTAGAATTAACAGCAAGTGCCATACAAACCTTCCTGATCACAAACTCCAGCTCATGGGCCTGATAGGCTGGATTCACAGACACCTAAAGAAGAAAGAAGAAATGTAATCAGTCACCCTTACCCCAAAAATCCTCCTCCCTAACACATACGCCAACATTCTCCCAGAGACAGGTGATGGTCGAAGCCCCTCCTGTCTGAGACACAGGCCTAAGAGCTCACCACCACGAGGGACTCACGTTCCCTGCTGACTTATGTGAGTCAGTCACAATGGTTTTAGGAATAAAAACAGTCCTCCTTTCTCCCTTGCAGGCATTAAATCCAAGCCAGGGATATTCAAAACTCAAGGGAACCTCAGTGGACAGCCAGCACAGTATCAGCATTTCCCTGTACAGCTCTGAGCAGAGGTTGCACTGAGCTCCAGAGATGAGCTGACCATCATGTTCCTCGTGAGCTGTGCTCATGCATCTATTACTGCTCCTTAGCAGACACTGGGATGGACAGTGCTGAAGCAAATAAACCAGTAGATGTGTTAGAGTCCTCACACAGAGGGCACACTTTAATTAATGTGCCAGATGATACAACCGAATGAAATCTGCCTTTCAGGGGAACACAGCTTGGGCTAGGTTTTTAAATGTCCACTTGTATCTTGAAGCAATATAGAAACTTTTAGGAAGCACCTAAGTAACAGATAGCTGTTTAGGAACAGCACGTAGCATCAAAACGATCCTAGAGGCAGTCAGCTTTGTACCTATCTTGCTGCAAGCTGACTATCTTTGTACCCTTGCTTGCTGCAAGCTGTTTCACAGCAGGCCATTCCTGTCTGCTCCCTCCTCAAAGCCCCATGGTCTGCTCCCATACACAGCAGAAGATGCAGAGTGTTGCACAGATCTCAGCTAAACACTGACTTCAGGCAGAGCTAACCGTGCTGGGTACAAGCATGGGGTCACACAGCAAAACACACTCCCCACCATATTCTATTGCTGTGTCTCCATCTCCTTTCCCCACACACTGACAGAACCCCAGCACTTACCAGGATGATCCCTGCCTGGGCAGTTGCGAACTGCATGAGAACCCACTCATATTTGTTGGGACCCCACATTCCTAGCCTGTCTCCCTTCTTCAGGCCAAGAGCCAGAAGTCCAGCTGCTGCTTGGTCTACCTGTAAAATACAAGACAAGCACCTGAGGATCATGAACACAATGAGGTAGTGGATATCTTTCCACAATTGGTGGGCTGTGCTGCGGTGGCCCTGCTTCAGAGCAGCTTTCCTCATCCTCTTCTTCCTCCTTTCCCCTTCTAGGATAAAGCTCATTTCCTCACTAGGCAAGGTGACTCCATCCCCACTGTTTCTTCTCAGATACACAGGTGAAACAGTGGCACGGACAGCTCAGTGCTTTGGAGGTGGTGGCTGCAGCATGGGCTGCATGAGCTGCAGAGCCTGGGGGGGGGGAGCTCAGCCAGAGCCAAAGCTGCTCGTATGGAAGGTGCCAACGGGCACAGAGCAGATCGCAGCAGTGCGGTGAGCAGCAGACCTCTGACTCGGCCAGGATCAGGCCATATCTTTTTTAAACATTCTATTAGCTTTTCAGGATCCTGCACTCATTCAGGGTTGAAGTCCAAAGCCACTGGAGGTGACAGCTGAAAGTCAGACCAACGTGACCAACACACGAGCTCCAGCCTGCTCCGGGTGGTGAAGGCATCATGCCCACGGAAATTACTGCCACCACCTGATGCATTAAGTATGGAAGTTCATTTGGGGACATAAAGTAATTATTGCATGCATGCTGTCTTTTCCCTCTGATGCTGTGATTGGTAAGGACAAAGGCAGCACACACCCACTGCGTGCTGGCACTGTGGGCTCAGCCAGAAATCCACACAGGACCATCCTCACTCCTGGGCTGACCAAGGAAAGCAGCCCGGATCTCTCCATGAACACCAGCTGCTGCTCCAGCGTGTCTGAGTGGGCTGTGATGTGAATGAGACACTCACCTCCTCTTTGAACTGTGCAAACGTTTTCCGAACTCCGTCTCGGTGGAAAACAAAGGCATCGTGGTGGGGAAACCGCTCTGCCTTCTCATCCAGGCACTGGCCCACAGTTTTCTCTACAAGTGGAACGTCCAAGGTCCCTTTGACATAACTGTCAGCCACCCTATGGGATGCAGAGAGTGTCCTTCTGTGCAGGGCACTGTGAAGGAAAAAGAAGCTGTGAGGTGGATGCCAGCAGGGTTTTCTCTGCTCTCACAAACGCTATCCCACATTATCCCGACTCATTTCCAAGGTGGTCATCTCCCAGCTCCCTGATTGATTTTGTAACACTGTGATGGAAGATGCAAAGAATTCCTGAGCCGTGAGGTTCAGAGCAGGGCCCTGATTAGGAGTGTCTGTTTTACCACAACCAGTCATTACAGCGTGCCCAGAACGGACGGATCATCAATCTGCCTGCAGCACCAGCAGTATCTGTGTGAGTTAAAAGCCTCAGCCACTCATCTCTGGATCATCTCTGCAACCTCTCCCTGTGCTATTCCAGCCTCTGTTATCAGCATCGAGCTCCTCCCAGACTGAGGACTACGAAATGGCAAACCGAATGGGACAGGGGTGGGAGGGCTTTTTTCTCCTTTGTACCCCAGCACAAAGCGGACATTGCAGCCAGGACTGCCACCCCCAACACCTCCTGTGCTTCCCCCAAGCAAACCACATCTGCAGAAACACTGCAGTGCTCCTGTGAGATGCCACACAAATATGAGGAAGGTGGTTCAACACCGTGGCTGATAAATGAACATCAGAGCTGGTGCTATTTTCCTTAGATGTCAAAAGAACGGACACCACCCTGAAAGAAGTTAGGCAAGGTCCTAGGACACAAACACGCCTGCTCTCACTCATCTCTGCATCTCAGGGCCACTGTGAGATATTTCCCTCTTCCAGCAAGAGTGATGGGAACCTGAATCAGTGAGCTCCAGCAAGACCTGAGTCCTCTAAAAGGAACCACAGATCAGAAAGGCCTCCAAAAGCACTCAGAACGCAGCTGCCCCACCTGGACGTGCCCACGTGTGGGTGCACACACACACACACACACACACACACACACACACACACACAGCGTGGGGCTGAGCCCCATCCCCTGCTCCCCCACAGGGGATGCACACCGCTCAATGCTCACTGCACTGCTCTCATTCATCTGCTGTGAGAACTACTCCAACCATTTCTAAATATCTGGGCAGATCACGGATTTGGCAGTTTATTGAGAGGTGCAACCAGTGCTGACCTTCCCAGGGCAGTAAAAAGTGCAAAAAATTTGGAAGGAAACCAACGAAAGCGTTCTGCGGGGAGGTTCACCACAACGGTTCCTTCTGCTGGAAAGAGATGACAGGGAAAGTTCAAACAAAACTTCTCATTGTGTTGTTTTAACCTGCTCTAAAAAGGCAAAGCTGTTCAGGAGGGTTCAAAGGAGCTGAGCCCTAACAGAGCAGCGATGGGTGTGTGCAGCACTGTGGGCTTTACTGCCTCTGAGAGCTGAAGCACAGAGCTTACAGCACTGGAGACAGCAGCAATAAAACGAGGAGCTGCCAGGGAGAGAAACACAGGGCCAGCAAGGCAGGCTGGCGGGGGAGAGGAGGATACCCCACCACAAACAGACACCCTCCATCCTTCAGCCTCCCTCCGCTCCTGACCCAGGAGATCCCCAGGAAGGACGGGGTTAAGCAGCACTCCGGGATGTGCAGCTCTGAAGCACTGCCCTTTGCTCACAGGTGTGGGGCAGAAAAAAGAAACAGATCACCTGAAATCAGCTGTTACCCATTCCTTATGGGATCAATATCTGCAAAGCCTTTGTGCTAATTGCCACAGAGAACTTGGTTTTCCCTTCTGCCCACGAGAAACAAGATCAGCGCGGGGTTACATCACCTGCGAGGTGGGGCTCCCTCGGGCAGCACAAGTAAAGCTGATCCCTTTGGGTAACAGCTTTCTCAGAGCACAGCAGCATTACCTGACCCTATCCACACACACACACATCACAGCAGTGCAGCTCTGCTCTGTTGGGGCACTCACTCCTCCCAGTTCACACTGCTGTAAATGCTGCCCCAGGAGGAGGCAGGGTGCAATCAAACAAGCAGTAAAGACATTAGCTTCAGTTTCAAAACACACAGGCTAGGCACAAATAACGGCCGGGAGATGAAAGAGAAGCCTTTAATGAGAGTTGAAAACGCCCTCCCCAACCCACAGGGGAATGTTTTTAGGGAGGCAATAAAAAGCACTGCAGCCCCTGGCACGGCTGAGCCGTTGGCACTCTGCTGTGGGCTCCTTCACACAGCCCCCTCCCGCAGCTCTGCTGTCAGAGCAGGAACAAACCGCACGATGTCGGCGGAGCCCTCCACGCTCACATCGCTCTGCAGCCAAGGCAGCTCCACTTGCAGTGGGGCAGAGCTCGCTTCTATGGCGATGCCCCACATTCCCCCAGCCAGCTGGGCAGGGAAACCAGCGTGCTCCCTCCTCTGTGCTGAGTGCCCTGGCACAGCGGGGGGAAGGCGAGCACAGCCGGGAGCACAGCGGGCCCTGCGCCGCACGGGGAGCGGGCACAGGGGCACGAACGGGGAACCATTACCGACTGCTTAAAGAACACATTGGGGTCACGTGTTTTCCCAGCACAGGGCTGACAAAACAAGGAGGAGGAAGGAAAACAGAGAGAACATTCAGCCGAAACGCGGTCCCATTTAGCTCTCCCTGCAGTCCCTTCCCTGCTGCCCCGAGCTGCTCACGCAGCCCTCCACCACTCCCACGGAGCCTGCACAGCAGCACCCCAAAATCCCCCCAGACCTGAGGAGGTGATGGGTCCCACTGTCCTCACGGGGACCAGAGCCCCACAGCACACACGTGAGGGTTTGTTTCCAACCTGAGAACGCTGAAAAGTTCCCCACGCAGTCCCCAGAAAGTGCCCTGTGCAGAAAGGTTTTGGGCACGATGCTCACTGCTGCCACGCAAACCCCGAGCCTCCTTCCATCTCACGGCTCCCTCTCCCTCCCCGCCCCACGCACCGATACAACACGTCGGAGGTTTGATCCCACGGCAGCTCTCCTCTCCCCGCCTCGGCTGCCAGAAAGCAAATATAACCCCACACAGCCCGGGTTTCACCAATGTGCGCGTCTCCTTTTAGCAACACATTCCAGCAGCGAAGCAGCCACCTCCCCGCGGCTGCTCCTGCACGGCAGCGACCTCAGCAGAGAAACCGAGCACAGAAACACCGCAGTTTGGGGAAAGCACTCCCACCCGACAGCACCTGCAGAGCCTCGTAAAGCAGCCCGGGTCAGCCCGTGATTAACACCAACGTTTTGCAGCTGCTGACACGAGATAACCGGTTTCATTTTCAATCTCTTTTTCCATCTCCGCAGAAATCACTGTGAGAAGAGCAGCGTGAGCTGCTGTCCCCCAGCAGCACATGGCACTGCTGGCTGCTGCTCCCCCACAGCTCAGAACTGATCCCAAACACAGAGCTCAGACGTGGGGAAGCTCTGGGCCCCCCCACGCAGCTTCTTGCTCAGGGAAACCTGTCCCGACCGCCTGCCCGAGTCAGCCAGGCCTGGGTGCCTCAGGGCAGCTGCAGCCAAAGCGGTGAGCCAGCACTGCTCCGCGCTGCCTTCACTTCTTTAACACGACCCTGTTGGCCACGGGGTTAATCACTCCGTGATTACTTTCTGTTCGTTTACTTCAGCTAGGGGAACAGCGATCTCCGGGGGCTTTCTCAGAGCACTCAGGCTGCTCTGTGCTGTCCCCTGCCTGTCTGTCCCCTCTGCACCCGTTCTGCCAAAAGGATAAGTGCTGCTCAACGCTAAGAGCAGAATTCAAGAACCCTCTGTGTTACTAGAAAGTGTTTGTCCCAAACGCGCACTGCAGCCCACTGCTGTGCCACCCAGCCTCACAAGGCATGCTGGGCTGCGGCCCAAGCTGCAATTAACACTGCGTGCTGCTTCCCTTCCGATCTGGTTCTGAAGATCAGATGTTGAGACGGTATCATCTCCCATCACATCCCAGCTGAAAAGAATTACCTGCACCCCGTGTGAAAGAAGAAAGGCACGGGCTGCTCCGGCCGAGTTTCTCCTGGGAGCCATCCCCCGGGTGAGCATCAGTGCATTTCAACCAACCCCAGCAGCGTCTGCCAGAGCCAACCGCTTTCCCGTTGCCGTTCTTTCCCAGGAGCTCCACAAGGCAGTGCTGAACAAAAGCAAACGCCTCTCGGGCTCCGGAGCTCCTCGAGCCCCGCGGGACCGCCCCGGGACACGGAGAGCAGCGACCCGGAGCCCGGGCCGGGGAGGGGCAGCTCCTCTGTACCGCACCTCAGTGCAAGCAGGACGGAGCTGCTGCACGAAGGTAGCTCGTGCCCGCACACAGGCTCTTCCGCAGGCTGCGCAGGGCTGTCCGTGCCCCGGTCTGCCCCGGTCCGGATCTGCCCCGTCCCCGCAGGAAGTTTCCCGTCTGCTGCTTCGGGGCGACGCAGAGCAGCCAAAGGACCGCGACCCGCTGTTGAACCTCCCGCACCCCCGAGCCGAACCCGGCTCCACCGCCTGGCCGAGCACCCCCATCCCTCCGCCCGCTTCGGCCCTATACAGCCGCCCTCCCCCCCCCGTAACACCGCGCCCCGCGGGCCCAGCCCCCCCCCGCACCCCCGCCCCCCGCCCCGCCCGTACCGCGCCCGGAGGAGCTGCATCCCGCGGCGGGGCAGAGCCGCGAGCATTGCCGCGGTGCCCATGTGTGCGGGGACGGCACGGCCGCGCTGCCGCTCCGCTCCGCTCCGTGCGCGGCTCCGGAGGGGGAGGGGGAGGGGAAGGAGGCGGCGCGTGGCACGGCACGGCCCGGCACGGCACGGCCCTCCTCGACCCCGGCTGGGCCTCGCCTGCCCCGGGGAGGGCAGGGCTTGGCCGGCCTCGCCCCGCAGCGCCCCGGCACCGGAGGGAGGAGTGAGAGTTGGGACCCCCGCCCTCCCCTGCCGGGCGGAGCGGATCGCAAAGCATCTTCTCTGCGTGGGGTTCCCCACCCGAGGAGAGAGCGGCAGTGGGCGGGGAACGGGGATGCCGTGGCTCCCCGGGACCGCTCCCTTCCCTTCCCGGCTCCCTGCCCCGCGGCTCTGCCCCCTGCTCTCTCCCCAGAGCTGTCCCATCGCCGCTTTGTGCCTCACCCCAAGCACTGCGCGCAGACCCCGAACCCCGACCCCTCCTGTGAGGTGCCTGACACGGACTTTGGTACAGGGGCTGAAAGTGACTCTGTCGGGGCAACCGGCGCTGCTGGCCGCTGGTTTTCTGCACCCGTCAGGGCCCTGCGAGTCACTAATTAATTTCTGGCCGTACCCACTTAGCGGGTCATCCCGGTTACCACTTCGCCAGCAGCGCTCCGTGCAGGAGCTGCAGAGCCGGGCGGGCCGGAGGAGCCCCGCTGCCCGCAGCAGTGCCGACCCTGGAGCAGAGGGGGTGACCCGTGTGCCATCCCCTGCGGCACTGCCCGACGCACCGCGGGGTACATCTGGCGCTGGCGGGGCACAGACACGCAGGCGTTCACCACGCGGTGCCAGCGGCTGAGAGGTGGCCTGACTCGCCCAGCCGCTGACCGGCAGGACGATCACCCGCGGCGATACGGGACAAAGGAGGAGCGAGAGCCGCTCTCCTCGGCACGGATCCGCCCTCTGAACCTGCGAAAAGCCGGAGCGCTTTGCATACTGAGACCTCGCTCGTCTCAGAAAAGGGCTCTGCGCTTTCAGCTTGCCGCCGGGAGGCACGACGAGCCGCCCGAGCCCCGGATGACGGCACAGCCACCTTCCCGTGCTGTTTTCTAAGGTGCAAATCCTCGTTTTCCGTTTCTGACGCCTTTGCTCAGAACCTCCCATCGCCTCTGTTACATCTGCGCTAGGATGAGCAGATCCGTCGGTGCTGGAGGAGGTCCGCAGGAATCAGAGCGCTCTCGGGGCAGGAGAGCATCGCCGGAGCAGCCACGGGAGCTCGTACCGCACAGCGTGTGTGGGCCGGGGAACTCGAGGCTTGTCCTCACCGTAACCCCGTCAATGGCAATGCTCACTTAGCTCTGTCCCAGGAAAAAAACCGCTCCGCCGCGCGTCAGTCAGAGCGCGCTGTGCCGGGGCTTCCGCACCGGGGGAGAAGCTGCAAAACGCGGCCTGCCACAGGGGAGCGGCTCGGGGCGGCGGCCGCGCCCGGAAGGGAAACGCAGCGCTCCGAGTGCGGCGACCGCGGGGCGGAGCGGTGCGATACGGCGGTGAGGGGCGGAGCGGGGCGGGGCGGGGCGGAGCGGAGCGGTGCAGCGGTGCGGGGCGGAGCGGGGCGGGGCGGAGCGGCGCTCCGTGGCGGCAGAGGGCGCTGCGCGGCCCCGCGGTGCGGACGTGGACGCGGAAGTGCGCGGCGTGGCCATGGCGCGGGGCGGCGGCAAGGCGGGCAGCCTGAAGGACAAGCTGGACGGCAACGAGCTGGACCTGAGCCTGTGCGACCTGAGCGAGGTGCCGGTCAGGGAGCTGGTGAGCGCCCGGAGCAGCGCGGGCCGGGTCCGGCGGCGGGGATGGGCGGAGCTCGGTGCGGGTGTTCCCTTTGGCCGCCGCGGAGCGTCCCTGGGCCGGAGGATGCGGCGCCGTCGCGGGGGTCTGAGCGCCCTTAACGCGCCGCCTCTCTTTCAGGCCGCGCTCCCGAAAGCGACCGTGCTGGATTTGTCGTGCAACAACCTGCTCTCCCTGCCGGTAAGGCTCCCGCAGCCTCCGTGAGGACGAAGCAGCGCCGGTGGGAACGGCGGGGCGAGATCGTCAGCGCTGCGACGGCCGCTCGGGGCCGCGCGTCGGAAGCGGCTGCGCGCTCCCGGCGCGGCTGAGCGGCGATGGGGCGCTGCCCGCGGCTCCACGGACACGCGTGTCGTGCGGCACGGAGCAGAGATTGCAGTGCCCGCCCGCACAGGGCCGGCTGTGGGCGCTGAGCAGGGCTGGCCGCAGCAGGAGCTGTTTGGGCTGTGCTGCCGCGCACCGCTCGAGTGCCCTCGTGGGGGATCCCGCAGCTCGAGTGCCCTCGTGGGGGATCCCGCAGCTGGGCCGTGCGGGGTGCCGAGCTCTGGGCCACGCGGGACGTGCGGGCGGTGTCAGTGTGGGGACGCTGCCACGCTGTCCCCGCCTTCCTTTTGTGTTTCAGTCAGATTTCTGCAGTTTGACCCACCTGGTGAAGCTGGATTTGAGCAAAAATCGGCTCCAGCAGCTGCCCGCCGACTTCGGGCGCCTGGTCAGCCTGCAGCACCTGGACCTCCTGAACAACCGTTTGGTCACCCTGCCCGTCAGCTTCGCGCAGCTCAAGGTAAAGCCGGCAGCCAGCGCTGACATAAAGCTTGGGATGCAGCCCAGGGCCTCATCATCCTCCTCAGGTTGGCTTCCCTGGTGAAGCATCCGTCCTGAAGAGCACTCCTCACAAAATCTACACCACAGCCCTCATCTTCTGAAAACATCGAGCCCTCTACTCATTTCCATTCCTGTTTCATTCTTGGGAAAACTTGTTTCTGCTCTGAGCATCTTAAAAACCCACGGGACCGCAGTGCTCTGACTGCCTCCCCTTCCCCATCCCTTCCTGCAGAACCTGAAGTGGTTGGATGTGAAGGACAACCCCCTGGACCCAGTTCTAGCTAAGGTAGCCGGGGACTGCCTGGATGAGAAGCAGTGCAAGCAGGCTGCGGTCAGGGTAAGGAACCTGTGCATAGGTTTTGTTATATTCTTGAGTATAAAAGTCTCTGTAGAAATATTATAGCAAACCATAGGGTCATGGAAATAGTTGTTGCTGGGATTTGAGGGGCAAAACTCATTAAAATGTGCGCTGCTGTTCCTGCCATGGCACTCTGCTTTGAAACGACTCTGTGATGGAACAAGTTGCTCCGTGGTCCCCTGTAACTGCTAGCACCAGGTTCCCATGTCACTTCAGAGAGCTCTGTTTCTTCACTGCAAACACGTAGCAGGAGTTCTGTTCAGTGTCCCCTGTGGGCTCAGTCAGCGTGGCCATCTGATCCCATCGTGGGCAGATTGGATTGCCTCAGGTGCACTCCGAGCTCGCCGTGCCGTGAGCTCCTGCAGACAGCTCACTCTGTTCTCTTGGACCTTGAAGGTACTGCAGCACATGAGAGCCATCCAGGCTGAGCAGGATCGGGAGCGGCAGCGGAGGCTGCAGGCAGAGCGAGGTAAGCACAGAGTGCTCACACACACCGCTGAATTGTGCCCATAATGCCGACTGCCTGCGGGCATGTGGTTATAGCTCAGAATTCTGAGCCCTCAGGGAGTCCCGGGGTAGAAGGGATGAAGATAACCTAGGGTACTGTGCTAGCTCTTGCCTGAACAGTGGAATCATAGGATGGTTCCAGTTGGAAGATACCTTAAAAATCATCTGGTTTCAGTCCCACTGCCCAAAGCCCCATTCAGCCTGCTCTTGCACACTCCCAGGGGGCAGAATGGAGGAGAAATAATAAATAAAAAAAGCTACCACAAACAAACAAAAAAAAAACACATTGCAGCACAGCATATTTATTTGATTTCACAGCATCACGGAATTGCTAAGGTCAGAGCTGGAGTCATCTGGTCCAGCTCCCCTCCTCAGGCAGGGACAGACAGCAGTTTGCCCAGGACTGTGTCCAAAGCTTCTTTTCCTCATTCCACCTGGGAGCAGATAAGGTAGTAAGGAAGAAGCCAACCTCAGCCCTTCACACAAACACAAAACTTCCTTTCAATCCCCAGAAATGGAGAAGAAGCGTGAAGCAGAACAGCGAGCCAGGGAGGCTCAGGAGAGGGAGGCGAGGAAGCGAGAGAAGGCAGAAGAGAAGGAGCGCAGGAGGAGGGAATACGATGCTCAGAGAGCTGCGAAGCAGGAGGCGGAAAAGAAAAATAAAAAGGAAACCGTGCACACCCGAAGTAAGTAGCATCCACAGCACGTTCAGGTAAAGCGTAATGTAATGTAATGCATGCCCTGTGGGAAAGGCAGAGAGCACTGCCACTGAAGTGCACGGTGCTCAACCTGCGTCACGACTCTGATGGTGCCAGCTCTGCATTTGTGCAGCTCAGGTTCTGAGAGCAGGATCTGGGGAGGCAGCTCAGAACAGAGCTCGCAGAGGCCTTGCAGGCAGCAGCTGTAAGACCGTTCAGGGTCAGCTCCTGCCGAACTACACGGTCTGTAAAGGTCTCAGCATTCCTAAGGACTTCCTCTCCACGTCTGTACCAAACTGTAGGTTAAAAACAGAGCTTGTGCAACACAGAGGCGTTTCCTCCTTCCCCACTTCTGCCCCCGTGCTTTGCACCTCAGGTGACCGCAGTGAAGCACTGAGGGTGTAAAGGCAGACACGAGTGCAGGCAGCACAGGCTGAGTGCATTACGCACGCGGTCTCGCTGAACTGCTCCTCACACTGTCTCCCAAACGCTGTTTTTGCAGAGCCCACCTCCGGTCCCCGTCCTCCGCAGCCCGCCCGGCACAAGCAGTCGTGCTCCGGGGCGGTGCTCCGGGCCGTGCTGCTGCTGCTGCTCTGCGCCCTCTCCACTTTGGCTGTCTGCAAACTGACAGAGCTGCAGCACCAACCGCTGTGCGTCAGCGTGAACGCTCTCTACGAAGACGTAGTCGCTGCTGTGCAAAGCCACAAAACCCTGCAGAACATGCTGCAGCAGAACTCGCAGCAGTGACGCTCGGGGATGGCTCCTGCTGTCAGCATCTCCTTCCACATCCACGCAGCCGGAATTCCTATGGAATCGTTCTGATGAAACTGCTTTCTGTCCATCAGCATTGATTTGCTGGTCCACTCCACACAGCTGTCGTTGGGATCATCGTTGCTGTGCATGTTTCTCAGCTGGCCTGTCACTCCCATGCTCTGCCTACGTTCACTTAGAACTTCTTGCCTCCAAGGGATTTATACCTAGATCTTAAGGCACAGGAAGACGTGAACTTAGAGGAGTGGAAAAAAAGCTGCCTTTCAGTTACCTGGGTATCTGTAGCTCTGTAACAGAGGTGTGAGGTTTTTTAATGCGTATCCATTTCTCGCTGTCATTTCTGTTAGTGCTAAAGATGCTGACATGGCTGTATGGGAGCAGCACATGTAGGCCCCTGGGACCAGCTGCAGTGTGGAATGGCTGTGTCTGTGCGCTGCAGTGAAGAAGCTGATGTGCTATTGAAAGAAACTGAACATTTTCAATACAACATTTTTCGCATCAATCTGTCTGAACTGAGTGTTTCTATTGCTAGCACAGGACCCCGCTTGTTGTGATAAACAGCTAAAACCCATTTCTGACCACATCCAGCAATCGCTTGTTTTAGCCAGCTCTGCCCAACGAGGAGCTGCAGCTCAGGGCTTCCTGCCAGCATGCAGCCTCGTCAGAACACTGCAGACAGAGCAGGGATCTGACACACACCACGCTGGGTGGCACTGCTGCAGCACAGAGCCTGGCACATTCCACCTGGGGACTGTGGCAGAGGCTAGCAGGAATGGCACGTTGTGTGTAGAGAACAAAACTCAGCTGTGTGAAGGCATAACAGTTGTAAATAACCACACAGAGGGAAATGAAACAAGCTTGTCATATCTTTACAGGGCCCGTGATTGCTAAAACAAATTGAAGTGTAAATGCAATGATGCAGGTGCAGGTTTCAGAACAGCCAAGCTTGGCTGTTTGTCACCTCAGCTGCTCCCTCTCCTGTAATACCTGGAATGATGGCATTATTGCATTGCCTCCTCTGTCCCACTGTTACTGCACTGCCACAAGGAAGGCATCTCCAACATAAGGCCACAATTGAAACAGCAAGCCTTCACCTTCCATGGCTTTGATACACCGGTAGTTCTCTCATTACCTTCCAGAGGAAAGCAACAGTGTGGATTTAAAATGAAAGGATAGAGGCTTCCCATCTCCCTGGCACAGCAGTATATCACACATGCTTTCTAAGCTTCCTTGAAACAGCTTTAGGTTTTGCTTTTGGTATTGAACTGACAGTCTTTAAAAGGTCATCGTTTACTATCCAGAAATGTGGCAAACAATATTCAAAGCAACACACATTCTCATCAGCTCCTGCTCTACCACCTCAGTCCTGCTTCAGACAGCAAATGCCAGGCCAAGGAGATTCATCAGCTCAGGAGCACCTGCTGTGTGTGAAGCCATCACCCTTGGAGGGCATGTTTTCCATTTTCCTGTTCCAAAGGGTAACTTCCATGCATTGAATGCAGTTCAGTTCACACTCAGCACTCATTTCAGTAAATGCCACTGTAGCAAAAGACCTCAGCTGTCCTTGTGTGCACACCAATGCTGATGGCTTCGTGGACAGGCAAGCATGCTCCCCAATCTAATTAAAAGAAAGCTTTTTCTGCCAACTGTTTGGATCCCATAATTCCAGCACATATAATCAGATTTCAAGACCCTCTATAGCTTAAGCTGTCTGGAGACTGAATCAGGGCAGCCTAAATTTAAATCCGAAAATTAGTCTTACTCATTCCCATCTGGCACAGCAGAAAACAATACAAAGGTCTGTTTTGTGGGGGGAAGTTCTTCCCCCCCACCAGAGCGGGTGCTGGGGCAGCACCATACTGCTGAGCATTACTGCCTGTCACACTGACAAGAGAAGGCAACTGCTTGTAGTTTGGTACCAGTAGAAAGCATTCAGCAGAAGACATGTCACAGTTACAGAACAGCCTGAGGTCAGAGAGGGCCTCGGAGGTCATACCTGCCCAGAGTCCAGGAAGGGTGTCAAGAAATGATGAATGTCATCGTAGAAAATGATTTATTTCCTTGGAAAAACTCTTGATAAATAGAAAGGCACCGCCAGTACTGTGAGGCACATCCAACCCATGCTGCTACGGGAGACATCCAGCATCTTTCCCGTGTAGTCTCCAGCCATTCAGCAATTGCATCTGATCTCCTTCTACCATGACAAAGGCCAGAAGCGTTCCCAGTCCCAAAGCTGGGACTGAGGAGTCCACTCGTCACCTAAGCACTTATTCCCCAGAAGGAAGGTGAATATTATCAGAGAAACCACAGGACCCTCATCCATTTGGGCTATCCGGTGACATCCAAACAGAAATCAGGGTCATGGGAGGTCATGTGCAGGTAGATTCTCCTGGAGAGCTCTGGTCCGACACGGCGCTGCGTGGCAGTGACCCCGGCCCCGCGGCACACGACGATATCAGCCAGCATGTTCTCCCGCTCCTGCTCCGAGGAGCACCTACTGTAGGCCTGCAACACAAAGGAACAAGGGCATCACCTCCTTGCTCAAAGGAAATAAGTCAGCATACACACCTGAGATGGCTCTACACTTCCACAATGAAAACTGGCCCCTCTCCAGAGCTCACTCAGGAGTTTGGAGGCACACACAGAAGCACTGCTCAGATCTGTGCTCAAACAGAACAGATTCTCTGTGTGAGGTGTGACACTGCAGGAGGGGAGAGTGGACAATAAAGCAGGGCTGTGTTACTGTGATGTCACGGGCCATTTCTTTCTCTCTGAAGGGAAGCCCTTACACGAGCTCCTCCTCTGTGAGGTTAAAGCAATGGGTACCAAGGAATCGAGTTTCTCCACTGCCTTACTAAACACCTCACACAGAATCACTGTGTCAAAGCTCACTCCAGTTAAAAGGTTTCTACCATCTCCGCAGTCAGCTGCCTGCTCACAGCCCTCAGAACGCAGGAGGCATCCTTACCTGGACCAGAAGCCAAGGAGAAGGGTATGCAGACACAACAGCCTCAGCCATCTCTGCACTGACCCGGTTAAACTGTTGTATCTGCCTCTTCCAGACTTCAAAGAGACCTTTCCCATCGTGATCCACTTTCACACCTCTGCACCACTTGTTCTCTAAGTAGAAAGAGAATCCTGTATTCTGCTGCTCTCGCCTACAGACAACAAAGGATGGAAAAGCAAGTGACCATGAAAAAGAGCCAAATTCCCGTACCTGCTGTCACATACCCAGAGAACCACCCCTCATGCTGTGCTGCTACAGGCACTGCTGGCATCAAAATACTAAGCATGTCACCCTCTACTTTCTCTACATGCAGCCCTGCATCTGCTGCTGAAAAAGAAACCACCCTGTACTTGGGAGCAGCCCTGACAGAAGACAACATACACAAAAAGCAGTACACAAGAACTGATTTTCTGACTGCCAAAGACAATAAAACACTTTCACATGTCATTTCAAGTCAGCTTTTCCCATGGCTGAGACATGAAATACTGCAGCTGCTGTGATAAGAACACGAGGACTGTGTGAGACTACACAAGTTTGCTCTCTGCTGTCAGCACCCAACGTGCTGCTGCTCCTTTCCCTCAGTGGACACAGCTCAAAGATTCACTGTCAGTAATGCCTCAGTTCCTGTGGAAACAAAGCTAGCACTGTAGAGTCCAACTCCTTTTTCCTTCCCACTCAAAATCACTCTGAGAACAAAACCTTGACTGGATGTCAAGTGAGACTATAACTTGAAATCAAAGTCTGTCTTCACCCCTGCTATTCCCTCACAGCAAACCTGAAAGCAAAGCCACTCCAAAGAAAATATAACCAGTCATCCTCTGCTTACTCACTTGAATGGTGCTTCAGCCACAGCTTTTGTAAACATAGTGGCAAACTCTCCCAGTTCCTCCCAGCTCTCAAAAAAAGAGACTTGGACGTGTGTGTGCAGCTGCAAATCCACCAAGGCCTGCAAACATCATTGAAAACAGCAAATGGAACCATTCATCTTCTTACACCAAACTCATTCATACCTGAAGCAAAAAAGACAGTCCTAACACCTTGCTGGAAGTCACAAACATCCATTCCCTTCCCATTTTGGGAACAGCTTAAGGCAGTGCTCAGGGACACGCTGTTTCTTACTGTTTAATAGTAGTTTAGTGCTGTATCAGCTGGAAGATTCCTGCAACATGCCAGCAGCTCTCCCCAAGCAGCACCAACTGGCTTCACCAGCAGGCCATGAAGTGTGGGAAATGCTAATGTCCATATTTCACTTCCAGAATCAAGGTGAACCAGACACATTAGGCCTTGAGCGGGTTTACAAATGAGCAGAGTGGAACTCTAAACAAAGAGCTTTACCAACTGCACATCAACTAACAAAAGCTGAAAATCCCAGCCCTGGAAAGCGTGTGATTGGGCCAAGTGTCCAAGCAGTGGCAGACAACAACTGCATGCTGGTTCTACTCACATCCTCCACATCCAGTCTGGTGATCTCCAGGCCAGGATCCTTAACTTGCTTCTTCCTCTGACCTCCCCTATCTTCTGCCTGGCTTCCAGTTGCTGCTGACCGTGGCAGTCTCTTTTTTGACTGAGCTCTGAGACACCTAAGAAGTGGAAGATCAAACTGGGAATGCTGAAGGGCTCAGCTGCTGTGGAGCATGAAACAGCTCAGTACCTCTAAGAGACACCGAAACTGTAGGAAACACTGTCAAGGACCATTAAGTGCAAAAGCATTACATCTGACTAAGAAAATTCCTCTGCAGCATTTATTGTTTTTCTAAAGCTATAAAAGCCTTTCAAGAAAGTATTTGTGAACATTTTTGCCACCCTCATACTCCTCTCCGGGTTATCTGTCACTGGTCACTGTGGTGACAAGCTAGACAGACCTCTGCTTCTGTTCCTATGTAACAGACAGCAGAGCAGTTCCGGGTGTGAGTTCTTCATACCCTCCAGTCTCAGCTAATTAAGGAATTAATGTAAACATAGCCTTTTTCAGTGAAACACAAACAGCTGAGGAGAAAAAAAAAAAATCTAACCTGAAATATTTTTCTACTTCAACAACTGTTAGAGCCAGAACTTTCCCAGGCATTTTCTCCATCACACGAGATACAAAGCTCCGTAAGGTGTCCTTCGGCGGTGCACAGCCCTGAGCCTCCTGCAGAGATCAACAGGAAAAAGGAATGAGACCGTTCTGAGCTGCGCTGATGAGCCCAGCAACCTGTGGCCCAGTGCTGCAGCTAACTTCTCACACAGGTAAAGTTCTGCCCCTGTTATTTGTTGGGTGCAAACAGACAACACTTGATCCAGTAATGAGTTACAGTAAAGAAAACAAAACAAACACCAAGGACAAAAAAAGAACCCCACAACATACTTGCTTGTAGCCACGAACCATGGACAAGAACTCCTCCAAGCCGAGCACAACCAGGAGATTTGGCTCTTCTGTCCATTCTGTACCATCCTCAGCCTGCCCAGACACAAGAACAGCCAGATCAACAGCATGTTCATAACTCAGACTGAAACCAGTGCTCTCACTCTGAGGCAGGGAGAAGCCTGAAGGAATGCTCCCTTGGGTTGCTAAAAACAATTACTATCAAGCACAAACAACACGGGGAAAAAAAGGGCAAGACCATCAAGATGCCCCCACACCTGAGACAGCACCGACTTCCTCCTCCAGGTAATGCTGCAGGGAACAGCCTGACTCTCCACCACACAGGAATAATTCGCAGCCTGCAGAGCGGCGCGGACCCGAGCACCACCATCTGCCTGCAAGAGAGCTGAGAGCGGCACACGGGTCAGGCTCCTGCGGCAGGAGCGGGGCAGGGCAGCGCTTTGCAGGCAGTACCTGGGTCCAGCACCACGCTCATGTACTTCTGGCACTGCCCCGGCCGCTGAGCTCTCAGCAGCTCGGCGAGGGCCTTCCTTCTGTCTCTCTCCTCCTCCTTCTGCCTCTTCCGCGCTTCCCGGTCCTTCCTCCTGCTCCAGGCCGCCGGGCAGACCGCCGCTCCTTCCTCCTGGCCGTACTTCGGCTTCTTCGGAGCGGGGGCAGCCGCGGGGCTCCCTCCGCCGAGCGGAGGCCGCCGGGGCCGGGCTGCGGGCTCGCTCAGAGGGACCGCCCGAGGGGGCGAGGACCGCCCGGAGCACAGCGCGTGGGGCGGCCCGGGGGAACGCCGCGCCCCGGGAAGGGCCGCTCCCACACAGCCCGCCGCGGGAGGGCCCGCAGCCCCGGGCGGCACTCTCCTCCTGACCCTCTCCGATAGGGGAACGAGCTCCAGCTCACCCTCACTGCCGCTGTCACTGCCATTGTCATTGTCGCTGTCATTGTCGCTGCCGCTGCTCAGCACCACAGCGCCGCCGCTCTGAGGGGGGCGCGGGACCACGGCCGCCATTCCCGCCTGAAATAACCGCGCCGGGCGGCGATTGGCCGCAGCCCGCGAGCATGCGCCTGCGGCGGGAGGTGATTGGTCCGGGAAATTGCGCAAGCGCGCGTTGGGACCAATCGCCGCCCACTGCGCCCGAAGGGGAAGCGAGGCGGCGCCGGAAGATGGCGGCGTGGGGGCGGCGGTGTGAGTGCGCGGCGGGGGGAGGGGCGGGATGCTGTGGGACGCCGTGCGGGGCGGGACGGGACGGGACGCGACGGGACGGGACGGGACGCCGTGCCCGAGGGGCTCCCGGTGCGAGGGAGAAACGAACGGGGGGTCATGGCTTCAGAGCGACACGAAGTTAGGTCGCAGCAGCTGGAAGCGCTGTCGGCCATTTTCCGCGGCCCTGCTGGGGCGCTGCAGTTGGATCCCGGCCCGGCTGGCGGCAGGGGACCAAACCCGGGCTGGTTGGACAGCAGTTCGCTCTGGAATTTCTTGTTAAACCCAAAGCACGCGTGTTCCTGATAGTTCTTCACCTGCTGTTGTTCCTCGTGTAGTTCTGTCCGTCCCACACGTGAGCCTGGCTGCCGTCAGGTGCGCTTCCAAGAAAACTGGGGGCAGCTCCAAGAACCTGGGCGGTCGCAGCCCCGGGAAGCGCTACGGGGTGAAGAAAGTAGAAGGTGGGTCGGGCCGCTGCTCAGCCCTGTGGGCATCCCGCGGGGCTCCTCCGGGGTCACTTACCGCCGGGAGCTGGGTTAATTGTGCCGTGTTTCAGCACGCCAAGGGAAAGGAAACGGGAGGTGCAGAGAAACTCGTGGGCAGTGTGGATGGGGAGGCAGCAGGGGGCAAAGGGGAATCTGCCTTGCCAGCAGGACTACGAGCAGCCAGGCAGAACTGCCTGGGGAAGATCTGCTCTGATTCTGACCTGGCTTCTCTGCAGTCTAGGAGGGCACCCTGTGGGATTCCTAATGACTTGAGTCCCCTTTCCCTTCATCCTATGTTAAGAAGTTAGGGATTTTAGAAGTTACAGAGAGAATTGTGATGTGCAGAGGGAGCCAAAGTACAGACTCTTGCAGCTGAGTGCTTAATAGTTTGTGAGTTTGATCATGAAAACTTATCAGTGTTAAAAGTAATAAAACAAATGCCTTCAGCAAATAGAAAATGCCTTGTACCCTAGAAGCAATCTCTTCAGAGACCAGAATTGCTTTTTTCCATTGTTCATCAATTGCCCTCTAACTCTTCCTGACAGCATTTTGCAATTCAATTTTTCCATAGGAAATTCCCACAGAAAGCTGTTTTCTTTATGTCCTGGAAGCGTTTGTCCTTCTGGCAGCCTCAGGGAGCTCCATCTCCCTGCAGTCTGACTCTGTGACTCTGTTGCAGGTGCATTTGTGCATGCAGGCAACATTCTGGCCACTCAGAGATTGATCCGCTGGCACCCAGGGGCTCACGTAAGTCACTTTTCCATCTCTTGGCTCTCAGGACAGCAGCCCATCTCAGTGCCTCCTCTCTCCAGATGTTTATTGTCTTTTCTGTATTCTGTATAAGTCTGAAATTGGGTTTTAATATGTGGTGTATTTGAATAACAGAGCTTGCGTGGAATCACAGCTGTACCCACGTGAGTCAGGAAAGTACTGAGGGTTACAAATATCCTGAAGCACTTCTGCACCCTAATTGGGTTGTTGCACTCCGAGGTGGAGTGCTGTGTCCCCTCCCTCGTGGTGAGCAGCACTGCACGCTGCTGGAAGCAAGGAGCGTGGTTTCCTTTCATGTTAAGATGTGAAGCAGCAGACGCTATTGAAGCCAGGATGTCAAAGCACACGGGCACATGACCTGACCTGCTTTAGTGTAGGAGCTCCTGCCTTTCCAACACCAAGCTGCTTCTTTTCCAGGTGGGGATGGGCCGGAACAAGACACTCTATGCCCTGGAGGATGGGATTGTGAGATACACTAAAGAGGTGTACGTACCCCCACCCCGCAGCAGCGAGAGCAGGGAGGTGATCTGCTGTCTACCCAAAGGTGCAGTTCTGTACAAAACCTTCATCAGTGTCATCCCTACCACAAAAGTAGGAAGTTTTAAGTTGGTCACCATGCTCTGAGTCTCCTGTGCCACACGGGACTGGATGGGGAAGCAGCTGGGACAGACTGCTAGAGCTGCACTGCCATCTGAAGAGGACAAGAAAATTCCTGCTCTGAAATTAACTTTCTTGCTCCCAAAACACACGTAGTTGGTGTTTAGGCATTGGAACCATCTGCTGGCCATTGTAAGAGTGTTCAATAAACGTGCTGGGGTTCTTGAAGGCTTTGACTGTTCATAGACTGTTACCTGTGTTCCTTCAGCAGCTCAGCTTCCCCTGGAGAACCTGTTCCACTGTTCCACCTACAGTCGCCCTTATGACAAAGCTTCTCCTTCTAATAATTCCACCTCTTTTTACTCAGTTTTAGTTACTGCTGCTATATTTATTTCTTAGCTCCAGGGCACTGCAGAAGAGAACAGATTCCAGTTGTATCTGACTGCATCCCAGAAAGCTGCATTTTTCTAGTATCTAACTCACCTCGTTGATTAACCCAAATACCTGGAAGCATTCATTTACAACCACGTGAGGCAAGTCTGTGCTCTTAAAGCTGATTTACGAGTAATTGTAGAGTGTCTGTTAAGAGGCACAAGTCTGGGATGGCATCTGAAACTCAGCAGCTGGAGGTGTCTCATACAGCCATCACCTAGGAGACTTCTGGTTCAAAGAAAGGAGCCCAAGTGCCTCGTGGCCAAACTGACCTCATCTTACCTGCAGGGCTGGAAACAATTGGAAGCATTGGCTTTACAGCAGAACACAGATTAGCAAAATTGGTAGTGTAATGACATTGAGATTGTCTTCTCTGGAAAAGGAGATGGGGTGAAATACATCATAAGTGCATTTGCACCTCTGCTTTCTGCTCCCCATGGAGGCTGCCAGCTGCTCCACACTGCTGTCCTTTCCCAGCCTGCAAACACAGCTGTGCTCTTTGGTCTCCGCAGTCACTGCACACAGCACTGCCAGTGGCACAACCCCTCAGCCTCGAGGTTCTCCACATCTGTTTCTGAAGTTCATGTGAAGTTGCTGCAAAGTGCAGAGGAACGTTGGCATGAGAGCACGCGGCGATGCTGTGATGCAGTGTCACTGCTCAGGATTCCCACCCAGTATCAGATACACCAATAAACACTTCATGTCCTGAGGAACAGATGAGGTAGCACAAAGTGACCATCAGGGTCAGAACATGGCGTGCTTGGCAGTACCTGGCACACCCTCACAGAGGCACGGACACGGCAGCTGCCTCTGGGAGCTGTGGCTGAGCAGACCTTCACCTTTGCTTTGCCCCCTGCAGAGTAAGGCAGCTGGTCCATCGCCTTCAGTTTGGCAGAGGGAAGAGCAAGCAGGCGTCCCTGGTTGCCCCAGTCAGAGCACAGTGCTCCGTGCTTATCCCGTGCTGCACGATGGATGTCCAGGCCAGCTGGGTCCGATTTGCCTGCCTCTCTCAGCTGATTAGAAACGAAGTGGAGGTCTGAGGTGCAGCTGTTCCCTGCAGATGGGAACGGTGTCCCAGGCACTTCTGTCACCGGCACCGAGGGAAGGAGCATCGCGGGGAGGCTGAGGTCCTACACAGCCGTGTTTCGCTGGCTTTGGCAGCTGGCTGGGGCCTGCAGAGGGTCTGGTGCACCACACCTGTCCAGGGCCTCCGAGGTGACTCCTGTTCCTGAGAGAGCTGCAGGGTGCCTCAGTGCGTGCTCATAGGGAGGTGGCAGCTATTGAGAGAGGATGAGAGACGAGCAGGTTACCCCTCCTCCTCTTACACAGCGCATATAAGATGCACACACTACCTGCCTGAAATTCAGCACATCTCAGAGCAGCAGCTGCTGGCTGCAGGGAATCAGCTCGGCCCTGGTTTGCACACACTGAGGCAGAAACCCACTGGAGATGCTGCAGCGTATTCCACCCGCTCCCCCGGCTCACAAACAAACCCCGAGCACTCCAGGGGCCGTCACAGCTCCAGAAATCACATCCTGAGCGGCACAGAGCGGGCGATGCTGAGGGGCTGCTCTTACATCGGCGCTTCTGCCCTTCCTCCCAGCACAGGCGAACCGGGAGGGCCGAATCATTAACGCACACGTGTGCACAGAAGGAGCGTCCCCGGACTCCGCGTGCCTTCCCCGGAGATAAAGGCGAGCGCGGGGAGCAGAGTCCACGGGCACGGCGGTCACTGTCGCTGCGCTCACCTCGTGGGCAGGCTGTGCCCACAGCCCGAACCTCTCGGCGATCATCCGATGGATCTCCCGCTGGCGATCCTTTTTCCGCACGCTGTCGTAGCTCGGCAGGCGGGGCTGCTCCCAGGACGGCAGCTGGTAGCTGCGGGGCGGCCCGACGCAGAACAGCTCGTCTGCCTGGAAACGCCAAGCCCAAAACGTCAGCGCAGAGGGACTGCGCTGCGAGCCGCGGCCCGATGCCACCCCGGGACGCTCCGGGTCGGAGATACCGCGCCGCTCCTCGAACCCTTTAAAGAGGAAATCCACACACCCTTCTAGGAAGTAATGACACCTCGGGCGCACGGTGCAGACGCGCTCCGCGAGATCCCAAGCCCCAGGGGATCTGCCTGATCAAAGCAAAACTTCTGACGGCAGCGATGTGTCCTCCGCAGCGTCCCTTCCCCGCCAGCCCCCGCACTCAGACCCTTTCCCAGAGCGGCTCCCGCGGCCCAGAACCTCTCCCACGTCCCCCAGGGTCTCCCCGGGACACTGCAGCCGCTCCTCCCGGGGTCACCGGGTCCTTCGCTGCCCCTCCCCCCGATCCCCGCGGGGACAGCGGCACCACCTGCACGCCGTGGTTCCCGGCAGCGCCCTCCACTCGCGACGCTCTGCACTGGGGTCCCACCAAGCGCTGACTGCTGCTGAAGTACGGGGGGGTGCAGTCCTGGAACGAGGGGGGGTCGGAGAGGAGGGCTGAGCCGGAGCCCCTCCCGCCGCAGCCGAGGCCGACGGGGCGCTCCGCTCCGGAGCCGCCGTGCCCGCCCCGCTCGGGGCCGCTCCGCTTCCCGGCCCCGTTCCCCGCCGAGACCCCTCCCCGTAAAGCGGAGCGGTCACCGGGGACGTCCCCCCCCCCACCCGCGGTCCCGCGCGGCGCGGCCCGAGGGCGCGGGCACTCACGCACTGCCCGCGGCTCTGGAAGAAGCGGCACGAGCAGAGGAACTGACAGCACGCGGGGTCCCGGCGGTACAGCAGCAGCAGCAGAACGAGCACCGCCACGAGGAACAGCGACGTGGACACCGCTGCCGGACGGAGAGGAGCGGCGGTGAGCGGGCGGAGCCCCGCGTGCCCCGGCAGCCCCGTCCCCGCGGGAAGGGACGCGGGCTGTGCCCGAGCTCTGCCCGGCACCGCCCCGCACCCCCGCGCGTATCTCGGGACGCGGCCCCGCGGAACCCCCGGTCTCCGGCTCCCGACGGCCCCGAGCGCGGAGCGGAACCCGTTCCGGCCGTAGGGAACGGCCCGACCGCCCCCGGCTCCGACCCCGAGCCCCGGCCGCGCACTCACTGGCAGCGATGGCGATGGCCAGGACGCTGCCGTCCATGCCGTCCCCGCCGGGCTGCGCCATGTCCCGACCGCTCCGCTCCGCTCCGAGCCCGGCACAGCGCGGCGGCACCGCCCCCCCGGGGCCCCGGGAGGAGCGGCCGAGAGGGGCGGGAGCGGCGGTAATGAACGGCGCACCGCGAGCGCGGGGGGGACGGGCACGCACACCGTCCCCGTCCGCTGGGACGAAGCGATACCGCATCGTTGGGGGGGGCACCCGCGGCCCGAGCCCCGCAGAAAGCCGGCACACCGCACGTACAGATCTAAATGTATTTGTGGAGATGTTGCATATTTAAGATAACTTTACATCACGCTCCCGACACAGAGTTTTGGCCGCCCCCCCCCCCCCCCCCCCAGCCCTCCACGCAGAACGTCCGTTCTCAGGCCGCACGCGAGCTGCAGCCGCAGTCCCACGCGTGGAGCAGCTTCTCCGGGTGGAAAACCGAAGCCAGCCGTCCCCACGCAGCGTCGGTCTCTGCGAGGAACGGTGCAGTCCCCGATCCGCCCCGCGGGGTCCGCTCCCTCGGGGGTCACGCAGGGCGGGGGCAGCGCTCCGGATCGCGCTCCTTTCTTTCCTTTGAGCCGGGGAAGCGCGGCGGACCCCGGGAGCAGAGCAGGGGCACGGTGCGTTTTGGCAGGAGATGCGAGCAGCCCGGCGGCACGGGGCTGCGCCGGGGATGGGGGGCTCACACCGCTCCCTGAGCCGTCGAGCAGCAAACGCCGACAGCTCCAAGTGTTTGGCACGGCCCGGCCATGAAGGCAGCGGGACGCGGGGCCCCGTCCGCCCCCAGCAGGGAATGGTAAACAGCGAAACGATAATAATAACTAAAAAACAAAAAAATGTAAACAACGCAGCATCCCGCCCTGCAGCTCCGGGACGGGAGCACGGCGTGCCACAGGCTCAGGGGACAGGGGGACACGAGGACAGCCCGGCCGACGCGGGGCCTCGTCTCTATTGCACTTTGCATCATATATATTTCTATGTGTATTTATAAAAATACAAACTAAAGGGCTGAGGTCGAGGGGATGAGATGTAAGCCCCGGGCCAGCAGCAGCTCCGTGCACGCGGCAGGCTCCAGCTATCCTGCCCCGCCCCCGGGGTCCCCGCCCCCCCCCTCCATCAGCCCTTCCCAGCACCGGGCCCCGGACCGGGACCGGCACAGCTCCCGCCCGCAGCGCCTCACGGTGACGGGCACCCAGCGCGGCCCCCCCACGCCGAGTGCCCCTTCCTGGGGGAGACGGGCGCGACCACCTCCCCCTCCTCCAAAAGAAACCCACGGGAGGATCCCCCCCGCCCGGCACTCCCCACGCTCTCTTCCCGCAGTAGCTGCGGTGCGGATCGCGCGGGGTGGGGCGGCCGGAGCCCCTCCCACGGCAGCGGTGGGGGCCGCCCCTCGCTCCCAGCACCGCCCCCCAGCTGCTGCCGCCGCTACCTCAGCCGCCCGTCGGGTTTGATGGGCCCCAGTTCAGATTTGGGGTCCGGGGACAGCGAGCTCCAGGAGGTTTTGCTGCAGGTCTCCAGGGAGGAGCAGGAGGATTCGCTGCCCACACACACGTCTGCCACGGCCCAGAAGGCGCTGATGGCACTGTCTGCCCACTCGTCCAGCGCCCGCCCCGTCAGCTGCGCCCTCTGTGCCGCCGCCTCCTCCGCCTCCTCGGGGCGCGGCAGGTTCAGGATCCCCTCCAGGCCCTGGAAGCTCTGCTCCATGTACTCGTTGCGGGGCGGCCCGCCGTGCAGCCAGCTGCTGTCATCTGCACGGGACAGGGGGAGAGAGAGAGGTCCCCGCTGCTGCTCCCTGCACCCTCAGCACCCCGCACCGCAGCACAGGGAACGGAGGCAGCTGGAGGGCGGACCTGGCCGACCTCATGGCCTCACCCGACACAGACACACGGATACACGAGGACGGCTCCCGCAGCATCGGGCTGCAGCCAGAGGCAGCACTGGGGAAAGCACCCAGCAGAAAGACCTCAGCCCCAAGCCCCAGAGCATCCTCACCTTTCCTGAGGGGCTGCCTGCGGTTGAAGGTCTGGGGCACCACCAAGAACTGGTTCTCCCCCAGGGGTTCCCAGAACTGCAGCAGGCGGATGGTCCAGGTGCCGGGGCGCAGGGGTCGGTTCAGGGGTGGTTTGTATTGGGTGAACTCTGTCTCTGCATCCACCGTGATGTCATAGGAGGCGGCGATCACGTACGTGGGGTCGATCCACACCACTGTGGCTGTGAGGTTGGGGCCCCGCGACCACTTCTGCATGGCTACGGGCTCGTCAAACGGCCCCATCAAGCCTCCAAAATTGCGGAAGAGCCTCTCCTTGGGGTCCCACTCCGTGCCCACCTGCAGGGACAAGAGGCACGAGGCAGTGGGACGCCGGGAAACAGATGCTACCAGCTCAGGGCTTATGCCTCAACATCCCAAACTGGGGAGGGAATGGGGTTTGGAACCCAAAGCGATGCACACCCACCCCACACTGCTCTCCTGTCCCCCTGCACCACATCGGTGCCACTGCAATGCCCCTGCAGCCAGAGGTGCTGGCACCAAACCGCCTCAACTCCCCCTGAAAGATCCCTTCAAAGCTCCACTGTTCAGCTCCAAACTGAAGCCAAGTTCCTGGACAGAAGTTCATTCTCAGTCGTGACAATGGCATTGTGTCCCTGTGCCTCTCCGCGTGCAGGCTTGGAGAGAAAGCAGGGCAGCGTGGCGTGGAAAAGCTCAAGAGAACAGCGGGTGCTTGGAGGGAAACTTCTCCCATACCTCAAGGTTTTGTAAGCGGTTTGCCTGTCCTCCGTGACCTGCCAGCTTCAGAGCTCCTCGGGGCATCATCCACACCTCCAGGGACTCTGCCCGGCCACTTGCTGAGTTCTGTACTTCCTGCATCACCAGGTAGCCCTGGAAACGGTCGTCATAGAAATACAAGTGAACACTGGATGGGAAACCTCGGGGCTCAAATCTGGAGAAAGACAGAGAGGTTGCACAACGGAGCATCAGCATCGTCCCAGCACGGCGTGCAGCCACCCCTCAGAGCCCGGCGCGAGCCGCGGGCAGTGCCCCACCTGCACAGCTTCTGCTCCTTCGCTGCCAGCACGGACGCGGCCTTGCGGAGCCCCAGCCTGGAGAAGCCCGTGTAGAACGTGAGCGTGACGTCGCTGAGGCCGCTGAGCCCATCGACGCGGTCGTACACGTTCTCCCAGTACGCCTTCAGGGCGGGCGTGTTGGGGGGGTAGCTGCCGTACAGGTGGGTGTCCAGGATCTCCAGCACCTCCTGATTCACCGTCGACTCAAACTTGCGGGCAAAGAAGGTGGGTCTGGAGAGTTGCTGGAAGAACATAGTCATTTCTAACAGCGATGGTGGCTTCCCCTCCGCCCTCCCACCTCCGCAGGGCGGCTGGGTGTGGGGCACGGCGGGAAGAAGCGTGCTGGGATCCATCCAGCCCCCTGCACGGCACAGGCTAAGGAGCAGCAAAGCACAGACTGTGTGGGATCCTCTGTGGCAGGACCAATGGGAGTGACAAGTACAGTAACTGCCTACGCAGATGGGCTCCGATCTCTCCCACCGCGTTCCCCTGGATGTGCTCAGAAGCATCCATGTGTCATTCATCCCTTATCTCAGAAGGGCCCCAGCCCACAGTCCCTGCAGAGCTGTGGCCGTGCAGCACAGCTCGCAGGGTCCTGTGCCCCATGTACGACTGCAGCCCCTTGCTAGGAAGTGCTGCTAAGGGCCAGGGATCTCCCAAACCTCCACTGCCCAGTTTACATCTCTGCTCGCTGCGGGCACGGGAGGTTGTCACAAGGCATTCTGTCCTGCCAAAGAAGACAGCACTTTTTTCACAGGTTTTAAAGAACAGGTATTTGCCCCAGCTAATAGGTCCGCAAAGAAAGAGCAGGGAAACGGGAAAGAAAGCGTGGGAAAAGGAGCAGCATTGTGAGCAGAAGCCTGGCAGCACTGCCAGCGGAGCCCCAGCAGCACAGCTCTTAGGCACAGCTGTGCTGGGCCCCACTGCGGCTGGAGAGCCAATCCTGCTCCTTTCCTCCCGGGCTGGGCTGAGGTTCATGCTGAGCAGCCAGGGGTGCACCCGCAGGGGAGCTCAGAGAGGAGCCGGGCACAGGGACAGGGAGGAGGGGAAAGAGCGGGAGGAGAAAGGAGGATCTTTTTCACCTGTAGCCGGAGGAAGTCCTGGGGTTTGAAGTCATTTGGGGAGCACCCGCACCAGTCGACTATGTGTTTATATTGGCACTTACAGCCCAGCTTCCGGTTCCAGTTGGTCACTCGGAGGTTGTTGTCGACCAGCGTCCCGCAGGCGTGGCTGTTCTCCAGGACCGTGTGGAAGAAGGACTGTGTATGGCAAAGAAGGGACAGGAGGCCCCGTGGGGATGGAGGACGGGTGCTCAGCGGAGCCCCCACTCACAGACGAACTGGAAGGCCTGGGCAGCTCCCAGCACGGGGCGGCCCACAACAGATCAGCTCATACATCCACGACACTCCTTATCCAGCCCACACAACCCCTAAGTCTGCTCCTCTCCCCCACTTTCCTACCAGGAGAGGGTCACAAAGCCGCAGGAGCAGAACCTGCAATGCCCTTTGCAGCTACGTGGGGCGGGGACGGAGCGGGGCAGCGCTCCCCTCCGAAGCCAGCACCGTTTGTTTGGGGAGAAGGAGCTGAGAGAGGAACGGGAGCCCTCACAGCAGCAGCCGTGCCCCAGGCAGCAGCACCCACCTCGGCCGGCAGCAGCGTGTAGGTGTAGAACTGGCGCAGCTGGGACACCAGCTGGTCCTCCGCGTACACCACGTACTGCACGAAGCTGCGCGTCAGCGAGAACCAGTCCGAGCCGCCGTCCACCACGATGCCCTCGGGGATGTGGCGCTCCCCCAACCTCCACATGTGGGAGTCGCACTCGTGGAACAGCCGGTCCAGGCCCTGCTTCTTGATAAACCTGGGCACGGGGACAAGCACGGCGGGTTGGGGACGGCACCCGCTCTGCGGGGACGCAGGGCGGATCTCCTGCAGTGTAAAACCCGTGCACTGACACTGCACAGAGCCGGCTGCTCCTGGCAGCCACGGCCACAGCAGCCCCTGCACAACTGTTCTGCTTTTTTCCCTTTGCATCCCCCCCTTCCCTGCTCCTCCCCTCGGTCTCTAACTGGGATTACCTGGCATTGTCCCGGCCATGAGACTTCAGGAAGTTCTTATCTCGGTATTTGGACAGGAACATCACCAGCTCCTCGTTAGTCCTGGCAGGTAAATTAGAAAGTGTTAATGGCCCCCGGGATAAAGCAGCCCAGTAAACACACACAATAGCCACCGGGCACAAGGAGCCTCAGGCTGCTCGGTAGGTGCTGGCTCAGCCCCTTCTCCCATTGCTGGGCAGTCTGGTGCCTGTTGAGGCGTGCAGGGACAGTGCACAACCATGTCTTCACATGTGTTCACGTGCACATTCTCCTGCAATGCCCACTGAAGAGGAAAATACAGCCTCTGAGGTATTGGCTGGGCTCCTCTGCAGAGATGGGACAGCCCTGCCCTGGAGCATCATCACCAGCACGTGGCTGCAATCTCTACCCTCTTCTTCCTTGAGCTCTCCGCTCCTCCCAGCAATGTGACTCCGAAGGCTGCTGGGGCACCACGCAGCCTGAACCCCTCCATCGTCCTCCCTGACCCAGCAAGGTCCCCACCTTGTGGGGTAATCAGTGGCACTCAAGTTGATGAAGAAGTCCCAGGGCCACTCCGTCAGCTCCAGCAGGTCCTTCATGCTACGCAGGTACATCTTCAGCAGGCTGGCACCTCCCCAGATGGTCACCATGCGCCAGGGTGTCACACGGATGTTGGGGTAGTGCTGGGCCAGCTCCACCGCCTCACGATGCAGGTAGTTGGAGCGCTGCAGGGGACAAAGCTCACGGGCAGCGAGCACTCCTCGTCCCAGGCTCTGCCCTCCCCACTCCCATCTTCTTCCTGAGCAGTATCCAGAGTCAGACCCCACAGTTCTGTGGTGCCCACACTGCAGCTGAACTTCATGGGAAACCCAGGGCAGGCAGATCCCAGCTGCTGCCAGCAACCCCGTGCCCCGGCCCTGCTGCACTCACAGCCAGCTGGCAGGCCGACCTGCACAGCTCCCCGGGCAGCAGCAATGCCATCAGCTGCTGCATGCCCAGGGCACCGCCGCCCCTTTCATTTATATTGTGAAAGAAAACGTAGGGAACCAGAACAGAGCTGCCTGCCTGATCCAGCCCACTTTTCCTCCCACCAGGCAAACCGGTGTCTCCTTGGGATCTTGTGGTCCCTGGAACACACAGTGCCCTGGTGCCAGCCACACCTTTTGGCTGTTTCCTGGCTGCTGCCAGCGCACAGAAATAACAGAGCAGGGTGTGAACACCACAACTTCTGGGCTGGAGTGCAATCTCTCCCCTGCCCAGATGAAAGGAAGCAGCACCGCGGGGAAGCTGAACACGGGATGCTTGCTACGTGTGGCCCCAAGGACTGAGATCGCCCTGCTCTGGGCAAGGGTGACAGACCCCACAATTCCTGGGGCGGCAGAGAGAGCTGTGGGAGAGTCACAGCAACGACAAACCCCACTCAGTCACCTCCACTGCAGGAGATGCCGCATCCCTGCAGCCCCACCTCTGCGCACTGCTTTGGTGAGGGATCCAGGCACTGTTAGCACATCCCCTCCCCTCTTCCCTCCCGCTCACATACCTTGTCGACGTGGATGTAGAAGAAGTGCTGCTGGTGGTACACGGCCTTGATGAGCCGCTTCAGCTGCCGAATGGCCCTGCCGTGCACCACCAGCATGTAGGCGATGCGCACGGGTTTGCTGGGGGGCACCTGCTGCAGCCGGCTCTCGTCCCACTGGATCACAGGGCTGACCTTCCCTGCACAAGAAGCGAGGGCTGTCAGCCATCTGCAGCTGCAGAGAGCAAGGATCTCACACACAACAGCAGCAGGCACAGAAATAAGAGAAAGAAGCTGTTTACGTTGGGAAGGCCTCAGGGGGGCACAGACCTCCAGAGAGATCCCCTCAGCCCCACTGCCAACCCCTCAGTGCGGGCTGTGCAGGGGCAGATCCTGGCTCCTGCCCTCCCCATCACTCAGTACACTGCACACACCTGAGCTCCCCGTGCTGCCCCTGCCTTCCCACCAGGTGCTCCGTCACTGCTTCAGGCCCTGACTCAGCACTCCCACTGCACTCCTCTGGCCACTCAGAGCAGGAGCTGCACCTGGCTGCAGCCTCTACAACTGCTGCTGCTCGGGACGGACAGCCCAGATTAAGGAGGCTGGTGCAGCTTTGATTGGATTACTGAGGCCGGAAAATCTGGGAGTCAGTGACAGATCGAGGCAGCTTTTGGCCACTGGGACAGCCTGGTCCCACGAGGATGGTGGCCCCCACGTGTCAGCAGGACATCCCGAGCACCGCAGGAGTGCACGCGAGCAGGACTCACCCGAGAGCGGGCAGTGGCGAGGCACAGACTGAGGCATGAGGCTGCCGGCCCGGTGCAGACACACCACGTTGGCGATCTCCTGTTGGCACTGCTTGCTGCTGGCTCTGGCCAGCGCCGACAGGGCGTCTTTGCCCGTGATCTCACACTTGGGGGTGAAGCTGTTCTCGGTGGGCTGGGGAGCCCCCTCCACGCTGCCCGTGTCTCCCTGCTGGAACACGGCCGGCTGCGCGTCCCTGCGCGGCTCCGTCAGGTTCCTCCTGCTGGAGGAGTCCGCTGCTGCCGGCAGCCGCCGTCCCGGTTTGTGCCGCGCCGTCACGGCTCTCACCACCTTCGCCAGCAGTGCCCCGGGGCCGTCTGCCCGTCCCCGCCACCGCCCGTGCTTCCGACCCGCGCTGCCCCGGCGCCCGGCGGAGCTGTCCGAGTCCTTGGGGCCATCGCTGTTCTCGGGCAGCCTGGCCTTCTTCTGCCGCTCCTGTCCCCGGTGGATGCACAGAAGGACATGGCATTAGCCCTGGTGCGCTGTTGATGCACTCGGTGTCCCCGATCCCAGCGCTTGGTGCCTGCGTCCCACCGCAGCCCAGCCCCCACCCCCGCTCTGCCATCCTCGGGGCACGTCGAGGCACAGCAGTGCTGCCACGACAAGGGGGGGACGGGTCCCCCTGGGGCAGCCCATCTCCTCAGGGCCGAGCAGAGGAAGCGCAGAGGAGCGGTGATGTGACCCTCCCGCCCCGAGCAGAACCAGCAGCTCCGAGCCCGGCGCTGCAGCAGATGAGGCTGTCACCCACTCCCCCTCCCAGAGTCACAGACCCCTGCACCCCTCACACGGTGCTTTGCCCCCACAGGGACAGCCCCCAAGCCCCTCTGTGCCAGTAAGACAGACGCGTGCAGCAGGGCACACAACCAGGACTTTGCTGCAAGGTCTCCTCCGCCTTCCTGCCACGCTCCAGGGTCCTTCACACACATCCCAGAGCTGTGAGGATGAGCCCGGGGCTCCTCTGGGCAGTGATGGCAGCGGTGATTTTGCCAGGTAGCAATGAAGCAGCTCCTCACTCACAAACACAGTGAGCCCAAGCCGGCCCTGAAGCCCAGCTTATCCCAGAGATGAAGTCCCAGACAAGAGGTGGCAGTACTCTCTGGGGCTGAAGCGTCGGGAAGGTGTTAGGAAAGACCCCGCTGTGCCCCCTTCCCACGACCTGCCTTCCAGCACTCAGCTGGAGCGGATGCAGTGACCGCCAGTTCCTCTAGAAATCCCTTTAACAAACCTTCCCACGGAGCCAAGTGTGTGCAGAGGGAACAGTTAATTGCACTTCATTACCTCTGCCAGGCTGGCTGATTAGCAGAAATGAGTTAGCCTTGGGAGAGCAGGGCTGTTCCTGGACACAGAAGTTTGGTCGATGGAGGCAGCTGCAGGGCCAAGGTGCTGAGCTGCCGTGGGGCCGGCACGACGCACAGCGTCACATGCACGAGCCCCACTCCAGCCACAGTGATCCCATTCAGACCCTTTGGGAGAAGCAGACTTGGGCACCGAACTGCAGAGCTGAGCACCGTGGGCACGGCCAGGGCTGCCCAGGGCTGGGGAAGGGCTCTGGCACACAGCACCAACCCGGTGTCACAGCAGGCAGCGAGCTGCTGGGAGCTTCCCTGGGGCAGCAGCATCCTCTGAGATGCTCTCGGGGATGGTGAGACCACGTTAATTTGCTGCACAGGGCTCCCTGTGGGTGTAGCTGCCAGGAAGGTCACGGCCAGGAGGAATCGCGCTGTGCAAAGGCTGGAAAGCATCTGGCAGGACCTGCCTGCCCCAGCCAGCCTGTGCGAGCAGCCAACAGCACAGCCTGCAAGGTCCGTGAGCTACCTGTGCTGGGCTGAGGCCGTCTCCCCACAGCTGCAATCCTCAGCCATGAGGGAAGGGGCCTCGAGGCCACAGGGCTGGCGTCAGCAGGGACCAGGAGAGCCCATTTCCACACAGCCAGCCCCACAGCGGCAGCGAGCAGCTCATGGGTCAGCACACAGACACATCTGCTTGTGGAGCTATGGGCTCACAGGAGCAGGGAGTGGGGAAGTGACCGATGAGCAAGGTCTCTTCCACAGACTCAGCCCTGTGAGATGACCCCGTGGCCCTGCCAGCACAGCCCGCACCGTGCCCGCAGCCCCACGCACACAGCCCCACGCACACAGCCCCACGCGTCCCCTGGGAGGAACTCAGCTGCTATTCACAGCGGGGAATTCCTCAGAACCATCAGTGCCTTTCTGGAGCTGCCAGCTGACGAACTGAATGGCTTCTAATTACTGCAGCACAGCACAGCGATCCCTCCACCCAGGCAGGCAGAGAGCAGCTCCAGCCACGCTGCCCTGCCGCGCTCAGGCCTCACGCACAGGAGCTTTTGGCACAGCTCCTGGGAGAGGCAGCAGCTGCCTGTCCCTCCTCCCAGCACACGTGGACAAACACAGTGCCTCGGCTGCTGTCCCCATGCCACCTTTCCTCCACCCACAGCACCAGGACATTGCTTTGAACACACATCCCGTTGCTCCCGCTTCCCCTGCTCCTGCACACAGAGCCCAAAGTGCTGGGAAAGGGCCTTCCTCTGCAGGCTGTCGGAACACGCGGGGATGGGGGAGGTTGGTGCTGGATGAAGAAGTCCCGGCATGCCAAGTGCTGCCGCACTAACACAAAATCCAGTGCTGACCTGGGCACGTGGAGGCTGAAACGGTGTAAAGGGGACAGCCAGCAGCCCCCAGAGCTGTCCTCCTGGGAACTGCTGAGCTGCCAAAGTGGGCACAGGGCACGCAGGGTGACCCGGCCAGCAGCCACGGGGAGAGCGGCACAGCTCCCTCGTGCTCACTGCTGCCAGTCACACTTGGTTTGTGGAGGGGACGAGCCAGGATAGAGCAGCATCCATTAATGGGAAGGAGCCATTTGCTCAGGCGATTAGATCCCAGAGTTCCCCAGATCCACCCGAGCCTGCAAGGTCAGGTTCTCCCCTGAGAGTTCTCCTGCCTTCATCTCCACCAGAAATACCCCGGGGAGCAGCGGCTCCTGCAGGTCTGGCCAAAATCAGAAGCTGCAGAAGCAAAATCAGAGAGCACAGAAGCAAACAGCTCTATTGCCTTCCTAAAAGTAACAGCCGCACTCCTCCCAGCTTGCCGACGGGTTTGAGCTGTCCGGAGCTCAGGACGCTGCCTGCATTCTCCACAGAGGCTTCTCCCCATCCTCAGCTGTGGGATCGGCGGTGCTGAGCCGTCCCCTGTTCAGGTGAGGGGACCCACCGAGCGCCCAGCCGGGGGCACGGGGACACCGAGAGGGGTGGGAGCGCAGCACAGAGCGCACGGCAGCGGCACCGGGAACCACCAGGACGGCACAGAGAGGGAAAGGGGATCTGGGAACAGCGAAGTGCCCCGGCCAAGGTCAGAGGAAAGAGGACCGTGGGTGCACGGGCAGCCCCGCGTGCAGACCCCACGCCGCACGCAGCCGTGCTCACCCGGCCCCGGCGCGGCCAACGCACCCCACGCTGTGCGTGACCGCCGCGCGGAGCATCTCCCGCATCACCGCCCGCGCCCGCTCCGTTCCTTTGTGCTCCGGGGCCGCGGTTCCCGGCACACAACGACTGCTGCGGCCGCGGGGCACCTCCAGCGGAGCGGAGCGGAGCGGAGCAGCTCCTTTCCTCTCCCGAGCGCTCGGGGGTCGGACCCGGCGCGGCAGGCCCGGGCACGGCGAGCACAGCGCAGCGGGAGCGGCAGAGCTCCGCGGGCCGTCCCCGCGCCCGCAGCCCCGGCTCGGCTCGGCCACGCGCACGGGAGGCGATGCCCGCGGCCTCGGCGGCGCTCCGTGGCACGAGAAGGGCGCGGGGCCGCGCACACGCGGTGCCCCAAACCGAACCCCCCCCCCCGCGGCCCCGCCCGCCCCACATCGCCCCGCGCGGACCCCCACCCCCCACCCCCGGTGACGGCCGCACACCGCGGCCCCGAGCGGGGGACCCCTCACAGCCCCACGGCCGCCGCATTCCCCGCACCGCCCCGGCCCCGTCCGCCCCCCCCTCCCCCCCCGGGCCGCACCTCGGCCGGGCCCTCCTCGTCGAGGCCGGCGGAGCTCCAGAGCACGAGCCCCTGCAGCAGGAGGATGGCGAGGGCCGTGGCCACGGCCAGCCGGTACCGCCGCGCCAGCTTCCGCACCCGGGCGCTCGCCACCATCGTCACGGCCGCTCCGCCGCCACGGGGCGGGCTGCGGCGCGCACGCGCGGCCGGGGAAGGGGGGGGGGGAGGTGGGGGCGGGGCCGCGGGCGCGGGCACGAGGGGCGCGGGCGCGCGCCGTTGTTGTCCTTGTGTCGCGTACGCCGCGTTCCGGGGATCGGTGACGGCGACGGCCGCGGCCGGGACACGCGGGGCAGATACACGGCACTGCCGCCCCTCCGCGCCGTGCCGCGTGGGGATCCCCGCAGCGCTCCACGCGGGACGCGCTGAGACCTCCGTGGGCTCTTCCCGTGGGAACGGCCCCGCGCTCAGCGGAGCGGCTTCCCGGGACCGTCCGACGGATCCACCACAGCTTTCAGAGAGGAAGGAGCGATGTTTTATGGAGAATAACGCGTGGGGTCGGAGCCCAGGAGGAGGGGGAGCGGGGCTGAGCCGCGGCCCAGCCGTGCGCGCTCCCGGCGGGGCTGTGGGGCGCGGAGCCGCGGCACACCGACGTGGGGAGCGCGGCCTCCTCCTTCCTCGGGCTGCTGCGGAGGAGCGCCGGAGCTGAGGACGGCAGCAGCTCCGTCGTGCAGCCGCCTCCTGCCGGCACGGAGCGCTGCCCCGAGTGGGTCCCCGAGCCGCTCCGCTGCCGTGGGCCCGGCACACGGCCCCGTCCTCACTGTGCCACGCGCTGCTGCCCGGGAGCCACGTTGGCGTAGAGCTGCTCCTGATCCTCCGGAGCGGTTTTGCACACTTTGGTGTAAAGGGCCTCTGCGTTCCCTTCCGAGTTCTGGGAAAAAGGGGAAAAGATGTAAAAAAACCCAAAAGAACGGCTGGAGCAGTTTCTCCGAGGTTCTGCCTTCCGCCGCCTTGTGCTGTCCCACCTGGCCGGGCTTCCTGACCTCCAAGTATTCGGTGGCTGCTGTTGGGGACGCGGGGACAGCCCCCAGGTTGCCGTACAGAGCGCTCTGCTCCGCAGCGTGGCCGATATCCGCGTACTGCAGCAGCTCCTGCGACAGGCCGAGAGCAGTCCGCTGTGCTGCCCGCAGTGCTGGGATGGCGGCGGGGGCACATCGCTGCTCCCGGCCCCGCGCCCTTGGCCTTACCGCACTGGCTGTGCCACGCGTGCTGTCCATCTCGATGTCTGCTCCCGCGGGGGCTGCGTGAGGTCAGACACGAAGGAAAGCGGTGAAACAGCGGTGTGTGAAGCGCTGCGCTGCTGCGGCCGAGCTCAGCGCAGGGCAGGAACTGCAACAAACACCGGCCCGCCTCCCCCAGATCTGCATCAAATCCACCATAAAACCAGCTCGCAGAAGGCAGTGTGTGTGCAGCAGGCGGCAGTGCCCGCAGGTCAGCGAGCAGCTCGTGCTGTGCGGGGCAGCCCTGTCCCCAAATGAGACAGTGCCCAGCAGGACGAGACCTCCCCGCTGGGTCACCAAGCAGAGCGGCTCAGCAGAGGTCAGGAGTCACCAGGGAAGAGAAACCACGTACAGAGGAAGACAGAAAAAGGTGCGGGGCGACAGCTCCACTTACCCTTCTTCCTCTTCCAGGACAGAATTACCAACACGGCAGCAGAAAGTGTGAGGGAAACCAGAACCACGGCGATGCATGGGATGAGGACGTGCACGACTATGTCCAACCTGCGAGAAGAAAGTTTCTGTCCTCGCACCTCTGCTCGGCAGCCAAGCCGGCAGCATCCCCTGCAGAGCAGACTCGTGGGCACGGGCTGCTCCTGCTCGCTCTGCTCAGCTCGCTTTGCTCGGCGTGGTCACGTCTGTGGGCAGGGCCAGCAGCCCTCAGCCCGCAGGGAGCAGCAGAAAATGGGATGCTCCGTTCTGAGAGCTGCAGCACCTCCAGTGTTTTAAGGACCCCGTACTGCCACCAGCTCTGCTCGGGTTTGGCAGCACTGCTTGCTGACCTGCTTTGCTGTCAGTGGTAACAAGGCAAGGTCAGCGTGTCAGTGGGGCCGGTTTAGAGGAAGGGGATCACCCATGTGTGTGCTGACGGGAACCTCAGCCTTCCCCACATCTTGCATCACCTCCGGGACACGGGAGAGGGGAAGCTGTGCTGCTGCTGTCCCACACTTAGAGAGCCCTGCGGGGCCGTGTGAGACTGCAAAGCAGAACAGGACCCAGCTCAGGGCATGAAGGGTTTCCCACAAGCGAACAGCCCCTTTGAGATGGGGAAGGAAATGGGATCAGCGGTGCAGCCCGAGCCCTGTTCTCTCACATCTGTGACCTGCAGCTTCCTCCTGCTGCCCAGCACCAGGGCAGGTGTGTCTCTGCCAGGACCCAGCTTGCTGTCTGCGCAGAGCAGCTGTCTGACAGGACACAGGCACTGCCTGAAGGCGAAGGCAGGAGGTGGGAGCCCCCCAGGCAGCGCGGGCGGTACTCACTGCTCTTCACTGTCTGCAGGGGTAGTGGGGTGCGCGGTCTGCTTTGCAGTTTCCTGCTGGGGAGGTGTCCACGTGGGGCCTGAAATGGGGCCGGGGAGAACGGCCGATGAGGAGGGCGATGCTGAGCATTTTGGGGTAGGAGCTGTGAAGGAATAGGAAGCGCTCAGCACGGCTGCCTGCATCCGCAGGAAACGCTGCGGGATGGAGAGTCGGAGCTGGCACACTCAGAGTCACACCAGGGGACGTGGCTGCACACAGCACATGGCGCACGGCCCCAGGGGTCAGGCTCTGAGCCCCCTCCTCGGGGCTGCAGTGGGGCCCGGCAGTCCCAGTTCCCCCAGCACACACACCCCACCCCAGTACCTGTGCGGCCCTGGCCTGGGGGCCTGGTGCTCCGTGGTGGGAAATGGGGTGGGAGTGAGGGACTCCGTGGTGGCACAACACGGGGGTTAGGGGGACACAGAGAGAGCCAGTGGGATCAGAGGAGAGTGGAAATGGAGCGTGAGAGCAGGGTGATGCCCTGCAGGGATGGGGACAGCTGAAGCTGGGGCACCGGGAAGGGGCCGTGCTGTGACCCGTACCATGGTGGCAGCGCGCACAGCCCCATTAACACATCCCAGGGCAGCTCCGTGTCGGCTTCCCACCGCATCCCGCAGCCCTGCTCCGGGCACTTCTCCTTGGGCATGGGGGAACGCCAGACCACAAGCACTGACCTGGGGACACGATGACCCGCACCGTGTGGGTGGCATCCTGTATCAGTGCGTGTCTTCGCACCCCACAGCGGTAGGTGCCCTGGTCCCCCGCAGTCAGGTCCTTCATGGTCACTGTGAACACTCTCTGTGTGCGGTTGTCCCGGATGGAGGTCCGGCCCCACTCTGCCCACGGCTTCTGCTCCGAGGTGATGACGATGTGGGCGCCATACGAGCAGCTCTTCAGCATCCCAGGGTAGCACCAGTATTTTGGGTACCTCTCGTACCCCTCCTGGTAGGAGCAGGACACCGAGAGGGACCCCCCCACGTACCCCGTGACAGTGCCGGGTCCCCACACGGCCGCGCAGGACCGGCACAGAGCGGCACAGCAGAGCAGCGGCAGCAGCCGCATGGCCCCCCCGGCTCCGGGACACCGCCGCTGATCGGCGCTGATCGGCGGAGCTCCGCGGGCCGCCCCCGGGGCCGCTCCCGTCGGGCGGGCGGAGCTCGGGCCCCGCCGCTCCCCCCGCCCCGTCGCACCCTCGCGGCGGCCGGAGGGAAACGCGGAGCCGGAGGGAGGTGGGAGCGGAGCTTTATTGCGGGGAGAACCGGCGCGGGGCTCGGCAGCTCCTCAGGTTCAGCCAAAGCACGGCCGCGCTCATGGCCGTCAGCGCCAGCAGCTGCAGCCCCGCCAGCACGGCCAACGGCGGCGGCACTCTGCGGCGCTCCGGAGCGGTGTCCGAACCCGGAGCGGTGTCCGAACCCGGAGCGGTGTCCGAACCCGGAGCGGTGTCCGAATGCGGCGTTGGAGTCCCCATCGGAGCGTCCGTTCCCGTTCCCGTTGGCGGCGGCCGTGCGGTGGTCTGAGGGAACGCAGCGGCGGCCCTCGGTGTTGGGGCTGCAAAAGCACGCAGCAAACTGAGCAGCCCCAGACACTCTCCCACCTCTGCACTCCGTTCCCAGCTCGTTTCACATCCCGGGCCCTGGCGCAGTGGGGGTGAAAGCGCTGATGCCAGGCAGGGGACAGGCAGGGACTGACCTGGGGACACGATGACCCGCACCGTGTGGGTGGCATCCTGTATCAGTGCGTGTCTTCGCACCCCACAGCGGTAGGTGCCCTGGTCCCCCGCAGTCAGGTCCTTCACGGTCACTGTGAACACTCTCTGTGCGCGGTTGTCCCGGATGGAGGTCCGGCCCCGCTCTGCCCACGGCTTCTGCTCCGAGGTGATGACGATGTGGGCGCCATACGAGCAGCTGTCCAGCGTCCCAGGGTAGCACCAGTATTTTGGGTACCTCTCGTACCCCTCCTGGTAGGAGCAGGACACCGAGAGGGACCCCCCCAGGTACCCCGTGACAGTGCCGGGTCCCCACACGGCCGCGCAGGACCGGCACAGAGCGGCACAGCAGAGCAGCGGCAGCAGCCGCATGGCCCCCCCGGCCCCCGCTCTGCCCCCGGGCATCCCTCCTGCCCGTCCTCCGGGGCTGTGCCTTCCCCTTTCCGTTTGACTCGTGTCCAGGCACTTGCAGAGGTTAGATTGCAATGTGCAGTTCTGGTTTCCTCTGCTCTCCGCTCACTTCCTTCATCCCTCCGCCACCAACAGCGCATAGTTCCCCCTCCCCCCCCCGTGCCTCCATGTTCAGCTCCCATCCCAACACCCCCAGCTCAGTCAGGTAGCACTGCGTGGTCCCGTGTGATGCAGTGTCCCCCCCCCCGGGGTTCCCCACACAGCAGCACAGCCCCACACGTTTGTGATGGCAGCCCCTGGAGCCCCGGTAGTGCTGCAAACAGACAGACGGACACCTGCAGGACACACAGGCTTTGTTTCAAAACCGCCTTTATTGGCAGCTCCAGCTCAGCAGACACCAGCCCTTCCCTTATGCAGCCTGGGGGGCACCAGGAGGGGCTGAGGCTTCGCAGGGTGAGAGCTGCCCGGTGCAGAGTGGTTCTGGTGGCTCAGCCCTGGCAGGGGAACTGCAGGATGCTGTGGGGCTGTGGGGGGGTCGGGCTGCCACTGCCGGGGGGTCGGGCTGCCCCGCGCCCCAGTGCTGCTGGGTGTCTCAGTTTGCTTCAGGTTTTCCCCGTGCCGCTTCCTCAGCCACACGGCCCCACACAGCAGGGCCAGGATCACAGGCAGCTTCACACTGACAAAGAGCAGCAGGAGGGTGATGTCGAGCTGGGACCTGGAGAGGAGAGGTGGGATGATGGTGGAAGATGCGGGCTGCAGCATCCCCGCTCACCCCGCGTCCCTGCGAGCGGCCGCAGCCCCAACTCACAGCGCTGGAGGCTCCGCGCTGCTGGTGGGGGACGGGGTGGTCTCTGTCAGTGCGTGCACATTGCTGGCCTCGACTGTGGCTGCAACAACTGCAGAGAAAGCAGAGAGTCAGTGCAGAACCCACACAGCCCGTCCTGCCTCCAGCGGCCCCCACTCAGAGGCCTTGGAAGAGATGGAGAGGTCCGTGGTCCCTTAAGGGCCGTGGGCATCGCGCTGTGCCAGCACTGCTGCTCGGGGTGAGCACGGAAAGTGCTGAGAGCTGCAGAAAAACACCCACAGTGGAAGTACTGATTCCACAATCCTCTGAAACAGAATGTTGATGTTTTTCTTGGAGAAACGTTATGCAAGAGGAGAGCATCACTGCTGTGATGTGGTGCAGGCACACCCAGGAGCCAGGGAAAGAGAAGGGCTTCTACTGAATGGAACTGGAAACCCTAAGGCTGGGCTCACAGCAGCACAGATGTTACCGGGGAGCGAGGGAGAGGGCACCCTCCACCTTACCCTCGGATATGAGCACCTCGGTTCCGTGCCACTGATCGTGCCTCAGGATCTGCACGGCCCCGCAGTAGTACCGCCCCGCGTCCCCCGGCGTCACATCGCTCATGGTCACCGTGAACGTGAGCGCTGTGTGGTTGTCCCTGATGGACACCCTGCCCTGTGTCACCGCCACCTCTGAGCCGTCGGTTTGGGCCATGTAGGAGCAGGAGATGCTGAAGAAGCGTGATTTGCACCAGACCTTGGCGTGGTGCTCGTAGCCTGGCTGATAGCTGCAGGACACCGACAGCGAGCTGCCCCGATGCGCTGCCACCTGCGGGGGACCCCACACTGCCCACACACCTGCGGGGGACACGAGAGGGGCTGTGAGCTCAGTGCTGAGCTGTCCCCAGCCTTAAAAACAGAGCCCCGCAGTGAGCACGGGGCTAAGCCAGAAAAGCCTCACGCAGCAGCACTACAGCGGGCAGAGCTGCCCCGGAGCTGCAGGACCCAGGGGATGGCAGCAGACTGAGCTGCGTCCCACAGCATGGCGTGCACCCCTGGCTGCATGGCTGCAGCCCCTCTGCCTCCCCTGACCCCATACCCGACCCACACTTACATGGGAACAGCATCCAAACCAGGATAATCCTCATCGTTCAGCTCCTCCCTGCTGCCGTGGGCCTTTCCCTGCCGTGATTCCCGGAGCAGCAGGGGACGCAGCAGTGTGCTCGTGTTCCCAGGAGGTTCCCGAGCCTGTCTCCCTGGGCACTGTTTGCCTTGGGACCCCGTATGTCTTTTTTAAAGGCATTCGCTTCCTCCCACCGACCGGTGAGTCACTCTGGTCTCATGACCTTCCCCTGGAACCGTCATTGGTTTCCAGCAAAACACCAAAACGCAGAGTGCCTTCCAAGCCATGGTGCCCAGCCCGGAGCCCCAGAGGGATTCGGGGTCCCAGCAGAGGGGATTGTGTCCCCCAGGCCCCGAATCAGTCCAGACCCCCAGCTCAGGTTCCCTGCTGGCTGGCACAGTGAGCACTGCTGCTTTAGTTTGGTTCTTCAAGCAGAAGTGTCCTCCTTCCCCAGAAAGCTGCCTCTTTTGGCACAAATGTGGTTTCTGGGTGACAATACTGCTTTTCTCTCCAAACATTTCCAGCAAAACTTTCAGAACCCAAACACCCTGCAGGAATCACAGCTGAGTCCTCGCAGTGGATTTCTTCCTCAGTGTCCCTGGAGAGGACCTCGGGGCAGCTCCTTCCCATCCTGCCCATCTGCCCACGCCATTCCCCGGCACAGAAGGAGGAAGCTCTGCACTTTCCCCCTGGCCACTGGCAGCCCCATTCCCAGCGCCCTGGGGCAGTGGCTGTGAGCTGCTTCCACCCTCCTGACCCCAGGTCACTGCACACAGCAGCACATTCTGAGTTCAAGAAGAGTCTGCTGACCACCAGCATGTTTTTGCTGATAAACCCCACGGGTAATCCTGGGCAGTGAAGCCTCAGCTGCTGCCCCATCTCCATTCACCTCTGTCTTTCCCTGCTCCCCGTGTTGATTCCTTTCCCCTCTCCCTGCTCACCCCGACCCCCCCCGACACAGCCCCAGTGCCAGCAGTGGGGCCCATGGTCCTTGTTTCACCTGCAGGGTCCCATGGACAGAGCCGCCCCATCCCCTCTGCACTGAGCTCTGTAGGGTATTTCTTTATTGCTGTTTACGTATACCTAAAAGCGATCCACGCGCTGCCAAGCCACACATCAGCGTGCAGAGGAATTGGGATCTGGGTTCCCCCCATCCCGGGGGCACCGCTCAATCCACAGCAGCAAAGCAGAGTTGGGAAGCCGGGCTGGGCAGGGTCAGAGCCCCACGGCAGGGGCTGTCACACTGCTGAGGCTGCAGCAAGGACATGGGGAAGGCAGTGCTGCCCCTGCCCTGCTCAGAGCAAAGCACAAAGCGATGCCCACGGGCGGTACCCCGTTAGGAGCGCAGGGAATCCTCTTCTCCCTGAGCATCAGCTGTTGATGTAGACTCTGCCGTCCCCCAGCTCGCTGTGCTGCTCCTCTGAGTCAGTGCTGCTGGCGTGGGTTCCCTGGGGGGTGGGCAATGTGCGCGGCTCTGCCCCTGCTGCATGCCCCCGCCTGCACCGCCAGCACTGCCCGGGCAGGGCTCTCACCTTTCTCAAGTCCAGCTCGTTGTCATAGACGTTGTCCCTCTCTGGGGTGATGCCCAGCTCGCAGGGGACTGCAGGGCCCTTGGTGCGAGGGGGCAGCACGTCCCCAGCAACCTGTCCCAGCACCAGGCTGCAGTGTGGGTCACGGCCCCACTCGTGTCCCCCCCGCTTCCAGCCCTGCCCCTGTGCAGCTGCAGCAGCCTGGAGCTACAGGGGGTGCCCAGGGCGGCCGTGGCCCCGGGGTTGGTCACGCACTTACCTCGTGGTGCTGCTGTGCCTGCAGTGCTGCTGAGCACGGCTGGGAGCTCCCCACCTCTCCCATGGTTCTCCACCAGGCTGGGGCTGGGGAGAAGGGATCATCAGAGCTCACATTTATCGGGGGAGATAAGGCTGGGATTGAGCCTTGTCCCCTCTGGGCAGGGACCCCCAGCTCGTGCTCCAGTGCCGTTACCTTCCTTCCTCTTCCTCCTCCTCCTCCTCAGGGCACAGATGAGCCCAGCAGAGCCAACCACAGCCAGGAGGAGCAGCAGCATCACAGTGGGCAGCAGAACCTGCAGGGCTGGCCCGGAGGGGCTGGGAGGAGAGGAGTGGGGCTCCTGACCATCCTGAAGGCTTTCGTTCTGCAGCCCCGCACTGTGGGATGGACCACGATGCAGGGCCAGCAGCCTGAGAGCACGCTTCAGTCCCTGCTGCTGCGCTGCCCCAGAGCACACGGGCTCAGTCGTGCGCCTTTGATTCACCCGCAGGGAACGTGGTGCCCCGCCGCTGTGACCCCACTGCCCACCCCGCAGAGCCCACGGACTCACCCCGCGGCAGTGATGTTAGCGGTGTAGGGAAAGTCCGATGTGGCGTTGGGGAACCAGGGCCCGGGGCTGGGAGCTGTGGGTACGGCTGTGTCAGGGACGCTCCTGGTGGGAGCTGTGCTGCGGAGGGGAGCTCGAGCCCCCGCGCCTCAGCTGGCAGGGGGTGAGCCCTCGCCCCCACCCCACCCACATCCCCATGGCATGCTATTCCCAGCATCTTTCTGTCAGCCGTGAACCACAGCTTTCCCAGGGCTGGAGGGCTTGCATCTGTCCCTTTTCCTCAGCTACAAACTCAGACGCTGTGCCCCAGCCCCTCTTTCGTTTTCAGAGGCCCCGCAGGCTCTCCGGCTGCAGCTCTGCGGCTCAGCCGCTGCTGATTTTAGGCAGTGGATTTCCGTCCTTCCTGCGCGCAGTCCGTGCAGGATCCCGAGCAGCAGCCCGGTCCCGGCCGTGCTGCTGCAAACCCCGCTCGGGGCTCCAGCACCAGCCCGCCGCCTGCAGCCCCGCTGCCGGCTCACAGCGCGGGGCTGCGTTCCCCGCATCGCCGCTCCTTCGCGGCACGACCCGGCCGCGCTCAGCCCCGCGTGGCACGGCGCGGTGCGTGGCTCACCTGCTCTCACGGTCAGGGTGACCGGCCCCATGATGTCCCAGCCCGCCCGCTCCACCCCGCACCAGTAGCTCCCGGCGTCCTCCCTGGAGAGCTCCTCCACGGTGAGCAGGACCACGCAGAAGAGGCGGTTGTCCGCGATGGACACGCGGCCGTTCCGGACGGGCACCTCTATGCCCGCGGTCTCCACCACTTTGCGGCACGAGGCGCGCGCGGCCCCGCGGCACCAGTACTTGTTGTAGCCCTCGTAGCCCCGCGCGTACCAGCAGCGCAGGGTCAGCGTCTCGCCCTCCTGGCCGCCCACCTCGCGGGGCACGAGCAGAGCCTGGCAAGCTGCGGAGAGTCCCCGAGGCGACAAGGGGCAGAAACAGCACGTCGGTGCGCGGGCTGCCTGCCCCCGGGTGCACGGAGAAACCGGCGCTTACTGGGGGACCCCGCGGGGCTGAGCGGCGGCCCCAGGGCTGACACCCCCACGGGGAACCCGCGGCCCTGGGGAGCGGCAGCCCCGGCCCCTCGGTGCCCTCTGCCCGCGCTCACCTGGCAGGAGCAGCCATCCCCAGCCCGGCCGTATCCCCATCGCTGCTCCGCCCCGGGGCCGCGGTGTGCGCGGAGCGCTGCGCGGGGCTCAGACGGACGATGCTGGGGTGCGCGGCTCTGCTCCTCTGCGGCTTCCTCGTTCGAACCAAGCACGGCTCCGCCTGCGTTATTTTTGTCTGGGAGAGCTTCGCCCCGGGGCTGGAGGTTTTCTGCTGTGGGGAACGAGCGGCTTTTTTTGGGCTGACCCACACGGAGGGCTGAGGGCGGGGGCTCGGGCTTGTTACCGCAGTAAAACTCAGAAAGTCCCTGCTGTGTAAAGGACAGAGGGCGCTCCGGGTGCCAGGCAGCTGAGCGGCTGACAGCACTTCTCCGTGACGGGTCGGGTCCTCGGGAGCCACGCGGTGGCACGGAGCCTTCGGAGCAGTGCCCGTGCTGCCCGAGCACTGCTTGCTTCGCTCTGCTTCTTCACCTTCTGCCACAGATCCGTGCAGTCCGACAGAGCCACGTTACGTTTGGCAGCAGCACAGCCGAGGAGGAGAGCTTTCCCCCCAATGCCTCAGAGCCGCGGGGCCGAGCGGTCCCTTTCGAGGCTCCGGACCCACGGGGGACAGCTGAGCCCACGCTCCGGGGCTGTGCTTCCTGCCCACCGCTCCTCACTGCTTTCCTTCGTCACTCAGGAAATGAAAACAAACAGTGCTGGAACGGAGAGCGGACAGAGAGCGCTGTCCAAACCCTTCCTGCTTCCTTCGGGCTTGCTCCATCTCCTCCTTGCAGGGGGCGAGCTCCTGGCCATGGGCGAGCCCCCAAGGCGCTGGCACGCCGGGTTGGTTTGCTTCTTTCTCCGGCTGCTGTTGCCAAGACGGTCCTTCGAGCCGGCAGAACCGTCTCTGCTGTCAGAGGAATGAATGGGCAGATGTAATTAGCGATGCCAGGCGCAGGCAGCAAACCAGCAGCAGAGCGGGTGCGGATGGAAGCACGGGCTGCCCCGCGGGCCGGGGCCGAGGGATACGTGCAGGAAGTTTCCCAGCAGAGGTTCGTTTGCTCCCGGGGCGATCCGAAGCACCAGGCTGTGCTAACGAGAGCTGTACATTGGAGGATCTCCATTTCCTATTTACTTTCCCCTCCAGGTTCGGGTACAGATTTCTCTTGTTTCCAAACACGGTTTGTGTTCTCTTTGGTGTTTGTTTTTTCTTTATCCTGTCGCTCCCAGCAAGCTCCCACCTCTGCTCCAAATGCAGCGCTTTCAAAGGGACGCTGCTGGGACAGCGCGGCACCGGTTAACCCTGGGTTTGCCAAGAAGCCGAAACGGTTTTCCCAGCAGCAACCACCGTGCCCCTGCGGCTGTGCTGCGCCCGATGTGGGCACGGGCTGACGCAGCAGAGCGGCACAGGGCCCCGAGCAGCACGGAGCTGCAGATCCGGGTGCGGCGGGCCGGGCTCACCGGGCCGTGGGCTCGCGCTCTCAGCCCCGCGATGGATCGGAGCCGCAGCAAAACGCATCTCAGCACGGAGCTGCACAGCCCCGCTCCATGGGCATCTCCCGCGGAGGAGCAGGAGGGGAGGAAGGGCAGCGTTACCTGGAACGAGAGTGAGAGATCTCCGGGGAGCGCCGAGGCTTGCAGGGCAGAGCCGAGACGTGCCGAGGCTTGCCTTGCCTAGCCGAGGCTTGCCGGGCCGAGCCGTGCCAAGCCGTGCCGAGGCTTGCCGAGCCGAGCTGTGCTGAACGGGACCACGCTGATCACAGCCCAGAGAGGCTGAGCTGCACCGCGGAGCAGTGAGAGCCGCGCGGTGCGGAGCGGCCCCGTGCGCTGCCCGCGGTGCTGGAGGTGCTTGCCGAGCCGTGCCAAGCCGAGTCTTGCCGAGCCGGGCCGAGCCGTGCCAAGCGGAGGCTTGCCGGACCGAGCCGTGCCAAGCCGAGCTGAGGCTTGCCGAGCCGGGCCGAGCGGAGCCGAGGCTTGCCGAGTCGGGCGGAGCCGAGCCGAGGCGGAGCCGAGCCGGGCCGCGCCGAGCCGAGGCTTTCCGGGCCGAGGCGTGCCAAGCCGAGGCGGAGCCGAGCCGGGCCGAGCCGTGCCGAGGCTTGCCGAGTCGGGCGGAGCCGAGCCGAGGCTTTCCGGGCCGAGCCGTGCCAAGCCGAGCCGACGCTTGCCTTGCCTAGCCGAGGCTTGCCAGGCCGAGCCGAGCCGAGGCTTGCCGAGTCGGGCGGAGCCGAGCCGAGGCGGAGCCGAGCCGGGCCGAGCGGAACCGAGGCTTGCCGAGCCGAGCTGAGGCTTGCCGAGGCTTTCCGAGTCGGGCGGAGCCGAACCGAGGCTTGACGAGCCGGGCCGAGCCGGGCCGAGCGGAGCCGAGGCTGGCCGAGCCGGGCCGAGCGGAGCCGAGGCTTTCCGGGCCGAGACGTGCCAAGCCAAGGCGGAGCCGAGCCGGGCCAAACCGAGCCGAGCCTTGCCGAGCCGGGCCGAGCCGAGCCGAGGCTTTCCGGGCCGAGCCGTGCCAAGCCGAGCCGAGGCTTTCCGGGCCGAGCCGTGCCAAGCCGAGGCGGAGCCGAGCCGGGCCAGGCCGAGCCGAGTCTTGCCGGGTCGAGCCGTGCCAAGCCGGGCCGACCGGAGCCGAGTCTTGCCGAGGCTTGCCGAGCCGGGACGAGCCGGGCCGAGGCTTGCCAAGCCGGGCCGAGCCGTGCCAAGCCGAGCCGAGTCTTGCCGGGCCGAGCCGGGCCGACCGAGCCGAGGCTTTCCAGGCCGAGCCGTGCCAAGCCGAGGCTTGCCTTGCCGACCTGTGCTAACCGGGACCACGCTGATCACTGCCCAGTGAGGCTGAGCCGCACCGTGGAGCAGTGAGAGCCGCGCGGCGCGGAGCGGCCCCGTGCGCTGCCCGCGGTGCTGGAGGTGCTTCCCGGGCCGGGCCATGCCGAGTCTTGCGGAGCCGGGCCGAGCCGTGCCGAGCAGATACTTGCCGGGCCGAGCCGAGGCTTGCCGAGTCGGGCGGAGCAGAGCCGAGGCTTGCCGTGGCGAGGCGGGGCTTTCCGGGCCGAGCCGTGCCAAGCCGTGACGAGGCTTACCGGGTCGGGTCGAGCCAAGCCGAGGCGGAGCCTGGCCGGGCCACACCGAGGCTTGCCGAGCCGGGCAGAGCCGAGCCGAGCCGGGCCGAGCCGAGCCGTGCCGAGCCGAGCCGTGCCGAGCCGTGCCGTGCCGAGCCGTGCCGAGCCGTGCCGTGCCGAGCCGTGCCGAGCCGTGCCGAGCCGTGCCGAGCCGTGCCGAGCCGTGCCGTGCCGTGCCGAGCCGTGCCGTGCCGTGCCGAGCCGTGCCGAGCCGTGCCGAGCCGTGCCGTGCCGAGCCGTGCCGAGCCGTGCCGTGCCGAGCCGTGCCGAGCCGTGCCGAGCCGTGCCGAGCCGTGCCGTGCCGAGCCGTGCCGTGCCGAGCCGTGCCGAGCCGGGCCGAGCCGGGCCGAGCCGGGCCGAGCCGGGCCGAGGCTTTCCGGGCCGAGCCGTGCCAAGCCGAGGCGGAGACGAGCCGGGCCAAGCCGAGCCGAGGCTTGCCGGGTCGAGCCGTGCCAAGCCGAGGCGGAGCCGAGCCGGGCCGAGCGGAGCCGAGGCTTGCCGAGTCGGGCGGAGCCGAGCCGAGGCGGGGCCGAGCCGTGCCAAGCCGAGCCGAGGCTTTCCGGGCCGAGCCGTGCCAAGCCGAGCTGAGGCTTGCCGAGCCGGGCCGAGCCGAGCCGAGGCTTGCCGAGTCGGGCGGAGCCGAGCCGAGGCAGAGCCGAGCCGGGCCGAGCCGAGCCGAGGCTTTCCGGGCCGAGGCCTGCCAAGTCGAGGCGGAGCCGAGCCGGGCCGAGCCGTACCGAGGCTTGCCGAGTCGGGCGGAGCCGAGCCGAGGCTTTCCGGGCCGAGCCGTGCCAAGCCGAGGCGGAGCCGAGCCGGGCCAAGCCGAGCCGAGGCTTGCCGGGTCGAGCCGTGCCAAGCCGGGCCGAGCGGAGCCGAGGCTTGCCGAGTCGGGCGGAGCCGTGCCGAGGCGGAGCCGAGCCGGGCCGAGCGGAGCCGAGGCTTGCCGAGTCGGGCGGAGCCGAGCCGAGGCGGGGCCGAGCCGTGCCGAGCCGAGCCGAGGCTTTCCGGGCCAAGCCGAGCTGAGGCTTGCCGAGCCGGGCCGAGCCGAGCCGAGGCTTGCCGAGTCGGGCGGAGCCGAGCCGAGGCGGAGCCGAGCCGGGCCGAGCCGAGCCGAGGCTTGCCGAGTCGGGCGGAGCCGAGCCGAGGCTTTCCGGGCCGAGCCGTGCCAAGCCGAGCCGAGGCTTTCCGGGCCGAGCCGTGCCAAGCCGAGCTGAGGCTTGCCGAGCCGGGCCGAGCCGAGCCGAGGCTTGCCGAGTCGGGCCAAGCCGAGCCGAGGCTTTCCGGGCCGAGCCGTGCCAAGCCGAGGCGGAGCCGAGCCGGGCCAAGCCGAGCCAAGGCTTGCCGGGTCGAGCCGTGCCAAGCCGGGCCGAGCGGAGCCGAGGCTTGCCGAGTCGGGCGGAGCCGAGCCGAGGCGGAGCCGAGCCGGGCCGAGCGGAGCCGAGGCTTGCCGAGTCGGGCGGAGCCGAGCCGAGGCGGGGCCGAGCCGTGCCAAGCCGAGCCGAGGCTTTCCGGGCCGAGCCGTGCCAAGCCGAGCTGAGGCTTGCCGAGCCGGGCCGAGCGGAGCCGAGGCTTGCCGAGTCGGGCGGAGCCGAGCCGAGGCGGAGCCGAGCCGGGCCGAGCCGAGCCGAGGCTTGCCGAGTCGGGCGGAGCAGAGCCGAGGTGGAGCCGAGCCGGGCCGAGCCGAGCCGAGGCTTGCCGAGTCGGGCGGAGCCGAGCCGAGGCTTTCCGGGCCGAGCCGTGCCAAGCCGAGCCGAGGCTTGCCGAGCCGGGCGGAGCCGAGCCGAGGCGGAGCCGAGCCGTGCCAAGCCGAGCCGAGGCTTTCCGGGTCGAGCCGTGCCAAGCCGGGCCGACCGGAGCCGAGTCTTGCCGAGGCTTGCCGAGCCGAGACGAGCCGGGCCGAGGCTTGCCAAGCCGGGCCGAGCCGTGCCAAGCCGAGCCGAGTCTTGCCGGGCCGAGCCGGGCCGACCGAGCCGAGGCTTTCCGGGCCGGGCCGTGCCAAGCCGAGGCTTGCCTTGCCGACCTGTGCTAAACGGGACCACGCTGATCACAGCCCAGTGAGGCTGAGCCGCACCGCGGAGCAGTGAGAGCCGCGCGGCGCGGAGCGGCCCCGTGCGCTGCCCGCGGTGCTGGAGGTGCTTCCCATGGCCGGGCCATGCCGAGTCTTGCGGAGCCGGGCCGAGCCGTGCCGAGCAGATACTTGCCGGGCCGAGCCAAGGCTTGCCGAGCCGGGTGGAGCCGAGCTGAGGCTTGCCGAGGCTTGCCGAGTCGGGCGGAGCAGAGCCGAGGCTTGCCGTGGCGAGGCGGGGCTTGCCGGGTCGAGCCGTGCCAAGCCGGGCCGAGCGGAGCCGAGGCTTGCCGAGTCGGGCGGAGCCGAACCGAGGCTTTGCGAGTCGGGCTGAGCCGAGCCGAGGCTTGCCGAGCCGGGCTGAGCCGAGCCAAGGCTTTCCAGGCCGAGCCGTGCCAAGCCGAGGCGGAGCCGAGCCGGGCCAAGCCGAGGCTTGCCGAGGCTTGCCGAGCCGGGCCGACCGAGCCGAGGCTTTCCGGGCCGAGCCGTGCCAAGCCGAGGCTTGCCTTGCCGACCTGTGCTAAACGGGACCACGCTGATCACAGCCCAGTGAGGCTGAGCCGCACCGTGGAGCAGTGAGAGCCGCGCGGCGCGGAGCGGCCCCGTGCGCTGCCCGCGGTGCTGGAGGTGCTTGCCGGCCCGGGCCATGCCGAGTCTTGCCTGGCCGAGCCGTGCCAAGCCGAGCCGAGCCGAGGATTGCCGAGCCGGGCCGCGCCGAGCCAAGCCGAGGTTTGCCTTGCCGAGCCGAGGCTTGCCGGGTCGAGCCGTGCCAAGCCGGGCCGAGCGGAGCCGAGGCTTGCCGAGCCGCGCGGAGCCGAGCCGAGGCGGAGCCGAGCCGGGCCGCGCCGAGCCGAGGCTTTCCGGGCCGAGCCGTGCCAAGCCGAGGCGGAGCCGAGCCGGGCCAAGCCGTGCCGAGGCTTGCCGATTCGGGCGGAGCCGAGCCGAGGCTTTCCGGGCCGAGCCGTGCCAAGCCGAGCCGAGGCTTGCCGAGCCGGGCCGAGGCTTGCCAGGCCGAGCCGAGCCGAGGCTTGCCGAGTCGGGCGGAGCCGAGCCGTGCCGAGCCGAGCCGAGGCTTTCCGGGCCGAGGCTTGCCGAGCCGGGCCAAGCCGAGCCGAGCGGAGCCGAGCCGGGCCGAGCCGAGCCGAGGCTTTCCGTGCCGAGGCGTGCCAAGCCGAGGCGGAGCCGAGCCGTGCCAAGCCGAGCCGAGGCTTGCCGAGTCGGGCGGAGCCGAGCCGAGGCGGAGCCGAGCCGGGCCGAGCCGAGCCGAGGCTTGCCGAGTCGGGCGGAGCCGAGCCGAGCCGAGGCTTTCCGGGCCGAGCCGTGCCAAGCCGAGCCGAGGCTTGCCGAGCCGGGCCGAGGCTTGCCAGGCCGAGCCGAGCCGAGGCTTGCCGAGTCGGGCGGAGCCGAGCCGAGGCGGAGCCGAGCCGTGCCAAGCCGAGCCGAGGCTTTCCGGGCCGAGCCGTGCCAAGCCGAGGCGGAGACGAGCCGGGCCAAGCCGAGCCGAGGCGGAGCCGAGCCGTGCCAAGCCGGGCCGACAGAGCCGAGGCTTGCCGAGGCTTGCCGAGCCGGGCCGAGCCGGGCCGAGGCGTGCCAAGCCGAGCCGAGGCTTTCCGGGCCGAGCCGTGCCAAGCCGAGCCGAGGCTTGCCGAGTCGGGCCAAGCCGAGCCAAGGCTTGTCGGGTCGAGCCGTGCCAAGCCGGGCCGAGCGGAGCCGAGGCTTGCCGAGTCGGGCGGAGCCGAGCCGAGGCGGAGCCGAGCCGGGCCGAGCGGAGCCGAGGCTTGCCGAGTCGGGCGGAGCCGAGCCGAGGCGGGGCCGAGCCGTGCCAAGCCGAGTCGAGGCTTTCCGGGCCGAGCCGTGCCAAGCCGAGCTGAGGCTTGCCGAGCCGGGCCGAGCCGAGCCGAGGCTTGCCGAGTCGGGCGGAGCCGAGCCGAGGCGGAGCCGAGCCGGGCCGAGCCGAGCCGAGCCGAGGCTTGCCGAGTCGGGCGGAGCAGAGCCGAGGCTTGCCGAGCCGGGCCGAGCCGAGCCGAGGCTTTCCGGGCCGAGGCGTGCCAAGTCGAGGCGGAGCATGGCCGGGCCAAGCCGTACCGAGGCTTGCCGAGTCGGGCGGAGCCGAGCCGAGGCTTTCCGGGCCGAGCCGTGCCAAGCCGAGCCGAGGCTTATCGAGCCGGGCCGAGGCTTGCCAGGCCGAGTCGAGCCGAGGCTTGCCGAGTCGGGCGGAGCCGAGCCGTGGCGGAGCCGAGCCGTGCCAAGCCGAGCCGAGGCTTGCCGAGCCGGGCCGAGCCCAGCCGAGGCTTGCCGAGTCGGGCGGAGCCGAGCCGAGGCGGAGCCGAGCCGTGCCAAGCCGAGCTGAGGCTTTCCGGGCCGAGCCGTGCCAAGCCGAGCCGAGGCTTTCCGGGCCGAGCCGTGCCAAGCCGAGGCGGAGCCGAGCCGGGCCAAGCCGAGCCGAGGCTTGCCGGGTCGAGCCGTGCCAAGCCGGGCCGAGCGGAGCCGAGGCTTGCCGAGTCGGGCGGAGCCGAGCCGAGGCGGGGCCGAGCCGTGCCAAGCCGAGCCGAGGCTTTCCGGGCCGAGGCGTGCCAAGCCGAGGCGGAGCCGATTCGGGCCAAGCCGAGCCGAGGCTTGCCGAGCCGGGCCGAGCCGAGCCGAGCCGAGGCTTTCCGTGCCGAGGCGTGCCAAGCCGAGGCGGAGCCGAGCCGGGCCAAGACGAGCCGAGGCTTGCCGAGCCGGGCCGAGCCGAGCCGAGGCTTCCCGAGTCGGGCGGAGCCGAGCCGAGGCGGAGCCGAGCCGTGCCAAGCCGAGCCGAGGCATTCCGGGCCGAGCCGTGCCAAGCCGAGGCGGAGCCGAGCCGGGCCAAGCCGAGCCGAGGCTTGCCGGGTCGAGCCGTGCCAAGCCGGGCCGAGCGGAGCCGAGGCTTGCCGAGTCGGGCGGAGCCGAGCCGAGGCGGAGCCGAGCCGGGCCAAGCCGTACCGAGGCTTGCCGAGTCGGGCGGAGCCGAGCCGAGGCTTTCCGGGCCGAGCCGTGCCAAGCCGAGCCGAGGCTTGCCGAGCCGGGCCGAGGCTTGCCAGGCCGAGCCGAGCCGAGGCTTGCCGAGTCGGGCGGAGCCGAGCCGAGGCGGAGCCGAGCCGTGCCAAGCCGAGCCGAGGCTTGCCGAGCCGGGCCGAGCCTAGCCGAGGCTTGCAAAGTCGGGCGGAGCCGAGCCGAGGCGGAGCCGAGCCGTGCCAAGCCGAGCCGAGGCTTTCCGGGCCGAGCCGTGCCAAGCCGAGCCGAGGCTTTCCGGGCCGAGCCGTGCCAAGCCGAGGCGGAGCCGAGCCGGGCCAAGCCGAGCCGAGGCTTGCCGGGTCGAGCCGTGCCAAGCCGGGCCGAGCGGAGCCGAGGCTTGCCGAGTCGGGCGGAGCCGAGCCGAGGCGGAGCCGAGCCGGGCCGAGCGGAGCCGAGGCTTGCCGAGCCGGGCGGAGCCGAGCCGAGGCGGGGCCGAGCCGTGCCAAGCCGAGCCGAGGCTTTCCGGGCCGAGGCGTGCCAAGCCGAGGCGGAGCGGAGCCGGGCCAAGCCGAGCCGAGGCTTGCCGAGCCGGGCCGAGCCGAGCCGAGGCTTTCCGTGCCGAGGCGTGCCAAGCCGAGGCGGAGCCGAGCCGGGCCAAGCCGAGCCGAGGCTTGCCGAGCCGGGCCGAGCCGAGCCGAGGCTTGCCGAGTCGGGCGGAGCCGAGCCGAGGCGGAGCCGAGCAGTGCCAAGCTGAGCCGAGGCTTTCCGGGCCGAGCCGTGCCAAGCCGAGCCGAGGCTTTCCGGGCCGAGCCGTGCCAAGCCGAGGCGTAGCCGAGCCGGGCCAAGCCGAGCCGAGGCTTGCCGGGTCGAGCCGTGCCAAGCCGGGCCGAGCGGAGCCGAGGCATGCCGAGTCGGGCGGAGCCGAGCCGAGGCGGAGCCGAGCCGGGCCGAGCGGAGCCGAGGCTTGCCGAGTCGGGCGGAGCCGAGCCGAGGCGGGGCCGAGCCGTGCCAAGCCGAGCCGAGGCTTTCCGGGCCAAGCCGAGCTGAGGCTTGCCGAGCCGGGCCGAGCCGAGCCGAGGCTTGCCGAGTCGGGCGGAGCCGAGCCGAGCCGAGGCTTGCCGAGTCGGGCGGAGCAGAGCCGAGGTGGAGCCGAGCCGGGCCGAGCCGAGCCGAGGCTTGCCGAGTCGGGCGGAGCCGAGCCGAGGCTTTCCGGGCCGAGCCGTGCCGAGCCGAGGCTTGCCTTGCCGACCTGTGCTAAACGGGACCACGCTGATCACAGCCCAGTGAGGCTGAGCCGCACCGCGGAGCAGTGAGAGCCGCGCGGCGCGGAGCGGCCCCGTGCGCTGCCCGCGGTGCTGGAGGTGCTTCCCATGGCCGGGCCATGCCGAGTCTTGCGGAGCCGGGCCGAGCCGTGCCGAGCAGATACTTGCCGGGCCGAGCCAAGGCTTGCCGAGCCGGGTGGAGCCGAGCTGAGGCTTGCCGAGGCTTGCCGAGTCGGGCGGAGCAGAGCCGAGGCTTGCCGTGGCGAGGCGGGGCTTGCCGGGTCGAGCCGTGCCAAGCCGGGCCGAGCGGAGCCGAGGCTTGCCGAGTCGGGCGGAGCCGAACCGAGGCTTTGCGAGTCGGGCTGAGCCGAGCCGAGGCTTGCCGAGCCGGGCTGAGCCGAGCCAAGGCTTTCCAGGCCGAGCCGTGCCAAGCCGAGGCTTGCCTTGCCGACCTGTGCTAAACGGGACCACGCTGATCACAGCCCAGTGAGGCTGAGCCGCACCGTGGAGCAGTGAGAGCCGCGCGGCGCGGAGCGGCCCCGTGCGCTGCCCGCGGTGCTGGAGGTGCTTGCCGGCCCGGGCCATGCCGAGTCTTGCCTGGCCGAGCCGCGCGGAGCCGAGCCGAGGCGGAGCCGAGCCGGGCCAAGCCGAGCCGAGGCTTGCCGAGCCGGGCCGAGCCGAGCCGAGGCTTGCCGAGTCGGGCGGAGCCGAGCCGAGGCGGAGCCGAGCCGTGCCAAGGCGAGCCGAGGCTTTCCGGGCCGAGCCGTGCCAAGCCGAGCCGAGGCTTTCCGGGCCGAGCCGTGCCAAGCTGAGGCGGAGCCGAGCCGGGCCAAGCCGAGCCGAGGCTTGCCGGGTCGAGCCGTGCCAAGCCGGGCCGAGCGGAGCCGAGGCTTGCCGAGTCGGGCGGAGCCGAGCCGAGGCGGAGCCGAGCCGGGCCGAGCGGAGCCGAGGCTTGCCGAGTCGGGCGGAGCCGAGCCGAGGCGGGGCCGAGCCGTGCCAAGCCGAGCCGAGGCTTTCCGGGCCGAGCCGTGCCAAGCCGAGCTAAGGCTTGCCGAGCCGGGCCAAGCCGAGCCGAGGCTTGCCGAGTCGGGCGGAGCCGAGCCGAGGCGGAGCCGAGCCGGGCCGAGCAGAGCCGAGGCTTGCCGAGTCGGGCGGAGCCGAGCCGAGGCTTTCCGGGCCGAGCCGTGCCAAGCCGAGCCGAGGCTTACCTTGCCTAGCCGAGGCTTGCCAGGCCGAGCCGAGCCGAGGCTTGCCGAGTCGGGCGGAGCCGAGCCGTGCCGAGCCGAGCCGAGGCTTTCCGGGCCGAGGCGTGCCAAGCCGAGGCGGAGCCGAGCCGGGCCAAGCCGAGCCGAGGCTTGCCGAGCCGGGCTGAGGCGAGCCGAGGCTTTCCGGGCCGAGGCGTGCCAAGCCGAGGCGGAGCCGAGCCGAGCCAAGCCGAGACGAGGCTTGCCGAGCCGGGCCAAACCGAGCCGAGCCTTGCCGAGCTGGGCCGAGCCGAGCCGAGGCTTTCCGGGCCGAGCCGAGCGGAGCCGAGGCTTGCCGAGTCGGGCGGAGCCGAGCCGAGGCGGAGCCGAGCCGTGCCAAGCCGAGCCGAGGCGGAGCCGAGCCGGGCCGAGCCGAGCCGAGGCTTGCCGAGTCGGGCGGAGCCGAGCCGAGGTGGAGCCGAGCCGGGCCGAGCCGAGCCGAGGCTTGCCGAGCCGGGCGGAGCCGAGCCGAGGCGGAGCCGAGCCGTGCCAAGCCGGGCCGACCAGAGCCGAGGCTTGCCGAGGCTTGCCGAGCCGGGCCGAGCCGGGCCGAGGCGTGCCAAGCCGAGCCGAGGCTTTCCGGGCCGAGCCGGGCCAAGCCGAGCCGAGGCTTGCCGAGTCGGGCGGAGCCGAGCCGAGGCGGAGCCGAGCCGGGCCGAGCCGTGCCGAGGCTTGCCGAGTCGGGCGGAGCCGAGCCGAGGCTTTCCGGGCCGAGCCGTGCCAAGCCGAGCCAACGCTTGCCTTGCCTAGCCGAGGCTTGCCAGGCCGAGCCGAGCCGAGGCTTGCCGAGTCGGGCGGAGCCGAACCGAGGCTTGACGAGCCGGGCCGAGCCGGGCCGAGCGGAGCCGAGGCTGGCCGAGCCGGGCCGAGCGGAGCCGAGGCTTTCCGGGCCGAGACGTGCCAAGCCAAGGCGGAGCCGAGCCGGGCCAAACCGAGCCGAGCCTTGCCGAGCCGGGCCGAGCCGAGCCGAGGCTTTCCGGGCCGAGCCGTGCCAAGCCGAGCCGAGGCTTTCCGGGCCGAGCCGTGCCAAGCCGAGGCTTGCCTTGCCGACCTGTGCTAACCGGGACCACGCTGATCACAGCCCAGTGAGGCTGAGCCGCACCGTGGAGCAGTGAGAGCCGCGCGGCGCGGAGCGGCCCCGTGCGCTGCCCGCGGTGCTGGAGGTGCTTGCCGGCCCGGGCCATGCCGAGTCTTGCCTGGCCGAGCCGTGCCAAGCCGAGCCGAGCCGAGGATTGCCGAGCCGGGCCGAGCCGAGCCAAGCCGAGGCTTGCCTTGCCGAGCCGAGTCGAGCCGTGCCAAGCCGGGCCGAGCGGAGCCGAGGCTTGCCGAGGCTTGCCGAGGCTTGCCGAGTCGGGCGGAGCCGAACCGAGGCTTTGCGAGTCGGGCTGAGCCGAGCAGAGGCTTCCCGGGCCGAGCTGTGCCAAGCCGAGCCGAGGCTTGCCTTGCCTAGCCGAGGCTTGCCGGGCCGAGCCGTGCCAAGCCGTGCCGAGGCTTGCCGAGCCGGGCCGAGCCAAGCCGAGGCTTGCCGAGCCGAGCTGTGCTGAACGGGACCACGCCCAGAAATTCTGAGCTGCACCGCGGAGCAGTGAGAGCCGCGCGGTGCGGAGCGGTGCGGAGCGGCCCCGTGCGCTGCCCGCGGTGCTGGAGGTGCTTCCGGGGCCGGGCCATGCCGAGCAGATACTTGCCGGGCCGAGCCGAGGCTTGCCGAGTCGGGCGGAGCAGAGCCGAGGCTTGCCGTGCCGAGGCGGGGCTTTCCGGGCCGAGCCGTGCCAAGCCGTGACGAGGCTTACCGGGTCGGTTCGAGCCAAGCCGAGGCGGAGCCTGGCGGGGCCACACCGAGGCTTGCCGAGCCGGGCAGAGCCGAGCCGAGCCGGGCCGAGCCGGGCCGAGCCGAGCCGTGCCGAGCCGAGCCGTGCCGAGCCGTGCCGTGCCGAGCCGTGCCGAGCCGTGCCGTGCCGAGCCGTGCCGAGCCGTGCCGTGCCGAGCCGTGCCGAGCCGTGCCGAGCCGTGCCGTGCCGAGCCGTGCCGTGCCGAGCCGTGCCGAGCCGTGCCGAGCCGTGCCGTGCCGAGCCGTGCCGAACCGTGCCGTGCCGAGCCGTGCCGAGCCGTGCTGAGCCGTGCCGAGCCGTGCCGTGCCGAGCCGTGCCGTGCCGTGCCGAGCCGTGCCGTGCCGTGCCGTGCCGAGCCGTGCCGAGCCGTGCCGTGCCGAGCCGGGCCGAGCCGGGCCGAGCCGGGCCGAGCCGGGCCGAGCCGGGCCGAGGCTTTCCGGGCCGAGCCGTGCCAAGCCGAGGCGGAGACGAGCCGGGCCAAGCCGAGCCGAGGCTTGCCGGGTCGAGTCGTGCCAAGCCGGGCCGACCAAAGCCGAGGCTTGCCGAGGCTTGCCGAGCCGGGCCGAGCCCGGCCGAGCCGTGCCAAGCCGAGCCGAGTCTTGCAGGGCCGAGCCGGGCCGACCGAGCCGAGGCTTTCCGGGCCGAGCCGTGCCAAGCCGAGGCGGAGCCGAGCCGGGCCAAGCCGAGCCGAGGCTTGCCGATCCTAGCCGTGCCAAGCTGAGCCTAGGCTTGCCAAGCCGAGCCGAGCCGAGGATTGCCGAGCCGGGCCGGGCCGAGCCGAGGCTTTCCGGGCCGAGGCGTGCCAAGCCGAGGCGGAGCCGAGCCGGGCCAAGCCGTGCCGAGGCTTGCCGAGTCGGGCGGAGCCGAGCCGAGGCTTTCCGGGCCGAGCCGTGCCAAGCCGAGCCGAGCCGTGCCGAGCCGGGCCGAGGCTTGCCAGGCCGAGCCGAGCCGAGGCTTGCCGAGTCGGGCGGAGCCGAGCCGAGGCGGAGCCGAGCCGTGCCAAGCCGAGCCGAGGCTTGCCGAGCCGGGCCGAGCCGAGCCGAGGCTTGCCGAGCCGGGCCGAGGCTTGCCAGGCCGAGCCGAGCCGAGGCTTGCCGAGTCGGGCGGAGCCGAGCCGAGGCGGAGCCGAGCCGTGCCAAGCCGAGCCGAAGCTTGCCGAGCCGGGCCGAGCCGAGCCGAGGCTTGCCGAGCCGGGCCGAGCCGAGCCGAGGCTTTCCGTGCCGAGGCGTGCCAAGCCGAGGCGGAGCCGAGCCGGGCCAAGCCGGGCCGAGGCTTGCCGAGCCGGGCCGAGCCGAGCCGAGGCTTGCCGAGTCGGGCGGAGCCGAGCCGAGGCGGAGCCGAGCCGTGCCAAGCCGAGCCGAGGCTTTCCGGGCCGAGCCGTGCCAAGCCGAGGCGGAGCCGAGCCGGGCCAAGCCGAGCCGAGGCTTGCCGGGTCGAGCCGTGCCAAGCCGGGCCGAGCGGAGCCGAGGCTTGCCGAGCCGGGCGGACCGAGCCGAGGCGGAGCCGAGCCGGGCCGCGCCGAGCCGAGGCTTTCCGGGCCGAGCCGTGCCAAGCCGAGGCGGAGCCGAGCCGGGCCAAGCCGTGCCGAGGCTTGCCGATTCGGGCGGAGCCGAGCCGAGGCTTTCCGGGCCGAGCCGTGCCAAGCTGAGCCGAGGCTTGCCGAGCCGGGCCGAGGCTTGCCAGGCCGAGCCGAGCCGAGGCTTGCCGAGTCGGGCGGAGCCGAGCCGAGGCTTTCCGAGCTTGCCAAGCCGAGCCGAGGCTTTCCGGGCCGAGCCGTGCCAAGCCGAGCTGAGGCTTGCCGAGCCGGGCCAAGCCGAGCCGAGGCTTGCCGAGTCGGGCGGAGCCGAGCCGAGGCTTTCCGAGCTTGCCAAGCCGAGCCGAGGCTTTCCGGGCCGAGCCGTGCCAAGCCGAGCCGAGGCTTGCCGAGCCGGGCCGAGGCTTGCCAGGCCGAGCCGAGCCGAGGCTTGCCGAGTCGGGCGGAGCCGAGCCGAGGCGGGGCCAAGCCGTGCCAAGCCGAGCCGAGGCTTTCCGGGCCGAGCCGTGCCAAGCCGAGCTGAGGCTTGCCGAGCCGGGCCGAGCCGAGCCGAGGCTTGCCGAGTCGGGCGGAGCAGAGCCGAGGTGGAGCCGAGCCGGGCCGAGCCGAGCCGAGGCTTTCCGGGCCGAGGCGTGCCAAGTCGAGGCGGAGCCGAGCCGGGCCAAGCCGTACCGAGGCTTGCCGAGTCGGGCGGAGCCGAGCCGAGGCTTTCCGGGCCGAGCCGTGCCAAGCCGAGCCGAGGCTTGCCGAGCCGGGCCGAGGCTTGCCAGGCCGAGCCGAGCCGAGGCTTGCCGAGTCGGGCGGAGCCGAGCCGAGGCGGAGCCGAGCCGTGCCAAGCCGAGCCGAGGCTTGCCGAGCCGGGCCGAGCCCAGCCGAGGCTTGCCGAGTCGGGCGGAGCCGAGCCGGGGCGGAGCCGAGCCGTGCCAAGCCGAGCCGAGGCTTTCCGGGCCGAGCCGTGCCAAGCCGAGGCGGAGCCGAGCCGGGCCGAGCCCAGCCGAGGCTTGCCGAGTCGGGCGGAGCCGAGCCGGGGCGGAGCCGAGCCATGCCAAGCCGAGCCGAGGCTTGCCGGGTCGAGCCGTGCCAAGCCGGGCCGAGCGGAGCCGAGGCTTGCCGAGTCGGGCGGAGCCGAGCCGAGGCGGAGCCGAGCCGGGCCGAGCGGAGCCGAGGCTTGCCGAGTCGGGCGGAGCCGAGCCGAGGCTTGCCGAGCCGTGCCAAGCCGAGCCGAGGCTTTCCGGGCCGAGCCGTGCCAAGCCGAGCTGAGGCTTGCCGAGCCGGGCCGAGCCGAGCCGAGGCTTGCCGAGTCGGGCGGAGCCGAGCCGAGGCGGAGCCGAGCCGGGCCGAGCCGAGCCGAGGCTTGCCGAGTCGGGCGGAGCAGAGCCGAGGTGGAGCCGAGCCGGGCCGAGCCGAGCCGAGGCTTGCCGAGTCGGGCGGAGCCGAGCCGAGGCTTTCCGGGCCGAGCCGTGCCGAGCCGAGGCTTGCCTTGCCGACCTGTGCTAAACGGGACCACGCTGATCACAGCCCAGTGAGGCTGAGCCGCACCGCGGAGCAGTGAGAGCCGCGCGGCGCGGAGCGGCCCCGTGCGCTGCCCGCGGTGCTGGAGGTGCTTCCCATGGCCGGGCCATGCCGAGTCTTGCGGAGCCGGGCCGAGCCGTGCCGAGCAGATACTTGCCGGGCCGAGCCAAGGCTTGCCGAGCCGGGTGGAGCCGAGCTGAGGCTTGCCGAGGCTTGCCGAGTCGGGCGGAGCAGAGCCGAGGCTTGCCGTGGCGAGGCGGGGCTTGCCGGGTCGAGCCGTGCCAAGCCGGGCCGAGCGGAGCCGAGGCTTGCCGAGTCGGGCGGAGCCGAACCGAGGCTTTGCGAGTCGGGCTGAGCCGAGCCGAGGCTTGCCGAGCCGGGCTGAGCCGAGCCAAGGCTTTCCAGGCCGAGCCGTGCCAAGCCGAGGCGGAGCCGAGCCGGGCCAAGCCGAGGCTTGCCGAGGCTTGCCGAGCCGGGCCGACCGAGCCGAGGCTTTCCGGGCCGAGCCGTGCCAAGCCGAGGCTTGCCTTGCCGACCTGTGCTAAACGGGACCACGCTGATCACAGCCCAGTGAGGCTGAGCCGCACCGTGGAGCAGTGAGAGCCGCGCGGCGCGGAGCGGCCCCGTGCGCTGCCCGCGGTGCTGGAGGTGCTTGCCGGCCCGGGCCATGCCGAGTCTTGCCTGGCCGAGCCGTGCCAAGCCGAGCCGAGCCGAGGATTGCCGAGCCGGGCCGCGCCGAGCCAAGCCGAGGTTTGCCTTGCCGAGCCGAGGCTTGCCGGGTCGAGCCGTGCCAAGCCGGGCCGAGCGGAGCCGAGGCTTGCCGAGCCGCGCGGAGCCGAGCCGAGGCGGAGCCGAGCCGGGCCGCGCCGAGCCGAGGCTTTCCGGGCCGAGCCGTGCCAAGCCGAGGCGGAGCCGAGCCGGGCCAAGCCGTGCCGAGGCTTGCCGATTCGGGCGGAGCCGAGCCGAGGCTTTCCGGGCCGAGCCGTGCCAAGCCGAGCCGAGGCTTGCCGAGCCGGGCCGAGGCTTGCCAGGCCGAGCCGAGCCGAGGCTTGCCGAGTCGGGCGGAGCCGAGCCGAGGCGGAGCCGTGCCGGGCCGAGCGGAGCCGAGGCTTGCCGAGTCGGGCGGAGCCGAGCCGAGGCGGAGCCGAGCCGGGCCGAGCCGAGCCGAGGCTTGCCGAGTCGGGCGGAGCCGAGCCGAGGCTTTCCGGGCCGAGCCGTGCCAAGCCGAGCCGAGGCTTGCCGAGCCGGGCGGAGCCGAGCCGAGGCGGAGCCGAGCCGTGCCAAGCCGAGCCGAGGCTTTCCGGGTCGAGCCGTGACAAGCCGGGCCGACCGGAGCCGAGTCTTGCCGAGGCTTGCCGAGCCGAGACGAGCCGGGCCGAGGCTTGCCAAGCCGGGCCGAGCCGTGCCAAGCCGAGCCGAGTCTTGCCGGGCCGAGCCGGGCCGACCGAGCCGAGGCTTTCCGGGCCGAGCCGTGCCAAGCCGAGGCTTGCCTTGCCGACCTGTGCTAACCGGGACCACGCTGATCACAGCCCAGTGAGGCTGAGCCGCACCGTGGAGCAGTGAGAGCCGCGCGGCGCGGAGCGGCCCCGTGCGCTGCCCGCGGTGCTGGAGGTGCTTCCCATGGCCGGGCCATGCCGAGTCTGTCGGAGCCGGGCAGAGCCGTGCCGAGCAGATACTTGCCGGGCCGAGCCAAGGCTTGCCGAGCCGGGTGGAGCCGAGCTGAGGCTTGCCGAGGCTTGCCGAGTCGGGCGGAGCAGAGCCGAGGCTTGCCGTGGCGAGGCGGGGCTTGCCGGGTCGAGCCGTGCCAAGCCGGGCCGAGCGGAGCCGAGGCTTGCCGAGTCGGGCGGACCCGAGCCGAGGCGGAGCCGAGCCGGGCCGAGCCGAGCCGAGGCTTTCCGGGCCGAGCCGTGCCAAGCCGAGGCGGAGCCGAGCCGGGCCAAGCCGTGCCGAGGCTTGCCGAGTCGGGCGGAGCCGAGCCGAGGCTTTCCGGGCCGAGCCGTGCCAAGCCGAGCCGAGGCTTGCCGAGCCGGGCCGAGGCTTGCCAGGCCGAGCCGAGCCGAGGCTTGCCGAGTCGGGCGGAGCCGAGCCGTGCCGAGCCGAGCCGAGGCTTTCCGGGCCGAGGCTTGCCGAGCCGGGCCGAGCCGAGCCGAGCGGAGCCGAGCCGGGCCGAGCCGAGCCGAGGCTTTCCGTGCCGAGGCGTGCCAAGCCGAGGCGGAGCCGAGCCGTGCCAAGCCGAGCGGAGGCTTGCCGAGCCGGGCCGAGGCTTGCCAGGCCGAGCCGAGCCGAGGCTTGCCGAGTCGGGCGGACCCGAGCCGAGGCGGAGCCGAGCCGGGCCGAGCCGAGCCGAGGCTTGCCGAGTCGGGCGGAGCCGAGCCGAGGCTGGCCGAGCCGGGCCAAGCCGAGCCGAGGCTTGCCGAGCCGGGCGGAGCCGAGCCGAGGCGGAGCCGAGCCGTGCCAAGCCGAGCCGAGGCTTTCCGGGCCGAGCCGTGCCAAGCCGAGGCGGAGACGAGCCGGGCCAAGCCGAGCCGAGCGGAGCCGAGCCGTGACAAGCCGGGCCGACCAGAGCCGAGGCTTGCCGAGGCTTGCCGAGCCGGGCCGAGCCGGGCCGAGGCGTGCCAAGCCGAGCCGAGGCTTTCCGGGCCGAGCCGGGCCAAGCCGAGCCGAGGCTTGCCTTGCCTAGCCGAGGCTTGCTAGGCCGAGCCGAGTCGAGGCTTGCCGAGTCGGGCGGAGCCGAGCCGATTCGGGGCCGAGCCGTGCCAAGCCGAGCCGAGGCTTTCCGGGCCGAGCCGTGCCAAGCCGAGCTGAGGCTTGCCGAGTCGGGCGGACCCGAGCCGAGGCGGAGCCGAGCCGGGCCGAGCCGAGCCGAGGCTTTCCGGGCCGAGGCGTGCCAAGTCGAGGCGGAGCCGAGCCGGGCCAAGCCGTGCCGAGGCTTGCCGAGTCGGGCGGAGCCGAGCCGAGGCTTTCCGGGCCGAGCCGTGCCAAGCCGAGCCGAGGCTTCCCGAGCCGGGCCGAGGCTTGCCAGGCCGAGCCGAGCCGAGGCTTGCCGAGTCGGGCGGAGCCGAGCCGAGGCGGAGCCGAGCCTTGCCAAGCCGAGCCCAGGCTTTCCGGGCCGAGCCGTGCCAAGCCGAGGCGGAGCCGAGCCGGGCCAAGCCGAGCCGAGGCTTGCCGAGCCGGGCCGAGCCGAGCCGAGGCTTTCCGGGCCGAGGCGTGCCAAGCCGAGGCGGAGCCGAGCCGGGCCAAGCCGAGCCGAGGCTTTCCGGGCCGAGCCGTGCCAAGCCGAGGCGGAGCCGAGCCGGGCCAAGCCGAGCCGAGGCTTGCCAAGTCGGGCCGAGCCGAGCCGAGGCGGAGCCGAGCCGGGCCGAGCCGAGCCGAGGCTTGCCGAGTCGGGCGGAGCCGAGCCGAGGCTTTCCGGGCCGAGCCGTGCCAAGCCGAGCCGAGGCTTGCCGAGCCGGGCCAAGCCGAGCCGAGGCTTTCCGGGCCGAGCCGTGCCAAGCCGAGCTGAGGCTTGCCGAGCCGGGCCAAGCCGAGCCGAGGCTTGCCGAGTCGGGCGGAGCCGAGCCGAGGCGGAGCCGAGCCGGGCCGAGCCGAGCCGAGGCTTGCCGAGTCGGGCGGAGCCGAGCCGAGGCTGGCCGAGCCGGGCCAAGCCGAGCCGAGGCTTGCCGAGCCGGGCGGAGCCGAGCCGAGGCGGAGCTGAGCCGTGCCAAGCCGAGCCGAGGCTTTCCGGGCCGAGCCGTGCCAAGCCGAGCCGAGGCTTGCCGAGCCGGGCCGAGGCTTGCCAGGCCGAGCCGAGCCGAGGCTTGCCGAGTCGGGCGGAGCCGAGCCGAGGCGGGGCCAAGCCGTGCCAAGCCGAGCCGAGGCTTTCCGGGCCGAGCCGTGCCAAGCCGAGCTGAGGCTTGCCGAGCCGGGCCGAGCCGAGCCGAGGCTTGCCGAGTCGGGCGGAGCAGAGCCGAGGTGGAGCCGAGCCGGGCCGAGCCGAGCCGAGGCTTTCCGGGCCGAGGCGTGCCAAGTCGAGGCGGAGCCGAGCCGGGCCAAGCCGTACCGAGGCTTGCCGAGTCGGGCGGAGCCGAGCCGAGGCTTTCCGGGCCGAGCCGTGCCAAGCCGAGCCGAGGCTTGCCGAGCCGGGCCGAGGCTTGCCAGGCCGAGCCGAGCCGAGGCTTGCCGAGTCGGGCGGAGCCGAGCCGAGGCGGAGCCGAGCCGTGCCAAGCCGAGCCGAGGCTTGCCGAGCCGGGCCGAGCCCAGCCGAGGCTTGCCGAGTCGGGCGGAGCCGAGCCGGGGCGGAGCCGAGCCGTGCCAAGCCGAGCCGAGGCTTTCCGGGCCGAGCCGTGCCAAGCCGAGGCGGAGCCGAGCCGGGCCGAGCCCAGCCGAGGCTTGCCGAGTCGGGCGGAGCCGAGCCGGGGCGGAGCCGAGCCATGCCAAGCCGAGCCGAGGCTTGCCGGGTCGAGCCGTGCCAAGCCGGGCCGAGCGGAGCCGAGGCTTGCCGAGTCGGGCGGAGCCGAGCCGAGGCGGAGCCGAGCCGGGCCGAGCGGAGCCGAGGCTTGCCGAGTCGGGCGGAGCCGAGCCGAGGCTTGCCGAGCCGTGCCAAGCCGAGCCGAGGCTTTCCGGGCCGAGCCGTGCCAAGCCGAGCTGAGGCTTGCCGAGCCGGGCCGAGCCGAGCCGAGGCTTGCCGAGTCGGGCGGAGCCGAGCCGAGGCGGAGCCGAGCCGGGCCGAGCCGAGCCGAGGCTTGCCGAGTCGGGCGGAGCAGAGCCGAGGTGGAGCCGAGCCGGGCCGAGCCGAGCCGAGGCTTGCCGAGTCGGGCGGAGCCGAGCCGAGGCTTTCCGGGCCGAGCCGTGCCGAGCCGAGGCTTGCCTTGCCGACCTGTGCTAAACGGGACCACGCTGATCACAGCCCAGTGAGGCTGAGCCGCACCGCGGAGCAGTGAGAGCCGCGCGGCGCGGAGCGGCCCCGTGCGCTGCCCGCGGTGCTGGAGGTGCTTCCCATGGCCGGGCCATGCCGAGTCTTGCGGAGCCGGGCCGAGCCGTGCCGAGCAGATACTTGCCGGGCCGAGCCAAGGCTTGCCGAGCCGGGTGGAGCCGAGCTGAGGCTTGCCGAGGCTTGCCGAGTCGGGCGGAGCAGAGCCGAGGCTTGCCGTGGCGAGGCGGGGCTTGCCGGGTCGAGCCGTGCCAAGCCGGGCCGAGCGGAGCCGAGGCTTGCCGAGTCGGGCGGAGCCGAACCGAGGCTTTGCGAGTCGGGCTGAGCCGAGCCGAGGCTTGCCGAGCCGGGCTGAGCCGAGCCAAGGCTTTCCAGGCCGAGCCGTGCCAAGCCGAGGCGGAGCCGAGCCGGGCCAAGCCGAGGCTTGCCGAGGCTTGCCGAGCCGGGCCGACCGAGCCGAGGCTTTCCGGGCCGAGCCGTGCCAAGCCGAGGCTTGCCTTGCCGACCTGTGCTAAACGGGACCACGCTGATCACAGCCCAGTGAGGCTGAGCCGCACCGTGGAGCAGTGAGAGCCGCGCGGCGCGGAGCGGCCCCGTGCGCTGCCCGCGGTGCTGGAGGTGCTTGCCGGCCCGGGCCATGCCGAGTCTTGCCTGGCCGAGCCGTGCCAAGCCGAGCCGAGCCGAGGATTGCCGAGCCGGGCCGCGCCGAGCCAAGCCGAGGTTTGCCTTGCCGAGCCGAGGCTTGCCGGGTCGAGCCGTGCCAAGCCGGGCCGAGCGGAGCCGAGGCTTGCCGAGCCGCGCGGAGCCGAGCCGAGGCGGAGCCGAGCCGGGCCGCGCCGAGCCGAGGCTTTCCGGGCCGAGCCGTGCCAAGCCGAGGCGGAGCCGAGCCGGGCCAAGCCGTGCCGAGGCTTGCCGATTCGGGCGGAGCCGAGCCGAGGCTTTCCGGGCCGAGCCGTGCCAAGCCGAGCCGAGGCTTGCCGAGCCGGGCCGAGGCTTGCCAGGCCGAGCCGAGCCGAGGCTTGCCGAGTCGGGCGGAGCCGAGCCGAGGCGGAGCCGTGCCGGGCCGAGCGGAGCCGAGGCTTGCCGAGTCGGGCGGAGCCGAGCCGAGGCGGAGCCGAGCCGGGCCGAGCCGAGCCGAGGCTTGCCGAGTCGGGCGGAGCCGAGCCGAGGCTTTCCGGGCCGAGCCGTGCCAAGCCGAGCCGAGGCTTGCCGAGCCGGGCGGAGCCGAGCCGAGGCGGAGCCGAGCCGTGCCAAGCCGAGCCGAGGCTTTCCGGGTCGAGCCGTGACAAGCCGGGCCGACCGGAGCCGAGTCTTGCCGAGGCTTGCCGAGCCGAGACGAGCCGGGCCGAGGCTTGCCAAGCCGGGCCGAGCCGTGCCAAGCCGAGCCGAGTCTTGCCGGGCCGAGCCGGGCCGACCGAGCCGAGGCTTTCCGGGCCGAGCCGTGCCAAGCCGAGGCTTGCCTTGCCGACCTGTGCTAACCGGGACCACGCTGATCACAGCCCAGTGAGGCTGAGCCGCACCGTGGAGCAGTGAGAGCCGCGCGGCGCGGAGCGGCCCCGTGCGCTGCCCGCGGTGCTGGAGGTGCTTCCCATGGCCGGGCCATGCCGAGTCTGTCGGAGCCGGGCAGAGCCGTGCCGAGCAGATACTTGCCGGGCCGAGCCAAGGCTTGCCGAGCCGGGTGGAGCCGAGCTGAGGCTTGCCGAGGCTTGCCGAGTCGGGCGGAGCAGAGCCGAGGCTTGCCGTGGCGAGGCGGGGCTTGCCGGGTCGAGCCGTGCCAAGCCGGGCCGAGCGGAGCCGAGGCTTGCCGAGTCGGGCGGACCCGAGCCGAGGCGGAGCCGAGCCGGGCCGAGCCGAGCCGAGGCTTTCCGGGCCGAGCCGTGCCAAGCCGAGGCGGAGCCGAGCCGGGCCAAGCCGTGCCGAGGCTTGCCGAGTCGGGCGGAGCCGAGCCGAGGCTTTCCGGGCCGAGCCGTGCCAAGCCGAGCCGAGGCTTGCCGAGCCGGGCCGAGGCTTGCCAGGCCGAGCCGAGCCGAGGCTTGCCGAGTCGGGCGGAGCCGAGCCGTGCCGAGCCGAGCCGAGGCTTTCCGGGCCGAGGCTTGCCGAGCCGGGCCGAGCCGAGCCGAGCGGAGCCGAGCCGGGCCGAGCCGAGCCGAGGCTTTCCGTGCCGAGGCGTGCCAAGCCGAGGCGGAGCCGAGCCGTGCCAAGCCGAGCGGAGGCTTGCCGAGCCGGGCCGAGGCTTGCCAGGCCGAGCCGAGCCGAGGCTTGCCGAGTCGGGCGGACCCGAGCCGAGGCGGAGCCGAGCCGGGCCGAGCCGAGCCGAGGCTTGCCGAGTCGGGCGGAGCCGAGCCGAGGCTGGCCGAGCCGGGCCAAGCCGAGCCGAGGCTTGCCGAGCCGGGCGGAGCCGAGCCGAGGCGGAGCCGAGCCGTGCCAAGCCGAGCCGAGGCTTTCCGGGCCGAGCCGTGCCAAGCCGAGGCGGAGACGAGCCGGGCCAAGCCGAGCCGAGCGGAGCCGAGCCGTGACAAGCCGGGCCGACCAGAGCCGAGGCTTGCCGAGGCTTGCCGAGCCGGGCCGAGCCGGGCCGAGGCGTGCCAAGCCGAGCCGAGGCTTTCCGGGCCGAGCCGGGCCAAGCCGAGCCGAGGCTTGCCTTGCCTAGCCGAGGCTTGCTAGGCCGAGCCGAGTCGAGGCTTGCCGAGTCGGGCGGAGCCGAGCCGATTCGGGGCCGAGCCGTGCCAAGCCGAGCCGAGGCTTTCCGGGCCGAGCCGTGCCAAGCCGAGCTGAGGCTTGCCGAGTCGGGCGGACCCGAGCCGAGGCGGAGCCGAGCCGGGCCGAGCCGAGCCGAGGCTTTCCGGGCCGAGGCGTGCCAAGTCGAGGCGGAGCCGAGCCGGGCCAAGCCGTGCCGAGGCTTGCCGAGTCGGGCGGAGCCGAGCCGAGGCTTTCCGGGCCGAGCCGTGCCAAGCCGAGCCGAGGCTTCCCGAGCCGGGCCGAGGCTTGCCAGGCCGAGCCGAGCCGAGGCTTGCCGAGTCGGGCGGAGCCGAGCCGAGGCGGAGCCGAGCCTTGCCAAGCCGAGCCCAGGCTTTCCGGGCCGAGCCGTGCCAAGCCGAGGCGGAGCCGAGCCGGGCCAAGCCGAGCCGAGGCTTGCCGAGCCGGGCCGAGCCGAGCCGAGGCTTTCCGGGCCGAGGCGTGCCAAGCCGAGGCGGAGCCGAGCCGGGCCAAGCCGAGCCGAGGCTTTCCGGGCCGAGCCGTGCCAAGCCGAGGCGGAGCCGAGCCGGGCCAAGCCGAGCCGAGGCTTGCCAAGTCGGGCCGAGCCGAGCCGAGGCGGAGCCGAGCCGGGCCGAGCCGAGCCGAGGCTTGCCGAGTCGGGCGGAGCCGAGCCGAGGCTTTCCGGGCCGAGCCGTGCCAAGCCGAGCCGAGGCTTGCCGAGCCGGGCCAAGCCGAGCCGAGGCTTTCCGGGCCGAGCCGTGCCAAGCCGAGCTGAGGCTTGCCGAGCCGGGCCAAGCCGAGCCGAGGCTTGCCGAGTCGGGCGGAGCCGAGCCGAGGCGGAGCCGAGCCGGGCCGAGCCGAGCCGAGGCTTGCCGAGTCGGGCGGAGCCGAGCCGAGGCTGGCCGAGCCGGGCCAAGCCGAGCCGAGGCTTGCCGAGCCGGGCGGAGCCGAGCCGAGGCGGAGCTGAGCCGTGCCAAGCCGAGCCGAGGCTTTCCGGGCCGAGCCGTGCCAAGCCGAGGCGGAGCCGAGCCGGGCCAAGCCGAGCCGAGGCGGAGCCGAGCCGTGCCAAGCCGGGCCGACCGGAGCCGAGGCTTGCTGAGGCTTGCCGAGCCGGGACGAGCCGGGCCGAGGCTTGCCAAGCCGGGCCGAGCCGTGCCAAGCCGAGCCGAGTCTTGCCGGGCCGACCGAGCCGAGGCTTGCCAAGCCGGGCCGAGCCGTGCCAAGCCGAGCCGAGTCTTGCCGGGCCGACCGAGCCGAGGCTTGCCAAGCCGGGCCGAGCCGTGCCAAGCCGAGGCTTGCCTTGCCGACCTGTGCTAACCGGGACCACGCTGATCACAGCCCAGTGAGGCTGAGCCGCACCGTGGAGCAGTGAGAGCCGCGCGGCGCGGAGCGGCCCCGTGCGCTGCCCGCGGTGCTGGAGGTGCTTGCCGGCCCGGGCCATGCCGAGTCTTGCCGAGTCGGGCCGAGCCGTGCCAAGCCGAGCCGAGCCGAGGATTGCCGAGCCGGGCCGGGCCGAGCCAAGCCGAGGCTTGCCGAGTCAGGCGGAGCCGAGCCGAGGCGGAGCCGAGCCGGGCCAATCCGAGCCGAGGCTTGCCGAGGCTTTCCGAGTCGGGCGGAGCCGAACCGAGGCTTGCCGAGCCGGGCGGAGCCGAGCCGAGGCTTTCCGGGCCGAGCCGTGCCAAGCCGAGCCGAGGCTTGCCTTGCCTAGCCGAGGCTTGCCAGGCCGAGCCGAGCCGAGGCTTGCCGAGTCGGGCGGAGCCGAGCCGTGCCAAGCCGAGCCGAGGCTTTCCGGGCCGAGCCGTGCCAAGCCGAGCCGAGGCTTTCCGGGCCGAGCCGTGCCAAGCTGAGGCGGAGCCGAGCCGGGCCGTGCCGAGCCGAGGCTTGCCGAGCCGGGCTGAGCCGAGCCGAGGCTTTCCAGGCCGAGGCGTGCCAAGCCGAGGCGGAGCCGAGCCGAGCCAAGCCGAGACGAGGCTTTCCGAGCCGGTCCGAGCCGAGCCGAGGCTTTCCGGGCCGAGCCGAGCGGAGCCGAGGCTGGCCGAGTCGGGCCGAGCCGAGCCGAGGCTTGCCGAGCCGAGCTGTCCTGAATGGGACCACGCTGATCACAGCCCAGAGAGGCTGAGCTGCACCGCGGAGCAGTGAGAGCCGCGCGGTGCTGGAGGCCGTGCTGCCGCTGTCCGCGGTGCTGCCGGGGCTGCGGGGTGCGGCTCATCCCGGCCCGGCCCCCCCGGCCCCACCACCCCCCCCCGCGGCCGCAGGCGGCCCGTGCAGCCCGGCCATGGAGGCCCGCGCAGCAGGCTCGGCGGGGGCCGGCTACAACGAGGCCCTGCTGCACAAGGTACGGTGGGTGCTGGGGGGGTGGGTCTGCCAGGAGTGGGGGTGGGGGATGTTGGGGAGGCGTGAGAGTGATTGCCGGGGCGGGTGACCGCTCCAACTTCTCCGGCAAACTCTGCCCCGCTTCCCCCCCTCGCTCCTCTTTCCCCCGCGGGGTCCATCCTTCTCTCCGCGCCGCCGATGGGGTTGGGAGGGGGGGGAGGTTGGGGGGCTCAGTCCCGGCGTGGGGGGGCTGTGGGGAGAGGGGAGGGCTCGGCAGAGTCCTTGCGAAGCGGAACGATCGGCAGCGCTGGAAAGCGGCCATCCCCGCGGCACAGCCCGCACCGCCATCCCGCTCCCCTCCTCCTGGCTTTAAGATCGCTGCTTTCCGCGGAGCGCCCGGGGCTGTTTCATAACCCCACGTTGCACGTGGGTTGGCCGGAGTGCTGCCGTCCCCGCAGAACGCGGCTGTGCCTCGGGGTCCGCCGAAGCTCCGGAGCCGGGCACCGCTCCCCGCGCTGCCGCTGCCCGGCAGCTCCGGGCGATGCGCATTCAGCCCCATCCGCGCAGCTCCGTGTGTCCGTCCGCACACTGCTGCTCTGCAGTCCCGGGTGTGACTGTGCACTCCGAGGGAGCTGGGGCGAAGCGAGGAGCTCAGACGATTTCGCATCTCCGATCTGTCAGTTTTACATCCCACTTTACTCAGGGCAACGTGCCCAGCCCTTGATGAGCAGGAAAATAGCAATTACTACCACTCTCGGTTCTGCTCTGCACAGAACGCAGGACATGCCTCCAGGGATGACTCGAGACGCTCTGATGCTTTGCGCGCTCTTAACCCTGTCCTCTCCAGCGTGCAGCTGCGGCAGTTAAGGTTCAGTGCTGATGGAAATGAGTTTCCAGGTGGAGGAGCTGCCTGGGCAGATTACATCCAGCCCCGCGCTGCCCGCCGTTTCCCTTGGAGTTCTGCTGCCGCTGCTGCCTGTGCTGCTGGTCGTGCAGATGCAAGTCTCCTCTTGCTCCGGGGACGTGAGGCAGCAAATGCCTCAGCAGATACGGTTTCTGATTGAGGAATCACATTTCAAGTGTGCTGAGAAACCTCAGGAGAGCTCATCCCAGAAGCAAAGGTCGCCTGATGTGTGGTTGGAGGCTGAACCCGGGTCTGGGGAGGAAACAGAGCGGGTGAAGTCAGAACACGGATAGCAGAGGTTTGTTCTGGGCTGCTCCAGAAAACTGCCACTGTTCACAGAATGACAGATTCTGGGATGGAGCAGGCAGAAACATCTCCCCGTGAGTCCAGGCAGGGCTCTGCAGGCAGCCGTGTGTGCACAGCAGCAGTTCTGACTGCAGCAGCGCTGCCGACCCAGGAGCAAGCATTTGGGTTCAGGGTTTCAGCACAGGGAGGACAGCAGCACATCAAGCAGTGCTGTCCTCTCCCTGTGCTCTCTCACCAGGGCTGGGGTCACATCCTGCTGGGCTCCCGATCACTGCAGCGTGAGCTCAGCTCCGATCACTTTGCAGCAGGAAGGCTTCTGTCTGCAGTGCCTCGGTGTGCCCGGCCGTGGCTGGTTGGCCACATCCACGCTGCCATCGCGTTTTTCTTCTTTTTTTGTCATTAATTTTGTAATCAGAGGGATTTCAGCGGTGCTGTACCTCCACAGAACCCTGAGCTGCTCCTGAGGCCATCACTGGGATGTCCCCCCTCCCCCCCCAGCCCGGCTCCCTGCTGCAGGGGCTGCTGCACATTTAGGCCAACTTTCACTGTGATTCAGTCATGCAGCAATTCCTGAGATGCCTCTACTGTATCTACTATAAATCCCCATTAAGTTCTAGGGACAGGGAGCCTGCCTTCTGTACAAGCGCTCTGGATCCTGGAGGTCTGATGTGCCTGGGCTGCAGGGCAGAGCCGGGGCGATGTGGGCAGGGAAATACCCCCGGGGGGGAGGTGACCCTCGGTGGGATGGGATGCTGCTCCTCTGAGCAGTTATCCAGAGCAGGGACGAGCGGCTGAGCCCAGATGGAGGGGCACAGTGTCTGTTTGCCAGGCAGGGCTGTGCAGACCGAGCTCTCCTCCCTGAGCCCTGAGCTCGGCCCGGGCCGGAGTTGGTGCGCTGCAGACCCTCAGAGGGTCGGGGGTCCGTGTGGGGCTGAAGGCGGCGGCGAAGGGCAGTGCTCAGCGGGACGAGCAATCTCGATGAGCTGCTCGCGGCTCCCAGGGCCGGGCTGCTCCCCCCTCATCCGCTGCAGCCCGCGAAACCCCTTCCCATTTCGTCCCCGGCCCCGGGCTGCTCCGGGCTGCGCGGTCCCAGCGCGCTGACACCGCCGTCCATCTCTTGCAGACCATCCTGGTTGGAGACAGCGGCGTGGGGAAGACGTCTCTGCTGGTCCAGTTCGACCAGGGCAAGTTCATCCCGGGCTCCTTCTCCGCCACCGTGGGCATCGGGTTCACGGTGAGGACCGAACGCTCGGTGCCGGGCTGGGGAACACTGTGCACCTCCGGGGTCAGCGGTGCTCAGCGTGGGGAACCGGGGAGGGCTGCGCTGCTGAGAGCTCAGCTCAGTCCGCCGCGCTCCGCCCCGAGCTGCGCGGGGTGGGGCTGCGGGGGGGGGGTGGGCTTCGTGCTGCGGGACCCGCCGCGCTGCGGTGCCGCTGTCCCCGTGCAGCCGCTCACGCAGCGGCCCCGCAGCAGCCGCCGTGCCCCGGGGCGCGGCTCCGGCCCGCGGAAGCTCGGGCAGATGGCAGCAGCGCTGGCGAATGCACTCAGCCGCCATCCAGAGCTATTTGCGGAGCCGCCGCGGGGCTGCCACATGTCCCCAGTCCCGGGGAGCAGAGACCCGAGTGCAGGACCGCGCGTGCAGCCCCACGCGGTGCTGTGCAGAGCCGCATTTGCTGTCTGTTTCGGGCCGGGGAAGCGGGGATAGATGCGGGACCGCGTCCTCAGTGCGCTCCGGTGCTCCGCAGGGGCAGAGCCCGATGAGCCCCCGCGGGCCGTTCCCCGTCCCAGTCCCACCCGGTGCGGGACCCTCGGGTTGCGGGGCAGCCCCACGCAGCGCGCAGAACCTATAGGTTCCCCCGCTCGGCCCGAGCAGTTCCGGGACTGGAAATACAGGTTCCATCTCTCGGCGTTTCCCGAGGGGCAGAGTTGGCCGCGGTGCGGCTGCGGCCGTATCTCCGCCATCGGACCCCCCGCGCGGTGCCCGCCCCCGCGTGGGGGAGCGGTGCGGGGACGCGGCTCCGTGGGCGCTCACACGGGGGTGGTGATCCCTGTGGGGCCGATGGATTCGCGCTGGGGTCGGCAGGATTGGTGTGGACATGGTCCTGGGGCAAATCGGTCGGAGGGGCAGAGGGCTCCGCCGTGGGGAGCGCCCGCAGTGCCCCCACCCCTAACGCGTGGTTTCGGAGGGAACGTTGCGGGGGATAATGCACCGTGCCCAGCCATCCCCCTGGACCTCGTCCATCCCCGCTCTTGGGCTTTTCCCAGATAGTGCGTGGGGTGAACCAAGCCCCGAAGATCCGTGGGGGATGCTGGGGGCTGTGTGGGGGTCCCCAGCACCCATCCTGTGCGAGACGCAGGCGCAGCACCTCGCCGCAGCTGTGGCTTCCTGCTAACGGCCGCTGCTGGCTTCCTCTGCTCCTCGGTGCTAAGGGGGGGGGGGGGGGGGGGGGGGCGGTGCTGCACTGCTCCCACCCTCGGGGTGGGCTTCGGGGTGAGCAGAGGGAGCCCGTCCCCTGAAAGCCGCAGCCCCACACGGATGCTGCAGCATCCCTGTGGGGCCGGGGGCTGCTCAGCTGCGGGTGAGCTGCCCCATCTCCCCATGTGTGCTCTGGGGGCAGGGATCCGGCTGCACCTCCTCTTCCTCATCCCGCGTAGGGCGGTAACAGGGCCGGGGCACAGCCCGGAGGGAGGCACTGCCCGAGGAGGAGGAAGAGGAGAAGGAGGAGGAGGAGGGAGGGCCGGGACTCCGCAGCTCTGCTCGGACACGCCATGAGTGGGACGGGGGGCAGCGGAACCCCCCCAGCATCCGTGCAGGACTGTGAGCTGGCTGGCAAGGTGGGGGGCAACGAGGGGATGGAGGCCGGGGTGGGACCCGGGGCCGTCTGTTTCATCTCACCGCGGTGCGAAGGAGCAGGGGAGGGGGGGGGAAGGAGTGGGGGGGACTCCCTTTGCAAGAGGAGCGGGGTCTCGTTGCCGTGTGGGGAAGGGCTGCGCTGGATGAGCACAGAGCGGCACCGGAGCCGTGCTGCAGCGGAGCGGGGCAGTGCCCGGCTGGGACCTGTTTGCTTTGCAGGAGGGGACACGGCTCCCTGTTTGCTTTGGTGTCTGTGACAGGCAGGGCCCTGGGAATCCAGCGAGGTTTGCCCGAGAAACGCGCCAGCTCCCGGGCTGCCCCACGCAGCCCTATGCCCACGGTCATCTCAAGGCTGGAGGAACAGCTCAGCGCTGCACCCACACCCGATCCCTGCCCCTCCCCCTCGGGATGCGCTGTGGGGCGGCACCGCTGGGTCCCCCGCAGAAGGACGTGCCCGGGGACGGAGGGACGCGGGGACGGGGCAGTGGGGCCGCCCCATTGACGCCTCTCCCCGCGCCCGTCTTGCAGGTGATGTTACTCGGAGACTCGGGCGTGGGGAAAACCTGCTTCCTGCTCCAGTTCAAAGACGGAGCCTTTCTGTCCGGGACGTTCATTGCCACCGTGGGCATAGATTTCCGGGTGAGAGCTCGGCAGCCTGCCCCGCATTCTGGATGAGTGTGCCAGAATTTCCCGCGGAGGAGCCGTTCTCGGCAGGTCCCGCTTGCTGCGGCCGTCGGATCCTCCCCCCATCCCCACCCCCTCTCTGTTTGCTGATTTCAGCTGAGCCGTCCCTCCGGCGCTGCAGTTTAACGGCTCTGCAGGAAGGAAGAGCCGTTGTGGGGGGGGAGGGGGGCGGTCCCCACGCCACGCCGTGACCATGGGGTGGTTGTGGGGCCGCCTCGCAGCCCGTCCTCCCCATACATTCCCGAAGGAAGGGTCCACGCGGTGCTGCCCGGCAGCTTCCAGCCCCACAAGGCGCTTTTTGATTCCTTTCATCCCGTTTTCTGAGCCGTCCCTCAGAGTGCTGTCATCTCCTTCTCGCCTGAAACACTCCCAGCAGTTCCGGGCAAACCGAATCGTCTGTGCGCATCTTTAGACCTCGAAGCGCCGCTCTTTAAAAGATGCTGAAGGTTCCCTTGGGCGGTTTGCCTTTTCCGTTCCCCGGCCAACAGAGGGAAGTCCCCGCGCTTCTGCGCTCACAGCAGCGATTGCTTCAGCTCCACAGCTCGTGTCCCCCCCCCCCCACCCGGCTCTCAGCCCCACGCGGGGCGGTGGGGTCGGGCTTTGGGGCGGGGGCAGCCCCTGGGGAGCAGCGTTTCCCGAGCACAGCTCCACGTGGGGCAATCACCATTGGATGTATAAATAAAGGCACGTTCCCGCAGCCAGGAGGGGCTGGTGCTGCGGGAGGGTCGGTGTCCCCGGCCTTTGCTGCACCGTCGCTGGCTCAAAGGTGGAACAGAGAGTCCTGGGACTTGGCCGCTGGGACACGAGCAGGCTCTGAAGCGAGCCGGGCAGCGCGGCTCCGTGCCCCGAGCAGGGAACGCCGTGCGGCTCCGCCTGCGGGACGCGCACCGCGCTGACCGGCTCCTGTCCTTCTCTCCCGCAGAACAAGGTGGTGGCTGTGGATGGGGTGAAGGTGAAGCTGCAGGTGAGTTTGGGAGCCGTTCCCACCCGCACAGCCCCGGGCTGAGCCGTGGGACGACCCCTCCCGCTCCCACCGGGGCCGTCTCCCGGCAGATCTGGGACACGGCAGGACAGGAGCGGTTCCGCAGCGTGACCCACGCGTACTACAGGGATGCCCAAGGTGGGTTGGGGTCGGCGGGGGCTGAGCCCCATACACGTGCGGCCCTGCGGCATCCATGCCCTCCGCCCCTTCCCTTCCAGCCCTGCTCCTGCTCTACGACATCACCAGCAAAATGTCCTTCGATAACATCCGCGTGAGTGTCCCCACCGCCCGTCGGGGGTCCCGGGAGCGTCTGTCCCCGGGACTGGGGACATCTGGGCTGTGCGGGGTGAGGGTGCCACCTCAACACAGTTCCTGCTGTCCCCACAGGCCTGGCTGACAGAGATCCACGAGTACGCCCAGAAGGACGTGGTCATCATGCTGCTGGGCAATAAGGTGCATGCGTGGCCAGGTCCTGCCTCACCCCGCGTCTGGGGGTCCCTGCAGGGCTGTCCCAGGCGCGGAGGTGACACCGAGGAGCCCGGGGGCCGAGGGAGGCCGCGTTCCCGGCAGCCAGAGGAGGGCAGCACGGGGCTGAGCGCCGGGTGCGGGATCTGCCCGGTGTGGATGCTCCCAGTCTGGGATGCTGCTGTGTGGGCTGTCCATGGAGGCACGTCCCCAGATCTCAGACGCCCAGCCGTGTCCCACATTGACCTCCGGGGTCCCAAATGCTGCCGTGTACCCAGTGCCCGAGTGGGAGCTGGGCTTTTTCCCTGGGTACAGACTGCTTCTGGGATTCAGAGTGACGCTGGGTACCCGATGTCCCCGCGGGTCCCCGATGCCCTGGGAACTGGATGCTGCCCATCCAGATTCCACCAGGTGTCAGATGCTCAGTGAGCTCTGCATTATTCCCCGGGCACCGCGTGTTCCTGGCTCCCGGAATCCAGCTCCTGGAGTTCCTGGAAGCCCCCCACTCCTGTGCTGGACCAGGCACAGTGCTGACGCTGCCCCTCTCTCACAGGCCGACGTGAGCAGTGAGAGGATGGTGAGGACAGAGGATGGAGCCTCTCTGGCCAGGGTGAGCTGTGCCTGAACCTGACCCGGCCGCGTCCCCGCTGCACCCCATGGTGCCCCAGGCACTGCACACAGCTTGGGGACCTCACGGCTGTGCCACCCCTGTGCTCCACGTGGCGCGGGCAGCACAACGCTGGGGCAGGGCGGGGGGGGGGATGGGATTTGTCCCCAGACCTCATGCAGCCGAAGGGTGCAGTTCGGAGCAGTGTTTTGGGTCCGGCTACTAACGGGCCCGTGCTGCCTCGCAGGAGTATGGGGTGCCCTTCATGGAGACGAGCGCCAAGACCGGCATGAACGTGGAGCTGGCCTTCCTGGCCATTGCCCGGTGAGTGCTGGGTGGGATGAGGAGCAGAGGGTGTCCCCAAGGAGTGACACAGCCCCGCTGTCCCCAGGGAGCTGAAGCAGAGAGCGGTGCAGCTGCCGGATGAGCCCCGCTTCCAGATCCACGACTACATCGAGGCACAGCAGAAGAGATCTGGCTGCTGTGCCTTCATCTGAAGGGGACAGGCACAGAGCGGCTGCCCTGGGCACGGAGGGCTGGGAGGAGCAGGGCCAAATCCTGCCCGTGGTGGAGCAGAAGGTCACGGCCCCGTTCCTGCAGGGCTCCGAGCGGGGCCAGATCCCACTGCCCTGTGGGGCCGTGCCAGGATCTCCAACCGTGCTGTCGGCACCAGCCCAGCCAGACCGTCACAGCGATGCCACTGCTGCCCGGAGCGGGATGCGGGATGCGGGATGCAGCCTGGCTCCTCCCCCGCCGTGCACTCGGTGCTGCACTCCTCCTCCTGCACAGCCCCGGCCCGGCCCCGCTGCCCTCTGAGCAGTGCCCCCCACCACGCTCTGTGTGTCCCCCCTGCCCCCCGCTGCAGCTGGCACCAGGCACACGGACACCCCGGAGCACCCGGTGACCGCTGGGGCACTTCCAGTACACGCAGCAGTCTGGAAAAGCTTTATTTTCCCCCTCCTGCAGCTGCAATAGTTGGAAGCTTTTCTATGGTTATTTCCCCCCCTTTCAGTGCTTCCACACGAACCCAGCACGCGGCTGTGGGTGGGGCTCAGGGGGCCCGGGCACTGCTCAGAGCACGGAGATGGGGAACGTTTGGGTGCAGAGCTCGGGGTGCCACAGGCGGCTGCAGAGGGCACAGCTCTGATGGGGTCAGATGGGCACAACCACCCCTCCGCTCCCTGCCCCGAGCCCCCGCGCTCCCCTCGGGGCTCTCTTCGGCAGCGTACAGATTAAAGCTGGATATTTTCAAGGCTTTGCTTCTGCCTGGTTTTTCTCTGCGTGAGAAATCCCTGCCCCGGGCCCTCCACGTGGGAGGCAGCTCGGCGCGGCAGGGAGCGCCATGTGGGGCAGCGGGGGAAGAGCCCACGGCCCCCTCCGCCTCCCAGCGCTCGGGCTGCACATTTCAGACAGTCCAAAGGTGAGAGGGGAAGAATAAACACGGCCTGTTAAATTAAAACCAACCTCCTCCCCTGCTGTTCTCATGGTGCGGAGTCCAGCATTCCCCAAATAACTCCGTCTTCCCACCAATGGCATTGCTGCGGCCTCTTGGCTGATGTCTGCAGAAAATGCCGGCGATGCAGGGCACGAGCAGCCGTCGGATCTCCGCAGCTGCCCGCCCCGTGCCGGCTGTCCGGCGCTGCGGAGGGGCGCGGAGGGGCGCGGGGGGGTCCGAAGGGGACACAAAAGCAGCGCTGTCCGTTTCCTTTCCCGCTGCGTTGGTCCCTTACCGCAGCCCCACGCTGCGAACGCCGCTATCGGGGCCGGGGTTTGTTTCCTGAACGAGAGGAACGTTCCCCAGTAGCGCAGCCCCGTCCCCGAGCACGAAGCGGAGGAGGACTCTGCAGCCCGCAGCCCGGGGGCAGTGCCGCGCTCTCGGCCCGCTCTGCTCTTCCACACGAGCGCTGCCGCCGTGGGATTCCTCACGGCTGCGCTCCTCAGGGCTGAGCGGCAGCGCAGCAATGCTCAGCGGAGCGGAGGCAGCGGTTGAGCCCCCCCCCCCCCCCCCCGGCTCCGCTCCTCGTGCCGCTTTCCCGGCCCTCCGGGAGGGGCTCCGCGGGGCTGTGCCCGATGGGGGTGGGGGGTGGGGCGGTCCGGGGGGACCGGGGGGGACCACCGCCCCTCGCAGCGCCCGCGCCCTCGGGGCCTCATTTCCATAACTCCGCCCACCGCTTATTTTGCATAACACGCAGTTGTTTGCGTGACCCCGCCCACTCGCCTTCCCTATTCGGCAGAGGTCCCGCCCCCCTCCCTCTCTGATTGGCGGACGCTCCGCTCGGCCCCGCCCCGCGCTTTAAAATCCGCCGCCGGGCGCGGGCGGGCGCAGACGCGAGGGGCGCGGGTTCGGGGTCGCGGTCGCCATGAGCAGCGCTCCGCCGGGCTGCGCCGCGCCGCGGCTGTGCTGCCTGGAGAAGGGCCCGGACGGGTACGGCTTCCACCTGCACGGCGAGAAGGGCAAGCCGGGCCAGTTCATCCGGCTGGTGGAGGCGGGCTCGCCGGCCGAGCGCTCGGGGCTGCGCGCCGGGGATCGGCTGCTGGAGGTGGACGGGACGAACGTGGAGCGGGAGAGCCACCAGCAGGTGGTGGAGCGGATCCGCGCGGCCGCCGGGACCGTGCGACTGCTCGTGGTGCACCCCCAGCCCGAGGAGCGGCCGCCCGACGGCCACGGGGACCCCGACGGCGGCGCGCAGCGGGAGCCCCCGGCGGCGGAGCGGGACGGCCCCGGGGAGCGGGTGAGTGCGGGGCGGAACCGGCGGCCTTTGTCGTCCCGTGGGGCCGGGCGGCCCCGGGACGGCGCTCCCGATGCTTTCCCCGCTGTTCCGGTCGCACGTCGGGTCGTGCCCCTCCCGCTCCATCGTTGCGCTACAGGAGGAGCAAAACGGGGTCAAGCGTGCAGCGGATGGGGGGAGGGGGGGTGGGGGAGGCTGCTGGCGGCGCGCGGGCACGGGGCACGGCGTGTCCGCCCACCCGTGTCACCATCCGCGCGTTGGGAGCGCGGTTCGGTTTCGCTGCTGTCTGCGCTGTCGGCTGTGGAGGGGCAGTCCCGGCCCCCAGCGCTGCCGCCTCTTCACCTCCGGAGAGCCGGGCTGCCCCGGGGCCGCATCCGCCTCCGAAATGCAGAGAGCGATCGGTGAGGGGAGGGGCTGTGCCGCGGAAGCCACTCGTGTCCTGAGCTGCCCGGGCTCAGCTGCTCCGTGGGGACGGAGTGCAGCACGTAGGAGTCAGCGGTCGCACAAACAGCGGTGCGGAGGGGCGAGGAGTGGAGCCCCGGTTGACCTTTCGTGCCCGGAGCGGTTTCTAAGAGACGCTCGGGGCTGCGCAGATAATGCCGCTTTTTGTTTGCTCGGTGAGAGCAGTGTTTGTTGCTGTGACCGAGGCGCTTCCTGGGGCGCGGTGGCACAGAGCTGTGCTCCTGGAACCCACCCGCGATTCCGCCACGGCCGCGCTGCGCGGGGTCGGTGCTGCGGGGCGGGCGGTGCTGCGGTCGGCTGCTCGGCCCCCACCCGCGGGACTGCGTGCCGCGCTGCTCGGCTCCCTGCCGCGTGGGGCCGTTACCGGCCGTTGCCGCTCTCGGTTTCTCTCGGCACGGAGCAGGAAGTTGGTGACATCGGGTGACAGCGGCGCTCCGCAGCCCGGCTGCTCTCTGCGGGTACCCGGTGCCGCGGGGCCGTCGGAGCGGCCGCGCTGGGATCGGTGCCCCCGAGCTGTGCCCTTCCCCCGCTTTGTGGGGCTCTCCCGGGGTCGCTGCGGGCGGCAGCGGGAGGTGTGCGTGTGTCAGAGTCCTGTTTGCTTTGCGGGGCAGGGCTTGCCTTTATTTGCATGCGGGCTGGGACGCTCACGCTGCCAGCGGCCGCTGTCAGCATTCCTGCTCTGTGCTGTTCCGCTCCGGGCTTTAACATCTCAGCTGGGACACGCTCTTCATACCGGGGAATGTCGCCGTGGGTGCCCGCCCCACAGCTGGGGGCCGCCCCGGTGAGACGTGGGGGCTTTGAGGTGCCCACCCCATAGAAGCACGGCGTTGGAGTCCTGGCAGTGGTATGGGGGCTGAACACAAGCTGAGCCCTGCTGCTGGGGCTGCCCCACGTGGGACTGTCCCCAGCGTTTGGCAGTGGGCGGTGGCAGCCTGTCGTGTCCCCCCCCCGCCCCACGCTGTGCTTCCGGAGGTTTCAGCTGCGTGGGAGTGCCCTGAGACAGCTCCGTGCAGCTGCGTGGGGCCGGGCCCTGCTCCTGCTGCACCTGTAGAGCTCGGATGCTGAGTGCAGTGCTTGCTTCCCCCCTGCAAAGCCCACTGAGCCCCGGGGTGCAGCTCGGGGCTCAGTGGGGGCGGTTGGGTGCGTTGTGCAGGGAGAGTTCCACTGGGAAACGAATTCAATTTTTTCTTGAGCCAACTGTGCTCGGCAGCAGGAGTGGGCTGCATGAAAAGCAGCTCCAGCCCGGCGCTACGTGACGGGGATGCTGCACGAGGCTGCTTTGCATCCCCTTTGTGTAGGGCCCGGCACAAGTGCCAGGCTCCAGGACCCGTGTGAATTAGCTGGCCCGGCTGTGCTCGCAGCCCGTGCTTCTCTGAGCGGTGCCCGGAAGGCTGCTGGGGCCTGCAGCTCATTGCTGCTCGCAGGCTGCGAGAGCTGCTCTCAAAGTGCCGTCGGTGCTGCGGGAGCTCCTCTCTGGGGAGGAAATCCCCCAGAAGCTCCGGCCCAGGGCCATGCGTGGCCGTCTCGTGGAGGTGGGGGTCCCCCGGCCCCAGGGGCCGTGTGCTCTGCGTGGGGTGCTCGTGCAGCCGTGATGTGCTGCGGCTCTGCTGCCCCGGGAGCGCTGCCAGCTCACACAGTGCTCCTGGCTTTGTCCCGAACCATTGGCATGGAGTGACCTGCGGTGCTGCCAGGGCTGGAGCGAATCCTGGAGCCTCTTCATGGGGTCGTGCTGAGCCGCTCCCCCCGGGCTCTGCCAGCTCTGCTTTTCGGGCTCGGCTTTGGGATCAAGCACGCCACCAACTGCTTGGACCATGGCAGCTGACGCTTTGTGGTCCCCTCTCACGTGCAGGGGGTGCAGGGGCAGCACGGGGGCACGGCTGGCACCGCCATGTCCTGCTGTCACCTTTGGTCCCTGCTGGGCGTTGGTGAGCAGTGTGAACCCGGTGAGCCTTGACCCGGCTGTTGTGCAAGAGGGACGGGGCTGATAGCGGCTGATAGCGGCTGTGGGGCTGTGACATGGGCGGCTGCTGCCAATGTGTCACCCGCAGCAGCACCCCACGTGTGCCCTTGGTGCCAGCCCCACGGGTCAGTGCTGCCCGAGGGGTTTTGGGGGTGATGTGAACGAGCTGTGGGTTATGAGCACATATGTGAGGGGAATCCCTGCCCGTCCGTGGGGATGGTTTGGGTACCAAAGTAGACAAATGAGAGGAGAAAGTGATAAAACCCTTTGCTGAGGGATATTTTAGGAGCTCCACTGTGGTTTGGCCATTGGGAAACCCTTACTGATTTTCAGGAGCTAATGAGTGTCATTGTGTGTTGTCTCAGTGGGATGAGAGGTGATGGCCTCGTGCTGTGCCGGGGCTCGGGTCGGGCACTGGGAGCAGTTCCTCCTCCCAATGAGCAGCAGTGCTCAGCACCGCAGGGATGTGGCTCTGGGGGCAGTCAGTGGTGGGGGGGGGCTCCTGCGTGGGGTGGAGGTGGCTGCTTGTCCCCCACCCGGGCTGTTTCCTCCACCTTCACCGGGCAATCTTGGTCCCAAAAGGAAGAGCCCGGTCTGAGGGTGTGCATAATGACAGGTTTCCTTAGTGGAACGCTGCAATTACCGTGCCCTGTGCCTTAATTATGCAGGGCCTAATTATCCAGGGCTCGCAGGCTGTTCTGGTGTCCGTGCCCGTGGGTGTGGGTTGTGTGTGTCTGTGGTGCTGTGCCGTGGGGGTGCTGACAGCAGCCACCTGACGGCCGTCCCCTCGCAGGAGCTGCGTCCCCGGCTGTGCCACATCAAGAAGGGCCCCAACGGGTATGGCTTCAACTTGCACAGTGACAAGAACCGCCCAGGGCAGTACGTGCGCGCCGTGGACCCCGACTCACCAGCTGAGGCTGCGGGGCTGCGAGCCCAGGACCGCATCGTTGAGGTGGGTGACGGGGTTGGGGGGAGCATGGTGGGTGCAGCGTGTCCCTGAGGCGTGGGGGATGGGCAGCACCTGGCAGCCGTCCCTCTGGGGCATCCCCTGCTCTGTGTGCTGGTGGTGACTCAGAGCAGAGCCGTTCCCACCCCTGGGTGCAGCCGGGCTGAGCCCCATCCCACCCATCTGCGCGTCAGCCCCTGTCACCCCATGGAGCACCGCCGTCCCGGGGTGGGAGGGCCCCGCTGTGAGGGTGTGCGGTGGCAGTGGGGACGGCCGCGGTGCCATCCATCTCCTGGCACTGCTCCGCTCCCCGAGCAGCCCCGTGCTAATCGCTCGGAGAAAATCTGCTTTTAATGAGGTTTTGCTGCTAATCCACGGGGGGCTGCAGCCACCACGGGGCTGAGCAGTGTCCCTTGTCACGGTGACGGCTGCAGGTGAATGGGACATCTGTGGAGGGGAAGCAGCATGCAGATGTGGTGGCCGCCATCAAGGCGGGCGGCGATGAGACCAAGCTGCTGGTGGTGGGCGTCCTGGCCGATGAGTTCTTCAAGAAGTGCAGAGTGGTGCCCTCGGAGGAACACCTGGCAGGTGGGTCCGCGCTGGCACTGTGTCCCCTCACGCTGGGATGGGGGTTGGTTGGCACCTTCCTGCCCAGCTGACAGCCGGCACGTGGCTGTGGGGTGTGTGCTGGGGAGGGTTTATGGCTGTGGGTTGCACTTTGACAGGGCTATGGCTCAGGGAGCAAACAGAGGGTGTGCGGGTGTCCTTAGCTGTGCTCTGGCCTCGGCCCCATCCCTGCCCTGGTTGCTGGCAGGATGGGGGCCCTCGCTGGCTGCCCCGGTGCTGTTGTGCCCACGGGCACTGATGTTCTCAGCCCTGGGGTGAGCCTGTCCCCACCTGACACTGTGTCCTCTCCGCAGGTCCCCTGCCAGAACCCATGGCCAATGGGGATATGGAGAAGGTGAGAAATTCCTTTTTGTCCTTTCGAAATCCCACCTGTGCTGGTCAGTGGCCACGGACACCACAGGTTCAGGTGTCCATCTGTCCTTTGGCTGTTGGTGGGGTGACCCATGGGCTGCCAGGATGAGGCTCCCATGCTGTTGCACAGGAGTGGGAGGTGGTGGCCCCCCAGGAAGAGGATTGCTGCTGGGGCTGAGTGTCACAGTGATAGCTGAGATGCTTCCCCTCTGTCCTCACGGCACTGTGTGGCCAGGAAGGAGCCCTTGTGCTGCAGGGAAGCAGTGTCCCGTCCCGCAGCCTCCTCCTGCTGCTGCAGCTGGGATTCAGCTTTAATCCTCCCAGCTCTGCATGGCAGTGCAGGAGGTGTTTATTAGCGTGGAGCTCTCAGCGGATTATGTGCAGGGAAGGAAGGATTTGGTGTCTGCCTGCTCCTCTCCACGCCCAGGAGCGATGGCAGCAGCCCCGGGGATGGCTCTCAAACCTCAGCCCCCCCTTTCCCCCCTCCTGCTCCGCTCCCCCCAGGAGAACGGCAGAGAGCCGCAGTTGAACTCTGTGTCGGAGAACCCCCCCAGCCCCGCGATGGCGGCGTCCCCCGAAGGCAGCGAGAGCCACAGTGAGGTAGGGCTGGGGATAATGGGGCAGGGAAGGGGGGCATGGCAAAGCCCCCACGTGGAGGCTGAGCTCCTCTCTGTCTGCAGCCCGGTACGCAGGAAGGGGACAAACACAGCTCAGCGCCCAGCTCCCTGCTGGACCTCGACATCCCGCTGGCCGTGGCCAAGGAGCGGGCGCACCAGAAGCGCACCAGCAAGCGTGCTCCACAGATGGACTGGAGCAAGAAAAACGAACTGTTCAGCAACCTGTGACACCGCCCTGGGCCGGGGCACCGGCTCCCCCCATCCCCTTCCATCCCCCCACCCTGACGTGGAGGATGGGGCTCGGGGTCAGTGAGCATCCCTGCTGAGGAGAGCGGAGGGTGGCGGTGCCCCGGGAGCTCCTCCAGCCCCACTGGGAAGCTTTGTGTACCCGGCTAGGTGCAGAGGTTTGGGGAGGACCGGTGACTCGGAGTGGCCGGGTGTGATGCCCAATGCTTCTCATCCCCTCTGCCTGCTCTCCTTCTCCCATCCCAGAACCCATCCTTGTTTCAGCCCCCCCAGATGTCTTCCCTTTCTTGAGGCTCATGGTGACTTTCCTGAGCCCTACACCACAGCAGCTCCTCCTGGGGTTGGCACTCTTGGCCTGGCAATATCCGTCCGCAATGACCCCATCTCTTCACTCCTGGGCTCCCAGAACTGCCATGGAGGGACTTGGGCATCCCACAGCCCCTGCCCCGGGCTGCTTTTGGAAGCAGAGAGGCATCTGGAGCCAGCACAGCAAGCAATAATCACCCCCTGTGCTGCTGCTTACTCCTGGAGACAGAGCCGATCAGGGTTTGCATCCTACACTGCTTAGTTTCGAGGGTTCTCAGTGGACTCTGTCTTCTTTCTCCAGAATGAGAGGTTTTCCAATCACACAGTTTAGTTTTTGGTTTTTTTAAATGTGTTTTGTGAAAATTCTTCCTGTGGATGTTTTGTTTCTGTGTTTTGCAATCAGGTGTTGTACTGTCAAACTGAAGAGAAATTCTGTTTACTGGAATAAATCTTCCTGACTTCACGTGTCCATCTGGAGGTTAAATCCTCACGGAGGATCCCAGGGCGCGGTGCCATGGGGAGCTGGGGCAGGGGCTGTGGGGCTGGGCACACTGGGTGCTGTCTGTGGGCAGATGCATTTACACACTGAGTTTGTTTCAGCGTTCCCCTGGAGGGGTTAAGCCATGGTGAGCTGACACGGGGTCTGGTTTGGTGCTGGGATGGGGTAATGGAGGAGGCTGGGCTGGTCCCAGTGTGAGTTAATGCCTTGGGACGATTAAAGGCTTTAATCCCACAGAAGGAGGGGGGTGGGGGGCAGTTCCGTGTGCCTGCTCTAATCTGCCCACCCATAGGGACGTGGCTGCTGCTGGGTGGGAGGGAGGCAGCACTGCTGGGGGCAGCCCCGACCCCAAACTGCCCCCACTGCTCCGCTGGGACTTGGAGTGAGCCTGAGCATCTTCTGGAGCTGGAGGGGGGCAGGGTGCTGCCTGAACTGAGTGGGACCTCCGAGGATTTTGCCAGCCCTGGGGCAGGGGCTGACCCCTTCCTCTGTGGAAGATGGAGCTGAGGGCTGTGGGGCTGAGGTGCCAGCCCTGCTGGGCTCGTACAGCTATTTTTAAGCTGTGTGTTCTGGGACAGCTTATGCAGCTCTGTGCTAAGCCCTCCTGCTGCTGTGGGAAGTCAATGTTCTACCTTTTTTCAGATGTCTGTCTCCTTGCTGTGATAACAGCAGACCCAAGAAATGAGGCATCACTTCACTGATGGCCTGAGGTCACCAGGTCGCACACATAACAGGTATCAGCATGCCAGAGCAGAGCTCTGAACCGAGCTGGAGGTTTTTGTCTCAAGCCTCCTGCAGCTGCTGGTTCCCTCAGTCATGTAAAGATCACAGAGACTGTGCTCAGGTCTCACTTGACTGCTGATAGTGACTTTAATCAGGCTATTGAATCAGTTGCCTTCAGGTGCACTCAGAAGGGCTGTGGTATCTCCCTGGACTGTGTCATCTTTGCTTCTAAGAATCATTTCCTGGCTGTTTTGCTGAGCACAGCGAGCAGTCAGGTGTTCCTAATTCCCCAGCCCCTCACTTCTACCTCTGCATCCCCCTCCAGATCTGAAGGGTGAACCAGTGCTCACCTCCACGCTCCATAAAAAAGGAGGGCCAAGGAGTTGCTGTTGTCCTTCCTACCAGAATTTCACCAAAGAAATCCCCACTGCTCCCAGATTGCTTTCAGAGGTACCTCAGAGTTTTATTTTTTATTGTTGTTACTAAATAGAGGTCAGATTGAGCTACCAGAGCACTCAGACTTCCTCTGCAACAGTGACGAGTGCTGCTCTGAGGGCGGTGGGAGCAGGAACACGGGTTGCTGCTTGTCCAGAAACTGGTTGTGCCAGGAATCAATTAACTGCTGGTGGCTTTAGGCCCTGCTGGAACAGCACGTTGAGGTCATGGAGCCATTCCTAATCAAGGCTGTGAATTAGCAGCTCTTCTCCAGGTCCAAACTTCAGGCAGTGTTCTTAGCTGTTGCAACAAGGTGGAAAAGACAACAAAGGAAATAGAGCCAAGCAGCCAATGCGGCCCTGTCAGTCCTGCTCAGCCCTCACTCCAGACTCCTTTCCCTGGAAGCCAGGCTGCTGCCTGGTTCTGTCTGTCAGGTTTCTGGACCCCCAGCTGCCAGCTTCACTTCCATGTAGCTTTTTCTCTTCACGTGCTTGGTTTGGTCCAAGAGCCACTGTCTCTCTTGGTCACTGATCTCCAACCTCAGTGTCACCTCCTGGAAAACGCTGTTCACAGAAACCTGTACACATAGAAGAAAAAGAGCTCCAGCCATAGGACAAACACTGCTCACAGCGTGGGCAGAAGCTGGGCTGGTACCACACCTCCTTAAAGTGAAGCTTCTTGAACATGCAGATACTGGCTTTGTTTTCCTGACCAATCTTAGCCTCAAATTTGGTGATTCCCAGGTCTGTCACTCCTACAAAAGAAACCAGAAAGACAAAAAGTACTGTTACCTGCTTGGCTGCTGTATCTACAAAGGCTCAGGGCTGCAAATTCTGAGGCAGATGCTCCCCTTAATACCCCCTGTACATCGCCAGCAATGTGCTGTGATCTAGAAGCACAGAACTTCATCCCCATTTCCTTGCCTTGAGCCGTCCTTACCATAGGACATCATCATCAGAGTTGCCTCCTTGCCAAATCCTCTGCCACGATAGCTGGGTTCTGAAAGAGAGGGCTGCAGAAATCAGCACCTTGTTACGTGAGACAAAGCAGCCGTGCTGGATGCTCTTCAAAGAGATTGTGACCCAGATCAGCAACGGATGCCATTCAGGGCTGAGCAGTCGAGGTAATGCAGTGAGCACAAAAAGCTGCAATGAATACCATCTGTCTGCTGCTGCCTTCAGCAAGCAGAGCCTTACCTGCAATCATGATCTCAATCTCAGCCAAAGTCGGATCCTCAGTGTCAGTGAGGAAGAGATTCACGTCTCCCACCATGCAGTCCTCATCCCCATGTGCCTGCTCGGGCCACCGCTCCGCGTCCAGCACGATGAAGGTGCACTCTGCGGAGAACAAAAACACAGCACCTCTAGAGCATGTTAGGAATCACTCACACAGAACCAACGGCTGAAAGTTAGGGCACGCAATGGACGAAGGAACAGCAGTTTCCACATGTTAACAGTGAGGAAGTGGCAGTAACTGAACCTTCCCGTGCCAAGCAGACACCACCATCACTGGAAGCGCAACATTCTGAAAAACCCATTGTGAGAACAAAGGCTTTTGCAGACACAAGACCACAAACGAGCATGAAAGGAGATGGAAATGTTCGTTCCCTGGCTGAGGTGTCACTGCTTTATCTCTCTGCAGCAAGTCTGGGCAAAGAAGTGTTTGGTGCTGAAGACATCAAGGCTGTGATTCACCTAGTCAGACTCAGTGCTGCTTCCAGCAAGGCTTTTAACTGGCTGAGACCGATGTTCCGGGCTCAGATCTTTGCCAGCCTCAGTACTTTGCTGCTCACTGTACTCGTATGAGGCTTTTATGGGCAGTGATTCATTACCTGTAACACAGCCAGGGAACCAATTCAGACAGCACATCTCAACTAGGTAATTATAAAGCCATTCATTTCTCAAGGATAAATACAACTCTCCTCCGTGTTTTATGACAGTCAGGCCTGGGGAGTGGAGAGTGCAGCAGCAGCAGCTCATCAGATAACGCAGTGCAAAGTAAATCAGTTATCTCTGAAAAGCCACACCAGGAGGACACCGACGGCCCTGGATGCTCCCTAATGCCCTGTGTGTGCACTGGCTGCAGACACACTCTGGTCACCATGGCCATGCTCCCCGTGCTTCAAACCATCGTCACTCACTCCAAACTCTGAGAACCCAGACACCCACAGAACAGAAACTGTGAAGACGGACAGAGAAAGGCAGCGTGCTGCAGCACTACAGCAAAGCTATTGCGGATCGCAGTGAGCTCACATGCACTCTGGCTGCTATCAAACCCACCCACCGGGCTCTGAGAGAGCACTGAGTGTCCTTCCCAGCACAGAAGGGGACCCCTCCCCCCTCCCCCCGCCCTCAGAACGCATTTTTGGCCCTCACTGTCGGCGTCGTCCCTCCAGCTGCGCTGCATCTCGTACTCCTGCTCCAGGCTCAGGGCTTCCGAAGCCGTCAGGCGCTGCAGCTCCTCCGACCGCATCCACTCGTGGTACCTGACCGAGAGACCCGGACCGCACGGCCCTGCACCGAGCTGCCCAGGAAACGCCAGCCTGGCGTTCACCGCCACCTCAGAGCACCCGCAAAGCTCAACTGCACGCACAGCGGGAAGCAGCGCTCAGCCAAACCTGCGGGCTCTGCCTGCACTGCACCTCCGTGAGCGCCAGAACCAGCAGCACAACGCTGAGCACTGTGCACGGAGCGCTGAGCACTGTGCACGGAGCGCTGGGCACTGTGCACTGAGCGCTGGGCACGGAGCAGCGCTGCCGTTCCCGCCCCGCCCGCGCCGTCGGGGCCGCAGCGACGGGAGGAGCGCAGCGCGGCAGAGACGCGGCCACGTACCGGGGCACGTGTGCCGCCGTGTAGGGCACCAGCGTCACCTTCTCGCCCCGCAGCGCGGTGTCCCGGTTGTCCCTCATGGCAGTGCCCCTTCGGCACCGCGCACCGGAGCGCCGCGCTCCGTCGGAAGTGCGGGGCGGCGCGGGGCGGAGCGCTGCGCATGCGCAGACGCCGCTGACAGCGCCACACGCGGCCCCGCACGCGCGGCCTCGCACGCATGCGCAGAAACCGCGCTCCCCTCCCCGTCGCGGAACGGCGGTTCCGTCACCGCCCCGCCCCCTCCGCCCCGCCCCCTCAGCGCGCACGTGAACGCACGGACCCAATCGCGGGCGAGCGGCTCGCGCCCTCCTCTCCCTATTGGTAGCGGGCCGTCACGTGTGCGGAAGCGGCGCCCGGCGGGCCACGCGTGCGCTGTAGGAGCCGGGTGGGGGCGGCGGTGCGGAGCGGTCCCGGTGCGCGAGGGGCGGCACGGAGCTCCCGCTGCCCGCAGCTCCCGCGGTCCGGGCTCGGCGCTGCTCCGGGCTCCCGCTGCTCGGAGCTCCCGCTGTCCGCGCTCGGCGCTGCTGCGCTCCGCCCGCGGGCTCGGCGCGCAGGTTGGACGTGCCCTCGTCGCTCCGTGCCGCTCTCCCGGCGCCATGGCCGGCGGCATCACGGACACGGGAGAGCTCTACTCCCCGTATGTGAGTACCGTGCCCGGGGCTGGCTGCCGCCCCGGGGGCCGCGTCCCTCTTCCCCCGGCGGGCCGTGCCGTGCCGTGCCGTGCCGTGCCGTGCCCTGGGCACGTATCCTCCGTGCGGGTCCCAGGCCGCTCGCTGCTGTTTGTAAGCGCCGCGGGTCCGTCCCTGGGCCGCAGGGCTCCGTCTGAGTGCGCCTTGTGCTCTCTGCCTGCCCCTCTTACACCTCACTGGTGTTTTCATCGTTGAAGTTGTTGGCTTTCAGACAGTTTAAAACTTTTATTCCCGTGTTAATGACTGAATGCAGAGTAACTGGGAATTAGGACACAGAAATGGGCCACGACTGAGAGAACAGAGAACAGGGCAGCAGCTGGGGCACCTGGGCTGTAAAGGATGGATGCTGCCAGCTCTCATATAATGTTAGCGTCCCAGGAATTGCCTGAAGTCTCACCTCAAAACGCAGAGTGCTCTCACTTTTCCCCTGCAGATGTCCAACTGCACCACATACGTAGTCAGCACTCCCATCCCTGTCTGCTCGACCAAAGTCAGAAACACCTCAGTGTTTTATTTGAGAGTCCTTCAGTGAAGTGATGGCCCTGGAGTAGGAGATGTGTGTAGGGAACGGCAGCTGTGCTGAATGGAGAGCAGTTCTGATGGGCTGCGGTGGCTGATCTTTGTTCTGGGAGAGCCATCAGAGGATGCCTGCTGTGCTGTTGCTAGTGGATGCAGGACAGCAGCTCCTGCAGGATTTCTAGGAAATAGTTCTCCTGATGTTCATTTCTCCACACTCAAAACAGACACAACTCTTCACTGACTCTTTCCTCTAGAGAGTGACCTGTATTTTGAACAACAAAAAGCAGCAGTGAATGTTGGGGCATTTCTTGATCCTGAGTTCAGCTGAATTTACGGTGCTGCAGAACTCTTTGACACAAGGCATTGGGTTTGGAAACAACTGAAAAGCTCATGTGCTTCCAAACTTTGAAAGATAGCAAAGTACTTTAAGAATTAGATAAATGGAGAAAGGATATCAGTTTCTCAAAACACGTGCTGTGAATTGCTTTGTTCCCTCTGGTTATCAGTGTGCTCTGTGTTTGTCTCAGACACGGCTCGCACCTATCTTGCTCACAGTGCTCCCTCTGTTTAAGTTTGTGAGGTGATGTGGATGACCTCTGGCGCAGCTGTGAATTCATGTTGTGTTGTGTGGATGATTGCAGGTTGGTCTGGTTTACATGTTCAACCTCATCGTGGGGACGGGAGCCCTCACCATGCCAAAGGCCTTTGCGACAGCAGGGTGGCTCGTCAGCCTGGTCCTCCTGATGTTCCTGGGCTTTATGAGGTAGGATGTGTGTGTGCTCAGTTGGATGTAAGAGCAGTGCTGCTTTGCTGAGTGATCCTGTCCTGCTGCTGTTTGAGCCCTGATCTCTGCAGCCGTGTCACCTGTGGGCCTGGTTTGGAGGGCTGTGTTTTCTGACTGCTTGGGATATGTGCGAAGCCCCCATGTCTTGGCTGATGGGAAAGACTTCTTCTCTAGTCCAGAGACTTTTGGAAATGTTTGCCAATGTCACTGATCAATTCCCTAATTGTTAACCAGGTTGTAAGTGACATAAGTTGATCTGTTTTGTGATCTGCACATGGGAAGCGGGCTCGTTTTACCCTGACTTCTGGGAACGCTCTGCATAGCTGCAAGTGTGTCAGGGGAACAAACTGCTGCGTTGCTGGACCCGTTTGTCCCCCTGCCCTTTGCTGGACTGAGGTCTTGGAGCTGCTCTCATGACTTTGGTGCTTCTGCCAGATGTCTGTGTCCTCGCTGGAGCAGCAGGTGGTGCTGGAGGCTGTTGATACAGCAGTGATATCCAAGCTCGAGATTCTCTGGTTATTAATAGAATTGCTTCTGGCTTGGCTTAAAAATAAGAATAAAATCCCTCTCCTGCTGTTTGTAAGAACAGAGTTTAGAAGTTCCTTTTTTGTGGATGACAGTTCTGTCAGCTCGAATGTGCTTTTGGAGGCAGTGCTCTTCAGATCTATTAGGTTCTGCTTTGTAGAGGTAGCTGTGCTCAATACTAATTGTATTAATGCTTCCAAGTTCCCCACCTCAAAGCTGCGTGCTTCATAGGCTTGATTAAAACATAAACTATGGCAGTACGGGTACCTGGTAGATTTGGAAGCAGTCTTTTCAGGTAGTTGCTGAAAAATGTAAATTTATCTTATGAAATGCAGCACTAGCTGATGAGCCTTCAAGGTCAGCACAAGAGCATGAGCTTCCAAACCCATGTGCTGCAACCACAGCAGAGTGAAGTGGAAGCACAGCTTCAAGTACAGAGGGCCCCGGGAGCTGTTGCCCAGTTGCTTTTGTTCCAGTGCTGGTGCTTGTGACTTCCTCTTGTCCTCCGGGGCCCCTCTGTGCAAGAAGAAGTTGCTACGTGGGCCTCGGGAGAGGGCTGCTTGCTCTCATTCTGGCAAAGTTGAGTTTGACAAATGAGTCCAGTTTGTGGAACAGTGAGAAACCACTTTAAAGCCTTAAATAAGATTAATCTGACTTTTGTATTACAGGGCTGTTTAGCTGAGATAATGACACTCCTTCCATGGGTGCTGTAACGGTTCCCCTGCAGCAGGCTGTTTGCAGGCTGATGTGGCCCTCCTCTTGACCTTGTATTGCTGCTTTGCTTCTAATGCCATTTGTGACAGTCTTTAGGATGGTGTCGTACCTTTGCCATGGGCTGTAATGGGTAAACTTTGTAATAATATTGTGCTAGTCTTGGGCCCTAAACTTCCTAAAAGAAGGAAGGAAGCTGACTTTCTAACCAGGGGAAAGCTCCCTTTGACTTCCCAAACCCACAAAACCACTAGCAACGTGTTTTCCAGATACTTAGTGTCTCCTTATATGTAAAGACACGTGCATTTTTTTTAACTGCATTTTATTCTCTGTTTGAACACCCTCTTCTCCAAGAAGAGAAGGTAGTGGCACACTGATGAATTCCCCCGTGGACAGGCAGTGTGTATGGGGGTAAGGTAGTGTGGTAGCTTTGTGTGGTTTGTTTACTCTTACAAACAATGAAAATAATTCTGTCACTTCAGCTGCTACTCCTGATGCTGACTGAATTTCTCTCTCAAGCTATATGACTACTACTTTCGTGGTGGAAGCCATGGCTGCTGCAAATGCCCAACTGCGATGGAAGAGAATGGAAAAACGCAAGGTTTGTATTTAACTTTCTTTTGTCACACAAGGCTTGTCTGAGATTCCTCAGCGTTTCCTCATTCCTGATTTAGATTCCCACCTGTATGTGTTAGTGGGCTGGGGTTACAAGATGGGCATTTCTGCTCTGACTGGCTATAAAAATGTGCCATTACTTGTGGTCAGAGGAAGTCTCAGCAGTGGTCTGGTCTCTTCTTCCAGGAGGATGATGAGGATGAGGATTCTTCCTCTGGAGTGTCTGACAGTGATGTTCTCCTCCGAGACGGCTATGAGCGAGCAGAGACGCGGCCCATCCTGTCAGTCCGTAAGTCCTGCTTCGTGCTTTCGCCAGCTTTCAGACCTTTTCTTTGCAGGTAGCACTCTGGTGGGCTCTAGGAAGTGAAGTAGGACTCTTCTGTCCATTTTGCCCTTACTTCTATATGTTTGCATCCCAAAGTCGTTAGCACTTGCAAGATAAGACTCATTGAGAATTCAGTTTACCTTCTGCAGTCTGATAAAGATCTTTTCTTTCTAGGTCACTAAGATGAAGGTACCTTTCTTTGAAAACTTTAATTTCAGCAGAGTCACTGGAGCAGTGACTCTGCAGCTGTGGAGTGGTAGATGGTACATGCTGACCTTCATGCAGTTCGTAGAGCTTCTTGATGTCCTCCAGCTTTGTTGGAGGGATGGGTTGAAACACTTTGTTTTCGACTTCCAGAGAGACGCGGCTCACCGAATATCTTTGAAATCACAGAAAGAGTGGAGATGGGCCAGATGGCTTCCATGTTCTTCAATAAAGGTCAGTGATTTGTGTTTTCAAGTCTTTCTGGTCCTGCCATGTATTGTGTATGTGTCTTTTCCTCAAATCTGAGTGCTCCTCAGTGTGGATTTGTATCCTGAGTTTAACTTCCTACAGCAGTAGAGGTCATCGGTCCCATCTGGGAACAAGATGCTTGGTCTCCCCTGAACCCTGTAAGCCTCGATCTGAAGGACAGGAGGCTTCTGGGGAGAGCTCCTGACAGCTGCCAGTGCCTGATGGGGTTTTGTCACCCAGAGTGCAGGGGTATGAATTGGAAAGGTTTCCTGGTGAGCACATCGTAGGCAGATGTCTTTTTTTGCTGTCAAGTGTTAGAGAGCAAGCTCACAGTCAGACTGTGATAAAGCCATATCCAGTGCTGCATATAATAGAAATGCAAGCTATGACTGAAACTCGATGAAGAGTTCACTTGAAGTGGTGTGCAGAGCCAGAAAATTATCAGACATTATAGATGTGCAATTTTGAGCCTGTCAGGTCCCATTTCTTGTGTAAAGTAATATTTTCTCACGTTCACTGGCCGCCGTACAGGGATGAGAGACTTGCCTGTGTGCTGGAGATCTGGAAATGTCTTGTTCCTAATCTTGCCTGTTGGACTGAGTTAGCTGAACTTTGGACATGTTTTCCTGTGTTCCTTGCTATCTGTAAAACACTGCAGATGCTGCCCTCTCTCTCAGTAGTCGTTTGGAGAGTAGTAGTATTTAGGTCTTGCTTTGAGAGAAGGTGTATAGTGCAGCCAGTATAATGTATAGTGCGGCCAGCTGGTGTCAGTGGGCGTTCAGCTATAAGGGCTTGCTCGGCTGCTGGTGGGACAGCAATTTCAGGAGGCCTCTTCGCGTGTACTTCAGGGGGCTGTGGCAGTGACCCCTCCAGGGAGCCGGGTGCCGGGCAGCTGCCCTCTCTGCCGTGGTGCTAGGTGCTGCTCAGCCAGTAGAGGGTGCTGGGAATACACGGCCTCTGGTGCTGCTGAACGATTCCTAGCAAAGTGATATAAACTGCTTAGTGTTCTGCATCTTAATCCCTCATCTTAATGTTGCTTTAGTGAGTGATCTGATCTCTGTGTTAAGGATCTTCCCTTGGACCAACTCGGCCTGATGCGAAGGGATGAATCCCTGCAAGGAGTCCGCTGGAGCAGCAGCAGACCATAGGTGTACAGCTTGAGGTTACTGTGAGAGGAGATGAAAGGTGTGCGCAGTGAAGGGGCTGGGGCAGCTGTAATCACTGCTTTCCCTTCCTCTGTGCTTAGCAGTGTGCAGTTGCTGGGTCCTCTTTCAGGGACATTCTCTGGTCGTCTGTGCCACTGCAAGAAGGGATGGGTTCAGTTCCTCCCTCTGCAGATCAGTGCTGAAGTGCTTCCTGCTGACGGCTGCACAGCAAGGCTCTGAAGAGTGATTGCTCACTGACCAGTTGCTGCTGCATAGTGCAGAGAAACAGCCGTGCCAGGGGAGTCCTGGCTCCAGGCACCAACCTCTGCACCTTGACAGCTACCAAATGGCTGGGTGGGTTTTTCCTACAATATGCAACGTGTAGATACAAAACCAAAGCCTCTGTGGGCTGTGCACCCTTCAGAGGGAAGGCTGGTGAAGGCTTTGCAATAGACCTTAAAGCCTCTGGTATCTATTGTCCTCTGCTCTTTTTTCTTGCTTTCTTTCCTTAAACAATCTGACAGGAGTTGAATCTGCAGTCCTGGGAGGTAAGCTGGGGATAAATCTCCATCTCAGACTGTCTGCTTTCTTAAAGGGAGCTGGCCAGCTTAGGCTGTGGTGTTACGTGTGCTCTTTCAGAAGGGCTGGCTCTGGAGGACTGCTTTTTGGTGTGGTGGTTGCTTTTTTTTTCTTATTTGCAGTGTTGGGTGCTTTCTTCTGGGACTGAGCAGTCATTTATCCCAGTAATGGATTCTGGGCACATCTATCACGCTGTATCCCCACAGGAAATCATTGATTTTCCCATTTTTTGTCCAGTAATGAAAGTATTGATTAGGGAGGATCAGTAGCAGTTTATAAAAGAATTGGCAATAAAGTCTTCCTGCCTTTGGAGGACTGGAGCTTTGTGAGAGGGCTGTTGCCTGGGCTTCCCACAGCCGTGCTGCAGCAGGGTGCAGTGTGTGCTGCTGGGTACCTGGTGGTGCTGCTGCAGTTTGTCAGGCGAGCCTTGTTTTCTCTAGGGAGCGTCTGAGACCTGACATCAGCAGCAGATCCCCAGAGCAGAATCTGCTCCAGGGGTGCGTGCTCCTGTGCTTAGTGGATCTTGTGATACATCAGTTACAATATCCAGCTCTTTTTAACAGGAGTGGGAGGAAGCTGGCTGTAACCTGCTGTTGTCTTCAGAATGATGCAGCCTCCTTTGCTGTGTAGTCATCCCAAATCTTTTGTAGAGGTGGAGGGGAAAAAGACAAAGGGGAACCTATAAGAAATTGTCTCCCTCTATGTGGAGAGGTTAAAGATTTCCATTTATCTATTTAGGCAAACCAGAGACAACTTGTTTATGGATTTCACCTGTTGTTTTGTACAAGTTCACACCAATCTGTTGCCATCAGGTGGATGTTTGCCTGTGGCTGTTGCAGGTTGATGGTTTCATCTAGCAGATGAGTTAAGTGAGAGCTGTTGGTGCTGACTGGTGGCTGTAGGATGGACTTAAATGAGTGCTGGTGTGAAGGCAGGGTATTTAATGAGGCAGCTCAGCTCTGAGGTGTCAGCTCTTTTCAGTTCTTGAGCTGCACCAAAGTTCCCTGTGCTGCTGACGTGACCCCTGTGTGGAGCTTGCTGCAGAAGTAAACCGTGGAAATTGTGATTTTAAGACCTTGAAAGAGTTCTGTGGGCTGTTAATGTAGAGTGTAAAGTTCAAGAATCCCTGTGTAGTCTATTTCACTAAAAATATTTCCTTCTCCTGCAGTGGGTGTCAACCTCTTCTATTTCTGCATCATCATCTACCTCTACGGGGACCTGGCAATCTACGCCGCGGCCGTGCCGGTCTCCCTCATGCAGGTGACCTGGTAGGTGTGCTCCCTGCTCTGCAGATAGGCAGTAGCAAAATGAGAGCAGGGTTTTGGTTTTGGTGGGCTGATAGTCTGATTGGGATCAGCTCTTCCTCCTGGAGTGGAGAAATGAGTCAGGGACTCGAGGATGGGAAGGCAGGCTGCCCCACACAAGTGCCTGCTGCAGTGTCTGATCTGATTCCCTCAGTCCTGATGTGTGAAGTGACACTAATTTCTGCATCCTGCAGACTTGTTCCCTGGTTTGATTGGTGTTCCCTGTGCAGTTTTAGCTTCTCAGTCTCTGGTTATGAGCTGAGAAGTGTGATGCCCATCAAGCCTGTGAGCAGCAAGTGTGGCACTACTTGGCTGCATTTACCTGATGAGCTCTGTGCTCGAGACAGTTTCCTTCTGCTAAGAAATAACCAGTGAAGGAGAGCAGTTTGATTGAACCTGGGCTGCACCTGGTCTCAAGACTTGGAAATGGAAGACCTTGGTGACCCATATGTGAGCTTAAACTCTGCTAGTCTGAGTTTCCAAGTGATTGGGGTCAGTGGAGGAATTTGCCTTTAAGTGCATAGTATTCAGTGACTTGCTGTGTTACATGGCCCAGAAATTAAGGAGTGTGTGCCCTCGTGGGGGGAGGGGAGAAGCATAGCTTGGGCCTCTGACCGTTCCTCTTTCATGAATGCACTGAAGGGGAAGGCGTCTGCTGGGAATTAATTACTGTCTTTTGTTTTTCCCTCCTCCTCTTCCAGCAGTGCCATTGGCAACCATTCTTGCAATGTTGGAGATGGCACAAAGTACAATGATACAGACAAGTGCTGGGGGCCAATTCGGAGGATTGATGCTTACAGACTGTATCTGGTAAGCTTGTGAAACTGGTATGACCTTTATTTCCCTTAACATTTTCTTTCTGTTGGTCAGGGTTCTTTTCCTTGAGATAATGTGTGTGTGAGTAATGGGGGTGTGAAGCTTTTGGTGCTGCCTGGCCCTGTTAGCCAGGCACCTCTTCCCAGCATGGCTGACATGGCTGTGTTGTGGTGGCTCATCATTACAGTGATCTTTCTGATCTGAAGTAAACTTCTGCTCCCCATGGTCGCTGTTCTGTTGCTGAAGTGGTGATGTGTTTGTGCCAAAGGGGTGTTTTTAGTGGCTGAAGTTGTTTTGAGGAAATTGCTCTCAGTGTACTCAGGTATGTTAACATCCCTTGTGTGCATTCTTTGTAAGATCGTTTCTGCTGCTGGGAATTCTGCTCTTTGTGAGATGGTATAAAGGGGTGCTTAACATCGGTGCTGTGTGCTGCTTTGGGAATACCTGCTGACTCGTTCAGGGTCCCCTACATCATCTATGAACTGTGCTGTGGTTCTGCTCTGAAGCCGAGGTTTTCCCAGAGGATGACAGGCACTACCTCACTCATGTTTGAGTGCTCGTACCTGCAGGTAAGTGTTAGAGCAAAGTGAGAAGGTGTGCAAGCAATGCCTGCTGTGGATCCTGGACAGCAATGTTTGAGGTCTCAGTGAGAACTTTAAGAAGAAAGTAAGGAGAGAAGAAAGTGTGGAGATCTGTGAGCACAGAGAAACCCAGGCTGAGAATGCGTGAAGCCACGTAGCAGCTGGTACATTTTGGACGTGTGGTGGATCACATCTGAGTGTGCTTGTCCTGGCATTACTGCAAAAGTGAGAGCTGAGATTCGGGAGTATTACTGAATGTCAAAGCCTAGTTAATTATTTAAGAGAAATATTATTGCTTTATTAAATTGTCTTGATCTGCTTCCTTAAAATTTCCACAAGATTGAGGATTTCTGCCTTGAATCTCAATAACTCTGCCTCACCCAGCAGAACGAGCTAGGCAGAGAAAGCAGGCATGCATCAATTATTGCCCGTGTCTCTCAGTTATTATGTCTATAATTCATGAAGATAATTGTGAAGACCTGAAAAATTTAAAAAAAAAAAAAAAAGCCCCACAAAAAGCCAACAAAACGAGGCATTGGATGTGCTGTCTGTGCACAGCCCCTGGGGCACGCTTCCCTGTTCGTCTCCTCGTGTGGATTTGGAGAATAAATATCTGCAGAGTCTTTTGGTAGTGGTTAATCCTTCCTGCCCTGTAATTGAGTGGAGGGTTTCAGTGCCTTTCTGCCCTCCTCCTTACAAGTAGGGAGGGATTGCTTGTGGGAGGAAATAAGTCTGTGGTGGATTACTGGGGGGAGGGGTTGTCCCATGGCCGCTGTGTCAGCATCACCTCTGAGCTGGGCAGGGTTTGGGGGCTTAGTGCTCCATAAGGGAGTAATGTGGGAGCAAAGTGGGAGCTCTGACACGTATTTCTTGGATGTTTGAGCAGGGCTTCAGAGCTCTCTCCCCCTCTTCTTCTTTTTCAGTGCAGGGAACTGCAGCTCTTCAAATTGTCTGAGCTTGTCGTATACAGAAGTGGAGTCCTGGACATGTATGGGAAGCTGAAAGCTGCCTGTCTGAGGGGGAAAAGAGCTCGGAGGGGTGAGGAGGGGGGAGCCGCATCAAGAGCATCGTGGTTGGTTTTCTGGGTCCTGGGGGAATTGCAGCCTTTGAGAACTTGCTGTGTTTTGGCTCTTGCTTTCTTTTTAAAACTTCTGTTGTTGGAATAATTCTAGCTCCGTGTTTCTGTGGACAAACAAGGTCTCTTTTTGCAGGCAGAGTTCCCCCATGGAAGGGGATAGATGATCACTGTGGTCCCAAGAGAAAGCGTTAGAGGTTTTGGCTCAGCCCTTCTGTGCTCGGTGCCCACCTCTCGCTTTGTCTCTGTGCTGTGAATAGTTTGAGCGACCTTAGGAGCATGATGGTGATCGTATCTAGAATCTGCTCCCTCTGAAGCAGCCCTCTGGGTGCAGTGCTCTATCTCTTACTCTGTGCTTGGCCCCACAGAAACCCTTTTTGGACCACTAGGACGAATCTTCTATTTGAGGCTTTCTGCAGAAATGGTGCCAGTAGCTCTGCTGTGCCAAGTGCCTCCTGTCTGCCAAGGATCTGTCCTGCCTTCATCCTATTGACTCTTTTTCTCCCGTTACTGGCTTCTTTTTAATAACGAGAACAACAAAAAACTGTTTTAAACATTGACTCTTCCTCTGCAGGGAGAGGGGAAGAATGACTGATGCAAAAATCCTATTTCATGGTTTATTGTCCCAGAAAGCCACTGGAAGCGGTCTCGGCTCTGATCACTGAGTGGAAGCTGAAGAACATACATAATGAGAATATTTAGACAGATTAAATCCTCCTCCTGAGACTTGCTCGTCTGCGCAGCGTCTTTACTGCTGCTCCATATTTCCTCACCTAAGTGTGTGCGGAGTCCTCAGAGACCACTAGACCCCTATTAACCTTCGTCTTAACAAATGGGCATCTTGTGCTTGTTTGTAAATTGCCTAGGAAAATAAGGGCTAGCAAAATAAATAAGTGGGGGCAAGTGCAGGAAGTGCTGAAATAGTCTCTTGCTCCCGGCCCATGTCTTGCTGCTGCTCTCCGCCTGCCCTGCACCTCAGGAGTCCTGGAAGGTTTGGAGGCCTTGCAGGGCACTTCCAAGCCTGGCAGGGCTGGAGCGTGCAGGGTGAGCTGGATGGGAGGAAGGCACGTGTTGGGTGGCCTGGTGACCTTGTTGAAGGCAAGCACTGATTACAGTTAAGAGCAGATCGATGGCTTTCTAGCTCTGCCTGGGATCACACAGCGCTGTCGGGCTCTCGGCAGCCGAGGTCCCGAGCGGGTTGGCTGTCTGGGTGTCAGTGCTCAGGGCAGTGCTCTGTCCTCTGCTGGGTTCTCTCTTCAGTGCAATTTGTCATCCTCTCTGTAAGGTCAGCTCAGCTTCTTCTGTGTTGACTTGAGGGGAAGGGGCAGTGGGTTTCAGATTCAGATCTCTCTTCTAGAAGACTTCTGGTCTTTCTCTTCCAATTTCTAGAATCTGCTTTCTAGAAAGCAGATACTGAAATAATTGAGAGATTTAATCCTGGGAATCGGTGGCCATTCGGAGCGTCTGATCCAGAATGCTTTCATGACCTGGCAGGCAGTGCAGCTCTGCACCAGGGCAGCCGTTGTCGCTAAAATCTCTGCTCTCTTCCCAACCCTCCTTTTCTGGCAGTTTGGGACGTGGTGTCTTCCCATAATGGGAAGGAAATGGCTTATTCTCAGGGGAAGCCATGCACCTTTTGGGAAAGAGGCATTGGCACAGGTGCCCCTGGTAGCCTGGCTCAGTAGAGTGTCAAAGCTACCCGTGCATCTGTTCTGTCTGAGTCTCCGTTGGTTTTGTAGCTGATGGGGAAGGGACGTGGATCTGCTTTTCCAGGTTCGCAGATGCTGCAGTATCGCGGGCAGCGCAGCGGGTGTGGGCCGGGCTGAGATGGGAGCGCAGATGGTTTAATGGAGATTATCCCAGTTGGAAACGTGCTTGTGCAGTGAATAAAATGAGCGAGCTCGCCGGCACTTCCCATCCCTCATCAGAAGGGGACAATGTCATCCCAGGCTGACACTGTGATCCCAATGCCGGGCTGCAGCCACGTGAGGCTGTGCAGGGGGTGGGAGGTGGGATGAGGACACGTACGGTTGCTCGGTGCCAGCAGAACTTAATCGGCAAATGCGAAGGCTGAACTGATAAGTGTTGATGTAGATCCATCCCCGTGTGCCTCTGCACAGTGCTGCCTTCCCTGGCCCCCTTTGGCTGCAGGTGGGAGCTCGCTGCTTGGTGCCTCGGGTTCTCTTCCTGGGTGCGTGGCGTGTGATCGTGCTCCTCCCGTGCTGTGTAAAGGTACCCAGAGTTTTTATCCTCTGAACAGACCTTGTTTTCAGCCTCCCAGTGGTTTTGAGGGGACCCATCATGACAGCTCTCGAACATCCGTGCTTGATGTGAGCCACCTCCGGCCAACTGGGAGCTGGAGAAACAGAGCTGGAGCGCTGCTGCACATCGAGTGCTTTTCCAAGGGCACCTGGGTTTGCTCCACTCGTTCTCTTTGCAGCAAGTGCTCTTCCTCTGCCCTGCCTTCCTCAGCTGTGCCCTGCAGCAGCATCCGGTAATAAGTGGGTCACAGCTGCTGTCTCCTGGATATTTATTCTTACAGGTTTCGCTGTCTAGAGCCCTTGAGAGCCAGCAGTGGTGAAGGTAGCTGCTGAGACGTCTGGAGCAGAGAGGGCTGATAACACCACGCATCAGTCGAGGTTTGGGATGTCTTGAGTTCCCGGGGTAAGCTAGGGGAAGGGAAGGCAGGTTGATGGGGGCTTACCCTACTGGGGAAGCCATCACCTTGTTTAAACAAATTGAATTGTAGTGTTACAGCTTCCAGTAATGATAAGGATGCAGCTGGGATGCTATTAGCATGTTACCCAGCGTGTTGTGCAGCAAGTCATTCACAGTGAGACCTGATATGGAAATAGAAACAAATGTGCAAAAATGACTTCTGCTCCTATGTGCAGATCCTGTTATGAAAGCTTTGAAATCAAGAAGTCTTCTGCAGAGACTTCAGAGTATTGTGCCACTTGTGTATGCACAGGCACCTGAGCTGTGAGCTGCCCCTGTGGCAGGAGAGGAGCAGTGCTGCATTAAGCATGGTTGGCTACAGATGCCTCAAGGGAGCAGCTTTGCTTGGCTGCAGCCTGCTTTGGGGGCTGGTGGAAGCCCTCCCAGCTAGTCAGCTCTGCAAAGGGAGCTCAGTTAAGTTACTTTTCTCTGGAGTAATTGAGGAAGGATAGGAGCCACGTCTGTTTGAAATAAATGGTGTCTGGGTGTGGGACAGGGAGGCAATTCTCAGCGTTCTTATTGTGGAATTAATAAGGTTGAAATTGGCACACAGCTTTGTTAATATGGCATAAATCCTGTCTCCTTCATCCCAGTCCATTCTTCTTCCGTGGGCTCGTCAGTAAATCCTCTCCATTGCTCACTCATCATGTGCCTGTGACAGACAGACGAGCTGTTCCAGAGGGTTTCCCAAATACTTTGTGTTTCCTGATACAAGGGGGACGTTGGATAGTGAGTGGTCCTGTAAGAGGTGTTTCCTGGCCTGACAGGAGTGTCAGAAAGGAGCATAATGTTGTGAAGGTGGCACAAGAGATCAGCTTCTGGTGTGTGTGTGTGTATGTTTGTGTCTTCTGTTGTTGTTGCCTTTCTTGTGACCGATTGGATTTGAACTAAAAGAAACATCTGGTGGAAGGCAGGTGTCCCTACTGCTAGAGCTGGGGAGGAGAGCGGCCCTTGGTATAACGGAGGAGAAAATGCAGGATTGAGGCAACTAACTTTAAAGGATTAGCTTGTCTCTTTTCACTGTAAAATCAATAGCGCAGGGACTGAAATGTGTTTTCTGCGCAGAGCTGTCTGCTCGTGCATGGCTGCAGGGACTGCGTGGCAGGAAGGAGTGCTGCTGGGGTGGTGTGCCTGGCCAGATGCACTGCGGGTGCTCCCAGCCCTAAGGGGAGCACTGGTGTGACTGGTGGAAGCTTCTGGAGAGCTCAGATGCGCTTTGCTTCCACTAACAGGAGCGTTCTGCACACTTCAGTGCTTGATTGGGCTTATGTGATGATGGATGGTGGGTAAAAGCCTTCGAAGCAAATCCTGTGAACAAATTGGGTACAGAAGTAGCTCTGGACGTCTGTTTGCTTTTGTGCACTTTTGCAGCTTTGAATTTGCCAAAGCTGTTTGTGTTCAGACTACAGCCCTCCCTGCCCAGCAGAGACATTGTCAGCAGGGCTGAGGCTGCCTCCCTTCTAAATGAAGCTGTCCTTTGGAGTGAACACGCCTGGGTAGCAAGGCACCAAAGCTGGCACTGTTCTCTAGGTATTGGAGCCCAGTTTCTCCTGAGTGGGGCAGGTGTCAGAACTGATATCTGTTGGTGATCACTGGTGCTCTGCACAAGTTGGGAGGGCCATAAAGGGGCCTTTAGAAATTCCTGTCCTGTTCCAGGAGGTCCATTGATCTGTCAGTCTGGGAATATGTCTGTAGAAAGTAAGTTACAAATGCCAGATCCTAAAACCCAGGGCTGGAGGAGACTTCTTCAGTTGGCTGAGTGCTCCCCTGGCTGGTTCAATACAGACCTCTTTTTCAGCAGCATTTTGTTTGTCCCTTTAACATCACTCTTGTTTCTAAGCAGAGCTCTGACCTCACTGCCTGCCTGACTTCATCAGCATTTTCATCAAGAAAGGCAGCAGTCCTGATCTTTACCCCGCTGAAATTTTCATTAATTCCTTAACACACAGATAGAAAGTAGCAGGGCTACAGATCTCTGCAGTTATGCCACCCTAAATATTGCCAGAGGCAGCGAAGGGAAGAAGCTCTGAGCAGAATGATATCTCTTTAGCTCCTAAATAAGTCTACAACTTCTTAACATCCTCCTAAATTGCACATTATGTCTGGTTGAGATCACTGACGTTCTTGTCCAAAAATGTGGATTTTTGGACTACATCAGCAAATCCCACACGTGGCTCATGCTTCTGTAAGCAGGACTATAAATACAAATAATGCAGCTGGGATTTATCTTGTAAGTTGAACTCGGTATAATACTCTCAGGCAGATCTGATCTCTGAGGCCTGTTGCAGCAGCCTGGTGCGTGCTGTCGGGCTCACGCGAGCTGCCTGCTGGCCCCGGGCTGCCTGCTGGCCCCAGGCAGCGTGGCTTTCTCTTGCTTTTGTGCTGCTGCCGAGTAGTGGAAGTGTGGGACGTTTCCTTTTCCTCCAGGCAATTCCAGCCTGACAATGCACAGTGATTGGGATGATGCTATCCATGAAATTGCGTCCTCCAGGCAGCTGGAGAGTTCTGAGATTCAAGGAGAAGTTCACCAGGGGAAACAGAAACAGTGTGAGTGAGCGACAGAGCCAGCCCGGTGCTGTGGCCCTGGGGAGCAGTCCTTGCTGATCCCACACACCCCATGGCCGTGGTGCTCCATGGCTTGACGCCTTTGCAGGGCTCTCTGTGCTGTGCTGGTCCGTGTCTCCCTGGCTCTGTGCTGTCTAACCCAGGGGCTTTTGGGGTCGATACAAACCCAGCTGGAGTTGCCAATGCCCTGAAAGGAGAGGCGATGAATACGCAGGGATTTGGCGCCGTGTCTGTGTGGTAACGATTATGCCCTCAGACTTCGTTGGTGGGAACTCATTAATTTCTTGAACCATGCTAATAAATTGGGAATTGGGTAACCTTGAGTCCCCGTCTCCCCCGGTGTCAGGGAGGAGGAGGATGCCCGTTCTGTAGCCTGTGAGAGGTCACAGTGAGCTGGTGATGGGGGATGCAGCCGGACCGGGCTCTGCAGCCCCGCTGCTGTCCTTCCGAGTGTCGCAGAGCAGCCACTCTGCTCTCCTGCATCCATCCACTTTGCTGCCTTCCTCCTCCTGTTCAGATGCAATTAGGAGATGCAGAGTAAGGGAGAGCCAGGGGTCAAGGAGGCGCTGAAGTGATTACAAGATGCTGCAAATGGTGTTGCCATAAATACTGCAATGATGAAAAATAAGGTGCCAGTCACCTCGGGGTTGTTGCTGGCCTCCATCTTTCTCTTTCTGCAAGAAATGATTATGGAATTGTATTTACCCCAGAGAGTGCATGCAAGCTTGCTGCTGGCTGTGATCCTGCATACCCGGGTGTGCCAGGGACTGCAATCCTTGCGCTGAATGACTTTGTGCCTGGCTTTTTTTTCAGTCTGGGAGGAGGAATAACTAGTTTTCCAGGATTTTCTTTCCAGTCTGGAAAACTTGAAGCTGACCCAGTCTCATTGAGAGCTTTAGAAGCCCTGCCATGGCTCAGTGGGGAGAAAAGAGCCTTGCTGTGCACTTGGTTCCACCCAGCTAAGTAGCTTTGGAGCCGTGGGTACCTTCTTGTGTCTTGCAGGAAGTCTTCCTTCTGGAAGCAGTGCTGAGAGCACTGTCCCAGGGATCACAGGAGGTGGCCTCTGTCCTGCGGGTGCTGTGACTGCAGGTGGTGAAACACCACTGCCTTTGCTGGCAAGAGCTCGTGACAGCGGCCTGGTTCCTGAGGGATACGTGCTCCCACCTCAGCTGGGGAGGAAGGCGAGTGAGGAGTCGTGGTGCTGGCAGTGTGCTCCGTGTGAGTTATGAGTGTGAGCTGCTGCCAGGTGTCCCAGGAGCGGGGCGTTAATTACCGGCGCTGCTGTGGCAGCAGATGTCTGCTGTACTCAGAGCGTAACCAGCCCTCTTTCCTTACCCATAAATATTGCTTGTGGGATGTCTGGCGGCTGAGTCCTCCTTCCATTGTGACTTTGTTGCTCTATGGAGGGATCTGGAAATGACAATCCTCCTCGTGTCTCAGTCCTTCGAGCAATCCTTGTTGTTGTGCCGGGTTCTCTTTTCAACCAATTTGAAGAGCTTCATGATGGCTTATCTGCTGATAACGTGCTGCCTGTCAGCACAGCCCCAGCTTCCAGCCTTCAGACGCTGTGGATCTTCGGCTTTATATTTCTTCAGCTCTCTAAAAGACTCTTCCTGACCAGTCAGACTCCTCTCATGTTTTTATATTTGTACTGCCCGCTGCAAGGGGTAAAGCTTTACCAAGGAAAGCTTGGATGGCAGCCCTCAGCCATGTGCCATCTGGCTCCTTACCTAGAGATATGAGCTCATGCAGAAATGTGGCTTTGTCACAAGAGCAAAGGGGAGGAGAGGTGGCAGAGGGGCAAACACGATGCTGTGCTGCAGACCCCTTGCTCTAGTTGGGCTTCAGCTGGAAATTGCTGAAGCCTTGATGTGAGTGACTGGAGCCTGCTGCTGGGCAGCACAGTGACTGCTGCAAAGAGCCTGGTGGGTCAGTGTGGGTGAAGCTGCAGGTAACTCAAGTGTTCAAAGTTCTGCTTATTTTAGTTCAAAGTGAAATAAGAGGGAGGAAGGCATTTCAGATTTAACAGTTCTGTCCAAAGTCAGCCCTGGAAGTTCCCCGAGGACATGAATAAGAACACCAGTTCATGAGGAGCTACTTCTGCTGAAGACAACTGGTCTGATTCAGGCTTCCAGCGGAAGGTAAAATCTGTGACCTGTGTCAGAGCAGGTAAAATAGCTTTTGGGTTCTGGTGGTTTTTACCTCCAGAGATGTCTCTGTAGACAGTCTGGAGGAGAGTACCTGACAGAGGAGCAGAGTCCCTGGGCTCTCCTGACATCTTGCTTGCCTAAGTGCAGAGAGCAGGCTGGTTCCTCCTATTGTTCTGCCTGTCCCTTGTAGAGCTCATCTGGGCTGTGGAGTAGCTCTGAGCCCAGGGGCATCTTGCAGAAGTGAGGGGGGAGGGTCAGAATTGCCAGTGCTGACAGCATATGTGAAATGTCTGCTTTTTCCTACCATGTTCAAGGAGACTTGCATTGTCTGAGCACCGAATCGAAGCAGCCTTCCTCTGGGAGGTGTTTGTTCAGCAGGGCTCTGTCACTGTCCTGCTTCACAGGAATGTTCCGTACCCATAGTCCTGCGTGAAGCATTCAGTTTCCAACCAAGGTGATAAAGTCTTCCAAGGAGAGTGATCCATTTTGTTAAACCAATAACTGTTTAAATGTTCCCCAGAAGAGTAAAACTCTTAGCTGTGGTGTTTTTGTTTAGGAGCACCGTTACTCAGTGCTTAGGAAATGTAGGCATTGCTGTCTGCAGAGCTGGAGCTGTTACTGCTGTGCGATGAGCGAAGCTCATGAGAGATGTGGGCACTTCTGGGGACAAGCAGGAGCTTCCAAGGGAGAATTTGGAGTGAGAAGGGAAGGGAGGCAGCTCCCAGCCTGAGCCTGCTGTGCTTGTGGGCCTTGGCTCAGTGGGAGGAGCAGGTTTCTGAGACCTTGCTCAGGGCACAGGCAGGTGACGTGCTGCTCATGGCCCTGGTAGCCTGCAGGGGACGAGCTGCTGTTCTCTTGTGCTAATCGTCTTCTAATTTTCTGGCTGAGAACACTAGTAAAAGTGAGAAACACTTGTAGTTAATGTGCCATGCCTGCATGCTGCTTTCCAGCATGAGGAGGAAGCAAACACTCGTGCATCTGTTGCATGTATTTGCTGTGTGCATTGTGTGCCCACGGCAGCAGGCCTGGCTGCTGCTCTGCCGTTTCCCATTGGGTGGAGGAGGTTGGGGAGTGATGGGGGAATGGTTCTGAGCTGCTGCTCCTGGGGAAGCACACAACCTTCCCTGCTGCACTGTGACTGTGGGCAGCACGCAGGAGGGCTGCTGCAGCTTCCCCAGAGCGAGGGTTCCCTTATCTGAAGTTTGGAAATGATCTGTCCTTGCGCCTGCGTGCTGCTGACAGGAAATCACTATGAGAAAAATCCTTTAATCAGCACAGACTGCTTAGACAGTGCTCGTTCTGCCTTGGGTTAATTTGCTGAAGTTCAGGAGGGGGATGATCAGCTCTTCGGTGTCGAAGCTGGCTGAAGAGGTGAGCTGGAAAAGTTTGGAGAGCTTTTCAATCTGAGAGCTCTGCGCACTTGACTTTTGGCAGGGCTACCTGGTGCAGTGTCTGTTAGGCATCAGATTGTTTGGATGGTGCCTCTAATGAAGCACTCCGTTAATTATATTCCTCTGGGGAAAACCTTGAGCGAAGAAGACATTGGGTAGGAAGTTTGGTATGTGTCTGAGGTGCTTATTTGGGCTTACTTCTTCCTTGGGGAGAAGTTATGAAAGTAATTAACTTCCTAAGTAGGAAGAGCACTTAGATGCCTGGCACAGCGAGGCAGACAGATTGGATGTGCTCCTTGGAAGCATTGCTGCTCTTCTCACCCTTTTAGTGATGGGTGTAAGTGTGCTTCACGGCCTCGGGGTGAGATTTGGTCTAACCCAGGGCTGAGCCCTTGCCCCTTGAGTCCTGGCTATGGATGAAGAATCGGTTCCTCTTTCTGACCTGTGCTGAACCTGTACAGCTGAATGGTTTTGCTTTGAAGAGATGTTAATCTTGCTGTTCAGTGCTGAAGGTAAATGCAGAAATGGAGTGGAATTCCTTCTACTTTGTTGGTAGTTGGGGTACAGGTTCTCCCAGCAGCTGACCGTGCTTTTTGTGTCCTTCAGCACTTGAGCCCCTATCTGCTCTGCTGCGTGTCTTCCTGCAGTGCTTAGCAGCCAGCTGTTGGTGCACAGTGATCCTGTGCCAGTCCTGGTGCGGTTGGAGGTGCTGCTTTGCTGATTGGTTCTGATTTGCTGGGGACACCCATTGATCATCTCCATCCTTCCTCTGCCTCTTCTGTTTCTGTTCCTTCTGATGCACGAGCTAATGACATGATGTGAAAGGAGGCTTGGAGCAGTGTGAGCATGTTGAGAGGTGGAGTTTGAGACAAATTCATCACAAACTTAGACTATTACCAGAAAATTACTCTCATGTCTACCTTGGTTTGCTCTCAGTCCTTAAGCTGCATCTCGTTTGGCTGAAGTTTGTTCTTTGCAGTTTGTGTATTACCCCGAGACTGACTGCAGCAGTTTGGAGAGGGCAGGAGGAATAGGGAGTTTGAGTTCCTGCTTATTAAAGAAAGGAACAAGAGGAGGACAGTGTGGAAGGCTGTGGCTGAATGTTGTGCTTCTCAGTGTCGCAGTTGTTAAGGTTATTCTCGCTCCTGGTCTGGTCAGGCTTGCCTGTAGTGCTGTATTGAGTGTGATTTCAGCACTGCCTCCTAGGAGCCTGAATTATGTCACTAATCAGAATTCTGTATATGCCTTGTCTCTGTTTTTCTGCTTGCAAGAAACAGAAACCACAAAACCTATTGTCAGTGGTGGCCCTGGGTCAGAATGTCTTGACCGAGCAGCGTGTGAGACCCAAGGGTCCCTCCCTCCTTCCCCGTCCTGGATTGACTTGTGTCATCTGAGAATACTTTGATGTGAGGAGTTTCCAATTTGCCTTGCAGATGTTCTCAGACAGTCTCAGAGAGGTTTCCTGGGGTCGTACTTGTCTTAAAATAGCTTGGTTTCTGTTCTGCTTCGGACTCTGCCGGGGTCGACAGAGACCTGGAGGCTGAGCAGCCTGCCCTTCTGAGCCCCACGTCTTCCCTTCTGGTGACACCTTTTGTTGGGAGCTGCTGTAAGAAGCCATGAGAAAGGGTAACGTGTAAATATTAATGTGGACTATTTGTCTTCAGAATCCTTTCACATTCTGAACGGAGCTGCACAAGTGTGCAGTGTAGCCTTCCAGATCCTGCTGTACAGCCTGCAGCCGTGGTGCCAGCTCACAGCTCTGCACTCGTGGGCCTCTCCACGGAGTGCAGGCAGGGGTCTGGTGCAGTGCAGGTAGGGATCTCTTTTGCAGCACCTGTCGTGTCTCCTGGTTACACGTAGCTTCTCAGTTCACATTCAGACCTCAGTCAAGGTCTGTTATTGTCCCGCAGTAGAGCTTTTTCTCCCCCTGGGTGAGGTGGGGCTGTGGATGCTGCAGTGCTGCTCCCCCAGGTATGGGCTGACAGTGTGAATGCGTTGTGAGCTGCAGGAGAGGGCCAAGGAAAACTTGTGCAGGATTTGAGAGTCTAAATGTTCCAGTTCTGATGGATGTGCCTTGCAACCCTGCTGAGAGAGGTGCAGCGGATGGGTGCTGTGCTGCTCCCCGGTTTAGCTTGCTGAGACTCACTGCTCTCTCAGTAGACATCCAAGGGCAGTGAAGGTATTCCTGATGAGTGTCCTGAATTTCATTGGATGAAGTTTTTAGGACCATCTCTGTTTTTCTCTTCATTTTACACAGGCTTGCAGCATCCAGGTGGACAGCTGCACTGTTAAGCTGTAAGCTTCCTGCTGTAAAAACGCAACTTAATGTAGGGAAATCCTGGTCATTGCTGTTCAGCCTCAGACCCCCCAGAGCTGGCTGTCGATGTTAATGCAAGCAGACCAGTAGTACATATTGCTCTCCAGACCCAAACTGAGCGTGTACCTGAACAAAGAGGCCACCGTTTAATATTTAACGTTCCGTAAACCTGCACTGAGAGCTTGTTCTGAGATGTGTCAGTAAAGGCACGCCGGAGCTGATAGCAGCGGCTGAGAGCCAAGAGGATGCTATGCTCTACTTGTGCCCGAGGCATGTTCTCTGATACCAAGCAGCTTGCTTGACCCCCTGTATTGCAGCCAACCTAGCTGTAAAATTAAGCAACAAGGAAAGCTCTGTGACAGACGGATGTGTCTGGAGGTGAACTTTCAAGGCAAGCTTCGCTCTACTGATAAATGTCTTACTAATAAAATTTGTTTTTTAACCAGTGTATGTTTTTTTTGTCCTTGTAGGCAGCGTTCACTCTTCTCTTGGGCCCTTTTACCTTCTTCAATGTGCAGAAGACCAAGTATCTTCAAATCGTGACGTCTCTGATGAGATGGATAGGTGAGTGTTGGCAGGCCCCCACCTCTTCACTGTAGGTGGAACCTGAGTCATGCTCCTGATGCATCTTTTTGGCAAGATATGCCTGTTGGGAAGCAAGCTCTTGTCAAAACAAGTCTTTGAGGAAGACTGCCCAGACTTGATATCCTCAATGAAAAAAAGGAATTTTATTCTGGGATGGAAATTCTGGTTGAACCAAAATATTCTCAGTCAAACACAATCTGGTACATGAGGGTTTAACATGGTTAATGTGAGAGGTAGAAGGGGTTTGGAAGGGTCTCCTGGGCGTGGGGTAGGCATGGTAAGCACTAGTTACTGTTCCAGCAGTGAAGTGTGCAGCAGGTTTCCAATGACCTTAGTTCTGATCTGAGAATAAAAAGTACTTCTGTAAGAATTTCTGAGCTTGGTTTCATCATGTTTGCTCATCTAAGAAATGCTAAACCAACATGTGTTGTCCTTGGGAAGCCCCACTCTCACCAGCTCTCTCCAAGATCCTACTGCCAGCACTTCTGAGTAGACAGGTAATAACCTGAAGGGAAATAAAGACATCGGTGTTAGCAGTGTTGTCTACCAAAGATCCAGCTGCCTTACAGCTGTGTGGTAAAAGTGTGCCCAGACCACCTGAGCACACAGTTCTCTGCTTGTGCTGATCACTGGCTCTGGGAGAAAAGCTGATTCTCACACCGTTTCCCACCACACACACATTTGACCTGGCTTCAGCTGGGGGATAATATTTCTCTTCCCTGAGTTCAAAGGCCTGTAATCCTGTTTGGAAATGGCTGGCAGTCACTGCAGCGCCATAGAGAGCCTGTTCCAGGGAGAGTCTGAGATGGGGTCAAGCAGTCATCACCCAGGAAGATGAGGTTGGGTCTTAAGCCCTCAAGTCTCAGATGCCGAACAGCTTGAGTTAACGAATGCTGACCTCACAGAGTATGAAAATTCCAAGTGTTTTTTTTCTTTGCCTTTGTTGTCTGAGCACATGAAAGGTTTGAAAGCCCCTGTGTCCTTCAGGGAGAGGGGTTATCTCATTAAGGGGTATTAAAGGAAGTTTTTAAAGAAGTGTAATCTCTTCAGCACGCTGGCCTGTTTCCAGTCACTCTGCCTCCTCCTTCCCGGTACAGCCGTCAGTCAGAACTCATCCCATCTCTGTGACAACCTGATGCCTGTCTGCTCTGCCACTGCCTTCCCCCTAGCTAGCTGCCTCCAGTCGGAGGATTGCTGAACCTTGGCATTAATGCAGAGCTGCCTCTTTTCTAGTGCTTGATGGTGAGGGACAAAAGCAACGTTTGTAGAGGAGCAGGAAGAATTCATGCTTTAGCCTGATTGATTCCTGCGTCAGCATGCTGGAGAACAGCTGCCCCAGATAATGATATTTAATGACCCTGACAGCACCTCGGTGGCTACTTAGAGCAACGGATTCCGTATGTGTACAATGAGGGATAGATTTATTAGGGAAGACAATTTATCAAGCAGTCATGTGATGCAGGGAGCAGAAAAGCTCTCGTTGCAGGCTCTGGGATGAGTCCCATGCTGTTTAGATTTATCAAGCTGGCTTCTCCTATGTCCTCACATCACCTGCTGCATCACCTCCTCCTCTAAAAGCTGGGCTGTGACTTAAACACGGATTGATCTTCTGTTGGTTCTTGGTGAGCTTAGATCCTAAAGAATGGCATTGTGTACTGCTTTGTGGACTCTCGAACTTGTCCTGCCCGAATGCTGACAGGCCAGATGTGGATTCCTGTTCAGGCATAACCTGTGCCTTCCTTTTGACTTCCTCTGGTTGTGTTTAGCCACGTGATGCTGAAGGTGCTTCTTTGAGGCACGCTGAGCAGCAGTGCTGAACACTGGAGCTGCCAGACGAGCTGTTTGTTTTGCTGGGTAAAAGCTGCTCTTCGGGCAGTGCCTGCTGAGCACCCTCCTCCCCAGCCCAGTGAAAAGCCCTTGGATTTCACAGCAGCAGCAGTTGATGTAAGGCTGCACTGCCTCAGGTGTACTGGCGATTAAGATGACAGTGGCTGAGAGGATAGTTCTTGGCAGCAGGGAGGGCTTGCTGTGCGTGAAGGTCATTTCTGCTAGTGTTTGTAATGGTGTCAAGGCTGCCTTTGAAAGTTGCTTTCCCTCTTTCCCCTGATCTAAGTGATAATCAAATGTCACCAGCCTCTTTCCAGAGCCTCGTGCTCATTGCAGGCAGCACATCAGCTAACAGTCTGCAGCAGCCTCTACACCTCATGGACAGGAGAAATTTCACTCTGAAAAAATATGGTCTTACACACTGGAGCCTGAACTGGAGAGAAAAAACAGACCAGTTTGAAGAACGTGGAGATGCAGCGGGGATCAGCCCTATGTCTGGTGGATTCTCATCCCAGGATAAGGCACTAGCCAGAACAGGCACCTCTGAAGCCTCTGTAAGGAGAATGTTGAAGGAGGAGCTTGCAAGCCCAAGTGCTCCACCACCAGAGAGCCCAAACAGATGGACTCCTGTTGTTTGGGCCTGTTGAATGCAGCTCATCTGGAAACAAGGCTGGCACAGCAAGGTTTTTCCTGTCAGAAACGATAGGAGCTCAGAGGGTGGATCTGCTTCCCCAGCTGGACTGGGGCAGGCAGAGGGCTTGCAGAGGTGTGGAGCTGCTGGCAGTCATCAGAAGAGTCACAGCTCCCACGCTGGCTCCAAAACCAACTACTGCCTCATGTAAGGTGGTTAAATTTAGTGTGGTGCTCAGAGCTTGAACAGCTGACCTTATCAGTCCTTAAAGCTCTTGCTTTTCTTTGGACTCGGCCTATGTGTATTTGTTTGCCTTCACCGGGCTCCCATCACCTTTCCAACAGTAAAAGCTTTTGCCAGCCCTCTCCTTCTGCCTGAGCTGCCTTGGGGGGACTGCAGCAATTTGAGCACAGGTGTAGAGGGAGCCAGCCTGCTGTGCACAGAGGGCTGGTCAGGAAAATCACTGCTTGAATTGCTGGTGGTGGTGCTTAAGGTGATCTTAGTTAGGGACGAGACTTTGTTGGCTCGCTCGGTTCCTGAGCAGTGTCATTCAGCAGTGTGAACAGACTCCTTGTGGTGCGGAAGATTCCTTCCCCAAGCTGTAACTTCCTCCTTTCGGCCTTGGGGAAGCAAGGTGTTGTTGGCTCAAGCCCTTGGTGGGCTGTGGACCCTGTTCCCAGGTCTCGTGGTACAGCGGTCATCTGCAGGAGGCCAACCCAGCTGAGCTGTCAGGAAATGACAGCCGTGGGTATTTTCAACTTTACTGGTTAGAATTCAGGCTTTCTTCCTTCCTGAGGGCTAAAATCTGTAGTGGTGATGAACTGCTCCCTCAGGAGACTTGATATCATGCTTTTTTCCTCCGTCTTCCCTTCAGTCCTGGGCTAGTGGGCAGTGTTTGTTGTTTGCTTGAGTTCAGCCCTCAGGATGCAGCAGGAGGAGGTGAGCTCGGGGGCCTCAAAGCAGCGGGGGCACAGCCCTACCTCTTTGTTATTGGGTAATAACTCCTAGCAGCATCACAGGAGGGGATAGGGATTAAGAAAGATAACAAAAGGGGACATGGCTTGGAGGAGCTCAGCAGCAAACACTGGGCTGTTGTGTATTAAGCAGCTAACCCAATTAATTGCAGCCTGTTACAGGGTGAGAGGCTCTCTGGGTGGGCACTGGTGGCTTTAAAGATGCTGGTAGCATGCTTATTGCTGCTGCTGTTGGACGGTCTCTGGCAAATGTTCCCAGACATTTCCCACGTGGGACATTTGCTCTGTGTGTTGCTCTTGATGGTGTACTGTAGATATTAAAAAGTATTGTATTTTAATAGAGGCGTTCTATAGGGGAACAAACTGGGTCTGGTTGCTGCGGGCTCGTTCCTCTCTCCCTGTAGTACAGTTGGACCTGGTCACGTTTGTTCCAGGAGCTGCAGCCCTTGGCACATCGCTCCCATCTCCATACGAGCAACAATGTCAGTTTTGTCCAGAAATTAAATCTCCTCCCTTGGCTCTTTGCCTTGGCCAGTAAGGTGGAGGGAGGAAGTACGGGAGTAGCCATGAGTGCAGTGAGTGTGCAGGGTATTTGGTAGAAGTCTCCCAGGTGGAAGCTAGGAAAGAGCCCTCCCAGGGCGTTCTGGGGGGGCTGACTTCCCTGCCTGCTCCTTTCTTTGGTACGTGTGCTCTCCTCACAGGAATCCTGTGCTCTTCAGGACTCCTCAGCACTTCTCTGCAGAGGACTGGTCTCAGACCATTACTCTTTGTGGGCACTCCTCAGCTGTGCTGTCACTGCCATCCTTAGCAGACTTAACTGGCCGTGCACAGGTTGATTCAGTACAGAAACCCGGAGCTGCTGTGCTTCGTGCCTCCAGCTGCAGCTCTGCAGACAGATTAATGGCACAGGCTGATGGAGGATGGGGGGTGGCAGTTACCTGGTCTTGCTCGCAGCCTCCGAGGTGGCCTCTCTGCATCCACAACAGAGCTTTCTGTAACAGCTGATGGGGGACCCGTGAAATCTCTGCCCCTTTCACAGGACGAGCCATGCTGGTCAAGTAAGAGGGAACAGAGCTGTAAATCAGGATACTGTTGCACGTTGCCCGGGCTTAGGGATTGTGGCATGAAGTAACTTGGAAGGAACTTGTTCTCATATCCTTTTTGGAACAGAGAAAGCTGCTGCCAGAGCCCGGGGTAAATAATTCACTAAGAAGTGCATATATTTATGAAGAGTTAGTTAAAAGGCAGCGCTTCTGTCATGCTTGCTCTCGGTCTTGTCAGTTGAGGAGCTCATTTCAGAGCTGTTTATGGGGGGCAGTGGGGTGAAGCAGTGCTGGTGCAACTGAAAGAGCCTCGTTAGCTTCAGATGGAGATGGAGAGTGACACGTGGTGCTGGATGGGAGCGCTGACATCCTGCATGGGGAGCTGATGGTGTTCCTGAAAAGAGCACTTCATCCAGGCAGCAGGAGGTGAGCTGATGGCTCTGAGCTGGGGAAGAGGAGCTGGAAACGTAAGGACATATGCATCCCTAGTGCTGCAGAAGGATCTGGGTTGTGGTGCCCATGCAGATTTTCAGGGCACGTGAGTGGCACACCAGGCTGCTCTCTGCTGCTCTAAGTGTGAAGGATGTGCTTTAGGGACAAAGCAGAACGTGGCTGGGTTGGCCGAAGGCAAGGTGGAGTGTGTGGATGAGGCTGTGGGTATCTGGGTTTCATGGAGCGTGGTGCTTTTGCTCCCAGTGCTGTTGAAGCAAGCGTGCAAATCCTTACGTTAGATTTGTGGTGATGCTGAAGTGTGTGCTACTCCTTTCTCATGGAAAAGTAAATTCCCACATGGAGAGAGAGAAGTGACTGTCAAAGCTAACAGAAAGCCGAGTCAACAGCAGAGCTCCAAGCAGAGTCCTTGATGCAGAAACCTGTGGTGCTTTTGCTAAAGGTGAGCAGAGGAGAGAGGATGATGAACTACGGGGTATTTTTCCATCAGAAGCAAGCAAAACTTCTTGGCTGCTTTTCCCTTCCCATATGTTGAGATAAAACATCCGTGATGAACACCAGAGCGTGGAGCAGTTTTTCTCCCCGTGAGCTGTTACTGGAGTGCAGGCATCTGGATCTTGGCTGATGGGTGCTGGGAGGGGACAGCTCCAGCAGGCTCACAGTGCCTGTTGTCATGGCTGGGGAGGCTGCTTGTACATCTTGCTTAGGGCACTGCAAACACTGACCCAGGAAGCAAAGAAAAGGGGAGAGGTGATGTCTCTACAGCGGAGAGGCCTTGCTGATGGCCAAGAAGTCCTGGTGGTGCTTTTTAATCAGCTTTTTCTTCCTTTGTCAATGGAACGAGGCCAGGGCAGCAGGAAGCTCCTGACATGGCTGCAGCAGCAGTCAGCACGGCCTGCTGGGGTGGGTGAGGTGGCAGGGCAAGCCAAGGTGCTGAGACTCCGTGCTCCCATTTCTGACCACCTTTTTCTTACCTTTTGGTAAGCTGCATCACACTTGTGTGATCTTAATGTGCTCACATATGGCTGAGTCTCCCCTGCTGCATGAGCAGCAGTCCCCTGCCATGTGGGCTGTGCCTTAGGCTTCGCAGCAGGGAGGTGAAGTTGTCCCTGCTGTCCATTAGAGGAAGGAACTGCGCTGTCCCACAGCTTCAGCTCATCCCTTTCTTGTGGGAAGAAATTCCCCTCTTCTTTGTGACATTTCTCTCTAGAGAATCACTGTCTTCAGTGAACAGATCCATCTTGTTTCCCCACAGCCTCTGCACTCATAAATCCTTCATGTTCTTGGAGGCTTGTTTTAGGCTTGGTCATTGCCAAGTCTGATCCTTAACTACTCCAGCTCCCACGTCCAAGGGAGCAGATCTGGTTTTCGTATTATGTCTTTGCCATTGTTTCTCATAGAAACCTCCTGTGAAGGTTGGAGAAATTTATCATTTTTTTTTCTGCTGTCTTGACAGGGGTGGAGGAGAGTTAGACCAGAAACTCATTCTGAGCTTTGTTTCTTCCCAGAACCTACCATGGTGGATGAGAACAAACGCTCATCCTTGCACTACGATGGCCTTTCTGCAGAGGGGTGAAGCACACGAGCCAGCATTCACCATTTGCAAACGTGTTTGCTCTGACTCTGCAGAACAGTCCTTAAACTTAGGAGGGCTAGGTCATCGTGGCTGCTTCTGCTATGCTTCTGTCAAAGCTCACAAAAACTCTGTATTTCTAATATCCCCAGGCTCCCATCTTTCCCCTAAGTACTGATATCTGGATGTGCTCTCATCCATATTCATCCTTCCTCCACCTGCAGGATCCGTAGCATAGCTGCCCTCTCTCTGAATCATCTCGAGTCAAGCAGGAGCTGTCTGCCAGGGCTGCTCTGTCTGAGGGAGCAGGCAGTGTTTCCTCCTTGCAGAGCAGGAGGAGGCTCTGTAGGTGAGGCAGTGGGGCAGCGGTGATGGCACACATCACAATTTTTGCCTCTTTGCAGAAGGTCCTTTTTTTCCCCACATTCGCATTTGCATCTCTCAGTTATAAAGGTGCTCAAACCTCATGGGTAGGGCACAGGAGATGAGTAGAAGTGTCCTCTGTGCCTTGTTGGCTGCTGAGCCTGTGGTGTGTGGGTTTGGATGTGTCTAAGGCTTTGGAAACCGGGACAGGCAAAACCCTCAATTGCTTGTTAAAGACTTGTAAAAATAAATATGGTAGTGCTGTAAAACAAGGTTTTCATGTAACCTACTAACAGCCCATCGTCACCTTCCTGTCTTTGCTGTTGGTCCTCATGTCTGGAGGGCTTCTGTCCCTGGAGCTGAAGTGATTTGTCCTACACATACAGGGTGGATGGAAGCTCTCATGACCCCGTGTCTGACTTAGCAGGGATTCCTTCTGGTGGAGCACAGCTGCTGGACGGCTGCAGGTGACTCAAAGCAGCACGGTGTGACCGCCTTCAGCCCTCTGTCCCAGGTGGAGGAGGATGTGAGCAGGAGCTGTGTGTGCCTGCAGGGTCCTGTGCTGCCTCTTGTCTGCTCAAAGCTGCCCGTCAGTCAGAGTCTGTCATCTTCTTTTCGTCTTGATTTATCATCCAGCATAACTGGGTTTCAGAGTTTCATTTTGGGCTTGCCGCCTCCTGGGGACAGGCAGATAAATCTGGCATGCAAATGGTTTAACTCTGCGGTTCCAGGAGCAGGGCGAGAGGAAGCCATCACCTGGCTGAGCAGAGATGTGTGCGTGGGAGAGGTGCAGGGCTCTGCAGTTCTGCCCCGTGAGGCACAGGAGCAGAGCAGAGTGGGGCTCCGGAGCCTGAGTGCTTCTGCAGGAGGGGAAGGAGTGCACTCAGCACATGTCCCGCTCTGCCTGGCCTGGTTTGCCGTGTTCTCCACAGCACCTTCTCTCTCTTGGAGCCTGCGTGACCCGGGGAGCAGGGGCAGTGCTGTGTCACATAAGGCTGCCTGGCTCTAGCTCGTTTGGCTGGCACGTGGAGGAAGCATGGGATGCTGCAGTGACCGTACCTGTTCTCCCAGGGCCCTTCTGTTGCTGGCTTGAGTGGAGAACAGTGGGAGCTGCTCGCATCCAGAGCGACGAATTACTCTTTTCCATGGCCCCCTGTGGCTGGACTTTGGGAAGTCAATACTGCCCAGCAGTCCCGAGGAGGTCTGCCTCTCCCGGTGCCAGGGAATGGATTTGCTGTCACCCCTGCAGCCCGGTGCTTTCAGTGACCTGTCCAGCTTGTCCTGTCCCTGCAAAGCAGTTGGAAGTGAGAGGTTTCCCGAGTGCAGCTCAGCAAGTGCTGAGCGTGGAGCTGCTGTTAGAAGGATGAGGAAGGAACACTGAGAGTAGGAACTGAGTTTTGGAGAGCGCTGAGAGTGTGTGGGAGAGGACAGCGCGCAGTGAGGTTAACCTGGTGTGGCAGGGGATGGAAGAGGAGCCTGTTCTGGAGCTGTTGCTGCTGTTCCCATCCCTGGCAAGCCCTGCTGCCTGCAGCTGCCCATGTCAGGCAGACCGAGCCCAGCACAAAGCACGGGGCTGTCCTCAGCACTGCCCTGCCCAGCTCGTGGTGCTGCCTCGCAGGGGCTCAGCCGTGGCACTGTCTGCTCTTCTGTTCAATCTGTGTTTTTATTTATGACATTCAAAGTCATGCATAATACAACTGTCAGCGATTTTGGGTTTTTTCATTACCTGATAATTCATGGCTGTGCTCTGATGCCTCAGACCAGTGTAGGAGACAGCCCTGTGCAAGCCATGATGGCCCATCCACTGCCAGCACCGGGCAGTAAATCGTTGTGTGTTCTGCCCTGCCAGGCAGGTTTTGTCCCCGCTCCTTGTTGACTCCAGCTGATGATGGTCCTTCCCAGGTCGGCGTGATTTCTGTGATGCCAGAATTGGTTTTCTGCTGTTTTTATGTGCCATGCTGGAAGTAATATTCTAGCAATATCCACTTCTGGCTCAGATTTCCACCAGCACAGTAAATGAGGGGATTGGCCCAATCTCCTCGGTTGGTTTTTGTCCGTGGCACTCGCTTTGCGATCAGCTTTGTGGAACGTTGTTAGGCTGCTCCCTGACAGAAGTGAAGGATGGGCGAGCAGCCTTTGTGCCTGCAAGTGATGAATTTTAATAGCAGTCTTTCGGTGCTGTCTTAGTCCCTTCCAGGCTGGCTCCTCCACCCTGGGATTAAGTGCAGACAGCCTGGGGGGGGCTGGCTAGTTCTCGCTCCGTGGTGCTTGACGGATCGCAGGGATGGGGAGGCTGTGCAGTGCCTGCTGCTCCCCTGCACCTGTCTGTGTACGTAGGTGAGGCCTTGGGAGTTTGCAGTTGCAGATGTGTAGGGATGTTCCTGGGGCTGACTGCAGCTGGGCCGAATCTTTTCTTCCTTTAGAGGTCAAAGCTCAAACATCTCTGAACATCTCTCATTCCTAAATGGTGATGTTTGGCTGAGGTGTGGCAGTGTCTGAGGGCTGAGATGCTCTAACCCTAGTCTCAGCTGTGTCCATGCAGTGCTCCTGGAGCCCCCAGAGCAGTCAGCTGCAAAAGGTGGGACAGTGAGGGCCTGGGGAAGGAGATATCTGCCAAAGGCACTCCTGAGCCTGCTGCCTAATGTTCTGACTAACGCTGACAGCACACCCTGATTAATTCCTGCACGTCTTGCCTTTGATGCAGCGTGTTCTCCAGAGATAAGGGTCCCGTGGAGCAGGGAGCTGGTGCCGGGGCTGCGGGTGCCGGCGGGAGGAGGGCTGTGGGAGCGTGGCCCGGGCTTGACCTGACGTGTTCTCTCTCTCCAGCTTTCATCCTCATGATAATTCTGGCCCTCATCCGCATCAGCAGAGGCCAGGCAGAAGGTCACCCGTCCATGGCGCAGCTGTCGGGCATCCGCAACCTCTTTGGGGTGTGCGTGTACTCCTTCATGTGCCAGCACTCGCTGCCGTCCCTCATCACACCCATCTCCAAGAAGAGGCACGTCAACAAGCTCGTGCTGCTCGACTACGTCCTGATCCTGGCCTTCTACAGCCTCCTGTCCTTCACTGCCATTTACTGCTTCCCCAACGACAGCCTCATGGACATGTACACGCTCAACTTCACCGACTGTGACATCGTCAGTGCCGCCTTCATCCGTTACTTCCTGGGGCTCTTCCCGGTGTTCACCATCAGCACCAACTTCCCCATCATCGCCGTGACCCTGCGCAACAACTGGAAGACCCTCTTCCACAGGGAGGGGGGCACGTACCCGTGGCTGGTGGACAGGATCGTCTTCCCTGCCATCACGCTGGTCCCCCCGGTGCTGGTGGCTTTCTGCACCCACGACCTGGAGTCCCTGGTGGGGATCACGGGCGCGTACGCAGGGAGCGGGATCCAGTACCTCGTCCCGGCCTTCCTGGCACTGTGCAGCCGCAGGGACACGCAGCTGGTGTTCGGCAGCGGGGCGCTCAACAAGCACCGCTCCCCCTTCCACCACTCCTTCTGGGTCGTCTTCGTGCTCGTATGGGGCTTCTCGTGCTTCGTGTTCGTGACTGCAAACATCGTCCTGAGCGAGTCGAAGTTCTGATGTGGGGTACGAGGAGCCCCCAGGCCCCCGCTGCTGGTGGGGTTGGTTCTGGACACAGACTTCCTTCACTCGAGGGCTCGTGGTCCTGGTTCTCACCCGCTGTGCGGAGCCCTGGGGCCGGGCTCCAGGCAGCCTGCACAGCTGACTGCTGTCCTGCCGTTCTGCCTTCAGCTCTGATGGAGCACCGCTGTCCTTACGCTGACTCTTCTGACCCTGTGGGTTTCAGCCCGGGGAGGGCAGGCAGCCTTGGCTGCTCACTGCAGTAATCAGCTCCGTGTTCCGTCTGCCCCGGGCAGGGACTCGCTGTGCAGTGGGAGTTTGGGGTCAAAGAGTCCCTTCTGTCTGCTGAGACACCCCAAACTAACGTCCTGTGCCAGCTCAGGGAGGGAGGGGGAGCTTGGTGTGGGAACAGCCCGGGCTCTGAGGGCTCTGTGCTCTGTTACACTTTATTTTTTCTAGAGACATAAACCTGTTTGTGCCCTGGGGGAGGATTGCCTGCTGCTCTGAGCTGGATTTCTCCAGGCTAGGAGTTTACATTCACATTTCTCATCCTGTTCTCTGCTCTGGCAGCCCCGACCCCACGGAGGAGTGCAGGGGTACGGCTCTTCCTCCGGGGAGCAGTGCTGCCCGGCCGCCTTGCCTCCTGCCTGCTGCCCAGCCCGCAGAGCCCTCCACGGTTTGTGTGTGCTGGGAAGGTGCTAATTACCCAGTCCTGACACGTGTTGGGCCTGTCGAGCTCTGGCTGTGCGGGCTGATGGGTTTCCAGCCTCCTGTGCGGGGTAATTAGCCTTGAAACAAGTGGGTGTGAGCTCAGGGAGGGGGCTCAGCTGCGTGTGGGAGCTGAGCTCCTGTCCTCCCCACACCGCCGTGCACACTGTGCTCCTGCGGTGCAGCTCTGCTCCCGATGGCTCTGACGGTGTTCTGAGCCCTGAAAGGTCGTGAGGGTTTTTAACAAAAGCAACAACTTCAGAAGTTCATCGTTTGCTCCTTCCCCGTGCCCTCCCTGGGGCAGGCTGGAGGCCAGCCGTGCCTGCTCTGACATCCTCGCACGGTATGAAGTGTTGCTGTTACTGAAGCAAGCTTTGAACTGCCGCTCTTTCTGATCAAGCTCCGTTTTCAAGTGGGGCTTTCTGGTTTCCATATGACCTGAAGGGCTCCTCCTGGGGCACTGTGCAGTACCTGGGGCTGCGTGGAAACGCGTGGTGCTCTGTGAAGCACAGCCCACCCCTGTCCGGCCGAGCACTGGGGGGGTGGGGGGTGGGGGGGGGGGTCCCGTTCCCTCGGCTCCCCCTCCACCCTGAGCAGCCGCTGCTCAATTCAAACACCCCCAAGTGCTCCGGGGAAGCTCATGTGGCACCTTCAGAGCCGGAGCTGCCTTGGGGGGCTGGTGCCGATGTATGAGGTGGAGTAGCAGTGCTGGTTGGAGTGTGGGGCTGTTCGGGGCAGTGTCCCCACATGGCGCTGATGGACTCTGCCCCGGGGGGGCGGCCGGGGCTGCTCCTCCGGATGAGTGCACAGCTGTGGCTCCACGGAGGGGCCGCGGTGTTTCCTATTGTGCTGTCGTCCCCCCGCTGCCCTCCGCCTCCCGCAGTGAAGGCCTTCAATAAAACACGAGGAAACGCGTTCGGTGTCTGCTGAGTCACCGGGGACGGAAGGAATGAATGGGAAACGCGCGTGGGGACGGTTTTCCTCCCGTTTCCTCGCGGCCCCCGATCCCGGCCCGGCCGTGAGCGCTGCTGAGCCCGGGCGGGGTTACCCACGGCGGCTTTGGGTCACGAAGGAACCGCGTGGGGGAAACTCACGGTGGGGAACCGCCCCCCCCCCCCCCCCCCCCCGGGCAGCGCGGCGCTCCCCGCCCCATACGGCGATCGTCCGCCCCTCCCCTCCATCTCCACCGCCGTCCGTGGCCAAGCGGCCCTCGGAGGGGCTGCCAAAGCAATTAAGTGACAATTGCGATGATAAATAAGTAACGGGAATTAAAGCGCTGGCACGTGACGGCAGCCGCGCTGCGGGCGGGGGGAGGGACACCGGCTGGATTTAACCCCGGCCAGATGGACGGATGGACGGACAGATGGACGGACGGACCGGCGCTGCCAGCTCATTTGTCCTTGGGCAGTGCGCGTCCGGCCCTCCCCGGGGCTCTGCCGCTGTGCCGATGGAGCGGCCGTGCCCGCCCGGCCCGCAGCAGCCTTTATAAAGGGGGTGAGGGGTGCCGGCGCAGCAAGGCCAGCCGGGCCTGCAGGCTGCGGCTGCGTTCAGGACATCTGCTGCAGTCCCGCACTGCTCCCGCAGTCTGTGCCCGTACGGACCGTGCATGGACCGCGGGGACGGCGCGGAGGAACGGCGCCCGGCTGCTTCCAGACGCGTCTTTAATGACCCGGGCGGGACGCTCGGAGGCCCTCGATGAAACCCAGACAGAAACACGGTGACGATGAGTTCGGCGTCCCCACGTCCCCCGCCAGCCCTGCCTGCGGGGACGGCCCGGCCCGGCCTCGCGGGGGCTCCCTTGGCCTCCAGAGCGAGCGGATCTGGTTCGGAGCGTCCCGCTGCCGCGCCGGACCCCACGAGGAGCAGCCCCGCGCTGGGACGTTGGGCGAAGGGCGCTCGGCTTCTCCCCGTCCGCACCGGCGGGCAGCGTGCAGCGGGCGCAGCTCTCGGAGCCCCCCCGTGCCCCCATCAGACCTCTGACTCCAGGCTGGAGATCCGCCTCCAGGACCCCCCCGCGCAGGGCCCCGTTACCCCGCGCGCCGCCAACCGCTCCGTGCCCGCCGCGCACGGCCAGCCCGGCTCCCCCCGCCGCCCCCGGTCCCTGTGGGCTCCGTCCCAGCGCGCCGGGCCCCGGCCCCCCCCCGGCTCCCCGGGGTGCTCTCGGCTCGAGCGGCCCAGGTAGAGCGGCAGATGGGCGTACGAGTCCGCGCAGGCGTAGGGCGTCCACGCGGCGCCGCGGGGCTTCTGCCGGCACGCTTCCCGGTACGACGGCAGCCGGGACGGCGGCGACCGCGGCGGCCGTCCCGTCCCCACCAACCGCACGGCGGCCTCGGGGCAGCGGGGACCGCGGCCGTGGGCGGCCTCGGCTTCGGGGAAGAGGTCGGGGACGTCGCCGCGGGCAGAGGGCGGCCGCGCCCCGCAGCGCCGCAGCCCCGCGCCGCGATGCTTCTCGCCCCGCTCCCGTCGGGTCGGCTGCTCCCGCTCCGCCGCGGCTCTGCGAGTCCTGGCGGCCTTGGGGAACGAGCCGCGGGAGCGGGCGGGGGGCAGGGACGCGTTCCCCATCTCCCTTCTCGTCTCCGGCGCCGGGAGCGGCCGCGGTGCGGTCCCCGCGCCGTCCCCGCAGAGCGGCGGCTCCGCCCGCCGGTGCTCCCGGTAGATGTCCGGCGGCGGGAGCTCCCCGGGCGGCTCCGGGGCGGCGGTGGGAGCGCCGATGTGGTTCCCCATCGCCGCGTGCTCCCCGAAATCCGCCTCCGGCGCCGCCTTCGCCGGGAGGTGCAGGAACGGCCCCGGGACGGCTCCGTCCCCCGCGCGGCCGCACGGAAACCTCACGGGGTGAAGGACGTGGGGCGCGGCGCGCTCGGCCGCCCCTCTCCATCTCTCCTCGCGGGAGTCCACGGGGACGGGCAGGGGCAGCCCCCGGGGCGGCCCTTTGGGCGCGTGGGCTCTGCGCAACCTCTCGGGGTACGCGGGGCCGCAGGGCGGAGCCCGGAGCGCGCCGGTGCTGTTCTGCACCACGAGCTGCGGCGTCCTCAGACAGAAGGCGGTCTGCAGCTGCTCGCTGCGGCTGCTCCAGTCCTCGATGGTGCGCGTGGCGTGCTGCAGCGAGCCGCCCACGCTGGCCGTCGACACCATGTCCTTGGCCGCCTGCAGCATCTTCAGCACGTTGGCCTGGGCTGAGCTCGCCGTCACGTCGGGCGTGGGCGCCCGCCCGGGGCTGCCCAGGGTCTGCACTCCACTGAAGCAGCTGTAAATGCCCTGCGGACACACGGGGAGCCCACGCCGTCAGCGGGACGCGGGGCCGTGCACGCGGCCTCACCGCGAGCTGACGCTGAAGGACGGCTGGGAAGAGTTCAGCTGAAGGCTGAACGGGACCGACAGAGCCCCAGCCCCGCTGTGGGGCAGCCCTCCCCCCCGGCACCTCCTCCCCCCCCCCCCATGCCGCACAGAGCCAGCAGCGACCAGAGCCCGAGGACCCCCCCCCCCCCTCCCCTCCCCTCCCCAGCACGCACCCTGCTGATGGCCAGGAGGAAGTCAAACTTGTGGGATTTGGGAACGTTGTGCCGCAGCTTCCAGTAGACGAGGTGCTCCCAGGCGAAGACCAGCAGGCTGAGCCCCATGGCCACCAGCAGCATGTAGAAGACCCCGGCCATGTTGTCAATGTCCAGCTTGCTGCTCATCACCTCGTTCTTCTCGTTCTGACAGATCCCCGACAGCCACACCGTCTCCAGCTTCTGGGTCTCACCTGGGACCGGGCACACAAGGGGATGAGGTGAGGCCTACCGTGGGCACCACCTCCCCAGCACTGCCCCTGCCTGCCCCTACCCCTCCGTGGTGGTGGGGGAGGAGAAAACCCACCCACACCCCAATGCTGCAATCATACAAATACACTGGGATTGGGATTGGTTGGGTTGGGTGGGATCTTAAAGATCATGGGCTCAGCCTTTGCTACTGAGCAGCCCTGGTATTGCTCATCCTCCTCCGGGCCCTCTCCCATCTCATCCCTCTCCCCCCCATCCCATACTCCCAGCTCTCTGCCCCCCAGCCCTCAGACCTCTCAGATTGTGCATATGGGATTTTGCAGCCCTCAAGAAGAGCAGAGACCTCAGAGGGAATAACCCCATCCTGTGGCTGGAGAGATCCTGATGGGCTTTAACAGCCCCTCGGAGGAGCAGCCCGACTTCCCCAAGCCCTCGAGGCCACCCTACAATACGAGGACCACACGCACCGTCCCCCAGGAACTGCAGCAGGGCCAGGTCAATGGCCCTCTTCCAGCGCGAATCCTTCTGCAGGGCGATGCCATAGCCCGTGGTGGCGAACACTTTCCCGCTGCCAATGGTCACCAGCTTGCAGCCCTCGTCCTTGCCCGCCATGTAGTTGAGCACCGCCGCGTCGTAGATGAAGGCATCCAGCTTCCTGCCCACCAGCGAGGGCTGAGTGAGGGGGGGCTCCTCGGGAGGGGGCAGACCCCTTTCTGGGGGAGCTGAGCCCCTTTCGGATGGCGGCTTCCCAGGGCAGTAATCTTTGGAGGAGCTCAACCCCATCTTGGAGAGTCACAGCCCCACCCAGGAGAGAGGAACCCAACCTGGGGGGCTGCAGGTTGCTGTAGGATGCTCTATCCCTTCTGCACGGGGTTGTAGCATTTTTGGGGTCCCATAATCCAACTAGGAAACCTTGCAGACCCATAACACCCCAGTGTGCAGAGCCATACCATCCAGGCGAGCTGTGCCCAGACTGGGGGAGCCGCAGCTCACTGGAGGGGGCTGCACCCCAGCTGAGGAATCCATGCTGCACCTGGGGAGCGCCGCATCCCAACTCAAGGAGCCATATGGGGCTGTACTTCATTTGGGGGACCCATCCCTGACCCAGGAGAGCCATACCCCATTTTGAGGCTGGTGAGGGCATCCTCCACGGAGCGCTGGTTGTACTTCACCATGTGGGTGTGCATGTCGGGGTAGTTGCTGCGGATGTTCCTCTCGGTGCTGCCATTGGGGACAGTGCCGAAGCGGAACGGGGGGTACTGCTCCTGGGGCTTCTGGAACTGCAGCGGGAACCCCACACAGTGTCACAGGGGGAAGGGCACGCTGCATCCCCAGCTCCCCCCCCCAACCTCCCGTGTATGCACAACCACGCATCCCCCGCTCCCCACCCAGACAACCTTAACTGGGGGTGGGGGCAGAGCAGCGCAGCCTCCTCACCTTCCTGTCGCTCAGCCCCGACACGGTGTCGATGTACTGCTCCTGGATCATGAAGGCTGCCAGGTTGGCCGTGTAGCTGGCGAGGAAGATGACGGCGAAGAAGGCCCAGATGAGCACCATGATCTTGCTGGTGGTGCCCTTGGGGTTCTCGATGGGCACGGAGTTGTTGAAGACCAGGGCCCACAGCAGCCACACCGACTTGCCGATGGTGAAGGAGGGACCGCCCGGCCCTGGGGGGGACAGGGGGCAGAGGGATGCGTGTCAGCATGGGGATGTGTCCCCTCCCAGCTCCCGCCTCCCCCCACTCACTTTTGCCACTGGTGAGGTTCTGGTTATAGCCCACGGGGCTGAAATACTCGAACACGAAGACAGTGACACCCACCACGGTCAGGCACATCACAAACATCATCACCCACACGGCCGGGCTGTAGGGCTCTGCAAGGCAAGACTCCGTCCGGTCAGCCTGGCACCCGACCCCGTCACGTTCCCCGTGCGATCCCCGGCTGTGCCCGGCGGTGGCCGTGACACCGACACTCACTGCCCTGCAGAATGCCCCCAGTGGAGGGCATCCCGTGGCCATGGGGTTGGTGAAGGTGACCCCACACCTCCACCCTTCCTCCTTCACACAAAATACGATGAGGAAAAAACAATAACAATGGGATTATTCAGGCAAGGGGAGGGGAAAGCCCCGGTGTCAGCAGCTCAGCCTCTCTCCCTGTGAAATGCAAACTGGATTTGTTTTGATGTTATTAAACCCAGCGCTGCCTCCAGTCTGCATCTGGAGCAGGATGGGCTGAGCCCGCCGCGCTCACCGAGGAAGGCGGACGGGGACACGGTGCCGTTGCTCCTGGCCACCATCACACTGATGCCGGTTTCCACGAAGGGCACAGAGAAATCCACGATCTCAGAGCGCTCCTCATTGATGGTGAGGGAGCCGATGGCCATGTCTGCACGCTTGTAATACACCTGGGGAGGAAGGGCGGCCTCAGGACGGGCAGAGGAAGAGGAGGAGAACCAAAGACATCACCACTGCTGTGCCCCAGTGAGCAGTGCCCTGGGCAGGGCCGAGTCACACAGCCATGCAGTGGTTGGGTTGGGAGGGACCCCCAGGCACTGGGCATCCCCTCCAGGGATGGGGCACCACCGCTGCTCCAGGAAACACGTTCCAGCACCTCTCTGCATTCCTAGTAAAGAATTTCCTCCTGACATCTAACCTACATCTTGCATTCCTTTAAAGCCTTTCCCCCTTGTCCGGCCTCCATCAGACCACATAAAATGTCCCTCTCCACCTGTTTTATCAGCTCCCCTTCGACACTGAAAGCAGTGAGGTCTCCCTGGAACCCCCTCTTCTCCAGCCTGGACAGCCCCGTCTCCCTGCAGCCCATCTCCTGCCCCACTGACCACGTCCCTCAGGGCATCCCCCCCCCCTCCGGTCCCCCCGCTCTCTGGGAGCAGCCCCCCGGGGCAGGTCGGCTGCCCGGCCCTACCTCACCGATCATGCCGTTCCACACCCCGCGCACAATCTTGCCGTGTTTGCCGTTGGTCACCAGGTAGAGGTCGTACGAGAACTTCACCGTCTTGGCCAACTTCTTGAGGATGTCGATGCAGAAGCCTTTGCAGCACAGTTTGGTGTAGGGGTCTGCGAGGCCGTCACTGCTGAGACCGCACCGAGAGAAAGGGGTCAGGGGTCCGCAGAGCTGCCCCTGTGCTCAACAGTGTGTGTGCAAGGAGGTGTGCTTCATCCTCTGCGGGGTGCTGGGATGGACAGGAAGGGAGTGGGAAAGGGGGGAAGGGAAAAGGGAAAAAAAAGGGGGAAGGAAATAAGAGGGAAAGGGAAGGAAAAAAGGGGAAGGGCAAGGAGAAAAGGGGAAAAATGGGAAAGAGAAAAAGGGCAAAGGGAAAGCAGAGGGGAAGGACCACTGCTGGGCTCCCAGCTGCCCCGGTGGATGAGGGCAGAGCCTTTCCCAGCACCGCTCCAGGCTGCGGGGGTCTCTCCCGTGCTGGCTCCAGCCCCATCCCGGCAGCTCCCAGCGGTGCCAGGCTCTCTCACCTGGCCGAGGCGTTGCTCTGCTTGCGGCAGGGCACGGTGTTACGCACGCAGACTCCGGTGCTGGGGTCGGTGTTCTCCACGATGACGAAGGGCCGCTCCTCCAGCGTGGCCACCGTCAGGTGCCGGTTGTCCACCACGGGCTGCAGGAAGGAGCCGTAGCGGGGCCACACCGGGTACTTCATGTGGATGATGCCGTGCTCCCACTTCCCCACCTGCCCCGGGGGAGAGCACTGTCACTGCCGCGAGGACCCAGAGCATCGCTGGGCTCAACGGGCACGGTGGGCACGGCCCAGCTCCCACCGCCCCACGCACACACTCGTGCTTTGCCCCGGTGACAACAGGAGGAGGTTTTCTTTCTTCCCAGGGCTATGTGCACAGAAGTTGCCTTTTTTCACTTGAAATGTTTTCAAACTGGAGAAAGACCTCCAGGTGGTCTGTGTGGGGTCTGTGCCTGCCGGGCAGAAGCATCAGGCCCAGAGTGGGGCCAGAGGAGCAAGGGACAAAGCAGCTGTGGGGTGGGGAAGCACACATCGAGGTGCACAAAGGATTCAGATGAAGGGAATGCAATTATGGGGGGGAATGCGGCAGCTGCAAAGCCACGTGTGCTGCTGGCAGGCAGGGGGATCTGCGTTTGCTGTCAGCCACAGGGAGCTCTGTTTGGTGTCAGCCATAGGGAGCTGTGTTTGGTGTCAGCTATAGGGCCCGTGTGGCTCACACTGTTCCTGGGGCTCCTACCATCTCCCAGAGCCGGTGCTGGTTGAGCGAGATCACCACCATGGTGGGTCTGACCAGGTAACCGCCCTCGTTGAAGGAGAAGTCCCTGTGCTCCCACGTCACATTGAGGAGGTGCCTGGGGAGCACAGCACACAATGAGCCCCAGCTGCCTTGCCTCCAGGCAGAGCCCCACGTCCCCACAGGGATGTGGGGTTGGGAGGAGGCCCCAGTTCACCGCTGGGGAGCTGAGGCAGCCCTCCCTGCAGCAAGGTGCTGAGGGTGCACCACTGCAGGCGAGGAAGGGCAGAAGCACGGATGCAGCACACAGAAGCCCTCAAAGAGCTTTAAATCCCCTCCCAGGAGCCCCGTGGGTAGGACAAAAGTCACTCCAAAATGCTCGAGAAGAGGCGGCGGGGCGAGCATCCTCCTGCTGCCCAACACCCGCCCCTCCTCCCCCCGCCATCGCCCTGTTCCCCAGCACAGAGCACGGCTGCGGTTCCCCGCTCCTCACCGGTAGAAGCTGACGTTGGCGTTGGCGTTGGGCGCCCGGCAGTCCCGGCCCACGTCCGGGAGGAAGCCGTGGGCTCGGAAGAAGCTGGCCGCCCCCATGGCGACGATGGCCACCCCGTCCCGCACCTTCTGGCGCAGGCTCAGCTTCCAGCTCTCGGTCACCACGCTGATGAGGCCGACGGGGAAGGAGGCGGGGGGCAACTCCATGTTGCCCACCGTGAGGCTGGGCACGATCCAGATGTAGCCCGGCCCCACCAGCCCGGCCTGCCCGGCCATCTCAAAGAGGAACTCGGCCTCATCCCGCGAGCAGTAGACCAGGAGCACCTGGGCGTCGAGCTGCCGCAGGAGCCGCTGCGTCCTGGAGCTGCTCCGCTCCTGGCTCATCTCGAAGGTGAGCACGTCCTGCAGCTCCCAGCCGAAGTAGCTGGCGTCGGTGAAGGAGCGAATGAGCTCCAGGAAGATGCTGTACCCCGGGTAGAGGCTGGTGATGACAGCAAACGAGCTCCAGTCGTATTCCTCCAGCACCTTGAAGATCACCTGGATCTGCTGCTCGATGGAGACGCCCAGCTGCAGGAAGGCCGAGCTGGGCTCCTGGTGGGGGGAGGGGGCTCAGGGGGTGGCTGGCCCCACGGCACAGGGCTCCCCATGTCCCTGCAGCCCACCAGAGCCCACCAACACACCATGAGCTGCCGCGGTCTGTGGTCTGGAGACACCCAGACAGGGCCGGTCCATCCCTGAGGTTTCCTCAGAGCTGCGGACGTCTCATGGCACAGCATCGAGGTCTCTCACCCCGCTGACCAAAGCCCACCCAGCCCACCCAGGATCCCCACACAGTGCCGGGAGCCGCTCCCATGTCTCTACCTGCTGTGGGCTCCGCCGCCCGCCCCACCCCCCCGGCCATCTGGCCTCTCATTAGCAAATCTTAATTGATCTGATTCTGTCTTAAATGATGCAGCGAATGCCATTTTCAGAAGGTCGCGAGCAGGCAGCTCTGCTCTGCCACGCAGACCGCCTCCACCTCCGGGATTTATCCTGATGCTCCCAGTGGGGGCTGCCCCCGTGCCACCCACAGACGCCCATCGGGGGCAGCTGCAGGACGGCCGGCAGCTCCAGCCAAGGCCACCCCACGTGTTGCCACCCCAGAGCTTGGCGTTGGGGTTTAGAGCCCACTGCATGAAGGCAACCCCAGGCTTTTGGGGGAGCCGCCCCAACATTCCCCTCTGCTCTCTCTGAGCAGGAGGCGGTGGTGCACCCCACACAGCACCGGGCCCCAGCAGCCAGTAAGGGAGGGAGGACCAGATCCTGCCTGCACACCCATGGACGTCCCAGACCCCAAAATCCGGCAGCCAAAGCCTCACCTTGGGGCTGAGCACCACCGCAGAGCCCCCGCTGATGCTGATGATGGGGACCTGGGTCTGGGAGGAGATGAAGTCGAGGATCTGTGCCACCGCCTCCGTGCCGACGTTGTCCTCGAAGACGATGCCGTGGATCTTGTGGCTGGCCAGCACGTCGCAGATGTGGGTGAGGAGCGTGCTGGGGTTGGTGTTGTTAACGACGACGGTGATGGGGTGGATCTCCAGGGGCATGTCCAGGAAGCTCTGGGGACTCAGGCGGGAGCGGATGTGCAGCGGGTAGGACGTGCCCCCAAACACCACGGCCACGTTGACCACCGGCTCCGCGGGGCCGGGCAGCAGCACGTCGGTGAAGGCGGCTGAGCAGCCCAGCACCAGAGACAGCAGCAGAGTGTGCGCCGGCGCTCTGCCCATGTCCGCCGCCGTGTCCCTGTGGGGATGGACACAGCCCCTCACTCCCGTCCGTCCGCGGGGATCCTCCCCCACGCACCGCCCCAGCAGAGGGTGACCCCACGGAAAGGGATGGATGTGGTGTGGGGACAACCATAGTGCTGTGCCCCCCAGCTCAGCCCCTTTGGGGGTACGGAGGTGCTGTCCTCCAGTGCCGCATCCCTTACCCTCATCCTCGGCAGACACAAACCTTTCCCAACCTGTTCCTGCTTTCCTCCACCATCCCATCCCCACCCCACTGCCACGTTGCCCTCCTTCCCCTCTGAGCCGCGTTAGGATGCTCCTCATTGTCCCTGGGCGGGGATGGGGACAGCAGCGGGAGGTGCTGGAGGAGGTGGGTGCTCCCTCGTGTCTCTCTCTACAGACACCTGGAATATTTACAGGCTGAAAGCTCTCGTCCCCCGCGCACCCTCTGCAGTGCAGAGCGCGGATCCCCGGCGGGGCAGAGGGGCTGTGGGTGTCAGTGGGGCCGGGATGTGCGGGCGGAGAGGAGCACCTCAGCTCCTTAGGGCTCCTGGGAGGAAATCCCCCAAAGCCCCATCAGCTGCTCTCCAGCTTTAGCTGCGTGGCACCCGGCTGCGGTACCCGGCAGCTCCTAAAGAGTGGGGAGAACGAAGGTCCCCTTCGTCTGCCGGGCACATCCGGGCCCACGTGCGGCATCCACGGCCCCGAGTGGAGCACCTGAAGCCGCGGGGCCGTCAGCCGCGGAGCACCGCATGCAGCAAGATGCCAGCTGCCAGCCGGCGCTCGGAAATGTCACTCGCAATTAAAAGCTGCTGTTGCTTAACGCATCCCCGGCACAGCAGAGAAAGCTCGGGCTCCGGGCCGGGGGTCCCCCAGGGACCCCTCTGTCCTATGGCGCTGCACAGCGCTGCTCGGGGTGAAGCGCTGCCGGCGTTACGGACCGAAAATACGAGAAATACCCCCAAAAAGCGCCTCTCCACGCACCCCACGGCGCGGGGCAGAGCTGCTGCACGGCCCCGAACCCCTTCGCACGGCCGTGCCCGGCGCGGTGCCGCGGAGGGGCACTGCCCTCGGGGCGGTCACCGTCCCACGCTACGGCACTGCCGGGCGGAGCGCACCGCCGCTCGGAGCTGCAATCCCCGGGTATTTTTAGTCCCGCGATAAATAATTCATTGGGAATCCGGCACCAGCCACCCGAGCAGGGAGGAAGGGGAGCAACACAGCGCCCGAAACGAGCAGGGCCGCTCTCCCGGCAGTGCCGTCCGTCTGACGGCTGCTCAAGGACACGAGATGGCCCCGGGCCCTCTGCGGCCGAGGGATCCGCTCCTCGGACCGCGCATCTCCCGCACAGCGTTGCGGGGCGGCCCGGCCCCACCGCGGCGCCGTTCTGCACTGAGCTCCGGAGAATGCCCCGCGGCCGTCGGTCCGCCCCAAAAACCGAGCGCTGCCCCCACGGGGCTGCTCCAGGGCCGGATTTGGGCAAACGGGATCCACGTCGGGCAGCGCTCCGTGGCACTGCCCCGCAGCACAGTGCCGGCTGCGGGGTGAGGAGGTGGGCACGGCCGGAGCTGCTCGGCTCAGACCACCGGCAATAAACCCAGCCGTGCCGCAGAGATGGGGCTGCGGGATGGGGCCTGGGCCCACGGCGGGGTCGGCTCGAGGATTACCCGTGGATCTGGGGCCCGGGGCTGCAGCATCACGGCCCTGGGATCCCAAAATGGCCGGGATTGGGATGCGGACTGCGGGGAGCTGCCCGGGCACGGCCAGCACCGCACCATCGGCCCCGGGCCTCGCAGGGAATGGGAAAACGGGATCTGGGAGAAGGAACCGAACGGCAGAAGGGCTGCGGGGAATGGGGGCCAGGATGAACCTTCAGCCCCCGGCAGCCCCACGGGGGTGGGTGGCACAGAGCTCAGGGACCCAACGCGGTACAGAGGCGCCGATGGGGGAGCGAGGAGTGGGGCTGCTCCGGGAGCGCTCCGAGCCCTCTTCTTCCTCCACCTCCCGGAATGTTATTTTAATGCAACAGGGAAAGTTTGCTTCTCGCTTTAAGACTCTTTTTGCCTCCACCCGTCCCTCCCTCCCTGCCCCGGCGCCGCGGGGGGGGGACCATGCGGATGCTGTGACCTCGGGGAGCGGAGGAAAAAATCCCGAAAAGAAAAGATCCTCCTCGAGAAAGAGAAACCGTGCCTGGAAAAGAGCCCCGGAGCCTGAGAGCCGCGGCGAGCGGGAGGGGGCCGGGAAGGACAGCGCGGAGCGGAGCCCGGCGGGGATGGGGGCACCGATGGCGATGGGAAACGCGGCCGGTGAGAGGGGCAGCGCTACGGGGACCCCAACGAGTCCCCGAAATAGGGACAGCGGCGAAACCGCCCCATCCCCTCCTGCTGCCCGGGGACGCGGGGAGAAGCGCTGTCTCCTTTCAACCTTCATCCCGCGCCGCCCTCCTCCTCCTCCTCCTCCTCGCAGCACCAGTTGCGGGCAGGGCCCCGCGCACACACACGCACCGAAACGCAGCTTAAAAAAAACCAAACTCGGACGTGGGTTAATCGAAAACAAAAGCGAGCGGAGGGTTACGCAAGGTGCCGCCGGAGGGGACCCCTTCATTTTGCGCTTCCCCCTACAAGAGACCCGTCCTCATCTCCAGGTGAAGAGAGAAGCGGCTGTGAGATTCCCAGGACCCCCCCCCCCCCCAGAAAACCCCAACTCACCGCTAAAAGTTCCCGTCGGGGCCGGGCCCCCCCGCCCGCCCGGTACTCACGGGAGCAGCGTCGCTCCGGTTCCTACATGCCCCGCTCCGCTGCCGGGGGCTCCTCCCGCTGCCCCCCCCCGCCCGGGGCAGCCCCGGGGCGCGGTCCGGCCCCGCTGCGGCTGTGGGGTACGCGGGGCCAGGGCGAAGGGGGGGGTGCGGGGCCGGGAAGGGGGGTCCGGCCGTCGGTCCCGGACTCGTCCTTGGAAGAGGAGGAGGAGGAGGAGGAAGCGCTGCAGCTGCGGCGGGAGGGAGGGATGGGAGCGGAGGAAGGAGGGAGAGGGGTGGGTGAGCGCGGGGAGGGGGGGGGCCGAGCTCAGTCAATGCCAGCAGGTGTTCCGAGGGGACCGCTGCCCCCGGCTTCATGCTCGCGGCTCCCCGGTAGCCATAGCCGGGTCGGGACGGCCGGGGATCGCGGACGGAGGCAGGGATGCGGGCGCGGGAAGGGGGGGGCAGGAAAAGGAGGGGTTGGCAGAAGGACGAGACATATGTCCTCCCGGCCCCTGCCCTCTGCCGAGCCGCAACTTCGCCGCTTGGCTGCAGTCCCCCCTCCAAATTCGTGCTCCGCGCGCGGGGAGCCCGAGGAGCAAAGCTCCCCACGGAAAAAAAAATAACCCCACAAAGCGGCGCAGTCCATGCAGGCACTGCTTCCCGACCCCGGACATCGCCCCCCTGCAGCCCACCCCCAGGCAGAATCAGAGACTGCACCCACTCCCCCCCCACACCCCCGCAGACACACGCACCCCAAATACCTTCCAGCCCTTCGCTAGCTTAGCGGCCGGGGTCCGTCCTGCTGCCCACCCCGGTGCCCCCCCAGGCAGCGCGGAGCAGCCCCGGGCCCCCATCCGCCGCAGGAGGGGCACACGGAGCACGGCCCCCGCCGGCAGCAGCAGCCTCCAGCTGTCGCCAGGGCCCGTATTAAAGCATCAGCTGATCCCGGCACCGCTCGGGGGGAGAGCAGGGGGAGCCCCGGCACAGGCAGGGGGAGGTGGGCAGAGCCCCGGGGGGTTCTGCTGCCCTCAGGACGGACGCCGGGTTCCTCTTGGCCCCCAGGCAGCGCCAGCTGCCCGCAGCACACACGGCACCTCTGCAGATGGAGCAGCCCGGCCCGGGGACGCGGCCATCCCCGAGCGACGCATCCGTGGCCGTGGGGGGGCTGCCACCCCCTCCCCAGCACGCAGCAGCTCCGTGTCCCCGTGCCCACGAGCTCTGCATGGGCACCAAGCACAGCCAGCACCCACACACATCTCCTCGTGGAAAGGTCGTTTGCAGAGAGGTTTGATCCGCAGTGAGCGTGGGACCTCGGCGCGCCTCTGCCCGAGGCCGGGGGCCCTGGGGTTTGCAAGTGATGCCAAAACAAATGGAAACTGCGTTTCGCTCTCGGCCTTCGCTTTAACCCGTTTGTGAGCAGCAGCCTGGCTGCCTCCAGGAGTTTGTCCCCATCTCTGAGGTGCGAGGGCTCTGCAGGGCCCGGCTGTGCACAGCTCAGGCTGTGCAGTGCCACTGCTGCCCCGGGAAAGGAGGGGAGGGTGAGCAGCAGAGGGACAGAGGGACAGAGGGACAGAGGGACAGAGGGACAGAGGGACAGAGGGACAGAGGGACAGAGCGACAGGTCACTGCCTCCGCTCCTCTGCCCGCAGACAGTTAAGCACTGCGAGCGACAAAGGGCACCTGGACACAGCTCACCCTTTCACCGAGGGCTGGACTGGGCCTTGCTGGAGAGCTGGTCCCCCCAGGATCCAGCCCTGCCCCACCTCCATCCCGTGGGTCAATAGCCCCCCATCACGCACCCACCCAGGCACGGAGAGCAGGCAGGTAAGGCCGGGGGTCCCTGCAGTGGGGTGGGCCCGGCTGTGCCACGTGTGCCAGCCCGACAGCTGCATTTCCTCTGAAAGTATTACATTAAATTAAAATAAACATTTTTTTGTTACAAAAAAAGCAGAACTCCTGCACCCAACCTGCTGCCGTGGCCGTGCCCTCCAGGTCCCTACCAGCCCCAGCACACAGCACTGCCCCGCGGTCGCCCAAACGCCTCACTTCAGAAGCAGAACACAAATCCTTTCTGCGTTCCCCCTCCAGAAAAGCACCCTGGTGCTTATAAAGGTCAGAGCGGAACGAAAGCTCCGGGAGGATCCCCGCAGCCCTCCAGGAGCACATCGACATTTCCTCCCAAGAGAAATCCTCTCATTTCCCCACCGGGCACCGTCCAACCTGGGCACGCTGTGCCCCGCTCTGTGCGCAGAGCTCCGGGCTGGGAGGGCACAGGGCTGCCCCCAATGCCCCCTTCCTCTCCCACACCACAGTGTGTTACCCCGCGGGTCCCTGCCCCTCCCAGGCACCCCGGGGCTAGTTCCTCCTCCCAGGTGGTGGCTGCCCCAGAGATTGGAAGTGGAAATTTCCCAGGAAGGGGGAACCACTCATTCCCAGGATGTAAGCAGCTCCCACCCTCAACTGCCCCCCATTCCCCCAACAGCACCCCACAGCTGCTGCTGTGCCCTTCCCAGAGATGGAACGATGGAGCTCACCATCTCTGCTCCCCTCCCAGCACCGATCCCCGGAGCAATGAAGCCCAGGTGGGGCAATCCTCCCACCCCGTGCAGGTGCCCCACACGGCTATGGGGACACTGCAGTGTGACAGCCCTGGTGCTCACAGTGGTGTGGCTGCACCCTAATGGTGCAGTGACCATGGGGCTCCTCAGCCCCTTCCCGACTTCAGGCTCCCAGGAAACTTACGGGAGCACAGAGCACTGGAAACACTGGGTCTTTAAGGGCAGGACGGGGAACGCAGGCACCCCAAGGGCTCTAGGGCCCCTTTGGAGAAGGGATGAGGTTGTGCCGAGAGAAACCCATTGCCTCAGAGCAGAGAGAGGTTGGGAACCCCAGAAACGGGAACCTCGACCCCACTGCCACCTGGGGACAGCGCTGGGAGGACGAGCAGCCGCTCCCGAGGCCCCGAGCACTCGGCCAAAGCGCTGAGGTCAGCGCGGCGCAGCCATCTGTTCCCCGCAGCAGCAGTGCCCGCTCTGCGGGGCTGGGGGTGCGGGCCGGGCGGGGCCGAGCCTCATCCACTGCCCGCAGCGCTCAGAGGCGTTTCCCCAACGTTTTCCAGCGGTGTGAGCTGGTTTCCAGGCAGCAGCAACCTGCCCCTGGCTGCTCCAGCTCCGGACGAGGTGCCGAGTGCTCCCCTGGGAAGGCTTATGGCCTCCTGCTGCCCCTCAGTGCGGCCAGCGGGATCCTCCGAGCCCACCCCGGCTGTGAGCGCAGCCCTCCAGGCCTCCTCCCAGCAGCAGGCAGGTGTCACTCACTGCATCGCCTTCCCGGATCCTTCCCTGCTGCAGAAACAGCTCCGGATCAGTTCCTCCTCCCCCCCACTCCCGTTCCCCCCGCCCGGCGCAGCCCCCCCAGCCCCTCTCCCCCCATCCCCGGACCCCCAGCGCCCCCTAACGGCGCGGCCGTGGGGACGGGGACGGCCCACGGAGGACACACACATCCGACCCCGGAGCGGCGGCTGCAGAGCCCCGGAGATGGGGACGGGGGCAGCGGGGAGTGGGGTCAGGAGCTATCGAAATAGGATTTACACCTCCGCCACGGTCCTTCCTGCAGCCAGCACGCCCCACCCGTGCCGGTGCTGACCTTGACTGTCCCACGGCTGTCAGCAGCCCGGCACTGACCCCGGGGCCTCAGCCAACTTCTGCATTAAGGACACTGGGTCCAGCATAGTCACACGTGCCCTTTAAGCTCAAAACCTGTCCCGGAGCACCCCTGCTCACTGTGCTCAGAGCGAGCACAACCACAGCCACCAGAGCAGCCTGACATCAATACACTGCACTGAAGAGAGCTCAGGAGGAGCCAGCCCTCTGCTGCCGCGCTCCTTCCAGGCAGACACGGCCGCCCCTCCAGCGCTGTGCACAGCCCCTCACCCCCACTGCCCCGTCCCAAAGCGCCCGTCCACCTCCAAACCCACAGCTGATGTAATCTGCTGCCTGCGCTCAGCATTAGCGGCATCAGCCCTGAGACGTAACGAGAGCCACATCACACCAGCAGATGTTCGACAAAAGCTTTATTGCTCGTTTGCGTACGAGCTCCCAGTACCACATTTCCTGAGTTTCTTAATGATCTTGCAAATGAGATTTAAATAGGAAAGGAAAAAAATATATACGAAAAAAAAAATGCCACTGTTATTCCTTGCCTGGCCTGGGAGCAGAGACGGGCACAGGCACACAGAGCTGGGGAGGGGATAAATCCACTACCCCAGGCAGGGCCGTGGAGGAGAGGGCAGCACAGCATGGAACTGACAGCCGCTGCCATCTGCCCTGGTTTGATTTACCTCCTGCCTCCATCACAGCCCCGTTTGTTTCTAAAACGCAGCCACGAGCCACAGCCGTGCTCCCTGCTCACACGGGTCAGGGCAAGGAGCAGCTCCAATCTCACAGAGGTGAGAGGGGCTCAGGGCAGCGTGGGTGGCAGTGGGGAGGGGGCCACGCCGGCCCGGCCCCCGCACCGGGATAAAGAGGAGATTAGTGCTGGCAGCTTGTAATCTGGCTTAAATCCTGACACCGTCACCACGGTCAATTTAGGCTAAGAGAAGCATTTAATAAGCTCCAAAACACACAGGCAAAAAATCCCAACCAGCAGTGAGCAAAGTGGAAGGGAGCAAGGCGCTGCTGCGTGGTTCAGCCCCAGCAGCACCAACACACACAGCTGCAGCAGACGTGCTCGGCACCAGGCAGTCACAGAGCAGCCAGACTCGAGTGGCATGTCCAAATTGCCTTTCCTGGAAGGGTTTATTTAAAAACAATTATTATTTAAAAAAAAAAAAAAGCATCTCACACAGATGACAAGGCAACAAAGGCTCGAGGCTTGAAGGGGAGGCAGTAAGACACAAGAAAGTTCCTCTGAGCTTCTTGCCACGGGGATAGCGTCAGGCCAAGGCTCCTGCCAAGCACACATCTCCCCTCACCTGCTCGGGCCCATCCACCGGTGCTGGAAGGACCCAAGCAACACGCATCACCCCCAGGAGCCACAGCTGGCTGCAGGGACGTGGGCCAGCCCACAGCCTCAGCTGCTCTGAGCCACTCAGACACAGACGCAGGGTTCCTTGTTACCTGAAGGTCCCAAGTGCCACATTCACCCCCAGGTGGGCTACCAGCCTGCTGCTGCCCCAGGACAGCACCGCGTGGACCAGAGCCACAGTCCCATCCCTGCAGCTTCAGTGACCGAGCAGCTGCAGCATCTCTTGAAGATCCACTATCTTCTCCCGGGGCTTGCCAGCAGCTTTGCCTCTTGCCACTTCAGCAGCATCTATCCTCTCCCAGTCTGAGAAGGAAACAGGACGGACCCCTGGGGTGATGGTGAGAGACAGGACCAAGTGAAAACGAGTTCAGCCTCACCTCCCTGTTAGCAGGGACTGATGTGCAAGCAATCCCTGCCCTTTTCTAACACAGCGTCAGACCTCAGCATCACACAGGAATAATAATTCCTAGCACTGTGAGCAGAGAGATGGCGGGTTCCAGTCAAATCTGATTAGTCAGACCTTTGTGAGCCATAACAGTGAGCACAGCACCACCTTAGGGGACAAAACACTTACAAAACACTTCCAGTTCACTGTTAAACCTCAGACACTTAAGAGGCAAACACACGCTTTAATTGAGTGCCTTTAAACGCTGCAGCAATAAATGACTCTCTCGGGCATTTTAATCTTCTCCCCAATTTGCCTGGAAGGATTGCTAGGAAAACCACTCAAGAGCAGTAACTCGCTGCCCACACCACGGACAGTGACATTTTGCCCGTGGTCCATGTTACTTTTAATGTCCTTCTCAAGAAAGCAGTCATTAACCGCAGCAACAATGCTGATTTTGAGAGGATCCAAGTCCTGCTCTCCCTGCACTTTGGAGCAATGAAATAGTGCAACCCATTTCCCTCTCTGGCTCCCAAAGGCAGCACGTGGGACACACTGCCCAGGATCCCCAGCACCTGTCTGCGCCACACCTCACAGTGCAGAGGCTGACACACTCACCTCGACTACGCAGGATGCTACCCACAGCCCCAAAACCTCCTCTGGGGACGGACACGTCCAGCACACCCCCCTGCAGATCCTCCAGCACAGACTGGGCAGTGTCGAAGCTGTCGTTCATGGTGGAGACGATCACACCCACGGGTCCTCTCTTCACCCACCCGCTGCAGTACAGACCTGCACGGGCACACAGCAGCCAGGCTCAGTCTGGCAGCTGCCACAGACCCTCCTGGATGCAGCCTCTTGCCCTGTCCCAGCTCTGGATGTCACATCAAGCTGCAGGCAGCAGCAGAATCCACCCCTGCTTTGGGGACAGAGTACAGAAGTGACAGTGCTGTCACAGGAATCTGTGTACCTCCAGACTTAGCACCGAGCAGCCAAATGGGCCATACTGCTTCAGTAATAAGACTCCAAGGCCTAATAAAACAAAAGACAAACATGCCCTTCAGCACTGCTTGCTGAAAACTACACATCTCTAATGCTAGCTGGGACTGGGACAGGTCTTAAAGTGTGACAGAGAGAGCTGATTTCCTGTTCCACTGCACAGCTGCCTTGTATTGGTGCCCTCAGTGAGCAGAGCTCACACCTTACAGCCCTCAACACACCAGCCGTGCTCCACACACATGCCATAGGTGTCCCTGCAGATACAGACCTGGAGCACCCTTCACTCTGCCCGAGCTGTTGGGGATAACGCCGTGCTGGGTGTCGAAGGGCACTGCTGGGTCCAGGGGCAGGCTCTGGTAGCCAATGCTGCTGAGCACCAGCCCACACTCCAGCTCCTCCACTTCTCCTGTGGGGACAGCTTTGGCAGAGTCACCCGAGCCCTGAGAGAGGAAAGAAGAGGCTGCTGGCTGTAAGACAGTCACCAGACACTGCAGGAACCCTCAGTCTGCTTCTCCAGCAGAGCTGGGAAAGAGCTCCTTCCAAAAACAGAACGGTTCTTGGTGGTAGAACCAGCTCCCAAGGCAGCCTGCCACGAGCTGCTCCAGTCAGCCAGAGGACGTGAAGCCATCTCATAGACAACAAGGGTTGCAGGGATGCACTGCTCCATCCCCAGCCCTGCCAGAGCCAGCACGGCACCCAGGAGGACCCCCTGAGCCATACCTCCAAGCGGGTCAGGGCCAAGCGGACGCCCCTCACCCGCGTCCCATCAGCGGTGGGCAGCACCTCCTGGGGGCTACGCTGGAACTTCAAGCCCCACTGCCGGGGCACTGCTGCCTGCACCATGGCTGCTCTCTCCCTGGGCTTCTCCAGGGCTGTTTTGATCATCAGCTCAGTCAGTCGTTTCCTGGGCCTGGGGGCATCTAAGAATAGAGAGAGAGGGGGAGAGAGAGAGAGGGAGAGGGACCTTCAGGTCAGAAAGGAATGTCAGCAAAGCCCCTCAGGACATAGCACGGCCACATCAAGGCAGTTTTCAGCGATGTGTGAATGTCTATTCGGAGTTTGTCATGCAGAAGAGAGTTCAGCACCTTTGAGATGACAAATGGGAAGTCAAAGTGACCAGGAGAGCTCCTGAGGCTTGAGGCCAGTGGGGACACACAAATCAAAGCTTGCAATGATGCTGTCCTGCTGGCGCTCAAAGGCAGCAGTGTGTGGAGGAGAGCAAGTCTCCAGACATCCCTGAGCTCAGTGTTTTCTTTCTAACTCTGTGGGAAGCTTTTAAATCAACAGCCTTGAGATCTCTCTTGCATGGCTCTCTCGATTGTCCCAAACCTCCTGCCCTCATCACTCAGACAGCAACTACATTCCAAAAAACAGTGCTGCTGCAGAAACAGAAACAGGCTGCTCTCTCCTGTTCGTGGCCTTCTGTCACCCTGAGAACAAGCCACACCACCTGTCTTTCACGAGCCATGCACAGGACAAGAGATTCTGATCCATGTTCTGGGCATCTCTTGCATGCTTGTCCCTCGAGGTGAGTCCCTGTCTGGAGGAACATGACACATTTCCTCACCTTTCACAGCATTTTCGAGGCCTGTGAAGTCAGCAGGGTTCAGAACAGGTTGGGTACCAGGCAGATTTATCATCTCCCGCAGCTCCTGGGAATCGCAGGCAGGGAGATGTTACCTCCAGAGCAGAGATGACACTAGGACACCCAGTGTCACACACCCATTGACAGAATGACTCTCCCCACTGCATGAGGGCAGCCTGGGGTCCAGCTCTGAGAAAAACACTGCCCTCCAGCACTGCCTCAAGAGAGAGAGCCTTACCTTGATAGTGAAAGCAACTTGGAGAGGTCCCCTTCTCCCAGCCAGCCACACACGCTTCACCTTGCTACAGGCTAGAGCTGCCAAGGAGCAGTCAGTGATGTCTGTCTTCTGCAAGACAAAGGCACATGACAGGAGAGAGAGATGAGGTCAGATCTGGAGGGAGCAGGAGGAAGGCACAATATCTGAAGGTGAAAAATCAGCAAAAAAGCAGGCTGTTCATGCAGAGCCTGGGCAAGGATGGAAGGCAGTCATCCACCCTTGCATAAAGCTATTTGCACAGCTAGTCCCTCATCACTGAACGTACCTTCCGAGGCTACATCATGAGAGGTAATGAGCCAACACCCCACGAGACTGCCCCAGGCCATCCACCACAGCAGGTTAACCATGGCTCTAACAGAGCAAAGCCTCCCAGTGATCTTTATTTTGGGGTGCTTGTAGCTGTTGTTGGGTCATTTCCCATTTCAGGATGCACAGGCACTTAGGTGAAATCCAATAAAATACACTGCTTAAATCAATGCCTGCCTGACCCAGGTAGCTCCAAGCACAAACACAAAGAGTTACCACTGGCTGCCTCCTATTTTTATCATGTTTTTTTTTTTTTTTCTTAATCTAGACATTAATACAGGAAAGTTATTGCACAACTGTAACCAACCTCATGGCAGCTCTCCAGGAGGGAGAGCCCTTGCTGCTAACATCTGGGGCAGCAGCTGTGCAGAGCAGCCGGAGTACACCAGCTGCCTGCAGGGGAGCAGAGCAGCAGGAGAGGCACACAGCAACCAGTGTGTCCAGTGCTGCCATCAGGAGCCAGGCTGCTGCCCACAGCTACACCAGGAGGAAAACAAACAGAAGCAGCCTCTGGTTTGGTGGTAGTAAAGAGCAAGCAGCTCCTCCTTAAACTCTTGTGGGGAATAAAGCTCAGCTTTCAGGTACTAGAATGGTTCCATACTTTTGTTCATACCCTATGGATTGAGACTCACCCTGAGAAAATCCAGTGGGGACAGGAGGATGCGGGCGATGTCCAGAGCCACGTTGCCATGGCCCAGGATCAGTGCTGTTTCACAGCTCAGGTCAGGCTTCAGCTGCAGGAAGCAAAAGGCCCTTCCGTGAGCAAGGTCACCTGGCCTCTATGACAGCCACCCCCTCGGACCCACGCCTAACACCCAAATTCCCTTCTGTGGGTCCCCATCTGACCTGGACAAAACACGCTGCCAACCTACAGAGCCAGCTAATCTGCTCCCACTGATGTGCAAATTGTTCACATTTCTACCATCTAAGACGGATTTAACATGGTTCCCACTAATCTTTTCCAATTGCAATCCTTTCAGGATTTAATCTGGAGCTGGATGTCAGCGTTCTGATACAGCATGGGATGGAAAGGCAGGGAAACAAAGCGTTGTACTCACATCCTGGTTCTCAGGCAGCCCATTGTACCATCCCACAAAGGCTCGGGCTGAATAAACCCCAGAGAGGTTCTCCCCTGGGATGCCCAGAACCCGGCTGCCTTCAGCACCATAACTCTGTGAACAAGAACACAGACAGAAAAGCTGTCACGTGCAGGGTCTGATACCAAAACCTGAGTCTCCCCTTCTGGCAACTGCTGGTGCCAGGACAGGCCATGGCTGCCCACCCTCACTCACCAGCACCACGGCGTGGTACGCCTGCTGCAGCTCTCCCACCGTGACGTCCCTGCCCACGGTGACGTTCCCATAGTAGGCACAGCGATCTGAACGTGCAGTGTGTGTGAACGTGTTGATCACATTCTGCCGGGATCAAATAAGACCAGACAGGCAACATTACGTTCAGACCACAGCTGTCCAAGGTCCACGTCGACAGGAGGCCTCCGACCCCGCTCCTCTCAGCCTTGAAATGTTTCTCCCTGTCTTTGATTTGGTTATTCTGAGACTCTTATCTATCAGCACTCACAGATAACACACTGTGAGATAAACACTTGGCACAGTTTCCACTACCCCTCATGGAAACCAAAATCTATTTTTTGCACCCACCTGGGGGAGATGGGACCATTTTAATACCTTCAGCCCCTCTGATTAAAGCCTGCTGTGGGAGAAAACCCCTTCCCAAGGTGAGGCTTACAAGGGAGCCCCATCAAACAACCCCTTCCTTTCAGGGTGCTGCCTGCAAGACCCTGCTGCTTGTTTCAAGCCTGAAAGAAAACCATTACACCAAGACAGGACACGAGGGAGGTCAGCACACCAAGTCCTTTCTTCGAGTGACCAGATCTGTTCAGCAGAACCACTGCCTTCCTATGGGTACAACCAGACGGGTACAGTGGATTGGAACAGTTACCCCAAACCCACATACATCCTTTATGGCCGCACTTCCCACTTTTCAGATCAAAAAGATGCAAGCATTTTGGGCTGACAATCTCCTGAGATTAAATGGGGTAACCATCACAAGATACTGCTGCATCTGCATCTCCCGTGTCCTCCCACTGCAACCACCTCCACCTCAGATCTGCTGCTTCTGGTGCAGCCCAGTGCTCCTCGGCCTTGGCCACCTTGTGTTCAGAGCCCTGAAGGCAGATGTTCCCTATCTCCAGGCCACAGCCTCAGTATAGGCAAGTGAGATTAAGGCTTTGAAGACACTACAGGACTATTCCAACACAACAGCCCCCGATCAAAGTGAGCCACGAGGCCAAGTGCCCGGCCTGCACTCACCACCGTGCTCAAACGTGTGGGCAAGGGAAGGGAGTCAGCACTGACCTTCACTTCAGGGTGATCTGGTGCCACACCAAAACGGACGAGCCCAAACGGAACAGGCAGCTTTTCATAGATGTCCACTTGTGCCAGGTCATGGTGCTAAAGGAGAATAACGATGAATGAGGACAGAAAGGCCTCGTGAGGCCCAGCAGCTCGGGAGGGATGCGCACTGCTTGCCCACTGCTGAGGGAAACGCAGGGCAAGAGGGAGCACCGCACAAAGATCCTGCGGGCAGGAACTGGGGAGGAGAAGGGAACACATCCCGCTCCAGACTCTTCAAAGCTCCGTTACCTGATCCCACCAGCCCAGACCGCAAGATGCAGCACAGAACGTAAAACCAACAACCGTACCTTTTGGGGGCTGTCCCCACTCCCACCCCACGCCCGTGCTTCCACGCTGAGCTCGTGGCAGGCCCTGCCCCCCCCCACAGCCCCTTTAAACCCCGCAGGCCGCTCTCGGCTGTCCCTGCAGCCTTGTCTTCCCCGTGCTGAGGAGCCCCAGCCCCCCCGGCCTGTCCTCGCAGGGAGGATCTCATCCTTCGGCATCGCCGGGCCGTAACTCGCAGCACTTCGGCCCAAACGCCGCAGGGGCGGTAAAAGCGCGGCGGTGCGGGGCCGGGCAGCTCCCGGCAGCGTCACACCGCGCCGGGGCACGGACGGGCACCCGCGGAACCGCTCCCCCGAGCACCCGGCCCCAGCCCAGGCCCCGCCACCTTCAGGATGTGCTGAGCCGTGTAGAACCCCGCGGGGCCGCCGCCCACCACGCCGATCCGAGGGGCGGCGCCACGCGTGGACAGCCAGCGCCGGGGACCCGCGGCGGACACGGGACGGAGCGAACGGCGGCGGCCGAGCCGCGCGCTGCCCGCCCCGCAACGCACGGCCACGCGGGACGAGGCCGCCATGGCCTCGCTGCTGCCGGAGCCGCGTCCGCCGCCCCCATATACCCGAGGCAGAGCCGCCCCCAGCCCCGCCCCCAGCCCCGCCCCCCAGCCCCGCCCCCAGCCCCGCCCCCCAGCCCCGATGCCCCACCCCCTGCCGGCCGCTATCCCACCGACCAATGGCAAGCCTGTATTTTGCATAAACCCGCCCCCGCGGCGCGGTGCCGGCAGCCAATGGGGACGCGCGGCTGGCCGGAAGTGGGGTAGACGGGAAGGAACGGCGGCGTTCTAGCCGGCGCTCTCTATGGGCAAATCCTCCACGGTCCCCCGTTGTGTGTACGTGTATGTGGGGGGGGGGGGGTGCGTCCGCACAGCTCCGGCTCTGAACGGCGTTTCTCTTTATTTTCGAGAGCGATGAGCTGCAGAGCGGTCCAGGAGGAGGACAGCTCGGGGCGGGTTTGTAAACCGTCCTCCCGCGGAGCAAAACGGCGCTCCCAAAGCCGCGGCGCACCGCGTCCCTGCAGAGGATGCTGCAGCGCGGAGCCGCCGCAGCCCCGACCCCACCGAGCGCCCGCCGCCATTCGCTCTCGTTCCCCAGCGCGAGGCCCAGCCCCCCCCCCCGCCCCCTGCCCCTTTGCTGGGCACAGAGGATGCTCAGGGGTCGCGCGGCTGCCCAGGCACGCAGACAAGCGCTAAAAGTGCTTTTTAAAAGCAATTAAGGCCGATTTCGCAGCGAGGAGCCAGTTTTAATGAGGGCTGTTGTCATGGTTTTATGATTTTTGGTACTGGTATTCCACATCATAACATCATGTATTGCATTAAGAGGTAAAGAGCTAATACTCCAGCCCCATGGATCATTGATGGTTCCAGGTATACCTGTCTCAGAAGAGAAGAAGAACTACATTCCCCAGAGGACTTTGCGATGCTTTGTATTTTCACGTGTTTTCCGCTCAGAGGGAACAGATAAAAACCCTCAGCGGTCACGGGACACTCTCTTTCCTTTGGGATCGTCTCAGCAGTGGGTGCTCGCTGCCGTATCGCCTTCAGCGTTAGCGTAAGGCCTTCGGTTTATCGGACACTCTCTCTTGCTCATTTTATTTGATTCATTAGCCTCAATTCCAATTATATTGTATTATATTCTGTTATTTTACTTTCTGATATCTTATTTAGTAAATTAGCTTTCCTCCTCAGATCGTTGCCGCTGTTTTGTTTCTAGGCCCATCTCCCTTTTCCCTTTTCCCTTATTCCTTGCCCTTTCCTGGGGCGTGGGTCCGTGGGTCCCTCGCACCAATCGTCACGGAACCGGGCCGATCCAGCCCGGTAAACCGTTGACATTTTTGGCGCCCAACGTGGGGCACGAGCTGCCTTAGCCGGGCAGAGACATACTCTTAGAGTGAATCTCTGTCTCTTGCTAGCAAGCTTATCTGTACTGCAGGTGCTGTACGGCATAACACGACCTTGAAGTCTGGGCGTACTGCCAGTTGTTCTGGGATATTTGTAAACTTCTTTTGGGTACTGCTAGCTTGTTTCAGTAAAGAAAAAAAAAAAATGCTCTCGCTTTTTAAACTGCTCTTAAAGGGGCTGCATTTCGTGGTTTCTTCCCTTGTAATGCTCAGAATATACTGGGACTTAATTAAGTTTGCCAGTCTGATCTATGCAGCTTGGTCTGTATATGGTAAACTAAAAACACTGATGGAAATACCTACCTGGCTTTTGTATATGATGTGGCATTCAGTTCCGGGGGGAGCAACCCCAGGTGGAGTTGTTACGGAACTCATGATTTTTAAACCGGCTCCTGGCCTCTCCTTTGAATTCATTAGGCGTTTTCTGAATGCTCATCCAATGCTCGTAATGATTGTGGTGTCAGTCACCCTGAATGTACTCTTCATTGGTATCTATATTTATAATATTTTGAGAAAGCCTTCCCCAGAGCCAGAGAACAGTGACTGGCAGGGAGTTTGGAGGGACTTAGGAGAGACTTTAGAGAAGTGGTCATCACCGGTGTCATGGGACTTTTCTCCTGAACACCTGCAAGACCCTGAGAACCTAAGCAGATATTTGAGACAGGGATGTTGCGGCTCAGACAGATCTGAGGAGGACCAAATTATTTGGGGTCTGGCTTATGCTTACCGAGCCTTATTCAATACTATTCCAGAGAGGCTTAGAGTTTTTGAAATAGAGCGAGAGAGTCTCCGAGCCGAAAGGGACAGTCTCCAAATTGAGAAAGACAGTCTTTTAGCTGACAATCAGACCCTCCAGACCGAGAGAGACACCCTCCAGTCTCAACTAGATGCTTTCCAGTCCAACATGGACGCCCTCCAGACGGAGAGAGACGCCCTCCAGACGGAGAGAGACGCCCTCCAGTCTCAACTACATGCTTTCCAGTCCAACATGGACGTCCTCCAGACTGAGAGAGACACCTTCCAGTCTCAACATGATGCTCTCCAATCCAACATGGATGCCCTCCAATCCGAGAGGGACACCCTCCAGTCTCAACATGATGCTCTCCAATCCAACATGGACGCCCTCCAGACCGAGAGAGACGCCCTCCAGACCGAAAGAGACACACTCCAATCCGAGAGAGACGCCCTCCAGTCTCAACATGATGCTCTCCAATCCAACATGGACACTCTCCAGTCTGAGCGAGATGCCCTCCAAACTGAGCGAGATGCCCTCCAATCCGAGAGAGGCACCCTCCAGTCTCAACATGATGCTCTCCAATCCAACATGGATGCCCTCCAATCCGAGAGAGACGCCCTCCAGTTTCAACATGATGCTCTCCAATCCAACATGGACGCTCTCCAGTCTGAGCGAGATGCCCTCCAAACTGAGCGAGATGCCCTCCAATCCAAACTCAATAGCCCTCAGTCTCAACAAGATGCCCTCCAATCTGAGCGAGATGCCCTCCAATCTGAATTAGATGCCCTCCAATCTGAGCGAGACTCCCTCAAAACTGAGCAAGATGCCTATCAATTTACATTACTCCGTTTCCAGAATGAACTAATCCATGTTCGAGCTCAACAAGTCAGGCTCCAAGGTGAACTAAATTTCGTCACAGCTGAGCGAGACGGACTTCGAGCCGAGCTAGAGAAGATGATCATTAATTCTAACCAATATGATCAACCACAGGTGACACCAGAATTGATGTCAGTTGCCCCTGTAAGAGGGCGGAAAATGAAAACAGTCTCGACGCCCTTAACAGAGAAGAAAGAGGAGGAGCTGAGAGTGGAAGAAGCAGACTCTGAAAGGGAAGAGGACAAAGTAGAGGAATCAGACGCTGCAAGAGAAGAGGAGAAAATAGGTCCAGAGAGGTTGTTTAAAACTTCAGACTTTCCATTAGGAGGGCTGACACACCCCACAAGATTACGGTCACCAACACCTAGGAGGGCAATAAGTCCTGATAGAGTAGAAGATGAAAGAGAGGTTATTACCGATATTACTCGACCTATGAAAATGAATGAAATTCGAAGTTTGAGAAAAGACTTTACACGCCACGTAAATGAACCTATTGTCACCTGGTTACTACGCTGTTGGGACAGTGGGGCCAACAGTGTATGGCTAGATGGTAACGAAGCTCGCCAATTGGGTAGTATTGCCAGGGACTCTGCCATTGACAGAGGCATTAGTACATGCCACAATAGACCCTTCACTCTCTGGAAGCGGATGCTGATATCCGTGAAAGAAAAATACCCCTTCAGAGATGATCTGTTGCCTGAGAAAAAGAAATGGTCTGATATGGAAAAAGGCATAAATTATTTGAGAGAATATGCTGTAGTGGAAATGTTACATGACCCTGCATTCATTCACGATGAACCAGACCAAGAGCATGATCCTGAGAGAATCAGATGTACACCAGTTATGTGGCGTATATTCACAAGGACTGCACCAGACAGGTATGCCAGTACATTAGCAGCAATGTATGGCAGAAGACAAAGAAGACCCCTTATAAATGACCTGATTAACAGACTTCAAGACATTGAGTTACATTTAACTCCTCTACGAGCTTACGTTTCAGCCTTTGCAAAGGTAACCGAAAGACTGAACAAAATAGAGAGCAATCAAGAAGATATAATGGACGAACTGGTTACACTTAATTCTGATGAAATTGATGGATCTGATGAGAACGAGGATTCCCAAAACAGCAACATCTCAGCTATCAAAAGAGGACGTTCTCCTGCTCGAAGAAGTGTCAGCAGTAAAACTATATCACGCACTGCCCTGTGGCGTTACCTACGTGACCAGGGGGAAGATATGAAGAAGTGGCATAAGAAACCCACTTCTGCCCTTCAGGCACGTGTAAAAGAGTTACAAAATAGGTCAACCACCAGGGTGAACTTCTCCAAGAAGGTGACTGCTCCAGTGATTGCCGGATATGGCAGTAGCCGTAGAGTCAACAGAGGTAACATATAGAGGGGCCCTGCCCCCAGCCAGGGGGGGGAAAGGGATAACAGAGTGTATTGGACTGTGTGGATTCGATGGCCTGGCACATCAGAACCACAAAAATATAAGGCATTGGTGGACACTGGTGCACAGTGCACTCTAATGCCCTCGAGTCACCAAGGGACAGAATTAATCTATATTTCTGGGGTGACTGGGGGTTCCCAAGAGCTGACCAAGTTGGAGGCTGAAATAAGTCTCACTGGTAAAGACTGGCAAAAACATTCTATTGTGACTGGCCCAGGGGCTCCATGTATACTTGGTATTGATTACCTCAAAAGGGGATATTTTAAGGATCCCAAAGGGTATCGATGGGCTTTTGGAATAGCTGCTGTGGGCGCAGATAACACTAAGCAGCTGTCTGCTTTGTCTGGCCTGTCAGAAGATCCGTCTGTTGTAGGGTTGCTACAAGTGGAGGAGCAACAGGTACCGATTGCTACAAAAACGGTGCACAGACGGCAGTACCGCACTAATAGGGATTCCTTGCTCCCCATTCATAACCTGATTCGTCAGCTAGAGAGCCAGGGAGTGATCAGCAAAACTCACTCCCCGTTTAACAGCCCCATATGGCCAGTGCGTAAAGCCAGTGGAGAATGGAGGCTGACGGTAGATTATCGTGGCCTCAATGAAGTCACACCCCCACTGAGTGCTGCTGTGCCGGACATGCTTCAACTCCAGTATGAACTGGAGTCAAAAGCAGCCAAGTGGTATGCCACCATTGACATCGCCAATGCCTTCTTTTCAATTCCTCTGGCCACAGAATGTAGGCCGCAATTTGCTTTCACTTGGAGAGGCATTCAGTACACCTGGAACCGTTTACCCCAGGGGTGGAAGCACAGCCCAACCATTTGCCATGGGTTGATCCAAACTGCATTGGAACAGGGCGGTGCTCCTGAGCACTTACAATACATTGATGACATCATTGTGTGGGGCAATACAGCAGGGGAAGTTTTCGAGAAAGGAGAGAGAATAATCCAGATCCTCCTGCGAGCTGGCTTCGCTATTAAGCGAAGCAAAGTGAAAGGGCCTGCACAGGAAATTCAGTTCCTAGGAATAAAGTGGCAAGATGGACGTCGTCACATCCCAACAGATGTGATCGACAAAATTATTGCTATGTCTCCACCCACTAGTAAGACAGAGACCCAAGCTTTTCTGGGTGTAGTGGGCTTTTGGAGAATGCATGTTCCAAACTATAGTCTCATTGTGAGCCCTCTCTTTCGGGTGACGCGGAAGAAGAATGATTTTGTATGGGGTCCTGAGCAGCAGCAGGCTTTTGAGCAAATTAAGCAGGAGATAGCCCGTGCCGTGGCCCTGGGGCCAGTGCGGACGGGACAGGATGTAAAGAACATCCTCTACACTGCTGCTGGAAAGGAAGGTCCCACTTGGAGTTTGTGGCAAAGAGCTTCTGGAGAGACCCGAGGCCGACCCCTTGGTTTCTGGAGTCGAGCATACAGGGGGTCTGAGGAGCGCTACACTCCAACTGAGAAGGAAATCTTAGCCGCGTATGAGGGGGTTCGAGCTGCTTCCGAAGTAATCGGTACTGAAGCGCAGCTCCTTCTGGCACCTCGACTGCCAGTGCTGAATTGGATGTTCAAAGGAAAGGTTCCCTCAACCCATCATGCTACTGATGCCACTTGGAGTAAGTGGATTGCGCTGATTACACAGCGAGCTCGGATGGGGAACCTCAGTCATCCAGGAATCCTAGAAGTGATCATGGACTGGCCTGAAGGTAAAAAGTTTGGAACAACCCCAGCAGAGGAGGTATCACGTGCTAAAGAGGCCCCACCATACAATGAACTACCAGACAATGAAAAGAGATATGCCCTGTTCACAGATGGATCGTGTCGCATTGTGGGAAAGCACCGCAGATGGAAATCTGCTGTGTGGAGCCCCACACGACAAGTTGCAGAGGCCACTGAAGGAAAAGGAGAATCAAGCCAATTTGCAGAGGTAAAGGCTGTCCAGCTGGCCTTAGATGTTGCTGAACGCGAGAGGTGGCCAGTGCTTTATCTTTACACTGACTCATGGATGGTGGCAAATGCCTTATGGGGGTGGTTACAGCAATGGGAACAAAATGGCTGGCAACGGAGGGGTAAACCTATTTGGGCTGCTGAACTGTGGAAAGATATTGCTGCCCGAGTAAAGAATATGGTTGTAAAGGTGCGCCATGTAGATGCTCATGTTCCTAAAAGCCGAGCAACTGAAGAACAACAGAATAACCATCAGGTAGATCGAGCTGCCAAAGTTAAGATGGCTCAAGTAGACTTGGACTGGCAACATAAAAGTGAATTATTTTTAGCTCGATGGGCCCATGAGACCTCGGGCCATCAAGGAAGAGATGCAACATATAAATGGGCTAGAGACCGAGGGGTGGACTTAACTATGGACGCTATTGCACAGGTTATCCATGACTGTGATACATGCGCCACAATTAAACAAGCCAAGAGGATGAAACCTCTTTGGGGGGAAGGGCGATGGCAAAAGTATAAATATGGGGAGGCGTGGCAGGTTGATTATATCACCTTGCCACGATCTCGCAATGGTAAACGTTATGTGCTCACCATGGTGGAAGCAACCACCGGGTGGCTTGAAACATATGCAGTACCCCATGCTACCGCCCGAAACACCATTCTAGGTCTGGAGAAACAAGTCCTATGGCGACATGGCACTCCAGAAAGAATTGAGTCAGATAATGGGACTCATTTCAAAAATTCTCTTGTAAGTAATTGGGCCAAAGATCATGGCATTGAATGGATTTATCATATCCCCTATCACGCACCAGCTTCTGGTAAGATTGAAAGATACAATGGGTTGCTGAAAACCATGTTGAAAGCAATGGGTGGCGGAACATTTAAGCATTGGGAGAAGCATTTGGCAGAAGCCACCTGGTTGGTCAACACTCGAGGATCCATCAATCGTGATGGTCCTGCCCAATCCAGCTCCCTACCTACTGTAGAGGGAGATAAGGTCCCTGTAGTACATGTAAAGAACATGTTGGGCAAAGCGGTTTGGGTCCTTCCAGTTTCTGGAAAGGGTAAACCTCTCCGTGGAACTGTCTTTGCTCAGGGACCTGGGTCCACTTGGTGGGTGATGCAGAAGAATGGGGATGTTCAGTGTGTACCACAAGGGAATTTGATGTTGGGGGAGTGCAGTCAGTAATTCCATGTATATACTTGTATATATATGTTGTGTGTATGTGTATATCTAATGCATGTTAATCATTGTTCTTCTGTATGTATCAAGCATGATGTAACGATGTGGAATAAGGGGTGGAATGTCATGGTTTTATGATTTTTGGTACTGGTATTCCACATCATAACATCATGTATTGCATTAAGAGGTAAAGAGCTAATACTCCAGCCCCATGGATCATTGATGGTTCCAGGTATACCTGTCTCAGAAGAGAAGAAGAACTACATTCCCCAGAGGACTTTGCGATGCTTTGTATTTTCACGTGTTTTCCGCTCAGAGGGAACAGATAAAAACCCTCAGCGGTCACGGGACACTCTCTTTCCTTCGGGATCGTCTCAGCAGTGGGTGCTCGCTGCCGTATCGCCTTCAGCGTTAGCGTAAGGCCTTCGGTTTATCGGACACTCTCTCTTGCTCATTTTATTTGATTCATTAGCCTCAATTCCAATTATATTGTATTATATTCTGTTATTTTACTTTCTGATATCTTATTTAGTAAATTAGCTTTCCTCCTCAGATCGTTGCCGCTGTTTTGTTTCTAGGCCCATCTCCCTTTTCCCTTTTCCCTTATTCCTTGCCCTTTCCTGGGGCGTGGGTCCGTGGGTCCCTCGCACCAATCGTCACGGAACCGGGCCGATCCAGCCCGGTAAACCGTTGACAGCTGTAAAAGCCACGCGCTTTCTCGTCCTGGAAATGGGCTCCCGCTGCGGCCCCGTGCTCCTCCTGCACGCCGGGGCTGCAGTGCCGCTCAGCTCCGGAGGCAGCACCCGCTGAAGGGGGCAGGGCACGCTGAGCACAGCAGTCTGCATCGTAAGCGGGAGCTGAGCGTCCCCGGCGCTGCCCCCTCAGACCCCCACGTGGGATCCCCCCATGAACTGCTCCGATAAAAAAGCAGAAATAAAGATCCACTTCAACAGCTCGAGCTGGATTTGCCAAATCCTTGTTCCCAGAACAGTCCGATTCCCCGACCCCGCTCAGGTGAAGCGCAGCAGCAGTGGCACCCCGTGCCCCCCAGCGCCCACAGCTCCCGGGCAGCACATGCTGAGCTGCCCCCAGCCCAGCAGGGCTTTGCGTCGCCCTCCCCGGCCATGAAAGCGGAGCGGGTAGAACCAAAGCCCGTCTGTGAGCGGCTGCAGGGGGCTGCCCCCTCCCAGCCCTTCCCTCGGCACTGCTCAGCGCTGCTGCCCGGACCGGGACGGCAGGAGGAACGTTTCCCGCAGCGAGTCGGGCCCGGCTCACTGGATGCCCACCAGCTCTGTGATGGGCGGAGCGTGGACCATCAGCTCCTCGTACTTGCGCAGGAAGAGCCGGAGCCGGGAGGAATAGGTGTCCTCGTTGTACGGCAGCCGCTTCTCCTTCAGGTACTGCGACACGATGGGTTTGATCTGCGGAAACAAAGGGACTTTGCGTTTGCAGGCTGGGGCAGAGCACAGCCCTGCCCAGGGGAGACAGCCGTCCCCGTGGGGCGCGGGCAGCGCGCGAGCTGCAGCAGCCTGCCTGTGAAAATTAAGAGCAAGGTGGTATCCAATTGCAGCAATACAGGGAGTTCCCCTGGCACATGCCTTTGTAGAATTAGGATGGATTTCTTAACGAGGCTTTTAATGAGGGTTGGCCCTCCTGATCCCACTCGTGCCCTCATTCATCCCTGTGAGCCTGGAACTGGAGGGGTAAGGGGCTGCTCCCGTGACACGAAATTCCTTAATGCAGCCTCCTCACAACAGCTCCATTCTCATGCGTAAATGGGATTGAAAAGAAGGTGATATGGGATGGAAATGCCAGCCTTTGAATCTCCTCCAGCCACAGGTAGCATCCCAAAGTTTCAGTGCATCCCTTGGGGAAACAGGCACGGGCACAACCAAAGCTATTGGAGCCTGGCACGGACCCCAGGTGAAATCAGGACAGTTTGCACAGTGCTTGAGACGCATCCCACGTGGAGAGGCAGCAGGGTCCCCGCACGGTGCTGTGGCTGGGACCTCTCACCTTGAGGCACATGTTGTCGGACAGGCTGGGGAAGAGGTGGTGCTCCACGTGGCAGCTGATGAGCGAGTGCCCGAAGCACCAGTCCAGCAGCGCGTTGCGGGGCAGGTTGAGCACGCCCAGGCTCATCTGCTGAATGCGCTTGGGCTTCCGATTGGCCGCAAACATGGGGAGGCCGATGTGCTGTGGGAGAGGCACACGGGGTCACTCCACCTCCTACCACGAGCCCACAACACGCAGATCTACCACCGTGCCCCCACAGAGCCCCAAGCTGTTGGGCCAACCTCCTCCCTCCTGCCCAGGACCTGCATCTCCATTTACATCTTCAAATGCAAACACACCAACACCCCACGCTCCGTAGGCCACAAAATGACATCACCCAGCCCTTCCTGATCCTCCACCCTGGCTTTCCCCCTGCACTGTCCCCATTACATCAGCACAGTGGAGATTACAGCCAGGGCTGCTCAACCTGAACTGATGACAGCCTGGAAGGACAGGCTCCATGCCACTGGGACCTCTTGGAGCTTCATTCCCACCTGGAATATGTTGACGTGGATGTAGGGGTGGGCCAGGAGAGAGCGGGTGAGCAGCATGCACAGCAAGGCAGACCACGGCGACTGGAAGCCCGAGACGTGGCGCAGCAGACAGTAATGGCAGCACAGCCCCAGCGACACGAGGCAGACAGTGCGGAGAGCAGCCCTCGTCTCCACGTTCCTCAGCAAGTCTGTGCCAGCAGAGAAAGAAGAACTGCAATACACTGCCGGCCCATCCGCTCTTCATCTCCCTTTCTCCTCCCAAACTTAGTGATGTGGCTTAGCAGGCGTGGTGGGGATGGACTGGGGTTGGACTCCATGATCTCAGAGGTCTTCTCCAACCTTATGACCTTATGATAATGCTTATTCTGGGGGCTGAAGGTGTCCCCATGGCAGGACCCCGTCCCAGCATTAGGACAGGTGCTGGGACACTCGAGCTATAAGATTTGGAGGCATCCTCTCCCCTTGTGCCCAGTGACTGTCTCCACCTTCGGCATTGCCCAGGGCAGTGCTCCAATAGCCCATCCATAGCTCCTGGGCTTTTCTCCCTCGGCCATTTCTTGGCACTATCATTTCTTCCAAGTCACTGCTTTGTCTGCCTGTAGTGCCCCGTCCCACCACCATGCACACATCCAGCAGCACTGCAGTGCTCCCTCTGACCCACCCACCCAAGCCTTGCTATGGCCAAAGATCCAAACGACAGGAAAACAAATCTGGGGCACTTTAAGCTCATGACGGCTTTTGTCAGAGCTTTCAGTGTTTGACCAAAGGAAACTCTGAAGCATTTCTGAGCATCGGCAGAAAGGAGAGGTGTGAGTGAGCTCACCATGCCCAGCATCCCACCCCAAGGCACACACCTAGTGCAACCAGGGGTGTTATGATGGGCACGGCGAGGGGCGCGACGAACATATAGATGTAGCGGTTCAGGAAAGGAAGCTTCCAGGTGCTGGAGTCCCCCAGGCCAATGACGTTGGTGTAGCCGTGGTGGAGCTTCACGTGGTTGTAGCTGGCCTGCTCGGCTGTGAATGCTGAGCAGAACTGGGTGGGAGAGAAAAGTCAAGAGAGAATGGCCTTGAGTTGCAGCAGGGGAGGTTCAGGTTGGGGATTAAGAGGAAATTCACCTCAGGGCAGCAGTGCATCAGCACAGGCTGCCCAGGGAGCGGGGCAGCCCCCAGGTGCTCAGCACCACAGAGATGTGGCACAGAGGGGCGTGGGCAGAGGGGGTGGTGGGGTGGGCTGAGGGGGTGGACGGCCTTAGAGGGCTTCTCCTATCCATAGGATTCTGTGATTCGATAGAGGAGAAGCGATGTCAGCAGCTGTGCGTGAGTGTCAGGCACCATGGGTGATGCTCTGCACCCCACAGGCTCCAAACAGGATGGAAATGGGCTCCTAGAGCTTGGCACTGGAAACCATCCCCACCACTCCTTCCCATCCATGGGCGGTATTCCCACTGCTTAACAGTGAGGTGCTGATGGGGCTCTGGGGGCCATCAAATCACACTCACCTCGATGAAGAAGACAGCCCAAACTTTGCCCCAGGGCTTGGACTTGGTCAGGGCGTTGTGGCTGGCCAGGTGGCTGCCCTTCACAGCCAGGGTGTGATATCCCACGCCGAGGGTGAGGACACCCGCCAGGAAGGGGATGGCGTGGGCTGAACGCAGGCACAGGAATCCTGCAGAAGAAGCCCGGGGCAGGGGCTCAGCCAGCACTTGTCTGCTCACAGCCAAGGCTGAGCGGTGCTCCCACATAAAAACACTGCCTGCTGCTGTAAACTTGTTTTTCAGTCATAATTACAGGTATTTGAACTGCCCGAGCCGGGCAGCACCCCTGCGCAGCACGCTTTGCGGCTGAGCTCCCAGCTGTGGTGGCAGCAGGCACGGCTGGGCAGGCACCCGGCGGCCCCCACCCTGCACACCCCCACTGCCCGGCTTCAGGTGCAAGCCAGGGGAACCCCAGCACGTGTGCAAGAGAGAACCCACTGCCACAACCACGGGGTTCTGTACACTGTGGGACAGACTGTGGCAACTTTGTGCCTACACAGATTTACAGACTCGTTTAGGATAGGCTTTTCTGGGGACAAATACAGTTCCGTGATGATTTCAGCAGCCCCAGGAGCTCAAAAGCAGAATTGGTTCAGCGAGCTCAGCCCAGCACCCCTGCACTCACCACTGCCCCCTCACCCGAACCCCGCAGTTCCCCTGCCCAGCTCTGCGTGCCCTCCCCACCCCAGCTCCATTCTGTCGCACAGCGCAGGTTCCCAGCGGGGTCAGAGTGCCCCAGCAGAGGGCAAAGGGTTTATTGCCTTTCTGTTTCAGCTTGGCAGGCTGCTGGTAGGCTTCCACCACAGTCCCTTGCTCCGTGCGCCGCCAACGTGAAAGCAGCGAGGAGGCAGCGGGACCCCCGAGGCGGGGCTCTTACCTGCTGGCAGCGCTAGGATGCTGCAGGTGAGGATGCAGATGTCCACGCCGTGCCTCTCCCACCAGCTGCTGCTCCGCACCACCTCGTGCACCCGCTCCGAGAGCTCGGCCATCAGCGCTTCCCCGCTCCCCGCGCCGCGCTCCTCTTCTCCCCGTCCCGAGGTCACATCTCCGCCGCTCAGCTCCGGACGCAGCTCCTCATCCTCCGCCGTCAGCCCCGTCCCGCTGGCACCGGGATCCGCCTCGTCCCGGTGCGGGGCGTCCCGCGTTCCCCCGCAGCCGCGGCGATGCCGCCCGCCCGCACCGCCGTCCTCCAGAGCCATCTCGTGCCCGGCACGGCCCGCGTGGGGCGAGGACACGCGGCGTGGGGTCGGCAGCCCCGAAATCGTCCTTCCCGTGTCCCCCAGACCCCAGCGCTGCCGCCGCGCTCCGCAGCTCCGGATGAAGGACGGGGAAGGACGAGGGGGGAAATCAGTAATAACGATAATAGAACCCCAAAGCCGAGGAGGGCGCGGAGGAGGAGCGCGGGCCCCGCACGCAGCCCTTCCCTTCCCGGCCCCGCACGCAGCAATTCCCGGCGCCGCGGAGGTGCGGGGGGAGGAGCGGGGCCGGCGGGGGAGGAGGAGGAGGAGGAGGATGAGGAGGAGGAATAATGCAGATGAGCAACCGCAGGAATCCGCCCGCTGCACATTTCGGGGAGCGGCCGGGAGGAAGGTGGAAAAGTGGCGGAGGAGCGAGGGGATGCTAAAGGGAAAGGAGCCGAAAGCCAGAAGCGGCCCCAGAAAGCCCAGGCAGCGCTTCTGAGACAGGGGATGGGGTTTCGTTCCCTTCGGAGCCCATCCCGGGGAGAGTACTGAGAGGAAACCAGGGGACAGAGAGCTGCGGAGCAGGGACCGCACCGCCCCGCCTCCTGCTGCGGCTCCGCACCCGCGGGGCCCTTCTTATTTTTCTGTGCTGTTTTCACGAGTTTTGTAAGAATTTCTTTTCCATCACTACCTCCTCCTTCGTCACCCAGAAATCACAGAGGCTGAAAGCTCCTGGACCACGTGCACAGATCCCCTCAGCCCTATGGGGAGAGCTATCAACCATCACTGGGATTCTTTTCTCCTCGTTATTCCTCAGCTGGGGAAGCCCAGGGCTGAGCAGCACCCGCTGATCGCACCGATGCTGGACACGGGGAGCATCGGGGAACTCCCCGGGCCCATCCTGACCCACCCCCCCATCACTGGAGGAACAGAGCTCGGGTTCGTCCCACTCACAGTGTCACCACCAGAGGACAGTGGCAGCACGGCGACAAACTGCTCTGAGAGTGCACTAGGGCCAAAGGTGAGCCGCAGTGCAGCTAACCACTGCACAACGCAGGACGGCTTCTGCGGATGGTGGAGGAGGAGGTGGGGATCCCCATCGCGTCCAGGAGCAGAGAGAGGCAGCAGGAGGGGTCCCGCTATTTGCTGCAAGGATTTGGTGGACAGCAGCACTGATTAGCACCGGCGAGCTAATGAATGAGCTCGGGTACACGCGGAACTCGAGAGGGAGATAAGCTCCCCTGAATAGCACAGCCCCCTGTGCTGCTGTCCCTCCCCAGGAGCCAGGACAGCATCTGACCCCAACAAAGGAGGATTTGCAGTTAAGGGCTTGGAGTTTGCAGCCCTAAATCTGCTTTCTCACTGCCCTGTGAGCTTCAAAATGAACTTTGAAACCCCGATTTACATCTTGTTTCTCACTGTGTACATCCAAACCACACAACCTTGTTGACCCCAGCAAGATTCTAGGGATGAAAGCAGAAGATAACATGCCCCTATCCCCACCACGGAAACAAACACCTCCAATTTGCAGAAAGCACACAGCAAAGACCCACAAATCCTCCAGCACGCAGCAGGATGGCAGAGATCAGATAATCCCCAGCTGCAGAGCTGCCAGCTGCCACAGACCTCACACAGCACATCACCAGCAAAGGCCCCGCGAGCACACAGAGCACTGAGAGCACTGAGCTGGTGGCCAAAACTGCAGCATTTACTGAGACTGAGAGCTTCACCTCTGTGCTACTCACCCCATCAGCTCAGCTTTCCCTGCAGCCCTTCCCTTTTTGAACACCTGGCTTTGGATGGGGTTTCCTCCCTACTTCGAGGCTGAGCACATGTGGGCAATCAGCTTAATGAGGGATTAATTGCCATCGTCCCCTTCCCAACAGGCAGAGACTGTGCACCATCATTTGCTGGGGTGGGGGGGGATGTTCCTGGTCCTCAGGTGTGGACCATCTCACTTCCAAACCTCTCCCTGAGCTCCGTCTGCAGGCAGTGCTCAGCTTCACCTCAGAGCTGTCAATGTCCTCCGGGCACCACAGATCTTCCTCCCGTGGGGGAGGAAACGTCCTCGAAGCTGCCTGAAAAGTCCCTGCGCAGGCACCAGAGGGAGTCACAGCTCCACTGCACATCTGCACAAGTGGTCATTCTGCCCAAGTACTGATGCAGGTGGCCCCAAAAAGGCAGCGAGGCTGCTGCCCCATACCCTGAGTGCGTGTGTGCACCAATGGGCACTGCACCAATTTGGTGGAAATCACCCAAACCCATCATTCCTTCCAGCCCAAATATCTCCTGGGGACCCAGAGTATGTTCACCACCAGCCCTCGTGGCCACCACAACCAGAACATCGTGATGCCATTCCCAGGCCATCCTGGTGCCATTCCCAGACCATGTTTTCCGTTTTATATATCAGCTGTGAATAAAGCAGCTGTCATCCACCCCCTGTCCATGTCGGCTTAATTTCAAAAGCCTGGCTGGAGGTGTCAACTAATCACAGACTTCCTCCACTTAGCAGCTCAGGGCGCAGGTGATCATTAGTTTGGGTGCCTCTGCTCTTGCCCCGACCGAAACTCCTTGCTCCCACCCCTCGGTCCCCGGTGTCATCGCATGGCAAGGTGTTACCCAACACCGGGCAGGATCCGTCCCGCTCCGTGGAGCCGAGCTGCCCGGCTCACAGCTCTGTTCTTACAAAGGGGGAACCCCTGAATCCATCCCAGCTCCATTTGGTAGCAGAGATTTGGGGTGATTGAGCAGGGAGGTGACCCCTTGTTCGAGTCATGCCCTCTGCCAGCACCGGATCAGGGAGACATCTGTGCTGCACATCCCCAAATCTAAAGGCAGCTTTCACACCAACGTGGCACTACCCAGCCCCGACCCTCCCAGTCCCCAGGCTAATGGGATGGCCACACACACGTCCCCGTGGGCAAGCAGCTGCCCACACGGCACTTTTCCCACTCTGTTCCCTCAGAGGCTCCCAGGCTGTGTCCTCTGCTGTCCAGCAACAAGCAACGTGTCTGGTCTGCTGGAACAGAGGGGGATGTGGGCAGGGTGGGCCCTGCAGGACAGGGCTCCAAGGTGTGGATGGATGCACCCCGCTGGGATGCATTCTTGAGTCTGGGACGTTGCGGCCATCACCGGCATGGGGGGCAGCTCGGTGCCACCGACAAAGTTATTTCTCAAGGGCACGATGGTCCAGAAGGGGCACAGCACAGAGGGCAGAGCACTGCCTGGCACACGATGCCTTTTCCCCAGCAGTATCCGGACGTGTCTGGCTGCACTGCTGTGTTTGCTGTGTCTTAAGAACACGGAGATAAGCCAAGGCCTGCCCGGAACCCTGCTTTGACTCCATCTCTGTTCTGGATGGTATCACGAGATGCTGCATGGGACTCTCACCAAAACCGGGAACAAGTGCAAGGTGAAAAGCTCCCCGCTCACTGCAAGGACTCCCCAGACTCTCCCAGCGCAGCCCATACGCGGCTCTCAGCCGGACGAGGAACCTCTTGGTGTTGTGTCTCTGTTCCTGGGGTGGGCACCGGTGCTCAGCCGCGGATCGGAGCCACCCTCGGATGCACACAGCTCGTGGTGTCACAGCCTGCTGCCACCTGGGCAGAGGGGAAGCGAGGGCATGCACGGCTGTGATGTAACCTTGCCCCGGAGGCCGTCCCTGGAAGGGAGCGAGCTGCCCGGCCGGGTGGAAAGCCAAGGAGCTGTGTCATTCCTTAGGCTGGAAATTTGGTCTGGAGCCAAAGTGCTGCCCAGATCTCACCAGACTCCAAGAATGTGTCCCTGTCTCGGCAGGTCCTGCATGCCAGGACCTTAATTCCACCTTCTGGACACTGAGGGAAGGCAATGGTGGAGGCAGCGGGATGGGGGAGAGGGGCTGCTGTCAGCTCCCAGCTCTGCCACTGACAGCCCTGGGGATCACACAGCCGATGCCCTACAGAACTTGTCCGTCTCAGGAAGGGGGAATTGGGCTGAGCTGCTCCCACATCTCCTCTCCACGGAGCAGCCCAAATTTTGGGGCAGGGGCAGCCCACCAGAGCTGGCTGTGTTTACTGTGGGTGCTCGGATGTGCTTTGCCAGCCATAGGGATAACTCACACGCTGCCTGGCAGGGATTTCATCAGCACGGCCAGACCCATACAACCAGTTAGCTTGGAAAAACAGGGACTCTTCTAATGACAGCTTTGGAGCAGTGGTGCTCTGGGTCCCAGCGCTCTGCAGGAACATCTGGCGGGGCCTGCAGGAAGCAGTGGGGCAGCCTTGGATGCATCCCCAGCCCTGTGCAGGGCGAAGGAGGTATCCCCAGCTCCCACGTTTTGCAGCTCTTAGGAACACACGAACAACTTCAAGCTGCTACATTTTGCAACCAGAGTTGCAAACCTGTCCGATCTTCCCAGCCCCAGTTGTACAGCTTTCCTCCTAGAGCTGCTGCAGGCGAATGCAAGTTGCTGTGTGCTAATCCCAGCCTGAGCAGCTGGGAGCCACCCCAGCCCAGGCAGCACCATCTCTGCATTATGCCTCTGGCCTCAGCCGGAGCCGGCTGGGATCGGGGTCAGATGCAGCCGCTGCGCTCAGGCAGTGGCTCCGGGAGGGCCAAGTGGGGCAAAGCAAAAGAGGGAGGAGGCCCAGGGAAAAAAAATAGGGCTCAGAATAGAAACCAGGTTAGGGCTACACTGTGGGTGGCAGGAGCAGGTATTGCTGGCTGCCATGCCGGCCCTGGGGACCGCAACCTCCATCCTCACGGCCAACACCATGCCGTGGGAGCGCGGCCGTGTGCGGGCCCACAGGGTCCTCCATGGGGGGCTCAGGAGAGAGGGGCTGCAAGAACTCGGGTGCAAAAGGGACCAAAGCTCAGCCCCGAACCAGCCCGAGCCGTGGGGCAGCTGGATGGAAACTTGGTGGAAAGGGAGAACCAAAGAGCAGGTCTGTGGGGAACAAATTCGTCAGAGATTTTTTCCTCCTTTCTTCCTGAGTGGCAGAAAGAACAATCGACAATGAGCCAGGCGATGCAGATAAGCCCGACCTCCCACGGCGTGCAGCCGGGACAGCGTCACCGCGCTGGCACTGCCGCGAAGCGCCGTGGGATCACGCGGTGACACCGGCACCGGGAGCCCATGGGCAGCCGCTGCCACCCCACACACCACCTCTGCCGGTAAGAGCAGGAGCTGAGCCACGGCCGCGGCCCCGCTGGGCTGCAGCCAGCTGGAGCTGGCCGGGGCTCTGGCACCGAGCTGATAGGGGGTTGACAGATAAAGGCTGGAGGCAGTTCTGGGAACAGCTCTGCTGCCCGCCCCCAGCCCTATTCCTGAGCGTGATAGTGCTTTCCGGCACGGCGTAGGTGATGTCCTTGGGAAGTGGGGTGATTTGGGACGGTGGTGACTAAGGGGTGAGTTCTGTTGGAAAAAGGGGTGAAGCCAACCTCTGTGGAGGTAATGAGAAGTCCCCATTAAGTACGTAGGGTTCAGGCTGCTCAGGGAGCTGTGGCTTTCCTGACCGTGGGGAACCACCCTGGGGAAGCCAAGGGTGTCACCCGTGCTTCAAACCATGAGAAAACCCCTCCATAAAACCCATCAGGATGAATGCTGTCATGCTGTGCATTATGTCAGACACCATCCCGTGACCTCTGTTTCTCCCGGACTGCAGACTGTGTCCTCTTCATTCCACGTTGCTCCATTGCCAGTAACTCAGGGGAAGGACAATGTCAAAACGGTGCTTCCATTCAGCCCTCAGATCAGGACCCACTCACCCAGCAGCCCAAAGCCGCCAGGAGGCACCCGCAGTGAAACCTGTCCGTGTCAGGGACGCATCCCCAGCCATGCACTGATCCTGGCCAGGGCAAGGCAGCCCGAGCCCATTGCTCTCAGGCCTGGGGAGCCGAGTGAAGCTCGGGTGGGTGAGTAATGCCCTGTGCTGGCTGCCTGGAATAGCTGGGGCTGATCTATCTCCTGCGTGCTAGGAGGCGATGACCACTGGCTGAGGAGTGGATGCCTTCCTGCAGCTGTGAGTGGGGCCAGGGGTCACATCCCATCGTTGTGTCCACACTTCTGTTCCACCACTCATCCCCTTGCTCAAAGCAGAGCCTCCTGCCACCAGGCAGGACCCTGCGGACCCACATCTGCCTCCCCCCAGGAGCAGCTCGTGGGGACATGGACATCACCACAGCTCCCACCAGAGCCACACGTTGCCCTTCCCATGCATCGCTCTGGTTATCTCTCCGGGTGTGGCTGAGCCCCAGGGGCAGCTCGGCACTCACGGGCTCTGTCGCGGAGCAGGAGCAGTGCTGCGGTCACAAACACGTCGGGATTCTGCCTACGCTGTGTAACCTCTTACATCAGACGGCACTGGGCCAGCTCCTGCCTCCTCCTCCTCCTCCTCCTCCTGCCTGTGCCAGGACCGCAGCAGCTCCCAGGGCCCAGCACACACAGTCCCGCACCCTAAGGATCCCCCAGGCCCACGGGGGCCCACGGGACACCCAGTCCCCACTGGGATGAGAGAATGGTGACCTCTCCCTAAGGGCACACACACAGCAGTCACCCCTGGTGTCTTCTGAAAGCACACACACACACGCTCACACAAAAGTATGTCTTGATTCAGTATTTAATTTATTTTCTATTTTTAAGAAAGTTTGGTATGGGGATAATGATCTGGCATTTTCCTCAAGCATGGAAACCCTGGGCCCCGGCATGCTTTCCAGACACACACACATGGGCTATGGGATGCCAGGGCAGCAGGGCAAAGGCATCCCACATGGGGTAGGACACCGTGCCAAGAACAGCTCACGTTCCCTTGTCTCCTCTTCCCAGCCATGAGCTCTATGGGACCCCCTGGTGAGGTCTTTGCCTGGAGGTGCAGCGGGCAGGCAGCTCATGGCACAGCATGCATGGAGCACACGCTCAGGGTCTGTGCACATGTCAGCGTGAGTGGCTGAGCTCAGGGCATCGCTGCTGAGCACACACTGCTGTCCCCTGGGCCTCGCAGTCATCTCTGATGGGATGCAAAGGTTTGCATGGTTTGTGCCCAACTTCATTATGTAAGAGTGGTGGGGATCAGCCCTGGTTTGTAGGTCAGAAAATGGAGGTGCAGGGCAGGTAAGGGATTGGGCTGGGTCAGCTGGTGAGTCAGTGCCAAAGGAGGGACCGGCGCAGCGGAGGCTTTATTAGCAGGAGAGGGGTGGAGCGAGGCTCCCAGGCAGGTGAAGGCACAGCTGAGGCGCAGCATCAGCCCATCGGGGTCTCACCTCTTGCCTCATATCCCCACGTCCTCAAATCCCCGATCCGGCCATGCAGCCCCACTGCCCCCAGTGCCGCCCCTGAGGGCATCGAAGCTGCCCGCGCCTGCACCCCGCACCTCGACACGGCCGCAGCAGTGCCAGGACGCCAGGGATGGAGCAAGGTCAGTGAAACAGGTTTCTCCTCCTCCGTCCCTCGAGCACGGCGCTCTCATTCGCCCTTCCCTGCACTGGCTGGGAGCTGTGGACTTGTTGACAGCGGCTCTCGTTAGCGCGGTTATTGCGAGGGGATGGGGCACTGAGCAGTGGCCTCACGCCTGTCCCCATCTGAGCGTCTCTGCTGTGGCTCTTCTTGTGCTTGGAGACCCCCAGTGTGGGGAGGTGGGCTCTGGAGGGCCAACCTCTACGCCATGGGGCTGCGTGGGCTGCAGTAAGGGAATGGGGGATGCCTGAGCACTCAGTGCCAAAATGCAGTCTGGGCCGGCTGGGGCAGCACCCCACAGCCACAGCGCGGTTTGGCTGCCATGGGCTGAGCCAGCCAAGCTCCACTGAGACAACGGGATGGAAACAAAGGGGCATTGGGCCCAGCCCAACCTGCCCTCACACCTCCTCCAGGGCACAGGACCCTGGGCAGGGCAGGGGTCCCTGCACTGCAGCTTGTCCCAGCGGCTGCAATGGGGCACAGGGAGAGCTGGGAGATGATCTGCTCTTCCTGCCAGTGCCAGGCAATGCGTGCAAGTTGGAGCTTGGTGTGCTGCACTGGGGAAAAATTGTTTCTGGTTGCTGCTGAAGTACATCTCCAAAGGCTAAAGCAATTCCCTGCACCCCCCACAGCCTCATACGCTTTTGCAGAAACAGCTGCAAAACCACAGGGACTGAGAAGAGCGATCACAGACACAGCTCTGCAGCTGCAGAGCCAACGTGTGCTGCCACTGCCACAGCAAAGCTGAACAGCTCAGGTCAGGAATGTGCTTGCAGCCGGGTTCCCCACGCTGCCCTCTGCAAGGCAGCAAATTCAGGCTGGACCCACAGTAACCAGCTCCCAGCTCTGCTGCGGCCATGGGGAGCGGTGCTGGGACATTGCCCTGCACCGCTGCTGTGCCCCCACCTCCCCAGGATGCTCCGTGCTGTTCCCCAGTGCTCCTCCAGAGCAGCACTGCTGGGGAGCTCGGTCAGAGCAATGCTGGCTCCTTGTTAGCACAGACTGTGTGAAGCAGACCTAGAAAATAATTGACTGTGTTCATGCTCTCAAATGCAACCTCAGCACCCGCAGGGCCAAACCCAGCCCTGGTGAGAGGGGTGGCACTCGGGGCCACATCCAGCCCTGTGCTCCGCTGGGGACAAAGCCACGAGCAGAGGGTGCTCTGTGTTGACCCCCATCGCTGCCTCCATCCCAGCCGTCCCTCCCCTCTGCACCCCACGTTACTCAGCTGTCCGGCCAGGAAGTGAATTCCCAGCAGGATGGGCAGGAAATTGTTAAGCAAATGCTGTGCAATGGTGCACGCTGGCCGGGCAGGTCCCTGACCCACCGCCGCTCTCTGCCTGGCACTGCCGTCCGTGTGGGGCTGAGTGCCGCTGCGGCTCAGCCTGCAGGGCTCACCTCCAGCTCTGGGACCCGTTTGGGGTCCCACGGCCTCTCCTGGCTTCCACTGCGGTACCCAGGAGCAGGGATGTTGCATCTCCTGCACCATCGGGGGCAGGGGAACGCGTGCCCAAACACAGGGGCTCGATTTTGCTGACTTAGTGTGCAGAGCAGCACTGGTGTTCAGGGCTTAGGGCATGAAGGGATGTGGATTCATGGCTCCCTGCTGGGTCTGGTCGCCCCAGCAGTGGTGGCTGGTGTTTGCTTGCCGGCAGCATGGGGCCGGGACAACCTGCCTGCTGCCCGGGTTTCTGTTTGGGAGGGTATGGAAGGGTGTTCTCCAGGGTGTGCCAGCCCTGGCCTCCACCCTGCTTTCACAAGCACCCACTCCAAAAGGAGCTTGTTGATCTTGGTCGCAGAGGAGATGCAATTAGCAGCTGTGAGATTGGTCTGCCAGGGCCTGGCTGTGCCAGGGGATGGAGGACAGACACATCCCCGCGTCCCAGGGGTGAGTAGAGCCCAGCTCCATCAGCAGCCCAGGGACTGGGGGACACCTCCCGGGATGCGGACACAGAGCATCCTGCCCCGCAGTGCCGTGGGAAATGACATGGTGGGAAATCGAATTGCTCCCGCGGCACTGCTCGGGGTTGGTCCGTCCCTGCAGCTGTGGAAGGGACCGCGTTGGTCGCGGGGCACGGAAAGCTTCGGGGCTTCCTGGGAGCTGTGACAGGCGGCACGCCGCTTCTCAGCTCCGCCTTCCCAGCAGCTCTCCGAGGGCAGAGTCGGGAGAGCGGATCCGTGCGTCCCTGCAGCCCCACATCGGCGGCCGCTGCGCGGCCCATCGCGCTCCCCGGGTCGGACCCAGCAGAGGGAGCTGCGGCACCGGGATCTGGGCACGGGGAGCCGAGTGCTGATGCATTGGGGTGCTCAGACCAGGCTCCACTGCACTCAGCTGAGGTGCACAAGGGTGCTGCCCCAGTCCTGGGAATTTTGGGGTGAAAATCCGTGCTCTGATCCAGCAGCTAAATGCCCGCAAGGACAGGGCAGACACATTGCCCCCGGGGGACACCTATCCAACCAGTGCACCATAAGGCAGCTATCAACACGAGGCCACAACCCAACCAAACAGCACCTTTGCTTCAGATCCTGATACTTCCCGCAGCACAGATCAGACTCAGGGAGACCCCGGCTGACAATTCTCAAGTGGAACAGCCCCAAACCACAGCAGCCAAAACTCCCTTCCAAACTATGGCACTGAGCAATGGACAGGAGCATCCAAGGACCGGGCGACGCAGCTCCCCAGCTCCCCGCTCCTCTACCCAGATCAATCTCAAATCAACCACTTGCTCAAAAAAGAATAGCTGCGGCTGTTTATTTTAGGTCCCTTGGAGAATACCGTCGCATTGCTCCTTCCTGTCATGGCTTGGCGTGGTCTCAGCCCCACGTGCGTTCCTCCGGTGAGTGGGGAGGGCAGCAGCTGCCCGGCCCCATCCCAGCAGCCATCCTCCACCGGTACCACTGGGAGTGCCTGGGATGGAGCAGTGAGGGAGTGGAGGGCAGGGCAGAGGGATGGACAGAGGGATGGACGGAGCGATGGACGGGGCGATGGACGGAGTGATGGATGGAGCGGCTGCAGCTTTCAGCTGCACCAGGAGGAGGAGTCTCTGGCTTGTGATTTCTGGCAACTTAGAACTGGGTTTGTTTCGTTAAAAAAATAATAATAAAATGCTGCTGCTGCTATCTGCAAAAGGAAAAAGAAAAGCCCGTCAGCACCCTGGAGCTCCAAGACTGAGCTGTACTGGAAGCAGGAAAAAACGAGCAAGAAACACACAGATATGTGAAGGATCAGAAACGAGAAGAGCGCAGTGATCGGGTGCCGGCAGATGGGGCAGTGGGGACATCATGCTAATGACTTCAGTTCACCTCTTGGCAAGCATGCAGTCCTTTAAACCATGCCCAACAAACTCTGGGAACACCATAACGTAACAGCTCCAACCCAGACCGCGCAATCCCCACAGATCTCCGAAGGGCTGGAGCTCCTGGGGGAGCCGGGCAGTGCCCTCAGCCTGCGCACACTGGGAACCATCATTACTTCTTTCAGGAGGTGAAGAGTCAAGGCAGGCGTGAATGTGGCTGGAAATCCCAGCTACGGGGACTCAGAACAGACCACAGAGCAGTCTGCATTCATATGGGTTATGAAACAAATCTTCACATCCCGCCCAGCCACAGGGACGGTTGGGTAATGAACTAAGGCTGTTGCCACCTCTCTGAACTCTCATCATTTCCACACAAGCAGGAATTTGCTCACACACAGAAGCACCGAGGTTACCTGGACTCCTACTTTTCCAAGTGAGTTGAAAAGCAGGCCTTACATTATCCAAATCTCCACCCGCCGAGAGCTCTAATCGCTCAGTGGCCCCATCTCCTACTTACAGCTCAGTGTCTACAATAACATCTGGCCTCTCCAGAGTCTGCCGCCTCCTCTGGATGGCATCCACAATCTTTTTCCTGGGGCCCAACGGGATGTTGATGCTCTTCAGGTCATTGTCTGAACACAGCATGAGGGCCTCCAAGTCGATCTTTTCCCTCTTCAGGATAGAGATGAACTCAAACATGTGCAGGGAAGCCAGGAAGGTCTCCAAGGGGCTGGTGTCCGGTTCGTCGTCGTCGTCCAGGCCCAGCTCCACCTCGTCCCAGGGCAGCTCCTCCGCGTTCCTCTCCTGCAGGCTGTTGGCACTGCCAATGCTGTCGTTGAGGCTTGGCGAGCGCTGCAGGCGGCTGCGCAGTTTGACACCGACCCCGTCCGCGCTGCCGTCCCCCGGCACGGCGTCCTCGCGGCCGATCCCGAAGAGCCCGCTGCTCACGTAGTTGCGCCGGAACACCATGGTGCCCAGCCCGGGCCGGTTGAACAGGGACTCGTGGCCGGAGTCCGTGCTGACTTCGGAGTGTGCCGAGTCCATGTGCAGCCCCGGGTCGCTTATGGCACGGGAGACGGTGTCCTCGTCGCTGAGGAACATGTCTCGGATATTGCGCCGAGTCCACTCCTTGGGGCTGGCGTACGTGCCCTGCTTCACAAACATGACGTCGTTCCCCAGCTGCAGGCCAGACAGAGAGCGCACGCTTTTCCTCCCGTCCTCGTAGATTTTGAAGGTCCCGTCCACCTGCTTCTTCTTCTCCAGCTTCTTCTGTATTTTCGTCTTCCCCTTGGCCGTGCCGTGGATGGTGGCTTGTGAGTATGGCAGAGACGTCACCATAGACATGTGCTGGAACTTCTTGCTTAAGGTGCTGCTCGAATAGCTGGAGAAGCTCATGGTGTCCGAATTATCCGACATTTCCTTTCTGTACCTTTTCTCCATCCTTTCATGGTGCTTCTTCTGCAGCTTCACACAGTCCTTGATCCTCCGCTCGGCGTCCCGGAACGCCTTGTCCTTCAGCTTGCTCACCAGCTTGGGGTTGAGGCTGCTCTGCTTCGCAGCGATGGAGTCCAGGTAGCGCACGCACTCCATGTGCCCCTTCATGGCTGCCATGTCCAGCGGGGTGTGGTAGTCGTTGTCCAGGCACCAGATGTTGGCCCCAAAAGAGATGAGGAAGGAAAGGCAGTTCAGGTGGCCGTTGGCTGCTGCCAGGTGCAGAGGGGTGTTCCCCCAGATGTCACATTTGTCTGGATCCCCCCTAGGCAGCAAGGAAAAGAAGTGGTTAGCATGCAGGCCTGGCTGACAGACCCTACTGAGATCTGTCTTAAAGAATGAGCTATTGAAAGCATGCAGGGCAAACCAGCACCTGCACAATGGAACTGCTCATCTCCCACAGCCTAGTTTTATGTCTTTTGATGGGGTGTGCAATGCCACAGAATTGTGTGCCTGACAGACAGACCTGCAGTAATTCCCATGACTTGAATTTAGCTCTCAGGAGACTCACGTTCCCTGCATCAAACCAGTTTTGGGATGAAGACAGGCCAGGTTCTGATTAGCCCAGAGCTGAGATGGAAGGCTGATTCCAGCCCAGGCCTCAGCGTTTCCAACATCAAACATGGCATTGGAACACAGTCAGATTCCATCTTCTAATCTTCATTCAGATTCCATGGAGAGATGTCCTGAAATGCCCCTCCACGCACCACAACCTCAGTGGGACTCTATGGTGTCCCACCACGATGGGAACACCACACGAAAGGGTCACCCATCCCCAGCACGGGTTCTGAAGGCACCCTCCCACCTCCCTGCTCATCCATGTCAGAGCACCAGAGGGCACGACTTAGGAGAGAACAAGGGCAGGGTCACTGGCACTGCCTTGGGGTTGGGGTTCTGTGGGGGGGGGCTGCCATCCCACGCGTGGTTTCGATTGCACGTTGGTATTAGCACATCCTAAGAATCCAGTTTCAGAGAAAGTGGAGATTGGATTTCTGCACTCCTCAAGAGCTGGACACGTGACCTACGCCGTTAGTGTCCCTCCTCACATCGTGCCCCGTCCCAGCTGTGCTGATGGAGCACAGCTTCCCCGCACCTCCTGCCTCCCTTGGTGGGACAGGCATGACCCTGGGACTCGGGAGACTTTCATCCTTCTGCCATTCCTCTGTATCTATGATCTGCTGAAACAAGAGACGCCTCACACCCCTGCTGGCACCAGCTTTCACTCGAGCGTGTGTGCTAATGATATGCAGCCAGCAGCAGTATCTGTCCTTCATGAGCGTGGATAAGGCAAAGCTTTTTGTAAGGGCTGCATGGCTCCGTGCAGCTCCTGCCCCGCTCCCCACCGCCCTTCCCCATGGGATCCAGAGGAACCTGGCGCTGTCCCATCACCACGAGGTCCCTGTTAAGCAACAGGGGTCAAAAGGCTCAGAGCTGTGTAAGGGAGCTGTGCCACAAACCCCACAGGATTTATGTGTTCAGGGCTTTGGACATCTCTCATAGAAGCAGAGAAAGGCTGCAGAGATAAGGAGCCAGGGAGGGGAGGACAGGGAGGCTGCAGGGCTGCAGGAGCCATCCAGGTGTCAGGAGAGGTCCTGTGCCCATGTGGATTCCCAGGAGCAGTAACTGCCCAGCCCTCCCTCCCACCCTCATAGTGACATGTCCAGGCTGGGAAATTCATAGGGAGGATTAATATTTGATGATTTGCAAGAGAGGAGTAAATTATTGATGCATCTGGATTAAAGAGCCAGCGAAACTGGAACTGCTGGGGCTGGTGGTGGGGTCCAAGGGCATGAGGAGGGGCTGCAAATGTTTGGAGATCTGTGATTCGGACAGGCACTGGTTGGTGGGCTGTGCTGAACGGCCTCGCTGCCCAAGGCAAGCTCATGGGTGTTCACCACGGCGCTCCTCTCACGTCCACCTGGTTTGGGTGGCAAAGAGCAAAGACAGGAAGGTCCTGGGGGATTCGTGTCCGAAGGTTTCCTTTGCTCATGTTTTCATTGCCTCAGAGGATGAACGAGGGGACAGACCACCAAACCTGGCTTTATCAGGACATTTCCACTGATAGAAACAAAGCTTCTAATGCAGAATGAGATCTCCAGGTCCATTTGTCCCATAAATGTCTGCCAGAGGCACTAGAAACAAGGGAGGAGGGATGCTGACTGGCAAAGTAGATGTGTTTGATCTGGCACGGATAATGAAGAGGAGCCCTCCCTCCGGTGGGTGTCCGTCGGCCCAAAACTTCACCTCCAGGGCACTGTGCATCGGCAGATGCTGACTGCAGGGTCCACTAAGTGGGAACGTATTTTAATTGCAGGTGTGAAGCACAGCGCTCCTCAGCTTCAAAGTGTTTTTGAGTGCTGAGTCAACTGCCATAATAATCACCATTAAAAATGCAGTTAATTGAGCTCCTTGGGTGGACGTGTGCACCTCCTGAGTCACCGCGTTCTCCCAGTGCCACGCGCTCACTCCCTTCCTGCCGGTTTTCCCCTTCCACTTCTCCCGTGGGACCCCAATTAGCCCGGATCCGCTGGCGCTCACACACATCCTCCGCTGTCCACATGTGCATAGTGAGGGGCTGGCTCACGGCACACTCAGCGCGTGGGAAGCAGTGCGGCCTCTGAATGGGACACAGAGCAACCCTGGGTCCTGCGAAGCACGTGGCGGTGCTTTGTAGGCAGAGCAGAAAACCATTTACAGCTCGAGGAAAAACCGAGCAGCCTCAGGGCGATGACATGAGCACAGCTTAAAAATGAGCAGAACAGAACCCAGCGCGGAGCCTTCGGGGCTGCCCTCCCACTCTGCTGAGTCAGGGATTCGGCTTTTGTCCGAGGAGTTCAGGTTCCACTCAGCCCAGCAGCGGATGAGGTCCATCCCGGGGCTGTCAGCGGCGCTGATCGTGCTCCATCCCTCTCCTGCACCGACCCCCAGGCTGCACCCCACAGCTCCCCATCATCACGGCCACAACACGCAGCACTGTGGATCTGCACGGCAGAAAGATGACCCCCTGCAGCTCCTGCGGGGTCCCCAGGGCAAAAAGCTGATCCCGGCAGAGCCCCTCAGCCCCAGTGGACCTGGAGCTGGGCCGATGCCCATCACTGTCACAGCAGTGCGTAACGGACCGTGCTGAAGAATGGCTGCCTCCGAGGATCTGCAGCACTAAATGCCAGCCAGCCTCTTTTCTCAGCCGTCGTGTTAATTGAGGTTTTTTGGCCTCTCTGGAGCCCAGCCAAGAGGAAGAAAAAGGCTTTTTGTGTCACTAACAAGAAGGATGAGCACTGCTGGCTCCTCCGCCCTGCCCCCTCTCCCCATCCCTGGTCTACTGCAGCATCTCTCCACTGCCCAGCACTGGTTTGGGGCATTGGGCACTCCCAGGTGCCCCCAAGTTCCCAAATCTCCCCTCGTCCTGCACCGTTTCCCCTCCCCAGCACTCCTGACTGGAAGCTTTTCCATTTCTCAGCACAGGATGGAGGGGTGGAGAGGTTTTGCTGCTGTTCACGTGGTGCTGGGCACACAGAGAAGGGCACCTGCTTTGCCTGCCATCGATCACCTAAAGGGCACTGGCCCTCTGCTGTGCTATTTTCCCTGTCAGCAGCAAGTGTATATTAGGCCATTAATTAAACAGCAGCCAAGCTGCACGCAGACACATCCACCAGGATTTAATTTGATGTGAATTTATAAAAGAGGATCCCACGCAGAACTGCAGCCCTTGGGCTCAGTGGGCACGGATGTGTGGGTCACAGCAGGCAGCCTTTGGACCCGTCCCGTCCAGCAGGGCTCCTGGCTGTCACAGCCCCTTTAGACTCCTTCCCAGCAGCAGCACAGGGCAGCACGGGGCAGCACGGGGCAGCACGGGGCAGTACGGGGCAGCCCCTCCTGGGCTCTGTGCTCAGAGCGCGGCGTTGCCCTCTCCCCACTGGACATTCCTTCCTGAGCTTTCCCTGTTGTGCCGGGCACCAAAGGACATCTCAAAATGGATGTGCACAGCCTTCCTGGTTCAGAATCCGAAGAGAAAATGCAGGTGCAAAGCAGGCTGCTGGTGGGGCACATCCCGATCCCACTTTGGGTAGGACAGGCCAGCATCTCCTGCTGCCAGCTGGCACTGCGCATCCCTCCATGCAAGCGCTTTGTGAGTCAGAATGGTACTGGTTGTCTCTGTCCCCTCGTTGTCTCTGTCCCCTCGTTCAGGAGCGACAGCTTCATGGCAGTGACCCAATGTGCCAGAGATTCAGCTCTGCCTGTCCTTACAGGACCTGACTCGGGGCTCTCACAGGGGGACACAGCCCTACCTGGGAGCTACAGAGCAGCTTAAAGGGTCAGAGAAGCTGGGAAAACCCGGAGTGAGCACAGGGAAAGAACAACAAGGAGAGAAAAATAACAAATAGGGGACAGGAGTGGAGGCGACAGGGGCAGTAACCATCACTTTGTAGGATGACTGCACAGGGAAGAGGGAAAGGCATGGGCCACACTACCCTGCCCCAGCGGACTCACCCTCTGCTGACAATGAGGCGCAGGGCGTCCAGGTTGCCATGGTAGGCGGCCCATAGGGTGGGGGTCATGCCATCCTCGTCCGGCGAGTTCAGGTCTTTCTTGGTGGCTTCCTTCAGCAGGTCCAGGTATCCGTCCCGGGCCGCTCGGTGGTATTGGTCGTTCATGGTGTGCAGCGGTGCCCAGGAGAGCACATGGGTGCAGGAGGGCTCAGGGAGCGGGCATGGGGAAGGGGAGCTGCCAGGACGGCCCGACACCTCGTGCAGCTCTGCCCTTCGCAGGACACCTGAGAAGTGCAGGCAGGGAGGCAGGGACTCCTTCCAACCCAGCCACGCTCTGCAGGGCTTCCCCTGGGTCCTAAACATCCCCGGCACCTCCGCCAGCACCGCAGCGCAGGAGAAGCTTCAATTAAAGCAGCATTGCTGCACCGGGCTCAGCCAGAGCTGTGGATGTGGGGTCACCCTGGGGCAGCCTCAGCTCTGTGTGTGGGGCGGGCAGGAGCTGTCACGGGCTGCCTCCTGCCCCATGCCCCACGCGCCTGACCTCTACACAGCCAGTGGGGGCTGACAAAGCAGCAAGGGGGCTCAGCCCCATCGCAGCGGGGACACGGAGGGACCCCAAAACCACCTCTGCTCGTGTCTGAGCACCATGACATGGTGGAGGGGCAGCGTGAGTCCTCCAACACCTTTCGTGCTGGCACAAAATTTCTGCAGGGAGCTGCTCAGGGCCAGGGATCAGTTCCCGCAGGATTCCCAGGCCCGTGGCACCCTCTGCTGTTAGGAAATGCCAAAGTGAGTCCGGCTATCACCCACGGCACACGGCTGTGGCAGAGCACTGTATCACGCAGAGAATCCTAACCCCTGGGCCAGAAGGGAGGAGGAATTTCCTGCTCCTCCCCGTGCTGAGCCCCACTAATGCCCTATGGCAGCGGGGGTCCGTCCCGGCCCCGTGCCCGGCTCCAGGTGGCACGGGATGGGCAGGGAGCGGGGTGAGCAGGGCAGGGTGGCCCAGAGCAGCACCGGCTGCGATGACTGAGCCCGGGGTGACCCCACTGAGTCACTGCCCGCTGCCCCACGGCCCATCCCCACCGCCTCCCCGCACCGCGCAGAGAGGTATTTGCTGCCGGGATCCTTCAGGAGAAAAGCAGCCGAGTAATGCCTGCAATCCATTACTGGGGTGATTTAATGATTCCTGCACTATTACTCGCTGAACTTGTCATTACCGCGCTCTGTGGTGGCTCCCACGGGGCACCGTGAGCGCTGCAGGAAGCGCTCCTCGCTCTGTGCCGGGGTCGGAGTGGCTCCGTCCGCTCAGCGTTGGTCCCCAGGGAAATCCAGCAGGGACCAGTGAAAAGCAGCTGAAAGATCTCCTGCGCTTTTCTGGGCTTTCCAGCAGGCCCTGTACTCTCCAATCTTTCCTTACAGAGATTTCCCACTGGCTGTGGATGTGCTGGCTGTGTGAGCTGAAGGAACCTATGCGTGGGTCCGTGTCTGTGGACTGATCTTCAGGCAGTCCTACGTGGCACCAGGAGTCGGACCCTACGGGTCCCTCCAAGCCCGGGATAGCCCACGGTGCGCTGACAAATCGTTGCCCTTAGCCCTGACCTCCCCACGCTCATTCTGAAGGCAGAACGCAGCCACGTGCAGCCCCGAGATGGGTGCGGGCTGAGGACGGGCGCGCTCAGCGCAGCGGTGGGAGCGGGCGGCAGCCGGTGGGGGGCAGCAGGGCACAGGACGCGAGCCGTCCCCGCGCCGCGGGAGGGAAGCTCCCACGGAGAATCCCGCGCCCACGAACGCGACGCTCCGCGCTGCGTCTCCTCGTGTCCGTGCTGAACTGAGGCAGTAAAGACGCGCAGAGCTCCGCTCGATGCTCCCGCTCCATCCTGGACATGGGAGAGGAAAAGCTCGCGTGGGGGGGAGGGCGATCCCACCCGAAGCGGAGGGCAGCAGGGCGAGCAGAGGCGCCCGGCCCCACACCCTGCCCCGTTCTTGCGCTAAACCTTCCCCCTCGTTGGCGTCGTGGGGCAGTACCGAGCTGCGCTTGGCACCGAAAAGATACAAACACCGATTTCTTCTTTTTCCTTAAAAGCATTCCTGGGCAGGGCAGGCTCGGAGCGTGCTGATGGCAATGGCACAGGGTGAGGCACGGTGTTTGCTCTGCTTAGTTAACCAGAACGCCAAAGCCCAACTCCATCAGCAAAAAGTTCATCACCTGAAGCATCTTCTCCTGGGGCACGAGAGCTGGTGCAGTGAAATTACCTGGGTTTGGGGGCTTTGCTCTGCCCATGGCAGCTGTGACCCTGCGACCGAGCGGTCGCACCACGCTCAGCAGTGCTCTCACCTCATGCCCTCCTTGGGTAAATAACTCTTATCTCCTCATCTCTCATGCTTCCCCAAAACCAGCAATTGCCCAAAATGGATCATGTGAGTTTCCCTGAGAAGTCCACGAAGCACTGCTGTCATCTCCAGACATGGTATAAATCACAGAGACATCCCAGTGGGTATAAATTCTTCGTCTGATCAAGCTGCAGCAGCGGGGAAACGTCTCCAGCAGCCCGGCAGGAGCAGAGCTTGGATTCCAGGCAGCGAAGCAGGTTGGTGCAACGCTCGGTTTGAGCGCTCTCTTGGATTTGTTTCAGGCTTTTCGAAGGGATTCGAGGAGATCCCGAGCTTGGCACAAAGGGCCATTGGAGATGGCTCACGTCACTCTTGCAGGAACTGCTGCAAACCACAGTGTGACGTTCCGAAGGCTCCCGGGGCCTTCTCACCTTTCGGTGCCCCACTCCTTTGCCAGCATGACGTTTTTTCTCAGAACGTTTAGTAGTTGGCATGTAGAAATAAAACCACATTGGACATTTGCCCAGGATATTTGATCTTGGGAGTGCTCTTCTGGTGTCTTTCCAGTGTCTTATATCAATAAACATCAATAAATATGTCGCATGTCAAATTAGGCATTGCTTTGTTAAACAGAGCCGTGCAAGAGCATCTTAAGCAAGGTTATAGCTGCAGGGGGACTGGGAAGAAACAGTTTGAAGTAAGTTCATCCCTATTTCTGCTCCTCCTGCCTCAGACTTCCACGTTCCTCTGACACGTTCTCTCTTCCTCATACCATATCTCGCGTTGGTCCCTGAGCTATTCAAAACGAAGTGAGCTCGTGCTCATGGCCTCTCTTCCCGACAGCACTCTCCCTCAGCTGAACCATGACTGAAGAGCCCGTTCGGAAGGACAGCGAGGTCAGACGGGCCAACTCCAGCATGGGCCGCGGATCCAAGGACCACAAAGCCAGCCTGGCCTCCAGCCAGCCCGCGTCCTTCAGCCCCCAGCCCCACCAGCCCTCTGCCCCGGGCTCCAAGGAGGTGTGGAAGAAGGGCGGCCGCATGTTCTCCATCCTGCTGGCCGTGCACTTAGCCCTGCTGGCATGCACGCTGGTGAGCAGTGGGGCTTTTGAGAAAATTGCTGTGCATGATTACGACGTCTTTTTCCTGCTGACTGTCATGATGCTGATAGTCATCATATGGATTATCTTCTACCTCGTCAGCACCTCGCGGTGCCCGGATGCCATCCTCTGCAAAGACTCCCACGCTGGACCCATCTGGCTGAGAGGTAGGACCTTGGGGGCGAGGGCTTGAGACCAAAATGTAGTGATGGGATGGGTCGATGGTTGGACTTGATGATCTTAGAAGTCAATTCCAACGTTAATGATCAGCTGCTCAGATCCTCCGCTGCCAAATCCCCCTTTATCTACAACGGCTCTTGGTACTTCACAGTGCCAGGTTCCAGACTTGCAATACCTGTTATCTCCAGACAGAGTAGAGAGATGATTTGACTGACTTTCCAAAATCCCTTCCAGACAAGGTTACTTCACATAATTCCATTGGTGCCAAGATGACTTGGGTGTTAGGAGAGGAAAAAAGAGGTAGAAATAAATTCTCTCTGTGGCAATAGTTCCTCTTCTTCCTTTCATCCAGCTGCATTAGTCCATGCATGCAAACATCTTCTGTTCTGTTCTGGTTCTTCAACAGGAGGCCTGATCCTATTTGCCATTTTCAGCCTTGTCATGGATGTGTTCAAAATAGGATATTACTCCAGCTTCTACAGCTGCCTGTCTGCAATCAAAATAATGTACCCCATCGTGCAAGCAATATTCGTGGTTGTGCAGGTGAGATGGCTGAGCTGCCCCGGGGAAGAAGTCCTGACCCCATAGGTATAGTTCAGCAATTAAATAGGAGTAGGATTTGGGCATGGGCAGAGCAGAGGGAATGGGATGGTCAGGAGGAGCAAAGAAAGAACAGCCAGCAGATGAAATGACCAAGACTATGGGCTAACAGCCTCAAAGTGAAAGAGAGATCCCTGCTTCAGAATGATGTTTTTCTTGCAGCTAATCTTTCTTGTTTCTCCTCCTGTCCTTGCCAGACATACTTCCTGTGGATCTCTGCCAAAGACTGTGTCCATGTACACCTGAACATTACCAGGTGAGAACTGCTGCTCTTTGGTGCAGAGGAAGGAGGTCACTACAAACCTCCTGCACTCACACAGCTGAGAGGCAACAAGGGGATAATCCCATCTCCCCTAGTGCTAGCCCAAATTCAACCTGCTGAGCACCCAGCTGGCCTCAGCTCCCAGCTCAAGCAGCTGAGGCTTACGACCTATGGATCGAGCAGGACTGGGTTCCAGTTCAAGGATATGAGCTTTGCTCAAACAGATTAGTATGAGATAAATAATTAGCACAAAGTAAAATCCTTCTTAGCTGACTTCTTTCCTGGGAAAGGCAAAGATGCAGCAGGTACACCTCAGGCTAAACAAGAAATAAGATCTTGTCCCCTTTTGCTGTGTTGGAGATCAACTCTGATCTATTCATCTATTCTGTATTGAGGAGTTCTTCCAAAACCAACAAGAGGATTCAGGCTTTGCTAATTCTCATGAAAATGGACAAAATGTAGGAAGGGAGTAAGAGAAGCATAAAAAAAGTCTGGGTTTTAGAGTCCCTCTGCTGAAGTGCCCACAGACCACCTCCTGCACTCCCTGATTCCGTGCACATCTGCAACGTGGATGGGAGAGATGTGGCCTTGAGCCATTGCCTTAATCTCATGATCCTCTTCTTTCTGCAGGTGTGGCTTGATGCTGACTCTGACCACAAACTTAGCGGTGTGGATGTCAGCGGTGACAGACGAATCTGTTCACAAAGCACATTCAAAGCTGAAGAAAAACACAACAGAGGAGCTGTTCAGATGGCTCCTGAGAGGTAATTCCCTCATCTGTGAAAGCAGCTGGCCCAGAGATGGAACCCGTGGGGTAGAGATCAATCTGAAAATCAGCTCTTACCTGTTTTCAGAAGGCCCATCCAGAGATGGAGGTTTTATTTTACACAGCTGCTTCATTAACAGCCATCTAATGAATAGATGGAAGAGTCAGGAAGGTGGAAGGGTTTGGAAAAGTGGAATGAGAATGAAGAAGGGAGGGAAAGAAAGATGTATCTTGCTGCCTGCCTGGCTTCTTTAGAAAAATTGAAGTAGATGCATCCTTGTTTTCAAAGCAGTCATTCTTTTGTTGGTTTTGTTTTCTCTGACCCCAAGTATTCAGTTCTGTGGGGCTGCCAGCGCGCGCTGGCTCCCCGCCGTAACACCACTGCCTCTGTGCTTTCATCTCCTTCCAGTGGGAATGAGAAGTAGCTCAACAGAAGCATGCAACTGCAACAGCCAGATCTGCCAGATCTTCAAGAACGGCTACTTCTGGCTGTACCCCTTCAACATCGAGTACAGCCTGTTTGCCTCTGCCATGGTTTACGTCATGTGGAAGAACGTGGGGCGCGTTATAGAGCACCACTCCCACCACGTTCAGCGCCTGAAGTTCAGGCTCTTCCGAAGAACCTTTTTTGTAGGCATTGTGCTGGGCCTCATCGTCCTGGTGAGTGGCCTGGGGGTCCTTGTCGTTTATGAGGTGCAAGTAAATTCCAGCACTGAATCCAGCAAGAAGAGCCAAGCACTCACCATGTACTACATCTTCAACATCGTTTGTCTGGGCCTGATGTCCCTTGTCTGCATTGGAGGCTCTGTCATCTACCGCTTTGACAAGAGAGACATGGACCGGCACAAGAACCCGACGCGGACGCTGGACGTGGCCCTGCTGATGGGCGCTGCCCTGGGGCAGTACGCTATTTCCTACTACTCCATCGTAGCCATCGTGGCCAGCACGCCGAGGGACACCATCAGCGCGCTCAACCTCACTTATGCCCTCCTCATGATCGCCCAGCACACCTTCCAGAACATCTTCATCATTGAAGGCCTTCACCGGCAGCCCCCCAAGGAGGACCACAAGCACAGCTCTCACCAGAAGGATCTCTACGGTCTCACCTTCGTCAACGTCAACGCGGTGTCCCTGCGGGTGCCCGACAGCGGCAGTGCCGTGGCACCGAGCACCGCCTCAGGCACCGAGGGCACCCACCCTTCTGACCTCGTGCGGTCCCTCACAGCCCCCAAGAAGATAAACTGGAGGAGGAAGTTCTTAAGGGAGATCTCCATGTTCCTCCTGCTGGGCAATGTCATAGTGAGTACATGCAGAGAGAAGAGCTCCTCGGGGAAGGGGGAGAAGGGGAGAAAGGGGCTGGAACTGGGCAGTCATCAAGGTCCCTTCCAATTCTTTGTTTCTATGTAGAGTGACCCGAGGAAAAGTGTGGGTTTTCTGGAGAAAAGGCAGCATGACTTTTCTCAAGACCCATGGCCTAGAAGCACAAGCCTGGCCAGCTTCAAAGATGCTCACTGCATCTTTCCAGAGCCTCCAAATCCCCATCTAGTCAGCGTACCCTGTCCTCAAACCAACTTTACGTGTCAGCAGACAAAGAACAGTCTGACAGCTCCCACACAGTCAGATTCGTGCAGCTGAGCCTGGCACTGAGCTTGCGTGGACAGATCTGCTGCCAGCTCAGCCCCACTCGTGCCTGCTCCATGCAGGGACCCGGTGCCTGCGAGCACTGCATGCCATGCCCAGCTGCTTCCCACACTGAGCGCTGCGGCACTCGGTCCGAGGCCATATCTGAGCACTGATGGCAGTTCTTCTTTGGGTACAGCACCAGACCATACTTGATCTCGATGCCATCCCACCCTCCTGGCTCATGCCCCGCAGGCTCTCCTCACCTCTCAGTAGCTGTCAGTGCAGGTGTGTGCTGCACTGTACATCTTTCTCACTGCAGTGTATTCTCCCATTTCTCAAACAGCTCTGGATCATGCCAGCGTTTGGTGCCCGGCCCCACTTTGACAATGACACAGAACTGAACTTCTATGGTGATTCCATGTGGCCAGCCATCGTGGACATTTGCCTGCCCTTTGGGATCTTCTACCGAATGCACGCGGTGGCCAGTTTGCTGGAGGTCTGCATCATGTCCTAATGAACTCTCGCAAGGAAGATGAGAACCTCCTCAACCCACTCACCTTCATCCCCCAGGGCAGGGAGCCCGGCCCCGTGCCACCGCTGCCCGAACCGCGTCCTCGTGCAATGTCGGGGCCTTTCTGAACTGACGGTGAAGATCATCACAACATAGCTCCAGATTTTATTTTTGCTACGTGTGTGTGCGTGCAGCGAGTGTGTTTGAAGTTCTCAGGCCTTTAAAAAAGGAGAAAAAAAATACAAAAAGGAAGGAAGGAGCCAGAGTAGGACAATGGTAGTTACCTGAGGGACTGACTCAGGCGTGAACAGCAAAGGGGGGGGAAAGCACTGCACCTGCAGTCCGGCCAGTCAGAAACCAGTCTCCCCTGCAGAGATGTGAACAAAAAACTGCTGCCACCAAAGGCTCTGGGGAACGCTCCTCCTGCCCTCTACACATCTCCTGCCCCTATTGCCCACCCTGAGCCTTCCCAGCGCAGCCCCCCGCCCCTCCCCCGCGGGGTGGTGGGATGCTGGCGGCCGCACCGAGCACTGCTGCCCTGGCACTTCTCCCCTGGATTTTCTTGAATCAGTGCTCAAGAGCCATAGAGATCGTAGGGGCAAGATAGCAGGATGAGGAGGGTGTTTTTTCTTTTCTTCTTTTTTAATAGATTTTTTTTAAATAGCTGAACCTTTTTGTACACAAAATTATTTATTGATTTTCACTGTAACACTCAACTCCTAGAGGGACCCTCCACGCCCTGCAATGCAGAAACCATCCAACGCTGCAGCTTCCCCACCCACCTCCTATGCCCTGGAGGTTGGACCGCAATGCACTGTCAGCCCTGAAGGATTCGGGGCTGTGCACTCAGCCCCAGCACACATCTCTGTATTCCTGCAGCTCTCCATGGACCATCACTGAATGGCTTGGGTTGGATGGGACCTCAAGGACAGTCCTGTTCTGTGGTTCCTGTCCCACAACCCATGGCTGCAGGCGGTGGGGAGGGGCTCACTGAGCCGGGGGATGCCCACGCTGCCTGGCAAGGTGTGCCCTGCACCCCAAGGCACCCACAGATCTTGTTCAAATAAAGAATGCTCCAGAGATAGCAGAGACTGAGCCTTTTCTCACAGGAGCGTGTGTGCATCTGCCAAAGAAAATAAAAAATAAAAGCAAATTGTGATACCTGGCATCAAGCAGAGTGCTTTTCCAACTTCCCTGCCTCAGGAGCTGCCTCCACGCAGCATCTCTCAGCCTCCATGGGGCTGGGAGCAGCCCCACTGCCCCTCCTGGCCCCACGGAGCTCACTCTTGTTTCAGCACTGACCTGGAAAGGATAAAATCTCTGCCCAGAAATAATACCTTTCCTAAAACAAAAGCCCTCTCACTTTCAGCTGCAGGAGACATGGGTTATGGCAGGAATGAGATGCACGTGGTGCGCAGACGTCACTCTAACATGCACCTTTACCCCACACCACTCAGGGGAAATGCCACCTCCAGGCACAGCTGTGCTCCTTGGGACAGATCCTGCAGGCAGCTCTGCTGTCAGCTCCTCCTCCGTGCCTGGAGGTGGGGAAACTGAGGCACTGCAATGGGGAGAACAACGTGCCCCGAGGCGGCCGCTTCAGTGGCAGCAAATGAAGAGCAGCAGGAAAGCAAAGGGCTGCAAAGGGGTTCTCACATCGCATGAGTTCAGTGGGAGCTGAAACCACCAACACAAAACCTGGGGTCACGGTGCGGGGTCTGCACAGAGAGGAGGGCAGGAGCGAAGAACAGGAAATCAGAAAGGGCTGCTCCAAAAAGAGCAGGGAATGTCACAGGAAAGGTCATGGGCAACGACCTGAGTCATCATCCCAGTGCTGCCAGGCTTTCCATCCGCTCCTCTGCTTCTTAATCATCTGTTATTTGAGGGCGAGTTTTGTTTTATTAGGGGAAAAAGAAGTCTTTTATCGGGGTGATTTGCCCTGAGGTGTGTCATGGACAGGGGAGGAATCCGAGTTAATCATTGCTGTCCATGAGCAGCTGGAAATGGATGCAGTCTGAAGTCCCAGGGCAGGAGGTGAGGACGGGGCTGCAGCTCACGGTGGAGCTCAGCCCTGCAGGAGTGGGTTCAGGGCAGGGCTGGGACAGCACCCTGCAGGGCTCACACTGCACTGACCCTCCCACAGGAGCACCTCAATTCCGGTGGGAGATCCCCCCAAATCCGTTAGGAAGACGCAGAGCAGAGCGTTGCCAGGACAGAGCTCTCCAGGTTCCACCTGCCCAGCTCTGACAGTGACCCCATGGGGTGCTCACCCACCGGCCCCCCAGGAGACGTCACTGTCACAGTTATCAGCAGAGGGGAAGGAGGAAGGGTGTGTGCTGGCCCGGGAGCCACGAGGCACCAGCATTCCTCAGAAAGCCCTTGGGCAAACACAGCCGTTGGGCAGCAGCCTCCTTCCTCCTTAGCTCCTGTTTACAGATCCGCTTGGCCCAGCCTGGATGCTGTTAGTGCTAAGAGCACAGATAACGCCATTAACGAGCACCTTGTTGATAGAGGGGCAAACATCACCGATAGCATTCAGCTGCTTGCCCTCAGCTTCCCAGTAAGGGCAGCTGCTCCCACAGTGATTGGAACCGCCAGGGGCCGACCCAGTCAGCTCAACTCATCCTTTCCCATTCCTGCACACTTGCTTGCTTAACGATTGCATCTCTTGGTCAAAGTTGGCTCCGTACATCAAATTAATACAGCTGTCATTCTGAGACTCACAGAGTCGTTTGGGTTGGAAGAGCCCTCTGAGGGCATCCATCCCCCTCAGCCCACCCCACCACCGCTCTGACCACGGCCCTCAGAGCCACATCTCTGCGGTGCTGAGCACCCCGGGGCTGTCCTGCTCCCCAGGCAGCCTGTGCCGCTGCATTACGCTCTTCCTAAGAGCTGTTTCCTAATGCCTCAAGCTGAAGCTCCCCTGGCTCTTCTGTTTCCCAGTTTCACTCAATTTAGGATGACAAGTACTGAAGAACAGCCAGGTTTCCAACGCCTCTCATGCAGGTCACTGCCTTTGCTCCACCGAGAGCCCAGCAAAAAGTTTCTGGGAGATCCCAGCTTGAAAAAAGCTCGCAGATGAGGTCATGAAGACCGCCAGCACCCGGGGCCAGCCCAGCGATGCTGAGGGAGCAGCAGAGCCGCGTGCCCTCGCTGCTCCAAGCAGGCTGGGGCTGCTGACACACCAGGGCACCTCGCCATGGGGAGCCACAAAGCCCCACGTCACACAGCAGCATCCCGGCCGTGCCGGGGTTGGGGCGGACATGAAACACCACCGCGTTCCCGGCACCGCTGAACCACCGCGGCTGCTCTGGCGCACGCTGGGCGTTCTCACCCTGGAGAAGTGGGCCCCTTTTGCTCTTGTTTTCCGTCCCTTTCGTCACATCCCGACGCACGATAACCCATGCTCCCCCACCCACTCCACCCGCTGTTGGGCTCCAGGAGCCTTCCCCAGCTCTCACCTCCCAGCTTCTGTGTGTGCCAGCTGCAGGAGCACGGTGCTGCTGGGAGCTCATCCCAGGACGCAAGCAGTCTCTCTCCTTGCACCGCTCCGGGCTCAGTCAGAACTGCCACACGGCCTCAGCCCACCACAGATCCTGAGACAGAAATCAATTTGCTGTGCGACACGAGAGGGAACAGGAAAAGCACAGCATCCCCAGCCCCACCTGGCCGAGCCCTTGGGGTTTGCACATGAGGGTCTGGTTCCGAAGGGAGCACTTACAGCTCAGAGCCATCTCCCCCAAAGCAGCCGCCTCTCTGCCAAGAGCACTCACGTTGGTGCAGTCCCCACACTTCGTCTGGACCATGAGCTTTGTCTTTGGGGGCAGTTTGGGTATCTGTGCTGTGGGTAAAGACACAGAGAAGTGCTACACCAGAGGAAAATTTTAGAGGCTACCTGGAAACAAGGGAGTGGGGATCGCAAGTGGACGTTAGCCAAAGCTAAGTGCTCCCATCTCCGCAGCCCAGAACAAGCTCACACCAGGAGATTAGCCTTGAACTTGCTTGAGCCATGGCATGAATTAGTCACGGCGGCTTGTGGTTTTACCAGTTGGCACATCCTGCGCCAGCGCTGCTGGCATGGGGCAACCCAGCAGCTGCACACAGGAGCCGTTCCCCATTGGCTGCCCTTGTCAGAGACGAGAGTGTCTCGCTGACTAATTAATTTAATGACAATAATAGACCCAAAGTAAACAAGGTGGAAAAAGAAAATCAATGGGCTCAGAGCAGAGGCCGCACTGAGCAGGGAGCAGCGCTGCCGGCATCTCAGCACGGCAGGAGAGACGCAGCACCGCGGGCAGAGCGAGGTAAGGACAGGAGGCTCAGCAGCACGGGGCACGGCAAGCAGCTGCTGTGTGCATCGCCAGGGCACTGCCAGCCCGGGATGCGGGTCCTTCTGCTTGTCCCGGTGCCCTGGGCTCTCTGCTCACTCGGTGTCCTAAATCGGGGTAGGAAAGGGAGGGCCTTCGCTTCTGTGCTTGTGTGGGAGCCGAGCAGGAGTTTGAGAGGCACAGGGAGAAGGGTTTGGAAGCCATCTCCGTTAGCAGAAGCGTGTCAAATCCCCATGGACCAAAGGCAGACAGCATCTCAGTGCACATGCAAAGGAAGAGGGAAGCACTGAAATCTCAAACCACTGAGGCTTTAAGGCATAAGTCAGCTGTGCTCAGCTCCTACCCCAACACATCCCCAGTGCTTCAGCACAGCCACCCCCACTGCGGCCCCGAGCGAAAGCAGCTCCCCTGCACTGACCCTACAGGGAGGCAGCCCCTCCCCAGACTCCGCACGTGGGCACCGAGATCTCTCTGTTGTGGGCAAATCTTTGCTGAGGTCTTTCCCAGCACCGGACAGAGCAGCTTCCAGGCTGGGGCCACTTACCTGCTCCAGCCCCTCCAAATCCCCGGGTCAGAGTGCTCATGGCTCTGTGCTTTTGCTCTGTGCTTCAAGGAGAAAAAGAAAGAAAATCAAACGTTAACTGTGCCCCACTCTCAGCCCCCCAGGGAGGGGTGGGGGTGTCTTTTCCTTGCCCCTTGGATAAACTTACAAACGCTCTTTATTATTTCTTTTCTATTCCCCTCTTTCATGATTTCTGCAGCCATACAAAGAACCCAAAAGCACAGGGAGGAGGTTGGCCCCACCAACCAGAACACAACTGATCTGAATTTTGAAACAGGCCTGAGCCTGCTCTGCATTCCCACCTATAACTCTTGGAGCAACAGAGAGGAGGGAAGCTGAACGTGGGGCTGTGTGCAGAGGTGTGAGAGGTGAGGGTGGGAAACCGGGCACCTCTGCTCCCAGCAGCTCCCAGTGCCAGTGGGGCAGACACCAAATACCCATTTTGACACCAGTGCCTATTGACATCTTTTGGCAACACAACCCTTTTCTCACTACCCTACGGTGAGACTCTGTCCTTCAAATACCAAACCTGGGCTGAACCCCGATCTGTTCTCCCTGCTCACCCAGCTCTCTCTATAACCTTGCTTTCTCTTTGGACCCTGTCTGCAGCAGGTGACCACAGGCAGCTCAGCCATGTCAGGCAACAAAGCCTCCAAGCAAAAGCTTTGCCACCACTGCAACAGCAGATCAGCCTCGGCCCCACCGGGCACCTCCAGCATCCACTACGAGAAGTCCTGGCTGTACCGGCACTGCTCCCTGCAGCAGAGGGACAGGCAGGCTCAGAAATCAGGGCAGCTCTTCTCGGGGCTGCTGGCCCTGAATGTGGTGTTCCTGGGCAGCGCCTTCATCAGCAGTATGATTTTCAACCACGTGGCCATCACGCTGGCGGACGTCTGGATCCTGCTGTCCATCCTCAAGGTCTTGAGCCTGTGCTGGATTATCTACTACCTGCTGGGCACCAGCCGGCAGCCGCACGCCGTGCTCTACCGGGACACTCACGCTGGGCCGGTCTGGATTAGGGGTAATTCCTGCTTCAGTCCATCATCTCATGCCTTCCCCCTTCCTCCCAGAGCTTAAAATATACATTCTTTCCTTGCTACCAAGAGCTGGAAGCCACAGGAGATGGAGTTAGGGCTCTGCCAGGACACAGCTGGTGCCACACAGGGAAAGCAGAGCAGCCAGGAGAGCCCTGAGCTCAGCTCTCCTTCAGCCTCCAGAGCAGCCCCACGCTGCTGCCCCCTCTCAAAGCACAGCCCCCACCCAGCACCCGAGCACAGCAGCCCTGCACTGCCCTCCTTTCACAGCACAGCAGAAGGATCCTGCCCCGTGAGTCACGTCCCAGTGACATCGCCTTCCCTGGGAGCTTTCCCATCACTGCTGCCTCACGCTTTGTGGGATGCCATGTTTCTAAACAACCCTGCCTCTGTCTATTATGAAGATTCCAGTTAGTGCTCAGCCTGGGTAATTAAGCGTGGAGAAGTGAAGGGAAGAAAGCTGAAAGCTGCCTAAGGATTTAATGCAGAGAGTCAGAGGGGAAAGGGAGGAGCAGCAAAAGGGTCCTGGCCTCTGCAGAGTGGCATTGCCAAGAGCCTCAGTCTTACGTTCACCCCCGAGGTATTCACAAAATAGAAAACATAATCTGCCATCTGCCTACCTCTATCACTCCAGAGCCTAAAAACTGTTCCCACCTACTATCCAAGCACAGGAAATACCCCGTGTTGTCCCAGCACCTCACATCGGGCTCAGCACACAGCCAGGCTCTGCAGCCATGCCGCCCTTTCTCCCTCCTCTCAAAATCAGGAATGCTCCAGGGGGGCATTGCCCTGCTCTAACCCCGGCACCCTCAGCCCCCACCCACATTTGGATGCTCCACAAACTCATCTCTGTTCATTCACTGCTGCTTTTGCTCTGCCCAGGGTCGCTGCTGCTGTTCGGCACTTTCAGCATCCTCCTGAACGTCTTTCAGATTGGCTACAGCGTCATTCAAATCAATTGCAAATCCAAGGTGGAAATCGTGTTCCCCAGCATTGAAATCCTGTACGTTGCCACCCAGGTAATGCATGTTCCCCTTCCTGGCAGCTCGCACATCCCCTGTTCTGTCAGAGGGGTGGGGGGGGTGGGGCTGCTCGGAAGAGTGAGTGCAGGAAAGGTGTTCTCATAGGTACCGAAGCAGCAAATGCCTTTTCAAATGACACCCACGTGCACTCCTGCTGTGCCAGACTGAGAGACAAAAAAGATTTGGGAAGGCGTTGCCCTAGCTGAGTGACACACTGCAGGATCCGGGTGTGTGGTTTGCAGCAACAAAATAGGGAGAGGAAACTACCCAGGGACACCTTTGTACCCACCTCCCTATGCGCTAATACAGCCCCAGCAAAACCCTCCGTGTGCAGGAGCATCTCGCACGTACAATTCCCACCCTCCTTTGCCACGGGGGCAGGCACGCTCATGCTGGAGCTACCTAAGGATGGCAGCACACGTGGCAGTGCTGCACACACATACACACACACACACGTGTGTCCCCCATCCATGGCTCCACGCTGCAGCTGCACCCTGCTCACGCTGTGCTTGTTGTTATTTGCAGGCGTTTTTCCTATGGCATCACTCTAAGGACTGCATTCAAGTTCAGCACAACCTCACCAGGTACGAAAAGAAGGAAAAAAATCTTTCTGCTTCTCTGGAGAAGCTCTTCCTTTCTATTTGTGACGCTCCTCATCTCTGTGAGACCTTTGCCTGACCTCGCTCAGATGTGCTCTGCACAAACGAGGACCAGGCTACGAGCAGACCAGCCCTGTCCTCCTTCCTTCCACTTTGGTTTGCACTCACCCTGAACTGCTACAGAGCTCACTGCCCTCTCTCGTTCCCGAACACCCTCCCGCTGCTCACAAAAGGGCTCCTCCATGGGGTGACCTTCCTGCTCCCAGCACCCGGAGATGCCTCAGCCCGCCTTCCCACAGCCACACTCAGGCCCAGGGCGGTGTCACCAGTGAGTTTGCCCTGCTCCTCCACAGATGGCAAAGCCACACAGCACTGCCCATATGCAGAGCATCTGCACATACCCTTAGAGCTGCAAGCAAGAAGCAAAGGGCAGCACTCCAGGGCAGGTGGGCACAGTCAGTCATGAACAATGTCCACAGTCAGTGCTGTAACAGCGTTTTCTGTCCCTCCAGGTGCGGGCTGATGCTGACCATTGCCACCAACCTTCTGCTCTGGCTCCTGGCGGTGACCAACGACTCCATCCACATGGAGATCGAATCTCAGCTGCGAGAGGTGGAGCAGCGCCTGGCAGGCAAGGCTCCTTCCCCATGGCCCTGCTCGTGCTGGGCTGACGCAGTGAGCAGCAGCCCGCAGTCACATTCAGACAGGACGAGCAGCTCCTCAGATTTCTGAGACTTCCCTGTTATTGGATGTTGTCTAGGAGAGATGTGCTGCACAGGGTGGAGATCTTCACCCAAGGTGGGGGACTGAGGGTTAGAAGGGAAAAGCCCGCTGTAAAGTGGCACTTTTGTTCACATTTTCCTATCAGCTGCTCAAAAAAGATTTCCAAACTTCAGCAGATTCACTTCACTGCTATGCTTCTGTTTCTGTGGATATGGAATAAATTAGGGGAAGCCAATACAGCAAGGGCAAAGACAGATGAGGTTTTGCTGTGGAGGTCTCTCTCTCCTCCAGCACTTCTGATGCTGACCAGCAGTGTTAAGTATTTGGGAGAAGGTCTGTGCTAATCCCTGCTCTTCTGCAGTGGTCATTACCTCGTAGACTGAACAGTAATCACTTCCCACTGATTGCTGAGAGGGACAGGTCTCGCACTCACAAAGCTTCTGAAGTTAGCCACGAGATCCAGGCCACCTCCCTCCTCACAGCTGCCTTCCTCTCCTTACATCAGGCAATGAGACGGACTCGTGTGCGTGTCCAAACACAACCACCTGCAAAGTCTTCCAGAAGGGCTACATCCTGCTCTACCCCTTCAACACCGAGTACTGCCTCATCTGCTGCTCTGTGCTGTATGTCATGTGGAAGAACGTGGGGAGACGCATCAGCCACCACCACATCGCTCACGTCAAGCCCAAATTCAAGCTCCAAGGAGTGGTCTTCGGGCCACTGCTGGGCGCTGCTGCTGTCATCATCGGGATCTGTGTCTTCATGATGTACCAGATCCAGGCCACGGGCTCAGCCCCTAATTACCAGGTCTTCGTGTTGTATTATTCCTACTACATTGTGCTCCTGCCCCTGATGTGCATAGTTGCAATCATTGGGACAATCATCCATACCTTGGAAAAAAGGGAGCTGGACACCCTGAAGAACCCGACCCGCAGCCTGGATGTGATCCTGCTGATGGGAGCAGCCCTCGGCCAAATCGCCATGTCCTACTTCTCCATTGTTGCCATTGTGGCCACCAACCCCAGGGACAAGTTGAACAGCCTCATCCTGTCCTATTCTGTGCTCCTCATCTTCCAGTACATCACCCAAAACATCTTCATTATCGATGGGCTGCAGCGGCAGCCGTTCGTAGCAGCAGAGGCCCAGCACACAGCCCATGCTGGGCAGCTTTCCGTGGTCCCAGAGCTGCCTGGCGAAGGGACGACCACACCGAGCAGCAGTCAGGAGCACACACACACCTCTCCCAGCAAGGAGGAAGAAGCGAATGAGGAGCACATCCGTGAAGCCCACGACCAGAGGCGAGTGAGCGTGCTGGAGCTCGGACAGGAGTTCCGCAGAGTTTCTCTGTCCTATATCCACACCTACTCTCACCTGAGCTGGAAGAGGAAAGCATTAAAGGAGATCTCCTTCTTCTTGGTTCTTTGCAACATCATAGTAAGTACTGTTTTCTCTGCTGCACCACAGCTTTACCAACCTGTGATACCGAGACGTGCTCTCTCCATCTCTGGGCCTCCATTTCAAGCAGAAGAGCTTTGCCCACCAAGTTTCAGCCTCCCCAGGGAGCGAGGCAAGGCTGCTTTGAGGTTCACACTCCTCTCTGTAATTCTGTGCTCCCTCTTTTACCTCAGAGTCAAACATGGCAAGGCTTCCTGGGAACGGGAAGGAGGCAGCTAGTAAATCCTTGACGCAGGGAGCTGTCAAACTCACTAAGGGCACTCCATGAAATAGTGCAGGAACACGAGGAACCCCCGGGGTGAGTCCTCGTAACGAGTCTCCAGCACTGGAACTCACCCAATAAACCACACTGCTCTGGAGTCCTCAATCAACATCAATTTCCACTACAGCTTTAAGCAAGTGAAAACAATTGGCCAAGTGAAATTGTTTGGGAAGATGAAGCTGCGCAGGGCAGAGTGAGGTAATGTAACAGACCACGTTAGATTTGGAGGCAGGAGTCAGCAGCATGGCTTTCCCCCTCTTCCCATGCAATGAAACCCCCGATACTCCTGTGATGTTCCCACAGGTACTTGTGCCAGCACTGAGATGAGAGGGCAAGTAGATGATTTATTTGACGGGTATCGTTTCTTTCTTTCCTTACTCTTTAGCTGTGGATCATGCCCACATTCGGGGCTCACCCCGTGTTTGAGAACGGGCTGCAGAAGTCGTTTTATGGCTACTCCACCTGGTTTGCCATAGTGAACTTCGGCCTCCCCCTGAGCGTGTTCTACCGCATGCACTCCGTGGGGGGACTGCTGGAGGTGTACGTCTCAGCCTGAGCCGAGTGGGACTCAACAACGATGCAGTAAGCAGCAGAAACGCACCTGGGAGCTTTTCGTCTTTTTCTCTCCAGCTTCTGCTTTGACTTGTCCTTGCACATCTCCATGAGCTTCCAAAGAAAAGGAGGTGGTTTTGTACTGTTGTTTTTTTGTTGTTGTTTTTTTTCCCCCATAGAGAGCAGAATGAAAAGTCATTAACAAGCTGCCTTACTGCTCTACAGGAGCATGCTGGTACTTCTCAGCATCTGCCAGTGGATGCCTATGGTAAAACGTGGGACTTCACCAGCTGCTGCTGAAACCTGCAGATAAAAGAACGCGAGAGCAGCGAGGGCTGCCCCACACTGCACATAAGTTCACAATCCACAGTTGAGGACCACCTGCCCACCACTGCTTGCCAACCCTCCACCCCACAGCACAGAAGGGCCCAGCAGCACCAGGCACTCCAGAAGTCCACCCACAATCACTCAGAAATGAACCAAAAGTAGTTTTAGATGCAGTTTCCAAGTGGATCATTTTGCTGGCAGCTCTGTAGTGGCCAGCACAGTTTAATTCTGCTTGCTCCTGGCACTGACACCCAGCATGGCAACTCGTGGCAATCTCGTAGGACTGCTGCATGGAACACCAGCACTCTTGCAGCTCTCAGCACTGAAAGTCAAACACTATTTCTTCCTACAGGCGCTCTCAGTCTCAAGAAAGGGGCACCACAGAAGCGTGGTGGCTGATCTTTATTTGGTGCTCTTACAAAAGGTCCCACCCTCACAGGCAGAGCACCAGTGCAGGACAGACCCACTGCCAAACCTCCTGGGAATCCTCCTCCTCCCCACCTCCCAGCGCTGCTCCCCGACATCCCCAACATTTCACAGAGCCCACACAGTGCTCTGTGAGCAACAAACTGCAGTGTGTGCTCCACAGGAGATGCCTGCTAGGAAAGCACACAGGAGAGCAGGGTGGCTTAAATACTGTGGGTCTTAAATACAGACTGACATGAAAATAAAGACAGATTGAGAAATAACGTGTATCCAGTGAGATCTCTTCATTCACTGAAAACCAGCCTCAAAACACCAACCGAGCGTTCAGAGGTCATACAAGATTTAAGGGCAGGTCCACGTTTACAATCCAGTTAATTTTCACTGCCAACATCTTTCATAACCTTCACCCGTGGCCAAAGTAGCAGTGCAAAACGCATCTACATTATGACTTCTGATCACCTATAAATCAGTCCCACCAACAGTGTGGGTTTAGGATCAGAGCCTACGGGCATTTCTTGGTGCACTGTTTTTGTCCCAGTCAGAACCCCCAGCCCCACCCCCCCATCTACACTGCCCTCATGATAGAACAGCCCTCGGGCAGTGAAAGCACTTCTCCGAAACCAAAAGTGAGAATGACCTCATGAACGTGAACTTTGCCCAATGAGAGCTTTTACCTTGGCCTGTGTCAACAGAAACATGGCATGAGAAACAACAGCTGGATAAATTAGGCTCCAGTAAAGTTAATGATTATTCTCATTCCTATTTGTATCTGTAGGAGATATATGCCAAGGTCCACCCCCTACAAATGACAGAAAAAAAGTTCCAAACCCACTCCCTGTTTCTGTCAGCATGGGGACAGGGAATGATTTACTTCATGAGAAAACTCACAGCCTGGATCTTTTTAATGACACAAGAGCTACAATGCTGTTAAAGTTACTGAGCCTGCACTGAGCTTTGGGAGGTTTCCCTCTGAGATATAAAAATGAAGTCCTGTAAGTGCTACGAACAGGCACAGACTGAAGGAGACGCTGGGATGTGATTTTGTGCTGGTGAACAGGAGGGAGCTCCTGAACTCACCATCAGCAGCAGTGAACCCCCCTCAGATGTCACTGACAGCCACCATACATCACATGGAGCAGTCTATGTCCTTTCCTAACAACACCCAGGTCCAGCACTGCAGATAAAGGTAAGAAGACAGGTACAGCAGTGAGAGCACTCCTCCAGGCAAAGAGAGAACCACCATCCAAGGTTTCAGCCCTTCTACTTTGAGAGTGAAAGTTCAGGCTCTTCTCCACTCATGCACTGGACTGCTTTGTGTCTATGTCCAGGAGGGGGAAAAAGCACGAGTGCAAAGTTTGCCAACAGCTGCTGTAACCATCATTTGTCACCTGTAATGCCCTGCAGAGCCATCCCGGGGTCAGGGCGGCCTCAGCTGCACAAAGACAGCACACACTGATACAGGGCCCTCTGTCCTGTTTGGTCCAGCTCCTTTCCTGTACCTTCAATGACATCTCACGCTGTGAGCACAGAAATGGACAACAGTGCACAGTTTACCTGCCAGAGTTTAATCTTCACCTGTGACCGAGGAATCCCACGTGCCGCAGAGGGGCCAGCACGCGGTCCCCTCACTGCCCAGGCACGAGATAAGCAACGCCACAAACCCCTCTGGAAAAAATAAACCACAGATTGCATGTTTCAGATAATCTTTATCTTTCTCTCTGTAATTAAGCAAATAGTTTACAGTGCAAGTCGATTTTCACAGAACAAAGATTAGACTCCAAACACCAAGAAAAACAAAAAATGTTTCCAAAGGAACTCACGAAGAAATAAAGCAGAAAAGATGGAAGAAATCACAGGAATCAGTAGATCCATGGAGGGAAGAGGTGGGCATGTGGGGCACGAGGCTGCGAGGTGCAGTGCCACCCCGTCAGGGCTGGCCCCATCAAATCACATTCTTACATACGAGAGATTTCTAATAAAACAGATCCCACCCTGCTGCTCTCTGAACTGCATCAGGATGAGTGTAGTGCTAAATGACAAAGAGGAGCGGGGATGGAACGGGGAAGGGGTGAGGGAATTCAGCTCTATTTCTCATACCTCATATCCACCAGGAAAACCACTCAGGCTTTATTTCAGCTTTCAGCTGCCCCTGGACTCCAGTCTACTTTCAGTGCCAAAAGCAGAGAAAACCACCTGCCTACGAACCAGCAGGTGCTGGTGGTACCCTAAAGCAGCACTCTCGGCCACACTGCTACCACTCTAGCCCCAAAAACTCACAAAAGAGTTACAAGAAACAGGACCACACACCATGCCTATCCCCTTAAGGGTGTGAGAACAGTTTCCAAGGACTGATCTCACCTGTTCCAAGCTACGGAGAACAGCCCACGGCACAGCGATCCCACCAAGGCTGAAGATGAGGGCACCAAGGTGTAAAGGGAAAGGTCTCAGCTCATGACAGAACCTCTCGCATCTCCTTGTCTAAAGACCTCACAGGTCTAAGGCAGCAGCCCCTCTCCACAAAATATAAAATGCAATGACTCCCAGATGTCTCCACCTACCAACGTGCAACCACATGCTGCTGCTCCACAGCAGCCAATCTTCCACTGCTTCCTGCTCTGCCTTCCCAGACTCCGCATATTTGGAGCCCAATACATTCAAGATCTGATATCTTGGTCACTAGCAAAATGCCCCTGAAGAATCAAATTCTGTCTCAGCACTCACTCTCCACTCCCTAGTGAAATGGAGATGCTTTTCCTCCTATGGCTTCCAAATTCCTCCTTCAACTTCCCTGAGAGCCACCCTCCATTTCTGGCTTCAGACTGTAGTGTGCAGAAGACCCTTCCACTCCACAGGCAGAGTCAGAAGGATATGGTTCCTTTCAAACCCAGGTGACAGTGTCCTTTTAGTCAAAAACTGTGAACAGAGATTAACCATCTCTTCTTCTTGCTCCCACTGAGCCAGTCCATTCCCCCCTGTGTGCTTATGAGAATCAAAGAGGGCTTTCCACAATGACACACACACACTCCATCGCAACACTCGACCACAAAGGACAGGCTGCTGGGCCTGGAAGGCAAAGAAGAACTATCATACCAGAGTGCCACCTACTAAAGGACTTCTTTAAGCAGCTTTCCAGGAAAGGAGAAGAGAGATTCAGAGCTGAGACAACTTTTCCTTCAGTAACTTCTCCTTTCATTTGGATTAGAAAGATTTCCCTACCAATATACAACTGAGACGTCAGGGAGACACCTGCAGTCAGAATGGATGCCCCAGAAATGCTGTGGAGCCACATGAAAGTAACTACCATTTCCAAACCCCATCGCCTGCAGGAATAGCAGCTTCTCCCTTGCACCCAATTTACAGTCAGTCCTTTCAATTAAATGCTGACATTGACCAGGGCAAGGACTGGGTCAAACTAGTTTCCAAACCAAATCCAGGAGCAAAACAGTAACAGAAGAGCTAAGAACAGTCTGACTTCTAGTGCAATCACAACAACGGACAATCCCTCAGACATCATTCACTCAGGGTTCATGGTAAAGGGTAAAGGAAGAGAAGTGAGCTGGGGGAGGGATGACCACACAGGCCCCGATTAAAGCTTTAAATGACAGGGAGGTAAATGGAGTGATTGTCCTTTTGGTCTCCCAGCTGGATGTGAAATGCAGGGATAGCTGTGATGAAGCAGCACACAGCAAAGTCCTTAGATCCAGTGTATTTCTCTTTGTAGAGGTAAGTGCTCTCTTAGACTCGCTGAATTTCAAACAGCTTCACATCTGTGTCATACCAGATAGGGGGATCCACATTCCTGGGAGAGAAAGACAAAGTTCACTTCACTCTCTGTGGCTGAGTACGTGGAATTCAAATCTTACAGCCAGGATTACAGGAGCTGGCTACACGGAATGCCTTCAACCTTGTGAGAAAGGAAACCACAGGCTGGGAGACAGCAGCCCTTAAAAGGATGACAATATCTACAAGGTTCCACAAAGGCAGAGCTTTGCATTAAATCTTTGCACCATCCCCTCTAAGCTGCAGCAGGGAACAGAAAATCTACAAATCCCCATCAAGTACTGCTCCCAGAGCCACTTCCTTCACATCTCCTGCTCAAATTCCTGGAGCAGCTAACTCACCCTAGCCTTTTCCAGAGGAAAAACATCTTTCTGTCCTCCAAATGAGAGATAACCTTGAGCTGGCCAAGTGCATGCAATCCTTTCTAAACCGTTTGGAAAAGATCAAGAGTGCACCCAGATGGTTTACCTCAAATAAATAACGCCCCACATGTAGGTCCGGAACCACATGGCAGTGCCTGAGTTAGCCTGGTACTTGCGAATGAGGATGGGGTGAGGGACAGGGAGCAGCCCCACCAGCGTGCCATGCTGCAAGAACTTGAGGATCTCTGACTCGTCTGTGAGACCCCTGCAAACAGACAAAGCAGGAACATAATTGGCGTGTCCCACAGACAGCCCAGAACTGCTGCAGCACAAAGTATCAGTCTAAAGAAACACACACACTGTCACAGACCGCGGCTATCAAGAACAAACATCCTCTGCACTGACTAAGGAGTTGAGAATGCATCAGAGAAACAAGCAAAACACCGCCTGTGCCAACACTGCAGGGCTTTCAGTCACACTCCACCAGGAAAGCACTTACTTGTCAATGCAGATCTTCTCCACCTGAGGGACCAGGACCTGCAGCAGCCGCATGATGGTCTGCAGAGGAAGCTTTGACTTCCAAGACATCACCTGTGAGCAGCAGAGTCCACAGGGAAATCAGTACACTGCATGAGTAGTTCTTATGCGGGTACCTGCACTGTTCCTACCAATGATGTTTACAAAAATCCTAAAGGTGACGTTGTGCTGAGCATGCAGCAGCACAACAAATCCTGGAGCAATAGAATTCTGAGCCCCTCAGTGAAACTACTGGGCATCAGATTAACACAGTTCAAACAGAATACTTCTCTGCAGCTGGTAATATTCATTCCTGAAGCTCTGACCAGAAGTCAAAGATGCTCCCAAAGAAATGTGCTCCTCGGGGAGCATCTCTGCTTTGGAAAAAAGGAAGGTAAATTAAAAAAAAGAAAAAAAAAGAGAGAGAGAAAAGGGCTTTGGGTGGAGCAGAAGTAATTTCTGCCACAACTCTTTACCATTTATTTCATCTGTTCAGATTTCCTTACCCAGTCAGGAGTTGGGGTCCACTGTCCACTGGAGGATGCACTAGAGAGGCGCCTTCGATCCCTCTGAGGATGTGACACTTCCTATCGATAAATATTAATAAAAAAAAAAATAAAGCTACACGTTAGAGCAAGAACTAGAACTCACTGTCTGCTGAACCAACATGCCCAGAGCACTGCTGGATAAGACAAACCAGTCTGCCCCTAGGACAGATCAAACCCCAAAGCCTCCACGTACTGAAAACATTTGCTTTGATTCAGTGAACCTTTTAGACCTCTATTTGCTGAGGTATCTCTGGACTTTTTGGTACCCTTCGTGGGAGATCCTGAAGAGTGTTTTTCCAAGGGTGGGCTCCCAGCAGCTCCTAACCACAGTCTTTGCACAGGGTAAACATGGAGAGGCTTTTCCCTTTGCAATACACCTTGACCATTCACTGCTACAATCTACACCTGACTTCTCTACTAAACAAATAGGATCAGCATTTCCTTCCAGCAGCCATTCTACACCTCCACACTGAGCGTCAGAAGGACGTCACTGGACAGGTTCACTCACGTCACCCCTGCACCCAGAAGCAGCAGGTTTGGGGCAGAGCTGCGCTGCACCCCACTGGAAGCTGAGTGTTCTGTGACAGGGGAACAGCTCAAACCAGCTGACAAAGACACGTAATGACCATGATTGTGTTTCAGAGGCTGCTGGAAGAAGAAAACCCTTCTCCTGCAAGTTCTCAGCAAAATTCTCTCTTAACAGCAGCATTAACTGTGTGCTTAAAGCCATCTTGCTGACCATGGTCCTTCATGTGGCACCAGAGAAGGCCGAGAAGGATAAGTAAAATGGATTCTAGGCTATTCAAGAACACTGTTCATTCCAGTTTATCCAAAGCCTAAATGGCAGTATTACTTTGCAGTGTTTGCAGATGAAGCCTAACTGTTCAGCCCCTGTGCCCTGTTCCCATCAAGCTTCTAAAAATAAAATTCATAAAAGCATAACAATGATTATCTCCCTCAGATGACTCTATGTTCTTCCTCTTTCTCAGTGCCTCCCACAGCATTGCCTTCATTCCAGGTGTCATCCAAATAAATATACAGCCAGCTGACATATTTAGGAGAGGTGACATGGAATTACAATGAAATGTGAGGGCTGTTCAATATCTCACAGGAGACACTGGAAATGTTTATGGCTGATAAGGGAATTACATTCCAACAGATAAAGAAAGGAACTTAAATCAGTCACAAGGGTGAGGATCCTGAAAATCATCCAATGCCTCTTACTAGTTTATCTTAACTCAGTAGGAATTAAGGTGGAATCAGGACAGAACGCTAAAAGCCATTGTTCAGGTCGTCCAAAACACCACAACCCCCTGAGACAGCTGCAGGCATTCGACAGCAGCGATGTTTCTCCCAGTAGCACATCCCACACTCAGCCCCTTACTGCCCTCCACCTCCTGACTGCTTCATGGCACCACAGCAAACATTCAGACACACAAAGGGCACTGCTGTGGGACAACTATCCATCTGAGACCAAACATCTACGTGCATATACACACAAGCAAACACAGCAGGGAGGATCAGGACAAGGGTGCTCCCCTCGGTGTGCCTCAATGGGCAGCGCTGCCCTTACCCCACTCCAGGGCTCCCCGTCACTCACAGCTGAGGGCAGGTCACCCTCTGGCAGAGGCTGCGCAGACTCGGGCTCCAGCGAACGCATGGTCCCATCCTCTGACACCTGTGACTTCTCTGTGAGCTTGTCAATCCCTTTGTTCAAAACACAGAAAGCTCAGAAGTGAGTTAAATATGTTTAAAAGTTGGCATTCCTTCTCTGCCCTACCAAGCACATCAGCTGTAATCTGAACTGTTCTCCTTTCAGCAGAAGCAATGAGATGCAGCCTTGATCTCATCACCCCACAGGAGTTCACTTGCCCCTGGGAAAATACTCCTTGATGCAACAAGGACACAAGTTCACGTGAATACTGTTAAACTGAGGTAAGAAGTCAAAGTCATGATAAAAGGTCATACAGACACTAAATCTGAGACAGCATTCTACTTTGACCTGCCCTCAGCTTGGATAAACTGACCTAAAGCAGAGACTGAAAGGCAGTCAGTCATTCACAGACGTAAACTCTTAATCTCTTCCCACACCCAGTGAAAGGGTGAGTCCTCTGTGCCTCACAGTGAAAACAAACTTTTCTCCTATTACCCAGATAAACTAATGCTGACCTGGAGTGGCCACCAAACTTGTCTTCAGCGTCCCTGGCTCGGCAGGGGCAGCAGGACGTGACCCCTCCATGGAGGCTCCATCCTGGGAGTTGGTGCGAGAAATGGGCTCCGGAGTTCTCCTCCTGCGCTGCAGACCTTTCTGGATGGACTGGGAGTCCGTGGGCAAGTTGGCCAGCTGGTGAAACACGTTCCGCTTGCGGATAACAGCATAGACCAAGTTAGAGTTCCCTGGGAATTACAGTAACAAAATGAGGAGAGAAGGAAGACTCAAAGAGCTCTGCCAACACAGTCCAGCTCGTGGGCAACATGAAGCCTGATTTGCTGAGACCCTGCGAGCTCATAAAGGCCATGGAGCAAGGAAGAAAGAGCAGCGTTATGTAAACTTTTATTCATTATAAAGCCAGCAGAGAATCAAGTTAAATCTTTCCAAGGCCAGAAAGGTCGACAAGAATCTGGTTAGAGAGTGATATTAAAACACATGAGAAAGAAAAGGGCACTTTAAGCCACAAAGTAGCACCTGCTCTGGAGAAAAAGATTCAACATTTATCCATGTTCAGTAAGAGGCTCACAGAGTGAGTCAGGGGCATTCTGACTGAGGAGAAATAGCAGAGCCAAAAGGCCACAAGTCATATAATCTCTGTGGCAGCAGGAAATTGAAAGAAGCCACCATTTAAAATGTGATATACAACACCATCACAAAGGCTGCTTCAGGATCTGGAATCCACCACTTGCTAGTGTTCAGTGGGTAAGAGGAATGGCTGTTCTTGACTTGTGGTTTTAAAGCAACGCATTAAATTCGAGCAGGGAGAAGTAAGAGCTCCTAGCAGGCTAAGGGACCTCACTCTCATTTCCTGGAGGCAAACAACTGCCATGCCTTTAGGAAGGAAAGGATAAGCACTTCCTGGGGAGGCTGCAAGTGCTAGAAGTTCCTTTGGATGGGGCTGTTTGGTCTCCAGCTCTACAGGTCTGACAGAGCAGAACTGACACTTTCCAACACTTCAGGAGATAGAAGTTGTGCTCCCTCAACTACTGTGCTGAGCAACATGAGCAGTTTCACAGCATCCAGCCTGCTGGTGTTTGAGCCTTTCCTTTCTCCTTCCCTCTGCCCATCTCATTTTCTGCTCTGTTAAGACTGAGGTTATGCTGATAAATAGCTGCCGCCCCATTTTCCCCTGACCCAACCCCAGTTACCTACTAACCCAAATTCTTGATCCTATACCAGTCTTCATGGAGTTGGTTGCTATGTTTCCCCCCCACTCTCATGAATTTGGACTTTCTCTGAATTTGCATCTAACGTTCTCCTGGATTAACTCAGTGTAAGCCCACAAAATATAGACATTTCTTACCATCAAACTGGTACTGAATTATGTTGTTGAAAACTTCAAGCAAGAAGAAAACAAGGTGATGGTTCTGGACAGCAGAGAACAAGAACCAGGTGGTGGAGAAAGCCTCCAGGAGATGCAGTAACTTGTTAGCAGCCACCATGGAAAGAGACTTCAGGTACGGAGACACTATGGAAGGCAAACATGAAAATCAGAGATAGAACCAAGGACCCACACAAAAGCAACATTTAAAACATCACTTTTACCACCTCCTCACACTGCACTCCTGGGAAAGCTTCGTGAAATATCTGAGCCCAAGAGGGCTCTAGAAACATTTCCAAAAACAAAAGACTCTAAATAGATCTATGGACTAACGAAAGCCAACGCTTCTGCCTTCAGAATGCCTCGTGGGGTTTCACAGCGGTAACATCACAGCTCACGTCCCTTCCGAGAATTTTGCACAATCAGAGCCACCTGTGAAAGCCACAGGCACAGCATCACTGCGGGGAGGTGACACTCCCTGCTGGAGAACAGCAGTACTGCCACCACCGCAGTGCAAAATCGCTCTGCCATCCCAGCGCGGCTCCAGGAGCACTGCTGTCTGTCATGGTTTTATGATTTTTGGTACTGGTATCTGTCACCACTCCCATCTGAGCCCAGGCAATAAACCTGAAGGCAGGTGTGATGTGCAGCAGCCACCTCGAGCACGGACTAGGACGGATCACGGCTTCCAGCAGCAGGCACTGGCGATGCTGACTGGCACGGACCGCTCCGCGCAGCAGTGCTTACCGTTCACAACGATGGTGAGCAGGCAGTCAAACAGAGGCTGCAGACGCTGATGCCCACTAGTTATGATCTTGTGAAAGACCTATAGCAGGAAAAGAGATCTTGAGCAAGGCAGAACCTTACTGAAAGCACCCTCAACCAAAACCAGTGCCACCCCCACACTAATCGCTCCTGACACCATTCCTTCCTAGGCAGGGCCTCGCATACTCCACAATTACACAGGTGGAGGAGACTGCTCTCACTGCAGACTCGTGCTCCACGAGCGCCAGCTTTATTTACAAGGAATCCTTTGGGGATATGATTATGTCTCTACAGCACTGCAAACAGAAACTGACTGAGCTGTTCCAAAAGGCACTGCCAGCCCAAGACAACAGTAAGTTACCAGGAAGTAAGAATTATCCTCACCTCCAGTGGATTTTTGGCTCTGAACCTTAATGATAGCTGCTTGACATACCAAGGAGCTAATGATCTCATGTTTGACTTCAGTGCAAACTTCCAACTCCAGTATTTGTCTTACGTTTCTTAACTACACCCTCAGAAGCATGGAAACATCCAACTGCCCCACAGCCAGCCCAGACATTTCCAGCTTTGGCCTTCCCACCTCCAGCGGGTGTTCTTATAGGGTACACAGCGTAATGAAAACACAGATGACCTAAAACTAACAAAATGTAATAGCAAAACATGTAGCATCAAGAACAGTTCTGGTAGGTGGATTCTTCCTCCTCCTCCTAGTGGTAATCTCCTTTAGGAGGTTTAATCAAAAGCTGCTGAGAAATTCCTCACTGACAAATGAGCACCAACACACCAGAAGAGTACTGCACAAAGCCAGAACTGCAGAATGCACAGCCGTGCGTGGGCAGGATTGGGGACCATCACTACAGACTGCAGGATGAATGAAATCTTGCAGCAATCCAAAGCTGTGGGGCTGAGTTTGGTAAGGACATTGTTGTCCTCATTCTGTCAAACACGCTCCATGCAGCTCCGGTTCCTTGGGACAGAGCCAGCAACACAGTCAGATTTCCTGCACTCAAGTCTGTCAGAGATCACCAGCCATCCCACTGCACCAGACTCAGAGTCCTTTACACACGAGTTCAGCTCCATCCCGGGTCTTGTTCTCTGAGACCTGCACGACCTGTGTCCCCTGCCAGACACATCGCCTCAGGTTAACAGAGGACAACATCCCCACCAGTGCTCGGATACACCCCACACACTTCCTAGTGTTATGGTTTTATGATTTTTGTTATATTATTGATATTCCACATCAGTGGACAGGCAATCTAGGAAGGAACAGTAAATTGTTCTGCTTTCTCATTCAGTTCCTGGAGGTTTGAAACAAGGGTTCAGAGGGAAGGAAAAGAATCCCTAGAGCTACACTCACTATGATGAGCAGATCCGCATGAGTCCCTGTGAAGACAGGGATGTCCATAGGCACTCGTACAGAATACGGCTTGTTCAGTCGCACCCCAAAGTTCCGCTCCCCACTGAGAAGCAGGAGGATAAACACCCCAATGTGCATCAAGCCCACTCGTGCTGCAGAAAAACAAAACAAACAAGAACAACAACAACAGAAAAACCTAACTCACCAATGTCAAAGGACTGCTGAAAACAGGAGGGCAGTGAGGAGAGAGGAGAAACACAACGGGACTGAAAGAGAAACTGCAGACACCAGAGTATCCTGATAAGGAACATCCCACACAGAGCTCCTAGGTTGCTCCAGTGTCTGTCTCGAGCACATACAGTGCCAGCACAACACAATCTCAGATAGATTACGTTCTTCACTGGGAAAGATCTGACTTCTTCCAGCAGTCCAGCATGGAGCTATGACTGATTTATACCAAAGGTAAGAGAAAATCACTCATGCTTTCCTCTTCTTCTTCGGATCAGGGAGGCAGCTTTTGACATAAGGACTCAAAAAGCATTGGCACGTGCTAAGGACAGCCCTGCCACGTGCTGTCATAGACACGTCCTGCTTCTAAGACCACAACAAACATCAACACCCACCCAACTGAACTACTCCCCTGCAGAAGGCTAGGAACATGCACTCAAGCAGCAATCTCAGGGGCAGAGAGGAGGCACCTTAAAAATATTTTAGTTCAACCACTAGGCATAGATCACCCCAAATAATGAAAATAATCAACTTACACTGGTCTGCTCTGGCATCATTGAGAAAATACAAGATTGGGACAAGGATATCCAGAACATCACTGCTCTTCAGCACAAAGAAGAGGAATTTCTGCAAGGAAAGGATTTCAGGCAATCAAAGAATATTTGGTTTTATCCACCATCCACAGAGCTCAGGCCAGTTAACCAGTCTATGATGAACGTCACAAAGGCTAGGATACGCACTAGAACTTTATCTCCATTATTTGAAGCTATTTTAATAACTGCTCCTGCATTAGGCTTCGAGCAGTGACCTTCACAAGCTGCAGCTCCTCTCACAAGCTCTCCCTGGAGCCAAACCAGTCCCACCCACCCAGCTGGAAGCAGTGCTGCTGACAGGAGCAGCACGGTCAGTGCTAACTACCTCTGCAACCTCCCAGCAGAGCTCTGCCCAGCCAGAGCCAGCCAGGCCCTGGGGAGCAGGGCTTTACTCTGGGGTATAGCTCAACAACAAGCACATCCACACCTTGTTGAAGTCACAGAGTTTCCAAAAGAGGACGAGAAGCTCCTGATGGAATTGGATCTTCTTGGCAGAGTTTGGCAGGTAGGTCTGGACCAGTGGGTTTGATAACAAACGGGCCACTCCTTTCAGGATGAACTGGAAATCCTGCCAACAGACCAAGAAAGAGACTGCAGTGGGCCCAAGGCGAGCTCAACCAGCACAGAATCAGACAGGAAGAAGTTCAGGACTGGAGCACGTTACCTCCTCTCGGTGTATTCTTGAAAGGTAATTCACAAACAGATTGTCTGGTCCTGGAGGCTGCGTTCAAAGACAATGAATGAAATGCTTATGGAATTACAAGATCGAGTCAGGAGCCAAGTGCAACCAGTAGCTCTAGGGGCTCACATCTCTCACTGAAGCTTTGCCCTCTGAATGATCCAGTTCTAAATGCCAGGATACAGAGCACTTTCAGAATCAGTAAAGTTGGAATTTTTACTTCTGTGCTCCTGATTCAAGTCAGTGACCAAGACCTGCTGGTTTGGTCATCTGTGGATGCTTATGTCCTACAGCAAAGGAAGAGGACTGGGCCAGAGATAGCAGACTGCAAGGAAGACTGTTCAGTAAAGGCTGGTATAATAGGACCACAGCATTCAGGAAAGCAGCAAATACAGATCTCAGTGTCACTCACATCCACATCATCCATGGCCGTGCCAGTGGTCGTGCCATCCACACTGGGGCTCGAACTTGTGGAGCCGTCGTAGTCCAAAGTGACGATGAGCACCTGGGCTGCCTCCTCCACCAGAGGCTCACGGTAATCAGAGAAAAGCAGATGATTGTAAGGAATCCCGTAACCCACCGGGTCGTAGGCACAGACGACATTCAGGAGTGAGGTGAAGAGGGGGAGTGCATGTCTGGGCAGGAGAAAACGTTCTCAGAAGGCAGAAGCAAGAAGCAAACGGTGCTGCCCTGGGGAAGGACAGCCATCTCTCCCCAAAATTTTGGGGTCACAACAAAACAATAGCACCTTCTCTAATCCACCCAACCTCAATCTATGACAGGGGCCAGTAATAGAGCAGCACAGGGGCAAGAGCTGACACCCATCTCCCAGCAGTCATCTGAACCAGAGCTAAAAACAAAGGGGAAATTAAAAACAAAACAAAACAAAAAACCCACGTGGGGCATCCCAGAGAAATCCCGTGCAATAAGGTGGAAAAAGAGACGGGACCTTAAATTCTCCAGACTCTAGAAGGACCAAACTGTGCTGCTCCGATGAGCAACTGAAAATCCCAGAGGAGACGATGTCACCAGAGGGCAGCATTCTGCCACCACCAACGATCCAATGAAGTGCCACACCACCACTCCCTCCAGGGAACAGGATCTACAGCAGGGGAATGGCATTTTCCTTCCCCACACGACAAGGACCACTCCTGTACCAAACCCCAGTGAGCGACAAGGTCAGATGTGCCCTTTGCTGGTGAGGAACGTTTTCCACTCAGCAGAGATGCTACTGGGGATGTGAGTAGGACACACTACCTCTAATAGTTAGGGGCTGCTGTCCAAGTCCTGTGCTCACCCATTACCAACATACTCCTTTGGAAATATTTCAGTGTATTCCTCCCTCTAGCACTCAGCTTTGCACCCTCACCTGTTCTCTGTAGAGCAGAAGAATTGCACCCAGGGGTTGGTGTTGCTGCTGTCTGAAGATGGAGGCAGATACATGGCCTCAGAGAAACAGGTCAGCAGCAGCTTAAGCAGCTCTGTCCTAAAAGAAGGGAAGAAGAAGCCAAGTCCTGGACTGAAGCACAGGAGGTACAATCACCACAACAACGTGTGCTCAGTCTCATCTAGAAAGTACTTCTATGGAAAGCTGAGTCCATCTCATGAGCAGCATTTCATTCATAAGCACTGCTCAAAATGCTGCCTTTTGAAAAAAAAGAAATGCAGTACAGAGTTCCTAGGCCATTTCAAAGCATCATTTTCACAGTTTCTATCACAGACATTCTGACTCCCATATCATACTACAAAAAGCTACTCAAAAGCACAACCAATTTTGTCTTTGCTTCCAGACACAATGGATTAGAAAGGGGCAAGGGCCCTGCAGAAGTCACGAGTGCCTCAAGAAGTGAGGACAGCCCATCTCCCTCAGACCCCCTCAGTCTCCTGAGCCCAGCTTCTCTCCGTTCTGCCTTTGCAAACCCTCTTACCTATTCAAGTCATGAATGTAGTTAGGCTGTGGAGAGTGAGCAAAGCCCACTCCTGCCTCCCAGATGTACTCACAACTGTCAATGGAGTGGATATCTTCTGCTGTGTCCTATGGAGAGGAACAGGAGGTCAGAGCACACACAAGTGCAAGAGTTGGCAGTGGTTACTGGTATCTGAGGCAGCCCAGCCCAACTCTCAACAGCAAAGAAACCAGCAGAGATACATCCTGATGCTTGAGGTAGACATACCAGCCCCACTCAGGCAGCACCCACCCAGGCACTGAGCGCCAGGCACAGGCCTCCAGTATGCCAAGGCACAGCACTAGCCACCTCCACTAGAAACTGACACCCAGCACCAAAAGATCGAGGATATATTTTATATTCTAATGATGGGATATATCACCACCTCCTTTCTTCTCCTCCACATCTCATGAAACACAGTCTAGGTCAGGGTTTTCCCTTTGCAAGTATATTCCCTCTCCCAGTAAGAACCCTTCCAGCCCCTTGACAGCAACTGGCATGACTCCCAGTCTCCTGCTTCGCAGCCTGAGGAGATGAACCACAGCAGCTTGCCCCTCTCCTTTGTCAGGGCCAGTTGAGCAGAGGTTGAAGCAGCCCTGTGGAGACAAGAAGCCATTGCAAACCACATGCTGACCGTCCAGAAATGACTGGAAGCAAGGGCTCAGATGAATACAATATACTTGCATCCAGCACCTTTGGCATGCTTTGTCTGTCTCTTTCCTTACATTTCATTAACCAAGCTTTACCACCATTTTTTCCTTCCTGCTATGAGCATGAGGTGGTTGTACCCTTCTCTGCTCTCTTAACCTGCACTTAGACACAAGAGAACAAGGCAAACCAAATCCAGAGATGGGAAGTCAGCTAGGCAAGGACTGCAGAGCCTGCAGCTAACAGCAAAGAACACAAAGCATTCATGATCCCATTGTCTAACTCAACTCCCTCAGAGCCCTGGAAAGCCAGGCAGGCTGCTGCCAAGGGAGAAACCACAGGTGCAGTGAGAGGGACTCTGCCAGGACCAACTGCTGTCACAATCACTTGAGCAATCCACCCCAAGTGGCAGCACAGAACAGCAAGTCCATCTGTTCCCCCATCTTCTCTTAGCACACGGGTAGCTCTGGTCCTGCCTCACCCCTTTACTCCCAGGTGACAGAATTCAACTCAGTCTTTAAAACAGAAATTTTGAGCAAACTATTTAGGTTTGTCAAGGAGTTTTGCGGTTGTTAAACACACATTGGCTTAGTGTGGTTTTACTTCAGAGCTACCCAGCTCTGGTTATAGATACCCCCACAGCAACACCACAGAGCCTTGACTGGGGAGATACACACCTGCCAGGAGATCCCTACTCCAGAGAACTCCTCCGAAGTAAAGACAGTCACCATAAGTACTGAAACACATTTGACTTTTCTACATTGACACAGAGGAAGAGAAGGTGGAAGGACACAACAGAAAACACGTACTCATCCACATCACAGCATCTGTGGTCAGGCAAACTGCAATTTCCTGCCCTGGACAGCACCACATTGACAGTGAGAGGAACAAGGTGCTAAAGATCTCTGCTCTGCTGGAAACAACAGAAGAGCAGATGTTTGCTTTCCTGACCGGCACACTGCAGTGCAGGGGAAAACACCGGGCTTTACATCTGACAGCTGCTCTAACACCCCACCCACTGAACCCAAACACAGATCAGTGCCAGTGTTCAGGCTCAGAGACTCCACCTTTTCCTGCCTGAAGGTTTGTAGGGAAGCTGCTGGGGTCATCCAGGCCCCCACCATGCAGCTCACCCATCTCTGTGTAGACAGTCTCATTGGTCAACTCACCACCGTGCTTCTCCGGTGGCTTTGCACAGTGAAATCGGGACAGAAGAGCAGATCCGCAACAGCAAGGAGCAACGACTCAGCCAGCGGACGGGCATTTTCATCATCCTCATCTCCCTAAATGTGGGGATTGTGAAAGAGTATTATTAGCACAGCTTAGCAAAGAGCATACATTGACACTGTTACAACACGGCAAGAGAAGGTGCCCGCTCCATGAATACACAAGAAGTTACAAAGGAGCAAGAGGGAAAAACACACAAAACCAATTGGGAGAGGTACGAAATTCCCCCCAGATAGCAATGCCTATTATGGGAACAAGGTCTTTACTGTGACCCAACCGAGTGGATGAAGCATTCCTGCCTAAAGATGTTAAGAAAACAGAAGAGCAGCACTGCACACCGCCTCGTGAAGATGCTTATGGAGGATGAAAGAAAGGAATCACTACAGAGTGTTTTAAAGGAAATGAAGAAGGCAATTTGGATGGGGCACAGCGACAGCAGTAGGACGAAGGCAGGCAGCAGCATTAACAGGTGCAAAACCTCTCAGTCCTGCGAGGGCTGCCACAACTGCAAGCCACAGAGGAGGGAGAGCTGTGTGAGCTCAGCAAGGGGCCACCTCAGCCTGCCATGGCAGAGCAAGCGCGACAGCAGGGGGGATTTTGTTGTCTCCGGCATCCAAAGCAATCAATTTAATCATGCATGGCTACTTCTCTGCAACCATTGCCACGGGAAACCTTGGCAGATCCTGCCTGTCAAACAGCACCCTGGACAGGAGGCCTTGCCCACCACACACAGGAGCTGTAGGGAAAGACAGGGAGCAGGAACAGCAGGAGCTCATCCTTCCCTGCAGCCTGTGTGCAACACACAGCACTGCGATCACAGCAGGCAGCCACTGACATAACCGCCTCGTGGCTCTGACATCTGCCAGGCAGACCCCGGATGTAAGGAGAAGCCCAGAGGACAGATGAAGTCATCAGGCAGAGGAGATGCTTCTGCTTGGGATAGCACTGGGTCCAAGGGGACTTTTTAATCAAGAATGATCTTTGCTAACACAGTCTCAGCTGCCAGAAAAAGTCCCTGCAGGCTCTGGGAACCTCAGCATCCAAAAAATGGGAGACACACGAGCCAACAGTTCTCAATGAAACAGGAAAGGCACACAATTTCCCAGCAATCTCTTGAAAGATTTGTGTCAAACATCCTCTTCCTAAACACGACATAACCCCAAACATCCCTGTCTAATCCCAGCACCCTGCTTAGAACCATAGAATCATCAGTGTTGGAAAGACCTCCAGGATGATCCAGTCCAACTGTCCACCTGCCATCAGTGCTTCCCACTGAACCATGTCCCTCAGTACAACATCTAACTACTTCTGGAACACCACCCCCTGTGCAGCCACCCCCTGTGCAGCCCATTCCAGTGCCTGAGCACTCCCCTGGAGAAGAACTAGTTCCCAACGTCTGACCTGAACCTCTCCTGGCACAACTTGAGGCCATTCCCTCCCGTCCTATCACTGTTACTTTGGAGAAGAGGCAGAGGAACTCTCTCCCCCAGCTGCTGAACAAGGTGGATAAGCAGCTGTAATCAGGCACCAGGTGTTGCTTCCCAAAGCAGCAGGATCCAGCAACTCCACAGTCAATTCTCTCCAGCACTCAGCCCCTGCAGGGATCAAAGGTGGACAACCACCCCTCAATCACATAGATCTCACAGCAGAGTGCTGCTAGCAAAAGCTTTCTTTTCCCCTTGAAGTGGCCTCGGGCAAAACAGATTAGAGGTAACAGGCAGAGATAGCACAAGGTTTGTACTGTACCAACCACTGCCACTTCCCTATAACTCTCTTCCAAAACACTGCAGTACACACAGTATTCAGGGGAAGCCACACATTTCAGCACAGTCACGCTGACCTGCAGATTCAGGAATCTCCAGGACAGCACTCTTCATGCATAAAACAGCAGCTGTCAAGAGAGAAGGCAGGAAAATATGTATTCCTGGTCTACCTCAGCTATGTCTTCAAGGATTTTTCTCTTATTTGCAGAACATGCTAAAGCAATTTACCCTGTCCCTTTTCACACCGACTTCAATTCACACTTCTCATACTGCAAAAGCCTTCCCTCACATACCAGCTCTCTCCTACAGATAAACACCCAAGTGGAATCTTCAGATGACACAGCAACCTGTGCTGAGCAGAGCAGCTGAGGGTCAGAGGAACAGCACCAAGAAATGAAGGAAAGAAACTGACCTAGAAGATGCCACTCAGTTTCTGCATCAACAGAAATGACAACAGTGCAGCTGCCCTCAAATGCTTCCTCGCTGCAACCTCCCCCTCACCCTCCAGAAAGGAGAATAAGTGCCAAGAGACAGACCCCTCCTCGGCCAGCCCCAGGGACAGTTGACCAGAAGAAACCTCTCCAGTCTGGGTCCTCGAAGATGTAAGGCAGGATACGGGTGAGGAGCCGGCTGCAGTTCAAGACGATCTGTCTCTCCTTCTCTGTGTGGCAGCCACTCTCTGCTCCCTGCACCAGCTTCTCCACAGCCTGCAATTAACAAAAGGCTACAGGTAGCATTAGTTTGAACACGAACAGAATGGCACAGCCCTGTCCTGTTGGTGACACTTCACACAGACTTATAAGCATTGCCTGAAATCCATTTTCCCTGAATTCCATAGTACAGCCTCCACTGCTGTTTGAAACACTGGGGTAAATGATCTTAACCAGACCTTCTCCAGTTTCTTCTGTCCTACTGCAAGAGTTCTTTCATGCCAGGGTAACCCACACAGCACACGTTACGTGGATAGAGCCACAGTACCCATGGGCTCCAACCAGCACAGAAAGCAGAAACAACACTAAGGATTCACTGCACAGCTTTTTAAGTCATAGGGTCATATGTCTCCACTTGTTTCACAGCAGACTGTCTGGGTCACTGACAGCTTGCATCACTGCCTGAATGGGTACGTAAATGCTGCTTGTAGAGCCCCAGCCCATCCACACACAGCTCCATGACTGGGCATAAATAAATTTCCAGGCACATTTATGACTCTGTACAGCAGGGATGTAGCCTGAGTCTCCAGCCATGACTGCAGGTGACATCTCAGCCATGCTGCTGTGCTCTCCACAAGCATGCAGGGCCATGAGATGCAATGTCACACCACATCTGGCAAAGGCCATGGCCTCTAGGACAGCAAAAGTCTGCAGGATCCTCTGACCACGATATCTTAAGATCCAGGGTTCCCAGTGACCAGGTCTCCCAACACAACTGTTCCCAGCAGGAAAACAGCCCACATTTTAGTCTCACTTTTTGTAGAAACACACAGAGCCAAAGGGATTACTTGGTCAGTTTAGATCTCCCCAACTCTTCTCAGTTCAGAAGCCGGTGCTTGTCAGAAGCCAGGAGACAGCACAAGGGAAGAATTATGGTAAAAGAGGCAAGTCTGAGAGTGATCACTGGGAAAAGACAGGGACAAGCAAGCGCAGCACGTAGTGCAAGGAAACAATACAGCACCGATCCCCCACTGGGAACCACAGGGCTCAGGGAATGGACACCTCCTACCAGCACAGCACCGAGGAATACAATGCCATCCTCACCTTGTAACACAGGGTCGCCAAGTTGGAGGGCGATTCCTCTCTCACTGCTCGGATCTCTGCAGCTGGCACAAGGGCAAAGACATCCTGCACGGACGTGGCTGTGTCTGCCCAGAACTGGTCCCAGAAAGCATCGTCCGTTGCCTCGACAGGCTGCAGAGAGACAGACAGAGCTACAGAGACAGAACCGGCACCCCAAGAGCTCTGAACACCAGTGACTGCAACTGGATCAGGGATGTGCGCATCACCAGCAGAGAACAGAAGAGGGATGCCAGGCCGGGCATCCCTACACCCCTTCCTACGAGCTGCTGCACCCGAGCGGCTCATGGCTCATCCACCCCTTTCTGCCATGCAAGGAATCAGCCCAAAACACTCTCTCTCTCTCAAACAAATCCACGTGTTTAAGCACTTTCCCAATGATGAACAAAATACTCTTTGTTTTATCACCTGCTCACCAAACCCAACTCCCACCAAGCCCTTCTTCAAGGGAAGAGAGACCTTTTCTAAGGGATCCAAGAAGACAGCTCCTCAGAGGGATCTGCAGCAACAGCCAAGTGCCTTCAGCCTGACTTTCAGCAGAACTCGGCTTCCTAAGCATGCAAGAGAGCTGCACTACCTTGCAATCTGTGCATGAAACCCCGCAACGGAGGGAGGAGAAAAGCTATTTGCAAGTCAGATCTCTAATTATGCTCCTCAAAAAGGGCCAAGAATTTGGAAACGCGATCTATATCACGCAGGAAACCCCACTTCCTACACCCCCTTCCAAACCGGGCAGCACAGCCGCAGGGCTGACTGCCACGCACACATGGCTGCGAGCCACGGCCGCTCCCACCCGCAGCAGCAGTGCTGCTAACAGGAGATCATGCATAAATAATGGCTTCACTCTCATCTGGAGGGGAAGGAGAAAACCATTTCCCTTCAATGTGAGCAGAACCCTCTTCTCCCTGCAGCCTCCTTGGAGGCTGAACACAGCCACTGCTCTCAGCTGCAGCACAGCAGCTACGATGGACTGAGCACTGACTCCAACAAAAGCTACACGGAGACAGAGCAAACACAGCCAGCAGCCACGCTGCAATGCTGGATGCTGCAGCAGTGATGTCTGCCATCTTGGCAAGCAGGTTACGCTAAAACACCACTTCTTTCCTTTTTAATAGCTGCATTAAGTCATCTCCCCATCCAACAGATGGCATCCCGTGTACAATCCCAGGGCACGATTCCATACTGACTCACCCACACCCCTGCAGCCCCCCCAATCTAATTAACCGTCTGGCATCACAAAGCTGTTCGATGCACGTAACATTCATCTCCGCAAAAGAACATTAGTGGATGTTTTAAAGCTGACTGTACTCTGCATACAGCATCTCCGGAGATCTAAACATCCATTTGCTTGTGCTGAGCTCACCCTGCACCCAGCACACAGAGCGGGAAGCACTGCGACCTGGAGCACATCGCTCACTGCTCACCTGCTGCTGGAGCCACAGCCTGCACTGAAGGCCGGAGATGGCTGCAGCACTGACTGCTGGCTGCTGTGAGCACAGCAGGCAGCATTCTGAGGATGTGATGTCTTATAAGGGAGATTATTTTTATTTTTTTTTGCCTTCAGTTCACCTCGACAAGGCTTGAAGTCCTCCCATTGCACGCTGGCTGCACAGGGCATGGTCAGTCACAGCCGACAGTTCTGACTTCATTTCCCCAGTAGTTATAAACTTGGGGTTTCAGATCTTTTAAAACACACCGTCCACGCACACTGCAAGGATCAGGAAAGGAAGCCACGTGTATTAGCAGCACCTTGCCAGTTACTGAGCAGAGAACCACAGCCCTCAACATGCAATCCTAAGCAACCAGGACAGGTCATGGGAAGAAAGAAAACAGTGCAGAGCTGACCACTTCCTATAAACAGGAAAAGCTCCCAAAGCACTGCCCAACCCTACTCGTTACTGTCCTCTGCCTGAAGCTGATAATATCACCTTCACTTTCACACACAAACCCTTCTCACTTTTCACAAAATCCCTCCCAGGCTCAGGGAGCATTTGTATTGTCCTCCCAGCCACGAGTTCTGTGCACTATACCCTCACATCCAACACCTTCATATCCAGCACCCATTCCCAACAATCCCTGGAGGACCATCCTCCAGTCTTTGCTTCTTGCCCACACGCCAACCAAGCACCCTCCAGCCCAGACCACGGGTATCTAGGGTGGGGATCATCATTTTTCTGTGACTCAACAAAGCCCTAGTCTCTGTAGAGGCTTTTCCAGACACTACTGTACAAACTTGGAGAGTAAGAAGCAGGCAGTGTGTTCCTTTCCACTACAGTGAGGCAGAATATAGAGAGCAATGACCACAGCACCTAACTGAGCCCCAGGAGATGGGGTAACCCTGCACTTATGTGAGGCAACGCAGGTACTGCTGACCACATTTGTGAGCCCTGTGCAAACGGAAAGCCTGAGGACAGATTTATTCAAAACATTAATAAGTAGCAGGATTTCCTCCTCGCTGCCAAGGACAGCGGCTCCACACTGCTCTCAGCACAGAACTGATTTTCTTTTCATGGGATATTTGCAGTCAGCAGGGGAGAATCAAGGAGCAATCCCAAACAAGACTTCAGCCAGCTCTCTCCTCGCAGCAAAGGGAGCTGGAAAATGTGATTTGTGGAATTCCAGCACTGAAAGACTCAGAGAAAAGTCAGCTTAGTTTTGGTTTTAAGACAGTAACATCACTTCTCCTCAACCCAGGAGACTTAGGTACCTCAATACATTCAGAAATAGGCTACTCAGAAACTGATCTCTCTCTAAGCATAAGATTCACTTCCATCAGGCTCAAACTAACAGCACATCATAGCGCTGCATTTGCACATCAGGGAGGAAGGGTGGGGGCTCACCCCGTGTTTGATCCCTTCTGCCCCTTTGGAAGCAGAGGCACTGCTGGCATTAAAATCTAACACACTAGCTGCCAAGATCAAAACTTCTCACCTTCCAGTCAGTTGCCCACAGAAGCCATCGAATCCCCACCTAACCAGGAAAAGCAAGTCCTTTCCCTGCCACCCAGGGCTCCCAGCCCACGCTCCCCTTCTGCTGCCAAGCAGGCAGTGCTCACACAGCCTGAACAATGGGCACAGCTGTGCGACTGTTAAATTCATTAGGGCTGCCCTTCTAGAAGCACGCAGCACACAGAAGTACACGTATCACTATAAGCCTCAAGCTTCCTTCCCTCAAAGCCCTCCCCGGCCCCGCACAGCACGCTGCTTGTTCCGTGTACCCATGGTCTGACAGAAACGCATCCATCCAGTTATGTACTGCGAGAGGACAGGACTGGGAAAAAAAGAAGACGCTGCTGAGAAAGCAAAGTGCGCTTAGGTTAATAGCTTTGCAGTGGGGATCGGTGCAACCCGAACGCAGGTGCTCGTGTGCCGGGAGGTCACACGGCGGCTGCGGGGACAGCACAGCCACGCACGGCTGTGCCCTCCTGCGGTATGCGGACATGGGAGCGCCGGCACCACGCCCCGCTCCGCGCGGCACCCGGCTCACCGAGAGCGCAGGGGAGCGGAACGGATCCAGAAGGAACGGCACCCGTTCGCCTTCCTTTGCTCGGGGCCGCAAGCTCCTGCCTTCACCGCACACGTCAGCGCCCTGGGGGAGGGGAGCTCCGGCTGGCGGCAGGACCGCTCGCGCAGGTTGCTTTGTGAGCCGCTGAGCCGGCCCCCGCGGTGCGCGCAGGTACCGAGAAACCGGCCTTCATCCCCCAGCTCCCTTCGCCATCACGTCGCCCGGTGACAGAACGGCACTCCGCATCTGACGGCGCTCCGAAACGTTTCGGCAATCAGAACAGGAACAAAGGCCGCGGGGAACTCCTTCGCACTGAGATCCTCGCGCCGTTACACCGCCGTTACACCGTTACACCGTTACACCGCCGTTACACCGCCGTTACACCGTTACACCGCCGTTACACCGCCGTTACACCGCTCCGTTGGGACGGAGCAGCGCAGCCCCTCCACGCGCACGCGGGACCGACCCCACGTCCCGCAGCGCCCACTGCCGCCCCTCGCGCCCACGCGGCGCTCTCCTGACCCTATTCCCCACCGCTACACCCATTTCTTGCACATCCCCGCGTTCCCACGGCGGCCGTCACCGCCGCAGCTCCGGGGCCGGCACAGCACGGAGCGCTCCGAGAGCCTTCAGCTCCTCGTGCTGCGGGCGGCACGGCAGCACACGCACACACACGCACACACACTCACGCACGCACTCACAGCTGCTGCAGCCGCTGCGGCCGCGCTCGTTACGTGTAACGCCGACCGCCTTCCGCTCCATCCCTCCTCCACCGCAACCCGCAGGAACTCAGCGTTATTTCGCAGGCCGCGTAGAGCTGCCGTGCGGGGAGCCGAGCCGTGCCGTGCCGTGCCGTGCGGGGAGCCGAGCCGAGCCGAGCCGTGCCGTGCCGTGCCCTGCGGGGAGCCGTGCCGAACCGTGCCGAGCCGTGCCGTGCCGTGCCCTGCGGGGAGCCGTGCCGAACCGTACCGTGCCGTGCCGTGCCGTGCCGTGCCGTGCGGGGAGCCGTGCCGAGCCGAGCCGTGCCGTACCGTGCCGTACGGGGAGCTGAGCCGAGCCGAGCCGAGCGGCCCCGATCGACGCTGCCCGCAGCACGGAGCCCCATCCCCGCAGCACCGGGGCCCCGCCAGCCCTCGGCCGCCTCCCGACATGGCGGTCCCCCCCCCGCCCCGCGACATGGCGGCCCTCACCTGCGTCTTGGTGGTGAGCTGGATCACGGCCTTCCTGAAGTTGAGCTTGGAGTCCGCGCCGCCCATGTTGAGCGCTGCGGGCGCGGGCAGAGCCTCACAGCCGCGCTCCGTCCGGCCCGGCCCGGCCCGCCGCCTCCATCCCTCCCCTCCGCTGTCAAACCCTCGCGGACCGCGGCTCCTCCCCCGCCGCACCGCCTCCTCCCCGGGCTCCGGTCCCTTCTCCCTCCCCGCGCCCGCCCCTCCGTCCGCCGCCCTTTCCCTCTCCCGACGTTTCCTCCCTCCAATCCGCTCTCCCTGTCTCGGAGCTGCCTCGGCTCCTCTGCCTCCCCCCCGGCTCCGCTCGGCCTCGTTCCCTTCCCCCTGCGGTTCCCCCCTCCCGAGCGGAGGACGCTCTGCAGCCCGGGCTGTGCCCCCGCTGCCGTCGGAGCCGTCGCTGCGGTTCTCCGCCCCGGCAGAGCCGCGCACCGCGCTCCCCGAGGGAGGGGAGGGCCGAGCAGAGCGCGGCCGGCGGGGCGAGCTCTCGTTTGTGCGTAACCGGCACAGAAATCGCGTAGCGTGGACCACACGGAGGCACCCGGCGCTTCTGTTCCTGCTTTCTTTCCCCCGATGCCGCACGCCGGCACCGAGCACGGGGCGCAGCTCTCACCGCGCGGACCCGCGGCTGTGGCCACGCGCGACGGGGACGGCTCTGCCGCACATCGCGTCCTTCGTGGGCGCTCGCAGAAACCTCTCGCGCTGCCTTTTCCGTGGGCTCCGCTGCCGTGGGGCATAAAGCTGCGGAGCTCCGTCACACAGCAGGTTCTGTTCATCTAAACCCACCGTCACATCAGCCAGCTCGCGCCTTGGAGTCTCTGAGGGACTCCGTGGCTAACGGGGGCAAACAAATCAAACACACACGAGTTCGTGTCCCAGAAGAAGCGAGCAGCCTGGCTGACGAGCACCGATTTCCCATCCGGCTGCCAAACGGAAAACGTAGCAGGGGAGAAGATGCCAGGCTAAGGTGATGCTGCGGGTCTGCTCACACGGAGGGTCCCCTTTCACACCCTCACCTGGTTGGGATGCGTTGGTGCGGAGGTGCCCCATCCCCACCGCAGACGATGCCGGGGCTCATCCCGAAGCCGCCGAGCTGCCCGTGGTGAGGGCGGACCCGGCCTGGAGCAGTGCGGGGAGCGAGAGATGCCCGCACCCCGGGAGGGGCGGCTGGGCACGGAGGAGGAGGAGGAGAAGGAGGAGGAGATCGGCCTCGCCCCCCCCTTCCCTGTCGCCGGCTTTCCTTGCAGCATTTCCATGCTAGAGGTCTCCACCGAGCTGCGGAGAGAGGATCTGCCTGGCTGCGCCGGGCCCTCTTCCTTCCTTTGTGCATCCCCCGGCCCCGTGCGAGCCGAGCCCCCCCGCCTCCCCGGCTCCGTCCCCGCTTAATCCCCGGCCCTGGAGCCTCCCCCGGCCGCGGCGGCAGCAGGCAGCATCCCTCGGGGAAGGCAGAGGCCGGCGGCGGGCAGGAGCCGCTTGCCACGTCGTAGCGCCCGCTCCCCGGCCCTCCCGGGGCACCGAGGCCGCATCTCTGCCTCCATCCCCGCGGTCGGTGGCGGTGGGGGCCCCTTCGGCGCATGCTGCTCGCCCCCCCGGCCGCTGGTGCTAAATGCTGAGCGCCGACAGGATGGAGGAGTTCCAGAGCGAGGAAGAGGAGCCCTGGTACGATCAGCAGGACCTGGAGCAGGGTAAGGATGGGGACACGGCCAGCTGCCAGGGATGGGAGCCCAGGGGGGAAAAAAAAAAAACACCGGGGGGGTGGGGAGGGGCCGTAAACCCCCGATGGGGGCCGGAATACCTTCTCTGTTTGCTCGGCAAACCCAGCACCTCATCTTGCAGCAGCACCTCCATGGAATCATCAGCTGTGCTGCTCCAAACAGCCGTCCTGAGCAGGGAAAGTTTGAGATGCGAGGAGCCCAGACCTGCCCTCAGCACCAGGCAGGTGTCCTTTGGTGCTACAGCAAGCTGGCTCCCAGAAAACGCGCTGTGGGCAGAGTCCAACATGGACAGTTCTGACACTGCTTTCATCTCCAGGGGCCGCAGGCAGAGTTTTCAGGCACACTGGTTAGAAACATCCATCACAAATACGGTACTGCTAAGATGTAGGTGCTGGAAGCATTGCCCAAAGCTCTAAGTCACCTCATTACTTCTGGAGGTTTCTCTGATCAGCTGTAAAAGGAGGAAAATTTGGGAAGGAGAAAAGGAATGCCAAGGTTCAAACAGCAAAAAAAGGTTTGCTAGAGGAAGGTACTCGCATAATTTGTTCTGAAGTAACTGCCTGCATTTGCAGTAGTTCTTTGTAGTGTTTATCCTAAGCTGTACAGTCAGTAGCTCCGGGTATGTGGGGCTTCTTTTTTTCTGAACACTTTCCTTCGTATTCTGAGTCAATGCGCGGTCAGCAAGCGGCTGAAAGGAGTCCTGCTTCAGAGCAGCTGCCCAAGAATGAGCTGCACTGATTTCTCAATGTATAGGGAACATTTTCTGGTACCCAAATGCAGTCACCCCTCTAACATGCCACGCTCTGCACGCATTATGGGCCCACATCCACTCCTGCTGACCGCCCGTGGGGCACTGCAGCCCAGCTGTGCTGCCTGTGCCCACCACCACTCCCGTGTGTTGTGTCAGGATTTGAAGCTTGCACAGCTCCAGCTGCAGGGCAGAGGCCCAGCAGGGAACGATAGCCAGCGCACGGGGATTCTGCAGCTGGTTTTTGACCTCAGTTTCTCAGTTAACAGGAAGCATTAGTGGCTGGATACTAGCCCCTCTTCTTTGAAGCACAACGCTCGGATTAAAGCAGGCAGAGGATGAGGATGGGGCTGTCAGCTGGGTAAACAGTGCAGCCTTTGACTCCTCAGAAACTGGGTGACGTGTTCCCGTGGCTCAGCAGAGCCCAGGCACTGCTCCAGGGGCAGGATGCAGACCGAGGAGCAGCAGCACTACAAAGGAGTAGTGGGGGAACACAGGACTCAGATTGTTATCCTGTCACGTCGGGTTCGTGAGTCAGCACTGATCCCAACGTTATGGACACCTCCTGCTGCAGGCCAGGTCCTCTGCTCCATCCCAGCAGCATACGTGCAGAAAAACTAATGCCAGATGATGGATTCATGCCAAGGATAGGCTCCACCTTTGAGCACATTCAGGACAGGAGGAAAACAGACCCAAAACAAGGCCCAGCTGTGGGGCTTACTGTCTCTAAGAATGGGGGCTGCACAGGCTTGTACAAACTCAGGAGAGATGGAGAAGGCTTTAACTGAAACCAGCCAGCTGGAAAGGTCCTGCGGGATAATCACAACCATAATTAATATGCACAATGCATTATGAAGGACAGTGCCAGGCTTGGTCCATGCCTGCCATAGCAGCATCCAGAGACCTCTGGGGATGGCACAGCCCTGAAGCTGTCAGTTTGGATACTGGGAGTGGAAGCACGGTGTGAGACATCCAGTGCGACATGATCAGGAGTTGAGCTGGCATTACAAAGAGGATCAGCATGCCAATGGCCAGGGGACATGCCAAAACCACGGCTGGCAGCAGCTAGGAAGGCAGATGACAAAAGCATAGGCTTAGAGACTGGTCCTTGGGAACAGCGGTGGGAGAAACAAGCAGCAACGTGAGCTAGGGGAGAGAAGCTCCTGTTGTGTGCCGGTTGGTTGCTGGCCTTACTGTCATTTCACAGCATCAAATATTTATTATATTTACATCCAAAACTGTTTGCTAAGCAATGGATGGCTTAACTAAGAGCTCCATGACCATTATGTTAATTAACCATTTTAGCACCATGGAGGAAACCACGCCTTCAGTTCCGTGCTGAGCACCTGTTACTTTCTTCCCCATCCTCCACACAGCTTTGGCTTGCTGAATTAGCTCAGTTTTTCAAGAGAACAAACCCCAGTTATTCTTTCCCTCCTCAAGGGCCCACGGTGACTGACTGCACCCATCACGTGCCCTGGAGGCAGCAGGACCTGGTGCCCATCCTCCCTCCACGTCCCAGTGGGACTGGTGCCTCCCAGAACCCTTGACCTGTGTCCTAACAATAATGCCACACTGTTCAAAGTGATGTTAGCAGGTAGGAACACAGGCTCACATCAACAACAATAAGGAAGCAGTAGTGCTGTCCTCTGGGTTGTCTCATTCTAATGCCTTAAAGAACACTGTAAAAATGGAGTTCCAATTGCTCACTAGCATGGCTTTGCTTACTGCCAGGCTTTTCAAGCAGGAACAGATATCAAGGACTGCTTTGATTCAGACACAACTCATCTTACCCAGCCTGGGGGAGCAGTGCCTGTAAGCGCTGCAGCAGGACACAGCCGTGGCAAACCTTTCTCCAGCCATTGGGAGCTGTGATGTGTCCGCAATTGCATCATACCCTGAGCACAGGGTGTATGTGCAACCAGACCCTGAGAGAATGAATAGAAGCTAAAATTAAACCATCTGAACTGGGAACAAGTGGGGATGCCTTTTCAGCTCATCAGAAGCATTTGTGTTCAGAAGGCCGTGTGCCAGCAGATGCACATCTGCATCCACACAGAGCACAACAGACCCAGCAGTGATCTGCCAGCCTCTCTGGCCTTGATCTCCTCCTTCCCACATCCACATCTTCCCTGCCTCTCGCTCCTCTGCCAGCACTCAGTCTATGCCAAAGAGCAGAGTGCAGCCCAACAGGAGGGCTCCCAGCACCCTCAGGAGCCTGAATACCACCTCGGTGTGTCAGCCAGCACACCAGGGACCAGAACCATCCCATCACCACTGCAAGACCAACAGCCCTCTCCTCCTGGGCAGTCACAGAAACTTGGGCCAAACCATCTGCAATGCAGACAAAGGACCTTATGGCTGTCACCTCTAAAGGTCTCCAGATTTAAGTATCTTAATTCCCCCCATCCTGCCAAGCACCTGTTTGCGTGGCTAAGAAGAAAAATGACACGAGGTGCTGAGCTTGCACCACACTCCTCACTCATCCATGTGAGGAGGCAGGGTCAGCAGCACAGCAGTGACCTGCTCCTGGCTGGATCAGCACTAGCAGCTGCTAGCAACCATACCCATCAATGCCTACACAGGGTGGTCTGTTCAGTTGCAATCACACTCTGCTTGCCCAAACACGGGGGAGCAGGTGGCACCCAAAAATCTGTCCCTTGTGTTGCCCTCCTGGCAGCCAGGCTCTGCAGGTAACGAATTGCTGAGGTGCTTGGGGATGATCAGAGGGACTAAAGCACAGGGAAATAAGGTGACATTTAGGTTAGTCTTCAGGGAGAGGAAGGGATGAGAGCCTCAATTCTGGGTAGAAAATATCCATATGCATTTTTCTAGAATATAAACTGTCCTGCTGTGTGAAAAAGGCAAGCCAACAAGGAGTAAAGAGTTGCACACAGCGGTGTCCAGGACCTGCCTGCTGTCTGACACAGAAACTCCTTTCTGCCTGATGAACTTTGGGCACATACTTCCAGCTGTGGGAAGGAGCAGAACTGGGGGAACTGCTGCATGTTCACAGCCTTAGTGCTGTGCTGAGGACATCCTGCCCATAGCAGTCACAGGAGATTTGGAGTGTGCCCATGCTGACCTCTTCCACCACGCAGCCACAGCAATGGCGAACAGAACCACGCATGGATGCCATCTGCAAGTTTCCTTCCCCACAAGGAAGCAGCGGCCGTAGCAGTTGTGCTAAACTTGGTGGCCCCAGAGCTGCTCAGGACCTGCATTCCCTAAAGCAAGAGCACCAGGTCTGTGAGCCCTCCTGCTCCCAAAACCATCAGCAAGATTCTCACATGGCATCAGTCCATGCCTTGCTGTCTTTAGCTTTAAAAGACTAAAAGCCTCTCTCTATTCACGGTTCCCTGCATCCCAACATAATTAATTAGCTAGAGCTGTGTTGCCTGGAGGAAGGGTGCCCACAGGAAAATATTGGCTTCCTTTCTCTCTCCTCTTTCCTCTCTCCTCTCTCCTCCCCACCATCTCCCTTGTATGTGTTTGTTTAGGACTCTTTCTGATCCACACACACAACCAGAGCCTCCACCAGTCACCGAGCTCTTAGAAACCATGTTAGCCTACAAGGCAAACACAGGCATGGAGGCTGTTTAGATAAGGGAACACAGATGCAGCACAACCCTGGCCTAATAACACACACTGTGTAACTGTGCTCTAACGATGTAGCAGAACACGAGTGGATGGCCGTGTGCACAGGGATGGGACTGCTACATATGGGTTTGTGTAGATGCAGACAGCTTATAAGCAGGGACAGCCAACCTAGGGCTCAAGCATTAGGGTATCCCCCGTGCATGGAGAGCCTCTCTGCAGCACAGCATAGCAGAGACAGCACATTCCTGAGCCCCTGCCCTTCCCAGGGCTGGGACTCACTCCCAGGAAGCAGCTGGGGTCCCTGCTTTCATTGCCCACCACAGTTCCTCACTTCTCGGTGGTGGCACCTTTGCTCCAGGGACTAGAGCCACAGAGGCAGCACAGGCAGAGCTGCTCTCATTGTTCCTTGCTCGTCTTAAGCCCCTGCAAACCACATCTCTGTGGACACAGGAGCTTCCTCCTGCCAGGGCTGCTTGCAAAGCCAAAGGCAGCACATAGGTTCAGAACAAACTACACAAGAAGGAAATACAAAGGAAGAGAAGGAAAAAAAGCAAGCAGGCAATCCAGCAAATCTCATTGACTAACAGAACTGCCATGTGCCAGCACCAGCTCAGCTAGAACCACACTTTGAATGGGCACATCAACACAGCTCTTCCTCATATGCCTGTAGGACCTCCACGAGATGTGCACTGACTTCATCTGCACCCCAGCATGTTCTCTTGCAAAGGCTTTAAGGACTAAGCACTGATTCTCTCCATCACTTGTCATGGAGCAGCAGTAAGTGATACACAAAAGCTGATCTTCATTGTAATGTATCCAGACAGCACAATCCCTTGCAACTAAGGAGAAAAATAAATGAGCAGTAAGCACACCCTACCCTGGGGTAAACCAGCGTAGCATCATTTATTTAGGTTTTGAAAGGAATAATTGCACCTGCCCTTGACTTTAAGTACCCGTGTGTAATAGAGCAGACAGCAAATGCAATTAAATTAAACGTCAACAGCATTAAACATCAGTTCTTAACTCTCAACCCACCCCATCCATCAGCTCACAATCACCCTGTGCTTCCTCCAGAGGCCGTGCACTATGGCTGTGCTCACTGCTCCTCCCCAGTCCTCAGCAGGTGAATTTGCTGCTGGCAGCAGGAGGAGGAGCAGCCCTCACTGCGGGCTGCTAAGGAACGGACCACGAGTAATTCCTAAACAGACACTGAACCAAGGGCCGCATCCTGCTGGAAGCCCCAGGTCTGTGATCCCTAAGGGTGGTTTTTAAGCTGAATGTTGGCTGTTTCATGGTGCTGCCTTCAGCGCTGCTGTGCTCCATGGCTTCATTTCTCCTTCTGCTCAGAGCAGGGAGAAGGCATCACACTAACTGCCTGGGGGAACTTTGTAGAGGGAGTCCCTGAACAGTCCTTACTTCACTGGAACATCCTGCTGATAAATGCGCACCCGCCCCAGGTTGCCGTGATCTCTATGGGGAGGAACCAGTGCTACCCAAACCTGCTTGAGCTACCCACATCTTTTCTCATCAAGATGAATCCACTCTAAAGAAGACATTGAAACACTTCCCTACAGCATCCCCTCCCTCCTAACGCCTAGGGAAAACAACAGGTGGGAAGGAAGGGGCTCAGCAGGCGCGGGGCAGACGGGATTAGGGGATGTTTCAGCCGTGGGCAGGGAGCACACGTGATGGCGGCTGAGGCATTTCAGTGACGCTGAAAGGACCAATTCCCCCATGTCCTTCAAACCAGGAATCTCAGGCCCTTAAGCTCAAAATGGAAAGGAATCAATTTCCTCCTTGGAGCTCAGCCCTGTTCTTTCTTCTTTCCCACTTGTCCCCAAACGCTGCCCATTTCCCCCATTAAATTATTGCTGACAGAGTCCTTTAAATTACAATGTAGGATCTCACACTACCTAATCCACTTAACTCAACTCCAGCTGATTAAATTGAATGCCATATGGTGAGAGAGCATTGGGGTAATCCGTGGGGACGGGGACACACTTGACTCATTACCTGAAGCCCTCTGCTCCACGCCAGGCTCTCCTTGCTGCAGAGACCAGGGAGGACAGATGTGATCTGCAGCGTGCCCCTCTCCAGCAAGGTCACGGGCTCTGGCAAGGTGTCAGTGCCATCCAATGCTGCCCCAAGGTGCTAAAAGGCACTCTGTCTTTGCTGATGTGTGGCTGTTTCTTCAGTCCCCAGCAGGCACAACAAACACTGCTCCCCTGAGAGCACTTCGGGAACCAGAGAAATTCAGTGCTCAACAAATGAAGTCTGTCCTAGCGGGTATGTCCCTGCAGCCCAGTAGGGCTCACAGCCCCCAGACCAGGATGCTGCATGACAGCAACGACTGTTATTTCCCAGAATAACGCCCTGAACGAGGGCACTGCTGAGAGTCCCCTCCCACAGCAAAGGGGAGATCTGAGGACACAGCAGCTGCCGGGGAGCTGCCCCCAGCACCACTGGGGCCAAAGCAGTCATCACTCAAACTAATAACACAGCAGCACTTCTCACAGCATCATCCAACAGGAGGATTGCATCCCCCATGAAAGATAATGTGTCCAAGCAGCCAGCATCAACCTCATTTTACAGTGTGACATCTGAAATGAGCAATTTTCCCAGGCACGCAATATACCCAAGGGGTCCTGATTCCCCTCCTATTGTCCTATTAATGAGTTATCGCTGCTTCCCAATCAACTGCATATCCAAATTAACTGCAGGGAGAAACTAGAGCAGCTCTCGGCCCCAGCAGAGTATCTGCAAAATACATTATAGCTGCAGGCTGGAGACATGGGCAGCAAAGGTCTGAGGAAATGGCAGGGCAGGAGCAGTAACACAAGTGTCTGTTTCCTTACCTTCTTGCTTTGAGGGCTTCAAGTCAGCCTTATACTGCCACCACAAAATACAGACACTTCCCCCCACTAGCACCAAGGGAAATGAACACCCCTGCAATCACCTGAGGCCAGGTTTCTTATTGTAAAGGCAACCAATCCCTTTGAAAGCAAAGGGCTGTGATCAGAGCCAGCTGAGCCACCACAGGATCACAAACAGCATCACCTGAGGAGCTCAAGCTTTGGCCAACATAGGATTCAGAGTCTGGTAATGGAGTTCCTTTACCCAAGACAGCAAACTCAGTAATTTAAGCAGCACACACTGTGAAGGCTTATTTTCCCTACACTCCTCCTAACACCCAAAAATCTCAGCAGCCTCCTCAAAGCATTCAGAGGTGTCAGTGAGAGAATACACAGCATCAGTCCTTTCTCAGAGCTACCCCGAGGAGTGCAGCCAGGCTGCAGAGCTGCCAGCCCCCGGGGCTGAGCACGGCTCTATCGCTCATGTCGTTCTGTTAGTGCTGATGGATGGAGGCTGACAGGGAAGGCAGGGCAATCCCCTCATTAGAGATAATAATATCATTTACAGAGCGTCCCCAAGGCTCTGCAGGGCTTCACCAGTCCTTCCTCTCATCCTGGAGGATGCTGAGCCCCACTCAACCCCACAGGGGATGGGGATGAAGATGGAGATGGGACGGAGGACTGATCTCCAGCCTCAGCCAAGCGTTGTGGGTCTGATCCTGGCTGCACTGTGCAGAAAGGTGATGTAGGATGTTCCAAGCTCAGCTGCCCCTTGCTCCTGCAGCCCAGCAAGATGGAATAGAGCAGATTCTGAATGTCCTATAAGTGTGTATCCACATCAAAACCTGCTGCCAAAGCATCCCTGTGCAAAGCAAGCAGTGTTTGGAGCAGGAACCACAGCAACTTTGCCCCTTCTGCTTTTCAGACTTGCACTTGGCTGCTGAGCTGGGGAAGACACTGCTGGAGCGCAATAAGGAGCTGGAGGAGTCCCTGCAGCAGATGTATGCCACCAATGAGGAGCAAGTGCAGGAAATCGAGGTGGGGACACACACTGGGGACAGGAGCAGCCGGGTCACTGCTGTCACCTCGGGGTGATAGCACCACTCCCAGCAGCACAGATTGCAGGCAGGGATATGCCACAGGGATGATGGCTGAAGTCCCTTCCATATGCGCCTGCAGCAGGGTGGATTAAGGTCTGCTGGAGGTGCCCCCAGCCCCCGCTGGCTGACCCTCTCACCCCCTGCACAGATGTGCACCAGATTTTGGCACCAGCGTTGGTTGCAGCTGAGGCATGCGTGGCCTCCTCCTGCCCACCCACCAACCTCTGTGCTCATTTCTCAGCACTCTGCTGCTGCTTTCCCTTGGTTCCAGGCGCCCTTAATCACGTTTGTTCTCGGCCAGCCCCTTGGCACCCCCTGCACACAGCCTCCTTTGTCTGAGGCACAAAACAGCTCTTTCTCAAAGAGCTGCTATCCACAATGCTGCTTCACGCACCCTTTGGGGTCAGGGCACTACTGCCCACAGCACCAAGCTGAGAGGCTTAAACCCACTGCACAGGGTGGGTTTACATCCACTGCAACACTTCCAGAGATCCATGAATTAAAAAAAGATTGGAAACCGCTGATTTGAACGGCACAGGGCAGAGACAGGCAGGGAACTCCCAGCACGTGGCACTGCGAGGAGGGGGGAGAAGGGCTTTGTGTCTTCACAGCCCCGGATTTAGGGTCTGATCCCAGCCAGTGCCCTTGTGCCAGGCTGTGCAGGGTGAAAGCTTTCCGGCTGCTGCAGAGGCTGCAGGATGGGTGCTATGGCTGCAGCTCTCACATTTCACAGATTCAGATTTTCTGCAGCCTGAATTCCTGCAGAAATGCAGCCTCTGCAATTGATCTGTCAGATGATGCAGTAATCACTGGGCCAAGTGCACTCAGCTCCAGTGAAGGGCCGTGTTTGCAGGGATATCGATTTCCTTGGGGTACTGTGAATAAAAAAGAAGTCAAGCGGAGAGAGTGAGGTTAACGCCCTTCACAGAGGACAGGGGTGGGGGTCAGTCATGTTTTAGACACACAGTCATGTAAGCATGAGTACCTCCACTGGAAGATGCTTCAATCAGATGGAGGACAAACTGGTCACAGGACACAGTGAAGCTTAGGCTGCAGGAACTTCTGTCCATGAAAGAACCTGGGTTTGGGATGTGGAGTGGTTTTTTTTCTCTTATTTTTTTGTAGTACCTGACCAAGCAGCTCGAGATGCTGCGGCAGATGAACGAGCAGCACGCCAAGGTCTATGAGCAGCTAGACCTGACAGCGCGGGACCTAGAGCTCGCAAATCAGAAGCTGGTGCTGGAAAGCAAGACATCTCAACAGAAGATACAATGGTATGGCCTCCTCTGGTCCCACACAGTGAGGGCAGGACCCCCATCCTACCTTCCCCCTGCCCCAGGGCTCAGCATGCTCTCGCTGCTCCAACCATTCCCCTTTCAGCCAGGTTTGGCAGTTGGGACCAGGCGGAGAGAGGCACGGAGCCCTTCCTGCATAGTGGATGTTTCCTTCAATAAGAGGCACGTGATGGAACAAGGGAGGTCCTGAGCTCGCAGCCCAGCAGCACACTAGGCATGGAGCCTGCATTTAGCTAGACTAGTTTGTTGATAATTTCTTCTCATACAATAGGCTCCATCAAGGTCATCCCTGGAAACAGACTAAGCCACGTCCTTGTGCTACAGCATCTTCTGCAAACAGCTGTGCGGATGGGGAGTCTGAGAGCAGAGGGGGAGTTCTGGAGCAGCTTTAGGAACTGTGCTCACAGACAGAATAAAACAAAATCTCTGCCCAGTGTTTACTTCTACAAGAGAAACAAGAGGAAGAGTAAAGTGCTTGAGCCCTTGCAGTGCAGAGATATTCCAGGATAGTGCTTGTGTCCCAGAGCTGACTCAACCAACAGATTTGAGGACAGAAGGTCTCCTGATGGTACTGTCCCCTGGCACTGCTTCAGTCCCTCCTTTTCTACAAAGCCCCCACGCAACAGAGAGCAGCCTCTGCCATGACAGCAAGCACTGTCATGCTCTCAGGACACAACTGGACCTCCATAGATTGGCTTTCTCTTTTTTTCCCTAATCAGGGTTAAAAAAAACCTCTCAAAGATCTGTGACCGCTGTGCCCAGCTCCTCACCTGTGCTCCCTGCTCTCTCTGCAGCTTGACAGAAACGATCGAAGGGCTGCAGAACCAAGTGGAGGAGCTGCAGAAGCAGGTGGAGGAGATGCGGAGCTTGGAGCAGCTCCGCATCCGACGGGAGAAGAGAGAGCGGCGCCGAACCATCCACACCTTCCCCTGCCTGAAGGAGCTGTGCTCCAGCCCCAGGTACGGAGCAGGGAGGGCACAGCCTGGGCGACCCTACAACCTTCTGCCCCTGTGCTCTGCCCATCTGCAGGGAGGCAGAGGGTCAGCCTCTCTGGCAAAGCCCAGGACAATTCCAGCAACTCCCATAGCCCCAGCAGCACAAATCAAGGTATGCCACATGCTGTACAAGCACCCTCAGCACTACTGCACACCTGAGCCTTCCTAAATCCCTGCCACCGTGCTAATTCATTGACCCTGGGAGCATGTTTCCTGCTCAGCTTTGTCCATATCAGAGGCTTCTTTAAATAGATAAGTAATCAATAAAATTCCTTACTGAAAACATTCACTACCAGAGGACACAAACAGCAGCACAGGAGATGCTGTGAGGGTATAACCAAACCCTCAGCAAAATCCACTTTGTGTCCCCCACAGCCCCCTGAGTCCCCCCATGCCTCATGCCCACAGTGCGTGGCTGCTCTGCAGGCAGATCTGAAGGTCACTCTGCCCTTCAGTAACTTGGAAATCTGTTCAGTGCCCCCCACCTGCTGTGCGTCCCAGGGGGAGGCACAGAGCTTCCCTTTTTCCAATCTGTTCCAACAAGACAGGATGCCACAGGCACTTCACTGAGGAGGAAAAAATGATTTCCCAATAGAAGGGGGAAGCGCACTCTATTGCTCTCCAGGAAGGGAGCAATGGAGAGGAGGCAATGCATCACATCAGCATCTCTTCCTGCCTCCTCCTTGCTTCGTGAATCCTGGAGGATCTGGAGCTGGCTGCACAGGAAGATGGTGGAGATGTGAGGGGATGTGGTCAGTGGGCATGGCAGGATGGGCCAGGGTTGGGCTGGACGACCTTAAATGTCTTTTCCAACCCTAGTGATTCTATGATTCTTTGAGTTGCTAACACTTTCTACTCTTCCAGATATGAAGACGCGTTCCAGGTCCACAGCTCCTCAACAGAGTTCAACCAGAAGCCGCTGGAGCAGGAGAATGAGCGCCTGCAAGCCATGGTGGACTCCCTGAGGTCCCAGGTGAACCAGGAGAAGCAGCGGAAGGAGCGGGTTGAGCGGGAGTACACCTCCGTGATTCAGGAGTACTCGGACCTCGAGCAGCGCGTGTGTGAGATGGAGCACTGCAAGCTGCGCATCAAGGAGCTGGAGGCAGAGCTCCTGGAGCTGCAGCAGATGAAACAAGTCAAGAAGTATCTGCTCAGCAGGGAAGACAACCTGTCCGAGGCCCTCCTCGAGCCACTGAATAATGCCCCAGAAGCAGACTACATCGACCTCTCAGAGGAAGAGGGAGGGAAAAGTCACGGCCCCTCAATGACACCTTCCCCGAACCACCCCGTCAGGAAAAGCTGCAGTGACACAGCTCTCAATGCCATCGTCACCAAGGACGCCGTGAGCCGGCACGAGGGCAATTACACACTGCATGCCAACAACGTGCGCAAACGGGGCATGTCCATCCTGAGGGAGGTGGACGAGCAGTATCACGCCTTGCTGGAGAAGTACGAGGAGCTCCTGAGCAAATGCCGGCAGCACAAGGACAGCGTGCGTCACACAGGGGTGCAGACCTCCCGCCCCATCTCTCGTGACAGCTCCTTTAGAGACTTCCGGGGAGAAGGGTTTGAGCTGGAAGAGCGGAAATCCATGGAGAAGACCATCAGCAAACACGTGGAGGCCGTGGACAAGCGTCTGGAGCAGAGTCAGCCCGAATACAAGGCTCTTTTTAAGGAGATCTTCTCCCGCATCCAGAAAACGAAAGCAGACATCAATGCCACAAAGGTGAAAAACAAGAGCAGCAAATGAGCCCTGCCCCTCTGCGATCCCTGCGTGCTATCCCAACAGCCAAGTCTCCTCCTCAGCTCCAGGAAACCTCACCAGCCCCACTGCTTTGAAGGTTTCAGAGGCCTCATGTTATGTTCTTGTATGAGAAGGGAGCGTCCACGGTATAAATGCAAGAAAACGTCACAGAGACTCAGCTCCTATTTTCTGCTTGGGCTCTAGTGGCTTGTTGGACAAACTGTACATTGTAGTTAGAGGACTTCAGAATCTGTATTGATGGATCTCTGCATGAGCCAGACATCTCAACAGCAACAGAACCCACACCACAAACAAGGAACTGCTCACCTCCTCCACCCTTTTCAGCTTGTCTCACGGTCCAGTTACCTGCGAGCAAAAGCCTGGATGTCCTCCAGCACTGCAGCAGCTGGAGCACGGTTTCACAGCAAAGCAGTAAAAGCCATCAGAACTTCAGGTGCTGCTCGAGAGCACCGGCCCAAGCCTCCATGTTTGTTCTGTGGCTAAGAACCTACGCTTGTACCCAAGAGACCTTCCCCCCACCTTTCCCCTCCCGAAGGGCAGTATGTTCTTGCTGTATAAGCCATTCTTTTGTCAGTCAGGTTTTTCAGCTATTTACAATGCAGGCTCATTGCAACTGGAAAAACTTGAAGAGAAACATAGAACTGATTGCTCTGTCTTCATCGATGTCACTTAGTAACTCACTCCATACACTCCAGACTTTGTAGGCAAATGGGATTTCCTCACTTTAAATCTCTCCCGGGCCAGGTGAATCACTGTGCCTGCCAGGAACCTGATGACCAGGGCTTTCCCATAAGCTAGATAAGAAGTGCTGTTACAGTATCAGAGACATGCTTTCACCTCATGGTCTGGGTACCAGCCCTCTGCACTGTGCTATCCAACAGGATGTCATTGCCTCCATTGCAGCAAGCTCTTCCAATACAGCTTGCACAGCAAAGCTGTCTAGCAGTGACTCCCGTGCAAGTAGAAGGATAAAGCACCACTCACACAACACTGGGACCGCTGGCCCTGGCAGCAGCGCCGATCACACATCACCCTACACTTCTGCTCTGTGTTCCCAGCCAAGAGGACAGATTTCAGTCTTCTGTTGAAAATAATCTATCTTGGCTGAGATATCATCTCCAAAATCATCACCTCTTATGTTCCAGCTCGCTCACTTTCCAGCACTGAAATCTCTTCACTTTTGCTTCCGCAGACATGCAAACACAGCCAAAAGGCCACTGCAGTCTCAGGAATCACCAGTTTCTATTTTCCATGAACTAGAAGTTGACCTTGTATGGACAGATGTGTTTTAGGCAGAAAAGCAGTATTTCATTACAGCTTAGGCAACACTCTGAGCACTGAGCCACAAGGAATGAGCAGTTCAGTGTAAGCTACCTATCCTGTGCTGGCCTGGAGAAGCTGTAGGCCAAGTTTGGATTCTGTTTTCACCAGCTCACATCCCAAAATTTTGGGTATATAGTTGGGATTTTTGCAACATTTATTTATGTCAATCTGAATTTGGCTTTGGAGCAAAAAATTAAAACGGAACTATCCTCCAGGTCTCGAGCCTTGATGCTATGAAGAGCCACCTTTCTTTCACTCACAATGGAATTAATGCAGAAAGTATCCCCTCAGCCCTTTGTCTCTCGTTAAGCTGAGTACCAGCGAGGTAAGTCGGCAGGGTGTGATCCCAAACCCACCTGCTCCAGGAGCCTTCTCCTCTGCTCCCCACCACTGAACTCTCCTTGCTTCCACGCTTTGCATCTTCGGGTGCCCTACGGCCCCCGGCTCAAGAAAATTAGGAGCCATCAGCACGACTGTGGCTACCAGCTCTATAACAGTATGGAGAACCCTCATGCCTTATTTATTTATAATGGAAAGCAGCTGATTAAGAATAAATAAATAAACAAAATGAACAATGGCAACAAAAGCTGTGGCCAGTAGATTTTCTCAGAGTACTCCCCGGTTTCTGCGCTGTTACGGGAGCTGGCGTGACCAGCTCCGCTGCCCCCATCCATTTGTAGTAGGGGATCTCCAAAGCAACGTCATTTTAAGGCAGCCAGCGTTCACTCTGCACTCATCTGCTTGGTGCATACGTGTGGGAAGAGGGTCGCCCTCACTTTCCATATTAAGCCGCGGTGTGGGATTGGCATCCCAGTGAAGCATACATCAGATTAAACATATTTTCAAATGCTTTATTCTCTTCTCAGATAAAAAGAAACACTGGTACTCTCAGAGCTCAGACTTTCTTCAAAGCTCGTTTTACTTTTAGGACCAGCACAACAATTACGTCTTTGATTATGTACGATTTGGGTCAGGTAACTGCTTCAGGCAGCTTTGCAGGGAGCAGAGGGGATCTGCCAAACTGCACTGCCGCATTATTTATATAATGCACGGCATGCACTTGGACTGAGAGCACTTGCCGCGTGATGGGAACACTTCTGTTCGCTCAGGAGTGGGTAGAACCGCGTGACTCCGAAGCTCGTAACTCAAATGTTATTTTTATGTTGGTTCTTTTCTGAAAACCGGGCACCAAAAAATGACTGATGTAAGTGAACGGCATCGGTGCTCCGTTTAAGGAAGCGGCAGCTGCCGCTGAGCTGCAGGCTGTTCAGCAGAGCGCTGAGCGCACCGCCCGCATGCAGCGGGACGCGTGCCGCACCGAGGTGCTGATGACTGAGATTCAGTCGCTTGGTGATGTTTTTTTCTTAAGTTGGTCTTTCAGCAAAGAAAGGGGGAAGAAAACAAGCACGTTTTGGCCTTTATCCCACCTTCCATTTCAGCGTTTCAGATTGCTTTGAAAATACCAAAGAAAACCGCACAACTTCATCTGAAGCGGTCCGAGGAGCATCAAAATGACCTCAGCGCTGCAGAACGCGGTGCAGCGGGAAGCGGGGCCGGCCCGGGGCAGCGCCGACTCAGGGGTTATCGGGGGTTGCTCCCCCGCTCCGATCACAGCACGGAGGTTGATGAGAGTCCCGCAGCGTCCCCGCACCGTGACGCCGTGGAGCCGTCCCCGCGCGTGGCAGCCGCGCGGGTAACGCCGCAGCGCCGAGGATCCGCCGCGGCCGTCCCCTCACGGTGCGGCTCCGAACCGCAGCGACCGACGCGCTCCCGCCCGGCACGGAGGTCTCGGTCTCCCTCTGCCGGCTCCGCTTCCCTCCGTCCAGCGCTCCATTCTGCGGAGGCAGAGCGGGAGCGGTCCTCCACCCCCCCCACGCCATCAGCATCTCCCGCGGATCGGGGAAGCGCGTTAATAAAGGCGCGTACGCGCGCACGCTCCGCGCTCTGATGGCGCACACGGCGCTGCGTTCGCTCGTGACGTGAGACGCGCTCCGGCGCTCTGAGAGCCGCCACGCGGCACCGCCCCCACGCCCCACGCGAGCCTCGGAACGCAGCGCGCGGCCGCCGTTTCCGGGGGGCTCCGTTGTGACGGACGCCGTTCCGCGCGGGCGCGGCGCCGCGGGGCACTGTGGGGCGTCAAGATGGCGCTGCCGGGGCTGCGCGTCCTCCTGCCGGGGCTGCGGGCCCTGCCCGGCCGCTTCTCGCAGTCCGCCGCCGCCGCCGCCGAGTTCCGCAGCGCCTACAGCCTGGACAAGCTGTACCCGGCGCGGGACGGCGGCCCCGCCAGCGCCACGGCGAGTGGGAGCGGGCGGCACGGGGCGGAGCGGGGCCGAGGTGGGCTCCGGGCGCGGCCCCGCCGCCCCCACGCGTAACACCGCCCCTCCCCGCGTGTTTTGCAGGAGGAGGCCGAGCCGGCGGCCCTCAGCATCCCCGTGGGTGAGTGTCGCGGCTCAGCGGAGCCGACCCGAAGCGTTTATTGCGCGTGGGACGCGCGGCCCCGCGGCGCACAGCCCGCGCCGTGCCGTGGGCTCCGTGTGCTCGAAGGACGACTCGCCCGCCCGCCTTCGCTGTGCTCACAGCGGGTAACAGACGTTCAGAGAACGCAGTTAAAGTGGGCTGACTCTCGAAAAGGCAGTGCTCGGTTTGAGCTGACAGCACCATTAGTAGGATGCTGCCAGTCCACGCGGCATTTCGGGACCTCACGTACCTCTGTTCCTCACTACAAAGCCGAGGGCTGCTTCCCAGCTCAGCATGTTTCTGTTCTCCTCCAGACCGACTGACCATATCCTACAGCCGGAGCAGCGGCCCCGGTGGGCAGAACGTTAATAAAGGTATGAAGGGTCAACATCCAAGCCTGAAAGCTGTTCTCTGTGCTCCACGGCAAAATATTATCAGCTTGAAAGTAAAAGAACACCTTAGTACTGCCTGATGTGAAATTTTCATTGTTACGTACATTTTAACACCACTCCTAAGTCTGCAATGCCCGAGACCAGCAGTAGCAGTCATTCTCCCAGGAGCACTCTGTGTCACAGCAAACACCACTTCTGTCATCTGTTTTCCTCGAGCGTACAGTAAGCCAGCTGCATTCTTAAGCTTTCCTATGCAGTAAACTCAAATAAGGAAACAAAAAATATTTCTTGTTCTGCCAGGTAGGTACTCGCTGGTATCGGCAGTAAAACCTGTAATGTGTAGGAATGCAAACACCATAAAACTGTTTTTTAGAATAGTATGTAAAAAATGTAGCAAGAAATAAATTACGGTCCTTCTGGAAATTCCCTCTGGCATCAGCATATATTCAGGGGCAGCAGTGAACAGACTGAACTGCCTCGTAAAACCCATTTGAAAAGGTCCTGTTTTTCCTTCCAGTGAATACCAAAGCAGAAGTCAGGTTCCATCTGGCATCAGCAGACTGGATCCCAGAAGCTGTGAGAGAAAAAATGGCAGCAATGGTAACTCCCCTCTCCCTTCCAGCACTGCACAGTTCCAGCAGAAATGTGATGAACGTAACAGAGTTTCAGTGATCACATCGTGCTTTTACCTCCTCAGCACAGAAATAAGATAAACCGAGCTGGTGAGCTGATTGTGAGCTCTGAAGAGAGTCGCTACCAGATGAGGAACCTGGCGATTTGTTTGGAAAAAATCAGAGTCATGGTCAGAGCAGCTACGGAGAGGCCCAAGGTGGTGTCTAAGGAGACTGCGCAGCAGCTCATAGCCAGGTACCACTGCTGAGGTTGCTTCTCTTTGCACTCTTCACTGGGGAGGGAAAATTAAAAAAAACAGCTTACTGTCATTCTAGAAGCAACTCTGTAAGCAAAGCAGAAAGATCTTGTGGTTAAAATAGTGCACCAGGGACACAAAGGATCTTCTTGGGAAACACTCTGATGTGACGTGATGACAGATACTTATCTAGATTTTCTTTAAAAAAAAAAAACCAAACAGCTAACAGGGTAACGTCCCAGGAATGTCCACGTGCCTGTGGACATCTGTCAGCTCCTAGCTGAGCGTCTGTTTGGAGAGCTGGGGTTTTTCTGTACACTAACAAATCTTTTTGTTGTGTTTTAGGGTGGAAAAAATGAACCGTGAACGATTAAGACAGAAAAAGATACACTCAAGTATAAAGCAGAGCAGGAAGGCAGATTTCGACTGAGAGCAGCAGAGCTGGAAGGCTTTGATGTACAGCCTTTATAAGGAAACGTTGTTGGCAACTGTGGGTGATGTAAACTGAGCTGGATGGAATAAAGTCTGTCTAAGAACGTAAATAAAATCACGTTTAGAACCCGCTGGCTGTTTGTGCTTTCCGGTCCTCTGTCTCTGTAAGAGCTCCCTCTGCTGCTGAACGTGCAAGCAGCAATAGATGAGTCAGGAAAGGGAGGAGGGACAGCTTTCTGAGCTCAGGTGTAAGTAACCGTAGGGCAAATAACCCCAAGGAAAGCACTCAAGGAAATAGTGCGAAAGGTGGTATATTTTAGGTAGGCTTTAAGTAGATGGTATACAAACAAATAGCAAAAGAGATCGGCTCACCTTGATAATGGTTGAGGCTCGCCAGTAACTCCACCAGGGAGGGATGTCCAACAAGAGATCCTTCCCTGCTGGTGGTCAGCCATAAATGGGGTCTTGGGAGAGGTGGAGTTAAACTCCACCCCTTCCAATCACACTCAGTTGTGCCCCTGCAGCTGACTCAGGGCTCGCCTCAGGTGATCCATCAGTGGTTCAGGCCATGATTCAACAGTTCCCATACAGTAACAAACAGCATTCACCATTTCAAGCAGCTTTTTCTCAGATTTTAGTTAGCTGGTTTGGTTTTCCTGTCTTGGAAAGCTGAATTTTGCTGAATCGGCCTAAAGCTGCAGCAGGGGTTGGCAGGAGCAGCCTGCTCCTTCAGCACTGACAGACAGACCGTCCTCTCCAGCACTGGGCAGTTCTGGCCTCGAAGCACAGCTCCATAAGGCTGAGACTGTTAAGCTCCAGCAGTTGTTGACTGCGACCCCACAGAGCCCACAGAGCGTGAGCTCCGTGTCGGTGTCAGCTCCGTGTCCGCGTCAGCTCCGTGTCCGCATCAGCTCCGTGTCGGTGTGAGCTCCGTGTCCGTGTCCGTGTCGGTGTGAGCTCCGTGTCCGTGTCCGTGTCCGTGTCCGTGTCGGTGTGAGCTCCGTGTCCGTGTCCGTGTCCGTGTCGGTGTGAGCTCCGTGTCCGTGTCCGTGTCCGTGTCGGCGTGAGCTCCGTGCGCCGCTGGCGGAGGGGATTTCACGTGAACGAACTGAAATTACGCGTTGTTTCATCACTTTGCCGCGCCCCAGTGGCCTAATGGATAAGGCACTGGCCTTCTAAGTCAGGGATTGTGGGTTCGAGTCCCACCTGGGGTGAGCGGAGGGGCCGTACTCTTTTAGACAAAAAACGAACGCGTGGAGGGGAACCTCTGCCGCGGACCTACGGCTCTGAGCGCCGCTCCGCCCCAACGTTTCCGCCGGGGCTCCGCTGCCCCCATCCCCGAGCAGCGCGTCCTCCCCCGGCCCTAACCCTGACCTGGAGGACGCTTCCGCTGCCCCGGGAGCGCGGAGCCGCGCGGGGAACGTTCCCAACGCTCACAGCGTTCACCTTTAGGCGCGCTCAGAACACAGCGGTGCACGGGAGGGAAAAGAAGACCCCGACGTCGGAGATACGCACGGCGAAAAGATCCACCCCAGATGGGACTCGAACCCACAATCCCTGGCTTAGGAGGCCAGTGCCTTATCCATTAGGCCACTGGGGCTGCGCCGCAGCGCCTCACGGCGCCCCGGGTTAACTCTGTGCTGCCCGCAGCGCTGACAGCGCGGGAACTGCGGGAACCGGGACAGCGCGGGAACCGGGACAGCGCGGGAACTGCGGGAACCTGGACAGCGCGGGAACCGGGACAGCGCGGGAACTGCGGGAAGCGGGACAGCGCGGGAACCGGGACAGCGCGGGAACTGCGGGAACCCGGACAGCGCGGCGCTGAGCCCGCGGGTAACACACGGAGCGGAACGAAAGGGGGAGGGGCGGGGGAGGGGCGCTGCGGCCTGACCTTAACGCGGCGCCCGTCTGCGTCAGCACACGCTGACACGCGGAGAAAACTGCCGTCCTCGAGGCGCGGTGCGTGGGCTCGAGTCTCTCGTGGGGTGAGGGATGGGATTTTCCCGCCCTTCCTCGCTGCGCTTTTTGCCGCCCCGCAGAGAGCACCGCAGGACGCTCCGCTCCGTGGGGCCCGGTGCGAGCGGAGCCCCGCGGGGAGAGCCGCCCCAAAACTGCGGCTCTGCGCCCAGCAGAAATTAAACGATTCGGGACTTTAAAACAACCACGAAGGGACTCGAACCCTCAATCTTCTGATCCGAAGTCAGACGCCTTATCCATTAGGCCACGTGGTCCCCGCGTCCGAGTCTCGGGACCCCTCACACACCGACGGGGTCCGCTGCTCCCCCCCCCCCCCCCTCCGCTCCGTCCCCGCTGAGCGCCGCACGCCCGCAGTAACGGCGGTGACAGTAACGGCGGTGCCGGGGGAGCGGGAGGGGGTCCCCACGAGTCGGTGTGACACTGCAGCAGCCCACCCTGAGCCGCCGCACCGCGCGGGACTCCCACGGGCAGCGCGGGGACGATCTCTGCTGCGGACGGCAGAACGCCGCGCTGCGGGGTCCGGGGCGTGGGGTGGGGTGGGGTGGGGTGGGGTGAGGTGAGGTGGGGTGAGGTGAGGTGAGGTGAGGTGAGGTGAGATGCAGTGCGGTGCCCGCTGCGGGACGCAGCGGTGGTGCACATGTGGGCCGAAGTGTCCCTGCTTTCCGGGCAGCGGAGTCATTTCCTCCCACACCTAACAGAGAAACAACTTGGAAAGGAACTTCACTTTAGGTTTCAGTAGCGTGATAGAACCCTGACCGCAGCTGCCTTTTAAAATCCATTAACTCAGGAGGATAAAAGACCCTCGAGCAGCTTTTTAATGCAGCAGATTGGAGAGGGCACGGTCCCAGAAGCATTTACGCGCAGGGCTCTGGTCCCAGAGCACCGCGGCTGAACTGAGTGCCCGCACCGAGCCGCTCCGCGCACAGATGCGGTTTTTCACCTCTTCCCCTCTCAGTGAATCCCTCCCATCAGCGCCGGCCCCGTCCTGCCCCGGGAAGGGCGCTGGGCCGATGTCTCCAGCGCCTGCGGACAGCGACGGGGCCCGAGGGGACGGCTCGGAGCTGCGCCGGGGGAGGGCTGTGCCCCGTGGGGCGGTGGGCGCGGCCGCAGCTCAGGGAGCGCTCGGGCGGAGGAGCGGAGTGCGGCGGTGCTGTGTGGGGGTCGGGGTCGGACTCGGTGGTCCTCGAGGGCTGCTCCCGACTCGGGATGCTCGGATGTTGTTCCATGGACCGCCGCTGCCCCGAGCTGCTCCGCCGCGCTCCCTCCTCCCTCCCGCGAACCGATGTGCCGCAGAGCTCTGCGGCTCCGATTGAGCTCCGTTCCAAACTCTCCCACTGCATTACGATCCTTCTCACCCCGCGCCCGTCCGTGTCAGCACGCACTGCCACGGGGAGAAAGGAATGGAAAAAAAGCGAGAAAAGGGCGGCGTGCTCACCCCAGATGGGACTCGAACCCACAATCCCTGGCTTAGGAGGCCAGTGCCTTATCCATTAGGCCACTGGGGCTGCGCGGGATGCGCGCTCCCGCCCGCGGGAACGGCCCCAAATGCGGCGGCGGTGGCAGCGCGCCCCTCCCCCCCCCCCCCCCCCCCCCGCGGGAGCACGGACACGAGCGGCGCGGGACCACGCGCGGCTCCCGGCCCCGCTGCGGGACGACCCCGCGCCGATGGAGAAAAGGGAAACCCGCCGCACCGCGGCCGGGCCGGGCCGAAAAGAGAGAAGCGAGGCCGGGTACGCGTGACCCTGCCGCTTCTGTGAGGGGACGGGAAGAGCCCAGAAAAGGAAAAGCGCGCGAAACGACCACGAAGGGACTCGAACCCTCAATCTTCTGATCCGAAGTCAGACGCCTTATCCATTAGGCCACGCGGTCGCGGCTGTGCAGCCCCGCACGGCCCGGCCCCAGTTCGCAGCCGCCCCGGGGGGGGGGGGGGAGGGGCGGAGGTCACCGGGAGCCGGGGGGGTCCGGGAGCACGGCGGGGAGCGGCGGAGGAGACCGGGGAACCGAGAGCGGAATCCTGGAAAAAGCAGATGGGATACACCTGTTCCCGTTTGTCACTGCACGAGGGACTGAATCCCACGGCGTCGCCCCGCGGTGAGCTGCAGGAGGAGAGCGGAGCCGGGGCCGCGCCGCGGCAGGATGCTGAGCGAGCGGCGCGGCTGCGGCCGTCCCACCTCGCAGCTGAGGCAGAACGGCACCTGCGGGGCGGCAGCTGCAGCGCTGCTCCGGCCCTCCCGCGGGATGCCTGCCGTCCCCCCTGCGGGATGCCTGCCGGCCCTCCTGCGGGATGCCTGCCGTCCCCCCTGCGGGATGCCTGCCGGCCCTCCTGCGGGATGCCTGCCGTCCCCCCTGCGGGATGCCTGCCGTCCCCCCTGCGGGATGCCTGCCGGCCCCCCTGCGGGATGCCTGCCGTCCCCCCTGCGGGATGCCTGCCGGCCCTCCTGCGGGATGTCTGCCGGCCCTCCTGCGGGATGCCTGCCGGCCCTCCTGCGGGATATCTGCCGGCCCTCCTGCGGGATGCCTGCCGGCCCTCCTGCGGGATGCCTGCCGCCATCAGCTCGTGCGGCCCCGCGGCCCTCAGCGCACGGCTCGCCCCTCCTCTCCCCGTCCCCTTCTGTGCGGTTCAGCCGCTCCTGCGCGGCCCAGAATTTCCCTCCTCCTGTTCCGCCTGGTTGGAGGTGCTCAGGTGCCGTCTACGCCGTCCCAGGGTAATGGGATTTTTCGAGAACACAAAAACTGGGGCTCTTCCCCCGCACTCATAACATCACTCGGTGTACCTGAAGGCGTCACTGGAACCACAGCAGGAGTGCGGGCAGAGAGGAGGATGGCTGGAGGAAAGGCAGAGGGCGATGCAAAATAAACATCTCTGAGACCTTGATCTTAACAGTGAGGACTTGGAGCAGCACCTGAGGAGGACAGAGCGCCAGCTAGGAGGCAGAAACTACATCAGTGATTGCACAAAGTGCTCAGTGCTTAGGGAAAAGGGAGAGCAGCCTCTCTGCCCCCCAGGGCCAATTTTCCTACTCCATTTCAGTGGTGTTACATCGGCCCTGCAAATGAGACAAGATTTGCTGTTGAGTGGCTTTGGCTCCTGGCCTCTCCTTTGTGGATATGAGCCCTTTTTTCCCTCTCCCTCAAACTGTTGGATCTTTGTTTAATGCTCTTCTTTTTCCTTTACCACAACTAAACAGCACTCCCAAGAGCCCGCTGAGTGCATCAATCCATTAGCAAAGTCTTCCTTCCAATGCAAATACAGATTCAAGCTCCTGTTTACAAAACACCAATCCCTCATTAGTAAATATCAAATCAACTTCTGCATAACAAATGACGTGCTTTGGAACCGCTCATAAAGTAGCCGGTGCCATCTGCCTCTTTATTTGGAAGCAGAGAAGATGCAGCGAGCTTTTATAGCTCTGCTCACACTTTCTCTTGGGACAGGTGAGTTCAAGGAGACTGGAAAAGCTCTGAGGAGCTCTGTTCTCATCTGTGTGAGAAGGGATTCATGATGTTTTCCGTACCCACACCCCATACCCTTCCTTTCACACATCTCTTTCACAGGTTGAGATCTCTCCTGATCCTTTTCTGATTGAAGTGTATTTTTTTTCCACTAGGAGCTGCTCCCAGGTATATCTGCACCTACTACGATGTCATTGAGTACCTGAACATCTCCTCTCACAGCAAGCTGCACACACACATTCTGCCAAAGACGCACTGGAAGGAGCCTCTGGAAGTGACGATGGATTTTATGCTGATAGCAATTCTGTCTGTGGTAAGGATGCACAAATTTTGACAAGTCTTTATAACAGAAATCTGTGCCACTGATAGATTGGGGACAGATCTGTCTGCAAGACAGGACTGGGCCAGCAAGACCTGGGTGTCAGCTGCTTCCACTTCTTCAGCTCCGCTGCTTGAGTCCTCTGCAGGATGCTGACAGCCCACCCTGTCCTCCTGAGCTAGGTTTCCACAATCTGTGCTGTCCACTGCAAGAGCAGTGGTGGAGGGCTCCGGGGCTCTGCATGGGGTATAGCTAAGACAATTAATTAAACACTTTCCATTTTGTTTCCCTAGGCTGAAAAGCTCCAAACCGTCACTTTTTATTTCGTGTTGAGATTGGTAGGTTCCATAAGACCGTTTCCCTCCTGTGCCACCCAGCACCATGGCTGGGGCTGAGCCCGGCGCTCACCTTTCCCCTTGTGCCTCCCTCCCCAGGAGTGGACAAACACGTTTGCAACCTGGGACCCCCGGGATTTCTGTAACATTTCTAAAATTGTTCTGCCCATGGATTCGTTCTGGTCACCCCCAATCTTCATTTTGGAAAGGTAGGTTCTTGCTTTATTTTTATCCACCAGCTTAAGAAAAACACTGCGGATGCAGCCACGCAACCGTTGGTAATACCGTAGGAAAAGGGACAAACTCAGTTAAAAGCCGTTCCCGTAAGCTAAGCGTAACCAAGAATTTCATATCTTATATTAATGGGAAAAGTAGCTTATATAAAGCACTTTGTGGCTGAGTAATGCTGTAGCATCTCCTGAAATGCAGCATATAGGCTCTGTTAAGCCTGGAGAAGCAGCAGGGGGACAAGCAGTGTGGTGGGATGAGATTACCCTTAGCAGGTTTTGCAAGATAACGGGTGGACCACTTTGGATTCAACAGAAGGTTGGGCATGGCCGCCAGCTCTGTGGCTGCAGGGGGAAGGGATGGGAGTCAGCAGGCAGACCAGCACTGAGCCCCTTCCCCAGAAAGCCCACGCATCCCTCCTGCTGCGTCCCATGTCTGTGTGGCCGGACAGAGCCGTCCAAAACGGACACTTACAGCCCTGGCTTTTGTGCGGCTGAGGATGGCTGCAGTACCCTGCAGCTCTGCCACTCTTCAGTTTTGTTTCCTCCAGAGTGAACGAACTGAAGTCCAACTTGGAGTACATCGTCGTCACACACAACGGCACCTTCAACACCAGCCTGCCCTTCCAGGTCACTGTAACGTGCAGCTTGATGATCCTCAAATTCCCCTTTGATACCCAGACGTGCAACATGAGCATCGCTTCATTTCTCTACCCGGGTAAGTGGCAAGTTGTGTTTTACCACAAATAGGCTAAATGTGCAAAAGGAATAGCTGAGATGGACCCCAGCTGACTCCTGGTTCCCTTAGCAGCACGACTCACTGTTAGAGGGTGCTGTTTAGTTAGAGGGAAAATGAGCTCAGAGTTGACATGTTGGCACCTCTCCCAGCACATTTCCAAGCACCGGGGACATTTTCTGGATAGCCTTCCCCTGGGACTGGTCTTTACAAGCCAAATGGCAGCCCTGCTGGGAGGAGCCTGCTGTTTGCTCACATCTGATTTTTGCTTTCATCATGTGTGTGCAACCTTGGCTGGGAGGGAAAGAAGAGGAAATAACTGACCTCTGATAGAAAGCTCAGTTCTGCCACTTCCCTCCTCTCCCCCTGCCCAAAAGCAACAGTCCTTTCCATGAAGGTGAAACGGACACCAGCTGAGATGATGGTGAACAGCCAGAGCTTCTTCCTAACTGATGGCGAATGGAAGTTCACCAACCTGAGCATCAACGAATACATGGAAGAAATGGATGATGGAGAATTTCCTGTGATCACCTATATGGTACTGCACTGAATTCATCTTATGCTACTATTAAAAATATATGTGTATATATATGTGAAACAAGATAGCTTTCCACATTATGGAGTAAGCATCCACTCAGCACAGTGTTATTTCTTGTTCATTTAAATCCTGTCCATCTTCTTCCACAGATTTCCATGGAGAGACGACCCACTCTGTATATTCTGAACCTCATCCTCCCAACATGTGCTCTGTACCTGCTTGACATGGCTGTGCTGTTCGGTCCCAGCTCTCTTGAGGAGAAAATCAGTTTCCAGATTTCCATCATTCTTGGCAGCTCCATGTTAGCCGTGATCCTCAACAACATGCTCCCAACGTCCTCCAACGAGCCACCCATCATAGGTACTCATCTTTACTGCATAAATACTGCACTTTACACAGGTAACTCTAAGAAAATCATTGGGCTTTTACGGACACATTCACGAGCAGTGAAATAACGGAAAGTTACTTTGCCATCTGGCTGCAGACAGCAATTTCCCCTTTCTCAGGGGTACTGCAGATTCAAGAGAGTCATGCCTGTTACCAAATGCCTTATTTGCTTTCCTGTTGTTTTGCAGTGGTCTTTTTCTTAGGCACCTTCCTGCTGATGATCATGGCTGTGCTGGACACCTTCTTCCTGTTGCACCATCAGCACAAATCCCTACGCTTGGGCAAAGCCTTCAGAGCTGACCAAAAAGGTAAAGCAGCCCATCACTTCTGAAACAAGCAGGTGGGGCTGCTGCACCTCACCTGATGAGGGAAGGTGGGTTTCCCCTGGGAAGCAGTGCTCCAGGCAGGAGTCCCACAGCCCCCTCACTTTTGCAGGTATGCACACAGAGCCAATGACCAACGAGGCCATGAAACCCCCGACCAAGACCCAGGAAAAGGTGCAGCAAAGCAAACCCTGCTGGAAGGCAGCGGGACAGGACCCGGTTCTGATCGTTCTGGAGAAGGTGCTGTTCTACAGCCATTTCTTCTTGTCGCTCTTTTTCTTCACTGTTATTTCTATTAAATGGAGCAGCTAGGGACCAGCTCTGTCCATTGCCCACGCGGTCTTCCTCCATTTTATTTATTCAAGACCCTCCCTCCACTGTATTTTCCTTTGCTGCTTGACTCATAGATTCAATTGTTCCAGTTGCCTAAATTAGAAAACACAAAACCCAACAAAAACAACAAACCACAACCGGGGCATCAGCTCTGCATGCACTGACTCCAGTCAGTAAAAGTACAAATATTCTGAACTCCATGGGTCAGCAAAGTACTGATACAACCATAATGGAATTGGAAGAGAATACCTTAATTCTATCTGATAGCAATTCTTACAGCTACGTCAGCAAAAGGGACCTAGAGCCCCTCCTCACCTATGGAGATGTTTTCATCTCGAGGAATGACATTTAATAATTCCCACTCAGATAATTAAATAAATCAAAGTATGAAGCCTTTGTTCTGTTGTTTCTGTGATTTGCAGCAAGATCTGCAACGTGCAGACATCCACAGCAGTAGGATCACCAGGATTAGAGGGGACAACACTTGGGATGCTTTAAATATCATACTTCTGAACATCTGCATCTCACCTACGCTCCTTCAACTCCTATTGCAATTGGCTGCACCCAAACCATCACAGCCAACCTGGAAAGCAGCCCCAGTGCACTGCCTCAGAAACCACTGAGACAGCTCTCACACTGCAGAGTACTGCTACACGTGACATTCTGTGGTGCTGCAGTGTATGTCCGTCTCCTAAGCAACAATTCATCAGCAAAGGCCAAACCAAATTCCCCGCACCACGCAGTGAATGGGTGGCTTGTTTGCATTACAGGATATGCGTGAGGACTCAGTGTTATTATCAGACCTGAGACCACAGCTAAGATCTTAGTACTTGCTATGAAATCAAGCTCAGCAGTGAGACAAAATCCAGGAAACCCACCCTCCTCATGCACTGCTGCATGGTTCCACATTTCTCAAAACTTGCAACCTCACATCTAAGATCTAAACCACGGACAGGAGGGAGAACACTTTTATTTAAGAGATCATTCACTCTGACAGTCATCAGATAAACTGCTTCCAAGTCAGTTTACAGATCAGCAATGGGTTTGTGTGGCCAGAATGGATACTTCTCCTTGTCCAGTCTGGTTTCAGGGAAAGCTTCATGCAAGTCTTCTAAAGTCATCTGTTCAAACGGGATCATGCTTCTGAGCTTCTGCAGCTTGAAGTGGGAGCAGAGACAATTATGTTATGAGTCACTCATCAGCAAGAAAGAGCAAAGGATGCACAGGAAAGAACAGTGTGTGTGCCAAGCAGGGGTAACGAGAACATTCACAAAGCAACATCCATACTCACTTGCTGCTCGTACTCAGCAATACGAGCTTTGGAGGCCTTCACATACTCGACAATGCTCTTAGCCTGCAGGAGAGCAGAGGACTCGGTGAACACAGTTACAATAAGGATTGCAATCTAGAGTGAACCTGCAACAACACCTCTAAAGTTCACATTAAAACTCACTGTCATTACATAAGCGGACAAAAGCTGGATCAAAATCCAAACCCTTCCCAGAGCAGGAATTCTTCTGCATAAGCAAAAGCCAGAGGCACACAAAGGCAAGCCATGCTCTCAGGCTGCTCTGCTGTGCAAATGCAGACACAGAGCACACCTTCCCCTTCACCCGTCCCCATCTCCACAGGGCTCAGAGACAGGCCTGGAATGGTTCCAACACTTACAGCTTCCTGCTCCTGAGCATCAATTTTGGCAGTTTGTGTATCCACCGGCTCAGGGACCTTCAGTGCACTGAACTGCAAAATGGAAAAAAAAAAAGAAAACAGTTTGATTTACATAACCTTCACGTGAAAGGTTGTTCTTGCCAGCAGCAGGGGAGCATTCCTGCCACTCACCCTAGGACACACTCAAATGCATAGCTTCGTGAGCTTTATAAAACTGATCTCTGAATCTTGAATGCACATTTCACAAGCTGAATCTGTCTGCTTAAAGCAATCTGTTACGTACTGCACATCATCATCAGGACAAGTTACACTGCATATATTCATCACAGCATTGCACACAGCAAAGAACAGCAACACGAGGAAGTCTCAGACCAAGGACACATCCTACCACGGACAGACTTCCCTCAGAGTTCCCACATCTACCCAAAATCTGTCGGCTCTTTTGGTCTTACAGCAGCCGATCTCCATTCTGCAGTGACATTGTGTGACCTTCAGCAAACGCCTGGCTGATTCTTTTCAGTTTATTTCTAAATGGGATGGCAACCCCTCAGGCATCACTTAGCTTTGCGTGTTTCTTAGTCTGCAGATCTGCACTTCTCATTTTCTACTGCTCAGTTAAGTTAAGGAGATACTCCAAATGTTATGGGAGAGGCACTACCCAAATTCACTCTGCAGGACATAAAGCACAGGAAGCTGCCAGCCAAAACCGGCAGCACCTTTGTTCTGGTGCTTTCCGATAGAAGTTGTTTAAGCCTCCAAGGAGCAGCAATACACAGCTGACAAAGATACCAACCTTCTTTTGAAACTCATCCACCATGCCAGCTTTAGCAACAGCAGTCTTGTAGTGGGCCCAGTCAATGGCAGGGGGCTTCTCCGGCAGCGCAGCCAGCCTGAGGAGAGGACAGCAGTCACCGCCCAGGGCAGAACCAACCTGATGCTACTGCCTGCTCCCGGCTACTTTCAAGAGAGTTAACAGACCCAGCAGAGTTGAACAGCAAATATCTACAGGTCCCTCGATAAAAAGTAGCGATGAACCACTGCCAAAAATTCCCTCCTCCCCAGAGCAGGTTCTCCCTACGGACAGGCACCGCCCGCAGCCCCGCTGCGTTCCGCACTTCTGACAGCTTTACAAGGAGCACCAGGCAGCTTTCACAACTCAGAGGCCATGCCAAAAACCCAGCGCTTCGTGCAGCATTTAACAGAGCAAAGATCCCCCCGAAGCATTTTGTTCCTCCTGCACCAAAGCAGAGCGCTTTTACGGCACCACGTTTATTCACACTGCGACCGCACTGTGACCCCGCGGGGATCGAGCGGACGTTCACCGAAAGAAACCGCCCCCGCCCGCCCCGAGCGCGCCCTGTGCCCGCGGGCGCTGCGGGACACGAGAGGGCCCGGAGCCAGGAGCGCGGCACTCACCGTGCGGACAGCGCGTCGCTGCGGCTCTTCAGGGCGCTGAGCATGGCGCGCTGGTTGGCGGGGACCCGCTCCGCGAACGCCGCCCAATCGATGGCCTTCACGGCGCTCCTGCGCGCCGCCATGCCGCCGAGCTGCGGGCACAGCGCGTCACCCGGAGCCGGCCTGCGCCTCCGACAAAGCAGGTCGTGACAGAACGCGACGCTCTCGTCCCGCCACCCCGCCCGGTCCCGCCCGGTCCCGCCCGGCCCTGTCCGCCGCCGCCGCCGCCGCCGCTCCGCGCTCACCTTCACCGACCGCCGCCGTCCTCTGGCACTCGGGAGCGCCGCGCCGGAAGTCCCGCTCCCGCAGCCAATCGGAGCGCGGCGCCGCCGGAAACGCGTGACGCCGCCCCGGCGCACGGGAGCGCTCCGCGGGCGGGATGGCGGAGGCGCCGCCGCGGGGCCGCGCTCCGAGCCCGGGCCCCGGGGCAGCGCCGGGGCCGCCCAGCCCCCGCTCGGCCGCGCCGGGCTTCTCCGGCAACGCGCTGAGCCCGGGCCCCGCCGGGGCGGCCCGGCCGCCGGCCGCCTCCAAATGGGTGCGGCTGAACGTGGGCGGGACGTACTTCGTGAGCACCCGGCAGACGCTGTGCCGGGAGCCCAAGTCCTTCTTGTGCCGCCTGTGCTGCCAGGACGGGCCCGAGCTCGGCTCCGACAAGGTGAGCGCGCGGCGCGGACCGCGGCGGTGCCCCCGGGCCACGCGTGTCTGCGGCGCTCCGGCCGCCCTGCCCCCCCCCCCCCCCCCGGGCACCCCGGCGTCCTTAGCAGCAGCGGAGAGGAACTGCCCTGGAAGCAGAGAGCGAGGCGATGCTTCGCCCCTGCGCGCATCCTGCCTTCCACTGCGTGTACTTCTGCTCTCAGGAAAGATCCCAGCACAGGAGCTGTACCGGATACGTAACGGTGCAGCTGCTGCGGCTCAGCGTACAGCTTTTACAAGCTGTTACTGCGGGATTTCTGTAGGTACAAAATGTTGCGCAGACATTGTTTGATTGGAAGTTAACTTCAGGTTATGATCACAGTAACGGTTACCAGCCTCAGCCACCACGGGAGGTGACGTTGTGGAAGACCTCAGTGTCTCGTAGCTTTAGAGCAGACCGCAAGCAGGACGCGTGCTGCCTTAAAGTGGTGTCCGCACATGTGAAAAACTTCTGCACTGGCTTTGTCAGCCCCTCCGGGCTGGTTCAGGAGAAGCTTTTAGTTGTGGATTGTTGGCAGTGTGACTGCATTGTTGAATGCCCAGCTGCTAGGCTGCTCAGAGGCAGGGCTGGGCATGCAGTGGGCATTTTCAGTAGTCTGAAGAAAAATAAGTTCTTTGAATTATCACGTGCAGTTAATCAGAACTGGAAATCCAATTTCCCTTCTGAGTTTCTTTGTTGAACCTGTCTGGAAAAGAAATCTAGACAGAACACAACTGCCAGCTTTTGTATTTTTGCAGTGAAGCAAAACTGCTAAGCTCTGCTTTTCTTTTCACTTATGCAAGCTCGGTTTGTGGAAGTACTGCAAGACATCTGCCAGCACCATTGAGCTGCAGCAGTTACAGCTGAGTGCAGATACTTCAGAAAAATGCTGTCTGAAGCGTGGAGCCACAGATACACTTTTTACAGGCAAAGGAATCCAGATTCTCAAAGAAGAGCTGATCTGTGTATCATTTTAAGATGAAATAATTTTTCCCAGAACCCTTTAACTGTGCCTGCTTCATTTCTGTACACACTCAACAGGATGAGACAGGAGCGTATCTCATTGATAGAGATCCCACATATTTTGGTCCAATACTGAACTACCTCCGACACGGGAAGCTTATCATAAACAAGGAGCTCGCAGAAGAAGGTAAGAGAAATAAAGGGAAGAACTGCAAGCACTGTACGTTCAGAACAGCATCTCTTCTCCCTGAACACACAGCAGTGTGAGCGAACAAGGAGCTTTGGTGACCTTCCCCATAGTGAGGCGGTGTGAATGAGCTAGAGATTGTGCCACAGGGTTTCTTACAATCCCAGGGAAAGGGGAATCATCTTTCTTAAATGTTCTGCTGACCACAAGAGGAGGCAGCAGTTAGTTGGGCATTTTCTGGCAGCCTGGGGTCGGTGGCACAGCGTGGGGAAGAGTTGGAGTCAGTAGCAGGTGTGACACTCTTGTATCTGAATCATCTGCATTCTGCCCTTTGTAAGGTAACAGTTTGTCTCTGCTCTCGGTTCCTTCCTTAGGGGTTCTGGAAGAAGCTGAGTTTTACAATATCGCATCACTTGTGCGGCTGGTGAAGGAGCGGATACGGGACAATGAGAACAGAACCTCTCAAGTAATGCACATGAAAATTTGTATACTGAAGTCAGCCATGTGCTGTAGCACAGTACAAGGACGTGGCTGTAGGTGCTTCCAGCAGAAGTCCTTTGGTTCATCTGCTTATAACAGTGACAGTCAGTGTTTTTAGTTAGAGATAAGGCACAGCTACAAAGGGTGATCCATTTTGGTTTCACCAGTAGAGACCACCAAGGCGTTTGTTAATACTGTAGGGAAAGACAGTGAATGGTTTTAAGTGCTATGAACAAAGACAGGAAAACAAAACATATGCTTTGGGAGGTAAGGAGTAGTTCAGCTCTTCCTTCTCTGCCCCTTATATCAGCCTCTGCTGCTGAGCTGATACCACCATCCTGGTACGTACAATTTCAGGAGTTATCATTATTAAAAAGCAGTAAATGGCTTTGAAAGCCAATGAAGTGCCACTTCCACTGGCACGTAGACACCTTGAAGGCTTTTAAAAAGTGTGCTAACTCTACGTAGCAGTTTCAGAGTCAATTGGATGGTCACAAGAATGCAACTTCAGAAAGTCCACATGGCTCAAACTTCCTCAGATAGCAGGTAGAGCAGGAGGCCCTGTAAAAGGCTAACTAGTTTCCCAGCTTGATGCCAGTACAACAATTGTTCAGCTCCTGCTTGTTTTTCTTCCCTATGCTTTAGGGACCTGTGAAGCATGTGTACAGAGTCCTGCAGTGCCAAGAGGAAGAGCTCACCCAGATGGTGTCCACTATGTCTGATGGGTGGAAATTTGAACAGGTACCAATAAGATGTCTCAGTTAAGCAGCTGCCTCTTCTTACAGAATTAACTGTCAGGGAAATGCAGTTCTATCCAGGAGAGCTAATAGCACTGTGGAAAAGCACTGCATGACTGAAAGACAGCTGCATTTGCTAGAGAGGTGCTGAGTGGCATGAGAAGTACACTTCCCCCAGCTGCCTTTGTACTGCAGCTATTTTCAGGGCTAGGTGTCACTGAAGTGCACGTAGCATTAGTTCCAGATTTGGTTTCTGGAATCAGATATAGTCCTGTTCAGGAGGACTGAAAACTAAAACCAGTGGTGGAGAGTGTGGGAACAAAAAAAAAAAAGCTCATGCCTATCTTTTGCTGCTAGCACAGACATCAAAACCTGTTAACATTACTGGAAGTCTTCCTGCAGCTGCACTGTAACTGTGTAGACAGTCACCTGTCCAGGAAAAGCTGTTGAGTGCATCTGTCCCAAATACAAAGTTGTTTCTTAAAATCCATCACAACTCGAAAGTCAGGCTACACTGCGTATTAAAATTTCCTGGAATCCTGGATGATAAGATTCACGCTGCTTTCTTCAGATCCTTGGGTTTACTGTTTGGAAAGCAGGGCAGTTGTAAATGATAAATTAGCTCTGCACTCCAGGATGTCCTTATAATGTAGTGATGATAACTAAGAGAGAGGATTTCTTGGATCAAGACCAGACCCCTCCTAACAGTGATATCTTTATAAATTGAATTATGTTTTATCAAATTCCATCCTGACAGTGCCTATGCAGAGGGTAGTACCAGTTTGCTACGCACCCCTTAGCTAATTTAATATCTGTCTGTGGTAAATAACCTTTTTATTTTTTTTTATACATCAAAGTCAGAAGGCCAGCTCAGAGCCGAGTTCAGTGCAGACATTTAGTCTGGATCAAAGAGTCCACACTGCCTGTCCCTTATCTGAATTACTTTGCTATTACATGTTGCAAAGTCTGATGTGCTTTTCCTCTTTCTGCCCTCCATGACTGGCAGACACGTTTTTGTGTTGAGCTTTATCAGACTGAGATTTCTTGGTGGAGCTCCACATGCTACTAGAGGGCTCTGGTGCTTGTCTAAATAATCGCCATACAGACACGCTTCAGGAAAGCCTGTGGCATGGGGATACAGGAAGGGATTTGACCTATTGGCACTCCAGGCCAGAGCGGGTCTCCCTGAACAGACATAGCACACAAAGCAATTGCAGGACTAAAGCGGAAATAAGATTTACCAATAGAATCATCCTTACCGTGGTTGTCTTCTGCCACACAGCTAATCAGCATTGGATCTTCATATAACTATGGAAACGAAGACCAGGCAGAATTCCTCTGTGTTGTGTCTAGGGAACTCAACAATTCTACCAACGGCATTGTCAAAGAGCCCAGCGAGAAGGCAAAGGTAAAGCATCTCCTCAGATGTATTGTCTTGAATTCCCCTATTCAAGGGAAAAAAAAACCTTACACTAGAAGATCCGTAGTTTGCAGTAGCAGTTTTGTGTACCAGCTTTTGTATTTCTTCCTGTATGCATGACCTTCCCCTGCTCCTAAGGTTTCCTGGTTTACTGTACACTCAAATTAAGGGGAGGGAAAAAAAAAAAAAAAAAAAAGAAAGTTTTGAAAAAAGAAGGATTTTGTGATTGAAGGACACTGTGGGAAAAAGACTGACATAGTTTTTTCTCCTTCAATCCATGCATTTTTGCCAGGATAGCAACAAAGGAGGACATTTTTAACTCCTGGCAGGCAGCTAGGAAGCATTCCTAGGGAGGAGACTGTTTTAACCAGCCTGTTGTTCATTATGGTAGCAGTAAGCCAACAGACTGCTCTCTCATTCCTTCTCTTGTTAGTCCATCTTTCCTTCTCCTGCAAAAGCCAAAGACTTGAGCATGAACTTCAGCTTCTAAACTTGTCTGAGCTATTTGTGGTTGCTCTCTTCTTTTTCAGATTCTTCAAGAGCGAGGATCCCGGATGTAACTCAAACATCCACTCCTCTAGAACTCCCAGATGTCAAAAAGGCAGTCTAGCTGGGCAGAGCATCTCTCCACAGTGCAAACTTCCCCTGTACAGTAACCAAGCTAACACAAAGCAAAGCCGAGCCTGTCCTGCCAATTATAAATAATTCTAGTCATAACCAAAGGCTTTCCTCCTATTCTGGAGACAAGAAAAGGAGAAAACTCTTCCAGTTGGATAGTCCTTTCCACAAGTATTTGTTGTATGGTTTTGGCCAGTGCTGTATTGAATTTTTCCAACGATGGCTGTGCTGAATTCCCAGTTGGATCCTTTGCAAAGGTTGCTCAGGTCAGTGTACCCTCGTGGTCAGTCCTACCTTACACAGGCTGCCACGGGGAAGATCGGTTTGACCACTTTTTGCACCTAGGTCTGCAACCACCAGAATAGTGCCAAGACCTTGCAGTGCTCCCTCCTGATCAGGCAGTCCCCCACAGGTCAGAACAGGGCTTTGAAAGGAGGAACAAAGACTTGTAAAAACCAAACATTTTTCTTTCTTGCTTTGTGTTTGTTCCTTGTACAATTCCTAAAAGCTGAGCTTAGATATAAGGGGAGGGGAGTTACACGTGCATCTAGCACTGGTCTTGCTGTTAGCACTATTACGTATGGGCTCCTGCTGTTTTTCAAAGCCCGTTGCTTCTCATGCATAAAGAGACCTGTGTTCACCCAGAGCAGTGACAGAGTAATGGTTCTGTCCTGTACGCTTCTCTACTGAAGAAGAATGGTGACATCTTCCCCTTCAGTACCTTGCCATGACCATCTTAGCCTGGTGCGAAGTCACCAAGTTAGGGACTTGTTCCTGCCAAGTTCAGCTTTGCCTTGTCTCCAGCAGCACGAGCTCTGTCACCTGCCTTCTCGACAGGGGAGGACTGTGAGCTGAATTCTTTCTGTACTGTAGCAAGCAGGTAGGTTTGAGTTAACCCACGGGACTCTTTGCAGAGGAGATCCCCTATGTACATGCAGTGATTTAACTGCATCCTCCCTCATGTCCCCAGCCTTTAAGAGATCACCTCAAACTACGCAGGGGCATCGCCGCGTTGGGGGAGGGGGAGGTTGGTGGAAAGTTGCCAAACTGTTGTAATATATTTTGTCCTATGTGTCAACTTCTGTGACTTTTTTTGGAATGCCTTGGGTGGGTGTGCAAAATGTTCGTTTGTGCCTCTCTTGAACACTAATCTTAGCCAAACTGCAGTCAAGTTTCCTCTGTTAAGCTGTGCCATCCTTTTCCAAGGGCCTGTCCCTCTTAGTCTGGTACATGGGATTTCTTAGGAGTTTGCTGCTGTGTGGTTTTCTCCTTTCATCCCAGCTTTGTTCTTTGTCCTGGCACTTTTTTTTTTTTCTTTGAGTCAAATCCCAAACTGATGCTACATGCAAAGCTTCAGAGATGCTGGAATTTGCAGACGTGGACAAGCTCAGAGCAGGTGATTCACAATAAGGTATCAGAAAATCCCCCGCCTGGTTCGAGGAGTTGGGGTCTTTTATGGAAAAATTCAGCTACCTGTAGCATCCTGACAGTGTTAAGATAGAAGTAGGCAGGTTTCCTGTCTTATTGCTGGCAGGCCCTAAGGGTAGCAGCTGAAACAGCTGGCCTGCCATCGTGGAGAACCCAGCTCTCCTCTCCATCTTCCCCGTTTGTAATGTACTGAGATGGTGTTGGTGTGATCAGACCTTGGCGGGGCCTGAATAACACTGTGATGTGCATAGATCTCTCTCCTCTGTCACTATCTCGTAGTCTCAGTCACTGTGCTCTCAGCTGAGAAATCAAGAAGTGCATGTGTGCAAGTTGACAGCCTGAAAAGCCCTCTAATTCTCAACATATGTGTTCTCTCCCTTTCTTGGAGGAGGGAGTTTCTGGGGACCAGTCAAGAGATATCAAACTGAAGGTGGCAGTGACTGGTTGAGCTGCATCTGTTGCATCAGTGCCAGCTGAATACCGTGCTACTCAAACTCACAGCAGCACTAGGGATCTCACCTGAAGGGAGACATTCTGTCCAGTACAGTTCAAGCAGGTAAAAGCAATACCTTGTTCCAAAATGCCACATGTGGTGAAGCCCACAGTAGATTGCCTCATGCAGTCAGGTGATGCCACTCCCCACTGAGCCACAGAGAGCTAAATAAAACACCATCCATCACTGAGCAAAGCAGCTGTTTAACTCAGACACCTGAAAGATTATCAAAGCTGCACCTTGGATCCCCCTCCACACTGCTCTCTGCAGGGAGGGCCTGTCAGTGCATCCGAGTCATTGCGGCTTCAGTGGCATAGTCCTTGAGATAAAGAGTTGACAGAAAAAGTCTGTTCCTGAATAGTCCTAGTTCTTGGGTGACATTTAGGACCAGGCACAAAGACCATGAAGATACAATCCCAGAGGAGGATTTCTCCTTCCCTGGTGGACCTGAAGCCCCAGGGCTGCTCTCAGCATGGTACACCAGCTGCATCTCTCTTTGCTCGAGACAGGGCTTCTCCTGTTACCTTTCACTCAGTCACAACTACATCAAAACTAACAACAAAGATGAAATTTGCCCCATTCACTCAAAGGAAGAGGTAGTGCACTGTGAGTAGGGGGGAGGTACTGGATATCCAAGAGTGTCCACTTCAAAGCATTCATCCTAGGAATGGAGAGTGTGACATTTTGTTTTTAAGCTTTTCCAGTGGCCTGAGTTGTTCCATTATGGCAAGACTGGAAATAACCTCTTATAGTGTCTTTGTTTCTGTACATTTTTAAAATAGATTTTCTCAGGGGTGACTGAGTGGGCTGAGGCAAAGGGGGCACGGGTCGCTGCGGGGCGGTGGGACGGAGCAGCTCCCAGCCCTGCAGCCGGGCTGTGGGCTTCTCTCTGCAGGTTTGCCTGCAAACCCAGAGGTTTTGTACAGTTTGTCACCTGTCAGTGCCCTTTGCTACTGTTTCTCTTTGTTTATTAAATGTGTTTGAATAACAGTTGAGATGCTGCAATTATTTTTTTTTCCAATAAAGATTCTGAAATGGGTTTGAAGCATATGGATATTACTGCAGACTGCTTTCTGTGCATCCATTTGCAGCCTTTCCAAAACAGATTCTGCATGTTAGGGGAAGAACCATACAAATTAAGTACCCTGTATGGTTCTCATTCATTTGTGATGACTTGCCTAGAGAAGTCTGGTTAGATTTTGGAGTCCTTGCTTACTTTCAGAGAACAAAGACAAATTGAAGCACTTTTCTGATTTCCTCTTACATAGAGCAACCTGAGCTACACGCGTGTTTACCATTTCCACTGGTGAATAAGAGGAATGTTGATAGCAAGCACTAAAATGAGTCATTTAAGGACAAGGTTTTTTTAGAGCAATTTTCATTTGCTAAATGCCCATTTGGGGCAACACGTGGCAAAAATGTCCAACATTTCCGTCATCTTTGCCCCTTCCTATATTACAGAAGCCCCCCCAATGTCTGCAGAAGTTTGCAAACACTTCTCTGCTTTCCCACTGAAGGAAAAAGATGCAGCATTTCTTGCTATCACCAAGACAAATGCAGAACAAACAAGAACAAAAAACAGCACCATTTCCCAGGTGTTCTGAGCAGGAAACTGCCAGCTGGGAGAGATTGCTCTGGGCATGCAGAGTTGGCTCTGAAACCTCGGGGCAGTATTTAAAATAGTTCATCTGTTACCTCCACCCTGAACACCGCAGCCTTCCCTGTGTTGTTAGCACACCAGGGGATAAGTGGAGGTTTGGTTCTCTTCCTGTTTGCAGAGCTCTGTGGCTCATTAACGTGTGAAACAGAGGTGGGCAGACAGCAGGGAGGCAAAGAGACAACATACTGCCAAGCCTTGGAGGTGCCACAATTTGGACAACGGCAATGATTCGGGACCTAACACAGAGAGGGGAAAGGAGAAGAAGGAAAGATAAGGAAAGAATGGGAAAACTTGGATGAACTTAATCTTTTTACCAGAACTTGCTGCTGCCCACTGCAGCTGCTCTGAGGCTGCCACATCCCCAGCGCCAGGCTTGGCACCGCAGTATGCAAGATGAGACACTCACCACATGGTGTCATGCAAAGGGAGCTCATGGGCCTGGCAGACAAAGGCAGAAACCACAGCTGAGCCAACCACAGCTGAACCACTGGAGTTGGTTCAGGACAACGCCTTCAAACCTTGTCCCACCCCTGTATCTCCATGCCAGACAGGACTGCCGCTCACTTGAGGCATCTATCAGCATCCAAATTCGTGGCCTAGGGCTCCAGCAAAGGGGAGTGGAAACCACAGCTGCATTTCTCCTCTCTACAAGTCTGGGAGGTGTCTGAGCTCTGCCCACAGCCATGAGTACATTGCAATGCCCACGCACTGTCTTGGCTTTCACATAACAGTGTGGCTCAGCCTGCTGCTCACGTTCTCCTGCACCCTGGGCAAAGTCACATCTATATGCAGGTTGGAGGCTCATAAATATGTGTAACCCAGCTTGGTGACTTGTTTGGGAAATAAGGACCTTAGTCACATCCTTCCACCTAGATCCAGTTTTGAAATGCTCACTGAAGATTTAACCCAACTTCCATCCTAGCAAATAACCCCTGCAATACCTGATCCCTCCAGGGCTGGAGAAGCACATTGGTTTCTCCAAACCACAGCAAAGAAGGGTGCAATCTTCTGTCAGTCACCTTCAGGCAGTAGAAAAGTGCCAGCCCACTGTGTGCATGACCAGAGAGCCAGGCTCTAAATGAGAAAAGCAGCCAAATGGGTCTATAAAGGTCTGGGAAAGAACCAATGAGCAGCACCTCCATCCTAATATTTCCATGAGTTTTCATCTTAAATTCAAATGCAAAGAAGCATGTGGCAAGTAAGAATGGCACGGTTACATTTGCCAAAGCAATGGCTCTTGCCCATAAAATAAAGGCTGGAGATCACATGTTGCGGTTTCTGCCCCCACATCCAAAGACACGACCCCAGGCACACACAGCGACCTGCATTTCACAGCAGGATGAAGAGTTCCAGGCCCTTTCCAGGAATCACAGTGGCAAGCACTGCATTGTCTCTGGGAGTGGGCAGGAGAAGCAGGACCCGGTGGGGAAGGGGGAGGGGAGGAGGGGAAGCATCTGCCAAAAGCAGCACTGCCAAAGCTTCATCCTTTCACACCAGACAGAATACTGTACCATAATGAAAAGCTCTTAACAGTAAAAAAAAAAGATAAAAGCAACCTGCAATATTCAAATCATCCCTACACTGCAGCTGAGGCCAAGAAGAAAAGCTGCTGGGCCTGAGCTACACATAACACAACATGAAGGAAAATAGGGTCAGTGCTGGGAGGGCTGCAGGGTACCCAGGACAAGGAGGCATCCCAAAACAAGAGCAGTGCCTGTCCACCATCATCCCAGGACATCATCCAAGCCATCAGTCCTTAACTCCCCATTAATAAGAGCGAGAACCACTTCCAGCATGAAGGTGCCCAAACACATCCTTCTCAGACTGGGCTCTGGAACCATCCAAATTGGACACCAAACACCCCCAACGCACACAAGGCAGCCAGAGGCTACATGGGGAGGAAGGCAGCAGTCAGGAGAGCAAGGGCCAACTCGCAAGAGAACCACATGCAGTCACCCACCAGGGCAAGCTGTATCTCGTCAGATTCCTCCAAGCTGATGGAAGCTGTCAGCACTTGCACCACTGACAACTATCACTTCAATTCTCATCTCCTACTTCCATGCCACCACCTACAATACTGGCTGAGAATCATTTTTGGCCATGCCAAAACAGATATCCTACCTGGTACTCCACCTGCATTCTTGGTAATTGGTGAGCTCAGGGCAGTCAGGCATAGCTGAGATCAAGCCAAGAGAACAGGAACAGTACTGGGACATCTGACTAAAGGCTGTGCTAGGTGAGGAGCCAGGCTTAAATGCAACTGGGAATCAAAACAGGTGGGGACAATGTGGGGAAGGGGAGACAGATGAGCCTGCTCAGCTGGGAGTGATGCTGGGGGAACTTGAGAAAGTGATAAACCAGCAGGTCTAAGGAGGCTGCTTTCAGGTGCTTAGAGAGCTCGGTTTTCATCAGGCTTGTCTGAGTCTGAGGGGGCAATCAAAGCAAGAGTTAATTTGGGTGCTTCCCGCAGTCCCTATGAGGAGCAGACTGGAGGCATTGGGGCTGTCTGTAGCAGGGCTGCCCTAATTCCAGCCCCTGTTCAAGCCCCTCTTCAAGCCCAGCAGCAAACACGTCATTTGGTTCCCATTACTGTAAAAGAAAGAAAGAAGTTACACATTTCCTCTTTGACATTCAGTCCATTGGTTTTGCTAATCTGGATATCTGGCACAAATTCATTTTTCTCAGAAGCAATTTCCAAGTTCTGAGGTATTGACAGTTTGGTATCCAAGCACATGGTCTGCCTCAAAACTGCTGCTCAGGCTCCTGAGTTCAGAGCTGCCTCCCAGAGACAGGACAAATCAGCACAGAACAGGGACTGGCAGTCACCTGCGTGTCCCTTAGGGGCTGATCCCACAGACACGAGCATGGGGCAGTACCCTGAGCACAGCTCAGATGGGTTCTCTGCTTTCAGACATCCCAGTGACCTTGAGAAAATCATCCAGCACAAGACACAGGATGAAAAGGAATTTAAGAAGTCATTTATAGAGGTGTTTACCAAGATAAGTGCTTGGCTTTCCTACCCCCAACAGACACAGAGTGACTCCAAAAAAGTTTAATATCCAGCTCTGTTTACAGTAAACATCTCACCTCTGTGCACACAGCCTATTTACATTCATAAACACATGCCCAGCTCACACCAGGTGAGGTGGGGCAGCAAGAGGATGCTGCATGCTATGCAGCAGGAGGCGGAGAGTTAATGTGCTGCATACTAGGACCTTCCCTCCTGCTGCCCTCCCTGCGCCCAGCCATAGCCATCCTCTGGGCTTGGAGCCTTCCCCAGCCACACTCCTGGTTTACTCACTGAATCCTGCTGCCGCGATCCTATGAGCAATTTTGGACAAGAACTGGGCTGCTCCTCTTCTCACAGGGTTGCCCACCGGCTGCCAGCTCTAACTGAGGCTGACGTATAGATATCATCATCATCTGCAGGATGAATATAAAGGTCTTCTGAGGAAGGGAACTGTGTAAATCCCCCGTGTGAATGCACAAAGAGCTGCCAGCAGCCCTGCTGTGTGCTCCCATTACAGGAGCTGCAGGTCTCCCTTCCCACCTGAGGGAAACTGAGGCATGGGAATGGGGAACAAGCACTGTTTGAGCTCTTCTGATGTGCTGCCATAAGGAACAGCTCCAAGGCTGCTGCACTGCCCTAAGAAAATCCAGCAAGGCTTGAACTCAGTATCTTGAACGTCACTGAAGGAAAAACAACATTCAGAGCTGAAAGAGATAAACTAAAGAGAGTGGCTGGAGCTGAGACTGAATCCACCTGGACACACAACCATCCCCAGCGACATCATGAGCCGCAGCAGGCAGCACTGCTGTACCAGTTCAGCTCCGATCAATTCACGGTTTGCAGGAAGCACCCACGTATGACTTCTTGCTGCAAGCCTCAATCCAAACCCCGATGCAATCAGCATGCAACAAGCATTCAGGTTTGTGAAAATCCACCTCTGCTTTCTGCCGGTCCTGGACTTGACATGACTGAGGAGAAGGCTGCAGACACCACAGCAGCTCCACAGCACGCAGCAGCCTGACATGCTCAGGGTTAAAAGGGTTAAAAGCCATTTTTGCAGAGCCATTCGGCAGGCATGGCCAGCCGAGTGCTAGAACAAACCCGCTCCCTTCGCAGAACGCGGCGAGGGGCCCACCTGGCAGCGGGCTGCACAGCCCTGGGTGATGCTGGAGGTTTGAAGGCGGTGGGGATACGCTGCCCCGCAGCCAGCAGCAGGCAGAAGGCACGGCAAACGTGTGACCCCCAGCTCTGCCCTCCCCAGTGAGCCTGAGCTGCAGAAATCCGCTGCCGGACACGCTCAGATGTTGGACAGGGCAGCTCGGAACAGAGGAGCTGTGCTTCTGCCTTTTTTTTTTTTTTTTTTTTTTGGGTTTGCTGTTGCTGGGGAGAGGTTTTAGGCTGTCATCCAGCAAATTCACACCAGAGAGACAGGCACTTGAATTAGTTGCATTATCTGCACCCAGCTAAAGTGGACAAAGGATTAAAGTGTGCTGAGCACCACCACCATGATTTGCATGTGAGAGCCCCTTCCCACGGGCCCCCTCTGCTCGCGGCCCCTTTTTCCCTGGCCACAAGCCATGCGGCACAGGAGCCCTGTTTACAGAATGATGCCGAGGTTAACGTTGCAAAAGACCTCATCAGAGCTCTTGGGCACTGCTGAGGCCGCCGCTCCCAGCACACCGCGATGAGCTGCCCGCGCTGCGCTTCAACTCCTCGCTTCGCCAGGCCTGGTCCAGCCCCAGGTATGGAACTGATTCTGAGCGTGTTGCCATGGCAAGCCTGAAATCATGAGCAAGAACGAGTTATTATTCATTTTTAAAGCTGTGCACAACACTCGGTTGTGGCTGTCGTTGTAGGGAAGGACTTTAGTCGACTGCTAAATAAATACTGTGCAGTGAAAACCTTACGGGAGCTTTTCTTGAGCTTATCCAGCTGCCAAAGGTTTGTTTTGAGCCTTGATTTGTGCGAAATGCTATCGTTGTTTCATGCTGCCGATCTCACAGAAAGCAAACCTGGGATCTCTCAGACCTAAACACAGCTAAAGCAAAAGCATATCTGAGATCACTGGATCCTAATTAATCAGTGATTTCTAAAATGTCTTTTCAGCACTTGCAATTTAAACAGTATGCACAGTACAACTGTATGCTGCCACATGCAAGCTTTGTATGTTTCTATTTTTCTTGGCAATTGCAGAGTTTTTTGCTCACTCCTCTCAGCGCGAGGACTTGGTGACCTTAGCAATTGCCAGCAAGGGGACTCTGTATGATGAAAGCAGGTGAAAGGGAAAATAAGGGCGGAACTGGGTAAGGCCAGTTCATACCTCAAGGGAGGTGTGGTCCCATTCTGTACCTGGCTGCGCTCACTGTCTTGTGCAATATAAAAGGGAAAGGCAGTCATTTCTCCTGTGGTGAGAAGGAAGGGAAGTGCTGGAAGAAATGCAGAGCAAGAAGTCCAGAGAGTCCACTGCCAAGGGCTTGGGACACGCTGCTGCCTCCGAGCCCAGGGAATACCCACAGCCCTTGTCTCCATAGGTCCATCCCCTGGGCTGAGGGCTGCATGGTAGCTGCGCTCCCTTCCCCAGCAGGCCGGCTGCAAGCAGAGACAGACCATGGCCCAGGGAGGAGTGGCAGCACGGGGAGCTGCCAAGGTCCAAGACCAGGGATGGGCATGGATGGTCCTGATAGCCGCAGTGGTGCTGCAGGGGCTGACGCTGGGCTTCCCCTCCTGCATCGGCGTCTTCTTCACTGACCTTCAGCATGAGTTCCAGGCCACCAACAGCGAGACGTCGTGGTTCCCCTCCATCATGGTCGCTGTGCTGCACGCAGGCGGTAAGTAGAGGCCACAGGGATGCCCTCCGCTCCCTCCTGTGGCTCCAGCTTGGACATGGGGCCATTGTGAGGGTACTCAGCATTTCCCTGAGAAGGAAGGGACAGGGAGGTCTGGGCAGCTCAGCAGGACAAGGCACCTTCCAGCGACTTCCATGCCCACAGAGCCAACACCAAGAGTCCACAGATACCAAGTTCCCACTGCCACTCTAAGACAGAACCAAAACAAGGAAGGTGAATCTCTTTCTCAGCCCAGCTTCTCTGGAATAGTGATAACTTAATTATTTCCTACAGTTATTTTGAAATAACCTGGCAGGTAGTGCAGGATCTTGGGCACTTTATTCCACGCCAGCTCTCCTCTTTGTGGCTACAGTGATGCCCAGAGCTCCCACAGGCCACTAGCTGAGACACAGGGCTCAGAGCAGCTCCTGGGGCACTGGCACTGTGCAGCAAGCAGGTATTGCACGACTGGTTTGATGCAGAGCCGGGGCAAGGCAGCACCCTGCAGCTGAAGGGGGTGGATGGAGGGTGCTGCTTTACAGACAATGTGTGAATCGCTCCTGGAACACTAAACACAGTCTCTTCCCCAAAGAAAATGTGGGAGATGCACAGGACAGGGCACCTAGAGCTCCATCCTGACTGATATTTCTGTATAGGAGAGTAAAACACACCCAGCAGCTCGAGGGCTTCGCAATAAATGGTCCATGTTGCTGGTAACCCTTCCTCACGCAGCTCCCACACTTGTGGGATAAACAGTGCACGTGAACTGCATCTAGCAAATCGTATAGCAACACCCATGTGCTTGAGCTGCACCCTTAGTTCATACTTGCTCTCTTCCAATATTGGTGAAAGGTGACACAGTAACACGTGGGAGAAAAAACAGCCCTGAGTCATACTGATGTGGCGGTTGCAGCAGGTTAGGTCTCACTGTGCAGTACTCTGCTGAGAGCTGGAGCAAAAGAGAGTTCTGCACCTTAGCAGAAGCAGCTGGGCCCAGAGTTCCAAGGCAAAGGAGGGACACCTCAGACAGAGCAGCTACAGAAGGATTGGCACTGAAGTTCAACAGAAATAGAGCAGTCCTGGGCTGATTGATTTGGGAAGCTGCTGGGCATGACCTGTGGTCCGGTTGCTGCTAATGGGAAGGAAATGAACAGGAGCCAGTGGCTCTGGGAATGGTCTGAAAAGCAGCTCAGTCCCAACATGCCTAGGAAAGACAAGTCTGGCAGCATCTGTAAGGAAATACCAATTCTATCTTCAATAATGAAGTAATTGTTTTGTGGGAGGCTGGGACCACAGTGAAAGTTAATATAAAGACAGCCAATATAGATTCAATAGGGATTAATTACACAAGGAAAGAACAGCCTCATGGTGATCACATGCACTAATAGAATTTAAAAGGGCATTGCTACTGCACTTGCCAGTTACATCTCCTCTTGCAAGCTGTCACAGCAGGAGTGTTTGTACTTGTGACACAATGGCGTAAACTGGGAAGAGCACAGCTGTAAGTCAGGAAGAAAAAATGAAGAAAAATCAGAGATAAAGGACTTGCTCTCAGGCCAAGCACATACAGCTTGTGCTCCAACTTCTGACTGTCGTGGTGGGCCTTGCTTAATTCTGGTTCTCAGGTTGCATCCATCATCTTGGAATTTAAACCTTTCCAAAAAAGCTATGCTGACAGCATCTCTATAGTTTCTCTCTCTCTCTTATTCTTAATTTAGAGGAATCAAAGAGAAAAATAAGTATTTATTGCAAATCAGTAAACAGGAATGGAAAAGGATGGAGTGCTCCATTCTCAGCCCTCAGCTGAGTGAGCAGCTCTCATGCAGGAGAGCGAACCTCAGCTCAGCAGAGATGTGCTGAAAACATGAAAGGCAGCACGTGAAGAATAGCTCAGAAACATCTCATCAGCCATGCAGCGATCCTGGGTAAAAGCGATCAATTATTTTGTTGTAAGAATAATTTGAGACATCAGAATCCTACAGCTGGCTCCACATGGGAAACGCAGCACTTCCAGAACACGCAGGCTTCTCCTTCTGGATATTCATGCAAAGGTAACAATTAGACTCAAGCACAAGTACAAATGCAGCAGCTCTGTTGGAAATATCTTTTGCACAAGAAAGCACAGAAGCCCCAAACAAGTGAGCACAGTATGTGAAACCTAGAGAGAGAGAGGTAACAGGAGAAAGTAATGAAAAACATTTTTATTTTCAGAGCCAGTCACATGATGTTGGAGTGTCTGATCCGTGATTTCTGGCTAGGTTGATTAAAAAGCAGGACCACCCTCAACAGGAGGAAAAATAATGCAGTCCCTAGTTTGCTGAGCCTGATGAATACTTTTTCAAAGGGCAGTCAAAGTTGAGGTGAAAATCTCCCAAGCAGATCAAAATACACACAGCTACAGTCCTCATGTTAATAACCTTCAACTGCTTGCTTGATTATGCAGATTTTATTTCAAACCAGGTCTTGTTTTAGGTCGCAAATATGCCACAGGTTATTTTCCCCACACCGACTGATTCCTAATTCTGAATCTGGCAGTCATTTTGAATTTGCTTACATAATTGCAAGTGTTAAGAGCAGGAAAATGTTAGCAATAAAGCCTGGAAAACAATGAGGATCCTGGCAGAAACACAAAATGAAACTACCATCAAAGCCTCCTCTACCAGAGCACGCAGAGAGAAACATGTTTCCACCGACAGCCTGCAGGTCTGTACTATCCTCATCCTCTCCCAAAATCCATGATATTAGCAACCTTGTAATTGTACTGTTGTCATGGAGAGATGACTTTCAGGACAGCTGCGGCTTGGATGCCACAGCCTGAAGCTTAGGCTGATTCCAACACAAGCACGAATGCACCTCTCTAACCATCTTCAAATTATCTTCCTCAAGGACGGTCCTTTTTTTCCTCCGGTTCTTGATCTGTTCCAGAGTCAATCTGGTCTCTCTTGCAGGGAATTTCACCATGTAGCAGGACACCGCGGACAATTTACAATCTTTTGTGGCTGAAAAACACAGTGAAATGAGACTGGAAATGTGCAAGTAGCACTAACACCTTGTTCAGCATCTCTTACTCAGGGGCATGGAAATTCAAGTCCTATCTTTTTCCAAATAATTTGCAGAACTGATACCACATGAGAACAAAATTACACTCCCATTTCCAAGATTTCTACCTACTATCAATTTCAGGCAATCTTAGGAATCCTAGTTCATGGCCAAAACCCAAGCAGACCACAGGTGCACTTCCTTCAGCTGACCAAGCTCCTTGGAGGATTCAGGGGATTCATTTTCTTCTTCTGGTTCCTTCATTAAATTAAGGGACAATCCAGAGGCTCTCTAGCATGAATTGTTTGACTGTTAACTGCAGCAGTCTAGCAGCCACAGAATAATTCCTTCCTCCTAACTGCTTTCGTTTTATTTTCTCTGCCTGTTCCCAGGGCCCCTGTGCAGCATCCTCGTGAAGCGCTTTGGCTGCAGGTTTGCAGTCATGGTGGGAGGGCTGCTCAGCAGCGTGGGCATGGTGTCCAGCTCCTTCTGCAAGTCCCTCAGTCAGCTTTACCTGACAGCTGGCCTCATCACTGGTAAGTGCAGGGAGCAGCGGCAAAACCCAGCTGCTCTGCTTTATCTGAGAGTTGAAAGTGATAAGTGTCCGTACCAAGCGCTCACGCTTTTCACCTAGCTGTGAAACAGAATGAATCTGAGCCCCACAGCTCAGCAGGAATTGCACACTGGGAAGGTTTGCCCTTCACACCCCTTCGACACACACCTCACCCAGCCAGCTCACATCCAAGAGCTGCTCCCTGGAAAAGGCTGCAGGTCTGTAGGGGTGACACAGAGAGCAAAGACAGCTGCTTTCCTCTGGAGCTTCACAGCCTTCTGCCTTTGAAGAGAGGACATTTTTTCCATCTTGAAATGCAAGATTGGGATAATATCCTTCACAAATTCCCTGGGAATGGACTTCACCACTCCCTATCTGGGGAGATGTGAGTTATCTTTCTCTATCCAAATAATGTTTTGGTTTTGAAAGGAAGTAACAGATGGGAACTTTTCAAATATTTATCCTACGTAATTGTTTTTCAACCCCTGCTTTTTTTCTAACAAAGATAAATTAATTTGTGAAGCCAGATCACTTTGGTACCAAATCTGTTGGCTCTCACGAGCTAAGCTGTGTGTGCCGTCAAGAGAAAAACAAAAATTAACACCCTGTTACCTGATGAAAGTGTCAGAAAAGCAACTCTGCCTGCTGAATGCAGTATAAAACCAAGTCCTGGTAGTTTTTCTCAAGAACAACTCCAGAGCACTCTTGGGCAGTGCAGCCTGGACAAACACCGGATTAGATCATAGTATTTAGTACTCCTGAGAACACGGAGAATTTAAAGTATACCCAACATTCTTCTTCACTTCTCATTTAGGGTTACTGGTCACTTATCACTGGGGGCTGTACTGAAGTCATCTGTGGGCACACCATGGGTTTGGGCTCTGCACCTTGTAAGACACTGCAGAGAGATCACATGCTGTTGCTTTCTCCTTCATTCTTATCTTTAGGTCTGGGGTCATGCTTCAGCTTCCAGGCAGGAGTGACTGCACTGGGCTACTACTTTGTGCGGTGGCGGACACTGGCCAACGCCATGGCATCCACGGGTGTCTCTATTGGTTTGACACTGTGGCCACTCCTTTCCCAATACCTGCTGGATGAGATGGGCTGGAGAAACACTTTTCTGATCTTTGGAGGAATCCTGTTAAACTGTTGTGTTTGTGGAGCCGTTATGAGACCAGTGAAGTTTGCATTGGGATCACTAATGCAGTTTCCCAGTCCAGGAGAGGAGCCAGAGAGAAGAGCAGAAGAGGCTCAACTGTCCAACGGAGCATCTTCTCCTCACCTAAAGCTCCAGGAACAAACCAGGAAGATCACATGCTTCCGAGTGCTGCAGAAGTACCTGGCTTTTGATATTTTCTGTCAAAACAAAGGGTACCAGATTTACACTATTGGAGTGACATGGATGATGATGGGGTTTGTGTTACCCCATGTCTACCTTGTACCTTATGCCGTCCAGAATGGGGTGGAGGAACGCAGGGCCGCCCTCCTCATCTCCATTATTGGATTCATCAACATCTTCATACGCCCTCTGACAGGGCTGCTCTCAGGACAAACCATCTTCACAGGGAGACGCATCTACCTGTACAGCCTGGCCGTGCTCCTCTGCGGGCTGAGCAATTTCATTTGTGTCATCTCAGCTGAATTCAGCATGCTCATCTTCTACTGCGTCATCCTCAGTATAGCCATGAGTGGCATTGGGGCCCTCACATTCCAGGTGCTGATGGATGTGGTAGAGATGGACAGGTTCTCAAGTGCTCTGGGGCTCTTCACCATCCTGGAGAGCATCACTCTCCTCATTGGACCCCCTCTGACAGGTAAGAAAAGCTACTGAAGCAGACAAGAGAAAAAGCAAGGCTTTTAGACACTGATGACAAATGATGGAAATTCCTTTCCCTTTCAGTGGCAGAGCACAGAGAGGAATTGCAATAGCAGCATCGTTGCTTTTCTCAAAGTGCAGACATCTCTGATAGGGTCCTTTCCCACCCAAACTATTCTATGATTCTATGAAAACAAAGTACAGCAAAAGAAGCTCAATTTCTACTTGGAGATCAAAAATCTGTTGAAGAATTACTCAAATATTTCCATATAAATAAGCAACCTGTTGAAGAGGCATCAGATTTTTTACCTTAATATCTTTTGCCTTTCCATCTGTAGTGTTAGTGTTAAATTACTCACTTGAAATAACATTCTTCTAAATGTTTTGCACTGAGGCATTCAGTCAGTTATAATGCCCACTGTGCTGGGAAATTTTCTCACAGTATTACAAGTTTTCAGTACAGAGACTCAAACGTCAGTCTTAGAAAGATTTCCTTATTTATTTGTTCTGTTTTCTGACGTGGGTTGTACCAAGGTCACTCATTCCAAAATCCAGAAAGTGGCAGTGACACAGAGGTCCTCTGATGTGTAAAAATCATTCAGTGTGTGGGGAAAATGTTAGAATTTCCTTTCTTGCCTGATTTCTCTGTGTATTGGAAAATACTTTTTTCACAGAAACAGAAACGTCACCTGAGAACTGACTACAGACAAGCTCCAGAATCTAGAGAACAGATCTTAACTCGTTTATGAACGCTTATCTTTTGTACAGGGCATTTTGCTGGATTGGTTAGATTTCACATTTCTGTGAATGTCACTACAGTTGTCTTCACCCTCTATCTTCTCTTTAACCAAGCAGTGGTTTCCATTTCAGGTCTTCTGGTGGATATAACCAGTGATTTCCGCTATGTCTTCTACACCTCGAGTTTCTTCCTGATATCAGCTTCATTATTCATGGTGATCAGCTTCTGTGCTCTGGAAAAAAAAAACAAATTGAAAGACACCTCAAAAGTACCTCCAGACAAGTCTGCCATATACAACAAAACACCAAACGAATCACAGCCTGAAAGTCAACCCACTCTAGCAGTTGTGCACATCACAAGCATATGAAAATAGATAAACAAATGAGGAGGAACAGAGACAATTGTGTGGCTGTACTCTCAAACCTCTTCCAGACGTTGCAAATAAAACAGCTCAGCAGCTGAACTGACTGACACTCTTCCTTTGTGTAATTCTTAAATTTGAAATTCTGTTCACTCTTTTACATTCCCTTTCCATTTTCTTCCAAAAATGGGGCACTACACTGTCCCAAATCCTCCCACTGCTACAAAAGTCCTAGACAAAACAGGCCAGATACAATGTCAGCTACCATCCCCCAGAATTTATCCCAGCAAACAAAGTGTAACTGAAGAAGAAACAGAATGAATCTCCAGCACTAGCCCCAGCACTGCCTGCAGTGCTCCAGCCTAGCTTGCCCATAAGCCAACAAACAAACATACATCTACTGTGTATTTGCAAGACACAATGGGAATAACAGGTGCTCACCAACTGAGCTGACACACAGAGGTCAGCTCCTCCTACTCCATGGCTAAGAATTCTCAGTTTTAATTATTTCCTAGCTGTACACAGCAATGCAAGATAACTTAGGGTGGGAAGTTATGAGAGTGCATTATAGAGCTGATCTTTGGTACTCTCAGGCTCAGTGCTAGGGTCACTGGAGTCTTATCCAGAGGCTGAGAGGTTTCTGGGAAGACAAACAGTGTACAAATCCATCCTTTTCACTTTCTCATCTTGTTTACTAAGAACTTCCAAACAGCCTTACAGAACTTGAGCTCCCTGAGAACAGGGCTGTCTCCCCTGGTTATTTACACATGCCTCTCGAATCCACAGGTTAGAAATAAAATCTTGGATGGAGAACAGCTAACACTTTAGGCTGTGTTTCCACAGGTAAATAATGTGATTGAACTGACAGAGAGAAAACTAGCTCCCTCCCCTCCTGTTTGATGCCTCTCCTACCTGTCTTTCCATCCTGAACTCCCAGCTGCCTTTGGCAGGAGCTCTGTAATGTGTAAATGGAGACAGTGGGCGTACTGAGTGTGCTACAGGATAATAAATACTGCCCCTCAGTCCATTAGCGCTCAGTCCTTAAGAAACTTGAGGCCCAGGGGAAAAAGTTCTCGCCAGCCTTAAACTAATGAAGGTTGCCCCAGTACGTAAGGCAAGCACATTTTAAATACCACCACCCTTTGAAAGAGCTGTTTTTAACATCTACAGACAATAAAATAGCCTTGGACTTAACTGATGGACAAACACTAATGCTTCAGCCAGGTTACAAACCCCTGAGAGCCAGCAGAGCAAGAAAAATTGGCAGGAGATAAATAACCGTCACCCCCTCCCCTCGTACCCTTTCCTGCACCCTCTGTCATTAAACGTATCGTTAACCTTGCAAGCTAAACATATTTTGCAACAAGTACCTTTCCTTACTGCTATGAAACATTCACCAGGAAGTTCATTTGAAATATTGCAAGATCGTGAACCTTATGAGACTCAGATAGTCTGCCAATGTAAATCTTGGAAAAGTTTAATTAGAAAAAAAACCCCAAAACCAAAAAGGTCACGGTAAACTTACACACTCTAAACCATGACAGAACTGCAAAATCACGTAAAAGAGCTGGGCATAGTTTGCAGGCCTGCTCGCTAACTGCAAGAAAAGAAACACGCTTCCCAGGGCCTGAGACTGACCGAGTTCCAGCTGTGCCGGGCCACCAATGGGCGCTCCGTCACCCACGGCTAACGCGTGCGGGGCGGTGAGCTCCCCAGCTTTGTGAAGCCTCCTCAATGAGACAGACTCACTGCAGAACGCTCCTCGCAGCCCCTGACCAGCTTGGATTAAACTCTCAGGGGGCCGCGGGCCGCGCCGGGCACTGCTCAGAGCTGCGGGGGACGAAGCTCGCACCGATTCTGCGGAGTCGCGCTGACCACGGGCACAGCGTGCGAGCTCAGCGCCGCGCCGCTGCTCCTCAGAGGCGGTGCTTTTCACCCCCGATTACTCACTCGCGCTACCCTCAAACGCTTTTCTCGCTGTTGCTCTGCTTGCCTGCATTCGCTCTCTCCGCCTTCCCCACGCCAGTCACATTAATACGCGTCAGTAACGACGGACGTGACTTCGAGCGCAGGGACACGTCTGCGCGGCGCCGCGCGCACATCCGCACAGCCGCGCTCTGTGAGGGCCCGGCGGCCTTCCCGCACCCGCGGGCTCTGCGCTTCCGCGGTCGAACCGAAGCGCTCCCACAGAGGGAGCGCCCATCGCCGCGCCGCTCCCGCCGCTGTACCGCCCCGCTCCTGAGCCCGCGTGCACGAGAAGCGCGCGGAGCCGCGTGACCGCGCAGAGCCTGGGGGCGAGCAGCGGGGCGGGGAGGGAAGGCTCTGCAGAACAAAGGGGGAAACGAGTGACAACACGCGCTTCGCCACGGGCACGGCGAAACCGCGCGACCCGCGGGGCCCGGCAGCGGCCGCAACGCCCACAACATGGCGGCGGCGCCCGAGAGCAACGCCCACAACATGGCGGCCGCCCCGCCCCGCCCCGCGCCGTCCGTTTGCGCGCCGAGCTGCGGCCCTCAGGGCCCGGGATGGAGCTGGGGCGGCTGGAGTACCTGCAGGCCCTCGTCACGGAGTTCCAGGTGACGGACAGCGCAGGTAAGCCCGCTGCCCGAAGCGCGGTGTCCGCCTCGCGTGGCGGCCGCCCCACGCCGCGCTTCCCGTTGCAGAGGCCAAGGAGCAGGTGCTGGCCAACCTGGCCAACTTCGCCTACGACCCCAAGAACTACGGGTACCTGCGGCAGCTCCAGGTGCCGGACCTGTTCCTCGACACGCTGAGCGAGGACAACGAGACCCTCGTGGAATTCGCTATGGGTAAGGGCAGCGCCTCAGCGTGTGCGCACGTCTGTTTTTCTGAAACGTCCGTAATAAAGCGGGGAACGAAACGCAGCGGCGCAGCCCCGCGGGGCCGCGCGGAGCCGGGCACGGGGAGCGCGCCTGGGAGGCCCCAGCAAGGAGTTCGTGAGGAGCATTCAGAGCGCCGTTCTCGCAGCGCCTGGGAGCTGCTCCGTGCTGCACGAAACGGGCATCTGCGAAATCCCGATCCGCGTTTCACAAAAAGAGCACGCGAATGCAAGCGCGCTGAAGGAATTCACTGCTGTTACTGCACTGAGTCTGAGAAAAAGGCTACATAGGACAATTAAAAACCCATCATTTAGTTCTTGATATCGTGAAGACGTATTTTCCTCTTCCTGCTCAGGAAATATATTTTTGTGTATTGTCTTAGGGAAAGGAGAGCTGCAGCGGCCATCTGAGGACAGTTCGGTGCGCCCGCGGCTCAGGGTCAACGCATTGTGCAGCGAATACAAAGATGCAGAATGCAGCCGCGCTGGTGCTATTTATTCCCAGATAAGGTGCCCCTGGATGAGGGTGCAGAATCAGATGCTTTTTTTTTTTTTTTTTTTTTTGCTATTTTAGGTGGTCTTTGCAACCTGTGCCTGGACAAAAGTAACAAAGACTATATCCTGGAGGCCAGCGGGGTAGAGCCCATAATAAATTGCCTCTCCAGCTCTAATGAAGAGACGGTCATGTCTGCAGTCACAACCCTGATGTATCTGACAACGCCGCAGTCGTGCCAGCAGACCACCCCTCTCCCAGTGGTGGAGTGCATGCTTCGCTTCTCTCTCTCAGCCAGCAGAAGGCTGAGCAATCTGGCAACTGTCTTCTTGGAGGACTACTGCACACCTCTGCAGGTGGAAGAGGCCAAGAACCTAAGCAAACACACAGCAGTAGGGATTCCTCTCCCTAAGGACTGAAGCCGTTGGCAGCTTGGGTCTGTTGAGAGGGGCACCTCCCAGTTTTCTCAGGTCTCCAACTAATGCTCAGTAGGTCAAGAGCGTGATGGGAACAGTAAAGAATGAAATCAGTTAGACTGGCTTCAGATTTTAATTACTGCTGAAGAAGATGGTACAGCACTATAACGAGCCAAGAATGCAGCTGAAACTGGAAGTAAATATTTCATTTAAAAAAGGTCATGGCTGATAGTCAGCAGGTTGCTGAGTGCAGCTCAGCACCAGCCTGCAAGTATAACCCTTTCTAGCAGTTACTTTTTCTATTTGGCTTGTTCAGCTTGTATTGCTTCCAGTTCCTAGCAGATTTTGCCACAGCTTTCCACTGTTAACTCAGATGACTTTGAAATGACCTAAACTTCATCCCTCCTGCAGTAGAAAGGTGTTTCCCTGCCCTGGTAATTAGCAGTCCTATTACATACCTTTGGTACGAAATATACCATCTTATCATCACACCATGGAACAGGTGATAGCTATTCTGTAAGTCAGGAAGTAGAAAGCTCTATTTCTCTCGTTACCAATGGTGAGAAAGGTGCAGGTAGAAAAAGAGCTTATGGCATTCAGGTTCACAAGACAAGTTTTCTCTTAATAAAACATTAACTTAAATGTTGTGTAAACAGTTTTGAGTGAGCTCATAAATATTTCTCTACAACATTTGCAGCCCAGCTCCTGCCTGCTGTCACTAATTCACATGGACAGGAGGTTGAAGCCACCTTGCTCTCCTTTCATTATCAGCCAACCATGCAAAAGGTAACCCAAAAGCCAGGGTGGCAACTGCCTAAAAACTTAAAAGGGTTTGGCCCTTTAGCACAGTGCTGCCTGGAAAACAATACTGTGTGCCCGTGAGTTTCACAGTTCTGCTTCCTCCACTTTCAGTCAGACCAAAACACACCACAGTAAGCTTAAAAACACAAAAGCCAGCTGCTTGTCTCTTGTAGTTTCTCTTCACCAACAGCAAATACCAGTAACAACGCCAGAAAAATTAACACAGAATTACCTTCCAGAAAGTGGGGAGCACTCATCACGTCTAACAAGAGCTGCTCACTTTGTGTTATAGCAGACTGCCCCCAGGAGTGCCCTGGTCTGGTGCTCTGCATCAGGGGGATGGGTTTCCCTGCCTGTGGATGAGCTGGTTGTTCTAGCTGTGCAAAGAGCATGCACCCCATTTTGCGTTCGCTCTCCGGGATCATCTTCCAGGTTTCAGCCCAGGACAGCGGCCGCCCGCGCGGTGGCTCTCGCTGGATGTGCCTGCTGTGGCAGCAGGTGAACAGGATGTGCTCCCAGTTCGGATTCTACCCACTTATACTGTGGAGGAAAGTAATAAAATAGAGAGAATTGTCCCATACATCCAAAACTAGACTCAAATCAGCTCTTGTACAGCAATTCTTTCCCCTAGGTCTGTCTGAAAACCCCTGTCATGGAGATTGGCTGTGGCCCAATACACTGAATCGACCCATACTTCCAACGCCCTTCTGTCAGCAAGCATTTGTTGTACCTTGTCTTTATTGAGTTTGATAGCAGCACTGTCTGCTTGTCGAGAGCACATGGACTGTGTCCATCTATCTGAGTCATCTAAGTGCTCACAGTCCCCACCTTTCATGCACCAGTGTCAAACAGAAATAATCCCCACGCTACATCTTCCTCAGCACAGCCCCGACATCTTTCAGGGTAGCATCCATCTCAAGCTCTAGATTTACACAAGGTTTTGTCAGTAAAGATTCTCCAACGTGGGAGCAGCTGATTGGCTTTGAGAAACGCTGGAGGCAGGGCTTACCTTACCTGATCCCGCAACAACAGTTTCTTTGCTATCGCCTGCCGGCACAGGCAGCAGGAGCAGGTCACGCAGCTGCTCCAGCAGCACAGGGCTCGCACGCCTGCGAGAGGCAGCACACGGCAGCACACAGCACGCGGAGGTTGCGCTCCCAGGCTGAGCGCTGGGCGGCTGCCACAGACACAGTCTGTGAGGAAGCCTGGCTGTCGCCGTTAGCCACCAGTCTTTAACACTGAAAGACTCACTTGGTTGGTATGAAATTGCCAAGCTTTACACAAGCAGCATTACAGCAGTCAAATAAATGACCTCCCACCTTTCCCGCAGCGCAGAGCTCATGTTTCCGACGGAGCTCCAGGTGGGGAGGCCGCGCGGCCCCTGGCGGCGGCTGCGAAGGAGATGCGGTCAGTTCCGTGGGGCTCGCGAAGGAAGCGCAGCTTTATTACCTTCCCACTCCCAAGCGGGAGGCGGGCGCGGATTACGCACAGAGCTCCCGAAGTGCCGTGGGAGGATGAGAGCGAATCCGCCGCAGTCAGCACCGGGCAGGGCTCCTCCGCACCGCCCCGGGAAAGCCGGGGATTGACACGGGAGGGGAAGGGTTAAAGACCACAAACTCCGCAGCAGCGCTCGGGTCCTTCATGCAGAACCCCTCCAGCGCAGTACTTCAGCACCGGGTCTCCGTTCCACCCTTTTTTTGGTCTTTTTTTGTAACGCTGTATCGGGATGGAAAGTACAGTGATAACAGCGGGGTGGCCAAGACTCCGGCTGCGGCCCAAGTGCAGCAGCCACGGGGGCAGAAATAAAGGGAAAAAGCTGCCGACCTCTGGAAGGCCTCAGGTGGGCAGGGACCCCCAGAGAGACGCCCTCACCTCCACCGCCCATCAGTGAGGACAACGCAGAACCAAACCCATGAAATAAAACCCACACAGGAAACTTTGCTTCAAAATTTCTATATTATTTACTTTAAGCAACAGTCCAGCTTCGTGAAATTACAACACACACTTTAAAGGATGAGATTTTCACCTCATGGTCAAGCACCAGCATGATCATGCACAGCATTGAGTCAGTCGTAAAAAAAATGCCCTGTAATTCATTATTTACTTCCATGATCCACTCCACCTTTACTGAATAAAGTCTGAATAAATCCCCTCCTAGCCTCAGGCCAGGAGACTCTGGTCATCAGCCCTCTATTTGGCACATACCCTGCTTTATACTCGTCCAGTATCCATCCTTTTTTTTTGAAGGCAGCATGGTGTACATTAACCATTTCAAATGGCACAGCAGGGCTCAAGGCATTTACCCCACGCAGCCAAGGAATTCTTTAGGTCCCTAAAGTTCACATGTGGAAGAAGGGAATGCTCTTGCTGATCACTTGCTGGCCTCTTTAACCAGGACTCTAGACCCTTGTATAGCTAAGGGGTTCTAAAAACCTCAGTACAAAAACCCTCTAAGCACACTTAGAACCAATCTACTCATCTTTGAATTACATTACTATACTTCATAAAGCTTTCCCTCAAATCTATCACTAGAAAACACTCACGTAACTTCCAGCAGATCTGGGGGAAACACAGGACAAAGTGAAAAAACTTGACCTCAAAAAAAAAAAGAAAAAGAAAAAAAAAGAGTACATAAAGTGCTTCTTTTAAATTGAAAGAAATTCGAGATGTACAGTCAGGCTCAAGTTGTGCAGTTCACAAGCATGGGGGGTGAGGGGTGGGCAAGAAACAGACACAAGATCAAAACAGTCAGGAAAGGAAAGGTTTAACCAAGGACTAGGCTGGACTTGCCACCGGGTGGATTTCTCCTGGACGGTGCAGGTGCTGGTGCTACTGGGCTAGGAACAGGTGCAGCAGGCAGGGACTTTTCTTCATTCTGACCTGGGGCAGCCTCTACATCAGCCTCAGTGTTTTCTAGAAGAAAAGAAGCTTTTTCAGGTGTTTGACGTGGATGATGGAAGCCAGAGGGTTTCTCTGGCTTAGGCAGGAGATCAGCTCCTGTGAGTTTTCTCCAGGCTTACAGACACACACGATGCTGCTGACTGCCAGCAACATTTTTCAGCTGCCTGCAATATTTTTCAGAACTCGGATGCCTTCAGTTGAGTTTCAGGCATTTAAGGGTCACATTCTCTGAGCTACTATTAAGGGACCCCAGCAATTCTTTTCAACCCTTTTGTTTTTCAAATGACAAGCAGCTACAATCAAGTCTTGCACATAGTGTGCAACCGTCCCAATAAAACTCAGATCCGATTCGGTGCTGGAAACAAAATCACAGAAGCATCAGTACTTACAGGCAAGAGCTCATGCTCACACTACATTCCCAATTTTGTAACTTGAGGAGAGAATACGCGACAGTTCTGAGGCTTCACACAGAACAGAAGGGAATGAAAACCCGTGCACAGGTGGGCTCAAATTTACATTCCCAGGAAAGCACATGCCAGTTCCATCCACTTCAAATCATTCTGAACAACCACAAGTGAGGACAGGACACAGAAGGAATTTTTCACAGGAAGCACTTTAGATACTTCAGCAAATAATTTATGTATCTACTTCACTGACAGTTAATGAGGACATCAAGATCATTAGCATCTGACATTTTTACAGATTAACGCAATTAGTTATGAGCCAAAGGCCTGAACTCAGCGAGGTATTCTCATCAACGTCTGACTACTTGACAGAACACGGCTATGGCCAACAAGACCGAGGTCTTCACAGTTCTTTATCTTCTCCAGGTCACGGATGAAGGCACCAATTAAACTATTCCCAGCATCACTTCCCATTGCCCACCTTTCCAACCTGAAAAGCAATTACTAAATCCCACCTTTTGCCTCCTGTTTTTATCTAGCTTCTTATCCACAGGAGATGCTTCTCACCAACGCTGTGGCAACTTAGATTCATTCCCTCTGAATCCTTTCAAAAAACCTTCTATGCAAAGATTTTATCACAACCACTGAAGACCCACTTGTGATATCTGCATACAATGCTTACCACGATCTCAAAGAACTCTGGCAGCTTACTGCAGTCTCCATGCAACCTACGGTTCTCCGCTGCATCCTCTAACCCACACACGAACAAAACAGTTCACACGAAGTTTGAAGCTCAAAGCCTCTACAGCTCAAGTACACCGCTGCCTGCTTACTCAGCAAGCTGACAACAGCTGCGGCCACGGCCACCACACACAGCACTGAATGCTCTTCACAGCAGTCTGTGTTTCAAGCAGACCGCTGAGCGTCAGGATGATCATCTTTCTACTTAACACCACACTTCACCTTCCTGCCCGTCATGTAAAGGCAGACACCAGTGACCATCAGTTCGGTGCTGTCTAATTCTCTTTAGCTGGTCCCATTAATCAAGTGCACAGTGATAGCTGATTTAAAAAAAAACCCTTATCACAGGAGACTTCTGGAAAGTTTCTACAGCTTCTTACAGACTCCTTCAGCCAGCTGATACACACAGTGATATTTCTCACATATCAAGGCACTGCATAGTTCGTTAAGCTATCACTGAAGGGGTAGAAGGCAACAAGACCAAATCACATGCTGAAGTTCTTTCATTGTCAGAAGGGTACAACCTCTGAGTTAGTTTGCTACCAAGTACACTGCAAACTATTGGAATCTTTGACGTACGAAAGGAAGTACAGCTTTCAGGCAAGAACATTTCTGTAGAAGGTACGAGTTCTCTTCCCCTAGACAGACACGACTAATAGAAAGCACATGTCCCTCTTGACACCTACCTGAAGTTCTTACAATCAGTTACATACTGAAAATCATTTCCAAAATCAGAAGAGGAAACACCTTTAAATGATGGGAGCTTATCAGATTGATAGTTATGCTGTGAATGTGTAACCAACAGCTTTTATTTGGAGATTCATTCCCTCTGAAACCCTGGAGACAGCTATACAATGTCAAGTGCAAACTCACATGCACGACAAGTGGGGCATTCACCAGCTCACGTCTGCAACCTTGTACTGCTGGAGCGTGGAGTGGTGAAGAGACACAGCTAGCTCTGTTCTCTGTACTAAGGGAAGATACACAAAGCTGACAAGGATGAGATTAAATGAACAACACACCAAGATTCCCAGATACTTGTCACACACACCATTTCCAGTGAGCATTAGGTTTCCACTCCTTTCTAAGTACCATCAGTAGCTTAACAGCCAAACACAGTCTGACATTTTCATTTTACCAGGACTGCCTTCAAAAAAAAATTATTTTAAACTCTAGTTTTAAAATAAAACCTCTAGTTAGGAACACTAACTTTTTACTTCACTCATTTGGAAAACCCCCTTCCAGCACACATTTACTCGGTACTTGCTAAGAACATCTTCCACTGTCACCTTCTGGAAACAAACCAAAGGACAACAAACACTGCACCTGTGAGAATAGCAACTTCTTCTAAGAGTCAGCGTATCATTTTTCACTCCATTTCAGACAGTCCTATTTCTGCTGCCTCCAATCACATCCCTCTCACCTCACCACTCCTCCTCCTGACACCATGGCGAGCTGCTTTTAACAAGTACCAGGAGAAGCAGCAGAGCCCTTAGACTCAAAAAGAAGTATCAGAACCACATTCTCCTGACTGAGGCATAAGGATGCTAATTAAGGTCAGACATGAGAAAAATACTGAACAAGCCCGGATAGTTTTATTAGAAGCAGAGATGTTGTATGACAGTGTTGTATGATGCTCCAAAGAGCATTTTGGCCAGAAATACAACTCTCAGAGGTAGTTAACAGCCACTCTGGAAAACCTCTCATCCTCCCAGCAGAATTCTGCTCAGGATATGGAGACCTGTTAATAGCTTTAGGATCTCCCACAGCTCTGAGGTGTTAGAACTAACACCTGAAGTACTTAGAAAACAGACACATTCCTTGCATCAGGAAGTAAGCCATTCTTGAGGTAACTCTTGCATAGGAGAGATTTCCAGCCTCAGAGCTACTTAAAAATCCCTCAAGGTAAACATGCCTGCTGCTAGGTGAGGTGCCTCTGTTTACACAAAATCTGCATTATGATAATGTACTTCCTTACCGAAAAGTCAGCATTTAAAAAGCAACAGGAACTTAAAAGCTAGCTAATACAGATGCTTTCAGATGCAATAGCTGTTCTTGATTATTTCTGTGAATTGAGTGTTTGTGAGGGAAGACAACAGGGCAGAGGAAAAACCCTGAACTGATTAATGACAAGCTATTATCACTGTAGTATAGTCTATCAATCACTTAAGTCTTTGCAAGATGGTATCCACCTTGCCTTCACATGTTGAGATCTTGATGCCAGCTGCTGCTGACAAAAGAAATGAACAGGACTGTTCTTGTTTTTAAGCTGCTGACTAACAGAGCATTATGCTATTGCATTCTGTATCACTGCTAGCAATTTCCTCTGAAGCAGTTTGGTCGTTTTATTGACCTGATGGGTTCAGGGGACAAACCAAGTTCTTGGGAGAGATCTTTTCTTTTTTTTTTTTTTTGCCTCCCATCCTCTTCTATTTCAAGAGAGAAGCTGGAAAATGCTTTTACTACAATCCTGAAGGAGTTACTCACCAAAAGTTTCACCACCGCCATCTCCTCCCTAGAAAAGAGAGGAACACATTATAACTTACAGTTCAAAAGGTGATTTTAGCTTGCCTCCATCGAGGCGCACTCACACTATCACCCATCTGGCAGGGCACACTGCTCTGGTAAGCAGCATTCTGACAGACCCGCTGCAGCACTTCTGGACCAACACCACGCTCTCAAGGGCAGACAGAGTAGCACAGATGGTTCCAGATGCACACTTCTGCAGCTTTAATTTGATGGATTTCTAAGCACCACATCCTACAGTGACGAATTTAATTTCATCAAGTGGCCATTCACATAACACACTTCTAGAAGTTGAAGTAAAGATTCAATTGAAGTAATCCTAGCAATGTGTAACAAGTGTACCACATTTTACTCCACACTCTGAAAGGCAGAGCTGGGCACAAGCACAGCATCCTTCATTAGGGAGAACAGACAGTAACCAGAACACCAGAACTGTCAAGCAGTAACACAATAAATTAAGCCAGCAGCCATCAGTGTCTCTTTTTTTCCCTAAGTGACTCTTTCCAACATCAGACACATATTTGCTAGCAAGGCCAAGAACATTCATTCCATCCAGCTGATTTAACTTGGTTTTGGAGATACCAGTTTCTGACAATGCTAAAATGTCCTTCATTACACGAACAGCTGAACATTCTTTTCATAATCAGTCTGTTCAGAATGTGACTCAGCACACAGATACCAGAAGTCCTGCAGCAGCAGCCGAGGTTCCACAATAGCACGAGGCTGCAAATCTATGGAAGTTGATAATTACACAGCAAACTTAAGTTGCCAGGATATTAGTACACAGAAACACACGCAAAAATGCATCCCCCTACATCTCAGACCACACTATAGGACATCAGCTTCAGCTTCTGTCAATAAATCCACACAGTTCACTGTAGCTATCCATTGTTACATGCACAAGGCTGAAGATCCCACACCACTTCGCTGCCCTCCCACCAGTAACAAGAGTGAGGAGCTCTAGAAAGCACTCATTTTAGAAAAATGCAACCCTTCCACAACGTGATAGAGAATCACGTGGAAAAGAGAACCTTAGCAGTAAGAAAAGATTTAAGAATAAGGTTTCAAATTCCAAATCACTTTCAACTGTGCAAATGTAATTGATAAAGCAACCATGTACAGACGGTTAGATGTACGTCCAGGTGGCCCATTGCCACCTCCCCACAGCAGGGCACTGACCTTTGGATCTATGACGTCTCCGCAGTTAGCATCAGTTGAATTTCTCTGTGGTCCAGATGATTCAGTGTCTTCTCTGATTTCACCTGGCTTTGTCCCTAAAAGCAGAGATTGATTCTAATTAGGTTGCAAGATTAACTTACTGGGAAAGCAGATTTAAAAAATGGTGGGTGTGTTTTTTTTTCATTCTTCCCCTAATTCTTTTTTGAATTAAAGCTTTACCACTCAAAGTTTGTCCTGGTTCTTTACATGACTCACAAATTACCATTTTACAGCTGCATTTTGTGCAGTTGAGGGTATCACTTCGATGGAAAGCAGGGTCCCATGGCCATCCCCTACTCTAATGGAATTAATCTGGAGAAACTGCATCCAAAAATACACTTCCTCTTAACTATTTGCTTGCAACAACACCGAGGTCCAAGGTTTACACATTAAATAAATAATAATAAAAATCCCATGTCGGCAGTCCTCATTCCTAGCCCTGATCTACAAAGCAGGAAGAGAACTCAGGATTCCAGCCTCGGACACCAGCAGCTTCAGGTCAATCTCACAAATGCATTAACACATCTGCAAAGGAAGCAGTGCTCTTACCCGATGATTTAGCCCAGGAAGGTGGATTTTCTTCAGGAGTCCCAAAGATGCTGGATGCCATTTTGTTCTTTCGCGCAGGTTGTTCTTTTGGTTCATCAAAACCCAAGGAAAAGTTGGAACCACCGCCAGGAGGACGCAGCACTCTGCAGAGAGATCCAGCTTTACAGCCTGCCTTACTCAGAGCACATAAAGGCCAACACACACAGAGATCACTGCTGGCTCCAGCAGTGGGTACCTGCATGGGCTGCGTACCGCCAGCTGCAAACCTCGGGGGCTGTCTGTGCTACACACCGCCTTTTAATAACTGATGCTCACAGTTACGTCTTGAGTGCATAACTCAAACTATAAAACTAAACTGCTTCCCAGCATTCAATGCGGGCATTTTATCTCCACTGCTCTCCTCGTTGGTGTCACTTACCAAAACTAAAACATTCCTGTACTCTGCTCCCATCCTTTCTTCACTTGGCATCAGCAAGAGCTGCTGTCAGACTTCAGCCTGACCCCATTACAAATGAAAAATATTACGGGGGCATGTCAGAATCTAGGTACACAACTCCAAACAGTTGTGCTTTTTATTATTATTTTTTTAGGGAACCCTGTGCAGGCAATTAATCTTCAAACCGGCAGTACAGCAAATGTGGCACATGAGCCACAGTGCTGCTTGCATCACCAATGATTGGACTGCAGCCCCTGCCCAGACCTTCAATCAAAAAACCCCTTACTCTGCAGCAGGGTACCAGACCGATGCAAAGAAATTTCAGTACACCAACAGCACGGCACATTCAACGCATCCAGCGCTGCCAGACAAAGCCCAGACCAAGCCAGGGAAGGTGCACATTCGCTCTTCTTTTTAAACAGTTCAATAAAACGCTCAAACTATAAAAAGTTAGAACTCAACAAGCTGTGTGTTGCTGTCTATGGAGAGTACACCAAAACTGAACCCAACACAAAGAACACGTCAGAATTTACAGCGCCATCACCGCTGGGAACAGCACGTGGGTTTCCCGAGGCTTTGTGCCTGCTGCACTGGAGATCCAGCTCAAACACACTTCTCTAAGCTACGGGACCTCAAAAAAGAGAATAATGAAAAGTGTTTGGCGTGGGTATTTACTATCGCTAACTCGATTTTTGTTACAAAATCCATCTCCAAATATATAATTAAAGGGAGGATCCCATTTGGTTCTGTGTTTTAAGAAATCCAAGAACACGCCCACGGTTTGCCGCTTCTCCTTTCTGAATGAGGAGATGTGATACAGCGATCCTGAATCACCAGTGCCATTATTTTTACTTACATCTGCTGCACTTGTAACGGGAAGAACGATCGCTCAAGAGAGCCTGCTCCACGCCTTACGTCATCCGTATTCTACTACAGCGCTGAAACCAGCGCTCTTATAGGCACAAGCCTCCAAAAACTTAACGCAATTAACAGAAAAAGCAGCCGCAGCCGCAGCGCAATTACTCGAACCGCCCAACGATCACTTCCGCCGCCCCAGACCAGGGCTGGCGTCCTATTCAAGTTCCTCCGCTCCTGCGGTGCTTTAATGCGCCTCAGCAAAGAACCACTCCTAGCACGGCCCCGTTTGTTTGTTAAGCTCACGCGGGGACCTCCACGGCAATCGGACGCGTTTCGCCGGCAGCTCCGCGGCCGCGCGTCCCTCCCACGCGCGCTCCTCAAGTTCCCTTTGTTCCGCTCCACGTTCGCCCCGCCGGGGCCCGGCTCCGGCTGCGGCTGCGGCTCCTCCGCGCCCGCTCAGCCCTCAGAGCTCCGCCGGCGCTGCGGACCCGAGGAAAGGCGTCACCCCCTCCCCCCCCCCCCGGCTCCCTGCTCGCGGGGCTAAGCGTTAAAGCGGCCGTGCACAACGAGCTCATCCGAACGCCGCCGGACGGGGACGAGGGCTCCGGGCAGCGCTCACCCCCAATGAGCCCGAGGGCGAAAAGCGCGGCGCGCAGGTGGGGCGGGGGCGGCGGAGCAGACAATAGAGCCGCCTCGGCCCCACCCAACGGCAGGGCGGCTCGGCGGGGCGCGGGGAACACAGCGGGCACCGAGCAGAGGGAGGGGAGCGCGGCCCTCGGCTGCGGGGCTGCGCCGCGCCGAAAGAGTCGCCTCCCTTCTTTGTTAAGAAGCGGCTGAGGCGGGGAGGGGGAGGCACGGCCCTGGGTGGGTCCAGCGAGCTGCCAGCCCCGCGGCGCGGCCCCCCCGCGGCCGCCGCTCGGCTCAGACCCGTCCCCCGCCCCGCCGAGCCCCCCAAACAGCCGCCGCTGCCCTCGCTGGGCGCGGCCCCTCCCCGCGTCCTGCTCGGCCCGGCACGTCCCCAGCCCGGACCACGCTCGCCGTCCCCTCCCCCCCTCCTCCTCCGCCGCCACGGCCCCGCCGCGCGCCGCCCCAGCAGCGCCAAGGAGCCCCTTCACCCCCGCCGGACCTGGAGCTGTTCCTGCCGCTGGGGTCCATGCCCGAGAAGATGGTCGTGGTGGTCATGGCGGCAAGGACGGAGAAGACGGAGGAAGGGGAAAGGGCTCCGTTAAGACGGCAGCGGGGAGCGACGGTCCCAGGAACGGAGCACCCCGCACCCCCCCGACCTGCGCCGCCGCCGGTGACAACTGCAGCCGCCGCCCGCCCCGGTCGCGCCTTTTATACAGCCCGTAAGTCCCGCCCCCCAGCGGTCTTCTCAGTGGACGGTTCAAACGCATCGCCGAGTTTCTATTGGACGACGCCGTGCCACTCTCCCCTTCGGCCCGCCTCGCAGTCTATTCTGAGGCGCCCCGGCTCATCCTCTCTATTTCATTGGTTGAGCACAGCGGCAACCGCCCGCACCGGCGCCGTGGGCGCTTTTGTTAGCGATTGGCGGAAGGGCGCGCCGCTCACCTCGGCTGCTCTGCGATTGGCTTCGCCGCGCATGAGGCCACAAAAAAAGTCTCCGCGGCGCTCTCCTCGGAGCGGAGGGCCCCCGGCTGCGAGCGGGGAGCGCAGGCGCACTGCCGCCCCGGGACCGCCCGCGCTCATCCCGGCACCCGCTTGGCCGCCCCCTGCACCGGGATCGCTCACGCCCGTCCCCGCGGCGCGCCGGAACAACGCGCGTAGGGGCCATCGCGGCACTGAGGCGTCCAACGGGGCCGCGGCCGCCGCAGACAATAGAAGCCGTCTGCAGGCAGCGGGCTGGGGCAGCGCCGTCCTCCGCGAGACGGCCGCGTAACGCACAGCGCCGCGGTGCGGCCGCCCCGGGAACCGCACCCGCGCGGAACGCGGAGCGCCGCCCGACGCTACGGCTGCGCACAACCGCGCGCTACGACCGCGGGCCTCAGGCGGACGGCGGCTCCGCCCCGCTCCCGCCGGTTCCCCCCCCGCTCCCCGCGGCTCCGCCCCGCTCCCGCCGGTTCCCCCCGGCTCCCCCGTCCCCCCCCCCGGACCCGCGGCACGGCGTCCCGAGCCCGCCCGTTTTCAGACGCCGCCTCCACCGCAGCGCTGCCGCACCGGGACCACCCGCGAGCGCGCCCATCAGAACGCGCACGAAGAGGGACGAGCGCCTCATCTGCTCCAGGCATCGCTCCCGCTCTGCACTAACAGCAGCCTTCAACGCCTCCAAACACTCTAAATTAAAAAATATATTAGTATTGCTTTTTGATCAGGAAACTGCAACCTCCGCTTGTGCTGCTTCACTTCGTGTAGAAAATGAGATCAAGTGTGTGAATAATCAACCAGCCTTAACGCTACTCAGGAAGGAGCTGAACTGCTAAAGCTGCAAAAACAGGACATTACTGCTTTACTGTTTCAGATGTAAGATCCACACATCCTATCAGAAACAGAACAAATACCACTACTATTTAGGACTCTCTGTCCCGAGGTTACGTTACGGCACGTGTCAAGCCACACGAAGCATTTGCTCTCCTGGGAACTTTGAGCACTACTGAAAAGCTTACTGGAACCCACGGGACCTGAGCCTTCGGTCTGAACACTCCCATAGTCCGTAAAGAAAAAAAAGTGCATTTCTGAGATGAAGAAAACCCATTTACTCTGACAAAGCTAGTTTCAAAATAGAGGTTTGCGATCCTAAAGCTTCAGTATTTCCAAGCGACTCCACTGAGGTGCTGCCAGTCCTGAACGCGGTGAGTCCTGAACAAAAGCTGCTCTGCCGATCTCTCCCTCTAAACAAGACCAGGGGATTAATGAAGACTGCTACAGAAACTGGGCCCACGCCCGTTTCCACGATGATGACGTTTGACCAGAATACTTCTCAGCAGCTGTTTGAAAACCTCAGAATCCAAACAATTCCACCTGTTGCTGAAACTCCTCCTGCAATGAACGCAAATAACATCGGAATCTTATTCAGACTTCCAGAAAACAAAAATGTGCACCAAGGCCAGCAGCAGCTCACATTCCTCCAAGGACCTGCGCTGACTGTGAGCCATTTCTTCAGTAGCACCACTGGTCCCACCTTGCCCCCCCCCCCGCATAAGCTGAAATTGAATATTTCCAACTGGCTAAAGCACAGGAACCATTTTTGAGGCAGACACATTATAATTTTTCAGTGTTGCAGTGAGGGTCACAACAGAATCAGTGTCCAGCAGACAACGTGACAGCACTCAGATTACACTGTCACACTCAGAAGTAATGAAGTGAAGGTACTAAGAGAGAAATACTCTCCCAAGAAAATAATCTGGATTTGACCATACCCTTTGTAGAGATGTGATATCTGTTTTGACAGCACTGTTACCTTGTAGCAGCAATTATTTTAATAGGACCTCAGGGATTTTTTATGTTGAGAACATCACCATATCTTGGAATGTTTTCTTATCACCTGCAGTATTTCCTTACACGCTTGGCAGTTTAGCACGTGCCATTTCAGAAATGCCTTGCACTACCAGAACCTCTTCTCAATCAGCATCTCAGACCACTTAATACTGACCATCACAAGAGCCCTTTTAAATGGGCATCAGTGCCACTGTGCTGCTAAAATAGGGTGCTGGTTTTCAGATGTTAACTGAACAGGGGTTCCACTCCAAGTCAATCTGAAAATTGTAATAATTTAATTTGCTTGAGCTTTTGAAAGATTCCAGCTGTTTAGTAAACTAATACTAAAAACTTACCTGTTAACCAGCATGACAAAACCTCTCTACCAATTTTCCTCTCTCTTCTGACACGTGGACTCCTAGTGAAAGTTCACTGGGCTATTACTGCAAACACAACAGCTGTTGGAAATAAAGCCAGAGCGAGCAGCTAACACATCTTCCAATAACATGATCTAAATGGATAGTTTATATCCCTGTAACTTCATACTACTTCTGAATTGCTGAACTTAGCAATAGCTTTTTTACAGAAGATGAAATTGCAGCAAAAATCACTTAAGCCCCAGCAAACAGCAGCTCACAGGTAAATTCTCTAAGCAGCACAGGGGTACCATTAACAAGGAAGAAGTTCTGTCGTATGGTGAGTACTGCATGACCACAGAAGAGTTCTGAACAACGAGCTGAGTGGAAAAAGCAGTTAGCATTCATCATCTCACATAAACATCACGCTGCACTGTTAAAGGACCTATTCCACAAATATCAGGAGCCATCACACGAATGGCAGAGCTGTGTTAGGAACTGATACATTTAGGCGGTCAGTGCCTCCTCGTTTCTTTTAGGTGCTCGATGCCAAATACTAAATGAAAATTCAATCTGTGCTGCAATATTTCCACAGATGTCACATCAATTGAACTCTCGGTTATGTTCCTCTTATATTTTTGAATTTTGGTTATAGTTGGGCACAATTCACTTCAGGATGTCTCGCTTTATTAACAGAACATTACATCACAAGAGCCCTACACCAAAGTTAACAACGGATGAAGTACCACTGTCTGAATTAATGAAATTAAGGCACTGCTTTTGAAAGCACGCTGCTGCGTACCTGTAACTTAACTTTACTGCCTCAGGAAAGACAGATATTAGACAAGATATAGCAGGGAGTTTTGAGCTCCACAGTCTAAACTTGACCTAAAAAAAAAACAACACAAAAAACCAAAGCTGTACTTAAGGAAACCTCACCCTTTCTTCAGAAACTAAAGCAAGTCCAAACACCTTTCTTTGGCCAAACAAAATAAAAACAACTTTCACCTGGGAGAAGTCCTGGCATGACAACAAACAGAAATAATTCTACACAGTGCTATCAGTTGTGTAGCCAGGTTGGAAGCCACAGATTCTGAAGTCCAAGAGGAATATATTCCACGTGTACCCTACCAAAGGTGTTGGTAACCCGATAACCACCTGCTCTTCTTTTCAGCCCCTACATGAAAATTTTCACAGGCCTTCGTAGCTCTAACTATGGAAACATTTGTTCACAAAAAAGCAATTCTGACTTGCAATGTGCCACAGAAGTCTCCGAGATACATTCCAGAATAACAAATTATCTACTTAGCATTGGAATTATCTAAAAAGTACCACAATGGCATAGAAGAAGTGAAGTCCATCAGCTGTATAGTCCAAAGCAATTAGAAAAACCCAAAAAGACATATTTCTGGTAGTCTACTTACCATGCAATTAACATTAAATAACTTAAAATCAATATGTAAAACAAAGAAATAATCATCCATGAACTAAACACATAAATCTATCCCTTTGGCACAAAATCAAAGGATTTCCACATCCAGCAGACTCAGACCTAGCATATAACAATTGCTTCTTTTCAATTAACCATTGAAAAATTATCACCAGAAGGCAAATTCTGCTAACAGTACCCAAAAGAGCATCACTACTTGCAACTACCAGACAATATTTGAACATTCCTAGGACATAAGAGAATGCTTTGGGTACGCTGGGTAGAGTTATATCATCTTTCACATTCATAAGTTTCACCGCAACTCTCATCTCCCTCCTGAGAAAAGTCAAGAACAACAGCCCTGTGGAAAACAGTAATGAAGAACATCACAGTCACTGCTGCCAGCGTGCCGAGGGAGACAGCCCTTCCTCCCTTTCAGGCAGGAACACTGCAGCGGTAACCCGAAACGTGGAATCTTCATCACCGTAGCTGAATACACCCAAAAAGAAAACTCAATTTTTTATTTTTGCTTTACATTTCCAAGCATCTCCCATTTGATACCATGGTAAACTGAATGCTTAACAAAATGATTAGCTCTTTATAACTTACGTTTACATCAAAAGGCATTCAAATACAAAGTATTAAATATACTTTTCTAACAACAATATTGGTGTTTCTACGAAAGACTGACAAAAAGAACCCAACCCAAAGCCATAGGCAACCAGGGCCAGTATTATGCAGCTTGCCTAATCAAACATTTTTGGTTTAGCAGAACATACACAAAAATCAAAACAAGAGGAAACAGACTTCCACTTCCAGTTCCACAGCTGGCTGGCTGGCTGAGGGCTCTCAGGGAAGCCTTTCACTTTCCAATAGTCTTCCCCCTGCAACTGGGGATTATGCTTATTTACTTACCACACAGAAAACTGAGAACTGCAAAACATAAAGTGCTGCAGAGAAACAGCTACAAGTTCTGAGTACTAATATTCCACAGGAAAAAAAAAAAAAAAAAAAAAAAAAAAAGAAAACTGGTTATTTTAAACAAGAAGTTTATTTAAACAACAAGACGCTTTACTAGAAGGGAGAACTATCTAGGTTTTTTTTTTTTTTTTTAAAGAGTAGTTTACCCCTACTTAGACAGATTGCTCTACATGTAACAGCTACGTACAAAAAAGTTATAAAATTGTCCTTGGTTTTACAATGATAAAAGAAAAACATTGAAATTATCCAATCAAACAAGGTATGTAAGGTCTTTGTTTTTAAACAGTGAGAGCAAAATAACTTACTGGAATATAAAGATAAAAGTAGAAGGAGCATGCCACTAACGGAGGAAAGGGCATTTTCACAGAACCAGTTTGTTTTCCCACCCCATCTCCATTAAATGTTGATCAAAACATACTATTGGCCATTTAGTTAAAAAAAAAAAAAAAGTGTTTTGTCTGTGCACATACACCAGTTACTTTATGTACAATAGAAAGAATAGGAAAAAAAAAATCAAGAGAGAAGAGAGAAAACTATACTGCAGTAGTCAGGATGTGGCTGAACCAAGTCTCATTTTTCTAATTGTGATCGTGTTGCCTGTGGGAGCACAGTTCTGGAGAAGAAAGTAGCAGGTTCTTTTTTTGTGGTTTGTTTTTTGTTTGTTTGTTTTTTAGTAAACTCCTCCTGTTTGTTGCTGGAACACATCAATTGTATCTTCATCCTCCATTTCCAACTACAGCAGAAAAAAGAAGAAAGGCTTTCAACTACTATAAGCTGGGTCGTTTTCACATTCCTTTTTCACGTTTATTTTTTATGCAACTTATCCAGCCCAGCCCCACTCCCCTCCATCATCATCACTGTGCATTTAACCTACATCACCATGATTTAAAAGCAAAGAAATACGTGTAAATAAATGCTAGTGGGTAACCAGTCCTAGAATTAATTCTTGTATTTAACTTCAGGGTGCGCTGTAGAGCTCCTACAGAAAAGATGAGTGTTTCTAATATTTTCCTTTTATTGTCTACTTTGCCATTGCATCTTCTTTCTCCTCCTATTTAATTCCTTTGTTTACCTTAGAATACTGCCACAATTCCACTTTGCTGCTGCTGTTCAAATGTGCAAATGGCTTCAGCTACAGCACTAAAGAAAGCATACTATAATTGAGCCCCTAGGCCAACCAGGCAGCAGAACAGAGAGTTAGTAATTACAAAGGAATAGAAACATTTTATATGGTCAACAACGTAACAATCTGTCAGTGAGAAACAGCAATACTTCATTCCTGCAATCCTTTTTCCCAACATAAGTTTTGCAGTTGATGCTCCTGGGGCGTTACCTATTGACAAAACCTGCACCAAGACTGCAAGTACAGCTCATCTAGAGCAACCTTTCCAAACAGTCCCAATTTCTGCTCCAAGAAATCCAATTGTTCCACAGCATTTAGTGCAGCTATAAACAGACTGATCCTCAGCTTCAGTATAACATGGATGGAGAGAAAAGTGCCCTGATGCCTCAATCCTGAGCATTTCAAGACTGTGGCCGTAAGAAGCACATTCTTTGGAGAACCTGCTATAAACCTAAAAATAAGAGTCCCTTATTTTGTAATGAGTAGTTCTAAAAATCATATAAAACTAAAATTCTGCTTAAACACAGCCACGTGGAGCAGTACAGAAAAACAGTCAAGTTACAGTGAACCACTCAGCTGTTGGAATGACCTTTGCTTTAACCACATTATAGACTACTTAAACTCCATGATATTCATTAATTTTATGTCTCTGAAACACAGCCTCAAATTACAAATAACAAAAGACGACTTATAAAACGCAAGTTTACAGGCAGGATCTCTGGTAACATCCTGGCAAGCCTTTATAAAAAAAAAATAAAGTTACTGCTTCAGGAAAAGCTCAGTTCTTACCTCACTGGTCCTTATTTCAGAGCTGTGACTCAATAACGTGACAGTCTTACAAGATTCATCACCTACTAGCACTGTACTTCATCTCTGTACTACTACAACGATACAGACTTGTTACGTAAAACACACAAGGAGTCTCAGAGTTCATTTCCAATAGCTCTGAACAAACTGTATCAAAACATAACATCTAGTCCTGCAGCAAATCGCCAGTACAGTTCTTCAGTTTTGTGTTTACCTGTGCAGGTGTGTCTGTTTCATTAATTGGCTGCCCATCGAACCGGAATCTGATTTGCCTCATCGACAACCCCTGGGCAAAGGGAGGCAAACAAAGGGAAGTAAGTTTTCATACAAAACACTCACTACTTTTAACTTGTTACTAGAATTGTGCCACAATCACTGAAAGCCATCCTCCATAATGCATAAAGCAGTTTTCATACTCCCCTCGTGCGCTGACTTTAAGGCATTTCACTACAAACCCTTGCAATCTGCTCTGCATTAAAAACTGCACTGTGCCCAATTCCTCACAGAAGCAGCAGTGCCCACCCACTGAGCTACAGTAATTTCTAGGATACAATTTTCACCCCAAAGGCTCAGACTTTTATAATGCTTTGTAATAATAATTCACAAGGGGGGGGAAGTAGATGCAACACTTTGGATAACAAGTGTTGAACACTGATATTAAGTACAGCTCTTTCCCCAAAACAAATGTATCCTAAAACATCTTCCTGGGAAAGCAGCAGCTGTCTATTAGCACAGAATAGCCAGCAATAATTTTTCTAACCTTGAAACAAGAATCAAGCAGAATAAAGTCTCTCCACATATAGATGAAATCAACTTTCCAAAAGAGTTTAACTTCAAAACACGAGAAATTATTTAATAGCATTTGGGACCAGCACCTCTCCCACACACACCAATCGTTTTGCTGGCCTAGTCCAACCCCCACGAGACTGCTACTCATTCTTGCTTGAGCCAACAGAGAAGTCTGTGTCTCCTTCTCTCCCAGTGCCATTTCCACTCTCTAAAAAATTACCTGGAGATACAAGAACCCTGTGGGCTTTTGAAGTCAGTCCAGTGTACTGCACGGTTCTGCTTTGGCACCCCTCAGAAGGAGCCCCCATTTAGCCATGCAAGAGCGCACGTAACACACACAATAAAACGTGGCATAGTTACAGCTCGTGAGTTTTTAAGGAGAAACTTAATACAGAATATGATGATGAGCAAAATTTCTGTTAAGTCTTTATAGTTCAGAGCCAATACATTCTTCCAGTTTGCCTAAGATTCTGCAGTATTCACTCAAACCATCATCACATCTAAGAAAACTAGGTGGCTAAGTGTCACAGCAGCAGCCAATTATTGCAGAGCAACATTTGGCTGCAGCTGAGTTCTCAGGCTCCACATTTCTTAAAATACATGCTGCCTTTTTAACCTTGGGGTTTTTTGCAGGTTCTTGAGAACTTCAAGCTGAATGAATGCTAGCTACAAAAACACTGAAAAGCTGTACCTCGGTGAGATTAGCATCCACAAAATGAGAGTATATTTCATTAATTATTTTAAGTAGGAGCAAATGGTCACAAATAGTCTTCATCTTCTAAATGTACAATTCCAGGCTTCGTTACGGCCATTTCTATCTACCACATGCAATACATTTTCATTATTTAAAGCTGCTAATTCCTGTCACACACAGCTTCCACCTCTAAATTTCACTGCTTAAGTATTTTCAGTCTGAGAATACTTAATTAGCAATATGAACAACTTTCAGATTCATGGACTACAAATGCTTTTAGAGGGTTTGAGAAGCACCTCTGAAATAAAACATAAACGCAAGTCCATCTCTACAGAGATATCCTTTAGGTGCATAACTGCTTATAATTTATATCATTAAATGCATGTATGTCTCCCATTCTGAAGATTGTTTTTTCCCTCCAACCTTTTCTTTTTTTTTAGTAGAAATTCAGTTGACAAGTTTTAAAATATAACTTCTGTTTGTATCCAAGTAACCGAAGCATCTTTCTCAGATCTTTACAAATCCTTAACCAATCCTTACCCCCCAAAAAGGCAGATGTTACTGCACTACGTGTCTGGAAAACAAAATACTCAACTGATTTACAGAATGCAACACAGCTCTATGACAGAGAAGTGGGAATTGAGCCCACAGCCTCAAACACTCACAGCGCGTCCCCAGAATCCTCACACGTGAACACACGAGTTCAATGAGAGGTAACTTTCCATGTCTTCAACTGTATCGCTGTCCAACTGCCACAAACCCCAGGTTTTGTTTTTTTTGTTTTATTTTTTTACTGCTATGAATGTGAATTAGAACTTGCTTTGCTGCGTGGTGATGTAGTTACCTTAGTGTCAGCACAAAGGTATTCTATTCTGGTTTTCTTGTATCTGTGTGTTTGCAGTATCACTGAGTATTTGTCTTAAAAATATTTCTCCAATTTCAAACAAATGAGGTTTGTAGCGAAGGAAGTTTAAAAGGCAGACTTGATAAACACATCACTGGTAGCAGAGACAAAGTTCACCAAAAACTTCAGAAGAAACATCACTTTTTTGCAAGTGCTTTTAAAACTTGCAAAAACTGCCTGCAGCCCAGCAGGTTGGCTGCAATTGCCACACCAGCAGAACGCATTTTTTCCATCTCTCAGAGGACTAGATTGACAATTGCAACACATCAGAAAAAAACAAAGCTCATTGTTAAGCACAAAGGTTCCTTCCTAAGGTAGAGGTTAAATGCTTTTAGACCTTGAAACGCTCATTGGCATTCTCTCATTTTAGTACGGAAGCATTAAGATAATCAATCAGAGCTCTTGGAGCAGCCTAGTAGTTAAGTCAGTGTTATAATACATGCTTACCACCCAACTCTACCTCAGTTCTTTCTGCAGGTTTCTAACTCACCTGTTTCCACTCAGACAATTTTAAAACACAGAGCAACAGTCCCCACCTACAATCCAGGTTTTACAGATAACCCACCTTCGTTTAACCCATTTCCTGTCACCACTCTCAGTCCTTTCTAGAACAGATCCCAAGAACAATACACCCTCCACCGCACAATTAGTTTCTGTTAAGCTTCTATCATTCTAAATATTCACAGTTCTAAGACTTCACTGTTTTCACCCATGCTTTTCCCCAGACAATGCTCTGCTGTGTTTGTACAAGATCCGTACCTGTCGTTCACAATAGGCTTTCATTAGTTTACTAAGTGGTGTATGCCTCTTAATCTTAAACTGCACCACAGACCCATCTTGCCCTGCCACCTTCAGATTAATGTGGTCATTGTTTTCAGTCTTCACTCCTTCCTGTTGAGGAAATAAAAAAAAAAAAAGTCTTAAAAGCTATGAAACGAGAAGTTGACATTTTACCAAAGTGCAACAGGTCATTAAAAAGAAGGAGGAAATCAAGTTCTTGTTGCTGTTTACCAACCTGAAACGCTATGGAGGAAATAAACGATAGTGCAACTCGGACAATAAACAACAACAAAAACCAAGTGCAATGTGAGTCGTCATTCCCAAGAGTGGTTCACATGCAAGGAGTTAAAAAAAAAAAAAAAAAAAAGGATTTATATCAAGTGAACAAACACACACAGCACTGAAAAGGAGAAAACCTACACATAACTGTAACCCCAAGCGCCGAGGAGCCCATTCCACACTTTATCTCAAACTTTTCCCAACTCCGCTAAGGGACGGCTCAACACGAGTCCCACGCGCTCTGCAGGGCCGCTCCGCACGGCCGCCGCTGCCCCAGCAGCAGCAGCAGCAATAGCAGCAGCAATAGCAGCAGCAATAGCAGCAGCAGCAGCAGCAATAGCAGCAGCAATAGCAGCAGCGGTAGCAGCAGCAGCGGCAGCAGCGCGGCCCCGCGCGGCCGCCATGTGACAGCTCCGCGCCGCTCCTCGCATTGTTTTGGTGCCTTCAGATCCCGATTAAAAACGGAGAAAGGAAAAATTAAAAATACAAATGAAAAAAAAAGAAAAGAAAAGAAAAGAAAAGAAAAGTAAGGAGAGGGGAGAGAACGAGCGGCGAAGAATAAAAAGAAAGGAAAAAAGGGAGAGAACCCCCCAGGAAGGCCGGGGCAGCGCGGGTCGCGGCCGCGGCCCCGCCGTGCTCGGATGCGCTGCTTTTATTTTTCCGCTGAACCCGAAGCGCCGCGCGCGCCCTCCGGGCCCGGGACCCCGGGGCGGGCGGAGCACAAAAAGGGCCGCGGCCGCCGGGGCCGCTCCGCGGGGATGGATGCTGCGGCCGCGGGGCGGGGGGCGGCCGGATCCGGGCCCGCGAGGAGGAGGGGGAGGGGGGGGAGGGGGAGGAGGAGGAGGAAGGCTACGGCAGCAACCGCCTCCGGCACTGCCTCTCCCTGAGGAGGGCGGGAAGGCAGCCCGCGTTCCCCCCCGCCGCCGTTCCCGGGGCTCCTCCGCCCGCCCCGCTCCCCCGGCCCCGCTCCGCGCAGGAAAATGGCGCGCAGAGGCGGCGCGGCCCTGCCCCGGCCCCGGGCCCAGCGCGGCTCCCGGGCCGCCCAACACCGCCCGAGGGGCGAAGCGAAGGGGCGGAGGGGGCGGGGAGGCGCCCGCCTCACCTTGGGCTTCTCGTCGGCCATGGCGAAGTCGGCGGTGTCCGGGACGCTCCGAGCGCCTCACAAAAGGGGCAAAGGATCGACCGAGCGCGGCGGCGGAGAGAGGAGGGAGAGAGAGAGGGAGAGGGGAAGGCGGGGGGGGGGAGGGGAGCGCGCACGCACCGCCGCGGGGCCGCGCCTTGCCCCGTGCGTGCGCGCGCCCGCCGGGCTCTCCCCCACCCCTCCCCCGTAGCGCGGCCCCGCCGCCCATTGGGCCCCGGCGGGCGGAGAGGGGGGGAAAGGGCGGGGGGAAGGCGGAGGGGGCGGGGGGAAGGAGAGCGCGCGCGCGCCCCGGCCGTTACATAACGCGGCGCGGGAGGCGGAGCGTGCGCGCTCCCCGCCGGCTGCCCGCGCGCGCCCCGCCCGCCCGCCGGGCGCAGCGGGCCGTGCCGTGCGGCGGGTATTGTCCTCCTCAAAATGGCCGCCGGGCCGCGCCGCCCATCCCCCTCCCGGCCGGGCAGCGCCCCGCGCCCCGCGCTGCTCCTCAGCCGCAGCCCCGCGCGGCTCCCCGGCTTCCCCTCCGCTGACCCCTTCCCACCGGCCGCCTCGCTCCCCTTCCACCCCCGCTGCGGCGCCGGCACGGTGCAGCGCTGCACGGCGCAGGTGGCACGGCGATGGCTCTCCCCGAGGAATGAGTTCGGTCTGTGACCCGCGAGGTCAGCGCTCCCAACGCAAAGGGCAGAATCTGTCATAAGTGAAACTAGGGCAGTCTGGGTCTAGTTATTATCTTCTTCAAGTGTCGGAGAACGTGAAACAGCATTTCAAAAAATGCAATAGAGCGTCTTCTGTATTTTATACAACGATTCCTCCGTGATCGCGTCAGTGGAGCAGTGACCCCAGGCAGTGCACAGCACCTCAGCTCCGCACGCGCTGCCTCGAAGCAGCTCCTCGTCCTTCTGGTACCGGCACAGCGTCTGCCACCGTCCCGGCAACTTCTTCCCCAGCACGTGCGGAAAAGAGCCACCAAACGTGGCCCTGCCAGGGGCCTGCGGCAGAACCCGGGCCGGTGCTGATCCAGAGCAGTCACAAAATGGGATGTGTCCAGAACAAGCACCTCAAGTGGTGAAATACCGGCTGAACAAAAAATGAACTTACTGAGCAAAGACTTCAGACTGTTCTCCCAGCAGATTCAGCTCTGCCTTTTGTCACATTGATGCACATCCCCGTGCCTCCCCTTGGAGGGCGGACGCACAGGACGTGTTTTGTTTTACTGCAGTTGCCTGGAAATGGAAGATTAATGCCCGCTAGGAACAGGAAGCTGAACGTCTGCCTGAGTCCACGGTTAGGAAAATAACGCGGCCGCATCCATACCTGACATGGTAGTGATGGCGGCGCAACTGCCAACTCCCATTTGGGTGGGACCCTACCTGCTCCTTATCTTTCGACCACTAAGAAGCAGGACCAGATGTGAGAACAAAGAAATAAAGCATCTTACAACCCACTCAGTTTTTCTACCTCATGCACTGTGCACTGCTTTTTTAAGCAAGACTCAAATCATGCTGGGTACGCTGCAGAACAAAAGACAAGGATCTTCAATTCTATTTATAGAAATTATGCAACACCACAGAGGAGAGACTGCTGTGTCACAAGACTGATGTTGGTTGATGGTCTTGTTTATCTTTGTTCTTGCCATCCCTTTCCACTCCCTCTTTTAAGATCACTGTGTTGCAGGCCATGAGGAAGATTACTTTGGGAGTGGCTTTGGAGACGGAATGAACTGGTCAAGGCTGAGAGCACCACGAGAGAGCTAAATGCCAGGATGAAGTTAAGTGGGACGTACATTAAGGCCAGCATCACAAATAGAACAAATCTGCTTAAGAGGAGACATGAAAATAAGCTGGATTTTATGAAAACATATGGGATTTCTCTACTGTTGCAGAAGTTGTATCTGTTCAGAAAAGATGAAAACTGTTTAAGCTGTACCACCATTGGTCTTGCTACCAATTGCTGATTCCTTTTCTACATCCCCTGTATTTATATGGCTTTTCTTCTTACAGAACAAGAGGAAACTCACATTATGCAGGAGATCCAGTTGAGCCAACAATAAAGTGCTAAAAAAACACAAAGATAACTGGCTACACAGCAGCACTCAGAGCAAGCGGTGGGGGGGATGCCACACTGGGAACTACAAAAGACCTGGTCCTGCAGAGTCTGGGCTGCAGCAGAGGGGGGCAAAGGCAAAGCTTTATTTCTCTCTGAGCTCCTCCTTTTTAATGCACAAGAGCTGAAGAGGTGTGAATGGGGAAGTGTCACAGTTAGAATTCCATAGAAATTCCATCTCTGGAGAAAAAAAATCCCATGTTTCTCAAGTATTTCTGTGTCTTGTTTTATTCTTGTACAGTAGTTTCTTAAAGAAGAAATCTGACTTACATAGATCTTGCAGAGCACTTAAGCTTAATTCTCCACTGTTTTCTGAAGAGGGCAGGGTACACAGGCATTCAATCTATGTTCTCTTCCACATCAAGACTTCAAGAGATTAAGATTTTTAAGATAATAAGACAGCTGCAGGCAGAATTTATGTGCCTGTATACATCAGCAAGCATAAGCTTACAAAAGCAATTCCAGACCCTTCACAACTTTACTGTTTTACAATTAGTGCAATGCAAAAAATAACAAGATAATAGTTACTAGAAATATAAGCAAGAAGTAAGGCCGAGGCTGCCTCTGTCATCCAAACTGGAACCCAAAATCCAGGAAGAAAACTCCAATGTGGTGTTATAAAGCAGTGTTCCTTTATTTCTCAGAGTACATACTGGGTGACTTGATGAACAAGCACACTCCCTCAAAGCTGAGGTTCTACATTTAAACAGGTAAGATATGTATGCAGTACATATTCATTCTTTTCCAAGAACTCGCTAAAATGTGCTGATGTTCCTCTGCATGCGCAGTTGCATTTAGTGGTCATCTGCTCACTTACTTTATCCTCATTTTTCCACCATGAGCTTCGTCGCAGAGACCTTCAGCTGTTTTTCCCCAGTCTGACAAACTTCCATTGCTTCTTAGGCCACGATGAGCAACGTCCAAAACAACAGACATGAAACTCCACAGAAAACATCCTTGCACTGGGCGAAATGCAAAGACAAATCTAGTAGCAGTACTCTATTACAACTCCAGTGCCTCTTGTGAAGCAGAAGCACTCGTTGATTCATTTTGTTAAACTCATATACTGGTCCTTAAACTAATATACCGGATCCCCACTGCTAAACAAACCAGCCTATGTCATCTTCTCAGCCAGAGCTCTGAAGGGCCAAGTGGCTTATTCAAATTTTGCTCTTTGTTAATACTAGTAGCACTAGGAACAGAAAAACACTGCCTGGGTCACAGCCTGTTCCATGCCTCCCCTTTCATGGTGCTTATCCTTCTCACCTTTTCCCAACCTATGAGATTATTTTCAAACCTTCTATTTTGCAACTTTTTATTCCCTACCGCATCAGACTGTGACATTTTTCTGTTTTCCCCCATCCACAGAAAACTGTCACATTCTCATTCGGCCTCTGCCTCCGGTGGCTGAACCCAAAGGTCAAACTCTGAAGTCTTTTTGAGCAATATGGACTTCTGTGCTGACATTCTGGCTGTCAGTTCAATTTAATTGCACAGACCGGACAGGCACAGGAGCCTTTTTGAGAAGGAGTGCAGGCACATCTCTATTCTAGACACATGCAGCCCTCCAGCCAACCTTCCAAAAACGACTAAGATATTTCAAACTAAAATTCACCTTTGCCAAGGTGATTTCCCCAGGAAAGAGCCACTTTCGAGAGCACTAGAAGCTGCAAGCGTGAACAGCTACTGGCATTTTTAGTTAGTGAGCAAAGGGGACTGTATCTGTCACCAGACAGCAGGAAAGGATCAAAGAGCTATAGCTTCTGTATCAGTTTTTAGTTTTTCAGACTTTGAGTAGTTGGGATCCTGAGGTGGGAGAGAATGCTATCCCGCTTCTATATCCTTACCTTAGCCATCAACACATCTTTCTCCACACTAAAAAAGAAAAGATGGGTGAGACTGGTGGGCGCTCCCCAGGGCTCAGGCCTTGCACTAGAGTCGTACAGGCTGTTTGGTAAAAGAAAGCAAGATAAATGCACAGGATAACTCCTTGGAAGAACACAGTAATGCTCCAGGCACCCAAGTGTCCTAGAAAAGCCCCCAGCGGCAAGTCCTGCTGTCACACTTGGTGCTCAAATGAACTCACGTGGAGAGAACTCCTTTACTTCACTACTGGGAAAACAAACAGCACCTCCCATCCTTCTGACAAGGATCTCACTTGGCAGCAAGCCTCAGGTTTCCATTAAAAGAGTCAGCCAACTCTCTGGGAACTCAGAATTAGCTCTGTAGTACCTTTTACTTGTAAAAGGTGGGCTCTGTGTTTTCTCGGCTGAAGAATAATTCAGATCTAAAATTCAGCATTAATGTCCTCCAGAGTCATATCCATAGGGCAGCACCATCTTCTAAGGGAGCAGAACTTGATTCTGTGAAAGAGATTCAGAAGCACCCACATCCCCTTGTACGGGACTCTTGCCTACCACAAAGGATGAACTCTCTTAAAACGGATTTGTTTTGAAAGGTTTCTGAAGATTTATTTCAAATTCTCCCACCCTGCAGAAGCCATTCCTCCTGCCTCTAACAGACACCGCTTTGTTCCGAGCAGGTCACTGCAACGGAGAAAAGCACTAGCTTTGTCTGTACAGAAAATGATGGACGCAGTCGCCAATAAAGAGGCAATCTGGCAGCAAAGCGACGCAGCATTCATTTCATGACATCAGCAAATGATATAACTGATCCTGAAAAATCAACCCTACCCGTGGCAGGGGAGTTGGAGCTGGAGATCCTCGAGGCCCTCCCAGCCCAGGCCGTTCTGCGAATGCAGGATCCTGTTCCAGAGAGCACCAGCGAGAGAGGGACCGACATTTTCTGGATAAGAGTTCAGCAACACAGCACTGTTAGTTTTCTTACCACGCGTGCCACCGAGCAGCGCCAGTACCCACGGGAGCGGGGAGCGCAGCGAGGCGCGTGCAGGAAGGACGGACGGGCGGAACGGAGCAACGAGCGCACGGGGCCGCTCCGCAGCGCAGCCCAAGGCCGCAGGAAGAGCCGTGCTCGAGCCGCAGGAGCCAGCGGGACGCGGCGCGGGGCTCCTCGGCCCCACAGCGCAGCTCACGGAGCGCGTCCTGGGCGCTCGTCACGGACAGACCCCGACCGCGAGAGCGCGGCCGCGGCGAGGCGGGCGGACACGGCCCCGTCCGGGGATTGGAGCGCAGCGCAGCGCGGCGGCCCGGCCCCAAGCGCTGCCGCCCCGCCCCGCCGGGGCCCTCAGCGTCGGCGTCGTTTCCGGGGGTGATCGGCCGCGCCTGCCCCAAATTCGCGGAGCTCCGGCGGTGCCCGGGAGAGGAGGGGGAAAAGGACGGAGCTGTGCGGCCGCCGGCCGAGGGGGAGCGCGGCGGAGCTCGTCGGACGGCGGCGGGCAGCGCGGCGGGCAGCCGCGGCCGGGCCTTCCCCTCGGGCGGGAGAGCGGCGCGGCCATGGAGGAGCCCGACACGGAGCCGCCAATGACGGTCAGCGCCGGGAGTGCGGGGCGGACCGGGCGGACCGTCCCTCCCTTGCGTTGCGTTACCTTGCCGTGCCGTGCCGTGCCGTGCCGTGCCGTGCCGTGCCTTACCTTACTTTGCCGTGCCTTCTCTTCCCCTGCCTTCCCGCAGGTGGTACCGGGCGCCGACCCGGCCCGGACGCAGCTGTGCTTCGAGTGGGGCCCGGCCGAGATGCTGCTGTGCGAAACGCTCTTCGGCCGCAGAGGTCCCGGGACCCCGGGGGGCAGCGCGGCCCCGGCCCCGGCCCCGGCCCCGGCCCCGGCCCCGGCCCCGGCGGGGCGCGTCGCTGCAGGCGGCGGGGACGGCCGGCCGGGCCCCTCCTGCGTCTTCGTGGTCCGCAGGGACCAGGACATTTACATGGAGACGCTGCGGAAGCTGTTCAATGAGTCCCACGGCATCTTCGTCGGGCTGCAGCGCTGCGACGAGGAGCAGAGCGCGAGGGCGAGGAACGCGCAGTGAGCGGGGCCGGCATTGCGGGGCGGGCTGTGCGCATTGCGGGCCGCGCTGCTGGGGGTCATCGTGGGATCGTTACGGGTGGACATGGCCGTCCCGCCGTGCCTGCTGGCCACGGCCCTCGAGTGCCGCATCTCCTGAGTTCTGAGTATCTCCAGGGCAGCAGTGCGGCTCGCTGGGCAGCCTGTGCCGCTGCAGCGCTGCTCTTCCTGGGAAGAATTTTTTTCTAATACCCAACCTGACCCCCTCCTGGTGCATCTCCCGGCCATCACCCCCAGTCGTGTCTCTGTGATGTGGGGATTCACCCCACTGCAATCCCCGAGCCCCCCAGCAGCGGTGCTGAGCAGCGCCTGGGGCCCTGCGTACCCAGAGCCAACACAGCCACCGCGTGCAGCGCACACCAGGCTCACCTGAGTGCCAGAAGCTTCCACAGATGCACAGAAAAGGGACTGTAACTCCCGTGACTCTCTGTAAATGATCCCTTTTTCTGTTTGTCAGGTTAGTCCAAGTGAGTAAAAACTACCGCTCCGTCATAAGAGCCTGCATGGAGGACATGCACCAGGCAGCGAGTAAGTCTGCTGTACTGCAATAAAAGGAGATGCAGCTTGTGATTATAGAAATAAGATTTCATTTGGAAGTTGTTACAGCTACGGAAAAATGGCACGTGTAAACAGTAATCAGTAATTAACAAGATTCCATTTCCATTACTGAGATTTCCACTTTGGTTCATCATCTCAGGTTTTTTTGGTTTTTCAGTGTGTTGTAACTGATTTGGGGAAGACTTGCAATATTCTTATGTCATGGGTTGTGTTTTTGTGGAAAAACGAGTCAAAATTAACATCTTGCTTCCCCTAAAAAGTGAGAGATCTTACTCTGCCGTAACATCCTTGTCCTGTAAACTTACTGGATTTATAAAGAGTTATGAAGAGTTAGCTTAGCTTTATCAGTTGTGTACATATTTGGGTCTGTGGTCACGTATTGTATTTATGAGCCCATAAAGTATTGTGAAATGAGGTGAACATACTGCTGTTTGACTTGGCTTACTTTGTGCTCAGTTTCAGCCCGAGACCCTGCCCTGCACAGCCAGTACAGCATCCAGGTAATCCGCAGTCACATCTGCATAAGTCGCGTGAGCACTGGTTAGTGAAGTCGTCGAGGCCAACACTGTAGCAGTAGTTTTGTTATATAAACTGCACTGATGTTGCTTCATTGGCCTCTTGTTCTTTCTGTGCTCTTTGTAACTTCAAGTCTCAGGAGAGCAAAAAGGCTTAAAATAACGCTTTCTGTACTGTCTGGTACTTCCCTGAAATTACTGTTGCATTTCATTACACAAACATTGATATCTTCTGAACTGAATGTGTGTAGAGAAATTATGGCCTGTTTCTATCTTAATTTATATTTCTGAAATATGAATATGACATTTCTCCCATCTATAAAAACAAATAACTGGAACAATTACTGGCCCTGAAACAGCTCTGCTTTTTTTCAGGTTTCTATTCTCTCTGCCATGGAGCTGATCTGGAATCTGTGTGAGATTCTGTTTGTTGAAGCAGCTCCAGGTGAGCAGTGTAGTTTGAGTGTGGTCGATTGAAATCCGATTCGTGAATCTCATCTAATGATTATCAGACCGTAAAGGTTAGAAGCATCTAAATTAACAGTGTCGGACAAACAGTTTGGGAACTGACAATGATATCTTCTCTGCATAAAGCTGGCCCCCTCCTGCTTTGCCTCCTTGACTGGGTTCAGCTTCATATCTGTGATGTAGACAACATGGTCCGTGAAGTTTTGAGCAGTGAAAACCCATCAAAACACAAGCTCTTCTGGAACGTGGTGAGTAAATCACCTGTAAACTTTTAGATGAAGTCACGCCTGTATGTCTTGCTTTCCTCTTCCGTACTCAGCACTGGAATACATCTCAGGTACCTGAGATGCTGCTGCTGTCTGCACAGTTTTAAGATGGAGCTGATGTCAAGATCATCGTGCCCCCTCATTCCTAACGTGGGCCTTTCAATTTCATGATCCACAGAGGTTGTATGTTTGAATTAGCAGGGCCTAAAGTTGAAATCTTTCAACTGTGCTTAACTTTCTTGAAGATTCCCCTGATACTCCACCTGTGCGTGGTGGCCTCGCAGCTCGGTGCTCAGGGCTGTGCTTTCTGCAGGTGGATATCTTCGTGCTGCAAGGCCGAATGGATGAAGCACGCCACTTGCTCTCCAAGGAAGCCAGTGCAAATCCTACATCAGTGAACATGTGCAAAGTCCTGGATGACTTAATGAAGAAGATGCCTGTGCCCAGTGTACGTACAAAGCGGATTTTTTTTTCCCCACACAGTTCCATTAAGAAAGAAGATAAGAGTGATAACAACTAGTCCAGTATATTGAATCTCTCCTGTGTCTGCTGTAACATCACAACCTGTTGACCATTAAAACGTGTCTTAATCCTTTACAGTAAAAATATTTCTCTCAATTATCCAAGAGACCCAGGTGTACAGTTAGGTGATAAACCAGCACACTCAGAAATGATGTTTTTGTAGCAAGATGCATTACTGGGTTATCTGAAACAGTTTCTGTTGGGAACTTACAAAGAAGTCTTTGAAGGCCTTACCAGCAGAGTGTTGTTAGCAGTTGTAGTGATCTCCTTGTGGAGGGAAAATTGCAGCTGCATCTTTCACTGGTTGTCTTGGGGTCCTTTTCCTTTGTTTAAATGCACAGTTGGAGAACAAGGAAAACATTGACAGCAGCCTCCTGTTTACCTTTGTAGCATGAATGTGAGTTCAGATCAAATGCTTGATGTGGCTTAATATTTCTTTTTATTTTATGCCTCTTATGCCATTCAGCTTGGTAACACCCAAACACTGACTGAGATGGAGCTGAAATGGCAGCACTGGCGTGAAGAATGTCAGCGTTACCTGCAGGATGGAACCTTCGCTTCCAGCCCCCACATGGAATCCATCTGCAAGGTGAAAGGGAACTGGACGAGTATTGGATTGTTGTGTACTTCAGAACTTTAACATGTTAAATCATCTGTTCATTAGATCACTTGTGCAGATTGTTTTCCTGTCCTAAGCTCTTCATTCAATTGTAAACTTTCCAAAATAGTAGTGCCTTTAAAAAGTTAACAATGCAGCTGTGTACATAGCTGAATTTGGAGAATTACTCCGTTGTTTTTCTTCCTCTTAGATCCTGCTGGGAGATGAGAATGCCATACTAGAAAAAAAGGAACTCATGACTACTTGGTACCACTTTCTGGTTACTCGGCTCCTGTATTCACATCCAACTGTGAAGCCAATGGAACTGCGGTTTTATGCACAGGCAAGTGATACAGTCATGTTGATATCCTCCAGTTTAATGCACAGAAAGATTTTGGTTCTTAAGCAAGCTGTGGGAGGGTTGATATCTTACAGAAGCTACGTACCCACACGACTTTTCCTAGAATTTTTAAATGGACTGGGAGACTGATACAGTAAAATAATTGTTGAAGACCGAGTCTCTTCAGTGTCTAATGGTACCAGTTTTGGTCTTCCAATTGTAATGCTAAAATACTGCTTCTTTTCTCTGTTCAGTCTCTGTGATGTACTCTCCCATAAAATAACGTAAATGAGGCTACTACATCAAAACATAGTTTTCCTTCTGCCCTCTCACAACTATTCTTTATCATGTCTTGTAATCTTATTCCACAGTCTAGTATGGACATGTTCCTGGGTGAAGAAAGCAGCCCCGAGCCTCTAGACACAATTTTAATGGCAGCCTTTGAATTTGAGCTTCACCAAGTGATCAAGGAGTGCAGGTTGAGTTTGTAAAGTTTTTGTTTCTCTAGCTGTATCATATTGCTTCCAGTAGTATTTGAGGTAGAGGACATGGGTCCAGGCCACCTGGTCATCCTTTCAAAGAGCTTACCAAGCACAGGCGGAGCGGGTAGCAATGGAAAGTATTCCATCAGGTCTGAAGCAGCACACTGTAATAGAACTTAGCTATGTGCAAAACCTCACGCATTCCTTGGCAAGGATAGGTGAAGTGTTTGCTTTGTTTCAAATGCAGCATTGCTTTGAGCAACTGGTGGTTTGTGGCCCATCTGACTGACCTTCTGGATCACTGTAAACTCCTGCAGTCTCACAATCTCTAGTAAGTATTTACTTGTCCTGATTGTTCAGTCACTCAGAAGTAAGAATGAGCGAAACAGCATGCTGATTTTGGTGAAAAAGGAGCATCCTGGGCATTTGCAGAAGGTGGAAAATAAAGGTGCTGCATCAGGCCAGGCAGCAAAGCAGAAACAGTCATGATGAATTTGACATGACAGCAGAATGTTAGGGTTTGTGGTTTATTTTTTCAATATATTTTTAGCTGAAGTATTATTAAGGGCTCAAATGTTTATGATTTTTTGGAATAGCGAGGAACTCATCTAAAAAGAGCTTCCATGCATAAGTTTTCAACTGAAGTATGAGCAGTTCTGCTATTTGAATTCTCCTGATGTTTCAGTTTCTTAAAGCAGTCATTACTGCTCCTAAGTTACATTTGCTGAATGCTGTAAATACGCAGGTCTCCCCCCGAGGAGAAAGCTGCCCTGCAAGTTTGGGCAGCTTGATTATTAAGATAACCCATGAGAAGATACACTGCAGCTTTTCTGAAATCAAGTCAGCAGGCTTTTCTGATGAGGTGCAAATAGTAATGCCTGTTTCTTCTCTTTTTTCATTCCCTCCCCAGTTTCGGTTCAAACATGCGTGAATTCCTTTTACTAGAGTATGCCTCAGGACTCTTCTCCCATCACAGGTAGAAATCTCTATTTCTTTTTTCAGAGGCTGAACTTAATATTGGGACAGAAAAAAAAATTGCATAATAATAAAATGAAAAGGCAAAACCTAAAGAAGCCATTGTTAGAATTTCAGCAGTCAGTCAGAACCTGTCAGTGGTATTAATCAGGATAGGATGGTGACTGCCTCCGTGACATTTCTGGTGCAGTGCATTTTTGAGATGTGGTTATTCCTAAGTTGTCTAATAGGCAGCTGATAGCTTTTAGGAAGTAAAAACAATCTTAGTTATGAACACTGTGTTAATGAGAACCAAGTACTATTAATGCAGACTCAAATTCTACTTGTTTCTTTACTGTTACACTTATTTAAGATTTACAAGATTGACATGCTTGACTTTTTCTCCCCCCCTCCTCTCAGTCTGTGGCAGCTGGGGGTGGATTACTTTGACCACTGTCCAGAATATGGCAGGGTCTATCTGGAGCTTCATATTGAGCGGATACCCCTTAGCACAGAACAGAAGGCCCTCAAAGTGCTGAGGATCTGTGAGCAGAGGCAGATGCACGAACAAGGTGACTGACACTTACTTTTCACTGTATTATAGTGATAAAAGTGAAACTACTGAAATTGATTTTTCTGTTTTCTCCTGTGTTTCCTCCTAAAGTTCGAAGCATCTGTAAGATCATGGCCATGAAAGCTCTGCGCAATAACCGCGTGGGCTCTGCGCTGTCTTGGAGCATCAGAGCGAAGGACGCAGCTTTTGCCACACTGATATCAGATCGGTGAGTCTGACTCAGGAGCTCTAAGGTGGCTGTTGCTGTCACGGGCTGACAGCAATGGGAAGAAGGCAGCTGTCCTGGAAAGGACCAATGCAGGCAGAGCGGGATTATCTTTCCATCAGAGCAAGTATTTGTTTCTGGGCTAGAAAACGGCATCCTTGGGTTCCTGTCATCTGCAATAGCCTCGCTGTTTGTTTGTTTTTCTACACCATCATACTACAAGAAATCTATAGAGATTAAACAGATTTGCTTTACCAAAGAGTCCAGTAATAGAATTGAGAATGCTGCTGACACTTAGCTCAGACCTAGACAAAGGCTTGGGGCTTCACTCGCAACTTCTGTGCTCCTGAATCTCTAGCAACTCAAAAGTCTTGCACTCTTTCTCTTCACTGAAATTAGGCAGGTACCAATCTCTTAGCATAGTTATAGTTCTGTAATTATGCTCTGGATAGATGGCAGATAATACTACATCTTCAACAGTGTTAAAAGGGAGAGGTAAGAGATTGCTGGCTTCCCCCCTCAAGTTGTTGTTAGAGGGAGTGGGGATGATCATATTTATTTAAACACCAGTGAGCTTCCTGTGCTCATTCCTTTACTTATTCTTTTTAAGGAATAGATCTCAACTACTACAAAATCTGGAAGAAATATAAAGGTTTCAGTTAAACGCATGCCATGCTGATTCACTGTCCACTCCCTCTGATGTCTTCTGAAGCCCTCAGTCACAGTATATTAAGATGAAATTCACTTGTATGCTAAGCTTTTCCTGTGAAGGGATGAGTATATACAAAAGAAACATGGAAAACAGCCTCCCTTAGAAGTCTTTATTGTATTTTACTTTCTCCACAGATTCCTTAAGGACTACTGTGAAAGGGGATGCTTTTCTGACTTAGACCTCATTGATAATTTGGGACCATCCATGCTGCTGAGTGACCGGCTGACATTTCTTGGTGAGAAGGGCCTGATTTTTCAGGCTGTTCTGTTATAAATAACACCGCTACCTGTATACAGGCTTTTAATCTGGCAATGGGACTGACTCCCTTCTGGCTGCGCGCAGCATATTAAGGGTGATCCTGAATTTGACCTCCTCCTATTTGGTTCACACTTGCAAAATCAGAACTGTTTCCTTAGTTTAGGATAAGGTTTAAATAAAGCTTAGAAGTGAGCTGACTTACCGGATGGGTAATCCTCCAGACAGTGTGCATAATGTCACCCAGAGATCACTGCATCTGCCCCAGAGAGTTGTAGTTTAATTGTGGAATTTTGGCTATAGGGGCTGTGACCTCCCTTTCTGCATTGTGCACAATTCCTTAAAAGCAAAAAACATTTCTGCTTCGTCTTCCTTTAGAAGTTTTAGGAACATCAGGTGTGCTTTTACTGAACAACACACACATCTCTGTCTTGAGTTCAGATGTTAATCAGAGTTGGATTGGGATGGGAATCATTACTTGCTATAACTTTGCAGTTGAGCAGATATAAATAAGAGTCACAGAATAAAAGTCTCATTTGTTCTCAGCCAATTATTACCCGCTGGGTACCTACGCAACTAATTCTTGGCAAAAGCAGAACGTTGTACATGAACAAAGATCTCACTTTCCATTTGAACAGTGAAGCCTTTCACATCTCTCAATCTCCTGAGGTACGAGAAAAAGAAAAACAGAATGTCCTGAGTTGGAAGGGACCCATAAGGATCATAGAGTCCAACTCCTGGCCCAGCACAGGGCCACTCAGAAATCAGACCATACGTCTGAGAGCATTGTCTGAACACTTGAACTCCGGCAGCTTGGGGCTGTAGTATTCCTCCTCCCCTTCTGTTTGTTCTTTACAGCCACTGCCAATCTCTAAGCCACTTGTGTCGCTCAACACTGCAAACACTCAGCACCAGGCACTATCAGTTAGGCAGCAGGCTGAAACAGTAACTCTTAACCAGAACAGTGGCAGATTTAACTGTCTTTCAGGCCAGCCTGTATTTTAACTTCCTGCACAACTTTCCCATTCCCTCCAGACTCAGCTGTCTTGGGGACTCTTATAATTGCTTCATGAGAGCAAACTGACTTGGCATCCATTAACCCCAGCTTGTGCTGCTCTGACCAGTACTAATACTTGTGACCCTTCCACCACCCACGTGCAGGGAAATACCGTGAGTTCCACCGTCTGTACGGAGAGAAGCGGTTCTCTGAAGCTGCCAGGCTGCTTCTGATGCTGATGACTGCTCATATTGCCCCTTGCTCCTTCTGGATGACCCTGCTGACAGATGCCCTTCCCCTGCTGGAGCAGAAAGAGGTGAGGATGCTGGTCAAATGTGACAGAGACACCCCACACCCTTTCTTTTCTTCCCAAGAAGTTGTCTCAAAGCAGTCACTCCACACTTAAATGTCCCTAGGTTAGGACTGTCCATAGCAGTTCAAGAATTGCATAGTACTCCCAGTGTCTTATTGAGGGCAGGGGGATCAGGATGTCAATAACTTTGAATAGGATAATCACTGCTTTTAGAAAGCAGCAGTAGAATAATAGAATAGAATAACTGTGCTGATGGTTTAAGTGCACAAGGTGTCCAGTTCCTTCTGCTACTTCATTTTAGTGTGCTTTCTTCTGCTCAGCCATGTTTTTTGCTTTACGATCCATCAAGAAAATGGACGTTTATTACTGGAGATCCACGACTGAATGAAGCACAGAGGCATGTGCTCTGACCTCATACCTTACCCTGCTTTGCACAAGAGGTTACAGACCTTCCAAAGTCATTTAGAGGTCTTTTTCAACCTTAATGATTCTAAGATTGTCTAATCCAACTTTCCATCTACCACCAATGTGAGGACTTCTCAAATGCAACAGCTGTGCACACAAAAACAAAGGAAAGAAGCTGCTTACCTTCAGAAAGCCTCAGATATGCAGGGATCTCCAGAGATATCTTTACCTCCTCTGCCAACCCTTCCAGGAGGGCTGGGAAAGGACCCTGGCTACACCCCTTCACTCAGATACACTGCATGCACCTGAGCTCCCCCAGGCTGGCCCTGCCTTCCCACCAGGTGCTCCATCACTGCTTCAAGCTGTGACTTAACATTTCCTCTGCAGGTCCTAATACTGATCCCTTCCAGCCTGAGTTGTCTTGGGATCCTGTGAATGAAAGGGTCAGAATCAATCTGGGAGTATGAATGCGCTCTTTTGTCTCAGGTCACGTTCTCAGACTGTAATGATGTCCTTCAGCATGACTGTTTTCAGTAAATACTTTCATTTCTACAGGTCATATTTTCAGCAGAGCAGACTTACGAATTGATGCGATGCCTGGAAGATCTAACAGCAGGAAAGTTGGACAAGCAGAAGTTGCAGGTACCTCCTGTTTTGAGGACAACTGGATAACGTATCGGGGGTTGTGGGCTGTCAAAGAAAGCGCTAAACTTGTGTTCATAGATGGGGACAGAAACAAGGGAGAGCCTGGGTGTGTGAGGCAGCAGTAATGGCCAGCAAAGTGAGGCAGCAGCAGAAGGTACTTAAGCACACACACAGAAATAGTGCAGTACTGCTGTTCCTGAGTGCTCTGTTGATTTGAATTGGGCTGCAATGCTTTTCCAAGAGAAATAACTAGAAATTACACGGACAGTGAGAAGCTGAGATGCCATCTAACAGCTCAGGCTATTAAGTGTTCCAGGCACAGACCAGAGAGGCATTTGATACACATGCAAAACCACCAGAAAGAAAAGGTTTGGTAATTCTGTCTTTGGTCAATTTAGAAATTAAGAAATGTAGCTTTTGTGAAGGACTCACCAGCTCCTTATTGCATGCACTGATCTAACCCAAACTCTGCCTTTAGGATGATGATGTTGAGACCGTGAAGGTGGAAATGCTGAGACTTGCTCTTGCACGAAATCTTGCACGAGTCATTGTCAAAGAAGGCACACTGGAAGGATCTTGAAGACAATAATGTGTGGTTTTACTCTGCGGCGTACTGTACATAAACCTGACTGGTTTTCTAAGAATAAAGGTCTTGTTTTGCATATTTGTTGGTGACTTGGTCTTTCATAAAAAAGAACTTTAAAAATTGTACAGCAGCCTCCCAGGGTTGTTTGATCCAACTTGGTCTGGCTGTCCTCCCCATCTAATGTTCAGCCTTCTTACACCTGTGTTTGCAGTTGCTGTGCCACTCATTACCCAGAACTGAAATTGAACCTACCTTTTAACGTACTGGCATTTTAACCAGGAAGGGAGAAGTTAATGTTTTCTAGTTTGGATGGGCTTCAGAGGATGGGCTGAGCCTTAGCATTTCTAGAACCAGCATTATATTCCACAACCATCAGTAAGAGCTATCCCCAGAGCAAAGTAGGGAAACCAATTTATTTAACATGCAGCAAAACAAATCCATTTGAGATGTATTTACAGTAATGGCTGCTGGGTATGAAGCAGGAACCTCAACCTACAGACAAGGGAACACTCATTCATAGCTTAATTTCCAAAGCTCCTAACAGTGCATTTCCATGCAGCAAGACTATGGCATCTTTCCGTTTGGCCGTACAGCACAGGCAGTGCACTGCCAGCAACAGTGAGAACAACACTACTCTGCAGAGAGCACTTGTGCTCTTCTGACTTCCTCAGTCACAGTGAGATTCACATATAGGCATCTAAAGCAGTGCAGTCTGCCTCCTCAGGATGCACTTAGAGCACCTGGGCAGACTCAAGTGACCTAAATACATCCCTGTGCCTACTGTGCCTTAAGAGGCAACAACATTTCTGAGGCAGAAAGAATTCTTTCCTTGTCCTCGTCCATTGGTTTAAAATTGCTGCTTTCTGTAGGAATCTAAAAGACGTAACCCCTTTTTCCTGCCTTCCATTCAGGGAGCCGACAAAGCTGCAGTCCTTGGCCAAAGCTTTCCTTCCCCCTCTGGGTTTCCACAATTGCCTGATTAGAGTTTCAGGCCTTTAAATCCATGGAGATTTTCACCTCTAGTAATTTTTAATTCTCATCACAGTAAAGACAACTCTAAGCTGTATTTGAGTCATGGTTTTACAGCCTGTATTAATTCCAGCAGCACTTTGTCCAAGGATCCATTCTACCTGTGCTTTTGTCAACTGATGTTAAAAAAAAAAAGACACATTAAAACAGTGTCTCAAAGCTATCCGAGGCACTGCTTGAGATTGCACATCGAGAGAAGGGACTTCTGTGATCAACTTTCAACCATTTAAACCTAGTTTCTGTCTGACTGCCAAGAGGGGTCAATTCGTCTGCCCCCTGCTAGCACAGAATACTCATATCCAGCAAAACCACTCTCCCTGTCCTGGAGATGATTGCACTTAGCCAATTAACACAGAGAACTATTAAAATAGAGCACATGCATCGCCACAGCCCTTCAGAGCCTTCTTTCCTTTCCCCACTTGTTTCTGTTCAGCCATCCTACAGCTCTATTATTTACAACTTCTATTTCGCTGTTCTCAGCTCAGTACTCAACCACATAATAACTGCCTGCAGGAGGGGGACCTGAGAGGCACACTCTGCCTGTCCCTGGATTAGTGGCTAAAAAGACACGTCTGTAAGCCAGGTGCTGTCCTCTGCCAACACTGAAAACAACTTTTCAGCTCCACTGGTTAGTTTTGCCTCCTCACCCCACTGCAGAATGCAATGAAGGCAGCAAAAGGACCAGTTTAGCCATTCACATACAGAACAGCCCCAGCTGCCCCAATGGATACAACAGGGAGGCAGCTGGCAGCATAAAATAAATACATTAACTAAAGATACAGCAGCGCTGCACAACATGGAGTTAGGGTCTGCTTACATTGACCACTGGGAATGAAGCAGATGGAGGGAGCCAAGGGAGCTAAGTGCCATTTCAGTGTAAAAAATAAAACATTCCCTCGTGGAGTCAGCATTATTGCTTAACATGCTTAGCAGGTCCAGTCTGGCACTGAGGAGGTAAAAGTCCAAGGGAGGACACATCTAAGGGCTCTGCACCGAGGAAGCTCGGGGTAGTGTTGCCAGCCTGTAGGTATCTCTGGACAGCAGTACAGGAACACACTAACTTAAATCTCCTTCTGTTGATAGGTGTCCCCTCAAAATACAATAACTTCAAGTTTAATATAGAGCGGAAGATAGAACCAGAATCACCCGGAGGCCAAGATAAAAGCAGTCAGCACTACATGTTACTGCCTGCCATTCAGTTCATACTTGTCATAGATGTCCCAGGACCCCTTCTTATGTTGGGTAAAACATTCTGGACTACAGCTACAAGCAGAGTGGTCAGGACATGTAAACAAAGCTGAACATCACCAGCGGATAGCATGTGCATCCCTCTCCATGCCACATTCATTGCAGTCCTGTGGGATCCTTTCCTGGTCCTGTCACAGAGTCTCTGGCAGAGTCCCAAGGTCATAGATTCCCCCACAGCTCTACTGGGGGAAACTGATCCACTTCACCAACCTCTGTGGCAAGCTGGTCTCCCAGCATGAAGGTCAGTCTGTATCGCAGCCTCACCTTCTCCTGTAGGAAACACGAAACCCAAGAGCAACGCATCAGAACAGCCCTGGTTGTTCTGGAACAAAAAATTTCACTATCACAGCTCTACAGAAATCACAGCACTGTTGCATACTGCAGAGGGAAGAGGGTCAAGGTAACCTGAGCTATTCACCATACACACTTAAAAATATAAAAACTTTATTGCTTAGCATGAAACAGCAGGAGAAAAGCATTACTGAGCTGCAGTAATAGTTTGCTACACACGTAGCCAGCATCCACTGCCCTGATGCTCTCCAAAGAGCATGAAGAATGATGCTGGGATAGATCAACATCTTCACAATTCTATCATGCATCACGTGCAGGAAGACAAAGCAGTTTCTTCTCTGCGAAATTCCCAGTAAGCAGCAGATGAAACCCATCTTTCAATAGGAGATTTCCATATGCTTCAAGAAGTGAAACTTCCAACAATCTGCAAACATTTACCCCTTTTAGATATAAATTTCAGCTGATACCTTAGGCCACTTTTGCTGTAATTCTCAACCCCTTTAGCATACAGCTCTGAGGTTTATGCATCAGGCTACTTAAATGACTAACTGCAGTAAGGCTTTCCACAGCTATTCACACACTCCTAGCATGATCAGCAGGAAGGAAAGTATTAACCACATTGTTTCACTGATCACAAGCACATCTCATAACATGCCAAAGGGAATGGACAGGACTCAACATCAAGTCTGTCAGGCTCTATATAGTCTCAACACAGCAGAACTCTTTCTAGAGAAACAATTAATTTCACACCACACTAAGCGTCACTACAGCAGGGTACTTCCAGGGCACAGGGGATTTGAGACAAGCTCCTGACACAGCTCTGATTGCTCTCCTTTACAGCTAAGGCCCCTAAGATTGTTGTTTCATTGATGGGAAAACATGTACACCGTTTTTTCTTGCTTTTCCTTGCTGAAAACATCCACTGGAGAAGAAATTGGTATAGCACCTCTCAAGCCCTGAACTGAAACACCACTGATGTGCTGGTGCAGTAATCGCTTCTGGAGGGCAACCTAGGAATTAGGAGCTGTGTTTCCTCATACTTCTGATCTAAACTCCCTGAAGAATTCATCTTACATCATACTAATCTGAAACACGACAGGATAAATCCCACTCTGTTACAGTCTACCCTTCTCACCTTTGCAGGATTTGCCAAAAGCATGATTTGGGTGATGGCAGCAGGTGGCTGGATGGGATTGAATGGAGACAGCTCTGTGCCTGAGGGTGGCTGCAACTTCACTTTCATGGACTGCAAACAAACAAACAAAAAGAATGGAATATCTCCTACCTCTGGGGACAATGGAAGATGTATGCAGACAACAGACATCCAAGGTGAAAGGAATCAATCACCACCTTGTGTGAACAAGGAGGCAAGAGCCAGTCCATCTGCACACCACCATAGGAGCAGGCAGACCAACAAGTCAGCCCAGAGTAAAGGCACCGGGGTCAGAACACACACTGCACCCCTTCCTACCTGAGTGCTCTTACAACAGAAGTTTTAATTCAAGCAGCTTGATAACAGCGCGCAGACTGTGGCCATTTGGACCACACTTTTCAAAACACAAATCAGCCATTCAAAATGAGCTGCAATAACGACCAGAAAGGAACATATTTTTTCAATTTAAGATGCCTTCACAAAATTCTGATTCCCAAACACCTTCTGGATGGGTTCATCCCCACAATGGCCCTATTAATGTACTATCTGAGCCATTTACACGACCAAACACAGCTGGACTGATTTTAGACAGAAAAAAAACACAAAAACCCACCAACACACACTACTTGCAGATCTTGACATGTCCTGTTTAGTATTTTCTGCTTCTAACAACTACATTCATGTTTTGGAAATGGGAAGAGCACAGAATACAGAAAGGTAGAACCAGGGTGTTGTAATCTAAGACCCCAAGTTCGTACTCAGGCCTTTCTGAACATGCAGATTCACACTGCTGTGGGTATGAACTGTGCACCCTTACCTTTGGTACAGCAGCCTGAAGCACAATGTTCTTCACAGGAAGGGGTGCCGTGTTCAGCATTGAAACCACCACAACCAGCACGTCTGACCTTCCAGGTGGGCACTCCTTGGCAAAGTGCAGGAGGATACGGAAGCCATTCTTGTCATAGGCTGTCACTGGGAGGGCACTGCCTGCCACGGAGCAAGAAGGGAAGGGGGGCACGGTTTATATGCTGCGGAAACAATCTCCAGCAGCACTGACAATCTGACATTTGGCTGGGGTGTCTCACTCCTCTTCTCCACTTCATAAGTTTGGTCAGGAAGCCTTGCTTTTAAAAAATGTTCAAAGAACAGTGAAAAACCTGAAGGTACTTACTAGGTTTAATGGATTCCAAGGGAACATGGACATTGGCCAAAGTAATTTCAGGTGCTTTCATAGGACTGCCTTGCTGCTGGAATGATGCTGGATGGAAGAGAGAGCCCCCTGAGACAGCAGTGCAGCTGTTTGGGAAAGGAACTGGAGATGTTCCTGGGGCAGTGACTGGCAGTCCTGCAGGTGCCATTAATGGAGAAGATGTGACAGGGGCTGGCAAAGTAACCCCAGGTAACACCGAGGGTGTTGCCATCCCTTGGGTGGCAGTCCTGGAAGACAGAAAAAACATGAAAAAATTAAGCTGAAAGTGAAGCATTTTAGTACAAACCCAGAGAAAAGAGCAGATCACAAGGACAAAGCAGCAGTCTGGGGCCAATAAGATCTAATGTAAGAAGCAGAGATACAAGCAAAATGGTGTTGGTAGGATTATGCACAATTCCCTCTAATTCAGTACAAAAGCAGAGTCCCACCTTGGCAAAGAAGGGCAATAGCACAGCTGCTGTGCTCCACCTGATAGTTTTTACCTTTCTCTGCTGAGGGTGAGACCATCACAATAGTTTGTAAAAATCTCAATCACACACTATTACCAAACTGAAGTTGGATGTCTGTCTCTGAACCTGACACTACAGCAAGCTTGGTTCTCTAAATGCTGAGACAAAGGGAAGTCCAGAACTTTCAGTTACCCTTTAGCTTCTTCGAGGAATTGTCCCAGTGCATCCATCTTATGTGGCATACTGCTCCCCATAGATGAGCTTAAGTACCCAGGAGCAGCTGGAATTGTCTTGGAAGGCCCAACAGGGGCAGCCAGCCCAGCAGAGAACACAAACGGGATGGAGTTCGGTGCAGACATGCTGGGAGCAGTCTGAGAGGCCGTGAAAGCAGAGGGCAGTGTCACTGATGTTCCACATGTGGTCTGTGATGTGTGATGGAGAAGAGGGTTCCCTGCAGGGTTGCAAGCAACAGTCATCGTCTTTGGATTAAAGAAATCCAGGTCCAACTGCTCATTCTGCAAGAGAGGACAAGTACATAAACTAACTCACTGCTTCCCCCTGCTGTAGGGGTGGCACTGTTACAGAGGCAGAGAGATGTGCTGCAAACACAGGCGGAGGTGGCAAGCAGGTGTCTGCGGCCTATGGTACAACTACATCTGATCTGTAATTTAAGCAATGGAAGTGCTAACATTTTGGGGAACAGACTGGAAACTGAGAAAGCCATACTCAGGGATATCTACTCTTTTCAAACACAGCTATCCCAGATCTTGGGGTTAAGCCAGACTTCCCCTCAGTAACAGCAACCTCTCTGCTTGCATGTAAGGTTTCTCTAAGGTGACAGCATGTGTCACAAAACCTCCCACAATGGCAAGACTTCCCTTTCTTTCCCTGAGAAATTCTCTCCTTTCTACCTCAAACATGCTCCACTGGTTGTTTTCTGATGTCTCCTTCCCTGCTGCAGGGGCTGGGTCATTCAAGCCTGAAAGGAAAAATAACAAGTAGGTAACCAGTAGAAAATGAGTTAGGCTGCATACCATGGTTGTCATTTCAGTGTTAAACTACTTGATTCAGCTCTGCCACAGCCCAAAAACCTAATGAAAGAACAAAATGGATTGCAAGTCTACACTGATGAAGAGACCAACAGCACCAGTAGCCAATCCCCTGCGTGCAGCTCTCCTAATTCATCCTGATTTACAGCATTTCCTGCTATTCATATCTGGGCTTCACAGGCAGGCATTCTGCAGGCTCCTTCAAACAACCCCCTTAAGGCAACTTTCTCTTTAGTAGAGCCACAAAGTTGAGAGTGAAATCAGTACCAAACTGCAGTCTGCATGTTCCAGGATCCACAGAGATCAGACTGCAATTACACTCAATGGCTACGTTCATTTGAAGCCTACTCTGCAAACATCAAAATTAAATACTAACTCACAGACCAGCTCTTATATGTAAGATGATGTCAGTGTCTCAGAAATCTTCTGGACTTCTTGAGAAATAATAGCCCTGAAGACATGCAAGACTGACCAGAATCACAGGAAGGAAATACATCCCAATATAAATGTTCTGGAAACTGCACAAATTACTGTCTCCATCTGCACCACCCGAATCACCAAATTCTCTCAATCCTTCCTCAAACTTCACCAGAAGTGAGACTTAGGACTCAATAATTAACCTCCTTGATGAACCAAGAGCAAGAGAAATCTGGTGTGGGCAAAACATAAGGCATTCCGTGCTCTTTTTAACCAACCCTCACACTCAGGTGGGAGGAAAGAAGTGGACTTTGACAGGCAGGGACTTAGCAGCCCTTTTCCAGGTTCCTCAGTGTCTTACCTAAACACAGAAGCTCCTCATCCAGCAAGGAAATAGAATTAGCTGTGCTGCTCTGCTGAGTGGGTGCAGCTTCCACTTGGCTCAAGGAACTGCTCCGCAATTGTGAAAGTGTCTGTGGAGGAGGTGGGAGAATGGGGATTTCTGCTGGGACCGGGGCTGCTGTGGGGGCTGGCGTTAGGGCCGTGGGGGGCACTGCAGGTGGTGGGGTGCTGCTGACATCCAGTCCAGCAAGGTCAATGAGGGTGTTGAGGTTACTTGTAGAATTACTCCCTGTAGTGAACAGGAAATAAGCACAACTAGGAGGGAAAGCAAAAGGCTGAGAGCAAGAACACTGTACAGAAGAAACTACCAGAGAGATGGTTTAGGTAACTTGGATCGACACTTAATTGTGGTTCATGACTCTTACAAAGGAGGAAGCCCACATGGCGTCCATCTAACCAGTTACTTAAATCAACCCAGATGCTTAGGAAACTTCCATCTGAAAAGCAGCACCTGCCTGCTCCAGTCACTGCTTTTTCCCCAGCATTTCTTGAAACATAATTCATAATCTTCACAAAATCTTTTTAGCTCAGAGAAGACATTGTGAGACCCTACAAAACTGCAATAAATCAAAGCTACCAGAGAGACAGAGTCAAGGGTAATATATACTGTCTGGATCTAGAATTCCCTCCGTATTTTGGAGTCATCTATATAAGCAATGGAGAATGAAGTACTGCTTACCCACCGCTTTTGAGCTGTCTCGTCCCACTTCTTCTTCAGAGACTGTTGGCCAGAGGAACCATCAAGACAACTTCACAAGAATTAATAGGAAACCCCGCCTAAAACATTTAAAATTTCAGGATTTCAAATCAAATAGTTGGCTTCCCATGAACTCACCTTCCACTCCTGAGATCACACGGAGATCCACTTCACCATTGATCACTTGCCCCTCTATTGTTTTTTTATAGGAATTAATCACACGGGATAAGTTATCACTGGCCTGCAGAATATCTCCTGCATGAAAGACAGATAAACACAACCTTCAAGACTTCAGTCACTTTGCTCCTACTAACGCTGAGATTACTCAGATATCAGCTACATAATTAGCAAGAAAAACACAATTATTTGGCTACAAATTCCACTACTGCCTGTTCTGTGACACTCTTCTCTAAGCAAGACCCTGCCCTTTCTAGGTCCATACACATTACATACAGTAACAGTGAAAATGACTCCGAGGTTTTGTTCTGCACATAAGTCTCTTCCCCTTCCAAAACAGTAGCTGTCCCATATTCCCCAGCCTCCCACTAATAATGTCAAGCCTTTGAATTTAAATGATAAGCATGAAGAGGCAAGGACCTTGTCTTTTATCTGCTTGCTCAAAGCAAAGCTCTCCACAGTGAAGAGGCATCATACAGCAGCCATTCCCATGCTCAGCCCCTGAACAGTCACACGTCACAACAGCAGTTAAAAAGGAGAAGTGTAGCTTATTTTACCCAAGCTGCTGTCATTATCCTCTGTCTCACTGGCTAGCTTGAATAGCGTCCGTCTTTTGGTTTCACACCTTTCACAGAGCTCCTGGGAAGAAAAATTATGACAAAGGGTCTCATCAACCAGGAGGCACTGTCAGCAACACCAGTCAGCACAAAACAACTTCCCAAGCATTCTCTGGAAAGCCCAGAACAGAGAAACCAGCCTCCCTGTGCTGGACAAGCTAGTTGTTTGATTTTCATCTTCTTGATGTTCTCCCAGTCTGGTAATGCTAGCTATAGGGAAAGACAAATTTTCTGCTGTGTTCTACCTATTCACAGTGCTGTGAGGGACAGTTATTATCAGCAATCAGCATGTCCTAGCAGGAGCAAGAATCAGAAATCACACCTTTACAATTCTACTACGCTGATTCTTTGGAGAACAGCCATATCTGACTTAAATCACATGCAAGAGAGCTATTATCCACTGTCCTTACAAACTACAGGGTCCTTTGCTGAAAAGTCTTTAATAACATGGCTGTTACACAATTGTTTCCAACAAATGCTTTTGTTTCCTGTTACTGCTCTCCATTTTATTGCACTGTTTGTAATCTTCTGAAAAATTCAAAATCTGAAAAAGAACAAAGGACTGACTGCAGTACTGCTGGGACGCAGCGGCTCAGACCCACCTTCATGAGCTCTCTATCAGCCTCTGATGAGTCCTCTTTGCTGTAATGAACCAACATCTCGTTCAGCAGTTTCACATTGTTATTTACTTCCTCCAGAGTGTGCATACGTTTTGTCACTTTTTGAATCCGAGCCTCATCCTTCAGGATGCAAAGAGACATGAAAAGTAAGCTTTCCCTACAGGTCCTCAACACTAGGTGTTATCTGTAAACCGTATCAGGTAATTTTTATTTAAGGTTAAGCTACCCAAAACAAACAAAACAAAAGTGCATCAGAACAAAAAAAGAAACTGCGAGTAGGAGAGTCTACCCCACCCCAGAGGCAGGGGAAGCTTGAATGGAAACATTTCAATAATCTATACATCCTCTTCAGTCCAGAAGCTATACTTTGCTGTTTTTTTGTCCGGAATCACAGTGAGTCATTTCCTGGACTTCAGGTTCGTAATGACTGCCCTGTGTGGATGTATCACAGCTCTGCAAACAGGAAGGTATTTCCATGAGGCCCAGAGAAGACTCACTCTGATGACTCAGTCCTCATCAACCAGAAGTGGTACAGTGGTGTTTCCACCAAATTCTCATGCAAAAAAACATCTGAAGTGACATGAAAGTAGCTACTTTCAACACAGCATTCAGTTCAATTCTCACACATTTTTGCCCTGTCCCATCAGGTACACCAACAGCACACGTTTCTGTAACACAAACAGCTCCCATCTGTGAGCCAGGGGCAAAATTACCTAAGTATTTATTTCACACGGTGCTGTTAAGTCATCAGCTGGCATCCTTTTATACCACTAATCACCTGAACTAACCTGCAAGTTAGTAGTCTTAAGAGGTTTTCAGAAAACAGTAAGAGGTTGGAAGTCACTAATAGTCGGTCTCATTCAGTTACCTATGGAATGTTACTAACTCAAAAGTCCTGAAACCTGAGAAATCAAGTATCTGCCATTCACATGATGCTAAAGCTCTCCAACAATTTTGGATCAAATCGTTTAAAACTTATAAAGAACACCACTGACTGAGTCCAATCCTACAGGAATTTCTTACCTCTTTTACCATGGATTTAATAAGCTTGTTGGCCTCTTGTAAATCGTCTGGGTTTTTACTTTTCAACAGTTTGGCTAGAAGCTGTCAGACAAGAAGGGGATATTTGGGAAACAAAGACTGGCAAACAGAATTTGCAAGAAAAAATTAAGGGAACAATTCACGGAAAAAGATATACAGCTCGCACTGCTTTCACAGCTACAGTGACTTCACCAGGAGCCACATAAGGGTTTATTGTTTTATACAAGTTGCTATTCCTGCTTCTGAACAGGACATACATGCTCTCACATCTTGAGAGACTTGACATTAGACAACTATTCCTCCTGCATATGATTTCTGGCCCTGTTTGTGAAGCATTCTTTGCCTGCTAATATTACAGCAGGACGGCACCTTAACAAGGAATAACCACATAACCACAACACAGACAGGTCTTAGCCTGTACGGACAAAGTAGTTAAGTTCAAACCAATGAATTCTTTGAAAGTACAGAACACCTCCCCAAAAATAAAAGCTGAATTAGTGTACTTTCCTTCCTTATTCTGAACACAAATTAAGTAATTACTTTCGCTCAGTGATTATGATACAAGCCTTCACTATACCTTGGATTTCTCCTCATCATCAAACACAGGGTTTTTGGGACGAGGTGGTGGAGAAGGAATCAGGATTTTGTCCACCGGAATCACAGGATCGAACATTACAATTCCTGAAAGCAGAGAGGGAACCCACAAGGATTTGCAGTGCAGCCAGGCCTGGCAGTACACCCTTTTATTCACGTGCTGCCAAAGTAACCAAGCAGACAAACTGTCCATTGATGCTACTGCATCATTCCATCACACAAGACAGCATCAAAAAATCAGTGAGCACACTAACCAGAAAAAAAAAAGAACATTTTCTTTGATAAAGGCCAAAACCCCAGCAACTGTTTTGCCATCTCCATACTGTTTAAGCCAGTATAATCAATAGTTCTCTGCTATTTGTCTTTTCCTCTTTCACATCAGCTGTTGAGCCACTTTACAAAGTCCCAGACAACTTGCTTTGTGCAGACTCAAGGGCACAACGTTTCTATAACTGAGCTGAGCAGGAACACAGACAGCATTGCAAGCTGCAGTGGTGAGCAGACTCCTAATCAGGAGTGGTGAAAGAGCCAAGCTTTCTGCTTGTCCTGCTGCCAAACACTTTGATTTGTGCTCTACTCCCAGAAGTTTTCCTAGAAATATTTTATCATTTTTTTGAAGCCACGTGCTCCTCAATTTAGCTTTTTCCACTTTGCCTACGCAGTCAATTTGTATCAGTCTAAAGGTGTGATTGTAAAGTGATACGGTTAGAAGAACACAAAAAGCTACAGGAATGATCTTATTTCACTTCAAACTGACCTTAAATTGTTTAAAGACTAGTTCCAGAACAGCATGGAAAGCCCTACAAATCCAAACAAAAGCATTTGCAAGGCATTTCACTAATCTAGGTGAACACTAAATGCAAATAAAAGGCAAACCCAGTCCCCAAAGTCAGCGAGTAGCTTCCTCAGTGTTTCAGGGAATTCTTTCCTGTACCATGTGCTCTCAGTCTGCCAATATCATTAGAAGTTTTTACGTTTTGTGCCACTCCTGCTTACAGGTACAGGCTAGAAAGAACAGAAAAATGACATCCTACCTTGTCGCTTCAGCATGTAGTACGCGTCTTTGATTTTATACTCTTCTGGCAATGCCACCGTCCAGCTGTACAGCAATTCAATGACTTTAGTCTTCACTTTCTCTGAGACCCGATCTCCCAGGTACTAAGAGTGAGAAAAAGATGGAGGTGAAGTGTATAACCTGAGATCTAAGACACCTTATTAAGAAGAAAAAATGTTTCTCTAACTTTTCCAAAGTAACAGTGAGCAAAGTCTTTGTGATCATCCTCAGCAAAAGAAAGAACAGATATCATTAGTTTAAAATTTTGCTATTTAAAATTTACTCCAGTACAGATACTGCACCTTCCCCACTGTCCTCATGGGAAGGAATTTTGCAGTATTTCACTGTATTAACTATGCCTTGGCGTGTTTTGTCTATTTTTTGCCACACTAAACCAATCATGGATACAAAGGATTGCTCTGGCACTCTTTATGACAAATTGGCAGCAGTGAGGTTACAACTCAGTGCCAAATCTCATGCTCTACCTCCTGCATGACATCTCTGCTCCACTGATGTTTAGGTAATCCCCCCCCAAAATACTATATTAACAAAGGAAACAAAAAAAGTCAATTGCTTAATGCTTCATGTAACACACGGGCTTTTATAACAGTGTAAGGGTTATACATTAATAGTAAATAAGCACAACTGACTGAGAAAAACATAAGAAGAGCACACAAAAAGATTAACTAACAAACTAACAAACACTCATTGAATATACACTAATGAATGCCATGAGGCAAACAGAAACATTTTGGATGTTGCCTGCTGCTCATGAAGGCCAGACAAAAAGTCAGTGCAGCAGCAAGGCTCAGGGACTAACCTTTGGAGACACAACTTTTATTAATTCATTCAAAAAGCGAAACTTTCCTACTTCATTATGAAACCTTCTCCCACAGTTCTTCATACAAGCTTCCAGCACCTGCATTCAAGTAACAAAAACAAGAGTTGAAGCAAACACCAAAACCTTACAGTAACAGTGTAGATGTGTTCTGCCAGTAGGGGAGCTGAAGGACCCCTGTGAGGGGGCTACAGGCACGAACCCCCAATCTTTAGGCAACACACCAAGAAAGGCTGCAGCAACTCCCCCATTCCCAGCAATCTACTTATGAGTCAGTTACCTCCCTATTAGGGTTCACAGCAAGAAACACAAGTGTTACCTGAGAGTAACAAAGAAAAGCAGCTGAAACTAACAAAACAAAGACTTCTCTATTGCTACTGAATAATATGAACACACACGCTTGGCAAGCATGCTTCCTCCCAGCAGAGGAAAAGCAGGGAATCCAGCCCCAGAATTAGCCCAGCTAGCCCCACTAACACACGCTGTGCTCCTCCCACACTCTGCATGGAAGATACCAAACGCCATGTAACTGCACTGGAGAGAGGTGGCAAGGACGACCTACTGTCAAGGCTTGGACTGCCTCCCATTCCTGTGGCGACTGGATCTTATGAGCCAGGAGTCTCACAGCTATCTGCGGCCTGAAACAAGGCAGGTGCTCATTACAAACAAAGCAGGCAACACAGCAAGGGATTTTCAGGCTCTCACGAATTCTGCTGTTTAAATGAGAGGTTTTTTCACATCATTAAAATAAATATCATTTAGTACTTTTAGGTTAACAAAAAATCTTCAGGGCACCTCTGTAAGCCTGGTTGTTTGCATGTATAAAAGGAAGTAGGGCTGCCAGTCCAAAAGCAATTCCCGAGTCCTCCCTGGGATGGCCCAAACAACACCCAGTACAGCACCCAAGCCCAGGAAACCACATCACTAGTCATACATTAATTTCCTTTTTCCAGAAGAAAAAACTTCCTCCCAAGCTCACAGGAATGTTGTGACCCAGGAGGTTTCCTGGTACAGATTTTAATGATGTGAAGCACTAAGAGTTATAACTCCATTTTACAAACTGCAAACCAGGTTGAGATTGGCTGGATGAGAACTCTGCAGCAGCAGAGGCTGACAAGAGGCAGTCAGGATTCACATTTGCCTAGCGCTTAGTCTGCAAGTAAACCATGCTGCCCTTCATTGAAGAAAAGGCAAACTTTGGCAACAAAAGAAACAAAGTGCTGCAATCTTCTTTGCAATATCACTATTTGCAGGAAGGCCAGTATGAAACTCTGATGATCAAATGACGTTCTAAATTGAGCTTGTTTAATTACTAAGTCTAAAGAGGTTCAGGACACCCACCCTTCAAGCTCTTTGTTGATCTGGTCACAGAATCCAATGATGTATTCCCAGTCTTCTTGCCTGTTAGACGGGTTAGTGGCTTTATCTTTGGCAAGGAAAAGAGAAGAGATTACTGCTCAAGCAAAAAGAAACAGTATAAAAGCCGTACACTTCCTAGAGAAAAGCCCATGACATCCCTTAACAACTATAAAATGAAGAAAGTTCACACATGCTACATCTGTTCAGGGGAAAAGACATATGTAAGCTGAGGCACCCAAATACCCATCGAGAACCACAGATCTCAAAAAAAAAAAAAAAAAAAAAGCCAAACACTTTGAAACATGCAATTTTCATATTGTAAATGAGAGTGAGAGACAGTATTTGAGCTCCTCTGCCTGAAATGTTATTTGGTTATAGCATTAAACTCTTTAGAGGCTAAAACCCTTGGATTTTTGATACGGGAAATAATTTTGGTATTGCATGGGAGTTTTGTAGCAGTAGGAGCTGTAAGATCAGATGTTTAGTATCAGACATTTACCATGGACACTCGTTTTAGAGCATCTGTTAGATGCCTCAGTCTTTCTTTTGGGAACAATGAATTGAAATTTATTATTATACATTGAGTTGTTCTTGCAAGTAATAAACATCACAGTCTGGACCTGAATGGGAATTCAAATCCTGGATGCCTGGAGAGATGTTGTGCTGACTGTGTGACGTGCTACTGACAGATCCTCCCTCACTGACTGCAGAAACCTGAGGCTATCAGCACATCTTTTTGTTTCAAAAGCATCTTCTCCATGAATTTTACTTGGCTCATATGGACCAGTGAATTTACAGCAGCCAAGATTCCTGCATTAATCTAATTTTCCAGATGAGATTACAAGACGTGATGATTTTTCTTTCTTGTAAGAAAAACACTGTGCTACCTAATGGCTTAAACACCTAATGGCATTTAAGAAAGCACTTCTCAATATTTGAATACAATGGAAATAGAGAACGCATTACTTGGCCAAGTAGTATAGAGCACAGTTTGAAATACAGGCAATTGTTAGAAACATATGTGGCAGTTAAACCATACCGCACTCACAGCTGCTGAGCACCCAGAAGCATCATGAAAACACAGCCTTGCAACAATCTAAAATATTTTCAGGCAAGTCAAATACCATTGTGCTTTGAAACAGTTCTGCTGCTCTGCAGGCCAAGATGAAAGAAGCACGGCTCTTGGCCAGAGCTGAAGGAATTCATTTAAAAAATACAGGAAGAGCACAAACAAGCAAATGAAGTCTTTCTGTCAGTTATGCATCCCAAAATAAGGAGAGGGATATGGTAAAGATAGAAAAATGTAAGCAACATTTCCTTGTCAAGCGTTTGATTTTAAAGTTGCTCTAAACATTCCAAGGATTCTTGGAATGATTTTTGATTATTTTACACACTTAATTTCGATTCAGATTCCTTTTATTTTTTGTGTATAACAACAGAAAATTCCCAGGAGAGAGGTATCAGTGAAGGGAAGCTAGCTTCCTTGCAAAGCGACTCCTCGTTTCTAATACTCATAAGATTTCCATGTGTAACTGCAGTTCGTAAAAGTTAATCTCGATCAGCAGCTTCGCCCTGGCTCTGAGGATCAATGTGTTCTTATACTGACCAGTGTGAACAAATACCTCAGCTGATGTGCTCAACCTCAGTACAGGCCACACAAACAGAACCACAGAATTGGAACAGAACCACAGTGTTGGAAAGACCTCCAGGATGATCCAGTCCAACTGTCCACCTGCCATCAGTGCTTCCCACTGAACCATGTCCCTCAGTACAACACCTGACCGTTTCTTGAACGTTCTCCCAAACGCGGGAGGAGCGCGGGGCCTCAATGTCCTTCCTGCAGAGCGGAGCCCGGAGCGCGGCCTCACCACTGCTGAGCACATCCCAGGCAGGGCCGTTTTGCTCCCTTACCCTTTTCAGCATGTCCCCACGTGTAGCTGCATCGTGTCAATGAAGAAATAATCTACAATACTCTATTTTTATGCAGAAAACTTAAAATGTATGTGGGAAGCTCCTCTGCACTGCCTTATAAATGAAGTTTAACCCTTCCACAAAATGACCGCTTCTGGAAGGAAGAGCTTGGTGCCCTGGCATATCTTGGCATCTCTGTTGAAATAGACAGGAAAAAACAGTTTCTGCCCCAGCCCTGTCCTGTCACCATCTCTGCCCTAGTTGTTAGACAGCACTTCACTGAGTACACGTCAAGTTACTTCATACTTGACCTAAGCATCAGAGCCATTCAGCACCCATTTGTTCTGCTAAATCTTGACATACTAATGAGTCAACATTCAGATGCAGCCATAGATGTGAAACAAAGGCCCTCATTTTCCATATCGAACAACAACTTCAGAAAGCAAAGAGCCACGGAATACTAATCGACTGTTAATGAACACTTGTATTTTCTTGCATTTATTTCTCTACAGAGCTGAGACAAAAGCCATCCTGCGAATCCCTTCCCCAGCTCAGGCTCAGCACATGAATGGGGAATACTCGGTCCAATCCTCCATTTGGATTCTGTCTGTATCCTATGGAGATGCAGACGAATGCTGGCCCTTAGCAACACAAGAGGAAAAAAAAAAAAAAGAAAAAGAAAAAAATTGGAATATGTTATCCATCTGCATCTATTAGATACCTGCACAGTGCCTAAGCCCTGACACTGACACAATCAGCTTCCTTTTGGAAGCAGCAGAACAGGCAGCACTGAAGTCAAAGGATCCAGCACAATCAATGCTATTTTCTAACCTTTTCTTTTATTTCAACTAAGTGCAAAGGAAGAGCCTGCAGGTGGGAAGAGAGCAGGAAGGATCACCTTCACTCACCCCAGCTGCCTGAAATGAGGCAGAAGATGAAGATGCTAGATCATCACAGGCTGAAGCATAGCACTAGGACATGAAGATGATGTTACTTCACAGCTCTGCTTCCACCTGATGAGAGATAGGGCAGCTGGAAGGCTGAACTGCACTGTTGCTGAATTTGGCACCTTCTTGTGACCGGGAAGCTTGCTGTGCAAGCCAAGCAGCTCTTGCCCTTCCCTTTTATAAAGGGCACAGCAGGCGCACACACCTCTCAAGGTTAGTGTTACACACAGTACATCTTATTGAGAGGTACATGAAAAATAACCTTAGAAGACCAGTGAAGAGCACTCAGATGCACAGCCTCTGCTCCCTGCCTTCCTCGTCTGCACGGTTGCTCCAGCAGTTCTCCTACAACAAGCGATCTGTGCTTCCCCTCTGAGGGCGGAGCTGTGCAATCACCGGCACAAATCACCACAGCAGTGACCAGGCATTCATGTTCCATCTTAAATGGGAGCAATGCTCAAGCCTTGAAAAACACGCACAGCTCTGCAATAAGGCTTACTGCAACAGAAGCAGGCAACAAAGCCTGCAACAAGGCAGCGCCTCGTAATGCTGCTCTTCAGCATGTTCTCCAGTGACAGAGCTTCGGTGACCACGCAAGCAGAACGTTATCCACTCTCAACTTCCACAACAACAACAACAACAATAAAAAAAAGCAGCCAGAGAGCTTTCTAGGCTGCACAACCCAAAATATCCTCCCTTCTGGAGATATTTTCACACATGCGCTGAACGTGGTGTGTCAGTCCTGCTCAGAGGAAGATTAAGAGGCAGAGATGTGGGTGTTTCTTTGCACGTCTCACTGGCTACAATTAAAAAGAGAGATATCGACAAAGTGTGGGAGTTCAGAGCAGGAGCAGAACAACGAGGGGACAGAAGGGATCGATCTAAAACAAGCGAGGGCTGGAAGTGTCCTGTAGCCAATAACTCCTGTAAGCGATGACGATACCACGTATTGATTTAAGTTTTGTATAAACAGATGAAGAAGGAACAAGAACGATTGGATTTCAACAGAACCGCGACTCGAAAAGCGTAACAGATTTTAAATTCTGAAATATCTATGGGAAACGCAGAACCATTAGGATTGGAAAAGACCACAGAGATCGCACCACTGACCCACGCCCCCACCCACGGCTGCGGCGGCTGTACCACGCGCCCAGCTCCCCGCGCGGCCCCCACCCGCGGGGGCTCCCTCAGCCCCGCAGTGCCGCGAGGACGGCACCGACACGCGTGGGACAGACCGCGGCGGTACAGCGGCGGAAGTCCCCGCGCTCGGAATACCCGCAAAGCAATGCCGGACCCGGCGGAGCCGCACAGGGCCCTGGAGCGGCTCGGCGCCGGGCTGTTACAAAACAACGCTCCGTAACGACGGATCTTTGAGCGCCGCCGTCCGCAGCTCCGCAACGCGCTCGGCGGACACCCGCGGCTCTCTCCCCTCCCCCCGCACAGCGGCGCGGAGCGCGGCCCTCCAGAGCGGACACGCGGCCGCGGACCGCGGGAGCGCAGCGCAGCGCCGAACCCCTCAGCTGCGCCGCGCTGACAGAGCCGCGCGGGACAAAGCCGGCGCGGCGGGGACGGGCCTCGCGGTAACGGCGGCAGCAGCGGGCGGGATGGGGCCGGGGAGGGGAGAGGGGAGAGGGGCTGCACGGGCTCGGGCCCGCGCTACTCACTCAGCCACGACTCCAAGCTCTCCCCTTCCGCCTCCGCCATGATGCCGCCGGCCCCGAGCCCCGCCCCGCCCCGAGCCCCGCCCCGAGCCCCGCCCCGAGCCCCGAGCCCCGCCCCGCGCCCCGCCCCGCGCCCCGCCCCGAGCCCCGCCCCGAGCCCCGCCCCGAGCCCCGCCCCGAGCCCCGCCCCGCTCGTGCGTCGCGGGGGACGCGGTGCCGCGCGCGGGAGCTGCGAGGTTCGTGCGCTCGGTTCCCGCTGCACACCCGCAGCGAACGTCCGCAGCGCCGCAGCTCTTTCCGAGCGGATCGCCGCGTTCCGGTGCGGAGTTTCTCTGCCCGCGGTGCTGCGCGCAGCACAAGATGGCGGCGCCCACGGCGGCGGGGCTGTGCCGGCGGCTGCGGGCGGCGGTGCCGCGGTGAGTGCGGCCGGGCCGGGCCGGGCCGGGCGGTGACGGCGGGAATGCGGCGCGGGGCGCGGGGCCGCCCGCCGTGGCGGAGCCGTGAGCGGCCGCTGCTGCGCTGGCGGGGCGGCTGCGGGCTCACATCGTCCTCTGCTCCGCGCCGCGAGCGCCGCGCTCCGGGCTCTGCAGGAAGGACATTGAGGCCCCGCGCTCCTCCCGCGTTTGGGGAAGGGCGGCGAAGCTGAGAGGGGTCCGGAGCAGAGCTCTTGTGCAGGGAAACTGAGGGAGAGGCGATTGTTCCGTGCGGAGAAGAGGAGGCGCAGGGGCGGCCTCGGGGCAGTGACCCGCGGGGAGGCTGTGCTGCTGGGAGTCGGCCCCTTCTGCCACGTAGCGGTGATAGGACGGAGGGAGCGGCCTCAAGTTGTGCCGGGGAGGTTCAGGTCGGACGTTGGGAACTAGTTCTTCTCCAGGGGAGTGCTCGGGCACTGGAATGGGCTGCACAGGGGGTGGGGGAGTCCCCGTCCTGGGAGGCATTTCAGAACTGTGATGCGGCACTGAGGGATGTAAGGGTTTTGGATGTCCGTGGGGATGGGCCGGGTTTCGACTTGCTGATCTTAGTGGTCTTTTTCCAACATTTATGATACTGAGATTACTGTGCAGCTGTATTGGGGCCCAGAGATCTCCGCACTGCTTTTGCTCTTCTCCAGAACATACCTGAATTGCAGGCTCCTGCTGCTGAATGCATGCTTACGATTCTATTCTAATATTCCCCCTTCTTCCCTCCTCCCTGCCAGCACCAGTGCGTTAATGCAAACTGTCTGGACCCCAACACCTTGCACCTGCAGGCTGTGAGCCCTCAGTGTATTTCTCTCCAGTGGGAGTGAGGTACAGCCACTGCTGCAGAGCAGTGCTGACCTGACAGGTGTGTCATAGTTTGCTTTTGGTGTACTAATTTGTACCAGTGTTCAGCTCAGTGATTGCCAAGCTGCAGTGTTAGGCTTATATTCAGTTTGCTGTGTTTGTAGTGCAGGGGCTGTCTTGGAGCAGTAAGTGTGGCCTTAGTACATTAATTAGTACATACAGCTCTGCTGTTGCAAGTGAATAAGTGATGATGGTAGAGACACCTCTCACATCTAATAGGGACTTCTGATACGTGTTCTCACTGCTGTCCAGCTCCCCTCTGAGACATACCAGGCATTGATATACAACCTTCCTTCTTACCTTGTTCTTTACAGGCTGACACAGGTGAGATGGAGTCGTTACAACCCCAGCTTCCTAGAGCCAGAAGTGAACAAAGAATTTTATCAGAAACCTTCTACTGAGCTGTCTGAAGAGGAAAGGGAGAAGCAAGAGCTTAAGGCTGTTCGTCCAATAAAAGCAGCTCCTCCCAGCATCTCCAGCTCAGTTTTCAGCGATCCTATGATCAGGTCAGAGAAAGCACCATCTTTGTTACAGTTAGGTCCCGTGGAACCAGATACCTGGGAGCTGGATTGTCCTCCTTGGCCTTTACTTGCCTGTTGCCTCCTGTCACAGAACAATCTATTTGGGTTAATCTTTTCCCACAGAGCCAGTCTGACTGACTCACAGTGATTAGAGATTATTTAAGCAGATCTAGCATTACCCAGACTTAAGCGTGTGAAAAATGCAAGGGTGGGGACACCCTTATTTCTGCAGGTGATGAGCTGAGAATTTAAATTAGACTGCACTGGGCTTTGTGTTCACAGTAAATTCACCAATATGATGATGAAGGACGGAAATAAAGTGCTGGCCAGAAGCCTCATGGCTCAGGTGAGTGCTCATGCTTCTTCCTTCTAACTCTCTTCATGCCTCATCTTCTGTATACTTTCCAGTGAAGGCTCACAAATGTGTCACCTCTGTGACACATTTTCAACCCCTACTCTGAGCTACAGTAATTTGCATTGACTTAATGGCCCCATCTGGTGTTCTAGCTCTTGAAATGGGGACATGCACTGCCCAAGCTGCTAATTACGTGTGACAGGAAAACACAGGCTCTGGGGTCTCGAGGTCCAGGCTCTGGAGAGGAGGTGCTTCATGCACATAGGTCCATATTGCTGTCTGTGCTTTGTCCCTGCCCTCCTCTAGCATCTGTCCCAAGTCATGCTACTTGACCCCCTCACCCCAAAAGCAGTGTCTAATGAAGACACTGAAAATCTGGAAGTGAAGTAAAATTCTTTGAGTAAGAGAATCTCTGATGGGCCTGTTACCTATAGGACTGGAAAACCAGCTGTAGGCTCAAACTTATACAGAGTGCTTGAAAAAGTGGTCTAATTTCATAGGCTAATCCATCTGCTCTGCACATCTTTTTTCTTGACTATGTCCCAAGACTCTAGAGAACATTAAGAGGAAGCAACTGGAGAAGTACCACAAAGCTCCAGACAATGAGAAGGAGACAGTTGAATGCAACCCTTACGTCATCTTCCACCAGGCTCTGAAAAACTGCCAGCCTATCATTGGTCTCAGCAACATCACGAGAGGTGGCAAAACCTACCAGGTGAAATGAGGGGGCCTCGAGCACATATGGTCAGGGGAGAATTAGCCAGAGAAGGAAATGTGCTGGTTGCTACTCCTTCAGCTCAGCCATTCTTCTCCCCCAGGAAGAAAAACAGTTTGCAGTCTGAGTTACAACAACATCTAGAAACCCTGTCCAAGATAAGGGTCCTTGCCTGTTGAGCACAGTAATTTCCCTTAGCAGCATCAACGTCTGCTTCTCTGACTAGATAAGAAGTAGCATATTGTTGTGGTTAAACCCAGCACATAGCTAAGTATCACGCAGGCATTTACTCCCCCCACCCTCTCCCCCGCCCCAGTGGGATGGGAGAATTAGGGGAAAATGGAGTTTGTGGATTGAGATGAAGGCTGTTTAGTACGGAAAAAAAAAAAGTGAAAGAAAATGATGGTATTTATACATATGTGTGTATATATGAACACATGAAAACAATTGATACACAAAAGCAATTGCTCACCACCCAGCAAGCAATGCCCAGCCAGTCCCCAGGCAGCAGCTCCTCCCCAGCTAACTCCTCTCCCTGATATCTGCATGATGTCATATGGTATGGAATACCTCTTTGTTCAGTTTGGATCAGCTGCCCTGGGCCTGTCTCCTCACAGTCCCCTTGCTGACAAAGCAATAAAAGAAGCTGAGGAGCTGGAATGTCCTTGGCACTGCCCAGCAGTAAGTATAAACAACGCTGCATTATCAGTTTTGTTTTTCTTCTGATGTCAAATGTGCTGAAGACTGTAAGAAAAACTAATCTGTGTCTCAGCAGAACTAAGGCAGATGTGCAGCAAACATTGTCTTAGTCAGAGATCAGTGGCAGGCAGCAAAAGAATCGGCAGTACTGGTGCTAGCAGTGCCATCCCCTTTGCTACACATCATGGGACCTGAGTGGTAGCCCCAAAGCTGTGACTTGGGTCACTGTAGCAGGAAAGGTCAGCTCGGTAACAGTGCAGCTGTCATCCCTCTCTGTGCAGTGACTGTCGTGGTTTAAATGTGTCCCAGGTCCCGGTCCCCTTGAAGGACAACCGGAAGCGCTTCTTGGCCATGAAGTGGTTAATCACCGAGTGCAGGGAGAACAAGCACCGCCGGACACTGATGCCTGAGAAGCTCTCTGAGGAGCTGATCCAGGCCTTCAACAACGAAGGACCCATCATCAAGAAGAAGCATGTGCTGCACAAGATGGCAGAGGCCAACCGGGCTTATGCCCACTTCCGCTGGTGGTAGGGACTCTGCATGGGATGCACGCGCTGCAGAGCTCTGCCTCTGCTCTCAGGGCCGGGGGAGCAGAGTCCCAGGGCCACCTGCTTGAGAGAAGCTGGGGTGTAGAGGGAAAGGTTCAAACTCCCTTCTGGACAGCTTCTGAGCTAAGCCAGGGAAAACCTCTCCAATCCCTACACAGTTCATTTGCTTTGTGCTCACTTGGATGGGAAAAGGGAGAATCTGAAATAGTTACTGACCCCTGCATGGATATGCTAGTTTTTTCATAATTGCTTTCCTGCGAAGACAAGCTTTAGATGCTGCTGTTACAACAATGCTGTACAAAATAATCTCTATTCCACTTACCTGTTTCCTAGGGGCTTTTAAATCTCTGCTCTTGCAGCAAGATTTTTATCCTTCTGGATGCATAACTATGAAAGAGCAGATCTGGAATCCTTTTTCCCATACCATAACTAACCTTGACTTTTGGTTCTGGACATCAGCAACATCGTCTGCACACATCTGAAGGAAACGTTAACAGAAAAAAACAATACCAGTGCTTTACGGGGAAGGTTTCTTGATTCCAAACCTTTGTCTGTGCTTGAATCTCACACTGTTCTTTTCAGCTGCTCTAGTGCCATAAAGCCGCTCTGTCACCCTATTAACATCACGGCCTTCCTGCTTCAGTCAGAAGCAGCTTTTAAGTATTGCTTACAGCTCAGTGGCTGCACAGAGGGAAAGCAGGGCACATGTTAGTGGAAAACTTTTATTACAAAAAAAACCCAATATACTATTTTGTTTTCTTCCTTTCCTCACTAGATTTTGAAAAAAACCCACAAAAGTTACTGTATAAAACAGAGAAACATGTTTCTAGCTTCATGTGCTTGAGCACCCTTGTCCTGCTGAAAGCTGCCATGGGGCAGGCATTGGTAGCTGGTGACTCAGTCGTGCACCCACACAGATACTGCCAGCCTGCTGGAAGTAGACAGTCAGTGAAAAGTAGCACTTTGGTGAGCTGTTTGTGATGCCTCTGACCACAGTATTTTCTGTAACTTTTCCCCTCTGCCTCCCTCAGCAATGCTGGCTCTTGGGTGAACCAAAATGTTCTCAGCCTAAACTGTGTTCTCCTTAACACTTGTATAAAATGCTGGTTTGAGCTAGAAGCCTTCCTTGCCTTTTGCTGGCAGCAGCCCATCATTAAAGCGAGTGGAAGAACTTGCTGGTTTACATGTGCCCACCTCTCTCGGCCAGCACTGGTCACAGACCGATAGATGACAGTTACATGCCCAGAGGCTCTAGCCAGTATAAATCCTATTCACAGGAAGTGCTAGAAAAACATTAACAGGGAAAAAAATATATCAAACTTGGTACGAAGCTTGCTGGTAAAAGTGCTGGGGACATCTCCACCTCTTCTGTAGAAGGGTTAATCTGTCACTTCACTATAATAATATTTCTGGGCAGCGTCCGTCATCTTCCAGTCAGCAGCCCGAAACTCAATGATCTCCAGCAGCAGGAGCTGGGACAGGGAGCTGAGCCCTTCCTGTAGAAGGAAGCCATCTCGAAGGAGGGAGAAGAGCTCATCCATCCGCTGGGAGTTCATCTTCTCTAGCTGTTCACCAATGCGATGGAGCTGTAGGACCAAGCAGTCCACCTTCAGAAGGAAGAGAAGGAGGTGGCTGAGTACAAAGGAATTGAGAACTTTGGTAGATCTGTGGAGACCCCATCAGTCTCAAATCATGCTGTTCCTTCTGCTCTGAATTTTCAAGAGGTGACAGTTCTGTTCCCTCAAGCTGCTGTGATCCAGGAGGCTGTCTGAAAAGTCTGGGAAAACACATCCTGAACTCCCCTATCTTATGAGCAGAATTGCCAGAAAAAATGTGCCATTAACAGGTGAAACAGCTTTACTTTCCTGCAGGATGCCCACAGCGATTTGGCAAGACTGACAGCAGAGGCTGGAGTAAGAACAGAGGGAAATAGCTGGAACATGCTCTAAAAATCCTAGGAAGTCAGAAGATATGCAGAAAACAGGCACCAACTGAATCTTTGGATAAGAAGGGAAAGTCAGTGAGTCACAGGGGTGGGAGATTTGTGCTGAGAGGAGACAGGGAAAAAAAAAAAAAAAAAAAGCAAAGGACCCCATGCGAGGGCTCACACACTTCACAGTGATCCAGGGGCAGCTCAGACATGCCCTAAGTGCACTGCTGTACCTTTTTATGCTGACCAGGCACATGCAAAGCTACAATTCCAGAAGAGCCTGGAGCCTGCTGGCATTTGGCACAGTATCAGCTCTGTAGGCCCAGACAGATGAGTAGCAGCAACACAAAGCATTGCATGTGTCACTGGGAGCTGCAGGACACACACAAATGCTCTGCAGGCTGCAGCTATCTGCCATCACCTCCCATGGCTGCAGTGCCCCACCAGATCGGTCTGACAGCTGCTTTTCCAAATGTCCAGCAACTAGGGTCGCCAGAAAAGCAGCTGGTTTCTGTGAAATAGAGAGCAGTTACGCTTCTCTTGTATGATGGGAGATGAACTTGCAGAATGCTAGACGTCCATCCCTTATCTCAAGGATTGGCTGTGCTGCTGGGTCTCTGCAGCAGCTCTGCAGCCAGTAATGGCATAGGCAACAGGAAAAAAAAAAAAAAAGCCATGCAAGTGGAGGATGTGCAGCATGGGCAAGGAATTCACAACCAGCACCTCCATCCTGTTTCCTTCTGGAGTGCAAACCCTCCTGTCCAGTAGGGTCTCCTTCCAACACGCAATGGGGAGGGAGGTTCCTGCCTGGCCCTAGAGCTCCCAGCACCCCATAGGGCCGTGCTTTTACTTGTCTTTGAACAAAGGGCACATGACCAACCTTCCTCCCTGTCCTCACCTCTTCCTCCTTCTGTAGGCTATCATGCTGTGCTAGTCGGAACAGACAGTCGTAAACAGGGTTCACCAGAGCCATCATGGGCATGTTGTTCACCTGTAAGGAAGCAGGAGCTCTTGTCAGCTTGGTGGCAGGAAGGGATGAGCCTTCAGCTATTTTAAATAATTCTTCCCTTGCCACATTTCAAAGAAGGGAGAATTTATCTGTGCTGCCAAATGCAATAATGGTGTTGAGCCACAGAAACTCAACAAGTGATGAGAAAGCATCTATTCTTAAATGTGCATTGAACACCAGGTACAAAACACAATAGCTCAATCTTCATGAGGGTTCCCACAGCTGTCTTTGCCTCTTCAAGGCTGATTACTTGCTCATGTGTAACAATGACCTGGGAGCATGCTCATGCTGAAAACAGGCTCTGGTCCCACGCTGCTACGCTGTGGCCCTCGGGTGTTGTAACACATATTCAACACTCCTGCCCTGGACCCTGAGCCCTTCTGCTACTCTTAAGCAGCAGCCAGGTGCTCCTGCTCTGGCTCCTTACCTTCAGGTAGTCAAAGATGTTGCAGATGAATGTGACATAGCAGATCCATGCCTGCAGCGACCGGTTGCGCAGATCCTCCCTGTCTCTGTACTCCTGCTGCAGCCGGTTCAGCAGGCTCCTCCGGAAGATGCTCTGTCCGACTTGTTTGCTCTCTGCCTGAGACCCCACAAAAGCAGGATGAAGGGATGAAATTGGGGCAGAGAGGTGCAGGGGGGTACTGGTATTTGGATGTTGCAGGACCATCCTGATATCCTCCTGTGATGCCCCAGAAATGTAGGAAGGCTGCAGCTGTCTGCACCCACCAGCTGCACATCTATATCCTGCCAGTGTAGGGGGCAAGTGGAAGCAGAGAGATGCTAGCTGAAGAGTCAAAATGCAGGGCTGGAAGAAATCCTGGCCTAGCATAGGTTAGCAGCATTTTCCTGTTCAGACACAAAGAGCTCCTACCTGGATGATGGTGTAGCAGATGCGTCCTGCTTCCTTGCTGAACACACAGTCTTTGAGAGACTGGTCAACTATAATATTGGCCACTTTGTCCAGGTCAACATTGCTGGGGTCTGTAGAGAAGAGAAATACTGTCAGGATCCAACACTTCTGGTGCCCTGCTTGCTCCGAGATAGCTGGGAAGCAACCAAGGTTGGCATGGAGCACAGTACAACCATGTTAACATGCTACAGAAGCTCATGCTCACTCCCAGAGTCCCTCTTGCACACCAGCTGCTTTGGAGATATCTCCAACAGCTGCACAGTCCTTCCAGTCTGAAGACACAGCCATAAAGATGGGAAAGTGATGGAGAAAAACACAATGAAGGGAGGCAAGAAGTTGATCTGGATCTGAAATCCCAGCACCGCTCTGAAATTGGACTAGCAGCAGACAGACAAACTCCCACTAGACTTTGAAAAGAGACACGACCTGTGAACAGGAGACACCAGGGCACGGGGCACAGAAAGGGGGCACAGGGAGAAGAGTGAGGGGCAAGATCTGAGGAGAGATGCTGAATGAGAACAGGAAAAGGCAGCACCTCAGATCAGGGAAAAGCACTAAGATCAGCATGGACCTCTAAGAACCTGGATTTGAACAGCTGCACCATTAACAGTGAAGTGGAGGTGGGAAGTGGCAGGGACCAAAAAACCTGGAGGGATTCAGTCCCATATAAGCAGCATTTATGGAACAGCTTTTCTACACTTAGCTTTTGATGACAGCAGAAGGGGCCCAAGCATCTAGCCACATCAGTGAGCCGAGTGGGGCAGAGGGGCTAGAAAAAAGCCTGCTAACCTTTGAGTGCTGTTTTCAGCAGCTTCTGAGTCTCAATGTCAAATGACTGTATTTTATACTCTTCTTTCCCCGTTTCCCCCATGACAGGCTTCCTCCAACAGCAAGAATCAGGGGAACAGATGTGCTAGCAGCAGTCCCTGTGAAAAGAGCAAACAGGGCTTAGTTGACCAGGGACAGCCCAGACCTTCACCTAGCCACGTGGCAAATCCCATCCAGTGCCAGAGCCCAGGCTTTTAACTTGACAGTGCTCCAGCTAGTAAGTGAAATCCTGTTAACACACATCCAGCTCAAGCCCTAAATCTGGGCAGAGACAAACTCCCACAGTTTTTGAGCCTTGCTTCCTACCAGCCTATGACAAGGAACTTCTGGGCTGCATCTTCAGAGCGCTTAGACTTCTCTGAAGCGAAAATTGTGTTTCAGTCTATTGATTTGCAGGTTTAAGCAGAACAGCACACCACAGCAATCCCCCAAAATAACTGCCTCCCATCAGAAGGCCTCCCTGTGGCTACACCACGGAGAACCATATATGCAGGACCATGGCATGCAGCCACTCTCTTGAGCCTTTGAAACAGCAGTTCAGATGATTTCACACAAAGCCTGGGAAGATTCAAAACCAACACCTAAGCATCCAGTCCACACTCTCTTCTCTCGCACGAGAACCAGAACTCCCAAAACACAACAGAACCCTGGAAAAATTTCAGCCAAGTTCCACCACGACTTCCATCACATCCTTTTGCAGCTCTTTGCAGTACAAACAGCGGTGCTGAATAATCTCTAGATAATTTTTTTGCAGGTTTGTGATGCAGCAAAAATGACAAGAGGGCACACACGGCAAACAGGAAGGAATTCCTTTGACACACACTCGAGGCCGTCAGAGCCACAGCACAAACAGGGAGAAGGCAATTCAACAAATCACTTTTGCCAACTCTTTGAAATTCCTCACCCGTTACTCACTGCTCTGTCCGAACAGGTCCCTGCTCCAATTAAAGCTGAAGAGCTCACTGCTCCAGCGGCACAGCCGCGGATCACAAGCAGACACGGCACGAAGCTGCAGCACGGCCGCGTTAACGACCCGCAACGGGCAGCAAAGCTTGCCGGCACGGGACGGGCCCAGGTGTGCCCTCCTTGCTGCCTTTTAGGGAGGCCCAGGGCAGACCCTGCTCCATGGGGGCTGCCCCAAACCAACGGTTCTCACTGCTCCCCCTCTGCGCAGCATTACTTACCTCCAGACTGCACTAAAGTCTCCTCCTCATACGGACTCGCAAGCAGCCGGGCACCCCCTGCACGGCGTCCAGCAGGAAGGCCCCTCCCAGCCCGAGCCGTCCGTGCTGCACAGCTCTGTCCCTGCTCGCAGCGCTCTGCAGCGCAGCCCGAGCTCGGCCGCGGCCCCGCGTCGGCTCACGGCGGAACCGCGGCAACGCTGAGGCGGTCACCGCTGAACCCGTCCGGCAGCGTCACCGCCCACGCGGGAACGTCCCCTTTCCCACGGGATCCCCGGGGCGGGGATCGGCCGCTTTGAGCAGCGCCAAATAACCCCGCCCAGAGCGACCCAAAGGCGCGAGCGTAAAAGCAGCAGAGCGCTGTGTCCGCACCCGAGATCCCGCTGCTCGGACCGCCCGCCCGGCAGCGCGGCGCGGCCTCGGCACAGCACCTGCCGGTATCCGACCAAAGCCACACCGTCAGCGGGCCCCGCGAGATACGCCGTCCCGGCGCACTGCGGAGAGGGACGTGGTTGGGGTGAACACCCCCGACCTGCCAGGGGCCGTTCCTGCCAGGGGCCGTTCCTGCCAGGGGCCGTTCCTGCCAGGGGCCGTTCCTGCCAGGGGCCGTTCCTGCCAGGGGCCGTTCCTGCCAGGGGCGCACCCCAGCTGCCGCAGGGAGGGGGAGCAGGGCAGCGAGCCCTTCCCGCCCGCGGCCGTCTGAGAGCATCCCGTGCCGCCCGTCCCCTCTCCCCGCCGCCTCGTGGTCGCCGGACTCCCAGCCCTCACTCGGCACCGAGGGTTCCCCGGGACGCAACGAGGGACGGACGGTTCCGCGGAGCCCCCGGCAGGGCAGGGGGACCGCACACGCGGCCGCACCGACCTGCCGGGCCGCGCCCGCTCCTCCAACCTCCGGGGCCGCGCAGGGCGGAGCGCGGAGCGCGGCAGCATGACCGGAGCGGCCCGGGCCCGCCGCGCCCGCACGGCCTCGGGCTTCCTCTGAGGTCATTTCCTCGCCCCAGCCGGGGAAGGGCGGGAGAGGGCCGGGCCGGGCCGGGCAGAGCGCGCGGCTGCAGCGCCACCGCCGGGGAACGCAGCGCTCCGCCCCGCGGTGCCCCGCGCCCACCTCGGCCCCGCCGGGCGGGAATCGCGTCTCTTCCCCTTCGCGGCTGGGTGCGCTGCGGCGCGGCAGCGGCCGAGCCCCGGCTATAGTGCTGCCTGCTGCCGAGCGCAAAAAGCTGTAGGAAGAGTCATGGAAAAACGAGATTAAACCACCTCGCGTTTTCCACGGCCGTGCCGATGCAGTGTAACGCAGACTGCATGTTTTTTCTCTCAACTTCTAAATGCTGGACGGGGGAGGACCACTCCGCGCTTGAAGCTACTTCAGCTTTTAGCAGACAGCAGTGCAGCCAGAATGCTGAAAGGAGAAAACCCACAGGAAATACAGAACGAGCGGTCTGAACACATTTTCCGCAGCGCTGTGTGAACACAAAGCCTGAAATCTTTCACCACGGATTTGTGGCTGAAGATAAACAGCTGCGGCTGTGACTGCTCTGTGCAGTTCCCAACACCACCCAGCGCAGCCCCACGCGGCAGAGGATGGGCAGCTCTACCTGCCCATGGCCCAGGAACCAGCTCCTGCTCCCGACCCTGCTGGGCTGCAGCAGCCCTGCACGATCCAACTGCGTGCACCCGCTGGAAAGGGAAGGAATGAGAACGCAGGCAGACACGGGCACAACGAAGTACTGAACGTTCCACCTTAATAAAGGTAGCCACACGCTTTATGCATTTTGTGCTCAGATGCTTTCAGATCACAGCAGCTGCAAAAGATCCACCCAGACAACAGAGAGAATTACTGCTCTGCATCGCAGCAACAGCTTAAACACAAATTAAAACCAGTCAATTCCAGAACCAACTATAAAACGTTCATTTATTTTTGAAGATGATGCTATGCAGCCCCAGATGAGCATCCACACAACTGTCTAGGAACCCAAAGAGCCGGTCGCTGCTGCAGGAAACAGTGCACTCATCACAGAGTTTGTGCGTAAGGGATCCCCCATCTCAGGCAGGTATGATGGATCCCCATTACCACAGTGTGATTCGTGTAATGTTCTGTCTGCCTACGTGCTTTTGGACATCGTCACAATAAAAGGCACTGGAAGAAAACAAGTGCAATTGCTGAGCAGCTTGAGAGGTGAATTTCAGGCAACACAAATCCCTACAACAGGGTTACATCAGTGAATCCCAGCCATCCCAACAGTTGGGCTCTGGCAGTCTCACAGCATCACTGTGGGATTTAGCGCAAAGCTTCTAAGAGAAAATCTGTTCTGGCGTACAGAAGAACTCTGCTCTTCTAGTCGTCTCAAATGCTGCATGTGGTTTTTGCTAGGGCAGCGTCAGAAGGAAGACTTGCTGCCGGGTTCTTTGTGTTACACCACTCTCACTCCCTAAAGCAGTGTTGCTGTTACAGTGGTTCCCCAGCAGCAATTCTCAGTCTGCCAAGTGCACACCCCATATTTCTCACTGAAAGACACTGATAAGCAAAGCAACAGCTAGATGCAACTTCCAATATTCTGTCGTTGAGGTTGTCACCTCTTTCTCCTCCTCTCACTGGAAGAGCAGCTGCCTTTATGAGCCTGTAATGCTTACACCTGACAGCCTAAAGTGATCTATAAACCAGGTTGCATGCCAAAGCTCTGCCTGTGGAGAGCCTCCTGCAGAGCCAGGCTGGAGCGGTGTAACTTAAACTCTGAAATCTGCTGGAAGCAAGTTCATGCACTGTTGGGAACACTATCCCATGGAGAAGAGGCTGCTCTATATTCTCCATTGCTGCCCCTTCCATGGAGCAGGCAAGCTGTATGCACCGGGAAGCTGTCAGCCTGCATGACCTCAAGCCCCACAGCACACTCAAGAGACATAATCTCAGCAGAGCCTACAGTTTTGTGCTCTTTATTCTTTGGCTCTGTGACAAAGAAAATCATCCTCCATTCCAGAGCTTAAGTTTCTCACTGCTGAGTTCCTACCATTTACCTTTGCTGTGTGTAGTTGAACATCACTCTTTCACAGAAAACAAGAGTCTCATAATGCTTAAACAGGATAGATGGGTCCAGATTTCCTATGGGACTATGGAGGTCTAGGTCAGCATGGAAAATCTTCTGCTGTAGTCAGCCCTATCCTTGCTGGCCACGACAGCATTCATCTCTACCAGCAGTCAAAAAACAGTAACAACCCCAACTGCCTGTTTTGAAATGAAGTATTTTTCTGCCTCAGAGGATGTCATGAGGATCAGTTCATTACTGGTTATGATGTACTCAAGGTCACTACTGGCTATGATGTCTTCCAAGAATAACGGATAAACCGTAAACAAAAGCAAAATATTTTAAGCACATTTTGAGGAGACCTCAGAAGAGCCTATGTAACACATGAAAATGCCTGTGGGACTGAGGCACGCTGAGAAAACTTGTCAACATTTTCCTGCCCATTTTCTTAGTGCCTGCATTTAAAATTCCCTTTTAGAGGCTCATATCCTACCTGAAAACACTCAGTGAATCTAATTTGATATAGTTCTCAAAATCATCTGCAGTAGGACACTTTGCACTCAGAGATCTCAAACCACAGCCAAGACTCAGCTCTTGCCTTGCGCTTGCAAGGAATTTCACTGGATATCTCATCCACCAGTGGAACAGCAGCTTTTTAAGAAGAGTCTCTCATAAAAACTCAGGGTAAGTAAGTAATTGCACTGATAAGCAATCAGAATCGCTCGGAGAAGCTCGCATCAACAGAATGGAACTGGTCATGCTGGGATCTGACCAGATCATTTGGGATTACTGTAAAAATGACACAGGAAACTGTTTATAAAAAAACACCTCAGTAGTTTCCACAGGACTTTCCTTCATTGTTCCGACACAGTCGAAATTAAATCTACTCAGCATTTGCTCACTCACTGCATTGCAGCAGGGAAACAAAAAACGTGGTAAGAACTGGGTTTGTGCGCTGAAACCTCACAGAGTAGGATTCTTCACCTGAGGTTTTATCTGTAAAAAGCACAACAAGGCAATGTAAAATCCTGAGATGAGACATGCCAGAAGAGAAGTTGGCTCTTAAGATTTAGTCAAGCTGACCAGAGTTAAAGGAAGAACAAGCTTGAGTTAGCATGATCCAGTAGAAGATGCTGTGTTTATGGCTTGCACAGTGAGCGAGCCGTAACCAAGAATAAACTACTGGCATCAAAGAAAATGAAAACCGAATGTCAGTGTGTGCTGAATTGGTTTTCGCTGTCTTTTCAACTGCAGTACAGAGCTACCAGTGCAACACAGAAAAGAATATGCTGTGAACCACAGGCCATAAGGAAAAAAATAAAGCTGTGCAAATGCAGCGATAAGAAGCAGCATGATGTTGGTGAGGCAGCACTAGCTACCCAGGACCCCTCTCTGTGATCCAGGGCAAGCACAGGCATTCACCCAGTTTACCCAGTGTCTTCTTGGAGCAGTCTCTGCCAGGCAGTTAGCTGTACGCTTGGTTCCTCTCCTCTCATGTACTGATATTAGGGGAGACAGAACAAAGAAGTACTCTCTACAGCTTCCAGTAAAGCAGTTCAGTGCATTTAGCAGCACTGCAGTCACCTTCATCCCCTGCTTGGACCCAGGGCATCATTTCCTATGGGATAGTGGAGTTCTGGGAGCTCTATGACAAAGACAGAGCAAAGCCTTCAGCTTCCCTCCTGCAGGGGAGCAACAGGTAGCTGAAACACACGCTCCCTTTCAGCTTTTCTTCCTCTTAGGGCTGTCAACGTTCTTCAGGGCACACAGCAGGCTGCAGAACAGCTCATACGTAAAGAAGATGAGACCAGTAGAGACAGCAGCCTTCAGCAAGCTGGGTGAAAGACCCTTAAAGAATCCACCCAGGCCCTCCTCTCGCATGATCTGCCTTATGCAGTCCAGCAGACCCCTATATATCCGCACCTGGGAAAGAATGGCAACAAGGTTAAAAAAGAAATCCAAGACACCCTACCTGGGAAAGAACACAGAAAGTCCCAGAATATACCACAGAAACATAATGCAGACGTGCAGCCCAGAGATGCTTTTCTTCTTTTATAAATAACTGAAAGTTTCAGGGAGTCGCTTTGTTAAGAGTGTCACTAAAAGGAAAGTATATATTTTGCATCAACAATGGCAAATTTTGCATCAACAATAGATTGTTCTAACTGAAAGTCCATAAAATCTGCTACAATGGCACGTGTTAACTTCTGTAGTGAGTCTGCGAAGCACTTATTTCAGATCGTGCTGCTATTGGTTTCCATCTCCTTCACTTTCTAAGAAGGGACAACTTCTCAAAACTCTCTGATAGAAGGAAAATACAGCTACAGCACTTAGACGTTTATAAATTAGCTGTCTGCATGCCTTCATGTCATACTGTGAAGGAAGGTTCAACATCATAACACATCAATGCTAGAAACAGACACTGTACCTCACTGGAAGAAAAGAAACATCCAGTGTAATAAGTTAAGATTTCAAGAATTTTTTTTTGCCTTTCAGATTCAGAGAATTTGAAGGAAAAAAGAAAACAACTACTTTTCAGGGAAAAACAGGGACAGCTTCTTGAAAGATCTGTATTTGCCTTTAAGTGCATTTCCAGGTACGATGAACAGTGATTAGGAACACCAGAAGTATTTAATTAGCTTTGAATTTCTGAATTTTTGAATTCTGGTACACAAGATGTATGCTGAGTATTCTGTTCCCATTCCTTGCAGCAAAACATTAATTTCAGAAAATGATCCTGAGAGACAGGTGATCCAAGCACAGAGCTAGCATAATCCTCTGCCAGCTATTTGGTTCTGAATCACAAAAACAGGTACCAAGGAGAAGAATAAAGGAAACTGAAACCTCTCTGCCTTACTCATCCTCCAAGACAGCCTAGCTGATGAAGATGGATGACAAGGCAGAGCACAGGTATACTGGACCGTGTCATAAAGCAATCCAATTTATTCAAGCAGTTATTCCCATTACTAAGTGAGAACAATGCTTAGCTTGCAGAAGCTTCCTAGAAGTTTCCAACTGATATGCAAAGACAACAAGCACTTCTAACGAATCATCACTGCACTCTAGTGATGACTGGGCTCTTCTGGACTCTCTTGATGTGAATCCAGATCTATGAATTCAAGCATTCTAAAGAATTCAAACATTTCTTACCTGCCCAAAGGCTGCTCGGGCATGCTCAAAGCCACCCACTTGCAGTCGTTTTTTGATCAGGTCAAGAGGGTAGGTGAGGGTTTTACTGATGATTCCAGCACAGCTGCCACAAACAAGGTTTTTAACATTACCTGAGAAGCAGAAAGAGGAAAAGATAGCAGTCAGAGAGAAAAGAAGATCAGCAGTGATTTCAGATTGAAAAGTTTCTAAAAGTAAATCAAAATCACTTTTTAAAAGAAGGAAGGCCAGAAAGATTCTTTGAAGTTAAGCTTTTCTGCATAGTTTGGACCATGGAACCTCAATTTGTCTTCCACACTGGGCTCACATTGGAGCTGGAGTGTAACAGCTCACCTTGACTGATTACACTAATTTATTATGATTTTGACCTGCCAAGTGGCAATGCACAAAAGAAATGGTCGCCAGCTCAAGGAAAAGCACTTTGGGCTGTCGACACTTCACTTTTGCATCTAGCTACACTTCCTTCACAACTAATCCAAAACATGAGGTGCTTGAAATCCTCATTCCACTTATGTTTGGAATATCTCTGCAGGGTTATGAATGAGAGATGGAGAACTGAGATGCTGTTAAGAGGCCGCATAGATAAAGTTGACAGGAATTAAAAATGAGCTTATGTCAGTTTCCCAAAATATTCACCATTACTTTCTTTTAATACCACATATTTAACTGTCCAAAGTGCCTACCTCCTTCTTTTCCTTCATCTGGAATCATCCGTTCTGAAAATTGTTGCAGGATGTTGTAGAAGGAGAATTGGAAACCAGCATATGGGAAGACAGCAATGATTGTAGGGGTCAGACCTCTATAGAAAGTCCGAAGCCCTTCTGTCTGGTACATGGTCACCACAGCATGGTGAAGGTTGTGATAGACCTAGACGACACAGAAGACAATGACTTGCTAGTGAAAGAGGCTTAGAAACAGCAAAACCAAAGGTCAGGATACTTCTTGGTAAAGAAGATAAGAATTTCCCTCCGCCTAAAATACAACTGACTGATATTCAGCACAGAGCAATGAACAAAGGGATTTTGTACATCTTCACGCAGTACTTTCAGCTAAACCCTTGCGACTCTTAAAAGTAAGCTGACAATTTAAACCTATGCCTGATCCACAAGAGACTAATTGAACGAACAGATTGCTAGGTTTGCACTAGAGCCTGGGCTAGCACTGCATCCCACATCCAAGCTGCGCTTCTGAGGGAAACAAATGAGGCACAGAACTGAGCTGTGGACTGAGACCACTTGAAGCATTATTTAATTATTATGTAATTATTTAATTTGCTATTTAACAGCACTGCTCGCTCCTGCAACACAATTCAGGAGATATATACCCTGATTCTACTGCAGGCAAAAAGTGAAAACCAGAAATGGTTCTGACACAAACTCACGTGTGTCTTGTTGGTACAAACCTAATGAGCATGGAGATCATTCTTGCATAAGTAAGATTAAGAAACATAGGTAAAAGGGTTCAAGTATCATCCTCATCATCATCTAAACTTTACTCCACGTAGGCTGAAAGTTTCAAACGCGTAATGTATGGCGGACTAAGGACTACTGTCTCACTTGCCAATTGCCAACATGAAAATGGAGTTATCCTTGTAAGAACAACTTTACCTTTCTGGATCACCTGTCAGAAGTCAAACAAAACCAGGACCAGCAAAATATAATTAAGAAAGCTATGCCAACAGTATGGAGGATACCCTGGCCACAGCGCAGACACTGCCCAGGAACAGCCCCTGCTCCTTTATGCCAACCCACTGTTAGCACAGACTGTTACGTATTTTTCAAACTTCCTGTATTCACACAAATGAAATACTGCTCCTGCTATGGCTTGTGATTCCAAACATAAAATCCTTAACCATACCTTAGGCTCACCCTGAGCAGCAAAACGGGTACGAAGCGTGTCAACAGGCTGAACTGCAACCGTGGCTGTGCAAGCTGCCAGTCCACCACAGGCGAAGTGCACAAAGGAGTTGCGGGCATTGTATGAGGTGACGTTGTGCACCAGTTTGGTCAAGCTTTCAAATGCCATGAACTTGCAGAAACAAACACGCACAGGTTAAGGAGTCATTTCTTATCACTGACAGATTTCCTGCTCTTCTTTCATTTTATTAAGAGCTCCACCCACAGCTTATAACCACCTCCTCTCTCTACCCTCCAAAAGTTTGTCAGTTTGCAACCTGCTGGAGCATGTGCTTCTCATTACTTTTTCAACCAGTGATCACAAAATATGTCGACAATACTTATAAATTAAGCATAGCAATGTTGTACAAAATGCTGTCATCACCCTCACCGACTTTGTTACCCTTAGAGATTTCTAGGAAAACGTGAATCAAAGAAAAAACTACACATGCTTGGCTTATATAAATAGTTATGACAAGCATCAGGAACAAGCAGGACTTGTCTGTGACACCAGGGATCTGATAGGGAACTGAGTTTGCTTTTGCTGTGCTCCATGCTGGCCAAGCAGAATTAAACTGCATTCAGGATGCTCAGAAATATTAACTTAGCAACCGGACACGAACATTATCTAACTATAATGACTATTCTGACTAATCATGACTATTTCAGACCAGAGCTACCTTGAATCAGTCCCACGTTAACCCGGACCTTTCTGCATTGGCTCATTCTCTCAGCCTGAAGACAAAAACTGTGTCTGCACAAACACTGGTCCTGTCTGTTGTCATCTTACCTGAACAGCTCCATAGCCAACCGAAAGGAACTGTGCAGGAACGTGACCCTTCCAGAAGGCCAGCGTGCCCTCTTCCTGGAAGATGCGCCGTACAGCTTGCAAGATGCCGTGATATTTAGCCCCTGGAGTTTTGGAAGAGAGCTGCTCAATTTGAAGCTGAAGGAAAACAGAAAATATTTTCAATTCCACATCATGTTTCAACGAGGTTCAAGCATGCCATGCAGAAATTCACAAGTCCAATGGCCAACCAAAGCTGAATGAAGACATTCTGCACTCCCTCAGAATCAACATGTAGAGTTGTCTGGGATACTATTTTATAGAGGACTCCCAAGAAGAAGAATACGCATGCCATGTTAAGGTCACCAATAAGGATGGTAGAGAAATTCAAGTGTTAGAGATTGTTTAGAAAATGAGGGAAGGGGAACCCTAACTATGAAAAACAGAAGATGCTATTCAAGCATACAAGTAACACAAGCAGAAGCAGTGGCCTTCAGTCCTTCTGCCTTGAACTGCGTGCCACACGGCTGAAGCCTGCCAGCAGACGTGCCACGCACTGGATGCCCGGGTGACCTGTCCACCCGGGACAGCCGCGCCCCCAAGCGAGTCAGGTACCTGAAAGCGGATCTTGATGACATCCAGAGGGCTGATCAGGACCCGAGTGACGAAGCCCGACGCCGATCCCGCTGCAGCCGCTTCCACCGTGGAGACACACTCGGCCTCTGGGTCATAGCCGACCATGCCTGCCCGGCAGCGTGAGCTCCACTTCCCCAAAGCGGCGCCCCGCGGCCCCAGGCGCCCTAATCCTACACCAACACCACGCCTCACACCGAGGGCCAGGAGCCCCTCATCCTCACCACCACCACCACCACCACCACCCCGCCTCCGCAGGCCGGGGGCCGCAGATGTCCCTCGTTGCAGAACAGCCCCTCCGCGCCCCTCGGGCTCCGCCACCCGCCCCGCACAGCGCTCCCCGCTCTGCCCGCGGCCGCCCGCGTCGGGCCCGACGCCTCCATCCGCGGGGCCGCACCGCCGCCGCACCGCGCCTGCGCGCCGCAGGGCACGCCGGGAGCTGTAGTCCCGCAGCGCCCCCAGCGCGGCTCTGTGAGCGGCCTTCTCCCGTTGTATTTCAGCATCCAGCGCCCAGCGCCGAGGAACGACGTGAGCGCAGAGCAGTTGCTGAAAGGTAACACTGAACACCTCATTAGAACGATCATTTCCACTGCTTTAGGCAACAAGAGAAAAATAAAAACGATCTGTAAGGCACTGACCAAGCACAGCTAACCTTCCTGTGGCAGTCTGAGCTGTAGCTGCTATTCTAACAGCTCATCTTTCCCTCTGTCCTTCAGTGAGATGCTCCAGAAATATCTAGTATATCACTCTCCATTACTGCCTCCTTCCTACATTAGCACCACAGGGACGCTCCTCTGGTTAGGAAAAGAGCTAAAAAAATAAAGAAGAAACGTTAAGTGTCAGCCCCCAAATCCTGCTAACAGATGCACTGTTTCCCTGTCTGTCTGTGAATCAGTGCATTCTTTTCCCCTTTCTTTGCCGTTTGCGATATGTGAACGGCACGGCTCTCGGCTGACCGAGACTGAAAGAGAAATTAATTTAGCTAACCATGCTGAGAACCAATCACGATGCTAGTAAGTCTGAGCATTTACAAATTAGCTTCGTCAGCTATATTTTGGTCAGATGAAATAACAGACAGATGCTCAAGAGAAGAATTCAATGTATATTTATTATTCACAGTTAATTACTATCTACCAAATGCTGCTGCAGAGTTAAAGGATTAAGTACATAGGCCTTTTTATTTAAACACTGATTTTTTTTTAATATATATATACACACACAAGACATATGTCTGCAAGGTTGCATGATATACACCAATTCCAAAATAAGGAAACAATCAAATGGTCCAGGTGTAGAATGCCATAGATTCTTTTTCCAATCATTTTACAAAGAAGGAAGAAAGTGAGTGACAGCTAGCAAGGAGAGGGGGAGAAAGTAATGCTCTACAGGATAGCTCTCTCTTTCATCTGCTGGAAAATTAAAGTGTAAGGCAGAGTTTTTCTCAGGAACAAAACATTTGTAACATTTAGTACAAAAAAGGCACCCTCCAACAAAAGACTGCCTGTACCTAGGCAGTGCAGGAGGAGCTCTCCACTGCAGTTCTTGGATTTGTTGTTGGAGTGAAGGGATCCAGCCAAAGGGCTCTCAAAAGGAAAAATAATGCAACTGAAGATTGGCACAGAGAGCAACACAGTTTGATTTCTTTCTATCCAATTTAACATCACACTGCTCTGGTGGAAAAGCAATGGCCACAATCGAGGCCATTATGAGAAGGGGTGGGGATTACAGTCATCACACAGCCTGCTGTGAATGGGGAGTCTGACAGTAACACTGACCTGAGGGAGGAGAAACTGGAGAACAGTGATGCCAGCCCCACTTTTCAAGAGCAACACGACTGCAAATACTCCCTATCCAGGCAAAAGAGACAGGCTGATTACATGCATTACACAGAAACATTCACTACAGCATAAAATGTTTTCAAGCACTGTTTCTTGAAGTTTTTCTGCATTATAAAGTTTTCCACCAACGGAATGTACATTTTGTAGGACATCTCAGGGCTACTCTTTATCAAATCCCCCCCTTAACCCTCCCTCCCCCAAATATTCTTCCTCATTTTCCCCTGGTCCTATCTTTCTCCTTTCTCTTAAATCTTTCGAGGCTTCTGGTTTCAGCTTTCCATATCTGAGCAGCCAAAACTGCCAATGAATGCCTCTTTTTTTTTTTTCTCCTGGAACAAGGAAAGTCAAAGAGCAAGTCAAATCTTTAGAACAAAGCTCCATCTCTGTAGATTTTTCTCAGATATCCATTGATAAAGCCACCCTCCTTTACACCTTTTAACCAAAAGTATTTATTTACATGTAGGCAGAAAAAAGCCCTCTGAAAAGCTCTGGACTGTCCTTTTAACTTAAAAATAAAAAAGAAACAAGGGAAAGGCACTATGGAAAAAATTACAGAATGTGCTCAACCGTACACATTTAAGAAAAAACAAAAAGGCTGTCAGCACAGCAATAACAGACTTCAGTTGTAATTTGGAGTTTCTGAAAGCAGCTCTGTGACTCAAACAAACAAACAAAAAAGTCACACAATCCTTCTCTCCCTTCCCCAGCTTGGAAGCTGCTGAGCTTCAGAAGTGACAAAGGAGAAGAGACAAAAATTAGAGCAATACCTCGTCTTCCCCAGGCAAGAAGAGCTGAATGTTCAAGGCAAGAGCAGACTTTTTTTTTTCTTTAAAGGCAGGACTGTGGATTTGGTTCTTCTCTCATGTCCCTTCATGTCAAATGAACCACTTGTAGAGAGAAAATACCAGCAGAGTTTCTCCCTTTTCCTTTAACTGACTGGCTAGGATTTTAAATGGCATTAAAACTTCATGCCCGGACAGAGGAGGAGGGAGAAAAAAGTAGTAAATGAAAGGAGGTAAACCCAGGAGCAGCTGAGGAAATTTGTTATTTTCATTTTTTCTCACTTTTTTTTTTTTTTAATGATAACTTTTGGTGTGTAAGATGAACTCTTCCCACCCCCCACCCCCTCCCAGCCCCTGAAGTTCCACACTGTGAAGGAGGATCACCTCATGGTGAAAGGTGACTCAGGTTTTATCACCGTGTGATTTTAGGTCACTGGCTGCAGTTAGGCTCTGTATGTGTATTTATTGTTTCTCCTGTTTCTTTAAATAATCTCTAATATTTATCTCTAGATGTTCCGGTTCACTGGGGTCACATAGTTGCGTGGAAACATGCCCGTCTGTCCGTGGCAGGCTCCCTTCCACCAGTTGGGGTCAGAATTGTCAAGGACTTGGATAAAGTCTCCGCGGCGGAAACCCAGCTCTCCTTCCTCCTGGGGATCAAAATCAAACAAAGCCTGAACGTACGTTGGTTGCTGAAAATAAAGAAAAAAGATGTGTGGAATGAGAAACATCTTCAGCACTCAAGACATTTGCTTCCTTAAGCAGGATTTCAACTTATACCAGATCTTAACACTGAAAGTTTGGGTTGTTTCATTTCCCTGAAAGCCAGCCTTCATCATCTGTAGCATGATGATTTAAAAGGAAAGCATGGTCTACAGAAGGCCTTAGGGAAAGAAAAAAACAACAAAAAACAAGTGTTACAGTTTAACCCAGCAGGTGGCTAAGCACCACACAGTCGTTTGCTTGCTCCTCCACTTCCCAGTGGGATGCGGAAGTAATCAGTAAAAAATGGCAAAGTAGAACTCATGGGTTGAGATAAACACTAATTAGTAAGATAGATAAAATGAAAAAGAATAACAGTTCATGTCTATATATACATATAAATAGTATATCTGTGTGTGTGTGTGTGTGTGTGTGTGTGTGTGTGAGAGAGAATGTATATAAGAAGTGGCACACAAGCAATTGCTCATCACCTGCCACTGACACCTTGGAGCTCCCAAGCAGAGGAAGAAAGAGATGTTAATTTTTTTCCATCCCCATTCGTATACCCTGAGATGCAATCCCAGTTCAAACCACGGTTGCAGTAGTTTAAGTATGCTCTGAGGAAATAGTTCTCTTACCTGTGGCACCTGTTCAATATCCCGTAGAAATATTTGCTGGTTCCTGGAGACAGATGTGGATCTGTGATAATCTACCAGCTCGTTCAAAGAATTGAACTTCACCACCCAGAGGAAATACTTGCCAGCCCCATCTCTAAGCACCTTGAAGTGCTGCACATCATTTCCAAACCTGGGAGGAAGGAGCAAACAATACAGAAAAGAACACACTTAGTCACTGAGCACTCTCCTAGGACTGTCAGACTTTAAAACAAAAAGGTCATTCAGGACATAGTTGGTGACAATGATAATGCAGATATCAACTGGTTGCTGTGAAGATGATATCTGGTAATTGTATACTACATAAATCAGTAATCAGAGACAGAATTCAGATACTGAATTCATTTTGAAAAAAATCTGTAAGCTCTACATAGTACTCTTCTTAGTATCAAAACTTCAGTTTAAAATCAGTTTTTCAAACCACTCTGAAGCTGCAGAAGTCTGAGGCATTATAGCCAAGGATTTCTGGTGTCACAACACTCCTCCAAGGTTTCATGAAAGATGTCAGTTGTTTTAGACTGTATCACTACAGTGCTGGTGTCAAATACATGTACTTTTTGATTCACGTATGCAGAGTTGCTGAAGACAGTGCACTGAATACCTAGACAAAGGCCATGGACCACATGTGCAGTGTGAGGTCACATTAAGGTAGCTGCACCACAGCACACACCCATTCCACATGCCCAAATACAAGACTTTGAAGCTGAACACTACACATGCTTTAGTTTAGCTTTTCAGACACAGGAAATGACTCAAGCCAGTTTAGGTTCGCACTACTCTCGCTATGGACTTGTACTTTGCATAATCTCAATCACTCCCTCACACAGTACCACTCAATACACAAGCACCAGTCCCACTGTAGGAAAACTGCTAAGAAAGGAACTATCACAAGCAGGGCAGGATTGTCTCTTTTGGCAGCTAGCCTGGATTTTGGAAAAAGGATGTCCTGTAAAACAGTCAGATTTCTCCACTTCTATTTTTCTGACAAGTGATGGCATTCAACTGAATCTACTTTTTCAACAATTTTATTCCAGCGAAGTGCAACCCCAAAGAGGTCTATGAGGATTTTCCAGATGAACAACACATCAGCATTTTTACTTTAGTCTAAAAGAAAAACATTGAAAATAGGCGGGGAGTATATTCCCTTGGCATGAGGAGCCATCACTTTTAGAAAGGTTATACTAGGATGAGAACTGATCCTCCCTACTTCACTGTTACTAGACTGAGTCTCTTTGTGAATGTGGAATGCATTTGAGAGAGATGGAAAAGAATTCTGTTTTCATAGCTCCATGTCCCAGAGCTAAGTAATGTGAATATCCCAGTCATGAAAAATATTTCAAAGAGTATCACCTGAAGACAGAAGACAGAGTAATAATTTGTGCTATGGAATAGGAACAAAGGAGGATGGAAGGGAACATGTACACACTGGGCACTTCATAGTCGTAAGGAGGAGGAATGGGATCCACAAACAAATGAATAAATAGTGCCTGAAAACACCTAAATTAGATGGCAACATGCCACCAGGTCAGCCACACGGGGTCATTACAAAACAGAGCATATTTATACTTCCACTTCAATAAGGACAAAAAAACATATCACTAGAAGAATAGGCATGCTATCTGGACTGTTGCTGCTCCTCAGCACTGAGGATCACTTATCCATGAGTCGAAATGAGCATCAAGTGTGCCCTGATTACTACGCAATTGCTTCTGGGCACTACTTACTTGACCGAGAGAGAGAAGTCCCCAGGAGCACTCTCACTCTCCCTGATAAGGAAGGCACCATCGTGTCTCTGTTTGCCTAGCATCTCTTCAGCCTTTGCTCGGGGAATCTTTCCAAAAAACCATCTGTGGAGTAAGCAAGGAAAAGAAAATAACAGAGAAAGTTAAGAAACTGAATTGTCTCATGGAAGAGCTCAATGCAGGTATACACACTGAAGTGAAATGATCCTTAGCAGAAATTACTAAATTTCTGCTACTGAACAGTAACAACCTCATTGCTAATCTACTACAGGCTACAGTGTGGAAGTCTTTCAGAATTCCAACGTAGTACTTGGTTCCCAGGATTTTGGTACAATTGTCAAAGACAAGAAAGCCCTGAATTTTACCTCTGCCAAATGTTACAGAAAGCAAACTTTATCTAACAATTTTAGATATCATGCCACAGTTTGTTTACAAAGTGTTTTACGTATATTCTCAAATAATTATCAGTTGCTTACATATTTCTTGTAAATGAAAGTCTCAGATTAAGAAAAAACAATACTCATCTCCATATAACAGAAATAAAATCTGGAAGAGCTCAACAGAACTTCTATTAATCTTCTTCTTGAAGCCTCAGAAGTACATGCTGGTTTTCCCCTCAATTTTGCCGAGTCATTATAAAGTAGAAGTGTATAATTTGACTAATGAAAGTAACATATCCAAAATAATAAAATTTTCCATCAACTGCTTCTAATGCATTTTAGCTTTAGTAGGAAGATTAAGAGATCTTCCACAACCCATAAAACTCTACTGTAGTTTTATGACTTCATTGCAACTTCAGTCACTCACAGAGGAACAGAAAACTGATTTTAAACTAAAAAAAAATAAAAAATAAATAAATGGAGAGAGAGCTTCCCTACTGAATGGCCAAACTTGATAACACTTCCTAACACTTACTCCAGCTAGCTTTGCAATGTTGGTGAAACGTATCCACTCAGTGCTGCAAAACCAAATGCAGCTATTACTTCTGATGCTGCACTGCAAGAGTGTGTCAACTGGTACAATGCACAGTTCACACCACATTCAGATTCCTTTCCAGCAGCAGCTCGACAGTTCTTACGGCTTCACTTAAAGCAACCACTTTAGCCTGGCTCATTTCTTTAATGTAAACTATTTTTAAGATATCAGCAATATCTTTAGAAGCAGTTGATTAAGAATACAGACCTAGATACTCCACAAGCCCGATCCAGACATTTCATAAACAGCAAGTTCTTGCCCTGTCCCCTTGTAAATAAAAAGGTAGTCCTATCCCCTGAATGGCACAGCTCTGCCTTCACAGAAAGCCTCCCTGCCCAGTTTCCTGTAGCTCTTCTCTGAGCATAACACCTATATCTACTTATACATTCCCTCTGTTAATTAATATGAGATCTGGGTTAATCCTCTGGAACCCAGGTGACCCAGCTGGTGACTATGATGTGCCACATTTCCCTTTCAGTCTCACGTGTTAGTAGTTGAAAAGAAAATTGGAAGATTTATAAAATGCAAGCAAGAACAAACATCGTTTAAGATTAGAAATGAAACTGGAAGATTTTCAGTCTCAGATCCTTGGACAGGACTAACATTTAAAGGCATTTTCAGCTGCTTTCTTTCTGAATTCTCTTTAAGAGTACTCACATCTCCTTCCCACAACACTGATACCAGTCTTAAAAAAGGAACGTTCTCTTTCTTATAACTGGTCAGCTGGCTGAAGTTTGCTTTTGTATACCCTCCACATGGAGCTAGCATCATCCAGATGCCATCAGCAACCTAAATGTCTTCAGAAAAGGTCAAATTATCTATGCTTAAAATCCACCACTCTCTATCACCAAAGCTCTACTTACGGATGTGGTTTCATTTCTATGTAGTTCTTGGGAATGAAGCCATCTTTTCCATTGAGTTCTGCCTTGTACCAATTCTGATCACATTCCTCATTCAAAACCTGAAGGAAATGAAAAATAAGCTTACATTTCAAGTTACAGCAAAACAAAGACATACTAGCTTATTCCTTCCACCTGTGTTTTGAAGATTGCTTATGTAAGATGAACCCTTAAAAACATGCTGTCAGCCATCCTGCTTCACTTCATTTTAAGAAGCTTTCAGAACAACAAGGCAGATCGGTAATTTAGAACAGCCATGCTTTAGTACACAAATCAGTATTTCAAATCATACTTTCTCTAGAAACTTTGTGGATTTATTTTTCATTACACTTCTGCCAATACAGCGTATATTTACAAGATAAAGAAAAAAACTGAAGATTCTCAAAATTCATGATTTTGTTTAAAATGTTTTATTACATAGTATGTATTCAAATACATAACATTTTACAGTGTAAACAAATTAAAAGAACAACAAAAAATCTTAACTTTTACTGCACCTGTTTTTAAAATGTAAAGGCTTAGAATCGCACTAGCAAAGAATCTGGCACTGGTTAATATTGTACAGCACTGTGAAGTTTATAGAATCAGAAACAATCTTTCTCTGCTCTTTGTCAGAAAGATATGAAGAACAAGCAATATTTGACAATTATCTGCAGAATGAAGTTCCCCACATAAAGTACATCTAACAACCCATATTTAAAAAAGGAAATGATATGAAGGGCTATGCTTCAGTTATCCTGGTTTTACTGAACATGCTTCGTTTCAAGTCTCTTACTGCTGGCTCTCAAAACACAGTTAAATTACACTTCAAAAGGCAGAACTGAACACAGTGCTAAAGCCAAAGTCCAGATGACCTAAACCTGCAATCATGAATGTTCCTCTCAAAATAGCCACCAATAAAATTAATAATAGTATCGCATACATATGTTGACTTGATCTTATGAATTACATTGTACTTCTGAGAATGAACTCCCACCCAACTACAAACTCCAAGGCTACACAAACAGTTTGTACAGGCTAGATACTTAGCAGCAGTACCATTCGACTTGGTTTATGTAGACAGTGCTGTGCAGCTGCACGTTCTCACACACACCACATGCAGGGGTAACAGGCACTTGTATAGCTAAACAGCTTGGGGAACTGATCTGACTGCAGAACAGTTGAGGGAAAGAGTACATTTGCAAGCTGGATTAGTCACCCAACTCAGTTAACTGGTTGGCTACACTGACACTTCTATCAGCGAGTGCAGGACGCAACTCACACTTGAAGTAAACAGCTGAGAAGAGAAGGAATGGGATAGGGTAGAACTGCTTGAGCTGGCACTGCCATAAAGGAAACATTTTGTTACAGTTCAAAAAACAAAAACAGGCCGGTTCCACAGTTCTTGCAACAAACAACCCAAAAAACTTTCATATGAAAGACTTAATAGTCCCACTAAGTTTTATCTGGGCAGAATTATGCAGACCAGACAGGTGCTAAGTGAGGAAGGAACATGAGCGTGCTCCTGCAAAGAGGTAGTGAAAACCAAGACCTGACAAAAACTGACTACAACCAGAAAGAAGAGAAATGGGGAAGCAGGAGTGAGGGACCCTTACAGTGACATTTAACTTCTGATGATTGGCTTGTTTGCTAAGTATACAAATTGAAGCTGGGACCTTTAATGCATAAGATGGAAAGAAAGGTCACTTTCAGGTCAGGCAGCCAGGTTAAGCTAAGTCTATACTGATCCTGTAAGCACAGTACTGACAGATAAACCAGACCTGATGTATCAAACCGTTACCAAGCTCAGGGACACCTACAAGAAATGCTGGTAGCCTGATCTGATGAAACCTCTTTTCCTCACTCCATATTTTTCAGTATGGAAAGCTGTTAGTCCTTCTGACAAATTCAGTTCTTTAAGGGTTACACCTCTGAAACACACAGTTACTGTCCTCCTTTGAATCCAATGATATGTTACAAAAATGCACACATGGGAAAGAACAGGGATTTGAGTCTAGACCTTAAAAAAATGCAGGTGTTAATACCAGTACACAAAACCTAAACCTGAGATAGGATCAACATTTATTTATTGTGCATCTAAGACAGACACGTACTTTTCCGCCAGTCCCTAGAGCTATCTGGTAATTTGCATTTGAAAGTACAGAAGGAAAAGCCCTTGCTCCACTACCTTGAGACAACTGCCCTAAATGTCACCACTACCCAGTTCAGAACCAGCTGCAAAGGCTGACTGTTTTGGCCAGTGAAGTTTGATTATTTCAGGACAACACAGAAATTTGAACTGAAGTTTACAGAACACATCTCAACTACCTATTCACTAATTTTTCGGCAGCTGTCAAAGAAAGAGTTAAAATCAGGACCTCAAATCTAGAGACTAAATGCAATGACATGAGAATAATAAGATCACTGTAAGCTGCCTCACACAAATAGCCAGGATCAACCCTAATCTCTTCACTGTGAGACAGACGGAAAAAACGTGAAAGCAGAGATAACAGGAGGCCAATCACCTAGAATTGGGAACTTCTCAAGGTTCACCACAGCAGAAGTCAATATTCTGCTACATTTGTACCTATTTAACAATTTTAATATAACATATCGGAAGGCAGAAACAAGCACCTCCAAATCCACTCTACATTAAAGAAGTCAATTAATTTTAACATGTTGCAGAACATTAAAGACTATTTTGAAGACTAATTTACTGAGAATCTAGCCAATTCCAATTCTAGATGTTTATAATTATAAAACACAGCTAGTAAAGAGACGACCATTTGAAAATCAGATACTGCAAATGACAAGAGACTGGTGACTAATTTTTATTGTAAGGCAGATAAACTCTGTTAGGATAGCAATTTGCATCTGCAAACACAAAGCAGTTACAGGGAAGGGACAATTTTAATATATTAACAAATATGATTTATTAATTAATACATGTAATTTAAATGTATTAATTGAGGCATCACTCCACGCTTGATCAACTCCTCTCTTTTGTAGGATATGAACAGGGATGGAGAAGCATGGAATACAGTTGGACTGGATCATCTTTGTAGGTCTTTTCCAACTTTGGTGATTCCATGACTCTATTAAACAGACTCAGATGTACGAGAGAGCTGACAGTCGTTACAGTGGCCACAGTCCAGGTATCTCTGAAACATGGCCAAGAATTGGCAATAGGGAAATGTGCACGGGGGAAGTGCGTAGTATTTTAGCACTACACAAGGTCAGGAAGATGCCTTGAAATTAAACAACACTTAAGGAAAACAGAAGTAAGTAAGAAATCACCCAAGGAGTAACATTCAGAGTGGTGGTTATGAGACAGATGGAAACACCCAGCAAACTGGTACCAACTTATTTCTAGGAAAAGCGAGCTCAACTGTATAGGTCAGCAAAAGCCTCAGGCTCCCTCTCCTCGCTCTAAAGCAAAGCCTGCAACATCAGACCTTTGAGACTCGATGTGAAATTCAGCAGTAGAGTAAGCTATAAAAAAAAAAAAAAAAAAAAAAAGGCACCACAAGATCCCATCTTTTACCAAGCAGGTTCATCTTCCAGTTTAGATTAATTACTTTCATAACTCCTAGAAGACAAGTGTTTTGCATGTATCTGCTTTCAGCAAATAATATTACAGTATTCCTTAAGTCAGACCACAAGAAGCCTGTTCAAACTATTGCAGCCCTCACAGTTTCGTAAAACAGACACGACCACAACTAATAGCTTGGTATTCACACAAAACTCTTTCTATTGCCTAAACTCCACTTGTACTTCTGCATGACTTGCTACCTCACCAAAATCTTGTGTGTGCAATCTGTATGTTCAATTTAACTCTCCTTTGTGAGGAAGACAGGAAGATCACTTAAAACCCACCTCACCTGGGGATGTTCCCCTGACTAGAAAGACTCAATTCACATCAGTTCCACTGGGCTGCTCAGACAATCTCACAGAAATAAAAGGAACAGCAATACTGACAATAGAGAACTGCAGCCTGAACTGGCAAGGGCTGATTTCTTGCTTTCTATCAGAATCTTAATCAAACTGCAGTTAAAAAAAAAAAAAAATAACCTTGCTTAAAATGAGACACCTTCAGAAATGGATTATAAATTCAATTATAAATTGATTGAAAAACAGGACAACAAATTAATGAAGGATAAAGCTTTCCCCATACAAACCAAGACAATTTCAGTGCACAGAAGCCACATTTTGTCTTAGCAGGACACAAGAACTCAGTTTTACAACATATAAAAACATATTTGGGGCATCTAGAAGATAACTAATTTACCAATTATATCCATCAGAGAAGAGATCCATCAGCTGCTGAGTGACAACTTTCACCCAGCATATTTTTGATTTTCACATCAGAATCTGTTTTTACTGAGTTATGTTTACCAATATCTTTTAAGTGGAGAGGAAATGCACAGGTACTTTGGTCTGGCTGATCTTCAGAGAGCCATAACATGCAAGAGAGGAGAACTTTTCCTGTTGTCCAGTCCCTGCAAACCTGCTCAGACTTCCTCTCTAAGGGGACATGCACACGCAAGAGGAAGACACTTGCAAATAGTTTCGGAGTACAATGCTGAATACCATCTGACTCGCTCCTGTTATAATTGTGTAATGTAAGTACACAGATCTTGCAAACCTTCATGAGAGCACAAGCATCACAATGCATCAAAAAGTACAATGTATCAAATTAAGCAAGATAAAGGGAGCTTACATCAGCTCTAGAACATTAAACTCAATTGAAACATTTCACAGAGCATCTCCAATCTCATAAAACAGAATCAAGAAGAAATGAGGTGGTTTTATTGTACAACATTATGCTATCACCAGTGATATTGACACCTGCATACAACACTGAATAAAGGAGTAAAAGAGTAGAATAAATACAGCCAAGTAATGGAGAAATATTTTTAAAAGCCAAAATGTGTACACTGTGCGTCTGTATTACAACGAGCAGGCATAGTTCTCATCTGTTTTCTGACTGTTTTGTTTGTTAAAACAAAACAACAACAACAACAACAAAACCCAACAACAATAGGGTTATGCTGGTGTAGCACTAACAAACTGAAGTTTAAGGCCAGCTCAAACAGCTCATTGTCACTAACAATTCAAGACTGCAGGCTGTTCTGATAGACTGAAGAGCTTTCATCCAACCTTGGTTATTTCCATCTGGTAAGATTCTGCTAAGATAATATGATAATATTATCACTGAAAAACTCTCACTAACCAAAACTACTGGGTACACTGTTTATTCGAGCTTCTGTGAAAATAAATCTGATCACAATTCTATGTACTAGGTTGTTCTGAAAAATGTTGGAAAAACTGGTATAACAATTTTAGAAGGCAATAAAAACGAACAGTCCCAACTGGTTACGCTCAGTTGTCTCTGTGAATCACCAAAGTGCCTAAACTAACTTGTTTGAGATATAAGCCCTTCACTTCCATGTTTTCTTAGCTATTGGACAATGAGGCATACCAGCTGTGCATCAGTTCTTAATACAGTAAGTCTTTCTAATAAAATGATTGAGAATACACAATAAACTGATCCACAACAATTCTCAGCATTCACATAGCTGCCAATTCCAGTATCCTTTTCAGCACAAAGCTCCTTCAGTACTTTCAAAGTGATTCATGTCCTTCACACACATAAACCTCCATACAATAAATGCATAATATTCTGTAACAACTGACAGTAAGTTGGGTGTACTAACATCTCATGTTGATCTTTAATTTACAATACATTTTCAGATGTATGCTTGCTTTCAGACTGGAACGGAATAAAGAGCTATTACATCCCAGAAATCTTTCAATTACATTTAAATTTATCCTGGGTCTGAAAGTGTTGATTTACTCTAGACTAATTCATTTTTCTTTCTTCTCCAAACTCATCACTAAATTATAGCTCAATTTCTGGAAAACCAATTGTACAACCAAATGAAACATTCCCAGTTCTATTCTCGCTGAGTTGGAATAACAAAATTCAGAATTACAATGGCCTCAATTTAACCAAAAGAAGCTCAACTACTTCTGGCACAACAAGAAAGTTCAGCATTTTGAAAAAAACCAACACATCCCACTCCAAAGCTGTAGAAATGTGCATTCCTCACTAGACTGAAAAAATAACAGAAGAGTTAGAAAGACAGATACCTGGACCATTAACAAGGAAATAACGACAAATAATGAGGATTGCTCCTTTAAAGCAACCCTTGTGACTGGCCTACACCTATCCCCAAAATGAAGAAAATGTTGAATGCCAGAAGCCTTATGAGCAGCAAAATGCAGAAACACCAGACACTCCTCCTCTGAAGGAAGCAGCCTGACCAGCCACGCAGTAAGGATCACACCTATGCCAGAGTTGCTTAATGGTCCACAATATATGCTCATTTCAGCATTAAAACCACGTTTCTACTCTGACTTAATCCAGGCAAGTAGAAGGCCTAAGAAGTCCAAACCAAGTTTAACTTGGGTTCTACCTTAGAAAAGGGCCAATGCCACAGCTGTGCGTGGTTACTGAAAGCAGCATTCTGAGTTATACACCAGGGAAGGAGCATAAAAAAAAAAAAAGAAAAAAAAAGAACATTAGCGTGTTGAAATGATGCCTTCAAAAATTTCCCCTTATGCTATGAAGTTCCTCTTTCAGTTCAAGGGTAACAAAATAGCATTAATTAATGTATGATTTGCTCCATACAATGCAAATAAAAAAATTAAATATAAGAAAACTTTATATTTCTTAAAGGACTGAGCCCACAGTAGTCATCTATTTCACTACTGCATGGCTTGGGAAATACACTTGTCCAAAGTCACTTGGGATTAAGAGGTAACAACAGTGCACTAATATAGGAACTGATTTTTTTTTTTTTTTAAAGAACTATGAACTGTGATATCTCAGATAAACAGAGAAACAGAACTGTTAAGTTCAGGCACATCCCCCTCCCATCATTAAAAATATCATACTATTAAAAAAAACAACAAAACAGAGTTCTACAAGGAGAGCCTATTTCTACTTTCCCGGGTTATGAGCAAAAAAATAAAAAAATAAAAAAAAATCAAAGACTGTCCTTGAATAATGCAGATACTACACACCAAAAGTAGCAAGCACCTTGCTCCAGAATCCTAAGACAGCTGAGGCACCAAGTTCTTCACAGAAAAGATCAGAGATAAGTAAAAGCATCTCCTAATTAGCATCTCAAATTAGGAGAACACTTCTAGGTCAAGAACAAATTAAAAACAAGAATAGAACTCATTATGGCTCTGTTGCAATAACGTGGAAGGGATATCATAATACAAGTCATTGACACCCTAGGGTATGTTATTTGACCACAGGTTAATTTTAAGCTCCCGAGTTCATTATGGTAGCACAGGATCTCCATTGTGCAATCCGCTCTAGGGAGCTGCTTTGGTGGGAGGGGCTGGACTAGATGATCACTAAAGGTCCCTTCCAACCCCTACAATTCTGTGATTCTGTGACTGTTTCTCAGTAAAAGCTAAGGTGCTAGAACTCCCTGCTACTGGGAGATCCTGATCAGCAGATCAATGTGCTTACCACAAGAAACTCCCCCACATAACAGGAGTCAGTCATTCCTGAGGAAAAATTTTTTCTCTGAGAGAGTGGTCCGGCACTGGAATGGCCTGCCTAGGGAGGTGGTTGAGGCACCGTCCCTAGCACTGTTCAAGAAGTGTTTAGATGAGGTGCTGAGGGATTTGATTTAGTAGCTTGGTGGGTAGGGATGGTGGTGTGAGGAAGGTTGGACTAGATGATCTTGTAGGTCCTTTCCAACCTAATGTATCTATGAATCTATGAATCTATGAATCTACACAATAAAATGGATTTTTTAAACTATTTGTTAATGTGGATGCCTTTAAAATCTTCCAGTTCTCCAAAAATGCAGTGCAGACACTTTCACCTAAAGGGTTCCCAGGACTCCAATATGTGAAATCTGTCTTGCTGATGTACCTAAAAATTAGCATCAGGTCTCACCTAAAGATACTAAATGCATCCGTATCTTGCACCATGACAGATCTCAGTTGGTCTCAGATGGTTTGCAGAGATATTGCTAGTATGCAGTCATACATGCATTCATGGCCATACAGCTATCCAACTAAGCTGACTATAAGGTATGTTTGCCAAGCTGATATTCATCTGACGAACTTGAAGTTTAATTTGATGGCAAGGTCAGGAAAAACATTTTGAATCCTAAATTTCAGCTTTTGAAGTGTTCAGTGTATTTGTCTTGAATACACCTTTCTCCTGGAATTTGTTTTTTCTCCTTCCCCTGCAACTGCAGATCCAAATTTCATTGCTTGTTTTTTTTACTTTTAATCCAATTTACTTGCAAGTTTCCCTCATTAGTTACACCCTCAAGTGGTATTAAAGATCAGAACACAAGATCTAAACTACACAGAAGTTCAGAAAAAACCCTTAAGACAAACTGGCAGATCTTCCAAAAGAACCAGAGAGAGGTGCATGCTTCTATAGACTGAAATCCTTCCCTAACCTGGAATCTGAGCACAATTTTCTAAGCAGACTATAATTTACTATTAGCAGCAGAATCTGAGAACCAGACCAAATAGTAAAGAACAGTTTCATAGTTACACTGATGTGAAGATAACAGAAGACTACAATACTCCAACTGACTGCACACAAAGGTTTAGAATGGAAAAATCTATTCAAAATCAGCAAGGTTTACTTTTTGTTTTTTAATTTAGTGCCAATTTTTCACTAACTAGACGGCGGACTAGCTTAGACCACAAGTCTTCTGCACTAGCAGAGCTGCTATACTTGGTGGAACCTGCTGGCTCATACATAACTCATGAAGAATTCCCCCCTTTCCTCCCAAGGGAAGCAATATTACATAAATGCAGCACCATTTTTTTTTTCCACGTGTAAACCTGCAGAGCTTTAATACAAGTCAGAGCAAGAAGTAGGTTGGCTCAATGCAGAAACTATAAATTCCAGAGAGTAAGTATTTAAATCAGAGGTTTTGGAGAGTAATAATGTAATTGCAGCTTAGGTGAACTGAAAGAAATTCTTTCTGCTCTCTGCATGAGGTCCAGGTGCAGAGGAGCCAACATGACAAGTGTGCATGTTGACACGAGTGCCTGTAAAGAAACTAAACTGAGAAGGAGCAAACAGAATAAATCTACTACTCCATTAAACATTTACTCTCTATGTTTTGTTTCTAACAGTCATCAGTGTTTGAACATCACAATTGCAAGTTGATTACTCTACAGAGACTGGCAATTTAGACAATAAGCTGTGTTATCTTTCACCTAATTCCAATCACTATCCTCACCTGCCCCCATGGGATGGAGGGACAACTAGTTTGATGCATCTTCAATAACAGGACTGCCTTTTTGCTTTAACAACCACAAACAACTGGAAACAAAAAAGTTCAAGATCAGGTACAGAAATACAAATGAGCAATTCCTTATTTTCCTCTTAAGAGGAAAAAAGCCTCTTAGGTTCTTAAAGACATTTTTAAAACAGGCTTTTATTTAATAGATAAAGAAAAACACAGTACAAAGAGAAATACAAGCTGAGGAAAATGATGAGCTCAGGAATTCAAAATGCAAATTTCAGATTCGTCTAGTAACTAATCAGTTAGTATTGTAGAGCAGCATCTGGGTTGCAGGAATATAATAAATATCCTAAAAATAATTATCATGAACAGTTTTGGAGACTGTCAGTTCACATTTTATTTTATTACAGCTTAGCTGTACAATCCTATGTGTTTAGCACAAGTACCATGAAAAGATACATTTTAAAGTTTGTTAAAATAATTGCCACTCAAGTTGTCAGATGGTAGCACCAATCAGGCATATAAGACAGAGGAATAAGCTCAGGCTCGAACACATACAGCCTGCTTCATAACCATTTTTCTGTTCCACTCGAACACCTACTCTTGTGAGGTGCCACAAGAGGACTTCAATTTGAAGGGATGTATCCCTCAGGATCAGCGTTTAAACATTCAGCGGAGTATGAGCCCAGAATGTGACCAATAAAATGCAGCTTGACACGACTGAGATGTTTATCTAAAAAGATACGAATATGGGAAAGGAATAAATTTATACAGTGTTCCCCATGCTGTAAGTAATGAAAAAAGCCACAGGAATGATTTCCCTATCTTTTCTCCAAAAACCTGAAGGCTCTGTAACACGTTTTTATTTCCTTGCATACACTCTAGTCAGTGATGCTAGCCCAGCTTGGGAGAGAACGTCAGTTAACTGACGCTGCAGAGCCAGCAGAGGAAATGAAAGAGTGAGAACTGCTGCAGGATGAAGAGGCAGATAAGATCCTGTACATCAAACTACTGTCGTATCAGTTTGCCAATCAGTGCAGAAATACAGAAGGCGCACAACTTAATACTCATTTGCATTTTGAATGTTTAGAGACAACTGGCAATGGCATAGACTGAAGGCAGCTTTCCTCACAAATAGTTAAATAAAGCCAGGAAGAAATAAAGCACTGAAACCTAGTGCTCACTGTCACCAGTGCCCCAGTAAAATGGGTTATTACACAAAAGTTCAATTTCTAGTTCATAAATAATAGTGTTCAGAAGAAGAACAGAAGTATCCCTTTGCTCTCTTTTGTACCTAGATACTAAATCCAGGATTCTCAGCTTCATCTCTCTGGTTAGCACCTTTCCCACCAGTACTGAACGAAGAGCACAGAGACAAGAGGGGAGAAGGGAAATATCCTTTGCCACACATCTTGTTAATCAACACCTTCAGAGTACCTAGCCTGAACACCAAGGCATCATATCCTTGATATACGGAAATAAGTATAAGCTAAGAATTCATCCAAAGTCTCATATAAGTTTTGCAAACAATGCTGAATTCCATGAAGTCATTAGCATTTTCTCCCGTAGCCATCTCCAAGCTAACTTTCAGGTAGCTGGACTACTGTTCTCCCTCTGACCATGCAGTGCAGATGTATCCGTAATCCTCTGTACAGAGGGGTGCAACCCCTGTCCATCAGTTCTGCACTATTCTGCTGTCAAACCTGCAATTCAGCACCACAGACCAGAAGAAACATGAAGCAATGTGCACAGAGGAAAAACTCAAGCAAAATTAATTCTCATGATTAGTCCATGTATGATGACAAATTCTCTGCTGGTACCCTTTACGCGAAGGGCCTTAAATACATTGGTTTTTTTTCCTCCCATCTCAAAGGAGGTTGTTGTTATGATCCTAGATCTACCTTTGATTTTTCAAAGCTTCTAAAAGCATTAACCATTTAGCAAGGATTTTCATTCAGAGGCAACCAGCAAGTATGGAAAACTGACAGCATCAGTATAATAACCTTAAAACAATATAGAAGTCCAGTCTCATAGTAATTGTGAAAATATACTATAATGTTGCCTTTAATAGTTCTTCTAGTTTAGATTAATTACTAAACATAATGAATTTTACAATATACCACTTGCTTTTTGCTCAGTGTGAGATTCTAAGTGTTGTTAGTAGACTAACGCTGAACTTTAATTCCATTTCAAACTAACAGAATTAGTTCTGCCCAGAACATTTTTAGGCTATAGTCACTGATTTCTGGTATACAGTCACCTGCCAGCGATAATTTAGGCACAAGGGATCTTATGAAGGAGACATATGGTTCACCATTTACATTAGGCTTAGTTGTACACAGATTGTGTTCCCTGTTTCCCCTTGCTTAGTTGGAATCTCAGTGATTCTATAAAGAAATCAGAAAAGCTAAATTTTACAACAGCATCCTATTCCTTCCCACAATTAACAGGGCTGTGAACATGAACCAGAGGCATGAATACTACATTCGTGACACACTCAACCTTTTTTACATGCCACCAGAAGTCATAACTCCTCTTTTCTTCTTCCACTGAAATCAAGCTTTTACTATTTTCAACGAATAAAATGATCAAAGTCAGGTCATCAATACTTGAGATGCCTGTCAGAATTGTATTGGTCTCAAGTTCTCAGACACTCAAACAATCACAGTGAGAGAAATACTACTGAATCGAACAGGAGGGACATTTTTATGTTGCCAATAAATTAAAAATAAATGGAAAAGCATCACACTGCAGCTTGGCATGCACGTGGAACGAGTAATTCAAGTAAGTGTACACAAACACCTTTCAGCAGACTGTGACATAAGTCACATCAAAACCTGGATCTCATAGACAAACTGTAATAACAGCACTTCCATTAAACTGGTAAAAAGCAGCCGGAACTTCAAACGAGCATAATTCCCTCTTATTATAACAGAATGCAATACATATTAAGTCAATATAACTAAATAAACCAAATTGGCCACTAGCTTTAATCAGTGCCTCATCTGACATTCAATGCCAGAAGCTCCAAAAGGCTTCAGGTAGCACACAGCATGCAAGAGTAAAATAAGTCAGGTGGTAAACAACCATGTGAACAGAACCTTTGGTGACTATCAAACATACATTCAGAGTAGGAAAAGAAACCTTGGTTTTGCCGAGTGGTACTATCAAATGATTAAAATCAGAACTCCGGGGAACCAGGAAAGCCCGTCTGCGTCACACAAAAGTGAAAACCTCAGAATCAAAGATGATAAAAGTCTCTTCGGTTAAAACGTCACTCAAACAGTTTTACTTAAGAACAGCCAGTAAGTACTATTGAATTATGCCGACAACCACTGAAAACCAGAACTTATTCACTTCTTCAAAAGATCACTTCCCAGCTACGCCCCAGCTCTGGGAAAGAAGAAGGAAAAAGAGGAAACTGTCGTGGTCTATTTTATTTTATTGTTTTAAGCAATTCTAACACTCAAGATATTCATCAGTATAATTAGTTATTTCATACTACCATTTCAGAAATAGTTAGCTGAGTGCCATCATATTAAACTTTACACTTCAGATTAGATACAGGAAGAATAGAGAAAAGATGCCTTGGCTGGTTGTAACTGACAATTTTTCCATTTTTCCCATTTCACTCCTGCCAAACCACCAGTAAACATCAGCACACTTTAGGCCTGGATACTTTCCAGTTAGCACAAGGGCCACCAAAACCAGAAGTTGCTAGAAATACAATAAGGTTTGGGGGACTTAGAACTTGAGTAGTAAGTATAGACAGAAACTGAAGTCACCTAGTCTCAACATCAACAAACACAGCAAGTGAATGGGGGAAAAGACTGAAAAAGCACCACAACAACTGTTAACTACTCAAAGTGAAAACCAGTAAACAAAATTTCAAATAGGAATTCTTCAAGCTTTAGTTGCCGCTAATAACAAGACAGACTATCTTCACACACTTGATAGGATGCCAGACACTAAGTTTTATGAAGCTGCCTCTAGTTCATGGAAAGAATGGTGATTTTGAGAGCTGCAGCACTGTACTGTAATCAGAGGACACAGAAGGAAACAGCAACCTTCCTTTCCTCTGGGAAAGGCAAGGTAAGTAGCATTTAGCACATTAAAACTGACAGCTTTTTTCAAGCTGTTTTTAATCTCCTTCATGACAATACCACATACTGCTACAGAATCACAAAACCAGTGCAAGGATCCAGCATACTGCCAGGGTTACAAAAAGCACAGGAGCAGCTTTTATGACATACTGCCCACAAAGAAAAGGCCAATCACTTTTCCTCTTCACTCAGCTGTTTTACAATCGCAAGTCAAAGGTCAACTATCTTCACTCACTTTTGGAATCCTGCCACAAGATTACTAACAACCACAGTTCAAATGCTGTTCAGTCAAGCCCAGAATATATTGGTATGCAGCAATAATGGCACCACGACACCACAGCCACGTTATCTGCTGAAATCAGGTAAAGTCAGACTGGGTGCATCTTTGCCTTCTCTAGGCACAAAGAGAAACATTAATTTTTAAGGAGTAGGAAATAAAGGGTTATAGATTGTGTTCTTTACTCAGTGTGGTTAAGGCATAATATCTCTCTTTATAGACAATTTCTTGCCATCACACAGCCCATCAAATTAACGTTACTTTCCAAAATAAAGTTTACTGCATCAAGACCAGTAATCTAGGTAATAGCTAGATTTGGAGAAGTTTTCACTGGATGTGTGAAACTACGCACACCTCAGCAAAAGCTACCTGAAGACAGAAGTGTGCAGCAGCAATTCAACATGAAGTTTATTTCTCTTCCCAGTTCACTCACTGGAGGGCAGCAGAACCGACAATAAATAGAACCGATTACAAGAGGAATATGAGCAGTCAAGCGCTGGAGAGGGCTGCTCAGGGAGGTGGTGGAGTCACCAGCCCTGGAGGTATTTAAAGAACGTTCAGACAGCGAGTTGAGGGACACAGTTCAGAGAGAACTTTTGGAGACTGGATGACCTCGTAGGTCTTTTCTAACCATGGCAATTCTATGACTGTGATACCCTGAGACTTCTCAGTCATGAGTGTAATACTGAAGAAACAGATCTGGCATACCTGCTGAAAATTAATTTCTACAAACCAAAAGGCATTTAAAGTGACTTTAAAAATGACAGTCTACCACAGAAGTTTTATGCAGTGAGCTTTACCATGCCACACAACTTCACTACAACTGCATGCTAAAAAAAGATTCCTAAAACTCTTGCAGTTTTCACTAACTTTAGTGATGATCTTGAGTAACACGCAATTTCTAATCTCTGTATCATAGTTTACTCATCAATAGAGTAAATATGTGACATTTCTAAGTATTTTCAGAATACAAGATAAAAGAAAATAATAGTACTGACAAGTGTTCATCATAGCTCTAAGAAGTGCTCTGCCTAGGTCTCACCTAGAGTAAGAAAATTCCTGTGTCTTCAGAAAAATACAGCGATTACTGTGATTTAACAATCACCACTCATTCATTCATGCTGGCATCTTTCTACTATTGTGACAAAATTTATATCTATGAGATTACATCAGGTAGCCAAGACTCAAGGATGTTATAACTTCACAGCAGTTTTAGTACAAACAAAACTTCAAGAAGTGTAAAAATCTACGTTCCCCCTATTTCCTAGAGAATAATAAATGAAACTTTAAGAAATTCTAAATGAATACAAACTTCACCCAAGACATTATTTCCATGTACTTCAAACAATTATATCAAACGAGATGAAATTAATGAAGAACACAGCTTAAACAGTATGAAATGGGGTTTACTTTATGTTTTCCGTTCTGGCCAGCATTTTCTACAAGTTAACTTCAACTATGTCCTTCTTCAGATGCACCACAAAAGCTGAGGGCAGTTAGCAGTGGTTGAAAATAGGAAATAAATGTAAGGTTATCACAGAAGAAATCTGGTGTTATGATAGTTCCAAACATTTCAAAGCATCAAAAGGAAATATGGTAATTACACAAACGTGGGGATTGAGGTGTGCAGGTCTAGCAGGTGATTTTAGGCCCATTATGGGCCAGGAATGTGGAAGACATAGGAGATGCAATTATTTTAAGAGTACAGTTTCAAGGCAGGATACATTTTTGCAGCCATTATCTATCAATAGCCACACAGCAACAATACTGCACTTCCAACAAAGCCATATTTCATTACTCAAATGCCAACTCTAAAAGAACAATGCAAGTTTTCACATAGAGGACTTTTTTTCAACTTATCCTAAAACAGTAGCTAAATCAAGCCCTTTCCTGGTAAAAAACTTCAAGCAGATTGAAGCCTGCAGAAGTTATTCGTCAATGTACACAAAGTCACAGCAATACATCTGCAAGACTGGCACCTCTCAAGGCAGTTTTTACTCAAAAGATTTTAGAAATTGGCATCTTAAAATAATTCTATAGTAAATGTAGCACACTTGGAAATAAATGCCCGTCTTATAAAACCATGGTGTAACGACTCTGAACAGAACTCCATTACATGGTGCAAAAAAGCTCTTACCAATTGGTAGTAATAAAATTTAAAACTAGCCAAATTACTACAGATCTTCACGCTTTACTCTCCCCACAACTGCAATTTCGGGCTTGTTCTGCATGTTATTTTAAATAAAGTTTTAGCAATTCCTTTACTTCTCAAAGTCCTTTAAAGTTAGGTTTTAAAAAGCTTCTGATATACTGAAAGAACTACAGATCAAAATTCCCCTAATGCACTCAAACATCCACTTACATCTGCACAGGTTCATTAAACATTCAGCCACAAGCTATTCACTTGCATTCATCAGGTCAGAAGTTAAAATTCAGCACCATCATCTGACAGCCTGGTGCTAAAATATTATCTTCTGAGAATAAAATCTAATCATTGTTTTTGACACCAGAATCCTTGGCAGAAGGCAAAGGAAAGGAACACCAAACTGATCTCAATAACTTTAAAGGGTACCCTATTGTGGAAGGGAATCCAGTACAGAGTCTCTGTATGATACACTGTATCATACTTCTGCTTATTTGCAGATTAAGTTTTCAAGTTTTCCACAGTCTGAGAAGAGAGGAGGACAGACTTTGGGACACATGCCTAACACAGAAAGGAAACAGCATCTGTTCTGACCAGCCTGGGCTTGAGGAAATCCTAGGGTACCCTACCAAATGCAGGCAACTCTCTGCCGAGTCCCCTGCAAAAGCCAGGTCTGACAGACAGGAAGTGACTGAACACACAGAAGTCGAAGAGTTCAGGGAAAAAGCACCAATCCCTAATCCCTTACCCTCCACTTACCTTAAGTATATCTCCCCGTTTGAAGCTCAGCTCATCGTCTGCTGTAGCTTTGAAGTCGTATTTGGCGATGGCTTCCATCCTGGGGCTGCCGCGCCAGGCAGTGCGGGCAGTGGGAAGGAAGCGCTCCCCGCAGCCTCCGTTCCTCCCGCGGCGGCTCCCGGCTCAGCCCTCCCGCAGTCCGGCTCCGTTCGAGGCGCCGGGCCCGTCTCTCACATACAGGAGAGGCCGGGGGACGATCCGCCCTAGAGGAGGGAGAGGAGGAGGAAGAGCCGAGCCATTAGGGGAAGTGGCCCGGATCGATGGCCGGGGCCGCGCCCAGAGCCGCTCCCTCCACCCGGCGCGGAGCGGCCGCTGCTTCCTCCCGCCGCGCTCGCCTAGGCCCGGCTCCTCCGACTGACGCGGCCGGCGGCCAATGGGGCCCCGCAGACGGCGACCGGGGGCGGCACCAGGAGGAGCCGGCAGCCCGGGGCGGCAGCGGAGGCCCGCGAGGCGCCGGTGCCCTGCGGCCGACAGAGGCCCCGCGTCCCACGAGGCGAGGCGAGGCCGGCGGCAGAGCCCCGGGGACGGCTTCGCCTGCGGGGGCGGCGGCGGAGCGGGCGGGCGGCAAACCAGCTGCGCGGGACGCGCCACTGAGGGCAGCGCGCTCCTCTCCCCGAACGGAAAACCCAGCTTACTATTCGTAGCTGAATTTTCTTCCATTCACACGTTTATGTCGCTTTGAGGAGTGTCGCACAAGACAAGGAATACTTCCATTCCTGTACAGAGTACTCAGAAATCCTATATTCTTACATAATACCCTAAGAGCACTTAACAGGAATTGAAATGTCTATCAGAGTGTCATAAAACAATATTATACGTAAGAAACAGTTTGGGCTCAGTTTAACATAAAAGCAACCTTCCTGAAGCTCTAGTGTCTTCAGCAGACAAAAATGTCAACCAATAATAAACACCTCCAGAAGGAGCACATGAAAACAGTGCTAAGATCAGCATCTCTTAAGGTGCCAAAGAAATGACACCAAATTTGGCACTGCATATAAAAACACCCGAAAACTCCTAAAAAAGACCTGAATATTGAACCTGATCCAGGTTAGAAAAGGATTTAATCTAAGCCTAGCTTCATTTGATAGCAGATAAGGGAACAGAACTGAAAGAAGAAAGATAGTGAGTTAAAAACAATCACAAAAATTCCCTTGCAGAGAGAGCTGATGCTTATCAATAACTCTCCACAACAGAAAAGATCTTACAAACATCAGTTAACCCACACACCTCCCAATTCAGTCTTTTGTGCTCAGGTCCAGAAAGAGCAGTGCTACATGGAAAGGCAACGTTATAACTCTTTTGGCAAAAAAACATCAATCTGCCTTACAGGTACACAGTTAAGCAGACGATTTGCTTGGCCAATCTTCATCTCCACATCCATAAAGAATGATGAAGCTTGAGGCAAAAAACAGAGCTAAGAGTTCTATTGCAGTAAACAGGCAGAATGAGGAGGTAATGGAAAGAATACTTAAAAACAAAACAAACAAAGAAACCCCACAACAACAGAAACATCTTAGCAAAATCTCCACATTCATAGCGTCTGGGGCTTTCTTTTGTACTTCTACACAGTGCTACCAGAACACCAGTAACACTGACAGAGCTGTCAACAACCAGGAACAGCACAACTAAACAATCTGTTTGCGCTACTGGAACTACCAGAAATAAACAGAGGATCCAGGCTTGGATCAAGACACATAATTTGAACCAAAAAAAGCATTATCCTCTTCTCAGCGTTTTGACCATTCTAAAATACTTCAGTTTCAACACTTCTGTACTAAAAAATATTCTGTTTTCCCTCATGTCAATCTTCCATTCTATATGCACTTACATATCCAAATAGCAATAACTTTATTTTCACCAGAAACACTTCGTCTCCGCAGGCCTCTGCTGTATTTGGTTTGCCATCTCCACTTCCTAACCTAGCCTCTCTTTGTAACTAACGGTCCTTACCTTGCTGCACTACTACAGTACCGAGGTGCACGCAGCGTGCAATGCCTGCATATGAAGCAACGGAAGACTCTTGTTCAAGCGAACTGTCAGCATCCTGCGTGTTCCACGGTGAACAATGCTGAGTTTATATTTATTCTTAAAGAATAGATATAGCTAGCAGAAGCACTTCAATGTTTCAAACAGCTTGCACACTTGAAGCGTGTCATTATATACATATGCAAACACCATCAGCTAAGGGAACACCGCGTGAAAATCCTACAATCAAAATTAAAGAATATAAAAGTAAGTTGCACAACCTGAACAATACCTTAGGGGCTTAACACACATTTAAAGACAGAAACTACTGCCAACTGTAAGTGTTCCTTTCTTTACACAGACATTGCTATCCAGCACTGCGCCAGCACCTCAAATACACTTCTTTTGAACTGAAGGAACTGAACCCCTAGTTGTTTTTTTTTTAAAAGAGAAACTGATGCAGCATTTCCAAGAACTATACTGGCATTCTCCTGAGCTTAGCAATGTTACAACAGAAAGAGATTCATCATGCAATTTTCTTAAAACACATACTTGTATTACTACCATAATCAAATATATTGTCAGCACATTAAGGAGTCACGTTTCTAGGTAACAGCACTGCAAACAGCTGCAGTATAGAACAAAAACCAAACCACCATGACTTTGGGCAATAAAATAGCTGAAATTTAGGAAGAAAAGCTACACGTAAATTAGGGAGGCCTAAACTATTAAACCAAGATACATATACAACAAATGTCAGAAAAGGAAAACTTGGAACATGAATTCCCTTGAATTCACTTAGAAAACATTTACTGTTTACTAATCTTATTCAGTAAGTGCTTAAAGATAGCCATGTAACTATTACAAGAAATCCACTGCACGACGGAAAAAAAGGTAAGCTTACTCTGGAAGTGTCCTGCGCTAGGGGTCTGCCCACTGGAAGCACAGCTGTAGGCATTCGCTTTTGGCAGGGTGCTGTGAAACAGGACACACCGTACCTTAGCTCCAAATACTTCAGCTAGGACAAGACAGGTAAGAACGTAAGCACAGCCAAAACACGAACACAGCAAATACACATTACAAGAGTTAACAGATGATCTTATTAGAGAAGCAGCTAAGATTTCTCAGAATATCACTGCGTTTCCACCTCTTACCTCACTGAGTTTTGCCCTTAAAAAAAAATTGTGAAGAGGAAGAAAAGGCTGCAGATGCAGCTAACAGCACACTCTTATTTGCAATACAATGCTGCAGCTCAGGTAGGAATGTGAGTAGTTAAATAGAAACCTCATCACTACAGCCAACAGGAAACAACTCTCATGGTCTTTTAAAGTTATATTTCCAAACACACACGGGTAAGGTAGGCTTCTTACACTGCTCCTACAAATCACTTTTTTGTTTGTTTTAGTAGCAGGTAAGGACTGTTAGTTTTTCTCATTTTACTGTTCAGCTGGAGACTGATACGTCCAGGAACAGAAAAGCTAAAGTGAGGGAAGGAAGAAAACACATTCAGTAGAAGATTCTGCCAAGAATCAGAGTCTAAGCTTCATCAGTTGTTACAGAACAAAACATTACTGAGGGTGCTGGAAAGAAAACCGCGTGGATACACCATCTGGAAGACATGCAGAGAGATTAAGTGTCAGCTCTAAACAAAAGAATGCTTAGAAGAATCAGTGCACGTCCCTTATGATTTCAAATTAAATTTCAATTAACACAACATAACAAAACAAACTAACCAGGTAAAACATAAGTTACCAACATAAAAAAGCCAGAACATCCATGGTAATAAATGGTATTTCACCTTCTGTAAGTATGTATTGTCAAACAAATCCTGATATCAATCACAAAACTACACTACAGTAAAAACCAGATAATATTTACCAGATCAAATACTTTTATCAAGTTAAAAAATTAGCTTAGCAGAAATAATTTATTCTTACTTTCTTATTTTAGACTGGATAAAGAAAGTTTAAATATTACAAGATTCTGTTATTATGAAATACTTCAAACACTATGTGACTTGACTGTAAGAGATTAAAATAACTGAATGGTCATACTGGGCATAAATTCTCAATATCCAACACTTGTGAAGAAATGGATTACAAACAACGCTGTGCTTGAAGGAGATTAATGATCCTCGGACCTTTCTGATTTTGGCTCTCGACAGAAAGCATTTAATAATTTTTAGAACAAAGAACTTCCCTAATGCTATATTTGATCTACAAATTATCCTCCCGGTTATTAAGTATATATATAAGTATACTACGTACAACTTTATGTTATAAAAAGAAATCCCTATCTAAAGCCAGATGCCGTGTGTGTTAGTAATACTGTATCCACGTCCTCTACAGAGTATTTGAAACTACATTGTCAAGTTAAGCCTTACTGCACAAAATCAACCCCGAATCTCAAAAGAGGAAGCTCAGAAAAGAAAGAAAAAGCTAAGGGAAAAATTCCTACTTTAGAAACTCCCATTTAGAGCTTGAACCAAAAGGTCTTAAAAGAAAGAAAAGCATGGACATTTACCTACCTAGAGGCTACTCGCAACCTTTTCACCTTTAGAAGTGACCTGAAACTACACTCTTTCGGAGAACATTTAAAACACGTTCCAGGAACCATCCCCCCCCCCCCCCCCCCCCCCCCCCCCCCCCCCCCCACAGACGCACCCATACCCGCAGGCCAGCCGCGGCCCCGAGCAGCACCTGAGCGAGCTCCTGCAGGAGACAGCCCTCTGGGGAGCAGAGGATCTCGATCCAGCCCTCGCGGCTCGGGCCGCCCTGCCAGCCAGGGCCTCACCACGAAGTACTCACCGCCTCGGGAAGCCCGAGGTCTCGGACTCAGGCCTTCGGCCTCGGTACCGCGGAGAGCCCCGCGGAGCACGGGGAAGAGAGGCGGAGCCGCCGTCGAGCGCAGGCCACGACAGAAAGGGCCGCCCTCCGCCGGCGCTCAGCGTCCCCTCAGCGCCCCGGGAAGCCGGGCCTGGGCTGGAGGAGCCTTTTCCTCACCGGAGCGGGTTAGAAATCGGCGGCCCGGCACCAGCCCTCCACCCCCTCCCCCACCACTCACCGCGCAGCGCTGGGGGCCGCCGCCCCACCCGAGGCTCCTCGCCGCCCGCTCGCCCCTCCAGCGCCGCCCCGCTTGCCGCCCGAGCTCCAACCCCGTCCCACCGCTCCCCCCTCCGCCTGCTCCGCCGCAGCCGCCCCCTCAGCAACTCTCGCGAGAGCGTCTCTGTCAGCCGCTCGCCGCGGATGCGGCGCATGCGCGGAAGGCGGGCAGTGACCCTCACGCATGCGCAGCGCGCGCCGGCGGGTTGGCTGGATTGCGGCCCCCGAGCCCTTCATAGATTCATAGATACATTAGGTTGGAAAGGACCTACAAGATCATCTAGTCCGACCATCCTCACACCACCACTTCGAGGGAGGCGAGCGACGTTCGTAAAGCATTCGTTACCTCCAGGAGAGGGAGGAAACCGGAGTTGCAGGAATTTCGGCATGAAAGCACACGGGTTTGCTTGCTTCTCGGGTTTTATTTTTTTCCCCAAGATATTCGCCTCACTTATCAGTACCTCTGCTCTCCTGAAAGACAGGCTGGCCTACAGACCACACAGTTAACGGGAAAGGCATTCAGAAAGTTACTACTGGTGGAAAATTGCACCCCAGATGAACACTGTGCCCCTCCTCACCCTGCGTCGAAACTGAGAGGATGCAGAGCTGCACATCCAGCGCTCTACCACCATCTATTCTGAGCTCTGGTGATGCACTCATACTGTAGGGAAAAAAACACATGAAAAAATGCACACAGAGGGCAGAACCCAGACTGCCACATGCAGTTCATTTCAAAGTTTAATTATATGGCCCTCTTAGAATTCTTATTCTGCGATAAAGCCAGTGCATAATGAATATTTCCTCATGCTCCAAACACAGAAGTTATTTCTACAACAGGCTTTATAGAACTACACTCCCAATCCTAAATGGAAGCATTTATACAATATATACAATACACGCTCTTGCCAGTTTCCCGAAATAAGCAGTGATCAGCCACAAGCAAACTACAGAGGGTCATCTCCGTGTTATTTCAAAGAAATCACTCCTCACCTTCTGAAAAGAAGCTGAATTGGAAACATTACCGTGACCCCATGTTTCCAATCGGAATATTTAAGCATCCTGATGAAGAATCTTGAGGGGGTTGTTATTCTGTTTTTGTTGTTTTAAACTTCATTTTAGTATGAAATTTGTGGTTTAAACCCTTCACAAATTGTTTTCTCCCCCTGGCAGCACTGTATTTAAGGGGTTCTAGTTCTAATTTATTCCCAGATTTGGGCATTAAGGGAAGGCATGAATTCTTCTAATACTTCCAATCAAAAATTGGAAAGGGCAGAGAAAAAGAGCTTTGGGCGCTGAGGATGTTACAAATGTTTCAGGCATTCCTTCTGAGGATGCAAAAGTCATTTATCTAGGATGACACAGACTGCTGAAATCAGAACTAGATTCCAAGATGTCTCAAGTCCCCAGTGCTAGCACAGACTGAAGAGTCTCCGGTTTCACAAATGACCTTAAAGGGAAACTTTAGAACTTCCTAGTAAGCCTTCTGTAACTTAAACAGCGCTCACAGCAAAGTTATCACAGGTATTTCTCACTGGACTTGAAAAGCCAGATATGGCTAACAGCGACCAGATGAACGATGGCTGCTTTAAGAGGCTGCTGCTGACTGACTTCAAAAGGGCAGTCCAAGACCAAATGAGCAACAAAATTTAGAAATGAGAGATCAAATTGTTACAGAAAAACACTCCTGATAAAGATGTTGCCAAGATATACTTTTTACAAATAAATTAACGTAGATTGTTCCCCTCCTTGCAAGCAAGTGAATGCTTAAAATGTACAACTTGCTGCACAAATACCAGCACAGCTTCACTGCAGCAAATGCTGAAATCCCGGCACAGCTGTAAGCAAGGCTGAAGGACATGTTTTGCTAGAGGATCAAAGTCTAGGAATAGCTTGAATTTTCTAAGACCATTCGTGGTGATAAAACAATCTAAGAATAGTTGTGAGTATTTTAAGAAGTTTTAAGAGAAGACTTGGTGCCTGACATTCCTTTTGGATCCTTTCTTAAACACCTCAAAGCAGCCTAGGGAAATCAATGTATCATTTTCTGCCATTAATAGATTTTAAGACTGTATCTTAAAAAGCTTTATTTTCATACTAGTAGCCATTTAAAATGATTTAATCGTATTATTAAAACTTTAATACAGCATTACTGAGATCACCTGCTTAAGCTCTGACAGAAGTCTGTAAAAGGAAACAAACTAGATCCAGCTATAGTGTGTCATCTCCCTTTCTTTAGTACAAAAGGACTTCTTTCCTCCTACTCCTAACTCAGTCACCTATCATTTTCAAGACAGCTTGGAACTGTCAGTTAATTACTTCTCAGTTGGGAGGACAAACGAAGTAGATGTTTGTTAACAAAAGGCTGAATCCTGTTCCTTAGAGGAATAACTTTTGTTGTTGTTGCTGTTGTTAATGAACACTAAATTATGTATAGCTTCCCAATAAACTAAACACACAAGTCGAGAAGCAACATCATTCAGCTAAAATGAAATACTGTCCTCCCTTGAGCTTTTGAAGCTGTGTTGGTCAACTACTGCTTTTAAATGTTTAAGATTCAAACAGGTTTTGTATTAGTCTCCTCTTTTTAACTCCTTATAGCTATAGAAGTACTACAAGTGTGGTTAAACCCTAGCATCTGGCATCAAAGGAACCGGGTGGAGGGGGCAGGGAGAAGGAGATCAAATGTGCAGCAATTGCTTTTTCTAAACAATACCAATAAACTCATTGATTTAATTTTTATTTTGCACTACCATTCAGAAATGCTGCTTATCATATTGATTAAAACTAAAAGCAACTTCAACATCTTCTAAAGAGCTTAACTAAAATAAAGCAGATTTTTTTTTTTTTTTGCATACAAATACCTGCTTTAAAGAGCTCCTACTCAAATTCTCACACCCACTCGACCCAAAACAGCACAGTGATGAGAACTGACTGACAGGCACATGCAGGGAGGCCGAACAGTTCCACTGGATTTGTCAGAGGCTGTAGTTCATTCAGAAGCAGAAGCTTACAGCATGAGATACGTCTCTGCCCGTATGTTGTGGTCCCAAGAGTAGACGTCATATCCCTGTGGTGAAGACACAGTGAGCATGAAATTAAGCATTTTCAGAGTATACACAAGACTTTGCAGTAGCTGTTTCTTTAAACTCAATTCTCACCAAAATAATATATGAGGCCTTTACGCAGTGAAATAGTTCCACGATTCCAAAAAGTACAAGGATGTGGAACAAAGCACCCAAAGAAGTTGTAATATCTCTCTTGAAGCAAGTGTGAAAAATGAGCCTAATTTGCAGGCAAACTGACCCACTTGAACTTTCCATCCTAGGATATAACAATACCATAAAGATCCAGAAAAAATCTTGTCTATCTTAAGAACACTTGTTCAGAATTCTGCAACATGAATGAGAGGATTATTACTTAATGTAAGATGGACAGGGCATTTTCTTACAGAATAAGTCTTTAGAAAAAAGGTCTCAGATCTGAAAAAAAAAAAAAAACAAAAACATACCATGTAATTATACCTTAAGTAATCAACAGCATTTTCCAGTTCATCTTTCCTTTTATTATCAAGGACTAGAGCTCATTAGAAAGTGCTCACTAAATATAATTGTTCTATTTCTGAACCTCCTAGCAACAATGTCCAATTCAAGGGTATTTCTACTTCTCCAAGCATCCTTGTATTCTGATAACGTTTTTCACTTTAACTCAGCATGCTCTACAAACACTAGGTTTCTAAATCACTCTGAAATGAACGGTTCAAGTTTACGAAGGAGTAAATAAGGGCACAATTACATTAAGAATCCCATCTACTAGCCTCTGCAACTGCAGGGGAAACTGTATTCAGGACACAGTGAGAAAAATCAGCATTTATTAGTGGCTTGCTTGAAACCCACAAGGAACGTGCCAGGAATCTGGTCTCCAGATCTCTGTAGAGATGCATCTTTATTCTGACCTTTTCTTTAAAGCATTTTTCTACTTAAGCAGATTTTAACTGTGGTGGTAGAGGAACAACCTAAAGAGGAACTAACAAGATGCTCACACAGCACTAAGCCCAACTCATGATCTCATGTTACTATAACTCCGTAAATCATTTATCCCCTTCCCCATGCTGTACATAAACTACAGCAAAAAAATTCCCCGGACCTGCCATTATTTCCCTTTACGGAGCTATAAATGCATATATTGTCACTCAAGTGTACTGGAGTTCCATTTTTTTTCTTTTCCAGCGCTAGGAGATAGTTCTGAGTAACCAGAAGCTCAGCAAAGCCCAGAGTTCCACAACCATTCTCCTCACTAAGATTCATACTGTACTTAAAGCTGCAGAGCAGAGCACACTCCTACAACCCCACTTTCTCACCCAAAACTCAAAATTACAGGGAGAACAGCACAGAGCTCTTTACGTAACTTATTACTGCAAAAGTACAAAGAATTTCACCAGAGTTCGGCACCTGTGTTTCAGCACACCAATGAACGTCACTTCTCACATGGAGAGCACGCATCACAACCCGGGATACGTGAGCACTGAACGCAGGAAGAGAATACAGACCGAATGTAAACGCTTTCCAGCTTAGCTACTTCACTGCGAATTCAGAAGGCAGAACCCAAACCTCTGCAAGCAGACAGAATGAGCCGCCTGATTCTGATGACAGAATGACACCCGATCCCCTTTCCAGATTGCGCGGCGCTTCAGATTTCTCCTCAGATTACAGGCTCCACGCGCCCGCGCGCTCACTGCCCCATGGCTTCCGGCGCGTCCACATCCACCTCACGGCTCCATCCACGCTCCCGTTCGGTCAGCTGCCCTACAGCAAAAGCACCTTCTCAGTGGGAGTCGCGCACCCTCCCTCCGACACTCACGAACACGGACGGGTCCCCGCTCCGCTCCCAGAGCGAACCGCCGCCCCTCAGGGCGCAGCTTCCGCTCAGGGCGACCCGCCGCCCGAGCGTCTTCTCGGCTTCACGCGCTGCTCTGATCCCACCAATCAGCGAACGACATACGGGCGGCAGCGCGAGATCCCACCAACCAGATACCCGCTTATTGAGGAAGCCCCGAAACTCCCCCCACGGGTTCCCAGCGCCGTGGCGTCCCGCTTTGCCAGTGACCCTGATGGCGGCCCAGGCGGGCGGGCGGCTTCCCCGCCGGGACGGCCCGGTGCGGCTGGTGAGTACAGGCCGAGCGGCGGCGGCTGGGTTCCGTCCCGCGGTGAAGCGGGTCCGGGAGGGCCCGCTCTCCCTCAATTGGGATTCCCTTCGGTTCCGGCCCTGCCGGGAGGCCTGAGAAAAGCCCTCCCCGTCCCGTGGGCCGCGAGCTCCCGCGCAGCGCCGTTCCGTTCAGCGGAGCGTTACCTAGCGGATTACGGAGGAGGTGAGAGAGAAAGCAGCCGACAGATTGCGGAAAGCTCCGACACGTGGTAGTTGTTCTAAGGCACACCTGGGCTGGTATTCCTCTCACAGGTGGGGCGGGGACCGGGCCCACCCGCGTGGAGGGAAACGCCTCAGCGCCCACCCCTCAGCTCGGGGGGATCGGGCAGGCATCCGCTGCTCCCTAGCAGGGCTCGCGTCTTCTAGTCAGGCTCGTACCTGAACACTTCCTGAGTCTCATCAGCACTTAAAGTTACTAGACTAGCAGCACACAGACCCAACATATCCATCCGTCCTCCTGAAGCATTTCCAAATAGTACACAGCTTTTTCTCTCCCCGTTTCAAAACAGAGGAAGTCCCTGTGGCACAGTTACCTACAATCCTGTTATTCCTTACAGCAATTACAGAAATAAATTATGTACAAGAAGATACAGTAATACAGTACATCTATATTTCCAGTTCCTTAAAAACAGAAATTATAATGTAAACAAAGTTAGTTGCTCTTGTACTATGTTAAACTACGCATCTTGTTAAAATAGAGCAGAATTTAAATAACCTGGAAAGCACAAGAGTCACTTGTTAAGAAGTCTGCTTAATACAGACATGCATAAGTGCATACGTGCTGCCGGTTTTATACAGGCATCTTGTGTTCTTGATGCTTTTTATTTCTTCATCATTTTCCACTCAAGCACATCAACACATAATCTTAAACTGAACCTTTTAAATAAGTGTATTGCCATCACTTTATCTGATGAGAAGGTTAAAATATTAGTAGCTTTAGCCTAGGTCACAAAAACAAATGTTGGCACTGCAAGTGGAACCACAAAAACAAAACTTCTCCCGCTAATCTTCATATTACAACTTTAACTGTTTAAATTCATATTTCTTGGAGGCTAGCTCTGTTTCAGATACATTCATATTAGACTAGCTGCTAGGAGACGCAGCAAGCACTGCTAAGATCAAGCTGCTCGAATCAGAGCTACCCTTGAAGTAGGTGCTTACATACTCCCATGACTGGTGAAGTTTGCTAGGAGCTAGGGGGGATTGGGAAGCACAGGTGCACATTGCCTATGCTCTCTAAGGCAGCTACAGCCCTTCACCAGGTGCTTAATCACCAGTTCAAGTTATGACCTGTAACAATTCCCCTACTGTTAAATAGCTCCAAATGACAAATGCTGGTGTAAGACCTTTTTTTTTTTTAACCTAGATTTACTAAAGCAATTACACGGTCTTATTTATAAAGTGAAATTAAGGGAAAAAAGCTATGCTTTACCCTAAGTGTACATTGGCAAAAATGATTTGCTAGAAGATCCTGTAAATAGAGCATGGTCTTTTTATTTTTGGCTGCTGTCTTTTTGTAGTGTTCAGGAATTAAAGTGGGTCAGATGTGGCCTCCAGAAAAAACCAGGGTCACTGTCTTTTTCTGGAGGCTTGCCCAGAAGTCTGTCAGGGCTTCAGTAATACTTTTACCCTAAGGTACAGGGAACTTAATTCAAGTTCTTGGGGGAGTTGAGCTAGTGGGATCAATCCTGAGTAAAGAGGGAGATGCTCTACTGTTGGAATTACTTTCTGCTCCCCAGTTTTCCTTTTAAAGAACAATTTGAATTATGTGACTTCCGTCACCGTCTTTTCCTAAAGGCAGTGATACTGGGAAATTAACTGCTTCCCCTTCTGTTTCCACAGATGGTGGTGTGATAAGTGTAACCAAGCTCATCTCTGCCTAAGAGACATTCTCCCCTGAGAAGCAATCCACTTTTGTTGGACATGATTGCAGAATTGTGTAGCCATGGACAAGGAGAAGTGTCAGGTAGGTTTCCAGATACGGATCATGCTTAACCTCAGTGTCGGGTCTTTTTCATTGTCTTTCATTATTTTGAGTCAAGACTGACCAGTTGGCATTGTTATATGACAATGTGATCCATGGTTAATACAAAAATTGAGACTTCTGTCACCTTGACACTCGTCAAGATGTGCTCACTTGTTTCAGTAGGAAAGGTCTCCTGCTAGGTTGTCCAGAGATCACAGAGTGCTGTTCTGTATTAGTTACCTCCTGTGTTATATCCCATTGACCAGCATTCAGTGTGGTGAGATCTAGGTATCTTTGAAGTGGTGAACAGACCTGTGAGTGGGGCTTTCAAGATACAACATTATAGTTTCTTCATGTGCTCACAAGTCAGCTGTGGAATGTAATGGCTGTTCAGTTTTGTTTTAGGAAAAGTCAGTTAACCAAAGTGATGAGCTTGGGAAATTAATTTCTATTTGACTGCTCAGCTTGATGTTGTCCACAAACTTGACAAGAGTGCACCCCATCATCTAAATAATTGATAAAGATGTTAAAGAGTACCAGTCTCAAGATAGACTCCTGAGGGACACCATTCATCACTGGTCTCTCCCTGGACATAGAGCCATTTACAGCAACCTTCTGTCAAAGACCGTCCAACCAATTTCTTATCCACCAAATAGTTCACCCTTCAAATCCATATCTCTCTAATTTAGAGATAAGGATGTGGTGTGGGACCATGTCAAAGGCCTTGCAGAAGTCCTAGTATTGCTCTGTCAGTGACAAGTTTCTTTATTCACATTCATTTAAATCCTTAGAAGACACAGAGCCACAAAAAACAGCTCAACTAGCACTAAGTTAGAAAGGGGCTCATACATATGTTATGTGAGGATTTGCCCAGTACTGTCCTTTTTTTTCTCCTTACTTTTTTTTTGTTTGTGACAAATTGAGTAGGTGAGTATAGTTTCTTATTAGGAAAAGAGGACATGAGAAAAAAACGTACCATTAGGACATTTTGTTCCTCTCTGCAATTTAGAATTGTTGTCTAGGAAACAAAATGCTCTACAGAAGTATGAAGGTTGTTTTTTCCTTCTTTCTCCTCCTGCTTTCTAATGAAGTGACATTAAAAGCAATGGCTGCTTCCTTTCAAGATTTAAGAGCTTTGTGAGATTAGATACCAAAGTGTAACTCAGTGCTGACACAAAGGTGATAGCTCAATCTTTCAGGAATTGTCTTAGATCTATCCTATGTTGCATCTGTTATCAATATTGAGACCTCTAGTCACTGCATTTCTGGCTTTAAGCAGAGAATACAAGCTACGCTTATTTAGATATCTGATTCTCAGGTAAGGAAAGGAAGTAAAGATTTTGTTGAAGGCTGGTATATGGTCTTCACCTGTATGTGGTCTTCAAAGCTGCACGATATGCTGAGGCTGGAATTCTTTGCAGTACATGCCTGTTCAATTTTCCACAGGTTGGGTATAATCTTTGACAAGATATTGGTATGGTTCCAGTTCTTCACCCTTTTCTGTGTGGAAGGAAAGTGATTGACGTAATGATTGCTTTGCAAAGCTGGGTAGCTCAGACAGAATCAGGGCAGCACTGAAGCAGGAGCTATATAAAAACGCACTTATAAAGATGTTTACGTCCAACAGTGAAAAGAAATAATTCCTATAAAACATGAAAATGGGAGAAAGTTAATTCCTCCCTTGCCTCCAGTGGCTTTTTTTCTGTGTCACTGTCATCACACTCAGCTTTTCCCCATCTGAACTAATTCTTTGTCCTCTCTGTGGTACTGTACAGGTGGCAGTAAGCGGTGAGCCCCAGACATGGTGTATGGCTATGAAGAATCTTTGTGCACCTTTTGGTTTAGATAGGGTGGCTCAGGGTGCATGAATGCTGAGAGGGGCATTTGTTGTTTTCTCTATGTCTAAGTTTCGGCCAGGACTCTTAACAGTTCCATCCCAGCTGAACCTAAGACGCTCCATCAGCAGGAAAAGACTGGACCTTTAGTCATCCTATTTATTTTTAAGTTGAGCTTGAATTCAAAGCTATGGAATCCCCTGGATGATTCTTCTAGAGTTACATAGGGAAGTTAGCATTCCTGGGACTCTCTGTCTCTTACGTATTTTCTTCCTTGGCTGCTTAGGCGTTGTTTCCTCTATAGTATATTTCGCAGCATTTTGTCCTGTTTAATTTTTCAACTGCTTTTCCACATACCCCTGTCTGTCAGCATTAACCCTTACTGTGTGCATATGAATCTCTAAAGGTGGGGAACCCAGGGATTCTGGCCAAATCAACTCCATCTGATGAATAGACCATTCTGGGACTATCCTGGGCAAAATTCCTTCTGTCTCTGCCTTTTTTGCTTTCTCTCTCTCATCTGCCACCCCCATCCACCGCCTCCCTGCTGGATCTGCAGTGTGACTGGAAACAGGCTGAATTAATCAGCAGACTGGTGCTTCACTCTGCTGCTTCTGTCTCACTCTCTGCAGTGCTGGGCTGTGCACTGTCTTGCTCTCTCTCTTCTGCTCTCTCATTTTTGGAGAACAGCAGCAGTGCAAGTTGCTGTGTAAGTGGTGCAGGAGCGTAGGCCAGATGCTCTTTAAGCAGGCTGATCTCTGGATCACCCACCAAGGCAAATGCCGCAAAGTAAGTTTCTCTCTCTTAATGTTTAAATTCAAAATGGCTTTCCCCCTCTCCCTCCTCAACTTGCATCTTGCCTGATGTGAAAATCTGATGTAAATAAGCTCTGCATGAAAAGCTTGAAGGTTCTGAGGAAAGAGGCCATAGCAGGACTTGAAGCAGTGAAGATTTTTAGCAAGGGAATGGCTTGTTGTTGGAGGGATTGGGAAAAGAAGCCTTGTTTTAAATGCAGATTTAACTGTAGGACCAGCATGAAGGGCCAGAGATTTAGCTGCTGACTCCTGCTTTGCTAACCCCCTGGTTTTTGACTTAAATTTGTCTGTTTATTCTATGTGCTTTGATCTGTGGCTGTTGAAAATCCATACTCCTTTTAAATATTTAAATATGTTTTGTGACGTACCTGCCAGGCTGCATAGTACTTTTAGTCCCCAGAATCTTCAGATAAAGAAATGGGGATGGGAAGGAAACTAATGGGAAAATGAAAGAATTGCTCAAATTCTGTGGATTGCTGAGCATTACTTGTCTCAGAGAAGAGATTAACATCCTCTGGAATAAGCTCTGCATTAGTGTAAAGCACCATGCTCTGTATCAAAACCTGAATAAATACAGAGCCCTAACTGGTCTCTGACTTTGGAGGAATACTGTAATTGGATAAATTAAATACACAGTATAGGTGAGCTTCAAAGCACTGTATAAACACTGCCTCATCCTGCCAGCAGCCTGGTGGAGCGCATAACTATGGCTGGGGCTGTGCTGCTGCAAACAGAACCGAAGAGGCAGACAAGCAAAGGTACAATTCAAAACAGTTCCACTGCTGAGCTGCTACTAGCTGAGAGAGAGAAAGCACTGAGCTTTGGATTACCAATTTAGAAAGGTTGATGGTGCCTGTTGCCAAATTGCTCTGTGCTTCACAGAGGACATAAAATGTGAGTGTCACTGAGTGGTATGAAATGGACTCTGTTCCAAACAAAGTGTAGTGGTGATTCAGGCAGCTGATTAGTACTGCTGTGGCCACATAACAGAGATCATTGCTCCTGCTGCTCTGTTTCCTTGCAGTGTAAGGCTACAGGCTGTTAGTGATGAGCAGCAGGAAGCTTTGAAGGCAGCTTCCCCACTGGAGCCCTCGCAGACACCCGGTTTCCATGCTGTGGGGGCTCTTTTGGCCTGGGATGGGGCGGTTCTGGTCTGCCTTTCATAGTGCTGCTGCAGATGAAGGAAGGAGACAGTTATTGACTGTTCTCTGCCCATCAATCTGGGCACTGCTGTGCTGAAGACTTTGTTTCATTTGATTTGAGACCATCAGAAGTTAAGCTGTGGCTGCCAGGCTCTTGTCAGGTGGCATTTAAACAAGGTTTAATATCTGTGTTCTTTTGTACCTTCTGGTACCTTTCTTTGTATGTCCAGTTCTTAAGAAAGTGGTTCCCACAGAGCTGTGATGTGCTTGGTGGAGCTGACTGAATCATGCAAATATCAACATACATTTCTTTTCTCTGGTGAAGTTGTTCATTTTTATGTGTTTTTGAAGCTGTAAACCACACTTATATTTCACGAGATGTAATCAGTGAATTAGATTAATAGCATGAAAAATACTACTGTTATACTAAAAACTGCCTTCTTGTTTCTGCTAGAGCAATACAAAATAGCTCTCAGAAAAAGGAAGAAGATTCTCTTGCCCAGTTTCCTGCATTCAGCTGTTGAAATCTGAGACACAGTTGGGTTGAAGTGTTGAAAAAGGGGCTTAGTGTATCCTGTAGAGAAGGAAAGAATCTGACAGCTTCCTAGAAGAGGCTTTCCATACCACTCTGAATCAAAGAGAAGGTACTGCAATCTATGAAAACTGCACCTTCTAGCTAATCTTCTGTTTTCTATTTACTTATTTGTTGAAACAGCCTTTTTTAAAGGCGGTTGTGTTGAAATACCCAGTAATCTTGGTGAGAAGCCTTTATTCTGCAAGAGACCAAATCCACGGAGGGTAAAACATGTCTACCGTTGTGTAAGGTTGAATCAACGTATGTGCCCGTAGAAGCAGTGGGAGCACTGAATTTTATAATGCAAAGCATATATTTGTGCCCCAGTGTTGCTTAACAAATGTTTGGCACGTTGTACAGCAGCATATATTAGTGCATACTGATACAACAGATAAGTACGCTACTGTGGATGTATAATGGGTGCATGAAAGTAAGAGGACTTCAGGATAATGAAATTTTATGCAGGAATCAGACATGACTAGGTAGTCATGCTCAGGAACAGCTTGTCATTGTAGGAGAAAATTCAGAAGATAAACAGTATTTCCCTACATGGAACCTGAAATCGTGAGGAAGGGAAAGGAAACCGTTTTTCTCTGAGACAGGCAAGGCCTGCTTTTGTTATTTGGCAACTTCCCTGTGGACCCTGTGCTGTGCCCACGCAGCGCCCAGGACAACCGGAGGGTTAGCAAAGCAGGAGTCAGCAGCTAAATTCATTCTTGGCCCTTCGTGCTGGTCCTACAGTTAAATCTGCAATTTAAAACAAGGCTGCTTTTCCCAATCCCTCCAACAACAAGCCATTCCCTTGCTAAAATGCGGGTTATTGCTGCATATCAGTTTGCATCTTATTTATGTGTCTTCTTTCTCTATGTTGGAAAGAAAAGGTAAGTGTTTTTGTGAGTGCTTTGCTGTGCCCCAGTCAGCCAGCAGTTAAGAGAGAGGGAGAACCTGGTTGGCACTTGCTCACTCTGTGTTGCTGTCAGGCACTCCTGCTTGCAGCACTCCCATGGTGCTATGGCATGTCCGTTGCCAGCTTGCTGCCTGACATCTTTTTCTCTGGGAATGTTTAGTCCTGCGCTGATGTTACCTGGGCTCCTTCCAAGAACAGTACAGAACTGCTTCCTCTATTCCTAAAACTAACACAGAGAATGAAAACTAAGCAGCTTTATTTTTATTTCTATAAAACTGCAGCTAAAGGAGCATTGCTAGACTCTGCATGGCCAGAATTTTCTCTTTCAATTTGTACCTGATAATTGTGTGTGTGTGCGGGGGGTTGCTAGATGATATTGTAAAGAGCAGCTATCAGCAATTTTTTGACACTTCTGTGACAGTTTTTGTTTCATCAAAGCAAACGTATTTAAAGTGCAAGGTTAGTTTCTAGTAGAAGTTCATCAACAGAAACGCTCATTTATGGAACGGGAAGAAAAGTGCAAACCAGAATTGAGATGCACTTGCAGAGCTGGATATGTGTGCATAAAGCTGAACAGCAGAGGTGCTGCAGGTTGAGAATAAGGTGGATTTTGCAGGGCTGGAAGAGTTTGTGGCTGCAACAGCAGAAACAGCTGCAACTCCTGCCTGAACAGTATTTGCTGGGTTTTGAGTCACATTGGTGGAAGCTGGAGAGGAAAGCTTCTTGCCTGCTTTGTGTTTAGTAGGTCTGTATTCTGTAAACAGCATGATATACCTGAGCATTTCTAATGTACAGGATATTCTATGCACGGTCACCTTCAGGGTATTTCTGTTAAAGCTTGAAATGCAAAGGAGAGCTTTTATTGAGCAGTACCGTGGTATTTGCTACAGCCGCCTGCCTGCTTTTCCTTGTTGATTGACTTTCAATGATCTGGTGGTCTCTCAGCAGTCTTGGATTTGAAAGAAAGGTAAACACACGTGTTCTTATCCTGGAAACACAAGCGTTTGCCCTACTTTCATGATAATCAGCAAATTATGGCAGTGTTGTCCAAATAGCACTCTCTTTGGTTGCATCCTCCCAGGCTGTTGCCTTTTTACTGAATAACGAAGGGGCAGTGATTTGGACTGCATATGGCTCCCTTCAGGCCTCCACTGCATGTTCTCACAGTTCAGCTCTAAAAACTCTGGAGCTTTCTCTTGTAAAGGATTTGTTGATGCTGGAGTCTTCTCCTCCTGATCTGATGAGTGGCCTACCACTTAAATCTGGGGGATTTTGTAGCCACAGAAGCAGGTTTCAGAACCAAAAATTTGTAATTAGCAGTTGCAGAAATTGGACCTCTGTTGTATAGAATTGTAGTTATTCTGCTTAGTTGTTAATTGTGTTAGCAGAATCTCTCCTGTATCAACTAAAATTGCAGTGTAGCCATCTGTATTCTGTTGTCTCTACAAGCCGATGCCAGTTCAGGTGTGTGATGAGACTGAGCAGTCTCTCTTAGTATTGTCCCCAGCCACTGCTGATTAGAACCTTGTTTTGCAGAAATGACTTGATATATGGCTGTCTAGATGCTCTTAATTCCATCCAGCAGTCTGAAGTTTAGAAGATGGGAGATGATTTCAGGGAAATGAATGATCAGACTGGTTGTGATGAGTGCTAGGGATTCACAATAGGGTGCTCAGTCAGCCACCAGGAACAAGCCTGAAAAGAAAGTAGGAAAGTAGTAAACAGTTCATTTTTCTGGCACTTCAGGATGAGATGACCTCAAGTTTGGGCCTTACCACAAAGAAAGCCCTCACAATCTTGAGAGACCAGTTGACAACACTGCTGGAGGGACATCAGAAAGAACGGAAAAAAGTGACTTCATGGAAGGTGAGACACCAAACAGCACTAGGTTGGATGCTCATTTTTCCTTTCTTAATGCAGAGTTGAGGATTAACTGAAAGTTAGCTGCATTTCCTCTCTAATTGCTGCTGCTGCAAAGTTTCCAAGTATAGAACTGCCAAAGTCTTTGGGAGCAAAGCAAGGAATTACTTCAGGGTGTATTTCTCAGCACTTTTCTCATGGCCACTGCTGCTCTACAGGAGCTTAGCTTCAGCTGTAAAGGATCTAACATCTTCAACAGCCACTAGAGGCAGTGGACTCAGGAGATCCATATCAAGTGGAGAGAAAGAGATGTGGAACTCAACAGTCCCCCCTTGTCCTCCTTGTTTATATGGTACACGCATTGAATACAAAGTGCTACTGTTTACTCACACTACTTAAACATGTTTCTTTCTAGGTAGTGACAGTGGAATAGCCTGGCACAAAAATCTTTTCATTCTTGCCAAGCAAGACTAAAAATAACAATGCTCACCCAGACTTCCCAGCTGAACAATCTTTAGGGCTGTAGTATTTGTGTAACTGATCTGGGATGCTCTGTTTAAGGGGATTTAGAAAGTTGTGCTTGCCTTGGAGTGTCAGTTAACTGCTGCTTTTATGTTCCTTCTGCTTTTTATAACACCTAGCTCTGTATTTTATGAATGCTGTCTGCTGCTTTCTTTTTGTAGGAGGCATGGAAGAGCAGTTTTTTGTATCATGGCAACCGTTGCTCCTGTTTCCACTGGCCTGGTGCATCTCTGATGCTTCTGGCAGTGGTATTGCTGCTGTGCTGCTCTGGGAGCCAGCCACAGGGAAAGTAAGCAAAAAATCATTTACTGGTTGTCTGAAGCAAATGGTAATTTTACATCCTTTGTCTCTGTGTATGGCTCATGTACTGTCACTGTCCCTCATTCTGAGTAATCGTGAGTATGTTCGTGAGTATGTGAGTAATTCTGTCCCTTCCACAAAACTTCAGCTAACTTAATTCTACTTCTAATCAACCTGTCAAGTGTCTTGTGGAGAGAATGAGGTTTTCTTTCTATGGTTTCCTAGATCTTGAAAAATCCTGAGACATTAGAATTGATCAGAAGGGTTTTGAAACTAGAGAAGTTAGTGGCTCGTAAGATAAACTACTGTACTGTCACAAGAGCCATAACATACTTGACTTTATTTGTAAGGGTGTTTTTAAATTGAGAGAGGTCTTTTCAAACTTCCCTGGTGGCATTATCTTGAACAAGTGTGGTTGTGGCTTCTCTGCTTTTCTTTTTTAAAAAAAAGTCTTTGGGATGTAGGAATAAACAATTGAATAGATGTGCATTTATTTCTGTGGTTGGCTGGCAGCATATTCTGCTCATTTATTCAAAACTCAACTGCTTTCTGCTTTCTTCTGTTTTTGCTGTGCAAAGCCAAGGTGCTGAAATAGTTAATGCACTGGCACTCTTCCTTCTTCTCCTCTTGGATCTCTTCATGATTGGACGTCAAGAGAGGCTGAAGTGCAAAGAGGTGGAGAGGAGACTTCAGATGATCATTGATAAGATAAATGGTGAGGCCTCATTCATCTATCTGTCATTGGGATCTGTGATCCCTCCACGTAGGATTTTTCTCCAAAACTTGACCATGTGTTATTAATTGAGCTTACTAGCCTTGCTCAGTGTTGCACAGAAACAGGCTGTGAGAACTGTGTCCTATACCTTGCCTGTTCTGTGGAATAGTTAATTTGAGCTGTGGTGTGGCCTTATGCTTCCAGAAGGTATGTTACCAGATAGGTGTGTGTTATGCTTGTGCTTTGGAGTAATTCATATCCCAAATTTCTTATAAAAATATCTGCTTTGCAGCACATGATAAAAGAAGAAAATGGGGGATTGTGCCGCAACGTAGAACAGAGGGAAATAAATTGCTGTCCATAAGCATCTTGTCAATGAGAGCTATGAAATGTAAATTGATGGATAACTGGCCTCTTCTGAATTTGATCACTTAATTCCTTCACACTTTGTGCTTTCAGATACTCTTGGCAAAGAGGTGAAATGGCAAGACTCCATGTACCCTGATCTCCACATGCCTTATGCCCCATCCTGGTCCCTTCATTGGGCATACAGGGATGGTCACCTTGTGAACCTGCCTGTAAGCCTATTAGTAGAAGGGGATGTCATTGCTTTGAGGCCAGGACAGGAGTCGTTTGCTTCTCTGAGAGGAATTAAGGTAACTTGCTTGTCATAGTTCCCTGGCCTGTGACAATATATTTCCCAGGATTTTCTCTAAATCTCAAAGTATGGATTATGGGAGTGTTTGATTCTTCTGACCTTTAAAATGCTTTGAAACTCCAGTTCAGTTAAAGAAAGTGCTTTGTTAAACAGCTCGATATTCCCTGTGAATACCAAAATGCAACAGAGTGGATACACTAATGGGATACCAAAGCACCATATCTCCATCGTCCATCTTCCAGGTCGAGAGGAAAGTGTAGTATGCTGATTTAAATGTAATAAATCTGACCAGTAGGATGATGTGACATACAATTCCCCTACTTTGTCCTGTTTTTTATGTGGAGAAATAAGTTTGTCTACTTTGACCTTCTTACTACTGATGTAGTATAAAACAAAGTAACATAATCTACCTGGAGTAGAATTACGTTAACAAATCAATTACAAGATGCAAAGATTTTGCTGCTTAAAGAAGCTCAGCGAAAGTTAAAGCCTGAAATTTACTTACCTTTGTTGTTAATTGTGACTTCTAGTCCAAATGCTAAGACAGGGGAGATTTAGGTTAGATATTAGGAGGAAGTCGTTCACTCAGAGAGTGGTGACGCACTGGAACAGGTTGCTCAGAGAGGCTGTGGGTGCCCCATCCCTGAAGGCATTCAAGACAAGGCTGGATGTGGCTCTGGGCAGCCTGCTCTAGTGGTTGGTGACCCTGCCCACAGCACAGGAGTTGAAACTAGATGATCTCTGATGTCTTTTTCATCCCAGGCCATTCTATGATTCTATGAAATGCTAATATTCATGAATAATCAGGCATGTTTTGTTACTTCTTAAAGGCCCACAAGCATTTAGTTTTGCTTCAAGTTTGAAGCAACAGTTTAACGAATTTTTGAGAGCTGAGAGAGAACTGTGACAAATGCATATTGTCACTTGTGGTGGGAGAGATCCTGCTGGACTAAACCTTCAGTCCCCAGACACACGATTCCACCAAGGCCCCGGATGAGCAGCCTTTGGCTCACTGAATTTTTTTTTTTCTAGGATGATGAGCACATAGTTCTGGAGCCAGGAGATCTGTTTCCACCTTTCTCACCTCCGCCATCCCCAAGGGGAGAAGTGAAAAAGGGACCTCAGAACCCTCAGCTCTATCGTCTGTTCCGTGTCTTGAAGACTCCAGTAATTGATAATGTCAGGTGGGTTAAATACTGTGCACCGTGGCTTCACAACTTTTCTTTGTCCTTGCTGATGTCCTGTATCAGGAAAAAAAAAAGAAATTTTGCCAGTGCAGTCCAGGAATTTCTAAATATGCTTTGCTTTATCTTCTGTATTACCTAACTTACTGTTTGTCTTCACTTGTCCTCCTTAGCTGGTAGTTCAGACTGGTATTTAAAAACATATGCATGCAAATTATTACAGTTCAGCTCGTTTCTTTCCAAGTAAATTTGAACAATGGAGGGTGGTTTCAAGCAGTTGTTGGCAGATTTGTGACTCTGTTGAGATTATTTTAAATCTCTCAGATTGAGACTGAGGGTATAGATGAATTGATAAATCTCTCATCAGTGGCATCTTCTGTAATTGATGTGCTTTTTCTTAAAGGATCTTGGTTCCTAAAATTGCAAGCTGTTTTCCATTTTTTCAGGTGGTGTCTGGAAATGGCATTGTCACGTCCTGTAACAGCCCTGGATAATGAGAGATTCACTGTACAGTCTGTGATGTTGAAATATGCTGTCCCTGTTGTACTGGTAGGTATCATTTCGAGATGCCTTTTCTCAATAAAGGTGAGGAATTTGCAACCATCAACAGGAAATTGTGGCCAGGCTCTAACTCATGCAGCTGACTCTGTACCTTCTGTAGTATAGAGAAGCAGAGATACCGAACTGTCTTATCTGTGAGAGTGAAGAACTGCAACAACAGACCAAGTGTGTCCTCCAGCTTTTTTTCCAAGGGCTGAGAATGTTATAAGGAAGCAAAAACTTTTTCCTTACAAGTTGTAGTAGTTTGCTGATGGTGTCAACTTTGAATTGCAGGCTGGCTTCCTAATCACCAATGCTGTGCGCTTCATTTTCAAAGCTCCTGGAATTGCTTCTTGGCAGCATACTCTTCTTCAGCTGCAGGTAAAAGAGTGCGTTGAGCTGCACTACACCTTTCCTCCCCAAAGCACTGCTGTAGCAATTCCCTCCATCAGTAACTTGCTTCATCTCATGACAACATCCTGTGTACACCCTGCCTTGTGCACATTAGATCCAAGAGCTCTCAGTGAAGAGCAATAACTCTACCCTGTCTGCTCCTGCTACACTGTTTTTTGTTTTCTCTTTCTCTCTCACTGTGTATGTTTATATCCGTGACTATAAGTACACATATATATGTGCCTATTTGTATGTGGTATTTTTTTCGTGTAAACTTTTAAGAGCTTATGCTAAATTCAGCAGGAAAAAAACAGCCACAAGTTGATGTAATTTGTTCATAGCCTTCTTCATTACAAATTCTTAAGGTTGTATGTGTCTCCCCTTCTGTGCTTCTCTCTGTATTGCATTGCTTCCAGTGCAAGCTGTCTCTGTACTTTCTGCTGTTGCCTAATACCAGTCCACTGTGGTGGAGAAGAGGTTGTATGACAGGTCTAACTTCTTGTTGTCTCTGTACTTACTTGTGATTGGAGTTGGTTTTTTGTGTTTTTTTTTCCAGGTGAATGGAGTCCTACCCATCCTTCCATTGCTTTTTCCTGTCCTGTGGATTCTTGCTACAGCCTTTGGAGAAGCCAGAGTCTTGGCCCAGATGACCAAGGCCTCATCCACCTCACTGGTAGGTGTCTGTCCACATCAAACCATTGCAGAGAAAGGGATAGTAGATGAGAAGGGCTCTGTAAAACAAGCACAGTGGATTTGGCACCTAATAAAAAACAAACAAACAAAACCTGTTGGATCTTTGAGTGTTCTGGCTAGGTCATTTTCCTGCAGCACCACTTGGCTTTTTCTTGCACAAATGTTTCAGGTTTTCAGCTTGACTACAGATATTTTCTATATCCCAATGGTGACAGGAAGATTCAGTGCTTCCATAAATCTCTTGAAGACATGTGTTTTCCATCAGTTAAATGTAATCTGTCAGAGGAGTCAATGTAGAGATAAATGCTGCATGGTGGCCGTAACTAGAGAACATTAAACCATGGAGAAGGGATACAACACATAAGATCCTTTGTCATAATCTGTGGGTTGAGCAGCCCTTTCTTGAAGCTCTGGGGCTTGGCTTGCAGACATGGCCTTGCCTGTGGGTCAGAATGTAAGAGAAATTTCTGATGACTGTTCTGATTTGGCAAATGGAAATTTGGTATTCTGATGGATTTGTAATCCTGAACTGGTTGTCACAGAATTGTAGGGGTTGGAAGGGACCTCTAAAGATCATCTAGTCCAACCCCCATGCCAGAGCAGCTCCCTGGACCAGGTAGGAGTCCAGGCAAGCCTTGAATGTCTCCAGAGAAGGAGACTCCAGCACTTCTCTGTGTAGCCTGTGCCAGTGCTCCATCTCTGCACTGTGAAGAAGTTCCCACACACATTTGTGCAGAACTTCCTATGCTTCAGTTTGTGATATGCTAATAGGTGTCTCTTGTTTTCTGCCAGTGGCAATGTTGGTGAGGTGCGCTGTGCTGTTTGTTGTCTCTGCTGATTTCTGTTAAACCTGTGCTTCAACAGAATTTCTCTCTCCTTCATGTCCTTCCTTGGCCTCCGTGGTCCTGGTTCTATGTTTTCTATTCTTTGCCCTGTAGGTTGTACATGACTGAACTGGAAGGGCGAACACATACTTCCCCCTCCAGTGACATGTTTGCACCTTTACCATCCCTTTTCAGTGTTTTCTCTGTTCTACATTTTCCATCCATTCTCAGCATCACTTAGATGGTTCCAAGGACAGAATCACTTTCTCTACACACCTTGCTTTGTGGCTGGGAAAGGCCAGAACTCCGTGGCTTCTGTACCTCATCATTCTCAGCATATCAATTTGTCTTGTTACTCACGTTTGCACCTGCACTGAGTTCTTCTTTATCTTCTTTTTGTCCAGGCAACTCATTCTGTCCAGTCAGCTCTTGCTCTTTCTGTGACATCTCAAGCTCAATCCTCCATCTTTGTTGCTGCAGAAAAAAAGACTGGAGTGTGCCTTAGTCATTCTCACTCTTCACTAGGGAAGTGTTCTTTTGGCATCTCTATTTCACTCTTTCCTTCTCTCTATTCTGTTCAAAATGTAAGACCTTTTGCCTCTCCAGTCACTTGGCCTGTGTGACACTTACTTTCTGCTCTCTCCCATCACATACAGGCTCTTTGATTTCCATTTTTTAAAGACCACAGGCAACTCTTATGTTGAGTTAATCAGAAATGCAGTGGCTACCCCAGAGGAGCCCCTGCCTCCAGTTTCACAACTATGGTTGGATTATAGCAGCATTTCTTTTAGAAGGGAATTTAATGTTGGCTTGGAAATATTCCTGCTCCCTTTGACAGGTTGTTTTAGAATGATTTACTGTTAAAAATTGACACTCATGCGTTAGTGTTTTTGTAGGATCTGATTTCCAGCCCTTGAAACTTAACTTCCTTTTCCTCATGGATGTAAGAGCAAATCAATGAAGTTTCTGTTCTGAGGTTTCTGCTCATGTTCCGTTTTACCATCTCTTTGATTAAGTAAACTGTTTTACTTAATTTTTACTTATGTATAAATACCTTGAGTCACTATAAGCACATTTGCCAACTCTCTAATATTTGTTTTGGCTTTCCTCTTAGCTTTCTCCAGTGCTTCAGGATCACTGTAGAATTATGAATCTCCAAAACCCACTAAATATTCCAGTAGCAGCTAAACTTGAGAATAATTTGAACTTTATGTTCCCTTGTTAGTACAACAAAAGATTGCAGTAGATTTTTTAGCCATTGCCTTAAACAGCCAGCTGTTGTTCAGCAAATAATTTGCAGAGTTACTGCTTTCTATGATGGAGTCTCATTTTGTTAGCCCAAATTTTATATTTTCTGCTAGGAATGCAGATTTATTTTTGAAATGTTGCTGTGCATGTTTTGCTTTTTTTTTTTTTCCTGAGCAGTCCATTCTGTTTTATTGCAGTAACCTATTCTCTTTAATATCTGACCCATCCCCAATCTTTGTATAGTGTACAAACTCTGTCAGTAATGACTTTGTGTTTTATTTCAGGGTATTAACAGAACACTTAGAATTTGTCCCTGCTTGAGCTAGTAACACATCCTACTGCAAATGATTATTTCGTTATCAGAAAGCAAATTTCTAATATATTTAATATGGCCATTTTTACTCTGGAATTACTCTAGTTTTTGCTGGAAAACTAAATGCCTTTTTTATCAAGTCAGAATATCAAGTGTACTAAAACAGCAGCATTACTTTATTATCAGTCCAGTTTGTTATTCCATCCAAAAATACCACAGTGATGCTCATATACTTGTGCTGTTTAGTGATGATTGCATTATTCCGCTTCTTTTAATATGTGTTTTATATCAGCTAGCAGCAGTTTGAAATTAAAGTCAGTCTGGGGTCTTGTGGTAACTTGATGTGTTGTCCTTATCCTCATTAGGCATTGTCACTGCATCACTGCATTAGGTATATATAAATAGTCCTCATAGGGCAGGACTTTTGCTTTTTTCTCTCTAAAGGCATAGTACTTAGGGAAGGATGTTCTTCATGACACATTTCTGAGCATAATTATAGTAACTGGTCTCTTCTCTTGCTGCAGCTTGCTAAGTTTTCAGAGGACACTCTCAGCAGCTACACAGAGATGGTATCCTCTCAGGTACTATTATTGTGAATTGTTTTCTTACATCTTTCATCTTCATTATATCCTTTCCCTTCCTTTCTGATCCCCTGCTTGTTCCTAGAGCCTTTTTTTGCTTGTGCCAGTTGTCTACTGTCTCACTTCTGCTGCTTTAATTTGGTGTGCATGCAGGTTGTGTGTCTTTCCCCTACACCTGCCCATGTAGACAGTGCTTATAAATTGAAGCAACTTTGATACTGAGTACAGCTGTGCTTTTCTGAATATTGCAGATGATTTGCAATCAACTTTTTCTGTCCTGAAGAAAGTGCCTCTTTCAAGTCCTCCTGTTCCAGGAGTAAAATAAACTTTTCATGGTGTGTGTCAGAAAGAAGGGAAGTGTTCTACTTGTACCAGAAACACCTACTTCTCTAAGCCAAAACTATGGAACAGTGAGGACAGGGGTCAGCATCAAGTCCAAATGTCATAAGGGGAGCATAGTATGTTCATGCTAAAAGTCTGATCCTGTTTCAGGGGCTTGTTAATGAGCTTAAGCATGTTACTAGTACTTCAAAATCTGGGGCAAATAAACATTCAGAAGAGCTGTTTTCTGAGATTTTTTTCCAAGATTATCGCTTCCCCAATGACTGCACTTACCCAGTTTGCAGTGTGATTGTCTTAAGTGTAGGGCAGGGCCTCACATTTCTTTCTCCAAGGGGATGGGAGGAACAAATACCAAGAGGTAGCAGCTAACTTAGTCCAAATGAAATCCCTTCAGGATTTCTTCCTGAGTGTTTGGATAAGCAAAGGTAGTTTCAGTGAATTCTCAATTCAGCAATCAAAATGTCTGTTAGAATCCTTTGTGGGAAAAGAATGCCTTTCCCTTGAGAACGGCAGCAGCGTATCAGTTAACTGATTCCCACAAAGACAAACATCAATCTTAGAGTGTATCACTGTGTTGAACCTGAAAGAAGGTAATGTCATACTTCTTCTCTTTCTTCTCTCCCCTTGTCTTCTCTGAATGGGTCTTTAGTTATTCTGTGCTTCCCTTGGCAGGAAATGATACGCTGCATCTGGAGCCACTTCTTGTGTGTTTTAAAAGGCAAATCACCAACACTGAGCTTCACCTCTAGCTTGCTCCATAGTCTGGGATCTGTCACTGTGAGTACTGATGGGCTGTCAGAAGGCAAAGCTCTAAGTGGATGCTTCATTTGAATCGATCATGTGGTCCTTGCCTGAGCGGAGACTATTAGTAGTCAGTTCATTGTGATGGGAGTAGATACCCCTCAGGTATCTTTGTAGTAGATCTTGAAGCTGTCTAAGCAGCGTTTTGATAGGTTAAAACAATAGTGAGAGATACTGTGCCATCTAATATGATGTCTGTCATCTTCTCTAACTTTTGAAACATGTTAAGGAAGCAATTACTGAACCTGGGTTTCATGCCTGATTTTGCAGTCCTAAGATAAAATTGGTGTTAAGTAATTAATCAATCTAGATAGAGCAGGGAAATATCAGATCCTGAAGATTCTTAAGATAGAAGGTTGATGAAGGAGGGACTTATCTGGCCTCTTATGTGTTTATTCAGCTCAGTGATATTTACAACTATGTGTGAATGATTAAGACATGTTTTTGCTGAAATGTTGCATTCTTGGGGGTGTTATGGGATTTTCTAGGTGCTCTGCTGTGTAGACAAACAGGGGATTCTCTCCTGGCCAAATCCCAGCCCAGAGACTGTTCTGTTCTTCAGTGGGAAGGTGGAGCCACATCATAATAGCCATGAAGATCTGACTGATGAGCTCTCTACACGGTCCTTCTGCCACCCTGAGATGGAAGATGAGGTGAGGGATATGTAACGCGTAATGTAGCACGTTAGCTGTAAGCACAGTATGACTGACAAACGCGATCTTGTATTACAGAAGGATCTTTGCTTGTACAGAAGTCTTATGACTATAGTCCTTTGCTTAAAAGTTAAGAATCTGTGAGGATGAGATCCTTTCATATAGGAGTCATAAAACAACATTTCTTTTTCCCTTTCTCTCTGTCTCCACTTCAGTACATTTTGCATATCAAACAAAAGCGGTTCAAGTTCAACTGCTGAGTCACCGCTGTTCGTTTGGTTGGTATCTTGCAGCCCCATGAAAGAGATGCTTTGCTCTCTGGCCCCTTGGCAGACACAGTCCATGTGACTAACGAGCAAGAGAGGAACAACTGGTCTGGCGACCCTCCAAAGGCTACTGATGCCCATGCCCACCGAAAGCCAAACAGCAGAAGCAAGCATCCGTCTGGGTCCAATGTGAGTTTTAGCAAGGACACGGAGGGCGGAGAAGAAGAACATGCTCAGGTAAGACATAAAGAAGGGGCACACGGTTAGTCTTTTGTGGATCTCTGACCCTGTAGAGTCTTCTATTTGGGGAATTTAATTGAGAATTCCCTGAGGGATTCTGGGCTCAAGCTGTGATCACTGTAACTAACTAGAATTTTCTCATCTGTTGGGTCAGGTTGCTGGTGACACTGAGGTGTTGGCTTGTGAGGCTGAAGACTTTGTATGTGACTATCACCTTGAGATGCTTAGCCTGTCCCAGGACCAACAGAACCCCTCTTGCATCCAGTTTGATGACTCCAACTGGCAGATACACTTGAATTCCCTCAAGCCTCTGGGTCTGAATGTGCTGCTCAATCTCTGCAATGCCAGCGTGACAGAACGGTTGTGCCGCTTCTCTGACCACCTCTGCAACATAGCCCTCCAGGAAACTCACAATGCCGTGCTGCCTGTTCACGTGCCCTGGGGCCTCTGTGAGCTTGCCAGGCTAATAGGTAAGGAGAATTCCGATGTGTGGACACAGAGAAATCAGTGCTGCCAATAGACGCTTAATCCTTAGAAAGCATATACAAAGTATTTTCCCAGCCCTGGTTTCTGAGGAGGTAGAATTACAGAGCTGACTGTCATTGTCAGGTTGCCAAAATAGTCTATAAAAAGATGGTGCTTTTGGCAAATTGAGACACTGTAGACAGTAGCAAAGAAAAAAATGTCGTCAAGGATGTTTCCAGCAAGCCTTGTCTAGGTTTGGTATTCTGACTTGAATCTGCAGTTTTCATCTGGGAGCAGGAATGGAAAGATAGATGCTCTGTTTTTACCACAGTGCTTTACCAAGAGAGCAGGTATAAATGATGTTGTGTACCTCAGCTTATTTTATAAATGGGAAAACTGAAGCACACAGGAGGTGAGATGCAGCACTAGAATTATAATCTGATAGCTTTTGAACTCAATTCTGTGCTTGTTATTCACAGTTCCTTTCTTCAATGAATCAGAAGCACGAAAGCTTTAATTACTAGTAAAATCTAGTCCTCTTAGTATCTTTCATCATAGATCTTAGAGCATCTTCGTGTAGGTGCTCAGCGAGCACAGATTAACGTACCTATTATTGGGGAAAGGTCAAAATGAGAGCAGGCAAGATAGATGGCACAGAAGCAGGAGATAGGAGTATGCTTTTGCTTTAGTTAGCATCTAATTTTTTTTCTCATGTTCATGTTTCAGGTTTCACGCCAGGTGCCAAAGATCTTTTCAAGCAAGAAAATTATTTGGCCTTATACCGCTTGCCAAGCGATGAGATGGTTAAGGAGACAATGCTGGGGAAGCTTTCATCAATCACCAAGAGAAGGCCACCCTTGAGTCACATGATTAACCTGTTCGTGAAAGACACCACGACCAGTAAGGCTGCCTCTTTCTTTGTGTGTCCACCTTGGCTGGGAGGATCTTTTTCCAAGAGAGACTAGAAAATGTCATTCTGTTGCAGCTTGGAGTCCTTAACTGGTGATAGCCTTGCTTTGCCTGTGATCAGTACAGATAAGTTCAACAAACCTAAATGATCAGTGCTATGGGATACCGAAGGGGGGAATTCTTCCCAGCCCCAGATCATTTCAGGATCATGAGTAATTTTAAAAAAATTGTCTTAGCATTTGACAAGTCTGTTTTCTGGGACCAAATAGCAGTGTAGTACAAGGTGGGTTTTGAACAGTCTTCATTTTGTTGGTGAAGCTGATACTGCACAGGTTTGAGTATTTCTCGGTATTAACTAGTGATGCTTATCCTTCTGATAACACAAACCATAAATCATTATTTGTAAGTTGTACTGTGTAGTATATTACATATTCTGTTTCTATATTACATTCTAACAAGAAATCACAGAAATCTCAGACAAACTCATGGTGATCATGAATGCAGCCCCTGAAGCTGTGCTGATTTCTCCCCTCGTACTCCTTCCTATTCAAACAGGAATGGGCTAGGATGGAAAAGGTGTGCAAATAGACATGGTAAGGTCTTAAAGCACCTTAGTGTGATATAGCAGTTTGTCCATGAGAGCTCTTAGTCTCTTAATAATACCTGAAATTGACTGAACTCAGCTTTCTGGAATTGGAGTTCATTCAATATTGAATCTGAAATATGGCTACTATGTTGGCCCAAGATTTATCAAGTAAACTGTCTTCTCTTACCTGTTTCTTCTTAAACTTGTATCTTAATGTAGGCAGGAGCTTTTTTGTTTGTCCCAGTTGCTGCTATCTCACCTTTGTGAGCAAGAATTTTTCTGATGCTGATTCTTAGTGTAGATTAAAACCTTTAGTGTTGCCTCATTTCAACTCCTTATCCTCAATTTTAAACGGGTTAGTTCGTAGGCTGGAGCTCAGACGAATACACGTGTGACCTGGATTAAGCTGTCTAGAGTGAGTTCTAAGGGAAGTTTTGTGACTGAGGTTATTTAACCACTGGAACACTGCTCATGTGATATTTTGGTCCTTGAAAGTTTCTAAAATGAGTGCAACCAGAAATAATGGATTATGCAGATATTATTGCGTGATATCAAATGGCTGTGTTTTCATATAGTCAGACTAGACGTTTGTAACTAATCTCTTCTGATTCAATGTTTGTGAATAAATCTTTGAATCCACCCACTCCCATGGTGTGCTGAAATCAAAGGAGTATACATAAATTGAAATGGAAGCCGCAATAGGAGGTAGTTTGTCTCAATGTTCCCTTAGTATTCCATTGAATTATATGTGCCTTGCCACCTGACAGCATTCTTCACAAATCCTTAGTAACCACATGGAAATGAGGGACTGACCAGAATTCTCAGCACAGTAAAATGGCTTGATACTGCCTGTCTTCCCTTGCCATGGCTACTTTCTTAGCTTCTTTTCATCTCACTGGCTCAGCTCTAGATGCCTAGTTCTTTCTAATGAGTTCCAGCAGTCATGAATGGGGGGTTGTCTTCCATGCCCTGTTCATCTGTTCTGTCCTTTATGCCAGAGAAATTCTGTCCTTCAGGTTCATGATTTAGAGAGGAAAGAGGCTGAGCTAACGTTGCTGACAGTGACAGTTGAATGAGTGCCTTCCAGTTTATAGGACATGGTGTTTCTGTCACCTACCCCTTAGAGAAACTGTTGACTGGGACACTGTTGACATTGAATGGAAATCATATGAGAAAAGATTGCAGTTGCTGTCAGATAGAAATGTAGATGTGTGCACGTGTGGTTATCTGCAAGCTTTTGCTCTCTTTCCGGGCCCAGACATTCCATGAATAAATGAACATGTCTTGTTCTCTTTTTCCCAGCAAGGACCATCTGACCATAGGACCAAGGTGGGAAGGATTAAGTGTTTATGCAATAAAGTTAACGCCGTACAAGTACTCCTTTATGTCCCTGAGACAGGCTCCTCCTTTCGCACACAGTTGAATAATTTCTTGAAGTGGGACTGAAGACTTTCTATGAATAATCCACTCCAGGTTCAGGGAAACCACTATTTAGCAGATAAAGAAGCAGTCAGTGTGATACCTCTTGCCTGGGACCCTGTGTGGGTGTTGCTAACTCATTGTTCTCCTGTATTTCAGGTACTGAGCAGATGTTTTCACATGGGACAGCCGACATCATCCTTGAGGCCTGCACAGACTTCTGGGATGGTACTGATATTTACCCCCTCTCTGGCTCTGACAGGTGAGCATCCTTGCCATTTGGTGCATTTAGAGACTGCTGCTAAATTGCACTGGGAACTCGGTCACTCCGAATAAAAATTGTCTTCACTGGCACTTGTTAAGCTATTTAATAGAAGCTTGAAATAGGTTATGAACATAAGCTGTCTCTGCTTATAATCGATTGTTATGATTATAGCAGTGTAAGAGATGAGATGTCAAGAAATAACCTGGCTGTAAGACTAAACCATTTTATCTGACAGTCACATAAAGCGTAGCAATAAGTGTGTTCAGAGTGCCGTGTTCACATTCATCAGTCTGTCTAATCAACATCCAGCAATGCTCAACACTGCCTGTTAGAACACTGTCCTGCTCCTCACAGAACCAGGTACTCAATTGGTGACTTCTGCACCAAACTGTTTGTTTGTTGTCAGAAGTGCAGCACATTTCTGCTAATTCTGTTTTTTGTCTCTTCCGTGTAGGAAGAAGGTGTTAGATTTCTACCAGCGGGCCTGCCTCTCAGGATACTGTTCAGCTTTTGCATACAAGCCAATGCATTGTGCCTTGTCCTCCCAGCTCAATGGCAAGTGCATAGAACTGGTGCAGGTCCCTGGGCAGAGTGCTATCTTCACATGCTGCGATCTGCCTGGGACAGTTCCCATCAAACAGAGTAGTCGGAGAAATAGCTGGAGCTCAGATGGTATGTGTTTTCTGTTCTGCCTATATTAAGTTGTTCTGCTAGCCCGAGTGATTTTGCTCCGATTGATCTGGAGCTGTAAGAACATTGTTGCACTAATTAAGCATTAAGGGTGTCTGAAGTAGATTTATTTCTGGAAGAAGTAATGATGTAGCACCTGGTAAGTGTGATTTTAGTTTGGCTGTGAAAGCTTGCGCGGAAGGCTTTTTTTTTTTTTTTGCCTTGTGAAGTCTGTTTCTTTGCGCTGGCAATTGTGAGTCAAAACTTCTGGGTATTTTGACACTTAGTTTGCTATCTGACTGATTTTATGGAAATCACTTGGTTTTTCAAATCAACTAAATGTTTGAAGGTGTGTAACTACCCTCCCTTGATGGATTTTGTTTCTTTGCTGAAGGATAAAGTTCCCAGTAGATGTAGAATTGTACCTCTCCTCCAGAACAGCAACTGAGAAATAAGCACATACCATTACATACAGGAGATTTTTTTGTAGGACTATCCTTAATCTGTTTCTGCCTTGGTCTCCCATACTGTAAAATGTGAGTAATGGGGTTTCCAACAGCTGTGAGACAGTAGCTGAATGTTTTCATTTTTTCATTTGAAAACCGAGTGTTTTCAAAACACTTCTCAGTACTATCTGTGGCAAACTTTGTGACTGTATAAAGTGTTGTATTATTTTGTTCTTCATGCTGTACCCAGCTCCCATTCACCACAGACTGTTGTGGTGGTCAAGGAACACTGTTGAAGAGCCTTTGTGGGCTCTTTGGGAGCATCTGGTGTAGGGAACCTGCTTTGGCAAGGGGGTTGGACTCGATGATCTCTTGAGGTCCCTTCCAACCCGGGTGATTCTATGATTCTATGATCTGCAATGTCTCTGGTCAGAACATGATCAAGTTCCTCTACATAAGCCTCATACTCTGAAGCCTCTCTGCCTCAGCCAGACTTGTCATGCTTATAAGCACAGTATGATGTATTTAAAATGCACATGTGAACATTATACAGCATACATTCTCTGCACCAGTTTCTTGTCACTGATCCCTGTCTTCTGTTTTGTCTTTTTCCTTCACATGCTGTTTCTTACTCGTACTCTTGATCATACATGTGGGGATGTTCTGAAACTGCTTCTGTGATTGGGTATGCTGGGACAAATGGATGCCTCTTCAACTTTCCTTCTTTGTGTGTGTGTGTGTACTGCATGTTTCTGTGTCTGGTTACTGTGTCCCTATGTATTAACTTAATGGCCTCTCCTGCCACATGTATTGTTATCTGACATGCATCTGGACTCTTGTGTCTCAATGTGATTGCACGTTGTTTGCATGCCTGAAGAAGGGATTGGGGAAGTGATGGAGAAGGAGGACTGTATCCAGGCTCTGAGTGGACAGATCTTCATGGGAATGGTCTCATCTCAGTATCAGGCCCGTCTTGACATTGTCCGCCTTATTGATGGATTGGTCAATGCCTGCATTCGTTTTGTCTACTTCTCCCTGGAAGATGAGCTCAAAAGCAAGGTAAGCTGTCTTTGCTGAAACCTCTGAACTTGCATGTCCCTGCCTGTCGAACTGGGGAGTTTAGCTCCCATGCAATCTAAGGTTAATCTGATTCAGTTCTCTAGAGGTTCCAGAAGGTTCTCGCACTCCAATATGTTATTGGTCTGCAGTACTCTTCATATGGATAGCTACGCTAAACTCTTTTCCCTGCTCTCCTCTAGGTGTTTGCTGAGAAGATGGGTCTTGAGACTGGCTGGAATTGTCACATATCTTTAACACCCAATGGTGATGTGCCTGGCTCTGAGATCCCTCCTTCTAGTCCCAGCCATGCTGGCTCCCTGCACGATGACCTACATCAGGGTGAGAGAACTTTGCCTAATCCACTTTGAATGCCACGTGTTTCCTGAATGGTTCCTTTAAACCTGTTCTTAGGGTTCTGTTTCCTCACCAGATACCCGATCCTTCAGATCTTTGAGCACAAAACAGGATGGGCCTGAGGTGTGTGCATGTGTGAGCGAGAGAGCCTTACATTTATATGTACACTTATAAATGTATATATATACATTAATACATTCCTACCCAGTCACTACTCTAGTTGTTGGAAACAAGCATCCTTCTATGCACCGGTTGCTGTGCTTTTAACAAATGCTCATTAGTGATTTTAGTTCTTGCTAAAATGCTGGTTAAGCCACTGAAGATCAGTCTGTTAAGTCATCTTTTACTTTAAGCAGGCTTCCATCACTATCTTCTTCCCCTAAAAGAAGAAAGAACAGAACAGATAAACCATCGTGTCACAAAGGAGTAGAGACTGGGCTCACATATCTATTTCTACACAGATTAGTCATCTAAAAACACTGAATCTTAGATGACTGAGGGAAAATCTAAGTGTTGTTAACCTAGAAAATAAGGCTTCACATCTCCTGGCTTCTGCAGTGCCATGTAAATATGTCAAGTAGGTGGCACAAGGGCAACAGAGGTGGGTATGGGCTTATTGTTTATGCTGTCTCTGCTCCAGTTTCTCGCGATGATGTGGAGGGGCTCCTGCTAATGGAAGAGGAAGGGCATTCAGATCTCATCAGCTTTCAGCCAACAGACAGCGACATCCCAAGCTTCTTGGAAGACTGTAATAGGGTGAGGCTCCCTTTCCCTATACACCCTAAGCTATTGGCATGGTCACTTGTATCATAACAGCACATAGGGGAATTTATTTTTCAACTTTGTTGACTGGCTCATATCGGAACTCTGTTGCTCTCTCTCTCCCCCCCACCCCACTTCCAGATTGGAAACTAGGTGCTGGAAAGTTCGGAATTCTCTGTTAATCACTTTTGCTGAACATATTTGCATATATTCTCTCTGGATTTTAAGAGCAGACATAATCACATGCAGAGTGGTCCTGAGAGGCTCATCTCAGTCCATCTGGATCCCCTTGCCATGTGCTGGGGGAGGAGTGGAAGCATGCCCACACTCCACACAGACAGAAGAAACTTCTCACCTCCACCCATGAGCAGTAGTAGCTGGTGCTGGCCAGCAGTCAGAGTGTGGGACATGTTCTTCCTGCCAGAAACTCAGACATGCTCAACATAGGTTATAGAAGAATCTGACAGATACCGATATATAAAAATAGTCTTTTAAAAGTTTATAAAAGTGGGCTGTGTTTAGAAAGCAAAATCCATTCCCTTGCTGTGTATTATGGCTGCAAATGAAGTAGCAGGTATATGTGCTCCAAGTCAGACCGTATTCTGTAAGCAGATTCTCCACACAGACAAAAGTTCCTTAGAAACCCTTGAGACAGACTTTTTTTTTTTTTTTTTTTTTTTTTTTTTTTTGGGGGGGGGGGTGGTCCTAAAGGATTGTAAAGACAACCTGGCACATCATTGTAGAAGTTCAATAGGAAGATGACTTCTAATGGCCTGAGCACGCTATCTTTTGTCTACATTTATCTTGGGAATTGGAATTCTAATTTCAGCAATTCCTCAGTGGCTGCCTTCCCTCATATACACTCCTGCTTAGTTTCCTCTGTCTTTTTCAGGCCAAACTCCCACGGGGGATCCACCAGGTCAGACCTCACCTGCAAAACATTGACAACGTGCCTTTGCTTGTGCCACTCTTCACTGACTGCACCCCAGAGAGTAAGTAGCACAGAGCCTGGGTCTGTCCTTGAACTAAGTGTAATTACTTTCCCCATCCCCCATTCTCTGGCTCATCTGGCTGTGAACATCCATGAATAATATAGATCAGAAATCCAAACTGACATTTTGATACTAATGAACCTCTGTTGCTACCTGTGGAGAGCTCGATCTTTGTTTTCATACAACTTTCCTTAGGTACAGAAATGGTCTAAGACTCACTTCATTTTCAAAAAAAAAAAAAGAGACTCAAGTAAAGATTCACAGCGCTATTGCTTCTCATTAAGTGTTATCAGTGTGCTAGGAGACTGATCTCTGCTTGCAACCTTTGCTTCCTTACGTAATTCAAAAATCACTTCCCAGAAGTACTTTTCTCTGGCAATTACCATTAGCACTTTTTGCTGCTTTGCAGTTTTTGACTGTAGAGACCAAAATGGACAAAATTTCTTTTTCTCAGAAACACTGTGATATCTAAAGGGTCTGATTCCTCAGCTGGCAAATACCTGTCCAGTCTACAGTATAAATCCTAAGCACCGTGATGATTTGACATTTTTAACAACCTGATTGTGCCCTTTGACATTGGATCTGACTACACATGACTGAGGAATACCAGCAGGGGTCATTTTAAATGATCTGACTGCTCAGTATCCAGACTAGAAAGGATGTATGAAACCTATATGCTTTAATGAGATAATGCACTTTCTCCTGTCCCCTTGCAGCTATGTGTGAGATGATAAAGATCATGCAGGAGTATGGGGAGGTGACTTGCTGTCTGGGAAGCTCTGCCAACCTGCGGAACAGCTGCCTCTTCCTGCAAAGTGATATCAGGTAGGACAGGATCCAGAGTCCTCCTCTGCCTTGGGCTTATGCAGTGCCCAACTGCGGGTTACACCAGACCTGACGACTGTATCAGGAGGATTGCTCTGTCTGTCATTGTTAGCTGGGTGTGTCACTATAAGGGATATTGGAATGGTGTCGGGTGGGATCCCATTATTTTTGAGTGGAGTGACTGCTTAGATTCCTTCATACAGATTTTTGAAAGGAAGCTGTTACTCTTGCATGCTAAAATATTACTCACCAAATGGAAATGCAAAAGCTTCCTGTTTGCACAAAATAGTGGCAGTGCCCCTCTGGATCAACCAATTTGTTGACCTTGAGCCATATCTCCAAATACATTCATTATTTCCTCCAGCAATAAGTGAAAGTGTGGGGCAATTGATCCTAAATTCCTCTCTCAGCTAACGCTACCAGCAGGGCAAACAGAGGTGTCACGGCACAGTATAGTGTGAGTTTACAGGCTGACTTGCGGTGAAGAACAGTTTCTCCTCTGGGATGAGGTCTTTCCCTAATGCTCCTGTGTGTCTTGTCTATTCAGTATAGCACTGGACCCTCTCTACCCATCCCGCTGCTCCTGGGAGACCTTTGGCTATGCCACCAGCACCACCATGACTCATGCCTCTGATGAGCTCACCCCACTACAGCTCTCAGGACAGCTCAATAGCCTGCCTTGTTCCATGTCTTTCCGCCAAGAAGAGAGTACCAGCATTATAAGGCTTATAGAGCAGGTGAGCCAGACATATCCCCTTTCTAGTTTTCTCTCTCTTTGATCTACCCCTTTATGCCTGCAGTTCATGAGAAGCAAAGCCAAGAGCCCAGGTGAGCATTCTTGTTGAGTTACCTGCGGTGAGCTGCCAACACTTGTTTTGCTTGGGTCTCCTGCCTTTGTGCAGAAAGCACAAAGAAAGATTCTTCCTGTCTGACCTGGCTGGTCCAATGTATAGAGGATAACTTGGGAATGGTGCTGTGTGCACCATGACCTGAAAATAACTCAACTGAATTAAGTATAATCTTGTTGAAATTCCCTGGCTAGAAAATAATGCATACTAGAGTGAGGTATTACCCCAGAAAATCCAGGAGTTTAAAAAAAACCTACCTCTTGGTTAAACTCTGTCCTTCCATCACAATCTCTGCATCTAGGCAGGACGCCTCTCCTCCTGCAGGCCACATGATCTGCCCCTGCCTGCTGTTGGCTAACTGCTCCCATCACAGTGAAGGCTCTGAGGATTTGTGCTTCCTTCCAGGCCCGGCATGCAACATATGGGATCCGCAAGTGTTTTCTCTTCCTGCTGCAGTGCCAGTTGACGTTGGTCGTCATTCAGGTGAATCCTGGCCTGACTGGGGACAGCATTTAGGTCACAGGACAGGGGTGCTAGTAAGGATAATGGGTGTTTCCAGCCAGGCTACCTTGCAAGGTGGGGAGATAGCCTTCAGGGAGTTTAATACAGCACATTTGGAAAAGTTATAATAAAGACCATAAGATCCCAGTCTACATTGCCCCTTCTCCTTGACCCTCCTACAGAAGTTTTTCTCCAGCTCATTTTTCCTGGAGAAAAGCATCCCCTGTAGCACCTGCCCTAGCAGCCTAAAAAGTATGGAGGGGCTGTGCAGCAGCCCACTAGTTACCAGCTTGTACTAGTGTTTTGTGGGAAGATGGTGGTACCTGGGGGTAATGGAGCTGTCCTAGCACTGCTCACACTCTTCACTCTGGACTGTTCCTGTCTAGTTCCTGTCCTGCCTGGTACAGCTGCCTCCCATCCTAAGTACCACAGACATTGTGTGGCTCTCTTGTTTCTGCTACCCACTGCTCAGGTGAGTCTGTCAAGCAGGGTGGAACGTCCTGCTTTCAGCCACCTACCACACAGACAAGTCCCCCAATGTACTGTATGTATGAGGAAAGGAAGTGACCACCCAGAGCACAGTAAGGAGACTTCAAGGATTAGTCTAAGTGCCCGCTATGACCAAGTGTTAGGAAGTACAGATAGAAGTATTTGTGTACTGCTGGGTAAGCTCTGCATGCTACCTTAGAGCTTCTTTTATCTTATGTTTTGAGGTTCCACCTTAGAATCATTTCCTAATTCTGATTCTGCTGCATTGGATGGGGTGTGATGAAGAGCATAAAGTTTCAGGCAAAGGCCAAGGTACTGCAAGTCAGTTTTCCCTATCACACAGCTGGGAGTTGTTTCTCCCCTTTGCATCTTTGCTGTTTGAGAACTTCAACAGCACATGAAGAACTGAGGGAATGGGATACAAGCACTTGCCATTTAAGTGCCAATGTTCCAGTCAGAGAATGTTCTTTATTTTCAGACATTAGCCCACAAAGTAGATTTGGTGCCTGAACTTATTAATGAGAAACTAACCTCTTTTTCTCCAGCATTTCGCTCCTGGGCAAGCCTCCCCACAGCTCCATCATGACCATGGCAACAGGAAAAAACTTGACTTCTATTCCTAAGAAGGTAGGTGGCCCATCATGTAAGAATGTTTCCCCTTCCTTGTCTTCTTTGTCCCCCCACTGATGCATAGCTGAGGACCTGTGCTAACATAGGCCTTTCTAAATAACTCAGTAAAGTGATCTGTGGCGTAAGCAATCCTTGCCAAAATTCTGGCATGGACGCAAAGGGAGTCTCTTATTACCAGTATGCCTACAGAGCAGATTCACAGTGCAACGTCCAACATCTGTACTGCAGCCTCTGATAGTTCCTGTCGGGAAGCTTGGGCCAGTGACATGCCTGTGTCACCCTCCTGCCTCTCCCTTATCCATAGACTCAGCACTACTTCCTGTTCTGCTTCCTGCTGAAATTCAGCGTGACCATCTGTTCCTGCCTCATCTGCTTTGGTTTCACACTGCACGAGTCCTGCAAAGAGGTGAATGCTACCAGCCTCAATCTCACAGTGTGCTCCTCCATAATGCTGCACAGGTGAGGAACCAAGTCTGGCACTGTATACTCTCTTGCTATTCCCCGGTAGAAATGATCTCTCTCTAACAGGCTTCAAGCTCTTGCATGATCCAATCTTAATGCCTTTACAGAGTACTGAGTGTTCTTCCTAAGCTTGGCAGTAGCGTCTTTAGGGCGAAACCTGGCCTTGTTTAGTGTCACCTGGTATCAGAGCAGCCCAATTTTCTAGTGAGAAGCTGACTCCAATCTCACACACAGTTCTCTCAACTATCAAAGCAAGACGTGGCCCTAGAGGGAGCAGGTCAGACAGCAAGACCCTGCTGTTAACTTATTTATTGTATCCTCTCATTTACTAGCAATGCTCATGGTGCTCCTGACTGGTTTGGGACATTTTCCAATGCTCTTCTTGTAGCCCAGAAGCTCACAGCTGGCCTGATTGTTTTACACACAGGTAAGTTCTTATTCTCAGCACCCACCTCCCCAGCTCAGAGAAAACTTGCATTTTATATTTTTTCCTGTGCCCTCACTATGGCAGAGAGCACAAACTATCAGAAGCAGAGACTCTTATGGCCTTCTGACAAAAAAAAAAAAAAAAAAAAAAGCCCCTTCTATTACTGTGCATCTCCCTAATATGTTGAAGCCAACACCTTTAGAATTGATTCTGCCTTTTAGCTGCCTGGTGAAGTGCTGATTCTCTTCCATCAGAAAGGCATCCTTTATCTTTGTCTTCTTGTAAACCAACTGGCAGGGTTCTGCACCTCTTCAGAAATATGCCTTGCCTTACAAGTCCTCTGTTCCTGCCAGCATCTTATAAAGAACCCCCATTCCTTTTCCCAGTCACCAGTGGTGTGGCTGTGACAGTCCTGCAGGTTGAGGGGGAGAGCCAGGCCCTGGCTGACCCTTATCATCTGTGCATAATTGCCTGTCAGAGTAGCTCCAGCTGCTCTCCTGTGATCTTAAAGAGCCTCTGCTCCATTTCCACCACGTTATGTTATGCATCAGTGCTTAGCAGAACATTTCATGTTGAGATCTGTAGGGGTCCAGATAAACAGAAATGTTCCTAATTTGAGAGACAGATCAATTTTGGTGAAAGGTAGTGTGCATTACTTAAGTACACCAGGCTGAGAACCAGCATTGGCACCCCTTTAGTGAGTAATGCCATGCAGTGTTTTTACTCTGCCCCCCTTTGCTTATTCAGGTACTTGGATTTCCTTTAAAGGTTCCTTCCATCTCTAAGGTTTTGATGATTCTGTGATTGATGTCCAGGTTAATTGAAGGGGACTTGGACTAGATGATCTTTAAAGGTCCCTTCCAACTAAGGTTTCTATTTGCTGTGGGGACCCTAGCCTGCAAAGATCTTGAATGAGAGCTTGGTTTCAAGAACATAAACTTTGTACCCTTTTGGAGCAGGAACTGTTGATGTGTATTGTAAAGCTTTCTGTGTGTGAATATAAATAACACTCTGTTTTATCTGTCCCTGTAGTTTTCATATCCGTCACCCATGTCCATCGCACTAAGCCCTTGTGGAAGAAGAGCCCCCTCTCCAACTGGTGGTGGACGCTCACTGTGGTTATTGTGTGAGTATCCCCAGGCCCTGGTGAGGGATTACAGAATGCTGAGGGTAGGAGTGCTCTAGACCTTCTCCAGCACCAGTTTGCTGACACTGAGAAAAATGGTTGCATGCAGCAATGGTTCTGCAGTGCTGAACTTAATGCAAGGTGAAGCATCCCTGCTGTGAATCTAGAGATAGTTCATCTGGACCTGAATCCTGATGTGCAGATCCTGGAAAGCGTTAGCTCTGCTGAGAACTTGCTACGTCTGTTTATGATCTTAGGTTACTGGGGCATGTAGCACAGACAGTGCTGGACCTGAAGCTCTGGGAAAACCTCAGTTCTCCGTTGACTTTTAAGTACATTTCCATCTCTCCAGTCTCTTGGCTCCTGGGTTTTCTTTCCTTGATCCTGGTGGTTATCATCAATGAGATTGTCAAGCTGCATGAAATCAGGTATGGAGCCGGTAGGGAAGGTGCAAACAAAGGGCCGTATCCTTACCACAGCTTAGTCTTGAGCTGCAGAAAAATAGTACACAGAGAACAGGTGGGGAATAAAAAGGAAAAGACGATTGCATTCTATAAATCGTCTGGATATTGTGTGCAAGTTCATGTTCCACCTCTCGGGGAGGAAGTACAGAGGAGGAAAGAAGGTCAGAAGAGGGCAGGGACAGTGACTGGGAGCAGGAAGGGAGACCAAAATTCTTTATCTTCCACCAATGAGAGCAAGACAGCCAAGGTGTGTGAAATGCCAAGCATGTCTTGGATAGGGCTGTTCTCTATATTTTGTCCATGGAGGGACAGGGAAGCATGGAACCACAGTAGAGGAAACATGTCTCCACATGGTGCATGGTTTTTGGGTTTTAATTTCCGTGGGATGTAGCTGAAACCAAGAATTGGCAGGCGAAGTTCTTCCTAGTACAGGGAGCAGCTGGAGCTGGAAGTTAACACTAATGAGCATTGATTCAGGGAAGGAAGTTGGCAGGAGAAGGCGATGGGGATTGCAGAGAATGCTGATGGGGGTAGAGCTTCCATTTGTTTTTGTGGGAGGGGTTTCTGGACCTTTCTGTGCTGTGTCTTGGTGGCCTTGGAGACAGGACTTGGCTGTCTGAGGTAGGTGTGAGACCCTGGGTTGCTCCCTAGGCTCTCCTGTCAGTGCTGGAGGGCCCTGGTCAGGGGACTCCTCTGCTTTGCAGGGCTGTGCAGCTCAGGAATTGCAGTGGAGCAGCTCTGCCTTTTGCCCCACCGTGTGCTGACTCTGCTCTTTCTCCTGTCTCCTCCAGGGTCCGGGTTCGTTACCAAAAGAGGCAGAAGTTGCAGTTTGAAACAAAGCTGGGGATGAATTCTCCATTTTAATCCTTCTCAACTTGAATTCCCTGGGGCCAGGGTTACACAGCAACATCCTGCAGGGGAGAGCAGCTGCACACAGGCTCAGGAAGTTTCCTTTCACACATACAAACCAGACAGCCTCTTTGCAAAACTGCATCAGCACCTTCCCCAGGGGAGGCTTAGGCAGGGCCCTGCTGTTGGAATCCCTCAGTAGGTATGCAGCCCCTCTCTGTCCTGCTAGGGTACTCTCAAGGGAGCCTGCAGGCTCTGGTGGATGTTCAGGCTGCTTTTCCTTTATTTATTTATTACTAGAGGTTTTTGTTAGTATGATGATGATCCTGAAATCAACTGACTCCTTCCCTCTGGGTTAGCAAATGTTTATTTTTACCTGGTAGGATAATCTAGAGCCAGAAGGGGAGATAGAGGGCTGCTAAGGCAAGAGATTTCTATTGAAACCCATTTTTTTTCTCTGCCTCCTTTCCTGGATGATGCATGTGTGCATGCCTGTGCATGCCCTCAGCTACCTTCCTCAGCCATCTCTCATGCTGCTCTTGGGTGTATTGTGGGAGCGTGATCTCCAGGCCTCTCCTGGCACAAAGGGATACTGGGAAAGAGCTTTGGCACCATGCTAGGAAAGCCCCCCATCTGTCATGGCCGGGCTCTGCCAGGCCTGTGCTCTAGCATTGTTGTTGTGGCTGCATGCCAGCTGTTGAGTGCTTCAAGAGGCAAATGGGACAGATCTTTCCAGTCTTTCCATCTATATCTTATAGATGTGACTAACATGGAGCTGGTGGGCAGCTCCTTTCCCAGCCTGGAACTGTGCTGCATCAAAAGCACAGGGACACCACCCCCTTTCTCTCCCCCTACCCCCCCCCCCACGCCTTTCTGTGCTAGTGCTTTAAAGTCTCTCCCCTCCATGCTTCTCCCGTTTTTCTGGGGAATCTCTTCTTCCTTTGGCTGGAGGAAACGTTCCACTGATGGCTACTGCAAACCATGATGCAGCCCCCCAGTGCTGCACACACACTGCTGAGCTCTGAACATACGTACCCCAGCTGAACAGGTAACAGTGGTGCCGTTATGGGCTTACAGTTGGGAGCTACACAGGAGCACGTAGGCTTGCCTACCAAAATATTTGCAGCTTGTGGAGATGTTGACTCTCTTCCTAGTTCTAAAAACTGGTTAAACCTGACTCATACCAGCACTCTTTTTGCTTCCAAAATTAACAGTACAATACACAGCTGCTGTTTCCCTTTGGTGTCCTAGGCTAACAAAAGGTTGCTGGTCCTTCCCTGGAAGGCAGGGAGCTGGCTGGGATCCCCAGCCTTACCTGCTGCTCCACCTTGTCTTCCTTACATTTCAGCAGAAATGGAGCACGCACTAGTGCTTGTCCTTAAGCAATATCCTTGCTGTGGGTCTGGCAGGGGAGCTGGAGTATAGCTGGCCTTCGAGCTCTGGGGACAGAATGAGGCCGCTGGAGGCCTGGTGCAGGTGTCAGGAGCCCTGGACCCTGTTCTACAGCTGGAGAGAGGCTGCTGAGGTTCTGTGCTGCTGGCAGGGTTGCTTGGAATAGCGAGCCAGTAGCTCAGTGGGGAAAGGCAGGGCTGCTCACCTGCAGTGCAGCAATACTAGGTCAGCCTTGCTCACCTCTGCCAGCTGAGCTGACCTGAGCTGAGCTCTTCCATCACTTCTTTCAAGTCTGCAGGGCTGCCTGGCTCAGAGAGAATGAGCTGCTTCTTTCAGCTCACTAAGCGCACACTCCAAATCTGTTATTACTGGCAACTGAGAAATCAACTTGTCTTTGTGATGCCAGGGCTGGCTGGTGCACGAGGCACCATTTTCTCCACAGCCAAGCTGAGGCGCTGGCAACACCAAGCTCCTCTATGCTATGCCTACGGGCAGCCTGCCACCCAGACCTTATCTCTTGCTCTATGCCACTGAACCTGTGGGTGACAAAAGGCAGCAGCTACCAGCACTTCTGCTGGCCACACCTTCTGCTAGAGGAGGCAGCTCCAAGATTTCCTTCTCTGGCTGATCACAAAAGTTATGGCCCTGCATCCTCCTACTTGTGCTACACTTGGGCATAGCCAAGGCATGTTAAGGAAGCTTTTGGGATGGTCTGACATTGCCACTCCTCCCTGTGCCATTGAGGCAACCTGAGGGCCAGGGCAGATGGCTTCAGGAAGAAGTTTCCTACATCAAAATGTTTTAAAATGATGTATATTTTATATTAAATTTTGGGGGGATGTATGTAAAAATATTTGATTTGTATTAAAACTTGTATTAAAAAAAGAAACAAACCCTAACACTCGCATCCAGTGTATAAGCAGTGATAAATTACTGTCTTGGATAACACACCCAGTGAGTGCAGGAGGGAGTCTGCACCCTGCGAAGTGAGGACCTACAAGTCTGTGCAGTTGGTCATGCCATATAGGGGCCACTTCTGTTGTAGGAACACAGCTTGAAAGCTTGGTACTCCCAGAATCCAACCCTGACACTTTCCCTGTTTTTGGCATTGGGCATATTTGCCCAAGGCTGCATGGCTGTCCCGCACAGTAACTCTTCCCTTACCAGTTGGTCTCCTGGATCCCAGGCATGTGCTTGCTGCATGCTCATTGCTGACTGCTTTGAATGCAGCAGGCGGTGTAGCCTGAAGCTCAGGATGAGAGGTTGGGGGTGAGCAGGCACCAGAAGCTCTGGAGAAATAGACTGAAGAGGTGAGGCCTGGGCTGCTTGTTCGGAGCAAAGGACCCACAGTTAAGCAGAGGGACTGGAAGGCTGTGCTCATTTCCAGCGTGCCCATCACACACTGCTGTCTCGGTGATAATGCTCAGACTGAACATTAAGCTCGCTAGAGGCAACACCAGATCTCGTGTCAGGAAGGCCATCTGAAGAAACGCAGATCTTAAGTATGCAGGGTAGAGCTCTCCATGAACTTCAAACAGAGCAGGAGACAAGCTTGTACAACTTGGCACAAAGGAGACAACCAGGCAGAACTATAAAAAGGGTAAAATAGGCCCCACTGTTTAATAGACTTTAGTCCTAATGGATGTTAGTAGGAAACAAAGCATCAACACAAACAGAGCAGACAGTTTAAAATCTGTTGTCAGTCTAGTGATTACATAGCCGATTTCTTTTACCTCTGTCTTGCTGCACGGAGCAGGTGCAGGCAGGGTCAGTCCCAGCTGCAGTGTACATAACTTACATACCATACAGTAGCTTCAAAATAGAGATCTAGAGCTTAAAAAATATGCATTCTTCTGCAAAAAATTCGAATGTTTAATTCCCTTATTGACAATGAGAGCAGCATGATGTTGCCCTCAGGTGGCTCAGACAGTGACAGCTCCACACCAGTGTTCTCTCATCCCTGACCCCAGAGTACAAGACTTGTGGTTCTGGCTAGTAAATATATATAATAAATCACATTTAAAATATATACATTGGCCGTAAAAAAAAAACAACACAATAATGTACAGTTTATCAATGTCAGGAAAAAAAAAAATTACCAAGTGGATTCATCCCAGATTGACTTGTGAGAAAAAAAAAACAGTTTTTAAAGGTTTGTGCAAACCTTCTGATAAAGTGCCACTGGCAGGAGCTATTTTAAAAGCATCATGTCCATGACGTAGCACTTGCCTGTCAGACGCGGTCATTTAAATATACACAACACGATGTACAGAACAGAACAACCAATAGCCAGGAGTAAGGTGTCTTAACCACCTCCAACTGACCTCAAGTCCCAGCCAGTTCTTTCTTGGGAATTTTCCATCTTTGCTTCCCAGCCCAGGAGCCAGGCCAGCACCTCCTGCCAGGCCACAGTACCATGGCCGTGCGGAGGAAGGCCCACCCGAGCCATCCGGGCAGGCTCCGCTCCTCCATGCAGGGCAAGGGGCTGTGAACCAGCTCCTTCAGTCTCACCTTCCCCAAAGGACTGGGAAAACTCCCTCTTTGGCCACCTTCTCCCTTTTCAGTTTGGTTTTGTGTGGGAGTTTTTAAAAGGGGTGGGAAATGGATTTTCCTTTGTTTGGAATTTTTCTAACAAATGGCACTTCAGTACAATCTTAGGTTCCCTTCTGGTACTGTGGTGCTTTCATTTGCTTGGCATGCTGAGTGCAAGCCAAGTTCAGGGCTCTTGGTCATATTTAGACATGCACTACTAAACAGATCCTGCAAGAGAAATCTCTCTTCAAGCTATGCAGCTATCATTGCTGTTCTTCTGCTGCAGCCATAGGGCTGTAACTGCATCCAGTGTTTGTGTACAGCAGCTGCTGCTGAGCTGAGTCCACCCCAAGCATGTGGGATCAACCCTCTCACTGGGTTTTAGTGCTGCATGGAAAGCCTGGTCCCAAATGCTGCTGCTGTGTAACACAGCACTCAGTTTGTGTCAGCATCTCCCTGCAAGGGAGAGAGCGAATGGGGAAGAGGGAGCAGGAAGAGGGACCACACTCAAAAAGAAAGAAATGAGGATTAAAAAAAACAAAAGCCACCACTAATCACTCTGCTATTTCATCCCTGTCAGCACCAGGGCTGCATTTTGGGTAGGCACAGTCCCCATGGAGCACATTGCTCTAGACTGGCATAAACGCATCTGTGTGAGGCATTCAGTGCCACCATCCTTGTGCCTGTGGGCGCAGGCGGGCGGCCCCCACCTACCACAGCTCTGTGGGCAGTGCCAGCCCCATCCTGGGAGGTGTGGGTCCCACTGGGGCTTTCAATCCACTTGCATTACACGCTGCCTGACACTGATGCATTTGGAAAAGCAACAAATAAAGCACGAAGGTTCCTTCTCACTCCACGAGCTGCCAAACGAGGACAAGCCCTGTCTTCTTTCAGCTGCTGTCAGGCCCTGCCGGGGCTGGGATCTGCGCCGTAGCCAGCTCCATGGCAGCTGCCCAGGATAGTCTTTCTTTTGACACATTGTTGGCAGGGGATAAATAAGAAGAAGCAGGACTCAGGGCGGTGAGGAAAGAGAAAGATCCCTCGTGGAGGCTCCTCAGCTCTGTGCAAGGGGGCGAGGGCTCCTCCATGGCCTCCAGGAGTACACGTGCAGCCCCCCTGGGCTCTCCTCCTCCTTCTGTTAGGCCAAAGGAAAACGCCCAGCTCCCTCGGAGAGCAGCCTGCAGTTGTGCAGCAGCGGTGACATGAGGCCAGGCAGCTCTTCGTGACATGAGGGGGGAGGAGGGCCATCCACATCCCCAACTGCAGTGTGAAGTGCAGGGAGGGGGCAGCTAGAGGGACCTGAAGGCACCGCTTGGTGCTGATCTGTTCTTCTCCCCCCACACTGACACAGGCAGGAAAGAGGGAACAAGCCTCAGTCCAGCATCGCATCCAGCTGGTCAGCCAGATCATCAAACATATTGCTGATGTCCTCCAGGATGTTCCTGGCCAAGTTCATGGCCCTGGGAGGGCTGCGGAGGGAAGGGAGAAGTGGTTAGAACACAGGTCGAAGGCTCAAGGTGCAAATGGGGCAGAGGTAGCCAGGATGTACTGGATCCTCCCAGGCACATGCAGACCTCAGCGCGCTTGACCCAGTGTGTCAGAAGCACATGTTGTCCGCATGCAGCTGGCTGCAGCCTGTGCAGAGCCCTGGGGCTGCCTGGGTACCAGCTGCTGCCCCCCAGCCCTCTGCCTGCCCTCACTGCGAGCTCCGAGTTCCATTACAAGGGGTCACAACCCAGTGTTTTCCTCTCCCCCAGTGCCACCTCACCTCTGCACCTCCTCCACTGTGATCTTCTCGGCCGCAGGCAGTGTGGTCATGTTGGTGTGCTCCGGCCGTTGCGGAACCAGGGCAGCCCCTGGGGCAGAGGCCAAGGGCTTTGCAAACACCTGTCTGCTTGCCTCCAGTGTCAGTGGGCTGGGGACAGCCAGGGAGCCAATCACATCTGGCACTGCCTCAGTGGCTGCCCAGGGAGCGATGGTATGGTGGGAGGGCTGCAGGACCTGCTGGTAGATGGTCTTAGGCCCAGAGAACACCAGCTTAGTGGACGCCACTGAAGTGTGCTTGGCAGGGATGTCTGCAAGGGAAAAAGCCTCATGGCACGTGGTGGCACAGGTGCTCCTCACCTGGCTGCCTGGAAATGCCACATGGAGCCAGCTGTGGAAGGAGGGAGCCTCATGCCCTGCCACAACCCTAGAGACCTCCCCACAGATCCCCATACCTGGAGCAGGCATCCTCACCACAGCAGTGCCGAGCAGTTCCATGGGGCTGGGGGCTTTGACAGGGCACTGTGTCTTCTTAATCCCCTTTTCCAGTGACAAGATGCTCTTCTCTATCTCAGCAATCCTGAACTCTACACTGTCATCATCAAAGGCATCTCCAGCCAGTCCAGCCTGTGGTGCTGGCCCCTGTGTGGTGGGACCCACGATGCTTACAGCCTGGGCTTGGGCATACTGCAGTGGAGAGCTGGGCCCCACCTCAGCCTCCCCTGCCACGCTGAATGCCTTCAACACCGCCTGCAGCGGCTCCCGCTCCTTGAAGCGGGGCCGGCGCTTCACCGTGTCCGACTCTGTGAGATTGAACTCCAGCATGGGCAGCTCTCTTGTGGCAGCGGACACAGCAGGCTCCTTCCCATCAGAGCACAGAGGCTCTGCAGGCTGGGAGCTGCGTTCTGGGTCCTGCACTGCAGCGTCAGCCTTGGGGTGCCCGGCAGGCTTTGGTCGCTGTTTGATGGTTAAGTTGCCTTCTTCTGCAAAGGGGATGCACTCACTGGAACTGTTCTGTGAGGACGAGGAGACCTCTGGCTTGGCCTCTTCCTCTGTGTCTGAGCAGGTATCCTCCTGCCTGCCCTGCACAGCCTCTGCCATGGGAGTACTGGGCTCACTCAGTGTCCGTCTCCGCAGCTTGCTGCTATCAAAGGAGTCCCTTCCAGCATCAGAGAGTGCAGTGCTGCCGGGATCACAACTGTCATAGGACCGATCATCCACAGAGGCCCTGGAGAGAGAGTCATGAGCAACATGCAGTGGTTTCAGGGCCAGCACAGGTTTGGGTGGATTCAGCCCTGGTGCTTCCTCCAGTGTGGTCACCAGGCTCCTCACTGTTCTGCTGCAGCTGCTGTCACTGGGGCTGGCACCCATGTCAGCCACGTCCTGAGGTACGGACGGCTGCCGCTCAGGGTCGGGGGGCTGCTCACTGTCCACTTCAGTGGTGAGAGTGCTGGAGACAGAACTGAGACGCTTGGGAGGCGGAGGTGGGGGGCCCTTGCGCTTGGCCCGGATGGCGAAGGACTGGCTGCGGGTCACCTTGGCCTCTGTCTGCAGGCAGGCCCGTGGCATGTGGCTGCGGCCTGGACGCCGTGTCAGAGTGGCATAGGAGCCCAGCGTGCTGGTGGGCACGCCCTCCTCCTCCTCCTGCTCTCCGTCTGACAGCGCATAGCGGTTCAGGCTGTGTGACCGTTTCTTGTACTTGGAGCCTTCGCCCCCCTTGTGCTGTTCCCCTGTCTGCCAGGCACTTGGGGCCATGGCAGCCTTAAGCAACTCAGTGGGGCTGCACTGGCTGTGCAGGTATGAGAAAGCTTTTGGGACTGACGTTTGCAGGCTGCTCTTCTGCCCAGAGAAGGAGGGGTAGGAATGTGCCGCAGTCTTGGGCTGCTCTGCTCCCTGGCTGGAAGGGGCTCTTGGGGATTTCAAGGAGAGATGTGGGTACATGAAGACATATGGAGCCGTTGCCTTGCTGGGAGTCTGGGGAGGGGTACTGGGCGTGCCCACCAGTGTCCCCACAGGGTCAGCACCTTTCTGAACTGTAAGCCGGGCATACTGATCAGTACCTTCAGGCAGGTTCCTCTCCTTGAGTGGGCTGCCCCCATTGCCATTGGCGAAGCTGTTCAGCCCCTCAGGAGAGGTGAGCTTCCCAAAGGGCTCGGGGCTGGGCTGCCTCTCTCTCCCCAGGCTGGCCCGGCTCTCCTTGCTGTGGGGTGGCATGCCGGACTGCCCACTGCTGCTGCTCTCTCCACTGCCCAGGCTCTCCTGTGAGGGGCTAGAGAGGTGCTGGGACAATATGTTGTCCTGTGAGTGTCCCGAGCCCCGGGACCGCACCCCGATGCTCTCCTGACTCCGTGACATTCCCTGGCTGTTCTTGATGCTGAGCGTCTCGTGGCAGCTGTTGGACATGGCTGTCTGGAGCTCATAGCTGAGCTCGCTGTCCTGGAACGTTGTCATTTTGGGTGTGTTTGGGGACTGGCACTCCCCATTCTCCAGTGACTCAATAGTGACAATGTCCAGGGCACCGGGGATTTTCTGTCTTGTCAGCGTTGCTTCTGCTTGGTTGAGGCTTTTGTGGAGATCTCTGAGCTTCTTTACAGCCAGCATGATCTTCTTCTGGTGGCCTGGGGGAGTTTCAACAGAAAAGGGACATTAGGTTGGCTCTTTCCCTCCATGGCCTTCATTTTTTGGCTAAGAACAGCCAAGGTCACGGCCTCAACCAGGGCAAAGGCCTTCAGATTATGCAGACCCTGCCTATAGGAAGAGAGAAACCAATGCCAACATTCAACTGGCACAACCTGACTCCAGTCTGACTGACCAGGGTAGTCCTTGGGGATGGCCAGGAACTGCCCCTTCCAGGTGTGCAGGATGTGTCCACACTGCCTACCCCATGCAAGGTCAGGACATGGGGACCTGTCCAGGATACTCAGCTTCCCTGGGCTACCCCAACACTTCGGCAAGGACTCACCCAGCTTGTTGACACCAATCTCTTGCAGATCCTCCCATGTCAGGTCCGTGACAATGGTGATGGAGTCGTAGCCATTGTTTACTAATTTTTTGTGGTACTGCGGCAACCCAATGGCACTGAGCCAATCCATCAGGTCAGACTGTGAAGAGCATGGAGATGCATTTATGAACATTGAGGGATGGGTAGTGCCTTCACCCATCTCCTCCCTGCTCCTGTCTGGGAAGCTGCTTTTTTGGGATTTCTCTCTGGCTGCATTAATGCAGGCAGTTTCAGCATCCATTTTCTTATAGCTCCCCCATCCTGTCCTGAGGAAAGGCAGCTCTGAGGAAAGAGGACCAAAGCCCTGGTCCTGGTGCCAGGGACTCACCGGGATATAGTTGGGCAGCCATTCAGCGATACTAAGCTGACCAATCTCAGTGGAGATCTTCTTCCTGTGGCCTGGTTTGGTCACACCGATGGCTGTCAGGTCCTAACAGAAGCAAAGAGGAGTTAAAGTTACCAGCAGCATAGAAAACATAGCAGTAAGCACAGTAAGCCAGCAGGGTGAGGGGTGCTTGCCTGCAGGGAAGGACTTGCCTTACCTCTGGGGTCATGCGACTGATGGTGGGGACATCATAGCCAGCGTTGAGGAAGTTGACAGTGTATGACTCCAGCTGGAACTCGCTCAGCCAGTTGTAAATGGCTTCTGCATCCTGAAGAGAGGACAAGGCAAAGAGAAGCCCGTGACAGTGGCTGCAGGGGTTGCTTGGGGCACAACAGGACCTCCTTGAGCAAGACCCACATATCCTCAGCATCCCTAAAACAGTCCCATGTCCCCAGTGCAGCAAGAGCTGGGCAGAGATCCCCAGACACGGCCCTCCCACCCTGCACATCAGATGCTGACTGGCCTGATTACCTTCCCCTCAAGGAGCTGCTCAGGTCGCAAGAACTGGTGGGAGAAGACCCTGTCCCCAGGTGTGCAGCTGCTAGGGCTCTGGTGGCCTGGGGGCCCTGGCAGAGAGGATGGGGAGAGGAAAGTGTCACACAGGGACTTAGGCAGCACACAGCCCCCAAGACAGGGCACAGCTGTCCCCAAGGCCCCATGGTATTGAGACATCCCTCACCTGTTGTGGAAGTCAGCTGCTCATTGCGTGGCTCTGATCCCAAAAAGTGTTGCTGGAGGTCATCACTGGTGGAGGGAGGTGGCTGAGGGAGAAGAAGAGTGAGTGGAGGTAAGGCAGCCATCCAGGAGGGCCTTGTCCCTGGACCTCCAGACCCATAGGTGTTTCCCCACAGCAGCAAATACATTTTGGCAAAGGATGCTCAGCTTCTTCAGTCCCTGCTTTGCCAGGAGGTGCAGGGGTTTACAAGGGAAGTGCTGGGATTCATCATCATACTGTCTTGGTCTGGGTTAACCTCAGAACAGGTTGGGCTGGCACCTACCCTGGTGTTCTCGATGAGGATGCCGGTGTTTTGCCCATTGGTGCCCTCGGTGCTCTGTCCACTGCCAGCACTGCGGATGCTGCCAATGCTGCCCTCACTGCCTATGCTGTTCCTGTCTCCTGCTGCTCAGGATAGGAGGGGAGGTTGTCAGCAGTGCCCTGGGACAGGGGCACAAAAGTTCTCATGTGACAGCACAATGACAGCAGCAAAACCCATCCTTCCCCCAAGGTCCCTCCAGACGCCCATTATGCATCAGTCCATCCTGGCACACATAGCACAGATAGGGTGACCTGGGCTTGCACAGGACACACAAAAGGGACATGGAAACTCGGTCTGGCTGAAGACACTGGAAGGAAAGGGGCTGCTCTATGGGCTCCCCTAAACTCCCTTTCTCTAGAGTTGCTCCCTCTCATCCAGCTGCTTTCTAGTGAGGATGTGTAAGGAGAGACTACCCCCAAGTCCCCCGAGCAGGTCAGGATTGGGGAGGGGAAGGTCCCCAGTCCTTCTCCCTCCTCAGCTGCACCCCTGACCTGAGCTGTCAGGGCCTGGGGCCGTCCAGGTTAGGGTGAGGTGGCCACAGGGCGCTGGGATGCTTGGGGCTGCCTGCTGCGGACACTCGTCAGGGAGGTGCTGCAGCCCAATGGGGAGCGCTGTGAGGGCCCCAGGGGTGCCCTGGTGCTGGTGCGTGGGCGCCATGCGGGGGAGGATCATGCCTGCATTCAAAGACAAAACATGCATGGTCAGAGCTTGTGTGGTAGACAGCAAGGGGGCACATCTGAGTCTCAAACCCCAAATTTCCACCCCACCAGTCACACAAACTCCTGTGCCCACCAGAATCCTTTCTTTCTCTGCCACCTAGCTAGCGAGGGCTGCAGGGGCCTGTCTATGGGAGGTGCTGGGAAGGCCTGAGGTGGTTTCATACAGGAGGTAACACAGCCAGGACGGTCACTGACCTGTTCGCTTGCTGATGACTTCAGCAATGGAGGGGGGGAAGTACCCAACGCGATCAGTGCCTTTCTGAATGTCATGGATGTGTCCCTTCCATCGCCCATCCGGATGCTGCTCCAGGACCTGCCGTAGGGAGAGGAGGACGGGGCTGGTACTATGGGCAGTGGTAGAGATGGGGGGTGGGGAATAGGGAGCAGCCTCACTGTAATGACGTCTCCTGCCCGGACATTGAGAGCAGTTGGGTCATGGAGGTTCCAAAAGTCCTTCAAAGCTCTGACCTTCAGGATTCCTGATGCCTCTGAACACAAGGGATGGAGGAAAGAAGGAAGGAATCAGGGCACAGCAGGGCAAGGGAGTGGTTTGTGAAATGCAGGAGGAGAAAGAAAGAGCAAAGAGAGGGGAGAAGAGAACATTAATACCGCAGGTAGGACTTAATCACTGGGGATGACCCACAAGGATAACTGGAGCACATGCGATGGGACTGAGCTACTGACATTTGCACCCAGGCTGGTTTAAGACTGCTGGGATTGCAGAGCATCAGACAAGCTCCATGAGGAAGCGGTTCCTCTCAGTGCCAGGCAGGGCTGGGCCACAAGCAGGTGCCATCTCACCTCTAAGCAGCTGCTTGATATCTTTGCTCGCATGTGAAGTGGTAAACTGGTTGACAATGTCCAGTGCTGTCTGGTTGTAGGTGTTCCTGATGTTCACGTCAACACCACCCTGCCCAAGGAGGGATGCATTTAGTACCAGAGTCTGCAGCAGCAGCAACCTGGCAGGGCATGGGGTTAGGAAGGGGATGTGAGGGTGGAGGTGGTCAAGCCTCAGGGTTCATCCCCTGCTGCAGTCTTGTTTCCGTTGTGCTCACCTCCAGCAGCAACCTCACCACCTCTGTTTTGCCATAGAGTGCAGCCTCATGCAAGGCTGTGCCTGTCTTCGTCTGCTTATTAATCTCAATTCCAGCCTTCAGCAGCTGCCTGGTAGTGAGAAGAGAAAGGTATGAAGAGGAAGACGCAGACGCCAGGGGATCGTCTGCTCTGCAATGGGAAAGGGACAACCCTCTGCACTGATGAGGCTTTGGGAATGAGATAATAATGCCTGTAAGAGGGACTGGAGTTTAGGAGGGTGCAAGACTGATGGTTTTTGGCATTTGGCAGTGCCAGGACTGTGAGGGGGTTACCTGATTATCTCCTTGTGCCCATTCTTGGCTGCTAGGTGCAGCGGGGTGGTGTAGTTTGGATCGGTTGTGTCTTTGGACTGTCCCTCCAGAAGGGCAACACACAGATGGCTGTTCAGCAGCAGCTGGGCCACCTGCATAGGCAGAGGGTAAGCAGTGGGGTTCAGGTGACTGGATTCCAACAAGGCACTTGCTGTCTTCAGGGCTGGCTCTGTGCTCATTATCCCCTCAGTTCCATCCCATAGCCTTAGGGCTTAGCCATGCCTGGTCAGAGCTTGACTGGGACCACTCCATTGTGATGGGCTGCAGAAGGTCACCACAGCCAGAAACAGTCTTCCCATAATCAGGCTTTTCAGACCAAGCCCTAAAAACTCATCTCCCCAAGCCTGGAGTGACTCTTAGCATCTCAAGGCAACCCAAAGGCGCAGAGGAGTTATTTTTACTGCCCTGTTTATAGCTGCAGATATTATAGATACTCCAAAAATGGAAATATCCCCATGCACCCCACCCTGGTGGGGCATGGGACAGTCTGGGTGGCCGCATGCCAGCCCAACCCCACCATGCTGTCTCATCTGGGGTCTCTTGAGGCACAGGGAAGCTCTGTCCACACAAGCTGTGCTGGGACTTCGAGGAGTATAATGGTTAGCAGGCTCAGCTTGTCCTTAAATGGGAGCAAAGCCAGGGTGGGTGGGGGGGAATTTGTAGGCACTCAGGAGCAAGGACGCCCACATCCACTGTCAACCTACTTTGCCCTGCTGTGAGGCTGGGAGCAAAACTCACAGCTTGAGGCCTAAGGGCCTGGTTCTGCCCAGCCACAAGAGGTGGGTGCTGCCTGCCAGGCTGTGGAGTTCATGTCAGTGCTCACCTTCAGCCGCCCAAACTCGCAGGCCAGGTCCAGGGGGGTTTTCTTCGCCTTGTTGATGAGGCAGGGGTTGGACTGGTGCTGCAGAAGCATCTCCGACTACAGGGGAGCAATGTGGGGGCTCAGCATTGCCCTGCTCCTGCATCACCCCAGCCCACAGGGACACACCCAGTTGAGGTATGTGGCCGTTGCTTGCCCAAATGCCCACTTACCACCTCGTAGTGGCCATACTGTGCTGAAAGGTGCAGTGGGATCTGCCCGTCCAGTGAGGCCATGTTGACAGAGGCAGCAGCACGCAGCAGCACCCGCACTGGCTCCACACGCCCCTGCCACGCTGCATAGTGCAGGGGACGCATCCCTAGGGGCAAACTGGGCTCAGCAGGGCATAGGGCAGCTCAGGGTCTGGTACCGCTCAGAGGGCTGGGCTGGCTGCCATAGGGTTAAGGCATGAGGTCACCCCTTACCGTTGCTGTCCTTGATGTCCACAGTGGCCTGTGCCTCCAGCAGCAGTGAGATGAGGTCCAGGCTACCACCCAAGGCTGCATGGTGCAGTGCTGAGAACCTACAGCACAAGAACAGGGCTCAGTTCCTCCCATGCTGTTCCTCTAGCTCCACTTCGCACAGGGACAAGGGCTGAGGGTTGGGATGGTCACTAGGTGGCTCAAGGATATGTCCCCCTTCACTGCTCCAAACATAGCTCCGTGTCAGTCAGTATCTGAGTTTCCTCATAGCAAAGTAGAGGTAAATGCCCCTTGTGCTGTCCCTGTTCTGTCCTTCTGCCAATGCCAGCAGGGATGCCATGAGCCCAGGCACAGCAGGGAAAGTTGCCAGCAATTAATGTGCTCTGTGTCTCAGGGCTGTGAAAGAGCTCTATTTGCCCAGCATGCTCCCCCTGTGCTGACACTTGTAGGGCCATGGACAAATATGGGTCCCATACATCACTGAGGGAGCTCTGAATGGCTCAGCAGCATCTCAGCCTAACATCCCTGGGTCCCTGGGCAGCACAGGAGGGATGTCACGGCCACAACAAAGGGCTGCTTCCTCCTCCAGCACAGCCACACTGAAACTATTAAGCTCTGTCTGCATTCTATCATTTTAAGATGGCCACCCTGCACATTTTCAACCCCTCATTAGTCTACTAGCACTGACATTTCCTCCTACAGAGTCCTTGAAAAGAAAACACATAGAAATTAGGTACAACAACAATACTTAAACTAATGCTAATAATTTGTGGGTCAGAGTTAATTCAATAAGAATAATGCGCTTATTCATGGGCTGCTGTGGTTTCCCTAACTCCCAGTACCCAGCTTATTAAGAGCTTGGATTTTGGAAGTGATGAGCTGCACAAATATGTTGTGATCACTTAGCAACTTTGTCTTTCCTTTCTTTAACCCCTCTAGAAAAAGGAATTTTACTCTTCAGATGTTAAACATGCACACAAGCATGTGCATGTGCTGTGGCTGGCTGGACAGTGCTCCTCGGTGTGTTACCCATCACTCAGGACACCACCTGAACGCATTTCAGCCCCAGCCCTACAAAATGCAGAAGAGCTCGGATCCATGCAGGCTTTTGTCTGTCTCTGTAGGGCTTGCACTGGCTCCGTAAAGTAGTACTGTCTTGAGATACTGTTGTGTTTTCAAGGCTCAGCAGTTAACTTTGAAAACTTCACAATACCCACACAGAAGCAAGAGGTCATTGAGGAGACCTGCCCCAAGCAAACCCTTCCCTGCCTCTCTGAGAAGTGCTGAGGCAACCAGCAGCCCCATGGGGTGGGAAGCACTCACCCATCCGCATCCTGGTAGTTCACATTCAGGCGCTTGGCAGATCCCAGGAGCTCTGCAGAGACAAGAAATGAAAGTCAAGGTGATAGGCAGAGTCCCTGCAGCTCACCAGGACTCACATCCCACACCACACTAACCTCCCAGCATGCAGACCAGTGCCTGCCCCATCCCTGCAACACGTCCCCTCTCTTGCTCCACATTCACATCCACAATTCACCTTCACGGACCCTCCCTCCACTGTGCTGAACCCACTCTAGCTCACATCTATTCCCCTCTGTCCTTCCTGCCTCATCTCTATGCACCCCAAGGCCCTGGGATGGGTTGGACTGCGCAGCTCCTACCACTCACTGTGGGATGGTGCTTCCTTCCCATTTATAAGCAGCAGTGCTCTAGAAATGCTGAGCAGGGCCATTTCACCCCCCACTCGCTGTCCTTGCCTGCCAAGGCCAGGACCAAAGCCCACACAAACAGCATTTTTATGGTGCAGTCAGAGGGTGAAACCTCTAGCCATGAATGCCAGGATTGTGCCACTGCATTCATCCCACCCCCTGCCCGTCTCTCCCTTCTCTTCAGGGCTGCTGAGCAGCAGAGGATGCTCACCCCGCCCTGGTCCCAGCCTCCAGCACATGCCCCAGCTCCCCACTCCTTCCCGCAATTAATTCGAATGAATTCCTTCCTCCCACATAGAGGGGACGTTGTATTCTCCACGGAGGGGTTGACAGAGGATTAACATCTCTGGAATTCATGTGCTAAGTAAAATGAGAAAGAAAGAGAAAGGTATGCAGGGGGCAAGCAATGAGGCCACTGCTCTGCTTTTCTAGGCAGAGCTATAGCTGACGAGCTTAGTTTAAATGCTTTGAAAGATTCCTGAGATGTTCCCTATGAAAAATCAAAATCTGACAACCGGGCTTCAGCTTGGGCTGAAGCAGCTCAAGCCACAGTGAAATGAGATGCAGTCCCAGGGAAGGTGCCCCTTTCCTTGCAGACAAGCAGAATGGGAGAAGTGCAGCCCCACTATCAGAAACCAGTGCTGAAAAGGGGAAGGCACATTCATCATGCGAATGTATAATTAACATGAAGCCAAGTAACAGTTCGTGCATTCCTGCCATGTGGAATGCTTAGTAAGCAGCCTAACAAATCACAGAAATGCCAAGATTGGAAGAGAACTCAAAGATCATCCAGTACAACCATCCACTTACCACCACTATTTCCTCACTAAATCATGTCCCTTAGTACCACATCCGAAAGTTTCCTGAACATCTCCCTGGGCAGCCTGTTCCAGTGCCTGACCATTCTTTCAGAGAAGAAAGCTTTATCCATGAAGATGTTAACTGATTCTATTCTGACCAAATTCAGCATTATCTTAGGTTGCATTAATTTTTGGACTTATTTCTAAGATAATCAGTTTATTTGGTGTAAACCTTTGCTCATTACACATATTTGAATAGGCTGTGAGTAGCTGCTGCTGAAGGACTCACGACTACTTGCCACGACTGTAACTGGGATAGGATCTCCATCATCAGCCAAGCAGCAACTCTGCAGACCTGCAGAGCCCCTGCAAAGACAGCTGCTCCTGGGGACCATCACCCAGCAGCGTTCTACCCCTTCCCTTCAGCCCCTTTTCTCCCCAGAAGCTGAGGAGCTGGGTTCTCCATCAAGGAGAAGCCACTTCCCTTGTCTTCACCATCAGCAGTGTTTATTAACTCAGAGGTACCAACACCAGCTTTAGTCATTCAAAGCAGCCAGGTGGCCCAACAGCATGGAAATCATACAATCATAGAACCACAGAAATATCCAGAGCTGTCATTTCCTGCTTAGCCACAGGAGAAGGCTGTACAGCAGTGGTTCATGCCATAAAGAATGAATTCCCAATGGTGCATAGAGCTGAGACCTTTTAGAACAGCATAACACAGGTGGCTTTAGAGCTGAGAGCCAAGCTCTCATGCAGGGCTGCCAGTAACCCTGTCCTGTAATTAGGGTTTAAAAAAACTTGTTTCTAAAGGATATTACGTGTGGTGGGAAATGAAGCCCTGAATGGATTTGCTCCCAGTGGCTGAAGCTGGGGCTATGTCAAGGAGGAGAAAGGATCCACAGGGTGCCAATGGGAAGGAGCTCTAGAGCTGAGCTAGGTGCGCAATGAGGAAAGAGAGCGATGGATGAGTACAAGCATCCTTGAAACAGGCAGAAACCCTGCAGGGACTTTTCCTAGACTTAAGCAGTGCCCACTATTTGCACAGGGAGAGCTCTCCTCTAATCCCATCCTGGACCTCTCAAGGGATCTGGCAAGCACGGCTGTTCCTGGTGGTCTCAGAGAGGCAGCTGTCAGCATCTGCATGGCAAAACTGCCATGTCTCAGCTCCTCTCTCAAGCAACATTCCTCAGATTAGATCCCCACAGCCCAACAGGCTCCATCCTCACCAGAGCCATTCTGGGATGTAGGGCAGAACTGTGTGGGTATGGCATACAGGGAAGGGAGCAGAGCCCAGAAGAGGAGCAGCCTATGCCTTCAGGGCTCTTTCCAAAAAGGAATAGAATATAGCTTATCTCTCTCAGGGAAGAATGGGATTCATCCCTTTTTGCATCTGGGTAATCACTACTTGGAGATGAGGAGAGTTTGCAACAAGGATGAAAGATAATGTGCAGGAAGGGAAAGGATGCAGCGTCCTGACACTGCAGGCAGGAAGGCACAGGCAAAGAGAAGGGCAGAGAGATGAGGATCAGCCTGGGAGGGGAAAACATATGTAGCACAGCCCTATCCCATCTGCCCTGTCCAAAATTGCGCATATGGCACATGGGGGCCAGGAAAAGCAACCCCAAAAAGACCATCTGCTTTATGAGAGGTTGGGGTGAAACAGAGCAGGATCAATCCAACCTCAGCATTGTGATGAGGCAGCTGGATCCTTCCCAGATGCATCATCACCTCTTTTGGGACTACACCAGAACTGGAATACCCACAGGCCAGGCTGACACACATGCCCACCTCTGTAAAGGATTAATCTGGACCGAGGCCAGAAAAACACAGAACTGACGCTGAAATGCAGAAAGCCCTTCCGGAGAGAACTCCCAAAGGGAAGCGTCTAGAGTTCATCTAGACACACATCCTCCATGCTCAGACCTGTGTTCCTCCTGGGGGTCCCACTGATCCCATCCTACATGCTCACCTGCTTGTGCCCAGGCAGAACAAGGCTCAACAGCACTGACCAGGGCTGAGTAAGGCCTTGAGGGAAGGCAGCGAGCTTCTGTGCAGCACCTTGCTGCCAGTGGCAGGCAGGAAGCACCCCCAGAGAGCTCCAACAAACTGCTTACAATTGCAGGGCCCACACGCTTCTTAGGATGCGGTCATGGCAAAGGCTCCATTCTGTTACAGTGCCACGATCCTCATTGCTGATTGCTCTACCCCAGTCAGGAGAATGTGCTGCTTCTTGGCATTTTGGACTCCTGGTCACAGTAGTTTCCAGCCCTGCATTACTGGTGGGGAGGGAACTGGCTCCAAGGCACTTGTCAGGGGGAGCCAGGATCGCATGTCACAGCTCAACAAAACAGCGTGTTGCTGCCCCATGCCTCAGTTTTCCCATGGGGCTGGACTGCCTCCATTCCATGGGGCTGCACTGTGTGGCAACCACTGTGTGGACACCCAAGGGGACAGTCTGCCAGGGCGGGTACCCCACAGCACCACTGGCAGCCAGCCTGACACAAATCCACATTTAACCCCCTGGGGCACTTGGCCAGTGCTGACTGTGTGGATTCAGACTTGCCCTTGCCCAACCCTGCTGGCACCCCCTGTGCCAGCATACAGGGAGCCATGAGACACTCATGCCTTTCGCTGCATGCCTGTGGGGACACCTGCTGTCCCCTCAAGCACCACAGTGGAGATGGACATGGTCCCTCTGGAGCACAAAACAATTTGTTGGTTGCTTGCAGGGAGGGAACACAGCTTACTTGGGTTTGGCTAGGGATCACAATCAACCTTATATCTCTCAAGGAAATGTGGCATGAAGAGGTGACATTCAACCACCTCTCCTCTGCAGAAATGATTCCCTCCCTGTCATCTCTCCATCCACAGGCATGTCTGCCGTGGCTACCCACACCCAGCTCCTCCCAGCACAAACCTACCATTTAAAGTGCTGTTTCCCAGCAGGTTAGGAAGAGATTCACCCACTTTGATAGAGAAGGAACTTGACCACAGTGACGTGAAGAAACACAGACAAAGCCATCCAGCAAGCTTGGGACAGAGGCTATGTGTGAGTAAAGCCTCCAAACCCCATAGACACCAGCCTGCACCCATAACATTGAGCCCAGTGCTGGATTCAGCTCCCCTAAGCAGGAAAGAGCCCTGCAGTTGTCCCTGTGGATGGTGGGAGAATCCTCCCAAACCCAGGTGTAAGATGCATCAGACCCAGCCCTGAAGGCTGCACAGTACCCAGTACAAACCAGCGCTACTCCCAGCAGTTTCAGCCCCAGATCACACTGAAATAACTTCCCTGGACACCCACGTGCTAAGGCTGCACTGAAGGACCTGAAGTCCCATTTCTGAACAGGTAACAGAGGCCCAAATTTTCTGACATGGTTTGCTTTGATGTCCCACAGATATTCACGGGCAAAGGCAGCTGTGGGAGCACAGCAGCAGGATCACAGTATCACCTGGGAGACTTTCACCTTTGGTATTTCACTGGGAAAATCCAACAGTTAAGTATCCTAAAGAGGTTGGAAACAGCAGAGGCAGCACCCCCACACAGCACAGCCCCAGCCATCTGCAGGGACCTCTGGCCAGATCCCTGATTTCCCAAGCAAAGCAGGAAAAAACAAGCAGTTTGTTCAAAGCAAACACTCCCAGAACAATGAAAGGAAAAAAGCAAAGTCAGAAGCCCTGTCCTCATCAGTGCAGCTGAGAAGGTGGAGCTCTTGCCTCTCTACTCCCAAGACTTCATGGTCTCAGAGGAGATGAATGGGGGCAGCACTGAGGAGAGGAAACAACAAAAAATAATCCCTTCGGAAAGACATGTCTGGAGTAGCCCTTCTCCTTGCAAAAGCAAACCACACGCTCCCGCTTGCAGGTTTCAGAACCCAGAAAGAGTTCAGTAAGATGAAGGGGTTCGCTCCAACTCTTTCTGCTATCTTGGGGTTCACATGACTGCTATCCCTGAGCACCAAGGTGCCCACAGCCCCATGGCTGAGCACTGACATGCTGCAACCAAGTGGGAGCTCCACTTCCCATGGAGCTGAAATCTTCGCTCCACATCCCCCAGACCATCAGCCTGGAAACATCTGCTAAAGACTTTGGGTGGGGGAAGCCAGGCAGCTCACTGGGCGATACGGAGGCTCTTTTCCCAGCTGGCTGGGGAAACACGTTACCAGGAAGTGAAGTCATGGTGCCGGCTGGGATCCTGCTGTTTTGCTCCGCAGGATGTGAATTCAGAGGAGCTGTATTTGGAGAGGGAAGAGGTGGAGCCTTTTCCATTTCCCCTATCCTTCCGAAAGGACAGTACACTTTCTGCAGCAGGAAGAGATGGGATGATAGCAGGGGTGCCAGCAGCCAAGTGCGGCTTCTGCAGCCATCCTGGAGAGGACAGAGGTGAGCACCACTGTGCCAGAGGTGACACACTGAAAATGCCATGGGGCTGCAGGATGCAGGCACCAGCAAAATATTTACTCTAGAACTAACAATGTGCTTTGGCTCCTGTTCAGCAGGTCCAGTAGGAGCTCTGCTGGGAGCTGGGGAAAGGGCTGTCAATCCCTCCGCGTGCCCAGGCAAAGGGGCTGCAGCAACACTCTCAGCTTTTTCAATAATGTGATGCCAAGTAAAAGGTAAATTGTAATCTGTGGAGAATGCTGAACCGATCACAGAGGACAGAAATAATACAAAGGGCCTTACAGAGATCAGGAAGACAACAGGGAACAAACTGTGGCAAATTCAACTTAGGAAAACTGCAAAGTATATAGCACCTGGGGAAAAATAATCCAACAGGCAGACGTTCAATGGGAAAAAGAAAGGGCGGAAGCAGGACGTGGGGGACTGTGCAAGCAACGTGCTTGTTAGCACAAAGGGAGCTGAAGCAAGAACAACCCCAATCATAGCACCAGACAACCCCACATGGGGCAATCCCCATCTTGGGGTGCCTCCATGTGCCCTGCCGTTCAGGGCTACTACCACGTGCCCGTGGTCACAAGCCCCACAGGCTTCGTGCCAGACACGAACGTAAGCAACAGAAGCAGCAGCTGAAGGGTTTGCCCTGCATGGGAGGATTAAGGCAGGTCAGTGAGACCAGATTTGCAGAGCAACAGTTAATTAGGGAGAGCAGGCAGGGACACAGCTACCCACCTACACCTGCAGGGCTCTGACACTCCAAAGGAACACATAACTATTTCACAGTTCTAATAACAGCCCCAGATAAAATGTAGAGCAGATAAGAGTGGCCAACAAAACTTGTGAGTTCAAGGGATTGAAGCAATGATCCAAACCTACAGCCACAGCAAATTGTGAAACTCCAGGGGATAGCGGGCACAGGCTGAGGCTGACGTATAAGGCTGATGCTGCCTGAAAGTACTTCGTCCCCATCTGTCCCAGTTCAGAACCCACAGAGACTCTGCTGTCCCCTGCACATGGCAGCTGGCATTAGGGACTTGCTCAAGCCAGTAGAGCAGGTCCTCAAAGCACACAGCGGTGGCTGAAAATTCTGTGACTTCCTCACCCTTTGGCCCCAGGGAAGTGGCTGCGTGCCTACAGTAGGAGCTGCCAAGGTGGATGGAGCTGCTGTCCCCACCCCGCATGTTTTCTAATCTGGGCAAGGAACACACAGGATGGGAGGGGAAGCACTGAGAGGTGAAGCCATTCACTCAAGGTCACACAGAAGGGCCATGGGCTAAGTCACCACTCAGAATCAAGGCTCTGCCCCGGCGCTGTAGTGGTCTCAAACTCAATTTTCCCCTTCTGTCAGCTACCACCCCTCTCCCCCCAGTTAACAAACCATCTGCAGCTGAGAACTGCAGAACCTCAAACTGCTGCTCCCAGCTCATGGCTATGTGGATGGTGTTTGAAGTCACAAGTGCTTAAAAATACCTTGCAGATGTCTTTTCTAAACTCCGATCCATGAGCAGGTGCTGCTGCCAGCCAGCCCCTTTGTGAATATGCTGGCAGATCCCGTGGGATGTGCAGCCTTGGCTGGGCAGGGGACGAGGAAGACAGCAGACACTTTCAGGGGATCAGTTTTCCATCTATATGAGAAAGACTGCCTCTCTGAGGGAGGATGCTGCTTCTCCAGTGTGGCCAAGACCAAAGAAGAGGCTCTCTGCTTCCCACAGTCACTTTAAAGCACACATGGAGAGCACCACAAATATGGCTTGATCAGAGTCATAGCTTGACCTGAGCAGCTCCAGCAAACCTTTTTCCTTCCTCCCACACAAACCTGACCCATGGTCTCCAGCTCCCATCAGACCCAAGGATGCTGGATGAGCAGCACTCAGCCCAAGCTCCTACAATTGCTAGTGCTGCAGCCAGTGATGGTATCTGTGTTGGGACAGAGCAGTGGGATCTTATCAAAAAGCGGCAGCTCCACATTCCCATGGAGCAGGGAACAATGTGGACTGATAGGGATCCCTCTGCAAACCCCATCTCAGACAATGGAGAAGGCAAGTCAGGAAAGGCTTGGGTAAAGGGGACACTGATCCCTCCTTACTGTCCCATCCCCTTGTTCAAGAACACAGCAGGAAGGAGAAAGTACAGATCTGTCCCTGCTGGCACTGGCGGAGCTTCTCCCAGTCTGAAACAAGCAGCCTGGGAGAAGGACCCCTCTTTGCTCTCCTTATCCCTGCCACAGGAGACATAAGACAGCTGCCTCCCTGCATTACAGGGCTGTGGTGCCTACACCAAGCTGCAGGTCCCCAGATGGCAATGTTGTGAGACAGGCATCTTCCTGTCCCTGCGATGGAATGAGAACATTTATCAGGGGCACTGCATCCACCCTGCCATGGGCCTCAGTGGCTGCTGAGTTATTCCGGGACCTGAATTCCTGACCCCCTGTACCACAGCTGCTCAGGGGCTGTGGGTTCCTCACATCGCCCAGCCCAGGTTTGTGGCACAATGGCTGTTCCAGAGGCTGCTGGCAGGTGCTCAGAACCAGCTGGGCATGAGGATAACACGGAGCAGCCCCGTCCTCCACTACGTACTGCATAAGGGCTGACCTACAGCAGAGTCTGGGATCGTCCCCTCAGTTCCATCACCCTCCCTTGGTGCTTCCCACACCCCAACGCAACTGAGCAGCACTGGGCCACAAGCCAAGGCCTGCCTGGTCCCTGGACCCCTGCCGGGAACCTGATCTGTTTATGCCTTCCTTGCGCAGCGGGTGCATGTCGGGAATGGCCCTGGCAAGCCCGAGTTGGCGGCAAAGGCAGGACTTGGGAGCTGAGCGCAGGAACTCCACCTGCTGCCTTGCAGCATCCCCCAGAGGGAGTGGTGAGGAGAAAGAGGGAGTGTGAGGGGGGGGATAAAGGGTCACACCAGCTCATTTTCATAGGAAAAGGCACCACTTTGAACCAGCCAACCCTACTCACCATAGGGATTATGTGCACTCCAGACAGAAAACATCCAGGGTCGCATTCAGCATGAATCTGGCCACAAAAAGCCACTGGAGTTCACAGCAGGGTACAGTGGTATGGAGCAGAGCCATAACCTGCACAGGGGGCAGAGCTGGAAACCCCAGTCCACACCAAGCTCACATACAGTCCAGCACATGCTGCTAAATATAACCATAGGGACAGACGCTGCATTGGGGAGCACTGCCTCTGGGGAACAGATGAGGTAGCAGCGTTCCTCCCTGGGGAGGGGCAAGTCTGGGCACCCCTCAAAGGGGTCCAGAGGCAGCTGAGCTTTTCATGACCACATCTCACCACCCCTGGTTAAGCCAAGTGCACGACACACACTCCTTGTACCTTCACAGGAGGGTAAAAGTGCCACCAGAGAAGCACAGCCCCAGGGATGTTCCTATGACCACTCTGCTATGGGGTTGAGCCACGTGCCGGCGCCACAGAGTTAGGCTGCAAGTACGTACAATGACACCACACCTCTGTTGGCCAGAGCTCTGTGCTGCCCTGGGACGTGGCTATGCTAACAAGGAAACATCCAGGGCAGCTCAGATCCCTGACACCTGCTGGGATGTCGCTGACATCTCAGTGCCCCACTGCCTCTTCCACTACAAGGAGGTACATTTCCCTTCTTTTTAAGCTGATATAATAACCAGGAGCTTGCTTGAGGAAGACCAGAGCAGCTCTTCCCACCACAACAGAACAAACAAAATCAAACCTGAGGTATTTCAAGCCAACCAAAGTCCCATGGGCTTGTTCCCACAGCAATCCCCACTGCCCTGTGCTGCTGGGTGGGCACCACATACCCCATCAGAGGCAATCATTAGGCACTGCAGAAGACTCTACACCTGGAGGCTGTTGAGGCGAACAGCGCACACGTGGCCTTATCACAGGTTGGTGTGCCCCAGCCTGTGCCATTTGGGGTGTCAGCAGGGAGGCCCTGAAGAGGTGGAGAAAAGTCAAGATATTTCCCAGTCCACACTCTCCCTACAGGTGCTTTACCCAATTCAGCCCAAGCCTGAAAACTCCCTTATCAACACCCGTCCTTATCAAAGGATGTGACCAAGACCGAAGCTGGGCTGCTGGAGGGGAGAAGGGAAAGAGAGCAAGGACAGGAGCTGGGGGAGACCTTCAGATGAAAGCTCCAAGGGGACAAGAGGCATCTGCAAAACGGAAAGCTCAAGCCACCTCATGCTATCCTCACTGCCAGCACGCACACAGCCACCTCCTCACAGGTCAACGAGGTCTGTGCTGCAGAGTCCTGTGCAGAAACAGAAATGCCAAGGTGCGTTATGCAACTACCATCACCAGCAGTGCTCATGGTGAAGGGCAGCATTATGAAATCCCAGGAGCTCTCACAGCTCATGGCACAGCCGCCAGTGGGGTTGGCTCACGCACAGTGAGGGGAACACGTGCTCTTTTCCCACATTTGGCTGGACCTCGTGGGGAAGCTGCGCCAGCACTGGCAGGGCTTTGCAGAAGCACACCCAGACATGTTGCACCAGACCTGGGAAGCTGTGGGAGCCGTGTATCTGCCACACGTGCAGGTTTGCCTCATTCCCTTATCTTGCCACTGAAGCAGTGCTGATTTGCTGCTCCAGCATCTCTCTCCCTCAGGTTGCAAATAGCTTGTGGTGACCGTGCATCCACCCTGCACAGAGGGTGCTGCAGCCCTGAGCATTTCACAGGAGTGAAGGATGGGTGAGGACATCCGGCCCCTCCCTGGCTGGGTAAAGATCACTTCAGCAGAGCCATTTCCAAGAAGGTTGGGCATCTCCAGACAGGTCTGTGACTCATCAGGACATCTTGTTGAGGCCAGGCAATGTTGAAGCCCAAGGTTCAGGAAGATCCTTGCCTCTACTGACAGGGTATGATTCTGAGGGAATCTGAGGCACAATGTGAGGGAAGCAGCAAGCTTGCAGCTCCCACCATTCAGCTCCCCACCCCTTGTCTGCTGCAGGAGCCAGAAAGAGTGGTTTATTGTTATTTAGTTTCTGCCCTTTCATACTCCTTCACTGAAGCTGTGTTTTGCCCACGGCAGCCTCAAGGCTGGCACAGGGCCAGGCCAGCCAAAGCGCTTTTAAAAACAAAGCAGGGCGCGTGCATGCACGCACACACGCACAGCATCAAGCACCTCTTTAACTTTTCCTGGCCTTCCCAGGATACTGCCACACGCTTCCAGCCAGCTAGGAACCCTCTTCCTCAAGAGATGCTCTCAATTGCCACCGAAATTCAATAGTTCTCTATGTCCTGAAGACAAGGTCTCACACTCAGCCCAGGAGAGGTGGCACAGGAGGTGAGCTGCTGCCACGGTTTAGTCCTCGGGAACAGCCTTGTTGCTCCAGAGGGGCCAATACCCATGGTGCAGAATACACTTTGGGTGGCTTTTCTAGGTTGCAGCCTGAGATCTTCAGCCTCACAAGGAAGACGTCAGAGCTTTTAATCCAGAAGCAGCTCCTCTCTGGGTGGCAGAAAGCCAGCAGCGCAGGCACATGTGGGGCAATGTCCAAGCACATGGCAAAGGGTGAGGTGTGTATGAGAGGTGGCTCTGAATATGTACCAGCCCTGTGGGGTGCTTGGGCATTGCGAATTCCTGTCCCCACTGCTCTGGGTCGGCAAAGAAAATCAGTCACCAGGACAGCCTGCTCCCTTCCAGTGCCACAGGCAGACCGCAGAGACTCGACTACTCTTGGGTTAGAAGATGACAGAACACAGTTTGCTGCCACTCAGACTACTGCTATCCACCATGTGCCACCTCCCTGCAAGGACCCCTGTGCCCCACAGCACATCCCAGTCTGACAAACAGCTTGTGTCTGACAGGACACAAGCACCAGCAGTGTCCTTGCTGCACCTCCTGCCTTGCCCTGGGGCACACTGTCAGTTACAGCTTGCACTCCTCCAGCAGCCAGGCACACACGGTTTTGGGTTGCTACGGACTTCCCTGTCTTGCCCATTCTGAAGCTATTAACATCCAAATCATGCCACACTTTAGAGCCAGGCAACCAAAACAGCCTCTGCAGCTCTCATAAGATGGAAGTAGATTCCCAAGTCCAGGGCTGAGTCATCACAAGGTGCCTGAGTGGCAGAAATCCTTCTCCTGCTCTGAACCTCAGCCTCCTGCATTCTGTGCTTGGGATTGCTCCGAGTCTCCTTCTGATTCCTGGGAGAGACGGGCCAGACCCCAGGCTGCACAATGATGCAACACCCCAAATCAGCCCCCTGCACATCCATTAGGGATAATTCCCTACACCTAAACCTCTCCTTCCTCTTCCTACTATTTCATTTAGGCAGAAGGAAAAGCAACACAGGCTGCACCAAGGTGCTGAAAGACTACAACAACTCTTTCAAAGGATGGGGACAGAAATACAGACCCAGAACAAGGGTGATGTGGACCCATGAACATGGGATGCAGAGAGGGGAAGGATGATGGGGTCACGTCCACCAGGCTGGGTGCTGAATTTGCTGTCTGCCATCCACCTCTGCAACACTGTTTGCTGGTGGCTTAACTCCCATGCTTGATGCTTTCCTGGACTCTGGGTGTGCTGGTGGCAGCTGGGCCCCATACAGGGCTAGCTGTGGCCCCTTTGCAAAGACAAAACCTGTGAGAGACTGACTTTGAAAAGTGATTGTGTGCTCACTACTTTTGCTGTGGCTGCTCGTGCTCTTTCTTCCTCGTGAGAGAAAAGAAAGGGCTAAACCCCACAACTGAGCACGGACAGACAAGCTTTGTGATAGTGAGGGAAGAGAAGGTGAGGGAAAAAAAAACAACAAATTACTGAGCACACTGCTGGCACACAACTACTGTAGGAGACTCCTCCAAGGGAGACCAGCAGCTGCGGGATGAGGAAAGGATAGAAGCCCTCCTGTACTGTGCAGCTGTAGTCTCACCATCACCCCTGAAGCAGGAAGGCAGCCACACTTGCAGGAGCCTTTGAAGCCTCCTTCTCCTCCTCCCACTCACCGTGGGCTGGCTGGAAGCACGTTTCAGCAGGCTGCGGGCAGTGAGCTTCCCAGTGCAGGGCCACCGCCAGCCAGGCTCTCCCACACACAGTGCCTCTCCTTGCTCTGGGCTGGATCTCAACAGGATGCAGAGCTTTGCCTGGTTCAGCAGAGCTCTGTGGCATCATTCACAGTGGCCCTGGAGCATCCCACAGGCTTTCCAAGCCTGCATGCAGCTGGTCCAGCCTATCATAGAACCAAAAGGTTGGAAAAGACCTACAGGATCATCCAGTCCAACCAACCACTACCACCAATCGTTCACACTAAATCATGCTCCTCAATACAACATTTAAATGTTCCTTGAACACCTCCAGGGCTGGTGACTCCATCACCTCCCTGGGCAGCCCATTCCAGCACCTGACCACTCTCTTGGAGAAGTATTTCCTAGTATCCAGTCTGAATTTCCCCAGCACAACTTGAAGTCATTCCCTCTAGTTCCTGTCACTAATTACAAGAGTGAAGAGGCCAAACTCCAGCTCACTACAACCTCCCTTCAGGTCATCACAGAGTCTTCTTTTCCAGACTGAACAACCCCAACTCCCTCAGCTGCTCCTCACAGTGGATCTGTGTTCCAGACCCCTCACCAGCGTTGATGCCCTTCTCTGGACACACACCAGGGCCTCAGTATCTTTCTTGCAGTGAGGGGCCCAAAACTGAACACAGTACCATAACTGGTGCAGCCTCACCAGCATTGAGTACAGAGGAACAATTTATTTCCTGCTCCTGCTGGCAACACAATTTCTGACACAAGCTAGGATGCCACTGGCCACCTGGGCACACTGCTGGCCCATGTTCAGCCAAGCATCGACCAAAATACCGCCAGGTCTGTTTCCTCTATGCAGTCTTCCAGCCACTCTGCTGCAACCCTGTAGCGCTGCCTGGGGTTGTTGTGGCCTAAGACTGGGCACTTGGTCTTGCTGAACCTCAACCTGTTGGCTTCAGCCCAGCGATCCAGCCTGTCCAGATCCCTCTGTAGGGCTTCGCTACCCCCAAGGCAGATTGACACTTCCAGCCAACTTGGTGTCACTTACAAATTTACTGAGGCTGTACTCAATATCCTCATCCAGGTCATCAATAAAGATACTGAAGATGATAGGCCCCAGTATCAACTCCTGGGGAACACCACTTATGACTGATCACCAGCTGGATTTAACTCCATTCACCACCATGCTCTGGGCCCAGCCCTCCAGCCAGTTCCTTACCCAGTGAAGAGTGTACCTGTCCAAGATCAATCTACAGCACACGCGAACAGGAAGAAAGGACCATGCCAAGAATGCTTAGGAACTTATCCTTGAAACCCAGGCGAGGGCTGCATGCAGGCTTGATGGCTGAGCCAGATCCAGCAGGCTGCGATGTTCAGTGCAGAATGACAACAGGCAAGGTGCCTAGATGACCTTTTGCCACCACCATCTGGGTATGACAGAGCCTGAAATGACAATGATGCTGCCCAAGGCAGGCTCCTGCTCTTCCCCTCAGATGGATCACCCAAAGCTCCCACCAGCGCAGCCACAAACAGGACAGTCCTCCCTGCAGGACATCATGACAGGAATGGTGGCGAGCTGGATTTGTCAGTTGGTGCAAAGGCACCCCCAACAACATCACAAAGTAACTCCTGGATCGGCAAAAGTGGTGATTTTTTCTGCACACAACCATGGGAACTGCTGCCGCTGAGAGATGGAGAAAGTCCTGCTGGACTCAGAGGGAAGGCAGGTGTTTCTGCTGAGAATGGGGATGCCAAGCACTAGTGACAAAGGCTAACAAATAGCGGGAGAAATATTAAACCTCGCGCTCTGGAGCTTAAGCAGATACAGCTACTAGAGATTAGGAGGAAACTTCAGGGGGAGGGAGCGAATTATCCCACATCTGCCTGCTGCAGACTTGCAGCCAGGGGAGCCCACTCAGCATCACCTCTCTCCTCACAGATAGATGACAGCAGCATCCAAGGGGTGGCACTGGGGAAAAATTCACTGTGTCCTATGCTGTCATCAGTGAGAGGTGCCAAGCTAGGCAAGGGGATAAAGCCAAGGCTTCCCGCCAGGAGCTTTACTTACGTTTAACAGCTTGTTAGGTCACAGCCCAGATGGATCCAAATCCCAGGCACCCACGCCCTGCCCTTGATATATCTGACGTCTGGGAGTTCCAAAAGCCCTAGTGTGGCTGCTGAAAAGGGGTCAGCAGCAGGCTGAGGCCAACCAGCTCTCCCACAGCACTGGGTGAAAGCCCAGCAGGGCAGGCTTTACTTTCCAACCTTGAGTTTAGCATGAGTTTGCTCAGCTGTCGCCCTTTCTTTGCACTTCATGCACATTTAAACAAAACACTTCACCACTCCCTAAAGAAAGGCAAACAGCAAGTCCAGCTCCCGTTCTCTTCCACAGCACCTCCAGTCCTAGACTATCACGAAGGCATTAAGGTTCACCTCCCCCAGCAGCTGTTCCCACTGTCTGCTCCCCTCACGCTGCCACAGCTGCAATGAACTGAGATGGGGACACAGAGCAAAGCAAGGTCTGTGAGTTTCCAATGCCCCTTCCCAGAGACTCTAGCCACCCTGCGCAGCCGCCCTGGTGCTGGTGCATTGTTAGTGAGCAGGGCCAGGCAGGGATGTGATTGATTGCCAGGGAGAAAGGCCAAAGCCGTGACGGGTCGTTTAACAATTTCAATTAAACTCTGCAGCGCTCAGAGGCGGAGGAGAGGGGAGAAAGAGAGAGAAGGAAATTAAAAAGAAGGATGTTTCTATTGCTGCTCAGGGGAACCTCAACAAAGCACAGCCAAGGCAGTGGGAGCGGTTTCTCTCTCCTCTACAGCAGTGAGTGAGCATGGCATCATCCCCATGTCCCCTTCCTGCAGGCAGGATGTCTGCCCAGGCTGACTCTAATCCTTCCAACCCAGACTTTCTCTCTGCCCCTCCCTCCTCCACACCCCCAGCAGTCTTGCAATAATAGGTGCTGTGACCCACTTGTACAGCAGCGCTTGCGCGGGGATGAGGGCTGTGCACAGTGAATATTAAACAATGTGTCCCTGAAATTCCTGCTATCGGGATCGGCATTTGATTCTTGCTTATGTGCAGTGACTTTTTTAGGCACAGGAAGTCCCGGAGGGCTAATCACAGTGATGGAACTCTGAATCCATTGAGACAGCAGAAGGACTCTTAGAGGGATTTTAAAAAAATCAGTATCTCAGTCTGTCATATGGAAAAGGCACTTTAATGAGCAACAAATGCTCTACTCACATGGCACGGGCAGGAGGAAGCAGAGGAAAGCATAAGGGATTGGCAGCAGCTGCCCCCAATGCAATGCAGTGGCTCAGGGCTTGCAAACAGTGCATTGCCAGGGTCTGGGTTTTCTGCTCCCCCACCTTATAAAGGAGTAACATGAGAATAATCATAGCAAAGGACCTGCTGACGTCACTTCAACAGGGAAGTTCAGTGCACTTGTTCACATGGGTGCCCCATGGCTAGAGGGAGGGAAGACGCCAGAGAAAACAGACAGGGTTTAACAGGAGGAGAGAGGTATTGGAGGAAGCAAGTGCAAACTCAACCCCCTGGCACGCAGGCGGGGAGAGCTGCAGGAGCCCCAGGCCTGCCGGCATTACACTGCCCGGCCACAGGTCAGCAGCTTGGGGGACCCAGGCTGCATCTGCTAATATTATTACTCCCTCGGAGTGCCCTTCAGGCCTCCTGCACAAGCAAGTTTGTCTTGCTCCAGCCCTGAGATCTGCCCTACGCAAACTGCAGCACCAAACAGGCACAGATGCTGAGCAGTGAGCAGAGGCAAAAGCACCTACCACCCAAAGAGGGGGCACCCAGCCTCCTCAGTGAAAAAAGCAGGCTCAGGGCTGGCTTCAGTAGGAAACAGCAGCCCAGAGAGATTTACAAAGCTTCTGGCACTAGCCAAAGCCTTTCAGGAGCCAATCCTGGAGATTTTATCCCCATCTCACATTTAAAACCCCCCAGCCTAACACATTTCTTAGCACCAGCCCCTGTCCTGAACAGCTCTGATTAAGAATCAGAGCTTTTTCTCCTGACTGATTTTCCCCACTCCCTCCAGTTTCTTTCCCCCCAGTTTTCCTGAAGAGACCTCTGAAACTCTCCCACATTGTGCAGCCTTGATGACAGCTGTAGCCAGGTGAGCTCTATGGGGAGATTCTATGAGCACTTTGCTGCAGGAAGCCAATTCCAGATCTGTTTGCCTGTACTAACTTCCCAGTCAGAGTCATCCCTGCAGGCTGCAAGCATGTGACAAGGATTTCTCCAGCCTCTCCCTTCTCAGACTGGCCCCCCACATCCCACACAGGAGCTGTGCAGCTTCCCCTGGTCAGATGCCGTAAACAGGCACCCTTTTATTTACTTTTTCCTGTTTCCTTCTCTCTGCAAGAGGCTGGAGCTCCTACCCACGAAGCTCAGCTCCCTGCAAGATCTGTAGCACCAGGTCTGCTCCTCCACCACACCCCATTTCCTCTGAGTTGTCAGGTACATTCAAGACACTGGGGCCCTTCAGGACCCTCACAATACCACTGGAATCTGGGCCCTTGGCCCATCAAACGCTTAGCCATTTGCTCCAAGCTTGCTTGCAGCTGACCTTTCCAAGCACACATGAAAGAAATCAGCACTGCTGAAGGGTTAAACATTACCAGACTGAAATTCAAGGCTTTACAATTGGTTCCAGTTGACTAGCTTGGATGACAATTTTTCACAAGATAAATACAAAGTAAGTGGCAATTGCTAAACAATTGCTGAAGACCCTTTGTACCACATCCCCCCAAGCAGCTTCGTGGTCTCCCCTGCTGCTATATCCCCTTACCCTTCCCTGCTCAGTGCCCACACTTCGGGGTCCCTGGCCCTGAGCCCAAAGGGAATCCGAGCCCTGCCAGGAGGATCATTTACAGCTCAGTCATTCATCAACACAGGCTGCATACACACCTCCAACCACGGCATAATTCTTCCACAGGGGGTTCAAAGTCTGCACTAGCACCCCGGCTCAGATGCTGAACGAACCCTGCAGAGAGCCCACAGCCACAGCTTGTGACTCGGGACATGCAGTGACGTCCAGAGGAAGCAAGGAACCCAGCAGCCCTGCACCCAGATACTCACTGCTTTTGGATGCTTTGATCTTGGCCACCAGCTTCTGAACACCAGGTATGTCCCCATTCTTCACAGCCTGGATCAGCTCCTGCTCTCGCCCCATTGCGGATAGGTAGGAGGAGCAGCACAGAAGGAAGAAGCCTTCAGATCCCAGTGGTTTATAAAGCCATAGAAATAAGTCCGTAAATCCTCAAAATATACTTGGATAGGAGGTGAAATCCAGCAATAAGAATGCCTTAAAATCCCACAGGACATAAAAAAAAGGAAGAAGTCTCCCTGTCAGCAGCAGCAGTCCCTTTCTTCATTGGAAGCAGCAGGACCCAGATGGGGTTAGGCTGAAGAACACTCCATCAGTTAAAATGAGAAGAGTTCAGTGCCGATGGACCAGCTCCTGGATGCCACAGAATACTAAGAGACCAAATGAGGCAGCTCAGGGCAGGATGGCCTGCAGGGCCAGCATCGAGATGCTGACAAACCTGAGCTAGACTCTGCAGCCAGAGGTGTCTTGCTTTGCTCCCCTCGCCAGGCTCTGCCACGCTGATGGGTCCCTAATCCCTTCCAAAGGGATTACAGGCTTGTTACCATCTGGAAGTTATAGATCCTTCCTCTCTGGTGCTCATTAGCCTTTTGTTTCAGCATTCCTCTTGGAAACAGTGCTGGAGCCACAACAGGGAGCCCCGCGTGCAGATGAGCCCTGTTGCAGACTGGAACAGCAGCCCAGAACCTGAAGAGGGAAATTGGAGAGTCAGCCCTCAAGGACCATTTACCTCCTGGCTGGCACCGTCACAGTAGCTTTTGTATCCGCACCAAAGAACAAATACTTTGACTATATTTAGTCCTGTCAAGACTTGGCTCATCCTTGTGTTAAAAGAAGAGGGAAGAACCTGTGGAGGAAGCCTCCTGTATGGCGGGGGGGGGGGGGGGGGGGGGGGGGGTCATGGATGGATGGGTGGTGCTGCCACTGCTCCTTCCCTGTTCCCAAAGCCCATGGGGCTGTCTATGCTGTGCACTCCCCAGCAAACACAAATGGGTTCCAGGTCACTGTGACTTTTCCCTCTCCCCACTATCACTGGCAGCATCCAAGTGATGGAGCTGAGGAGGTTTTGCCAAAGTCCTCCAGAGGCACTGGGTCTGGATGAACCTGACCAGTTCTTTTCCCATCTGGTACAGGGACAAACCCCAGCCCTCCAAGCTACTATGAAAGCTCAGTGCCCTGGGACCCAAGACACTTTTTATCCAATAAATGAACGCTCTTGGGCTCAAGTGAGTGCTGGGTGCTAACCAGTAGCATAACTATGCTTGAGGGAACACCATCAAGCCCTAGTCCTAGCTGAACAGCAGGCTCCTGCAACTGTTCATGTCTCCCAGTCCACACTTTGCCCTGTGCCTGGATTGCCCAAAGAAGGCAAACTCTCTCCTTGTTTAGGGCCATTTATCTGGCAGGCTGCTCTGAAGTCCCAGGGACAAGCACACAAGCAGGAGGGCAGGCAGCATGCACTGTGCCAGTTGCTGGCCTGTCACATGTCATTCCACTTCTCCAACCCAGGATGAATGGGAACCATCCCAGCTGCTGCCCAGGTCTGTTTTCTCCCTTTCCAAAGCGCTCACCCTCAGTCATTTACATAACGCTGGGTGCCGCTTCTTCTGAGCAATCAGGGTCACTATTTTGAGAACAGAACGCACACAGAAGCAGAGAGTGGGTAACAGTAGGAGAAGTCTGTCTGGTTCAGGGGCAAGAGCAGAATGGAGGTCCCAGCACCTTACGGGACCCAACATCAAGCACAGGGTTGCTCAGCCCACCCACTGCAACACCAGGAGTCAAAGCCACCTGCAAGCACAGATCTCCAGTACCAGGCTCCCCCTGCTCCAGCCCTTCCCTAGGGACAGCCACAGTCAATGCTACGGTGATGGTGTAGCTCCTGGGATAAGGCAATGCCCAGGCTCCCATACCTGGCTGAGGATTTATCCCCCTGTTGTCATTCCCTAGATCTGTGTTTGTTGGATGAGGATCCCTCAGTGCTAGGCTGCCTCAGAGCTAGGTGCCTGGTGCCAAAACACGTGCACCCATAGGGTAGCTATACCAGCTTACCTACAGTACAACAAAGTTTCAGCTACTGAGCTCAGACTAACACCTTGTCACAGACAAATTGCTACCCAAAGCCTCCCACAACCCTGCAACTTCAAAACTACTTTATCATCTCATTTCATTCAGCGCACTGCATCCAACTCCACACCACCCTGCAAGCATAAGATACAAATACAGGACCACTGAGGATATTTACTCATTTATTATCCATGCAGCCTCACCTAGAAAACAGCTCCATACTACTGCCTACCTTCTCCTGAAGCGCATGAGACTCAACAAACAACTCTGAAGTACCGAGAGCCTCCCCGGAAAAGAGCAGCAACAAAAGCAAGACTCGAGGAAAGCACAAAGCTGGAAAAGCAGCAGCAAACATCCCTCCCACCGGAGGGGAGAGAGGCTTCAGCCCACGATTCCACCTGGAGATCCGAAGTACCTGAAAGAGTTCTACAGTCGCGGGAAAAGAAAGGAGAGAAGGAAAACAACCACCAAACAATTTACGTAAGTGGGGAAGATGCTAATGCGGGGTAGGCACTACCCAAAGGAACTCGGTCTGGAGGGGCGGGGGAGAACCTCACCTACCTCGGGAAGCCCCGCGGGGGCCACGCTCCGCCTCCCACCACAGCTCCGCACTCCGGCGGCGCTCCGGAGCAGCTCTGCCCCACTTCGGGCGAACCGCCCCGATCGCTGCGCGCGCCGCGTCCCGAGCGAGGCGGCTCCGCGGAGCCGCTCACGTGGGGGCGCCCGCAGCCCGCCGAGCCGCGCCGCCTGGACGGGACGGGCCGAGCCGAGCCGAACCGAACCGAGCGGCCCGAAGCAGGCGCTCCGCGGCTCGCGGGGCACTCAGCTGGGTCCCGTTCGGGCTGACCCCGACCCCGCAGGAAATCCCTCCCCGGGCCGGCCTGATTGGAAAAAAACCGGCGGGTTGTGCGGGCTGGGCAGGGCCAGGCTGGCTGTCACTCACTGTGATGCGCCGCCAGATTTGGGCAGGGGATGGGCCGGGAGCTCGGCTCCACGGTCCCCCTCAGCACTCCCCGCCGGCTCTGCCAGCTCGGCCGCCGAGAAAGGCCGGACAGGAGCTGAGCTTTGCTCAGGATAGGACTTCTGTACACCATGTGTGCTCCACGAGTATTCCCACCCAAAGACAGCAACACACATGTTGTTAAAGCTGGGTCATTTAGGCTTCACAGTCGTACCTTTACAGTCACACCTTTTGAGCAGGGGGTGCCATATGGAAGTTCAGCCCAATTTCCTGGATATCCACAGCCTTGGAACATAAAACCACATACAGGCACTCCTAACCCTGCAATCTAAGCCCCATACTTCCATGTTCCAGCTCCAGCAGCACACAAGCAGGGGAGGATTAGCCTCTTGTTTTCCTATCATGAATCTCGAAGCTTTCTTTTAACTCTTGAGGGTTCAACAGCTCTTCAGTGATCCCCAGCACAGGACCTGCCAAGGGCTGCAGCCCTCTGTCTTGCAGGAGTGACAGAGCCCTGTTGTATCACTAATTTCTACCTGTGCACAGACCAGGGGATGGGAGAATTGAATGAATTACCGCTACGGAAGAAAGAAGTCTTTCATAACGTGCTTTTTTTTTTTTTTTTTAATCCAGAAGCAAGATGTATTTTAAGAGAAGCTTCTGGGTCGGGGACATCCCTGGGAGGGGTAGCTAAGAGCCCAGCCTTGAACCCCCGGACCCGTTGCAGCCCCAGCCGCACGGGGCGGGCCCGCACCCCGCGGCCGCTGCCGGGGCCGAGCTCCTCGGGACCAGCGCGGACCCCGCTCCTCGGGGCGACGTTGCCATCTAGAGGCCCACGCTACAATGATCGTCTCATTGCACGCTACTGGGGAGTCGTTTTCCTTTTTAATTCAAAGCAGCACGTAAAAGCAGCATCTTGGGGTAGAAACTAGGCAGGAGGAGCACGTACCCTGCTCCTCCGGTTGAGATGTCTGACTTAAAACGCCACTGCACGATGCTTTGCCAGCTCCCCTCAGTCCCTGGTTCCAGCAGCTGAATAATGACTGGAGTTTAGCTTGGTTCTTTTCACAGCACCAGTAGCTGTTCAACTCCCTCCTCTGAAATTTACCTTAACAGTTTTCCTTCTCCATCACCAAAACAAAAAACCGCAGATGCTGCCAGGGAGAGAAAGGGTCCCACTAGCACAAGTGACACACTCAACAGTACCTGCAGCAGCTCCCCTATCAGCATCAGCTTCAGGTGAGGCCACAATGGACACAGATGTTCAGGCTAAGGATGCAGCACTCCCATTCCCACCTCCCATCTGCAGAAGTCCAACTCGGCAAGCAGCAGCAGCCCCACCCATAGAGGAGGGCAGCAGTAGGGCCACAGAGGCCCAGTGCAGACATCTGAAACATTTCAAGTGCATTATGAACCAGCTGGATGGTGTCATACTACTCCCACTCCCAGCAGCTCAAGCTCTCTTATTTGCTGCTGCAGCCCAAGAGGCTCAAATCCCCATGGAGGCAGCATGGCATTGCTCTTTGCAGGGATTCCTTTTCCTGGACAGGAGCACAGATGCTGCTACCAAGACACTTGGTGGAAGTGAAGCAAGAATTGCCCTTTGGACAGCTGCTGGTGACAGTGGCATAAACCACAGCCAAAGTCAGCATCCACATGGTAAACAGGACTTAAGAAGGAATTCAGGAACTTTTCACAGCAAAGAATCCCCTTCATACACACAACCACAGATAACAAGCCCTTGTTCCCCCTTCACCAAGCTCAGAAGCATAGTTCAGCTCTCCCCCTGTGGCACTCTGCTGAAGACCAGCATGGATCACTCATAAAGCAGCTCTGTAGACTCACCCCAAATATATGAGCTGGAAGCTACAGCCTGCACCTTACTGTGCCCATCACCACAACCCCTTCCCTACATCTGCATGGGAGCCCAGGCAGAAGCTGCAGCACTCGGCTGCCACTGCACTCACCTTCCTCTTCTCTGTAGCATGCCACTCATGCTAAGCATGGTCATAGAAACGAGAGACTTCCCTCTGCTTCAACAGGCCTGTGTATCTCCCTGTGGAGGGTACAGACTCAGGGTTGTTTGTTGTTGGTTTTTTTGTTTTGTTTTGTTTTTCTGCTTTTCTTTAAATCAGCCAGTACCTCCTGCTAATCCTAAAACCAAGTATTTATCTGAAGTACATGAAGAGCTTGTAACAGACAAGCTTATGACATCCCCAACAGTCTTGATCTGCCTCTAAGATAACATTGAGTCCAGTGATATCCGAACTAGCCCACAGCACTGCTGAGAGCTGGGCAAAATCTCACTTGTCTCTATCTCACACTGATCTTACAGCAGAATTAAAGACTCTCTCACATAAGATGCTGCAGAACCATGACCAGGGCTGCCATCTGATGGTGGATCCTGTTCACACATGACCACCTAGTCCTGGAGTCCACAGGGGAACCACGAGTGGTGTTTTCTGCTGCATGTGTCAGGCCTGATACTCCATCTCCATTCCCACTTGAGCTTCACCACACAGGGAAATGAGTCTCCACTGTGTGACACCAGGTCTGAAGACTGAAGATGTTTTGGTGCACCATTGCACAAGGTTCCACCAGCTGTTCAGGAGAGCAACTTTGCAACAAATTCGGCTCAGTTATGGCTGAGATCTGCTCCCCAGCCCTGTCCACAGGGAGGGAGCACAAGTGCTTGTGAAGCAGAGCTGGGGGTCATCTAAACTCTCCCCAAGATCTAGCGATTGTAACCTCTGTTACCTGTACCATGTCACCCTGCTGCAGCTCCAGCTGGAGGTTGCCTTAAGCCAGGACTTTGGGCATCCTCCAGGATTGGGACTCAAGAATGCCTCTCCTAACAGCATAGTGTCTAATCCATTTTGACTGTGTGCATGCACACAGACTTGATTAATGTCTGAGATGAGCTCCACACATCATCAAGGAGTAAAGGAGATTAGCTCCACAGTATGCCTACCTCACATTGATCCCCTTCTCCAGGTGAGGCCACCTTATCTGTCAGGCCAGGAAACATGAATATCCAGGTTGACATGAGATGAAGGGAAGTTCAGGCACTCAGGCTGCAGCATGTCACCATCAGAGCCATGCTGGCAAGCTCCAGTCAGTTCTGTGATCTGTTCTCCCTGTCCTCAGTACTCCCTCCATGTCTCTCTGAAACCTCTGCTCCTCCCTGGCAGCTGTCCACTGCCTTGTGGGCAGGCAGCAGGGAGAGCAACCACCACCGTCACTGATGCATCTTTGCAGGAATGCCGAAAGCCAAAGTCGGGGTCCATTTCCCCCTGCGGTCAGTAGGGCAGACATCACTCTCCATCAGCACAGGGAATTCAGGAAAGCCCATTTGGAGGCCTGATGTAACCCAGGCAAATATCCTGGCCCTGGGCTGCAGCTGACCAGCAATGCCTGTTCAGCCAGCTTCTTCCTGGGAGAACATGCCTGTGAAGTGAATGCAGCCGATTAGCAGTGCCGTCTGGACAGGCTCCAGCTCGTGCCCCTGGCTTGCTGCTGAGGCTTCATTGACAACTCCCTCCTTTCAGCTCCTGTCTCCTCAGCTTCTGTTGTGATCATCCGGTCTGCAGTTTTGTTGCCCTGGATTTTATCCCAAGTGGAAATTATTTCTCATTTCTTTTAACAATCAGGACACAGAGAAAGAGACAGAGGAAGGAATTTCTAGGAGATGAAAGGGCAGGATTAAGGACACTGCTTTCACTTTGTCATCCCTCTAGTGCAGTTAAGTATATTCATTTCAGGAGGAAGCTTTAATTAACTACATTTTTCTGACAGGAAAGGAATGTGCATCTAGAGATAGCTCTGGTTTCTCAAGTCTGCTAAAAGCTCTAGCTGCAACATCAGCAACACAGATTCATATGCATGCACACTTAAACACAATATCACAAATTGGTTTACAAAGGCTATGTCACCCCAGTCTGGGAAATAAGGCACAGAATTAAAAAGCAGACATAAGCAAGGCTACTGCGTGTGCTGCCAGCAGGAAGGGGATCCAAGTGCACTGAACTGCAATAGCTCAAGGTATGGGAATGGGCCTCCACCTGGAGACCTAACCCAGAGCAGAAGACAACAGGAATATTTCCAGTGCTTTCCGGAGGAATTGCCCCTCTCATGTACCAAGGAAATCAAGGGTAGAGAAGAGAAAGAGACCTAGTGGCAAGCTGGGACACTTAGAAATCATTGCACTGATACATTTACATCCTCTCCCTTCCACCGCAAAACCCTTCCAGAACTGAGTCAATCAAGAATAACATTTTGGGTTGATTTTTACCCAAAAACAAACTCTCTCCAAGTTTTTCAAGTCAACCAGCAAAATGGCCTACTTCTGGTCTGTTTGAACCCTTCTGTTGAAATCTGCATCAAGTTTGAAACACAGAACCATTTCAGAAAGCATCCTGTTCCATACAATGGGACGTGGTACCTGACCTGCCCAGTCCAGCCCCCTGCACCCCAACTCTATTCCTTTCTGCAGCTCAGCTTTCTGTGTAGACCTGCACACAAAAGACCAAAAATCCATAATCATTTCCAGAGGAAGTCTCACTTCATCTTATGCTATACCAGTAACTTCTGCAATAGAAACATCTTACCTGACACCTCTGAACATCCAATTTGCCTTTTGTAAAGCCATGTTAAACATGCAGCTCACAGCAAACCCATGCACATCCTTGTCCTCTCCTGTCTTTCCACATAATGAACTCCCAGCTGATAAACATGTGCTTAGGGCAGCTACTGAATGTGTGCCTCTGCTTTTAGACCCATGGTTGTTAATGTTAAAGTGGCTTACAACTATTACTTTCATAAGTGGTCACCACTTTACTATTTCCATTATCTTCTTAAAAGGTTTCCACCTCCTCAGCTGCCTGCAACCTGCCTCACATCTTGTACTCAGAACACAGCACATATGGCCTATCTACTTAGGAAACAGAAAAGTAACATCTGGCTGCTACATAGCTCTGATTGCCAACTGAACCAAGCCTTCCCTCAGGCTTGCAGGTCCACACCAGGAGGGTTTCCCATCCAGTGCTATCAATCCTCATAGCCTCTCTCTCAGCACAAGACTCCAGCATCAGTTGCAATTCATTCCTTATTCTACAGATGTTATGCCTCTCCATATCTTCTCCAACTTAATTTTCTGGGAGACATTATTCATCAAATGCTTTACTCAGATAGATTCAGCGTATGGGAGCTCAAAATCTCAGCTATTACTACTTACCTCTCTCCTCTCCCTGCTCAGAACTGGATAGCAGGAATGCAGTACCTGGTTACATAAAACATCACTTTTTTTTAAACAGCTTTATCATAAATTCTTGTGCTTGGATTTGCAGTTTCATGTGACAGCTCTTTCCAGTGAAGTTTATCTCATTACTCTGACTTAAACCTCTCAGGCTTGTCAGTTTTACTTCATCTCAGATCTGCAATATCCACTTTCAAATTCAATAGCATCATCATCCTCATTGAAAGGGGTAGCAGAGCAATCATTTGCATGTTGAGCAAACATATATTCTTGTTTAGCCTTCCCATCATTTCATGCAGAACAGCCTCTTTCTCTCCTCTTGAGCACGCTGTTATCCACAAGCTACAGATATGAGCTTAAGTTTTTTTCCCCCCCTCTATTCAGGCTCAGGAGGAGTTCAAGTTACAGCTGCCTTACTTATGCTAACACTAGTTCTCATAAGAAAAGAAGCAACACAATCAACATCACATTCTGCAGTTGAATTTGCCTCCCTTGGAGCTCCTGGCTGTTTCTGTCCAACACTGAGTGCTGCCTGCAACTTCTTAACTTCTGCAGCAGGATCTGCCTGTTTGCTGAGCGCACATCTGCAGCTCTCAGCTCTGCACGCTGATTGCGGAGAGACTGCAAGCCTCCCTGCTTCCTCATCATAGGGCAAGCTCTGCTTGGCCCCTTCTTGTTGTTTTTGGCTGTGCTTTCATCCCTGGGGTCCTCTAACCTTCAGCAATGAAAACAACATCACAGAAAGCTGATCAGAAAGCTCAGATCTTTCAAGCAGGAGGAAGCAGAGGTGGTGGCCATCGAGATTTGGATAAAAGTCCACCTCATGCTAATTAGCTAGAAATACAGTACGTTAACAAGAGTGCTTAAATAATTGTTCAGCTAAACCCTCTTGTAAAGGCGTGTGATTTTACTGAGCAACTGAGAATTCACTCTACACTCTACTGTGTTCATTAGAAATATGTGTGTAAGAAGAAGCAATCAGAGCTGGGAAATTGGGATTTTGCTCACAGCTCAGCCTCAGGCCATGGCTCCAAGTTCATTAACATCAGCTTGGGGCAGTACCAGATCACAGGTTGACACTGATTTCATTCAATTCAAGCATCATAAGAAGACAGCAGTTTCTCCCCAGTCAGCCAGTACACACATGCAGTGCACATCTAGACCAATGACAACACTACAGTCACTATCAATTTGCCTTGACAAAGTTATTACCAACTCTACAACAAATAGTAAAAGTCAAATATTCTAAGGCCTCCTTAGAATTAAACCTTACAAGAGGGGGGTCAAGGACAACAGAAAGGGCTTCTTCAAATACACTGCAGATAAAACTAACGCCAGAGGCAATGTAGGGTCACTGATGAGTGAGATGGGTGCCCTGGTGACAGAAGATACAGAGAAGCCAGAGTTGCTAAATGCTTTCTTTGCCTCTGCCTATATTGCTGAAGGTTGACCCAGGGACCCCAAGGGTCAGTACTGGGACCAGTATTATTCGGTACATTCATCAGTAACTTGGATGAGGGAATGGAGTGCACTGTCAGCAAGTTTGCTGATGGCACAAAACTGAGAGGAATGGCTGACATGCCAGAAAGCCGTGCTGCCATCCAGTGAGACCCAGACAAGCTGGAGAGTTGTGTGGGGAGAATCTTAATGAAATATAACAAGGAAAAGTATAGAGTCTTGCGTCTGGGTAACAACAACCCCAGGTACCAGTATAGATTGGGGAACTGACCTGTTAGACCATGACTCAGGAATGAAAAGAGTATGCAAGTCAGAGGAAAAACCCATAGCAAAGGCAAGAGAGTGGAGCTACATAAACAGCAAAACACAGTCCTTATCTCCTACTGATAACAGTGGGAGAAAGCTGGCTATAATTGGATAGGTGCAAATCTCAACTGTCCATCAGGGATCTGAGGAAAGTGACACCAAGGAGCACTGGCTGCAGTTCTACAGTGGGAGCACTCCTCTGCTCCCTCTCTCCCAACGTCCCCTCCCACTCGATGCAGCAGAGGGATGCTTTCAGCCAATGTGGCCGCTGGAGTCAGCTACTCGATGTCAGTACCGGCTTCGATCTTGGCAGCGCAGGAGCAGGCAAGCAGAGCGCAGCTGAGCCTCTGACTCTGCTGCTGCCTCCCACATTCTTGCTCGACCCCAGCTGGGGGAACTACCCCACCACCACCACAGATCCCTGGAGGCAACTTGGCCAACTTTGAGCACCACCCTGATCTCCGGTGCTCATTACCATGGCCCCCATCAACTCTTTGCGCAACTTCTCCACGTCGGGGGCTCGGAACGGCACAGGTGAGCTGGGCTGCGGGGCGCTCTGCTGGGGACCGAGCAGCCGGGGGACCCAAAGTACAGGGGCCGGTAGCAAGGGCACAGGCCCCGCGCTCCCCTGGGCGATACACTATGCCTTCAGTACCCGTAGGCGGACAGCTCCAGGCTCTGCCACGGAGCGGCCCTGGGAGACGCAGTGCCCGAGCTCTGCCAACAGCAGAGACCAAAGGGAAGTGGGCTGCGAGGAGCAACCGCTGACGTCTTAGTGCTGAGGATGGAGAGGAGCACACCCCGGCAGATGGGGAGATGAGCATGACAAAGACTGTGAAACGTCTCTGGGGAAGGAAGGATAGAGCCCCCGCTCTGAGTTTGCTGCCCTCCACATGCTATCAGTGTTGTCAGACCAATTATTTAGGGGCAGGAAGGCTAGTTCTCAAGGGTACAAGTAATTGACAGCCTTCAACAGAAGGGTTTTAGAGATTATTTTTGATGCTCAGCATCCTCCCTATAACATAAAAGCCCAATGATTTAAGTGCTATCTTCTTATATGCAATGAGGATGTAAATTGCTGTGCATCTGAGCACAATTGAAGACCGCAATATCAGGCAGGCTCTCACTGAGTTCACAGTGCAGACCCCTTTGGGACTTCTCAGGAGTAACAGAGCAGCCACATATAGGAAGTCCTGCACAAATGTGCGTGGGAACATCTTCACAGTGAGTGGGACAGAGCACTGGAACAGGCTGCCCAGAGAGGTGGTAGAGTCTCCTCTAGAGACACCTGCCTTGATGCCTACCTGTGCAACCTGGTCTAGGGAGCTGCTTTGGCAGGGGGGTTGGACTAGATCTCTAGAGGTCCCTTCCAACCCCCACAGTTCTGTGTTTTCATCACCTGCATAAAAGCTTCCAGATAAAGTGAAACAGCCCTGGCTCTACTGGATTCTGCTTATTCCTAAACTGACTGCATCTTACTGCCAGAAAAAAAAAACAAAAACAAACAAACAAAAAAACAGCAGCTCATACCCTACTCCTGGGAGGACAAAGGTAGTGCATATATATGTATATATACATATACACACACACATATATACACACACACACATATATATATATATACATACACACACAGGTGTGACACAAAACACCCCATCCATTGACTAGGCCAGCAACATGCTTCAATTACCTTGTCAATTCAGTGAAGCTTCTCATTAACACCAAAGGAATTCCTGAGTACAAATGTCTGCAGATTTACAGATGTTAGCCTGCATATATCATCCAGCAAACAGACACTACTTTAGCAGAGAACATTTTGTGATTATCTGTCACTTAATCTCATAATATTTCTCAGTTATGCTGGAGGAGACAACCTCCCTTATTCTGCAGGAACAGGCTGCTGAGAAGACCAGTAGTAAGGAAACTGAAAAGCATTTCCAGTCAGTATCACTTCAAATGATCTGGAACTCAATGAAAGACACATCCAGCCTAGGCTTAGGGGCTGTTACACATCTTCGTGACAGCCAAAATACACAAGAAAAAGTCCCAGGGAAAGAAGTAATAAGATTAAATTAGCTGAAAAGATGTCACATTCCCAGCTAAGGCTCTCCAAGTGCAGCAAAGGGTCTCAAACATTGCTCCTAACCACATCTTCGGTAGGGACTCAGCTGCAAGACAGGGCAAGCACACATACTAAGAGTGTGTTTCTGGATCACACTTAGGATTTTGGTTTGTTTTGGCAGTAGCGGAGAAGCCAGCACCATACACCAATGTGATCATGCCCAGTCTCTTCAGCATCATCTGTTTCCTGGGTATCGTGGGGAACCTCACTGTCATTTTCACTATTGTCAAGAAGAAGAGGCTGAAGCATAACCAGACTGTGCCTGACATTTTCATCTTCAACCTCTCCATTGTGGACCTCCTCTTCCTCTTGGGCATGCCCTTCCTCATCCATCAGCTCTTAGGCGATGGCTCATGGTACTTTGGACCTACCCTGTGCACCATCATTACCACCCTGGACAGCAACAGTCAGATCACCAGCACCAACATTCTTACAGTGATGACCCTGGACCGTTACCTGGCAACTGTCTATCCACTAAAATCCACCCATGTCCGGACCCCACATATTGCAGCTGTAGTTATCTGCTTGGTGTGGCTCCTCTCCTTCCTGACTGTCATTCCTGTGTGGATGTATGCAGGCCTTATGCCTCTGGAAGATGGAACCGTTCGCTGTGCTCTCTTGCTTCCCAACCCAGAAACGGATATCTACTGGTTCACTCTCTACCAGTTCGTGCTGGCATTCGCCATGCCACTGACTGTGATCTGTGCAGTCTACTTTAAGATCCTGCAGCACATAGCCACCACTGTGGTCCCACTGCCCCAAAGGAGCCTCCAGATTCGTACCAAGAAAGTCACCCGCATGGCAGTTGCCATCTGCTCTGCCTTTTTCATTTGCTGGGCTCCCTTCTACATCCTCCAGCTGGTTCACCTTGGCATTGACACTCCATCCATGGCCTTCTTTTACACCTACAGCTTCGCCATTAGCTTGGGCTATGCCAACAGCTGCCTCAGCCCCTTTCTCTACATCGTCCTCAGCGAGAACTTCAAGAGCCAGTTCTTAATAGCCATCCACCCTTCAAAAGAACGTCACAACAGCAGCTCTGCCAACATCAACAGCATGACAGATGCCAGCATATGCCTAAAACTGGCTCCAGAATCCACTCAGCAGACTCCAGTTCTAGAGGACTCCCCACACTCACTGCCTGTGACTGCTGCTGTTCACTAGATAACACTGAAGTCATCACAGCAGAAAGCCTTCTGATCTGTAATCAATGAAGGAGCAGCAGCCTCAGGCAGCTCTTTGCAAAGTTACAGACCGCCAGCTTACATATTCAAGAGGCTAGGTGCCCAGGTCTGCTGCTTGGCATTCTGGTTCAGCAACAGCTGCTTCCAGTGTCCTACCTTGCTTGACAACCAAGGTATTTTCAAGAACCGGATAAATTTGATGCTAACCCTAAATATTTCAAGTAAAATCAGGCAGATAGCAGTTGTACTGCTTCAAGAGTCCTCAAAAAATTCACAGAAATACTGCTGCTAACATCAGATTTACTGCTTATCATGCTGATGAGCCTATTTTCATGCTGCTAGTTCCTCATGCTGCTTATGTCTTGCAGACTACATGGCCATAGGGGAACCCCTAACAAAGGGCTTTAAACATGATTAAAAAGCACCCGACATGCAGAGACCGGTAAAGCAAGAAGATGTGAAAAGTCAGCCCAGGAAACTGTTTACACAACATACTCAAAATAAGAAATGCTTTACAAAGTTAGATGTCTGTTTTGCATCCAAGGCATTAACAGTCAGATTAGGAAATAACTTTGCTCATTTCAAAGACTAGGAAAAGACACAGATCAGTTAAGTGCAGATTATACTGAGACTGCACAGGACTCTTAACAGTACCTGCATTATCTTGTTGAACACCCTGTCAAACACAAAGTAACAGCTTGATGTAGATTAATTTCATGTAAAGGGGCATGAAAAATATCACATCGCACAGATTCATATTATTGTGCTTATGGTTTCATGCTGCTAGCCACCAACAATAAGCCATAACAGAAATTCACTCTTACTCAGCTGTACTGCTACCCTCATGGGACTTTTTAAGCTTAGAAGTGTACTTAATATATGCTCACAACACTTGCAGACATTTAAGTGTAGCTCACGCTTCATTCTACACCCCACATAGAACAGCAGTTCACTCACCTCCAGTGATCATAGCAGGCTGGTGTGCAACACTAGTAACTTCTGACATCAGATGACAGACAGCTGATTTTTAAGTTAATGAACAACCTTTGTTAAAAGGAGCTGTGCTCTTCCATTCCAGACTGCCCACCTCAGAAGCACATCCACACCTATGACTGCGTGGTGCTGGTTTTCCACCTTCTTTTCCTGGAAGACAGAGCCAGATAGACATACACAGAGCTTTCAAGCTATAACTTGAAAGATCTTTGCCCCACCTTCAATGCCAGGAATTTTCACCTGTGCTGGTTTTCATGGGACCTCTTTAATCAATATTCTGCCTGAAGTGACTGAAGTTCAAGGATGTACATGTTGTGCCAATGCAGACTTGCTCTCAAGACTAATGAAATTGTGCTAACTTTCTCCTACACAGAAGTCAAATGGATGACAGACTTTCTTCTTTAAGAAGTGGTAAAGGCTTTTTTTTTTTTTTATCACCTCTTAATACCAGCAGTGAGCAAAATATGAGAGAAAGGAAAAAGGGTTTCATTGTCTGAGCTCTCAAAGCAGTACATCAAAGATGTTATCTTGCTTACAGTAAAGGTGTTTATGATTCAACCAGTCTATTCCCACCTTAAATGAATCAGTCTGACCTAGTGTGGCCAAGCCTTATGCTCAAAATCAATGGGACACAGTGGACTAACCAAGAAGGGTGCAATGCAGGGAAGGGTCTTTGTGGGTAAGGCCTTTTCCAGACCTCATCACATGAAAGTCAAGGCACAACACACTGCCACCTTTCCAGGGTGAAGCCTGGAAAGATGAGAAGGTCTGACACCAGGGAAGCACGACCCAGGAAGATGGGGGTTTAATCCCAGGAATTTTTTTGCACTTACAAGGGAGGAAGAAGCCCTTCCAACTGCAGAGTCACTGGTGTCGAAGTCACTCTAATAGAGGGTCTCTATCTAGGTTGTGGGTTATGAGTCAAAATATACCAAACAGACAAGATCTCACCATTACCATCCTCTCATACAAAGGCCACCTTTAAGGGCTCGAACCAGTCAAGCTTAGCCACAAGCTTGCTCCCAGCTCTCCTGGCACCCTGCTCTAGAACTGAGCACCACAGCAAGCCAGAAATTTCTCCCTGATGCCACTTTGTCATGATTGGCACCAAATACCCTGTATTTCAAAGCAGGTCCTGTTAACTCAGAGTCCAGTGTTCTGATACGTATCCAGCTTTATGCCTTTGTCCATTCTTCTGTTTGTACTTGTTACACAACACCTCCTGCCCCCATGCGAGTACCTTTGTTGCTAATTGCAGAGAAAGAACAAGCATTATTCTATTTAATAGAAAAAGACACAGCTCCTCATGCAGATAGACAGCCTGCAGGGCTGCTGCAGTCTGTGTGAAAAGACAAGTGAGCAAAGCACAGAAATGATGCAGTACGTTTTCCCCACAGTCCTACCCCTCTCATATGGCTCTTTGTCTCCTTTGTTTGAGAGGAACTTAAGATAATCCAACTAAGCAGCTAGGAGCACAAGAAACAACACCAAAAAACCCCAAACCTCCATCACTATACACAGTGGAAAGAACCCATTCAGACTAGTTGCTTGGTTTGAGACCCTGCTATGCTGGATGAGATACATTTCCTTGGCTCTTTTCACCAGCACTTTCCCTATGTTTGCTAGCTTCCTCATCAGACAGTACGATGATAGACGGATTTATTCTCCACCCACTCCTGTTCACCTCCTTGCCCTTTGAGGTGTGACTGAAACTCATGTCACAGCTCCGCTCTTGATCAATTCCAACATGGGGCATACAGTCCAGTTTGTTTACTTCTACTTCCTGAGCTATCAACAGATGTCAACTTTGGCTGTGCTTGTAGGGTTCATTCCCTGGCTGAACCTCAGCAGTCACTCTGTTTCCACTATCCACATCCCCACTTCCAAGCACAATAAAAGCATTCCAGTAGTCTGACTGTTTCCTTTTCTCCTTTTCATTCTTGACCTGTCTTATTCCCCATTTGGCTTCTAACTCAAAGTTTCTTCTTCAGTTGCTGGGAAAGGCTGCATCAACCTCTAGCGTCAAGGCACAATGACAGTGACAAATATCTGTTGAAGATGTACAGTTTTCGTCAAATAACTATGAGATATCTTCAGTCAATAGATCTGTGACCAAAAGTGATGATTAAGCATCAGAAAGGGACAGAGATGTAAAGAACCCAAGGACTTGGCAAAGAAACTACTCAACACTGCTCAGGAAACTCTGAGAAAATAAAGAGTTGACAGAAACCAGCAGCACCTCTCAAAGACTTGCTTTAAGCTCTGAAAGAGGACTGAATGCTGGAGATGCAGTGAGCCAGACAATAGCAGCACTAAGGGAAGAGTAGCCAACAGGGGAAACCTCGTCTTGGTGTTTAATGACATAACCTGTTGGTTTGATTCTCTTAAAACAACCTCCAGAAATTAGATTGTGCCACTTTCTCCTAGGGAAGGAAAAAGTTGTTTGAGTCTTCCAAGCAGACTGAAAATGCAATTATTGAACTAATTAAAACCAGAGTTATTTTGCTCCCTACTCTCTTGCTAGTAACTGTCAAGACAGTTAATTCAGCTGCTTATAAGCCTGTTCTTTAGCCAGCATAGGTGCCTGTTCAGGCTGTACTCCCCAAGTGTGCCCTGCCCCCTGCCCTCACTGCTGCCAAAACAACGAGTAAAACTAACTCAAAACACAACCAAAATGCAAAGCAGCATTTAATGTCTTCCAGCCTACCAAGAAAAGTCCTTTCAGAGTCTGAGAGCCTCTTGCCTGTGTATTTCTATCTTAAACTTTCTACCTGAAAGACGAGCATTTTAACTGGTCAGAAAGCATCCGGTGCACAGAGCCTCCCTCCTGAAATATTCCAGAAGCTGGCTGACAGAACTGAGCAAAGACTTCATTCTCATTCCTGCTGTTGGAAAGGTCCCACCCTCACACACATCTGCCTGAAAGCAGCTGCCAGATTTTGCTGGGCTGAGCCCAAACCCATTCCAGCAACCCATGGAAAAAAAACTGTCTGAGAAGAGGGCACGGGCACACACCTGTCTGCAACTCTGTTCATGCAGGCTTGTTTCTATAACCAGCTTTCAGGCTCAAACAGGAACACATTCTCAGCAAACTTTCCCCTTCCCCTTTGGATTTATTACTGGTGTTACTATGACTCCCATCTTCAACTCAGGTCCCAAAAGGAAGGAGGGGTGAATGTGCAAATTAAGGGAATTTTCCAATTGCGAACTCACAGCACAGTGAGATTATAGGCCTTCTTGTGCCTTGTTTTTATTTATTTTCATGGATCATCTCTCAATGGGGTGAGTTCTTATCTATGCTTCACATCCATAAAGGCCAGCAGCACTGAAAGCACAGACAGGCAATAGGCTTAAATTTAAAATAGGAATGACTGGCACAGCTTTTCCCCTCCACTCCATTGCATGACTAATTTTTAACAGTCAAACCCCACAATTATTTTTCTTTTTTTGTAAAGTCAGATTGTACAATAAAATATCTAGAATTGAGTGAATCAATACATTTTAAATTTATTTCCCTGCAGTTGTGTTCACATCTTTATTTACCTCCAGCAAAATTCTAGTTGAACTTGCCTATCCTGGATAAGCCAAAGCCCAAGCATATTCTTCTAGGTATGCACATAACTATTCCTGCTGTTCATGTGAAACCGAGTCAGTATAGAAGACATTAAACAGTATTTTATTATGAGCACAACTGTGCACACATGAGCCTCTCATAACTTGATGCACAATATTTAACAAATCAGAAATGCATACTAAACTGCTGTAAATGCAATGATTATTCAAACAGTCACAGATAAAGCATCTGGACAGAGGAATGAGATCTGATTTAGCTGCAGCACAATAACTCTGCCATTATGCTGGATAATTCCCTAGTAGACATACCAGAATCCCCCTACAAACAAGGTGGCCTTTGAGCCAAAGATCCATAAGCCAATTTGCATGAAAAATTAAGAGGCATTTGAAGTAGAACTAGACAGGTCTTGAGGATATTATTTCTAGCTCCTTCAGCCTTAAGCTTTCAACATAGTATTAATCTATAATAATTGATGTTAGACTTCTGTTAATGCTGTGACTACAGGAATGCTTCACTTACGCCGAGTGAAGACGAGCCATCTAAAGAAACAGCACGCACGTGCAAGTTCAAGCACTTCCAGCACAGACACTCCAAGTCCTGCTCCAACAGCTCACTCCTAGCAGTGCCTGCAGGGCTTACCCCAGCCCGCTCCATCATCCACATCACACCCCAGCTGCATATGGTGAGGGAAAGTGGCAATAAATGACATAAAGCTACGTCTGCAAAGAGCTGTAAACTCCAGAGATTACTCAGCACCATCCTTTTAAGCTGAAGTAGATAATACTGAAATAGATATATAGCAATACTGAAGCAGATAATGGAAGCAAGCTAGAAGCGTCAGCTATGAGCACAAAGAAATTAACTGCTGCCTGTTTAAGGCACACACACACACTGTAATGAACTGACAGCCTTATCAGTAGTGAGTCATTAGGGAACAAAATCCCCATTGATACTGCTACTACTACAAATCACAAATCTAAACAAAAACAGGAGTGAGACTACCACTGTAGGAAGCACCTCTCTACCTCCCAGGAGCCTGAACGCATTTGAACTTCAGCTGAAGAGAATTGTTGAGGAGAAGGTATACATTTTCCCCCACTAGAATTTCCCTACTTATTTCACTTCAAACAAAGCCCCAGCCAACAGCTCATGGAACTTGTTTCTCTTACAAGTTAAAGTAATGGAGGAGAAGCAATCAGGCAGCATTTCCGCAGACAAACAAAGTGAGATGACCTTGGCACTCCCAGCAGCCACTTCATTCATCCAGCTGAGACAAGGACCTTGCCCAGCAGCAGCCACAGCTCACCAGCCACCTATAACAACGCATGAAAGCAGTCAAGCTCTTGCTTCCCCACACACCCCGAACATTCGAGTCCAGCCTGCTAAACCTGTCACCCCTGCAGGAAGGCTCTCCTACCAAAGCTCTATTTTTATATGCAGCCTGAACTACAGGTTTTAAGAGATTTAAATCCATCTCATACCATAATTAAGTCTCAGCCTTCCATTTGCTTTATCCTTGAAAAGCTACAAAACCAGAAAATCCTTCAAATCTGAGCAGGGCCCCCTCACCCCATGGGAAAGATCTGGCAACAGCACTATATCTGCATGGTGGTCACAGGTCAGGGTTAATGAGCATACTCTGAGCTCACCCAGGCCAGCACCTGGGGATTGGAAGGGATCTCCAGAAACAGCACACAAGAATTTAAGCACTTATTAGTCTCATAGATTTTGTAACAGGCCTTGTCTGCCCCAAATCACACAGAACATCTACACACACAGTCTCCAGGATGTACTCTGGTGGATGCAACAAAGCCACTGTGGACAAGCCACACCATTCATCTCAGACAGTTTTCCAAACATTACTATTAGTTCATGCATGGTTAAACAAAGGAATAATGCCAAATAGTATCACAGACAAGATAGTTAACAGATAGTATACTTAGAAAGATTACCAGGATTGAAGGAGACAATCAAAATAAAAGAAAACACTCACCCATGTCCTAGGTATAAGAAAGAAACTCCAAAGGAGCAGTCTCCAGAAAGAGAACCCTTGCCAGTGGTGGTCAGCCCTTAAATGGGGGTCTAGGAGAGGGGGAGCCAGACTCCACCCCTTCTGGTCACACAGATGAATTGCCTTCACCTGTGCTCTTGTGGCTGACTCTGTGCTCACCTCAGGTGATCGATCAGTGGTTCAGGCCATGATTCAACAGTTCCCATAAAGTTTGTGAATAGCTAAAACGCACGTATAAAGAGCTAAGGTGCAGATGGTTTCTGCAAGCTACTCAAATATTTCCAAGTGTCATGCCAGGAGCTACAGGATATGTTAAACTTGGAAGTTAATGCAGGTAGCTGTACCTGGCAGCATGGCTTCGCTCAAGTATGTAACATACAATTCTCACCTAGCTGTGCCTTGCACATTACATGAAGCTAAGATCCCAATATTGAAAAGCAATGTAAACTGAGATTAGTCTTGATGTTTCTGGGTCTTGTGATCATAGTGGGTTCCGAAATCAAATTCTGGACTAGAGCCTTTTCCAGAGCAATATAAACCTCTCTATTTTAAGAAACTAGCTGAATTAAGTGAAGGGGCAACAAAGAGGAAGTTGAAATCAGAAGGACACGATGTCCTTGAGTTATGCAAAAATTGAGGCTGCATCAAAGCTGGAGTCATCAGCACCTGTGCTCTGAGCTCAACCACAACACTTCCACGCTACAAACCCCCTGGCCTGGATGCTCCACAGAAGATGTGCTTGAGAGCCACGGTTCCTCTGACCAAAATAGCCTTTTGCAGTTGACACCACTCACGTTTTTCAGAAGCCCTGAGAGGATGCACAGCCCCAGCAAAATTACTGTGGGCTGAGGAGGCAGCACTGAACTCTCCTCATGCAATCTGGTTCATTCTGGAAGATTCAAGGCATTTCTGGGTGGTTCCTGATGGCTCCATGTTGTTCTAGAGGGGTTCTGGCCCGCTGTGGGTTGTTTTGGAAGGTCCCAGAGGGTTCCAGATGGTTCTGGCAGATTACAGGAAGTTCCAGAAGGTTCTGGGCAGCTCCACAGCCCCTGTGAGCCCTAAGATAACAGGATGGAGGGAGAAGGTGGGTGCTGTTTCATCTTTTTTTTTTTTTTTGCACTCTCTAAACTTATATTCATTGCCATGAAATTCAGGTACTTTTCCACGAGTCGAGGCAGCTTTGCCCGTGACGGCTACGTGTTCGCGATCTCCTTGTCTTTAGCATCACGCATCAGCTTTCCTGATTGCTTTTCTGCTCATTTGGGGCACGGCGCCACGCGCGCCGCCGACACGCTGCGGCTGTCCCCTGCTCCGAGCGCCCTCCGAGTCGCCAGGGGGCGTGCTAAGCCCTCACAGCGCTCCGCCGGAGCTGGGGCCGCCGCGGCGTGCGCTCATGGAGCCGGGCGGCTCGCGCCAGCTGAGGTACGGGGCAGCGCGGGCGGGAGAGGTCCTAAAAGGCTGAGACGGGGATGGGGGTGGCGACGCTGATGGTGCAGTGGGAGGTGGCTGTGCTTGAGCTGGTGCTTCTGTGCTCTGAACGCTTTTCATCTCTCTCCCCGCAGGTGGAATAAGGGCCGTCGGCATTCCTGCGGCCAGAAGGACTTCGCGCCCGACGGCTCCGCCGAGCAAGCTGAGCGTCTGCGGTTATACCTGGAGGAGCAGCAGCGGCAGCTGGCCGAGGAGCGCGTGGCACGGCCGTAAGTCTCTGGGCCTCGAGCCTGGATCCAGGCGGCAGGGGGCAGCGTGGCCGGTTTGGACGGGTCCTTGCGTCCCCTTGGTGCTGTTGGGCGGGCCTGCAGGCCGCGTGTCAGCGGTGCTGCGGTTCGGGAGGTTCTCGTTGCACCTTATGCATCAGTTGTTGTGGCTTCTGCTGTATTCTGGAACTCGTGGTTTCTTGGGAGTTGTCTACAGCTACCAGGCACTCCTCCTGCAGTTCTGTGGTAGCAGATTTTCTGTCTGTGCCAAGCGGTGAAAACCCTTTGCATGAAGTTGTATAGGCTTTCAGGCAAGGTTGAGTGGGTTGTTGTCTTCCACTGCATATCCATAAGCATGTGTCTGGAGCAGCAATGGAGACTTTAGAATGGGAGAGCTGTGTGAATGGTTAAAGTTCCTTTCACATAATATCCCCCGACACAGGGAGATTGAGGTAGTAAGCATGTAGCTGAGTCTCCAGAAAGATGCAAGGCATCTGGGTACTGCTTGGAGGTGCTGTCGACTAGCAGGTGATGATCAAATCCTCACCTGGCATTGCTAGACCCAAAGGATTGTGGCTTCCTCAGGACTTACCATCTGAAAGCTTGCTGCTGTTTGACACCTTTCTGAGCTTGTTAAATTGCTAGAACAGGAGTTGCTTGTGGTTGATTGTAGAACATGCTCGTAGTTAAATAAATAAATATTTTTTTTAACCTTCTCAGGGGGAATCTGGTGAAAGCCGTATGGAAGCCAGAACAGGGCATTGTGGAGCTGGAGTCCCCTGCGGTGAGTCTGCTGCAGAGTGTACTCAGTACCATCATCTCCTGCTGGCAACTCCTTGTTTTGATGCTTGAAATGGGAGAGAGCCTGGTTGTCAGCAGAGAACAGCCAAAGTCCATCATAGTTTTTTGCTTCTGTTCCAGGGGAAGTTCTGGCACACCATGGGGTTCTCAGAGCATGGCAAACAGTGTCTGCTGCCTGAAGAGGCTTTGTACCTGATGGAGTGTGTAAGTAGGCTACTTGCACATAGATGGGAGCATTGGGCTTTTCATGAATGACTTAAGGAGATGTTTACTCCCCTTTTGACTCAAGTCTAAAGTCAGCTTACATATTGATTATTGCTGCAATTTGAGCAGTTAAATGTATGGTTCTCAAGGTGTTGTCTCTTTTAGCCTGTTTGCTGACAGTGATGTTGGTCTGTAGGCCATGGGTTCACGTGTTGCATTCTAAAGTAGTCTTTGTGCTGCTGATAGGATGTGTCAGTTGGATCAGTAACCAGTTTATCCAGCTGGTATTGTTTTTATCCTACTCATACATCAAATATGATGGTAGAAACTAGGAAAGTGTCTGGATGTTCTGAATTGCTGTTAGTAAAGCAGTAATAACTCTGGCCTTTCTCTTCACTGACTGCTGTTACTACTGCAGTAGGTGCACCAATCTAAAGGGGAGCTTTTTTTCCCGTTGATCAGATTATGGGCATGTAGTGATATATAGTTACTTCAATAAGGATTTAATTGATGCTTTTTGCCTCTTGCAGTTTGACAGTAGATCATAAACAACATTTCTGTTAAGTACAGAATTCATCCCAAGAAGCCAAGAAGACAAGCTAGATGTTTTTTATTTGCCTGTTTTTGGAAAAAGAGGCATAGCCTCTGGAGGTTAATTGCTGTTGCCTGGGGAAATTTACCTCTGGAATTGAGAGCGCAGTAAATGTTTAAGGAGCCACCAGCTGTTAGTATCTGAAGATGCCTTCAGTTCCCCTTCCTTAGCTCTCTCCATGTTGCTAGTCCTAAATGTTTTGTAGTTGTGCTGTGTCCTGAATCACTGAGATAATTTCCTTCAATTTTGACTCTCACAAAACAACGGTATTTCAATAGTTGAGTAGATGCAGTGGTACCACTAAAGGGCAGTGCTGGGGGAGGAGCTGACAGCTTTGGATGACAACTTCTTACCTCGCAGCTAAAACTGTAGCGTTGAGGAGGGACTGTATATAGGAATCTAGAAGTGCATGGGAAGGCAAGAAGAGTGCTAGGACCAGCTATTGGGACCAGTAAAAAGATGCTGTTATGACCTTGCATAGATTTGTTCCCTGTGATTCTCTAAACATCAGTCTTTATCCCCGCAGGGCTCTCTCCAGCTCTTCTACAAAGATGTGCCCATGTCAATCCAGGAGGCCTATGAGATTCTGCTGTCCCAGGAGGCAATGAACCTGCTACATTACCAGGTGCGCTGGGAGCTCCAGCAGAGGATGTAAGCAGGGAGCCAAGCCTTTGCATCGTGACCTTTTCCAGGGATAGGGTAGACAAGAAGGAAAGTGGAGTAGTTTTGAGTTTTCCCCCCTGCCACCACCCCTACTCATCTTCTTCCAGATGATCACTTCTTGTTTTCCTATCTTTGCTCTGGCTTCTAACCTTTAGTGTTTTTTTCCTCTGCCTGTGTCATACAATGTTTACATAATTGCAGCAGAACTGAGGCAGATTGTTTGGTGTTAGGACAGACACTTAACCTTCTTATTTTCCTTCACTCCAAGGTGTTCAGCCACTTGAAGCAGCTGGGCTATATTGTACTGAGATTCAACCCCAGGTAATCAGCTTTTCCCATGTTGCTTTCTCCTCTCTCAAGACCTTGAGTAGCCCTGTGCCCACTCCGTGGCTCTCACGGAACAGAGAAGAGGACTTTGACCCTGCATTCCATGTCTTGGGAGAATTAAAGGCTAAAAGTGGCACTCTACCTTTTCTTCTTCTTTCCCTGTGAGGAGGTTACTGTTAATATGAAGTGTAGCATGAATATAGGGTGACTTTGGTCCTTCTTGTAAATTTATTTTTCCTGGGGAAAAAAAAAAAAAACTTTTTGCTGCTGTTTTCTGGTGGTTGAGCAAAAGAGTATTTTCACTACTCTGCCATACTCTCAGTCTCTGTTGGTGTCTCCTTGCAGCACTGTCCTGTCACCCTATGAGAGGCAACTAAACCTGGAAAGTCATTGCATGAGCTCTGGGAAACCGCATCACAAAAGGAGGAGGAATTCCAGCCCTGGGTAAGAGTGTAGCCCCAAGCTGCCTTCCATGCTCTCCCAGGCCCTGCTGGCTCAGGAGCAGCTGCTTTGTGTGGTGACATTCCTAAGCACAGCAGTGCTATTCATGGCTATTTGCAGTGTTCTCTTCTGTCATGTCTGTACGTCATCCAGGGCTAATGGGATGCTGCTAAGCTTCCTAAATGCAGTGATTTCAAAATGGAAGGGGAAGAGATCAGCGCAGATGTCTTATCTCCTATTTTAGAGGGAGCAGATACACAACAGTGTCCATTTTTTCACTTTTTCTGATGCCTTGATGTGTGTTAGGACTGCACAGCAAAGGGCGTAGTTGGGTCCTGATCCTTGTATATAGCTCTAGAAATTGTCATTATGTTCTTTTGTATTTTTTACTAATTTTGCTATTATAATTATGAAAGTTTCCAGTAGATGGCATCCTTCTTTAAAAAACAGGGAGGAAGATGCTGATCTGCAGGTTCCTTCCTGTTACTAAATAATTTGGTGCCCAAAGAGCTGTGAAGTTTTTGGAAGTGGGAGATAAAACTGCTTGTTTCAAAACTGTTCGATCTTTTCTGTATGCCAGGGACTGGTGCCAGGTACCATTGAGACATACACAGAAAGGTTTGTGTGGCTAGTAGTGCTGGTATCTGAGGCTTGCTCAGTTCAGCCGATATCCACAGCATTTGCGTGTACGCACTTGGTTCAGCATACAAGATGTGTGGAAGCTGCAGGGTGAGTTGAGAATGTGTATACAAATCCAGACTGAGATTCTCTTGGATGTGGAAGTTGAACCTCATCCAGGGTTGCTGAGACGTTTATTCTACTTCTGGCAATCTCAGTTTGGTTTTGGCCTGTTTGTTTGTTTTGTTTGTTTTTTCCTACTGTTAAGCATATATCGTCATTCCAGCCGAGAGGGTTGTGGTCAGGGGTGAGCAGACCTGTCTCGGAGGCTGCTGGATTCCCTTGCCATCCTTCCTTCAGGCACAGCAGAGTGCGTTCTTGCTATTATATTGGAGAAAGCAGGATTTAAAGGGAATTAATATATCACCACTAACCCTTTATGTTTTACATGCTGCTGTTTCTGTCTTTAGATCATGTGAGAAGAAATATAAGGTATCTGAGGACTTTCTGAAAGCTGAAGGGACCTGTGAAAAAGGTGGAGAAGACTGTGGAGAATTCAGCTGCATTCCCTTGGATGAGAAGCCATTGTCAGAACAACTAAAGGAATTGGTTACTGGCAATAGAGAGGAGCAGTCTGTAACATCAAACCCAGTTCCTCTTGATACAGGACAAAAGAACTCCCAGAGCCCTTCCAGGATTTTGGGGACTGGAGATCAGAAGGTGAGCAGTGCTGCCACCCATGCACCACACTGGGATTTTACCTCCATCATCTTGCCAAATGTGGCCCCAGATCAGCCATGTATACATCTGCCCTCACCTGACAACAAGCTTCTGCCAGAAAATGTGCCAGGGAGGGAAGTTGATGCAACCTCCTGGTGCAGACGCATCAACCAAAGAAAGGAGAAGCTATCACAGAAGGAAAGAGAGCAGCGGGAGAGGGAAAGCAAGTACAAGAGCAGTATCAATGCTGACAGGGAGGTGAGGTGCTGCTTCAACTGGCAGGAATACAAGGCTCTTTTGAGACGGAGGAGCCAGCAGAGAGTTTGGAGACGACCGCCACATCTGTGGGACCAAGCTGTCACACCGCTTCTGCAGCCAGAGGAAGCTACCTCATCAGGTAGGGGCTATGAGAGACTGTGAAGTTCATACACACTGTCACCCTTGCACGGCTCTGTGGAAATCAAATTTATGCAGCAGCAAAAAGGATGACCTGGAGAAACTAAATATCAGTTTAGGGGGGTAGCGCCTTGAGAAGGAAAATCTTGTTTAGAAGGTCTAGGCAAAGTAGGCACAGGTAAGCTAAGCACAGATAGCAGAGAGGGAAGAGAGCTTGTCCTCTAGCCTTTCCATCTCTTGTAGCCCACTCAAATGTCATGATGACAGGGCCTTGGGAGGTTTTCTAGTGAATTCTTGATATCTTGCTGTATTTCAGTCCTTCCTGCTAGGCTATTAGGCATGTGAAATCAGGGCCAGCAAGTTGCAAAGCACTTGCGGTATGTTCTGGGCTGTGTGCTGGGAGGAGATGAAGAAGTCTTTGAAGTAGCCAGTGGTGACGCTAGTGACGGTGCTGTCAGCTATTGTTGGAGGAAGACTTGTGAGTGGATGGTGGTGGAGAGCTTGGAGTGTCCTGGGACAGAAGTAGCTGGTCTGATTCTTACCTGTTCTTCCTTCTTCCAGCTGTAGTCCTCCAGCAGATCAGTGTGCTGCAGCCCTCCCACATACTGGATGGAGCCTCCCGGTTAGTATCCAGCCAGGCAGCTCTTAACTGGTAGGGTGTGTGGCTGGACTGTCCTGTGCCTGTCCCAACTTGTGAGATTTGTGAGATGCTCACAACACCAGCTTAGGAGCTGTCTGATATCTGGGATTCTGATGCATCCGTAGTGGGTGTCTGGCATTTGTGTGAAGCACTGGATCAGAGAGACAGGGCTGCAGTAACAGATGGGGCATTCCACGCTGATTATGAAGTTAGGATTCGTCTCTTTTTCTCACTGTTCCCTTTCTGCACACCAGCCAGGTGATCTCAAGAGGTTTGGTTGGATTTTATGTGTAACTCGTCTCTGGAATGTGCTGCCATCCCTGCTGCAAGGGTGGTAAAGCTTGGGCCATGGGATTTCTGGTTCTGCTCCTGCCTCAAAGTGTTTGTTAGTTTTATGTTGTCTCTGTAGAAGCAGTGCTTTGCTTCTGTATCTTTTGGTGGTACCTGTTGCAAGGGATTGCAATGAAAGGCAGGTGGCAGCTTGCTCTGATGTGCTTACAGAAAGTGGAAGATCTAGAAAGTAACTGTAACAGCCTCAGGTTCAGTCTCTTAAAGAGAAAAGCCTTTCAAATGACTCAAACTAGTCAGGCTTCTAGCACTTTTGTTCTTTATCTACTCCATCTTTACCCTGAGGTGTTTCAAACCCTTATGTGCATGTTATTCCTCTCCTGTAGGCTACAAGAGAGTTTGGAGAGTATCAAGATAGACTTCAATGTATATCAAGCGGATGCTGTGGCCACATTTAAGAAGACAAATCCTGGGAAGCCGTATGTCAGGATGTGTGTACAGAGGTATATATGGGTCTTGTGCTGTGATTTGAAGTTTGCAGTAAATCCTAATGATCTGTGAATGACCCAGGATCTTGTGAGCTTTGCAGTTCATCATAATGCCTCCCTTGGGAGGATGGTCTTGCCCAAGCTGTTGTTGCTTTTTTAGTGCAGACCTTGCAGTCAACCGATCCACTCTGTTTGGTAATCAATGTGTTACATGTCTGTAAAGGTTACTGGAGTCAGGAATAACAAGCCACAGTTATATTTATGCAGTGCTTGTGAAACTTGCATAGTCTTAGCTCAGTTTTGTAAGGTGGCTGAATCTTTAGCCAGTGCTGATCCATGTGGCTTTCTTCAGAGATGCATTTTACTAGAGCTTGTGGCAAGCTCAGGGCCATGAGTTTAGTATTTTAGTCTTTGCCATACGTAACTTTAAAATGAGTACAAACAGAAGATAGGTGTTTCCCTTTCTTGCTGGAATCTAAGAGTTAAATTCTGAAGGTAGGTACAGAGTTCTGGCCCCGCCTTTCCTAATTTTGGTATATGAAAACTGTACCTCTTCCACTCTGTGCAGCTGTAGTAAACAGGGGAAGGAAGGCAGTAGTGCAGTTTGACAAAAGTCTGTGCCACTGGCAAGTAGGATGATCTTTGCTGCATAAGCATTTCCATCTAAGAGCAAACTCTGTAGAATTCAAAGGAGAGAAAAAACAGTCAGGTGTAGATCCCAGTAACCTAAAGATGTTGCAAACACAAAGTTTTTAAGATTGGATTGGCAATGTGCCAGCAGCACTGTGAGATGTGTTTGATAGGCACAGTGTGGAGAATTGTGCAGATGCCTTTATTTTTGGCAAAAGGATTTGTCAGCTTCCAGTTCCCAACATATAACGTGCTTTTTGGGTGGTTGGCAGCTTCCTGCTTTGTTTGAAAAGGATGGAGAGGCTTACTGACAGCTAAGACCAGAAGGAGCTGTTTTCCCTGACCAGGACAAATTTGTTTATCCCATTGCTCTCACAGCAAGAATATATATTTTTCTTTCTACAGCTTTGACAAGCAGATCCCATCCCTTCAGGCTTTGAAGCAGGTTACATATCAGAGTGGGGACGTCCCAGTGGTCTTTGCACTGGTGGACCATGGAGAAATTGCCTTCTACTCGCTGAAGGAGTTCAAGCTGCCAGTTGATGTCAATTTCTGAAATAATTGACATTAACTTAAATGATGCGGGGTGAAGGAAGGATCTTCGCTCAGGATCTACTTTCTTGATTAATTAAATATTATAGAAAATAGAGTCTGTGATAACCAGACAGAACTTCGGGTGGTAGCACTGTATTTGCTGTTAGAGGCTTCACCCAGCTGGGGAACGGCTCATACATGACAGCAAAATGCACTGAAAACAGTGGCTTAGCTGGGCGTTTCTGGACCGGAGTACACACTGCTTTGTTCTTGAGGGCATTGGTTCTCCAGCTTTCTCGTGTTGTGGGCCCCTAATCTGCCTTTCCCATATCATGGCTGATCTGTGGACCATTAGAAAGCACTCTACTGCTGTAAAGCCCTTGCCATATGCTAGGAACCACTGTGCTAGGCCAGCTGAATAATTGGAGTCAGTGACATCAGCCAGGCGCAGAAAAAGCTGATCAGATCAGTGGTGCTATCCTGAACCTCTGTCTTTCAATTGCACCAACAGATCAGAATCTGATCCAGTAGTTGAAAATGAAACAGCCATAAAATTCAGCCACACTGAGAAAAGTTTCCAGGCACTTGAGAATTGGAGGCTCAGTGCCTTTTACACTATTTCATCACTCAGAGATAGCAGAAGGCCCCAAAGCACTGCAGATGGTGCCCAGCCTCCTGCTGTTGTAGTTGGGCTGAGGTGTATTTTGGCTGTACAGCATTATGCCATATTAAAGTTATACCACCAGTATTGGCATGCTGTATCTGTTGTCTCAGCAGGGCTTTACTGTAGTCCCTGTTTTAACCTGACATCCTCTTTCTTGGCTGTGAATCTTTTTCTGTCTTTCTCAAGTGAGAGATCCCTGAATAAAGAATGAAGGTAGAAATGCCTCCTGAGCCTTCCAAGCCTGTGGCTGTTGTACTCCAAACCAGGGACATCTTTGCTTTCAAGGCCTTATCATGTGAGCCTTCCTCTGTCATATCCAGGTACTAAATTTTCTTTAGCTTCTATGCAAAAGTACCAGTGTCAGGTGCCAGAAAATCTGCTCAGTGGGCACTGGGCCCAGCTGTGTTCAGTATCTACGTTCTTCAGAAGCGTAACAGTAACTGTTCTAGATCCATCTTAAATTATAATTTTTTAGTTCCTTTTGGAGGTGGGGAGAAGTTTAAGCAATAAAGAACCTTTTCCAACACTGCAAGCTTCTCAGTCTGGTTCTTCCACAGAAATGTTTGTGAGTTACACAGAGAGAGGCATTCTGGGGAAACTGCTGGGCCCCTAGTAGCACCATTGGGTGAATGCCTTCTCATAATCCTGCAACCATGCCTGTGTTTGGATCCTTGTTCCTAGGAGGGCAGCATGACTGAGCCTGGGGGAGTCTGCTTCCCCATGCAGTTCCTGTTGGCACACAGCACCTTGCCATCTCCCTCCTGCATGGTCAGAAGTATTGTAGCCCAGAGCAGCAGCAATCTGCTGCAAGCACCATGCTTGTTCCTGTTTCAGTCACATACTTGTGTTTATCAGATGCTGGAATTGAGCAGGACTCTGCTAAGTTAAGGGTCTAACAGCTCCTCCTACACTCCTTTTTCTCTCTGCCCAGTCTTCATCTTTGCTCTAGTAGTACTCTTTAGAACCTGGGGCTGTTGATGGTTCCAGCTTGCACCCTCAGCTTTCTCCCAGACTGTTGCAGATTGAAGGCAGTGGGAAGAGAATTTCTAAGAACAGAAACAGCCAAAAGAGCTCTAGTGTGACATACGGAGATCTTGTTTGTCCTAGAATAAGGTCAGACTCGTTCCTGTTGATTTTAGTCTCATCTGCTTATGCTAAAGTGGAATTGCATTGATGAACTCTACAAGAACCACCTATTGAGTTTCACTAGGGCAGAGACTCTCTGATTCAGCGCAAAACGATTACAACTTAAAAACCACTGCAGGAAGAACCGAGAACCTGCTTTGTTCAGCACCACATCTGAAAGTGGCAAAGGGCCTGACAAAGCATGAGAACCGTCTTTCCCGGCCCTGACCACCAGTTCCTCGCTCCTCACGCGTCTGCACCTACCCGAGCCTACCGGGCGTACCGCTTGTTAGCGGGGGGGTGGGGGGCGAGGAAGGGAACTAGGGACCGCCCATGGGGCGGTGGGTGCAGCAGGTGCTTTGTGATTGGCTCGTAGCGGACCTGGAGCTGAATTAGCCCTGCCGCGGCGGCTGGAAGAGGGAAGAGGAGGAGGATCCGACGATTTGCATGTGGAACGCTCCTGGGGGAGGTGGTTTATAGGCAAAGCCCCGCCCTGGGAGCACAGTTTGTACGCGAGTGCCCGCCCCGCCGCGCCCCTCCCGGAGGTGGCCAGTGAGGCCGGCGCCGCGCAGAGAAGGGGGAGCGAACGCGGAACGAAGCGAGGCCGGGGCGGCTCGGCTCGGCTCCGCCCCCCCCTCCCGCCCCCCTTCCCCCCCAGTCTCTCTCCCCCGCGGGTAAGTGTGGCAGATGCGCTGCCCTGGGCCGGACTAGGGGTTCTTGCGTACGGTCCGACTGCGGGAGGGGGCTCTCGGAGGCTCTCGGAGGCCCGGGCCGGTACCCAAGGCGGTGGCCGCGGCCCCACCCAGGCACCGCGGTGCCCTGCGGGCTTTGCACCGGAACCTCTCTGGCGGGACCGGCAGGTGCTCGCGGCGTACGCGTCCCCTGCCCTGGGAGTCCCTTTTCCCGAGGACGTGGTCTCAGCTCGGTCATAAAAGTTCAGGCTTCGGTGGGCTGTTGGGTTTGTAGGTTTTCTTTTTTAATTCGCTTTATTTATTTTCTTGCTTATCGAGTTTGATTTATTGTGTTTACTTTGAACGTGTAGCTGGAGAGCGCTGCCAGGGAGGCTGGGAGCCCTACGTTCCGGGGTTTTCTTGAGGTAGCCGCTATGATCGCTTACTCCAAACTTTCCGTCCTTGCCCTTAGCACGCGCGGGCTGTGGGCCGAGCATCAGGGGAAGGCTGTCCCCTGCAGGAGCCACGACCTCCTTGCTGCGCTCCTGCACTGTCCCGTTTCACTGCTGCTGTGACCCGAGCCTCAGCCTGCAGCAAGGGACGTGGCTGTGACCCTCTTTTGTGGTACTCTTTCTGCTGCAGTGCAGTAATGAATAAGAATTGTTAAGCATGCTTTATGATCTTCTGTTAGAACCTTCCCAATATTATATAGATTGGATTATTAAATAATATCTTTTTTTTACCCGATACTGTGTAGATTGGATTACTTTGTATTTTTTTTTTCTTCTCAAAGAGCTTGCTGGGTGAGGGGGTGTGCTGCTTCACACCAGCGTGTAGCAGGCAAGACAGAAGTTGTCTGGCATTTTCTCAGGTTGCCTTGGCTTTGGTGAATGTTTTGTGTTTATGTGTAGTGGTGTTTGTAGTGCAGAGCAGCTGAAGTGGACTGAAGGGTCTGTGTTTCTGCAGGGGCCCAGAGCTTTATGCTTAGGTGAGGAAAACGGTAAGATGAAAACTTGTCTGGGACAATAAATGTCCATTGTGATGTGTTACTTGATAGGAAGGCTGCTTTTTGTATTCATCTGAGAGTGCTTCAGTCAACTGGAATATCCTGCTGCACTGAGTCCCACGTGAATCTATGCTCAGAGTAGACTACCTGCTGCTTTTACCTTTGATTTGGGAAGCTGGGGCTTCTGGCAAGGCAGAATGCAAAGCTGTGTGGTGCATCTCAAGGCTTGTCTGTGCGTGCTGATACATTGATTTTAAAGGCAGCCTGGCCAATGGAGGGGGCAATGACAATCTGTATAGCTTGAGGTGCTCCATTCAGTTTGTGGTGTAGAAATGGGAAAAGAATTCCCAAATTTTTTTTTTTTTTTTGTAGGACAGTGCTGAGAAACGTCATTTTTTACTTGGTTTTGTACAGACTGCATCTGCTCCAACTCCATTCTGAAGAAAATTATTGGAGGAGTTAAATCAGTCCAGAGAAACCTGTATCTTCCAGTTGCCTTCTGGTACAATATTGCAATTAGTATGATGAACTATGTATGGACTGCTGTGAGTAGTTTCTCTCACCAGTGCTGAGTCTTGAGAGATGTTAGAGGATTTAACCATACGTAAGTAGTGTGGTCAGTACACCCCAATAAGGTTGTGTGATACCGCTAGGATCTGGATCTTCATTTGAAGTGGATTACTGAAGGGGGAGCTGACAGTAGCTGCAAGTTTTATTTCTGAGCGGAAATTCTATGGAAAAACAGCGTATCATTGGAAAGTTCCTTCTTGTGGTATCTTTCTGTGCTGCTTTAAGTCGAACTTTGTGGCCTACTCTGTTGACCCACTATGGTGTGTAAGGTGCTATTCCGAAACTATCTGAATCATGCTTAGTAGTAGACAAAGAGTTTTGCATGATGTGCAGTAATATTGTCCAGTGCAAAGACTTCGTTCTCCTATAGCAGTTTCATGTTGTCATACTTTCATGACAAGGAAGACACAATAGGAGCCGTAGTGACGCATAGGTTTTGCACAGTTAGTAAATTCATTGCAAATGGGAGGTCTCTGGTAACTGAACACAAAGCTGTGAGAGTACATGAACTTCTCTGATTTGTATGATTGTTTCTTAGTTATTTTAGAAGGATTCTTGGAGAATCCATCCAATTCTTATGTTTTCTCTGTTTTGAGAGGATGGCTACCTGCACAGTCTGTTCAGTTGCTCATTTAACTCTAGGTTCACAAAAATAAATCCTTTTTGCAGGAGGATCTTTCAGTTTACTTCTCTGCTGCCTAACTGTTGATTGCAAATTGCATCTGATTACTCCTCTGTCACTATAAAGCTGAGAGTGTTGGGGTGCTAGCAGTCATCAGCACTTAACGTTTTGCAAGGGAGATTTAGGTATGGGACTCAGATGTAAAAATAATGCTGTCAAAGCATCTTTTCAGAGAAGCCTTATTCTGGGGAGAGTGTGTCTTGTGCTTCTAAACTTTCTGCCAACTGCATCTGCTCCTTCATTTGTTCTACCTATTCTGTTTGACTTATGTTTTATGCTTCAGTATATATCTTGATAGTGTGTCATAGCCAAGCAAGATTATAGAGATGAGCTGCACAGTGACAGGCCAATTAAGTAATAGGGATTGTTTCAAAACTTTTTATTTCATAGAAATTAATGTCTGACAAGTCTAATGGCTTTCTGGAATCAAAAGACTTAATGCTAATGTTTAAATAATGCTGATTTTTGTTAATGCCAGTACAGCTGGTACTAAGGAATAGCTTTTTCCTGTGTAATTGATGCAGCCTTTGTTTTGTTACTGTTGTTCATGTATCTGGGGACAGGGAGGAGTCCTAGATCAGACAAGGCTGTGGTGGTTACTGTTTGCTTGTAGTTCAAACAAAGCTTTTTGATAAGGACTTTTATTTTAGCAGGGCTTCTAAAGTATTATCAAATGTGTAAATAAAAGTTCTCTCTTCAAGTATCTGTAAGCAGGAAAGAGTGGTGGAGGAGGAAGCATCAAAAAGTAGGAGACCTAAATAGCATGGCGTGATTCAAAAGTACTTGAGATGTTAGATGCCTTTTAGAGAAAGCTGTTGGACCTGTTCAAATTGAGTAAAGGTCACCTAGGAGGTTAACAGACAGTAATTTGTAACTCTTACCTGAACAAAATACGCATTACAGGTATGGCTTAACTTGGGAATGTGTCCACCATTAATTCTGCCTGTACACAGAAAAACTTCTGATCTGGGCTTCCTCGGCTTGTAAGACTGGATTAGCTTGCACGGTTAGGATTTGGTGGACTAGTTCTCTTATGTTTGTGGATGGATCTTTCACTCACATAACAGGATGCAAGCAAAAATTGTGAAAAGCTTTTACAAAAAGTGATTCCCTCACAACATAGTTATCTGAGAAAATCCAGTGTCTCAGGAAGCTGTGCATGTGTACCAAGAAACATGGCCAGGTGCCAAAGCAGCGAAGACAAAGCAAAATGTGGAGCTCTGCACTGGGATTGGTAGCACACAACAGCAAGTAACATTTACTGCTTTTCCTAGGAAAAGAAGCATTTTCTTTTTTTGAATCTGGGTCTATCGTAAGACCTGGCATGTTTAGTTGCCATAAATCTTAATGTCTGAAATGAACTGAGCTAAGCAAAGAAGCCAGAATGAAAATTGGTTTCAGTGTTAACTGCTCAGCCTGTTATTGGCAACAAGATCATCTTGCAATTTGTGTTAACACTAACCGTAACACCTCTTTTTGCTTTTCTGTGAATAGTGAAGAGCATTTGCTTTGTGGCTGGATCTAGTTAAATGAAGTGAAGAAGAGTACCTCACCACATTTAGCCAAGCAGACTAACAGAGCTGCACGGGCTCAATATGCAGTATGCTTTGAGCTCTGCTGTCAGGTGTCCATGTACTCAGTGTGAGCAAGACTGGGATTGACTCAGCCTTGGCTTATTGTTGCCTGCAAACAGACTGAGCTCAATATTTCTTAGAAGATACCGTTGCATATATTTTCTGGTTAAGAGGCTAATTTTGAAAGCCTAAAGAATTGTCTTCCTGGAAAACAAGAACATTAGATGCATGCAGATGTGGATTGGCTTCAGAGGCTACTGGAGAATTTCTCTCCAGCTACTGGTAGCCACAGCTTCTGCCGTATGACTGTAAATGCTGACTGGCAGATAACCGCAGAGCACATGGAACTGGAGTTTTATGTAAGACACCAAAGGTGTGTGGGAGAGAAACTGGTCTGCTAGTATGTAAATATGCAACTGGAAGATAAGATTATACCAATTGCACAATCTTTTTGTTTTGATAAAAACTGGGAGAAGTACTGTATAAAAAGAAGATTCTCCTCATTGGCAAGAACCTTGTGAATTTGCAATAATTCCGCTTGGACAACCAGTGCTACAGTGTGTGTATTTCTCTTAGCTGTTCCTTCCCACCCTTCACTCAAAGTTACATTTCCTCTCATCTCCTCCCATACTGTGACACTCAGGAGTTCTTTGGTCAGGCGTGAAACCCTGATACAGGCAATGAAAACTGACTTGTAATGAGCACATCGTCTTGCCAGGATGACATTTTCTCCAAGTGAGTTACTGTTTTGTTCTGTGAACTGCTATGCTCCTTAGCCAGTTGAGCAAGTTATTGTGGGCTAGAGTGTGAGTTCTAGCTAGATCTCTTGCATAAGCAGGTTAAAACAGCATGCTTCTAGATTCAGTTAATAATTCAGGGTAAAACATTCTAGCAGTGTTAAATATAAAGTAGTGACTCTCAAATCAAGCCCACTCTTCTTATTTTGCTGCTAATTTTAAGTTTATCTCTGCTGTCACAGCTAAGGAGGTCTCTTTTCTAACGTCAAAAGCATGATCAGCAGAGTTTCTCTGTAGGTTTACCTAGTTTAACAGGTCTGGGATATTGATTGACAGAGGGAAAGGGTGTGTCTCTGGCACTTTCCTTGTCTGGCTAAGGGCAAGCTGTGTGTTATATGTGGGTGTGATTTGCTGTCCTTGCATAGCACAGCAGCTTGTCACTGTGCTGTAGTTTTTGCTAGCTTAGAGTAAACACAGCCTTGTGTGAAGGTGTCCCTCTTTCTCCCAGGAACATCTATCCAGTGAAAGTTCTTCACGGAAGACCTGTGGTTTGTTATAAATTTTGAAATTCCAGTTCAAGTACCTAAATTGTTGTGGGAAGATATACTTCCCAAGTAAACCACACTTTTCTTCTTTCTCTGTGCATTTCCCGCTATAGGTGTTCCTGTGCGTGTTCTTCGTTCCAGCTAATGCTAATTGCACTGTTCACCAAGATGGGTGCCTGCAGCTGCTGGGCTAAGAACCACCCTCCTCTGTGCTGAAGGGAGATGGTGGGGGGTTATGCTTGTTTCTTGGTACTGATATGATCTTCTGGTCCTCTGAAGGTGAACTGCCCGTCAGTCTCCTTGATGAGCTCAGGGCAGCACTGTGCAAGTGGCTGGAGATTTTAGAGAGTGGACTGGGAAGATAAATAGTGAATAATGCAATGAAGAAATGTGTCTTCTAGCTTGGGGACTTTCTGAAGGGATTTGTCGAAGTAAAGGGTAGAGAGTGCTCTGTAATAATTTTTCTTCCTACAGGTCTTTCAGAGTTGGTAAGGTCTTGTTAGAAACCATTTGAAAAACAATTCAAGCTCTCAGTAGTGGATGGCTGATTTAAGTCATTAGCTATTAGGCTATTATTGGTAGGAGCACACAGGTAGCCAGCCACCTTGTTTGGCAGCTTCTGTGCTGATGGGACAAGAAAGCTGGATTCTCTATTACCCATCCAACACCTCTGCTTGAATTAAAGGGCCAAGACCCTGCATTGCTCTGGTAGTCCCATTAGCAATCCTGGTCCCTCTCAGCCTCTTGTGACACCAGCCTAGTTCCCTGCTCTCTGCCTTGTGTGCATGTGTCTTTTCTGACATGGCTTACTGTAGGATGTCTGCATTGGTTTCTCGCTTCTTCTTAAAAGTTCTGGCTCTCACCATGCATATGTTAATTGTGTGTAGAGTAGCTGCTAAATTACTGTAATTTCCTGCCCTACAGATTAAAGAAATACTGGAATGTCCAGCATCTGCTTCATGAAAAGCTGAGCTGTCTGGGCACTGGAACGTGTGAAACTGGAATAGATTGCCCAGATAGCTGGTGGATGCCCTGTCCTGGAGCTGTTCAACGTCAGGCTAGACAGGGCTCTGTGACTGAGCTGTAGGTGTCCCTGTTCGTTGCAGGTGGGAAGCAGACCAGATGGCCTTCACAGGTCTCTTCCAACTCAAACCTGTGATTCTGTGAAAGATTTGGGAACCATGGTCGTGCCTGTCTAGTAAGTTGTCAGGATGTGATTCAAACTTAAGCTCTACCGAGTCAAGAGCAAAGCACAAATGCAGAGGAGAGATGTGACAAAGGATCTCCTGAGCTGCAGAGGATGAGACCTCAAGTTGGTACCCACTGCGTGACTGCTAGATGGCAAGTCAGTCTGCCTCATTTGTCCTGCTTGGCTCCTCCTGCAGTTATGAGAGGCAAGGCAATGAGATGCACCAAAAGGCTCGTGTTTCTAGCTGTACATTGGGCTGCAGGTGCAAGATTTCCTTCCCCTGCCCCCACCTTGAGCAGGGAAGTTAGCTTGATACTTTACAAAAGCAGGTTAATAATTAACAGCCCTACCCTGCAGGCAGCTCTGTGTCCTTTCTGCTGTACCCAGGGAGCGAGCTGAAAATGTGATTCTTTTTCTTCTTAGCTCAGTAGCCAGAGGGTTACCTGGGGTGGAAACTGTTATAATGCTGTGAGCCAGGGAGCTAATCTTTAGATTGGTTTTGTCTAAATGTTTAAGCAGCTGCTGCAGTTTGGTTTGCCTCTGTGGATAAAGCCAGCTGAAGTGATCATAAAATGGCAGTGTAAGGTCTTCTGAAATCCCATTGGCTCATCTGTACTGCCTTGTCTCAGCTATGTGGGAATGGTATTGGGTGAGGAAGCCCTACAACTAATGATGAAGTTCTGCAGCTGTATCAGGTGTTAGTTACTCTGTAGCTGTTTTCTCATCCTGCTCAGGCTGATTTGTGTTAAATACTGAACCAAAATAACCTGGTTATGCTTGCTTCTTTTCTCAAGCTGCTTTTGTTTACGTGGCTGTTTGTTTGTTTGTTTGTTAGGATTTTTGGTGCCAAGTGGGGACAATGAGAAGGTTCTTAAGACCTGGACATGATCCAGTAAGGGAGAGGCTCAAGCGTGAACTTTTCCACTTTAACAAGGTACAGTGCTATCCTCAACCTCCAAGAGATATGTCCATTGTTGCACAGTATAAAGGGAAGGGGAAAAAAAAACTGCTTGAGTGTGGGTGGAAAAGTTAAATATAGGAGAAATGGTTTGTTCAAGTTTTCTGTAGTGTATTTTTTTTCCCTCCGATGGTTCTGACTAGTTTTCTTTATGTTAATGAGCTTGCTCTTAGTTCCGGATTTTTTTGTTTGTTTGTTTGAATTTTATTTTAAAGCAAAAAGATGCTGTCTTGCTGCTAAGTGGCACTTGATGAAAGATGTTTGCTGCGACTTTCCTATACCCTTTTACTCTGAGTGTTCAGCACTTTGTCCAGCTGTGCTGTTGCTTGTCACTTTGTGTTTGTGACAGTGTATGTTTTAGCTCGTCTTTCCTGTACCACTATAAAAGTAATTACTTTTCTTACATACACAAGTAAGATACAATTTGTGATGCAGCTGAAGCCACAGTTCTTTGACTGTGATTATTTTTTGGGGTTATAAGTGTATCTCTGTTTTAAATGCAAATTTAAATCTTTGGTAGAGATGTGAGATTATCTAAGGCAGTACAGTGGCCACGAATAATTTACTCACTATTATCTTAGTCTGATTTTTGCATCTGTTCTTTTTTGCTTCCTCTTTAAGAGGAGAAACCAGTAATGGCTGTGCTGGCTATACAGCACTATGTGTTTGTCAATGGTTTACGGACTGGCTCAGCCTGGCAGCAATCTGAGGAGGAAAGCTAATTTACTGAGTAAGATATCGGAATGCAAATTAACACATTATAATACAGTATAATTGGAATTGAAGCTAATAAATCAAATAAAATGAGAGAGAGCTAAATGCTGAAGGTGAGATGACTAGGGAGCACCTGCTGCTGGGTCAGTCTGAAAGAGAAAAGAGCCTGTGTCTCATGACACATAAACTGTTTTTATTTTTCCCTCAGTGGAAAACAGAAAAATGCGAAGCTACTCAAAGCTCTCTGGAGTATGTAGTTCTTATTCTCTTTTGAGACAGGTATACTCAAAACTATCTATGATCCACAGAACTGGAGCATTAACTCTTGAACTCCCAGTGCACTACATGATGTTGTGATGTGGAATACCAATAACAAAAATCACAAAACCATGAGAGCGTTTTATTTTGTGCCCTGGACAGGAACACAGTGCATTTAACCTTGTAAGTGCTTAATATGAATTAATTCCTAGGCTAATGGGTGCTTAGAAAAAACCTATGTTGGGTATCAAAAGTATATTTGTAGGTTTTGAATTTTCAAAGTTTAAATGAAATTTTTCTGATAAGTGTAATGGATGAATGAAGTCAGGCTAGGAAATAATCTCTGATTCATTGAAGTGGAAATTTGGATGTTTGGAGACAAATGTTTTAGTATAATTTGGTACTAAAACACATGGCTTTCATGCACACCCACCTCCCATTGGAGAGATAAAAGAAACTCAAGGCTGCTTCGAACCTAATTTCTCCTTGCTAGCTTGAGAAAATGCTTGTGCAGATGCAGTAGAGATTTCAGTGAATGTAACTCAGTATTGAGTTGTTTGCATTTAGTTGAATACAATGTCAGCTTCAGAAGACGTCTCGGGGTAGGTCAGAATTGCTTAAAAGCATATGAAATTGTATGTAAGATGGAAAAAAACCCTTTGCTCTTTCAGAGATGTCTCACCCTTGAATAAGCCTTTTTTTTTTTTTTTTTTTTTTTTAAATGGGAATGTTTGGCTAAGCTTTACTTCCCAGAGATGTCCTGTTTTGCATCACCCAAATTAGTCTGTCTTTGAAAGAACAAACTTTTGCAGCAGAGTGAAAATTCCAGGGATGTTTGAACTTGGCATCAGAATTTGTGACTCCGTTTGATTCAGTCCTAAAGGTAAAAATGACATATTGTTTCTAGGGAGGTGACTACTTCAGAAAGTTCCTAGTGATTTACTCATTGCAACCTTGTGATTAAAGGCTTTACAAAATGCATTTTGCACTTCTAATCCAAGCAGACTTGTTCTTTTATAACAAGAATTGGAAGGATGAACCAGTGCTTTCACTTTACCCCCAGAGACTTTCATGTTATACCTTTTTCTTACATAAAGTTTCCCTAGTCTTGTGTCCCCTGTTCCAGGATTTCCAGAGACAAAGGATCCTTTGAAAGTCTGCCCTTTTGTACAATAAGCATCTGCTTGCAGCTAGGTAGACAGAGACAGCCTGAGAAAGTTGGGCCTCAGTTCTGACCCATTGAAAGTTGTGACTTCAAGGAGACAAAAATATTAGAGTACTTTCTTGTCTAATGTGCTATAAAAACAGTGTGCTGGTAAGCAAGTTTCCTTTAACGCTTACTATTTGATGCCTTTGAAACACTTCTGGTTAAGAATCTGCTTGGGAATTATTTAGTGTGACAGTGAAGTTGCTGATTAGATAAACTGCATGGCATATTCACACATCTTCAGTCTGACTACCTGTGCTGGTAGGGACTACGTAGTTGGTTTGTACCTTAAAAGTGCTGGGTATTCCTTCTCTAATTTTATTGCTTATTACAGAAGTTGAATATGACTGTATTATGGCATGCATGCTGTGGACTCTGTCTAGCCATACTGGACATAGTAATGGATTTTTTTTTTAATCAGTGTTTGATGGTTTTTATGGTGGTGGTGGCTTTCTTTGTTTTACTCCCTCAACTTTCAACATCTGTGATGTTTTACAGCTTCCTTCCTGTATCTATTCCATACAGGATGTAATACAAATGGTTTTATAGGATTGAGTGGGTACTGGACTAGCTCTCCAAATTCTCCATGAAGTTGAGTTTGTTTCCACAAGCACATTCTGAAGTTCTTCTAGTCACTTAACTTTGCGTATGTTTCTCTGTATGTCTAAGAACTTTCCGTATTTGTGCGTACCTGTTGCGAGAATCTCTTTTTAGCTCAGTGGATAGAACAAAGAATATGGTATGAATACTTGGCATTCTTCAAGTTTGTCTTGCTTTTAGAAGTAGTATCTGGATGTCTTTGGCTAAGTCCAAGCTCCACAGAAGACATGTCCATGCTGGCACCATCAGACTGGACAGTAGGGAACATAGGTGAAACAGCCTGTTTTACTGTTGAATGTTACCAAACTGGGAATGTTATATTTAATTCTTGGCCTTAGTTTTTCCCTCTTCTTTTCAGTCTTCTCAACTATTTGCTAATGGAGGTGCTGGATAGCTTACCTTAAGTACTGAATTAATGTTTATGCAAAGTGGATTTGACGCATACTGGCTTCACTGTTTTTCCAAACACAACATTAATAAAGGTGCAGAGCTCGTATGGCCTGTGGTTGGTGTGTCTGTTTTGTCACAAAACAATCTGATAGAAATGAAATGAGGAAGATGGCACTGAATTTCATCGGCACAGCTTTCGTGTGGGCTAGGAGCAACTGTTAAGCTTGGCTACATTTTTTGCTGCAGTAAATATGACTGGCATGAAGCTTTTCTGCTACTGACACTAGGCTCGACAAGTCTGACAAATCTATAGCTTGAGAAAAATGAAAATGAAGGCACCTCAAAGAAACAGAGAGGCCCTTTTGAAAAGGAGGGCATGCTTTACCACTCTGGTTTCTCATTTCAGTTCTGCTGAAAGGCTCCTTTGTAACCTCTCTGTGTCCCATCCCCTTCCCCCCCCTCCCTTCACTCCCCTTGCTGGGTGTACCTGCTGAGCAGGTGAAAGGGTTTACTGCTGTGAGAGAATGTGGCTATCTGAACAGCTGGCTTGATGGGATTTAGCAAATTAAAAAATGGGTCTTGGCTTTTAAATAAGTGCAAGAAAAAGGTCTGGGTTTATTAGTATGGTGAATGTGAATGCCTAGCCCTTGTGGTATCACAGACAGCTTAAAAGCCATTTTGTCTTATGGGCATCTTGATTGAAGATTCAAGGAAATCTTTAGTGTGGTTACACAATTCTTTATGGTGTAAAATAACAGGCTATGGTTTTTAGTGATCCTTTTTTATTGTGCTCCTGCATATGGCACTGTTTTCTGCTCTGCGCTTTCTAGCACATCCTCCTGATGAAGAGTTACTGCAGCTTTTATAAATTTGTCAATGGTCTTGGAAGGAAGGGTTTGTCTTATAAAGGAAACCCTGGGCAAAAAAATACCATCCTGTTAGTAGAACTGAACAATGAAACGGTTCTGTTACACAGTCCATAGGTCTAATATCTGAAAGTTAATGTAATTTGTGTAATATGTTTACAAATGAACACATCAAAACCAAGATACTAAACTTAACGTTGGCTTAATTGTATTGACAGCATCCTAACACACGGTATGGGATTGTCTATGTCTTGGTTTTCGGTTACGAGAATTACAACTCACCTTTCTTATGTTGCTGGCTGAAAGTAATCTCAGACTAGACACAATTCCTAACTGAGATTTCTTTAAAAATAACACCTGGTTCTGCTGGTAGACGGTGACTGTCAGCAGGTTGAAATGAAAATTAACAATGGGATTTCACTAGTCTTTCCCTACCCGCTTCTTCAGCCTTTTGGGAGAGCATGCAATGGTGTCTGTTGCTCTGTCTGATTCGTTGTTAGGATGTTATCTTGAATTTTCTTCTGAGAATCGTATACCGTGGCTTTGTACTCCAACAACTTTGCCAAACTAAACTTTTCTATGTTGCCTTAGTACCTGTTGTATAACAGAAATTCTTCGTGAATGTTAGAAAACAGTTCTGTTTCAATTCAGAACCCATAGTTACAGTTCTGAATTTCATGCAGTCTCCACAAATCTTGTCTGTAAGGACGGGCAGAGGTTGGCTCGGAACAACTTCAAGTGAGACATTAAGGAAAAGTTGACTTCTCGAGATTTGTTTTGAGCAGTATAAATTTAACACCTAAGTTACCTTTGTGGTATAGAAATGAATAAGGCAAGAGGTGAACCTGTAACAAAAGGAGATAAATTTGGCACTCTTGCAGCCATCAGTGCTAGTGTTAATTTACAAGTTAGCTCTTTCCAAACATTACGAGTTGGCAAGAGAAAATGTAGGAAATATTCCAATCTTTCCATTTTTTTGTGCTCTAAAATGGCTCATCTCCTCTTAATAGGACCTCCAACTGGGTTAGCCTGATGACTGAAGGGAAGGAGGTCTGATAATTTTTAAATTGTAAAGCAGCAGAATGGTCAGGACTTAAGTAGTCTGAGAGGCTGAGGTCAGGCTATCTTCCTATGCCTGTGTTTTTAGCAGGAACAGTTGAAGGGTATTACAGCAGCTTTTCAGCTGGGAGCACCTCAGGCTAATACCATGACCACACAAATGAAACCAGCTTAATATTTTTTTCTCGTGAAGAGGATTAAATTGGAAAATTGCTATTCAGGAAATAAAGTCCATTTCCTTCCATGGTGAATAAACCATAGAGCCAAGTGATGTGGTAGCTCTAACTCAACAAAATGGTGGTAATGGGGATGGGAGTGAGGCACAAGTATCTACAGAAGCAGACGGAGGGTTCCACTTTTTTTGTATGCATGCTCATTGGGCTGTTATGTGACCAGTTCCTCTCTGTAGCTGCCCAATTTGTCTTAGAAGAACACATTTTCCTAAAAGATTGAATCATAAGTATATCAATGTTTTCCAGGAAGCAGCTCTGTTTATCTTCAGGCACACATATCCTTCTTTATGTAGCTATACATTGTTGAACACTTACACATGCTTGATTTCTGTGATCAATTATGAGAGCTGTGCATGAGCATTTGTAGAAGTCTGACTGAACAGTCTTACAAATAGCTTGGCTGCAACCTGTAAATGTGGTAGAACATTTCTCCATAGCATATGAATGCATCAGCTCTGCTAATTGTGATGTATATGGCCTGCTCCAAATCTTGACCTTAATGCGATGTAAATTATACTCTGGGGAAGTCATTACAATCAAGCAATATACTGCTCCCCATGGTAGTCACTGGTGTCTTTTTTTTTTTTTTTTTAATTACCAAATGAATTTCTCTGAGGTAGGTAGAGCAGGCTCCTGCTCTTGTTGAAATCTGATGTTCTTTCTGCTACCCTTGGAAAATGGATATCAGTCATAGTAGTTTTCCTGACTTTCTCGAAATCTATTTAGCTTTCGTGGTGAGTATTGGTGTTTATTCAGTGCTTCATCATAGCTTTGCACCATTTCTTGATGTCAGTCAACAAGAGAAGGTCATGAAGACTGACTTTCTCAGAATTTAACAGGTAAGGCTGACTCTGCAAAAAGAAGTAGTTGTATTAGGCTTTGATGTTATGCTGAGCAGGTGGCTTACAGAAGTAAAGTTGATGTGGGATGATAGTGTATTGTGTTGACTAAGTACTACTTACACAGTTATAAATAATACAAAGAGCTGTTTGGGTTACTGTTTTCAGAGTATTGCTTTTCCATTTCTGTATTTCAGACTGCTATGCCATATATAAGTTATAGGTTTTTTTATCTGTATACAACGATGTGCATGAGATGTGCTGTTGATTGTGATTTTTCTTTCTCTTTGCCAGACTGTGGAACATGGATTTCCCCATCAACCCAGCGCATTGGGCTATAGCCCATTTCTCCACCTTATGGCCATTGGAACACGATCGGGAGCTATCAAACTGTATTCCTTTGAACAATTTCAGCTAGGTTTCTCTGACAGCATAGGAATTGTGAAGGCTCTTTAAGTAGATCTAAGTACAAAATTTGCAAACAAGAGTTACTGAACATTGGAGCAGATTGTCTAGGTTTAGATTTTGGTTTAATCAGAATGCTGAGGGCTGAACTATTGCTCAAACAGGAGCTGAGTTTGATGCTGATATCAGAAAAAGCTCTGCTTTTGTTGTGCAGAAGGTCAGACAACATCTGGCCGAAGTTTAACAATCCTTCACATTGTAAATTCCCTGGTTGTTTAAATACTGGGGGCAGGCTTTATGTCTTCTTTTGTCTTTTTCTTTTTTTTTTTTTTTTTCCTTTTCTTTAGAGTGATTGTATTTCAGAAGTTAAATCCGAAGTCAGAAATGCCTTCAGCTTCCTGTATTTGCAACCATACAGGATTCATAATTCATAAATACTGAAAATGGTGGGTGGTTTTTTTTTTTTTTTTTTTTTTTTTTTTTTTTTTTAGCTAAGGCAATGGGGTCCAGTCTGATTTTTTGCATGTATAGAAGGCAGAGAGGCAGATTGCTCATCCCAGAAAAGTTGGTGTGCTCTCCTCCTGCTTCATCATTCCTGGTGCTGTTTGTATTCAGAGGCTGGACTCCACATGCAAGCAGTAGCCAACTGTCTCTTGGTTACAAATAAGCAGGACTGTAGTGTCTGGGAAACCATTAAATGTCTCCAAGGGAAAAAGCAGAATATTAAAAAAATAGGGTCCAGACATATCTTCTACGTTTGCACAAAAGTGCATAAATTTAACTTCCATGCTCTCCTGCAGTGTGCTATAAGCACATAAAATCAAAGTAGGCTTTTTTTTGTTTTTTTTCCAGTCCAGACCATTGACAGTACAACATGGTTTCACACTGATCTCTCTCCATCTAGCTAGCTAGCATGTCTCTCATCAGTTAATTGTAGGTGTGGATATTCTTAAATACTATAGAACCTCAACAAACCCTTCAGATATGGTGCTCCTGGGGTGGAGTTCATGGGTTTACATGAAGAAAACAATACTGTAATGCAAATTCACTTTATACCTGACCAGGTGATTGTATTTTCAGTGTTCCTGTGACTTTTGTGGACTTCTATTAAATAGGTGTTGAGTTTATTCCTGGTAACTGAACATGAGTTTATTCAGCTGCCACTAGCCTGTAATGCTTATCCCAGTATTCTGTGCTCTCTGTGGCACTTGTTGCTGTGGAGATCCTTGGATGTCCCTTTATTATTTGTAACTTAGTCATTTATCTCAAGTAATGTGGTAGGAGTGGTAATAAGGCCGTAGTAGTTCAGGCAATCTGCTGTAGGAATTATAACTTTTCCTTTTTCAGCCCGTATAATTTTAGTAGGACTGAGTGGTATATTGCAGAACAGAAGTGCAGCTGCTGCTGAGCTGATTTAACTCTTTCAGCAGTTAAGCTCAATACTGCTGATCTAGCTGGCTCTGAAGCTTGCTTCCTGTATGTGTTTCTGATTACTGAATCTTGCTTTTGGAGATTGCTTTACAGCTATTGACATAAACTAAAATTAGGAAGGGCAGAGTTTTCCTGGTGGCTGCTGGTTGTCTAACCACTTTCCCTTCCCTTGACTGGCAGACTGGTTTATTGGCCATGTATTTTGTTGTCCAGTGCCCTCAGTGTAGCACAAGTGGCTTGTGCTGAGAGGGATTTAATTCTTGAAGTGGTTTTGGGTGTCTGTTTGCTTAACTACTGGTGTATCCTGAAACTCCCATGGGGAGCGTTGCGCCAGGTGTGGCTTAACAGGCAAAATGCTTCAGTTTGAACATTCTGCCAAGCAGGGCTGGGCCCATGAAAGGACTCTGACACAGCTTTCCAGAATGAGGTTGGACATGAAGAATGCAAAGAGTGTGGTGTAGTAGTCTGTATCAGCCCCACCCAAAGCTGGGATGTGTTGCAGCAAACCATGCTGAGCGAGGTGGTGAACTAACAGCTTGGAGCTGCATTACTGAGCTTTACAGCATAGGCCGGTCTTTTTCCAAAAATCTAACTTCTTACATTCTCCCTCAGTGATAACCTATGCCCTTGTCCTGTAGATGAGGGTTTTCAGCCTTTAGACTAATCCTTGTCTTCCTTCAGATCCTAGCTGTTAACCAGCAGAGCTGCTGCAGTGCCGCTGAATGATGCTCTATGTGTGAGTGTGCATATCCTGCTCCAGCAGAGAGAATTATTTACAGCAGCAACTTAATCATTAGGTTTTCTGTATTGTATTTGATGTTGTGATTCTGAGAAAAGTTGTGTGGTATTTTAGTGCCAGCTGGTGACATTACTAGATGATAACAGCTTGCATCTCTGGAGCCTGAAGCACCACAGTGGAGCATCTGAGTTGCGGGAAGATCATCGCTTCACACTGAAAGGGCCACCTGGGTAATCTTCAAGAATGGTTTTGAACTGTATTTGGTTTAGCAAGGAGGAAAATTGTTTTAGCTAGGGTTTGTCTTGATCTTACAGATTTTGATTCCTATGAGCTCCTTAAAGGGGCATACTGCTGGGAAACCAGCAGGAGTTGGTTAGGGCTTGGGAGGCCTTTTAAGATTCTACGAATGTAATTGTAAGTTTCTGGGACAAAAATTCTGTTTTTAAATTTGCTGTTGTGTTGTCTTAAGGTGAAGCATATCTGTACATATGTTAAGTCAGACATAAATACTGATATGATTTTATTTTCATTTGATCTTGCCAGTTTTTGAGGGAGCTATATTTAGCTTGTTTGGAGACTGCTTTATAAGAGAGACTGCTGTAAAAGGATATCTTAAGTCTTTGTCCGCACACTTGTCAAAAGTCTTTTGATGTAATTCATCTTAATGCTAGAATTTGACTTCAAAAAAGTATGCCTGGCTCAAAATCTCTGCCCATAGAACAAATGACACTTGTAAGTACCCTATTGAGTTGTTAGTTCTTTCAAGTTTGGTAGACATAACTGTCTTACATGTAGCTAACTAGATTCTTTACATCTTCAGCTCTCCGCCAAGCGCCACACAGATAACAGCTGTCCTTCCCCACTCCTTGCGGGAAGTCTTGTACCTTGGCACGGAGAGTGGCAGCATCTTTGTGCTGGAGCTGCCATCCTTCAGAGTCCTGGAGGACAGGACCATAACTTCTGAGGCTGTGCTGCAGTGGTGAGTGAGCAGACAGGCACTGCTGTGTAGATGTGAAATCCCATGAGCGGACATCCTTTGTTCACGTGTAACCCCCTATTAAATACCGGGGCCTTGCTGTTGTATTATTCATTATCCAAATCTGCAGGATTTCTGTGAAAGTAACTTTTGGCCCTTATGTACAATTTCAGGCCTGGTCACCCCAGTGCTGTCACTGTAGGGGTGCAGAGCTTGGGTAGAACTATGCGGTGTATATTGGGAGTTAATCTATGAGCCTTGTGCTCTGTTAGTTGTATGCAATGCAATCTTGGGATCCAGTCCTACAATTCATTGTAAGCTTTGAGTGAAGTGGGGGAAATGCTGCATGCAGGGAGTCTGATTTGGCAGGCCTTACATAAGGTTTTTCTGCTTCTTGAAAGATTTATGAAAAGATTATTCTTATACTCCTCTGACTGCATTTTATTGCTTAATTTCTTATCTACACTTCAACTGTTATTACACTTGTATTTAGTTATTCCAGAAATAAGCCTCTGTTTTCTCTTCTGCAGGATACCTGAAGATTACTGTAACAGACGATCATGTGAATTGGTGGAAGCCCTTCAGGAGCATCCTAAAAATCCTAAACAGATCCTGATTGGGTATAGCAGGGGCTTGATTGTCCTCTGGGACCGGCAGAATAAAAAAGTGACACAATATTTCCTGGGCAGCCAGGTATTAACCCAATCCAAAGGTAGTTCTTGTGGGAGGAAGAGATTTCCTCTCAGGGCACTCTGTAGACAAGTGAATGCAGGAAGAGCGTGACAAAGCTTATTTCCCCTTCTGCCCCCTTTTCCCCTCCCCCCCCCCCTTTTCTAACTTGAGAGTACATCGTTGTCTCTTCCTCTTCAGCAGCTGGAGAACCTCTACTGGCAGAGGGATGGCAGTCAATTCATTAGTTGTCATTATGATGGAAGTTACAGCCAGTGGCCAGTATCCAGTGACAACAGGCAGTCTCTGCCTCTGGAAACCCTTATGCCTTATGGTCAGTAAGTGAGGTTTAGTTGTTTCACGTTCGTTCACGGGCTGACTTTGAGCCTATGTGGTATATTCACAATGGATTGTCCGTAGTGTTTAATCCTGATGGCAGAAGGCAGAACTGCTGTTTTAATGGGGTGTGAGCCTAGACTAATTGATTTCAGTCCAGCTGTTCCTTGGATTTTTTTAACTCCCTTGGATTGTTGAGTCAGTCTTGAACGTGAAGAGCAAATGTGCTTGAAGAAATCTGTGTCCTTTATGAACAAGGGTGTTAGTGATTCTGCTTACTGTTTTAGTTCAAGTGTCCTGTTCAGCAGGAGTTGCTTGGATCTTCTGTAATTAGTAGTGAGCTCAGCATGCTTTTTGATGACCTGAGAAGTGATGAAATGATGCCTCTGATTTTCAAAAACACATAAAATGTGGATGACCTCATCTTTCAAGCATATAGAATCTTTAGAAATCCTATCACTTTTAAAATAATTTCAGGAATTGTCTGTTTTTAACCAGTCCTTTCTCTAATCAGCTTCTACACCCCATTAGCCATCAGCAACAAAGTTCAAAACTTCCCGAGCCCCCTAAATATTGTTTTCCTGAGGAGTAACTGTGATCAGCAGGTCTCAGCAGACTTGTCTGATATGGCTTGGTCTGGGGAAGTTGTGTTTACTAGTTAAGTAAACTAATTTTCTTGGATGCTGAGATGACTTATGTAAAGCAGAGTAGAGAACTTCTTAAATGAGGATGCACTTCTTGAATTATGGGAACTAACTCTGTCCTCTTAGGTCCTTTTCCTTGCAAGGCCATCTCCAAGATCTACTGGCAGACAACAAGGAATGGGTAAGGTTGTGATATAACCCTTCACCCTTAGCATTGGGAAGAAGTACTTAAAGTGTACAGTGTGCAGTACCATAAGAGCACTTCACAGTAACTTTTTAAGATGTATATTTTTCTTGATCGAAGTTTAACTTGCATTATGTCTTTGAAGTTATGCTTGCTCTTTACTTCAGCATATGCCACTGTCTTTCTCTTAAGGCTTCCTTACATTATATTCCAAGGAGGGATGCCCCGGGCTAGTTACGGTGACCGGCACAGTATCTCTGTTATTCATGGCAGCCAGCAGACAGCCTTTGACTTCACATCACGAGTGATAGACTTCTTTATCATCTTCAGTTCAGAGCCTACTGCAGGTATGTGGTCGCAGGTCATCATGGAAGAGCTAGAATAGCTGTGTACTCATCTAGAAATCTGCCTGGTGTAAGTAACTTATGAATTGTGAGGAAGTTTAATTGTCTGGGGGCTTTTTGAGACTCAAAGAAAGAGATTTTGTCTTTTAAAAATAAAATGTAAAATACTGGCAGAACAAATGGGCTCATTACATGCGTTAAAATATTATCTACTTCATTAGTAAGAAAAGTTCATGTCTGCATAAGCTGGACAGTGGACATAACCAGGTAGTGAAATCAGGATCTGAATATTGCTATTTGTAAATTGCATTTCAAAGGAGGCAATCATTAAAAATAGAGTTTACTCCTGCTGAGAAACTGTTTCTTTTGATTGTTTCTTTTGATTACTACCTGAATTTATGATTAGGGCTCTGAGTAATAAATCAGCTGAGGGTGACAGAACCCAGGTAACAATTAATATATCTACAGGAAATTTAAGTCCGTGTGTAGCTCTAAACGTGTCGATGAAGCAGGGGTCTGCATGAGCCAAAAACCTACTTGCAGCTCTTCACTATTTAGAGAACTTAATTTACTTGCTGCTGGTGAACCTGAATGTAAACAGTTCTAATAACGAATAGTACTTGTTCTGCAACATGTTTTGTTTGTCAGATTTTTTTACTTCTGTTAAAGAACTTCTTTGCCTTGTCTTCTACTGTCCCATGAAATTGTCAGGATTTTTTCCCAAATGCTGGTGTAGTCCTTGTTTCTGGTTAACTTGGAGAAACTGAAGATAAAATTGCTATTTCAAGCTCCACAAATGTGCAGTGTTGGAAGTTGCATCCAAACTTCTGCAGTTTGTTCTGATCCTTTTAGTAGCTTGTCAGCAAATCTGTGTTGCTGAATCTTCCCAGGTTTTCTGGTTTGCCTAGTTGAATATTTTCCAAACCTATTTGTCTTGCATACCGTGAGTAGTGCTTGTGACAGCTCTCAGCATGTGCTGTGTAGTAGCAGGCATTCAAAATTGTGCATGCGGGTTGATTCCTCTGGCCTATTGTATAAAACAGACTACAAATCTGGTGAAGGAATGTCTTGGGAAAGTAGGCATGAAGGGTTTTCATTTATTTATTTATTTTTTTTTATTTTTCCCTCCTTCTGAACTTCTTTTGCAGGCCTTCTTAAGTCATTAAATAGGTAGAGCGTTACTGAGATGAACTGCCTGTATATATTTGTTATTCTACTCTTTACCTACACAAGGATGCTTTTTATAAACATCTCCCAGTTGTGCTGAACCATTAGTTTGAAGCACTGTTTAGCTTTTTATCACTAGAGAAACCAGTCATTTTTTATGAATGGCAGAGATTCTAGATTGGCTGTTTCTAATCATATGCAGCAATGAAATTTTAAGTCCCTTTAGGATTAAGTAACTGAGATTAAGAAGCTTTATATTTATACTTCCCAAGGATTGAAGTATGCAGTTAAAGTATTTTCTAGTGGCTCCTGTCTGTAGCTGCTACGAGGAACTAAAGCTGTGGCACTTAAAAAAAAAAAAAAAAAAAAGTCTTTTTTACAATAAAATGAGGTTTCTGTGGTTGATGAGCTTTCTTGTGGCTAGCTTGCCTTGTTTCCCCTTAAGCAGTCTTCCCTGCAATGGCAAGATGAAGGTATCTATTACATATAAAACTCACTTAATTTAATAAGCACAAAGCTCATGTGTTGCAGCATGGTGGTTGGTGATGATTTTCCTTTAGTCTACATATGCTGTGAAAACAATTTTATAAAGCACTAACACTGTTTTACTTTTTATTAGCACATGGATGGGTGTATGTCAGTCACGGAAAAAAAAACTAGTTATGCTTGCTACTTTAGCAGCTTAAAATAGATGCTTGTAATAAGCAATGAGCTCGAATATGTTCTTTGTATGGAAAAAAATATTTAAAAAAATAGTATATAAGGTTAATATTGGCAGTAGTAGATATATCGCAGGGCTGATCAGTGCATGATGTTACAGGTAATATCATATCTGTGCTTCATCCAGAAGTCCTTTGGAAACCACAAATGATAGCACATAAGAAAGCAACTAAAACTGAATGTAGAACTTTTATTTCATTAAGAACCTGAACTTAGTGTTGCGTTATGGCTGTTGCCAGTCAGAGATGAATCTTGGGATATCTAAGTGTGGAGCCAAGTACTGTTTACTTGGAGTTAATTCTACTGAATGAATAGTCCTGGTATGTGGTTGCTTATAGACACGCATTTTTACAAGTATATTCTGGGGGAAGTGAAAGTACAAGATAGTAGGGATTGTCAGTGAAGAGCTGCAAGTAGGTTTTTGGCTCATGCAGACCCCTGCTGCATTAACACATTTAGAGCTACACATTGACTTAAATTTCCTGTAGATATGTTAATTGTTACTGGATCCATTGTTTTGGTTTTTCGCACCAGTTACTATAGTAGCTATCGTACATGTGCTACTGTAATACAGTCCTTGCAGACTAATTTTTTTCCACTTGGTTTAATTATTAGTTACAAAGAAAAATCTTCTTGATTGTGTCCGATGTCACCTAAAGGTTATAGTAATAAATCTCTTTTTAAATCTTGTGTGTATGTACATATATATACATATAGGATGATGTTCACACTCTTTAAAAAGTGCAGAAAATATGGTGCAACATGCTAAAATCAGGGAAAATTCCTGAAAAGAGAGCTGAATTGGAAACACTTGTCAGCTCAGGAAGAGGAACATTCTGCAGAACCCAAGGCATTACTGTGTTTAAGCAGCTTAGCTTAGATGAACTATGGTTCTAGCAGCACTAAGTGGGTCACTGCTGGGCTATATGCACTTCTGTCCACCGTATGCTGTTAATTAACAGTAGGAAAGTCTAGAGTTCTGGCTGTATCTGTCTGTTGCAGTGAGTATGAACTTGTATTATTTAGCATGGATTATGTTGATTATGTTTTATTCTTCGGTATAATCCATACAGTCATTCTGATTGTCCCAGCAGTGGGGTGAAGAAACACAAATCTTTTAGTATCTTTAGATTTATTATTATTGGTGCCTTAATAAGCCCAATAAAAACAGAAATGTTTAGAGGTTTTGCCAGCGCAAACACATTTCTGTAGAGCTCCACGATTGCAGTTTTAGTATAAACCTTACCAGAAACTTGATTATATTAATCTTGGGTAGTAATTTTTGTCAATATCAATGAATCTTGTTTCTGCAGAGTTTGATGATCCTTCTGCTATGGTGGTGCTGGCAGAAGAAGAGCTGATAGTTATAGACTTAAAATCTGACGGCTGGCCAGCAGTCCATCCTCCCTACTTGGCTTCTCTCCACTGCTCAGCCATCACCTGCTCACACCATGTCTCCAACATCCCATTGAAACTGTGGGAGAGGATTATCAGTGCTGGGAACAAGCAGAATGTTCACTACTCGAATATGGTATGGCTGCTTTAAAGGTGCATGTGTTCCCTTATATTTAATATGAATTTGACTGCTCATTATGTGGGTGGTCTGTGCTGCTGACTGCATGTGGAGGGATGAATCCTCAGCAGATGCTGTCCTGCCTCTTAATAGAGTTGAAAAGGGCTCTTTTTTTCCCGGAGCACCACCAACAGTTACTCACACTGGGGGATTAAAACATGATATTTTTTTCAGGCTTTAACAAGCTAGAAGGGAAATCTGAGTGTTCTCATCTATCAGTTGTAACAAACTTCTGATTTAGAAGCATGGAGCTTTCGGCACAGCTTCTTGGAAGAAATGTGTAGAGTGTCTTGCACTAGAAGGCACAACAGGAACATCTAATCCAAACAAAAGCTATAACAGCAAGAACTGTTTCACTTCCACTTGCGCTGAAGTTCATGCTCTCCTGCTGGCAGCATGTTCTCTTCATGCTGTCAGTGCCTAGGAAGTCACTGTCTTCCCTTAATGTATTTGTAGCCGTGGCCGATTGATGGTGGCACCAACATAGCTCCTGATCCTCCTCAGAGGGACTTGCTTCTAACAGGGTACGTACTTATAAATAAACAAAGGAGCCATTTTCGCTTTCTTTTCTTTGTTCGAACTGAGGATTTTGTATAAGATTAATGTCCACTTATTTTGTGGTGAGAAGGCTGTGGCTTCACAAATCTCAAAGCTGGGTTTGCTAGCTTGGTAAGGCTAACTAAATCTGCTGAGTAACAGGATGTGGCAGGCACGCATAAGCCTATAACATTGTTTTATTTGTGATTGTGAAGAGTTACCTGTTCTTCCTCACAAACGCTACTGTAGAAGTGCAAGCAGTAATCCAGATTGGTTCAGAAGGAGCAATGTAAATGCTGAACTTAGTCTTGCAGGTTATGAAGCTTTTCTTTCTTCCATGCAGACATGAAGATGGCACTGTGCGGTTCTGGGATGCATCTGGTGTGTGCTTACATCTCCTTTATAAGCTAAGCACAGTGAGAGTATTTCTCACAGATGCTGACCCCAATGATAACATGAACGCAACGGGTGAGGATGAATGGCCTCCACTTCGCAAGGTAGGATACTTGCTGCTTGTGGAAGCTTTCTGAAAACCTGAGCAGTTTTGATGTTTTGGCATAATAAATGCATCTGCAAAATTGTGTTCTCTCACCTAGGTTGGTACCTTTGACCCCTATAGCGATGATCCTAGACTTGGGATCCAGAAGATCTACCTGTGTAAATACAGTGGATACTTGGCTGTAGCTGGTACAGCAGGGCAGGTACTGAAATAAACCTTGTTTTTTGTGCAGATTGTCACAGTGTAACTTGAAGATATGTTAAAGTCGCAGTGAATTGATTCAGTTGCTGAAAATGTTTTTTGTAGTTCTCTGCTTTCTCAGATTCGTCTTTCAGATTTTAACTCCTTGCAAGTTCTGAGAAGTGCTATGGTTTTGCAACTGCTGAGAAGGCCTGCAGCTTGGAGGACTGCTTGAACAATAGAAGCTGTGGCAGAACTTGTCCTCTTTCTTTCAGGTACTGGTGATGGAACTGAATGATGAAGATGCAGAACATGTTGTTGATTATGCTGAAGCAGATCTCCTGCAGGACCAAGAGGGCTATCGATGGAAAGGTCATGAGAAACTGAAGACTCGAGATGGCTCTGTTCAATTTGAAGCTGGTTTTCAGCCATTTGTCCTTGTCCAGTGTCAACCACCAGCTGTGGTCACCTCATTGGCCCTTCACTCTGAATGGAAGCTTGTGGCCTTTGGTACTAGTCATGGGTTTGGGCTGTTTGATCACCAGCAGAAACAACTAGTTTTTGTCAAGTAAGTATGTTCCTTCTGGGTAATCCCCTATTAATGATGATGTGAAATTGCTAACTGAGCATGTCATGAGAAGAGGTGTCTTGAGAGCAATCAGTATAAGAAGCCCTGCCTCATTTGACTATGTCCTTCGAGAGCCTCAAGAACATAGACGCATTATTGTACAGTCATTTGTGTATGTTCTGTTAGACTCTTGGGAGTGTAGAAAGTGAGAGTGCGTCTCTGACCTTTCAGATGTACACTTCATCCTAGTGATCAATTGGCTTTAGAAGGCCCACTATCTAGGGTGAAGTCCTTGAAAAAGTCCCTCCGTCAGTCATTCAGGCGGATTAGAAGAAGCCGAGTGTCCAGTAGGAAGCGACGAGGACGTGGTGGAAATACCTCAGAGGTGAGGAGCTTATTTTTTTGGGTCCCATCTGCTTATGACGTGGAACGTGTAGGCTCCGATTCATACTGCCTAGAGCAGGAGATCATTTGCATACTGTTATCTATTGGTATGTAACAGCAAAAATGACTTATAGTGCTACTAGCTATTAAATAAAAATAGAATTTTAGTGAAAATATACTCTTCTTGAATTGAACCTATGATTCAGAATATACCTGATCACTGTTATGGAGGTGTCTTCCTGTTCTTTTGCTGCCCTTCCTACTGTTACACTCTAATCCCTACATCTCTTCATCTTTGAAGATACATGAAGCAAATGCCAGATTTGATCAAGACATGTTGCAGGAAATGGAACTGGCTCCAGTCCAGCGGAAGATTGAAGCCCGTTCTGCAGAAGACTCTTTCACTGGCTTTGTGCGCACCTTATACTTTGCTGACACCTTCTTGAGAGACAGTGAGTAGAAAAAGCATCTCCTTTCTCCTGGATTTTTTTTCTTCCTTTTGCTAAGGAATACATTAGGATTTACTGCCAGGAAATGACAGTGTATTCTGTATCTTACTTTGTATTATGCTGAAAAACTAATATAGAACAAGGGCATCTCTTGTCATGCAGAATTGTTATCTTGCCATTCTGGCTGCTGGCTAATCCAAGGCAAGCAGTAGTTCATCTTTGGATGCAGTCTGTATGTATGGTTTTCAGATGTGACTGAATGACTTCTAAGTATAAGCTTTTCTGTTTCTCATTGCTCTGGAGTTCATCCTTGCCCCAGCAGAGAAATTAATTTTATTGAGAGTGATGGCAACTGTGCATCAGAGTCCAAGCTGACACTGTACCGAAGTTTCCCCTTGTCATACCTGATACAAATGTGTAAAATGGATGCAGTAGTTGTGGTGAATGACGGAGGCACAATTCTTTTCCTTTTGCTCGCATTCTATGTTCAAGCTTCAGAGCTTCCAACAGAGGCCTATTGGAAAGAGAAGCGCTAAGAACGTGTAGTTTCCCTGGCAAGTCTGCCGTAATATAAAGCTATTCAGGATGCAGACAAAGGGAGGATATAAATAACTAGTGTGTGTCTGAGGTGGCTGGTTCATGAGCCCTCTTGTTGCTCTAGGCTCCCGCCACTGCCCATCCTTGTGGGCAGGCACCAATGGAGGTACAGTCTATGCCTTCTGTTTACGTGTTCCGCCAGTAGAGAGAAGGATGGATGAACCTGTCAGGGCAGAGCAGGGTAAGTATGCTTTGTGCAAGTGAGTGTCCTTGTGGATCTGAGCTATTGCTTGCATTGCACATCTTTAACCATGCAAACAGGAAGACAAGGTAGCTTAATTACTGCTGTTTGAGAGTGGAGCTAAATGTAGCAGCATCTGAGTTAGGTGATGTTACAGTAAGTGAATTGTAGCACTTATCTGATGCACTGTAGCTTTATTTCCCACTGACTTCAGAAATCTAAACTTACATTAGCTGCTACTGAAGTTTAACATTAAGCCACAGTGCACATACCCTATTTTGACAGCTCTACCTGTTATCTTTATGTAATAATGGATACTGTTTAACAAGAACCATTTGTGTTCAGATATCCTTTAACTCCTAAATCATATAGAAATCTTTTTTTAGTCAGTGTTTCTGTAGAAATGGTGAATAGGTCTCCAGCTCTAAGAGGATGTGAGTGAATTTTTAATAGCATCTCTGACTGCACTCTTGTTTTCTTTTTATTTTTCATCTTGGCTAGCCAAAGAAATTCAACTCATGCACAGGGCTCCTGTTGTGGGTATTCTAGTCTTGGATGGACACAACATACCTCTCCCAGAACCTCTGGAAGTATCGCATGACCTTTCTAAGAGCCCTGATATGCAAGGCAGCCATCAACTACTGGTGGTATCTGAAGAGCAATTTAAGGTATTATTCAGGAGGTACATGTGGACTTGTGCCTAAGATCTGCTAAAGTCCTGCACAGTGTTCAGTGGCAGGAGAATTCTTGGGAATGGTTATTCATCAGTACTTGAATAACACCTCTGGGATGGCATTTTTATTTGGTACAGTCCATAAATCAGGTGTACAGTGACAAATTGGATGTTCTGCATAATAATGTGCATGCTGTACATACACATTTTATTCCTGTGTTTTTAATTCTCTTTACATGAGGCAGCTTCTGCTTTTGGGAAACAGCTTTTGGCGTGGTTAGTAAGTTGGCTGTAGCACTATATAGAAGCACAGTTGGTATGCATTTCCATGAAGCAACCAAAAAGTTTGTTTTGGTATGCTAATCAGTCAGTGTAGAGAAGGCTTTGAGTGACTTGCTGTAGGCTTTTCTATACAGAAGAATGCAGTTAGTGTAAACCCATTTTTTTCTGTAAAAAATTTGTAATCAAATGTGAAAGGATTTTGAGATGCTTTTTTAGTAGAGAAATGCAATTTGCAGCCTGAAGAGTAAAATCACCAATTATCAGAACAAGCAGATTCAGAACAGAAACAAATTATAACACTGACTGTGGCTGATTACTTCTTGTGCCATGGGCAGGAAGCTGGATTGACTCAGATTACAGACTCAGATTAGTGTGTATTCACTGTGAATGAAAACACTGTTAAAGGAAGGAGCAGACTTGGGGTGCAGCCATGGCCTTTGTTCAGGAAGGAGGCATCAAGATCTTGTTTCTGTTGACAGGTCTTTACACTGCCCAAGGTTAGCTCAAAACTGAAGCTCAAACTGACAGCACTGGAAGGCTGTAGAGTACGAAAAGTGATGGTTGCTAACTTTGGCAGCTGCAAGACTGATGATTATAGTGAAAATGACCTGGCTGTCCTGACTAACTTAGGAGATATTCAGATAATCTCGCTGCCCTTCCTCAAGTTACAGATTCGCTACCCTTGCATCCGTAAAGAGGATGTGAGTGGCATTGCATCCTGTGTCTTCACTAAATATGGTCAAGGTAAGGTATGCTTCTCTCAAAATACCGTACCCTACCGCGTGTTTCAAACAATGGAACAGTGATTACAGGGCTTATTGTTTAGAACTGACTGTGTTCTGGCTATCTTCTTGGTGTCTGGAGATAGGCTCTCTAAGCAGCAGGATCTGTAAAAATTGTCTCTTATTACCTGTGGTTCAATACTCAGAAGTGTGAAAATTGACATCCAGCGTTTTATGGCTGTTGAAGGCTCATCTCTTCTTCACTGTTCAGTTTTTACATCTTTTTCTGCTGCTTTTCAGGAGTGTGAGCATTATCTTTCAATATAATATTGCTCAGCCTCTAGGCTACCCACTCTGTGGGAAACCAAGGTAATGTCTTCCTCAATGAGTCTACCTTATTTAAAGTGGAGGAAATGCAAGCCCTTTATGATAAAGAAGTCCCCTTAAGTGATCTTTTGTTTGCTTTTTGGCTAAGCTCTGTTTTCCCAGACTCAATATTTGCAATTCTCTGCAGGTTTCTATCTCATCTCGCCATCGGAGTTTGAGAGGTTTTCCCTTTCTACCAAATGGTTAGTAGAGCCCCGGTGTGTTGTGGATGTGCCAGAATTTTCAAGCAGCAATCACATGCACGATATGTCTGTCGTGGGTAATGCAAGAAAATCCAGGTAAAGCCTGTAAAACTCTGGCATACCAATTGCATCTGAACATTGAGATCTGCTCCTGTGTTGCAGTTGGTGCAAGTAAGACAGTGTTATGAGTTCTTGTAGTCTGTTTCCCTTTTCAAGTTGGTGGAAGCTTTTCAGTGACAACGTTCCTAGATGGATTGGAATGAGGAAATGTAACCTCCCTGATGGTTTTCCTGCTTGCAGTACAGCTGCTAGGACAAAGCAGTCAAGCGTTGGGGTTGTTGTCCCTAAGCTAGAGTCGTAAACTCTAAGCTCTAGCTTGTATTACTTGTTCCCCAACAATGTCAGACTGACACCTGATTCTTGGAGATATGGGGGGGGGCTCTCTTCTGCTGAAGAAGTTAAATTATTGCTTTGAGATAAAATCTAGTGTTCCTCCTTTCAGAACTTCAGCAAATAATGGTAGACTATTTAGGTTCTCTTATGTCCATATAATTCTTATCAACAACAAATAATGAAGTCCTTAGTACATCCTTGATCAACAAGCCGTTTAGTTAACATGCAGTGGAATTTCTTGTAGCTGCCAAGAGGATTCGTGAATTCTCTGCACCTCCTGCCTCAGAGTCAGTGTTTGTTTTCTGTCACCTTTCCTTTCCCAGGGGTTCTGGAAGAAGTTCAGGTGACTGTGCAGAAGATGGTAAGCAGAAATGATTGTACTGAATATAGCATAATGACGTGTAAATCCTGCAAGTACTGTAGCAATAGGAAAGATGTTACTTTCTACTTGAGAAACAGGAAATTGAGAAGTGAAACTAGGGAAATAATCTGACCTGCCTGGATACAGCAGTTGCTAGCTCTAAGGGAGCCTGGGTGTGGCAAAGCTGCCTAGAAAGAATAAAATGTAGTTTTTGCTGGAAGAGATTGGAGGAAGATGAAGTCTGAAATTACAGATTGTATGTTTCGTTAGCTGAACTAATCTTGCTGGAAATAAACATCTCCATATGCAAGAGGCTTTAAGAATTCGTTGCAGAGCACTCAGTATAGTCAACAGGTGGTTAGTTTAAAAACAAAACAAAACAAAAAACTATTGTGGGAATGTAAGGATAGGTGGTAGCAGACACAGCTGCTTTAAACCAGTTTCAAATCACCCAAGAAAGGTAGAGGTCACCATTCAGTAATAAAGAAGGAATTGCTTACCCCTTTCTGAGGATCAGGGCTTACCAGATACTTCAGAGGAGGTGATCTCTGAGTAAAGATCCCTTCCCTTGCAGCTGCTAGCCTTTAAATGAGCTTAGGGAGGGGCAGACCCAGGGTCACCCCTTCTAGTCCCGCAAGCTGAACTGCTCCCACTTATGCTCACAGGGCTGGCTGTGTCCCTTCACCACCAGCTGCTCAGTCACTGGTTCAGGCTGTGACCTAATGGATTCCAATACAGGGAAAGAAGATAAATATTTTCTGATCAAAGGTTTTTTTCATCTTTTTGTTTTTCTATTATTTATTTATTTACTTACTTCTTTTTTAGAAAGGAATTCTGGGAAGCTAATGGATCATGCCTTACTCAACGATGAAAGTGAGTGAGATAAAATCTTGCTAAAATCAGGGCATTTGCCTTTCTTAGTGGGAAAAGAAGAAAGTTGATGGGTTTTTTGTGTGTTCCAGCATTCAGTCCCAAGTGATTTGCAGTTATGCAAAACTGGTAGGAATACTGTGGTTTTTTTTCCCCGTGAATTGGTAGAAGTAAGGGGTTGGGCTGATAGTCATGCCTTAAGGCAGAAGTTCTTCCACATAGCTGCATTCACCACAGTGATAAGAGAAGGACCTTTACTTTCCAGTAAGGCTTGTGTGAAATGACAGCTGAAAACAACAGTTTATTTTAGTTGTTGTGTACACTGGGGCTGGCAGCACTTCATCTGGCATGTGACTGCTTCAGCCCTTTACGCCAGCCTCTTCAGTAAAAGCCCGTACTACTAGAGGGGGAATGATATTGTAAGGTTTGACCTTCTGTGGAAGGAGGCAAGTTTTAAAGGCTGCTCTGCTTGGAAGGTGGCATGTGGCTAGTCTGTTGCCTTGAAAGCAGATCTGTGCTGTCTTAGCTTACTGTTTTAACTCTCTGCTTTCCAGAAGTCCTGAAGGAGATCCAGAGTACTCTGGAGGGGGGAAGAGGGTGAGTATCTTCCCTGTTCCTAAGGGTGGGTATGACAAGGGAGGGCATTTCTAGTGATGGTAGGGCAGTGCCCAACAAAAGATGGTAGAGCTCCTTGTGCTAGAGTCTCTTCATGTATGTGTCCCATGGATTGTCAAAGGGAAGAAGAGTATGAGAGATGCTGGTTCTCTTTCTCATGTTGTCCCCTGATTATTATTATTTTTTTAATGAATAATGCTTTGTCTCTTTCTCTCCGAAAAGCAGGAGAGATCACATTCCCACATCCCAAAGGAACAGGACTCTGAGTATTCGCATACAGGTTTCTATTTGTATCAACCCATACTGATCTAAGGTCAGGCTACATGGGCTTAGTTGGCCAAGGATGGGACTCTGGAATTTTAATCCTGGCTTGACACTTGTCACTTAGACGTATTCAGTATCTCTGCTCCCATTCTGTCTGTACAGTAGAGCTAAGCTACCACCTTCGGTGCGGGGCTTTATCTTATCTCCTTAGAATACTGATGTTCAGGTGCCAGGGGCTACAGATATGTAGACAAAGGACTACTGTTTGCAACGGATGCAGGAAGCTTGGTGGGATTGGCAACTGCTGGTGCGTAAGGATAGGTGACTGCCTGACATGCTCTGCTCTGCACACTTCCTCTGGACACTTAATCCTGGTTTTCTGTCAGCAGCTGGGAGAGGATGTCTTTGTACTGCATTGCAGTAATGAAGCTTCTCTTGTGTCATTGCAGGAGCTATGCAGAAAGAAGTTTGGCAAGAAGTCCAGAAGGGCACAGACTAAATAATGGAGGAGGTAGGTGAGCCTAAAGTTATTTCAGGCCAACTGAAGTAGACAAAGGGAAAACACAAAGTAAAATTATAACATTCCGTTTATTTAAATTGTTTGCAATAGTGCAAAACTCTGGTCTGAATTTTCAGACTGGAAATCTGCTGGCTGTGTGATGTAATACCACTGTTCAGTAGCTTACATGCCACGTGAGTAAATACGCTGGATCAGTTTTAAATGAAGAAAGAAAAATCCTTTTAAGGCTCCTTCGTGACTTTTAACAGGGAACAAGCATAACAGGCAGACAGAGCTCACAGCAATAATCTGCTGAGACTTAGTAAGGAGTCTGAAATAAATGGGTGCTTTCATTAAGCAGAACGGAATGGACGGGATTCTCTTCTTCACTTTCTCTGTGCTTGAAAAAATTGTTTGAGTAGTGACAAGAGCAGCATGAGGGTGTTAATGAAGAAAACCCATGGGCAGAAAATAGGGGCAGGGAGAGGGAAGGTTATTATGTAGGACACTGCCTTCAGAATAATTTCACATCTCTCAGAAGGAGTGTGTATGCAGATACGTCTTAGAGCTTTTGGGCCCAGTGTGAATGCTTGTTGACACACATCAAAGAGGCCAAGTACTAGTTTATCTCATTAACTTTAAAATTCTGTTTTCTGAATGGTTTTTCCATTCTTATATCCCCCAGCAGACTGACCAGAGTTCATCAAGGGCTTTTCTGGCATTGGATTGCATGCCATACTACTACTGATTGGGCAAACCGTCCCTTGGGGAGAGCACATCAGTGTTCCCTGCCTTGCAGGCTGCTGAGCTGCAGCTTGCATGCCTAAGTATGCCTGCCTTGGCATCTCTCCTTTTAGTGCCTCATTAGGACATCTCTTGGAGCCCGCCTTGCATTAGAACAGAAGTGGATTGCCAAGTCTAATGCACCACAAGCCTCTGAGTACTCCTAACTCTTAAGTATTTGCACATTTCTCTTTTCTACTGGGCTGGGTTTTAAATTATAAGTACTACTGCGTTGGTGCCGGATTTTAATAAATGCACACTGTTACCTCCAACTGGTATAAAATTATTTTTTGTACAATTTTTAAAAATCGTATGGGTATTTCAGTTTTAACAAACATTTTATAAATCTACTTAACAAAAAAAAAAAACAAACATGAAATAATATATGCTAGATTCCTATCACTGCTGTATGTGGTATCTGAATGAGTAACTTCGGTATTTGTTTGCTATGGTACTATTAACTGGCTTTATGGATTTGAGTAGAATCTATTTTTGTATCCACTCAAATCAGAAGAGGACGAATTGAACCTGATTTTTTTTTTTTTTTTCAACACTACATTGCTTTTTTGGAAATAAAACTCTGAATGACATTTTGTGATCCTTGTCTGCTCTCATCTTTTTTCTTTCTATTAGCACTCCTTTCATACAGGTAACAAGCACACACGAGCATACCCTTGAGGAAGGCAAAGCTGTTCTCTGAGCTGCAGAGGCAACAAATACTCACACAGATTAAACAGACTCATTAAGTAAGGTGACTGCTTAGAGAAGATGTGTGCGGCAGGCAAGGTGATTGTTTATCAACATCCTGCAGTCTGTGGATTAAGTTGCCAGGAAAGAGCACTGGTTCAGATAGTAGTCCCTGGAAAGTCATCTGCTGGTTTGCCCTGAAGTAACTTCAGTTATAACATGAAGAAAGGAGGAAAAGTTGATCAACCATGGGATTATAAATTGAAGCTGTTGAAACTGTGTAGAGCAGCAGTTAATTACAGTTTGATTAAAAAACACTAATTTGTTCCTTGTGCCTGACCTCTAATGCTGCTTGCTTTCTTTTCTAGAGAAGGGAAAAAAAATTCTCCTGTACATCTCCAGTAACTTGCTTGTTGTTGCTCGTTTTCTCACTGACTTTGGAAGTCAGTGAATATTTAAAAACAATGTAATAAATGCTGGCGCAACAACAACAACAAAAAACAACAACAACAAAAACACGGCTACATCAATCTGATCGTTTTCTACAGCTATCCATAAGCACTTAGCACAGTATTTCCTGGGTTTTGAATAGTTTTATCTTAGTTTTCTCGGTTTCTTTCTTCCCCTGCCCACCCCCTTCTAACGTTGTATTCTTCCCCGATACCAAAAGCAAGAGAGAACGGAACCGAGGGACTGTGGTACGGATTCCAGTCAATCCCATAGGAGAAGTTATTTCCGCGGTCTCTGCTGCCCCTACGTAGTCAATTCCCGGAACTGCAGCAGTCCACGTTTGGTCCTACACGCAGGCACAACGCATGCGCGAAGAAAGACGGAAGTGGCGTACGAGAATTCTGACAGCTCTGCACAGCGAATCCGCTCCTTCCTATTAGGTCCTCTAGGCAGTAGCAGGCATGCACTCAAAGACAGTCGAACGACAAGGATTTCTCATAGCACGTTGTACGGGCGAGCGGTGCGGCTGTGGACTATTAGCTCGGAACAATGCTCCCCCATCTACCCCGCGCTGTCTCATTTCCGCGTTTCCATGCCCGACCCCGCGCTAAAAACGGCCATGCTGCCCCCCGGCTGATCACGTGCACGTCGCGGCGCCAGATTGGTTGATCGCATACAGAGATACACAAACACCCATCTCAGCATCGCGCCGCCGCACCAGCGTCGCGGCATCCGATGCTGCCGCCTAGCGAAGAGAATTCGGTACTGCAGGCAGTATCAAGACCCGGAAAAGAGCAGAGCGCATGCGCGAGTAAAGGCGGAAGCGGCGAACGTACGTTCCGACCGCTCTGCACAGCTCCTCCGCCAAGCTCTATCGTTCTCAGTCCTCCGAGCCTCACGGCGCATGCGCAAACTTTCGCATATGAAAATCCCGTTCCTGCGGCTCTCACAGGTGCCGGCGAGCAGCCCGCTTTCGGACCGCCAGCTCGACAGTATTCCCGGTCGTCCGCTTTAGGACCCCGCGGCTTTTATTCCCCGGTTTTGCCCTCGATCGCGATCCCGGTCCGGGAAGCGGACATTTTCCTTCCCGGCAGCCCCAATGCAAAACGCCGGCACTCGATTGGCTCAGCTCTGCACGTGACCGCCAGGAGCCCGCCCCAGAAGCGCGCATGCGCGCTGCGGCGGCGGCGCTCACTGCTGCCGCCTGGCGAAGAGAATTCGGTACTGCAGGCACTGCCCAAACCCGGAAAAGAGCACAGCGCATGCCCGAGTAAAGGCGGAAGCGGCGAACGTACGTTCCGACCGCTCTGCACAGCTCCTCCGCCAAGCTCTATCGTTCTCAGTCCTCCGAGCCTCACGGCGCATGCGCAAACTTTCGCATATGAAACTCCCGTTCCTGCGGCTCTCACAGGTGCCGGCGAGCAGCCCGCTTTCGGACCGCCAGCTCGACAGTATTCCCGGTCGTCCGCTTTAGGACCCCGCGGCTTTTATTCCCCGGTTTTGCCCTCGATCGCGATCCCGGTCCGGGAAGCGGACATTTTCCTTCCCGGCAGCCCCAATGCAAAACGCCGGCACCCGATTGGCTCAGCTCTGCACGTGACCGCCAGGAGCCCGCCCCAGAAGCGCGCATGCGCACTGCTGCGGCGGCGCTCACTGCTGCCGCCTGGCGAAGAGAATTCGGTACTGCAGGCACTGCCCAAACCCGGAAAAGAGCACGGCGCATGCGCGAGTAAAGGCGGAAGCGGCGAACGTACGTTCCGACCGCTCTGCAGAGCGATTCCGCCAAGCTCTATCGTTCTCAGTCCTCCGAGCGGTACTGCGCATGCGCAAACTTTCGCATATGAAACTCCCGTTCCTGCGGCTCTCACAGGTGCTGGCGAGCAGCCCGCTTTCGGACCGCCAGCTCGACAGTATTCCCGGTCGTCCGCTTTAGGACCCCGCGGCTTTTATTCCCCCGTTTTGCCCTCGATCGCGATCCCGGTCCGGGAAGCGGACATTTTCCTTCCCGGCAGCCCCAATGCAAAACGCCGGCACCCGATTGGCTCAGCTCTGCACGTGACCGCCAGGAGCCCGCCCCAGAAGCGCGCATGCGCACTGCTGCGGCGGCGCTCACTGCTGCCGCCTGGCGAAGAGAATTCGGTACTGCAGGCACTGCCCAAACCCGGAAAAAGAGCACGGCGCATGCGCGAGTAAAGGCGGAAGCGGCGAACGTACGTTCCGACCGCTCTGCACAGCGACTCCGCCAAGCTTTATCGTACTCAGTCCTCCGAGCCTCACGGCGCATGCGCAAACTTTCGCATATGAAACTCCCGTTCCTGCGGCTCTCACAGGTGCCGGCGAGCAGCCCGCTTTCGGACCGCCAGCTCGACAGCATTCCCGGTCGTCCGCTTTAGGACCCCGCGGCTTTTATTCCCCCGTTTTGCCCTCGATCGCGATCCCGGTCCGGGAAGCGGACATTTTCCTTCCCGGCAGCCCCAATGCAAAACGCCGGCACCCGATTGGCTCAGCTCTGCACGTGACCGCCAGGAGCCCGCCCCAGAAGCGCGCATGCGCACTGCTGCGGCGGCGCTCACTGCTGCCGCCTGGCGAAGAGAATTCGGTACTGCAGGCACTGCGGAAACCCGGAAAAGAGCACGGCGCATGCCCGAGTATACGCGGAAGCGGCGAACGTACGTTCCGACCGCTCTGCAGAGCGATTCCGCCAAGCTCTATCGTTCTCAGTCCTCCGAGCGGTACTGCGCATGCGCAAACTTTCGCATATGAAACTCCCGTTCCTGCGGCTCTCACAGGTGCCGGCGAGCAGCCCGCTTTCGGACCGCCAGCTCGACAGTATTCCCGGTCGTCCGCTTTAGGACCCCGCGGCTTTTATTCCCCCGTTTTGCCCTCGATCGCGATCCCGGTCCGGGAAGCGGACATTTTCCTTCCCGGCAGCCCCAATGCAAAACGCCGGCACCCGATTGGCTCAGCTCTGCACGTGACCGCCAGGAGCCCGCCCCAGAAGCGCGCATGCGCACTGCTGCGGCGGCGCTCACTGCTGCCGCCTGGCGAAGAGAATTCGGTACTGCAGGCACTGCCCAAACCCGGAAAAAGAGCACGGCGCATGCGCGAGTAAAGGCGGAAGCGGCGAACGTACGTTCCGACCGCTCTGCACAGCGACTCCGCCAAGCTTTATCGTACTCAGTCCTCCGAGCCTCACGGCGCATGCGCAAACTTTCGCATATGAAACTCCCGTTCCTGCGGCTCTCACAGGTGCCGGCGAGCAGCCCGCTTTCGGACCGCCAGCTCGACAGCATTCCCGGTCGTCCGCTTTAGGACCCCGCGGCTTTTATTCCCCCGTTTTGCCCTCGATCGCGATCCCGGTCCGGGAAGCGGACATTTTCCTTCCCGGCAGCCCCAATGCAAAACGCCGGCACCCGATTGGCTCAGCTCTGCACGTGACCGCCAGGAGCCCGCCCCAGAAGCGCGCATGCGCACTGCTGCGGCGGCGCTCACTGCTGCCGCCTGGCGAAGAGAATTCGGTACTGCAGGCACTGCGGAAACCCGGAAAAGAGCACGGCGCATGCCCGAGTATACGCGGAAGCGGCGAACGTACGTTCCGACCGCTCTGCAGAGCGATTCCGCCAAGCTCTATCGTTCTCAGTCCTCCGAGCGGTACTGCGCATGCGCAAACTTTCGCATATGAAACTCCCGTTCCTGCGGCTCTCACAGGTGCCGGCGAGCAGCCCGCTTTCGGACCGCCAGCTCGACAGTATTCCCGGTCGTCCGCTTTAGGACCCCGCGGCTTTTATTCCCCCGTTTTGCCCTCGATCGCGATCCCGGTCCGGGAAGCGGACATTTTCCTTCCCGGCAGCCCCAATGCAAAACGCCGGCACCCGATTGGCTCAGCTCTGCACGTGACCGCCAGGAGCCCGCCCCAGAAGCGCGCATGCGCGCTGCTGCGGCGGCGCTCACTGCTGCCGCCTGGCGAAGAGAATTCGGTACTGCAGGCACTGCCCAAACCCGGAAAAAGAGCACAGCGCATGCGCGAGTAAAGGCGGAAGCGGCGAACGTACGTTCCGACCGCTCTGCAGAGCGATTCCGCCAAGCTCTATCGTTCTCAGTCCTCCGAGCGGTACTGCGCATGCGCAAACTTTCGCATATGAAACTCCCGTTCCTGCGGCTCTCACAGGTGCCGGCGAGCAGCCCGCTTTCGGACCGCCAGCTCGACAGTATTCCCGGTCGTCCGCTTTAGGACCCCGCGGCTTTTATTCCCCCGTTTTGCCCTCGATCGCGATCCCGGTCCGGGAAGCGGACATTTTCCTTCCCGGCAGCCCCAATGCAAAACGCCGGCACCCGATTGGCTCAGCTCTGCACGTGACCGCCAGGAGCCCGCCCCAGAAGCGCGCATGCGCACTGCTGCGGCGGCGCTCACTGCTGCCGCCTGGCGAAGAGAATTCGGTACTGCAGGCACTGCCCAAACCCGGAAAAGAGCACGGCGCATGCGCGAGTAAACGCGGAAGCGGCGAACGTACGTTCCGACCGCTCTGCACAGCGACTCCGCCAAGCTCTATCGTACTCAGTCCTCCGAGCCTCACGGCGCATGCGCAAACTTTCGCATATGAAACTCCCGTTCCTGCGGCTCTCACAGGTGCTGGCGAGCAGCCCGCTTTCGGACCGCCAGCTCGACAGTATTCCCGGTCGTCCGCTTTAGGACCCCGCGGCTTTTATTCCCCCGTTTTGCCCTCGATCGCGATCCCGGTCCGGGAAGCGGACATTTTCCTTCCCGGCAGCCCCAATGCAAAACGCCGGCACCCGATTGGCTCAGCTCTGCACGTGACCGCCAGGAGCCCGCCCCAGAAGCGCGCATGCGCGCTGCTGCGGCGGCGCTCACTGCTGCCGCCTGGCGAAGAGAATTCGGTACTGCAGGCACTGCCCAAACCCGGAAAAAGAGCACGGCGCATGCGCGAGTAAAGGCGGAAGCGGCGAACGTACGTTCCGACCGCTCTGCACAGCGACTCCGCCAAGCTTTATCGTACTCAGTCCTCCGAGCCTCACTGCGCATGCGCAAACTTTCGCATATGAAACTCCCGTTCCTGCGGCTCTCACAGGTGCCGGCGAGCAGCCCGCTTTCGGACCGCCAGCTCGACAGCATTCCCGGTCGTCCGCTTTAGGACCCCGCGGCTTTTATTCCCCCGTTTTGCCCTCGATCGCGATCCCGGTCCGGGAAGCGGACATTTTCCTTCCCGGCAGCCCCAATGCAAAACGCCGGCACCCGATTGGCTCAGCTCTGCACGTGACCGCCAGGAGCCCGCCCCAGAAGCGCGCATGCGCGCTGCTGCGGCGGCGCTCACTGCTGCCGCCTGGCGAAGAGAATTCGGTACTGCAGGCACTGCCCAAACCCGGAAAAGAGCACAGCGCATGCGCGAGTAAACGCGGAAGCGGCGAACGTACGTTCCGACCGCTCTGCACAGCGATTCCGCCAAGCTTTATCGTACTCAGTCCTCCGAGCCTCACTGCGCATGCGCAAAATTTCGCATATGAAACTCCCGTTCCTGCGGCTCTCACAGGTGCCGGCGAGCAGCCCGCTTTCGGACCGCCAGCTCGACAGTATTCCCGGTCGTCCACTTTAGGACCCCGCGGCTTTTATTCCCCCGTTTTGTGCTCGATCGCGATCCCGGTCCGGGAAGCGGACATTTTCCTTCCCGGCAGCCCCAATGCAAAACGCCGGCACCCGATTGGCTCAGCTCTGCACGTGACCGCCAGGAGCCCGCCCCAGAAGCGCGCATGCGCGCTGCGGCGGCGGCGCTCACTGCTGCCGCCTGGCGAAGAGAATTCGGTACTGCAGGCACTGCCCAAACCCGGAAAAGAGCACAGTGCATGCGCGAGTAAACGCGGAAGCGGCGAACGTACGTTCCGACCGCTCTGCACAGCTCCTCCGCCAAGCTCTATCGTTCTCAGTCCTCCGAGCCTCACTGCGCATGCGCAAACTTTCGCATATGAAACTCCCGTTCCTGCGGCTCTCACAGGTGCCGGCGAGCAGCCCGCTTTCGGACCGCCAGCTCGACAGTATTCCCGGTCGTCCGCTTTAGGACCCCGCGGCTTTTATTCCCCGGTTTTGCCCTCGATCGCGATCCCGGTCCGGGAAGCGGACATTTTCCTTCCCGGCAGCCCCAATGCAAAACGCCGGCACCCGATTGGCTCAGCTCTGCACGTGACCGCCAGGAGCCCGCCCCAGAAGCGCGCATGCGCACTGCTGCGGCGGCGCTCACTGCTGCCGCCTGGCGAAGAGAATTCGGTACTGCAGGCACTGCCCAAACCCGGAAAAGAGCAGAGCGCATGCGCGAGTAAAGGCGGAAGCGGCGAACGTACGTTCCGACCGCTCTGCACAGCTCCTCCGCCAAGCTCTATCGTTCTCAGTCCTCCGAGCCTCACGGCGCATGCGCAAACTTTCGCATATGAAACTCCCGTTCCTGCGGCTCTCACAGGTGCCGGCGAGCAGCCCGCTTTCGGACCGCCAGCTCGACAGCATTCCCGGTCGTCCGCTTTAGGACCCCGCGGCTTTTATTCCCCGGTTTTGCCCTCGATCGCGATCCCGGTCCGGGAAGCGGACATTTTCCTTCCCGGCAGCCCCAATGCAAAACGCCGGCACCCGATTGGCTCAGCTCTGCACGTGACCGCCAGGAGCCCGCCCCAGAAGCGCGCATGCGCACTGCTGCGGCGGCGCTCACTGCTGCCGCCTGGCGAAGAGAATTCGGTACTGCAGGCACTGCCCAAACCCGGAAAAGAGCACGGCGCATGCGCGAGTAAAGGCGGAAGCGGCGAACGTACGTTCCGACCGCTCTGCAGAGCGATTCCGCCAAGCTCTATCGTTCTCAGTCCTCCGAGCGGTACTGCGCATGCGCAAACTTTCGCATATGAAACTCCCGTTCCTGCGGCTCTCACAGGTGCCGGCGAGCAGCCCGCTTTCGGACCGCCAGCTCGACAGTATTCCCGGTCGTCCGCTTTAGGACCCCGCGGCTTTTATTCCCCCGTTTTGCCCTCGATCGCGATCCCGGTCCGGGAAGCGGACATTTTCCTTCCCGGCAGCCCCAATGCAAAACGCCGGCACCCGATTGGCTCAGCTCTGCACGTGACCGCCAGGAGCCCGCCCCAGAAGCGCGCATGCGCACTGCTGCGGCGGCGCTCACTGCTGCCGCCTGGCGAAGAGAATTCGGTACTGCAGGCACTGCCCAAACCCGGAAAAAGAGCACGGCGCATGCGCGAGTAAAGGCGGAAGCGGCGAACGTACGTTCCGACCGCTCTGCACAGCGACTCCGCCAAGCTTTATCGTACTCAGTCCTCCGAGCCTCACTGCGCATGCGCAAACTTTCGCATATGAAACTCCCGTTCCTGCGGCTCTCACAGGTGCCGGCGAGCAGCCCGCTTTCGGACCGCCAGCTCGACAGCATTCCCGGTCGTCCGCTTTAGGACCCCGCGGCTTTTATTCCCCCGTTTTGCCCTCGATCGCGATCCCGGTCCGGGAAGCGGACATTTTCCTTCCCGGCAGCCCCAATGCAAAACGCCGGCACCCGATTGGCTCAGCTCTGCACGTGACCGCCAGGAGCCCGCCCCAGAAGCGCGCATGCGCGCTGCTGCGGCGGCGCTCACTGCTGCCGCCTGGCGAAGAGAATTCGGTACTGCAGGCACTGCCCAAACCCGGAAAAGAGCACAGCGCATGCGCGAGTAAACGCGGAAGCGGCGAACGTACGTTCCGACCGCTCTGCACAGCGATTCCGCCAAGCTTTATCGTACTCAGTCCTCCGAGCCTCACTGCGCATGCGCAAAATTTCGCATATGAAACTCCCGTTCCTGCGGCTCTCACAGGTGCCGGCGAGCAGCCCGCTTTCGGACCGCCAGCTCGACAGTATTCCCGGTCGTCCACTTTAGGACCCCGCGGCTTTTATTCCCCCGTTTTGTGCTCGATCGCGATCCCGGTCCGGGAAGCGGACATTTTCCTTCCCGGCAGCCCCAATGCAAAACGCCGGCACCCGATTGGCTCAGCTCTGCACGTGACCGCCAGGAGCCCGCCCCAGAAGCGCGCATGCGCGCTGCTGCGGCGGCGCTCACTGCTGCCGCCTGGCGAAGAGAATTCGGTACTGCAGGCACTGCGGAAACCCGGAAAAGAGCACGGCGCATGCCCGAGTATACGCGGAAGCGGCGAACGTACGTTCCGACCGCTCTGCAGAGCGATTCCGCCAAGCTCTATCGTTCTCAGTCCTCCGAGCGGTACTGCGCATGCGCAAACTTTCGCATATGAAACTCCCGTTCCTGCGGCTCTCACAGGTGCCGGCGAGCAGCCCGCTTTCGGACCGCCAGCTCGACAGTATTCCCGGTCGTCCGCTTTAGGACCCCGCGGCTTTTATTCCCCCGTTTTGCCCTCGATCGCGATCCCGGTCCGGGAAGCGGACATTTTCCTTCCCGGCAGCCCCAATGCAAAACGCCGGCACCCGATTGGCTCAGCTCTGCACGTGACCGCCAGGAGCCCGCCCCAGAAGCGCGCATGCGCGCTGCTGCGGCGGCGCTCACTGCTGCCGCCTGGCGAAGAGAATTCGGTACTGCAGGCACTGCCCAAACCCGGAAAAAGAGCACAGCGCATGCGCGAGTAAAGGCGGAAGCGGCGAACGTACGTTCCGACCGCTCTGCAGAGCGATTCCGCCAAGCTCTATCGTTCTCAGTCCTCCGAGCGGTACTGCGCATGCGCAAACTTTCGCATATGAAACTCCCGTTCCTGCGGCTCTCACAGGTGCCGGCGAGCAGCCCGCTTTCGGACCGCCAGCTCGACAGTATTCCCGGTCGTCCGCTTTAGGACCCCGCGGCTTTTATTCCCCCGTTTTGCCCTCGATCGCGATCCCGGTCCGGGAAGCGGACATTTTCCTTCCCGGCAGCCCCAATGCAAAACGCCGGCACCCGATTGGCTCAGCTCTGCACGTGACCGCCAGGAGCCCGCCCCAGAAGCGCGCATGCGCACTGCTGCGGCGGCGCTCACTGCTGCCGCCTGGCGAAGAGAATTCGGTACTGCAGGCACTGCCCAAACCCGGAAAAGAGCACGGCGCATGCGCGAGTAAACGCGGAAGCGGCGAACGTACGTTCCGACCGCTCTGCACAGCGACTCCGCCAAGCTCTATCGTACTCAGTCCTCCGAGCCTCACGGCGCATGCGCAAACTTTCGCATATGAAACTCCCGTTCCTGCGGCTCTCACAGGTGCTGGCGAGCAGCCCGCTTTCGGACCGCCAGCTCGACAGTATTCCCGGTCGTCCGCTTTAGGACCCCGCGGCTTTTATTCCCCCGTTTTGCCCTCGATCGCGATCCCGGTCCGGGAAGCGGACATTTTCCTTCCCGGCAGCCCCAATGCAAAACGCCGGCACCCGATTGGCTCAGCTCTGCACGTGACCGCCAGGAGCCCGCCCCAGAAGCGCGCATGCGCGCTGCGGCGGCGGCGCTCACTGCTGCCGCCTGGCGAAGAGAATTCGGTACTGCAGGCACTGCCCAAACCCGGAAAAGAGCACAGTGCATGCGCGAGTAAACGCGGAAGCGGCGAACGTACGTTCCGACCGCTCTGCACAGCTCCTCCGCCAAGCTCTATCGTTCTCAGTCCTCCGAGCCTCACTGCGCATGCGCAAACTTTCGCATATGAAACTCCCGTTCCTGCGGCTCTCACAGGTGCCGGCGAGCAGCCCGCTTTCGGACCGCCAGCTCGACAGTATTCCCGGTCGTCCGCTTTAGGACCCCGCGGCTTTTATTCCCCGGTTTTGCCCTCGATCGCGATCCCGGTCCGGGAAGCGGACATTTTCCTTCCCGGCAGCCCCAATGCAAAACGCCGGCACCCGATTGGCTCAGCTCTGCACGTGACCGCCAGGAGCCCGCCCCAGAAGCGCGCATGCGCACTGCTGCGGCGGCGCTCACTGCTGCCGCCTGGCGAAGAGAATTCGGTACTGCAGGCACTGCCCAAACCCGGAAAAGAGCAGAGCGCATGCGCGAGTAAAGGCGGAAGCGGCGAACGTACGTTCCGACCGCTCTGCACAGCTCCTCCGCCAAGCTCTATCGTTCTCAGTCCTCCGAGCCTCACGGCGCATGCGCAAACTTTCGCATATGAAACTCCCGTTCCTGCGGCTCTCACAGGTGCCGGCGAGCAGCCCGCTTTCGGACCGCCAGCTCGACAGCATTCCCGGTCGTCCGCTTTAGGACCCCGCGGCTTTTATTCCCCGGTTTTGCCCTCGATCGCGATCCCGGTCCGGGAAGCGGACATTTTCCTTCCCGGCAGCCCCAATGCAAAACGCCGGCACCCGATTGGCTCAGCTCTGCACGTGACCGCCAGGAGCCCGCCCCAGAAGCGCGCATGCGCACTGCTGCGGCGGCGCTCACTGCTGCCGCCTGGCGAAGAGAATTCGGTACTGCAGGCACTGCCCAAACCCGGAAAAGAGCACAGCGCATGCGCGAGTAAACGCGGAAGCGGCGAACGTACGTTCCGACCGCTCTGCACAGCTCCTCCGCCAAGCTCTATCGTTCTCAGTCCTCCGAGCCTCACGGCGCATGCGCAAACTTTCGCATATGAAACTCCCGTTCCTGCGGCTCTCACAGGTGCCGGCGAGCAGCCCGCTTTCGGACCGCCAGCTCGACAGTATTCCCGGTCGTCCGCTTTAGGACCCCGCGGCTTTTATTCCCCGGTTTTGCCCTCGATCGCGATCCCGGTCCGGGAAGCGGACATTTTCCTTCCCGGCAGCCCCAATGCAAAACGCCGGCACCCGATTGGCTCAGCTCTGCACGTGACCGCCAGGAGCCCGCCCCAGAAGCGCGCATGCGCACTGCTGCGGCGGCGCTCACTGCTGCCGCCTGGCGAAGAGAATTCGGTACTGCAGGCACTGCGGAAACCCGGAAAAGAGCACGGCGCATGCCCGAGTATACGCGGAAGCGGCGAACGTACGTTCCGACCGCTCTGCAGAGCGATTCCGCCAAGCTCTATCGTTCTCAGTCCTCCGAGCGGTACTGCGCATGCGCAAACTTTCGCATATGAAACTCCCGTTCCTGCGGCTCTCACAGGTGCCGGCGAGCAGCCCGCTTTCGGACCGCCAGCTCGACAGTATTCCCGGTCGTCCGCTTTAGGACCCCGCGGCTTTTATTCCCCCGTTTTGCCCTCGATCGCGATCCCGGTCCGGGAAGCGGACATTTTCCTTCCCGGCAGCCCCAATGCAAAACGCCGGCACCCGATTGGCTCAGCTCTGCACGTGACCGCCAGGAGCCCGCCCCAGAAGCGCGCATGCGCGCTGCTGCGGCGGCGCTCACTGCTGCCGCCTGGCGAAGAGAATTCGGTACTGCAGGCACTGCCCAAACCCGGAAAAAGAGCACAGCGCATGCGCGAGTAAAGGCGGAAGCGGCGAACGTACGTTCCGACCGCTCTGCACAGCTCCTCCGCCAAGCTCTATCGTTCTCAGTCCTCCGAGCCTCACGGCGCATGCGCAAACTTTCGCATATGAAACTCCCGTTCCTGCGGCTCTCACAGGTGCCGGCGAGCAGCCCGCTTTCGGACCGCCAGCTCGACAGTATTCCCGGTCGTCCGCTTTAGGACCCCGCGGCTTTTATTCCCCGGTTTTGCCCTCGATCGCGATCCCGGTCCGGGAAGCGGACATTTTCCTTCCCGGCAGCCCCAATGCAAAACGCCGGCACCCGATTGGCTCAGCTCTGCACGTGACCGCCAGGAGCCCGCCCCAGAAGCGCGCATGCGCGCTGCGGCGGCGGCGCTCACTGCTGCCGCCTGGCGAAGAGAATTCGGTACTGCAGGCACTGCCCAAACCCGGAAAAGAGCACAGCGCATGCCCGAGTAAAGGCGGAAGCGGCGAACGTACGTTCCGACCGCTCTGCACAGCTCCTCCGCCAAGCTCTATCGTTCTCAGTCCTCCGAGCCTCACGGCGCATGCGCAAACTTTCGCATATGAAACCCCCGTTCCTGCGGCTCTCACAGGTGCCGGCGAGCAGCCCGCTTTCGGACCGCCAGCTCGACAGTATTCCCGGTCGTCCGCTTTAGGACCCCGCGGCTTTTATTCCCCGGTTTTGCCCTCGATCGCGATCCCGGTCCGGGAAGCGGACATTTTCCTTCCCGGCAGCCCCAATGCAAAACGCCGGCACCCGATTGGCTCAGCTCTGCACGTGACCGCCAGGAGCCCGCCCCAGAAGCGCGCATGCGCACTGCTGCGGCGGCGCTCACTGCTGCCGCCTGGCGAAGAGAATTCGGTACTGCAGGCACTGCCCAAACCCGGAAAAGAGCACGGCGCATGCGCGAGTAAAGGCGGAAGCGGCGAACGTACGTTCCGACCGCTCTGCAGAGCGATTCCGCCAAGCTCTATCGTTCTCAGTCCTCCGAGCGGTACTGCGCATGCGCAAACTTTCGCATATGAAACTCCCGTTCCTGCGGCTCTCACAGGTGCCGGCGAGCAGCCCGCTTTCGGACCGCCAGCTCGACAGTATTCCCGGTCGTCCGCTTTAGGACCCCGCGGCTTTTATTCCCCCGTTTTGCCCTCGATCGCGATCCCGGTCCGGGAAGCGGACATTTTCCTTCCCGGCAGCCCCAATGCAAAACGCCGGCACCCGATTGGCTCAGCTCTGCACGTGACCGCCAGGAGCCCGCCCCAGAAGCGCGCATGCGCACTGCTGCGGCGGCGCTCACTGCTGCCGCCTGGCGAAGAGAATTCGGTACTGCAGGCACTGCCCAAACCCGGAAAAAGAGCACGGCGCATGCGCGAGTAAAGGCGGAAGCGGCGAACGTACGTTCCGACCGCTCTGCACAGCGACTCCGCCAAGCTTTATCGTACTCAGTCCTCCGAGCCTCACGGCGCATGCGCAAACTTTCGCATATGAAACTCCCGTTCCTGCGGCTCTCACAGGTGCCGGCGAGCAGCCCGCTTTCGGACCGCCAGCTCGACAGCATTCCCGGTCGTCCGCTTTAGGACCCCGCGGCTTTTATTCCCCCGTTTTGCCCTCGATCGCGATCCCGGTCCGGGAAGCGGACATTTTCCTTCCCGGCAGCCCCAATGCAAAACGCCGGCACCCGATTGGCTCAGCTCTGCACGTGACCGCCAGGAGCCCGCCCCAGAAGCGCGCATGCGCACTGCTGCGGCGGCGCTCACTGCTGCCGCCTGGCGAAGAGAATTCGGTACTGCAGGCACTGCGGAAACCCGGAAAAGAGCACGGCGCATGCCCGAGTATACGCGGAAGCGGCGAACGTACGTTCCGACCGCTCTGCAGAGCGATTCCGCCAAGCTCTATCGTTCTCAGTCCTCCGAGCGGTACTGCGCATGCGCAAACTTTCGCATATGAAACTCCCGTTCCTGCGGCTCTCACAGGTGCCGGCGAGCAGCCCGCTTTCGGACCGCCAGCTCGACAGTATTCCCGGTCGTCCGCTTTAGGACCCCGCGGCTTTTATTCCCCCGTTTTGCCCTCGATCGCGATCCCGGTCCGGGAAGCGGACATTTTCCTTCCCGGCAGCCCCAATGCAAAACGCCGGCACCCGATTGGCTCAGCTCTGCACGTGACCGCCAGGAGCCCGCCCCAGAAGCGCGCATGCGCGCTGCTGCGGCGGCGCTCACTGCTGCCGCCTGGCGAAGAGAATTCGGTACTGCAGGCACTGCCCAAACCCGGAAAAAGAGCACAGCGCATGCGCGAGTAAAGGCGGAAGCGGCGAACGTACGTTCCGACCGCTCTGCAGAGCGATTCCGCCAAGCTCTATCGTTCTCAGTCCTCCGAGCGGTACTGCGCATGCGCAAACTTTCGCATATGAAACTCCCGTTCCTGCGGCTCTCACAGGTGCCGGCGAGCAGCCCGCTTTCGGACCGCCAGCTCGACAGTATTCCCGGTCGTCCGCTTTAGGACCCCGCGGCTTTTATTCCCCCGTTTTGCCCTCGATCGCGATCCCGGTCCGGGAAGCGGACATTTTCCTTCCCGGCAGCCCCAATGCAAAACGCCGGCACCCGATTGGCTCAGCTCTGCACGTGACCGCCAGGAGCCCGCCCCAGAAGCGCGCATGCGCACTGCTGCGGCGGCGCTCACTGCTGCCGCCTGGCGAAGAGAATTCGGTACTGCAGGCACTGCCCAAACCCGGAAAAGAGCACGGCGCATGCGCGAGTAAACGCGGAAGCGGCGAACGTACGTTCCGACCGCTCTGCACAGCGACTCCGCCAAGCTCTATCGTACTCAGTCCTCCGAGCCTCACGGCGCATGCGCAAACTTTCGCATATGAAACTCCCGTTCCTGCGGCTCTCACAGGTGCTGGCGAGCAGCCCGCTTTCGGACCGCCAGCTCGACAGTATTCCCGGTCGTCCGCTTTAGGACCCCGCGGCTTTTATTCCCCCGTTTTGCCCTCGATCGCGATCCCGGTCCGGGAAGCGGACATTTTCCTTCCCGGCAGCCCCAATGCAAAACGCCGGCACCCGATTGGCTCAGCTCTGCACGTGACCGCCAGGAGCCCGCCCCAGAAGCGCGCATGCGCGCTGCTGCGGCGGCGCTCACTGCTGCCGCCTGGCGAAGAGAATTCGGTACTGCAGGCACTGCCCAAACCCGGAAAAAGAGCACGGCGCATGCGCGAGTAAAGGCGGAAGCGGCGAACGTACGTTCCGACCGCTCTGCACAGCGACTCCGCCAAGCTTTATCGTACTCAGTCCTCCGAGCCTCACTGCGCATGCGCAAACTTTCGCATATGAAACTCCCGTTCCTGCGGCTCTCACAGGTGCCGGCGAGCAGCCCGCTTTCGGACCGCCAGCTCGACAGCATTCCCGGTCGTCCGCTTTAGGACCCCGCGGCTTTTATTCCCCCGTTTTGCCCTCGATCGCGATCCCGGTCCGGGAAGCGGACATTTTCCTTCCCGGCAGCCCCAATGCAAAACGCCGGCACCCGATTGGCTCAGCTCTGCACGTGACCGCCAGGAGCCCGCCCCAGAAGCGCGCATGCGCGCTGCTGCGGCGGCGCTCACTGCTGCCGCCTGGCGAAGAGAATTCGGTACTGCAGGCACTGCCCAAACCCGGAAAAGAGCACAGCGCATGCGCGAGTAAACGCGGAAGCGGCGAACGTACGTTCCGACCGCTCTGCACAGCGATTCCGCCAAGCTTTATCGTACTCAGTCCTCCGAGCCTCACTGCGCATGCGCAAAATTTCGCATATGAAACTCCCGTTCCTGCGGCTCTCACAGGTGCCGGCGAGCAGCCCGCTTTCGGACCGCCAGCTCGACAGTATTCCCGGTCGTCCACTTTAGGACCCCGCGGCTTTTATTCCCCCGTTTTGTGCTCGATCGCGATCCCGGTCCGGGAAGCGGACATTTTCCTTCCCGGCAGCCCCAATGCAAAACGCCGGCACCCGATTGGCTCAGCTCTGCACGTGACCGCCAGGAGCCCGCCCCAGAAGCGCGCATGCGCGCTGCGGCGGCGGCGCTCACTGCTGCCGCCTGGCGAAGAGAATTCGGTACTGCAGGCACTGCGGAAACCCGGAAAAGAGCACAGTGCATGCGCGAGTAAACGCGGAAGCGGCGAACGTACGTTCCGACCGCTCTGCACAGCTCCTCCGCCAAGCTCTATCGTTCTCAGTCCTCCGAGCCTCACTGCGCATGCGCAAACTTTCGCATATGAAACTCCCGTTCCTGCGGCTCTCACAGGTGCCGGCGAGCAGCCCGCTTTCGGACCGCCAGCTCGACAGTATTCCCGGTCGTCCGCTTTAGGACCCCGCGGCTTTTATTCCCCGGTTTTGCCCTCGATCGCGATCCCGGTCCGGGAAGCGGACATTTTCCTTCCCGGCAGCCCCAATGCAAAACGCCGGCACCCGATTGGCTCAGCTCTGCACGTGACCGCCAGGAGCCCGCCCCAGAAGCGCGCATGCGCACTGCTGCGGCGGCGCTCACTGCTGCCGCCTGGCGAAGAGAATTCGGTACTGCAGGCACTGCCCAAACCCGGAAAAGAGCAGAGCGCATGCGCGAGTAAAGGCGGAAGCGGCGAACGTACGTTCCGACCGCTCTGCACAGCTCCTCCGCCAAGCTCTATCGTTCTCAGTCCTCCGAGCCTCACGGCGCATGCGCAAACTTTCGCATATGAAACTCCCGTTCCTGCGGCTCTCACAGGTGCCGGCGAGCAGCCCGCTTTCGGACCGCCAGCTCGACAGCATTCCCGGTCGTCCGCTTTAGGACCCCGCGGCTTTTATTCCCCGGTTTTGCCCTCGATCGCGATCCCGGTCCGGGAAGCGGACATTTTCCTTCCCGGCAGCCCCAATGCAAAACGCCGGCACCCGATTGGCTCAGCTCTGCACGTGACCGCCAGGAGCCCGCCCCAGAAGCGCGCATGCGCACTGCTGCGGCGGCGCTCACTGCTGCCGCCTGGCGAAGAGAATTCGGTACTGCAGGCACTGCCCAAACCCGGAAAAGAGCACGGCGCATGCGCGAGTAAAGGCGGAAGCGGCGAACGTACGTTCCGACCGCTCTGCAGAGCGATTCCGCCAAGCTCTATCGTTCTCAGTCCTCCGAGCGGTACTGCGCATGCGCAAACTTTCGCATATGAAACTCCCGTTCCTGCGGCTCTCACAGGTGCCGGCGAGCAGCCCGCTTTCGGACCGCCAGCTCGACAGTATTCCCGGTCGTCCGCTTTAGGACCCCGCGGCTTTTATTCCCCCGTTTTGCCCTCGATCGCGATCCCGGTCCGGGAAGCGGACATTTTCCTTCCCGGCAGCCCCAATGCAAAACGCCGGCACCCGATTGGCTCAGCTCTGCACGTGACCGCCAGGAGCCCGCCCCAGAAGCGCGCATGCGCACTGCTGCGGCGGCGCTCACTGCTGCCGCCTGGCGAAGAGAATTCGGTACTGCAGGCACTGCCCAAACCCGGAAAAAGAGCACGGCGCATGCGCGAGTAAAGGCGGAAGCGGCGAACGTACGTTCCGACCGCTCTGCACAGCGACTCCGCCAAGCTTTATCGTACTCAGTCCTCCGAGCCTCACTGCGCATGCGCAAACTTTCGCATATGAAACTCCCGTTCCTGCGGCTCTCACAGGTGCCGGCGAGCAGCCCGCTTTCGGACCGCCAGCTCGACAGCATTCCCGGTCGTCCGCTTTAGGACCCCGCGGCTTTTATTCCCCCGTTTTGCCCTCGATCGCGATCCCGGTCCGGGAAGCGGACATTTTCCTTCCCGGCAGCCCCAATGCAAAACGCCGGCACCCGATTGGCTCAGCTCTGCACGTGACCGCCAGGAGCCCGCCCCAGAAACGCGCATGCGCGCTGCTGCGGCGGCGCTCACTGCTGCCGCCTGGCGAAGAGAATTCGGTACTGCAGGCACTGCCCAAACCCGGAAAAGAGCACAGCGCATGCGCGAGTAAACGCGGAAGCGGCGAACGTACGTTCCGACCGCTCTGCACAGCGATTCCGCCAAGCTTTATCGTACTCAGTCCTCCGAGCCTCACTGCGCATGCGCAAAATTTCGCATATGAAACTCCCGTTCCTGCGGCTCTCACAGGTGCCGGCGAGCAGCCCGCTTTCGGACCGCCAGCTCGACAGTATTCCCGGTCGTCCACTTTAGGACCCCGCGGCTTTTATTCCCCCGTTTTGTGCTCGATCGCGATCCCGGTCCGGGAAGCGGACATTTTCCTTCCCGGCAGCCCCAATGCAAAACGCCGGCACCCGATTGGCTCAGCTCTGCACGTGACCGCCAGGAGCCCGCCCCAGAAGCGCGCATGCGCGCTGCTGCGGCGGCGCTCACTGCTGCCGCCTGGCGAAGAGAATTCGGTACTGCAGGCACTGCGGAAACCCGGAAAAGAGCACGGCGCATGCCCGAGTATACGCGGAAGCGGCGAACGTACGTTCCGACCGCTCTGCAGAGCGATTCCGCCAAGCTCTATCGTTCTCAGTCCTCCGAGCGGTACTGCGCATGCGCAAACTTTCGCATATGAAACTCCCGTTCCTGCGGCTCTCACAGGTGCCGGCGAGCAGCCCGCTTTCGGACCGCCAGCTCGACAGTATTCCCGGTCGTCCGCTTTAGGACCCCGCGGCTTTTATTCCCCCGTTTTGCCCTCGATCGCGATCCCGGTCCGGGAAGCGGACATTTTCCTTCCCGGCAGCCCCAATGCAAAACGCCGGCACCCGATTGGCTCAGCTCTGCACGTGACCGCCAGGAGCCCGCCCCAGAAGCGCGCATGCGCGCTGCTGCGGCGGCGCTCACTGCTGCCGCCTGGCGAAGAGAATTCGGTACTGCAGGCACTGCCCAAACCCGGAAAAAGAGCACAGCGCATGCGCGAGTAAAGGCGGAAGCGGCGAACGTACGTTCCGACCGCTCTGCAGAGCGATTCCGCCAAGCTCTATCGTTCTCAGTCCTCCGAGCGGTACTGCGCATGCGCAAACTTTCGCATATGAAACTCCCGTTCCTGCGGCTCTCACAGGTGCCGGCGAGCAGCCCGCTTTCGGACCGCCAGCTCGACAGTATTCCCGGTCGTCCGCTTTAGGACCCCGCGGCTTTTATTCCCCCGTTTTGCCCTCGATCGCGATCCCGGTCCGGGAAGCGGACATTTTCCTTCCCGGCAGCCCCAATGCAAAACGCCGGCACCCGATTGGCTCAGCTCTGCACGTGACCGCCAGGAGCCCGCCCCAGAAGCGCGCATGCGCACTGCTGCGGCGGCGCTCACTGCTGCCGCCTGGCGAAGAGAATTCGGTACTGCAGGCACTGCCCAAACCCGGAAAAGAGCACGGCGCATGCGCGAGTAAACGCGGAAGCGGCGAACGTACGTTCCGACCGCTCTGCACAGCGACTCCGCCAAGCTCTATCGTACTCAGTCCTCCGAGCCTCACGGCGCATGCGCAAACTTTCGCATATGAAACTCCCGTTCCTGCGGCTCTCACAGGTGCTGGCGAGCAGCCCGCTTTCGGACCGCCAGCTCGACAGTATTCCCGGTCGTCCGCTTTAGGACCCCGCGGCTTTTATTCCCCCGTTTTGCCCTCGATCGCGATCCCGGTCCGGGAAGCGGACATTTTCCTTCCCGGCAGCCCCAATGCAAAACGCCGGCACCCGATTGGCTCAGCTCTGCACGTGACCGCCAGGAGCCCGCCCCAGAAGCGCGCATGCGCGCTGCGGCGGCGGCGCTCACTGCTGCCGCCTGGCGAAGAGAATTCGGTACTGCAGGCACTGCCCAAACCCGGAAAAGAGCACAGTGCATGCGCGAGTAAACGCGGAAGCGGCGAACGTACGTTCCGACCGCTCTGCACAGCTCCTCCGCCAAGCTCTATCGTTCTCAGTCCTCCGAGCCTCACTGCGCATGCGCAAACTTTCGCATATGAAACTCCCGTTCCTGCGGCTCTCACAGGTGCCGGCGAGCAGCCCGCTTTCGGACCGCCAGCTCGACAGTATTCCCGGTCGTCCGCTTTAGGACCCCGCGGCTTTTATTCCCCGGTTTTGCCCTCGATCGCGATCCCGGTCCGGGAAGCGGACATTTTCCTTCCCGGCAGCCCCAATGCAAAACGCCGGCACCCGATTGGCTCAGCTCTGCACGTGACCGCCAGGAGCCCGCCCCAGAAGCGCGCATGCGCACTGCTGCGGCGGCGCTCACTGCTGCCGCCTGGCGAAGAGAATTCGGTACTGCAGGCACTGCCCAAACCCGGAAAAGAGCAGAGCGCATGCGCGAGTAAAGGCGGAAGCGGCGAACGTACGTTCCGACCGCTCTGCACAGCTCCTCCGCCAAGCTCTATCGTTCTCAGTCCTCCGAGCCTCACGGCGCATGCGCAAACTTTCGCATATGAAACTCCCGTTCCTGCGGCTCTCACAGGTGCCGGCGAGCAGCCCGCTTTCGGACCGCCAGCTCGACAGCATTCCCGGTCGTCCGCTTTAGGACCCCGCGGCTTTTATTCCCCGGTTTTGCCCTCGATCGCGATCCCGGTCCGGGAAGCGGACATTTTCCTTCCCGGCAGCCCCAATGCAAAACGCCGGCACCCGATTGGCTCAGCTCTGCACGTGACCGCCAGGAGCCCGCCCCAGAAGCGCGCATGCGCACTGCTGCGGCGGCGCTCACTGCTGCCGCCTGGCGAAGAGAATTCGGTACTGCAGGCACTGCCCAAACCCGGAAAAGAGCACAGCGCATGCGCGAGTAAACGCGGAAGCGGCGAACGTACGTTCCGACCGCTCTGCACAGCTCCTCCGCCAAGCTCTATCGTTCTCAGTCCTCCGAGCCTCACGGCGCATGCGCAAACTTTCGCATATGAAACTCCCGTTCCTGCGGCTCTCACAGGTGCCGGCGAGCAGCCCGCTTTCGGACCGCCAGCTCGACAGTATTCCCGGTCGTCCGCTTTAGGACCCCGCGGCTTTTATTCCCCGGTTTTGCCCTCGATCGCGATCCCGGTCCGGGAAGCGGACATTTTCCTTCCCGGCAGCCCCAATGCAAAACGCCGGCACCCGATTGGCTCAGCTCTGCACGTGACCGCCAGGAGCCCGCCCCAGAAGCGCGCATGCGCACTGCTGCGGCGGCGCTCACTGCTGCCGCCTGGCGAAGAGAATTCGGTACTGCAGGCACTGCGGAAACCCGGAAAAGAGCACGGCGCATGCCCGAGTATACGCGGAAGCGGCGAACGTACGTTCCGACCGCTCTGCAGAGCGATTCCGCCAAGCTCTATCGTTCTCAGTCCTCCGAGCGGTACTGCGCATGCGCAAACTTTCGCATATGAAACTCCCGTTCCTGCGGCTCTCACAGGTGCCGGCGAGCAGCCCGCTTTCGGACCGCCAGCTCGACAGTATTCCCGGTCGTCCGCTTTAGGACCCCGCGGCTTTTATTCCCCCGTTTTGCCCTCGATCGCGATCCCGGTCCGGGAAGCGGACATTTTCCTTCCCGGCAGCCCCAATGCAAAACGCCGGCACCCGATTGGCTCAGCTCTGCACGTGACCGCCAGGAGCCCGCCCCAGAAGCGCGCATGCGCGCTGCTGCGGCGGCGCTCACTGCTGCCGCCTGGCGAAGAGAATTCGGTACTGCAGGCACTGCCCAAACCCGGAAAAGAGCAGAGCGCATGCGCGAGTAAAGGCGGAAGCGGCGAACGTACGTTCCGACCGCTCTGCACAGCTCCTCCGCCAAGCTCTATCGTTCTCAGTCCTCCGAGCCTCACGGCGCATGCGCAAACTTTCGCATATGAAACTCCCGTTCCTGCGGCTCTCACAGGTGCCGGCGAGCAGCCCGCTTTCGGACCGCCAGCTCGACAGTATTCCCGGTCGTCCGCTTTAGGACCCCGCGGCTTTTATTCCCCGGTTTTGCCCTCGATCGCGATCCCGGTCCGGGAAGCGGACATTTTCCTTCCCGGCAGCCCCAATGCAAAACGCCGGCACCCGATTGGCTCAGCTCTGCACGTGACCGCCAGGAGCCCGCCCCAGAAGCGCGCATGCGCGCTGCGGCGGCGGCGCTCACTGCTGCCGCCTGGCGAAGAGAATTCGGTACTGCAGGCACTGCCCAAACCCGGAAAAGAGCACAGCGCATGCCCGAGTAAAGGCGGAAGCGGCGAACGTACGTTCCGACCGCTCTGCACAGCTCCTCCGCCAAGCTCTATCGTTCTCAGTCCTCCGAGCCTCACGGCGCATGCGCAAACTTTCGCATATGAAACCCCCGTTCCTGCGGCTCTCACAGGTGCCGGCGAGCAGCCCGCTTTCGGACCGCCAGCTCGACAGTATTCCCGGTCGTCCGCTTTAGGACCCCGCGGCTTTTATTCCCCGGTTTTGCCCTCGATCGCGATCCCGGTCCGGGAAGCGGACATTTTCCTTCCCGGCAGCCCCAATGCAAAACGCCGGCACCCGATTGGCTCAGCTCTGCACGTGACCGCCAGGAGCCCGCCCCAGAAGCGCGCATGCGCACTGCTGCGGCGGCGCTCACTGCTGCCGCCTGGCGAAGAGAATTCGGTACTGCAGGCACTGCCCAAACCCGGAAAAGAGCACGGCGCATGCGCGAGTAAAGGCGGAAGCGGCGAACGTACGTTCCGACCGCTCTGCAGAGCGATTCCGCCAAGCTCTATCGTTCTCAGTCCTCCGAGCGGTACTGCGCATGCGCAAACTTTCGCATATGAAACTCCCGTTCCTGCGGCTCTCACAGGTGCCGGCGAGCAGCCCGCTTTCGGACCGCCAGCTCGACAGTATTCCCGGTCGTCCGCTTTAGGACCCCGCGGCTTTTATTCCCCCGTTTTGCCCTCGATCGCGATCCCGGTCCGGGAAGCGGACATTTTCCTTCCCGGCAGCCCCAATGCAAAACGCCGGCACCCGATTGGCTCAGCTCTGCACGTGACCGCCAGGAGCCCGCCCCAGAAGCGCGCATGCGCACTGCTGCGGCGGCGCTCACTGCTGCCGCCTGGCGAAGAGAATTCGGTACTGCAGGCACTGCCCAAACCCGGAAAAAGAGCACGGCGCATGCGCGAGTAAAGGCGGAAGCGGCGAACGTACGTTCCGACCGCTCTGCACAGCGACTCCGCCAAGCTTTATCGTACTCAGTCCTCCGAGCCTCACGGCGCATGCGCAAACTTTCGCATATGAAACTCCCGTTCCTGCGGCTCTCACAGGTGCCGGCGAGCAGCCCGCTTTCGGACCGCCAGCTCGACAGCATTCCCGGTCGTCCGCTTTAGGACCCCGCGGCTTTTATTCCCCCGTTTTGCCCTCGATCGCGATCCCGGTCCGGGAAGCGGACATTTTCCTTCCCGGCAGCCCCAATGCAAAACGCCGGCACCCGATTGGCTCAGCTCTGCACGTGACCGCCAGGAGCCCGCCCCAGAAGCGCGCATGCGCACTGCTGCGGCGGCGCTCACTGCTGCCGCCTGGCGAAGAGAATTCGGTACTGCAGGCACTGCGGAAACCCGGAAAAGAGCACGGCGCATGCCCGAGTATACGCGGAAGCGGCGAACGTACGTTCCGACCGCTCTGCAGAGCGATTCCGCCAAGCTCTATCGTTCTCAGTCCTCCGAGCGGTACTGCGCATGCGCAAACTTTCGCATATGAAACTCCCGTTCCTGCGGCTCTCACAGGTGCCGGCGAGCAGCCCGCTTTCGGACCGCCAGCTCGACAGTATTCCCGGTCGTCCGCTTTAGGACCCCGCGGCTTTTATTCCCCCGTTTTGCCCTCGATCGCGATCCCGGTCCGGGAAGCGGACATTTTCCTTCCCGGCAGCCCCAATGCAAAACGCCGGCACCCGATTGGCTCAGCTCTGCACGTGACCGCCAGGAGCCCGCCCCAGAAGCGCGCATGCGCACTGCTGCGGCGGCGCTCACTGCTGCCGCCTGGCGAAGAGAATTCGGTACTGCAGGCACTGCCCAAACCCGGAAAAAGAGCACGGCGCATGCGCGAGTAAAGGCGGAAGCGGCGAACGTACGTTCCGACCGCTCTGCACAGCGACTCCGCCAAGCTTTATCGTACTCAGTCCTCCGAGCCTCACGGCGCATGCGCAAACTTTCGCATATGAAACTCCCGTTCCTGCGGCTCTCACAGGTGCCGGCGAGCAGCCCGCTTTCGGACCGCCAGCTCGACAGCATTCCCGGTCGTCCGCTTTAGGACCCCGCGGCTTTTATTCCCCCGTTTTGCCCTCGATCGCGATCCCGGTCCGGGAAGCGGACATTTTCCTTCCCGGCAGCCCCAATGCAAAACGCCGGCACCCGATTGGCTCAGCTCTGCACGTGACCGCCAGGAGCCCGCCCCAGAAGCGCGCATGCGCACTGCTGCGGCGGCGCTCACTGCTGCCGCCTGGCGAAGAGAATTCGGTACTGCAGGCACTGCGGAAACCCGGAAAAGAGCACGGCGCATGCCCGAGTATACGCGGAAGCGGCGAACGTACGTTCCGACCGCTCTGCAGAGCGATTCCGCCAAGCTCTATCGTTCTCAGTCCTCCGAGCGGTACTGCGCATGCGCAAACTTTCGCATATGAAACTCCCGTTCCTGCGGCTCTCACAGGTGCCGGCGAGCAGCCCGCTTTCGGACCGCCAGCTCGACAGTATTCCCGGTCGTCCGCTTTAGGACCCCGCGGCTTTTATTCCCCCGTTTTGCCCTCGATCGCGATCCCGGTCCGGGAAGCGGACATTTTCCTTCCCGGCAGCCCCAATGCAAAACGCCGGCACCCGATTGGCTCAGCTCTGCACGTGACCGCCAGGAGCCCGCCCCAGAAGCGCGCATGCGCGCTGCTGCGGCGGCGCTCACTGCTGCCGCCTGGCGAAGAGAATTCGGTACTGCAGGCACTGCCCAAACCCGGAAAAAGAGCACAGCGCATGCGCGAGTAAAGGCGGAAGCGGCGAACGTACGTTCCGACCGCTCTGCAGAGCGATTCCGCCAAGCTCTATCGTTCTCCGTCCTCCGAGCGGTACTGCGCATGCGCAAACTTTCGCATATGAAACTCCCGTTCCTGCGGCTCTCACAGGTGCCGGCGAGCAGCCCGCTTTCGGACCGCCAGCTCGACAGTATTCCCGGTCGTCCGCTTTAGGACCCCGCGGCTTTTATTCCCCCGTTTTGCCCTCGATCGCGATCCCGGTCCGGGAAGCGGACATTTTCCTTCCCGGCAGCCCCAATGCAAAACGCCGGCACCCGATTGGCTCAGCTCTGCACGTGACCGCCAGGAGCCCGCCCCAGAAGCGCGCATGCGCACTGCTGCGGCGGCGCTCACTGCTGCCGCCTGGCGAAGAGAATTCGGTACTGCAGGCACTGCCCAAACCCGGAAAAGAGCACGGCGCATGCGCGAGTAAAGGCGGAAGCGGCGAACGTACGTTCCGACCGCTCTGCAGAGCGATTCCGCCAAGCTCTATCGTTCTCAGTCCTCCGAGCGGTACTGCGCATGCGCAAACTTTCGCATATGAAACTCCCGTTCCTGCGGCTCTCACAGGTGCCGGCGAGCAGCCCGCTTTCGGACCGCCAGCTCGACAGTATTCCCGGTCGTCCGCTTTAGGACCCCGCGGCTTTTATTCCCCCGTTTTGCCCTCGATCGCGATCCCGGTCCGGGAAGCGGACATTTTCCTTCCCGGCAGCCCCAATGCAAAACGCCGGCACCCGATTGGCTCAGCTCTGCACGTGACCGCCAGGAGCCCGCCCCAGAAGCGCGCATGCGCACTGCTGCGGCGGCGCTCACTGCTGCCGCCTGGCGAAGAGAATTCGGTACTGCAGGCACTGCCCAAACCCGGAAAAAGAGCACGGCGCATGCGCGAGTAAAGGCGGAAGCGGCGAACGTACGTTCCGACCGCTCTGCACAGCGACTCCGCCAAGCTTTATCGTACTCAGTCCTCCGAGCCTCACGGCGCATGCGCAAACTTTCGCATATGAAACTCCCGTTCCTGCGGCTCTCACAGGTGCCGGCGAGCAGCCCGCTTTCGGACCGCCAGCTCGACAGCATTCCCGGTCGTCCGCTTTAGGACCCCGCGGCTTTTATTCCCCCGTTTTGCCCTCGATCGCGATCCCGGTCCGGGAAGCGGACATTTTCCTTCCCGGCAGCCCCAATGCAAAACGCCGGCACCCGATTGGCTCAGCTCTGCACGTGACCGCCAGGAGCCCGCCCCAGAAGCGCGCATGCGCACTGCTGCGGCGGCGCTCACTGCTGCCGCCTGGCGAAGAGAATTCGGTACTGCAGGCACTGCGGAAACCCGGAAAAGAGCACGGCGCATGCGCGAGTAAAGGCGGAAGCGGCGAACGTACGTTCCGACCGCTCTGCACAGCGACTCCGCCAAGCTTTATCGTACTCAGTCCTCCGAGCCTCACGGCGCATGCGCAAACTTTCGCATATGAAACTCCCGTTCCTGCGGCTCTCACAGGTGCCGGCGAGCAGCCCGCTTTCGGACCGCCAGCTCGACAGCATTCCCGGTCGTCCGCTTTAGGACCCCGCGGCTTTTATTCCCCCGTTTTGCCCTCGATCGCGATCCCGGTCCGGGAAGCGGACATTTTCCTTCCCGGCAGCCCCAATGCAAAACGCCGGCACCCGATTGGCTCAGCTCTGCACGTGACCGCCAGGAGCCCGCCCCAGAAGCGCGCATGCGCACTGCTGCGGCGGCGCTCACTGCTGCCGCCTGGCGAAGAGAATTCGGTACTGCAGGCACTGCCCAAACCCGGAAAAAGAGCACGGCGCATGCGCGAGTAAAGGCGGAAGCGGCGAACGTACGTTCCGACCGCTCTGCACAGCGACTCCGCCAAGCTTTATCGTACTCAGTCCTCCGAGCCTCACTGCGCATGCGCAAACTTTCGCATATGAAACTCCCGTTCCTGCGGCTCTCACAGGTGCCGGCGAGCAGCCCGCTTTCGGACCGCCAGCTCGACAGTATTCCCGGTCGTCCGCTTTAGGACCCCGCGGCTTTTATTCCCCCGTTTTGTGCTCGATCGCGATCCCGGTCCGGGAAGCGGACATTTTCCTTCCCGGCAGCCCCAATGCAAAACGCCGGCACCCGATTGGCTCAGCTCTGCACGTGACCGCCAGGAGCCCGCCCCAGAAGCGCGCATGCGCACTGCTGCGGCGGCGCTCACTGCTGCCGCCTGGCGAAGAGAATTCGGTACTGCAGGCACTGCCCAAACCCGGAAAAGAGCACAGTGCATGCGCGAGTAAACGCGGAAGCGGCGAACGTACGTTCCGACCGCTCTGCACAGCTCCTCCGCCAAGCTCTATCGTTCTCAGTCCTCCGAGCCTCACTGCGCATGCGCAAACTTTCGCATATGAAACTCCCGTTCCTGCGGCTCTCACAGGTGCCGGCGAGCAGCCCGCTTTCGGACCGCCAGCTCGACAGTATTCCCGGTCGTCCGCTTTAGGACCCCGCGGCTTTTATTCCCCGGTTTTGCCCTCGATCGCGATCCCGGTCCGGGAAGCGGACATTTTCCTTCCCGGCAGCCCCAATGCAAAACGCCGGCACCCGATTGGCTCAGCTCTGCACGTGACCGCCAGGAGCCCGCCCCAGAAGCGCGCATGCGCGCTGCTGCGGCGGCGCTCACTGCTGCCGCCTGGCGAAGAGAATTCGGTACTGCAGGCACTGCCCAAACCCGGAAAAGAGCAGAGCGCATGCGCGAGTAAAGGCGGAAGCGGCGAACGTACGTTCCGACCGCTCTGCACAGCTCCTCCGCCAAGCTCTATCGTTCTCAGTCCTCCGAGCCTCACGGCGCATGCGCAAACTTTCGCATATGAAACTCCCGTTCCTGCGGCTCTCACAGGTGCCGGCGAGCAGCCCGCTTTCGGACCGCCAGCTCGACAGTATTCCCGGTCGTCCGCTTTAGGACCCCGCGGCTTTTATTCCCCCGTTTTGCCCTCGATCGCGATCCCGGTCCGGGAAGCGGACATTTTCCTTCCCGGCAGCCCCAATGCAAAACGCCGGCACCCGATTGGCTCAGCTCTGCACGTGACCGCCAGGAGCCCGCCCCAGAAGCGCGCATGCGCGCTGCGGCGGCGGCGCTCACTGCTGCCGCCTGGCGAAGAGAATTCGGTACTGCAGGCACTGCCCAAACCCGGAAAAGAGCACAGCGCATGCCCGAGTAAAGGCGGAAGCGGCGAACGTACGTTCCGACCGCTCTGCACAGCTCCTCCGCCAAGCTCTATCGTTCTCAGTCCTCCGAGCCTCACGGCGCATGCGCAAACTTTCGCATATGAAACTCCCGTTCCTGCGGCTCTCACAGGTGCCGGCGAGCAGCCCGCTTTCGGACCGCCAGCTCGACAGCATTCCCGGTCGTCCGCTTTAGGACCCCGCGGCTTTTATTCCCCCGTTTTGCCCTCGATCGCGATCCCGGTCCGGGAAGCGGACATTTTCCTTCCCGGCAGCCCCAATGCAAAACGCCGGCACCCGATTGGCTCAGCTCTGCACGTGACCGCCAGGAGCCCGCCCCAGAAGCGCGCATGCGCACTGCTGCGGCGGCGCTCACTGCTGCCGCCTGGCGAAGAGAATTCGGTACTGCAGGCACTGCGGAAACCCGGAAAAGAGCACGGCGCATGCCCGAGTATACGCGGAAGCGGCGAACGTACGTTCCGACCGCTCTGCAGAGCGATTCCGCCAAGCTCTATCGTTCTCAGTCCTCCGAGCGGTACTGCGCATGCGCAAACTTTCGCATATGAAACTCCCGTTCCTGCGGCTCTCACAGGTGCCGGCGAGCAGCCCGCTTTCGGACCGCCAGCTCGACAGTATTCCCGGTCGTCCGCTTTAGGACCCCGCGGCTTTTATTCCCCCGTTTTGCCCTCGATCGCGATCCCGGTCCGGGAAGCGGACATTTTCCTTCCCGGCAGCCCCAATGCAAAACGCCGGCACCCGATTGGCTCAGCTCTGCACGTGACCGCCAGGAGCCCGCCCCAGAAGCGCGCATGCGCACTGCTGCGGCGGCGCTCACTGCTGCCGCCTGGCGAAGAGAATTCGGTACTGCAGGCACTGCCCAAACCCGGAAAAGAGCACAGCGCATGCGCGAGTAAACGCGGAAGCGGCGAACGTACGTTCCGACCGCTCTGCACAGCTCCTCCGCCAAGCTCTATCGTTCTCAGTCCTCCGAGCCTCACGGCGCATGCGCAAACTTTCGCATATGAAACTCCCGTTCCTGCGGCTCTCACAGGTGCCGGCGAGCAGCCCGCTTTCGGACCGCCAGCTCGACAGTATTCCCGGTCGTCCGCTTTAGGACCCCGCGGCTTTTATTCCCCGGTTTTGCCCTCGATCGCGATCCCGGTCCGGGAAGCGGACATTTTCCTTCCCGGCAGCCCCAATGCAAAACGCCGGCACCCGATTGGCTCAGCTCTGCACGTGACCGCCAGGAGCCCGCCCCAGAAGCGCGCATGCGCACTGCTGCGGCGGCGCTCACTGCTGCCGCCTGGCGAAGAGAATTCGGTACTGCAGGCACTGCGGAAACCCGGAAAAGAGCACGGCGCATGCCCGAGTATACGCGGAAGCGGCGAACGTACGTTCCGACCGCTCTGCAGAGCGATTCCGCCAAGCTCTATCGTTCTCAGTCCTCCGAGCGGTACTGCGCATGCGCAAACTTTCGCATATGAAACTCCCGTTCCTGCGGCTCTCACAGGTGCCGGCGAGCAGCCCGCTTTCGGACCGCCAGCTCGACAGTATTCCCGGTCGTCCGCTTTAGGACCCCGCGGCTTTTATTCCCCCGTTTTGCCCTCGATCGCGATCCCGGTCCGGGAAGCGGACATTTTCCTTCCCGGCAGCCCCAATGCAAAACGCCGGCACCCGATTGGCTCAGCTCTGCACGTGACCGCCAGGAGCCCGCCCCAGAAGCGCGCATGCGCGCTGCTGCGGCGGCGCTCACTGCTGCCGCCTGGCGAAGAGAATTCGGTACTGCAGGCACTGCCCAAACCCGGAAAAAGAGCACGGCGCATGCGCGAGTAAAGGCGGAAGCGGCGAACGTACGTTCCGACCGCTCTGCACAGCGACTCCGCCAAGCTTTATCGTACTCAGTCCTCCGAGCCTCACGGCGCATGCGCAAACTTTCGCATATGAAACTCCCGTTCCTGCGGCTCTCACAGGTGCCGGCGAGCAGCCCGCTTTCGGACCGCCAGCTCGACAGCATTCCCGGTCGTCCGCTTTAGGACCCCGCGGCTTTTATTCCCCCGTTTTGCCCTCGATCGCGATCCCGGTCCGGGAAGCGGACATTTTCCTTCCCGGCAGCCCCAATGCAAAACGCCGGCACCCGATTGGCTCAGCTCTGCACGTGACCGCCAGGAGCCCGCCCCAGAAGCGCGCATGCGCGCTGCTGCGGCGGCGCTCACTGCTGCCGCCTGGCGAAGAGAATTCGGTACTGCAGGCACTGCCCAAACCCGGAAAAGAGCACAGCGCATGCGCGAGTAAACGCGGAAGCGGCGAACGTACGTTCCGACCACTCTGCACAGCGATTTCGCCAAGCTTTATCGTACTCAGTCCTCCGAGCCTCACTGCGCATGCGCAAACTTTCGCATATGAAACTCCCGTTCCTGCGGCTCTCACAGGTGCCGGCGAGCAGCCCGCTTTCGGACCGCCAGCTCGACAGTATTCCCGGTCGTCCACTTTAGGACCCCGCGGCTTTTATTCCCCCGTTTTGCCCTCGATCGCGATCCCGGTCCGGGAAGCGGACATTTTCCTTCCCGGCAGCCCCAATGCAAAACGCCGGCACCCGATTGGCTCAGCTCTGCACGTGACCGCCAGGAGCCCGCCCCAGAAGCGCGCATGCGCGCTGCGGCGGCGGCGCTCACTGCTGCCGCCTGGCGAAGAGAATTCGGTACTGCAGGCACTGCCCAAACCCGGAAAAGAGCACAGTGCATGCGCGAGTAAACGCGGAAGCGGCGAACGTACGTTCCGACCGCTCTGCACAGCTCCTCCGCCAAGCTCTATCGTTCTCAGTCCTCCGAGCCTCACTGCGCATGCGCAAACTTTCGCATATGAAACTCCCGTTCCTGCGGCTCTCACAGGTGCCGGCGAGCAGCCCGCTTTCGGACCGCCAGCTCGACAGTATTCCCGGTCGTCCGCTTTAGGACCCCGCGGCTTTTATTCCCCGGTTTTGCCCTCGATCGCGATCCCGGTCCGGGAAGCGGACATTTTCCTTCCCGGCAGCCCCAATGCAAAACGCCGGCACCCGATTGGCTCAGCTCTGCACGTGACCGCCAGGAGCCCGCCCCAGAAGCGCGCATGCGCACTGCTGCGGCGGCGCTCACTGCTGCCGCCTGGCGAAGAGAATTCGGTACTGCAGGCACTGCGGAAACCCGGAAAAGAGCACGGCGCATGCCCGAGTATACGCGGAAGCGGCGAACGTACGTTCCGACCGCTCTGCAGAGCGATTCCGCCAAGCTCTATCGTTCTCAGTCCTCCGAGCGGTACTGCGCATGCGCAAACTTTCGCATATGAAACTCCCGTTCCTGCGGCTCTCACAGGTGCCGGCGAGCAGCCCGCTTTCGGACCGCCAGCTCGACAGTATTCCCGGTCGTCCGCTTTAGGACCCCGCGGCTTTTATTCCCCCGTTTTGCCCTCGATCGCGATCCCGGTCCGGGAAGCGGACATTTTCCTTCCCGGCAGCCCCAATGCAAAACGCCGGCACCCGATTGGCTCAGCTCTGCACGTGACCGCCAGGAGCCCGCCCCAGAAGCGCGCATGCGCGCTGCTGCGGCGGCGCTCACTGCTGCCGCCTGGCGAAGAGAATTCGGTACTGCAGGCACTGCCCAAACCCGGAAAAGAGCAGAGCGCATGCGCGAGTAAAGGCGGAAGCGGCGAACGTACGTTCCGACCGCTCTGCACAGCTCCTCCGCCAAGCTCTATCGTTCTCAGTCCTCCGAGCCTCACGGCGCATGCGCAAACTTTCGCATATGAAACTCCCGTTCCTGCGGCTCTCACAGGTGCCGGCGAGCAGCCCGCTTTCGGACCGCCAGCTCGACAGTATTCCCGGTCGTCCGCTTTAGGACCCCGCGGCTTTTATTCCCCCGTTTTGCCCTCGATCGCGATCCCGGTCCGGGAAGCGGACATTTTCCTTCCCGGCAGCCCCAATGCAAAACGCCGGCACCCGATTGGCTCAGCTCTGCACGTGACCGCCAGGAGCCCGCCCCAGAAGCGCGCATGCGCGCTGCGGCGGCGGCGCTCACTGCTGCCGCCTGGCGAAGAGAATTCGGTACTGCAGGCACTGCCCAAACCCGGAAAAGAGCACAGCGCATGCCCGAGTAAAGGCGGAAGCGGCGAACGTACGTTCCGACCGCTCTGCACAGCTCCTCCGCCAAGCTCTATCGTTCTCAGTCCTCCGAGCCTCACGGCGCATGCGCAAACTTTCGCATATGAAACCCCCGTTCCTGCGGCTCTCACAGGTGCCGGCGAGCAGCCCGCTTTCGGACCGCCAGCTCGACAGCATTCCCGGTCGTCCGCTTTAGGACCCCGCGGCTTTTATTCCCCCGTTTTGCCCTCGATCGCGATCCCGGTCCGGGAAGCGGACATTTTCCTTCCCGGCAGCCCCAATGCAAAACGCCGGCACCCGATTGGCTCAGCTCTGCACGTGACCGCCAGGAGCCCGCCCCAGAAGCGCGCATGCGCACTGCTGCGGCGGCGCTCACTGCTGCCGCCTGGCGAAGAGAATTCGGTACTGCAGGCACTGCGGAAACCCGGAAAAGAGCACGGCGCATGCCCGAGTATACGCGGAAGCGGCGAACGTACGTTCCGACCGCTCTGCAGAGCGATTCCGCCAAGCTCTATCGTTCTCAGTCCTCCGAGCGGTACTGCGCATGCGCAAACTTTCGCATATGAAACTCCCGTTCCTGCGGCTCTCACAGGTGCCGGCGAGCAGCCCGCTTTCGGACCGCCAGCTCGACAGTATTCCCGGTCGTCCGCTTTAGGACCCCGCGGCTTTTATTCCCCCGTTTTGCCCTCGATCGCGATCCCGGTCCGGGAAGCGGACATTTTCCTTCCCGGCAGCCCCAATGCAAAACGCCGGCACCCGATTGGCTCAGCTCTGCACGTGACCGCCAGGAGCCCGCCCCAGAAGCGCGCATGCGCACTGCTGCGGCGGCGCTCACTGCTGCCGCCTGGCGAAGAGAATTCGGTACTGCAGGCACTGCCCAAACCCGGAAAAGAGCACAGCGCATGCGCGAGTAAACGCGGAAGCGGCGAACGTACGTTCCGACCGCTCTGCACAGCTCCTCCGCCAAGCTCTATCGTTCTCAGTCCTCCGAGCCTCACGGCGCATGCGCAAACTTTCGCATATGAAACTCCCGTTCCTGCGGCTCTCACAGGTGCCGGCGAGCAGCCCGCTTTCGGACCGCCAGCTCGACAGTATTCCCGGTCGTCCGCTTTAGGACCCCGCGGCTTTTATTCCCCGGTTTTGCCCTCGATCGCGATCCCGGTCCGGGAAGCGGACATTTTCCTTCCCGGCAGCCCCAATGCAAAACGCCGGCACCCGATTGGCTCAGCTCTGCACGTGACCGCCAGGAGCCCGCCCCAGAAGCGCGCATGCGCACTGCTGCGGCGGCGCTCACTGCTGCCGCCTGGCGAAGAGAATTCGGTACTGCAGGCACTGCGGAAACCCGGAAAAGAGCACGGCGCATGCCCGAGTATACGCGGAAGCGGCGAACGTACGTTCCGACCGCTCTGCAGAGCGATTCCGCCAAGCTCTATCGTTCTCAGTCCTCCGAGCGGTACTGCGCATGCGCAAACTTTCGCATATGAAACTCCCGTTCCTGCGGCTCTCACAGGTGCCGGCGAGCAGCCCGCTTTCGGACCGCCAGCTCGACAGTATTCCCGGTCGTCCGCTTTAGGACCCCGCGGCTTTTATTCCCCCGTTTTGCCCTCGATCGCGATCCCGGTCCGGGAAGCGGACATTTTCCTTCCCGGCAGCCCCAATGCAAAACGCCGGCACCCGATTGGCTCAGCTCTGCACGTGACCGCCAGGAGCCCGCCCCAGAAGCGCGCATGCGCGCTGCTGCGGCGGCGCTCACTGCTGCCGCCTGGCGAAGAGAATTCGGTACTGCAGGCACTGCCCAAACCCGGAAAAGAGCAGAGCGCATGCGCGAGTAAAGGCGGAAGCGGCGAACGTACGTTCCGACCGCTCTGCACAGCTCCTCCGCCAAGCTCTATCGTTCTCAGTCCTCCGAGCCTCACGGCGCATGCGCAAACTTTCGCATATGAAACTCCCGTTCCTGCGGCTCTCACAGGTGCCGGCGAGCAGCCCGCTTTCGGACCGCCAGCTCGACAGTATTCCCGGTCGTCCGCTTTAGGACCCCGCGGCTTTTATTCCCCCGTTTTGCCCTCGATCGCGATCCCGGTCCGGGAAGCGGACATTTTCCTTCCCGGCAGCCCCAATGCAAAACGCCGGCACCCGATTGGCTCAGCTCTGCACGTGACCGCCAGGAGCCCGCCCCAGAAGCGCGCATGCGCGCTGCGGCGGCGGCGCTCACTGCTGCCGCCTGGCGAAGAGAATTCGGTACTGCAGGCACTGCCCAAACCCGGAAAAGAGCACGGCGCATGCCCGAGTAAAGGCGGAAGCGGCGAACGTACGTTCCGACCGCTCTGCACAGCTCCTCCGCCAAGCTCTATCGTTCTCAGTCCTCCGAGCCTCACGGCGCATGCGCAAACTTTCGCATATGAAACCACCGTTCCTGCGGCTCTCACAGGTGCCGGCGAGCAGCCCGCTTTCGGACCGCCAGCTCGACAGTATTCCCGGTCGTCCGCTTTAGGACCCCGCGGCTTTTATTCCCCCGTTTTGCCCTCGATCGCGATCCCGGTCCGGGAAGCGGACATTTTCCTTCCCGGCAGCCCCAATGCAAAACGCCGGCACCCGATTGGCTCAGCTCTGCACGTGACCGCCAGGAGCCCGCCCCAGAAGCGCGCATGCGCGCTGCTGCGGCGGCGCTCACTGCTGCCGCCTGGCGAAGAGAATTCGGTACTGCAGGCACTGCCCAAACCCGGAAAAAGAGCACGGCGCATGCGCGAGTAAAGGCGGAAGCGGCGAACGTACGTTCCGACCGCTCTGCACAGCGACTCCGCCAAGCTTTATCGTACTCAGTCCTCCGAGCCTCACTGCGCATGCGCAAACTTTCGCATATGAAACTCCCGTTCCTGCGGCTCTCACAGGTGCCGGCGAGCAGCCCGCTTTCGGACCGCCAGCTCGACAGCATTCCCGGTCGTCCGCTTTAGGACCCCGCGGCTTTTATTCCCCCGTTTTGCCCTCGATCGCGATCCCGGTCCGGGAAGCGGACATTTTCCTTCCCGGCAGCCCCAATGCAAAACGCCGGCACCCGATTGGCTCAGCTCTGCACGTGACCGCCAGGAGCCCGCCCCAGAAGCGCGCATGCGCGCTGCTGCGGCGGCGCTCACTGCTGCCGCCTGGCGAAGAGAATTCGGTACTGCAGGCACTGCCCAAACCCGGAAAAGAGCACAGCGCATGCGCGAGTAAACGCGGAAGCGGCGAACGTACGTTCCGACCACTCTGCACAGCGATTTCGCCAAGCTTTATCGTACTCAGTCCTCCGAGCCTCACTGCGCATGCGCAAACTTTCGCATATGAAACTCCCGTTCCTGCGGCTCTCACAGGTGCCGGCGAGCAGCCCGCTTTCGGACCGCCAGCTCGACAGTATTCCCGGTCGTCCACTTTAGGACCCCGCGGCTTTTATTCCCCCGTTTTGTGCTCGATCGCGATCCCGGTCCGGGAAGCGGACATTTTCCTTCCCGGCAGCCCCAATGCAAAACGCCGGCACCCGATTGGCTCAGCTCTGCACGTGACCGCCAGGAGCCCGCCCCAGAAGCGCGCATGCGCGCTGCGGCGGCGGCGCTCACTGCTGCCGCCTGGCGAAGAGAATTCGGTACTGCAGGCACTGCCCAAACCCGGAAAAGAGCACAGTGCATGCGCGAGTAAACGCGGAAGCGGCGAACGTACGTTCCGACCGCTCTGCACAGCTCCTCCGCCAAGCTCTATCGTTCTCAGTCCTCCGAGCCTCACTGCGCATGCGCAAACTTTCGCATATGAAACTCCCGTTCCTGCGGCTCTCACAGGTGCCGGCGAGCAGCCCGCTTTCGGACCGCCAGCTCGACAGTATTCCCGGTCGTCCGCTTTAGGACCCCGCGGCTTTTATTCCCCGGTTTTGCCCTCGATCGCGATCCCGGTCCGGGAAGCGGACATTTTCCTTCCCGGCAGCCCCAATGCAAAACGCCGGCACCCGATTGGCTCAGCTCTGCACGTGACCGCCAGGAGCCCGCCCCAGAAGCGCGCATGCGCACTGCTGCGGCGGCGCTCACTGCTGCCGCCTGGCGAAGAGAATTCGGTACTGCAGGCACTGCGGAAACCCGGAAAAGAGCACGGCGCATGCCCGAGTATACGCGGAAGCGGCGAACGTACGTTCCGACCGCTCTGCAGAGCGATTCCGCCAAGCTCTATCGTTCTCAGTCCTCCGAGCGGTACTGCGCATGCGCAAACTTTCGCATATGAAACTCCCGTTCCTGCGGCTCTCACAGGTGCCGGCGAGCAGCCCGCTTTCGGACCGCCAGCTCGACAGTATTCCCGGTCGTCCGCTTTAGGACCCCGCGGCTTTTATTCCCCCGTTTTGCCCTCGATCGCGATCCCGGTCCGGGAAGCGGACATTTTCCTTCCCGGCAGCCCCAATGCAAAACGCCGGCACCCGATTGGCTCAGCTCTGCACGTGACCGCCAGGAGCCCGCCCCAGAAGCGCGCATGCGCGCTGCTGCGGCGGCGCTCACTGCTGCCGCCTGGCGAAGAGAATTCGGTACTGCAGGCACTGCCCAAACCCGGAAAAGAGCAGAGCGCATGCGCGAGTAAAGGCGGAAGCGGCGAACGTACGTTCCGACCGCTCTGCACAGCTCCTCCGCCAAGCTCTATCGTTCTCAGTCCTCCGAGCCTCACGGCGCATGCGCAAACTTTCGCATATGAAACTCCCGTTCCTGCGGCTCTCACAGGTGCCGGCGAGCAGCCCGCTTTCGGACCGCCAGCTCGACAGTATTCCCGGTCGTCCGCTTTAGGACCCCGCGGCTTTTATTCCCCCGTTTTGCCCTCGATCGCGATCCCGGTCCGGGAAGCGGACATTTTCCTTCCCGGCAGCCCCAATGCAAAACGCCGGCACCCGATTGGCTCAGCTCTGCACGTGACCGCCAGGAGCCCGCCCCAGAAGCGCGCATGCGCGCTGCGGCGGCGGCGCTCACTGCTGCCGCCTGGCGAAGAGAATTCGGTACTGCAGGCACTGCCCAAACCCGGAAAAGAGCACAGCGCATGCCCGAGTAAAGGCGGAAGCGGCGAACGTACGTTCCGACCGCTCTGCACAGCTCCTCCGCCAAGCTCTATCGTTCTCAGTCCTCCGAGCCTCACGGCGCATGCGCAAACTTTCGCATATGAAACCCCCGTTCCTGCGGCTCTCACAGGTGCCGGCGAGCAGCCCGCTTTCGGACCGCCAGCTCGACAGTATTCCCGGTCGTCCGCTTTAGGACCCCGCGGCTTTTATTCCCCGGTTTTGCCCTCGATCGCGATCCCGGTCCGGGAAGCGGACATTTTCCTTCCCGGCAGCCCCAATGCAAAACGCCGGCACCCGATTGGCTCAGCTCTGCACGTGACCGCCAGGAGCCCGCCCCAGAAGCGCGCATGCGCGCTGCGGCGGCGGCGCTCACTGCTGCCGCCTGGCGAAGAGAATTCGGTACTGCAGGCACTGCCCAAACCCGGAAAAGAGCACAGCGCATGCCCGAGTAAAGGCGGAAGCGGCGAACGTACGTTCCGACCGCTCTGCACAGCTCCTCCGCCAAGCTCTATCGTTCTCAGTCCTCCGAGCCTCACGGCGCATGCGCAAACTTTCGCATATGAAACCCCCGTTCCTGCGGCTCTCACAGGTGCCGGCGAGCAGCCCGCTTTCGGACCGCCAGCTCGACAGTATTCCCGGTCGTCCGCTTTAGGACCCCGCGGCTTTTATTCCCCGGTTTTGCCCTCGATCGCGATCCCGGTCCGGGAAGCGGACATTTTCCTTCCCGGCAGCCCCAATGCAAAACGCCGGCACCCGATTGGCTCAGCTCTGCACGTGACCGCCAGGAGCCCGCCCCAGAAGCGCGCATGCGCACTGCTGCGGCGGCGCTCACTGCTGCCGCCTGGCGAAGAGAATTCGGTACTGCAGGCACTGCCCAAACCCGGAAAAGAGCACGGCGCATGCGCGAGTAAAGGCGGAAGCGGCGAACGTACGTTCCGACCGCTCTGCAGAGCGATTCCGCCAAGCTCTATCGTTCTCAGTCCTCCGAGCGGTACTGCGCATGCGCAAACTTTCGCATATGAAACTCCCGTTCCTGCGGCTCTCACAGGTGCCGGCGAGCAGCCCGCTTTCGGACCGCCAGCTCGACAGTATTCCCGGTCGTCCGCTTTAGGACCCCGCGGCTTTTATTCCCCCGTTTTGCCCTCGATCGCGATCCCGGTCCGGGAAGCGGACATTTTCCTTCCCGGCAGCCCCAATGCAAAACGCCGGCACCCGATTGGCTCAGCTCTGCACGTGACCGCCAGGAGCCCGCCCCAGAAGCGCGCATGCGCACTGCTGCGGCGGCGCTCACTGCTGCCGCCTGGCGAAGAGAATTCGGTACTGCAGGCACTGCCCAAACCCGGAAAAAGAGCACGGCGCATGCGCGAGTAAAGGCGGAAGCGGCGAACGTACGTTCCGACCGCTCTGCACAGCGACTCCGCCAAGCTTTATCGTACTCAGTCCTCCGAGCCTCACGGCGCATGCGCAAACTTTCGCATATGAAACTCCCGTTCCTGCGGCTCTCACAGGTGCCGGCGAGCAGCCCGCTTTCGGACCGCCAGCTCGACAGCATTCCCGGTCGTCCGCTTTAGGACCCCGCGGCTTTTATTCCCCCGTTTTGCCCTCGATCGCGATCCCGGTCCGGGAAGCGGACATTTTCCTTCCCGGCAGCCCCAATGCAAAACGCCGGCACCCGATTGGCTCAGCTCTGCACGTGACCGCCAGGAGCCCGCCCCAGAAGCGCGCATGCGCACTGCTGCGGCGGCGCTCACTGCTGCCGCCTGGCGAAGAGAATTCGGTACTGCAGGCACTGCGGAAACCCGGAAAAGAGCACGGCGCATGCCCGAGTATACGCGGAAGCGGCGAACGTACGTTCCGACCGCTCTGCAGAGCGATTCCGCCAAGCTCTATCGTTCTCAGTCCTCCGAGCGGTACTGCGCATGCGCAAACTTTCGCATATGAAACTCCCGTTCCTGCGGCTCTCACAGGTGCCGGCGAGCAGCCCGCTTTCGGACCGCCAGCTCGACAGTATTCCCGGTCGTCCGCTTTAGGACCCCGCGGCTTTTATTCCCCCGTTTTGCCCTCGATCGCGATCCCGGTCCGGGAAGCGGACATTTTCCTTCCCGGCAGCCCCAATGCAAAACGCCGGCACCCGATTGGCTCAGCTCTGCACGTGACCGCCAGGAGCCCGCCCCAGAAGCGCGCATGCGCACTGCTGCGGCGGCGCTCACTGCTGCCGCCTGGCGAAGAGAATTCGGTACTGCAGGCACTGCCCAAACCCGGAAAAAGAGCACGGCGCATGCGCGAGTAAAGGCGGAAGCGGCGAACGTACGTTCCGACCGCTCTGCACAGCGACTCCGCCAAGCTTTATCGTACTCAGTCCTCCGAGCCTCACGGCGCATGCGCAAACTTTCGCATATGAAACTCCCGTTCCTGCGGCTCTCACAGGTGCCGGCGAGCAGCCCGCTTTCGGACCGCCAGCTCGACAGCATTCCCGGTCGTCCGCTTTAGGACCCCGCGGCTTTTATTCCCCCGTTTTGCCCTCGATCGCGATCCCGGTCCGGGAAGCGGACATTTTCCTTCCCGGCAGCCCCAATGCAAAACGCCGGCACCCGATTGGCTCAGCTCTGCACGTGACCGCCAGGAGCCCGCCCCAGAAGCGCGCATGCGCACTGCTGCGGCGGCGCTCACTGCTGCCGCCTGGCGAAGAGAATTCGGTACTGCAGGCACTGCGGAAACCCGGAAAAGAGCACGGCGCATGCCCGAGTATACGCGGAAGCGGCGAACGTACGTTCCGACCGCTCTGCAGAGCGATTCCGCCAAGCTCTATCGTTCTCAGTCCTCCGAGCGGTACTGCGCATGCGCAAACTTTCGCATATGAAACTCCCGTTCCTGCGGCTCTCACAGGTGCCGGCGAGCAGCCCGCTTTCGGACCGCCAGCTCGACAGCATTCCCGGTCGTCCGCTTTAGGACCCCGCGGCTTTTATTCCCCCGTTTTGCCCTCGATCGCGATCCCGGTCCGGGAAGCGGACATTTTCCTTCCCGGCAGCCCCAATGCAAAACGCCGGCACCCGATTGGCTCAGCTCTGCACGTGACCGCCAGGAGCCCGCCCCAGAAGCGCGCATGCGCACTGCTGCGGCGGCGCTCACTGCTGCCGCCTGGCGAAGAGAATTCGGTACTGCAGGCACTGCGGAAACCCGGAAAAGAGCACGGCGCATGCCCGAGTATACGCGGAAGCGGCGAACGTACGTTCCGACCGCTCTGCAGAGCGATTCCGCCAAGCTCTATCGTTCTCAGTCCTCCGAGCGGTACTGCGCATGCGCAAACTTTCGCATATGAAACTCCCGTTCCTGCGGCTCTCACAGGTGCCGGCGAGCAGCCCGCTTTCGGACCGCCAGCTCGACAGTATTCCCGGTCGTCCGCTTTAGGACCCCGCGGCTTTTATTCCCCCGTTTTGCCCTCGATCGCGATCCCGGTCCGGGAAGCGGACATTTTCCTTCCCGGCAGCCCCAATGCAAAACGCCGGCACCCGATTGGCTCAGCTCTGCACGTGACCGCCAGGAGCCCGCCCCAGAAGCGCGCATGCGCGCTGCTGCGGCGGCGCTCACTGCTGCCGCCTGGCGAAGAGAATTCGGTACTGCAGGCACTGCCCAAACCCGGAAAAAGAGCACAGCGCATGCGCGAGTAAAGGCGGAAGCGGCGAACGTACGTTCCGACCGCTCTGCAGAGCGATTCCGCCAAGCTCTATCGTTCTCAGTCCTCCGAGCGGTACTGCGCATGCGCAAACTTTCGCATATGAAACTCCCGTTCCTGCGGCTCTCACAGGTGCCGGCGAGCAGCCCGCTTTCGGACCGCCAGCTCGACAGTATTCCCGGTCGTCCGCTTTAGGACCCCGCGGCTTTTATTCCCCCGTTTTGCCCTCGATCGCGATCCCGGTCCGGGAAGCGGACATTTTCCTTCCCGGCAGCCCCAATGCAAAACGCCGGCACCCGATTGGCTCAGCTCTGCACGTGACCGCCAGGAGCCCGCCCCAGAAGCGCGCATGCGCACTGCTGCGGCGGCGCTCACTGCTGCCGCCTGGCGAAGAGAATTCGGTACTGCAGGCACTGCCCAAACCCGGAAAAAGAGCACGGCGCATGCGCGAGTAAAGGCGGAAGCGGCGAACGTACGTTCCGACCGCTCTGCACAGCGACTCCGCCAAGCTTTATCGTACTCAGTCCTCCGAGCCTCACGGCGCATGCGCAAACTTTCGCATATGAAACTCCCGTTCCTGCGGCTCTCACAGGTGCCGGCGAGCAGCCCGCTTTCGGACCGCCAGCTCGACAGCATTCCCGGTCGTCCGCTTTAGGACCCCGCGGCTTTTATTCCCCCGTTTTGCCCTCGATCGCGATCCCGGTCCGGGAAGCGGACATTTTCCTTCCCGGCAGCCCCAATGCAAAACGCCGGCACCCGATTGGCTCAGCTCTGCACGTGACCGCCAGGAGCCCGCCCCAGAAGCGCGCATGCGCACTGCTGCGGCGGCGCTCACTGCTGCCGCCTGGCGAAGAGAATTCGGTACTGCAGGCACTGCGGAAACCCGGAAAAGAGCACGGCGCATGCGCGAGTAAAGGCGGAAGCGGCGAACGTACGTTCCGACCGCTCTGCACAGCGACTCCGCCAAGCTTTATCGTACTCAGTCCTCCGAGCCTCACGGCGCATGCGCAAACTTTCGCATATGAAACTCCCGTTCCTGCGGCTCTCACAGGTGCCGGCGAGCAGCCCGCTTTCGGACCGCCAGCTCGACAGCATTCCCGGTCGTCCGCTTTAGGACCCCGCGGCTTTTATTCCCCCGTTTTGCCCTCGATCGCGATCCCGGTCCGGGAAGCGGACATTTTCCTTCCCGGCAGCCCCAATGCAAAACGCCGGCACCCGATTGGCTCAGCTCTGCACGTGACCGCCAGGAGCCCGCCCCAGAAGCGCGCATGCGCACTGCTGCGGCGGCGCTCACTGCTGCCGCCTGGCGAAGAGAATTCGGTACTGCAGGCACTGCCCAAACCCGGAAAAAGAGCACGGCGCATGCGCGAGTAAAGGCGGAAGCGGCGAACGTACGTTCCGACCGCTCTGCACAGCGACTCCGCCAAGCTCTATCGTACTCAGTCCTCCGAGCCTCACGGCGCATGCGCAAACTTTCGCATATGAAACTCCCGTTCCTGCGGCTCTCACAGGTGCCGGCGAGCAGCCCGCTTTCGGACCGCCAGCTCGACAGCATTCCCGGTCGTCCGCTTTAGGACCCCGCGGCTTTTATTCCCCGGTTTTGCCCTCGATCGCGATCCCGGTCCGGGAAGCGGACATTTTCCTTCCCGGCAGCCCCAATGCAAAACGCCGGCACCCGATTGGCTCAGCTCTGCACGTGACCGCCAGGAGCCCGCCCCAGAAGCGCGCATGCGCACTGCTGCGGCGGCGCTCACTGCTGCCGCCTGGCGAAGAGAATTCGGTACTGCAGGCACTGCCCAAACCCGGAAAAGAGCACAGCGCATGCGCGAGTAAACGCGGAAGCGGCGAACGTACGTTCCGACCGCTCTGCACAGCTCCTCCGCCAAGCTCTATCGTTCTCAGTCCTCCGAGCCTCACGGCGCATGCGCAAACTTTCGCATATGAAACTCCCGTTCCTGCGGCTCTCACAGGTGCCGGCGAGCAGCCCGCTTTCGGACCGCCAGCTCGACAGTATTCCCGGTCGTCCGCTTTAGGACCCCGCGGCTTTTATTCCCCGGTTTTGCCCTCGATCGCGATCCCGGTCCGGGAAGCGGACATTTTCCTTCCCGGCAGCCCCAATGCAAAACGCCGGCACCCGATTGGCTCAGCTCTGCACGTGACCGCCAGGAGCCCGCCCCAGAAGCGCGCATGCGCACTGCTGCGGCGGCGCTCACTGCTGCCGCCTGGCGAAGAGAATTCGGTACTGCAGGCACTGCGGAAACCCGGAAAAGAGCACGGCGCATGCCCGAGTATACGCGGAAGCGGCGAACGTACGTTCCGACCGCTCTGCAGAGCGATTCCGCCAAGCTCTATCGTTCTCAGTCCTCCGAGCGGTACTGCGCATGCGCAAACTTTCGCATATGAAACTCCCGTTCCTGCGGCTCTCACAGGTGCCGGCGAGCAGCCCGCTTTCGGACCGCCAGCTCGACAGTATTCCCGGTCGTCCGCTTTAGGACCCCGCGGCTTTTATTCCCCCGTTTTGCCCTCGATCGCGATCCCGGTCCGGGAAGCGGACATTTTCCTTCCCGGCAGCCCCAATGCAAAACGCCGGCACCCGATTGGCTCAGCTCTGCACGTGACCGCCAGGAGCCCGCCCCAGAAGCGCGCATGCGCACTGCTGCGGCGGCGCTCACTGCTGCCGCCTGGCGAAGAGAATTCGGTACTGCAGGCACTGCCCAAACCCGGAAAAAGAGCACGGCGCATGCGCGAGTAAAGGCGGAAGCGGCGAACGTACGTTCCGACCGCTCTGCACAGCGACTCCGCCAAGCTTTATCGTACTCAGTCCTCCGAGCCTCACGGCGCATGCGCAAACTTTCGCATATGAAACTCCCGTTCCTGCGGCTCTCACAGGTGCCGGCGAGCAGCCCGCTTTCGGACCGCCAGCTCGACAGCATTCCCGGTCGTCCGCTTTAGGACCCCGCGGCTTTTATTCCCCCGTTTTGCCCTCGATCGCGATCCCGGTCCGGGAAGCGGACATTTTCCTTCCCGGCAGCCCCAATGCAAAACGCCGGCACCCGATTGGCTCAGCTCTGCACGTGACCGCCAGGAGCCCGCCCCAGAAGCGCGCATGCGCACTGCTGCGGCGGCGCTCACTGCTGCCGCCTGGCGAAGAGAATTCGGTACTGCAGGCACTGCGGAAACCCGGAAAAGAGCACGGCGCATGCCCGAGTATACGCGGAAGCGGCGAACGTACGTTCCGACCGCTCTGCAGAGCGATTCCGCCAAGCTCTATCGTTCTCAGTCCTCCGAGCGGTACTGCGCATGCGCAAACTTTCGCATATGAAACTCCCGTTCCTGCGGCTCTCACAGGTGCCGGCGAGCAGCCCGCTTTCGGACCGCCAGCTCGACAGTATTCCCGGTCGTCCGCTTTAGGACCCCGCGGCTTTTATTCCCCCGTTTTGCCCTCGATCGCGATCCCGGTCCGGGAAGCGGACATTTTCCTTCCCGGCAGCCCCAATGCAAAACGCCGGCACCCGATTGGCTCAGCTCTGCACGTGACCGCCAGGAGCCCGCCCCAGAAGCGCGCATGCGCACTGCTGCGGCGGCGCTCACTGCTGCCGCCTGGCGAAGAGAATTCGGTACTGCAGGCACTGCCCAAACCCGGAAAAGAGCACAGCGCATGCGCGAGTAAACGCGGAAGCGGCGAACGTACGTTCCGACCGCTCTGCACAGCTCCTCCGCCAAGCTCTATCGTTCTCAGTCCTCCGAGCCTCACGGCGCATGCGCAAACTTTCGCATATGAAACTCCCGTTCCTGCGGCTCTCACAGGTGCCGGCGAGCAGCCCGCTTTCGGACCGCCAGCTCGACAGTATTCCCGGTCGTCCGCTTTAGGACCCCGCGGCTTTTATTCCCCGGTTTTGCCCTCGATCGCGATCCCGGTCCGGGAAGCGGACATTTTCCTTCCCGGCAGCCCCAATGCAAAACGCCGGCACCCGATTGGCTCAGCTCTGCACGTGACCGCCAGGAGCCCGCCCCAGAAGCGCGCATGCGCACTGCTGCGGCGGCGCTCACTGCTGCCGCCTGGCGAAGAGAATTCGGTACTGCAGGCACTGCGGAAACCCGGAAAAGAGCACGGCGCATGCCCGAGTATACGCGGAAGCGGCGAACGTACGTTCCGACCGCTCTGCAGAGCGATTCCGCCAAGCTCTATCGTTCTCAGTCCTCCGAGCGGTACTGCGCATGCGCAAACTTTCGCATATGAAACTCCCGTTCCTGCGGCTCTCACAGGTGCCGGCGAGCAGCCCGCTTTCGGACCGCCAGCTCGACAGTATTCCCGGTCGTCCGCTTTAGGACCCCGCGGCTTTTATTCCCCCGTTTTGCCCTCGATCGCGATCCCGGTCCGGGAAGCGGACATTTTCCTTCCCGGCAGCCCCAATGCAAAACGCCGGCACCCGATTGGCTCAGCTCTGCACGTGACCGCCAGGAGCCCGCCCCAGAAGCGCGCATGCGCGCTGCTGCGGCGGCGCTCACTGCTGCCGCCTGGCGAAGAGAATTCGGTACTGCAGGCACTGCCCAAACCCGGAAAAGAGCAGAGCGCATGCGCGAGTAAAGGCGGAAGCGGCGAACGTACGTTCCGACCGCTCTGCACAGCTCCTCCGCCAAGCTCTATCGTTCTCAGTCCTCCGAGCCTCACGGCGCATGCGCAAACTTTCGCATATGAAACTCCCGTTCCTGCGGCTCTCACAGGTGCCGGCGAGCAGCCCGCTTTCGGACCGCCAGCTCGACAGTATTCCCGGTCGTCCGCTTTAGGACCCCGCGGCTTTTATTCCCCCGTTTTGCCCTCGATCGCGATCCCGGTCCGGGAAGCGGACATTTTCCTTCCCGGCAGCCCCAATGCAAAACGCCGGCACCCGATTGGCTCAGCTCTGCACGTGACCGCCAGGAGCCCGCCCCAGAAGCGCGCATGCGCGCTGCGGCGGCGGCGCTCACTGCTGCCGCCTGGCGAAGAGAATTCGGTACTGCAGGCACTGCCCAAACCCGGAAAAGAGCACGGCGCATGCCCGAGTAAAGGCGGAAGCGGCGAACGTACGTTCCGACCGCTCTGCACAGCTCCTCCGCCAAGCTCTATCGTTCTCAGTCCTCCGAGCCTCACGGCGCATGCGCAAACTTTCGCATATGAAACCCCCGTTCCTGCGGCTCTCACAGGTGCCGGCGAGCAGCCCGCTTTCGGACCGCCAGCTCGACAGTATTCCCGGTCGTCCGCTTTAGGACCCCGCGGCTTTTATTCCCCCGTTTTGCCCTCGATCGCGATCCCGGTCCGGGAAGCGGACATTTTCCTTCCCGGCAGCCCCAATGCAAAACGCCGGCACCCGATTGGCTCAGCTCTGCACGTGACCGCCAGGAGCCCGCCCCAGAAGCGCGCATGCGCGCTGCTGCGGCGGCGCTCACTGCTGCCGCCTGGCGAAGAGAATTCGGTACTGCAGGCACTGCCCAAACCCGGAAAAAGAGCACGGCGCATGCGCGAGTAAAGGCGGAAGCGGCGAACGTACGTTCCGACCGCTCTGCACAGCGACTCCGCCAAGCTTTATCGTACTCAGTCCTCCGAGCCTCACTGCGCATGCGCAAACTTTCGCATATGAAACTCCCGTTCCTGCGGCTCTCACAGGTGCCGGCGAGCAGCCCGCTTTCGGACCGCCAGCTCGACAGCATTCCCGGTCGTCCGCTTTAGGACCCCGCGGCTTTTATTCCCCCGTTTTGCCCTCGATCGCGATCCCGGTCCGGGAAGCGGACATTTTCCTTCCCGGCAGCCCCAATGCAAAACGCCGGCACCCGATTGGCTCAGCTCTGCACGTGACCGCCAGGAGCCCGCCCCAGAAGCGCGCATGCGCGCTGCTGCGGCGGCGCTCACTGCTGCCGCCTGGCGAAGAGAATTCGGTACTGCAGGCACTGCCCAAACCCGGAAAAGAGCACAGCGCATGCGCGAGTAAACGCGGAAGCGGCGAACGTACGTTCCGACCACTCTGCACAGCGATTTCGCCAAGCTTTATCGTACTCAGTCCTCCGAGCCTCACTGCGCATGCGCAAACTTTCGCATATGAAACTCCCGTTCCTGCGGCTCTCACAGGTGCCGGCGAGCAGCCCGCTTTCGGACCGCCAGCTCGACAGTATTCCCGGTCGTCCACTTTAGGACCCCGCGGCTTTTATTCCCCCGTTTTGTGCTCGATCGCGATCCCGGTCCGGGAAGCGGACATTTTCCTTCCCGGCAGCCCCAATGCAAAACGCCGGCACCCGATTGGCTCAGCTCTGCACGTGACCGCCAGGAGCCCGCCCCAGAAGCGCGCATGCGCGCTGCGGCGGCGGCGCTCACTGCTGCCGCCTGGCGAAGAGAATTCGGTACTGCAGGCACTGCCCAAACCCGGAAAAGAGCACAGTGCATGCGCGAGTAAACGCGGAAGCGGCGAACGTACGTTCCGACCGCTCTGCACAGCTCCTCCGCCAAGCTCTATCGTTCTCAGTCCTCCGAGCCTCACTGCGCATGCGCAAACTTTCGCATATGAAACTCCCGTTCCTGCGGCTCTCACAGGTGCCGGCGAGCAGCCCGCTTTCGGACCGCCAGCTCGACAGTATTCCCGGTCGTCCGCTTTAGGACCCCGCGGCTTTTATTCCCCGGTTTTGCCCTCGATCGCGATCCCGGTCCGGGAAGCGGACATTTTCCTTCCCGGCAGCCCCAATGCAAAACGCCGGCACCCGATTGGCTCAGCTCTGCACGTGACCGCCAGGAGCCCGCCCCAGAAGCGCGCATGCGCACTGCTGCGGCGGCGCTCACTGCTGCCGCCTGGCGAAGAGAATTCGGTACTGCAGGCACTGCGGAAACCCGGAAAAGAGCACGGCGCATGCCCGAGTATACGCGGAAGCGGCGAACGTACGTTCCGACCGCTCTGCAGAGCGATTCCGCCAAGCTCTATCGTTCTCAGTCCTCCGAGCGGTACTGCGCATGCGCAAACTTTCGCATATGAAACTCCCGTTCCTGCGGCTCTCACAGGTGCCGGCGAGCAGCCCGCTTTCGGACCGCCAGCTCGACAGTATTCCCGGTCGTCCGCTTTAGGACCCCGCGGCTTTTATTCCCCCGTTTTGCCCTCGATCGCGATCCCGGTCCGGGAAGCGGACATTTTCCTTCCCGGCAGCCCCAATGCAAAACGCCGGCACCCGATTGGCTCAGCTCTGCACGTGACCGCCAGGAGCCCGCCCCAGAAGCGCGCATGCGCGCTGCTGCGGCGGCGCTCACTGCTGCCGCCTGGCGAAGAGAATTCGGTACTGCAGGCACTGCCCAAACCCGGAAAAGAGCAGAGCGCATGCGCGAGTAAAGGCGGAAGCGGCGAACGTACGTTCCGACCGCTCTGCACAGCTCCTCCGCCAAGCTCTATCGTTCTCAGTCCTCCGAGCCTCACGGCGCATGCGCAAACTTTCGCATATGAAACTCCCGTTCCTGCGGCTCTCACAGGTGCCGGCGAGCAGCCCGCTTTCGGACCGCCAGCTCGACAGTATTCCCGGTCGTCCGCTTTAGGACCCCGCGGCTTTTATTCCCCCGTTTTGCCCTCGATCGCGATCCCGGTCCGGGAAGCGGACATTTTCCTTCCCGGCAGCCCCAATGCAAAACGCCGGCACCCGATTGGCTCAGCTCTGCACGTGACCGCCAGGAGCCCGCCCCAGAAGCGCGCATGCGCGCTGCGGCGGCGGCGCTCACTGCTGCCGCCTGGCGAAGAGAATTCGGTACTGCAGGCACTGCCCAAACCCGGAAAAGAGCACAGCGCATGCCCGAGTAAAGGCGGAAGCGGCGAACGTACGTTCCGACCGCTCTGCACAGCTCCTCCGCCAAGCTCTATCGTTCTCAGTCCTCCGAGCCTCACGGCGCATGCGCAAACTTTCGCATATGAAACCCCCGTTCCTGCGGCTCTCACAGGTGCCGGCGAGCAGCCCGCTTTCGGACCGCCAGCTCGACAGCATTCCCGGTCGTCCGCTTTAGGACCCCGCGGCTTTTATTCCCCCGTTTTGCCCTCGATCGCGATCCCGGTCCGGGAAGCGGACATTTTCCTTCCCGGCAGCCCCAATGCAAAACGCCGGCACCCGATTGGCTCAGCTCTGCACGTGACCGCCAGGAGCCCGCCCCAGAAGCGCGCATGCGCACTGCTGCGGCGGCGCTCACTGCTGCCGCCTGGCGAAGAGAATTCGGTACTGCAGGCACTGCGGAAACCCGGAAAAGAGCACGGCGCATGCCCGAGTATACGCGGAAGCGGCGAACGTACGTTCCGACCGCTCTGCAGAGCGATTCCGCCAAGCTCTATCGTTCTCAGTCCTCCGAGCGGTACTGCGCATGCGCAAACTTTCGCATATGAAACTCCCGTTCCTGCGGCTCTCACAGGTGCCGGCGAGCAGCCCGCTTTCGGACCGCCAGCTCGACAGTATTCCCGGTCGTCCGCTTTAGGACCCCGCGGCTTTTATTCCCCCGTTTTGCCCTCGATCGCGATCCCGGTCCGGGAAGCGGACATTTTCCTTCCCGGCAGCCCCAATGCAAAACGCCGGCACCCGATTGGCTCAGCTCTGCACGTGACCGCCAGGAGCCCGCCCCAGAAGCGCGCATGCGCACTGCTGCGGCGGCGCTCACTGCTGCCGCCTGGCGAAGAGAATTCGGTACTGCAGGCACTGCCCAAACCCGGAAAAGAGCACAGCGCATGCGCGAGTAAACGCGGAAGCGGCGAACGTACGTTCCGACCGCTCTGCACAGCTCCTCCGCCAAGCTCTATCGTTCTCAGTCCTCCGAGCCTCACGGCGCATGCGCAAACTTTCGCATATGAAACTCCCGTTCCTGCGGCTCTCACAGGTGCCGGCGAGCAGCCCGCTTTCGGACCGCCAGCTCGACAGTATTCCCGGTCGTCCGCTTTAGGACCCCGCGGCTTTTATTCCCCGGTTTTGCCCTCGATCGCGATCCCGGTCCGGGAAGCGGACATTTTCCTTCCCGGCAGCCCCAATGCAAAACGCCGGCACCCGATTGGCTCAGCTCTGCACGTGACCGCCAGGAGCCCGCCCCAGAAGCGCGCATGCGCACTGCTGCGGCGGCGCTCACTGCTGCCGCCTGGCGAAGAGAATTCGGTACTGCAGGCACTGCGGAAACCCGGAAAAGAGCACGGCGCATGCCCGAGTATACGCGGAAGCGGCGAACGTACGTTCCGACCGCTCTGCAGAGCGATTCCGCCAAGCTCTATCGTTCTCAGTCCTCCGAGCGGTACTGCGCATGCGCAAACTTTCGCATATGAAACTCCCGTTCCTGCGGCTCTCACAGGTGCCGGCGAGCAGCCCGCTTTCGGACCGCCAGCTCGACAGTATTCCCGGTCGTCCGCTTTAGGACCCCGCGGCTTTTATTCCCCCGTTTTGCCCTCGATCGCGATCCCGGTCCGGGAAGCGGACATTTTCCTTCCCGGCAGCCCCAATGCAAAACGCCGGCACCCGATTGGCTCAGCTCTGCACGTGACCGCCAGGAGCCCGCCCCAGAAGCGCGCATGCGCGCTGCTGCGGCGGCGCTCACTGCTGCCGCCTGGCGAAGAGAATTCGGTACTGCAGGCACTGCCCAAACCCGGAAAAGAGCAGAGCGCATGCGCGAGTAAAGGCGGAAGCGGCGAACGTACGTTCCGACCGCTCTGCACAGCTCCTCCGCCAAGCTCTATCGTTCTCAGTCCTCCGAGCCTCACGGCGCATGCGCAAACTTTCGCATATGAAACTCCCGTTCCTGCGGCTCTCACAGGTGCCGGCGAGCAGCCCGCTTTCGGACCGCCAGCTCGACAGTATTCCCGGTCGTCCGCTTTAGGACCCCGCGGCTTTTATTCCCCCGTTTTGCCCTCGATCGCGATCCCGGTCCGGGAAGCGGACATTTTCCTTCCCGGCAGCCCCAATGCAAAACGCCGGCACCCGATTGGCTCAGCTCTGCACGTGACCGCCAGGAGCCCGCCCCAGAAGCGCGCATGCGCGCTGCGGCGGCGGCGCTCACTGCTGCCGCCTGGCGAAGAGAATTCGGTACTGCAGGCACTGCCCAAACCCGGAAAAAGAGCACGGCGCATGCCCGAGTAAAGGCGGAAGCGGCGAACGTACGTTCCGACCGCTCTGCACAGCGACTCCGCCAAGCTTTATCGTACTCAGTCCTCCGAGCCTCACGGCGCATGCGCAAACTTTCGCATATGAAACTCCCGTTCCTGCGGCTCTCACAGGTGCCGGCGAGCAGCCCGCTTTCGGACCGCCAGCTCGACAGCATTCCCGGTCGTCCGCTTTAGGACCCCGCGGCTTTTATTCCCCCGTTTTGCCCTCGATCGCGATCCCGGTCCGGGAAGCGGACATTTTCCTTCCCGGCAGCCCCAATGCAAAACGCCGGCACCCGATTGGCTCAGCTCTGCACGTGACCGCCAGGAGCCCGCCCCAGAAGCGCGCATGCGCACTGCTGCGGCGGCGCTCACTGCTGCCGCCTGGCGAAGAGAATTCGGTACTGCAGGCACTGCGGAAACCCGGAAAAGAGCACGGCGCATGCCCGAGTATACGCGGAAGCGGCGAACGTACGTTCCGACCGCTCTGCAGAGCGATTCCGCCAAGCTCTATCGTTCTCAGTCCTCCGAGCGGTACTGCGCATGCGCAAACTTTCGCATATGAAACTCCCGTTCCTGCGGCTCTCACAGGTGCCGGCGAGCAGCCCGCTTTCGGACCGCCAGCTCGACAGTATTCCCGGTCGTCCGCTTTAGGACCCCGCGGCTTTTATTCCCCCGTTTTGCCCTCGATCGCGATCCCGGTCCGGGAAGCGGACATTTTCCTTCCCGGCAGCCCCAATGCAAAACGCCGGCACCCGATTGGCTCAGCTCTGCACGTGACCGCCAGGAGCCCGCCCCAGAAGCGCGCATGCGCGCTGCTGCGGCGGCGCTCACTGCTGCCGCCTGGCGAAGAGAATTCGGTACTGCAGGCACTGCCCAAACCCGGAAAAAGAGCACAGCGCATGCGCGAGTAAAGGCGGAAGCGGCGAACGTACGTTCCGACCGCTCTGCAGAGCGATTCCGCCAAGCTCTATCGTTCTCAGTCCTCCGAGCGGTACTGCGCATGCGCAAACTTTCGCATATGAAACTCCCGTTCCTGCGGCTCTCACAGGTGCCGGCGAGCAGCCCGCTTTCGGACCGCCAGCTCGACAGTATTCCCGGTCGTCCGCTTTAGGACCCCGCGGCTTTTATTCCCCCGTTTTGCCCTCGATCGCGATCCCGGTCCGGGAAGCGGACATTTTCCTTCCCGGCAGCCCCAATGCAAAACGCCGGCACCCGATTGGCTCAGCTCTGCACGTGACCGCCAGGAGCCCGCCCCAGAAGCGCGCATGCGCACTGCTGCGGCGGCGCTCACTGCTGCCGCCTGGCGAAGAGAATTCGGTACTGCAGGCACTGCCCAAACCCGGAAAAGAGCACGGCGCATGCGCGAGTAAACGCGGAAGCGGCGAACGTACGTTCCGACCGCTCTGCACAGCGACTCCGCCAAGCTCTATCGTACTCAGTCCTCCGAGCCTCACGGCGCATGCGCAAACTTTCGCATATGAAACTCCCGTTCCTGCGGCTCTCACAGGTGCTGGCGAGCAGCCCGCTTTCGGACCGCCAGCTCGACAGTATTCCCGGTCGTCCGCTTTAGGACCCCGCGGCTTTTATTCCCCCGTTTTGCCCTCGATCGCGATCCCGGTCCGGGAAGCGGACATTTTCCTTCCCGGCAGCCCCAATGCAAAACGCCGGCACCCGATTGGCTCAGCTCTGCACGTGACCGCCAGGAGCCCGCCCCAGAAGCGCGCATGCGCGCTGCTGCGGCGGCGCTCACTGCTGCCGCCTGGCGAAGAGAATTCGGTACTGCAGGCACTGCCCAAACCCGGAAAAGAGCAGAGCGCATGCGCGAGTAAAGGCGGAAGCGGCGAACGTACGTTCCGACCGCTCTGCACAGCTCCTCCGCCAAGCTCTATCGTTCTCAGTCCTCCGAGCCTCACGGCGCATGCGCAAACTTTCGCATATGAAACTCCCGTTCCTGCGGCTCTCACAGGTGCCGGCGAGCAGCCCGCTTTCGGACCGCCAGCTCGACAGCATTCCCGGTCGTCCGCTTTAGGACCCCGCGGCTTTTATTCCCCGGTTTTGCCCTCGATCGCGATCCCGGTCCGGGAAGCGGACATTTTCCTTCCCGGCAGCCCCAATGCAAAACGCCGGCACCCGATTGGCTCAGCTCTGCACGTGACCGCCAGGAGCCCGCCCCAGAAGCGCGCATGCGCACTGCTGCGGCGGCGCTCACTGCTGCCGCCTGGCGAAGAGAATTCGGTACTGCAGGCACTGCCCAAACCCGGAAAAGAGCACAGCGCATGCGCGAGTAAACGCGGAAGCGGCGAACGTACGTTCCGACCGCTCTGCACAGCTCCTCCGCCAAGCTCTATCGTTCTCAGTCCTCCGAGCCTCACGGCGCATGCGCAAACTTTCGCATATGAAACTCCCGTTCCTGCGGCTCTCACAGGTGCCGGCGAGCAGCCCGCTTTCGGACCGCCAGCTCGACAGTATTCCCGGTCGTCCGCTTTAGGACCCCGCGGCTTTTATTCCCCCGTTTTGCCCTCGATCGCGATCCCGGTCCGGGAAGCGGACATTTTCCTTCCCGGCAGCCCCAATGCAAAACGCCGGCACCCGATTGGCTCAGCTCTGCACGTGACCGCCAGGAGCCCGCCCCAGAAGCGCGCATGCGCGCTGCTGCGGCGGCGCTCACTGCTGCCGCCTGGCGAAGAGAATTCGGTACTGCAGGCACTGCCCAAACCCGGAAAAGAGCACAGCGCATGCCCGAGTAAAGGCGGAAGCGGCGAACGTACGTTCCGACCGCTCTGCACAGCTCCTCCGCCAAGCTCTATCGTTCTCAGTCCTCCGAGCCTCACGGCGCATGCGCAAACTTTCGCATATGAAACCCCCGTTCCTGCGGCTCTCACAGGTGCCGGCGAGCAGCCCGCTTTCGGACCGCCAGCTCGACAGTATTCCCGGTCGTCCGCTTTAGGACCCCGCGGCTTTTATTCCCCGGTTTTGCCCTCGATCGCGATCCCGGTCCGGGAAGCGGACATTTTCCTTCCCGGCAGCCCCAATGCAAAACGCCGGCACCCGATTGGCTCAGCTCTGCACGTGACCGCCAGGAGCCCGCCCCAGAAGCGCGCATGCGCACTGCTGCGGCGGCGCTCACTGCTGCCGCCTGGCGAAGAGAATTCGGTACTGCAGGCACTGCCCAAACCCGGAAAAGAGCACGGCGCATGCGCGAGTAAAGGCGGAAGCGGCGAACGTACGTTCCGACCGCTCTGCAGAGCGATTCCGCCAAGCTCTATCGTTCTCAGTCCTCCGAGCGGTACTGCGCATGCGCAAACTTTCGCATATGAAACTCCCGTTCCTGCGGCTCTCACAGGTGCTGGCGAGCAGCCCGCTTTCGGACCGCCAGCTCGACAGTATTCCCGGTCGTCCGCTTTAGGACCCCGCGGCTTTTATTCCCCCGTTTTGCCCTCGATCGCGATCCCGGTCCGGGAAGCGGACATTTTCCTTCCCGGCAGCCCCAATGCAAAACGCCGGCACCCGATTGGCTCAGCTCTGCACGTGACCGCCAGGAGCCCGCCCCAGAAGCGCGCATGCGCACTGCTGCGGCGGCGCTCACTGCTGCCGCCTGGCGAAGAGAATTCGGTACTGCAGGCACTGCCCAAACCCGGAAAAAGAGCACGGCGCATGCGCGAGTAAAGGCGGAAGCGGCGAACGTACGTTCCGACCGCTCTGCACAGCGACTCCGCCAAGCTTTATCGTACTCAGTCCTCCGAGCCTCACGGCGCATGCGCAAACTTTCGCATATGAAACTCCCGTTCCTGCGGCTCTCACAGGTGCCGGCGAGCAGCCCGCTTTCGGACCGCCAGCTCGACAGCATTCCCGGTCGTCCGCTTTAGGACCCCGCGGCTTTTATTCCCCCGTTTTGCCCTCGATCGCGATCCCGGTCCGGGAAGCGGACATTTTCCTTCCCGGCAGCCCCAATGCAAAACGCCGGCACCCGATTGGCTCAGCTCTGCACGTGACCGCCAGGAGCCCGCCCCAGAAGCGCGCATGCGCACTGCTGCGGCGGCGCTCACTGCTGCCGCCTGGCGAAGAGAATTCGGTACTGCAGGCACTGCGGAAACCCGGAAAAGAGCACGGCGCATGCCCGAGTATACGCGGAAGTGGCGAACGTACGTTCCGACCGCTCTGCAGAGCGATTCCGCCAAGCTCTATCGTTCTCAGTCCTCCGAGCGGTACTGCGCATGCGCAAACTTTCGCATATGAAACTCCCGTTCCTGCGGCTCTCACAGGTGCCGGCGAGCAGCCCGCTTTCGGACCGCCAGCTCGACAGTATTCCCGGTCGTCCGCTTTAGGACCCCGCGGCTTTTATTCCCCCGTTTTGCCCTCGATCGCGATCCCGGTCCGGGAAGCGGACATTTTCCTTCCCGGCAGCCCCAATGCAAAACGCCGGCACCCGATTGGCTCAGCTCTGCACGTGACCGCCAGGAGCCCGCCCCAGAAGCGCGCATGCGCACTGCTGCGGCGGCGCTCACTGCTGCCGCCTGGCGAAGAGAATTCGGTACTGCAGGCACTGCGGAAACCCGGAAAAGAGCACGGCGCATGCGCGAGTAAAGGCGGAAGCGGCGAACGTACGTTCCGACCGCTCTGCAGAGCGATTCCGCCAAGCTCTATCGTTCTCAGTCCTCCGAGCGGTACTGCGCATGCGCAAACTTTCGCATATGAAACTCCCGTTCCTGCGGCTCTCACAGGTGCCGGCGAGCAGCCCGCTTTCGGACCGCCAGCTCGACAGTATTCCCGGTCGTCCGCTTTAGGACCCCGCGGCTTTTATTCCCCCGTTTTGCCCTCGATCGCGATCCCGGTCCGGGAAGCGGACATTTTCCTTCCCGGCAGCCCCAATGCAAAACGCCGGCACCCGATTGGCTCAGCTCTGCACGTGACCGCCAGGAGCCCGCCCCAGAAGCGCGCATGCGCGCTGCTGCGGCGGCGCTCACTGCTGCCGCCTGGCGAAGAGAATTCGGTACTGCAGGCACTGCCCAAACCCGGAAAAGAGCAGAGCGCATGCGCGAGTAAAGGCGGAAGCGGCGAACGTACGTTCCGACCGCTCTGCACAGCTCCTCCGCCAAGCTCTATCGTTCTCAGTCCTCCGAGCCTCACGGCGCATGCGCAAACTTTCGCATATGAAACTCCCGTTCCTGCGGCTCTCACAGGTGCCGGCGAGCAGCCCGCTTTCGGACCGCCAGCTCGACAGTATTCCCGGTCGTCCGCTTTAGGACCCCGCGGCTTTTATTCCCCGGTTTTGCCCTCGATCGCGATCCCGGTCCGGGAAGCGGACATTTTCCTTCCCGGCAGCCCCAATGCAAAACGCCGGCACCCGATTGGCTCAGCTCTGCACGTGACCGCCAGGAGCCCGCCCCAGAAGCGCGCATGCGCACTGCTGCGGCGGCGCTCACTGCTGCCGCCTGGCGAAGAGAATTCGGTACTGCAGGCACTGCGGAAACCCGGAAAAGAGCACGGCGCATGCCCGAGTATACGCGGAAGCGGCGAACGTACGTTCCGACCGCTCTGCAGAGCGATTCCGCCAAGCTCTATCGTTCTCAGTCCTCCGAGCGGTACTGCGCATGCGCAAACTTTCGCATATGAAACTCCCGTTCCTGCGGCTCTCACAGGTGCCGGCGAGCAGCCCGCTTTCGGACCGCCAGCTCGACAGTATTCCCGGTCGTCCGCTTTAGGACCCCGCGGCTTTTATTCCCCCGTTTTGCCCTCGATCGCGATCCCGGTCCGGGAAGCGGACATTTTCCTTCCCGGCAGCCCCAATGCAAAACGCCGGCACCCGATTGGCTCAGCTCTGCACGTGACCGCCAGGAGCCCGCCCCAGAAGCGCGCATGCGCGCTGCTGCGGCGGCGCTCACTGCTGCCGCCTGGCGAAGAGAATTCGGTACTGCAGGCACTGCCCAAACCCGGAAAAGAGCAGAGCGCATGCGCGAGTAAAGGCGGAAGCGGCGAACGTACGTTCCGACCGCTCTGCACAGCTCCTCCGCCAAGCTCTATCGTTCTCAGTCCTCCGAGCCTCACGGCGCATGCGCAAACTTTCGCATATGAAACTCCCGTTCCTGCGGCTCTCACAGGTGCCGGCGAGCAGCCCGCTTTCGGACCGCCAGCTCGACAGTATTCCCGGTCGTCCGCTTTAGGACCCCGCGGCTTTTATTCCCCCGTTTTGCCCTCGATCGCGATCCCGGTCCGGGAAGCGGACATTTTCCTTCCCGGCAGCCCCAATGCAAAACGCCGGCACCCGATTGGCTCAGCTCTGCACGTGACCGCCAGGAGCCCGCCCCAGAAGCGCGCATGCGCGCTGCGGCGGCGGCGCTCACTGCTGCCGCCTGGCGAAGAGAATTCGGTACTGCAGGCACTGCCCAAACCCGGAAAAGAGCACAGCGCATGCCCGAGTAAAGGCGGAAGCGGCGAACGTACGTTCCGACCGCTCTGCACAGCTCCTCCGCCAAGCTCTATCGTTCTCAGTCCTCCGAGCCTCACGGCGCATGCGCAAACTTTCGCATATGAAACCCCCGTTCCTGCGGCTCTCACAGGTGCCGGCGAGCAGCCCGCTTTCGGACCGCCAGCTCGACAGCATTCCCGGTCGTCCGCTTTAGGACCCCGCGGCTTTTATTCCCCCGTTTTGCCCTCGATCGCGATCCCGGTCCGGGAAGCGGACATTTTCCTTCCCGGCAGCCCCAATGCAAAACGCCGGCACCCGATTGGCTCAGCTCTGCACGTGACCGCCAGGAGCCCGCCCCAGAAGCGCGCATGCGCACTGCTGCGGCGGCGCTCACTGCTGCCGCCTGGCGAAGAGAATTCGGTACTGCAGGCACTGCGGAAACCCGGAAAAGAGCACGGCGCATGCCCGAGTATACGCGGAAGCGGCGAACGTACGTTCCGACCGCTCTGCAGAGCGATTCCGCCAAGCTCTATCGTTCTCAGTCCTCCGAGCGGTACTGCGCATGCGCAAACTTTCGCATATGAAACTCCCGTTCCTGCGGCTCTCACAGGTGCCGGCGAGCAGCCCGCTTTCGGACCGCCAGCTCGACAGTATTCCCGGTCGTCCGCTTTAGGACCCCGCGGCTTTTATTCCCCCGTTTTGCCCTCGATCGCGATCCCGGTCCGGGAAGCGGACATTTTCCTTCCCGGCAGCCCCAATGCAAAACGCCGGCACCCGATTGGCTCAGCTCTGCACGTGACCGCCAGGAGCCCGCCCCAGAAGCGCGCATGCGCACTGCTGCGGCGGCGCTCACTGCTGCCGCCTGGCGAAGAGAATTCGGTACTGCAGGCACTGCCCAAACCCGGAAAAGAGCACAGCGCATGCGCGAGTAAACGCGGAAGCGGCGAACGTACGTTCCGACCGCTCTGCACAGCTCCTCCGCCAAGCTCTATCGTTCTCAGTCCTCCGAGCCTCACGGCGCATGCGCAAACTTTCGCATATGAAACTCCCGTTCCTGCGGCTCTCACAGGTGCCGGCGAGCAGCCCGCTTTCGGACCGCCAGCTCGACAGTATTCCCGGTCGTCCGCTTTAGGACCCCGCGGCTTTTATTCCCCGGTTTTGCCCTCGATCGCGATCCCGGTCCGGGAAGCGGACATTTTCCTTCCCGGCAGCCCCAATGCAAAACGCCGGCACCCGATTGGCTCAGCTCTGCACGTGACCGCCAGGAGCCCGCCCCAGAAGCGCGCATGCGCACTGCTGCGGCGGCGCTCACTGCTGCCGCCTGGCGAAGAGAATTCGGTACTGCAGGCACTGCGGAAACCCGGAAAAGAGCACGGCGCATGCCCGAGTATACGCGGAAGCGGCGAACGTACGTTCCGACCGCTCTGCAGAGCGATTCCGCCAAGCTCTATCGTTCTCAGTCCTCCGAGCGGTACTGCGCATGCGCAAACTTTCGCATATGAAACTCCCGTTCCTGCGGCTCTCACAGGTGCCGGCGAGCAGCCCGCTTTCGGACCGCCAGCTCGACAGTATTCCCGGTCGTCCGCTTTAGGACCCCGCGGCTTTTATTCCCCCGTTTTGCCCTCGATCGCGATCCCGGTCCGGGAAGCGGACATTTTCCTTCCCGGCAGCCCCAATGCAAAACGCCGGCACCCGATTGGCTCAGCTCTGCACGTGACCGCCAGGAGCCCGCCCCAGAAGCGCGCATGCGCGCTGCTGCGGCGGCGCTCACTGCTGCCGCCTGGCGAAGAGAATTCGGTACTGCAGGCACTGCCCAAACCCGGAAAAGAGCAGAGCGCATGCGCGAGTAAAGGCGGAAGCGGCGAACGTACGTTCCGACCGCTCTGCACAGCTCCTCCGCCAAGCTCTATCGTTCTCAGTCCTCCGAGCCTCACGGCGCATGCGCAAACTTTCGCATATGAAACTCCCGTTCCTGCGGCTCTCACAGGTGCCGGCGAGCAGCCCGCTTTCGGACCGCCAGCTCGACAGTATTCCCGGTCGTCCGCTTTAGGACCCCGCGGCTTTTATTCCCCCGTTTTGCCCTCGATCGCGATCCCGGTCCGGGAAGCGGACATTTTCCTTCCCGGCAGCCCCAATGCAAAACGCCGGCACCCGATTGGCTCAGCTCTGCACGTGACCGCCAGGAGCCCGCCCCAGAAGCGCGCATGCGCGCTGCGGCGGCGGCGCTCACTGCTGCCGCCTGGCGAAGAGAATTCGGTACTGCAGGCACTGCCCAAACCCGGAAAAGAGCACGGCGCATGCCCGAGTAAAGGCGGAAGCGGCGAACGTACGTTCCGACCGCTCTGCACAGCTCCTCCGCCAAGCTCTATCGTTCTCAGTCCTCCGAGCCTCACGGCGCATGCGCAAACTTTCGCATATGAAACCCCCGTTCCTGCGGCTCTCACAGGTGCCGGCGAGCAGCCCGCTTTCGGACCGCCAGCTCGACAGTATTCCCGGTCGTCCGCTTTAGGACCCCGCGGCTTTTATTCCCCCGTTTTGCCCTCGATCGCGATCCCGGTCCGGGAAGCGGACATTTTCCTTCCCGGCAGCCCCAATGCAAAACGCCGGCACCCGATTGGCTCAGCTCTGCACGTGACCGCCAGGAGCCCGCCCCAGAAGCGCGCATGCGCGCTGCTGCGGCGGCGCTCACTGCTGCCGCCTGGCGAAGAGAATTCGGTACTGCAGGCACTGCCCAAACCCGGAAAAAGAGCACGGCGCATGCGCGAGTAAAGGCGGAAGCGGCGAACGTACGTTCCGACCGCTCTGCACAGCGACTCCGCCAAGCTTTATCGTACTCAGTCCTCCGAGCCTCACTGCGCATGCGCAAACTTTCGCATATGAAACTCCCGTTCCTGCGGCTCTCACAGGTGCCGGCGAGCAGCCCGCTTTCGGACCGCCAGCTCGACAGCATTCCCGGTCGTCCGCTTTAGGACCCCGCGGCTTTTATTCCCCCGTTTTGCCCTCGATCGCGATCCCGGTCCGGGAAGCGGACATTTTCCTTCCCGGCAGCCCCAATGCAAAACGCCGGCACCCGATTGGCTCAGCTCTGCACGTGACCGCCAGGAGCCCGCCCCAGAAGCGCGCATGCGCGCTGCTGCGGCGGCGCTCACTGCTGCCGCCTGGCGAAGAGAATTCGGTACTGCAGGCACTGCCCAAACCCGGAAAAGAGCACAGCGCATGCGCGAGTAAACGCGGAAGCGGCGAACGTACGTTCCGACCACTCTGCACAGCGATTTCGCCAAGCTTTATCGTACTCAGTCCTCCGAGCCTCACTGCGCATGCGCAAACTTTCGCATATGAAACTCCCGTTCCTGCGGCTCTCACAGGTGCCGGCGAGCAGCCCGCTTTCGGACCGCCAGCTCGACAGTATTCCCGGTCGTCCGCTTTAGGACCCCGCGGCTTTTATTCCCCCGTTTTGCCCTCGATCGCGATCCCGGTCCGGGAAGCGGACATTTTCCTTCCCGGCAGCCCCAATGCAAAACGCCGGCACCCGATTGGCTCAGCTCTGCACGTGACCGCCAGGAGCCCGCCCCAGAAGCGCGCATGCGCGCTGCTGCGGCGGCGCTCACTGCTGCCGCCTGGCGAAGAGAATTCGGTACTGCAGGCACTGCCCAAACCCGGAAAAGAGCAGAGCGCATGCGCGAGTAAAGGCGGAAGCGGCGAACGTACGTTCCGACCGCTCTGCACAGCTCCTCCGCCAAGCTCTATCGTTCTCAGTCCTCCGAGCCTCACGGCGCATGCGCAAACTTTCGCATATGAAACTCCCGTTCCTGCGGCTCTCACAGGTGCCGGCGAGCAGCCCGCTTTCGGACCGCCAGCTCGACAGTATTCCCGGTCGTCCGCTTTAGGACCCCGCGGCTTTTATTCCCCCGTTTTGCCCTCGATCGCGATCCCGGTCCGGGAAGCGGACATTTTCCTTCCCGGCAGCCCCAATGCAAAACGCCGGCACCCGATTGGCTCAGCTCTGCACGTGACCGCCAGGAGCCCGCCCCAGAAGCGCGCATGCGCGCTGCGGCGGCGGCGCTCACTGCTGCCGCCTGGCGAAGAGAATTCGGTACTGCAGGCACTGCCCAAACCCGGAAAAGAGCACAGCGCATGCCCGAGTAAAGGCGGAAGCGGCGAACGTACGTTCCGACCGCTCTGCACAGCTCCTCCGCCAAGCTCTATCGTTCTCAGTCCTCCGAGCCTCACGGCGCATGCGCAAACTTTCGCATATGAAACCCCCGTTCCTGCGGCTCTCACAGGTGCCGGCGAGCAGCCCGCTTTCGGACCGCCAGCTCGACAGTATTCCCGGTCGTCCGCTTTAGGACCCCGCGGCTTTTATTCCCCGGTTTTGCCCTCGATCGCGATCCCGGTCCGGGAAGCGGACATTTTCCTTCCCGGCAGCCCCAATGCAAAACGCCGGCACCCGATTGGCTCAGCTCTGCACGTGACCGCCAGGAGCCCGCCCCAGAAGCGCGCATGCGCGCTGCTGCGGCGGCGCTCACTGCTGCCGCCTGGCGAAGAGAATTCGGTACTGCAGGCACTGCCCAAACCCGGAAAAGAGCACGGCGCATGCGCGAGTAAAGGCGGAAGCGGCGAACGTACGTTCCGACCGCTCTGCAGAGCGATTCCGCCAAGCTCTATCGTTCTCAGTCCTCCGAGCGGTACTGCGCATGCGCAAACTTTCGCATATGAAACTCCCGTTCCTGCGGCTCTCACAGGTGCTGGCGAGCAGCCCGCTTTCGGACCGCCAGCTCGACAGTATTCCCGGTCGTCCGCTTTAGGACCCCGCGGCTTTTATTCCCCCGTTTTGCCCTCGATCGCGATCCCGGTCCGGGAAGCGGACATTTTCCTTCCCGGCAGCCCCAATGCAAAACGCCGGCACCCGATTGGCTCAGCTCTGCACGTGACCGCCAGGAGCCCGCCCCAGAAGCGCGCATGCGCACTGCTGCGGCGGCGCTCACTGCTGCCGCCTGGCGAAGAGAATTCGGTACTGCAGGCACTGCCCAAACCCGGAAAAAGAGCACGGCGCATGCGCGAGTAAAGGCGGAAGCGGCGAACGTACGTTCCGACCGCTCTGCACAGCGACTCCGCCAAGCTTTATCGTACTCAGTCCTCCGAGCCTCACGGCGCATGCGCAAACTTTCGCATATGAAACTCCCGTTCCTGCGGCTCTCACAGGTGCCGGCGAGCAGCCCGCTTTCGGACCGCCAGCTCGACAGCATTCCCGGTCGTCCGCTTTAGGACCCCGCGGCTTTTATTCCCCCGTTTTGCCCTCGATCGCGATCCCGGTCCGGGAAGCGGACATTTTCCTTCCCGGCAGCCCCAATGCAAAACGCCGGCACCCGATTGGCTCAGCTCTGCACGTGACCGCCAGGAGCCCGCCCCAGAAGCGCGCATGCGCACTGCTGCGGCGGCGCTCACTGCTGCCGCCTGGCGAAGAGAATTCGGTACTGCAGGCACTGCGGAAACCCGGAAAAGAGCACGGCGCATGCCCGAGTATACGCGGAAGCGGCGAACGTACGTTCCGACCGCTCTGCAGAGCGATTCCGCCAAGCTCTATCGTTCTCAGTCCTCCGAGCGGTACTGCGCATGCGCAAACTTTCGCATATGAAACTCCCGTTCCTGCGGCTCTCACAGGTGCCGGCGAGCAGCCCGCTTTCGGACCGCCAGCTCGACAGTATTCCCGGTCGTCCGCTTTAGGACCCCGCGGCTTTTATTCCCCCGTTTTGCCCTCGATCGCGATCCCGGTCCGGGAAGCGGACATTTTCCTTCCCGGCAGCCCCAATGCAAAACGCCGGCACCCGATTGGCTCAGCTCTGCACGTGACCGCCAGGAGCCCGCCCCAGAAGCGCGCATGCGCGCTGCTGCGGCGGCGCTCACTGCTGCCGCCTGGCGAAGAGAATTCGGTACTGCAGGCACTGCCCAAACCCGGAAAAAGAGCACAGCGCATGCGCGAGTAAAGGCGGAAGCGGCGAACGTACGTTCCGACCGCTCTGCAGAGCGATTCCGCCAAGCTCTATCGTTCTCAGTCCTCCGAGCGGTACTGCGCATGCGCAAACTTTCGCATATGAAACTCCCGTTCCTGCGGCTCTCACAGGTGCCGGCGAGCAGCCCGCTTTCGGACCGCCAGCTCGACAGTATTCCCGGTCGTCCGCTTTAGGACCCCGCGGCTTTTATTCCCCCGTTTTGCCCTCGATCGCGATCCCGGTCCGGGAAGCGGACATTTTCCTTCCCGGCAGCCCCAATGCAAAACGCCGGCACCCGATTGGCTCAGCTCTGCACGTGACCGCCAGGAGCCCGCCCCAGAAGCGCGCATGCGCACTGCTGCGGCGGCGCTCACTGCTGCCGCCTGGCGAAGAGAATTCGGTACTGCAGGCACTGCCCAAACCCGGAAAAGAGCACGGCGCATGCGCGAGTAAACGCGGAAGCGGCGAACGTACGTTCCGACCGCTCTGCACAGCGATTCCGCCAAGCTTTATCGTACTCAGTCCTCCGAGCCTCACTGCGCATGCGCAAACTTTCGCATATGAAACTCCCGTTCCTGCGGCTCTCACAGGTGCCGGCGAGCAGCCCGCTTTCGGACCGCCAGCTCGACAGTATTCCCGGTCGTCCACTTTAGGACCCCGCGGCTTTTATTCCCCCGTTTTGTGCTCGATCGCGATCCCGGTCCGGGAAGCGGACATTTTCCTTCCCGGCAGCCCCAATGCAAAACGCCGGCACCCGATTGGCTCAGCTCTGCACGTGACCGCCAGGAGCCCGCCCCAGAAGCGCGCATGCGCGCTGCGGCGGCGGCGCTCACTGCTGCCGCCTGGCGAAGAGAATTCGGTACTGCAGGCACTGCCCAAACCCGGAAAAGAGCACAGTGCATGCGCGAGTAAACGCGGAAGCGGCGAACGTACGTTCCGACCGCTCTGCACAGCTCCTCCGCCAAGCTCTATCGTTCTCAGTCCTCCGAGCCTCACGGCGCATGCGCAAACTTTCGCATATGAAACTCCCGTTCCTGCGGCTCTCACAGGTGCCGGCGAGCAGCCCGCTTTCGGACCGCCAGCTCGACAGCATTCCCGGTCGTCCGCTTTAGGACCCCGCGGCTTTTATTCCCCGGTTTTGCCCTCGATCGCGATCCCGGTCCGGGAAGCGGACATTTTCCTTCCCGGCAGCCCCAATGCAAAACGCCGGCACCCGATTGGCTCAGCTCTGCACGTGACCGCCAGGAGCCCGCCCCAGAAGCGCGCATGCGCACTGCTGCGGCGGCGCTCACTGCTGCCGCCTGGCGAAGAGAATTCGGTACTGCAGGCACTGCCCAAACCCGGAAAAGAGCAGAGCGCATGCGCGAGTAAAGGCGGAAGCGGCGAACGTACGTTCCGACCGCTCTGCACAGCTCCTCCGCCAAGCTCTATCGTTCTCAGTCCTCCGAGCCTCACGGCGCATGCGCAAACTTTCGCATATGAAACTCCCGTTCCTGCGGCTCTCACAGGTGCCGGCGAGCAGCCCGCTTTCGGACCGCCAGCTCGACAGTATTCCCGGTCGTCCGCTTTAGGACCCCGCGGCTTTTATTCCCCGGTTTTGCCCTCGATCGCGATCCCGGTCCGGGAAGCGGACATTTTCCTTCCCGGCAGCCCCAATGCAAAACGCCGGCACCCGATTGGCTCAGCTCTGCACGTGACCGCCAGGAGCCCGCCCCAGAAGCGCGCATGCGCACTGCTGCGGCGGCGCTCACTGCTGCCGCCTGGCGAAGAGAATTCGGTACTGCAGGCACTGCGGAAACCCGGAAAAGAGCACGGCGCATGCCCGAGTATACGCGGAAGCGGCGAACGTACGTTCCGACCGCTCTGCAGAGCGATTCCGCCAAGCTCTATCGTTCTCAGTCCTCCGAGCGGTACTGCGCATGCGCAAACTTTCGCATATGAAACTCCCGTTCCTGCGGCTCTCACAGGTGCCGGCGAGCAGCCCGCTTTCGGACCGCCAGCTCGACAGTATTCCCGGTCGTCCGCTTTAGGACCCCGCGGCTTTTATTCCCCCGTTTTGCCCTCGATCGCGATCCCGGTCCGGGAAGCGGACATTTTCCTTCCCGGCAGCCCCAATGCAAAACGCCGGCACCCGATTGGCTCAGCTCTGCACGTGACCGCCAGGAGCCCGCCCCAGAAGCGCGCATGCGCACTGCTGCGGCGGCGCTCACTGCTGCCGCCTGGCGAAGAGAATTCGGTACTGCAGGCACTGCCCAAACCCGGAAAAAGAGCACGGCGCATGCGCGAGTAAAGGCGGAAGCGGCGAACGTACGTTCCGACCGCTCTGCACAGCGACTCCGCCAAGCTTTATCGTACTCAGTCCTCCGAGCCTCACGGCGCATGCGCAAACTTTCGCATATGAAACTCCCGTTCCTGCGGCTCTCACAGGTGCCGGCGAGCAGCCCGCTTTCGGACCGCCAGCTCGACAGCATTCCCGGTCGTCCGCTTTAGGACCCCGCGGCTTTTATTCCCCCGTTTTGCCCTCGATCGCGATCCCGGTCCGGGAAGCGGACATTTTCCTTCCCGGCAGCCCCAATGCAAAACGCCGGCACCCGATTGGCTCAGCTCTGCACGTGACCGCCAGGAGCCCGCCCCAGAAGCGCGCATGCGCACTGCTGCGGCGGCGCTCACTGCTGCCGCCTGGCGAAGAGAATTCGGTACTGCAGGCACTGCGGAAACCCGGAAAAGAGCACGGCGCATGCCCGAGTATACGCGGAAGCGGCGAACGTACGTTCCGACCGCTCTGCAGAGCGATTCCGCCAAGCTCTATCGTTCTCAGTCCTCCGAGCGGTACTGCGCATGCGCAAACTTTCGCATATGAAACTCCCGTTCCTGCGGCTCTCACAGGTGCCGGCGAGCAGCCCGCTTTCGGACCGCCAGCTCGACAGTATTCCCGGTCGTCCGCTTTAGGACCCCGCGGCTTTTATTCCCCCGTTTTGCCCTCGATCGCGATCCCGGTCCGGGAAGCGGACATTTTCCTTCCCGGCAGCCCCAATGCAAAACGCCGGCACCCGATTGGCTCAGCTCTGCACGTGACCGCCAGGAGCCCGCCCCAGAAGCGCGCATGCGCACTGCTGCGGCGGCGCTCACTGCTGCCGCCTGGCGAAGAGAATTCGGTACTGCAGGCACTGCCCAAACCCGGAAAAGAGCACAGCGCATGCGCGAGTAAACGCGGAAGCGGCGAACGTACGTTCCGACCGCTCTGCACAGCTCCTCCGCCAAGCTCTATCGTTCTCAGTCCTCCGAGCCTCACGGCGCATGCGCAAACTTTCGCATATGAAACTCCCGTTCCTGCGGCTCTCACAGGTGCCGGCGAGCAGCCCGCTTTCGGACCGCCAGCTCGACAGCATTCCCGGTCGTCCGCTTTAGGACCCCGCGGCTTTTATTCCCCCGTTTTGCCCTCGATCGCGATCCCGGTCCGGGAAGCGGACATTTTCCTTCCCGGCAGCCCCAATGCAAAACGCCGGCACCCGATTGGCTCAGCTCTGCACGTGACCGCCAGGAGCCCGCCCCAGAAGCGCGCATGCGCACTGCTGCGGCGGCGCTCACTGCTGCCGCCTGGCGAAGAGAATTCGGTACTGCAGGCACTGCGGAAACCCGGAAAAGAGCACGGCGCATGCCCGAGTATACGCGGAAGTGGCGAACGTACGTTCCGACCGCTCTGCAGAGCGATTCCGCCAAGCTCTATCGTTCTCAGTCCTCCGAGCGGTACTGCGCATGCGCAAACTTTCGCATATGAAACTCCCGTTCCTGCGGCTCTCACAGGTGCCGGCGAGCAGCCCGCTTTCGGACCGCCAGCTCGACAGTATTCCCGGTCGTCCGCTTTAGGACCCCGCGGCTTTTATTCCCCGGTTTTGCCCTCGATCGCGATCCCGGTCCGGGAAGCGGACATTTTCCTTCCCGGCAGCCCCAATGCAAAACGCCGGCACCCGATTGGCTCAGCTCTGCACGTGACCGCCAGGAGCCCGCCCCAGAAGCGCGCATGCGCACTGCTGCGGCGGCGCTCACTGCTGCCGCCTGGCGAAGAGAATTCGGTACTGCAGGCACTGCGGAAACCCGGAAAAGAGCACGGCGCATGCCCGAGTAAAGGCGGAAGCGGCGAACGTACGTTCCGACCGCTCTGCAGAGCGATTCCGCCAAGCTCTATCGTTCTCAGTCCTCCGAGCGGTACTGCGCATGCGCAAACTTTCGCATATGAAACTCCCGTTCCTGCGGCTCTCACAGGTGCCGGCGAGCAGCCCGCTTTCGGACCGCCAGCTCGACAGTATTCCCGGTCGTCCGCTTTAGGACCCCGCGGCTTTTATTCCCCCGTTTTGCCCTCGATCGCGATCCCGGTCCGGGAAGCGGACATTTTCCTTCCCGGCAGCCCCAATGCAAAACGCCGGCACCCGATTGGCTCAGCTCTGCACGTGACCGCCAGGAGCCCGCCCCAGAAGCGCGCATGCGCGCTGCTGCGGCGGCGCTCACTGCTGCCGCCTGGCGAAGAGAATTCGGTACTGCAGGCACTGCCCAAACCCGGAAAAGAGCAGAGCGCATGCGCGAGTAAAGGCGGAAGCGGCGAACGTACGTTCCGACCGCTCTGCACAGCTCCTCCGCCAAGCTCTATCGTTCTCAGTCCTCCGAGCCTCACGGCGCATGCGCAAACTTTCGCATATGAAACTCCCGTTCCTGCGGCTCTCACAGGTGCCGGCGAGCAGCCCGCTTTCGGACCGCCAGCTCGACAGTATTCCCGGTCGTCCGCTTTAGGACCCCGCGGCTTTTATTCCCCCGTTTTGCCCTCGATCGCGATCCCGGTCCGGGAAGCGGACATTTTCCTTCCCGGCAGCCCCAATGCAAAACGCCGGCACCCGATTGGCTCAGCTCTGCACGTGACCGCCAGGAGCCCGCCCCAGAAGCGCGCATGCGCGCTGCGGCGGCGGCGCTCACTGCTGCCGCCTGGCGAAGAGAATTCGGTACTGCAGGCACTGCCCAAACCCGGAAAAGAGCACGGCGCATGCCCGAGTAAAGGCGGAAGCGGCGAACGTACGTTCCGACCGCTCTGCACAGCTCCTCCGCCAAGCTCTATCGTTCTCAGTCCTCCGAGCCTCACGGCGCATGCGCAAACTTTCGCATATGAAACCCCCGTTCCTGCGGCTCTCACAGGTGCCGGCGAGCAGCCCGCTTTCGGACCGCCAGCTCGACAGTATTCCCGGTCGTCCGCTTTAGGACCCCGCGGCTTTTATTCCCCCGTTTTGCCCTCGATCGCGATCCCGGTCCGGGAAGCGGACATTTTCCTTCCCGGCAGCCCCAATGCAAAACGCCGGCACCCGATTGGCTCAGCTCTGCACGTGACCGCCAGGAGCCCGCCCCAGAAGCGCGCATGCGCGCTGCTGCGGCGGCGCTCACTGCTGCCGCCTGGCGAAGAGAATTCGGTACTGCAGGCACTGCCCAAACCCGGAAAAAGAGCACGGCGCATGCGCGAGTAAAGGCGGAAGCGGCGAACGTACGTTCCGACCGCTCTGCACAGCGACTCCGCCAAGCTTTATCGTACTCAGTCCTCCGAGCCTCACTGCGCATGCGCAAACTTTCGCATATGAAACTCCCGTTCCTGCGGCTCTCACAGGTGCCGGCGAGCAGCCCGCTTTCGGACCGCCAGCTCGACAGCATTCCCGGTCGTCCGCTTTAGGACCCCGCGGCTTTTATTCCCCCGTTTTGCCCTCGATCGCGATCCCGGTCCGGGAAGCGGACATTTTCCTTCCCGGCAGCCCCAATGCAAAACGCCGGCACCCGATTGGCTCAGCTCTGCACGTGACCGCCAGGAGCCCGCCCCAGAAGCGCGCATGCGCGCTGCTGCGGCGGCGCTCACTGCTGCCGCCTGGCGAAGAGAATTCGGTACTGCAGGCACTGCCCAAACCCGGAAAAGAGCACAGCGCATGCGCGAGTAAACGCGGAAGCGGCGAACGTACGTTCCGACCACTCTGCACAGCGATTTCGCCAAGCTTTATCGTACTCAGTCCTCCGAGCCTCACTGCGCATGCGCAAACTTTCGCATATGAAACTCCCGTTCCTGCGGCTCTCACAGGTGCCGGCGAGCAGCCCGCTTTCGGACCGCCAGCTCGACAGTATTCCCGGTCGTCCACTTTAGGACCCCGCGGCTTTTATTCCCCCGTTTTGTGCTCGATCGCGATCCCGGTCCGGGAAGCGGACATTTTCCTTCCCGGCAGCCCCAATGCAAAACGCCGGCACCCGATTGGCTCAGCTCTGCACGTGACCGCCAGGAGCCCGCCCCAGAAGCGCGCATGCGCGCTGCGGCGGCGGCGCTCACTGCTGCCGCCTGGCGAAGAGAATTCGGTACTGCAGGCACTGCCCAAACCCGGAAAAGAGCACAGTGCATGCGCGAGTAAACGCGGAAGCGGCGAACGTACGTTCCGACCGCTCTGCACAGCTCCTCCGCCAAGCTCTATCGTTCTCAGTCCTCCGAGCCTCACTGCGCATGCGCAAACTTTCGCATATGAAACTCCCGTTCCTGCGGCTCTCACAGGTGCCGGCGAGCAGCCCGCTTTCGGACCGCCAGCTCGACAGTATTCCCGGTCGTCCGCTTTAGGACCCCGCGGCTTTTATTCCCCGGTTTTGCCCTCGATCGCGATCCCGGTCCGGGAAGCGGACATTTTCCTTCCCGGCAGCCCCAATGCAAAACGCCGGCACCCGATTGGCTCAGCTCTGCACGTGACCGCCAGGAGCCCGCCCCAGAAGCGCGCATGCGCACTGCTGCGGCGGCGCTCACTGCTGCCGCCTGGCGAAGAGAATTCGGTACTGCAGGCACTGCGGAAACCCGGAAAAGAGCACGGCGCATGCCCGAGTATACGCGGAAGCGGCGAACGTACGTTCCGACCGCTCTGCAGAGCGATTCCGCCAAGCTCTATCGTTCTCAGTCCTCCGAGCGGTACTGCGCATGCGCAAACTTTCGCATATGAAACTCCCGTTCCTGCGGCTCTCACAGGTGCCGGCGAGCAGCCCGCTTTCGGACCGCCAGCTCGACAGTATTCCCGGTCGTCCGCTTTAGGACCCCGCGGCTTTTATTCCCCCGTTTTGCCCTCGATCGCGATCCCGGTCCGGGAAGCGGACATTTTCCTTCCCGGCAGCCCCAATGCAAAACGCCGGCACCCGATTGGCTCAGCTCTGCACGTGACCGCCAGGAGCCCGCCCCAGAAGCGCGCATGCGCGCTGCTGCGGCGGCGCTCACTGCTGCCGCCTGGCGAAGAGAATTCGGTACTGCAGGCACTGCCCAAACCCGGAAAAGAGCAGAGCGCATGCGCGAGTAAAGGCGGAAGCGGCGAACGTACGTTCCGACCGCTCTGCACAGCTCCTCCGCCAAGCTCTATCGTTCTCAGTCCTCCGAGCCTCACGGCGCATGCGCAAACTTTCGCATATGAAACTCCCGTTCCTGCGGCTCTCACAGGTGCCGGCGAGCAGCCCGCTTTCGGACCGCCAGCTCGACAGTATTCCCGGTCGTCCGCTTTAGGACCCCGCGGCTTTTATTCCCCCGTTTTGCCCTCGATCGCGATCCCGGTCCGGGAAGCGGACATTTTCCTTCCCGGCAGCCCCAATGCAAAACGCCGGCACCCGATTGGCTCAGCTCTGCACGTGACCGCCAGGAGCCCGCCCCAGAAGCGCGCATGCGCGCTGCGGCGGCGGCGCTCACTGCTGCCGCCTGGCGAAGAGAATTCGGTACTGCAGGCACTGCCCAAACCCGGAAAAGAGCACAGCGCATGCCCGAGTAAAGGCGGAAGCGGCGAACGTACGTTCCGACCGCTCTGCACAGCTCCTCCGCCAAGCTCTATCGTTCTCAGTCCTCCGAGCCTCACGGCGCATGCGCAAACTTTCGCATATGAAACCCCCGTTCCTGCGGCTCTCACAGGTGCCGGCGAGCAGCCCGCTTTCGGACCGCCAGCTCGACAGTATTCCCGGTCGTCCGCTTTAGGACCCCGCGGCTTTTATTCCCCGGTTTTGCCCTCGATCGCGATCCCGGTCCGGGAAGCGGACATTTTCCTTCCCGGCAGCCCCAATGCAAAACGCCGGCACCCGATTGGCTCAGCTCTGCACGTGACCGCCAGGAGCCCGCCCCAGAAGCGCGCATGCGCGCTGCTGCGGCGGCGCTCACTGCTGCCGCCTGGCGAAGAGAATTCGGTACTGCAGGCACTGCCCAAACCCGGAAAAGAGCACGGCGCATGCGCGAGTAAAGGCGGAAGCGGCGAACGTACGTTCCGACCGCTCTGCAGAGCGATTCCGCCAAGCTCTATCGTTCTCAGTCCTCCGAGCGGTACTGCGCATGCGCAAACTTTCGCATATGAAACTCCCGTTCCTGCGGCTCTCACAGGTGCTGGCGAGCAGCCCGCTTTCGGACCGCCAGCTCGACAGTATTCCCGGTCGTCCGCTTTAGGACCCCGCGGCTTTTATTCCCCCGTTTTGCCCTCGATCGCGATCCCGGTCCGGGAAGCGGACATTTTCCTTCCCGGCAGCCCCAATGCAAAACGCCGGCACCCGATTGGCTCAGCTCTGCACGTGACCGCCAGGAGCCCGCCCCAGAAGCGCGCATGCGCACTGCTGCGGCGGCGCTCACTGCTGCCGCCTGGCGAAGAGAATTCGGTACTGCAGGCACTGCCCAAACCCGGAAAAAGAGCACGGCGCATGCGCGAGTAAAGGCGGAAGCGGCGAACGTACGTTCCGACCGCTCTGCACAGCGACTCCGCCAAGCTTTATCGTACTCAGTCCTCCGAGCCTCACGGCGCATGCGCAAACTTTCGCATATGAAACTCCCGTTCCTGCGGCTCTCACAGGTGCCGGCGAGCAGCCCGCTTTCGGACCGCCAGCTCGACAGCATTCCCGGTCGTCCGCTTTAGGACCCCGCGGCTTTTATTCCCCCGTTTTGCCCTCGATCGCGATCCCGGTCCGGGAAGCGGACATTTTCCTTCCCGGCAGCCCCAATGCAAAACGCCGGCACCCGATTGGCTCAGCTCTGCACGTGACCGCCAGGAGCCCGCCCCAGAAGCGCGCATGCGCACTGCTGCGGCGGCGCTCACTGCTGCCGCCTGGCGAAGAGAATTCGGTACTGCAGGCACTGCGGAAACCCGGAAAAGAGCACGGCGCATGCCCGAGTATACGCGGAAGCGGCGAACGTACGTTCCGACCGCTCTGCAGAGCGATTCCGCCAAGCTCTATCGTTCTCAGTCCTCCGAGCGGTACTGCGCATGCGCAAACTTTCGCATATGAAACTCCCGTTCCTGCGGCTCTCACAGGTGCCGGCGAGCAGCCCGCTTTCGGACCGCCAGCTCGACAGTATTCCCGGTCGTCCGCTTTAGGACCCCGCGGCTTTTATTCCCCCGTTTTGCCCTCGATCGCGATCCCGGTCCGGGAAGCGGACATTTTCCTTCCCGGCAGCCCCAATGCAAAACGCCGGCACCCGATTGGCTCAGCTCTGCACGTGACCGCCAGGAGCCCGCCCCAGAAGCGCGCATGCGCGCTGCTGCGGCGGCGCTCACTGCTGCCGCCTGGCGAAGAGAATTCGGTACTGCAGGCACTGCCCAAACCCGGAAAAAGAGCACAGCGCATGCGCGAGTAAAGGCGGAAGCGGCGAACGTACGTTCCGACCGCTCTGCAGAGCGATTCCGCCAAGCTCTATCGTTCTCAGTCCTCCGAGCGGTACTGCGCATGCGCAAACTTTCGCATATGAAACTCCCGTTCCTGCGGCTCTCACAGGTGCCGGCGAGCAGCCCGCTTTCGGACCGCCAGCTCGACAGTATTCCCGGTCGTCCGCTTTAGGACCCCGCGGCTTTTATTCCCCCGTTTTGCCCTCGATCGCGATCCCGGTCCGGGAAGCGGACATTTTCCTTCCCGGCAGCCCCAATGCAAAACGCCGGCACCCGATTGGCTCAGCTCTGCACGTGACCGCCAGGAGCCCGCCCCAGAAGCGCGCATGCGCACTGCTGCGGCGGCGCTCACTGCTGCCGCCTGGCGAAGAGAATTCGGTACTGCAGGCACTGCCCAAACCCGGAAAAGAGCACGGCGCATGCGCGAGTAAACGCGGAAGCGGCGAACGTACGTTCCGACCGCTCTGCACAGCGACTCCGCCAAGCTCTATCGTACTCAGTCCTCCGAGCCTCACGGCGCATGCGCAAACTTTCGCATATGAAACTCCCGTTCCTGCGGCTCTCACAGGTGCTGGCGAGCAGCCCGCTTTCGGACCGCCAGCTCGACAGTATTCCCGGTCGTCCGCTTTAGGACCCCGCGGCTTTTATTCCCCCGTTTTGCCCTCGATCGCGATCCCGGTCCGGGAAGCGGACATTTTCCTTCCCGGCAGCCCCAATGCAAAACGCCGGCACCCGATTGGCTCAGCTCTGCACGTGACCGCCAGGAGCCCGCCCCAGAAGCGCGCATGCGCGCTGCTGCGGCGGCGCTCACTGCTGCCGCCTGGCGAAGAGAATTCGGTACTGCAGGCACTGCCCAAACCCGGAAAAGAGCAGAGCGCATGCGCGAGTAAAGGCGGAAGCGGCGAACGTACGTTCCGACCGCTCTGCACAGCTCCTCCGCCAAGCTCTATCGTTCTCAGTCCTCCGAGCCTCACGGCGCATGCGCAAACTTTCGCATATGAAACTCCCGTTCCTGCGGCTCTCACAGGTGCCGGCGAGCAGCCCGCTTTCGGACCGCCAGCTCGACAGCATTCCCGGTCGTCCGCTTTAGGACCCCGCGGCTTTTATTCCCCGGTTTTGCCCTCGATCGCGATCCCGGTCCGGGAAGCGGACATTTTCCTTCCCGGCAGCCCCAATGCAAAACGCCGGCACCCGATTGGCTCAGCTCTGCACGTGACCGCCAGGAGCCCGCCCCAGAAGCGCGCATGCGCACTGCTGCGGCGGCGCTCACTGCTGCCGCCTGGCGAAGAGAATTCGGTACTGCAGGCACTGCCCAAACCCGGAAAAGAGCACAGCGCATGCGCGAGTAAACGCGGAAGCGGCGAACGTACGTTCCGACCGCTCTGCACAGCGACTCCGCCAAGCTTTATCGTACTCAGTCCTCCGAGCCTCACGGCGCATGCATATGCGATCCTATAGATAACTGCCATTACTGAGGCCCTTACAGGCGCGTGTGAGTAGCCTAGTTTTAGACCGCCAGCTCAACAATGTATCCGGTCGTCCAATTTAGGATTCTGCTACTTTTATTCCCCGTTTTGTGATCGATCGGGATTCCGATCCTCGAACGGGACTTTTTCATTCCCAGTGTCCTCAGCTCATATTGTCGACACTTGATTGGCTCAGGTATGCACATGACCGCTAGGAGCCCGCCCCAGAACCACACTTGCGCAATACTGCGGCGATGCTCCATGCTGCCGCCTATTGAAGATAATTTGGTACTGCAGGCACTGCTCATACACTGAAAAGGGCACAGCGCATTCGCGCAGAAACACCGAAGAGGCGAATCTACGTTCTGACTGCTCTGCACAGCGAGTCCGCCAATCGTTCTCATGCAGAGTCCTCCAAGCGATACTGCGCATGAGATCTTATAAAAAAACTCCCATTACTGAGGCCCTCACAGGTGTGGGCGAGCAGCCCACTTTTCGACCTCCATCTCAACAATGTTTCTGGTCGTCCAATTTAGGGTTCTGCTACTTGTATTCCCCGTTTTTTGCCTCAATCGGTATTTCGATCCAGGATCCAGACATTTTGATTCCCAGCTGCCCCAGTGCACATCAGCGGCACCTGATTGGCTCAGTTTTGCATGTGACTATTTGGAGCCCATCCCAGTTTTGCGCATGCACACTACTGCAACGATGCTCACTGCTGCCGCCTATTGAAGAGAATTCGGTACTGCAGGCACTGCTGAAACCCGGAAAAGAGCACAGCGCATGCGCAAAGAAACGTGGAAGAGGTGAATCTACGTTCTGATTGTTCTACTCAGAGAGTCCGCCAATCTTTATCATGCTATTTCCTCCAAGCGATACTGCGCATGCAATCTTATATAAAACTCACATTACTGAGGCCTTCACAGATGCGGGCAAGCAGCCCACTCTTGGACCGCCACCTCAGCAGTATTCCTGGTCGTCCAATTTAGGAGCCCTATGCTTTTATTCCCCGTTTTTGTGATCGATCATGATTCAGAACCGGGAACAGGACATTTACATTCCCAGTGTCCCCAGCGCACATCGCCGGCACTCGATTGGCTCAGGTATGCACATGACCGCCAAAAGCCCGCCCCAGAACCACACTTGCGCAATACTGCGGCGATGCTCCGTGCCGCCGCCTATTGAAGAGAATTTGGAACTGCAGGCACTGCTTAGACCCGGAAAAGTGCACAGCGCATGCGCGCAGAATTGTGGTATAAGCAAATCTACATTCCGACCGCTCTGCACAGTGAGTCCGCCAATCTTTATCATGCTTATTCCTCCAAGCGATACTGCTCGTGCGCATGAGATCTTATAGAAAACTGCCATAACTGATGCCCTTACAGGTGCGGGTGAGTAGCCCAGTTTTGGACCGCCAGCTCAACAATGTGTCCGGATGTCCAATTTAGGATTCCGCTACTTTTATTCCCCGTTTTTTGCCTCAATTGCGATTCCAGTCCGGGAACCGGACATTTTCATTCCCAGTGGTCCCCAGTGCACAACGCTTGCACCCGATTGGCTCAGGTATGCACGTGACTGCCAGGAGCCCACCCCAGTTGTACGCATGCACACTACTGCAACGATGCTCACTGCTGCCGCGTATTCAAGAGAATTCGGTACTGCAGGCACTGCTCAGACCTAGAAAAGAGCACAGCACATGTGCGCAGAAATGCAGTATAGGCGAGTCTACATTCTGACCGCCCTGCACAGCGAGTCCGACAATCTTTATCATGCTTGGTCCTCCAAGCAATACTGCGCATGCGCTTATGATCATATAGAAAACTTCCAGAACTGCGGCCCTCACAGGTGCGGTCAAGCAGCCCAGTTTTGGACCACCAACTCAACAATTTTTCTCGACGTCCAATTTAGGATTCCGCTACTTTTATTCCCCTTTTTTGTGCTCGATCGTGATTCTGATCCAGGAACGGGACATTTTCATTCCCAACAGCCACAGCGCACATCGGCGGCACTCGATTGGCTCAGGTATGCACGTGACCGCCAAGTGCACACCCCAGAAGCGCGCATGCACACTGCTGCAGCGGCGCTCACTGCTGCCGCCTATTGAAGAGAATTCGGTACTGCAGGCACTGCTGAAACCCGGAAAAGAGCACAGCGCATGCACACAGAAATGCGGTATATGCGAATCTACATTCTGACCACTCTGCACAGCGAGTCCGCCAATCGTTCTCATGCAGAGTCCTCCAAGCAATACTGCGCATGAGATCTTATAAAAAAACTCCCATTACTGAGGCCCTCACAGGTGCGGGCAAGCAGCCCAGTTTTGGACCGCCAGCTCAACAGTATTTCTCAACGTCCTATTTAAGATTCTGCTACTTGTATTCCCCGTTTTTGTGATCGATCACGATTTGGAGCCGGGAACGGGACATTTACATTCACAGTGGCCCCAGCGCACATCGGCGGCACTCGATTGGCTCAGGTATGCACGTGACCGCCAAGTGCACACCCCAGAACCACACTTGCGCACTACTGCGGCGATGCTCAGTGCTGCCGCCTATTGAAGAGAATACGGTACTGCAGGCACCGTTCAGACCCGGAAAAGAGCACAGCGCATGCGTGAATAAATGCAGAAGCGGCGAATCTACGTTCCGACCGCTCTGCACAGCGAGTCCGCCAAGCTTTATCGTTCTCAGTCCTCCAAGCTTCACTGCGCATGCGCATACGAGCGTATAGGAAACTCCCATTATTGCCGCTCTCACAGGTGCGGGCGAGCAGCCCGCTTTTGGACCGCCAGCTCAACAGTATTTCCGATACGGACACGTCCCCCCCAGCCACGAGCATCGACACGGACACGTCCCCCCCCAGCCACAAGTACTGACACGGACACGTCCCCTCCAGCCAAGAGGACCCACAGCGACATCTCCCCCGCCACCATGAGCAACGACATCTTACCCCAAACAGGACAAACAGCGTGTCCCCCCGACCAAGAGCAATGGCTGCGACATCCCCCCCCGACAAAGAAGAACGGCACTTATTCCCCAACCAATAGGAACGGCATCTCTCCCCCACCCATGAGCAAAAGCACCAACATCTCCCCCTAGCCAAGGGGAATGAGGGAATGACATCTCCCCGCAACGAGGAGAAACAACAACAGCATCTCCCCGCAACAAAGAGCAATGATAGCAACATCTCCCCCCAACCAAGAAGAACGGCACTTATTCCCAAACCAAGAGCAACGGCATCTCCCCCCCAACCAAGAGCAACGGCAGCGACAACTTTCCACAACCAAGGGCAATGACATCTCCCCCCAGCCACGAGCAATGACAACGACATCTCCCCCCCAACGATGAGAATGGCACTTATTCCCCAACCAATTGGAACAGCTTCTCCCCCCAACCATGAGCAATGAATGCAACATCACCACCCCAACCAAGAGTAACGGCATCTCCCCCCAACCACGAGCAACAGCAGCGACATCTCTCCCCAGCCATGATCAATGACATCTCCCCCCAACCAAGAGCAATGTCATCCCCCCCCCTACACAGAGCAACGGCACCAGCAACTCGCCCCCAGCCAAGAGCAACATCTCCCCCCTAACCAAGGGGGCTTTCTAGTGGTATGTCTGGTAGCTTCACCTGCGAGCCACCCATGGGGTCAGAGGGCTCACTCGGCCTCTGTCCCATCTTCCGGAGCACTCTCACACTCACACACACTCGCGCCCCTCGGTCGTGACCCACGCCCTCGCGGGCAATGGGAACTGCACTACTAGAGGGTCCGCACTCGCTTCGCCCCTACGGGACGTCTCAGTCAGGCGTGCTCCGGGATACCCACCCCGACCGAACAGATCCACACAAGTACTTACTCAATGCTGAGTCTTTGTTCTTCGTGCACAAGAATTACAGGGTACTGCAGTTTCTTTTGCTCGTTTGCGGAATTCAGAGCTCAGAGCTGCAGGTCTCAGCGCAGGAATTACCCAGCCCAGGGGCTGTCCGGAGATGGGGTGCTCCCCTGGAGTGGGAACTTCGCAGCAGAGTCACGGTATCAAATTTTTATAGGTGTGGAGAACGATACACACCGATCGTTGCCAATAGTAAGGAATTTATTGAGCAAGCAATAAAGGAGCGGAACAGCAATATCTCCCCCCCAGCCACGAGCTATGGCACTTCCTCCCCAACCACGAGCAACAGCATCTCCTCCCGACCCAGAGCACCAACAACGACACCTCCCCTCAACCAAGAACAACGACATTGGCATCTCCTGCAACCTAGAGCAATGGCACCAACATCTCTCCCCCAACCAAGAGCAATGGCATCTCCTCCCAACCACGAGCACCAACAACGGCACTTCCTCCCAAACCAAGAGCAACGGCATCTCCCCCACAACCATGAGCAATGGCAGCGACATCTCTCCCCCAACCAAGAGGAACGGCACCTGCCCCCCCAACCACGAGCAATGACAATGGCATCTCCCCCCAACCACGAGCAACAGCAGCGACATCTCCACCCCAACCATGAGAACGGCACTTATTCCCCAACCAATAGGAACAACATCTCCCCCCAACCACGAGCAACGACAACAGCATCTCCCTCCCAACCATGATCAATGACATCTCCCACCCAACCAAGAGCAATGACATTGGCATCTCCCCCCCAACCAAGAAGGACGGCACTTATTCCCCAACCAATAGGAACAGCATCTCCCCCCAACCATGAGCAACGGCACCAACATCTCCCCCCCACCCAACCAAGAGCAACGGCACCAACGTCTCCCCCGCAACCATGAGCAACGACAGCGACATCTTCCCCCAACCTGGAGTAACAGCATCTCCCCTCAACCAAGAGCAATGGCTGTGACATCTCCCCCCCAACGAAGAGGAACAGCATCTCCCCCCAATCAAGAGCAACAACATTGGCATCTCCCCCCAAACCAAGAGCAATGGCATCTCCCCCCAACCATGAGCACCAACATCTGCTTCCAACCATGAGCAACAACAGCATCTCTCCCCCAACCATGAGCAGCGACATCTCCTTCCAAGCAAGAGCACCGGCAACAACATCTCCCCCCAACCAACACCACCAACAACATCTCCCCCCAACCAACACCACCAACAACGACATCTTCCCCCACCCCCTTGGTCTCCCACCCCCGTCACCCCCACCTCCACGTCTTCTCTCAGTGTGACTCCGATATCATCCCCCAGTGTCCCCCTAACAACGCCTGTCCCGCAGCATCATCCCAGGGTCACTCCTTGACTTCAGCCCCCACTGATTCTCCAACGGAACCCCCAATGTCACTGCCCTACATCACCCCAGTGTCACCCCACCTCTCCCCCAGCATCTCTCCTCACTGTGACCCATAACTGCCCCACAGTGCGCCGTTATTTTGTGACCCCAGGAGGCGGCAAAACACCGCCAACAGAGAGTAGGAACCTGGCAGTGGGAGACGGGACAGGCAGTGCCAGCAGGGCGTCCCCTGCACCAAAGGGCACTGTGCCCCTCCCCCACCGCTGCCTCTCTCCAGCTGTGCTTCTCCCCGGGGTCTGCAGGGTTTGTTCCATTTCTGCACCGCATCTGCGTGGCCAGCGCATGACACGGAGCCCACATGGAATTCCTGTGTGCACAAGTTGTGCTTCGTGTCTCAAGGTTCAGCACAAGGTGTCACCCCAAAATTACTCCCAACTGCATCTCCCCCTCAACCATGAGCAACAGCACCGACATCTCCCCTCAGCCAAGGGGAATGACATCTCCCCCCAGCCACGAGCAATGATAACGACTTCTGCCTCCCAACGATGAGAACGGCACTTATTCCCCAACCAATAGGAACAGCATCTCCCCCCAAGCAGGAGCAATGACAGCAACATCACCACCCCAACCAAGAGTAACAGTATCTCCCCCCAGCCACGAGCAACGGCAGCAACATCACCATCCCAACCAAGAGCAACGGCATCCCCACCCATCCTGGATCAACAACAGCGACATCTCTCCCCCAACCAAGAGCAACGACATTGGCATCTCCCCCCACCCAAGAGCAATGTCATATCCCCCCTTCACAGTGCAACGGCACCGGCATCTCCCCCCAGACCAAGAGGAACGACGCCTGCCCCCCAACCAAGAGCAACGACAGCAACAACTCCCCCCAGCCAAGGGCAATGACATCTCCCCCCAGCCAGGAGCAACGACAACGACATCTCCCCCCAACCAAGAAGAACGGCACCAACATCTCCCCCCAACCAAGAAGAACGGCACTTATTCCCCAAACAAGAAGAACGGCATCTCCCCCCAACCATGAGCAACGGCAGTGACATCTCCCCCCGAACCAAGAGCAACGGCACCTGCCCCCCAACCAAGAGCAATGGCTGTGACATCTCCCCCCCCAACCAAGAGCAACAGCATCTCCCCCCCAGACAAGAGAAAAGGCATCTCCCCCAACCAAGAGTAATGACAGCGACAACTCCCCCCAAACCGAGAAGAACAGCACTTATTCCCCAACCAATTGGAACAGCTTCTCCCCCCAACCATGAGCAATGACAGCTCCCCTCAGCAAAAAGCAACAGCATCCCCACCCATCCTGGATCTATGGCACTGACATCTCCCCCCAACCAAGAGCAACGACAATGGCATCTCCCCCCAACCAAGAGCAACGACAATGGCATCTCCCCCCAACCAAGAAGAATGGCACTTATTCCCCAACCAAGAGCAATGTCATCTCCCCCCTACACAGAGCGACGGCACCAGCAACTCGCCCCCAGCCAAGAGCAACATCTCCCCCCAACCAAGGGGGCTTTCTCAGTATGTCTGCTAGCTTCACCTGCGAGCCACCCATGGGGTCAGAGGGCTCACTCGGCCTCTGTCCCATCTTCCGGAGCACTCTCACACTCACACACACTCGCGCCCCTCGGTCGTGACCCACGCCCTCGCGGGCAATGGGAACTGCACTACTAGAGGGTCCGCACTCGCTTCGCCCCTACGGGACGTCTCAGTCAGGCGTGCTCCGGGATACCCACCCTGACCGAACAGATCCACGCAACTACTTACTCAATGCCGAGTCTTTGTTCTTCCTGCACAAGAATTACGGGGTACTGCAGTTTCTTTCGCTCATTTACCGAATTTAGAGCTCGGAGCTGCAGGTCTCGGCGCAGGAATCACCCAGCGAGGGGCCGTCTGGAGATGGAAACTGGAGTGGGAACTCCGTCTGGAGTGGGAACTCCGCAGCAGAGTCACGGTATCAAATTGTTATAGGTGTGAAGAACAATACACACCGTTGTCAGTAGTAAGGAATTTATTGAGCAAGCAATAAAGGAGCGGAACAGCGATATCTCCCCCCCCCAACCACGAGCAACGGCACTTCCTCCCCAACCACGAGCAATGGCATCTCCTCCCAACCCAAGACCACCAACAACGACACCTTCCCCCCAGCCAAGAGCAATGGCACCGACATCTCACCCCAACCAAGGCCAACGACATTGGCATCTCTCCACAACCATGAGCAACGGCATCTCCCCCCAACCATGAGCAACAACATCTGCTTCCAACTATGAGCAACAACAGCATCTCCCCCCCAACCATGAGCAGCGACATCTGCTTCCAACCAAGAGCACCGGCAACAACATCTCCCCCAACCAACACCACCAACAACGACATCTCCCCCAAACCAACACCAACCACAACGACATCTTCCCCCACCCCCTTGGTCTCCCACCCCCGTCACCCCCACCTCCACGTCTTCTCTCAGTGTGACTCCCTGATATCATCCCCCAGTGTCCCCCTAACAGCGCCTGTCCTGCAGCATCATCCCAGGGTCACTCCTTGACTTCAGCCCCCACTGATTCTCCAACGGAACCCCCAATGTCACTGCCCTACATCACCCCAGTGTCACCCCACCTCTCCCCCAGCATCTCTCCTCACTGTGACCCATAACTGCCCCACAGTGCGCCGTTATTTTGTGACCCCAGGAGGCGGCAAAACACCGCCAACAGAGAGTAGGAACCTGGCAGTGGGAGACGGGACAGGCAGTGCCAGCAGGGCGTCCCCTGCACCAAAGGGCACTGTGCCCCTCCCCCACCGCTGCCTCTCTTCAGCTGTGCTTCTCCCCGGGGTCTGCAGGGTTTGTTCCATTGCTGCACCGCATCTGCGTGGCCAGCGCATGACACGGAGCCCACATGGAATTCCTGTGTGCACAAGTTGTGCTTCGTGTCTCAAGGTTCAGCCCAAGGTGTCACCCCTAAATTACTCCCAACGGCATCTCCCTCCCAGCCATGAGCAACAGCACCAACATCTCCCCCCAGCCAAGGGGAATGACATCTCCTCGCAGCCAGGACCAACGACAACGGCATCTCCCCCCAACCAAGAGCAATGGCTGTGACAACTGCCCCCAGCCAAGAAGAACGGCAGCGACAACCCCCCCCCAACCAAGGGCAATGACATCTCCCCTCAGCCACGAGCAATGATAACGACTTCTCCCTCCCAACGATGAGAACAGCACTTATTCCCCAACCAATAGGATCAGCATCTCCCCCCAGCCATGAGCAAAGGCTGTGACATCTCCCCCCCCCCAACCAAGAGCAACGGCAACAACATCTCCCCCCCAGCCATGAGCAACGGTACCAACACCTCCCCCCCAACCATGAGCAACGGCACCAACGTCTGCCCCCCAACCAAGAGCAACGGCACCAACGTTTCCCCCCAACCAAGAGCAACGGGACCAACATCTCCCCCCCAACCAAGAGCAACTGCACCAACATCTCCCCCCCAGCCAAGAGCAACGGCACCAACATCTCCACCCCAACCAAGAGCAACGGCACCAACATCTCCCCCCCAACCAAGAGCAACAAGGTCTCCCCCCAACCAAGAGCAACGGCACCAACATCTCCCTCCCAACCATGAGCAACGGCACCAACATCTCCCCCCAACTAAGAGCAACGACGTCTCCCCCCCAACAAAGAGCAACGACAGCGACATCTTCCCCCAACCTGGAGTAACAGCATCTCCCACCAGCCAAGAGCAACGACATTGGCATCTCTCCACAACCATGAGCACCAACATCTGCTTCCAACTATGAGCAACAACAGCATCTCCCCCCCAACCATGAGCAGCGACATCTGCTTCCAACCAACACCACCGGCAACAATATCTCCCCCCAACCAACACCACCAACAACGTCTCCCCCCAACCAAGAGCAATGGCTGTGACATATCCCCCCAGCCAAGAAGAACGGCACTTATTCCCCAACCAAGAGCAACGACAGCAACAACTGCCCCCAACCAAGAAGAACGGCACCAACATCTCCCCCCAACCAAGAAGAACGGCACTTATTCCCCAACCAAGAGCAATGTCATCTCCCCCTACACAGAACAATGGCACCGATACCTCACCCCCAGCCAAGAGCAACATCTCCCCCCAACCAAGGGGGCTTTCTCAGTATGTCTGCTAGCTTCACCTGTGAGCCACCCATGGGGTCAGAGGGCTCACTCGGCCTCTGTCCCATCTTCCGGAGCACTCTCACACTCACACACACTCGCGCCCCTCGGTCGTGACCCACGCCCTCGCGGGCAATGGGAACTGCACTACTAGAGGGTCCGCACTCGCTTCGCCCCTACGGGACGTCTCAGTCAGGCGTGCTCCGGGATACCCACCCTGACCGAACAGATCCACGCAACTACTTACTCAATGCTGAGTCTTTGTTCTTCATGCACAAGAATTACGGGGTACTGCGGTTTCTTTCGCTCGTTTACCGAATTTAGAGCTCGGAGCTGCAGGTCTCGGCACAGGAATCACCCAGCCCAGGGGCCGTCCGGAGATGGGGTGCCCCTCTTGGGGTGGGAACTCCGCAGCACAGTCACGGCACCAAATTGTTATAGGTGTGAAGAACAATACACTTCCTCCCCAACCACGAGCAACAGCATCTCCTCCCAACCCAGAGCACCAACAACGACACCTCCCCCCCAGCCAAGAGCAACGGCATCCCCACCCATCCTGGATCAGCCACAGCGACATCTCCCCCCCAAACAAGAGCAACGACAGCAACAACTCCCCCCAACCAGGAGCAACAACATCTCCCCCCAACCAAAAAGAACGGCACTTATTCCCCAAACAATAGGAACAGCATCTCCCCCCCAACCAAGAGCAACGGCTGTGACATCTCCCCCCCAACCAAGAGCAACGGCACCAACATCTCCCCCCCAACCAAGAGCAACGGCACCAACATCTCCCACCCAACCAAGAGGAACGGCACCAACATTTCCCTCCCAACTAAGAGCAACGACATCTCCCCCCCAACCAAGAGCAACGACAGCGACATCTTCCCCCAACCTGGAGTAACAGCATCTCCCCCCAACCAAGAGCAACAGCACCAACATCTCCCTCCCAACCATGAGCAACGGCAGCGACATCTCCCTCCCAACCAAGAGCAACAACGTCTCCCCCCAACCAAGAGCAACAGCACCAACATCCCCCCCCAGCCAAGAGCAACAACATCTCCCACCCAACCATGAGCAACGGCACCAACATCTCCCCCCCAACCAAGAGCAACGGCAACAACATCTCCCTCCCAACCAAGAGCAACGGCACCCACGTCTCCCCCCCAACCAAGAGCAACAACATCTCCCTCCCAACCATGAGCAACGGCACCAACATGTCCCCCCCAACCAAGATCAACGGCACCAACATCTCCCCCCCAACCAAGAGCAACAACATCTCCCTCCCAAACAAGAGCAACGGCACCAACATCTCCCCCCCAACCATGAGCAACGGCACCAACATCTCCCCCCCAACCAAGAACAACGGCACCAATATCTCCCCCCCAACCAAGAGCAACAACATCTCCCTCCCAACCATGAGCAACGGCACCAAAGTCTCCCTCCCAACCCTGAGCAACGGCACCAACATCTCCCTCCAATCAAGAGCAACAGCACCAATATCTCCCACCCAACCAAGAGGAACTGCACCAACATTTCCCTCCCAACTAAGAGCAACGGTACCAACACCTCCCCCCCAACCAAGAGCAACGGCACCAACGTCTGCCCCCAACCTGGAGTAACAACATCTCCCTCCCAACCATGAGCAACGGCACCAACATCTCCCCCCCAACCAAGAGCAACGACACCAACATCTCCCTCCCAACCATGAGCAACGGCACCAACATCTCCCTCCCAACCATGAGCAACGGCACCAAAGTCTCCCTCCCAACCGTGAGCAACGGCACCAACATCTCCCTCCAACCAAGAGCAACAGCACCAACATCTCCCACCCAACCAAGAGGAACTGCACCAACATTTCCCTCCCAACTAAGAGCAACGACATCTCCCCCCCAACCATGAGCAACGGCACCAACATCTCCCCCCCAACCAAGAAAAACGGCACCAACATCTCCCCCCAACCAGGAGCAACAACATCTCCCTCCCAACCATGAGCAACGGCACCAACATCTCCCCCCCAACCAAGAGCAACGACACCAACATCTCCCTCCCAACCATGAGCAACGGCACCAACATCTCCCTCCCAACCATGAGCAACGGCACCAAAGTCTCCCTCCCAACCGTGAGCAACGGCACCAACATCTCCCTCCAACCAAGAGCAACAGCACCAACATCTCCCACCCAACCAAGAGGAACTGCACCAACATTTCCCTCCCAACTAAGAGCAACGACATCTCCCCCCCAACCATGAGCAACGGCACCAACATCTCCCCCCCAACCAAGAAAAACGGCACCAACATCTCCCCCCAACCAGGAGCAACAACATCTCCCTCCCAACCATGAGCAACGGCACCAACATCTCCCCCCCAACCAAGAGCAACGACACCAACATCTCCCTCCCAACTATGAGCAACGGCACCAACATCTCCCTCCCAACCATGAGCAACGGCACCAACATCTCCCCCCCAACCAAGAGCAACGACACCAACATCTCCCTCCCAACCATGAGCAACGGCACCAACATCTCCCTCCCAACCATGAGCAACAGCACCAAAGTCTCCCTCCCAGCCGTGAGCAACGGCACCAACATCTCCCTCCAACCAAGAGCAACGACAGCGACATCTTCCCCCAACCTGGAGTAACAGCATCTCCCCCCAATCAAGAGCAACGACATTGGCATCTCTCCACAACCATGAGCAATGGCGTCTCCCCCCAACAAAGAGCACCAACATCTGCTTCCAACTGTGAGCAACAACAGCATCTCCCCCCAACCATGGGCAGCGACATCTGCTTCCAAGCAAGAGCATTGGCAACAACTTCTCCCACCCAACCAACACCACCAACAACAACATCTCCCCCAAACCAACACCAACCACAACGACATCTTCCCCCACCCCCTTGGTCTCCCACCCCCGTCACCCCCACCTCCACGTCTTCTCTCAGTGTGACTCCCTGATATCATCCCCCAGTGTCCCCCTAACAACGCCTGTCCCGCAGCATCATCCCAGGGTCACTCCTTGACTTCAGCCCCCACTGATTCTCCAACGGAACCCCCAATGTCACTGCCCTACATCACCCCAGTGTCACCCCACCTCTCCCCCAGCATCTCTCCTCACTGTGACCCATAACTGCCCCACAGTGCGCCGTTATTTTGTGACCCCAGGAGGCGGCAAAACACCGCCAACAGAGAGTAGGAACCTGGCAGTGGGAGACGGGACAGGCAGTGCCAGCAGGGCGTCCCCTGCACCAAAGGGCACTGTGCCCCTCCCCCACCGCTGCCTCTCTCCAGCTGTGCTTCTCCCCGGGGTCTGCAGGGTTTGTTCCATTGCTGCACCGCATCTGCGTGGCCAACGCATGACACGGAGCCCAAGTGGAACTCCTGCGTGCACAAGTTGTGCTTCGTGTCTCAAGGTTCAGCCCAAGGTGTCACCCCAACATTACTCCCTGATGTGCTCCCCCCAGTGATGCCCTAAAGTCCCCCCCACCATCCGTGCCCCACATCGCCCCAACAACATCAGCCCAAATTGTCACTGCCCAGCAGGACCCTAACACTGTAAGCCCCCAGCATCCTCCCCCCACATCCCTTCCTGGTGGCAGTCCTTCAGCAGCAGTCCAACATTGCCCCACAACAACAGCATCTTCCCACAGCAGCATCTCCCCACAACAACAGCATCTCCCCCCAGCAAAGCGGCAGCATCTCCCCCCAGCAAAGCGGCAGCATCTCCCCACAACAACAGCATCTCCCCCCAGCAAAGCGGCAGCATCTCCCCACAACAACAGCATCTCCGCACAGCAAAGCGGCAGCATCTCCGCACAGCAAAGCGGCAGCATCTCCTCGCAGCAAAGCGGCAGCATCTCCCCGCAGCAAAGCGGCAGCATCTCCCCGCAGCAAAGCGGCAGCATCTCCCCGCAGCAAAGCGGCAGCATCTCCCCATAACAGGATGAAAACACAGCATAACAACATAACAACCAACTCCCATCGAGTGAAAACATGCCCGAATACAGCAAACGTGAACAAAAACACCAAAGAAAAAAATCAGCCTTACCTTGGAAGATCTCCGGTCCACACAGAGCTCCAGGAAGAACTGCCCAGCTCCGCTGCCGGCCCTTAAATGAGGGCTGGGGAGGGGCGGTCCCGGCTCCTCCCCTTCCTGTAATCAGCACAATTGCATACACCTGAGCTTGGCCCCGCCCCCAATCTCACCTGAGCCCCCCTGGCTTGGCCCCGCCCCTCAATCTCACCTGTGCCCCCTGGCTTGGCCCCGCCCCCCACCAGGTGCTCCATCACTGCTCCAAGTCCTCCCTCAGCACTTCCAATACACTGCCCAGTGTCACCCCAACAGCTTCACCCCAACATTACCACTACAGTGTCACCCCAAAATCACTCCTCAACATCACCCAGATGTCATCTCAGCGCCACTTCCCGTTGTCACCCCCAAATCCCCCCCCGTCACTCCCTGGTGTCACTCCCCAGCATCACCACACATCTCTGCTGCTGTCAACCACACCGTCCCCCGTCCTCAATCCCCACGCTGTCCCTCTGTCCCTCCATCCCTCCCCAGCCCCCAGCCCCTGCTGCGTCTCCCCCCGTCCCCCCATGTCCCCGTGTCCCCTCTGTGCCCTCGTGCCCCCCAATGACCTCACACAGCACGGGGTGCCCCACGTGGTACAGCAGTGTCCCCACCTCTGTCCCTGCTGTCACCAGCGCTGTGACTGCCACCGCCCCACAACTGACGGGCACCGGGGACGTGGCCCTGGGGGGGATGTGGGGACACTGGGGGTGACACTGGGGACATGTGGACATTGAGGACAGTGGGGAGATCATGAGGGGACATTGTGGGTATGTTGGTGTTGTGGTGACATTGGGGCATGGGGACACGGAGAGTGACATCGTGGGGATCCAGGGGGACGTGGGGACGCTGTGGATGTTGGGGGGACATCGCGGAGCACTGGGGGACGTGGGGACAGCAGTGAAGCAGCTCATCCATCGATCTCTTTGCTGGGCAGGCAGACCCGGTTTGTTCATTAATTAATTCCCACCTGTATGGGAACTGTCAGTCACAGAGCGGTGATGGCGCACCTGGGGAGGGGGAGTGGCCAGCCCTGGGAGCACAGGTGGGAGCAGTTAGGCCGTGGGAGGGGATTGGAGGGGATACCTGGCTCCACCCCCCCTTGCCCTCATTTAAGGGCCGGCTTCCGCAGGGGCAGCATCTCAGCCTGGAGCTGCTTCCTATGGAGTTCTGGGGTGAGTTCTGCGGCTTGGAGTGAGGTCAGTGAGCTCTTTTTTGCTTTGGGGTTATGCTCTCTGTTGTTTTGGGGTTCTGGTTTATTGGTGCTGTGTTTGTTTTGTGTGTTCTCTTTGGATTCTGGGTTATGCTCTCTGTCTTTTTGGGCTCTGGTTTATTGGTGCTGTGTCTGCACTGTGTGTTCTCTTTCTGGTCTGGGTTATTCTCTCTGTCTCTTTGGGCTCTGATTCTGGTTTATTGGTGCTATGTCTGCTTTGTGTGTTCTCTCTCTGCTCTGGTTTATGATTTCTGTCTCTTTGGGGCTCTGGTTCTGGTTTATTGGTGCTGTGTCTGCTCTGTGCGTTCTCTCTCTGCTTTGGGTTATGATTTCTGTTTCTTTGAGCACTGATTCTGTTTTTTTGGTGCTGTGTCTGCTCTGTGCGTCCTCTCTGCTCTTCCTTTTCTCTGTAAGGGAGATGGTGGGGCTGTTTCTTTTTCTCTGAGCTGGTGATGGAGGAGCTGCTGTTTACCCCTTTCTTTCAGCACCGCCTCACTTCTGGAGTGCTTCACTCAGCCCCAGGGTAATGCTGCTCAGCTGATGGAGCGCTGCAGCTTTTATCCTTCTCTATAAAGGGGTTCAGTGTTCTCACAATCTTTTTTGTGCTTGTTTTTTCCTGGTTCAGCCTCTGTTTCTTTTTCACAGTTTTTACACCAAACCTAACGCTAATTTTCTTTTCCCTGTTTGTTTTCTGTTTTTTTCCTGATTCAGCCTTTGTTTCTTTTTCCACAGTTTTACACCATCATTTCTACCCTGGGGTGCTGAACTTTGTCTGCTCCCGCATCATCCCAGCCCGTTTCACGGCGGTGGTAAATGGTGCTCTACATCAGCTCAGGTGGAGTATTGTTTGAAGGCATTTTGTGACTCGTTATCCCATCATGAATTAAGTTCTGTGTTTCTTTGATCTCTTTTTGCAGCTCAGCGGTGTTTAAGGCTTGCTGGGACTGCTCCGATGGATGGTGTAAGTATTGTGGGATCTGCAGAGCAGGAGATGGAGCATCACGAGCCCCTCGTTTGCGCATTGCTTGTATGCAGGCAGGTTTTCTGCTGGCTGTGGTAAGAGATGAAATGGGGGTTACGAGCGCTCCTTTCTCAGAGGAGCGCGTTTGTGTAAGAGCTGCTGCCCTACAAGTGTGGGGCAGCGCCCTCATTGCTGTGCTGTGTCCAACAGGTGGTTGTGGAGATCCGCAGCACTCCCGGGGATATAACGGCTGCACTGAGGACCGTGGGGTGCTCTGTGGAAGCGGTGAGGAACGGGAAGCTGCATCTCCTGGGACGGCTCAGAACCGCACTGTGCTGATGGTAACTGGTCGCCCACACAGGTAAGGACAGCGCGCACTCACCGGTGTTTGTCCATTGTGCACAGTGTGGTTCTCCCAGAGCTTTAGGGCTCCCAAAAGTTGACTGTGCTTTTCCTTTCACACTTGGGTGCTGTCCTTGCCCTTCCCCTGGTCTTTCCTTGCCTTATTCTCCTTCTCTTTGTGCTGTTTCCTTACTTTTGCCTGGTCTTTCCCCTGGCATCATTCTCTTGGCCTCATAGTGCATTCCCTGCGCCGTTCCCCTTCCATTCCTGCGCTTTTTCCTTGCGCTGTTCCCCTCCCATGTCCCATAGTGCATTCCGTGTTTCTCGTCTTTGTTCTTTGCCCTTTCCCTGGGCATTTTAGCACCGATCTCTTGTCCCAGCTCTCATCCTTTTGGCGTCGCTCTCTTATCCCCATAGCGCATTCCCTGCGCTTTCCCGTGTTTCTCCTCTTTGTCTTTGCCCTTTCCCTGGGCATTTTAGTGCCATTCTCTTATCCCAGCTCTGATCCTTTTGGCATTGCGCTCTTGTCCCCGTAGTGCATTCCTTGCACTGTTCCCCTTCCATCCCCCAGGCTTCCCGTGTTTCTCCTCTTTGTTCTTTGCCCTTTCTCTGGGCATTTTAGCGCCGTCCTCTTATCCAGCTCTGATGTTTTTGGCATCGCTCTCTTTGCCCCATAGCGCATTCCCTGCGCTTTCCCTGTTTCTCCTCTTTGTTCTTTGCCCTTTCCTGGGCATTTTAGCGCCGTTCTCTTGTCCCAGCTCTGATCCTTTTGGCATCACTCTCTCGTTCCTGTAGTGTACTCCTTGCGCCGTTCTCGTTCCATCCCCAGGGCATTCCCTGTGCTGCTCTCCTTTGTTCTTCCCCTTGCCTTTTCTGCACAGTTCTCCTCACCTTTCCTTCGCTTTGTCTTTCCCTGGGATTTCACTTTGTCTTTGCCTTGCCTGGGTGTTGTGCTTGCCTTTGCCTCTCTGTGATGGGTTGGAGACAACTTTGATTTTAACAGTCACCTGAACCATAATCTTAATGGGAGCTTTGAAGGTGATGGTATTCATGTGCAGTGTAACCCCAAACCTAATACTAATTGTCTGTTTCCTATTTGTTATTTGTTTTGTTTTTTTTTTCTGGTTCAGCCTTTGTTTCTTTTTCCACAGTTTTACACCATCGTCTCCACCCTGGGGTGCTGAACTTTGTCTGCTCCCGCATCATCCCAGCCTGTTTCACGGCGGGTGGTAAATGGTGCTCTACATCAGCTCAGGTGGAGTATTGTTTGAAGGCATTTTGTGACTCGTTATCCCATCACGAATTAAGTTCTGTGTTTCTTTGATCTCTTTTTGCAGCTCAGCGGTGTTTAAGGCTTGCTGGGACTGCTCCGATGGATGGTGTAAGTATTGTGGGATCTGCAGAGCAGGAGATGGAGCATCACGAGCCCCTCGTTTGCGCATCGCTTGTACGCAGGCAGGTTTTCTGCTGGCCGTGGTAAGAGATGAAATGGGGGTTACGAGCGCTTCTTTCTCAGAGGAGCGCGTTTGTGTAAGAGCTGCTGCCCTACAAGTGTGGGGCAGCGCCCTCATTGCTGTTCTGTGTCGAACAGGTGGCTGTGGAGATCCACAGCACTCCCGGGGATATAACGGCTGCACTGAGGACGGTGGGGTGCTCCGTGGAAGCGGTGAGGAACGGGAAGCTGCATCTCCTGGGACGGCTCAGAACCGCACTGTGCTGATGGTAACTGGTCGCCCACACAGGTAAGGACAGCGCGCACTCACCGGTGTTTGTCCATTGTGCACAGTGTGGTTCTCCAGTGCTTTAGGGCTCCCAAAAGCTGCCTGTGCTTTTCCTTTTTCTCTTGGGTGCTGTCCTTGCTTCTGGCGTTTCTCTGTAGTGTTTTCTTTGCATTTCCCCTTGGCTTTCTCTGCTCTGTTCCCCTTCCTTCCTTCAGCTTTCCCTATTTCATCTCCTTCCCTTTTGCCTTTGCCCTTACCCTGCAGTGTTCTTCTTTTGTTGAACTTTCTTTTGGCATTGTACTCTTAGCCCAACTGGGGCTCTTCTCTTGGCCCAACTCAGACTCATCTCTTGGTGCCATACTCTTGGCCCGGCTCGGGCTCATCCCTTGGCACCGTGCTCTTGGCCCAGCTCGGGTTCGTCTCTTTGAGCCATATCCTTTGCCCAATTTGGGCTCTTCTCTTGGCCCAGCTCGGGTTCTTTTGGCGTCGTACTCTTAGCCCAACTTCGGCTCTTCTTCTGGCATCGTACTTATAGCCCAGCCCGGGCTCATCCCTCGATGTTGTACTCTTGGCCCAGCCCGGGCTTGTCTCTTTGTGCCATATCCTTGGCCCAGCTCGTGCTCATCTCTTGGCGCCATACTCTTGATGCCGTCAGCGCGTTCTTTGTGCCATTCCCGTTCCCGTTCTTTTGTTGTTCACTTGTGTGTTCTCCTTGTGTTTGCTCTTGGTGTTCTCTGCAGTGTTTTTCTTGTGTTCTCCCTTAGTTTTACTGTGGATTTTTCTGTGCTGTTCTCCATACCCTTTGCCTGGGCTTTCTTGTGCACTTTCATTGCTTTGTTTTTTCTTGGGATTTTGCTTTGCTTTTGGTTCCCTGGTATCAGCTGGGAGGCAGCTTTGCTGTTAATCTTCACCTGACTCTGCAGCTTAATGGGAGCTCCAAAGATGATTGTATTCACACACGGTGTAGCTCTAACCCTCAGCACTTGTAGAATTACCAGTGTTTCCTTTGTAACTATGTTCCTTGTTGTTTACAGGTGACTGTTTCTCAGCGCACTTGTACTTCTTTCCATTGCCCTCATCGTGGTGATCCAGCACATCCATGTCCTTCCACGGGGTCTTCCTCCTCCCGGACCGACCGACGCTTTCTTCTGCCGCGATGTCCTCTTCCAACTTCTGCAGGTGTGCTCCGTGCCCTCACTGCGGTCACTAATAAAGGTATGGGACAGACCCCACTTGCACTCGGGACAGAGCACCCACCGGCTGCGTGTAACGGTTTTTATCTCCACCCTATGGTCCCGGCCATGGCACTTGTTCTTTATCCAGCCAATATTGTCCCCATCTCACTGCCCACCTGCACTCTTCTCCTGGAGAATCCCGTGGGTCATCACGTCCACTACTTTGTCTCACTTACGGGGTTGAGTTAGCTTTGCTTTGAATTTTCTTGTTGAGCAGGCTAACCCAACCCCACAACCAACACCCCTATCTCACACAGAGTCCTCTTGCACTCCTCTCTGATTTGATTTGATTTGATTTGATTGCGGCCAATTGGCTACCAGTGCTGATTTCAGCACAGCAGAGGCTTTTGCCTCTCCCAAATTGAGTTTAGTTAGGCCTTGCTTACGGGGGTTGGGTTAAGCTTGCTCAGTTTTTCCTTGTAGAGTAGGCTAACCCAACCCCGTAACCAACGCACGGCCGTTGGTTGGAGGCCTTTTGCCTCTTCCCGGCCACTCTGAGACTCGTGCCGGTTTGCGGCCACTCTGAGACTCGTGCCGGTTTGCGGCCACAGATAGATGCTGATTTCTGCTCACGCAGTGATTTCTGCCTCTTCCAAATTGATTTCAGGCTTCACTTAGAGGGTTGAGTTAGCTTTGCTGTGAGTTTGCTTGTCCAGCAGGCTAACCCAACCCCCATAACTGTCACCCCCATCTCACACAGAGTCCTCTTGCACTCCTCTCTGATTTGATTTGATTTGATTGCGGCCAATTGGCTACCAGCGCTGATTTCAGCGCAGCAGAGGCTTTTGCCTCTTCCAAATTGAGTTTAGTTAGGCCTTGCTTACGGGGTTGGGTTAGCTTGCTCAGTTTTTCCTTGTAGAGTAGGCTAACCCAACCCCGTAACCAACGCACGGCCCGTTGGTTGGAGGCCTTTTGCCTCTTCCCGGCCACTCTGAGACTCGTGCCGGTTTGCGGCCACTCTGAGACTCGTGCCGGTTTGCGGGCCACAGATAGATGCTGATTTCTGCTCACGCAGTGATTTCTGCCTCTTCCAAATTGACTTCAGGCTTCACTTAGAGGGTTGAGTTAGCTTTGCTGTGAGTTTGCTTGTCCAGCAGGCTAACCCAACCCTGTCACCAACACCCCCATCTCACACAGAGTCCTCTTGCACTCCTCTCTGATTTGATTTGATTTGATTTGATTGCGGCCAATTGGCTACCAGCGCTGATTTCAGCGCAGCAGAGGCTTTTGCCTCTCCCAAATTGAGTTTAGTTAGGCCTTGCTTACGGGGTT